>JAJVHD010000003.1:2584762-5169524 GCA_022207745.1 Brachionus rubens | reverse complement strand
TTCCAAAGTTGTCTTGAATCCATTGGTGTCTTCAAATCAAGTCAACTAAGGCGAATATTTACTAGTAGGGATACTGTAAATTCGAAATTCGATGGCTGTTATGGAATCATTTGAATTTGTATTTATGGTCTCCCGGACTAATAACTCTCACTGTAAATTAAATTATATTTTTAAGAAAAATGTACAAAAACTAAAAAAATGTTGTTTTTATATTATAAGCCTTTTACAATTCAGCAAACTGTGGAACTCAAACGACAATTTCATGCGGAAAATTTTGTTTACAATAACAAAAAAATTGCCACAATTTTGTATCAGACAAATTTAGGAACTTTTAATTTGACAACTTTGGGATTTAACCGACTGGAATTTACAAGATTAAATGTTAAAAAAGGTTCTATGATATTGTTAAAACAACAATCAGCCTTATTGGCTTTGTATGCATCTGGATGATCTTGTCTACTCGGGATTATTATTAGTAAGTTTATAAAAATAGCTATAAATTTATGAATATCTAAATTTAAAAAAGTAATGGAACGACACTAATGAAACTTAGTCTTGTAAACAAAACTGCTTTTTATTTGAGTGTGAAAATAAATTCAATTTTTTACGAGACTTTTCTAAGTATTGAAAAAAACTATATCCTCACCAGGAAGTTATAATGCAACGGTTAGAATGCAATCAAATAAAACCATAAGTTCTGTATCTTATTTTTCAATTCTAACCGACACAAACCTGAACAGTAATTTTTTGTTTGTTTGCTAATTTTTTATCATTTAAATTAAAATTATTTAAAAATCTATTTAAGGAAGCTTTTTTGACGTCAATTGCTTTAGACATGTAAACAAGACAAGCTTTACAGCGTTATGTTCCATTTTTACAATTAGTGAATTGAAAAATGTCTCATTTGATGTCGATTTGGGTGACGGTATTAAAACTACTTTAGCCACTTCGAATGCTGGTATTTTTTATGGGCCTAAAATTTTTTATCTAAATAACTCATTTTAAATTTAAGAACTCTTGAATCGGTTGAGTTGGTACGCGATTTTACCTTCATATTCATCTTCTACATACGGATCATACAAATATTTGTTAGTAAATACTGAGTTCAAACATGCAGCTGATCTATGGGGATTCGAGTTAAATGCCGTTAGAGGAGGTACTTTAAATATTCAATTGAGGTCAATGTCTTTGTGTGGTCAACCAACATTCTGCAGTGATTACATGCAGTCAAATCTTTACGAAAGTTATTATTATACTTCATATGGATTGCCAACTTTTACCATCCATCAAACATGGTCGTTTAATGTATCCGCAGGTTATCAAAGGCTCTCTTTAGTTAATCCTTATAGAGTGTCTCGGGGTCAAATGATTTTTATTGAAGACTCTACAGCATCAATAGGTAGAGACATTGCTGACAATTCAGCAAAATACATGGACTATTATTACTATCAATACACACAGACACAAACAACAATAACTTATGATAAACTTGGAAACCCAATTTATACCTATACATATGTACCAGCAGTTTCAAATTTATTCGCTTTATGTAGTTATTATAAGTGTCGTGTTCATTTTAAACACGATTACGAAAGGTTATTACTATCATCGTGTGGCCTCCGTTGAAAAGACATTCAAAACACTTGCAAAATTTCATTATAATTTTCAGATGTTACAAGCAAATGAGAGAGACAAGAGTATTCAATACAAATTAACAGACAGTCAGTGCGTTGTTAAATGTTTGAATACCTAGTAAGGTGTATCATTAAAATTTATATTATTGTCTAAAGTTAGAAAAACTAGAATTGTTTTGTCCAAATCAAAGACTTGCACTTGACAAAACAATTTATTGCCACAGTTGATTACATAACACACGAAATTGACAAGGGTTTTCGTGTCAAAGACGATTACGAAACAAACAACGTAAGTGTATCATCAGGTAATTAAAAAACAAAATTAGTTTTAAATTTGATATTAATTTTCTTAAATTTCGAAATCACAAAGATACTTTTATAAATTACATGGGTGTCGATTTCAAGACATTCAATGTATCTGATTACGTTACAAATCCAATGACTGGTTCTTATTTTTTACTTTCATCTGAACTTAATTTTGATTCATTTATTACTGGCATTGAATTATACACTCTTGTTGTTGTATATTATTATCTGTACGTGTATCAATTTAACACTTATTGTGATGGATATCAATCATGTGCAGATTATCTTTTAAAATCTTATCCATACTACACATATTGGACAAGTTATCACATTGGTTCTTATTACATCAATAGAGGCCTAAATAAAATTACTTTTTCTCAACGATGTTTCTCAAAAGGAAGTATTCCTGTTATCTATTCATATTATTCTAATATGATGGCTATGGTTAATGATGAAAACTCCTTTCCTGATTTGTTAATAAATGGTTATACGAGAAAACCAATTGTTGAAAAGAATTATAGATTTTGCGTAAACATTCTGATTGATCAAAGTTATTACTTTACAAGATTCAAGTACATGAGAACATTTCCTCACATCAAAAGTCCTAAAGTTGGTGTTTACAACATAACAGCAAATGTGATAGGATCTAACAAGATATTGAATGAGACATATTTAATTACAGATGATACGTATTATTTTAAATTGAGTTGTTTGAATTCGACTATTTTTGACTTGACAGTTAATTGCTCAATTCAAGCGTTCTCTCAATCATCGAGCATTACAATTGATGTTAACTATGGAAACCAAGTGACGGAACAAATAACAATTCAAAATAGTCTTGCTTCATACACTGGTATTTCAATACCAAAATCAATTAATTATGAAGATCCTTTTTTCACTGGTTATTTTTTGCTCTTAAACAGTGAACTCAAAATGGAAACATCAATTTGGGGCTTTGAACTCATATCTCGTCAATACGGCTACATTCAGCTCATTCTTGTTTCCTTTACAAACTGTGGTCAAACAATTAGTGGCGCTGGTTATTTAAAAAAAAATCCGGTTCTCACGGGAATGCGAAATATTAACTTCTTGGACATACTATGTTTCAACAGGATACAATAAAATAAATTTCTATTATCCATTTAAAGCACAAAAAGGATCAATGATTCTCGCATATACTGATTATTATATGACAATGTATAATTATGCAGGGTATCAAACTCGGCTATCTTGTGATACGTCTGGTGCATCACCATACTCTGATTATACTAACTCTGGCATGAATCTCATAAAATTAAATCAATTAAAAAATTTGAGAGTTCATTTTAATATATTGACTGATGCGGCTTATTATGAAACATACCATTGGATCTCGTATCAATACAAATCAGATGGTGGTTACATTATTTCAGCCAAAATTTCGAATTATTCAAATGTATCTCAAGCATACGTAAACATTACTTCAAGTAATGCACATGTCCCTCTAACATCTCTCAATCTTTATTAAATTTTCTTATTTTAAGTGAAATCAATTGACGTTTTTTGCAGAAACTCGAATAAAACAATTGATTTTAGAATTAATTGTACAGTGATTGCGGCTAGTCAACAATTTTTCAACACAGTTTTGATTGATAATGCACCATATTCGGTTGATGTTAATGTGACCAACTTTTTTGGAACTCAATTTTTGAGCAGCTTTCTAAGAATTTCTTTACAATCAACACCATTGACAGGATACTTTTTGCTTCCTAATACAGAATTTAAATTCGATGCTGATTTGAATGGATTCGAGATTTATTCCTTAGGTTATGGACAGATTTTCATTTCAGTAAGCTAAATTTCGACATTTTCATCCTAACACTTACATAAACATAATTTTTGTTTTTTAAAGATTATTTCGTTTACCAAAACACCTTTGAATTTGAATGACACAAACGCAAATGTCTTATGGAGAACATCAAAAATGCAAAGCTATTCGATCACTCATAATTTAACATTTTATTTGAATTATGGTCTTAACAAATTAAAAGATCCAAATGTGTTTACACGCATTCGAACTGGTCAAATGATCATGATTTATACAAACAGTACCGAATTTGATTGCCATTGACAAAACAAATGATCTAACTTACCCGGACTTTTTTATGTATGGAACCTTTTGGTCTAAGCTAAACAACAGAAACAATTGGAGATTTTTATTTCAAGTGTATGATTGAACAAAAATATTATCTAAGTTTTATTTGAATATTCAGGTGTTTATCCGCTTGTAAATCAAAGTGTTTAAAATAAAGATTTATAACTAAGAGCAATAATAAATGCAACAAACACGTCTATAACAAGAACCTTTACTATTTCTAATTGTAATTTTTATTTTATTTCACTCACTTTTAAATAATAATCTCAATTTTGACTTTAAATTTTAGATCAATTTGTGGATGTTGAATGCGGAAATTCAAATAGGACTATTAATAATACTCTTGAATGCAAAATAATTCTAGTTTCACAAAGTTTATCAAGTCAATTCAATTTTAGCTTTGGTGATTGTACTAATTTTACTTTGACCAACCAAGGTAAAATATCTAATTAAATTAACTTTATTTTTTTTTATTGATTTTTATAATATTTAAGCTGGGATCATGAACGATGGATTCGGATTCTTTAAGACATTAAATATTTTCAACATGATTTATGAAAGCAGTTTTAGTCCAACTGGTCATGTTCTTTTAACAAACACAGAATTTTTGTTCGAGTCTTCTCTTATTGGATTTGAGTTTTACTCATCAGATTTTGGTAGCTTCATAATTAATCTTTGGTCTTCATCAAGCTGTCCTTTAACCCAATCTTGTTCGTCAGTTTTGTCTAAAAGTTCACTTTTTTCAGCTACAAAACAAACGTCTTGGCTCATCAATGCCAATCGAGGATACAATTTGATTTTTGTGGACAAGGCGTATCTCGTCAAACAAAAATCATTTTTATCCATTGAGTGTATTTCATTAGCTAAAATCGTCTCATTAATTGACACTGAATCTCTCTATTCGGACCTTATAATTAACGGAACAAGCTTGACCAAGTTTGCCAACAGAAAGTTTGTTTTCCGTGCCTTGATTGATTCATCCTATTATTTGACAATTCAGCCTTTTGCTAAACAATTTGATTCTCCAGGTGTTTATTCAATCGATTCACTTGGTACCAAAAAAAGTTTAATAGTCACAAATCATAAGAGTCTAGAACTTATTTTGAAAAGCATAAGTGACGTTAACGTTGAATTTGATTTAATTTTAATTTCTCAGACAAGTCAAAGTAAAATTTCAATCGATTATGGAAGTTGTGAAAATGAAACAATTCTATCAAATAGTCAGCTTTTTTTGAATCATTTTGGTCGAGCCTGGTCGAATTCAAGTCTCTTGTTGAATAATGATACAAGCATAAATGCAAGTTCATTTTTACTTTCGACAAACGAATTCAAATACGAAACTGATCTTTTGGGTTTTGAAATTTTTGCTCAAAATTCAGGTCAAATTTCACTTGAGGTAACAAAATAAAATTAGATTTAAATTCAAATTCAACTTCATTTTTTTCTGTTTTTGTTTAAAGTTTGCGACGTTTGTTGAATGCGGTAACGTGACTCCTTGTTCAACTTATCTTAATTCAAATCAAAAAGCAACAAAAAAAAGCTCATCTAACATTGTCTATTTAACTCTAACTCAAGGTTTACAAAAATATATTCTGGATCAATCGCTTAGAGTTTCGAAGGGTTCTGTTTTAACTATGACTTATTTAAGTGGGAATGTAAGTGTTGGAATCGAGGCAAATCCAGATGGCTACTCGGATTTTGTGATAACCAACCAGAATGTCTATGTAAGATTAAGTAGTCGAACAAATTCTAGTTTCTTGATTAAGTCTTTGATTCGAGATGGATACTTTTACAACAAGTTTCAAATAAAAAGAGAATATCCATTGTTCTACATTTACAACATGAGAATTAAATTGGATTTTTCTTCAATTGTTTTAAATTCAACCATAGATATAAATGATGGTGAGTAGTGATTAACTAAAACAAGACTTTTTAAATTTTATTTTAATTTTGTGTTTCGTTCTTAAGTTCAATCAAAAATGACAAATCTTTCCTATTTTAACACTCAAGCTGTTGATTACATTTCATATGGTCCTTCAAATGGTACATGTATTTCCCACTACATAA
This sequence comes from Brachionus rubens, assembly GCA_022207745.1. Taxonomy (NCBI): domain Eukaryota; kingdom Metazoa; phylum Rotifera; class Eurotatoria; order Ploima; family Brachionidae; genus Brachionus; species Brachionus rubens. The sequence goes on along the minus strand of JAJVHD010000003.1, from coordinate 5,163,383 downwards.
ATACATTTGCACCTGTTTGCAAATTAAGTAAGTTCTAATTGAACAAAAAACAAACAAAATTTCAAATAAAATAATTTTTATCTTGTTGTCATAAAAAGATTTGAATTTTTCGTCAACAATTGATACCTCTTCGTTTGCAAATATTTCAAATCCATCGAAATACTATCGATATGAAATAATTAAGCTAAACTTTATTTTGACCCTCAACTTTGTTCAACGGTACACTCTTAACAGATCTTGGAGCATTTATAAAAGAGACATTAACGGAAACTTTCCAGAGCCACCTATTCAATTGGTTAATAATCCAACGGTCAATTACTCTCAATTAATAATTCCAAGTAACATTTTAGAGTACGGCGTTTACAAACTAGCTCATTGGGTTTATATCAAAATATCGACTGGTACTTTGAATATTGATAACGATATTGAGTATTTGGTTGATAGTTACATTGAAATAATTCCAAGTGGCATTGCAGTATTTGTTCTAGAAAATGGCTTAGATTATATTCGAATTGGTCAAAATCAAACAGTCGATTTAAATCCATTGAATTACGCTTACGACATGGATTTTCTAATCACTCCAAATTCTCTCAATTTCGAATATTATTGTTTTGTAATATCGAGCAATGACACAGTGCCAAATATGAATAGCTTAAACATAACAGGTCGTGTTGATCTTTTAAAAGCCAAGAGCTCGGCTTCAATAGAAGAATGCTTCGAAAATTCAGACAAAATCCTATTTGATTCAAGTGGAAAAGTATTGAAAATTAACCAAGGCGCTTTAAGATTTAGGTCAAACAAAAATTATTTATTTTTAATTAAAACAAATCATATTGGTAAGACTTATTATCAATTTGTTAGAATTGAAGTATTCAGCATTCTTAAGGTGCCAATTGTTTCAATAAGGTAAGACTCTCTTTCGCTCTCTTTGACTCTCTATTCCTATTTTATATTTTTTTGTTAAGATGTCGTTTGCCTGATAATTGTAAACCATTCGGAAAATTAACCAAAATAAATCCGTCTTATCAACTAGTGCTTGAAAGTAGTTGTCCAGATGGATGCGAAAATGTGATGCAAATGTTTTACATTCATCGTATTTACTTTCAAACACCAAATGACACCGTTTGGAATACTTTAAATGACTCGTTAATTAATGCCTTTACCTATGGTGAAAAAGAGAATGAGTTCACAATTATGAGCAATTTATTCAAAAGTTTTCCGAGAATTTTATTTTGGCGAGTTGAAGTTGAAATTAAAACATTTTACGATGAGGTCACGATAATGAGTGGATTCATGTTTATGAATTTGAAAATTAACGAAAAGCCTTACAACGGTACTTGTAAGGTAAATGCTACTCAAGGCTATGCTTTTGTCAATTACTTTTTAATCGAATGCACAAATTGGGCTGACAACGATGGATTTGTAGTAAGATACGAATACTTTGCAAAGTATTCGGATGGATCAAGTCCCTTGGCTATCAACTACAACAAAGAAGGACTCTTGGTCACTCAACTACCTCAAGGTTTATCAACGGACTCGTATAGACTTTACATTTTTGTTCAAGTAATTGATGACTCTGATGCCATCACGGTCTTTAACCTACCAGATCCATTGATAGTTGAAGTAAAACCCGGATTTTTACAAGATTTAACAAGCGAACTTTTAGGAGATCCTTCGAGTTCACAAGTGTTAATAAATCTTAAAACTGGAGACCTACAAGAAATATCGAGAAATTTAATTTCAATGACTTCGCTCATAAATAATCAAATGGCTTCAAGTACAAATTCAACTTTAGCTGATCAAGATCTTGAAAATAAAAAATCAATTAAACAAGTTTTCATTGACATTGGAGTCAGTTTACCCATTTCGGATATAAGTTCAATAAAAGTAATAGCTTCGGTTTTGTCTGTTTTAACTGAAAATCCAACAGAGATTACGAGCTCGGCAGCTGATAAAGCAATGACTAAATCTCTTGAGTTGTCACACGCATTGAAAGAAACGTCGGGCAAAAATGGTTTCGAATTTCTTAAACAAGCAGCCAATAACATTGTGGACACAGCTGCTAACACTCTTCTCAGTGTAAATTCTCAAAGCTCTGGAAAACTAATGAATGTTTTCGAGTCGACTTCACAAATCTTGAGCGATTTTGTAAACATTTCGTCTCAACATTTGAGTTTTAAACAAGAAACACAAATTAAATCAAACAGCATTGACTTGAAAGTATCCAGGTTAAACACAAATAAAATAAAGGACAAGAAGATAGAACTTGAATCGGGAGAACTCAAGTTACCTTTAATGACCGAGACAGGTGTTTTAATGTTGAAAAGTTTTTCAATCCCAGAGATCATAAATGGAAAAGATAAAATGTTAAAAGCTTCACCCGTTGTCAGTTTAAGTTATTTTAACCAAGAAAGTAAAGAGCTTCAAGTGACCAATAATGAGACAAACGTGTTTAAGATTAAAATTAAGAGAGACACGTCAAAAATGAATGTACCAGAGTTTAAACAATTCAACGCTTCGGTCTTTAATTCGAGCAATTTGACTACTTTAGAACAAGCTGTTTACATTCAAACAAACATAAGCAAAGCGAGGTCATCAATCCACCTTCAAATAAAACCTTCAAATGAGACAATTTACATTGTGCTAATCAAATTCAATGAAATGCCAAGTTTTACAAAAAAAGTCTACGATTTGGTTCAAATTGTTTGTGAAGACGATTTGATTTTTGAAGGAAACGATACTTTTTACCAAATTGCCTCGAACATGTCTACAACCAGCAAGTACTTGACAACTAACTTTGTTGGAATTGGTATCAAAGAGTTGAATTTTAATTTTACTGAAAAGTTTTGTTCGAATTCATCGATTCGACAAGAATTTCCTCTTGATTTAGACCTTGATTCAATGGGCTTTGAAAATGACTTTTCTTATCGTGTTTGTTCTGTTTATCTAATCGCAGCTGTCTTGTGTTTCTACATGGACAGACTTGATAAAAGAAAATGTAAAATTTATGTCCTAAAAGAAAATGATTCAGATTGGAACTATTTTTATGAGATAAGTGTGTTCACAGGATCAAGGAATGAAGCTGGCACAAAATCAAATGTGTTTATGCACTTATTTGGATCTAAATTTGATTCATCATTGAGAGAAATGAAAACAAATGAAGAAAAAGAAAACAAATGTTTATTTAAACGAAGTGGCGTAGACACATTTATTATGTCAGTTAAAAAACCAATGGGTAATTTGTTTATGTGCCGAGTGTATCATGATAGTTCTGGTAAGAGTCGTCAAGAATCATCTTGGTATTTGAGACATTTAATTGTAACTGATTTACAAACAAACGAAAAATTCATTTTTATTTGTGAGAATTGGTTGGCTGTAGAAAAAGGTGATGGTTACATCGATAGAAATTTGAAGGTTGCAAGCGAACAAGATTTGAAAAATTTTAGCTATCTCTTTAAAAGACAAACAAAGGACAAATTGAGTGATGGTCATTTATGGTTTTCTATTATAGCTAGACCTACCTTAAGTTCTTTTGGCCGTCTTGATCGGTTAACATGTGGTTTTGTACTTTTGTTCATAAGCATGTTGGCTAATATACTTTATTATGATGTTGATAAGACCCCAAAGACTGGTGGTCTGAGTATAGGTCCACTTTCACTTAGCCCTCAACAAATTAGCATCGGAATCATGTCGAATTTGATTTGTTTTCCACCAAGTTTTATTTTGATTCAATTGTTTAGAAGATCCAAAGCGAGAAAAACAAGAGCAGATAAACTTAAAGAAACAATCAAGAAGGCCGAAAGCAGAAATCAAAACAAATATGTTTATCATATCGATGAAAAACAAAATACAGAGGAAAAAGCTGAAAATGACCCAATCGTCAATGACGAAGCTAAAAAATCCAAAAATAAGAAAAAAAATAAATTTGAACTTCCTTGGTGGTGTAAAATAATCGCATATTTACTGTCACTCTCATTTGCCGGTGTCTCTTTATTCTTTACAATTGTCAAAGGTATTTCGTTTGGAGATGAAAAAGTATCAAAATGGTTGTCATCATTTGTTGTGTCAATTTTTACTTCATTTTTGTTAACACAACCAATTCAAGTGGCTGTTGTTACATTCTTGTTGGTTTTAATATTTAGAAAAGCTGATAGTTTTACTAATTTTGAGGATTCAGTCGAACGGCAAGCGGGAGACTCACATGATGAATCCTCAATTGATTCAGACCAACAAGAAATAAATCAAGCAATCGATTTGAAGGGAGAGACAAATACAGGTGCAATCAAAAGACAAGAAAAATTTGCTAGAGACAAAAAAGTAAAAAGCATGATAAGAGAAATTGTTTGTTATTCGATATTCCTTGTCATTTTGTTCATGGTCTCTTTCTCAAACAAAGACATGAATTCATTTAATTATCAAAATAACGTAAAAAAATTATTTGGTATAAGTAATGAAGATAATAGTTTGGATAAAGCTGTTCGTATTCATGATGTTTACAAATGGATAAAGGAAAATTTTGCTCCTGTTGTCGCCACAAACACAAGTGATGAAAATAAAAAGAATTTTTTAAGTGATCAAGTCTCGTATTTAATTGGTTACCCTTTGATAAGACAACTTAGAGTCGAAAAAGAGACTTGTAAAAATTTCAACAAAAACATGTGTTTTAACGATTACAGTGTGTGGAATCAAGACAAAGGAATTTACGGTCTTAAATGGGATTTGAATGCAACTATCTCTAATCAACGAGATGTTGATTACCAAAAGTATTTAGAGTCTTTTGGATACATTAGCTCAGATGATTTGGAAACGTATCCATTTTTTGGAATATATTCGAGCTATTTTGGTGGAGGATATGTCTATAGAGTATTTGTGAATAATCAAAGTTCTGAAGACATCGAAACTGATATGGACAATTTAGAAAGACTTGGATGGATTGATGCACAAACAAGAGCTTTATTCATTGAGTTTTCAATTTACAATGTCAACTTGAACTTGTTTGCTTACTGCACCATTTTATTTGAATTCTTACCTACTGGCAACATTCTAAAATCAGTTCGTTTTGAGCCTGTCATTTTGTACGAAGCTGAAAATTCAGTAAAATTAATGATCACTGCCTTCAACATTATTTTCATTATATTCATAACATTTTTTATGGTAAAAGAAGTGAGATCAATTATAAAGACTCGTCGCGAATATTTCAAACAAGTTTGGAATTACATTGAATGGACAATATTCGCCTTTTCATGGGCTACTTTGGCCATCTTTGTGTACAGACAATACGCAAAAGACGACTTGTTCAAAAAGATAAAATCAAACAATTCGGTGATTAAACTTCAACTATTGAGTTATTGGAATGATGTGTTGGGAATGTTGTTGGGATTTTTGAGCTTTTTTGGCACCCTCAAATTTTTAAAGCTTCTTCGCACAAATCGACACATTGGATTCTTTATTAGAACATTGAGATCATGTTTAGGAGATTTGGTAGAATTTTCGATAATTTTTATAATCTTTTGGGGCGCTTTCGCTCAATTGATTTACTTAATCGAGAATGATAAATCGTCTAATTTTTCAACTCTAGTGGCAACATTTGAGACAACATTTGGCATGATTTTAAGCAAGCTGCCAAGTTCAATTTACGAGGGTCAAAATGGTTTAATGAAAATAATAATCTGTTTGTTCTTTTATTTGATGGTCGTGTTTATTCTAGTCAACATGTTTGTTTCATTAATAACCGAAAGTTTTGATGAGATTCGCAAAGAAGAAAAAAATTTGGTAAACAATTCAATCATGTACAAATATTTTAAAGGAAAATTCGACAATGTAAAAGTTATATTGAATTCAAAAGAGGAAAAACTAAAGCGATTAAATCAAGCAGAAGTTGAATCTTACAATGACACAATGTTGACTTTAAACAACAATGTTTTTAAATTTGTTGAAAAAGTTCATGATTTAGAAGATCAAGTTGAAATTAATTAAAAATTAAAATATTTTTTTTTGTGTTTTTTAGAGGATTTATTATTTTTGTTTCTATTATTTTAAATTAAATAAACTACTCTGTATACTCTTAAAAAAAAAACAAAAAAAAACTAAAATTAAATCTAACACGATTCGAGATAGCAAATAAAACTTCGCTTTGCATTATCACGAAAATTGCATGATTTATGAAACTCGCTCAAATACAAGTAAGCATTTAAATTTGGTGAGCGACATGGACACAAACACTTTTTTTTGTTCGATTGATTTTGAACATACTTTTGAGTTAAATCTTCAATTCCATCGATTATATTCAATCTAAAATATTTTGACAATTCATAGTCTGATTTTAAAATGACTTGTTGTTTCCATTCTTCGATTTTAGCATCTTCGTCGTAGACAAGCTCAATCATTTTGAACAAGTAGTACAAAGGCATGTCAACATAATCATCAAAACCATCGAGATCAAGTAAATCGTGAATTTCTTTATAAATAAACTCAACATCAGGTATAAGAATTTTATCATTGTTTAAATCGTTTAAAACACTTTCATCGTTTTCATAAGTTAAATGAATAGTTTTAGTTTCTTGATGGATATAGAGTGAACCAGGTTCGTTTTTAAGTGACGAGGTGTTTGATGAGTCCAAAAATTCAACATTCCAATTCCAAACATAAATTTTATCTTTTAACTTTTGTTCTATTTGTTTTTCGTTAAGGTTTGATTCGATTAGACTTTCGACAATGAATTGTAAACGATCCGATTTTTCTAAAGTGTCTTTGGCATGAGACAAAAATTGTTCAAAAAAAGGTTCAATTGACTCATTCAATTCGTCCAAGTCAATTAAATTATCAGGTTCTTCAATGACATAACATTCGAGTAAAAATAACTTGTAAAAATTGAAAAAAAAATTAAATTCTTTTTTGAGAGAAACCAATGATGAATAACTCAATGATCTGTCCGATGATTGATTTACAATGAATCGTTTGACTGCATGAAGTCGAGAATTGCTTCCAACTTGATACAAATGACACAAATCTTCAAAATGATATTTTTCAAAATTTTTAGAAAATTTAGACATTGAATGAATCTTATGAAGATTTGCATCGATTTTAGTTATCTCAGCATGTACCATATCAATCATTTCAGTCAAATCATTTTTTTCATTTGACTCAAACCCATCGATAAAATTTAAAATGTTATTTGATATTGGTTCAAATTCTTTGCGTAGGCCAGATGCAATTGAACGAATGAATTCGTTGAAATAGTTTTGAAAAAATGGACTAACTCTTGGATTGGTGTTTGTAAATAAAGGATTTGAATTCAAACCTTGAATAGTCAACACTAAGAAAAAAAATTTAAAAATCATTTTTTCTTTAATCTTTTATTATTTTGAAACAATTTTGCATAGTTTTTTATATCATTAAGCAAGCGCTATGAGTTTAATTGAAGCGTTTAATTAAATTTTCAACGAGCCATAACTTGATGTTGTTACATTATACAAGACCAAAATTTGACACTACACATTTATTCGTAAAAGTAAAATTAATATACAAGATCAAGAATAGAATATCAATGTTTATGAAAACTTATACGATTGATACACAATATGTGATTTAAGGTTTTTATTTTTTGGTTTAGTTGCTGAGTTTGCTTTTATCTATCAGATAAATAAATGATAAGAGTAAATTTAAAATTATTAACATGGTCAACAGTGCACATGCATTCATACAGTAGATGAATTCAAACAACTCTTAAATCATCACATGGCTCAAGAGTACGTAACGCGCACAATACAAAATTCAAATCTTTTTATTTTTTTGGTATATTATCATTTTAGGATTTATTTTTTTAGGATTTTTTTTTGCAAATAATTCTATCAAAATGTGATTTTATCATTTTACGATTTTTATTTTTATTTTATAACCAAAAAAAATCATATAAAATAAATGCATGACTTTGAGACAGAGATATAGTCCGAATCAAGTCCTCGGGTCCAAGGTTTCACAATATACTAAATAAACAGATTTGAAAGCGCGTCCAATACATCAATTATTCCTGGATTATTTAGGATTCTGCGTATCAAAGACTGAAAAAACGCGAATTTCCCTTCTTTTTTTTTTTAATTTTTAGAAAAGAAATTCAGATAAGTTCTAATTTTCTATCTTGGTGCTTTTCGTCGATGTGATCTCTTTTATTATGCAGACTCATCGACCACTTCTTTGGGTTTTATGGGTAATTACATTCTCTTTCTTAAATAAATAGTTTTAATTTTTTTTATAAAATTTAAAATCCTGGTCATTCAGAAGTTCCAAAACTGAACGTTCTTGAACTTTTTCATGAACATTCACGTTCAGCCGAATACATCCGAACGTTCAAAAGCTTCATGAATGAATTTTCAAGAAAGGAATTGAACATTCAGTTTTGGAACTTCTGAATGACCAGGCTTGTAGTTTTGTTTTCTAAAAGACTTATTGATAATCTAACGTTTCGCTACTCGCATATCAAAAGCTCTGCTTACCGTATCTTATTAATATTATGCATCTAGTTATGTTTTTTTATTTCGAAAAAAAATCACATTTTATAAAATCATTTAAAAATTAAATCTCTTTTTGATAAATGAAAAAAATCCTATTTTGATTATTTTTAAAAAATCTTAATTTGATAAAATCCTTTTTTGATAATTTTCGATAAAATCCAAGAAAAAAATAAATCCTAAAATGATAGTACATTCGTATTTTAATTCGTATTTTTCATATAAAAAGAGAATTAAATACAATTTGAAAATATGTAAAAAACGGACCCTTGAAAAACATACACACGGGTGTAACTTTTACACGAAGTGAGGTATGCACAAAATTATTTTCATATAAGGTAGAGTAAATGAAGGGCTACTACTGCCTCTCTCAATTATTTATAAGAAGTCATTTTTAACAGGTGAATTGCCTAAATTATGGAAGCAAGCAAATGTAACTCCATTACACAAAGGTGGTTCGAGATTGTCTCCTAAAAATTATCGCCCCGTATCTTTAACCTGTGTTGTGTGCAGAGTTTTAGAAGGAATAATCAAAGAGTCCATGTTAGAGCATTTACTCAAAAATGGGTTAATTTCAAAATCTCAGCACGGTTTTCTTCCAAACAAGTCGTGTTCAACAAATTTACTGGAGACTCTGGATCTTATTTCGGAGGCTATAGCTCAAGGTTTTCCGGTAGATATCATTTATACTGATTTTGCGAAGGCTTTTGATAAAGTCTCTCACAGAAAACTCTTGTATAAGCTCAAGTTTTATGGTTTTGGTGATGGTCTGATCAACTGGATTAGAGCGTTTTTATCAAACCGTTCGCAAAGAGTTGTTTTAGGAGATGTGAATTCGAGTTGGGTTGAAGTTAGTAGTGGAGTTCCGCAAGGTTCAGTACTTGGTCCTCTGCTCTTTGTTATTTATATTAACGATATGTTAGAGCTTGTCCAAAACAATTGTGAAGCGTATGCCGATGATACAAAGATCGTATCGATAATCAAAAACTTCAACTCGATTCTTATGTTACAGTCAGATATAGATAGAGTTTGCAAGTGGTCAAAGGACTGGTCAACTCAGCTTAATGTAGAAAAATGTAAAGTTGTTCATATTGGTTCTAACAATACGGAGTTTGATTATTCAATTGACTTTAAACCATTAAGTAAGTCAGAGTGTGAAAGAGATCTGGGAATTTATATCCAAAAAGATCTAAAATGGGACACACAAGTAAGAAATGCAACGGCCAAGGCAAACCGGATGTTGGGTATAATTAGGAAAGCTTTTAAGTATCCTTGTAGTGAGACTATCAAGTTATTGTATTGTTCAATGGTTAGACCGCATTTAGAGTACGCTGTTAGCTCTTGGTGCCCATATTTGGAAAAAGACATAAATGAATTAGAGAAAGTACAACGTAGAGCAACTAAGCTAATACCAGAACTACGTGATTTGGATTATCAAAAGCGTCTGACTAGTTTACAGCTAACTGATCTCAGCACAAGAAGATTAAGGGGTGACCTTATTCAAATGTACAAAGTGGTTAATAGATACGAGCATATTGAATTTAACAAAGGGATTAATTACAGTCTAAACACAAGATCCGCATGTAGAAGATATGAACTGAGAAGAAATAGTCGTTGTTTAACACGTGAACAAGTAAAAAATTGTCTTCCTAGATTTAACTTTTTTACAAATAGAGTTGTGAATGGGTGGAACAAACTTCCGGAAGATGTTGTAAGCGCAAAGAACCTGAATTGTTTCAAAGCTAAGCTTGATGTTTGGATGTCGAAACAAAAAGAAGCGACTGCTACAGCTCTTTAGAGTTATGCTTGGATGACCTCCAAGTTGCAGTTTAAACTACTACTACTACTACTACTACTAAATTATACCATATTTAGTAACTCAATAACCGAGCATCCCAGATAAATTCTTGGTTGGGGGGGGGGGGGGGGGGGTTTTGAGGGTCCTTTAAGACTGAAAAGTGAAAACTCAGTTTTCTTCCCCAAATAACTTCAAAGGGGGTCTAAATATGGTATAATTTAGTAGCCCTTCATTTACTCTACCTTTTATGAAAATAATTTTTTGCATACCTCACTTCGTGTGAAATATTACACCTGGGTGTATGTTTTTCAAGGGTCCTAAAAAACAAACATCATGCACCATCAGGAGTAGCTTTGCTTTAAATAGAATTTTAAAACCCCTGACCGAATTTAAAATTTTGAGAAATTAAAATTAGAAATGAAAAGCTTTTAAAAAAGACTAAATTTTATGAAAAATAAACAATCAAACAACAACAATAAAAACGAAGAAATCATGTGACTAAAGTGAAAAATTATCATCAAATTTTTTTATTTTATTTTTCTTATTTTGTTTGAAATTTTATAAAATTGAATAATTTTCAAATTGTGGCATCGTTTATTTGTTCACTCTCTCTTTCTCTTTTTCTCTTTTACTCTCGTCAAAAAGCAAAATTAATTTAAATATGTAAATTATACTCGTTTCCACTTTCTCGTTTACTCATACCTTTTTATTCTTTCTTTCTTTGTTTCTTTCTTTGTTTCTTTCTCTGCTCGTTGATGTTAAATTTTTTGTTCTTGTTTAGGATATGAACGACAATTACGTTCTATTGAATTCAAATTTAAAATCAATACAAGTAATTAATAAAGCACAAGAAGACGAAGCTGTAAATATTTTATTTTATTGTTAAATTTAATTATAATTTTAACTCACTTTTTTTCTAATTAGTTCTGTTTTGGTTACAAACAAAATGTTTTACTTAAAATAATTTACTTTATTTTAATAACTCTATCGCTGGGACTTTTAATCATTGTTTTCTATTGGAAACCGGAATGGAAAGTTTACTTTACATGCACAAAGTCAGACCTAAGCAAAGCAGACTATGTTGTCATTCAAGTATAATCTTCAATACTTTACTCTTTCTTTTTTCCTTACTCTAAATGTTCTCTTTAAGGACGGGTACAAGCGAATATTTGTCGTTCAAGTTATCAAAATTAAAGATCAATCAATGTAAGACTCGAATGTTACACTGAAACAAAATCTTTTAACCTAATTTTTTTTTTCATTTAAAGTAATTTATCAATTGAACAAAATCTAAGCGAAAGTTCATATCAAACATTTAGTGAACAACCCGTTGCGTCATCTCACGATCTTGTCTTGAGATATTTCATTTACCACGCACTTCGATACTATTGGAACAGTGAAACACATCAATTCGAAAAATTACATGCTCTAGACCATGCGACACCGGTTAATAATCTTCTAAGAGAGTATAAAGGCTATTCGTCCATAGTTCAACAGTCAAAATTACAATTTTATGGAACAAATTCAATTGAAGTCAAAGTTAAATCTTATGTACGCCTCTTTTTCGAAGAAATCCTAACTCCATTTTACATATTTCAAATATTAGCGTGCACTTTATGGATTATAGATGAATATTATTTGTATGCTTTATGCATTATTCTTATTTCTCTCATCTCAATGATTTTGTCTCTTGTTGAAACAAAGCGAGTAAGTAAAAATTAGTTAGAAAAAAAAATTTCTATTTTTTTCTAAAAAAAGCTTTTATCTTTAGCAATCTCAAACACTTCATGACATGGTAAAAACAAACAACCGCATAAATGTTTGCAGAGGCAATAACATATTCGAAGATATATCAACTGATTTATTAGTTCCAGGTGATATAATTGAAATACCATCATCACATGAAATTACAATGACATGCGACGCTGTTCTTTTAAATGGAAATTGTATTTTAAATGAAAGTATGTTGACTGGTGAGAGTGTGCCTGTTATAAAAACCCCATTGCAACATAGTGATAATGACTCTGAGATGTACAATGTTGAAAATCATAAACGATCAACTTTATTCAATGGAACTAAAGTTGTTCAAACACGAAATTATGAAAATTCTCGTGTATTAGCAGTTGTTGTTCGAACTGGTTTTAGTACATCAAAAGGTGAATTGGTCAAAAGTATACTCTATCCGAAACCAATGGGTTTCAAGTTTTATCAAGACTCGTTACGATTTATTCTTTTCTTATTTTTTGTGGCTCTTATCGGAATGACTTATGGTATAATTGTGTTAGTTAAACAAGGCGTTAAATTAGAAGATTGGATTATTCGTGCACTTGACATTGTTACAATTGTTGTTCCACCAGCACTGCCAGCTGCAATGACTGTTGGTACTGTGTACGCTCAAAATCGTTTGAAAAAAAAATCAATTTATTGCATTAGTCCGCCAAGAATTAACGTTGGTGGTAAACTTAAATTAATTTGTTTTGATAAAACTGGAACATTAACTGAAGATGGTCTTGACTTGTGGGGTATTGTAGATGTCGATGAAAATAAACATTTCAAACATCCGATTCACAATGTTTCAGTAGATTTAAAAGACGGTGATTTGCTGAGGTGTTTAGCGACATGTCATTCATTGACTCGTTTCAATGGTGGTCTAACAGGAGATCCATTGGATATTAAAATGTTCGAGTCAACTCAATGGCAATTTATAGACGAACATGTAACACCTTTAAATCCAATATTTGAACAAGTTACTCCAATTGTAAGACAAACAAAGCGAAAACGACGATTATCGAGTCAAAGTCAATCGACACAAAACAATCAATTGGAAATTGCGATTGTTAAACAATTTACATTTTCATCGTCTCTACTTCGAATGAGTGTTTTATGTAAATCTATAGACGAAGAAGGTGATTGTATGCATGTATACTCAAAAGGTGCTCCTGAAAAAATAGCTCAAATGTGTAAAAGCGAGACATTACCACACAATTACGATGACATGTTAAAAATTTACACAGCTAATGGTTATCGTGTTATAGCTTTGGCTGGTAAACGATTGCAAACATCTTGGATGAACTCGTTAAAGTTACCAAGAGATTCAATTGAAAGTGATTTGGATTTTTATGGTCTTTTAATAATGCAAAACATGATAAAGCCAGAGACAAGTCCAGTTATTAATGAACTTAAAAATGCTGGAATTTCAACAGTAATGGTAACTGGTGATAATTTGTTGACAGCTTTGTGTGTGGCTAGAAAGTGTGGAATGGTTGCGAAAAAAAATAAAGTTATTTTTGTTGAAGCTCATGGGCCTTATGAGCAACAACACGATGAATTGGACATTAATTCAAGTCCAAGACTTGTACCGGCTCGTATTGAATGGAAATTAGCTGAAGACTCGATCGATTTAGATAACATTGATGTAAATGTTCATTCGTCGACAACGATGACGCAAGCGACCACAACGGGATATCAAAATAGCTTTCCAGTAGGTTTTTTCTTTTTGCTTTAGTTTAAGAGAGAGAGAGGGGAGAGTGATAATTAAGTTAATTTTTTTTTTCTTTTTAAAAAGAAAATTCGATTCAATAGACTTAACGATAATTTAACGGTATATCTTGATTTTAGCTTCTTCATTAGCACACACACACACATATGCACTGGGGCTTCACTAACTTTGCCTAGAACTAACTAATCTATTGTTCTTTTGTGTTGAAATATTTAAAATTTTTTGAATTTGTTTTAAAGGACATTCAAACAGTGATTGATATAAGTCAAAATGGGTCGTACAATTTTGCGATGACAGGTCAATCATTTGGAGCTTTGAGACGCTATTTTCCAGATGTATTCGAAAAAGTTCTACTAAATGGAACTATTTACGCTCGTATGAGTCCCGATCAAAAAGCTCAATTAGTCGAAAGTCTAATTTCACTTGGGTATTGTGTGAGTATGTGTGGAGACGGTGCTAATGATTGTTCAGCTTTGAAAGCAGGTAACTTTAAGAGAAAGAGAGAGATTGATATGAATTAAATCAATTTGTTTAGCTCACGTTGGAATTTCTTTGTCCGAAGCCGAAGCTTCAGTTGCTTCACCATTCACATCAAAAATTCAAAATATAAGTTGTGTACCAGAAGTAATAAAAGAAGGACGTGCTGCATTGGTAACATCGTTTGGTGTATTCAAATACATGGCGTTGTATTCAATGATTCAATTTGCAAGTGTTCTTATTCTTTATGCTGTAAGTAGACCTTTCTTTCAATTCGATTAGGATGTTAAATATTTAATTTTAATTTTTTTTTAAAGTTTATGACAAATTTAGCAGATCAACAATTTTTGTACATTGATTTATTATTGATTACACCAGTCGCAGTTTTTAGTAATTTTGAAAATTTTTAGAAAATTTTTTTTTTTTCAATTTTTTTTTTCATTTTCAGTGAGCGCAAATAAAGCATATGAAAAGATCGCAGTAAAACGACCATTAGGAAGTCTAGTTGGTTTTGTGAATATTTGCTCAATTTTATTTCAAATAGTGTTAGTAGGCGTATTTCAAGTGGGCGTTTTGTTATATTTAAGCGAACAACCATGGTACATTCGCCACAAAGGCGATCCTAGTCACTTTAAACAAAATAACAAATCAATGGAAGGAACAGCCATATTTTTGATATCAACATATCAATACGTAATAATGGCATTTGTGTTCTCAAAAGGTCCACCATATCGTCAATCAATAGGAAGTAATTTTCTGTTTGTTGTCGCTCTTGTTGTTCTAAGTGCCTTGAACATTTGGGTCACAGTGGCACCCATTGACTGGATTAAAGATTTTCTAAGTGTAAGCATTAAATAATAAACTCTTGAAATCGATTTAAAATAAACAAATTTTTGTTGTTAAAGATGCAATTTTTAGACGCTAAAAACGATATTTCATGGTTTAGATTTTCTCTAGTGGGAATAGCGTTGGTATTTTTTATAGTTTCAAATGTAATCGAAGAGGCAGTTGTCGATAAAGAATGGTTTAAAAAAATTGGCAAAACAATAACTCGAAAGAAACAAGCAAAGAACAAATACAAACGAATTCAAAAGTTAATTGACAACGATGCTCATTGGCCGTTAGTGGGAAAAATAACAATCAGCGACAATAACTAAACATTAAAATAATTTAACAACAAAAAAAGGCATCTGATGACATTTATTTATTTATTTCTACTTCTTCTTCTTTTTTTGTTTGTCTTTAAATCGTATTTATCAATTTTTTATTTTGATTTTTAAAGCTTTAATTAAGATATGTTTTAATATTAATGTTATTAATCTATTTATTTTTTTCAATTGATCGATTTATTGATTCAAAAATAAAAAAATAATTTATTTACTTTACCTCATAGAAAAATGCTCACTCAAATTCAGGTATTATTTGTCAGTTGATGTTGCCACCTTCTGAAATAAAGTCTAAGCTGTTTTCTTGATAGTAGCGATGGATGCACCATAGGCCGGGATAAATTCATACATCTTAGATTTCTGTCAACTAAAAACTCTGTTTGTTCTTGTGGCTTTTTGCTGAATGAATTTATAAAAATATTTCAATACAACTGAAGAAAGAGGTCGATTTGAAGCGGAAGAAACAGTGCTTACATCAGCGGCAAAAGCTAATAGAGCTTTGACAAATCAAGGATATCGATACAACTTTTTGACAAATCGAGTCGTAAACACATGGAACAATCTTTCAAGAGAAGAGGTTACCGTAAAACCTTGCAAACTATCCCATGGGCTTTTTTATTTATTTATTAATTACAAAATTCAACAGGCTAGTGCCCAAAATACTAATGAGATTAGTACTGAATTAGGTAATCCGGGTATCGGTTAAAAATAATATTTACATTTACAATAATTTTTTATATTAAATTTTGGAAAAGAGATTAAAAACTCGTTTAAAAAGTTTTTACAATTTTTATGAATAAAAGTTTTGATTGTTTTTAAATTAGGTACAAGACTAGGATCACATATTGAAAGCTTATTAAACAATTTACAAAAAAAGTATTTAAAAGTTTTTTCTCCGTGTTTGTTTGATGATTTTGGTAATGTAAATTGCTGTTCACGTCTTAGATTGTAGTTTTGATTTTTTTCTCTTCTTGAATCAATCAAAGAGCTTCTCAATAAAAAATGGTGGGGCAATTAACGAAAAGTTTTTTACCATTGATTTAAAAAAATAAAAAAACTGATTGGCCCGGGGTTAAAAATAAAAAAAAAGATGAATTTGACTGGGATACTAACGATTTAGTCCGATTTTTTGTTCCAAAAAAAATATAAAAAAAGAAAAAATTATTCTGTTTCCATTTGAGATTAGTAAATAAAATCACGAAGCTGCCTATGAAAGACATCAATTATATGTGCCGTAAGCTTGGTCGAATGAATTTTGTATAATCGTTTGGTCAAAGTTTCCCAAATGATACTGATTCATTGTATTATTTGTGCATAACCGGGTGATCTAAGAATGTTCTGAGTTTATTAGCCATTCATTCCAAAAATTGCGATAAAAAGCTTTCAAATGTCTAAAACATGCTCTATCTGCTAACTGTAAAAGATTAGTCAGTCTTTTCGGAACAAATGTTAAATTGACGTTTGAAGCCGCAAACCAATTACTGACCAACTGTAAATTGAGAATTTTTTTTTTTGCAAAGCTTAAAAGTGTATTTTAAAAAAAAATTTAATCTCATGGGTATGTAATTTAATAGAATTTTTAATCCCATGGGACTATAAACAAAAATAATATTAAAAATTACAAGTATTTATTAAATTTTTTTGACTTAATCCCGGGGTTAAAAAGAAAATTTAATAAAAAAACCCAGGGGTTATAGTGTATTCTTAGGTAGGGGGGGTTATGGCTATTTACAGCCTTTAACCCCGGGGTAGTTTGCAAGGTTTTACGGTAATGCTAAATCAGTTAACTTGTTCAAGGCAATAATCGATAGAGAAGTATTTGCAATGGTCGATATCATGAGTCAAACGCTTTAATGCGTTCAATTATATTTTCTATTTGAATTTTTTAAGCAAAGTATCAAGTAGTGAAGTAAGTAACTAAGTGGCCAAGAATGAACTAAAAGAAGAAAAAACAAATTAATAGAAATCAGAAATAAATTTTGCATATTTTTTGTTTTTGTTACTGTTAGTTGTGCTTCAAAGAAAATAATTCAACATAAATTATAACAAATTTTGTTTTGTTTAACAGCAAAACAAATCCGAAATCAACAAAAAAAAGAGAAAATTATAACAGACCGATAGTTCATTCAACAAGATTATCTCTCTTTCTCTCTCTCTCATTCTCTATTTAAATCTCAATTCGAATCATCAATTCTTTATTTCTACTATTGGCATGATTTTAATTTTTATATTCGAATAATAATAATAATAAACTCAACAACAACAGCAACAACAAAAGAGAGAATACTATGAACAAAATAAAGAGATATTTAATCGCATTGAGACCATGGTCATTTAGTGCAAGTCTAACACCAGTTCTTTTGGGAAACACTTTAGCTTACAATACACTCAATACACAACACCAATTTAGTATACTCATTTTTATATTAACTTTAATATCAGCTTTATGCGTTCATGGAGCAGGCAATTTAGTAAACACATATTACGATTACAAGTATGGTATTGATAATGAAAGTTCAAATTCAGATCGTACTCTCGTTGATAAAGTCCTACGACCAAATGAAATTACATATTTAGGAGTATTACTTTATTTTATTGGTTCAATATCGTTTTTTTCTCTTTTATTTATATCACATGCAAAAGAGGAAATACTCGCATTCATTTATTTTGGTGGTTTGTCACTTTCATTTTTGTACACTGGTGGTATTGGATTCAAGTACATGGCACTTGGTGATCTCATTATAATAATTACATTTGGTCCTCTAACTGTTTTGTACAGTTACATAGCACAAGTTGGAACATCAATGACCCTCAATAAAAGTCTATTTGATTTATACGTTAAACCTTTATTGTACGCTTTGCCATTGGCTTTAAACACCGAAGCAATTCTTCATAGTAACAATACACGTGATTTAGAAAATGATAAAAAATCTGGAATTTTTACAATAGCAATTTATTTGGGCTTTACTGGATCATATTTATTCTACGTTCTCTTGTTATTTGTTCCATATTTTATATTTTTAATAATGGCACTTCAAATGAAAGTATACATTTATTTACTTCCATTGTTGACAATACGAATGGCATTTAATTTGGAAAAAGATTTTCGTTTTTCAAAGCTTCAAGATCTACCGATCAAAACAGCTAAACTTAATTTAATATTTGGAATTTTTTATGTTGTTTCATGTTTTTTTTCTTGAAAATTTTTCTTTAGAGTAAATAAAAAATTTAAAAAAGAATGAAATTTTTTCTACTTTCTGGTTATTTTAAGTTTTATGTTGTTGAATCTATAACAAGGTTCGTAAATATTCAAATTCTTTGAGGGTACTTTTTGAGGGTATCGGGAATAGCTAATGGTCTGTTGATCAAAAAGACAATAAATAAAATAAAATGGTCAATTTAATATTTAAAAAATTAAATTCAAATGACTTGAAAATGAACAAATTAATTAATGAAACTAAAAGAACTAGCGAACGAATCATTAAAAAAGTTTTTGTTGTTGTATGTTTTCATTTAATTTAAAATTTAAATTTAATATTAAAAGGTAAGGCTTATTCTTTTTTGTAAGTGGCAGCAACAAAAAACAACAACAAAATGTTCTAATCAACTTTCAGTTCAAAACAAACACACACTTTGAACATATTTCAAATTAAAATTTAAAGAGCTTGTTATTTTTGAGTGTTTGTTGCTTCGTTCAGAAGTTTTAATAAAAAAAAAGGCTCTAGTAGTGGTGGTAGTAATAAATTATAAAAAAACTTTATTTAATGACATAATATTATTTTTTCGTTTTGTGCCCCAAGTAATATTTTATAAAAAAGGTAAAACCAAAAAAATACCTTGTCGTTTTTATTTTTTAAAAAAAAAGACAGCGTGAGCTTAAACGAAATATTTTAGAAACCTTAACAAAAATTAACCTATTACTCAATCCAATTGAATCTCATTTTGGTTTGAATAAAAAGGATTGTTCATTAAGAATAAAGTGAAGAATGAGAAAAAAAAGCGTCAAGTGTTTCTTTATATTTTGGTATATCAATTACATAAGCAAGAAAGAGAGAGAGAGAGAGAACAAAAGTGGTTTTTATAATAGTCATAGGTATTCATCTAATTTCATTGATATTTTATTTTAAAATGAAACTCAAAACTTAAAATTAAAAATTTAATTTTTTTTCTATAAGTTCTAATTTTGTTGTTGTTATCAAAACTTGTTGCTTTTCTTGAGTCTCTCTCTCTCTTATCTTGTCAAGTTATTTGGTTTATTAATTTTTGTTTCTTTTAACTTTAAGATAATTTTTACTTTTTAGCTTGATAATTTAATCGAGCGCAAGAGGAAAAGAGAGAGAAAAAGAGAATTTTTATCTTGTCTTGTTATCCAGGTACACGTATAAAAACAAAAAATATAATTAACTGTTAATAATTTGATTATGTAAATTTTGATTTTCTTTCTTTCATTAGTTGTAAAACAAAATAGAATACCCAGTTTTTTTTTCTAGTACAGATAGTATAGATAGCGGATTCCATAATTCGGAAAAGAGCCGGTAAAGTAAAACTATAAATAAACTATTTTTTGGTTTATTCTTTTAAAAATAAATTTTCTTTAAAGCTATTTAAGAAAAGATAGATTAGTAGCTATTAGTTCATGTTCGTGTTTATCTTCTAGTCGATTACATAATGTAATTACATTTTACATTTGCATTTACTAGATAAATAATTGACGATTAGAGTAATTTTTTTTAATATTATTATTTTTAAGGAATCACTGAAGCTTTTAAAAAATATCGTGATTTTGCCTTGTATGGTTTACTTTGAAAAATTTGAATTTTATTTTTAATTTTAATAAGAAGGTTTTTTTCAATATATTTCTTTATTTTTATGGTTGTGAGCAGAATTTCCTGTAGAAAAAAAAAAGTGTTGAAAAATCTTTTTATCTCTTGAGAATGAAATTAAATTCTCTCTCTCTCTCTCGACAGCAACAACTATTAAATACCTTGAACCAAATTCAATAAATTCTTAAGCCAAGTTTCTTAACATAAATGTTATGCCTTTGTAATGGTTGGATTTCGGATGTCGAAATTGGTTTCCCGTTGCGTTTATTTTCAGTTTTAAATAAATTAATTAAAAATCTATCTATCATTTTGTTTGACTTAAAACAATAACGCTAATAACTATGTGTATGTAAATATCAAAATATTTATACTTTATAACAATTTCTAGATTAAACAAGAACAAGAGATTAATTTGGTATGTTACTCTCTATATTTGTTTAACAATGCTTTATTAAGAAAACACAAGATTAATCAAATTAAATATAGAAAATAAATATGGATTTGATAGATACAATACGTAATTTATCAGTATCACGTCGACGTTCACTTAGAGATGACGATTTTTTAATAGATCGTTTGCATCATCGATACACAGTCGCTGTTCTTGTTTTATTTTGCGCTGTAGTAACTACAAATCAATATGCCGGTGAGCCTATTAATTGTTGGGTACCTGCTCAATTCACAGGCTCATTTGAAACATACACTAATCGTTTATGTTGGTTACAAAACACTTATTTTGTAGACGAAAATCATGATATACCTGATAGTATTGCTGATAGACACAAAACAATGCTTAAATATTATCAATGGATTCATTTGATAATATTATTACAAGCTGTTTTGTTTATAATACCAAGAATTGTTTGGCGTTCATTAAACGATAAATGCGGTATTGAAATAGTAAATTACGTTGACGCTGCTATTAAATTCGAAACAGTTGACAAATTTGCTGAACGTGAAAAACTAATGGAATTTCTAACCGGTCACATAAACACATTTATAGACTCAAAAAATAATTATAAATCGACTAAAAATCGTCTCGAATACAAACTACGTCGGTGTTTAAGTTTTATTTTATTTTGGACAGGTAAACGTTTTGGTAATTATTTAATAATTCTTTACATATTTGTAAAGCTAATGTTTTTGGCAAATGTTTTTGGTCAATTGTTTCTAATGACAAAACTCTTGGGTATAAACAATTATCATTTACTTGGCTTAGAGATATTAAATCGAATGGCTCGTGGTATGGACATGATAAGCAATCATTACTTTCCTAAAGTAACTCATTGTGATTTTAAAATACGTGAACTTGGCTCAGATCATTTGTACACTGTTCAATGTGTTCTCTCAATAAACATATTTACTGAAAAAATTTACATCATCTTATGGTTTTGGTTCGTTATTTTGACATGTCTCACTTTAATTGATCTATTCATGTTTATAATCAAAAATTGTTTTCAAACTCAACGCTACTTTTACATCAAAAAACATGTTCAAATTTTTAACAAATTAGAAAATCATGAACAAGCAATGAGATTGAATGAATTCGCATCGAATTATTTAAAACCAGACGTTGTTTTAGTACTGAAAATATTGGCGAGTAATGTAAATGGTTTAGTTGTAAGTGAAGTTGTTAAATATTTATGGGAATCATTTAACAAAAAAAAACGAATCGAAATACAACAACATCATCAAGAAGAAGAGAATGTAAATGACGAGAATAATTATGATAATCAAGACGATGAAGAAACTCATTTGACACCAAACTTTCCTCAAGTAATTACTCCAACAACATCAACTCAAAGTGAATCAAAAAAACATGGTCTTTTTAAAAAATTAAAAAAGAATCCAACACTCGGACAAGGTGCTATTGTTTAAAAATTACAACAACTTCCATTTTTTGTGCAATCTTTAAAATTTTTAATGTAAATAAATTTCTTCTAAACCGAGTCTCTAACAAAAATTCCATTCTTTTTTAAACCTACATTCCAATGGACACTCTTTGCCCACTGATTTATCGCTTAAATTTGTTTGATTTGTTTTATAAATACAACAATTCGAACAAGAAACAAAACATGTTTGATGAAATCTTTTGTTTGGAAAAGGTCGATTTAAACTCAAATGTCCAAATTCATTACAATAATAACTATCATGAACCATTGTGTGTGTTTGTGTCAAAGGCCAAACATGATGCGTCAAAAAATATTGATCTTCTAAATAAATTCGATTATTATAAGGACGAATTGTTGTTTTATTTAAAAGTCTTGAAATTATTTCTTTGACCATTGGTCTATTCTGTTTTGTTTTTATGGACCAAAGTCCTCCTAAAATAGGAAAAAAATGAAACGGATGATCTCTCATAACATGAAAACTTTTATCCGATTTTAACCATTCGTTTACAGCTAAGTATTCACGTTCAATAATCCAAGAGTCTGAATCACGACTTTGTAAAATATCTACAAACGCATCAATCATTGGTAACCAACGCCAGTACATGCCAAAATATGTAGACATGTTCAAACCTTTTATATCGTTTATGTCACAAAATTGAATTTTATACTCGTATGAACATTCGAGTTTACAAATAATCGATTTGTCAATTGAATCATCATGATAAATTCTCATAATCCATTGAGACCCATAAAATTTTTTAATTCGATTTAAATTTGTTTCAATATTTTCATAATATTTTGGGTCTTTACCATAAAGAGAATAAGAGATTATTTTTTGACCTGGTTCTCGACTTAACACATGATACTCAGAGCATGTGTATGTGTTGTCATCAATCATTGACTTTTCAACATTGTACACAAATGACTGTGACACTTTAACAGAGTAATGCTCATTCGAATTAACTTGTATCACTATTGAATTGTTTAAACACTTGCATTTTGGTTCTATGTACCTACTGGCTTGGATTTCATGCTTTAAAATATTACGTTCGATTATTTTTTTATCAACATGTTCAAGTATCAAGTCTAATTTTAGAAATAATTTAACATTAAAATAAAAAATTCCAATCAAAAAAACCAAAACTGAATAGAAAATAAATCGTGTCAAATAAATATGTTTCATTTTGTTGTTTGTTTAAATAAAAATAGAAAGTAAACTTGAATATAAAGAGATGCTTCATTGATTGATATGCCACGTTTAAATAAAGCCTCTAACCATCAAACTTAATTTTTTTAGAAATATTTTTAGTGTTGCTAAGTGTTTCTTCGATTAATTTTGTCCTCAATTAATAACAAAAATAAATTCTCATTTTTTAAATAAAAAAATGATGAAAAAATTGGAATTTTTAAATCAAGTTGTTCCAAATAATAAGCTTTTAATGGAAACTCTTTTGTGTTGTTTACTACTTAAACTTTTGATCTCAATAATCGATTTGATACGATTTCGTTTAAACGCGTCAAAGAAAAAATTGAATCGAACAGTGTCTCGATATGACAATCGTGTTCTTATTGATGTCGATTGTTCATCAATTGATCTATGTCAAAAAACAATTCAACCTAATTTTAAAAAAGAGACTTTTATTTTAAGTCTACCTTTGATTCCATTTAAAGTGTTGTACAAATGGTTTATTGATAGACCATTCGATAATTTAGCTTCGATTTTAAAGTTAATTATTCAAATTTTAATCCAACTCGTAAACATTTTTTGTCTTAGTTTTAAACAACAACAGCAACAACAGAAACGAGTCAATTCAAAAATATTTTATACTCAAAATCTTGAAAATTTTAATCAAGCCCTTCTTAGTTTAGTTGAATCAACAAAGACTGACCAAAGACTGAAATCAAAACGATTTAGAACAAAAAGTGCATTGACCCTAAGAGGATCGACTCGTTTCAAAATCGAATACAAACTAAAAAAATTTCGTTCAAATCATTTATTTTTAAATTTAAACAAAACAAAAACTCAAATGAAACAACAAATTGACCAAACAACTTATAGTCGTGCTACATCTCAAAAATTAATAAAACAAAAAAAATATTAAATTATTGAATTGAACAAAATGATTTTTTAGTTTCTGTTTCTTCATTTGCTTGTTCTTGTTCTTGTTCTTCTTTGTCCTCGTCCTCGTCATCATTCGAATCAAAATTCGATTGATTTTTAAAATCGATGTGTTTTGACATTTTAAATTGTTTAACTTGTTTTAATCTTTTGTTTTTTGATGAGTCAACAATAAACAATTTAATACTCATACCAGACCCAGTAGCGATATAAATACAGTTTTTAAAATCACTGCTACACGACAAAGCTGATATGCTGTGACACATTTCATCCTCTTTCAATGAATATTTGTAACTAAATTGATTCGATTCGAATACTTGAATAGATTAATTTAAAATCGTGTTTTTTTGTTTTATCTTAAAAAGAAAAATACCGTTTAAAGTAGACGTGGCATCGTCTATATTGAATGAACTCACAAAAACAAAGTCATCATGTTTAATAAAACAACTTGTAAATGCAAACGAGCTCGAATTGGTTGACACAAAATTACATTTATCTTTTTAAAAGAGAAATAGAAAATTTTCAAGACAACGAGTTTAAATTTACTTTTTTCAAGATCAAATAAAACAACAAACGATTGATTATCATTCAAAAGAACAATTTCATTTTCATTTAGAATTTCAAATTTTCCAAAATTTCGTTCAATTTCAAACGACAATTCGTCATAGACTTGAAATTAATTTTTTTATAAAAAGAGATACCGTTTAGGTAGTAGATCTTACTTTTTTTGTAAAGATTAAAGCTTTTAACTTGTTCAAACTTTGAAATATTAAAATTGAATATTTTCAAACAACCATTTTGGGATAGAGTATAAAATTTAGTGTCTGAATGTAAAAATTTAACACAAATAACATTATCGACTTCTTCGAATGGTTTCGATACTTGAACTTGTTTAAAGTCTTTCCATAATTGAACTTTTCCAGCGTCTTTAAAACAAAAATTAAATCAAAGTCTCTAATGGATATGTTGACTTACTTTGTCCTATTAAAAAATAAGTTTGATTAAAATCAAAATGTTTAATTGGGTTGTACATGTACAGCTCTTTGATACATTTTCCTAAATACACTGACCATACTCGAAGGGAACAATCGAGACTTGAGCTCAATATTAAAGGTAGCAATTCGTCATCGATTTGAGGTAATTGATCAATTAAAAGTTCATTTTCATCTTGATTTTGTTTTAAATTATCAATAGATGTGTTATAGTATTTGAGAGGCCAAAATTTGAGTCCAGTAATCACACCTGAATGTTCACCAAATGTTTTTGATAATTTTAATTTTTGTTGTTGTTTTTCCAATTGCCAAACTTTAATTGACATATCACGACTTCCAGTGGCAACTAAACCTGTCACAGCGTCAATGTCAATGCTTGTAATCAAGTCTTGATGAGAGTAATCCAAAGTGATTGTGTCGAATGTAATTGGTTCTTTTTGAGACTTTGTCTTTGCTTGGACTTGTTCAATTTTAACATTTTCAGGGATCACTTGGATTTCTTCAGCATCTTTCTTGTCTTCCAAAACGACATTATTTAACTTTTGTGTAATCTCGTCTATTTCTTGTTTAATTATCACTTGAGATTGATCTTCTGATTTAATGACAAAAGCTGAACTATTTTGACTATTCGACGCAGAGTTATCTTCAGTTTCGAATGTGTTATCTCTACTGTCATAATTAAATAGCTCACCATTTGGATACTTTGCAAAGAGTTGGTTTAGTTGTTGTCTAAGAGAATCCCGTTTGGATATTTTAGCTTTTTCTTCGTCGTTCAATGGACGTTGAAGTAAATTTAAATTCTCAATTTGACGTAAAAGTTTACGTAATTTACGAAATATTTTTTGATCTTCGATGAGCTCGCTCATTTTTCTTTTTTTTTGACGTGTTAAAGAAAAAAAAAGAAAAGTTTTTTTTGGTTTAAATAAATTTAAAATTTTTAGAGTGAAAAAAATTTAACTAATCTAACAAATGTTTTATTTTTTCTAACGCGTACTTATTTTTGAACAAACTTAGTTGAAAAAGTTGTAAAATGACAACGGCAACTCATAACGTATTTGCTCGAATTTAAAGACATGTCGTTAAACCCTAATATAGCCAAAAAAAGCTCTTTTTTCTAAAAATTAGTGTCAAAATTAACGACATGTCGGTAATTGGGACAGCCATCAGAAAACTTCACTCATAACATGAGGTATGAAAAAAATGCTTATCGGAATGAGGCTAAGGAGTCAGGTATCAACCAGCAGTCTTGAGGACTCCTTCTAGAATCTCATATTTTTTAAAATTCCTTAATTATCGATGCTTTTTTTTTCATAGATGATCTAGGGGTAACAAATATTATTTTCGAATAAGTGATTTCTCTTTTTAATTTTCGCAAGATAATACATTGATCCGGTCAGCTTTGAAACTTTTGACAAGGAATTTTTTTAAATTTCCACGTATATCGCGGCGTCGTGTAAAGAAAATATGTAAAAATTACCCCCGGACGATCCAAGCAAAGTAAGATGTTTTGAAAATTTAGAAAAAAATGAAGAAATTTTAATCAATCCTCTGTGAGTAACTAATGTAAGGAACCTCAAATCATACATTTTACTTCTATAATAGGAGATACTGTACATTCACGTGTTCTTCTTGTCAATTTTTACAAACTAATGACTTTGAAAAGCTTTCATTGATTTTTTGGATATTAACTGAAAGTTAAATAGGCCGAGTTAAAGCTTGTAAAACTAGCTTTCAGTTGATGTCCATAAATCAATGAAAGCTTTGCCAAATCATTAGTTCATGAAAGTTCACAAGAGGAACAGGGAACGTCTACAACGTTGTCGTTAATTTTGACACTAATTTTTGAAAAAAACAGCTTTTTTTGACCATATTCGACTTTAACGACATGTCGTTAAGTCATTTTGAAAACCACTGTCCACCAATTAA
Organism: Brachionus rubens; assembly: GCA_022207745.1. NCBI lineage: Eukaryota > Metazoa > Rotifera > Eurotatoria > Ploima > Brachionidae > Brachionus > Brachionus rubens. The sequence goes on along the minus strand of JAJVHD010000003.1, from coordinate 5,136,184 downwards.
CGACATGTCGTTATGTACGAGCAAATACGTTATGTTTACCATAATCGAGGTACTCTAGTTTAGTTTTAATTTGAATTTTATTTAATATTAAAAAAAAAATTATTAAAAAGCATCTAAAAGATATTAGTTTTTAATAACTAGAGTTGAAAATTAAATTTATGTTTTTATTATATTGTTCTAGTCATTTTATGATTGAGTAATATGTCTTTGACATACGAAATAATAGGAATTGCCAGAACTTGACTTATCGTTTTTATAACAACCTGTTGCAGCGTCAAAATTCATGGTATCCCTAGAATCTGTGTCATAATTTGGACAGATTACTGTTCCAACTAGTATATTAGTGTTTTCCCAATAGTATTTATTGTCATTTTCGTCTCTTCTTCTGATCCAATAACGTTCTGTTCCATTTAACATACTTCTGAAAAAATCTCGTATTCCAATACTAGAAATAATTGCCAAATTATTATGACTACTTGAACCCCTTGCACTACAAGCGCTGTTGGCACTTCCTCCCTCTACTGTATTGCTTGAAAAGAAATAGCAATAATTATTATAATAGAATTCATCGAAATTACAGTAACGGCATTTGTTCGTAACAAAAACTCCATTTTCATCACATTGGCAAATATTGTTCGAACACACTGTCAATTCTTGTAATGTTTGACATTGGTACGTATGATTACAAGCCATATTGATTGATTTAGCCTCTACACATTTTGAGCCATCCCAATATTCTTCATACGAACTAGTGCGTCTACAGTCACACATAAAACCAGTTCTATTAGACGGACATCCACATGGAGAACTGCCATCTTGTCGACAAAATAAATTCTCAGCTTTATTACAATCTGAATTAGCAGTGCAACCAACTTGAGAATACGTTAACTTACATTGTAAAACACTACTAGTTGAGTCCCATGTTTTTAATGGATCAGAACACAAACACTTTCCGTTTTGACAACTAAGACCTTTCGAACTAGAACATTCGTAATCTTCGACACAACCAAAATTAAATGATTTTTTTGGGTAACAAGCCAATGATGAATTTAGAAAATATGAATCACCAGTACATTTGCATTGAAACGATTGGCAAGTCATTGCCTCATAACACATTGTATTATTCACACATGGAACAAATTCAGTTAAACGTGAAACACATTTTTGTCCAATTTCATTATAATACTTTCCAGTTCCACATTGACACATATTACTAAGGCAAATGGTTAAATCTGAACCTAAACAATGACTGTTCTCTGAGCATTGTTCTAAATGTCTTCGTTTGGGTGTACACTCGCTTCCACTCCAAAATTCACTTTCAAAAAAAACAACAATAAGTTAAAAACTTTGGATTTTCTATTTCGACTCTAGGCACATGTCATTAAAAACTAGTAAAAAATTTTAATATTCTTACAGGGTTGTATTCGAGCAAACACAAAAGCCATCGGAACATGCAGTTTTTTGCGTTATTGTTTGACACTGATAGTCAGTAGTACACAAGTCACCATATGATTTGGCACTTAAACATTTTGTTTGATCCCAATAGGTTTCATTGTTAATTATTCGAGAACAGTCACACATTCCACTAGTTGAATAAGTCGGACAATTGCAACTATTTGATGAACAAATTAAATTTTCAGAGTCGTTACAGTCAGAATTGATTGTACAAAATTTTTGAGCATAAGTTAAGAGACATTTTTTACTCAAAATTGACCATGTTCGATTCAATGATTCACAGACACATTTATTACTTCGACATACCAAACCTAAGTCTGATCGACAGTGTAAGTCTTTATCACAAAATCCAAAATTTAATTCTTTGTTTACACAAGTTGAAGTTGTGTTTTCAAAATACTCATTTGATCCACAAACGCATATTTGACTTGAATTACAAGTCATTGGAATAAGGCACATTGAATCACTCGAACATTGAGCAAACTCACCGACCCTAGAAAAACATTTTATTCCATTTTTCGAAGTCATACATTCATTATCAGCTGAACAAGGATATTCATCAGCTTTAGCAGATACACAACTCAAGCCGCTCCAAAATTCTTCATTAATCTTTCCTGTCATCAATAATGCCAAAAAAGTCACCATTAAAATGATAAAAGTACCAAAGAGACAACTTATTGTAGCAACTGCACATCTATACTTTCGTATAGTTCTAATTTGCTTTCGATTTGACTCGTCAGAATATGAGTTGGATTTTTTCTGATCATTTCGAATGGAAGGTGCTTCAGAAACTTGAATTATTTTTAGTCCAGATTTTTTAAAATTATTTTTCATTTTTGAATTCATTTTTGACAAATTCTTTTTGAAAAATGCTCAATTATTTAAACTGGAAGTTTAATTTAAAAGGTTTCGAAGGAAAAATAAAAATTGCTTTTAAAATAAATAACACGACCAAAATTAAAAATCAAATAAACAATTTTTTTTGTTGAACTTTGTTGTTTTATAAAACATTTATGTTTATTGGTTTTTGTGTTATCACCAGAAATCGAGTGAAAACTTAAAAAAAAATTCTAAACATTAATGTTTATTTTTAAATTCTAAAAGCAGACAAAAATATCGAACCAAAGTCGCACCCTTAATAAACACTGAAAATTATAGAAGTTGCTATATTTGATTTAAATCAACGAAAAATGATTCTAATCTAAAATTCAACGCTTCGGCCTTCATCAATTTTTAAATTCTCTGACCTTAACTTTCTCAGCTTTTTTAAAGTTTCAGCATAGTCATGATCAAAGTGGCAAAGACGTAATCATTCCATGGTCGATTCGAAACCCGGGTGAGATAATGGGAGGGATGGAAATGTTGGTGCCGTTGGCTTTGACCATCATCATTCTCATTCTTCATACGATCAAAAGGCTTTTAGCCAAACTCAAAAGAGTAGATCGTACCGTTTATTTTGAAAAATAAAATAAAATCAAAGATTAATAGTTTATAGTTTATTTAATTTATATAAAATGGCACAATAATTGATACACACTCAGGGTGTTGTATCTGTGAATAACTTTATATTAGTCCATTGAGGCCCATTGAGGGGATGGGGAATTCTTTTTGATCGGTTGACTGAATCTTACAAAATAGTCTGTGTTGAAAGCATAAAACGAAGCTTTTGTTACATAAATTAATAACTGAAGGTAAAAACTAATAATGGTGTCATTTAGACAGGTGTTATCATGAAGCTTAATAATATCTGATTGAAAAATTTGAATATTTTTTAGCTTACAAACCATTATGTTGTCTTCAATTGATGCTGGTGTTATGTCTTGTATTGAGTCAGATGATTTTTTGATACTTTGATCATTTACTTTGTCGTTTCGTTTATACTTTGAGATAGAAGCTTTAACACTATCAATTTTAGTGTTAGTAGCGCTATTCAGTGTTGGTTGGTCTTTAATAGTCTGAGCTCTTGTGGATGGTCGTGTATTGGGCTTTGTGATAATCTTTATACTATTGTCAACAGTCAAATTTAAAGATGTGCATATTTGTTTCATTTGACCATGCTTATTAAAATTACAAGGTTTTGAGTTACTGGTATCGTTTAGAACGAGTTCGTTTAATTGATTTGATGAACCATTTACGATCGAGTTGTTCAAGTCGTTTATTTTTTCACGGTTTAGCGATTCATCTTGGTCTGATTTGAGCCGATTATCAGGTATGGGTGAAAGACGATTTGATTCAAGGTTTGAATCTACAGAACCAGTCGGAGTAGGATCAGAAGGGTCATAGGGTGTTTTTGGTGTTTCATATGAAAGAATTTCACTTACCTTGGACGTAGATTCACATTTCAATATAATGTTTTTGTCAATTTTTTTAGTCGAGTTTTCGGCTACAGCAGTTAAAAACGAACGATATGGTACGGTCTCAACACTTTCTACGGTATTTGTCGCTGTCATTTTCTTTGAATTTTTTTTTTTTTAATATTGATCTTTGTTTTTCAATGTCGGTGTAAAAAGGGTTGATGTAGATATTCGAAAAGTTTGAATTCTTAAGGTTCGGTGAAACTCTAATCAATTGTCTAGCACGCTCGGTTGTCTCTAGATCGCAAATAATTGGTCTTGGATAATTTGAATTTTTGGAGTTTTTTACCATGCGATGGAAACTTTTTGGGGGTTTCTGTTTCAGAAAATTGAAGATTTTTCCAATTTCCATCTTTTCATTAACAGTTTCATTCATTCCAAGAATAACAACTTTATTTCTCCGAAGTATTCTCTGGGATCTCTCTGAATCAACAATGTTAAGGATAGCCATCTTAATCTCGAGATCTTGATTAAGGTGATCTAGCAAAAGTTTGGTAATAGATGTTGGTTCCATATTAGAAAACGATTGTTTATTACACAAGATAAACGTCTGATTAATCGGTTAATGAAAGGTCAAGTGTTTAAAATTACAGATAATTGTTGAGGAAGCAATAATTAACGCAAATAATCGTCAAATAGACTCGTTTATTTGTATTATAATAAATTATGTAAAAAAAAAAAAAAAAAAATTTTGAAATTTAAATTTGCATGTCGTTAATTTTTCTTTTCTAAATTTAGAACAATGAGAATTTGGGTTTAATTGACGTTTTAGGAACTTCTGTTTGTGCGTTATTATCAGAGACTTCTACACCTAAAATTAAAGGTGTAGGTGTAGGCTGTAGGTGTAGCCTACACCTACACCTACACCTACACCAACCTACACTGATAGATACACCAACTTGTTTTTCAAAATTTTTATTTTTAAATAAAATAGAGCAAAATATTGAATATATGCAAGTAAAGTTTTCACAATTAGCTGATGTTTGTTTGAAACTCCTTGTTTCAAACAAACACAGATGCAAAACTTTTTGTTTCATTTTTTTTTTATTTTTATACACGCTGTTTTTTTTTAAAATAAAAATTTCTAAAAATAATTCTAGGATCAGATGATAAAAAAAAATTTGATTTTTTGAATGAATCCAAATGCTAGACAGATTGTCTCTCCTTTTGCAAAATAAAATAAATCTCTCAAAAAAAAAATTGTGTGTTGTCTCGATTATTAGAATTTTGTACTTTTTTTACTTTTAGAAGAATTTTTAACAAAATTTAAATGAGTCAAATACAAACGAGATCTCAAACAAAAAATTCTAAAGAGTCCAATGTTGGAAATTTCAATAGAAAAAAAAACTCAAGAGTTTCAGTAATACGTTCGTCTAGTGAAGAATCAGTTTTTCCAAGTTCTGACTCGGAAACCGATATTCCTAAAAGAAAAAAATTATCAAAATCTCAATCGAAAAAATCGAAACCAGTCAAATTTCAACTTAATCACAAGACAAGTCGAAGTGTTAGCCGAGTAAAAATAAATTTAAAAAAGATTTTTCTTTCTTTTGTTTAGTTTTTTTTTTAGGTTTTCAGTGTATTAAATGAAAATTCGTCACAAAATCGTGACCCAAGTCCAAATACATCTTTACAAAATTTATCAATAGTCGATGAAGAATACGTAGATGGTGCACCCGAAAACAATGAAACGAATATAAACAATGAACAAATAAATAACAATATTGTCAATTCTGAACGTGAACATGAAAGAATAACTGAGAATAACCGTAGTCAGTTTATAGAAAATGGTCCTCAAAATAATTCTGCTCCAAGCAGAGAAAATCCTACACTTTCGAAGCAAGATAGGATTAAAAAATTATTGGACGATGCTACAAGAGGTGTTTTTACACCAAAAAAATTTTATTTGTATAAAATTGACGAAAAAGATGTAGATGAAGTTGAATACACGCCAATTTACAATTGGTTTGATTCGATTACAAAGTTAAGTTATTCGACAAAAGAAAATCAGAAAATTAAGTTCGAATGTATTGTATGCGATTATCATGGAGATCATTTTTTAGGTAAGTCTTCTTTAAAAATTAGATAGCATATCAATTTTTTTCATTAAAACGCAGAAAAAAATTTGAAAATTCTGATGTAATTTTATTGGACATAAAAATTGCAATTTTTTGTAATTGAGCCAATAAAAATCATAAAGTAATATTGTTGGATAATAGAACTACATTTTTAAATTAAACCTAAGAGTTCAAGTACATATTTAAAAATGAAATATTTTTCATTCTTCATTTTTTTTCATTCTTCATACGATCAAAAGGCTTTTAGCCAAACTCAAAAGAGTAGATCGTACCGTTTATTTTGAAAAATAAAATAAAATCAAAGATTAAAAACAAAAAGAAAATTAAATATAGTCAAAAGTTGTAATCATTATATTCTAAATGGAATTTTTCAAAATTTTTGATCATTTTTTGTACCAAACTGCTTGAATTGTTTCGAATTCTAACTTCAAATGTTAACAGCGATACATCTAAGTCGTCCAAAATTAAAATATTGGCAAATTTCGGGAAAAAGTATTGAAACGAATCTTTGAGAAAATAGTTATTTTTGCCTATTGATGGTATTATAAACTCATTTTTGTTACGTAGGTCGTGTTGTTTATTTAACGTATGAATACGAATAAAACACAGTTTAAAATTTGGTGGAGCGTTTATGTCATGAATAGTCTTGAAAAGAAATGAAGATAATCGAATAAATAACCGATCTACAAAGTTATACAGATTGTAGGTACTCAGTAAGTTTTTGAACTCAACAAAACCTTCTAAAGTGTACGATCTCGGTTTTAGACTCAGTACTTTGGCTAAACATAGGTTATAGGTATTATAAACTTTCTGAAGGGTTTTTTTTGGGAAGTATATAAAAATTGTTGAAACGTAATCGAAATAAGGTAATAAAAACGATTTGAAAAATTGTAATTTTACTTTGAATGGTAAATAAAATAGTCTATGTATTGAGTATATACGTTTATTTATTTGGCATCTTAAGTCAGCAACATATTTTAGAAAGTTTAATTTGTTGTCAATAATTACACCCAATAATTTAAATGAGTCTACAACTTCGACTTTATTACCTTCGACATCGATCTCTTTAGGAAATGTGAGTCCTCTCTTGTTCGATATGAATAATATTTTCGTTTTGAGCCAATTTATTTCGATACGATTAAAAGTACACCATTTTAAAAGCCGTGATGATGAGTTTAAAAATCGATCGATTAAGTTTTGATGGTTAAAACCAATCATCGAGAGTGTTGTATCATCGGCAAAGAATTTACAGACAAAGTCACGAATGTAAAAATCAAGGTCGTTAATAAATAAAAGGAAGAATAATGGCCCTAGAACACTTCCTTGAGGGACTCCGAGATTGATGTCATATAAGTCTGAAAGAGTTTTCGCATATACTACTCTTTGTGTTCTATTCGAAAAATAGTCTTTAATTAACTCAAGAGCTAGAGTACTAAAGCCATAAAATCTAAGCTTTTCTAATAAAATAAAGGCAGTCACCATATCAAAAGCTTTTTTAAAATCAATAAATAAATAAATGCCAATTGCTCTTGTCCCTTTTACCTTTATCATTTCAGATATGATTTCATGAAGAGCTGTTTCACAACTATGGTTGCTTCTAAACCCATGTTGGTTCGGGGTTAAAATTTTGTGCTTTGTTAGATAGTCGATTATTTGACTCGCTAAAAGTTTTTCGAATAGTTTTGCTATCGGTTGAAGAACAGATATCCCACGATAATTATTAAGGTCATTTTGACAGCCTTTTCTTTTATAAAGAGGAGTTACAATTGCTGTTTTCCATTCAGTTGGGATCGTTTTAAGGACAATACATTTGTTAAATATAAATGATAGACTTGAAGCGATAGTGATAGCAGAGTATTTTATAACTTTACTTGGTATGCCAGATACCCCAGGACTGCTATTTGGAGATAGTTCGTTTATTAATTTGTTAACTTCAATTGAATTGGTAAGTCTGAAGTTGAATTGAGGGTTATCTTTCAAGTACGGTAAGTTTTCTGTAAAATGTTCTCTTGTGAATTGCAAGCACTCTTCTTCACAGTTATTTACTCTTGTGCTGTTAGTAGTGAGTATTGTGTTGAAAAGATTACCAATAGTGAACGGGTCATCGACAATATTTGATTCATGGGTAAATTCTTTTTGATTACGATTATTTTTATCGGCTCTTGTTTTGATAAATGTTGAATAGAACTCCCAGAAAAGCTTTGAGTTTTTAAAATCATTCTGTGACTTGTCTTCAAAATACTTTATTATTTTAGCTTCATTTTGTTTTTCAAATTCTTTTTTCCAAAATAAGAAGATGTTTTTGAGAATAATTGTGTTTTCATCATTTTGACGTTCTGATCGTTTCATTTGTTTGTAAGATATATCACGATTATTTTTTATAATATAAAGTTCTTCATCATACCATGGAAATTTTGTGGATCTTTTAATAGTAATTTTTCGCTCTGGCGCAATTTTATTGATTGTATCTAAGAGGAGATTTTTGAAAGTTAACCAAATATCATCAATATTAACACAGTCTCTAACTGTACTGAAGTCTTTGAGCAATAGTTCGCATTGAATTTTTTCAAGATTCACTTGTGACAGGTTTCTACACCTGGTTGTTAAGGTAGTTGGTTTTGATGTTGGAATTTTAAGATTAGTTACAACAAAGTCGTGATCACTAAATGAGCAGTCAACAACTTTAGTTTTTGAAACGAAGTCACTATTGTGAATTACTAAGTCGAGAATTGTACCTTTGTTTGATAAATTGTTATCGAAGTTAGAGTATTTTAACGATTTACGCGTTATCTCTGAAACGAAATTTATTAGGCCTAAGTTATCGAGACAATTTTTAAGTTCGTTCGGAACAAGTTGATCAATGTTTAAATCTCCAATAACAAACAAAGGATCATCTAAATCTTTTGAGTACACAAGATTTTCAAAAGCATCAATAAATTTCGTAACATTTGAAGACGGTGGTCTATAACACGAAATGAAGTTTATCTTTTGATTTTTAATTTTCAATCTAAAGGAGATCGATTCGAAATTATGTGCATCGAAATTACCGAATTCAATCCGATCGACGTTTAAATTGTTCTTATAAAAAATTATGATACCACCGGCGCCTCTCGAGCGATCACATCTGATTTTAGAATAATAAGGGTTGACATAAAAACATTCTGGTTCATCAAAGAGTTTAGATTCGTTTAAAAAAATAAGATCAAAAATCTTTAATTTGAGTATTTGATCAATCTCAAAAATTTTATTTGCTAGCCAATTAACATTTAAATGAAGAATTGAAAACTCATTTTGATTTACACTCTGAGACAATTCTTCTAAAGTTGACGGGATTAATTGTCAATTGTTGTTGGACTGAAAAGTCATTATACTGAGGCTCATGATTTCAGTTTCTATGTGTTTTCTCCAGATGCTAATACTTTGCTGGTTGAAATTAAAGTTTTGACTAAGGATGATATGTCTAGCATAAAGACATAAAAACACACCACAGTCAACAACGTTATTTTGTTTTGGCACTGTCAGCTTACATGAAGTGTTCCAATCAATTAGTCCGTTTAATTTCAGTGTTGTGTTGTTAAAGTGTTTTTTAATTTGATTGATTATTTCATCAGATGATGAGTAGATTGAATCAAAATGAAATATGTTCTTTTTAACTGTATCGACAAAAATTAACGACCAATGATTCCCTTTATGAAAGATTGGGATGAAGAACTTATCGACTTTGTTTATCTCTTTCAGGGCCCATTGAGGGGATGGGGAATTCTTTTTGATCGGTTGACTGAATCTTACAAAATAGTCTGTGTTGAAAGCATAAAACGAAGCTTTTGTTACATAAATTAATAACTGAAGGTAAAAACTAATAATGGTGTCATTTAGACAGGTGTTATCATGAAGCTTAATAATATCTGATTGAAAAATTTGAATATTTTTTAGCTTACAAACCATTATGTTGTCTTCAATTGATGCTGGTGTTATGTCTTGTATTGAGTCAGATGATTTTTTGATACTTTGATCATTTACTTTGTCGTTTCGTTTATACTTTGAGATAGAAGCTTTAACACTATCAATTTTAGTGTTAGTAGCGCTATTCAGTGTTGGTTGGTCTTTAATAGTCTGAGCTCTTGTGGATGGTCGTGTATTGGGCTTTGTGATAATCTTTATACTATTGTCAACAGTCAAATTTAAAGATGTGCATATTTGTTTCATTTGACCATGCTTATTAAAATTACAAGGTTTTGAGTTACTGGTATCGTTTAGAACGAGTTCGTTTAATTGATTTGATGAACCATTTACGATCGAGTTGTTCAAGTCGTTTATTTTTTCACGGTTTAGCGATTCATCTTGGTCTGATTTGAGCCGATTATCAGGTATGGGTGAAAGACGATTTGATTCAAGGTTTGAATCTACAGAACCAGTCGGAGTAGGATCAGAAGGGTCATAGGGTGTTTTTGGTGTTTCATATGAAAGAATTTCACTTACCTTGGACGTAGATTCACATTTCAATATAATGTTTTTGTCAATTTTTTTAGTCGAGTTTTCGGCTACAGCAGTTAAAAACGAACGATATGGTACGGTCTCAACACTTTCTACGGTATTTGTCGCTGTCATTTTCTTTGAATTTTTTTTTTTTTAATATTGATCTTTGTTTTTCAATGTCGGTGTAAAAAGGGTTGATGTAGATATTCGAAAAGTTTGAATTCTTAAGGTTCGGTGAAACTCTAATCAATTGTCTAGCACGCTCGGTTGTCTCTAGATCGCAAATAATTGGTCTTGGATAATTTGAATTTTTGGAGTTTTTTACCATGCGATGGAAACTTTTTGGGGGTTTCTGTTTCAGAAAATTGAAGATTTTTCCAATTTCCATCTTTTCATTAACAGTTTCATTCATTCCAAGAATAACAACTTTATTTCTCCGAAGTATTCTCTGGGATCTCTCTGAATCAACAATGTTAAGGATAGCCATCTTAATCTCGAGATCTTGATTAAGGTGATCTAGCAAAAGTTTGGTAATAGATGTTGGTTCCATATTAGAAAACGATTGTTTATTACACAAGATAAACGTCTGATTAATCGGTTAATGAAAGGTCAAGTGTTTAAAATTACAGATAATTGTTGAGGAAGCAATAATTAACGCAAATAATCGTCAAATAGACTCGTTTATTTGTATTATAATAAATTATGTAAAAAAAAAAAAAAAAAATTTTGAAATTTAAATTTGCATGTCGTTAATTTTTCTTTTCTAAATTTAGAACAATGAGAATTTGGGTTTAATTGACGTTTTAGGAACTTCTGTTTGTGCGTTATTATCAGAGACTTCTACACCTAAAATTAAAGGTGTAGGTGTAGGCTGTAGGTGTAGCCTACACCTACACCTACACCTACACCAACCTACACTGATAGATACACCAACTTGTTTTTCAAAATTTTTATTTTTAAATAAAATAGAGCAAAATATTGAATATATGCAAGTAAAGTTTTCACAATTAGCTGATGTTTGTTTGAAACTCCTTGTTTCAAACAAACACAGATGCAAAACTTTTTGTTTCATTTTTATCAAAAAAATTTGATTTTTTGAATGAATCCAAATGCTAGACAGATTGTCTCTCCTTTTGCAAAATAAAATAAATCTCTCAAAAAAAAAATTGTGTGTTGTCTCGATTATTAGAATTTTGTACTTTTTTTACTTTTAGAAGAATTTTTAACAAAATTTAAATGAGTCAAATACAAACGAGATCTCAAACAAAAAATTCTAAAGAGTCCAATGTTGGAAATTTCAATAGAAAAAAAAACTCAAGAGTTTCAGTAATACGTTCGTCTAGTGAAGAATCAGTTTTTCCAAGTTCTGACTCGGAAACCGATATTCCTAAAAGAAAAAAATTATCAAAATCTCAATCGAAAAAATCGAAACCAGTCAAATTTCAACTTAATCACAAGACAAGTCGAAGTGTTAGCCGAGTAAAAATAAATTTAAAAAAGATTTTTCTTTCTTTTGTTTAGTTTTTTTTTTAGGTTTTCAGTGTATTAAATGAAAATTCGTCACAAAATCGTGACCCAAGTCCAAATACATCTTTACAAAATTTATCAATAGTCGATGAAGAATACGTAGATGGTGCACCCGAAAACAATGAAACGAATATAAACAATGAACAAATAAATAACAATATTGTCAATTCTGAACGTGAACATGAAAGAATAACTGAGAATAACCGTAGTCAGTTTATAGAAAATGGTCCTCAAAATAATTCTGCTCCAAGCAGAGAAAATCCTACACTTTCGAAGCAAGATAGGATTAAAAAATTATTGGACGATGCTACAAGAGGTGTTTTTACACCAAAAAAATTTTATTTGTATAAAATTGACGAAAAAGATGTAGATGAAGTTGAATACACGCCAATTTACAATTGGTTTGATTCGATTACAAAGTTAAGTTATTCGACAAAAGAAAATCAGAAAATTAAGTTCGAATGTATTGTATGCGATTATCATGGAGATCATTTTTTAGGTAAGTCTTCTTTAAAAATTAGATAGCATATCAATTTTTTTCATTAAAACGCAGAAAAAAATTTGAAAATTCTGATGTAATTTTATTGGACAAAAAAATTGCAATTTTTTGTAATTGAGCCAATAAAAATCATAAAGTAATATTGTTGGATAATAGAACTACATTTTTAAATTAAACCTAAGAGTTCAAGTACATATTTAAAAATGAAATATTATTAATTCTTCCTACATGCATGCATAATGTTTTTTGTAATTATGATAATTGAATAACTTATTAATAATTCAAAATGTTTTACAATTTTTGACATCCAATAAAATGAATACGTTTATTTTCACGTAAGATATCTGAAAATAAATAGAAAATCAAAACACTTAAGATGCGTTTACGTTTTTGGAATAATTCTTTTATTTTCACTTAATCAAAATAAAAATTAAAAAAAAAAAGATTAACAATGTTTTAAGAACAATTAGTACATTTCCAAATTTTCTTAATTGGAACATAGGTTCTATTTACACATTTCAAATGAAAAAAACAATTACAAGAACCACACGAAATAAATCTTGAATTACAATTAGTGGAACATATGTTGCAAGAATTCAAATTATTCAAAAAAGACTTAAGAGTATTATCTAACAGTAATAAGCCATCAGCTGTAAAATAATCAGTTATTTGATCTATTTTTAAGCCGTTCTGGTCTACCAAACCGGTTGATAATATCGAAGTCGAAATTGTTTTTGGATCGACTTTAACATGTTCTTCATCGATTAAACATGTTTTACTGATGAATTGATCGACTCTTTGGGCTTCACTATCGAGAAGAACATGTTTGACAAAATCTTCCAATTGTTTGTTTGATTCGGTTATTTTTGCTGACTTTGATTTTTGAGATGTGATTGCTTGATCTTTTGCCTTTCTTTTACGTTCAGCTCTTGTTGGGGCACCACGTTTAGGGACATTTTTGGCCAGTTGTTTTTCTGATAAATTGATCGTTGGTTTGATAATCAATATTTGATTTGTCGATTGTGTTGTTGTTGCTGTTGACTCTGTTGCTTGACTTGTTTGACATTGTGATGACGTGTCTAAATTTTCGTTTACATTTTGATTGAAAACTGAAACTTCCGCGTTTAAGACCTCATCGACTGCTGTTTCAGTTGAAATAGGTTTAAGGGTAAAGTTGATACCTTTTTCCCACATCTCTTTTATTATCAACAGCTGTTCGATTCGATCATAAAAAACTTGAGATGACTCTTTGGAAACCACTTGAGCAAGTTCGTTTATGATACGTTTAGCCTCATTAAATCGAGTATTTTCGTCGACTTTGTTGGCATTGTTGGTGGCATTGTTGGTGGCTTTGCGTCGATTGTTTGTCTTAGTTACAAGGCTGTTGAGATTGACATACGACACGTGATCAGAAGTATCAGCGATTATTAGAGGAATTGCGTTTGTCGCATACATTCTATTGGCCCATCTTTCAGGTATCATATTTTCGGTAATAATCGGTAAGTTATTTAATTTGCGAATGTATATAATGTGGCGACACGGCAGTTTCCCGGATTGAAAGTCGAAGCAATCGCAGTTTGGATCGTCTTTGAAATTGTTAACTGTTGATACGTTTTTAGAAGATGTAAGAGTCGTGTTTTGTTCGTCAATCTCAACTTTGTAAGTTGCTTTGTTTGATAAATTATATGAATCTTTGATAATATCGGCGGCATATGGTGTAAATCGTTTGTATATAAACTCAATGAACGGATCGTTTTTTACCGAACGGTCGATGATTACTTTTGTTCTTTGGCTGTATTCTTTTTCTTGGTATTTTTGGGTTAGATACTCGATTACTTTGAATACGTTCATGTTCTAAGTTGCACTTTGTCACTTGATACTTGTTTTTTAAAGCTCCATTCACAACAAAATTGACTCGAATTTCAGCTAGACATCCAAATGGTGCAACATAAGATTGTTTTGGACGTTGACCAGTACTTTTTGAATTAATGTCTTCAGGTGTTCTATAATGGATGCACTTTAAATGTACGTATTTAAAGTTATCTTCGTCTTGGCTCTTTTTTGCACTGCTATACGTTGTTAAAAATAGTTTCAAGGTTAATCAACAGGCTAGTGCCCTTGTCTAGAATATAGACTGATTAACTCTCCATTTATTTAATAAAGATAAAATTTTTTTAAAATAAAATAAAATTAAATCAATTTTCATAATATCAAAATAAAAAATAAATTTTAAAAATTAAATTAAGTTTATCAAAAATTTTTAAAGCATCATTGAAAATTAGGTTGATGTTGTTGAATATTGACAATTTAAATGTGCTAAATTTGAGAACCATTCTGTTTATAAGGAATTTGTTAGCCAATTTTGTGTACACATAACCAAATGTGTTTTCACCACTTTTTGTTTTCGATTTCGGCACCATAAAATCACTTTTGTTTCTTAAGTCGTACTCAATTTTACGCGACTCATTTGTGACTAATTGTTCTCTGAGCTGAATAGGTGAGTTCTCCATTTTAATGATCTTGTATGAAAACGACAGCATTCTCTCCAGAGCTCGATGTTGAAAAGCAAAGAGCCCATACTTTTCTAGAACATTATTTAAATCATTAAAGTCACAAGAATTCACTTTAACTTTCAATAATTTATAAATACATAAATAGAAACAGTTAGCTAGCCTTTGGATGGCTTCTTTTGAAAAATAACAAATTAGTGTAAAAACATAATCAAAATAAGGTAAAATAAAAGTTTTAAAAAATTGAATTTTTACAGATGTACAAAGATAGAAAAGTCTTTTTATTGAAAACAGTTTCTTGTTTACCGATAAACATGTTTCCGAAACTAGTTTCATGAAATTTAATCTGTTATCAATGGTAAAGCCCAATAATTTAAAATTATCAACAACTTTAATTGAAACCTCTTTAATTTGAATAAAATCTGGTACTTCAATTTTTTTCTTTGTAAATACCATAAAGAAGGTCTTATCCCAATTTATATCCACCTTATTAAAATAACACCAAGTTTTTAGTTCTTCAATAACCCCACCAGTTTCGCTTATTAATGTGTCCAAATTGTTGCCAGTCTTCGTAAGACTTGTATCATCAGCAAATAACTCTATATAAGCTTTTAGCATACACAAGGGAAGATCATTAATAAAGATTAAAAAAAGAAGTGGGCCTAATACTGAGCCTTGCGGAACCCCAAGTTTTAGTCTAGCTTGTTTGGATAAGAGATTTTTCAAAAGAAGCTTTTGAGACCTCTCATCAAAGTAGTTTGTCATTAAAGCTAGAGAGTTGTTATCAAAACCGTAATGAAATAACTTTAGGAGCAAAAGTAAAGGATCTATTAAATCAAATGCTTTTCTAAAATCAATGAAAAGGGATAACGCAATTAACTTTTCATCAAGTACTTTGTTAATAAAAGACACAAATTCATGTATAGCCGTCTGGCATGAAAACCCAGACCTAAAGCCATGTTGCCCCTTGAAAAATACCTTATTTGACTCAAAATAAGTAACAATTTGTTTGGCTAAAAGCTTTTCAAACATCTTAGCTAAAGGTGAAAGGACTGATATTGCCCGATAGTTATTCATATCAGACTTATCCCCCTTGTTTTTATAAAGAGGAGTCACAACCACTATTTTCCAATCTTCCGGAATTTTCTTCAATTCCAAACAACTATTAAATAGTTTATGAAGAATTGGGATAAATAATTCAGGCATGACTTTAAAAATTTTTGTATGAATACCCACATGTCCTGGAGAGCTAGAAGTTGGCAAATCATTTAATGATTCCTCGACATCTTTAAGACTAAAGGATTCAAATGAAAAGCCTGGAGTTATGATATTATTTTCTCTTTTAAGATCTTTGAATTTTTCAAAGATAAATTTAGCTGATTCGTCTTCTGTAGAAAACGAAGATGATTCAATATTCGTGAAGAAATTATTGAACATCTCAACTTGATCAGCAACTGAAGAAGCTTTGAAGTCACCACTCTGAATTACTTCAGTTATTTCAGGGCAATCATCAAAATTTTTATCGCTTCTCAGTTTAACCGACGACTTGTAGAACTGCCAGAATTTTTTAGAATTCTTAAAGTCCTTCGGTGTCTGGTTTTTAAAATACTCCTTAATTTTTTGGCAATTTAATGCTTTGAAATCCCTTCTAGCCTCTTTATAATCAGCCTGAGTTTGCTCATTCTTACTCTCAGAGTAAATGTAAAAACAATAATCACGATATTTCTTCGCAGCTCTTAATTCATCATCAAACCAGGGACAATGATTTTGCTTCTTTGGTTTAAAAATCTTCTCAGGGAAGCATTTTTCAACAACCTCAATTACCCTGTCTTTTACAAAACCCCATTTATCTTCAATATTAGGAAACTTATCAATAATGCTAAAGTCAATAGATGAAATACAAGTCTTAACCTTTTCTAGATTCTTTTCAGAGTAAACTCTGGTTGGGATGCTAGTCATAATTTTCTTTTCAACCAATAAATCAAAAGAAGCTACCAGGAATTTATGATCGCTATACGGACAACCTATAACCTTTGAAACAGGGTCTAGATCATCTGGATATAAAACATGATCTATTCTACTTAATTTAACCCCAATATCCCCACTTTTATTATACTTAATTCCAATCCTGGTTGGATCTTTTGTGACTGTTTTCAAACTAAAGTTCTCCAAAAAATTTGAAAACATAGGATCTCCAGAAGTTGGATCCAAATTAAGGTCACCTATAATCAAAAAACGATCATTAGTATTGATTGAAAAAATAAAATGCTCAAGAAAATCAAGAAAATCTTTGTTTCTTAACGATGGTGGTTTATAGCAACAAAGAACATTAATTTGTTGTCCCTTTGCCATAAGAGCTACAGAGATCCCCTCAAAATTCAATGAAATTTCAGTCTTAATAACCCTTATATTCTTTTTGACCAAGACCATTACTTCCCCACCATCCCTGAGCCTATCTCTTCTGAGAACTGTATAGTTTGGATGTGAAAAAAAACTACTTGGGATGGAGTCATCAAGCTTCGTCTCATTAATTGAGATTAAATCATAGAGACCTAAAGAAACCACTTCAAGTAATTCATTCTTTTTTAGAAAAAGGGAATTTACGTTTAAATGTAGAATCAAAAATCCTGAATTTCTAGCCCCAAAATCTTTTAGATCTTCCAAATAGTTCGGAAAATTTGGAGTATTTTTCCTCTGGGTAAAATAATCATCTTCAAAATTGAAAACTAAAGGAAGGAGATCACCATTAAAGGGTGTAGGATCAATATTCACCCAGTCGATTCTTCTAGGGGTCTTCTTTTCCTTGATTTTAAACTTATTTTGGCCTAAAGTACCACATTTTGGCAAATGTTTTTTAAACCATGCCTGACTTACATAAGACTTAGAGCAGTCAGGACATATAAAAGATTCCTTACTGGGCTTAACCATCGTTACAAATTTAAATTTAATTACAGATAATTTACAAAATTTATTTACAATTAGATAACAAATCCAAAAAAAAAAAAATTTAAAAAAAAATTAAAAATGGAAATTTACAATTTTTTAAAGAAAAAAATTAAATCTATACCTCAATCATAATTTGAACAAATTATGATAAATCTGAAGCACACTTGAAACTGAAAATTGAAACTTGTTTTGAATGAAAAATTCGCTCGCGACAAAAAGGAACGACGAACGAGAAATTTGGTTCGATAAACGACTCAATCCAAAGGTAATCTCACACTCTTTAAAGCTATAAAAATTCAGCAGTAAAGATTAAGTGTGAACGACGAAAACTACCTTTGAAATGTGAGACCAAAAATTTTTGAAAATTTTGAAAATTTTGAATTTTTTTTTTTTTTTCAATTAACCCACAATGAAAACTGAAACTTCCGCGTTTAAGACCTCATCGACTGCTGTTTCAGTTGAAATAGGTTTAAGGGTAAAGTTGATACCTTTTTCCCACATCTCTTTTATTATCAACAGCTGTTCGATTCGATCATAAAAAACTTGAGATGACTCTTTGGAAACCACTTGAGCAAGTTCGTTTATGATACGTTTAGCCTCATTAAATCGAGTATTTTCGTCGACTTTGTTGGCATTGTTGGTGGCATTGTTGGTGGCTTTGCGTCGATTGTTTGTCTTAGTTACAAGGCTGTTGAGATTGACATACGACACGTGATCAGAAGTATCAGCGATTATTAGAGGAATTGCGTTTGTCGCATACATTCTATTGGCCCATCTTTCAGGTATCATATTTTCGGTAATAATCGGTAAGTTATTTAATTTGCGAATGTATATAATGTGGCGACACGGCAGTTTCCCGGATTGAAAGTCGAAGCAATCGCAGTTTGGATCGTCTTTGAAATTGTTAACTGTTGATACGTTTTTAGAAGATGTAAGAGTCGTGTTTTGTTCGTCAATCTCAACTTTGTAAGTTGCTTTGTTTGATAAATTATATGAATCTTTGATAATATCGGCGGCATATGGTGTAAATCGTTTGTATATAAACTCAATGAACGGATCGTTTTTTACCGAACGGTCGATGATTACTTTTGTTCTTTGGCTGTATTCTTTTTCTTGGTATTTTTGGGTTAGATACTCGATTACTTTGAATACGTTCATGTTCTAAGTTGCACTTTGTCACTTGATACTTGTTTTTTAAAGCTCCATTCACAACAAAATTGACTCGAATTTCAGCTAGACATCCAAATGGTGCAACATAAGATTGTTTTGGACGTTGACCAGTACTTTTTGAATTAATGTCTTCAGGTGTTCTATAATGGATGCACTTTAAATGTACGTATTTAAAGTTATCTTCGTCTTGGCTCTTTTTTGCACTGCTATACTTTGTCCACATCGTATATGACTCTTTTGAGTATTCATTGAAAACTTGTAAAAAGTCATCAAACGTGTCGAAAGTTTGGTCTCGGAAAATCGGAGAGGTCATGTTTTAGTTAAGTTAAGTAAAGTATGATAGCAGGATTTCCTAACTAAGCTTATATAACTTTCAACAGAAAAGTTAGGTTTCAGGTATCTATTCATAAGCTTCATGTTTCATCTTAGTTTATTTGATTTGTATTTTTTTATTATTAATTGACACATGCGTGAAAATAAAAGATTTTTCGTTCAGGTAAGATTGAAAAAATTATTTATTTACAGGTAAGTTACGTGTACTAATAATTTTTATTTTCACGTATCTTACCTGAAAATAAGTGCACTCCAATAAAATTAGACCTGAAAATTAAAAAAAATTTCTGAAAAAACTTGATATGGGATAAAACAAACAACTATTCAATCTCTTTTTCGCAACTTTTAGGAAAGCCTGGTAATTTGCTCAAACATTTACGCAAACATCAAGATATTGCTGCTCTTTGGATACGCGAATACAAACAGTACCAAGGAGAAGACAATTCCAGCATTGAAAAAATTGATCAAACTCTTTTAAGACTAGTCAAATTTTTTATTCGTAGGAATATTGCAGTCGAAGCTTTAAAGGATGAAGATCTTAGACAGGTGTTTGACAAAAAAATAGGCAAATACTCGTTCACTGAAAAAATTTTACCAAATCTCATTATATTTTTACGAAAAATATATCGTTTATTCTTCGAAAAGCTCTCTTCATTACTTTAATCGTCGACTCGTGGTCAAACGATTTACAAGAAGATTTTCTAGCAGTTTCTGCCGCCATGATATTTAAAAATATGTCTAAAAAAATGTTAGCAATTGGTTTAGTAAAACATAAAGATCGTCAGCGAGCTGAAGACATAAAAGTGGCTGTTGAGGAAATCGTAAACGAATTCGACTTTAATAAGGCTAAAATAATTGGTACAGTTGTCGATGAGGGTTCAAACCTCCTTCGTCTTTTTAAACCGATCGATAGCAACGACTTCTTTTATATCGAAGAATCAGACCAAGAAAGTGACGAAGAAAATGACTTTGACGAAGAAGTAGAACATGAGCCTGAAATAAATCAGGAAGAGGTTGAAAACTTTCAATTTGAGACACCGGTTGTTTATGAACCCAAGACGACAAACTTCTACCCACCAGATGGAAATTTCATCGACGAAACCGAATATGATTTTAATCGAGGGGAAATAATTAAAGATTTTTATATACGTTTAGGAACGAATCATATTCCTCGTTTCAACTGTACTGCCCATAAGCTAAATATTGTTGTAAGAAAGGCTATAAATTCAAATGATTATGTGTCAGAGATGTTAACAAAATTATCCCGATTTGCGAGCCAAATAAAAAAAAGTCGAACTTTGATGGCCGCTCACAGAAAGAAACAATCCAAAATTCATAGACAGAATCTAACACGTTGGAGTTCAACATTTACTACAGTCATACCTCGGTTATATCACTATGCACTTATATCAAGCCTCATTTATATCATTCATGTTAAAAAGACTGATGGACATCAATACTTTTGTATTATAATTTTATCCACTTATATCAAGTTCACTTATATCATGTTTCATTTATATCATGCTTTGCATTAAGTCAAATAGCATACTCATGCACTATAAATGAATTCATATTTTGCATCTATTCTGTTTTTTTTTATTAAACAAAAGTTATTGTCTAAGTGTGAATTTTGTAACAAAAAAATTAAACGTGAGTAAAAAAAATAATATTAAACTTAGAAAAGCATTAACGGCTCAAAATAAATAAGAAATAATTGACATAAAAGAAAAACAATCAATTACGAATGAAGAGATAGCTTTATAATATAACCGTGACCCTGTTACTGTTTTTGTTTGAAATAAATTTTTTCACTTATATCATGTTTCATTTATATCATGTTCACCCCCCTCGGACAAATAGGATGATATAACCGGGGTACGACTGTATGTTATTTACGTATCTAAAATCGTATAAAAGAGGAGTATTTAACGAGCAACATGTTGTCCAGTAGAGCAAGAGGAATTAGAGTGTTACATACAGATTCTATTGCCGATTTTTGTTGTCACCAATGCCCTCCAATTGGCTGATTCAAATATTACGGTCGTTGTTCCAACAATTCTTGCCTTAATATACGGTAATTTGGACCAGATGGTTTTGGAAAGTGATGAAGATAGATTTCGAAAATCGCTAATTCGAAACTTAGTTACAAAATTCGATTTTGAGTTGATATCTCCAATTTACTTGATAACCGCTGTTTTTAACGTTGGTTCTTTGGGTGAATGGTCTACTAGATCTTTTGGTAAACCCTATTTCGAAAAGGGTTTAAGTCTTATTTTAGAAGTACTTAAAAAGTTTAACATTAATTCAAAAAGTAATACCCAAGCTAGCTCAACCACAACTCAAGTTTCAACTGTTGTCACGTCAAGAGCACCGGTTAATTCTCAATCACAAAATTATGCGGATGGAATTACTTTGTTATCAAAAATTGCTCGACCTAATTTAAGATCTGTATCCGACGAAGACAACGATGAAAAACAAATCGAAGATTTTAAATTAGAAATCGATCGATATAAAACATTGATTCGTGAATGCAACTTTCCTACTCATCTTTTTTGGAAAAAATACTCGAATGATTTGCCTTATTTATTTGACTTAGCTTTACGACTATTTTGCATTCCTTCAACAAACAGTTATGTCGAAGAATTTTTCAGCTTAACTAAAATTGTAAACAATCGAAAACCGAACATGTCAAATGAGCTTTTGATTAATAGAGCATTGTTAAAAGCTAATATAAAATTTTTAGAAGAATTAGCCGATAAATAGTTAATTTTTTAATAAAGATTATTCTAATAAAGATGATTTGTCTAAAACAAAATTTTTTATTTCTTTTTAGTTAGTTGGTACTGTGAAAAAGTTGGTGTATCTATCAGTGTATGTTGGTGTAGGTGTAGGTGTAAGGTGTAGTTGGGTGTAGTTTGGTGTAGGTGTAGGTGTAGGCTACACCTACACCTACACCTACAGCATCGATTAGATTGTATTTTTCAAGGGCCTCATTTTTATTGATACCAATTATTCTCAGGATTCGTTTCTGTAGGTCACATATTTCTGTTTTGTATCCTTTACTTGCCATAGAGAGCACTGGGCTATTGTAATCGAGGTGGCTTACTACAAGGCTTTTGTAAACAGTCACCAAAATTTCTTTATTGAATCCAAGACGCTTGAGTTGTTTTATCAAGAATTGGAAGTGACTCGTGTTCTTTTCTTCTGTTGTTTGGAGCTCGATTGGTGCACATCTCTGCGAGAATTGTTTTTTGATAAGGATGAGTGTCCCGCCACCACGTGCTGTTGATCTAGGTGCACTGAGCTTGTGGTATTCATTGTTCAATAATCTCTTGGTGACCTCCTTTTGTTCCGGGGTTATCCAAGTCTCTGTAATACAGACAATATCTGCTATTGTGTCTTCAAACATTTGATTGACACATTCGATTTTGTTTCCTATTGATCTGACGTTTGTGGTGATGATTGTGATTAGTCTATCGGTCGTTTGAGGTATAATCGGCTTTGAGAGCGCTGAAAGTGTAGTTTGTTTGACTTGTAAGGCAAATTTTCTTTTTATTAGCCTTCTTCTCTGTTAATACTTGTTGTTTCTCGCTCGTTTTCTTACTTGTCTCTCATCAATTTTTTTCTGCCTCGAGTTTCTAAAGATGTTTAACTCTTTCAAACGAAATAAAATTAAATATAGTCAATGTTGTAATCATTATATTCTAAATGGAACTTTTCAAAATTTTTGATCATTTTTTGTACCAAATTGCTTGAATTGTTTCGAATTCTAACTTCAAATGTTAACAGCGATAGATCTAAGTCTTCAAAAATTAAAATATTGGCAAATTTCGGGAAAAAGTATTGAAACGAATCTTTGAGAAAATAGTTATTTTTGCCTATTGATGGTATTATGAACTCATTTTTGTTACGTAAGCCGTGTTGTTTATTTAACGTATGAATACGAATAAAACACAGTTTTAAATTTGATGGAGCGTTTATGTCATGAATAGTCTTGAAAAGAAATGAAGATAATCGAATAAATAACCGATCTACAAAGTTATACAGATTGTAGGTACTCAGTAAGTTTTTGAACTCAACAAAACCTTCAAAAGTATACGATCTCGGTTTTAGACTAAGTACTTTGGCTAAACATAGGTTATAGGTATTATAAACTTTCTGAAGGGTTTTTTTTGGGAAGTATATAAAAATTTTTGAAATTTAATCGAAATAAGTTAATAAAAACGATTTGCAAAACTGTAATTTTACTTTGAATGGTAAATAAAATAGTCTATGTATTGAGTATATACGTTTATTTATTTGGCATCTTAAGTCAGCAACATATTTTAGAAAGTTTAATTTGTTGTCAATAATTACACCCAATAATTTAAATGAGTCTACAACTTTATTACCTTCGACATCGATCTCTTTAGCAAATGTATTTTCGTTTTGAGCCAATTTATTTCGATACAATTAAAAGTACACCATTTTAAAAGCCGTGATGATGAGTTTAAAAATCGATCGATTAAGTTTTGATGATTAAAACCAATCATTGAGAGTGTTGTATCATCGGCAAAGAATTTACAGACAAAGTCACGAATGTAAAAATCAAGGTCGTTAATAAATAAAAGGAAGAATGATGGCCCTAGAACACTTCCTAGAGGGACTCCGAGATTGATGTCATATAAGTCTGAAAGAGTTTTCGCATATACTACTCTTTGTGTTCTATTCGAAAAATAGTCTTTAATTAACTCAAGAGCTAGAGTACTAAAACCATAAAATCTGAGCTTTTCTAATAAAATAAAGGCAGTTACCATATCAAAAGCCTTTTTAAAATCAATAAACAAATAGATGCCTTTTGCTCTTCGTCCTTTTACTCTTATCATTTCGGATATGATTTCATGAAGAGCTGTTTCGCAACTATGATTGCTTCTAAACCCATATTGGTTCGTGGTTAAAATTTTGTGCTTTGTTAGATAGTCGATTATTTGACTCGCTAAAAGTTTTTCGAATAGTTTTGCAATCGGTTGAAGAACAGATATCCCACGATAATTATTAAGACCATTTTGACAGTCTTTTCTTTTATAAAGAGGAGTTACAATTGCTGTTTTCCACTCAGTTGGGATCGTTTTAAGGACAATTCATTTGTTAAATATAAATGATAGACTTGAAGCGATAGTTATAGCAGAGTATTTTATAACTTTACTTGGTATGCCAGATACCCCAGGACTGCTATTTGGAGATAGTTCGTTTATTAATTTGTTAACTTAAATTGAATTGCTAAGTCTGAAGTTAAATTGAGGGTTATCTTTCAAGTACGGTAAGTTTTCTGTAAAATGATCTCTTGTGAATTGCAAACACTTTTCTTCACAGTTATTTACTCTCGTGCTGTTTGTAATAAGTATTGTGTTGAAAAGATTTCCAATAGTGAATGGGTCATTGACAATATTTGATTCATGGGTAAATTCTTTTTGATTACGATTATTTTTATCGGCTCTTGTTTTGATAAATGTTGAATAGAACTCCCCAGAAAAGCTTTGAGTTTTTAAAATTATTCTGTGACTTGTCTTCAAAATACTTTATTATTTTAGCTTCATTTTGTTTTTCAAATTCTTTTTTCCAAAATAAGAAGATGTTTTTGAGAATAATTGTGTTTTCATCATTTTGACGCTCTGACCGTTTCATTTGTTTGTAAGATATACCACGATTATTTTTTATAATATAAATTTCTTCATCATACCATGAAAATTTTGTGGATCTTTTAATAGTTATTTCTCGCTCTGGCACAATTTTATTGATTGTATCTAAGAGGAGATTTTTGAAAGTTAACCAAATATCATCAATATTTACACAGTCTCTAACTGTACTGAAGTCTTAGAGCAATAGTTCGCATTGAATTTTTTCAAGATTCACTTGTGACAGGTTTCTACACCTGGTTGTTAAGGTAGTTGGTTTTGATGTTGGAATTTTAAGATTAGTTACAACAAAGTCGTGATCACTAAATGAGCAGTCAACAACTTTAGTTTTTGAAACAAAGTTACTATTGTGAATTACTAAGTCGAGAAATGAAAAAAATTCGACTTCGAATTTAAGGTTCTATATTTAAGTATCGATTGACATCGAGGATTCTGTTTGCTAGATTTGTTTCTATCTCGCAGTTTCTCATTGATCCATATTGCATAAAATTTATTACGTTATTTTTTGTCTTACGAAGTTCTAGACCAGTTATTACTGTATCAGGAAGTTCGAAAAACGCATCAGACCACTCATAAAGTTTGAACGCGAAATGTGTCAAATCGAAGGTTTTAGCAACTACAAAAATCGAATTAATACCCATATCATTGATTAGTTCTAGACTTTGTTTTTTGAAGTGATCTGCGAGGTTTTTCGATTCCGCGCATTCAAAATTACTTGGTAACCCTGAACCGTCTGTGTTCTATAACCTGAAAATACAACTCAAATATTTCAATTTATCATCTAACTCATGAGGTGAAATTGAAGATATTGTCGAAAGGTTTGTTTGATATTTTCCTTTAGTAATTGTTTCATCTGCATTGATTTCCCATAAGTAAATGCAGTAATTGTAGAATTTTGCAGGAACATGTCTGCATAAACCTATCCATACTAATTCCGAGACAATTTTATACTCGTTTGAAGGGATATTATCATAATATGGCTCCGAAATTAAACGATGATTTACTTCATTTTCTAGCAGGTCGGTTGCTTCTAAAAAACGCCGATGATAAATCGATTTAACGGTGTAAAAATAACTTCGAGAATAATTAAAAAAATATTTAATTGTATTTAGTTCTAATGCCTGTAAATTAGTTTTATATACTGCTGACAATTTGATACCGATAAAAATAGCACATGTGTCACGAAGACTTCGAGGGTTTATTATTTTTCGATAATCACTTCGATCCTTATTATCCTTATATATAACTTTAAATTTGTCATCAATAATCATTTCGGTTGCATCATCGATTATGCGATAAATGTTCATTTTTTTCACGAGGATCGTTCGATTGATTACAGGTAAAAAAAAAATTTTGAAAATAAAAAAAAATAAAATATATATATATATATATGGCAAGTTTTTTTTCAAAGGTTCTAAAAATAGGAGATTTTTTTACATATATTTAAAATTAAATTGTATAGTAAAATTTCCCCTATTTTTGACCTATTTTTTAAAAAAATACGCCATATATATATAATATATATATATAAATAAAAAAGAATTTATATTTTAACTAATTGAAGATTAATTGTTTCTGTTTAGAAATTTTTTAGTCAATGAACTTGTACTTGCTGAATTCGCATTTAATAGATTATTTTTTGCAAACTTTACCCGTCTATTATTTTTTATGATAGGCAACCGATTCTCAATATCTTCTATATTGATAATTCGTTTATTGTTTCAGTGGCTATCATTCTAGATAATTTTGACTTTTTGCAATTATTTTACTTCTAATTTCTATTGTATCACTTACATTATTATACCACGAACCAGCACTCATTTCATGGTTCATAACTTCTTGAAACGTAGAAATAAAATCTATTTCATCTGTTAATATTTTGCTGTGAGTAAAATTTTCTTCGTGTAGTTTATTATTTAACGATTTTATATCCATAAATCTTAAGTCAGAATTCTTATAAATAAAACTTTTTTCGTTTCTTCGATGGATAGTTAATTCTTTATTATGTAATTGAATTGAGCTTGTAAGATATTCGCAGAATAATACTTCAGAGTTTGGTTTTATGATTCCATCGTTAGTTAGATATCCTGTTTATTTGTTCCGTTTACATCGTAAAATATTGGTTGGTCACGGTAACATATGTCAGAATTTTGATTTGACACCACGTTACGTAGTGACACTTCTATTTTATTTATTTTCTTGCAAGTTGCACCGTAAAGCGTTTTCATATACGAGAAAACAGTTATATTTTTACCATTTGGCATATTAAATATCATATATTCTTTATCTCTCATCGTTAATAATTTTAACGTTGATTTTAGATTTAAACATTCTTGATGCATTAGGAAATTAACTTCTACGGCTTCAGTATGACTGACAAAGTCTATATCGCCTAATAGTAATTCTTTTATTTCATTCATGTCGGCACCATTTTTGGGGTGTTTTGCGACATCCTGGTTTTTATTTAAACTGAGATAGACACCTTCTGCTGTAAACATAGTATTCAAACCACAGATTTTTTCTTCCTTGATGGCTTGAAAAGCCATATTTGGTAACGCAACTAGAACATCTGGATTTCTAGCGTTTAAATGGATTATGAAGTTTTCTGTACTTATCTCGTAAAGAGAACATGAGTGATGTGTTGTATCATCCCAAACTGTAATTGAGTCGTGTAAGTTACATACTTTGTCTTGAGCCTTGCATTTAGTATTGAATAGGGGTGTTACTTTTCAATTTCTTTTATAGAAACAAGAAAACACAATTGATTCTTGTTTCTTAGAAAAAGAAACATAAACCAAATTAAAATAAACTTATTTTGTAAAATTTAAGTTTTAATTTAATTTAAGTTTTTTTCCATTTCTTTTGATCGTCTCTCTTTTACCATAGGAAAGGCTAACTATTCAAAGCTATTTTTCCTTATATTTCTGGTTTGAGTAATAAAAAAAAAATGAAAAATGACTTTTTAATTTTCTTTTTCTTGGAAAGAAAAAATAAATTTTTTTTCTTTTTCTTTGTAAAAAGAAATAAAACTTGTTACTTTTCCTTTGTTTCTTGGATTTAGGAAAAGAAAAGTTAACACCCCTAGTATTGAACAAATTATCTGTTAAATTTTTAGCTGCAATTAATTTTGGTGAAATTGTACATGAGTACGTAGTGGTTGTTGTTTCAGACCACCAATTAAATAATGGGTTAGGGTTACTTGAATAGGTGCAGTAATCCCGATCGCAAACCATTTCTTTGTCACCACACTTTCTCGTAAAATTCATCGTGAAACATTCCTCCCTCGTAAGTTTTACATTTTCTGTTCTAAGCGATTCATATTTTGCCCAAAAAAAATTTGTAGAAGTCGTTAGGATATGTTTTTTCATTATAAAATGAATTCCGTTGCCATAAACATCATGAGACATTTTACCAAGAATATGTAGTGTTATTTTACTTTCTTCACGATTTTTTAACTGTACTTTTAGGTTTATTAAATAATTTTCAACGTATTTGCACTAATCGTTTACATTTAACAGATTTTTATCAGTATCTCCAGTACAAGCTAAAAAGTTGTCGGTTAAAACATTGAAAGGAAGTGGAGAAACGTTTTTTGTTGTGGTTGGTTGATTTTTAGACGTTTTTACAGTTGCTTTTGTTGCGGCTCCAGCGATTATTGGGAAGAACAATGTTGAAATTATTAACAAGTTGACTATAGACATAAAATTTATTTTTTTCGGTTGACGTTTTCTTAGTTGCATCCGGTCCATGATACTTTCTTTGTATTTATTAACCAACTTCGTGCAACTAAAATATGATTCAGGTACCCAAGTTGCTTCTTTTAGAGGCACGTTATTCCATTTTACTAAGAAGTCGTAATTGTTGTCAATAATCTTGTGATTTAAAATTTTTTCCACTTCGGCACTTTCCTCTGGTAGTGTAACATTATCTTCAACAACTTTAAGTTTCTGTCTTGGAAAACTTTCTGTAAGCTTTTCGCCTAGTGAATTCTGAATTTTGTAGTTACCTTTTGAAGTGTGCCCTACGACTTTGTAAGGTCCTTTAAATCTTGCTTCGAGTTTAGTAAGTAGGCCTTCACATTTTTCGTAAACCGTTTTTCCGATTTGAATTAATTCTACAGTAGTATTTTGTGATTTGTTTTGTATTACTACTTTTCGTTTTTGAGCTTTTTCTATATTGTTCTTTGCTTTTACTTGTGTATTTTCAATCATGTTTCTGATTTCTTCGCTTCTTGCGACAATTGCTTCTGATTCATCGTTATCCGTCGATCCCCAATCCGCAAACCCATTCATTTTTCTTCCGAACATTAATTCGAATGGAGTAAATTTGGTAACTGAATGTACTCTCGAACGATAGGCCATCAGGACATAATCCAGGTGCTTTCGCCAATTTTCGATATCTGATTCGCAATGTTTTCGGAGAGATTCAACCAAAGGAGTATGTAACATTTTGATGTTATCTCCGCCCCCAAATTTCTCAAAAACTATACATTTTTATAATTTTTTACTGTTAAATTCGAAAAGAGAAGGTAAAAATCTAGCCCAATGGGTGTTTTTGGACCAGAAAAAAAAAAATTTAAAAATTTTTTTTTTTTCAATTTTTTTATTTAAAAAATTTTTTTTTTTCAATTTTAAATATTTTTTTAATTATCACGTGACCATTTCACTCTGACACTTCTGATTTAAAATTGTAAATTCTTAAAAAAAAATTTGAAATTAATTCTAAATGATTAAAATATGTCGAGTAAACATATCGATTTGAGTAAGAAGTGTGGGAAATGTAACACAGTCCGGTTTAAGGATATTTCAAAAAATAGATATTTTGTTCTTAATAGCGATGAATCGGTCCGAGTAGCTAATCGATTCAAACCTGAAATAAGAATGCAACTAAATGAGTTTATATGTGTTAACTGTTATAATACAGGAAAACGTATGAAAACGCTCTCTACAGTATTAAACACTCATGATGAGGTTCGGGACACTGGTTCAATATTCGAGTCCGAAAATGTAAATGATCAAATTCCTGGCACGATTTTCGAATTCGAAACCGGTTATAATGTTCGACACAATAATGATGGTAACGATAACTTTCAGACTACAAATCAGTACAATAACATTAAGGTAGATAAAATGGTACAAACTGATCCTAATCCTAGTAATGATTTTGTTTACTTGGGAATGCCAAAGTCATATAGTTCTCACAAAAGGTGTATCGTTTGTTTCAAGCAAAACACCTACCAAAAACTATATGTTATTCCGAACGAGGCTCGTGTACAATCTTTGTTAGATAAAAATATATTTATTCCAAAACAATGTAGGGCTTGCTCGGTTCACTTCAATGGAAATCGTTTTACCAAGGAATCTGTCGAGTTAATCGTTCCTTTAAAAAATGAAGTTAGAATGAATAAAGAATCGATTGAGGATCTAATTGAGAGCCTTGTTGAAGCATCTAAAAACAATAGTTTGTTTGACGAATTCGGAGACTTAGATACTCTAGAAGAGTCGACATGTAAAACAACCACTGGTTTTAACAAACATGAAATAAAACATATGACTGAACATTTGACTGAAATGAAAGATTCAATTATCAGGAGTAAGTCACAGGCTTTAGCAATTTATTTATTCTGGCTGAAAACTGGTCTCAATTATGAAGCAATCCAAGCTCATTTCAAACTTGATAATCAAGGTGACGTTGGCCGGTATTGCCAGCAGGTCCGAACAAACCTGTTAAAAAGTTTTGTTCCAAAATATCTTGGATGTAACAGCTTAGAGAGATCTGAATGGGTTCAACAAAACACATTAATAGCAAAAGAGCTATATTCTTTAAATGATAACCAGCTTGTTTTCATCGCTGATGGTAGGAATTTAATAAAAAAATTATTTTTTCACATTTAGATTTTTCTTAAAAAAGGGACGTATGTTTATTGTCAAAAAAGTTCAAACAATTTTTTCCAAAGAAAATCTTATTCCGTTCAAAAAAAGAGGCATCTAGTTAAGCCATTTGTAATTTGCACAACAAATGGATATATAATAAATGCTTACGGACCCTTTCCGGCTAGCTTAAACGATGCGAAAATAATCGAAGAATGCTTCAAAATGGACAAAGATTTGGAGATTCTTTTTATCGATGGTGATATATTTCTTGTTGATAGAGGGTTTCGAGATGCCATTGAGTTTCTACTGAAGAAGAATCTAATTGTTAAAATGCCGCCTTTCTTAGATAAATCACAAAAACAATTAACTTGTGAACAAGCCAATAACTCAAGAATGGTAACAAAATGTCGTTGGGTAATAGAGGCTATAAATGGAATTCTAAAAGAATCCTTCCGATCGTTGTCAAAAGTCCGAAATAAAATGTTAAGCCACGTTATGGATGATTTTAGAATTGCTTGTTCTTTCATTAACTGTTTTCGTGATAGAATGATTTCTGACAAAGATAATGGGGTCCAAATTGCAAAAAACATGAAGGCAAAGTTGAGCAGTTTAAACGAACTTGAACGAATCGTTATAAACGAAGACTTTACAAGTTCTCTTGAATTTATTGATATCGAAAAGACTAATTTTATTGACGATTTTCCTAAGATTAGCTACGAAGTCATTCTGGAGAATATTACTTTTGGGTCTTATCAATTGAAACAGAGTCTTAGCTATCTTGCTGAACATTTTGACAAGAATGGAAAACTCAAAATGAAGGTGAATAGAAATACAAGTGTAAAATTCAAGGCTGGATCAACTGTTCTTTTTATTAGAATTCAATCGAGGCATTCAGGAAATACAGTTTATAAAGCTTATGTTAGTTACTACAATGGTTCTTTGGAAAAAAGTTTGGACACCCATCAATTAGTTAATGGCTGGTATTGTACGTGCAAAAATGGTGCAAGAACAATTGGCTGTTGCTCACACATAGCTGCAATTATATTTTATTTAGGGCACGCACGATATCTTCCTGAAATTCCTAAACCAGCCGCTTTCTTGTCTAACATTTTTCCGAATTGTTTTAACGAGTCAACTGATGATGAAATCGATACTGTAACACAAGGAACGTCATCAAAACGTAAAAAACCTAGCCAAAACACAAATAAAAAAAAAAAAAAAAATTACGATATTTCTTCTCAATCCGACATATCGTTACTCGATTATGATCTGAATAATTCGTTTAAAAGCTTGGCCGACAAAACGAGCAAAAAAACTGAATCGATTGATAACCGATCGAATCAAGCGAATTTTGAACCAGTCAAACTAAATGAGTTTATTAAACATGTTCCAAGTTGGGGTGGTCGATTAGTTGAAAATAATAAGGTTACACGAATTAAGATCACAAACACTTGTACAATTGACTATTTCTTACTGGGATTGTGGTACTCATCTAAAATAAAAAAATCTTTTAAGCATGAAATAGAAAACACGAATTTGGATAATAAAAATTCAATTTTAGATATTCTTGATTCTATTGAAAAGAATGAGTGGAATAGAGCGAAATCTATTTGGCTAAAAAATGTAATAAAATTAAATCCCGATAAAGATGGGAGTTACAACACCTTTGGAGATCAAACAGATTTTACTGATAGCTTTCTGCAAGAACAACAAGCTTATGAGTGCTTAAATATATGTGATTGTGGTAGAATTCATAGGTTTGATGGTCAAATGATAAGTTTTATAAAGAATGAGTCGAGAATATCTCTATCAATCCAAAGAACTGAATGTCACAGATGCCAAACGTTAAATACTATAGAGACAAAGTTTTTGTTCGGTGAAAATAATCCTATCTATTTGGTTGTCGAAAATAGTTCAAGATTGGAGATATTTAGTTCTGATTTAGAGGAAGAAATTGAAATAAATAGAACAGTATATGTGAATTTGTTTTTTACAATTTTTTCTGATGCCCATTATTACGGAGTTTTCAGGATTAATAAAAGACTTTACTTGATTGACGATTTAGTTCCTAGGTCTTACAAAACATCTCTTCCTAGAACAAAAGTGGTGAGTGCTTTTTATTTGAGAAAAAATTAAAAATAACTTTTTTTGAATGAGAAAAATAAATAAATTTTTTTATGATAATTTTTGTTTATAGACACAAAAAAAAATTGAATATTAAATTAAATAACATATACTGACATAGTTTTTTTATTTGTCTTATATTTTAAAAATAAAATCTCAATATTTTCCCATTATTATTTTGGAATAAGGGTAGGCTTGTTTTAAAGCTGGAAAAATTCTCTACAAAATGAGGTATAGTTTGATCACTTACAAAATCGAATGTCTAACACTCAAATTAAAAAATGAGGGGTAAATATACTAAGAATTTGAGTTTTGAATTTGTTGGCTACAAATTATCTTGTGGTTCGTTCTAAAGTTATTTACACCATCAAACTGGAGATTTTAAACACATTTTATGTATTTGGTTATGTCACAAAATTTTTTTATTACTACACTAAAATGTTAAAATCAGGAATCTTTGAGTGTTAATTTAAAAGGGTTACCAGATTTTTTTTCAACCAAGAATAGGATTTTTTTACTCCTGGTAAAATTCTCTACAAAATGACCTATAATTTTTTTACTTACAAAAATTAAGGTTAGGGGGCGAAAAAGGGTTGAAATGTCATTTATTCCTTTGGTTAAGTCTTTCAGTCATTCCGTTTGTTCTTGGATTGTAAGCGGATGTGATTGTGTGCTCGAAACTCATATTTTTTTTTAACTGAGTAATTATCTCGTTTATAAATTCTCTGCCCTGATCTGACAAGATTTCTTTAGCTGTACCGAAAATACTAAAGAATTCCAATAGTAACCTGGCAATTTCTTTCGCTGCTTTACTTTTAATAGGTTTCGCATACGGGTATTTAGAAACCGCTTCGATTATTACCAGTATACCGATGTAACCTTCGGTAGTTTCTTTTAAACCTAAGACAAGGCCTATCTGTATACGGTCAAAGACTTTGCCAACCTGAATAGCAATAGCTGGATGGTATTTTACAATTCCCTTATTGTTTCTTTGGCACGGTATGCACTGTTTAATTACCCTATTGACATCGTCTAGCATACGTTTCCAATAGTATTTCTCCTTGAGACTATTGTAAGTTGATTCAGCTTGAAAGTGACCAAGCTAATGGGCTTTAACCACAATTGATCTACGATCTTCTTGTTTAGGAATTTCTAGAGTTTTATCCTCTTTAATTACGAATAGCTTTTCAATTTTTAGGATAAACTTATTAGATAAATTCTCTTGATTTGTTTTTTACTCGTTCCAGGAATAAATCTTCCAAATTTTAAACAATATATTAAAGACTCGTCCTCCTAAGGGTCCAGACTCTAACTTGAATTGTCTTCAGCTGTTTCTTCCACAGCGAAATTAATATTAGCTACAGGTCGACTGAGTGCGTCAACATTTGAGTGATTAACTCCTTTTCGATGGATTATTTCACAATCATAACTTTGAAGATAAATAGCCCATCGAGTTAGGCGTGTTTTAGGTTCTTTTCAGCCATGATAGAGCTGAATGGTCAGTTATGACTTTGAAAGTAACGCCATGTACATAATTTCGAAAAGTTTTAATACCAAACAAAACTGCAAGACATTCCTTTTCTGTAATGCCGTAGTTTATCTCATGTTTGGTCATCAGTCTTGAAGCATAGGCAACTACGTACTCTTTACCATCGTCATCTCTCTTAGCTAGGATAGCTCCGACAGCGTACCCCGATGCGTCAGTGTATAACAAGAACGGTCTGTTAACGTCGGCCAGTCATAGAACAGGGTAACTTGTCAGTGCATCTTTAAGGGTTTTAAACGCTTGTTCACATTCATCAGACCATATGAATTTTACATTTTTTCCTAATAATGCAAACATTGGCTGTGCAATTTTTGAAAAGTGTTTAATGAATCTACGGTAGTAGTTGGATAAACCTAAGAAAGACTGTAGTTGTTTTACATTCGTAGGGGTTTTCCTATTTTTAATTGCTTCGACTTTTCGTGGGTCCATCATTACGGTATCTTTGGTTACAGTATGTCCTAGAACGTTTATTGATCTAGCACACCAGTTGCATTTTTTGCCATTTATTTTAAGATTTGCATCCCTGAGTTTCTTAAACACAATTTGCAGATGCTTTATGTGTTGCTCGAGCGTTTTTAAGTGAATGGTAATATCATCCAGATATACCTCGACGAACTCTAATCCTCCTAAGACGATATTCATGATACGGCTGAAATCGCCAGGCGCATTTTTAAACCCAAAGGGTAAACGTAGAAACTCGAAATGACCGTCAGGTGTACTAAAGGCAGTCTTTTCAACTGAATCCTGATCCATTTTTATTTGCCAATAGCCTGACTTCAGGTCAATAACACTGAACCAAGATGATCCTTTGAAACGATCCAAAATGTCTAAAAAATTAGGTATAGGCCATTTCTCTGTTGTGGTTACCTTATTCAATTTTCTATAATCGATGCAAATTCTTTTGCTACCATTTTTTTTGGTACCACAATAACTGGGGAGAACCATGGTGATCTAGAAGGCCTAATTATTCCTGCTTTTAGCATTTTGTCCATTTCAGATTTTAGGAAGTCTCGTTCTGTTTTTGATTTTCTATACGGAGTTGTATAGATTGGTATTTGATTGTCACTCTCAATCCTAATTTTGTGATCCATTACGGAACATGCGCCTAGTTCGTCAATGTCGTTCGCGAACATTTTAGAAGCTGAGTATTTCAATTTATCAAAATGAGTTAACTGCTTCTGGTTTAATTTGCTTGCAGGTTCAAGCACTGGTTCAGACAAGTCCCAGAAATTATCCTCCTCTAATTCAACTTCGTCGTAATTAGTTTCTGAAAGGAACATGTCTGCCGTATCATCTCTATCGAGATCAGAAATATCTTCATGTAGGTATATGTTATCTTTAGTAAAGCTTAGCATTGATTTATATGGGAATATACCACATTTGGTTTTGTAAAACCAATCTAGGCCTAATAGTACATCATTATCCTCATGATCAAAGACAACAAACTCGATCATGCAACTATGATTATAAATAATGACTTCTAATGGTAAAGTTTTACCACTTACCTTGCTTACTAGGCCCGTTGCAGTTTTGATTCTACACCCATGTCAAATTCTCCTGAGAGATCTCAAAGAGATAATCTGAGAAAAAAATTAAGGAGATTTTTTGTAGAAAAAGAAGAGAAATAAATGAGAAAAAAATTAAAATCGGAGATTCACGTAGAGGCTTATGAGAA
Source organism: Brachionus rubens (assembly GCA_022207745.1). Classification (NCBI taxonomy): domain Eukaryota; kingdom Metazoa; phylum Rotifera; class Eurotatoria; order Ploima; family Brachionidae; genus Brachionus; species Brachionus rubens. The sequence continues at coordinate 5,099,946 of JAJVHD010000003.1, read as the reverse complement.
TTCTCTGAGAAAAAAAAAGTTGAAGTCTCAACGAGAAATCGATTTGATAGATTTGAGAAAAAGAACTCTTTATTTCTTTTAGATCTCTTAGAAATCTCCTTGAGAAAAACTAAAGATCTTAAAATAAGATGGCTTCTCTTTTTGATTATTTAGGACTCCAATGAACAAGATAAGTGAGGGCTTTGATATATTTAAGAGGTATCATACAAGTGAAACACTAAAATCATGATGGTTGCGTTAATAAACTGGAAAATATTTGATTGGTCAAAATTGTCCAATAAAAACGTTAATTTGAACTTTAATTTATTTTTTCTAAAAATTTGACCTTAACTTTTTTTTAAATTTTATTTTTGGTATAAAAAGAAATTTCAAAAAATAAAGTAAGAAGTTTAAGATGTTAATTTTTTGGACCATGTCCAATATGAGAGGTATGTTAAAAATTTTACTGTCAAACTTGTAATGATAAATGGCCATTTAAATTTTTTTTTTAATTAAGTGCATAAAGAAAAGTTTAATCGCTAGATTTTTAAATCTTTTTTGACAATAAAGATAAATCTTAGAATGAATAAAATTTGAATTAGCTACTTATACACCTAATTTTATTTTAAAAATCTATGATGTTTATCAAAAATCTCTTTATAAAATCTTTTAAATTCTAACATTTTATTGAGTCTGAATAAATTTTCTTAAAATACTCGATTTTTTCTTGTAACTCTTCTTGATATTAAAATTGATTCTTGATCCAATATAAACTTAAAATATTTGAATCTGCTTGAGAAAATATAAAAATTCTAGAATCTTTCCCTTTAAAGCATTTGATTAAATTCTGAATGATTCAAATTAAAACGAATAATACGAAATAGAATCTCTTTGGGTAATTTTGTCAATGTAATTCTTATTAAATTTATATGTGTTCTCATTGGATCTTGATGTACCTCTTAAAGAGAAATTCTTGAGATTCTCGAAGAGATCTATAAAGGACTGACGCTAGATATTTCTTCAGTATCGAATGTGAAAAATGAGAGATCTTTTAGAGAAAAAGGTTACAAAGATCTCCAAAAGATCTCTACATAATCTTTTAGAGTTCTCTAATTTTCTCCGAACTTATCTCTTTGAGATCTCTTAGGAGACTCAGGGAGAATTTGACATGGGCAGTCTGATGGTAATATTTTAATTTTATTTTTAACCGCTGTATCGTGTGATAAAACTGAGATTGTTGCTCCGCTATCGAGTCCGACGGTTAATTCGATTCCATTTATTAATGCTTTTGTTCGTAGGATATGTTTTGGGGTATTTTTTATCATATTTACTTGTTCGATTTCGTATTCGTCGCTATCGTCGTTAGTGGTGCGTAATTGATTTATCTTTTTTACAGTTACCTTACATTGGTTCGCATAATGTCCTTTACCTTTGCATCTGTGACAACTAAAGTCTTTTTTGTTGATTTGTTTCCGCTCGGGTTTAATCGAGTGACTGTTTTTTTTCTTATACGTATGACTATTCGAATTTCCTTTTTGGTAATTTTGTTTCGATTGAAATGAGCGAATTTGATTATACGGTTTTGGACTTGCTTGGTAATTCTGTTTTTTGTCATTACGGTATGGTTTTTCATCGTTACTTCTCGCCTTGACGTAGTTAATGCTTAGAGGTGATTCGCTTTCTTGTTCGAGATTAGTCGCTGTTGCCATTGCAGTATCGAGGTCTTTAATTCCTCGTATTTTTAATTCTCGTCTCGTCCTTTCTTTTAATCCATTAAGATAGTAAAACATCTTGTCTTCTTCAGACATTTTCTCCAAATGAAAAGTAATTTTGAGAAATTTTAAGTTGTATGACTCTATAATTTGCATCAATTCGGTTCTATATTTATCGAGTTTATCAGATTTGCTAAAGGTTTTTCGCAACGTCAATTCGAATTCTGTCCAACTTTTCCTTTCTATTATATGTTTTTTAAGAAGGTCAAACGGGTAATCTGCCACAAACGGGATTGTCTCGACTAACCTGTCGGTTTAGTTGATCACGGTCTTCTTAAAACTTTGCTCAATAGTAAAAAGCCAATTTTCCACGTCTTCTTTGGAAGATCCTGTGAATTTCGGGTCAAGGGGTCCATTTTCTTGTTTTTTGGTTACAAGAAATAGTTACTAAAAGAAATGCTATTGTCATGGCGGTAATTCTGTGTTGACGGACCAGTATTAGGACTTTCAATTTTTGAGCTATAAGGCGTAAAAGGAGTTCAATACGGATGTATTGTTGCCGGACCTACTGGAGTGTTTTTCCCTGAATCGTAACATGGGGTTTCCGGTTGTTTTAGGTCTGAAAACAGTGAGGTCTTTATGTTTGGTTGTGGGCTTTTTTGTTCATCATCAAGTTTAAATTGAACTTGTGGTTTCCCTTTCGGTTGAACTGATTCGTTTTCTTTTATATTAGTATCGTTTCCTTGAAAAGTAATTTTAAAGTTTTGTGTGTTATCGAAGTATAACTGATAAACTTTTTTATCCATTTCGTATGATCGCCGTTCTCTATCTATTAGTGTTCGTAAATCTTCTTTTCTATTTTAAGGGCGATGTTTTCTTTTTCTAATTTGGCTAATGTTTCCGTTGTATCGTCTGCAAATTCTTCAGCTAATTTATCATCAGACGTTCCTTTGTGAATTTCTTCCAACTCGTAATCTAATTCTTCCAATACAGTTTCGATGTACGTTTTAAGTTCGTTAACTGTTCTGAATTCTGTGTCTACTCCTTTACGTATTTTGCGAAAAGCATTCTTGGATGTTATGTATGAATTTTCTAATAAGTAAGCTAAGTGTCTAAGTTCGCCCCATCTTAGCTTTTTTATCTTGTTCCTTGCACCACCTTCCAGTATTTCTTCTATAGTTTCTTGTTTTCCTGTTTTTTTTCCTCTACTGACATTATTAATACTTATATCTAATCGTTTATTTTTTCGCTGCTACCATATATGTTACTGGTTATTTAAGGGTTTCTTAACCAGCCGTAACTATCAGAGGTTAAGTATTAAATTAAAGATACTGAAGATTTATTTAAAGTTTATTTAAATAAAAATATATAATGAGAAATCCTTCCTAAAATCCTATTAAGAATGAACTATCTTTATTGAGAAACTTACTCGTATTTATATCCGAGTTTCCCATTAAAGATTATATAAGTAAGATTGATAAATACGGTTGTTCTTCCGTTTACGCAGCAATTTACGATTATTGATTATCGTATTATTGCTGATCAATCTATTCTTAATGATATAACTTATTGAAAGAGATATAAGTTACATAAGGTAAGTTAAGTAATAAAATAAATGAATACACAGCAAACCACACATAAATCATAAGAAAAAACAATAGTAAAAATAGGTAAAGATATTGTGTAACACAATTCTTCCTCTATTTTAGCGAAACTTAAGCTGGGAGTTCCTCAAGGCTCAGTTCTTGGTCCACTCCTATTTCTAATATTTATCAATGATCTTCCTTTTTGTATCCTCAAAGCCTCTATCGAGCTTTTTGCTGATGACACAACTCTCACTAGAACTGGAGAAAGACTTGATGAAGTTCTCAAAGAATTTGAGTGCGTTATTGATGAATTGAATTTATGGTGTAACTTCAACAAAGTAGATATAAACTGGAGTAGGACTTTTTTCATGGTTTTTACCAAAAAAAAGATTGAAACGTTCAGTTTTGGAACTTCTGAATGATCAGGCTTGTATGACAAAAAATAATAAATTTAAGCATTAATTAACAAGTTATATAGGGCGGGTAAATATCGACCAATTTTTAAATATAAAGAGGTACCATTTGATCAAACTGGAAAGCTAGATTTCAAATTATCAATATATATAAATTGGTTATATTACGAATATTTTCTTTTTATATTTTTATTAATTATAATTAAAGATAAGGCCGGATCTCGTTGTGATATAGATAACTATTATAAATAATAAGGAATAACAAAAAACAAAATAAAGGACTTCACAAGCTTCTCAAATTTAAGAGGTAGATATTTCGCGTAGACCCACATTTGTTATTCTATTAGGCATTTAGTCTATATTTGGTCCGATTTCTAATGACATTGATCCCTGTTTGGCGATCTTTTTTGCTCTTTACCTCAATATTCATCTCATCGCTAAACATAACTTGTCTCCGTTCTACCTTGCCAAATGATTTTAGACTTAAATAAAATAATTTACGAGCTTTTTTGGGCCTTACAGTACTAATTGGGCGCTCGATTACAATATCAATAAATCTCAATTTTAGCAGATATATTTTTTCTTCTTTTTTGGATGGTATCTTTGTTTGTTTAATTTTAATTTATTTTCAATTTATTTTTTTTAATGAAAAAAAACATTAAAAAGTTTTTAAAAAAGATATTGTTTTTCATAACTATAGATGAAATATTAAGTTTTGTTTTACTTAAGTTAAAGTTTTATTTTTTTTAAGAAATCGATAAAGTTATGTGTCTTTGACAAGCGAAATTACGCAAAACACTGCTGTCATCCGACAAATCGTTTTTAAAACAACCTGTTCCAGCGTCAAAATTAATATATTCATTTGAACCTGTACGATAATTCGGACAGATTTGTTGATCGATTTTTTGTCCCCAAGTACCTTTCCAATATTCGTTATCATTATATTCGACTCTACTGCTAATCCAATAACGCGCTGTTCCAGTCAACTTACTTCTGAAAAAATCTCTTACTCCATCATTATAAATAATTCCCAAATCATTATTACTATTGGAACCCCTAGAATCACAACCGCTTTCTGCCTCTGATGCCTTTTTGGTTATACTTGAAAAAAAATAACAATAATTGTTATAATAGAATTCATCGAAATTACAGTAATGGCATTTGTTCGTAACAAAAACTCCGCTTTCATCACATTGGCAAATATTGTTCGAACACACTGTCAATTCTTGTAATGTTTGACATTGGTACGTATGATTACAAGCCATATTGATTGACTTAGCCTCTACACATTTTGAGCCATCCCAATATTCTTCATACGAACAAGTGCGTCTACAGTCACACATAAAACCAGTTCTATTAGACGGACATCCACATGGAGAACTACCATCTCGTCGACAAAATAAATTCTCAGCTTGATTACAATCTGAATTAGCAGTGCAACCAACTTGAGAATACGTTAACTTACATTGTAAAACACTACTAGTTGAGTCCCATGTTTTTAATGGATCAGAACACAAACACTTTCCGTTTTGACAACTAAGACCTTTCGAACTAGAACATTCGTAATCTTCGACACAACCAAAATTAAATGATTTTTTTGGGTAACAAGCCAATGATGAATTTAAAAAATATGAATCACCAGTACATTTGCATTGAAACGAAGTCATTGCCTCATAACACATTGTATTATTCACACATGGAGCAAATTCAGTTAAACGTGAAACACATTTTTGTCCAATTTCATTATAATACTTTCCAGTTCCACATTGACACAAATTACTTAGGCAAATGGTTAAATCTGAACCTAAACAATGACTGCTGTCTGAGCATTGTTCTAAATGTCTTCGTTTGGGTGTACACTCACTTCCACTCCAAAATTCACTTTCAAAAAAACAACAATAAGTTAAAAACTTTGGATTTTCTATTTCGACTCTAGGCACATGTCATTAAAGTCTAGTAAAAAATTTTAATATTCTTACAGGGTTGTATTCGAACAAACACAAAAGCCATCGGAACATGCAGTTTTTTGCGTTATTGTTTGACACTGATAATCAGTAGTACACAAGTCACCATATGATTTGGCACTTAAACATTTTTTTTGATCCCAATAAGTTTCATTATTAAACTTTCGAGTGCAATCACACATTCCAATCGTTGAACTGATCGGACAATTGCAACTATCTGATGAACAAATTAAATTTTCAGAGTCGAATACTTTTTGAAAAATGCTCAATTATTTAAACTGGAAGTTTAATTTAAATGGTTTCGAAGGAAAAATAAAAATTGCTTTTAAAATAAATAACACGACCAAAATTAAAAATCAAATAAACAATTTTCTTTGTTGAACTTTGTTGTTTTATAAAACATTTATGTTTTTTGGTTTTTGTGTTATCACCAGAAATCGAGTGAAAACTTAAAAAAAAATTCTAAACATTAATGTTTATTTTTAAATTCTAAAAGCCGACAAAAATATCGAACCAAAGTCGCACCCTTAATAAACACTGAAAATTATAGAAGTTGCTATATTTGATTTAAATCAACGAAAAATGATTCTAATCTAAAATTCAACGCTTCGGCTTTCATCAATTTTTAAATTCTCTGACCTTAACTTTCGCAGCTTTTTTAAAGTTTCAGCATAGTCATGATCAAAGTGGCAAAGACGTAATCGTTCCATGGCCGATTCGAAACCCGGTTGAGATAATGGGAGGGATGGAAATGTTGGTGCCGTTGGCTTTGACCATCATCATTTTCATTCTTCATACGATCAAAAGGCTTTTAGCCAAACTCAAAAGAGTAGATCGTACAGTTTATTTTGAAAAATAAAATAAAATCAAAGATTAATAGTTTATAGTTTATTAAATTTATATAAAATGGCGCAATAATTGATACACACTCAGGGTGTTGTATCTGTGAATTACTTTATATTAGTTTACAACGGTAAAAAATTTAAATTAAAGATCAAAAATAAAATAAGTGTGAAGTTTAAAAAGATTAAGATAAAATAAAACAAAAGGAATTATGTGAAGGTTATATTTTTTTTAACATGGCATGATCTCATATGTGTTTTGATACCGATCTTAGCTTCAAAATATTTACCACAACTGGTGCACTCTGATTTGGGTTTAATTGACGTTTTAGGAACTTCTGTTTGTGCGTTATTATCGTTGGTTGTTTTTGCAAAATTAAATAAGTTTTTCTTGCTTTCGTCGTCTCTTAAGATTCGGATACTTTTTTGTACTATACTATCGTTGTATGTGTTCGTTTTAGCCGGTTTTGTTTTAAAGCAAAAGTTAGAGTAAGATCTGTCAGTGTTTCGATTCGTTCAACAGCATCAACTAAATTGTTTTTTTCAAGGGCCTCATTTTTATTGATACCAATTATTCTCAGGATTCGTTTCTGTAGGTCACATATTTCTGTTTTGATTCCTTTACTTGCCATAGAGAGCACCGGGCTATTGTAATCGAGGTGGCTTACTACAAGGCTTTTGTAAACAGTCACCAAAATTTCTTTATTTAATCCAAGACGCTTGAGTTGTTTTATCAAGAATGGGAAGTGACTCGTGTTCTTTTCGATATGCTCCCACTGCTGACCCCAGTCAAGTCTGTTGTTAATTTCGAAAACTAGGTATCGATATGATTTTACGACTTGTAGGGCTTTGTGAATTCTTCGTACAAAACGAATTATTTGAACAGAAAAAAATTTTAAAATCTAAATAAAAAACAAAGAAAAAAAATCTCTTTCCTTAAATTGGTGATACAAGGTGATACAACATTTGTATCAGCGTTTAAGTTGAATTATAGCTCTCATCAAAATTTCGTCGATCGAAATCGTCTATTCAAAAATCGATATGCAGAAGGTTACTTTTTTTTTGTCTTTACGGAAAGCTTTTTCTGAATTTATTTTTGCAATTTTTCACTTATGAAATTTAAATTTCAAAAAAAATTATGAAAATTTTTTTTTTGAAGAAGAAGAGACGATAACGAATGCCTTAAGTCGATGTCTTTCAATTTTCGAGTCGCCATCACATTTTCTCATCCGGACTTGGGACCGGCAAAAGGGTATGATTAAGACTTCTAGTTAGAGTGGGAACTTAAAACAACAAGTTTGTAGAAAAATTTTTGCTCTTTCAGAATTGGTATAATTATTAACAAAAAAAAACTGGTTTATTATTTTTTTTTTTAATTTAAATTTATTCGTCACTGGTGGTTTGATGGTCTAACAATGGACATTTTTTAGCGAGTGGAAGTGACGATAAACTAATTATGATCTGGCATCCGGGCAGGCTTAAAATCTCTCTTTAACTTCTCTCAAATCTCTTTTAGTTAAGGAGGGTTTCAAAATATCGAAAATTGGAAATGTGGGTTCACATTAGAGGTCATACAGGTGGTTTCACTACCTAAACAAAAAATTTTTAAAACTTTTTTAAAACTGTCTCGTTTTTTAAGACGTATTTGCAGTCGGAAGGGACTTTTTTAGAAAATTATAACTTTCGATTTAAACTCATCGTTTTTTAAGAGATTTTACCCGCAAATTTTGAAACAAATCAAAGCCAATTAAGCTAAAACCCATTGTCTATGCGCGCTTCGAAGTCGAGAAAGATCAGTTTCAATTTGGTTGACTAATTACAGTCGTCCTTTATGTGTAATCAGTGATGTATTTGATAACCCTGTAATGGACTAATCATGGAGAAAAGAAGGTCAACCAGGCCTATTAGCATGTTAAATGGACAGTACTGTTTTGTATTTAGACTTTGTTTTTCAAGAGGTCGGTGTACCATTTACACCTAAAGAAACAGACGAGGTTTGAATTTTTGTAATTTTAAGAATTTCAAACAAATTCAGCGTCGAATTCATGATGGTCGTAGACGTTATGATAACTCCGATATGCGTAGCCAAACAAAGAGAGTAATATGCTCCTAAACCATTCGGAAATAGTTCAGTTCAAATTGTGAACGAAAATTTTACAAGTTCAATCGGATTTGATTCTCAACCTTTGCCTAGTCAAGATATCGAATCAGTTACAAAAGATGACAGTCAACCTAAAACAGAACTCCGAGTTTTCCAGTTGTTCATCAATGTCTCAACCTAATCTACAAACAGAAACTACACCACAAGTTTTAGGGCCTATAAAATTACAAAAAAAAAGTTAAGAGATTTTTCTAAATTTTAGAAATTTTTCAACTAAAAATATTTTTTTTTGGTTATAGATCAAACAGTACAACATATAACAACAATTCGAACAAACGTGGCATTGACTACGCATACCGTTTTATTTTACATACATCCGATATAAATACTCTACGAGGTACAATACTCGAAGAGCACATTTCATCGCGTGCTAGCACTTCCAAAAGTCTTCCACACAAAAAAGTCATACATTTTTTAAATCCCGATTTATATTTAGATTGATTAAGACTTGCCGAAAATAAAGTTTCCGACAAATTAATCGAAATAGACGAACAATATTTGATAAAAAATCATAAAATCGGAATTTTATCATGTAATGATAATGTTCAAAAATCAACCCCCGCTTTTGTCGAATTTCTTCATCTTTTAAGGGAAAAAATTCAATTGAAAGTTTTGAATAATTATCGAGTTCGACTCGATAACCAAAATGACAACTCGGTATACACTAAATTTCGTAACACTTAATTAAGAACTCATGTTTCACGTATCAACACTTTTACCCTTGTCTTCGAATGACAAACAACAGCTTACTCGTAAACGACAAATTGGCAACGATTTGGTAACCATAGCTTTTCAAGAACAAGGATCATTACCATTCTCGCCTAACACAATCCTATCACAGTATCAACACATATTCATAAAAGTCCGAGCTATGAACCCAAATTCTTACAATACTCAATACAGTGTAGCCGTTAGTTACAGTAAAGACATTCCATCGTTTGGAACGGCTTTACCAAAGAGCCCATTGTTCTTAAAAAGCAAAAAGTTTAGAGAATTTTTTTTAGATAAGATCAATAACGCCGATAACGTTGGTCTAAAATCTGAAAAATTTCCACAAATTAGAATGAGAACTCGAAATGGTATACTCAAAGATCTTGTGGATTCGTATTGACTAAATTTACATTGGAAAAAAATGCTAACGGTGCAGCTAATTCGAGTATTCTAAGTAAAAATTAGTTCTATTCAATTTTGGATCAATTAAACAAAAAAAGTTACGTTCAAAAAATTGCCAAGCTTTTAATGCTTGTCTTACAAGTGAAGAAAAAACTAACGCTTGTCGACTTTGTATGCTAAATGGCGCAATTTTTTGGAATATTGAAGATTTTTAATACATCAAATTCATAGTCAAAGTCAATTTAATTTTTACCAAATAAAATTTTAAGGCTGTAAATAAATTCTTTAAAAAATGTAAAATACAGAAATAGTTGTATAAAACTATAAAACTTGTAATATCCCCATCGACGCATTGAATTAAGCTCATAAAAGTATAGAAATAAAACTTCTTTTTAATATTTTAAATCAACCTAGAAATGTGACTCGACAGTGAATTGTGTTTTTATATCGTCAACTTTTTCTATTTTTATTTAGTAATCTTTAGTCACATTTTATGCTCAAGTTACTAAAATTGATTATCGGAATATCCATGATATTTTTTGAATCAATCGTTTAGCTTGTTAACCTCAGCTGCTTTTTGACTGTTTGTTAAAAAAATTTTGAACAGTTAGTAATAAATTTTATTTTGTTTCGCCATTTGATAAAAAGCACTTTGGGTATTTATCTGCTGGTTTAGCAAAAGAAATTTATTATTGGATGCTCAAAGTTGTTTTATCTAACAGTCTAAAAACAGCCGAGCTTTTCAAGCTAAACGATTGTTTCATAAAGAAGCATTGATGTTTTTAGAAAAAACTCCGTTGTTTGCTGAAATGATAATGTTCAAAAATCATAAAAGGTCTTAATTTCTTTAAATATCTACAGTTGTGTGGCCGAAAAATAAATACTGGTTTCTTTTTCATGAAATCATGCATTAAGAAAAGGGTTGAGTGATTCGCAACTTGAGATAACTTTGGTCTAAATTGATTCAAGTTAGTTGTAAATTATTCCAAATATATTTTTTTTATCAATGAAATATGCGCCCATCAAAAGACAACATCATTTTCAGGACTGGCTACGCCTATGAATATCAAAACAATATATTTTCATAAGATATTGATTTTATTTAGAATCACGTGTCAAATCACTACTGTTTCTAAAAATTTTTCAAAAGTTCTAAGTAAGCCTTTATCTTTAATTGAATTTATTCTTAATATTTTATTCTTATTTTTGTTTTATTTTGCGTCTTAAATTTTTTAGCTCCTTTTCATATCTAATGGCTAACTCAAACGTCAGGAATTCAATAGTCGAAACTCTGAATTCACTTCAAAAATAGTCTTCACAATATAGCCATTTCGTGAATGAATCATATAATCTTTTTTTACAATTCTATAATGGACAGGGTTTGTTTTAATATGCAAGTTCAGCGGCTATCATATGCAACTTGATATGCGACTTATTTGAGGAAATTATGCGAATTTAAAATGAAAAAATATGTGAAAATATGCAATTAAATGCAAAAATATGCGATTTTAATTCAAGTTTTTTTTTAAAAGGTCTTTGATTTCGAAAATTTAGATGAAGTTTAAATTTTTTTTTTCGGAAAATATTTTTGAACTTGATGATAAAATTTTTTTTTATTCAATATTATTTCAAAAAATAGAAAAAAAGCCAGATATGCAATTATATGCGAGAAAAATATGCAATAATATGCAATTATATGCATTTATATGCAAATGCATATCGTTAGTAGACGTAAAAATGCAACATACGCGACTTTAGCTAAATATGCAATTATATGTTGTTGCATATAAAAACAAACCCTGATAATGGATTGGTAATTTTTTACTGTACTCAATTTTCGATTTATTTTAATTTGTTCATTCAAAAGCAATATTATAAAATATTAAATACCAAACAGCCTAACAACAAAAATAAGCTAAATGGTGCATTTGTGACTTTTATTGATCATCTTTCAGACATTTCGGTAGAATATTACCATGAGTCCCCAACAATGGCTGCAGCTATTCTAGGAGCAAAGGAACGATTTCTACAAGAAACTACTCTCCCTACTCCACCAAGATTGGAAGCAAAAATCGATAATGTAAAGAAAGATTTCTTTGAAGTCGATATTAACAAAATTCGTGATGCCATTAAGGAAAAACAGAGTAGAATTTTGACTCCTTCTCTTGAATTTACCATTCTAATTTTTTTAAATCATAAGTTCCAGAATTTGTTCATAAATCAGATATTCACGAGCTTTGTGTGTTAGGCGAGTTATATTCAAAGTTTTTCTCAAAAAAATAAGGTAATATATTTTATCATTCTTTCTTCAATATTATTTTATAAGTTTTTTTTAAAAGATCATTTTTTCTTCAGCCCTTTTTCACACAGTCGAGAGCTTAATGGCAAAAAAGAAAGGCTCGTAACGATTACCGTAAACCATCGTAATAATGAAATATTTGAAACTTTCAATTGAATCGATTATGATCTTAAAATAGCCAAACAGAAAGTTTATATAGAATTTCTAAAAAATTCAAAGTTACCTTTGCCGGATAAATTTACTAAAGAATGTAATATAATTTAAACAACATTTAAATATCAAATTAAAAACTATTATTTATATTAATAAAAGCCATTAATTCAGTCATTGAAAACATGAAAACAGTGGTATCTGTAGACGAATATCTAAATAGTAATTTTATATTAATTTCTTTATTCCTTATTAAATTTAAATATAAAGAACTGCCGCTAATCGATGTTGAAAATAAAACTCCGTCATCTGGGTATCTTTGGGAATCTAAACATTGGACATTTGAAGGATACGCAGGTTCAAATAAACAAAGGCCGGGAAACTTGGCAAATACAGTAATAAATGTAACAGGTAATTTCATTTTACAATGTAATTAAATAAACTTAAACTAATCTAAATAAATTTTTTAAGATTTTGAATTCTCAACAATCAAAAGAAAAAAAGAGCTTTTTTTCAAAACATTTTGGCGCCCTTATTATTTTGAAGGTGTGCCGAGAGACTATTACCGTAAAACCCCGCGAGGTGCCCCATCCCCAGGTCATACTTTTATAAAAAGAATGATATGATTTGTTAGACTAAAAAACATTCAAGCATTTAAAGCTAAGTTTTTTCTATCGACTAATAACAATTTAATCGATATTTAAATTTTCTAAGGTCTTTTACTGGACTTTCTAAAATCTTTTACCCCATGGGATACCTCGCGGGGTTTTACGGTATAACCCAATGTGGGTTTGGGCTGGTGACATGTTACCGAAAGTAGGAGAGACTGAAGATGAAGATGGTCCCGATTTAAGAGACCTAATAAATAACCTGCTCGACAATATTCCTTTAAACGATAGACTAATGTGCATTAATTGGATTGAGAAAAATAAGTTTGTAATTGAAATGGGAGAAGATGATGAAATTGCACCAAATAAACCAAAAAAGAAGAAAAGAAAATTGAATTAAACTTCATAACGAGAACTTATTAAGAACTTATAAAATCCAATGAATAAAAATTTTAATAACTTATTTTTACGATAGTACCGTACGGTTCTAGTACTATTCATTTTGGAAAAAGTTGATAAAAAGTTAACAAATTTTTTATAATCTTGTTATTTTTTTTTTATCTAATAAAATAAATCTTAAAAATTGAAACTCATTTTTTTGCTTTAGCTTTTGATATGGCTACCATTTTTAAAAGTAAAACAGTATCTTAAACTAAACATAAGTTTTAAATTTAGATATTAACCTATAGATTCATTTATTTTAACAAGAAACCTCGATTGGCTAGAACATATTTGTGTAAAGTGTAAAAGTGACCAGCAGGAAAACGATAAAAAAGAAATTTTGTTTGGAGAAAATGAGAACCCGGTTTACACCAAGGACTCTCCTTTTACTAAATATTTTGAAAAAGTATTGAGCGAAACTATGGTAAAATCTGAACAGGGTGATACCAACATCTATTGTTTTCCGGCATTATTCGAAATTATCGTTAAACGTCTTCATTTAGTCCCTTTTTGGTCTGGAATTCTTTTAAAAAAAATTTACTGTAGATAAAACTCGATTTTCAAACAATCCTGTTGAGCAGTGGTTTGGCCATTTAAAATAGAATATTCTTCGTATCTATAAAAGAGCAAAAACCAACGTCTATTGTTCACAAGTGAAATAACTGCACCGTTATACATGTTTCTAAATGGAAAATATGTTAATTATTATCAGGATTTGTTTAATATGAGATTCAGTAACTATGAAGCCAAAAAAAAATTTTTCGCGGAAAGTAGACTTAAAAAAGAAACGTGGGCTTTTAAAGATCCCATCAAGAAATCAGCAAATTATTTTGATGACGATGATTTGCTTCTTCATCAAGAATTCGAAAAAACAAAAGAAAAATTGAAAAAACAAAATTTGTCTGATATCGGTATTGATTTTGATGAGTGTTTGATCGACATTACCAGTGAGTCAGGTAAAAAGAATTCCTTTTAATTTTCAAAATAAAGTCAATGTTACTTTATTTTCAAAAGATTACATGTCAGATGATGAAATGGAAGTAGATGATGAAAGGACAATTCAAGATATATTTGGAGTAAATACAGATGTGAATTACATTTTTTATTACAGAGTGGATATAATAAGGTTGCAGAAAAGAAATATTGAAAGTCTTTTAACTGACGGATGGCTTGATGATAATGTAAACTTCTAAATTCATAAAATTTGCATTTACGAATCTAAAATTATTTACATAGATTTTGGAGGCCTATTTCAAGTGTGCGGCGCAGAAGACGCAGAAAAAAACACTAGTAATGAGTACTTATTATTCTACTTGTATTTTTGAAAAAATTGAATTTTAAACATTACCATCAATATGAAGTAAATAAAAATGGAATTATTTTATATTAGATATAAAATTAAATATATATTTAGTTCAAAAAATATGATGAAATTTATTGTTTTATAAACGAGAATAATAATATTACCATCAATATGAAGTAAATAAAAATGGAATTATTTTATATTAGATATAAAATTAAATATATTATTTAGTTCAAAAAATATGATGAAATTTATTGTTTTATAAACGAGAATAATAATCACTGGACTCTGTTTAAAGCAACCCCGAAGAAGAAAACATTTTTATACATCGATCCGTTTGGGGTCAAGAGCCATAAGATGCAACAAGTTTTTGATATTTGGAAGTAAAATCTTAGAGTAATTTTTAGACAAAATTGACTTATTAAGCCATCTTTTTAAAGGAGATATTGTTTAACTATCAAATGTTTATCAAATATTAATTGGATGTTAACTCAAGTAGATTTTTCTAAACAAGAAGATGGAACTAATTGCGGTGTATTTGTATTACATTTTTTTGAATGTCTAATGTTGGGAAAATCATTAATATTTGATACATCAAGAGCAAATCTTCAAAAAAAAGACTTGAAATTAACGAAGCGCTGAGAAAAAACACAAATAAAAATTTTTGTTCTTTATGTGGAAAAGATATTAACAGCAATGATGAGAAAATAAATTTGAAATGCTTTCACAAGTTTCATAAAAAGTGTGAGAGTGGTCTAATTGATTATCCTAAAAACTTTGTTTGTCCACTTTGCTTTTAAAATCAAATGGTATAATTTTATTAATAAAATCTGAGATAGTAAATTTTTTTTTTAATATTGGCTTAACTCAACACTTGATAAGGTCGAGTTTTTTCTTCTGAATTCCATATTTTACTAATTTTTTACTTAGTACTAAATTTTAGAAAAAGTAAACGAAGTCAAATATTTATTGATAATCATTAAAAATGTCAAATTATAATGATAATAAAAGACGATCATCTGAGTCTGAATCTCAACAGGATTCGGAAGATCAACAAACTAAGTCAAATGGTGGAACAATTAAGGCACTGATTGTTTCAAAGTCTCAAAAGTCGTTTGATGAAGATAACCGAACATTTAAATCATCTGACGGTAATTTATCAAAGTCCAAGAGAGTCCAAAAAGACTTAATCAAATGTTAGGTCTGTTCGAGGGAAAAAAGGAATCTACTGACATTGAACAAGCTGAGATGGCTGAAGAATCATTCAAAGAGACGACGATTTTAGAAACGATTTTGGTATTTTTAATTATTAAATTACATTTAGATATTATCTAATTCTTTGTAGAATCTTTCAAAAGTATTGAATACCATTGTAACGAAAATTGATTCAAGAAATTCTTCCTTGAATGTAATTATTCTTTTTAATTTAAAAAAATATGGAAGATCACTTAATTTTCTCTTATGAAGCATCTTCCATTATCTTCGACCCCCATGAGTAACACGAGTTTAAATGAGATGGACGATATTTTGATTGAACCTATACTAGATGGCAAAAAGGAAAAAATTGGGCATCTTGAAGTTGAAGTTTCAAAAAATAGCTTTCTATTGCAAACCTTGTCAAATGATTTTGATAATTTAAATTCAAAATATGAAATATTGATAGAGAAATACGGAAGTTTAAAGGTAAAAAGTAAAGCTGATATAGAATATTTTGAAGTAATTTTAATAAATGTAAATTCTTAATTGAATAAATTGTTAATACAAAACTTTTTAAAGGCCGCTGTAAAAGCCAAAAGCGACAATTTTCATCAAAGGGCAACTGAATATGAACAAAATGAGGAACTATTGTTTGACGAAATAAAAGAGCTTGAAGACAAGTTGGTTGAAAAGTAATTTAACTATCTATCAACTAAAAAATATATTTTGTAAAAATTTTATCTGAATTGAAGGGAATCAATAGGAAACACTTGTAAGAGAAAAATGCTTTCTGCAATTAAATCCTTAGAGGAAGAACTCAAAATAGGCAAACAACAGCTTAAAAAAGAAGAATCTAAAAATAATACTCAAAAAATATCATGCCAGCATCCGAATTGCATTGACAAAGTGAACACTAGTCATCTTCTTCAAGAGTGCCAATTTTATGAAAAAGTAATTTTTCTACAATTTACACAGTTTTGATTTTTATTTTGTGAACTTATTAAAGAATAACGAAAGAATTCTTAGCCTTGAAGCTGCAAATAAAAACTTAGCAGAAAGAATTAAAGAACTCAACATTGATTACGAAACAAAGCTGGAAATGATGAAAATTGAGAAAAATTTTTTGAAATCAGACCTTGAAGAAAGAATCGTTTCAATTGAAGAGGAATTATGCTCAAAAAATCAGCAGTTAAATGAATAACAAATGTTAAATAAAATGATTAAATTTTAAAAATCTAATTCACAAATTAAAAAGGAAATACTCGGAATTAAGCTTGAATAAAGCTGAGATGGATGAATTGAACAAAAAATTTAACAATATTCAAAAGAGTTTTGAAAATCAAATTAAAAATTCGAATCAAGAATATGAATTGAAAGAGGCCAAGTTAAACTCAACGATTGAGAGATTGGAAAATGAAAGAACAAATGATTTATTAGTTAATCGTGAAGATGGTGAAAGATCAAAAAAGTTTGAAAGCGACTTATTAGAGTCTCAAAAACAATTAGAAGACTTAAGAGCTGAAAAGTAAACCTATTAAACCTCCTGTTTAGTTTTTTTTTGTAATTGCGTGTTTTTAAGTGAGTCTTTAAGAAATAAAAATCACCAACTGGAAACAAAGTTCGTAACAGAAAATATAAGCTCAAAAGAAAAAGACTTGGATCATTTAGAAACAGTTAAAAAATTACAAACTGAAATTGATATTTTAAGAAATCAAATTAAATTAAATATAACATTGAAAAAACAATCAATTGAAGAGCTAAAAAATAAATTTGGTGAAAGGTATAATTTAAAAGAATTCGTGAAATAAAATTTTTTTATTTGAATTTTATGTTAAGTGCTAAAAATTTGGAAGTTGAATCAGCTGAGCTACAAAAGCAAATTGAAGGCTTGAGAGCTGAAAAGTGATCATTAATATGTCCTTTTTATGAAATTGTGAAGATTTGTTTGGTTACACAAATTTAATTTGATCCAATTTATTCAGATCTTCACAATGGATTTAAACTAAAATTTAAGTCTATTAATTACTTAATTTATTTAGTAATAATTTGAAAAGCTTGTTGAAAGACGCCGAGAAAAAAGTTAAAGAAAGTGAAATTCAAGAAAACGAAAATACCAGAGAACAACCTCCTTTAAAAGAGTAATAAACATACCATAAGGATCAAAAAAAGAATTAATATAATTTCCAATTTTTTTAAGACATCAAGTTGAAATAGAAAATTTTAAGAACTCTTTATTACGGTTAGAAAAAGAAAAATCAGATGCCTTTGAAAATTACGCCTCAGTAGACAAAAAAGTAAAAAACTTAGAAACTGTATCTGCTGAGCTTCAAAAAAAAATCAAAAGTTTAAATAAAGAAAAGTAATCTTTTTATTTTAAATGTAATTATGCAATATTTTTAATTTTAAAATTTTATAGTTTGCAACTGAATCTTAAAAATGAAGAGTTGGCTAAACAATTGGAATTAGAAAATTCAAATTCATTGGATGGTCAAATCAAAAATCCCGAAACAATTCGTAAGCTAACTGCTGACATGGAAATTCTGAAAAATCAAAATACCTCGAATATGGAGTTGAAAAAACAATCAATTGATAACCTTAAAGCTAAATTGGAAGAATCGTTTATTTACACAATTAAAATATTAAACTTAAACATTATTTAACCGGAAAAGTAATAATTTCATATATTAATTTCATATGTAAATCAAGTATTGAAACTTAACTTTGCAGTTTAAATCATGTTTGATTTCAATGCCCTAATTGAGTATTTTTTTCTTAAGTGCCAAAAAATTTGAAACTGAATCTTCTAATCTTCTACAACAAATCGAAGACCTCAGATGTGAAAAGTAAGAATTAAGATATCTCTTACAATCTATACTTTAATACAATTTGATTTTTTTTAAAGTAATGATTTAGCAAGCCAATTGAAAGAATCAGAGAACAATTTCAGAGATTCAAAAGAGAAGGCAAAAAATTTAGGACAGGAACTCTCTGATCTATCCAGTGTAAATCTTGAAAAGATGTATGTGAGATTTTTTAATTTTCTGTGTTTAAGTAATCTGAATTACTTTAACTAATAAAAGAAAACGAATGAAGGAAAAATTATTGGAATTCCAATCTCAGATAGATAAAAAAGAAGAAGAAAAATGTGATTTAATCAATAAAGTGAACAAGCTTTCTGCTGAAAAGTAAATTTGTTACTAACTCATTGTATTTTTTTTATTTTTTACCTGACTTAAAATTCATCAATTAACTTAAATTAAGTCGAGATCTAAACAACAAACTTGAAGAATCTTCGAAAGATATAGTAGATCCTTATGAGACAAACTTTCAATTAGATTGTCAAGATAGAGTGAGAGAACTTGAAGCACATGTGGAAATGCACAAAAATCAAAACATTTTAAACATTCAGCTGAAGAAAAAAATCATCGAAAATCTAAAAAAAAAATAACAGAAAAGTAAGTTATAAATACAATTTTGAAGAAAAACCTTCTATAATTTTCCAAAAGTGAGAAAAAGTTAAACGATCGAGAAGAAGAATTAAACAAATTAAGGAAATCTTTCAAAATTCCCGATAACGAATCTTTAGAAAATTATATTATTCTTAACTCAATTGAACCATCATGTCTATACAAAATTTGCGGTGGTAAGGGAAACGTTGATCCGAAGAAGTCAAAACATATAAAGTAAAAAAAAAGATATATTCAAAACTATATATTTTAAAAATAATTAATAATTTTTCCAGAGGTGCTAATTGTCCATTCAACTCTTTCAATATTGGACGTATAGATCAATTAAATGAGTTAAAGAGCGATAGAATAAATAAATTGGAAGAATCAATTGAATTCTACAAAGAACTAGTCACTGATTTGTTAAAAAGTGATGAGGGTACGAAAATTAAAAAAAATTAAAAAAAAAATTTTCAGATTTTTAATTTTAAAATAAAAGACGATGAAGATTCGGACGTTGAGTATTTGGAGACTATACAGAGAAGTAAAAGAGCTGTTGAAAAAAAAAAAAAAACTGTTAGACTCGAATCCGAAGAGGTATAATTTTTTATTCGTAAACATTTTCTGTAATTTTTTTTAAATTCTTTTTATTCTAGATTCCCAAAAAAACTTCTCCTTAGAGAAAGGTAGTTCATAATACAGACCCAATAGTCTGTGTTTACAAAAGTCGAGGATCAGCCAACGGCAGATATATATTTCAAGGACCGCTAAATGGACTTTATTATGAACGAGAATCCATGGGTAAGGAATATGTAACGAAAAGAGCTCCGTATTGTGTTGATTTTTACCCGAAAATGGAAATTGATAAATAACGATTTTATTTTAATGAGCTTAGATTTCAAAAACTTTATTTTAAATATTATTTTATTTTAACAATATGAATCACTGATTTTTAAAATTTTTGGATTTGAAGTTTTTCGAAATGAGAGCTTACAATTTTTTAAAAAGCATTCAATGATCCAACTTTTATGTCTTAGACTTTTTAGTGACCACAAAGCTTTCTTAATATTTTCTTCTGTTTTTGTTTTACTTTAAATTCACAGGCAAAACCAAATAATTCTTGGGGATGATTGATTTGATCAGGCTAATAAAGTGATTTTTTGAGATTCAAAGCGTCACAGTTTTAAAGCTCAAACTTTCCTATCTTGAGGCAAGTTTGGTAAACTTTTCAATAAGAATGATCATATACTGATCTGCAATACTAAAACAGTAAAAAGTTTCTTAGCGAAAATGTAATTTACTAGACTTTCCGATTGATAAGAAAGTTCAAATTTTTGAGCTTTAAAAAAGTGACGATTTGGATTTTCAAAAATCTCTTTAACGGTTTGATTTCATAACCTAAATAAAATGTTTTGCAGATGAGTTAAACCTTAAGATTAAAAGCAGAAGAAAATTATAGGTTTTGTTTTTTTGGCCATCAAAATCGTCAAGGGCATATTAATTCGGAAAATTTGAAAACTTTCTAAAAAATTAATATATTTTCAGTTTGGAATTTCTTATTCTCGGAAAATTTTAAAAAATTATTATAATCACTATACTCGTTTTTTATTTTTTAAATTTTAAGACTTAAATAAAATTTTTCTTGCATTTTGTATTTTTAAAAATATAGAAGCTTCAACGTTTTACTTTTGAAAGCTCTGAAACGAAATTTTTGGAATAAATGGCTAATATCACCTGTTGACGCGTAAATAATTCAATGGATCAGTATTATTTGGGAAACTTAACGGTTATACAATATTCATTCGACCAAGCTGGGATTACGTGGACAATTGAAGTTTTTTTCTATTCTTTCGATTTGCTCAATTCAAATAACAAGAGACAAAAAATATACACTGTCAAATTATTGAGTGAACATATTGAAAAAATTTAAAATTTTAAGTTGTTAAAATCTGATTGAATTGAGCGAATCGAGCGAATTGAAAATAACTACAATTTGCCACAAAATCCCAGCTTGGTCGAATGAATTTTGTTTAGCAGAAAAGTCCAAATTTTCCCAAATGATTCTGATCAATCGAAATATATTTAAGCGTAAACAGGTGATATAAGCCAAAGATAATGATTTTGGTGATGAAATAACAATTGACGACATAGGCATGACTACTATAGACCAAAGTGTTGACGAATCTAAAAAAAGAATTATTTTTTTCATTTTTTATAGAACAAAAAATAAAATTAAATCATTAAAAGCCCAGTCATATCCATTTTTTTTTTTTAACACCATTTAATCAGTAAAGTGCAGGAAATTCAAAACTTCCGTGCTATCTAAATTTCTAATTTTTGACTTTAAATTCGTAATCTACGACCTTTAAAACCCCAAAAAATGATTTTTTTCATGGGGGTAAAAAGTTAAAAATTTTGCCTCTACCCCACGGCTTTTTGCAGCCTTACGAAAACCCTCCTTTATTAAACATTCAAGAACTCATGATTGGTAAAAGCTATTTCCAATCTGAAGATATCGTCGGATAGCTAAAGAGCTCCGATTTACGCACCGATTAAAATCGGAACGAAAAAAAAATTCTACAAGTCAAACATGGGCGAAAACAGCGGAAAAAGGGTCGATTTTTCAGTCAAATCACATCTAGTCCCAGGGTTCACTTATGACCCCCTCTAATTTTTTGAAAATCGATTTTGGGTGCTGAAAACGGTACAAATAAGGCTCTTTTTTAGGAAAACTGAAAGGATCACTTTTAAATGTAATCGTATATGTTTTTTGGGGTTTTCATACACGAGAATTTCGATTTTTTGGTCAAAAAGTGAAAATTTCGTCATCTTTAGGGTTTTTGTTTTTTATGTCACTTTTCGTCTGCTTTTTTAAATGAAATAAAGCTAAAAATGAAAAAAGTAAAACCATAGATTTGTTCCAAATTTTGTCTAGTTTATTTTTTGGAAAAAATTAGAGGGGGTCATAAGTGACCCCTGGGACTAGATGTGATTTGACTGAAAAATCGACCCTTTTTCCGCTGTTTTCGCCCATGTTTGACTTGTAGAATTTTTTTTTCGTTCCGATTTTAATCGGTGCGTAAATCGGAGCTCTTTAGCTATCCGACGATATCTTCAGATTGGAAATAGCTTTTACCAATCATGAGTTCTTGAATGTTTAATAAAGGAGGGTTTTCGTAAGGCTGCAAAAAGCCGTGGGGTAGAGGCAAAATTTTTAACTTTTTACCCCCATGAAAAAAATCATTTTTTGGGGTTTTAAAGGTCGTAGATTACGAATTTAAAGTCAAAAATTAGAAATTTAGATAGCACGGAAGTTTTGAATTTCCTGCACTGTAATTCTATTTTTTTTAAACAGTTGTTAAAAAACAATTCGTTTATTTACTACCCTACCATTTTTTATTGAAAAGATCATTGGGTAATTGCAAGGTTTTACGGGTTTAAAAATAATTAAAGGCGAACGCATCATAAATCTTCACGCCTTAAGGAAAAAAAATTTTAAAAAACCAACTATACCACGTTGTTCAGCACAAAAAATTACCCTAGTAAAGTGGAAAAATCGAGACCTCATTTCTACTTCATACCCCTCACCTAAAGTTATCGGAGCAAAATTTTGATTTTATATGTTTAATTTTGAATAATTAAATGTTTTAAAGTTTTTGAAAATCAAAATTTTAGTGCCACCTAAATTTGTTATTTTTTTAATCCGAACCGCAATCTTCGACCCCGAAAACCTCAAAAAATCATTTTTTTCTTGGGGGTCAAAAATCAAGAATTTTACGCCTACCCCTCCACTTTTTGTAGCCTAATGATAAGGTGCTTAATTTAAACATTTAAGAACTCATGATTGGAAAACGATATTTTTGATCTGGAGGTACCAGCTGAAAGCTCAAAAGCTCCCATTGACGCTGGTATCCAAATCGGCGGAAGAAAAAATTTCTCGGAAGTCGTCCTCGGACAAAAACGGTAAAAAAAGCCATTTTTTTAAGTCGAATTGTATAAAGTCACAAGGGTCACTTTTCATCCGACTTTTTTTTTAAGGTTAAACTAGAGAAAAATCTGAACAAATCTATGGTCTTACTTTTTTCATTTTAAGCTTTATTTCATTTAAAAAATCAGACCAAAAGTGACATAAAAAATAAAACCCTAAAGCTGACGAATTTTTCTCTTTCCGACTAAAAAATCGGAATTCTCGTGTATGAAAACCCTAAAAAACATTATATGATTATATTTAAAATTGATCCTTTCAGTCCTCCCTAAAAAAGAACATTATTTGTACCTTTTTCAGCTCCAGAAATCGATTTTCAAAAAAAGACTATTTATTGGAAAGATAAATATGTTTTTAGGGGTTTTCATACAAGAGAATTCCGAATTTTCAGTCAGAAAGTGAAAAATTCATCATCTTTTCAGAAAGCAGTTTTGATTTTCATAAACTTTAAAACATTTAATTATTCAAAATTAAACATATAAAATCAAAATTTTGCTCCGATAACTTTTTTCTAAATTTAATTTCCTACATTTTGGTACCAATATTATGTACCCCAATTAGGGTGTTTGGGGTAAACATAGGTCTTAAACCCACTCAGCCCCAAAAAACTATACTTTTGCTGGGGTCAGTTCGAAAAAATTATTCATCCATCTGTAAATATGTTCACTAACGTATTTTGGGGTGCTGAATTCATATATCTCAAAAAAAAAACGATATGTCTACAAATTTTTAAAATGCTGTTATTAGACGGTTTTAAAGAGGTCTATTTTGGGTACTTAAGGCGAGGGGTATGAAGTAGAAATGAGGTCTCGATTTATCCACTTTACTAGGGTAATTTTTTGTGCTGAACAACGTGGTATAGTTGGTTTTTTAAAATTTTTTTTCCTTAAGGCGTGAAGATTTATGATGCGTTCGGCTTTATGTATTTCTGTTGAAATTTTTATTATAAATTTTTTTTACAAAATTAACTTAACATACAGCTTTGATATTTTCAATAAAAGATAAATAGATCTTCTCTAATTAGAATTGTCTGATTTTTTTATGATCTTGTGATACACGTCGTGTATCACAACATCATAATTTTAGAAATTTTGATACAGTCGACTCGCTTTAATCCGGCTACACGTTTATCCGGCACATTTGGCATTCGAACTAAAAAACGGCGGGCTCATGGCTCTTTTAAATGATCTTATATTAAAATATCATTTGTTAAACCGGAATATTTTGTTCGGTTTAATTTGACATTCGGACAAAAATTAAAAGGCTTAAAACCATAATTAGTAAATACATGCATCTTTTTTTTTCGAACTTTTTTTTTGGTTTCAATTATTTTTAACTAAAATAAAGTTATCTGCGAGGAACGAGCATTTTAGAGAGACACGACGCATTAGAGAAACTATTACTGCGAGAATGTAATCTCTAAATTCTTGACCCAAATTGAGAGGCTTGTATACATATTATAATAAATCGACAACGTTAATCAATTTTAATTTTCAATTAACACATAATAATTTTAATCAATAAAAACTAACTTAACTATTTAGTGTAGCCAGAGGAAAAAATATAGATTCTTGACCAAATTCAATATTTTTTTATACATGCATGTCAAAACGTTAATAAATTTTAATTTTCAATCAATATTGTATTATGTTTTACGATCAGTAACACATAAATTATTTTCGAAACACTTAATAACACTTCATTGCACTTTTCTTTGTGTTAAGACAAAGAAAAGTGCAATGAAGTGTGTTAAAAATACCATATCTGCATAAAAAAATTGTTCTTAATAATCCGGCCAAAATAATCCGAACTCTTTATTTCGAGGGCTATTTTGGTTCGGATTAACGCGAGTCCACTGAACTATCTCGCTTAATAATATTTTTCAAATTATATTTTTGTAAAATGTTTTTTGTATTATTAATTCACAAAGCCGACTTGTAGTTCTGTGTCATTTAGTAAAAGGCTTGGTGGTGTATCTAAGTCTTTTCCAGGCGAAAATACGATTTTACATTTGTTTTTGTTTAAGCGCATTTTGTTTTCAGCACACCATTTTTGGACTCCGTTGATAATTTCTTGTGGGAGTTCGCTACAGGCTTTTCCAATAATGTGACTAAGGATATTATCAGCGTATTTTTCAATATCGGCCTCTTTCGGGAGGTATTCGTTAATATCTGAGATAAACAAAATGAAAAGAGTCGGTCCGAGGACACTCCCTTGGATAACCCCGGCCTCGACTTGTCTCCATTCTGTTTCAGTTCCATTCAAGCTCACTCGTTGTTTCCTTTTAGTAAGATAAGAAGCTATCCATGATACAAGCCATTCAGGTTGTTACTTTCGTAATTTGTTAAGCAGTTTCTCATTGTCTACAGGGTCGAATGCTTTGGCAAAATCGAAGAAAATAGCTAGGAAAGATTTCTTTTGGTCGATGGCCATACTCCAGTCGTCGATTAATTTTATGATGACATCCATTGTTGATTTTCCTGGTAAAAATCCATGTTGTTTATTCGTTTTCCAGGGAAACAATCAAAACATAGAAAAATAAAAAACATAGAAAAGACAAAAAACGTAGAAACATGAAACATAGAAAAATGAAAAACATAGAATTTAATTTACTGAATACATTAACATAGAAAATTAAGAACATAGAAAAGTTATTAACATAGAAAGAAAAGAACATAGAAAATTTTTTGATTTTCTATTGTTTGTTTTTGATTGTTAGTTTTTATGACTCGTTAATTTTTACTTATTTTATTTTTTTTTCGGCTTAATTTTAGAAATGAAAAAATCTCAACTTCAAAATTCTATTAACTCATTTTCTCCTAATTTGAATTTTCGGTCTCGAAAGATAATTAGAAAACCTATTGAAGTGTTCGATAACTTTGCAAATGACTTGAACGCTACTTTACCTGAAACTTCAATTCAATTAGATGAACAAAACTTTTTCAATATTTGTCAAGAATTTGATTTTGAATTCTTTAATGTAAATGATGATCATACTTGTGTCAATGAACCTTCGGTGTCAAAGTCAACTGACGAATTCGAAATAATTCTAAATGAAGCTAATTTAGAAGTTGCCAAAGAAAATTCACTTTTCACATGGACATTGACTAAAACTCAAAAAGGGATTGGATATAAGGTAGTCTCGTGTGGATACGCTTATACTGTGGATAAGCCTACCATCGATAAAGTTTTAACAGCTACAAAAATTTACTGGAAATGCGAGTTTCACAAAAATTGTACTGGTCGAGCTATATCTAATGGTCTTAATTATCCATTAAGGCATACTCGTAAACACAATCATGACAGAGATAAAGATCGCAAAGATGAACTTGAATGTATCGAAATGGCAAAATTTAAAGCATTAAATACGAATGACCCCCCTCGATCGATTTTGATGGACATTCAAAAAGGTATGAAATTATCTGCACTGTGTTCAATGAGTAAGCCTGATGCCATGCGTCAAATGATCATTCGAGCTCGGACCAAAAAATTTTCTTTCAAAAAATTTACCGCTACATCAATTGCGGAAATAAAAATTCCGGATGAATTGAAAAAAACTTATCGTAACGAAGAATTTTATTGGGACGACAGCGGAGCCGATGACATTAATCGTGTTATAGTTTTTACTACTAAATCAAATCTTACTATCCTAAACGAACACTCCGACTGGTATGCCGACGGTACATTTGACATATCTCCAACCTTTTTTAAACAGATATACACAATACACGTTATCAAAAACGGAACACTAATCCCATGTGTTTATGCTATGCTTCCAAACAAAAAACAAGTTACTTATAACAAAACATTTAAAATGGTAAAGTCATTCATTACAAATGATCCGAAATCTATCAACATGGACTTTGAAAAAGCAGCAATGAATTCTGCACAAGAAGTTTTTCATTGTAAAATTCACGGCTGTTTTTTCCATCTGTCTCAAGCGTTGTTTCGTCGGGTACAAAATAAAGGTTACGTAAAAGAATATGCCTTAAATGAAGACTTCCGTCTGTCTTTTAAGCTTGTACAGGCGCTGGCTTTTTTACCAGTAAAAGACGTGATAGCTGGGTTCAAACTCATACAGCAAAACTGTCCTGAGTCGTTTGAATCGATTCTCTGCTATTTTGAGCGTGTTTATATAGGCAAACTGAAGCCTAATTCAAAGACTCAACGAGTCCCTGCCTTATTTCAGATTGAATCATGGAATGTCTTTGAAAGGGTGAAACAAAGACTTCCCCGAACAAATAATAATGTCGAGAATTGGCATAGCAGGATACAGGCTGACGTTAGAAAGAAACTCAACGTCTTTATGGTTGTAGAGTTATTAAGATTAGAGCAAGACAAGTCGGAGGGAGAGTACGCCAGACTTATGGATGGGCAGATTTTAAAACGTAAGGCGTCTAATAAGGATTTTGAAAAAAAAATAGAACAATTGGTTGATGGATACAATGGTAACATTTGGGATCATATGAGAGGAATGTCAAATAATTTTATGAACAAAAAAAAATAAGGAAAAAAAACTTTTTTATTGACTTATTAATTAAACAAATCCTTTTTTTATCATTTAATTTAATCAATAAATAAAAATAGCTTCGTCTCTGTACATAATCAATCATAATCATTTTTCTACGTTTTTTTTTTCTATGTTAATTTATTCTACGTTTTTCAAGGTAAAGTTAATTCTATGTTATCAACTTTTCTATGTTTTTTTTTCTACGTTTTGGATTTTCTACGTTTTTTTTTTTCTATGTTAATTTATTCTACGTTTTTCAAGGTAAAGTTAATTCTATGTTTTATTTTTTTCTACGTTTCAATATAGTGCCGTTTTCCATATGTGTTTTGTTTTTTCGAGTATAAACCGACAGAGTATTCTTTCAAATACTTTTGATAAAAAAGATGTTATATTAATCGGTCTGTAGTCGCCAGGTTCTTTTTGGTTGTCGACTTTTGGAATCGGAGTAATGTTAGCGAGTTTCCATTGGCTCGGTACGAATGATTGTTTGAGATAGCTGTTAAATAATTCTACTAAGATATCGGCTATTTCTAAACGTGAAGATTTCAACAGTCTTGCCGAAAGATTATCTGTACTGGTTGCACTTATTTTAAGCTGCTCGCGAGCTTTAATTATGGTTGAGTGGTTAAAAATATGTTCAAATTTCTGATTTTTTTTAACAAAGCCACTAAGATCTGGTTGTGTTTCGCAGTTCCACACATTATAAAACCCGTTCAGTCTTCTCGCAAGTCCTGTATCTGTTAGTCGGTCCAAGATGTTAGTCGTCTCTTTTCTGAATTTGCCAACTTCTTTCCACCAGTCTGGTTTACCTACAACGTTCTTTTTCCGAAAAAAGTCTTTTTTTCTCTTCCCGATCTCGATCTTTGTTTGATAGGGTCTTGCGTTCTTCTTTTTCGCCTTTATTGAAAAAGCGTTGCCTTTGCGAGATCATTTTCTTAATTTCAAGAGTCATTCACGGCTGATCGTCTTTGGATTTGATCGTTTTAATCGGCTGAGAAAGATTTTCGGCGTTCAGCATCAGGTCGTAGAAATTGTCTGTAGCTCCTTGAGGGTCAGATTTGTTTAATTCAGTTTTTTTTGTCGAGTCTATGTTTCTAATGCAGGTGACGGTGTCTCTAATTTTACCACTCATGATTTGTTTTTTTAACACATTTGGTTTAGTGTTATTATAGCTATTTAAGGGTGGGATAGCTAGTATAACCAAGTGGTCGGATTTTCCAATTGCTGGCCAATTCTCTTTTTCGTAGAATCTTGGGGCGTTGGTGATGATGAGGTCCAAGCATCACTTGCCTCTGGTAGCCGTTTGGTTGGCTTTGTAGAGTTGGAACGATGAACAAATGTTTGAGACGCAGGCTCCGTTAGTCACCAGCTATAAATATGAGGGGCCGACTCCCGTGACTTCTATTTACAAGCGCTTTTTCGAGTTGTTTGTGCATCGCCCAAACACTCTCCTTTTGCTTGTTTTGTGTAAATTCGGCAATGGAAACACAGAGTATCAGTACCGATGAAAATCCTCGTGGCAATTTGTTTGGATAAGCTCTGACCATTTTGATTTCAATTTTTGGGTTTCTCATAGTTCTTTACCCATGCTGGTTCTTCTGTTGTTTGGAGCTCGATTGGTGCACATCTCTCCGAGAATTGTTTTTTGATAAGGATGAGTGTCCCGCCACCACGTGCTGTTGATCTAGGTGCACTGAGCTTGTGCTATTCATTGTTCAATAATCCCTTGATGACCTCGTTTTGTTCCGGGGTTATGTTCCGTTCTCGTTTTATTCCAAGTCTCTGTAATACAGACAATATCTGCTTTTGTGTCTTCAAACATTTAATTGACACATTCGATTTTGTTTCCTATTGATCTGACGTTTGTGGTGATGATTGTGGGTAGTCTTTCGGTCGTTTGAGGTATAAACGGCTTTGAGAGCGCTGAAAGTGTAGTTTGTTTGACTTGTGAGGCAAATTTTCTTTTTATTACCCTTCTTCTCTGTTGATAATTGTTGTTTCTCGCTCGTTTTCTCACTTGTCTCTCATCAATTTGTCTCTGCCTCGAGTTTCTAAATATGTTTACCGTATTTCCGTGTTTAGGAATGCGCGCATTAAAACCCAAATTCCCAATTATGCTGCATGCACCTACATTGACCTACCCCATGTTAAAATAAATAATTAAAGGTGCGACGCGCTCAAATTGGGAATTTGGGTGAAAGTGCGCGTTATTATTCAAAGAATTAAATTATAGTGTCGCGTTTATAAGCGAAAGTCTTTATTTAGTGCATCATCTATTGTCAAAAATGAAAATATATGTTAAAAAATATAATTTGCTGTTCTAAGTAGAGATGCAACACTTAAATTTAAAAATAAAAATTATTTTTAATATTAAAAAAATAATTTTTTATGTCTTCACTGGTTAGAGACGCTGCTTTTATGTTAAAGTCTAGAACAAAAAATCATACGATTTTTTTATAAAAACGATTTTGATATTTTATTTTTTGGTTGCTTTGTTTCTCTTTGGCTTATCGCTTTTCAATATAAATATGAATGAAGAGTTTCTTATAATTTCAATCAGAGTTTTAAAATTTCAAGTGATTTGTTTAAGTTTTTTTTGTTTAATAGATAAAAATGGAAATTGATGCACACGATGATTCACTATCGTGTTGTAGTCCACATAATGACTACACATGCTTTCTAAAATTACATTTAGTTTTGCTGCTTTTTATACTTGAAATAAGTTTCAAGTCTTCTAAAATGGTATATGGTTCAATCAATCGTATCAGAGTGTTGATAGTTTATTTTTGTAAATTCGTTCAATCGAGCGTCGATATTCGGTCAACAACAAAAAAGTTTAACTGAACGTTTCGTCTCGTTTATTCGTCGTTCGATTTCAAATACGTTCGATTTTGGTCGTTTGATTGTGATTAACGTACCAATCGAAACAGCGATTATCCTTGGCTTTATCACAGTGGTGATCGTGATATACAAATATTTTATAAAAGGGAGGCACGGCACGCCGAATCCCAGCTCCAACCCCACCAACTTCAACGTATTTAATACCATGTCACTTGATACATAAAGGAATAGTGCAACCGTGCAAGGTCAAGATCGAAGTCATATGGTAAACAATCGTTCTATAAAGATCCCAGAACTGTTCAAAGAAGGTATGGACATCAAATCTTGGTTTATACTTCCACGTGAAGTGCCTATAAGACTCGAAAGACGCACTGATTATAAACAAACGGCTAAAGAAAGCATCAAGGATTACGGTGAAGCGATAATTATCTTGGTAAATAAATTATTTCCGAACGTGAGCAATTCAAATGATATCGATAAAATCATACAAGAGTGTTTCGTCGAAGGCCTGTTTAATCAAAAATTAAGAGAAGCAATACGTCTCAAAATGATCAAAATGAAGAACATCAAAAAAGACGAGTCATTCAAAATCCATGACCTAATAAACTACGCCGAGTGCAAAAACTCAAGCTATGATTCGAGCCACAGTAATGAACGATATTTCTCGAGTGAAAGCGATAATCGTACAAACAAAAAGAACGTTCAATTTCACCCTCAGATGAACCAAAACTACAAGCCAAATACTGGTTACGTTAAAAATTACAATAAATCGTCTTATAATGGGTTCATTCAGCAACCAAGCGTCCAGCAACAAACTGTAATGAATCAGCCGGCACAACCCACGAACAAGATCTTATCCGTAAGTCAACAACTTCCAAAAAAAGAAACTCAACCCAATGATCCAATAAAGGGCCGAGCTCTATTTAATAACACATTAGTAAATTATATGTGTGATAGTGGGGCGGATTTTACGATAATTGACGAGAGAACCTTCTTGTTAATTAAGAAACATCATCCAGAAACATCACTCGATAAATATACAGGAGCTCCTCTCTTTTCAGCAACAGGTGTAATGAATATTCATGGTGTTATTAACCTTAAAAGGTGTATCATATCACCTGACGAAGACTTGAACAAGACTGAAATTTTGGTAACCAATGATTTGGCGGGATTGCAATGTATCCTCGGTCGTGACATAATTAACCGTATTCCGGCACTAAGAGAAAGGCTAAATACCATTCAAAGTGCCGTCAAAGAGCTTTCAAGTGGGGTAATGAAGATTTTTAAAAACGAAATGGAACAAAGACGTATCCGTCCGCGATTCCAAAAAAATGATCAAAACTCAATTCATCACAGTGATGCGATCGAAAAATCAAAGAATATAAAAAGCTCAAATTTAAAAGAAATTTCTCCAAAAACAAAAAAAATTATGAATATCGTCGGTAAATCAGATGACAACGAATCCAAAATAGGCTTTGAACTAGCCAAGAGTTTAATTGAGGTAGAGTTTCAAAAATGCTCAGCACATTCAGTAATAGATTTGAGGCCAGGAGTTAACACCGATTGTGCTTTCAAAATCGAATTCAACGAGAGTACTCAGAAGCCAATAAGATGTAAGTCTCGCACTCTTCCTTATAATTTGAAATAAAAAGTAAGACTTGAAATCGATAAGCTGCTAAAAGCCGGTATCATCCGGGAGAGCAAGAGCGAATGGTGCTCACCAATAAGAGTGGTTGATAAACCCGATGGCTCAATTAGACTCACAGTGGACTACAAGGAGCTAAACAAATCATAAAAGATGACAATTACCCGATTCCATCAATCAGTGACATGTACAATAAAATCACTGAGTCGGACATCTTCACAAAAGCTGATTTAAAATCAGCTTTCCACTAAATCCCAGTCGATGAAGACTCAATTAAGTTTACCGCCTTTATTTGCGAATTTGGGGTGTTTGAATATGTCTCAATGCCAATGGGCATTAAGACAGCTCCAGCCTGTTTCCAACGTTTCATCGAAAAAACATTGAAAAAATTCATTGACAATGGAACACTTGGTGTGTTCTTTGACGATACAATAATTCATACAAACACAAAGAAGAACGGTCTTCAGTCTCAAGTCTACACAGTGATGGACGTCTTAAAAACGTTAGAAAACCGACTTCTAAAAATTTCGTACGAAAAAAGTGTTCCACTTTCAAGAGAAATAAAATTACTTGGCCACATGATTTCAGACCGCCAAATTAAACCGGATCCAGAACGATCTCAATGTGTCGAACAAAGACCTCAACCTGTAACAGTAAACGATCTCCAATCATGGTTAGGTGCGTCAAACCAGTACCGTAAATTTATTCCGAAATATGCTGAGTTAGCGAAACCGCTTTATGATTTGCTTTGTTTGAAAGACGTACCAAAAAGTCTACGTAAAAAGAATGGTGCCGTAAATGGCAAAAGAGTAATATTACAATGGAACCCTGAAGCTGAAGAAAGTTTCGTTAAATTGAGAGAAACACTGTGTAGCGACCTTGTACTTGCGTTGCCAAATTTTAATGAAGCTTTTATATTAAGTACAGATGCTAGCGAAGATGGATACGGCGCTGTTCTCGAGCAAATAATTGATGGTCATTTAAGACCAATAGCGTACTTTTCAAAAAATTAAACACCAACACAGAAAAAATACAGTACATCGGAAAAAGAG
The DNA here is from genome assembly GCA_022207745.1 of Brachionus rubens. Taxonomy (NCBI): domain Eukaryota; kingdom Metazoa; phylum Rotifera; class Eurotatoria; order Ploima; family Brachionidae; genus Brachionus; species Brachionus rubens. The sequence goes on along the minus strand of JAJVHD010000003.1, from coordinate 5,066,699 downwards.
ATGCTTGCATTGGTAATGGCCATCGAATATTTTCACCAGTGTTTATATGGTGTTAAATTCACAGTGAAGACGGATCACCTTCCGTTGACATGGCTTTCAAATAAGAAAAATGTCCAAGCTCGTCTCGAACGTTGGCTTTTAAGACTCAGTATTTACAATTTCAAAATTGAGTACAAACCTGGGAAAGAAAATGTCGTCCCTGACTGGTTATCGAAGCCACCAAACGATTCTATCGAAGAAGATCATTACCTCGACAATGTTGTCGCTATGGTCAGTCAAGGATTTGAAGATGATGACGTAAATGACATAATTTCGAGTGAGTCAGACGAGGACGAGAACGCTTTTACGATCGCAAACAATCCGAGCTCAAACAATTTAAATGAATTTCAAAGTTTAAAAGATGAACAAATGAAAGATGACGACATTCAATGGATAGAAAATTTAATAGAAAATCACGGTGACGATAGACCTAAACTATCAATCTTCGAAAACGTAAATCGGAGAGTATTTTATAAACAGTATCATAATTTGGTATTAGTTGAGGGGATTTTGTATCGAAATAGTGAAGATCGAAATGGTTACAAACTAACTCAATTCGTTTTACCAAAACAAATCACTGTGAAGATCATCGATCACGTCCATTCTTCTGTGTACAATGGTCATTTGGGTAAATCGAAAACTACAAACAAAATAACCGAGCGTTTTTATCGTCCTTTGTTAAAAGACGAAATTAACAATTTTTTAAAACACTGCGATGTGTGCCAGAAAACAAAATGTTCGCAACCAGGACGATTAGGTGAGTTGAAATATCTAACCCCTACCAACCCCAATGAATTAGTAACCACTGATTTACCTGGCCCATTCCCAATCACTCTTCGTGGAAAAAAGTATATCCAGGTTATAATTGATCACTTCACCAAGTTTGGCCAGTTCTTTTCATTGAAAGACTCAAAAGCTCCTCCTGTTGCCGATAACACTGTGAATGGCTGTTGTTGTAAATTCGGTATCCCTGGAGCTCTACTTTCTGATGGTGGTAAACAATATCAATCAAAGCTTCTTGAGTTAGTCTACGATCACTTGGATATCAACAAACTTAAAACAACTCCATATCACCCTCAATGTGATGGTCAAAGTGAAAGGACAATTAGAACCCTGAAAGCCATGATACGTGCTTTTGTCGACATTAATCAAACCGATTGGGATCTTAATTTGGACAAATTGGCATTTGCTTACAACACAGCAGTCCATAGTGTCACGCAACAAACTCCATTCAAAATGATGTTTGGTAGAAGACCAAGACTGCCGTTGGATATCATCATTCCAAATGATAACCAAATCGATCGAACTCCAATTTTAAAAAGGTACAAATTGCTCAACGAATTAGGTCAAATCACAGTGATGGAGGATCCAGAAAAAACTATTGAGAAAAATGTACCCCAAGTTGCTCAAAATTATCTAAACGATTTAAAAGAAAAACTTGAAAAGTTTTATGAAATCGTAATCGAAAACCGCAACTGTCGAATGGACAAAGCCAAGTTGGACCACGATAGGAAAATAAGAAAATTTGAATATAAAATTGGCGATTATGTATTGATCGATCATCCTAAATTGAAAAAAGGTCTCTCTCATGGATTAGCACATAAGTACTATGGCCCTTACGTTATCGTCGGTATTAACGAAAATAATGTTGACTATTTCATTCGTTTAGCTTCAAGCCCGAGAGCAAAGTTAAAACAGGTTCACAAAAATCGTTTAAAAATATACCATCACCGTGGGGTGCCATTAAATTTTATAAAAGAGGAACCGGAAGATAATCAAGTTCGAAATACTAAACGTAAATATAATAAGAATGCGAACAATCCTCGATGGTCAAAATCAATTAGTAAAAAAAAAATAACAGTGCAGAGCACTGATAGCGGAACAGTTAGTTCAACTGAGAGTTGTTCAGCTTGTCCAACTGAGAATGACGAAATTCGCACAAATTCCAAGGGATCAAGCATTCACAGTGATTCGTCGTCAAAAGACGATGAGGCATTAACAAAAGTCAAAACAAAATCGATTAATGGGATTCAGCCACTGAGGAAATCATTAAGGTCAGTAAAACCCCCAGATCGTTTAGTTTTATAAACTATAAAAAATTTCAGTATCGAAGCGATTAAAACCTAAAAATAAAAATCAAAGTTATTATTCTTAAGTCAGAGTTAAGTTTGTTTTGACTCAGAAACAAAAATATTAAAATTTAAAATATTGCAATCGGACAAAAATTGTCACTATATTAAAAAAAAAAAAATTAAAAAACAAAAATTTTTTTTTTTTTTCATTTTCAAATCAAATAATCACGCCAGTTTAAATCAAATTACAATTATTACGCTAATTTCAAAGATGTCCGATATCTTCGATTTATATTTAACAAATATTTCAATAGTAAAAAGTCGTAACGAGAAAAAGTGCGATCGTGTTGCAACGATGGATGAACTCGAATGGTTCATTAACAAAAAGTTAATCGTTTCAGGTTTAATCGATCGAACAGGAACGGTGCAGTTGCTCAAAATTCCGAAATCGTGTGAATTCCACGAAGGGACTACTTTCGTCGGATTTTGTAGACTCGAAAAACCCGAATTTCACGGTGAAGTTGCCGAAATTTTGAATGGGCTCGAGTTCCACAAACGAAATATTGTTGTGCAAATGAATAACATTCCGTCGCAACATGCCTTCTGGTACCGAGCAAATAACGAGTTCAAGATCTTCAACAGCGAAAAATTATGGTACCATGACGAAAAATTAAAATATATAAAATCTCAAAACGAACCAATTGCCGAGCTGAAAACAAATGAAGTTCAATCGATCAAGGACACCCTTCGCTTTGAGAGGGAGGAGATGGCAAAGACCATTAGTAAATCAAATAAGAAGGTCGATCAACTTACAAAAGAAAACGCTCAGTTAAAGGGTCTTGTTAGAGGCTACATCGAGACCAATAATCAATTGGAAGAAGGTATCAAGCGTCGAGATAAAAAAATCAACAATCTCGAAATGAAACTATTTCAACACAGTGATGGTGGTGATTATTAAAAATATTGAGCATTTGAAAAAATGTGTCACAGTGGCGGTGACGAAGATTTAAAAAAATAATTCTTATTTTATTTTCTTTAAAAAATTTTAAAATCTCTTTTTCTTGTCTCAGGGACTCCGGTCAAAACTTAAAAACTCAGGGGGAGGTATGTTGTAGTCCTCATAATGACTACACATGTTTTCTAAAATTACATTTAGTTTTGCTGCTTTTTATACTTGAAATAAGTTTCAAGTATGAAATAAGTTTCTTGAAATAAGTGGCTATTTTGACATTAGCGATTTTAATCTAGTCCCCATCAAAAGGGAAATAGTATAAATAAATGTGCTCAACATTTTATGATTGATTGCCGAATTATTAGTCGTAGGATTAGGTGTCAAACACGAATTCGAAATATGAGAATGAAACGTTCATCCTTTAGTTGAAAATCCCTAAGAGATCTGTCTTGTTTTCCTTTGATGGAAAGCCAATTGATTGCTTGGATAGAACATAAACGAAGCGTCTTTGCTTGTATTAGTGGTTTTACCATCAAACAGAAAGCGATTGAGTTGTATAGAACAAATTATGCTAATGTAGACGAAGCGAGCATTATTACCACAAGTGGTCGTGAATTACCCAAAAATACGGTTTCAGTGGTTAAAAAATTTTTTTCAACATGTCAAAATATAGTAAACCTACCTAACTATGCCACAAAAAAAGTTATAAACATGGATAAAACGTGTATCTACTTAGATTTCCCGTCAAATTACACTTATAGTTCAAGAGGTTCAAGAAGAGTAAAAGCATGTACGGCAGGAGGTGAACGAGCCCGAATTTCAGCTGGATTTACTGCTGCTGCTGATTGTCACAAATTTCCGATATATGTTGTAGTTCCAAGGAAAAATGATCTTCCAAATTATACACCTCCAGACAACGTAGTTGTAGTGTACAAAACTGGATAAACTTTTGAGAAAGAAACGGTATGTGATTACATGTCTAAAGTAATATTACCATATAAATTGGTTAACAACTTTGATGAAATTCAGTTTGTATTGGATTCGGCTCCATGTCACAAAACCGAATTGGTGAAGCATTTTTGTGATGCCAATAACATAAAGCAAGTCTTCATACCACCACGTTTGAACTTACTACAGCCAGCAGACGTGTGCTGGTTTGCTCAATTAAAACGGGCCTATCATCAAAAATGGAACGACTGGTTCTTGTATGAAGAGAAAACATTTACGAAACATGGTAATCCGCGTTCACCAGGATATGCGAAATGTATCGGTTGGCTCTCTGAAATATGGAGAAGTATTGACAGTAGCTATCTAGCATCTAGCTTCGAGTCATGTGGAATTACTTCCCAGTTCAATTTGCATAATACTTTGAATTTTATGCTAAAAACAAACAGTTTGGTAAATAATTAAGTTTGTGATCTTAACGTAGAAGACGACATAGACGGTTTCGAAGATGACCTAGATTGTATTACTCAAAATAGATCAGCACCTGATGAACAAAGACTCGCATCACCAAATGAATCACCAATAATTGAAAATGGATTGACTCCAACTTTATCATATCCATCATCAAATATTATCGAAACTTCCACGCCGTCTCTTCAAATGAGTTCGTTGAGTTTAGCTAGTGAAAGAATTGCTTCTGCTCAGGCTTCAACTTCTAGCCAAACATCAAGTGCATCCATGGCTCCAACACAAATTCAAGAGTTTCAATAACCACAGTTGAGCAAATCTAGTTCATTAAGTCAAAGGATTAATTCTGCTCAAACTACTTCTTCTAATTCAACATCGAGTATTTTTATTGATACACAACAACAACAAGCGCGTCAACCACTCCAAACTTTATCATTAAACTCAAATATCCAAACACCAGTTGTTCTTTATAATAAAGATGGCACCGTTCGTAAACGTTTAGGTAGAAAACCAGGATCAAAAAACAAACAACAAATTAATTAACTTTGTAAATATCAGTGTACTTTATTAAATATTTAGATTTTAATGCCGCATTCTAAACCAAATTCAATTTTTTTTTCTATTTTTAAATATTTAAAATTATTTTTAATCTTACAATTCCAACGCTGCCTCTATAGTTCAAATTTGAACAATATTAATATATAATTTTTTTATTTTCCAAATAAAAGTGCTGTACTAAAATAAGTTTTTTTATTATAAACGCGACACTATAATTTAATTCTTTGAATAATAACGCGCACTTTCACCCAAATTCCCAATTTGAGCGCGTCGCACCTTTAATTATTTATTTTAACATGGGGTAGGTCAATGTAGGTGCATGCAGCATAATTGGGAATTTTGGTTTTAATGCGCGCATTCCTAAACACGGAAATACGGTAAACATCTTTAGAAACTCGAGGCAGAGACAAATTGATGAGAGACAAGTGAGAAAACGAGCGAAAAACAACAATTATCAACAGAGAAGAAGGGTAATAAAAAGAAAATTTGCCTCACAAGTCAAACAAACTACACTTTCAGCGCTCTCAAAGCCGTTTATACCTCAAACGACCGAAAGACTACCCACAATCATCACCACAAACGTCAGATCAATAGGAAACAAAATCGAATGTGTCAATTAAATGTTAGAAGACACAAAAGCAGATATTGTCTGTATTACAGAGACTTGGAATAAAACGAGAACGGAACATAACCCCGGAACAAAACGAGGTCATCAAGGGATTATTGAACAATGAATAGCACAAGCTCAGTGCACCTAGATCAACAGCACGTGGTGGCGGGACACTCATCCTTATCAAAAAACAATTCTCGGAGAGATGTGCACCAATCGAGCTCCAAACAACAGAAGAACCAGCATGGGTAAAGAACTATGAGAAACCCAAAAATTGAAATCAAAATGGTCAGAGCTTATCCAAACAAATTGCCACGAGGATTTTCATCGGTACTGATACTCTGTGTTTCCATTGCCGAATTTACACAAAACAAGCAAAAGGAGAGTGTTTGGGCGATGCACAAACAACTCGAAAAAGCGCTTGTAAATAGAAGTCACGGGAGTCGGCCCCTCATATTTATAGCTGGTGACTAACGGAGCCTGCGTCTCAAACATTTGTTCATCGTTCCAACTCTACAAAGCCAACCAAACGGCTACCAGAGGCAAGTGATGCTTGGACCTCATCATCACCAACGCCCCAAGATGCTACGAAAAAGAGAATTGGCCAGCAATTGGAAAATCCGACCACTTGGTTGTACTAGCTATCCCACCCTTAAATAGCTATAAATAACTAAACCAAATGTGTTAAAAAAACAAATCATGAGTGGTAAAATTAGAGACACCGTCACCTGCATTAGAAACATAGACTCGACAAAAAAAACTGAATTAAACAAATCTGACTCTCAAGGAGCTACAGACAATTTCTACGACCTGATGCTGAACGCCGAAAATCTTTCTCAGCCGATTAAAACGATCAAATCCAAAGACGATCAGCCGTGAATGACTCTTGAAATTAAGAAAATGATCTCGCAAAGGCAACGCTTTTTCAATAAAGGCGAAAAAGAAGAACGCAAGACCCTATCAAACAAAGATCGAGATCGGGAAGAGAAAAAAAGACTTTTTTCGGAAAAAGAACGTTGTAGGTAAACCAGACTGGTGGAAAGAAGTTGGCAAATTCAGAAAAGAGACGACTAACATCTTGGACCGACTAACAGATACAGGACTTGCGAGAAGACTGAACGGGTTTTATAATGTGTGGAACTGCGAAACACAACCAGATCTTAGTGGCTTTGTTAAAAAAAATCAGAAATTTGAACATATTTTTAACCACTCAACCATAATTAAAGCTCGCGAGCAGCTTAAAATAAGTGCAACCAGTACAGATAATCTTTCGGCAAGACTGTTGAAATCTTCACGTTTAGAAATAGCCGATATCTTAGTAGAATTATTTAACAGCTATCTCAAACAATCATTCGTACCGAGCCAATGGAAACTCGCTAACATTACTCCGATTCCAAAAGTCGACAACCAAAAAGAACCTGGCGACTACAGACCGATTAATATAACATCTTTTTTATCAAAAGTATTTGAAAGAATACTCTGTCGGTTTATACTCGAAAAAACAAAACACATATGGAAAACGAATAAACAACATGGATTTTTACCAGGAAAATCAACAATGGATGTCATCATAAAATTAATCGACGACTGGAGTATGGCCATCGACCAAAAGAAATCTTTCCTAGCTATTTTCTTCGATTTTGCCAAAGCATTCGACCTTGTAGACAATGAGAAACTGCTTAACAAATTACGAAAGTAACAACCTGAATGGCTTGTATCATGGATAGCTTCTTATCTTACTAAAAGGAAACAACGAGTCAGCTTGAATGGAACTGAAACAGAATGGAGACAAGTCGAGGCCGGGGTTATCCAAGGGAGTGTCCTCGGACCGACTCTTTTCATTTTGTTTATCTCGGATATTAACGAATACCTCCCGAAAGAGGCCGATATTGAAAAATACTTGTAGCCTTGTAGTAAGCCACCTCGATTACAATAGCCCGGTGCTCTCTATGGTAAGTAAAGGAATCAAAACAGAAATATGTGACCTACAGAAACGAATCCTGAGAATAATTGGTATCAATAAAAATGAGGCCCTTGAAAAAAACAATTTAGTTGATGCTGTTGAACGAATCGAAACAATGAGCCTTAAAAAAGTATCAAAGCTCTTTGTTGACCCGAATAACGAAATTTCCATGAAATATCGAAACACTGACAGATCTTACTCTAACTTTTGCTTTAAAACAAAACCGGCTAAAACGAACACATACAACGATAGTATAGTACAAAAAAGTATCCGAATCTTAAGAGACGACGAAAGCAAGAAAAACTTATTTAATTTTGCAAAAACAACCAACGATAATAACGCACAAACAGAAGTTCCTAAAACGTCAATTAAACCCAAATCAGAGTGCACCAGTTGTGGTAAATATTTTGAAGCTAAGATCGGTATCAAAACACATATCAGATCATGCCATGTTAAAAAAAATATAACCTTCACATAATTCCTTTTGTTTTATCTTATCTTAATCTTTTCAAACTTCACACTTATTTTATTTTTGATCTTTAATTTAAATTTTTTACCGTTGTAAACTAATATAAAGTAATTCACAGATACAACACCCTGAGTGTGTATCAATTATTGCGCCATTTTATATAAATTTAATAACTTGATTTTATTTTATTTTTCAAAATAAAATGTACGATCTACTCTTTTGAGTTTGGCTAAAAGCCTTTTGATCGTATGAAGAATGAAAATGATGATGGTCAAAGCCAACGGCACCAACATTTTCATCCCTCCCATTATCTCAACCGGGTTTCGAATCGGCCATGGAATGATTACGTCTTTGCCACTTTGATCATGACTATGCTGAAACTTTAAAAAAGCTGCGAAAGTTAAGGTCAGAGAATTTAAAAATTGATGAAAGCCGAAGCGTTGAATTTTAGATTAGAATCATTTTTCGTTGATTTAAATCAAATATAGCAACTTCTATAATTTTCAGTGTTTATTAAGGGTGCGACTTTGGTTCGATATTTTTGTCTGCTTTTAGAATTTAAAAATAAACATTAATGTTTAGAATTTTTTTTTAAGTTTTCACTCGATTTCTGGTGATAACACAAAAACCAATAAACATAAATGTTTTATAAAACAACAAAGTTCAACAAAGAAAATTGTTTATTTGATTTTTAATTTTGGTCGTGTTATTTATTTTAAAAGCAATTTTTATTTTTCCTTCGAAACCATTTAAATTAAACTTCCAGTTTAAATAATTGAGCATTTTTCAAAAAGTATTCGACTCTGAAAATTTAATTTGTTCATCAGATAGTTGCAATTGTCCGATCAGTTCAACGATTGGAATGTGTGATTGCACTCGAAAGTTTAATAATGAAACTTATTGGGATCAAACAAAATGTTTAAGTGCCAAATCATATGGTGACTTGTGTACTACTGATTATCAGTGTCAAACAATAACGCAAAAAACTGCATGTTCCGATGGCTTTTGTGTTTGTTCGAAAACAATATTTAAATTTTTTACAAGACTTTAATGACATGTGCCTAGAGTCGAAATAGAAAATCCAAAGTTTTTAACTTATTGTTGTTTTTTTGAAAGTGAATTTTGGAGTGGAAGTGAGTGTACACCCAAACGAAGACATTTAGAACAATGCTCAGACAGCAGTCATTGTTTAGGTTCAGATTTAACCATTTGCCTAAGTAATTTGTGTCAATGTGGAACTGGAAAGTATTATAATGAAATTGGACAAAAATGTGTTTCACGTTTAACTGAATTTGCTCCATGTGTGAATAATACAATGTGTTATGAGGCAATGACTTGCCAATCGTTTCAATGCAAATGTACTGGTGATTCATATTTTTTAAATTCATCATTGGCTTGTTACCCAAAAAAATCATTTAATTTTGGTTGTGTCGAAGATTACGAATGTTCTAGTTCGAAAGGTCTTAGTTGTCAAAACGGAAAGTGTTTGTGTTCTGATCCATTAAAAACATGGGATTCAACTAGTAGTGTTTTACAATGTAAGTTAACGTATTCTCAAGTTGGTTGTACTGCTAATTCAGTTTGTAATCAAGCTGAGAATTTATTTTGTCGACGAGATGGCAGTTCTCCATGTGGATGTCCGTCTAATAGAACTGGTTTTATGTGTGACTGTAGACGCACTAGTTCGTATGAAGAATATTGGGATGGCTCAAAATGTGTAGAGGCTAAATCAATCAATATGGCTTGTAATCATACGTACCAATGTCAAACATTACAAGAATTGACAGTGTGTTCGAACAATATTTGCCAATGTGATGAAAATGGAGTTTTTGTTACGAACAAATGCCGTTACTGTAATTTCGATGAATTCTATTATAATAATTATTGCTATTTCTTTTCAAGCAATAAAGTAGAGGGAGGAAGTGCCAACAGCGCTTGTAGTGCAAGGGGTTCAAGTAGTCATAATAATTTGGCAATTATTTCTAGTATTGGAATACGAGATTTTTTCAGAAGTATGTTAAATGGAACAGAACGTTATTGGATCAGAAGAAGAGACGAAAATAACAATAAATACTATTGGGAAAACACTAATATACTAGTTGGAACAGTAATCTGTCCAAATTATGACACAGATTCTAGGGATACCATGAATTTTGACGCTGCAACAGGTTGTTATAAAAACGATAAGTCAAGTTCTGGCAATTCCTATTATTTCGTATGTCAAAGACATATTACTCAATCATAAAATGACTAGAACAATATAATAAAAACATAAATTTAATTTTCAACTCTAGTTATTAAACACTAATATCTTTTAGATGCTTTTTAATAATTTTTTTTTAATATATAATAAAGTTAAAATTGAAAAAAACTAGATTTCCTCGATCATCGTAAACAAACGAGTTGCCATGGAGATTGGTAACTATTTTACACAAGGGCTACATAAATTATGTAGAACTATGGTTTATTTGGAATTTACCACAGTATCTGTTATTCCTCGAGCACTCAATCCAACCAAAAGGTGTACTTTGTCTTTACTCTTTCTGCTATTTACAACTGCTTGAGATATCGAAGTCTTCTCTCTGCAGTGTAACACCGAGTTAGAATAGGTCCATATGCTCGTCTCATCGACAAATATGTATCGCTCATGTGATTTGTTTTTATGCTTTAGAGTAGGGGTGCTTGTTTTACTTTACTCCTATCGTGGTAGTAATATTAAAGTAATAAGTTTTATTACCATTCTTGATTGTAAAGTAATTTTTTTTTTACTTTATCTTGAGTAAAATTTGGTATATTTTAACTTTCCTTTTGTAAAAAAAAACAATCTTATTTAATATTTCTAAATAAAGTAAAACTAAAAATTTCCATTATTACCATTATTACAAAAAAAGAAATAAAGGATAAGTATTAATTTGAAAATGTCCTCTTAACTAAATAAACGAAATGACAAAGTAAATGATCAAATTATCAAAAAATCACATGACTCAATACAAAACATAACACAAGCATCAACAACATAATGGTTTGTAAGCTAAAAAATATTCAAATTTTTCAATCAGATATTATTAAGCTTCATGATAACAACTGTCAAAATGACACCATTATTAGTTTCTACCTTCAGTTATTAATTTATGTAACAAAAGCTTCGTTTTATGCTTTCAACACAGACTATTTTGTAAGATTCAGTCAACCGATCAAAAAGAATTCCCCATCCCCTCAATGGGCCCTGAAAGAGATAAACAAAGTCGATTAGTTCTTCATCCCAATCTTTCATAAAGGGAATGATTGGTCGTTAATTTTTGTTGATACAATCTACTCATCATCTGATGAAATAATCAATCAAATTAAAAAACACTTTAACAACACAACACTGATATTAAACGGACTAATTAATTGGAACACTTCATGTAAGCTGACAGTGCCAAAACAAATTAACGACTGTGGTGTGTTTTTATGTCTTTATGCTAGACATATCATCCTTAGTCAAAACTTTAATTTCGACCTGCAAAGTATTAGCATTTGGAGAAAACGCATAGAAACTAAAATCATGAGCCTCAGTATAATGACTTTTCAGTCCAATAACAATCGACAATTAGTCCCGTCAACTTTAGAAGAATTGTCTCAGAGTGTAAATCAAAATGAGTTTTCGATTCTTCATTTAAATGTTAATTGGCTAGCAAATAAAATTTTTGAGATTGATCAAATTCTCAAATTAAAGATTTTTGATCTTATTTTTTTAAACGAATCTAAACTTTTTGATGAACCAGAATCTTTTTTATGTCAACCCTTATTATTCTAAAATCAGATGTGATCGCTCGAGAGGCGCCGGAGGTATCATAATTTTTTATAAGAACAATTTAAACGTCGATCGGATTGAATTCGGTAGTCTCGATGCACATAATTTCGAATCAATCTCTTTCAGATTGAAAATTAAAAATCAAAAAATAAACTTCATTTCGTGTTATAGACCACCGTCCTCAAATGTTACGAAATTTATTGATGCTTTTGAAAATCTTGTGTACTCAAAAGATTTAGATGATCCTTTGTTTGTTATTGGAGATTTAAACATTAATCAACTTGTTCCGAACGAACTTAAAAACTGTCTTTACAACTAAGGCCTAATAAATTTCGTTTCAGAGATAACGCGTAAATCGTTTAAATACTCTAACTTCGATAACAATTTATCAAACAAAGGTACAATTCTCGACTTAGTAATTCACAATAGTAACTTTTTATCAAAAACTAAAGTTGTTGACTGCTCATTTAGTGATCAAGACTTTGTTGTAACTAATCTTAAAATTCCAACATCAAAACCAACTCCCTTAACAACCAGGTGTAGAAACCTGTCACAAGTGAATCTTGAAAAAATTCAATGCGAACTATTGCTCAAAGACTTCAGTACAGTTAGAGACTGTGTAAATATTGATGATATTTGGTTAACTTTCAAAAATCTCCTCTAAGATACAATCAATAAAATTGCGCCAGAGCGAGAAATTACTATTAAAAGATCCAGAAAATTTCCATGGTATGATGAAGAACTTTATATTATAAAAAATAATCGAGGTATATCTTACAAACAAATGAAACGGTCAGAGCGTCATAATGATGAAAACACAATTATTCGCAAAAACATCTTCTTATTTTGGAAAAAAGAATTTGAAAAACAAAATGAAGCTAAAATAATCAAGTATTTTGAAGAAAAGTCACAGAATGATTTTAAAAACTCAAAGCTTTTCTGGGAGTTCTATTCAACATTTATCAAAACAAGGGCCGATAAAAATAATCGTAATCAAAAAGAATTTACCCATGAATCAAATATTGTCGATGACCCATTCACTATTGGAAATCTTTTCAACACAATACTGACTACAAACAGCACAAGAGTAAATAACTGTGAAGAAGAGTGTTTGCAATTCACAAGAGAACATTTTACAGAAAACTTACCGTACTTGAAAGATAACCCTCAATTTAACTTCAGACTTACCAATTTAATTGAAGTTAACAAATTAATAAACGAACTATCTCCAAATAGCAGTCCTGGGGTATCTGGCATACCAAGTAAAGTTATAAAATACTCTGCTATAACTATCGCTTCAAGTCTATCATTTATATTTAACAAATGTATTGTCCTTAAAACGATCCCAACTGAGTGGAAAATAGCAATTGTAACTCCTCTTTATAAAAGAAAAGGCTGTCAAAATGGCCTTAATAATTATCGTGGGATATCTGTTCTTCAACCGATTGCAAAACTATTCGAAAAACTTTTAGCGAGTCAAATAATCGACTATCTAACAAAGCACAAAATTTTAACCCCGAACCAACATGGGTTTAGAAGAAATCATAGTTGCGAAACAGCTCTTCATGAAATCATATCCGAAATGATAAGAGTAAAAGGACAAAGAGCAATAGGCATCTATTTATTTATTGATTTTAAAAAAGCTTTTGATATGGTGAGTGCCTTTATTTTATTAGAAAAGCTCAGATTTTATGGTTTTAGTACTCTAGCTCTTGAGTTAATTAAAGACTATTTTTCGAATAGAACACAAAGAAAACTCTTTCAGACTTATATGACATCAATCTCGGAGTCCCTCAAGGAAGTGTTCTAGGGCCATTATTCTTCCTTTTATTTATTAACGACCTTGATTTTTACATTCGTGACTTTGTCTGTAAATTCTTTGCCGATGATACAACACTCTCAATGATTGGTTTTAACCATCAAAACTTAATCGATCGATTTTTAAACTCATCATCGCGGCTTTTAAAATGGTGTACTTTTAATTGTATCGAAATAAATTGGCTCAAAACGAAAATATTATTCATATCGAACAAGAGAGGACTCACTTTTCCTAAAGAGATCGATGTCGAAGGTAATAAAGTTGAAGTTGTAGACTCATTTATATTATTGGGTGTAATTATTGACAACAAATTAAACTTTCTAAAATATGTTGCTGACTTAAGATGCCAAATAAATAAACGAATATACTCAATACATAGACTATTTTATTTACCATTCAAAGTAAAATTACAGTTTTTCAAATTGTTTTTATTACCTTATTTCGATTACGTTTCAACAATTTGGAACTTTTTTTTTTTACTTTTAACTTTCAACCTGATTTTTCGAGTAAAAAAAGCCCAAAAATTTCCTGTATTTTAAGAGTACTTTTTGAATGAAAATGTACCTAAAAATCTCTAATCACATGACTATTTTAACTTTTGATTCAAAGGCAACTAATAGATCTAAAAATAGGCAGCTTTTTTCTCTAATGAAAAAATAATTTTTTGGTGGTTAAAGTTAGAAGGTATTTTTATAGAGAATACTGAACCAGTTTAACTAAATTTTTAAATGTAGGTAAAGTAAATATCGGCATTTGTATTTCTGAAATTCGATTTTTCTAATTCTTTAAAACAAATGAGTTATTAATAGTCTAAGGATCCTATTCTAGCATTCTAACCGCTAATCCAAACCGTTTCTTGAAAATTCATGAAAAAAATATAGTTTTAAAAATTTTGATTTACTGAAAGTGTCACGTCCAAGAGGAATGACATATAAAATAAATGTTTTATGTTCAAAGAAAGATGTCACTTTTTATTATATAAATTATATTAATTTAATTATCATCTTTAATTTGTTAATTAATATATATTCAAATTATTACTTATTTTATTATCATAAATAAACTAACTTGAATTAGAGGAAGATTATTCTTTTTAGTCAAGCCAACTTAAATATATCTTTATTTACTTTGTGTTGCGCCATAAGAAGCGTGACATATTTGGTGGCAGCGGCTATAATAGGTCAGTTAAATAAGCTGGTTCGCAGTAAACACCTTAAGCAGGTGGTACATTATTTGTACAACTGGATCACTCAAGGTTCGAAAAATCATCGATACAGCAAGCAAGCAAGGAAGGCTCAAGCAAGCAAGGAAGGCTCAAGCAAGCAAGGAAGGCTCAAGCAAGCAAGGAAGGCTCAAGCAAGCAAGGAAAGGATCAAACAAGAAAAGAAGGTGTCAAGAGAATTGGTTATTTATTAATCGATTGGTTATTTGCGTTTATTCAAATCTGGTTATTTGCTAATCGATTTAAATATTGATTATTGATTTAAATGACGATAACATTAAGCTCAAGTGCTTGTAAAGCAGTAGAGTCTTTAATAAAGACTATGGTTTGGTATATGAATCGGCCAAATCAAGAATTTGATCAACAAGCATTAGAACGTTGGGTTAAAAACAAAGCACAAGAAGCAAAAAGTTTAATCGACATTATAGGAACGCTCGATTTTGTGAATATAAAAGAGGCGATCGAACATTACGTATCGTTAAAAGACAAAAACAACACACTCTCAAAAGATGATCTATCATTTATAAAAGGCCATGATCATTTCGAAATAATGGTAGATAATAAAACACTATTAGAAATTCGAGAAAAACACTTTAAGATCGAAGAAAAACATGATGGGGAAAAAACAACAAACTCAGGCCACACAATCCAAAAAGACGTAGAAGAATGGTTCAATTATTTCGACCGAGTTTCTTTGGCAAACAATTGGTGAACCGAAGACAAAGGTACAAAATTACCAGCATGGCTCAAAGGAAAAGTACTATCTATTTGGAAAGAAATTGACATTTCTTTTAAATACGATTACGAACACGTCAAAGCGAAAATCATGAATAAAACCGACAAAACAAACGATATTACGTATCTCCAAGAATTCTTTAACAGGATGCAGCGGAAAGGCGAGACAGTCGATGAATACGCGATCGCTTTGAAAAAATCTTTTTCAAGAGCTTACAGAAACAGTACAAGTGAAGATGCTCAAAAGACATTACTAGGTCGATTTAGAACAGGGTTGTGAACAGAAGTCCAAAGTTTACTGTGTACTTCTGAACCTAAAGACATGGATCAGGCAATTGATTTAGCTAACAAAGTGGAAATGGCTTTGGATTTACAAATGAAAAAACTCACAATCAACACGGTAGAAACCGAAAAAAGGGATCATTCAAATAAAAGAAGACACAAAGATCACAGATACAGCCATGAAAGTAGATCTTTTAGTAGAGAAAAAAGGGATAACAGACGAAGATCTATTACACCGTATAGACCTAAAAACAGAGCATCAAGCTCAGAATCCCAAAAATCAAACTCATCATATAAAAATAACGAGTGTTTCATATGTGGCAAAATCGGTCATTATGCTAGACATTGTAGAAAAAGACAACAACATCAGCGTCCTTTTAAAGATTTTGATAATCAAAAGGACAAACACAGATATTTAAAAAACTAAAACGCACTGGAAAAAAGAGGGTTCATCCAGTGTTGCACAATGAAACATTCCCTCACAAAACAAATTCAGCAACATATGTCAAAATTAGTATTAATGGAGTAAAAGTTAACGCTATCCTAGACTCTGGAGCAGCTAAATCAATGATAAACGAAAGCATCGCAAATCAAGCTAAAATCAACATAAATGATTCAAACAAGAAAAACAAGTACATCGCAGCAAATGGAGAAGAAATGGTTTCAAATGGTGAAGCAAGCGTACAAATAGATATCGGAAGTTATAATCTAACTCAAAACTGCGAAATCATCAAAAATCTTTCTGCTGACGCATTGCTCAGTACAGATGTTCTTTTAGCTCAGGGTGCAATCATTGATTACAAAAACAGAAGTCTTACAATCGGTAACACTAGAGTTCCATTAATAATAAACAAATATAAAAATGATCTTTGTCTCACAATCGAAAAACTAACCGAAATCAAAGCAAATTGCCAACAAACTATATGGGTGGATGCACCTTCCACCTCACACAAAACAGTGTTAATTGAAGGAGTTAATAGACTTAACCAAAATTGGAAAGTCCCAGATTATTTAGCAACAATCGAAAATGGCAAAATTCCAATAATTATATCAAACTCCAACCCATTTCCAACCAAAATCAATCCTCGTACAGTAATTGCACACGTAGAGGAAGTTGAAGCCGAAATTGAGGTACCATGGAAAAACAAAGATTATACAGAAGTTCAAGTCTCTGATTTAATCAACTGGAGCATATCAAGGTTAACTAAAACCCAAAGAGATGAATTAAAAAAGCTCATAAAGAGATATGAGGATGTTTTTTCAAAAGGATATGGTGATTTGGGGCGTTACGAAAAATTCAAATTTAACATTGATACTGGGGACAGTAAACCTATAAAACAAAGGGCATATAGGGAAAATGAATTCAAGAAGAATACAAAAATGGAGATTAGTTTTAGCCGAGTATGACAAAGAAATCAAGTACAAGAAAGGTTCCAAAAACACAAACGCGGACGCTTTATCAAGAATCGAAGCATTTTCGATCATTAACGACCGTCCAGATCTGTCAAAACTCCAAAAAGAAGATAAATATCTCGCAAAAATCTTCGCCAATCTTGAAACAAATCAAAGATATAAACGTTACTTTGTGAAAAACGACATACTGTATAAAAGTTACGATAGATATCCAGCAAAGATAATGATCCCAAGAGTTTGGTAAATAGTGTATTGGAGTCATGTCACGATGGTATGGGCGGAGGACATCTCGGTTTAAAAAAAACATGCGCAAAAGTTAAGAGCAAGTACCTGTGGTATTCATTGCACAAGGACATTTTAACATGGATAAAGTCGTGCAAAGTTTGCGCGGGAATAAAAAGTCCAAAGGTTAGCAAAGCAAAGTTAAACCCAATTACAGATTTCACAAAACCTTTTGATATGGTTGGAGTCGACATCTTAGGACCATTACCGATAACTAAAGACGGAAATAGATACGTAATCGTTTTTACAGATTATCATTCAAAATGGGCAGAAGCGTTTGCAATGAAAACAATCGACGCAAAAACCGTAGCAAAAATTTTCATAAACGAAATCGTAACAAGACACGGTGCCCCAGGTAAACTCCTATCAGACCAAGGTAGACAATTCATTTCAAAATTAATGATTGAAATATGCGAGTATATGAAAACTAAAAAATTGACAACAACAGCGTACCATCCAGAAACGAATGGTCTCACAGAACGATTCAACAAAACCTTATGTCAAATATTAGCAAGTTATACATCTAAAAACCAAACAGATTGGGACGAATACATTAATATAGCCTTATTCGCATACAGAGTGAGTCCTCAAGAAACAACGCTCAAATCTCCTTTCGAAGTAATTTACGGAAGAAACGCAAACTTCCAAGCGAAATCGAAAAACACGTAGACATTCAAATAATCGATTTCGAGAAAATTTGGAAACAAGTGAGTGATCAAATCCAGAAGGTCTACAAGACACAGAAAGAAAAATATGACAAAAAACACAAACAACTCGATTACAAAGTAAACGAAATGGTCCGGTTACACTCACCAGCAGTCGAAGTGGGTTTGTCTCAAAAATTAAGAAATGATAAATGGAGTGGGCTATTCAAAATAACTAAAGTAGTAAATGATTGTAATGTTGAATTAGATATTCGAAATAAGAAGAGGATCGTACATGTTAATCGTTTAAAGAAAGCCGAAATACAAATTGACTAAGACAAATCAAAGGAAAACATCAGAAAATGCATCTTGGTAACCAAAAAGAAAGAGAAAAGTTCAAAGTCAGTAAAGTTCAAGGACGATGTAAACATCACAAAACATGATCCACGATACAATTTAAGACCAAGAAAATCCAATTAGTTCATTCAATTTAAAACAAAAATTAAAAGAAACAAAAAAAATATAAAAAACAACAACGAAAATGCCAAACAGCAAAGCCAAACAATTGAGATTGATGAAGATCAAAACACTCCAAAACGAATATTTGAACACTTCGATTCCACTTCCAAATTACAATCGGAAAAGAGACGAGTCACCAAACACAAGCGCTAATCGTAAAGCGTTCAACGACGAAAAAAAGATTAGAGACTCAGAAAAAAAAGCCAATCATACGGACCATTCAAACAAATCGGTAACAGACCAAAAGAAACCAACAAAGAATGTAAAAAATCTGGTTATTGAAAAGATGGCAACATTCGACGAAAAAATGGCCGATATAAAAAAGAATTACAGAGAGCGCCGAGCCATTAAAATGAATCAAAAACGGGAAGAGTTCAAAGCTAAAAATCCCGAACTTGCAATAATGACCGAAGAAAAACACACAGCAAGATTACAAAAATTAACAAAAATCAAGACAAGTAAACATTACAAACGGTTTGTGCCGAAAGCAAGAATCGAAGTTAACCTCAAACAACAATTGACAATTGAACAAGTTATCTCAGTCAAAAACAAAAATGGAGTGCTGTGTCACAAAATACACGAACTAGATTTAAAAACAAAAATCAATCGGGCAAATCTAATGGGCAAATTTTTCGTATTGAGAATGAAATACAAAGGCAACAAACAAGTCATAAAATTAGTAGCAGAAGCCTACGAAAACTTAAAAAAACTTTTTTTAAATAAAATATTTATTTTTTTAAAAACATTTATTTTTATTACTATCTTTTAAAGAAAATTTATGGGAAAATTTTTTTTGTAAAAGGGGGGATGTCACGTCCAAGAGGAATGACATATAAAATAAATGAGTACTTTTTGAATGAAAATGTACCTAAAAATCTCTTCATCAAAAATCTCTAATCACATGACTATTTTAACTTTTGATTCAAAGGCAACTAATAGATCTAAAAATAGGCAGCTTAGAAGGTATTTTTATAGAGAATACTGAACCAGTTTAACTAAATTTTTAAATGTAGGTAAAGTAAATATCGGCATTTGTATTTCTGAAATTCGATTTTTCTAATTCTTTAAAACAAATGAGTTATTAATAGTCTAAGGATCCTATTCTAGCATTCTAACCGCTAATCCAAACCGTTTCTTGAAAATTCATGAAAAAAATATAGTTTTAAAAATTTTGATTTACTGAAAGTGTCACGTCCAAGAGGAATGACTATAACTTTACTTGGTATGCCAGATACCCCAGGACTGCTATTTGGAGATAGTTCGTTTATTAATTTGTTAACTTCAATTAAATTGGTAAGTCTGAAGTTAAATTGAGGGTTATCTTTCAAGTACGGTAAGTTTTCTGTAAAATGTTCTCTTGTGAATTGCAAACACTCTTCTTCACAGTTATTTACTCTTGTGCTGTTTGTAGTCAGTATTGTGTTGAAAAGATTTCCAATAGTGAATGGGTCATCGACAATATTTGATTCATGGGTAAATTCTTTTTGATTACGATTATTTTTATCGGCCCTTGTTTTGATAAATGTTGAATAGAACTCCCAGAAAAGCTTTGAGTTTTTAAAATCATTCTGTGACTTTTCTTCAAAATACTTGATTATTTTAGCTTCATTTTGTTTTTCAAATTCTTTTTTCCAAAATAAGAAGATGTTTTTGCGAATAATTGTGTTTTCATCATTATGACGCTCTGACCGTTTCATTTGTTTGTAAGATATACCTCGATTATTTTTTATAATATAAAGTTCTTCATCATACCATGGAAATTTTCTGGATCTTTTAATAGTAATTTCTCGCTCTGGCGCAATTTTATTGATTGTATCTTAGAGGAGATTTTTGAAAGTTAACCAAATATCATCAATATTTACACAGTCTCTAACTGTACTGAAGTCTTTGAGCAATAGTTCGCATTGAATTTTTTCAAGATTCACTTGTGACAGGTTTCTACACCTGGTTGTTAAGGGAGTTGGTTTTGATGTTGGAATTTTAAGATTAGTTACAACAAAGTCTTGATCACTAAATGAGCAGTCAACAACTTTAGTTTTTGATAAAAAGTTACTATTGTGAATTACTAAGTCGAGAATTGTACCTTTGTTTGATAAATTGTTATCGAAGTTAGAGTATTTAAACGATTTACGCGTTATCTCTGAAACGAAATTTATTAGGCCTTAGTTGTAAAAACAGTTTTTAAGTTCGTTCGGAACAAGTTGATTAATGTTTAAATCTCCAATAACAAACAAAGGATCATCTAAATCTTTTGAGTACACAAGATTTTCAAAAGCATCAATAAATTTCGTAACATTTGAGGACGGTGGTCTATAACACGAAATGAAGTTTATTTTTTGATTTTTAATTTTCAATCTGAAAGAGATTGATTCGAAATTATGTGCATCGAGACTACCGAATTCAATCCGATCGACGTTTAAATTGTTCTTATAAAAAATTATGATACCTCCGGCGCCTCTCGAGCGATCACATCTGATTTTAGAATAATAAGGGTTGACATAAAAAAGATTCTGGTTCATCAAAAAGTTTAGATTCGTTTAAAAAAATAAGATCAAAAATCTTTAATTTGAGAATTTGATCAATCTCAAAAATTTTATTTGCTAGCCAATTAACATTTAAATGAAGAATCGAAAACTCATTTTGATTTACACTCTGAGACAATTCTTCTAAAGTTGACGGGACTAATTGTCGATTGTTATTGGACTGAAAAGTCATTATACTGAGGCTCATGATTTTAGTTTCTATGCGTTTTCTCCAAATGCTAATACTTTGCAGGTCGAAATTAAAGTTTTGACTAAGGATGATATGTCTAGCATAAAGACATAAAAACACACCACAGTCGTTAATTTGTTTTGGCACTGTCAGCTTACATGAAGTGTTCCAATTAATTAGTCCGTTTAATATCAGTGTTGTGTTGTTAAAGTGTTTTTTAATTTGATTGATTATTTCATCAGATGATGAGTAGATTGTATCAACAAAAATTAACGACCAATCATTCCCTTTATGAAAGATTGGGATGAAGAACTAATCGACTTTGTTTATCTCTTTCAGGGCCCATTGAGGGGATGGGGAATTCTTTTTGATCGGTTGACTGAATCTTACAAAATAGTCTGTGTTGAAAGCATAAAACGAAGCTTTTGTTACATAAATTAATAACTGAAGGTAGAAACTAATAATGGTGTCATTTTGACAGTTGTTATCATGAAGCTTAATAATATCTGATTGAAAAATTTGAATATTTTTTAGCTTACAAACCATTATGTTGTTGATGCTTGTGTTATGTTTTGTATTGAGTCATGTGATTTTTTGATAATTTGATCATTTACTTTGTCATTTCGTTTATTTAGTTAAGAGGACATTTTCAAATTAATACTTATCCTTTATTTCTTTTTTTGTAATAATGGTAATAATGGAAATTTTTAGTTTTACTTTATTTAGAAATATTAAATAAGATTGTTTTTTTTTACAAAAGGAAAGTTAAAATATACCAAATTTTACTCAAGATAAAGTAAAAAAAAAATTACTTTACAATCAAGAATGGTAATAAAACTTATTACTTTAATATTACTACCACGATAGGAGTAAAGTAAAACAAGCACCCCTACTCTAAAGCATAAAAACAAATCACATGAGCGATACATATTTGTCGATGAGACGAGCATATGGACCTATTCTAACTCGGTGTTACACTGCAGAGAGAAGACTTCGATATCTCAAGCAGTTGTAAATAGCAGAAAGAGTAAAGACAAAGTACACCTTTTGGTTGGATTGAGTGCTCGAGGAATAACAGATACTGTGGTAAATTCCAAATAAACCATAGTTCTACATAATTTATGTAGCCCTTGTGTAAAATAGTTACCAATCTCCATGGCAACTCGTTTGTTTACGATGATCGAGGAAATCTAGTTTTTTTCAATTTTAACTTTATTATATATTAAAAAAAAATTATTAAAAAGCATCTAAAAGATATTAGTTTTTAATAACTAGAGTTGAAAATTAAATTTATGTTTTTATTATATTGTTCTAGTCATTTTATGATTGAGTAATATGTCTTTGACATACGAAATAATAGGAATTGCCAGAACTTGACTTATCGTTTTTATAACAACCTGTTGCAGCGTCAAAATTCATGGTATCCCTAGAATCTGTGTCATAATTTGGACAGATTACTGTTCCAACTAGTATATTAGTGTTTTCCCAATAGTATTTATTGTTATTTTCGTCTCTTCTTCTGATCCAATAACGTTCTGTTCCATTTAACATACTTCTGAAAAAATCTCGTATTCCAATACTAGAAATAATTGCCAAATTATTATGACTACTTGAACCCCTTGCACTACAAGCGCTGTTGGCACTTCCTCCCTCTACTTTATTGCTTGAAAAGAAATAGCAATAATTATTATAATAGAATTCATCGAAATTACAGTAACGGCATTTGTTCGTAACAAAAACTCCATTTTCATCACATTGGCAAATATTGTTCGAACACACTGTCAATTCTTGTAATGTTTGACATTGGTACGTATGATTACAAGCCATATTGATTGATTTAGCCTCTACACATTTTGAGCCATCCCAATATTCTTCATACGAACTAGTGCGTCTACAGTCACACATAAAACCAGTTCTATTAGACGGACATCCACATGGAGAACTGCCATCTCGTCGACAAAATAAATTCTCAGCTTGATTACAAACTGAATTAGCAGTACAACCAACTTGAGAATACGTTAACTTACATTGTAAAACACTACTAGTTGAATCCCATGTTTTTAATGGATCAGAACACAAACACTTTCCGTTTTGACAACTAAGACCTTTCGAACTAGAACATTCGTAATCTTCGACACAACCAAAATTAAATGATTTTTTTGGGTAACAAGCCAATGATGAATTTAAAAAATATGAATCACCAGTACATTTGCATTGAAACGATTGGCAAGTCATTGCCTCATAACACATTGTATTATTCACACATGGAGCAAATTCAGTTAAACGTGAAACACATTTTTGTCCAATTTCATTATAATACTTTCCAGTTCCACATTGACACAAATTACTTAGGCAAATGGTTAAATCTGAACCTAAACAATGACTGCTGTCTGAGCATTGTTCTAAATGTCTTCGTTTGGGTGTACACTCACTTCCACTCCAAAATTCACTTTCAAAAAAACAACAATAAGTTAAAAACTTTGGATTTTCTATTTCGACTCTAGGCACATGTCATTAAAGTCTAGTAAAAAATTTTAATATTCTTACAGGGTTGTATTCGAACAAACACAAAAGCCATCGGAACATGCAGTTTTTTGCGTTATTGTTTGACACTGATAATCAGTAGTACACAAGTCACCATATGATTTGGCACTTAAACATTTTGTTTGATCCCAATAAGTTTCATTATTAAACTTTCGAGTGCAATCACACATTCCAATCGTTGAACTGATCGGACAATTGCAACTATCTGATGAACAAATTAAATTTTCAGAGTCGTTACAGTCAGAATTGATTGTACAAAATTTTTGAGCATAAGTTAAGAGACATTTTTTACTCAAAATTGACCATGTTCGATTCAATGATTCACAGACACATTTATTACTTCGACATACCAAACCTAAGTCTGATCGACAGTGTAAGTCTTTATCACAAAATCCAAAATTTAATTCTTTGTTTACACAAGTTGAAGTTGTGTTTTCAAAATACTCATATAAACCACAAACGCATATTTGACTTGAGTTACATGTCATTGGAATAAGGCACATTGAATCATTTTTACAATGAACAAATTCACCAACTCTTGGAACACATTTTATTCCATTGAAATATTCACTTGAACTACAAACACATTGAGAACCGATACATTGTGTTAATTGAGAATCCAAACATTGATAAGAGGCAGCACATTGTTCATTGTATTTTTTCTTTTTTTCACACTTTGAACCACTCCAGAAATAAAGGCTACTGTTAATACATTGACATTTACCGACTAAACACACGGTTAGTTCACTCAAAGTCTTGCATTCATAATCAGCTGAACAAGGATATTCATAAGCTTTAGCAGGGACACAGCTAACTCCACTCCAATATTCTTCATTAGTCGTGTTACGTTTGCAGTCACACATTCCAATCAATGAGGTGTTTGGACAGTTACAATTATGAGCACGACAAATCAATTTCTCTGAATCATTACAATCCGTATCACTTGAACAAGTTGATTTTGAATAAGTAAGTAGACATTTATACGAAAGAGATGACCAAGTATAACGTGGTGAATCACATAAACACTTGTTGTTCTTACATGAGAGACCTGTATTATCTTTACATTGACGATCTGAATTACAGCTAATGTTTACAAGGTACTGATTGGTACATGTTGATGTAACAGGATTAAAAAAGTTGTATTTTGGACAAATGCATCCTAGTCGAATTGAACAAAACATTGGACTCAAACACATCGAGTCATATGAACAAGTTTCGAATTCACCAACACGTGAAACACACTTTGATTCTGATGATTTAAAATATTCGATGCTTTTACAAATACCTTTTCATTGTTTAAAATAAAATCTTTAAGCCTATCATTTTTTTTAATGTCTTAAAATTAGGCTTACATAATGAGTTTAAGCAAGTTGTTTCTTCTGAATCTAAACATTGTTGTGTTAAGACACAGCTTTCGTTGTATGCTTTTTTTGGAGTGCAATAAGAACCATTCCAATAGAAGCTAGAACAAGAAACATTTAAATTTAAAATACGAATTTTTTAAAAAGATTTTCTTAAACTCACATGCTCGTATTGGTACAGGTACAAATTTTTGAATTACAAGCAAGATTTAGACCATTTTTACATTGATCTCCATCACAAGCTTCATTATAGGTTTTCCTATTGACACATTTTTTATCAATTGCGCTCCAATATTGATAGGGATTGCATCCACATTTTGACGATTCTTTACAAATTAAAGATTGGCTTTGTAAACAATGGTTGTCCTTGCTGCATGGTTCTGAATAAGTTGATAGATTTCGACACTTTTCACGATAGAATTGATTCTCTTGACACAAGCATGTTTTATTGATACACTTTAAGCCTAAACCTTTAGCACATGTACGAGTTGCGCATGTTTCATTGTACAAACCATCAGTCTGTCTGCTAGCAGCTACAGTTATTGTTGCTACAAAAATAGCTGCTGATGTCACAAGTGCAACACTTGCAATGACAATAATCCATTTAGGGACAGCAAATTGACCATTGCTTAAAGTCTCCAATTTTTGAGCCGCTTGACTCTTTTTCGCTATGTATTTAGGAAAGATTTTCATTTTTATAAAATTTAATTTTTTTTTTCAAATCAAAAGCTTTTTAAATGCATTTTGGAATATTTACTTTTAAACTTTAATTTAAATATTTACTTTTTTATTTAATAAATTCCTTTTCAATAAAACTTTTAATGTTTTAAAATTCAGAATTTTCATTAAAAGGATACTAGACATTTTTTTGAGCGGATTTTTGAAAATAAAATTTAAATTCAAGTTATTCTTTTTAATCAATTTTAAAATTAAAAGGCGTATAATATTGACTTGCATATTTTTATTTTCGATTGAGAACGCCGTAAAAGTAATAAATTTAAAAACTTATGGTTGTTGCTTTTTTAAATATAAAGAAATCTTTTAAAAATATTTTATTGCTAAATTTTAGCTTTTTTTATTAAATTTTCATTCAAACCTTCGAATAAACCTTTAAAACTTGCTTGGGCTCATGTATGAATTTATGAAAGGTGAAAGCGAGTAGCTGTTCGTGGTCGCATGAATTAATTGAACAAGAATTACAAAAGTCTTAATTCATGATTTGAACCTTCTTTTTCCAAAATTTAAAAATAAAATCTGTTCGTCTTTTTTTTCCTCGATCGTTTGCCAACCCATAAGCAAATAAATTTTCATATTGCTAACAAAAATAAAATTTTTTACTGGAGTGTTTTAAATAACAAAGTTAGAATTGAGAAAATCAATACTTGAACATAAATAAAATGACCTGCGTGAAGAAAGCTCTTAGATCTTAGAAATCTTAGTTCTTAGAAGTTTTCTAAGAACGAAAAAATGTTTGGTTCTTAGATCTTAGATTTCTAAGAACAACTAAGTTTTCTTAGAAAAATTGATATTAAGAGTGGCCAAAACATCTTTATTTATACCAAAATTCGATAGAGACAATAACCAATAGTATCCAACAACTTAATAATTGAATGAAAAACAGTCATGTTTGCAACGGTTTTTCTAAAAAAATTGCGCCAAAATATTTATTTTCTAATGAACTAAAAATCAAAAATACACTTATAGAGCACGCACCTCTTACCATCGATCTCATATTATAGTGTGTTCAATTTGCAGTGGCTGCCTTAAACTTGTATTTTCAAGATATAACAATGCATCATGTACCAATCCCATTCAATTGAAAATAAATTAACATCTATTTTAGAATAATAATTAATACACATTTCTATGTATTTTGAAAGATTTAATCAAATGATCATTTTAAAAGTTCTGATTGGCGGAAAAGATTTATTATGATCAATTAATCTAATAAAATATATAAATATTTTTCTTACACACATATTTTTCCTATTGGCGTTCTTATTGGAGTCAAAGTATCGTAGAGTTCTCAAAAGCTTAGATTAATTGATCATAATAAATCTTTTTCCGCAAATCAGAACTTTTAAAATGATCATTTGATTAAATCTTTCAAAATACATACCGTAATTCCGTGTTTAAGGACGCGTGCATTAATACCCAAAGTCATATGTGAAGTGCATGCACAGACATTAACCTCTTCCATGTTAAAAAAATACAATTTTAGGTTCGACGCACTATATGTGCAACTTTGGGTATTAACGTGTGATACTAATTGAAAAATCAATCATAAACGTTGAGTTAATATTCAAAAATCCTGGTTTAGTGCAGCACTTTTATTTAAAATTTTTGGAAATAAAAAAAAATATTAAAATATATTATTTTTAAATTTAATTTTAGATGCTGTCATAAAAGACGATTCGGAACAATATTAAAAAAATATAAAAAAAGTATTGAATTAATTATAAGAGCGGCTTTTAAAGGCATAATTTAATTGAAAAATTAACTGGTTGAATTTTTCGTCTTTTATACATTTTACACACAATTTAGAATCTTTCAATTGAAATAAATATTTTTTGAAATAGAAAGTGACATCTCGAAAAGAAAAATTGCAATCTTTTTTAATAGAATTAAATAGAAACGATAAAACTAAATCTATTTAAAAACATATTTTAAACAAAGATAGTTACTTTTTAAAATTTTAAAATTTGACTTTTTGAATTTTTTTTACTTGTTTCAGTATTGCTCGATATTTGACCATATCCACAATACTTACTGGAGACATGTTCAAATATCTTGGCATACTAAAACAAGTTTTGGTACGTTATTTTACCAAAAAAAATTCAAAAATTCAAGTTTTAAAATTTTAAAATTTGACTTTTTGAATTTATTTTACTTGTTTCAGTATTGCTAGATATTTGACCATATCCACAATACTTACTGGAGACATGTTCAAATATCTTGGCATACTTAAACAAGTTTTGGTACGTTATTTTACCAAAAAAAATTCAAAAATTCAAGTTTTAAAATTTTAAAATTTGACTTTTTGAATTTTTTTTACTTGTTTTCGTATTGCTAGATATTTGACCATATCAGCAATACTTACTGGAGACATGTTCAAATATCCTGGCATACTTAAACCTGTTTTGGTACGTTATTTTATCAAAAAAAATTCAAAAATTCAAGTTTTAAAATTTTAAACTTTGACTTTTTGAATTTTTTTTACTTGTTTTCGTATTGCTAGATATTTGACCATATCAGCAATACTTGCTGGAGACATGTTCAAATATCCTGGCATACATAAACCTGTTTTGGTACGTTATTTTACCAAAAAAAATTCAAAAATTCAAGTTTTAAAATTTTAAAATTTGAATTTTTGAATTTTTTTTACTTGTTTTCGTATTGCTAGATATTTGACCATATCAGCAATACTTACTGGAGACATGTTCAAATATCTTGGCATACTTAAACAAGTTTTGGTACGTTATTTTACCAAAAAAAATTCAAAAATTCAAGTTTTAAAATTTTAAAATTTGACTTTTTGAATTTTTTTTACTTGTTTTCGTATTGCTAGATATTTGACCATATCAGCAATACTTACTGGAGACATGTTCAAATATCCTGGCATACTTAAACCTGTTTTGGTACGTTATTTTATCAAAAAAAATTCAAAAATTCAAGTTTTAAAATTTTAAAATTTGAATTTTTGAATTTTTTTTACTTGTTTTCGTATTGCTAGATATTTGACCATATCAGCAATACTTACTGGAGACATGTTCAAATATCCTGGCATACATAAACCTGTTTTGGTACGTTATTTTACCAAAAAAAATTCAAAAATTCAAGTTTTAAAATTTTAAAATTTGACTTTTTGAATTTTTTTTACTTGTTTTCGTATTGCTAGATATTTGACCATATCAGCAATACTTACTGGAGACATGTTCAAATATCCTGGCATACTTAAACAAGTTTTGGTACGTTATTTTACCAAAAAAAATTCAAAAATTCAAGTTTTAAAATTTTAAACTTTGACTTTTTGAATTTTTTTTACTTGTTTCAGTATTGCTAGATATTTGACCATATCAGCAATACTTACTGGAGACATGTTCAAATATCCTGGCATACTTAAACCTGTTTTGGTACGTTATTTTACCAAAAAAAATTCAAAAATTCAAGTTTTAAAATTTTAAAATTTGACTTTTTGAATTTTTTTTACTTGTTTCAGTATTGCTCGATATTTGACCATATCCCCAATACTTACTGGAGACATGTTCAAATATCCTGGCATACATAAACCTGTTTTGGTACGTTATTTTACCAAAAAAAATTCAAAAATTCAAGTTTTAAAATTTTAAAATTTGAATTTTTGAATTTTTTTTACTTGTTTTCGTATTGCTAGATATTTGACCATATCAGCAATACTTACTGGAGACATGTTCAAATATCCTGGCATACTTAAACAAGTTTTGGTACGTTATTTTATCAAAAAAAATTCAAAAATTCAAGTTTTAAAATTTTAAAATTTGAATTTTTGAATTTTTTTTACTTGTTTTCGTATTGCTAGATATTTGACCATATCAGCAATACTTACTGGAGACATGTTCAAATATCCTGGCATACTTAAACAAGTTTTGGTACGTTATTTTACCAAAAAAAATTCAAAAATTCAAGTTTTAAAATTTTAAAATTTGACTTTTTGAATTTTTTTTACTTGTTTTCGTATTGCTAGATATTTGACCATATCAGCAATACTTACTGGAGACATGTTCAAATATCCTGGCATACTTAAACAAGTTTTGGTACGTTATTTTACCAAAAAAAATTCAAAAATTCAAGTTTTAAAATTTTAAACTTTGACTTTTTGAATTTTTTTTACTTGTTTCAGTATTGCTAGATATTTGACCATATCCCCAATACTTACTGGAGACATGTTCAAATATCTTGGCATACTTAAAAAAGTTTTGGTACGTTATTTTACCAAAAAAAATTCAAAAATTCAAGTTTTAAAATTTTAAAATTTGACTTTTTGAATTTTTTTTACTTGTTTCAGTATTGCTCGATATTTGACCATATCCACAATACTTACTGGAGACATGTTCAAATATCTTGGCATACTAAAACAAGTTTTGGTACGTTATTTTACCAAAAAAAATTCAAAAATTCAAGTTTTAAAATTTTAAAATTTGACTTTTTGAATTTTTTTTACTTGTTTTCGTATTGCTAGATATTTGACCATATCCCCAATACTTACTGGAGACATGTTCAAATATCTTGGCATACTTAAACAAGTTTTGGTACGTTATTTTACCATAAAAAATTCAAAAATTCAAGTTTTAAAATTTTAAACTTTGACTTTTTGAATTTTTTTTACTTGTTTTCGTATTGCTAGATATTTGACCATATCAGCAATACTTACTGGAGACATGTTCAAATATCCTGGCATACATAAACCTGTTTTGGTACGTTATTTTATCAAAAAAAATTCAAAAATTCAAGTTTTAAAATTTTAAAATTTGAATTTTTGAATTTTTTTTACTTGTTTCAGTATTGCTCGATATTTGACCATATCAGCAATACTTACTGGAGACATGTTCAAATATCCTGGCATACATAAACCTGTTTTGGTACGTTATTTTATCAAAAAAAATTCAAAAATTCAAGTTTTAAAATTTTAAAATTTGAATTTTTGAATTTTTTTTACTTGTTTCAGTATTGCTCGATATTTGACCATATCCCCAATACATACTGGAGACATGTTCAAATATCCTGGCATACTTAAGCAAGTTTTGGTACGTTATTTTACCAAAAAAAATTCAAAAATTCAAGTTTTAAAATTTTAAAATTTGACTTTTTGAATTTTTTTTACTTGTTTTCGTATTGCTAGATATTTGACCATATCCCCAATACTTACTGGAGACATGTTCAAATATCTTGGCATACTTAAACCTGTTTTGGTACGTTATTTTATCAAAAAAAATTCAAAAATTCAAGTTTTAAAATTTTAATATTTGAATTTTTGAATTTTTTTTACTTGTTTTCGTATTGCTAGATATTTGACCATATCAGCAATACTTACTGGAGACATGTTCAAATATCCTGGCATACATAAACCTGTTTTGGTACGTTATTTTATCAAAAAAAATTCAAAAATTCAAGTTTTAAAATTTTAAAATTTGACTTTTTGAATTTTTTTTACTTGTTTTCGTATTGCTAGATATTTGACCATATCCCCAATACTTACTGGAGACATGTTCAAATATCTTGGCATACTTAAACAAGTTTTGGTACGTTATTTTACCAAAAAAAATTCTAAAATTCAAGTTTTAAAATTTTAAAATTTGACTTTTTGAATTTTTTTTACTTGTTTTCGTATTGCTAGATATTTGACCATATCAGCAATACTTACTGGAGACATGTTCAAATATCCTGGCATACATAAACCTGTTTTGGTACGTTATTTTATCAAAAAAAATTCAAAAATTCAAGTTTTAAAATTTTAATATTTGAATTTTTGAATTTTTTTTACTTGTTTTCGTATTGCTAGATATTTGACCATATCAGCAATACTTACTGGAGACATGTTCAAATATCCTGGCATACATAAACCTGTTTTGGTACGTTATTTTATCAAAAAAAATTCAAAAATTCAAGTTTTAAAATTTTAAAATTTGAATTTTTGAATTTTTTTTACTTGTTTCAGTATTGCTCGATATTTGACCATATCCCCAATACATACTGGAGACATGTTCAAATATCCTGGCATACTTAAGCAAGTTTTGGTACGTTATTTTACCAAAAAAAATTCAAAAATTCAAGTTTTAAAATTTTAAAATTTGACTTTTTGAATTTTTTTTACTTGTTTTCGTATTGCTAGATATTTGACCATATCCCCAATACTTACTGGAGACATGTTCAAATATCTTGGCATACTTAAACAAGTTTTGGTACGTTATTTTACCAAAAAAAATTCTAAAATTCAAGTTTTAAAATTTTAAAATTTGACTTTTTGAATTTTTTTTACTTGTTTTCGTATTGCTAGATATTTGACCATATCCCCAATACTTACTGGAGACATGTTCAAATATCCTGGCATACTTAAACCTGTTTTGGTACGTTATTTTACCAAAAAAAATTCAAAAATTCAAGTTTTAAAATTTTAAAATTTGAATTTTTGAATTTTTTTTACTTGTTTTCGTATTGCTAGATATTTGACCATATCCCCAATACTTACTGGAGACATGTTCAAATATCTTGGCATACTTAAACAAGTTTTGGTACGTTATTTTACCAAAAAAAATTCAAAAATTTAAGTTTTAAAATTTTAAAATTTGACTTTTTGAATTTTTTTTACTTGTTTCAGTATTGCTAGATATTTGACCATATCCACAATACTTACTGGAGACATGTTCAAATATCTTGGCATACTTAAAAAAGTTTTGGTACGTTATTTTACCAAAAAAAATTCAAAAATTCAAGTTTTAAAATTTTAAAATTTGACTTTTTGAATTTTTTTTACTTGTTTCAGTATTGCTCGATATTTGACCATATCCACAATACTTACTGGAGACATGTTCAAATATCTTGGCATACTAAAACAAGTTTTGGTACGTTATTTTACCAAAAAAAATTCAAAAATTCAAGTTTTAAAATTTTAAAATTTGACTTTTTGAATTTTTTTTACTTGTTTCAGTATTGCTAGATATTTGACCATATCCCCAATACTTACTGGAGACATGTTCAAATATCTTGGCATACTTAAACAAGTTTTGGTACGTTATTTTACCATAAAAAATTAAGTTTAAATTATTATAATTAGTTAATTTTTAATTTTAAAATTGTTTGTTAACATCGTGATTGCAATATTTTTATTATTTTAGCATTCATGTTTTTTTATTAACTTTCAAAGTTGGACTGAAAAGTGTATAATAGACGAAAAATCAAGCCAACTCGATTTGAAAATTCTAATTAGATATTTTGTTTTTTAAGCCCTTTTTCCTACCTAGTGGTTTACGGACACTCCCATCTTTGTTATAAACAACAACCGGAGTAAAATCAACTGAATTTTAATTTAAACTTTGAGGTGATAGACGTAAAACTTCCGCAAATAATACTTGGCGATTTTATTCTATTATGTACTGTATTATTATTTTCATCAGTAAACAATGGTAAACCAATTTCCCTTTGGGTAAGATTTATTGAAGAACAAGGCTGAGTAAAAACTAACAAATGATGGGCTACTTGTTGATGCTGAATTGGCTGAGCTATACTTGAAATTGGTTTACCATTGTTTACTGATGAAACTAGGTAGGAAAAAGGGCTCAAAAAACAAAATGTCTAATTTGAATTTTCAAATCGAGTTAATTTTTCAATTAAATTATGCCTTTAAAAGCCGCTCTTATAATTAATTCAATACTTTTTTTATATTTTTTTAATATTGTTCCGAATCGTCTTTTATGACAGCATCTAAAATTAAATTTAAAAATAATATATTTTAATATTTTTTTTTATTTCCAAAAATTTTAAATAAAAGTGCTGCACTAAACCAGGATTTTTGAATATTAACTCAACGTTTATGATTGATTTTTCAATTAGTATCACACGTTAATACCCAAAGTTGCACATATAGTGCGTCGAACCTAAAATTGTATTTTTTTAACATGGAAGAGGTTAATGTCTGTGCATGCACTTCACATATGACTTTGGGTATTAATGCACGCGTCCTTAAACACGGAATTACGGTAGAAATGTGTATTAATTATTATTATAAAATAGATGTTAATTTATTTTCAATTGAATGGGATTGGGACATGGTGCATTGTTATATCTTGAAAATACAAGTTTAAGGCAGCCACTGCAAATTGAACACACTATAATATGAGATCGATGGTAAGAGGTGCGTGCTCTATAAGTTTATTTTTGATTTTTAGTGCAGCGTTAAAAAACAAATATTTACGGTAAGTTAATTCACAGTTACTTTTATAATGGACTTGATTATTTATTAAAATTTGAAATTACTTTTATAATAGTTTTTCAAATTTAATTATAATAACGAGTTTCTCTCTCTTTTCTTGTTGTATTTGTTGTATCCATATTTCAATAAAATTAATCTTTTGAGTGAGAAAAAAAGTGCTAGTAGTGCCTTAAAAGAGTCAAATACACGTGTTGGCTCTTACAATTGGGTATTGTACACAGGGCTTCAATTCTAAAATTCAACAAAAATAAAATAAAAAAGAGGTATAATATATAAAATTTAAATTAAATTTGAAATTTGAAATCATTCAGTAGTAAAACAGATATTTTAAATATTTGTTGCCCCATTCAATCTAAAATTTTAGTTAAATTTAATGAAAAGTTTTAGTCTTTTTAAAGGTAACAGGTTTCATATGTTAAACATGAAAATTATATCATTTCATTTATAAAGGCAAATCATCAGTCATCAATCATTTTATTAAGTTAAAATATTTTGTCTAACATAAAAAGTAAAATTTTATTTTTTATAGACAACGTCATTTAAACTCAAATATAATGCTTGAAATTTTAAAACTAAAATATTTTTTAGTCTTTTTTTGTTTTATACTCGTCACAAGCGTATTTTTTTTATTAATTCAAAAAGATACAATACAAATCTTACCAGTTATAATTAACTCGACAAAGACTAACGATCCATTATTCGATCAATGGAAGGAAATATTCCAAGTATCAGAAGAACAAAAACTTATTAGACCTGAATTAATAATTAAAACGACTAAATTTATGCTCCAAGAACGGGCTGAAGACGATCAAGAATTAATTGATTTTGTTAAAACATTAATCGAACCGCCAAGCGGTAAACCATTGAATTTGTCGGTTAAAGGTAAAACTGACTTTAGTCAACATGGTCAAACAAAAATAATTGAAAATATTTTAAAATCACAACGAAATGGTTTTTTTGTTGAAGCTGGAGCATTTGATGGTGAAGAAATGTCAAACACAGTTTTTCTTGAATTAGAACGTAATTGGACAGGTCTTTTAATCGAGCCTGTACCTTCGTTTTATCAACAAATAAAAAGAAAAAATAGAAATGTGTACACTATAAATGCGTGTATAGCTAATAACCATCCAATGGTGGCTAAATTTAAAGTAAACCATGGTCTCTCAGGTAGAAATAAAGAATTATCTGCACAACAACAAAAAGGAATAGGAGAAAAATTCCATTTTATTTATGTACCATGTTTTCCATTGTATACAATATTGAAAGCATTAAATAAAATGAAAGTTGATTATTTTTCAGTTGACTTAGAAGGTGGTGAATACGATGTGCTATCACATTTGGATTATTCTAAAATAGATGTTAATTTATTTTCAATTGAATGGGCTTGGGAAGAATCGAGAAAAAAATTGTACATTGATTATTTGAGTAAGCATAATTATCGATTGGCTGAAATTGGATACGTCGATGTGTTTATGACAAAAAATTCAACTAACGAGAAGATAAAAAGTTAATTTTTTTTAATAAAGTCTTAGTATTAATTTTCGATTTGTAGTATTGAAATACAAGTCAAATCCTCAGATCATGTTCTGTAAGAAATTTTCTTGACATATTTTAAATAAAATAAGCTTAAGCTTATTAAATTCCAAATAATTATAATCTATAGATTTGTTACATTAAAATCTTTTGTCTTTTTTATCAAATTCGATTACTAAAATCGCCTCTGAAATTTTAGTAAGATAACTCTGGTTTTTCTGTTAAGCACTCACTTATTCTGTTAGACATTGATTCTACTAAGCTCTCTACTAAGATTGTATTCGGGACATAATTGACGATACAATTTCTTTCAATTGGTTCAATGACGTTGGTTCCTGCTTGTCGATCTGGTAACTTTCAAAAACTATTTTACTTTTTTTGTGTATTTCTTTGTACGTCTTTGCTGACTGAGCGAGAGATGTTTTTTTAAGTAGTTGGTTCGAATCCGGCTGTCATTAGTTTTTTTTTATAAGTCTTAATGTTTTAGTTTAAACTTTGTTAAGTTTAATTTTTGTTTTTAATCCTCAAATATTTGACAGCGGTAGGATTCGAACCATAGACCTCACGCTCGTAATACTTGTAGCTCGCCAATTAACCCCCAAGAACTCTTTAAAAAAGTACATTTAATAATAATACTTAAATAGTAAAATTTTTGACTTATTGTTTTTTCAAAAATGTTTTTTGTGGGTTTATTTTTTATTCTGTAAAATTAGACTTTTTTGTTTATCCATTTTTTTAAATTATTTAATATTTGTTTCTGTACAAAAAAATATGGACCGTGAAGAGAATAAAAAATTCTTTTTAATGGTGTTTTTTTAACTTTAAATCTGTATATATCTGTTTAACACTTATTATCAATACCTCAAATACGAATCCTTGACTTCTTATATAAATTTTTAAGTGTACAAATTTAAGACGAACAAAATGTTATATGACTTGTCTCATATAGATTCACAGAACCGAATAGTACTGGAATCGTACTAGTCGTCCAGTAGCCCCGTATATTTTAATCCGTACAACAATTTTCTAGGGCTACTCCTGAAAATAAGCAAAATGATCTGAATGAACCAGTTTTTTATTTAAGAAATCTTTTTTTTTCAAAAGAAAAAAGAGTTTTTGAACTCGTCATACTAAAGAATTGTCGAAACAGCAAAGTTTTTTGTTTGGCTCCGAATAAACTTACTTGAAAGCAAATTTACGTGTCTCAGCTTGAGATTCAGACGGTCTCGTCTCAACAACTTCCGTTTGGACATCATCTTCAACTTGATTTACAACATCTTGAAGTTCAGGTTTTACCAAATGACCTCGTTTTTTTCCCCTGTATTAGTATTTTTTCTCTTGTTGCATCTAAGTTCAGTGTTTTAGTATGTTCTGGTTCCGAGTTTTAGATTTTAGAATTCCGCTTCCGGATTTTACAAAAATTTCGTTCCGTGTTTTTACGTTTAGTCTCCGGTTTTAGTCTCTGGTTTCGTGTTCCGGGTTTTAGGGACAACCTTCGTGATCTCTTTTTATTGCCATTTTATTAGGCTCTAAATTTCCGAAAATTTATTTTGCGGATATAAAATATTTATGGCACTAATTTGCATATGCCGAGTTTAGCGAAAACAAAAAACACTCCCTTGTACGTTATTTTAAAATTAGAATTAAAAAAAAAGCTCCTAACAATTCTAATTTCATGAAAATCATTCAATTATCGTCTTAGAAACATAACAAAAATCAATTTTTTTAGTCGATTCTGTGATTGTAAGCAAAGACGAAGCGAACTTAAGAGACATGTATCTAAGGTGTAGCAAAATTATAACAATTTTTAGCGTTTTTCAGAATGAATTTATTTGAAAATTATTTAATTAATTGAAACAAAAACTTCACAGACCCCAACTTAAGTTAGTTACTTGGTTTTGAGCGATGTTGTTTCTGGTTGCGTAGCGACCCATCCGTCAATAATTCAATCATAAAGAAATTAATAAGGCTATTGCCAAATGTTTATGCTAATTTTTTGGAAATTGATTTTTTATTAAATTTTAGTCACAACACAATATATAGAAGAGTTAGAAAATTTGTTAGTAGTAAGTTGAAAACTATTGAATTTTTTTTAATATTTTTTAATTCGACATTTCCGTTTTTTGATCAAGTTTGTAAACGAAACAACTATAAATTTTGTGAGTAAATAATAAATAATCGTTTCGTTGATCACTTTTTTGAACTGTCCCAAATTTAAACAAAAATTATGAACAAACGTTACAAAAGGCTAAAAAAAATTGTCATCGCTTTCAAATTGACAATACTAGCTTACATATTAATAATATTAAGTATTAGCTCGTACGAAAATGAAATCTATACTAACACATTTTATGTATATTTAACTAATGAACTTACTCAATTAAATACAAATTTGACTTTAAATATTAGTCAAGTCTCATTGGACATACTTCAGTTGCTACATATACACAAAGCGTTTTTAATTGATTTGAAAATTCTTCAAAATTTAACTCAACTCAAAAGCGCAAATTCGTTTTCGTTTGGAATTAATTTTAATAGATATTTAATTTTGCTTAAAGTAAGTTCTATTTCGTTTTAAAATTGTTTCTAAATTCATATTTCTAAATTTCGTTTAAGATTTTGGAAAAATCTCAATGCAACTTTAGTTCGATTCATACAAGGTATTTCAATCTAACAATACCAAGTGCTTTTTACTTGAAATGCAACAATTTAAGCATTCAAATAGCGATTTTTTATGATCGTGGAAATTTTGTGTGGATACCAAAAGATGATTTTGTAAAAGCAAATAAACATTTTAATGACAAGCCAAGAGCTCTTAACAGGTTAGTTTTTAGGATTTAAGGTTCGGTCGGAACAAAACGTCCACACTATCTGAATAAGTCATTTTTGACTATACAACGTAAATCTACGACCCCGAAAACCCAAAAAAATTAATTTTTTTACTGAGGTAAAAAATCGAAAATTTTGACCCTACCCTCATGCTTTTTGCAGCCAAACGCTTTGTTTAAACATTTTAGTAAACATGATTGGAAAAAGCTATAATTGATGTAAAGATATTTTCTGAAAGCTAAAAAGCTACCATTGACGCTGTGACCATTGTCGATGGGGAAAAAAAATTCCATAAAGCAATACACGAGTGAAAACGGTAAAAAAAAAGGGGATTTTTCAGTCAAACCGCATCTCCTCATAGGGGAGCCACAATACCCAAATTTTTTTTTTGTATCTGCTTATACAAGAAGCGATTCTCTAGAAAATTTCAGGAATTCATTTTTTTAATTAATTTTTCATTTTTGTATGCTAGTGGTCGAAAAAAGTCATAAAA
The DNA here is from genome assembly GCA_022207745.1 of Brachionus rubens. Taxonomy (NCBI): domain Eukaryota; kingdom Metazoa; phylum Rotifera; class Eurotatoria; order Ploima; family Brachionidae; genus Brachionus; species Brachionus rubens. Next base: position 5,027,474 of record JAJVHD010000003.1, on the reverse strand, counting down.
ATGAAAAACAAAAAATAAAGGGGATTTTTTATTCTTTTTGACTAAAAAATTGAAATCCTCGTGTAAAACTACCCCAGAAAACATGTATCTGATGATGCTAAAATCATAATATGAGAATCTTGGTTTTGGGTGCTCTTAATTGTGTAAAATCGAGGATTTCAAATTCAGATAGTGTGGACGTTTTGCTCCTACCGAACCTTATAATTAAATTATATTTGACTTTTTAAACTTTAGATTCAAAATAAAACAGATCTCTGGTATTAACAATAAATTTTATGTTCCGTCTAATGTCAAACAGTTTCTTTTTGACCATTCGAAATCAGAATTTATTGAGTGTGATCACGAACTAGCACAGCAAATCCGTCTAAAAACGAACCCTAAATATGCACAGAATCGAAAGAAAATTTTAACAATTTCCGAAAAGCTTAACTTCATTGCTCAAAATCTTGAGTCTTTAACAAAAGAATATTGGCTGGCAGGTGGCACACTACTCGGATGGTACAGAGAATGTGGGGTAATTCCACATACAACAGATATTGATTTAGGCCTATTTTCACACGAATACGATCCTTCAATAGAAAATCGCTTTAAAGGCAATAGCATATTTCCGTTGTTACTAACGTTCGGATATCCAAATGACAGTTATGAGATTCGATTAGGCTCAAACAATTTGTGGGCTGACCTATTCTTTTTTTATGACTATAATAAAACCCACCAATGGTGTGGATATCAAGAGAAACGTATTAAAAAAAGACGTTTTATTTCAAAATTTAGATTATGTTCAGGCGAGTTATTTGGTAAAAAATATCTTGTTCCATGTGATCCAAAAGAGTATTTAAACCAAGAATATGGTCGATGGTTGTGGATGATACCACAACAGAATAATTATAAATGGACTAATGTTTTTTTTTGGAATAATTGGACTCAAAAAGAGTGGCCTAACGCCGTAAAATTTTATGATACCAAGGGAAAATATTTAGAAATAGAAACTCAAAAATATATAAATAAGTATTTAAAGGATTAATTTAAAAATAATAAACAAAATACAAAAAATAAACATTTTTTTAAAAGATTTATTCTTTACTTTTTACTTTTTTTATCGCCGAAACAAAAGATATTTTGATACTCAAAACAAGAGGTTTTCAGTTGTTTTTTTAAAACAAACAAACAAGCGTCTTTATAAAAACATTATATTTTTTATTTTATTGTTGTAAGTCTTTGAATAAATTGTTTAAACAAATCATCTCTCTTAATAACGACGATTTTATAATTTTTATTCAAATTTAGTAGTAGTAGTAGTAAAAATAATTGCTACGCTCTCGTGTTAAGTCTGGTTCTATCCAGACCACAAGCAATGTTTTAGTCTTAAAAATGTTAATTGATTTTGATTCAATATCTTCATTCGTCAGCCCGTTCCAGTCATTCACGATACGGTTTGTAAAAAAATTGAATCTTGGTGCACAGTTTTTCACAAGTTCTCGTCTTAATTTATATCGAATACCTCTTGTCTCGTATATCCGATTGACTGTTTCGTCATTATCCAATCGTTTATACCAGTTTACGTGATCTTGCTTGTTTAGGAGCTTGTACATTTGGATGAGATCACCTCGTCTTATTCTGGTTGTAAGGATTGTCAGTTTGAGTCTTTTGAGTCTTTCCACGTATTCAAACTTTCTAAAGCCATGTATGCCTCTTCTTTGCACCCTCTCAAGGATGTCAATATCTTTTTTAGGGAAAGGATTCCATACCGACACCGCATACTCTAAATGGGGTCGAACAAGGCGTGTATACATTTTTTTGATAATCTCTTTGCCATGATTTCTTAAACCGTTCAAAATTCGCCCAAGGATTCTGTTTGCCATCCCAGCCGACGTACTCACCTGTTTACTTCATTTCATGTTTCCAGTAAGGATTACACCCAAGTCTCTTTGTTCGCTGCTTTCTACTTGATAAAAAAGATTCGATCCACTTGAGTAGATTCCCTTTGATACCATAGCTTTCCAGCTTTTTGAGCAATTTGCGGTGGTTCACACGATCAAAAGCCTTCGAAAAGTCGGTGTACACAATATCGATACAGTTTCCCTTCCACAATTCGAATGTTATCAAATCGACACTCTCCAGTAAATTCGTCGTGCATGACTTGTTTGGAATGAAGTCATGCTGATGCATTGGATGATGATTTATTGACAATTCTTCTTGTATTCTAAAGGGGTGCGTCATCTTTTTTATCTTTTTTTTTAGGTCAATTGTCTGCTAGTTAAATGTCACGTTTGGTTAACCGTTTTGTTATTCATATTTAGATCATATTTTTCACCATTTGTTGTGGAAAGTACTTAGAGGCTACAAATAAATCCTGGGCAGTTATCATTCGCAATTAAATTTTTTCTATTTGATAGTATTTTATTCATTTTGAGACATATTTCCTATTTTCATTCTCGGGTTTAAATATTTTTGGAGTTAATTTATTTCAGGGATCAATTCCATGTAATCGTACTTACCGTAAATCCTTGCAAACTACCCCGAGGTAATGGGCTAAAAATAGCTTTAACCACCCTACCTAAGACTCGGTTATAACCTCAGTTTTTTAATTTCGAATTTTCTTTTTAACCCCGGGGCAAAATTAAAAAAATAAAATTTATTCCTATAAATTTAGATAATAAAATTCAATACAACCTCAGTGTGCTTCCTTAGTATTTTTTTTTATAGTCGCATGGGATTTTATTGGTGTAAAAATTTCACACCCATTAGCTTAAGATTTGTTTTTTTCGTGTACATTTAAGCTTTGCAAACAATGCTTATTCTATTCTTATTCAAACAATAGTATCGTAAATTCTCGTTCAATGTTACATGTAACAAGTTCAAGTTCAGGTTGAAAAAAATAATAGCAAGTCAAAAGGTCCGCTAAAAATCGGGTATTCAGGATTAGTTACATGTAACATTGAACGAAAACTTACGGTAGTTGGTTTCAATTTTTAGCTTATCAAAAAAATTACGAAGCATCAGTTGATGAGATAGTTCAAACTTGCGAGGAGAGTGGTGAAGAATCTGATACGGTTATGGAAATAAATTGAATTTTAAAGTTATTTTATTCTCTTTTTTTTTTTTTTTTTTTTTTTTTTTTTGTGAATTTTAATAACCCCGGTCTGGTATAATTTTAAAAAAAATATTATTGGAATAAATGAAATTTTTAAATTAGTACCCCAGTGGTTTTTTATTTGAAGCCCATGGGGTAGTTTGCAAGGATTTACGGCATGTTATTCGAAAATGTACGGTGATGATGATAAGTATTCTTTATTAATATGTTTGTTAATTAAAAATAAAAAAATGATTACATTCTAAGTCTTGTTTGATCTATTTGTAGAAAGTAATGTCAATATGGAGTTCAATTTATCATCCATTGTATTCATTTTATTGGAAAGTTTGCTTTGAATTTCGCTCATTTTTTCTATTCTTCCGTGTAGATTATCGATTCTATATTTAAAAAAGTAAATAAATTTTGTTTTAAAATATATTGAGGTGTGTAATTAATACTTTTCAGCATTGGCTTGAATCTTATGCTCTTGGCCGTGTTTTTCTTGAATCTCTCTCTTGTTGAGATAATCTTCGGCAATATAACTTTCCCATGACTTCAATCGACTCGTTTCGGATGGTCCAAGCAATGGTGACCCTTAACAGTTATAAACATAACAGTCATAAGTGTCAATTGATAAACATACAAAAAATAAATAAAAACAAGACTTACAAAAGTCAATTCGTTTTTGTGCTTTTATATTTAAACATCGTGCAAATAAAAGTCTTAGGACTTTTCGGAAAATTGCAAATACGTAATAGAACACGGTGAACGGAACTGGTAAAAATGGACGGTAAAAATATTCACTAACAAGTTTGTATCGTTGAAATTTCCATATCTTGTCTGACTCGGATTGTATGTCCTCATAAGCATTGCTGAAAATTGCGATCAACAGATTTACCAAAAGAATGTTGAGCATTATTATGTAGCCGACTAAGAGTGCCAAGCTTACATGTGTACCATATTTTTCAGGACAATTTTCTTGTGTATACACATCAGTAGATAACACATTACTTGTGTTGTCCTCACATTTGTCAATTTCGAACATTTTTTCTCTTTCAAAATATTCGCCACCAATCACAAAGTAAGCGCCAAAGAACACATTTTTAAACAATTCCAAGTTAAGCTCTTGATTATGGTACATCAAAGATTGAGTGGACACTCCATAAGCGAATATGAAAATAATTACAATCAAAATAAACAAAGCTAGCTCGTTGAGCATTCGTCTTATCATGACCAATTTTGGTCCAAGACTACGAAATACCGAATAGCCACGCAAGCTTAGAAAATACCAAAATAAAATGTCGATTGACAAAATAATTCTCGCAGCTAAATAGGTTTGCAAATTGGGTATGAAGCGTAGCACAAAGCCAATTATAAATAGAATAATTGAAATAAATTGAACTAAATTCCACAAGTCTGTAAAAAAACTTCGAATTGTTATTTCTCTGTATTTTTTTATGTCATACAACTAGAACAGAATCGAAATAAGCTTATATTTTTTATTTTTTTATTAATTAAACAAATAAATTACCAGTTGAATTTCGTCAAGCACAAATGCGCCTATCCAGGCCATCAACAAAATCTCGGTCCACGATATGTCTCTACCAATTTCGATACCATTTTCGTCCATGTGTTTGATTGGAAAAAAGTTGCACAAAATAACGTAGCTGAAGAGCAACAAAAAAAGTAGAAAAAACATCTTGTGAATTTAAAAAATAACATAAACTCTTGAAAAAAAATATTCAATCTTTTTTCGAAATTACTTGGTTGTAAAAAAATTTGACTATTGGACTGCGAAAGAAGTAATAAATTTTCGACCAATATGATATTTTTGACTTTTTTTTGTTCAATAAATCATTCGAATCTTTAGCTTTCTTTGCATCACTTGAAACACAAAAAATAAAACTAAACTTTTTGTTGTTATTTTTAATTTACGTTTTTGTTGTTGTGGGCGATTGTTCTTGTAATGCTATTTCGTGTTCGGCTTGAGCATTCATTAGCTTAAATGTTAATAAGAATTAGAATAAGTTCTTTTTTTTGTTAAGCATAGATTACCTCAAAGTTAAATTTGTGTTTGTCCGAGTTTAAGTTGAGTAAAATGGGAGCAAAAAATGGTAGAAAAAGTGCCAACACCAACTTTAAAAAATAATTTAAATTTTTTCTTATTTAAATTAGTGTGTTTTTGTGTTTACATTTAATCTTGGTGCATCAGTGAATATTTGACCATGCCATAGCTTGGCCAAAACCAATTGAAAACATGAAGTGCTTATAAAATTTTTACTCTCAAAACTAGACGCCATTATAAGAGCTGTTAAGTTCTCATACTCAGGTACTTGTCTTAGTAAAGTTAATTGTGCGTCTTCTTGGTCTTCTTCATAGCATGATTGAAGCAAGTCGACAGCCATCTTTTCATATTCACTTGAAAAATGACAATCTAAATATTGATTAACCTCTTTTCGAGTTTTAAAAAAAACTTACTTTAAGGCTTCGACATAGTTCTCCTCATCGTCGGCAACAAGTTTGTCGTATTCTTTGAAAATTTTCGATGCCACTAGAGCCGAAGTTATTTCGTTCTTAGATGAAAAAATATAATGAATCTAAAATAAAATCGAGTTACAAAAATGTTGCCAAACCGAGTAATTCCAAAACAATTTGGCCATCTCAGATTTTCCAGTCAAAATACAATACATAAACAACTCGTGGTGTGGATTTTTGCATCTTGCGTCAAAATCAAACGCACGTGGATCTGACACAAAAATGAAGTGTCACAAAAAAAAACTTAGAATTAATTGAAAAAATTTTACCCTTGACCGTTTGTTTTTGTCGATTTTTAGCCTTTTAGCATTAAAATAGAAAAAAAAAAATATTTTTTTTTTATGCCAAAAAAAGGAAAGAATTTTCTTTACATTTCCAAAATCATCCTTTTTAATAAACAATATTTTAAATTAAAACAAACAAGTTGACTAGATAAAAATTTCGATATCGATATCTTACAGTTTGTGCAAGAAGGTCATTAACATGTTGGGTCTTTATGGACACAAGTGGTTCTTCTGTAAAGTTATGAGCGTAAAGTGTGTCCGAAAGCTCTTGAACAAACGTTCCTATTTCCTTGAACTTGAATGTAATGTTATTTGGATCATAGAGTTTTTGTCTTAGTCTTCTATTCTTGACAAGTCTTCTATACAAAAGACAAGTTTTGGGTATCTAGACAAACAAACAAAATTTAGTTTGATACATTTAGAAACAAAAAAATTAAGTGTCTTTACATCATTGTATAGCTTGAGCAATCTACGATATGTCAAAAATGAGTTTATGTCACAGTCGTTTTGCAAAAAAATTTCGACAAAATCTAATTTATCATTTACAATGGCCGTATACATGACATTATTGAGTGATCCTTCTTTCCAAACTTTGTCCTCGGTGAATATAAAATCTTTGGCGATATCAATGCGATTCCATGCTAGAGCCAACTTTAATTGTCCTATTGAATTTTCGCTTTGGGTTTTCAAAAGCGATTTCAAAATAGCAACATCAATTTAATTTTGTTTTTTGCTCGAGTCAAGACGAAATACACTCAACAAATTTGGATATCTAATAAGTTCTTCTAAACACTTGATTATTTGTGTTGGCGATTTTTTGGGCCATATCAGTTTACATTTATTTGTAAAATCATTTCGCAATGAATCACTCAAAGTTGATGTTGCCTCTGCTGATGATGATGGTGGTTTATCGTCGATTTTGGATAAAACATAAGCAAAAAAGTCTGCACAACCGCCAGAACCCTTTCGAAATATTTATTAAATAAATTAAATTTATAATCAAAAAGTGAAGTTTACTTCTATAAACACACAAGGCGATCCATTTTTGACCGATTTTAAAACATTCAAAATAGTTCTCTCGCCTCCTTCAAGAACCAACAAAACTATTGGAACTTTGTGAATTGTTGAAATTTCTTTTTCTAGTTCAGCACGAAAGATTACTTCGCCGCCAAATTCGCTCAATTTACTATTATCAACAAGGATAAAATGCGAATGATTTGAATCCAAGTGAGCGTGCATGGTGCCAGCACCCGAATGCTCTTTTGTCGTATCGTAATCGAATATTTCGTTTTCATCAAGAGATTTTTTGATTAGTAGATCTTTGTTTGTTACTGTTGTCCAATTTGTTATGCCTAAAACAACTAGATTTTTGTTCGGATCCAAAGACGAATTAGCAATTGCTTCGCCTACGTATTTCATTACACCAACATTATTTCCAGTCGACACAATCCATGCGTCTTAACAAACAAACAAACAAACAAACAAACAAACAAAAAAAAGAGATCAAAAATTAATAAATTGAATCTTGTTAATGATTAAAGATGTACAACATACTTGTGCTAAGAGCTGCTTTGATGAGACCTCTCTTAAAAACTTCCTTTAATTTTGTTTTAAGATTAAAATTTTGAGCGCCACCAGTGACAGATATCACAAGTTGAGGAGGCTCTAAATTCCATGTATCAAATAAAACACTCATTATTTTTGTCATGTCTGTTTTTTGACCAACTCGCACAAATTTTGAAGTTTTTTCTTGATTGTTAAAACGAATCTCACCATAAGCATCGGTGTCTATTTCCTCGCATGTACATGTCAATGGGTCCCATTTTTCAGGCAATTTATTTTCCACTGTCTTTGAATATTTTTCCAACAAAGCGTGCTTGTGATCTCTCTTGTGAAGACCACATCCACATCTTGAAAAAAAGTCCTTTTTAAAATTTTCATTGTTAAAATATCGAAAATTTACATTTCATTTTCACTCGAAACGAAAACACAACAATCAGATCTTTTTATATTTGAACTTGAAATGGTTGTCTTCTTAAAATATAAAAAATATAAAATAAACATTGTTTTTTAACTGTGGGTTAAATATATTCACATTTTGTATCATCTCAATTGGAGTGTTTTCAACATTTTCTTGAGTTTGTTTTGGCTCAACAATATTATTGGTATTAACCATGATACGAACAAAAACTAAATAAAAAAGTCTTGAGTCAAATTTTCTAAAACTAATTTAATTTTTGTTCTAATCCATATGCCGTTTCCATGGCAAGCATCGATTATTTATTTGTGGCAACTGTAAAATAAGAACGAAAGCATTATGCTTATGTCAGAGCTAAACCTTATTTTTTATTTAAAATAAACATTGACAAAAAAAGGTTTATATAATGCCTTGGTAACATGTAATTATTAAAATAATAAAAAATGGAAAAACAAAATAGCTAAGTTTGCTTTTGAAATAAAAAAGAAAATCTACGTGTCAACAAAATTTTCAAGAAAAAAAATATGCGAATCAATTCTGCTATAAATAATATGCGAATCTTACTAATCAGAATTCTTCTGGTGATTAAAGTCATTTATCGCAGCCGGAAAAGTAAGGCCAAAAGTAAATTAAATTAGGAGCTTATTCCGTGTAATCAAGGACTTATCTCGATTTGTTTATAAATTTCCACTGTGTTTTTGCTTTCCATGATTTTTTCTGATATCTTTGGCCAATACCTGATAAACAGGTTTTTGGTTTATAATGATTCTTTTTAAGCAGACTGATCAAAACTTGTCTCTTTTCTGAATTGCTTTGCCTTTTATCGATCTCCAAAAGACTTTCAGGAATAAAAGAGGACATAGGAATTACAAGTCCCTTTTTTTTTACAATGATCATTTCTGAAAGTTGGTTCTGAAAGTAGGGTGTAATCTTTAATTTTTGAAACCAAATAAAACATGATCTTGTGTTTTCCATGTTGCTGATTACATTAATTGAGTCGATAGTTGCCAAAATTTTGATATTAATTAGAAAATGAAAATTCATGAGCCTTTAGAAATGGCATGTTAAAATTTTTTTCTAATTTTCTTATTCTCAATTTTTATAAACTTTATAAAAGCTGTGCAACGGGTGAATTTGATCAATTTTGAACATTGTGAAAGACTAGATTTATACATTGAAAAAAATGTCTTAAAGAATATCTCTTATTAAATGTCTTATAACTAGAGCTAATTGTGTAGAAGTGGGAAGAATTTCGGACAACCGAATTAATCATTTTTACCTCGTTTTAAACATATTTAATTAATTAGCAATTAATAATACCCAACTTGAAAGCCTTAAAAGTTTTGCATTCATTTTTTACACGTACAGGGGTTTATTCGAAGCTTATTTGTAATGTGTATCGCTCCATAATTAATTCCGATTTGACAAGAATCAAAAAAAACATTTTTTTCTTCAAAATAAATCTAAATTAAAGTGATGATTTGATTTGAGGATTTTACAAAAACTTAGGTAAAATTAACGTTAAGTTCAGCAAGTTTTAGTAAAAACTTATTGTAAATGTAAATATTATTTTTAACCGATTACTCCTTCTTAATTCAGTACTAATCTCATTAGTATTTTGGGCACTAGCTTGTTGAATTTTGTAAATAATAATTAAATAACTGTTTTCAAATAGCAACTCAAAGTGTTTTATTTGTAAATTTTCAGCGAATAAATTATCATGACTAAATATTCACTAACGACATGAACTTGTGTTCATGTTCATGTTTTGCATACTCAATCATCAGTGTTTATAACTTAAACCATCAATAATGAGTGAGTAGTTTTGACGCAAGCGTTTTTATTTTTAAAGCATAAGAAAAAATTAATTAAACAAAAAAGTCAATTATCTAAATAGTTCGATTTATAGCAGATAAATAAAATAATCAAACAAAAGTTTTAAGTCATTTGCAAATAAAAATTTTAAAAATTTAAAGCTCCTTTTGATTTTTTTGGACGACCTCTTTTACGCACAGTTATTTCACCCTCACTTGTACCTGTTGTTGTTCCTGTTGTTGTTTTATCAGACTTAATTTGATCTCCAATGACATCAGTGATCTTTACATGTGACATAGAAATCGATTCATATGACCAAAATAAATGGTTGATTCGATTGTAGGCACGAATCATTGACTCCAAAATTATTAGCTGCGTTTGAGTCATAGACGAATTTGGTGCTAAGTTTTCTTTTTCTACGTTTTTGACAATCACTTTTTTGGGACCCCGTCGTGCTCTAATAACAAATTTTGAACAAGAGTCTTGAACGTCAAAAATCTGGAATGCTTTATAAAGATGAACACAAGCCGAATAAGCCAAGAACCATCTACACGAACAAGTCTTAAAATTGATGTCTATTTTCGTAACCGAAGTGGCACCGTAATAAAATATTATATTTGGATTATTAGTCGATGGTAAAAAAAGTTTCTCGTTTTAATCATTAGCTAGTCTTTTAAGTTTACAGCTTGGTTCTCGAATGAGTTTGAACTCCTTAGTTTGTTCACTATACACTGGTATAACTTGTTCAGCTATCATATTCACACAGTCTAAAAGTGAACGAGGGGCGAATTTTGTGAATTGTTTCTTGAATTGAGTATTGAAAGATTCTATCGGATTGTTAGTGCTTGCAAAACCAGACGGACTAGTAAAAATAACCCAATTATTGAAAACACTATCAATCCATTCTTTCAAAAAGTAGCCAGTAAATTCATGTAACTGGGGATATTTATAAAACCATTTGGATAATATATTATGTTTATTGACTTCATATTCAATATAATTCTTTGAATAATGCAACGTTTTAATGTCGGATAAAATCATTTCGAATAGTGAGCTATCATACTTTTTTGTCCTTTCTTTTACGTTTTTAATCACATGAAAGTAGCACATAGTAATATTTGGACATTGACTAAAACTACTAATAGCTGCGTTACGTGATGCGTCGCATCCATCTTGAACAATATAATGGGCTACGAAATTAATTCTACACATTTGACATAGCCTAATAAGATTATCATAAAATTTCCTAAAATCCATAGTAGTTTCATGACTAGTAATCGCTAAACATATCAAGTGAAGATGTCCAGATAAGTCGGATTGTCCGAAAGCGATTATTGGAAATCAATTGTTATTAATTTTGTACGTACCATCAATATGGAATATGTTGGGTTTACCATCTTTTTGTTTGTTTATGTTTTCTAACAGTTTTTTGCTCGTGAAAAACATGAAGCAATGATTAGCATCGGAGCCAGTTCTAACGTCACAACCAAATGCAAAAACTTTCTTCGGTTCTAGTTTTATGTACTCTTCATAGCTTTGTATCTCAATAGTTTGTATGTAATCTTGTACAGGTCCTAGTTCATTGGCTAATTCGTTCGATTTGGAACCATAAACGACTGACTTTATCTGTTCAAGTCTCGGTAAAGTTATACGATCGTCATATAAACCTCGATTCTTGTTTTGTATCAAAATATTTAAAATGTCAGTTGGTGGCCTTTTTTGTTCATCATAGAGCCTATTAATCTCTTGATGGTAAAATAAATGTATACCATGCTGTTTATCATTCGCTTGTATGTTTACGTCAAGATGCTCGGAGTCCGCTTTTTTATCGATAAAGTATGTCTTTGAGCTATAACAATAAGTAATTCGATAACGAACGGGACAAGCTACTTGTTGTTCTGCGTTGTCATGACATTTAGCAGAGGCACATTTCTTTATTTTTGTATTTTTTTTATGTCGATCGAAACTTATATCGCAAAAATCACATTTACTATCATAGCCACCATGGGTTTGAGTATACTTGTATTCTTGGCTATTATTTTTGAAAAATGTTTCAACTTCGTTTAAATTGCTAGTAGTAAATTCACGATCATACTCGGATTTAGAGCTTTGACTGGATACTTCATCGTCCATTTAATTTATTAGTTTAAAAATATTAACTCGGAAAATTTTTGTTTTAAAAATAAATGTTATTGTTTTAAAAATACAATTTGACAAAACTTTGCGTCAAAACTAATTTCATTTTTGCTTCTTTTTTTTTTTTGTTTAATTATTTTTTTGTTTTGTTTTAAAAAAGAAACGTTTGCGTCAAAACTATATTCTCATCAATAATTTTCTTTTGCCAAATTGAGATTATAATAATATTATCTTTTTTATTTTCATTTATCAATACTTTGTCAATTACAATTACTTGTAATAAATTATTAGAATTTTTAATTAACTTCAGTGTGATTCACAATTTTTCTTTTCTTCCTACCTAGAATTTTCTTTCCCATGCTTGAACACACTTTCTTATACAAACATTCCTACATACCCCCAAATTATCCAAAATACAGCAATACAATCCATTCTTAAATTTAAATTTAACACTCCCACTAACATTCTTCAGAACGAGGCCGAAAAATAGGTAGAGCATTGTGAAGTTTCGTTCAAAAAGTTCACTTCAAAATTTAAAAATTGAATAATTTTTTATAGGAAATGAAGATGCAGTAAAAAAATGGTGTATCAAGGTGTAACAAAAAATGTTACACAACTTGCAATTAAAAAGGATTAAATACAATAATTGATCAATCGATTTTTGATTTTCGTAAAAAACGGATGTTATGTTAAGTTTATTATGACATCATGAAATTAAAATTTAGGTTTAAAATGTCCAAGTTATTTCAAGCAATTCGTTTAATATTCTAAGCCTTAACTGAATTAATTGCGGTTTTATTGATTTATTCCTAATCAATCATTTTATTATCACTTAATGTTTGTGGTTAGGGTCTTGTATAACACGAAATCCAAATGTGATCCAAACATCATGGGTTCGATCCCCGGTCAAATTTTAGAGGAGAGAGTTCAATCATATTTAGGTTCTATTATTTTGGCGCTTAAAAATAACTTAATTGTAATTTAATTATGGAATAGGGTTTCTTGGACACTGGCTTCAATAATTCGAACACTTCTTCTCAAAAAATCGATTATTTGAAGTTTTAATTTTACGATGTCATAATAAACTTAACATAACATCCGTTTTTTACGAAAATCAATAACCGATTGATCAAATATTGTATTTAATCCTTTTTAATTGCAAGTTGTGTAACATTTTTTGATACACCTTGTTACACCATTTTTTTACTGCATCTTCATTTCCTATAAAAAAAATTTCAATTTTAAATTTTGAACTGAACTTTTTGAACGAAACTTCACAATGCTGTGAAGGGGTTCAAACCATTTGGTCCAGTCTCGAATTTTTTGGCCAAAAAAGTTCGAACTTGGTCCGAACTTTGACTGAAAAAAATGATTTAAGTAGGATGTGCATGCAACGCAACAAAAAAATGTAACATTGAAATTTTCTTTTTTTTTGTTAAATTTGTCATAATTATTTTGTCAAAACTTTTATGGAGTTTTAGTGTTTATTTAAGTCTTTTAAAAAAAATTCAGATTAGATAATCCAGAGCTCCATTAAAAATGTTCATTTTAATTAGAACGTTCAGCGTTGTCACAGGGATTTGGGGTATTAAAAGACGAATTAATTTCATTAAATCTTTAACTTTTCTAATTCTAAGTCGGATTTTGAAAGATAATCTCTTAAGTGGAACGCTTGTTTTTAAATTAATCGATTACTGATTTTTCAGATTGAATTAAAAATTAACGTATATGTTCGATTTTTGTGACAGATCATAAAAAAACAATGATATGTGATTTTGTATCGAACACTAGTTTTTTTTTTGGACTTCAGACATGTCATTATACCCAAAAATAGCCGAAAAAATTACTTTTTTTTTAAAACTATTCCTATCATTATGAAATGACAAAAATCACTTGTGACTATAGTCGACTCTCTTTAATCTAAACTTACTTTATCAGGAGTTAAAACTTTTGAAATCACTAAAAAAAGCACAAAAAATCTATGTTTAATTTGAAAAATCTTATCCGAGCCGATTTTAAAAGTTCGGTAGAAATGCAGTTTATTATTTTTCAAAGTTTTTCTTTATCTTAAGCCAACCTAAGGGATTTATCGATATTTTATCGGTTAAGTTTAATCTTAGTTAAGGTTAATGAGTTTGTAATATACTTATCTGTTATTGCTAATTCTAATTTGCAAGAGTCAGGTCGTCAAAAAAAAAAAAGTTAAGATAGATTTTATTAAGTAATAAGAATTTTATAATTTGAATAATTTGATAATATCCAAAAGGGTTATAAAAGCTTTTCTAATATGATTGACACCTTTCTCATCAATATATCCTGAATTAAGACTTTCTTTTAATTTAGCACGAATTAAGTTATCAAATTCTTTTTGATATTGTGGTAATGAGTTGAGCGTGTCAGTAATTGATTTCGGATATTTAACCTGTGCAACAGTGGTCTTACCATATTTACCGTTTCTTTGTATTTCCCAAACTCCCTTATCTTGGGAATTATCCAATCTAAATTCTTTTGTGGCAAATTTTTGGTCATCCTTTAAAGCTTTCGAATCGATCGAATTTTCAATTTCTTTTCTTTCCTTATTTGTAGTCGGTTCATTTAATTTAGTTTCATTATTTTCTTTTTCGGTTTTTTCAATTTCTTCCAGTTCTTCAATTAATCCATTCTCGCATCGATTTGTTTTCAAAAAATGTTGAATTTTATTTCTTTTCTCTTCGTCATCATCGTTAAAGACAACATCCATTTTATATAATTTTTAAAAAGAGTCTAAAATAATTTTAAAAAAATGCGGATGATTTTTATTTTTATAGTTATAAGTGGGAAAAACCCCAAATTCCTTGTATATCTAATCTTGATTAACACGTGTGAAGCCTTTTATTGTTGTATAATCAAAACAAGTTTGCACAAAATAGCAAAATATTTGTGTACACAAATTATTACAGTGACTATTTTATATATGTTTTTGTTGGTAAAAAACGTCTCTAACTCTATGCGATTTGTCTTAAAATTGTTTACTTACTTGACTGTTTTGTTGTTTCTGCATTAAGTTTACCGAAAATATAAAACATTAATTTTAGCACGACCAAACGGAGTGACGTATGATTTAGAAAATATTGAATCTACTAAATTTTAACTTAAAATTCGAAATTCGATAGCCTAATAATTCGACCATTATCTCAATTATATGAATCCTAACGACCTTCTTAAGAATCGTTTTTAAGTTAACTGTTAACTTATTTTAAATTATAACTATAAATAAAAGTTATCAATTGATTGATAGATCTTTATAACAAAAAAAGCCGTATCCTTTTGCGGAATTACAACTCACGATAATTGTAAAATCAACATCTTGTTGATGTTAAATTAGTCTTGGACCATATTGCATGCAACAGAGTTAGGATATTATAAACTCGATTTGCTGCAGCTCCATCTTAAAGCTCATAGCCTCGGAAATTGTAATTAGTTTTTCGGAAAAAAACGTTTTCGACCGAGAAATTCCGCGGAAACCTAAAAATTAATTGTTTTTTTCAGTTTTTTTGCATCTAGTCCGCGGATTACCACCTAACCCCCATTTCTCTATACAGATTCAAAAACTAGACAAAATTTTGAACAAAATGTAGAGCTTTTTTTTGTATTTTATTTAAAAGTCTACAAAAAAGGACCAAAAGGAATCATAAAATAAATTTTTTTCAAATCCATTAATTTTATTCTAGTGAATAAGAAGATTTCAAAAAGTTTAGAGTTTTGAAAAAAAATTATTTTCTATTTTAAATAAATAGGCAGTAAATAGGTGAAACCCCTTTGACCCTTTTGTCATTTTTCAACCGCATTAAAGATAACCTATAAGAGATATCATCTTGGAACCAATCTAAAAATAAATCTATCAATTTAAGCTACAATTTGATATATAGAAGCCCTATATTCAATCGAAAATAAAAACTTTTTTTTTGTGATTTTTGGCATTCTACTTTCTTTCGGACTTAAATAAATTTTTATAGTGAACCATTTATCCGACTGCTCTAACTCTTTTTTTAAATGAAAGCTTAGACGATCCTCTTCAAGATTCCAAAGAGTTGGTTGAAAGTTGACATTTAGTTTTTTAGAAAACTTTAGGTCCGTAAAAACTACTCAAGGTCCGTGGAGGTATTTTGACGATTTCTCCGGAACCGTTACCGTTTGGTTTACGAAAATATGTCCACATAGAAGAACAAAAAATTCTCTATCGATTGGTATATTAAACATGCAGGTTGGGAGTTCCCTTCAAGAAAAAAACATAGGTCCGTGTTTTAGCAACATCCAGTTTTAACTCAGAATTCGACTTGTTCAATAGAAAAAAATATTCTATTTCAAAACAACAACTATGATTGTGAGGATTTTCTTTTCTATTAATTATGGTATATTATCATTTAATGACATTATTTTTTTATGCCTTTTTTATTTATATGACTTTATTAAAATGAGATATTGTTAAATTAGGACTTTTTAGAATCGGACTTTTTCATTAATAAAAAGATAAAGTCACGTTTTGATATATTTAATAAAAGTCATTTAATGATAAAGTC
This sequence comes from Brachionus rubens, assembly GCA_022207745.1. Classification (NCBI taxonomy): domain Eukaryota; kingdom Metazoa; phylum Rotifera; class Eurotatoria; order Ploima; family Brachionidae; genus Brachionus; species Brachionus rubens. Next base: position 5,011,094 of record JAJVHD010000003.1, on the reverse strand, counting down.
TTCTATTGATAATTTTTTATAAAGTCCTTAAAAAAAAAGGCATAAAATGATAACAAATCATTAATTATTATAATTAATTACAAATAAATTTATTATCAGTAGCTTTTTACCACTTTTTTTTCATCTTTGACCGCTTTTCACACTTTCACAATTAACAATTAGAGAACAATGAATGTGGTGAAATACTATGATACGAAAAAGAGTGTTAGAAGATTATTTATAAACAGAAAAGACCACAAAAATTTCAATTCAAAATCAAAAGTGTTGATGATGATGTTTTTGACAGTGCCGACGAGGACAATCAAGATAAAAATTAAAAGTTTTATTTTTGTTTATGTTTTTTGTTTTTTATTTCAAAATTTCAAGAATTTATTTATTTTTTGATATTGTTTTGGTTAATTTTATGTTTTATTCACATACAGTACAGTCCTCTTTCATTTGTTATCCTTCTCATATTTCTTATAACTCTCTATTTCATCCTAACTTACCCAATATGGCTACCAATCAAAAATCAAAAGAAAACAAATCGTGTAACTCGCTAAAAGTCATACAATGGAACTGTAACAGATTACCAAGTAAGCTGATTTTATTTACTCATTTTCTCCAAATCCATAAGCCTGACATAGTTCTCTTGAACGAGATAAAAATGAGTGACCTAGAGTGTAACTGTTTCGAAGTCCAAGGGTATAGCTTTGTTTCCAAACCAAGAAACATTAAGGGCGGGGGTGTTGCGATCCTTATTAAATGTAATATTGAGTTCTTTCACGACAAAAGTTATGATGACTTAGGTCTTGAGTTTCTTAGTATTATTGTAAAGCTAAAGCATAAGAATGTGTCTATCTCCACTCTTTATAATCCTTAGATAGAGATCTCTCCTTTGAGTTATTCGACAAAATTAGTTCATCTAAGGAATGGGTTTTGGTTTGTGGAGATTTTAACTCAAAGACTCCAGCGGTAGGATGTAAAAGTAAATGTAAAAGTGGTGAGATTTTAGAAAACGTTTTAGTGAATCTTAACTTTACTCTTATTAATGTTAAAAGTCCAACATATCAATCTTACAGGGCTGACCGACTAAGACCGTACGAAGAAATCCTAGACCTTAGCTTGTGTACAGCTAACCTCGCAGATAAAATTTCAGAATTTTCAGTTCTAACTGACTTTGATATGACTAGTGACCACTTTCCAGTTTGTTTTACTCTATCAGAAGAAGTTTTTAGAAAAAATGAGTCAAACTCAAATAAATACAACTTCGGGAGGGCTGACTGGGATTCCTTTAGAGAATTTCTTTCAAGTATTCCAGAGATAACTTCCAATGGGGACCTCAATGTGATGTGTGATAAAATTACGAAAAATATAACTGCGGCGGCTAACTCTTCAATTCCAAGACAAGGGACAAAACTTTTTAAAATGCAGCTACCTAAAGGAGTGGTCAAACTTATTAAAGAGAGAAGAAAGGCAAGAAGGAGGTTTCAACAGTCCAGACTGTCTTTTGACAAATCAGCTTACAATAAGCTTACAGCTCAACTAAAAGTAAAGCTTAAGGAACATAGGAACAAAACATGGGAGGACTTCTTAAAAAGAATTGGGAAAAACCATCTAAGTAGTCGTAAATTTTGGAGCAAAATTAACAAGTTCTACAAGAAAAAGACTGGTATTAAAAGAGCCTCATCTAATATTTAGCATGTTTGTTCCATTATTTAGCATTTTGCAGAAGCAGTGTAATATCTCTATTTTTGAAATCTAGAAGCTAGAAATCTACAAGTCCGGGCTTGGACTTGACTAGAGACTTTTGGAACAACTCTGTATCCAAGCATAACTCGCTTCATTTTGTTTCTTTATTCAAACATCATACCATATTTACCGTTTCTTTGTATTTCCCAAACTCCCTTTTCTTGGGGATTATCCCATCTAAATTCTTTTGTGGCAAAAATTCTTTTTTGGTCATCCTTTAAAGCTTTCGAATCGATCGAATTTTCAATTTTTTTTCTTTCCTTATTTGTAGTCGGTTCATTTAATTTAGTTTCATTATTTTCTTTTTCGGTTTTTTCAATTTCTTCCAGTTCTTCAATTAATCCATTCTCGCATCGATTTGTTTTCAAAAAATGTTGAATTTTATTTCTTTTCTCTTCGTCATCATCGTTGCCCCCATTTCCTCCATTAGATTTGCCTGGTTTCTGCGGTTTAACTCCAGATTTATTTACCTGACTAATTTGAGACGGTTTATTTTGATTTGTAGTTTTGCTTGCCTTTCCATTTTTTTGATTATTTTTTACTTCTTGAACGGCATCAGCTATTTTAGCCGTTGCGACGCCGACATTTTAATTGCAGATTTTTTGCAGAGCCTCATCTAATATTTAGCATGTTTGTTCCATTATTTAGCATTTTGCAGAAGCAGTGTAATATCTCTATTTTTGAAATCTAGAAGCTAGAAATCTACAAGTCCGGGCTTGGACTTGACTAGAGACTTTTGGAACAACTCTGTATCCAAGCATAACTCGCTTCATTTTGTTTCTTTATTCAAACATCATGCCTCGCTTTTCAATTTCTTACTTGTTCACGAGTTAAACATTGTCTTTTTCTTCTTAACTCGTTTATTCTATTCGTTGACTGTATATTTAGACTGTATTTAGACTGATCTACAAGAAAAAGACTGGTATTAATATTCTAACGTTGGTACACGAGGATAAGAATATTGAAACTGAAGAGGAGAAAGGTAAGCTTTTTGGCGAGACCTTCTCAAAAACATTCAGTGTTAACTGTGAAAAGGTAGATAAAAAGTTTGAGGAGGAAGTTGAAAGGTTTGTTGACAAGTTTTTTAATGAAAAACCTAATTGTAACCATAGTCCAATCACCATGAGGGAACTAACAGATGCAATTAAAAAAACCAAAGAGTTTTCGTCGGCAGGGCCAGACAGAATTCATAACTTGATGCTCAGAAATTTACCACCCCAGACTCTAGTAGACATTTTAAAACTCTTCAATTTAAGTCTCATTCTTGGTGAGCTTCCGAGAAATTGGAAACTAGCTTATATTTCTATGATCCCAAAAAAATGTCAGAATTCTAACGACCCAAACGACTACAGACCAATCAGTCTAAACAGCTGTCTTGGTAAAGTTCTGGAAAGAATCATCCAAACAAGGCTATATAAGTTCTTGGAGGAAACATATAGGCTTGTTCAAGCACAATCCGGCTTTAGGAAGAACCGTCGAATGGCTGATAACCTATTTTTCTTAATCCAAAAGGTATCTGAGTCATTCAATAGGTCAAAAAAGGTCATTTCCTTTTTCTTCGACATAGCCAAAGCCTTTGATAGAGTATGGCACAAAGGACTGATTTTTAAACTAATTCAAAATAAAGTCCCTAATTACATAATTAGGTGGGTGAAAGACTTTCTTTCTGAAAGAACTTTCAAAGTTAATATAAACAATTCATATTCCCAATCCTTTCCCATTCAAGCTGTAGTTCCTCAAGGATCAGTTTTGAGCCCACTTCTCTTTAGTATATTTATCAACGACATTCCGCAAAGGGATTCCACCAATCACAGTTACTCACTTCTTTTTGCTGATGATTTAATGACTTTCTTTATATATCGGACCATGGGGAGCAAGCTTAAAAGTGTGATAAACAAGTATCTAAAAGAATTGGAGGCCTGGTTATGTAAATTGAAAATGAAGATGAGTGCGGCTAAGTGTAACTTTTTAATCTTCTCCCAAGGGAGGAACACGGATGAATTATACCCCTCTATCTTTAATGAACAAATTCCCCAACAAGATGAAGTCACCTTCCTTGGTATAAAAATAGACGACAGACTTTCTTTTGGTCCCGTAGTAGATGAAATAAGAAAGAAATGTTTTTCAAGGCTCAACATCATTAAGATCTTATCGCGTAAGCACTGGTCTTTGGAAAAAAGTTTGTTAGGAAATATCTACAAATCGATTATTGGGTCTATTATTGATTATCTTTTCCCTTGCATCAATCTCATTAGGAATTCTTTGGTCAAGAAACTGCAAGTGGTACAGAATTCTGCAATTAGAGCAATCCTTAAACTCCCGTATCGTACCCCTTCTGAAGAGTTACACTTGTTGGGTCAGCAACACCTAAACCTCTCTCCCATTGATCAGCGGTTAAGCGAACTAACTGATAAGTATGTCAAAAACGGCTTGGAAAAATCTGTTTCAGTTGTTGTTAGACTTGTTAGCGAATACAAAAGAGGGTTCAATTCATTAAATTGTAACACTCCTACTCCTTTGTCTAATGCTTATTTAGTCTTTGATCAATTTTTCTAAAGTCTTTCAAGTCTTTGATTTTTTTTTTTTATCCTTTTTAACTCGAAAATTTTACTCTTAATTTTACCTTATTTTATTTGTATTTTTAGTTTTATTCTCGTTTTGCTTTTTTATTTTTTATTTTTTTTTATTATGCTGAAGGAGCATTAGCTCGACCAGTTTTACTAAATAAATAAAAATAAAATAAATAAAAAATTTCAATTAATTGTTTCAAAGACTCAAGTATTTTGGTGGTCGTTCACAGAGAGTAGTTTTAGGTAACGTTAGCTCAAATTGTGTAAACGTTAGCAGCGGAGTTCATGAATGCTCAGTACCCGGTCCATTAATTTTTATAATTTATTTTAACGATATGTTGGAATTGGTTGAAAACAGCTGTGACGCGTATGCTGGTGACACTAAAATTTTGGCAACTATTAAAAATTTTAACTCGATTCTTAAGTTGCAGTCGGATATTGATAATGTGTATAAGTAGTCTAAAGACTGGTCTACTCAGCTCAACGTTGACAAGTGTAAAGTTGTCCATATTGAAGAATACGCGGTGATCGGATTCAAATGTACAAGGTGACAATCAAATACGAACATGTTAATTTAAACAAAGGCATAAATTACAGTCTAAATACACAGTCCACGAATAGAATAAACGAGTTAAGAAGAAATAGACAATGTTTAACTCGTGAACAAGTAAGAAATTGAAAAGCGAGGCATGATGATTGAATAAAGAAACAAAATGAAGCGAGTTATGCTTGGATACAGAGTTGTTCCAAAAGTCTCTAGTCAAGTCCAAGCCCGGACTTGTAGATTTCTAGCTTCTAGATTTCAAAAATAGAGATATTACACTGCTTCTGCAAAATGCTAAATAATGGAACAAACATGCTAAATATTAGATCTTCTAGATTTCAAAAATAGAGATATTACACTCAGGTGTATGTTTTTCGGGCATCTTGAAGTTGATGATCAATCTGACCATGATCAAATAGTATTTAATAAACTGGTTCTGCAAAATGCTAAATAATGGAACAAACATGCTAAATATTAGATGAGGCTCTGCAAAAAATCTGCAATTAAATTGCGCAGTTGAATTAAATACTTTTTAATGACGTGCATTTTTTTGCAAAATGCAGAGTTTTTGCAGAGCCTCATCTAATATTTAGCATGTTTGTTGCATTATTTAGCATTTTGCAGAACCAGTTATATCTCTATTTTTCTAAAAGATAAAGTCACGTTTTGATATATTTATTAAAGTCATTTAATGATAAAGTCTTCTATTGATAATTTTTTATAAAGTCCTTAAAAAAAAAGGCATAAAATGATAACAAATCATTAATTATTATAATTAATTACAAATAAATTTATTATCAGTAGCTTTTTACCACTTTTTTTTCATCTTTGACCGCTTTTCACACTTTCACAATTAACAATTAGAGAACAATGAATGTGGTGAAATACTATGATACGAAAAAGAGTGTTAGAAGATTATTTATAAACAGAAAAGACCACAAAAATTTCAATTCAAAATCAAAAGTGTTGATGATGATGTTTTTGACAGTGCCGACGAGGACAATCAAGATAAAAATTAAAAGTTTTATTTTTGTTTATGTTTTTTGTTTTTTATTTCAAAATTTCAAGAATTTATTTATTTTTTGATATTGTTTTGGTTAATTTTATGTTTTATTCACATACAGTACAGTCCTCTTTCATTTGTTATCCTTCTCATATTTCTTATAACTCTCTATTTCATCCTAACTTACCCAATATGGCTACCAATCAAAAATCAAAAGAAAACAAATCGTGTAACTCGCTAAAAGTCATACAATGGAACTGTAACAGATTACCAAGTAAGCTGATTTTATTTACTCATTTTCTCCAAATCCATAAGCCTGACATAGTTCTCTTGAACGAGATAAAAATGAGTGACCTAGAGTGTAACTGTTTCGAAGTCCAAGGGTATAGCTTTGTTTCCAAACCAAGAAACATTAAGGGCGGGGGTGTTGCGATCCTTATTAAATGTAATATTGAGTTCTTTCACGACAAAAGTTATGATGACTTAGGTCTTGAGTTTCTTAGTATTATTGTAAAGCTAAAGCATAAGAATGTGTCTATCTCCACTCTTTATAATCCTTAGATAGAGATCTCTCCTTTGAGTTATTCGACAAAATTAGTTCATCTAAGGAATGGGTTTTGGTTTGTGGAGATTTTAACTCAAAGACTCCAGCGGTAGGATGTAAAAGTAAATGTAAAAGTGGTGAGATTTTAGAAAACGTTTTAGTGAATCTTAACTTTACTCTTATTAATGTTAAAAGTCCAACATATCAATCTTACAGGGCTGACCGACTAAGACCGTACGAAGAAATCCTAGACCTTAGCTTGTGTACAGCTAACCTCGCAGATAAAATTTCAGAATTTTCAGTTCTAACTGACTTTGATATGACTAGTGACCACTTTCCAGTTTGTTTTACTCTATCAGAAGAAGTTTTTAGAAAAAATGAGTCAAACTCAAATAAATACAACTTCGGGAGGGCTGACTGGGATTCCTTTAGAGAATTTCTTTCAAGTATTCCAGAGATAACTTCCAATGGGGACCTCAATGTGATGTGTGATAAAATTACGAAAAATATAACTGCGGCGGCTAACTCTTCAATTCCAAGACAAGGGACAAAACTTTTTAAAATGCAGCTACCTAAAGGAGTGGTCAAACTTATTAAAGAGAGAAGAAAGGCAAGAAGGAGGTTTCAACAGTCCAGACTGTCTTTTGACAAATCAGCTTACAATAAGCTTACAGCTCAACTAAAAGTAAAGCTTAAGGAACATAGGAACAAAACATGGGAGGACTTCTTAAAAAGAATTGGGAAAAACCATCTAAGTAGTCGTAAATTTTGGAGCAAAATTAACAAGTTCTACAAGAAAAAGACTGGTATTAAAAGAGCCTCATCTAATATTTAGCATGTTTGTTCCATTATTTAGCATTTTGCAGAAGCAGTGTAATATCTCTATTTTTGAAATCTAGAAGCTAGAAATCTACAAGTCCGGGCTTGGACTTGACTAGAGACTTTTGGAACAACTCTGTATCCAAGCATAACTCGCTTCATTTTGTTTCTTTATTCAAACATCATACCATATTTACCGTTTCTTTGTATTTCCCAAACTCCCTTTTCTTGGGGATTATCCCATCTAAATTCTTTTGTGGCAAAAATTCTTTTTTGGTCATCCTTTAAAGCTTTCGAATCGATCGAATTTTCAATTTTTTTTCTTTCCTTATTTGTAGTCGGTTCATTTAATTTAGTTTCATTATTTTCTTTTTCGGTTTTTTCAATTTCTTCCAGTTCTTCAATTAATCCATTCTCGCATCGATTTGTTTTCAAAAAATGTTGAATTTTATTTCTTTTCTCTTCGTCATCATCGTTGCCCCCATTTCCTCCATTAGATTTGCCTGGTTTCTGCGGTTTAACTCCAGATTTATTTACCTGACTAATTTGAGACGGTTTATTTTGATTTGTAGTTTTGCTTGCCTTTCCATTTTTTTGATTATTTTTTACTTCTTGAACGTCATCAGCTATTTTAGCCGTTGCGACGCCGACATTTTAATTGCAGATTTTTTGCAGAGCCTCATCTAATATTTAGCATGTTTGTTCCATTATTTAGCATTTTGCAGAACCAGTTTATTAAATACTATTTGATCATGGTCAGATTGATCATCAACTTCAAGATGCCCGAAAAACATACACCATGAATTAGTTTAAAAATCAGTCCTTTGTGCCATACTCTATCAAAGGCTTTGGCTATGTCGAAGAAAAAGGAAATGACCTTTTTTGACCTATTGAATGACTCAGATACCTTTTGGATTAAGAAAAATAGGTTATCAGCCATTCGACGGTTCTTCCTAAAGCCGGATTGTGCTTGAACAAGCCTATTTGTTTCCTCCAAGAACTTATATAGCCTTGTTTGGATGATTCTTTCCAGAACTTTACCAAGACAGCTGTTTAGACTGATTGGTCTGTAGTCGTTTGGGTCGTTAGAATTCTGACATTTTTTTGGGATCATAGAAATATAAGCTAGTTTCCAATTTCTCGGAAGCTCACCAAGAATGAGACTTAAATTGAAGAGTTTTAAAATGTCTACTAGAGTCTGGGGTGGTAAATTTCTGAGCATCAAGTTATGAATTCTGTCTGGCCCTGCCGACGAAAACTCTTTGGTTTTTTTAATTGCATCTGTTAGTTCCCTCATGGTGATTGGACTATGGTTACAATTAGGTTTTTCATTAAAAAACTTGTCAACAAACCTTTCAACTTCCTCATACTTTTTATCTACCTTTCTACAGTTAACACTGAATGTTTTTGAGAAGGTCTCGCCAAAAAGCTTACCTTTCTCCTCGTCAGTTTCAATATTCTTATCCTCGTGTACCAACGTTGGAATATTAATACCAGTCTTTTATAAATTAAGTTATTATAATAGTATTTAATACAGTCTAAATACAGTCTAAATATACAGTCCACGAATAGAATAAACGAGTTAAGAAGAAAAAGACAATGTTTAACTCGTGAACAAGTAAGAAATTGAAAAGCGAGGCATGATGTTTGAATAAAGAAACAAAATGAAGCGAGTTATGCTTGGATACAGAGTTGTTCCAAAAGTCTCTAGTCAAGTCCAAGCCCGGACTTGTAGATTTCTAGCTTCTAGATTTCAAAAATAGAGATATAACTGGTTCTGCAAAATGCTAAATAATGCAACAAACATGCTAAATATTAGATGAGGCTCTTTTAATACCAGTCTTTTTCTTGTAGAACTTGTTAATTTTGCTCCAAAATTTACGACTACTTAGATGGTTTTTCCCAATTCTTTTTAAGAAGTCCTCCCATGTTTTGTTCTTATGTTCCTTAAGCTTTACTTTTAGTTGAGCTGTAAGCTTATTGTAAGCTGATTTGTCAAAAGACAGTCTGGACTGTTGAAACCTCCTTCTTGCCTTTCTTCTCTCTTTAATAAGTTTGACCACTCCTTTAGGTAGCTGCATTTTAAAAAGTTTTGTCCCTTGTCTTGGAATTGAAGAGTTAGCCGCCGCAGTTATATTTTTCGTAATTTTATCACAAATCACATTGAGGTCCCCATTGGAAGTTATCTCTGGAATACTTGAAAGAAATTCTCTAAAGGAATCCCAGTCAGCCCTCCCGAAGTTGTATTTATTTGAGTTTGACTCATTTTTTCTAAAAACTTCTTCTGATAGAGTAAAACAAACTGGAAAGTGGTCACTAGTCATATCAAAGTCAGTTAGAACAGAAAATTCTGAAATTTTATCTGCGAGGTTAGCTGTCCACAAGCTCGTGAACAAGTAAGAAATTGAAAAGCGAGGCATGATGTTTGAATAAAGAAACAAAATGAAGCGAGTTATGCTTGGATACAGAGTTGTTCCAAAAGTCTCTAGTCAAGTCCAAGCCCGGACTTGTAGATTTCTAGCTTCTAGATTTCAAAAATAGAGATATTACACTCAGGTGTATGTTTTTCGGGCATCTTGAAGTTGATGATCAATCTGACCATGATCAAATAGTATTTAATAAACTGGTTCTGCAAAATGCTAAATAATGCAACAAACATGCTAAATATTAGATGAGGCTCTGCAAAAAATCTGCAATTAAAATGTCGGCGTCGCAACGGCTAAAATAGCTGATGCCGTTCAAGAAGTAAAAAATAATCAAAAAAATGGAAAGGCAAGCAAAACTACAAATCAAAATAAACCGTCTCAAATTAGTCAGGTAAATAAATCTGGAGTTAAACCGCAGAAACCAGGCAAATCTAATGGAGGAAATGGGGGCAACGATGATGACGAAGAGAAAAGAAATAAAATTCAACTTTTTAAGAAGTCCTCCCATGTTTTGTTCCTATGTTCCTTAAGCTTTACTTTTAGTTGAGCTGTAAGCTTATTGTAAGCTGATTTGTCAAAAGACAGTCTGGACTGTTGAAACACAAGCTAAGGTCTAGGATTTCTTCGTACGGTCTTAGTCGGTCAGCCCTGTAAGATTGATATGTTGGACTTTTATCATAATAAGAGTAAAGTTAAGATTCACTAAAACGTTTTCTAAAATCTCACCACTTTTACATTTACTTTTACATCCTACCGCTGGAGTCTTTGAGTTAAAATCTCCACAAACCAAAACCCATTCCTTAGATGAACTAATTTTGTCGAATAACTCAAAGGAGAGATCTCTATCTGGAGGATTATAAAGAGTGGAGATAGACACATTCTTATGCTTTAGCTTTACAATAATACTAAGAAACTCAAGACCTAAGTCATCATAACTTTTGTCGTGAAAGAAATCAATATTACATTTAATAAGGATCGCAACACCCCCGCCCTTAATGTCTCTTGGTTTGGAAACAAAGCTATACCCTTGGACTTCGAAACAGTTACACTCTAGGTCACTCATTTTTATCTCGTTCAAGAGAACTATGTCAGGCTTATGGATTTGGAGAAAATGAGTAAATAAAATCAGCTTACTTGGTAATCTGTTACAGTTCCATTGTATGACTTTTAGCGAGTTACACGATTTGTTTTCTTTTGATTTTTGATTGGTAGCCATATTGGGTAAGTTAGGATGAAATAGAGAGTTATAAGAAATATGAGAAGGATAACAAATGAAAGAGGACTGTACTGTATGTGAATAAAACATAAAATTAACCAAAACAATATCAAAAAATAAATAAATTCTTGAAATTTTGAAATAAAAAACAAAAAACATAAACAAAAATAAAACTTTTAATTTTTATCTTGATTGTCCTCGTCGGCACTGTCAAAAACATCATCATCAACACTTTTGATTTTGAATTGAAATTTTTGTGGTCTTTTCTGTTTATAAATAATCTCACTAATTGACAACAGGATGTGAAGGAAACTTCATTATCCTATTTATCCTCATCCAAGAAAATTATCTTTGTTTTTTTACAAGACAAGGTCTTAGAGACTAAATCATCCTGTACATCCTTTTTGTCCTTTTACATTTTAAAGCCTTTTCTGGACCCATATATCCTGTACATCCTTTTTGTCCTTTTACATTTTAAAGCCTTTTCTGGACCCATATATCCTGTATATCCTTTTTGTCCTTTTACATTTATAAACCTTTTCAATTTACATCAACGACGTACCGAACAACAGCAAAAAAAATGAAACATACTCGCTCCTATTCGCTGACGATTTATTATTTTACAAAATATTCAAAAGTTCCAAAAATGTAGCTAAATCAATAAACAATCATTTATCAACCCTTATGAAATGGCTTAATACTTGGCGTCTCAATCTAGCTATTCATAAATGCAACTACATGGTCTTCGAAAAGAGTCAGTCCCCTACAACATTCGATCTCTTCATCAACAATCAACCGATTAACGTCTGCAATGAACAAACATTTCTAGGAATCACTTTCGACTCTAAACTAACGTTTTCGTCTCAAATTCAAAAAATAACCGACTCATGTTCCAATCGACTAAACATCATAAAAATTTTATCTCATAAGTCGTGGAAGCTTGACTCAAAAATTCTTCTTCGTATATATCTCTCTCTTATTCGTTCTATATTTGATTATTCGGCTATTATTAGTCCAGCTCTATCAAAAAACAATATGTATACAATCCAAAAAATTCAAAACTCAGCTTTACGACTGATTCTTCACAAACCGAAATACACCCGAATCGCTACTCTACACGATTTAGCCAACATCGTTCTAATCGAAGATCGTTTCAAACAACTAGCACTCAGATTTATCATTAAGGCCATCTCAAGCAATAACCCAATAATTTCAGAGTCTTTAGACGAATATTTTAGATTTGCCAACGGAAGACACCTCAGTTCGGAAACACTGTTCTGCCAATTCAAAGACATCATTTTTAGTTTTTTACAAGAAAATCAAATTCATATACAAAACATATCGTAAACAATAGCTCGTTTATTTTTATTTTATTCTACCTCTAACCGTACATTTTTGTTCTAGACTTTAACTTTTTATTAACATTCTATTTTTACTTGTTGCTCAATAAACTAGACCGAAAGCCTTTGATTAACATCTTGATCAACATCGTCCAGGTTATCGTCGTACTAACTATCTCCGTCCAAAAATTTATTACATGTACTGCTAATTGCAAGTGTTAGTTCACAAAATTTTTTTGACGATTAATTAAGTGATCTGACAAGTTAGCTCAGCTCACGAAAAAATTGAGTTCACCAATTAGTGATCTAAAGATCACATAACTACATAGCGCCTCAAATACCAGAGTTTATTTTATTCGGCGATAATTTAACAAAAGATAAAAATAAATTAAATTTAAAAGAAATTTGATGAATTTTAATTAATAGATGCTGTAAAAAAAGTCAAATTTTTGCATATAATTGTCGAAGGTGTCTTCCATTTTGTGATTCCTTTTGATGGAATAATTAGGTCAGTTTTGTTACAAAGTTCATACGGCTTGTGGAGTTCTTGTTGTAGTATCAGAGTTTTCTTTCATTCAAAATGAGCGTTTTTTTCGGTCAAAGATGTCATGGGAAAGAACAGCAAGTATTTTGATAATCGCCAATGTTTTAATTCCATTCAGGATCTTATTTAAGATCTTATAGGGAATCTTGAGCTATTCTTACATGATATCTTGTTAAGTAACTTATAAGTTCTTGACAAGAAAAAATCAAGTTCAGACAAGATCTTACATGGTTTCTTACAAGATTTTTTAAGAAACAAGAATCTTGTTTTTTCCAAAAAATAATAATAACATTTGACTTAGAAAATAACAAGAATCTTGAAATAAACTTAAAATATTTAAAAATCTATATTTTTCTTTGTGAATCCTGACTCAAATTTAACCAGAAAATCAACAGAAATTCTTACGAAACTTGCAATTTCAAGTCTCTTAAAGTTTTTTTAAGATATCTTAAAGAATTTTCAAACTTTGATATCAAGGATTCGATAATAAATAGAATTCTTCAATAAGAAAAGGGAGTTATTTAAGATGAGGGAAATTTTTTCAAGTGAGTTAAGTATAACAGAAAATTGGTTTATTTTTATTAAAAAAAAATTTATGTAAAATTAAACTATTCTAGAGTACCACGATTACCGTAAACGTCTGGAAAAAAAATAAAAAGCTTATAAAAATCATCAGTAAACAAATGTTAGCGAAAAATTCTCCTCAACAGTTTTAATTTTTTTTCTCATAAATCATAAAAATATTCAGATAAAATTGGGAACCCAACCATATTTGTAAAGCTAGAGAGGAGCCCTTTATTTTTAACCATCTCTCTATTTTTAGATCCAAAGTTTAGATGATTGCCCATTACTAAATTAAGAACCTCTAGTAGAATTTTTTCGAATGATATGATCCTCTGAATTTGCTTTTTGTCTTTGCTGGTCATGTTTGTGATTTACCGTATTACCTCAAATAAAAGACAGTTCGGTCATCAAAGAATTTCTTCTATTCGAAAATTTAAAAGTCCAAAAAAGTGACTCAAATAAAAGAAATTTTTTTCTAAGTTTTTCTTTTATTTGAAACAAAAAAATCATGTTTTGAAGCTTTTTATCATTATTTATTCATTCAAAAAAGTGTTTCGTTTCTTTTAAACGAGACACTTTTTTAGAAAAAAAATAACTCAAATAAAAGGAAAATTTTAACTCAAATAATAGCAACTTTCTTCTATTTGTGGTTACTTGTATTTGAGGTAATACGGTATCTGTGAACAGTATCGATATATTTTTTTTGTGTGAGTTCATATTTCAGACATAACCATACCCAAAATATCTTAAAAAATAATGTCAGCCTTTGGTCTATAATCTAAAATCAAACTAATTTTTACCCAGATCACCCTCCAAAAACATCGATTTTGTTATCAGTATATCGAAGAGATTGCTACTTGATTTAATGGTTAAATATTTTCTTGTGATTTTTTAGAGATCTGGAGGGAATTGAGTATCTGGCCTCGCCGACGTTCTAATCACTAAGATATCATGTAGACACGCTTAGTTCCTATTATTTATGGAACTGAGCGAGATCGAATGATCTTACAACTTCACATCGACACGAAAAAATAGTTTAATTAAAATTTTAAAACAAAGGGAAAATTTCAAAAAACAAAAAAAAACAAAAAATGTAAAAGGACTTGAAAATAAAACAATTTCAAAAAACAGTGAAAAAGTAAAAGATCAATAAAAAATAAAATTTGAAAATATTTGACTCAGACCTTTGCACTGTCTGCGAACTGAAGTTTGTTTCGTTTTGCAAAATTCGATTTTTTTTCAAATCCAAACTTCTTTTTATTTACATGTTACAGTACATTTCTGAAATAAGTTGACAGCTTGCCTAAGCAATGCGCAGCGTGCTCCGAAACTTTGCCTAAGACGCGCATGCGCATTGTTCATGCGCGTCTTAAGCAATGCTCTTGCGCATATTTTTTTTGCTCAGGAACATAACTCATTAACATTTTTTAAGAATAAAATCTTACTGTCTATAAAGTAAAAAGTTCAAATGAAAACAAAAAAAAATAGAAAAAAATACAACTTTAACACTCCTCTGTTTTAAATAAAAGTGAATAACCACTTTTTTCTCACAAAACAATTAAATTAAAGGGTTTGTATTTTTTTTTTTTTATTTTTTTTGCTCCTGCGCATGCGCAAGAAAATTTGTGTGCTTAAGCAATGCGCCGGAGCGTCTTAAGCGTACCAGAAACTTTGCCTAAGCAATGTTCCAGAGCGTCTTAAGCTTACTTATTTTAGAAATGTACTGTAGCTTTTGTAAACATTGTTTAGTTTAAACATTGCTACCGAGGAGGGTCCTTAACAAAATATTCACTTTTTTAGTGAGAACCATGGAATTCTTTCTTTTTTTACGAGTAGTTCGCAAATTAAATCCAATGAGCTCTTTAGAATTGTAGGTTATAATATCTATAGCTTAAATTATTCAAAATTTTGCTGATGTTAAGAATTTTAATAAGATCTTATATAGAATCTTACTTTTAAAATATTGGTTTAGGTCTAAGATATTTTAAGAACTTGGTCAAGATCTTAAAAGATACTTTAATTTTTTCTTGTCTAAGATGCCTTCAGTGGTCTCTATGGTGTGTAAAATCGGGACAATCGGGTTCGACTTGATGTCCCGATTAACATGATCCTCGAGTGTTAGATTAAAATTTATAAAATTTGTGAATAACCTATCAGACGCTTGGACCAAAATTTCAACACTCAAATTACAATTTTTTTTCTAGACATAAAAATAAGGACTTGGTATCCAAGATCGGTTAGTTTTAACCCATAGGTCTTGTTAAGGGTTTTAAAAATTTCGAACGCAATTTTTAGGATAATGAGTCTTGACTTGGGAGATTTGAATCTTGTTCGAATTTGAATCCAAATCATCGGCTTTGAATTTGAATAGAGTCATTGAGCGTAATAGATCCGACGGGCTCAGTGAAACCGTGTCAGACGTCAGTTTAGTCAATTTAGGCTCGTTGTCATTTTGATCAATCACGTTCACTTTTAGCTCCAAATTATAGTCGAAACATCGAGGTTCATTGAGATCGGTGTGTTTTCGTTAATGAAAATTTCTTCCAGGGTCGATGGGTCAAATAAAGGTGGGTTATCATAAATGCAAAAATGGATGCAAAAAAATGTGATAGAATGAAGTGAACTTTTTATTTTTCAAATTTCAAAAAAAATGAATAATTAAAGTATTGCAAAACTTAGTTTTTATTTTTTTTAAGACATAAATTTTAACACTTCGAAAAAAATTGATTTTTTAAAATTCAATATTTTCTAGCCAATCGATTATCTCTTTTTACTTTCGATATAAATTTGTGTAACAATTTTTGTAACACATTGTTACATATTTTGTATCTTATGTTTTATTGATATTGAAATTCTTTTCCTGATAAACAACTTTAATTTTGTACAATTTGTACCAATTGTTCGAAACTTCACAATGCCAATAGGTAGGCTTCCACTGGTTCCATAGGTGCTAGGCTGGTAGATTAATCCAAAATGGAATGCGACACAAGATAGTTGGATTCCATTGGGCTAATATGCCTTGAAATGCGTATAATTACAGGTGTTTTAATTCAAATGTACAAGCTAGTTAGCGGAATTGAACAAATCAATCTAGTAATTGGAGTTTTGCTAACAGCTTATTGTTATATGTGAGAAGAGAACACAATGGAAGATTAGTTCAAGAACTAAACAAAAGGGGATCGTATCGGTATAATTTTTTTATACCGATACTCAGTACCGAGCTCATTTGGTATCGTCGTGCAGAAGATTCAAATGGTCATAGGTTCAAATCCGTGTCCAAAAAAATTCAATTCGAGTTCCCAAATTATCCTCAGTGTGAGCAAAACACAGCATACCCCTGCTCCTGGTCGTCAAACATCAGTTTTATTAACTTCACCTTAACTAAGTATTTTACTTCTCCTTATGAAGGTTAATTCTAATTGAATAAAAAAAATAAATAATTTTGTTCACCAATAGAGTGGTAACTGTATGGAATGAGTTGCCAGAAAGTGTAATAGTAGCAAAGTCAGTTAATAGTTTCAAATCAATAATCGACAAGCAAGCATTTGGAGTCATGAAAGAAATTACTACTCCAATGAGTAACGAAGAAAGAAATTACTGCAATGGTCCGTTAAGGGCAAAGCCCTTGTATTGTTTACTATACTGCAATAAAACTACTACTATTATTCTATATTTTTTTTTTATTTACGAAGTAGCTTACACTCATGATACAGATTAGAAATAATGTTAGAACTAGAAAATGAATTAATTAAAATTAAGCATTAAAATTTTTGTTAATATTTATTTGACAAGTCAAAAAATTTATAAAGTAAAGTGTTCTTGACTCATATAGTCATTGAGAAAAGTACAATTTAAATATGGCCATTCCTCTTTGTCGTATTCTATCGTCTGAATCGATATTTGCCGAATAGGCTCGACATAGAACAGTTACTGTTTGATTGCGAGGCAAATTATTGAAATGAACAAATACAAGTGGTGATTTGTAACCATTTTGATTTAGATACGGATAAAAGTAATGAGGCATTAGACCAATTTTTGTCGTATTTAAATATTTTGAGTTGACTGAATAGTAATTTATACTTGATTTTGCAAGTGCTTCTTTGTCCGCTGCGAGTCTGCCATCACATGAAATTAAAATATTATCTTTTAGAATTTCACTTCGATTTGAAATAAGAAAATGGTCTAATGGTAGATCTTGCATTTTTTTGTACGCCTTTGGTATCCATCCAATAATTCTATTTAATTTTAAAATAACACATGGTCCATTTGAATAGCCAAAAGAATTGCTTGAATCACATGATGTTCCGTCCAATATTGATTTATAATCAAATTGACAATAAGCACTTGAATTCACAAATTCGTTTCTTAAGTCGACCAAGTTTTGTGACGAACAATTTTCAATTGGATTTCCGTTTTCATGTTTTGAATCATAATTTTTGTGCAAAAAAACTCTCATATTACGAATGAGTATTTTTTTATCGTGTTCATTTGGTATTTCATATGCTATGAGATTATCTTCCGGATTAATTTGAGGACGAAAACCAAGCCCAGGATTTAGACGTACTGTCGATGCCATTGTGCTACTTTCACCAAAGTATTTAGGCCTATCATACGAGACAGTAGTCAAAAAAACAGCAAAACAAGCCAAATAAAAGGCAGCTACTCCTGTATAGAACACAGAATAAAAGAGTAATATTTTAGCCCAGCTTAGACCGTCTCGTCCAAGAACTTTGCGTGTCTCTTTATTGAATAAGAAATTATAAAATTTCTTAGAGTCAACTGTAAACGAATTTGTGTATTTTTTGAATTTATCGACAATTCTCGTCACGGCAAGATTGTCCTCGTTCTCATTAATTTCCATTTTATTTTTTTTGTTTCTTAATTGGTTGTACAAAAAAATAAAAAGCGATTTCAAAATTTAATTTACAACTTATAGTAATAACTTACCAAAAATAAAAATAAAAAAAGCCAGTTTAAAATGACTAATAAATGAATACAAAGTCTAGATATAGGAAATACTAGATAAGATAAAAATAGAATTTTGTTGAGCAAAATAAAAATCTAATGGAATTTAACTCATAGTAGATTATGAATATGAAAGTTTTTAGTAAATTTTATTTTCGAAATCTCTTACACGAAGCATTGTCAAAACAGGTTCTCTTAAGGTTGAATGCATGTCCCTACTTTAATTGAAGGATTGACTCTCTTTTTTTTTTAAATCATGGATTTCTTCTTTAGATTCAGTCAAAATGGTGGGCTAAACTAAAAGAGAGTGACTGCGTCCAACATAAATTAAAAAAAAAACTGTTTGGTAAATGAAACCAAAGCATAACGTACTTGAATAAATACTTTTGACAACGCTTTAATCGAGTCGATTTGAAATTGAAAATCAAAAAGCTCAATTAAAACTTTAAAATATTTACTAAAAGTAGAGACGAGGTTTTACTTCTGCAGATTTATTCGACCAAAGTAAACATTTAATGTAAAACCTTAGGGTATGTTCTGCAAATACTTCTTGCAGAGTTCAGAATTCAGACAATGTTAATGGATTTGATTTAAATGCGCCATAAGTTTGCACAACATACCCTAAGGTTTTATAAAAAAAGAAGATAATTTTAAAAAGTAAAATAAAAAAGTCAATTTAAAATTCTAATTTATTACAAATAATCCTATTTTACTAAGTATTGAAACCAATTGTTAACAATCAAGTCGAATGGAAGTGAAAACAATAATTTCGAAAAATCGCACCTCGTTTCTTAAGTCTGACACATCCTAAAGTTTTTGCATCTGCTTTTAGCGATACTCTATACCCAGAGTTTTCTGTTTTAAATATCTTTTCTTCGTCAATTTAACGAAGACGAAGAAAAATTGAACAATCAGATGACCCTTTACCTTAAAAATGGAGGATGACACCGGTATTTAGACAGGAAAACTCTTAAAAAAACCGACTTTTTAAAAATTTCATGTTTAAAAACCTTTGAAAAATAGCCAATTTGATTTTAACTTTGAGAAGCTTCTAAAGTACACTTTTGTTACATCAGTGCTCTCGATCACGAGGATTTAATAACTTAGTAGGAGTTTGGTTTTGCTTTGAAAACGATTCGTTTCGCTTCGTATAGTTACGGGTACGGTAATAATATGGTGAAATGATGCTTCTGGTACGGTTGGTACGGTTGGTACAGTACGCAAGCGGTTCCGTAATTAATTCGGTGAAAGTGCTTTTTAAAAAATAACCCTATTTTAGACGTTAAGGGTAAGTTTCTTTTAAACTCAACAATTATGATTATTACCGAAACCTTGACATCTCATAAAAATCGAGTTATTTGGTTGTAATTGCCTGCTTAGGTCTGATCTTTTTACTAAATTAAACAATAGTTGATTTACATTTATTATATTCTTAACTTTTACGAAACTTAAATTAGCCGATTGAAAAATTTGTTGATAAGTGAAGCAATCTTATTTTTTTTAGACGAACCGATTTTTGAAAAATGTTAATCTTAAATGAGACTCTTGTCAGATCTATCTAAAAATCACAATGAAAATCAGCCTAAACTCAACTTGTCAATGGCATGGTTTTGCTTTTTTTAAGTTAATTTTTGACAAAATCATAAAATCATTAAAATAAAACATGAAATGCTCGAAATAACTAAGAAAATTCCTTAAGATCCTTTAATTATAAAGATTACTTGACTTTTTACAATAGAGTAACATTATATCTTAAAGACTTGATTTCGTTGCAAATATCGTAACTTTGCTTCCATGGACACAATACGGTCAGTAAGAAAAAAGTCGCTCCATTAAAATTTAGCTTTAAGATTGAGATTTTACATAATTAAGGAGATTGAGATGGTCCTGTGGTGAAAATCGTTCTATGTTTATTGTAAAATGCTATATGATGCTTAGTTAATAGCAGATTAAAGGTTTTTGATTAATTTATTTCACGTTTTCACTAGAATTAAAAAGTATAATCATTCGTTCAATCGATGTTTTTTAAAATAAATCTTATTAAAAGATTCTGCTTATCTTGACTTTGGAGACTCTCTATTGCTAACCGAAACAGCATTGATTGTTCATGATACGTTTCATAAAGGAACTATGTTTCTGTTGGTGGGCGTAGTTGTAACCAGTTGTATGAAATACATGAAAAACCGTTACAGTTACCCTTGGTCAAGCGAAAATTTATCAAAATTTTTTTTTCTTAAATCAACTCAAAATTTATTTATGTTCTCAGGAGAAAGTCGGGATACAGATTTTGTTAAGTGGGGTAAAGAATTTAAAACCATTGAGAAACGAAACAAAATAACTCCTTCATCGATCCCAGGCCCTCAATGTTGAAGTCGATCGGCTCAAAACCTTCTCAATCTCCTTAACACTAGAAGCACCAGCCATTTTTAGTTGATTCGTCGTTGAATCGTCTTGGTCGAATTTTTCTTAAAATAGTAATGAGCGTTCAAATTTTTGGAAATACGCTAAAATAGCATATTCGGTGCTTCTAGTGTTAATTACGTTACATCTCTATCTTAAATAAAAATTTTGATGAAGCGACTTATTTTTCGTTTAAAAAAGTTTTAAATGTCTTAACCAATCAAAATAATCCTTGACTTTAAAACAAACTCGTCTTAAAACATTCACAATTTTAATTCAGTACATGTTTTAATATGTTTTAAATGAATACATAAGTTGATTATTTGACTTATTACATTATTTGGAATAAAAATAAACTTTCTGATCGATCATTTGCATGATCATCTTTGGGATTATGATCTGATTGTGATCCAATTTTCTGATCCCATCGATCACCAAAATGATCATGATCCAAAAAATTGATTGATCTACATCACGTTTCAAGTGATTGGGTATCGTAATCAAATTATTTTATTCAGTATTTTTTGAAACTCACTAAGAATACTAATCGGTAAAGGGTGAAAGGAAGAATAAAAGCAAAAGCAGCTCTTGTTAGTAGATAATAAATTATCAGCAGATTTAGATTAAAAAAACATTTAATCAATTTAATCAGATACAGTGTTTTTTGCAAAAATCTAACGTTTCGTTACAGGAACGTTCAAAAAAACGGAAAACTAAAAACACAAAACAAAAAATTTTGATTCCCGTTCATACAGAGTTCCGTTCCAAGGAAGGGTTCGGTTCTAAATTTTACAAATAACGCAAAGGTACGAATTAACAAACGTGTCGTTATTTTTTGGTTAGTTTTTGTTGTCAAATTTCACAAATAAAATCACAAATAAACGATATGTTGATATTTTTTTCTTTTCGTTGATATTTCCCTCACTTGGAAACGTTCCTTGTACATTTTCGCAGAAACCCCTGTCCTTTTGTTTTAGCTATTAAATTTGCTAAACTATCTATACGAAACGAAAAAAAATAGTTTGGGGTAAATTATTCAGAAGCTTCTTGTCTCAGTACTTTCAAATTAAGACCTGATTTGATACTTGACTTCTTTGAACAAATGACTTATTAAAATGGCTACATAATTAAATAAATAGATTTTTGTAATATGTCTTTAATAAATAATTGGCAATAGCGACAGGGGTGAGTTTTAAAAAGGCTTTTATTCGCCTCAATATTTGACTCCTCATGGGTCTCCGTTGGATGAAAAATTTTGTGATTATTACTCAAAATTATGTTAAATTATGTTTGTTTTAGAGATCAGTTTATTCTCCAATTGTTCAAGGTGTGGTTTGAAGCATAAATTAGGGTCTAGCTTGATGCCCAAAAAAGTTGGGTTGGTGTCTAGAGGGATTTCATTTTGTTCTATTCGTAATTGGAGTTTGTTTTGAGTGCGTAAGATTTTCTTTGTCCTGCTGTAGTAAACGTCGTGTGACATGTTTTATTGAGGTTGATTATGAAACCTTTGAGCTTGCAAAAGTTTAAAATCTTATCAACGGCTATTTGAAGCTCGAATTCGAGTTCGGCGATTGACTTGCAAGAGAACCAGATGCACAGGTCATCTGCAAAAAGAGCAACTTTAATGTTCCTCGGGATGTGATTGTGAATCTCACTAAAGAAGATGATGAAAATTGTTGGTGATAAACAACTTCCTTGTGGTACACCGCAGTTGATTGAGTATTCTCTGGACAGGACCTTTTTTATGGCTGTGATGAGGTCACTAGTTGAGATGTATTCGTTTAATCCGAACGTATGGCACGGTAAAGTTTCGGTGGTGGATTGGTTAGTATCAATTTCGCGGTTAAATATCTCAGTTTCGATCCGAATATTTCGGCTATTTCATTGTTATCGGTTATTTGACGATTGTTCATGTTTAGGCTCACATCTATCGAATTTTTCTGGCTGTTGTTTTCTAGTTTTTTTAGTAGGTCCCAGTGTTTTTTGTCTGATTGGTTGAAGCTAGCTAACTGGTCAAACTCCATTTAGATTTGTGTCTATTTTTTAAAATACACATAATTGTGTTAAATTTTGTGTAGAAAAAAATGAACGGATATTCGACACAATTTGTGTAAAAAAAATCTTATTTTAAGACATGTACCGGTATCTCAGTATTTACTCCGAGAAATTACTAATTTACTAGAATCGTTTTTTTAAGGAGAAAATTCCTGATATTAAGGCGTCAATAAGGTTATTTATTTTTTTGAAAAGTTACTAAGTTTTAATCAAGAATTTCTTTTATTATAATTTAGAAAGAAGATGTTTAAAAAATATTTACATAAGTTAATGGACTTCAAAGATAATTGAAGGGTTCGATCAAACCGAATAGATTATTTCAATAGGGGCAAGATAATTCAGTATGCAATAATTTCTAATTTCTATAGAAATTCTTAGCTTTAATTTATTTTATATAGGCAAGTTATTCTGGTCATTCTTCAAGCTCATTTATAGTTAAAAGCTGAAAAAGTACTTTTTTTTGGCATGTTAATTTGTATTCACTAAAATTTCTGATTTCATCACCAATTTTTCTTAACATGTCTAATTTTGAAATCGATGTTCTAAAAGTTCTTATTCGATTTAAAAATTCTAATCAATCATAAAATTTCTACTTTTAGTCACAATCTTTCAAAATAAGCTTCTCGATTTTACGGCTCACCAAAATATGCTAAAAGAAGCTTGCATCGAAACTGCGTCTATTGTTAGGAAAGAATATTATTATGAAAGGTCCAATATAATGCAATCAATAGTGGTCCTGACTGTGTAGAAACTAGACCGTTTTTTTCCTTTTTAGGACTCATCAGTAGTGCATAACACAATCATACCACCAAATAAACAAAGCTAGTTATAGCAAAACTAATGAAAATACTTCGCGCATAAAATAATAATGTTAAAGTAAAATGAAATTTGAACAAGACAATAATTAGAGGTTGCTGGCTTCCTATTACATGTTTACATACAATATTCCGGACGATTTAGATTTGATCTTAGTTTCCACCGATAGGATGACAAATATCATAGATTTTATCCAAAGATGTTTACATCTTTCATTTTTAGAAAAGAAAAAAAAATTTCCAAATTAACTAATTAACGTTCTCACCTTTATAAATTAATTAGCTAATTAACCTTTGCCTGTATTTCATGCATTATGATTTTTTTACTTGTGTTGTTTTAATTTAAGTCTTCAGTCGGATAAATAGTCACATTATGATCTATCACAAACTCTAAATTACAAATAGACTTAAAAATAAAGCGTCCCAATGAATTGAAAAGAGTCGGTATACACTGATAACCATGTTACATCTACATATCAAAACATATTTTTTTATTTTCTTTCCAAAAAGTGAAATAAAGTTCGGTTGTGAGGGCAAGTGGTTAAGAAAGAGTAGCCCCTTACTGCTTGGTTACATTACAAACGCTCTTGATTTTTAATTCATTGTGACAGAGCTAAAATTTACCCGGCTAACAATTGGCGAAAAGATTAGAAGAGCAGGTTAATCAATAAAAAAATACCTTCAATATTTTCATAATCTAGAAATTTAATTACTGATCAGAAGTTTTGATTGACATCAGAAAAATTAGAAACATTAATAATTTTAGGAAAATTTAGAAAATTTGGTTTTAGTTCCAGTAAAATTGGTGTTACAATCAGAAATTTTAGTTAAAAATAAATAAATAGCCCTTTTTTTTACTCATAAATGTGTTAATTCAAAAAATTTGCTTCACAAATTTGTGTCTTTTAAAAAAAACTCCAAAATATAACTCAAAATTGTGTTCTTAAAACTAATTTTAAACCCTACAAGAACGAACCCAGTAGCCCCGGTATATGTGATTGTCAGTATTTTTTCTAAAATTTTAACCTTTTAAAGTGAGCAAACACAATTTATTGAAGACTGAGCCAGGCCTTTACTCCTTGAGACTTATGAAGGTATGTTAAGATTCGAATATTTTTTGAAAATAACTTAAAGCTTTAAGTTTCTGCCTGAAAATGTCTATCATGCATGTCGCGATATTGTGACCATGTTCTGCTTTTTACAATACCAATTGTGTCTTTCAAACTTTTATTAATTATCTGGTATCGTGAAAAACACATGAAAAATGTTTTTCTTCTTTTTAACTTAAACTGTGATACGGTTCCTTTATAAAAAATAATGTATTTATTTTTCATCCTTGTATCTTAGATCTGTACAGAGATTTTGATATACTTAGAATATACAGTACATAGATATGACAGTGTAAAATCGAATAAACACTACTCGATGAAAAGAGTTTATGAAGGAGCTTTCTAAGGAACATATTTACAAATAAATAAATAAGATTCAATCATTATTTATTTCAGTACATATCCACTACGTTGTGAAACATTTGAGGATTATTAAAAACGAAAATTTTCCATTTATTTTGCTTAAAAATGTCCTGATAATTATTTTATCCAATTATAGAATTAGGA
This sequence comes from Brachionus rubens, assembly GCA_022207745.1. Classification (NCBI taxonomy): domain Eukaryota; kingdom Metazoa; phylum Rotifera; class Eurotatoria; order Ploima; family Brachionidae; genus Brachionus; species Brachionus rubens. The sequence goes on along the minus strand of JAJVHD010000003.1, from coordinate 4,985,942 downwards.
GTAGGAAGAAATCCTTATAAGTACTGTATCAGTTGATTTTTGAAAATTTAATCATTGAGAACATTAAACAAATCAGAGCTTAGTGATTAATTTCACTTTAAGTAAAAAAAATCACCTGTATTACGTATTCGTAATATATTTTAGACTATCAGACAATTTTTAAGTCTCAACTTAATTTTTAATTTAAAGTTAGCCACAAAGTTAGTTTATGTACATGTAAGAGGAAATTACTTTTTTTCACACATTTGAGTTTTAAATAGTAAGATTTGTGTTGGATTAGTTGTAACAAAAATTTGTGTAATTTCTTTAACTCAATTTTTTATGCGTGTATTAGTCCTTTGATTGCAATTCATAAAACTCAAAGCTTAAAAAAAAATTTAATTTTTGTTGTTTCATTTTTTAATTTCTAGCTGTGTCAAAATTTAATCTTAAAATTATTCAGATTATTTTCCTGATGATGGCAGCTTCGTTTGGCGAAATAATAAATTGTTTTATGAAAAGAACTTTGTTTTTATTAATTAGTTAAATTTTTTATTCTAAAATATAATAATACAAATTTTAAACTCACGTTGAAGATTTTAAATGTTAAAATGGTTAAAAATGTTTAATGGGTTTTCTAGTTGTGGCCTAATAAGCATATGAATTCGTCTAATGAAATGTGACCATCATTGTCCTTGTCCAAAGACTCGATTGTTTTTTGAATGTCAACTTTTTTTCCAAAACTTTTCAATGCCGCTTCAAGTTCACTTGTCGAAATGAAGCCACTTTTATCTTTGTCAAAATGATCAAAGGCAATTTGAATTTCTTGTTTTGTTAATTTTTTGTAATATTTATCGGCCATGGCACGCTTAAATTCCGAAAAACTTATTTCACCGTCATTGTTACAATCCATTATATTCATTAGATTTTTAATATCATTTTCGTTAAAAAAAAAAAAAAAAAAATACTTGTCGAAAATGTCAAAGGCCTCTTTGAGTTCTTAGAATAAAATTATGATTAAAATGAAGATCACATGTGTACATGTAAATTCTCAATCGATTACCTTTTTCTTGATTTGAAGTTAAATTCGACGACATTTGCTGCTTGAAAAAAATAAAAATAATTCAGTGTAATATTTAGTTTTAGGAAAAAAAGTTTGTTTTCAATTTTGTGCCTTGTTCGTTTCTATGGAAACTTGAAACAATAAACGATCAAAAATAATTGATAAAAAATCGATAAACTAGAAAATGTTAAAGTCTGTTGGAAATCAATCGATCGATCGATAAAAGAGAGGCAGAATTGAATAAAATTCTTGAGTAAAAAAGGTCACATGCATAAGACAAAGAAAACAAACAAAAAATAAATAAAAGAATTCCAATTAGCTTTTTAATTTAAATCAAACAGAGTTCATTGACCTAATTTAATAGAATGCCTTTTGGTATTGTTATCGCTTGAATGATTTTAATTTAAACAAAAGCACACAACAAAAAAATTAAAAAAAATTTTGAATCAATTAAAATATATATCTATGCTTGTAAAAAACTATTTGCTTCTTATCATACTTTGGTGCAGCGTAAAAGCTCAAAAAGAAGAGTCAATTGAAAGAAGTAACTACAATGGGGCTAGTTTTCGCGAGCCTTCGTACATTATTGTAGCTCCCAAGGTCATAAGACCGCTTGAAAAAATTCGAATTAGTTGCACTATTTTAAATAAAAAATGGAAACATTTAATGGTTAAGGCATTAATATTTACAAGTGAAAAGCAAATAGTCTCAAGTGTACAAGAACTAATGCCAAACGAGGCAAATACAATTGCAATGACCATGCCGAGAAATGTTCGCCAAACAGACTATTATTTAAAAATAGAAGGAAAGTTACCCGATGGTGTGATTACTTTTTCGGAAACAAAGCAATTAACTTTTGAACAAAAAGCCGTGTCAATATTAATGCAATTGGAACGACCTGATTACAGACATGAATCTATATTGAGATTTAGATGTATCACCATTTATCCTGATTTAAATGCATATCACGGTACACTCGATGCCTATCTAATAGCACCTTCAGGTATTGTTATTAAAAGATGGGAAAATGAACAAGCTAGTTCAGGTGTTGTAAGTTTGTCATATGTTATAAATGAGGCACCAATACCTGGAATTTATACGGTAAAGTGCGTAGTTATGGGTCACGAGGCGACTAAAACATTTGAGGTTCAAGAGTTTTATCAATGGAAGTATGAAGTAAATGTGAGCATGCCTCATTATTTTTTGACAACATCGTCTGGCATTGCCGGGGTGGTTGTAGCCAAGTAATTTTTTTCTCTCTCTCTCTCTCTCTCTCTCTCTCAAATCCATAATAAAAAAGTAATTAAATTAATTTTTTTAAGCTACACAACTGGAAGTGCTGTGCTAGGAAAGTGTTTAATTAGAGCTATTGTTAAACCGGCTCAAGTTTCAACATCAGACCTAAATGACTATCCTTATTTAGAAAAGTATGTTGATCAATTCGAGGGAGTTGTTGACTTTTTTTTTTCGATGAACGAGTTGTTAACAATTAGCGGTCAATCGAGTTTACATGGACTTGAAGTGTTTGTTGAGGCACAAGTTAATGATCCATTTTTTAGTGACTTGAGCAATGGCTCATTCATTACGAGTCTTTACGATCCAAAAGTAAGACTCAAATTTCTTGGCGAGCAACCGAAAGCTTTTAAGGCTAACATGCCGTTTACAAGTTATCTTGTCGTGTCTCAACACGACGGCACACCGTTGTCACTTGAGCGCTTAAAAAATTGTCATGTGAGAATAAGAGTTGAAATGACAGGGAGTAGCTCGTTTAGTAATCAAAGTCTTGTAAGAATAGATCCATCGACTAGTATAGTTAAATACACATTCACACCCGATGTAAACACACAATTTATTCGCATAATAGCCATATTTGTTGAAAATGGAATCGAAAACGCCGATACATTGACAACCGAACGAGCCATTCGATACAAATCGCCCACAAATAGTTTTATATTTATATCATCGAGTACGATGAATCCTCAAGTGGGTGATTTTATGATATTTACTGTGAGAGTAAGTCATCCAATTGACCTTGTCTATTATCACGTAGTGTCATCGAGTCGAATTGTTTTAACTGATGCTTTAAAAATGAATCACAAACAAAAAACGTTTGATGTGGCTTTAACTAGAGAAATGATACCGTCGGCCCATTTGATTGCGTATTATTTTCGATACGATGGTGAACTAGTCGCTGATTCGTACAATTTTCATGTGAATGCATCAAGTGTTCAAAATAAAGTTAACATGACAATTAATCGACGCAAAGACTTTACTGGTGACACAATTGAAATATTAGCCTATGCATCACCACAATCGTTTGTGGGCTTTGCTGCTCTTGACGAGTCAATAGTTCGCCTTTACAACGGTGGCAATATAATAACAGAGCTAATGGTCTATGATGAATTGTACTCGTTCGATAAAAATGCAAACACAAGTGCTTATCATACATGGAATGTTGAAATGGGAACTCCCTCGGATCGACTATTCTTTCCATCGCAATCGTACGCATATGATGCTCTATCAACATTTACGTACACAGGTGTGCTTGTATTTACAGACGTGAATCTATTTGATTCTCTAAGTGAATCTTTTGCGTCTTGTAAGCAAAATGGTTTATTTACATGTTTGGACGGTGCTAGTTGTTATGCGCCTAGTCAACGGTGTGATGGCAAATGTGAGTGTGAACGTGATTGTTCTGATGAATCGCAATGTGCAAATAAAGACGAGCCCTATTTTCGACCATTACATGAACGGTTTCAGCCAAAAATCGAGTTAATATATCAATTGAGTTGGCTGTGGAAAGACTCATTCACACTACCTGATGGTCGAGTTCAATTTGTGGCACATGTTTCAAAAGACATAGCAAACTATGTTGTAAATGCATTTGCACTTTCGAGTCTAACTGGTTTTGGCATTTTAAAGCATCCAGGTCGCGTATCAACAACAAGACAATTTTACATTCAAGTTGAAATGCCACCTGAATGTCGCCTTGGCGAACAAATTGGCATTCGTGTTAATGCATTCAATTTTCAGAGTAATCGAATCGAAGCTCTCATTATTCTCAATCCCTCGGAGGACTACAAGTTTGTAAATGTCGAAAGAGATGGTCTTGTGAGCAGTTTTTCTCCACGTTTAACCACTGGTGAACATCATGTTTTACTTATTATTCAACCAGGCAAGTCAAGACGAATTCACATACCAATAGTTGCAACACGTGCGGGAAGTGTTAACGTAAAAATAGATGCTCTTTCTGGTGCTAATCGAGATAGCTTTGAAGGAAAAATGGATGTTTTTTATGAAGGCATCACAAATATTTATCACACACCATATTTATTAAGTCTAAACAATATGCCGCGAATGGTTACAGAATTCGAAATAGTAACTAATCAAACATTTATTTTGCCACTTCAACAAACATGGTCGTACGTGCCTGGCTCGGCAAAAGCAACAGTTGCCGTAACAGGCGACGTTTGTGGTCCATTTTTTTATCTAGGTCTAGACATTAAATTTAACTCGGTGAATCAAGTTAGAAAATCGACGTCGTCAATTGAGGCCGGTGTTTTTAGCTTTGGAATGATGTTGAACTATTTGAATTACATGAGGAAAGGACATGGCGGAAGAAATTTTGATCTAAACAAAATTCTTAAAGTACTTGATTGGTTAAATTATGAGTATCAACGTATTTTGAATACGTACGAAAAGCGTGGATCGTTTAATCAATTTGGTAATAACAAAAATATTTTACATGAGACAAAAATTTAAGAAATTTTTTTGTTTATTTTTTGTTTATTTTTTTTTGAATTGTTAAGGTGTGCCAAAAACGGATAGCATTTGGGTGACAGCATGGGCTGTTACTGTCATAAGAGAAGCTGTTGATTCAAAATGGGAACAATATGGCCTGTTTGTAGACACAGAATTGTTTAATAAAACAATTCCTTGGTTAATATCGCATCAAAATCCTGTTAATGGTTCATGGGGCGAAATAGGTCCTGTTTACGATCGAAAATTTGTTTCAAATGTAACAAAAGATTGGGACGGCCAAGACGTTCGTTTGAATTTGTCTTTGACTGCTGAGTGTTTGATTGCGCTAAAGGTAAACTCGGATTTAAGAGGCTATGCAGCTCAGCTAATAAGCGACTCGATAAACAAAGCTCGACTCTATTTGGAAAAACATTTTACAAAAATAACAGACTCGTTCGAACGAGCCATTGTGACTTATGCACTTCATGTTACCAATTCGCCAATAAGAGAGTTTGCATTTCATGCGCTCAATGCAACTAAATACCAAAATGAATACGGAATTTATTGGTCGAATAGAGAAATACCAAAAATGAGAGTTTCATGGCCGTCAAAAAATCCAAGACAAAATTGGAAGCCCGAATCGAATTACGAAGCTCATGCGATTGCATCTACCGCTTATGCACTTTTAACTTATCTACATAGAGCCGAAAAAACTAATCGATTCGAAATCATGACTTGGCTGCAAACACAACGTAATCATATTGGAGGCATGTCAAGTACATATGATACATTACTAGCTCACAAGGCATTAACCCTGTACGCTATTAGTACAGGCGATACAATAAAGCAATATAATTTAAATATTAATTTTACCTCATCGTCATCAAATGATTTGGATTTTTCTCACATAACGATCAATGATTCAAACATGATTAACATGCAAGAGTATAATGTTGAAAATGTCTGGGGAAATTTAATGGTCGATGCTCAAGGTACAGGCTTTGCGTTAATACAGCTAAAAGTAGAGTACAATGTAGAGTATCCATGGTTGATTCGAAAACCGCCATATGAAGCGTTTAACATGTCAGTTGAAACAAGATTATACGGTAGAAATTTCTCCAATATTGATTATGATGTTTGTCTTAACTGGTTGCCTCAAAATAGTGTTTATTTGAATTCAAATCAATCTGGTCATGTTCAATTTGAGATACAAATACCTACTGGTTATCGAATTGAAGAGCGTCGATTGAAAATGTTTGTTGGTGTGCTTAGAAATTTGGGCGATGCTGAAAATGCACCAGGCCCTTCAGTTAATTTTTTGTTTGATTATTTAGATCAAGAGCCTATTTGTTTTACATTTACTCTTGAACGCTACATACCGGTTGCGAATTTGTCACGCTATTATGAAATGAAAGTATACGAGTTTTATGAGCCTGGAAACGCAAATCGAAACATGTATACTCTTAGAGATATTTTTAGTTTGAGTATATGTCAAGTTTGTGGTTCTTATCAATGTCCATATTGTCCATATTATGCTTTTGCTTGTCAATCTAAACAGATAAACTTGTTTGTCACTTTAGTATCATTTAATATGTTTCTTTTTTTTGTTTTTTTTTGAATAATATTTTTCAAAAATTCAAAATTTTTTAGGTTCTTTTTTTCTCAAAAGCTTTAAATTTTTGATGGTTCAATTGTTTTAATAATTGTAGTAAAACGTTTTATGAAAATCAATGGTTAAAAAAATCAAGACTTTTAGATGACTTTTTCTAAAAGATAAATTGATAATCTAACGTTCCGTTACTCGCATATCAAAAGCTCTGCTTCCCGTATCTTATTTTTAATTTGATTTTTGTTTTATTATTAGCAAACAAATTAATAAAAATTGTTTTTCTTTTATCATCTAATCGAATATAAAGTAATATGTCTATGAATTTTTTTGAGCTTTCTTTTAAATTTAAAATGCCCAAAATTTGATAAAGGTACATGAATAAAAAAGATACCATTTTATAGAAAAAAGTCAATACTGAGAGTTTTTTGTAATGTTCGAAATTCGGTTTAATATTGTTTTGTATTATTGTTTGTCGAATTTTCGCTTTATATAACAAATTCATATAAAGCGAAAATTCGTATATAATAATTTTTTTTTTGTGAAATTAGAGAAGACTATTAAATTTAACTTGTTTATAACAAAAATATGAAGCGGGTATAAAACTAATTAGCGATAAGCAGTTATTTTATTAAAAAGGATTAAAAAATGTTAATTTAACTTTTAGCCGTTACGTATACACTTCATTCTTTAAAAAAAATCATGTCAAAAAAGTGGTTTCCATCAATGTAACAATGTTTTTTACTTATAAATATTCGCTTGCTATTTCCTTCCTTTTCTTTATCCATTATCCCATCAATTGCTAACTTAAGATTATGTGAGTAAAAATTATGCAGGACAATCTTAATTTGTTTATAAGAAATCTTCGGATATAATAAATTATTTTTCAAGTAAATTGGAGTTTCTTATAACCGGAAAGTACTGTATTAAAAAAATACTCTGTAGTGATCTTGTTTTAACATTACCAAACTTTGACAAAATCATGGGCTTAAGAACCGATGCTTGTGATTATGGTTATAGTTCAGTTTTAGAACAAGAGCAAGATGATTGAACATTTAAACCGATTGCTTTTTTCTCGAAAAATTATACACCTGCCGAGAGAAACTACTCGACTCCTGAAAAAGAACTACTCTCAGTAGTAAAGTCGATAAAAGAAAACCATCAATACTTATATGGTAAACCGTTTCTTGTGCACACCGATTATCTTCCATTGACTTGGATCTTATCAAAACGTAACGTAAGACTGTAAAGATGGCTTCTTCGTGTGAGCATCTATGATTTTATCATCGAATACATAATAAGGACAATTTGTACCCCAAAATCGAGATTTCATTTTTAGGATTTTTGGAAAACCGACATGATAGACTTATTCTCCACCAAAAATTACATTAGATTACACAGGATTTAGATTTAGATTTAGATTGTCATATATTTCCATGATTTAATTGCGTTTTTTTTGGAATCATGGAAATATATGACAATCTAAATCTAAATCTAAATCCTGTGTAATCTAATGTAATTTTTGGTGGAGAATAAGTCTATCATGTCGGTTTTCCAAAAATCCTAAAAATGAAATCTCGATTTTGGGGTACAAATTGTCCTTATTATGTATTCGATGATAAAATCATAGATGCTCACACGAAGAAGCCATCTTTACAGTCTTACGTTACGTTTTGATAAGATCCAAGTCAATGGAAGATAATCGGTGTGCACAAGAAACGGTTTACCATATAAGTATTGATGGTTTTCTTTTATCGACTTTACTACTGAGAGTAGTTCTTTTTCAGGAGTCGAGTAGTTTCTCTCGGCAGGTGTATAATTTTTCGAGAAAAAAGCAATCGGTTTAAATGTTCAATCATCTTGCTCTTGTTCTAAAACTGAACTATAACCATAATCACAAGCATCGGTTCTTAAGCCCATGATTTTGTCAAAGTTTGGTAATGTTAAAACAAGATCACTACAGAGTATTTTTTTAATACAGTACTTTCCGGTTATAAGAAACTCCAATTTACTTGAAAAATAATTTATTATATCCGAAGATTTCTTATAAACAAATTAATTAAGAAATTCAGTGAGGCCTCACTGAATAGTAATCCCTTAAGGTGTGAAAAGAAAAAAAAAATTTCAAATTTCAAAATTTTGCATAATAATACTGCAAGTACTTTAAGTCGAATAAGTGACCCATTGATCGAATAAGTAGCATCGCCCTCGGTTAATAACTAAATATCTATTAAATTAACTTAGTAAATCGTCCCTGATAATACAGTATAGTTTTTAAAAAAAAACATATCGTACCAAAACTTCGACAGTCTTGTGTTTATTTGCTGCCAATACTCTTGAGAGTGTTGGGTGGCGAATATAAGGACCGTAGTTCAATTCCCCTCGACTGCTAAAAAGTTCAGGCAACAAAATAAAATCTTTGAAATACCGTCTATCTTTAATAGTAGCAACAATGTAATTTAATTCAAGTTCAAGTTTCTAACATGTAACCAACTAACAAAAAAAATATTACAAGAAAATAAGTCAATAATTCTTAAACAATAAAAACCATTGTTTAAAAAAATTGAAAAAAATAAATTATTGAGTTAAATATTTTTTTTATTGAGTTATTTTATAACTCAATCAACTCAATTTTTAATTCAAGTGAAAACTTCACCCCAGTGATTTTTTTTATTTTTGAAAAAAAATTTTTTATTTTCAATTTATACATTTTATTTTATTGAATAAATGGAGAGTTAATCAGTCTTTAATTAGGCAAGGACACTAACCTGTTGATTAACCTTGAACTTGATTAAACTTTGACACAGTTAGAAATTAAAAATTGAAACAATTTTTTAAGCTTTGAGTTTTATGAATTGCAATCAAAGGACTAATAGTAGTGGGGCTATAGGCATTAACTTAAAATGTCATATCTTAATGAATAAATAACTACAGTCATCCTTCGATTATGTCACGGTGTTTGTTCCAGCCAAAATTGGGGATATAATCAGATTGGGACATAATAAAAAAAATTTTAATTCATAGTTTTTATAAGCATTTACTCTTACAAAAACATTATTAGTCTAATACAAAACATAATTCTTCATTAATGGCAAATAATGAACCTTTAAAAATTTTAGATTCAAGTGGCTTGATTCAACATGAGCTGAACAGTTGTCTACAAGAAGTAACGACTCTTTTTCTAATTGAAAGTTCTAATTTGAAGCAATTTTAGTTTCATTTAATATTTTTTGACGTTTTTGCCCAGGCATTTTTTTTTATTATTCAAAATAATAAACTTAATGTGAACTTTCGAGAAAACGGGACATAATAAAGTTAGAATTTTAAGTACAAAATATTGCATTGTTCTTTTTTTTGATGACATCATGAAATTATGGGACTAATTATTGGGACATAACATAATAAAAAGATTACTGTACTATTTTATGAATAGCCTAGTCAACTAAATATTAGAGAAAAATAATAGATCTTTAAAGATCTTTGAAAATTAAAAGATTTTCTATGAAAAATTTGGAGATTTAATTTTTGAAAGTCTGAAGAAAAAGAGTATTTATAAATTCTCTTTGTGTGACAGATCCTTTTTCATTATTTCAAATTCTAACTTGGAAAAATTGAAAAAAATCTCTATAATTTCGACCATACCCCATAAAAATAAATAATATTGAGTTTTCAAAAAATTTCAAAAATAAATTTTCAAAAAAATCCAATTATCAAATTTACATTTATTGGCATGACACCAAAATCGAAGAGGACGGTTTCTAAACGATATTTCTGTTTTTTTACAGTAAAATATAACAAAGCTAAGGGTAGTTGAGATATAAGTGAAGACTCAGGTCCCACATATTGGAACAATTTCTCAATAAATCTTTTCCGCCAATCGGCACTTTTAAAAATGATCATTTGATTAAATATTTTGAATAACAGGTCCCACTACCTCGGAACTAACACAGAAATATTGCCCTCCATCTAAGCTACAAATTGACATATAAAAGTGCTATATTTAACGTCTAATAAAAAAGTTGATTTTTCTGAGTACATGTATTAAAATCGATTTTTACAGGAAGCATACATCCTGCCTGGCTGATTTTTTTTTTCAAATGAAAGCTTAGAAGATTTTCTATCGAATTCTGATGAGTTGGTCTAAAGTTTATTTTTAGTTTTTGAGAAAACCATAGGTCCGTGAAAATAGTCTGAGGTCCGTGAAAGTTTTTTGGGAATTTCTCACGAACCGTAACTTTTTGGCTTTCATAAACGGGTCCATATAAAAGTAAAAGTAATTATCTATCCAATGCCATATGAAAATCTTAGGTTGGACCTTCCCTTCAGGAAAAAAGTATAGGTCCGTTTTTTTCAAAAAAAAGCCGAATTATCAATCAAACCAGATTAGTTGGAAAATAATTTTTTTTGTTTTAATGTTGCGTTTCTGATCCATTTTGAATTTAAGAAGTTGATAACACAGGCAAGTCGTCGATTCAACTTTAATTTCATTTTACTACATATTGTACCCTTTTAAAACGGCGACTTTAGTTCTCGAACAAAGACTATTAGTAGCGATTTGTAGAGAAAATAATGAGATTAAACGAGTTCTCAATGCTTTTTCACAATATTGGGATTATATTTTTTGAGGCATTATTATTATTTTTTTTTAAATGATAAACTTGATTAAATACTAAACGGAAAAATATTTTTACTTGAATTTGAGATTTTTATTTTAAAAAAAAATGACAAGACAAAAAATTTCCTAAATCATACCGAAAAGTATTTCCTAAAAATAAAAGAAAAATTTTCTCATAAACACTTTCTTCGACATGCTGCTCGTCCCATGGAATTCCAACTAGTACATCGACAAAATTTACTGCAACAATCCGAATGTCGACGACATGGTTTTGAGTTTAAACGACACGCATTTTTACTCCGAATATTGAGGCCAGCTTGTTCGCCATAAACACTGTACAAATATTTGTTTATTGAGTTTATTGATACATATGGATGATTTAAATATATTGAGCTAAATTTTTTCGAATAAATTTTTGATTTTATGTCATCAATAGGAAGACCTTTTTAAAAATTTAAAAGTAATCTTTTTTTTTTGATTTTTTTGCTTGTTTTAAATTAAATATATATTTACTTTGTTTCAAATTCCAATAACAGCAAACGAATTCAAAAAAAAATAATATAATCAAGCAAATGAGGAAAATTCTAATCATTATAAATGATGGATGATAATTGTTGTGATGTTTTTTTTTTATTTATTTATTAGGAATTGAGAGGAAGATATTTTTTTTTAGAAATTAATTAATTGTGAACTCTTCGCTTGACAATACACAAACAAAATTAGAACAAAGAGAGACATTAATTATTTATATTTATTTTTTATATATTATTTGTGTTACTGTTGCTGTTTATGTGATTAGTGTTAAGCAAAAAAAACGACCTTTACAAATTTTATAATTTCACAGTAAATTATATGAGAATTATCAGTTAATGAAATTCAATAACAAAGACGTTTTTTAATGTTTTTCTTAAACAATGTTCTATTTTTAAATATATTAACATAATGAACTTTGTATAAACGACTTGGTATGACCGATTTCTTAGAAACGACAAATTAATAACAAAAACTTTACTCAAACATAATTAAACATAATGGTTTGAGAGTTGGTCTTGCAAACAGCGGGTTGCGAGTCCAACTGGAGAAAATTTTCTCACTGTTTCTGTATTAGGTTGCGATGTGTTTGATGGGAATTGTAGCTCAGTTAGTATCGTCGGTTGATCAATGCGTCACAAAAATGTCAGTTCGAATACCTCTCGGGTCAAAATTTTCTTAAAGAAGCAACTAAACTAGCAAAAGATTTTAAATGCCATTGGTGTAAAATCGAGTTTAAACACACCAAAGCCGAATGTCTTGAATGATTTCAATTCGAAGGTACATACTTATAGTTTATAGTTTATATAATTTATATAAAATGGCACAATAATTGATACACACTCAAAGTGTTGTATCTGTGAATTACTTTATATTAGGTTACAACGGTACAAATTTCAAAATTAAGAATTAAATAAAATTGAAAAAGTATGAAAAAATATTAAATGCCCATGACGATATATCCAATGCCAAGTTTGCTTGCAAGATAGCTGAAGAGAATGTTTTACAACGAGCCAGTAATGAGGAATTATCAATTAATAAAATTGTTCAGCAGCAAATGGCAGATCTTTCTAAATAAGGTCTCGACCATGTTCTTGTTTTGTTAAAGGGTAAAAGTGAAGTCATTTACAGGAAAATGATTCACTTAATAAAAGAAGCATGCTTGGAACGTAACATTGATTTCAATCCAGAGATTTTGGCCATTGACTTTGAACTCGCTTCTATCAACGCTTTTCGATTTTATTATCCCTAGATCAAAGTTGTTGGATGCCAATATCACTTTTCTCAAGCTATTCGTTGTAATATTGATAACATTGGTTTGAAAATTCAATACTCAACAAACGATGGAATCATGCTAACACAGTAGGCCCTCGTGGAAGGTTTCCAATTAAAACTAAACAATTGGATTAAAAAACCTCAACAAGACACATATGAACTTATTGAATTATTCAAATTAATTGAGAACGGGGTTTCAGTGGAGTTTACAAGTCGTTTAATGAGAAAGTCAGCTCCAAAGAGAAGACCAATTGATATTGAAAAAGACAACCGATACAAAAATTTATTAGATAATTTAGAAAAAAACATAATCGATCTTAAACAATATTTGCGTTCATGTACTTAGTTGGTAAATTTTGACAATATTATGACCATTGTATAATCGTTAGACACTATTTTTATAGAACACTCTTTTTTGTAGGCACATTTTTATTCGAGGTACAGTTTTCTTAATTAAATAAAAGTCTCGTTTCTATTTAGTCCTTTTTTTTTTTTACTTTTTTTACTATTTGTAATAAGTCCCATTATTATATGAGTCCCAAAATGACACTAAATCACTTTAATTTACTAATTAATTGATTATTATGATGTAGTGTCTTACATTAGTACTTTTAGGCCCGTCTATCCGATGCTATCGTTAGACGTCTTAGAGCATGATTAAATGCTCAAACTAACTCAACTTTCTAAAGTTAACTGAACCAATGATATCAGCAAGATGATGCATGACTATTTTGAAAAAAAAATTTTAGTTTTAAGTTTCCAAACTCAATATAAAAGTTGTTATTAATTGAACCATCAATCTTGAACTATATACCAAATTGAGATCATATTAATTATATCACTTACATTTTGATTGGCCAATACTTTGTAAAATAGGATTATTTGTAATAAATTAGAATTTTAAATTGACTTTTTTATTTTACTTTTTAAAATTATCTTCTTTTTTTATAAAACCTTAGGGTATGTTGTGCAAACTTATGGCGCATTTAAATCAAATCCATTAACATTGTATGAATTCTGAACTCTGCAAGAAGTATTTGCAGAACATACCCTAAGGTTTTACATTAAATGTTTACTTTGGCCGAATTAATCTGCAGAAGTAAAACCTCGTCTCTACTTTTAGTAAATATTTTAAAGTTTTAATTGAGCTTTTTGATTTTCTATGAATTGATTTTCAATTTCAAATCGACTCGATTAAAGCGTTGTCAAAAGTATTTATTCAAGTACGTTATGCTTTGGTTTCATTTACCAAACAGTTTTTTTTTTTAATTTATGTTGGACGCAGTCACTCTCTTTTAGTTTAGCCCACCATTTTGACTGAATCTAAAGAAGAAATCCATGATTTAAAAAAAAAGAGAGTCAATCCTTCAATTAAAGTAGGAACATGCATTCAACCTTAAGAGAACCTGTTTTGACAATGCTTCGTGTAAGAGATTTCGAAAATAAAATTTATTAAAAACTTTCATATTCATAATCTACTATGAGTTTAATTCCATTAGATTTTTTTTTTGCTCAACAAAATTCTATTTTTATCTTATCTAGTATTTCCTATATCTAGACTTTGTATTCATTTATTAGTCATTTTAAACTGGCTTTTTTTATTTTTATTTTTGGTAAGTTATTTTTTGGTAAGTTGTAAATTAAATTTTGAAATCGCTTTTTATTTTTTTGTACAACCAATTAAGAAACAAAAAAAATAAAATGGAAATTAATGAGAACGAGGACAATCTTGCCGTGACGAGAATTGTCGATAAATTCAAAAAATACACAAATTCGTTTACAGTTGACTCTAAGAAATTTTATAATTTCTTATTCAATAAAGAGACACACAAAGTTCTTGGACGAGACGGTCTAAGCTGGGCTAAAATATTACTCTTTTATTCTGTGTTCTATACAGGAGTAGCTGCCTTTTATTTGGCTTGTTTTGCTGTTTTTTTGACTACTGTCTCGTATGATAGGCCTAAATACTTTGGTGAAAGTAGCACAATGGCATCGACAGTACGTCTAAATCCTGGGCTTGGTTTTCGTCCTCAAATTAATCCGGAAGATAATCTCATAGCATATGAAATACCAAATGAACACGATAAAAAAATACTCATTCGTAATATGAGAGTTTTTTTGCACAAAAATTATGATTCAAAACATGAAAACGGAAATCCAATTGAAAATTGTTCGTCACAAAACTTGGTCGACTTAAGAAACGAATTTGTGAATTCAAGTGCTTATTGTCAATTTGATTATAAATCAATATTGGACGGAACATCATGTGATTCAAGCAATTCTTTTGGCTATTCAAATGGACCATGTGTTATTTTAAAATTAAATAGAATTATTGGATGGATACCAAAGGCGTACAAAAAAATGCAAGATCTACCATTAGACCATTTTCTTATTTCAAATCGAAGTGAAATTCTAAAAGATAATATTTTAATTTCATGTGATGGCAGACTCGCAGCGGACAAAGAAGCACTTGCAAAATCAAGTATAAATTACTATTCAGTCAACTCAAAATATTTAAATACGACAAAAATTGGTCTAATGCCTCATTACTTTTATCCGTATCTAAATCAAAATGGTTACAAATCACCACTTGTATTTGTTCATTTCAATAATTTGCCTCGCAATCAAACAGTAACTGTTCTATGTCGAGCCTATTCGGCAAATATCGATTCAGACGATAGAATACGACAAAGAGGAATGGCCATATTTAAATTGTACTTTTCTCAATGACTATATGAGTCAAGAACACTTTACTTTATAAATTTTTTGACTTGTCAAATAAATATTAACAAAAATTCTAATGCTTAATTTTAATTAATTCATTTTCTAGTTCTAACATTATTTCTAATCTGTATCATGAGTGTAAGCTACTTCGTAAATAAAAAAAAAATATAGAATAATAGTAGTAGTTTTATTGCAGTATAGTAAACAATACAAGGGCTTTGCCCTTAACGGACCATTGCAGTAATTTCTTTCTTCGTTACTCATTGGAGAAGTAATTTCTTTCATGACTCCAAATACTTGCTTGTCGATTGTTGATTTGAAACTATTAACTGACTTGGCTACTATTACACTTTCTGGCAACTCATTCCATACAGTTACCACTCTATTGGTGAACAAAATTATTTATTTTATTTTATTCAATTAGAATTAACCAGTCATGGCCAAAAAATCTTTTTTTCCAACTAATCGGGTATTCGAATGTCCATTCAAAAGGGTATTCGGCCATTCGGGTATGCGAAAGAGTTGTCATGATTTTTTTTATATTTTAAGGGTTGGCCAAAGGGGGACTTGTGACCTGGGGGTTTCGGAGTTAAAGGGGAAAAGCTGTATCAAGCTTAGAAAAAAGAAAACTTTAAACTGAAATATCAGGGTAGTTAAATCCGGCGTGGGTTTAACTACCCACGGTTCTAGGAGTTCTTTTCAAATATGACTCGTCTCAGTTACTCTGTCAAAAACAATAGTTGATTCAGTTCTAAGCGTTTACCATATTTAAGCCCTAGGAAAAATGATTTTGAATAATCGTTCATATTCCTAGGAAAAAAGAAATTATTCTAATTCTAATAAGTTCGTATAAATCTAATTCTAATAAGTTCTTTAAATAAAATATTGCCCATATCTCCCCCTTTGAAATCTGTTAAAGTTTTTAAAGGATGAATACCCTTTGAATAATTGGATAAAAGAAAATTTTGTCCATACCTCATTTTTACCAAGGGATGCCTAAATTTAGCCACTCTTGAGTGAGTTGAATCTGATATCATAAAGATTCTGAAAGAGGAAAAAATTTTGAAAGATGCTACTTTGAGATAAATTATCTGAAAGTAGCATTGACTTGTGAAAGATAATTATCTGAAAAATAAAACCAAGGATAGAAAAAGATAATTAAGTGTGAAAATATTATTTTAAAAATTCGAACTTGTGAAAAACACAAATTCAATTTCTAAGTCGCTATTGCAATACTTTTTTAAATCGGTTATGGTGGTTTTCTCAACTAACGGATTAACACATTCTCATGAAAAAATAATCGTAACTTTTATGGTTTTGGTCGAAAGTTCATTAAAAATTCAGTGTGAACTCATTTATTATATTATCCCTTGAATGTGTTAAGGGATTAAGAAACGTGAAATTTCAAAATAATGAACGATTTGCAGCAAGTTACAACATGCAACAACTATCATTAACACTATTTACACTATTGAACACTCAATGAAATGAATACTTACCAATCAAAATTTACTTACTTATTGATTAAATAATTGATTAAATTATAATTATTAGGAAACTTTGACTATTAAAATAAAGCAAACAAAATTTTAAAAAATAAAGCAAAATGAATCAAAACAGCAAAAGATTGATTCTAAGTTCTCATGGAAATCCAATGATTGCGAGGAACGAAGCTAATAACCAGACGTGAAAAACTAATACCGAGTGATTTTGAGCCTTTGTTCGACCGCTTGATTTCTATTGGATTAAAAAGTACAGGAATCTATTGGCTCGCAACATAAAAAAGATTAAAAGAACAAAAAAATAATTGACTAATTGATTAATTTTTTTGTTTCCTTTTCATCTTGTTTTTTTTTAATAATACCGAATTCACATCTAATTGATAAACAATAGAAAACATCTGTTCAATTATCAATTAACATTTAACCTTATAGATAACTTTCACATTTCAAAAGAAAAGACTTAGAACAGCCCTAACGATTCCTATCAATTTCGGTTATTACAGCCATGCTTCCCCCTTTTATAGGGCCATTCCTTCCACCCGTTTGTAGGGCCATGTTCTCCATTTTTTCGTACATTCCTTCCACCCTTTCGCATTTCTATGTCAGCTGGCTCAATGAAAGGCCTATTTTACAACTGAAACCTTAAGAGATATAATGAAAGGCTTTTTATGGTTCATTAGATAACCAGTTTAGCTTATTTGACCTTCAGATAAGGACAAAATCGCCAGGTCCAACTTTATGAAATCTTAATGATGCTGAGGTTACGCTTGATGTTTCGTTTCTATCTCCTAAAAAAAGCTAATATCGTCGACTGGAGGTTAAAACTTAGAAAGAACCACATAAAAGGTATCTAATCGTTTAAGTAGACTAGCAGTTACCTTCTTGATTACTAGGTAAAGATGACAAAGCCTTTTTTCCAAACTTTTAACATGGAGTACTTTAAAATAAAATTACCAACACTAGGCCTCTTTAGAAATTAAAAGTACCATGCTTTTTAAATATACCCCCCATTCTGAAATTTCACATTCAAATTTTTAGGCCGTTTTTCGCCTGTAAACAACATCTGAACCTTTAATTAAATAAATCTTTAATTTTTCAACTTGTGTTCACCTACCTAGTCTTTGTTAAAAACATAGAAAAAGTAATTTGGTAAAAAAAAAATCTATCAACTTGTTCCCTGATCCGTCATCTCAATAAAAGTGGAGACAAACTGCTCAATATTCCGTCGAACCTTTACCAAACACTGGAAATCTTCGACAATTAAGCCTTTATAATTTTTTTTGTAACAAACCAGCTGAATTTTAAGAAACTAATCAAATTTAATAGCTCGTATAGTAAAACACCGAAGCCTTAGCTCTTAAATTATTTCAATTCATTGGTATGTGCCACTAACTGTGCTAACATTATTTAATTAAATAAAGAACTTATAAATCTCATTTATTTAAATACCATTCGACCTCCGTAACTTGCAGTTTCCCGCTCTTAACAATTATATTTAATGCCTTAATAAGCCAGTGTGAAGTTTCATTTTTTTCGGTTTCAATTATTTTTTAGTTAAAAAAAAAGTCTTTCAAAATGTTAAAAAAAATTTTCAATTTCCTAACAGTACACATTTTAAGATCCCTGTTATCTTTAATAAGGCAAAGCGGTAAGTGAATATGGTTAAAAAGATTCTATTGTAGGAGGTGTATATGTTTTTTTTTCAGCAAATGGAATGAGTTAAAAATTTTGGAAAAAAGAGACTGTCAAGGTAATACAAAAAAATTAACGCTTCGTTACTCGCAATATTAAAGGCTCTGCCTCGGATATCTTACTAATCGGTCATGATATTTTTATTAAGTGGACAACAATTTCAATCGGAAGCATTTATCGAGATGAGCTAACAAAGGTCTAGACAGAAGACTACGACATGCCGAAGATGCCGAAGATCGAAAACATTAAAGACAAATTCAGTAAATCTGATCACTGGACGTTCACTCAGGAATTCAATATTCCACTACAAAGGAATAATTATGATTGTGGTAATTTTTTATGCAAATTTTCACAACATAAGTTTGAAGACTTTGAATTTTTGGCTCGAGATATGGATTTTTACCGTCGCAATGTCTTATTATCTATATTATTAAACAAAATCATTCGAATTTGAAATCCTATTTCTTAATTTTTCATAATTAACTTTTTCTTTTTTTTCTGTTTTCTGTTTGGGCAGTATCATCCAATAAAATTTCTTCTAATAAATTACAAAAAAAAAAATTCTCGCTTTTTTGTTTTGTTGCACTTTAATTTCACACTTATTCGTTTTTCTTTTTCAAAGTCGGGTGGAAAAAACCACTGAGCCTTTTTAAATCCTAGGTCTTGTTCCAAAAAGTTTCATTTTTCGATACTTTCATTCGGAGATTAAGAGGGTGCGAAATTGGCTAATAATCATCAGTCATTTAGCACTTGATTATCATTAGGGCCCACCAAAATATGCGAAATTTTGGACCCCAAATATGCGCTATTATATGCAAAAAATATGTGTAAATATGCGCTTATATATGTGCCCAAATATGCAATATATGCCCATATATATGGCAAGTTTTTTTTACAACATGGCATTATTGCGCCCTTTTAAAAAAAAACTAAAAAAAGAAAAACATTCGAAGAAAAAAACATCTAATATATTAAACCGAATGTGCTGAATCCGATTTTCTACTTTGTTTTTTACTAGCATTTTTATTTTTTCTTAGGCAGCTTTCCAAAGATGGATATTTGCCCTTTGCTTTGTTAAGTTAATTTTGCAACTTAATTTTTTTAATATTTTATTTCATTTTCTAAACTAAGATATTTATAAAAAGTTATCACTAGTGGTAACGACATGAGTTTTCTTCATTACGTCCAAAAAAAACTTGTTTTTGTTTTCACTTTGCACTTTTTTTTGTAAATGTTCTCAAGGGGTTTTAATGTGAATTTATAAGAAAACGTTTGTCTGTTATTTAATAAATGGTTTGGCCAAATTCAACGATCAAAACTTTTACCGTCGGTTAGCTCTAAGATACAAGACACTTTTTTTTTTCCAAAATCATAGGGGTAACTTTAGAGTTGCACGTGGTTAACCGAATTTTAGACGGTTTAATTTAGTTATTGCTTGATTAAATAGTCATCATCTTAAAAAAATCATTTCAGCTTATTGAACTTTAAATTTTCTATCGGTTGATACCATTTAGTCTAAAATTTTATAAAATCTTTGATGACTACTTAAGATATTCTTCCATAAAAACATTCGATTAACTTAACCGGTTAAAAAAACGGTTTAATTAAAATTTTGATAGTCATGGAAAAAAATGACATATAAACAAGGTGTCAATCGATAGAGAATTTTAAGCTCTACAGTCTATTAACTTTTTGAGGCTATGGTTACTTCTCAGTTTTTAAAAAATTAATTTTACTATTTTAACTGGGTTAACCGTTAGCAACCCTAGGTAACTTACATTTTTAAACTTAATTTATTTTTTTATTCTAGAAATCATTACATGTTAAGTAATTAACGGTTCTTAAATCCGAAAATCGGTATCTAAATGATCTTTTTTATGCGTTTTAAGGCTCTAAGTCAGTTTTTTAGAGGATCAAAGAGGTGCTGTCGAACTTTGACTTAAATGTTGCAGGAGCCCATAAGGATCGTGTTTGTAAGCGAATATTAACCAAAATTGTCATTTTCTAAAATAAAAATGATCGCGAGAGTGTTGGAGTACTTTTTTTTTTAAATCTTCGTTTAGGAAAATTTAGCATCAGAAAAGTCTAAGTTCTCTGAATTGACTTTACTCAAAGCGGACTTTATTAGTAATTTAAGAATTCCCAAGGAAAGTTTTTCTTAAAAAATACTCTTTTTTGATTTTGTATTGTTTTTAGTCAAGTCATTTCTTTGATTTTATAAGGCGGTCTCAACTAATTACAGAAAAATTACTTAAAAATTGACTGAAAAAGGATATTTTAATGATCAAAATATCAATTATAATGATGTTTTATTTTAAAATTAATAAACTTTTACTTGATATGCAACTTTGATAGAGATTTTTCAAATAAACAAGATAAACATTTTTTTCATTTAAAATTTTTAAAAGATGACGAGAAAAGTTAATTCGTCCAATTTTTATTTTTTAATAGGTCTTCGAATTTAAAAAAAAATACAATTTTGTTTTTGAGATGTGCGTTAGGGTCGTAATGTGAAGCGTGAGATGAAAGAATCATTTGTGAGAAGGATGTTAATTAAAAAGGTCTCTTTACAAATCGTTAAATCTAAATAACGAGTTAAATACGAAATTTTCTGTATTTTTTCCGCTTCATACAATAAATTGTATTAATGTCTCTAACACAACTCTCACAACCTTCTAATGCTAACAATTATTTTTATTTCTAACGTTTCCTCACACTATGAGTTAAAAAATCAATAACAAAAACATAAAGATTCAAACTTTTAAGGTCATTTTTCTAAAACTTTGAAAATTTGAAATTATGTTTTTTTGGGTCATGAATTCAATTTAATTGTTAAAACTTTGGATCTTCCAAAGTGTAATGCCTCTAAAATATTTTTGAGGAAGATTTTCGTATAAAAGTTGTTCATTCTTTGTATAAGTACATCACAGGACCCCAGATATTAAGTTTTAAAAGTTTCATAGGTCATGATATGTTAAGACTGCAGCCTAATCACCAGTTTTCTAGAACAAAAAAAGATTTCGAATGATCATAGAAATTAATAGGATCATGAATTCGTCGAATATTTTAGAAAGTCCCAAAAGTTAAAAAGAATGTTTCGATGCGGTCAACTCGACGAACATCTCGAGATGCTAGAAAAGTCAGTATTAGTGACAAAACGAAATTGGTGACAAAGAGTCATTTATTCGATTTCTGTATTGTTATTATCACAAGTTATTATTCAAGTCTTAACTGGTCTTCAGGAAGGTATGTCATGTCGACAAGTATCAATTTTGGGAGCAAAGTGATATCTTTTTATTGAAGCAATTTTCAGCTACTTGTTTACCAAATGTTTTTTTATGGTATTATTGTTTATTATATTTTGACTTAACTACTTTAACTCTTTGAATAGCTCGTCATCCTCATTTGCACTTTATAACCAAATTTAAATGGTTCAAGGTTAATCAACAGGCTAGTGCCCTTGCCTAATTAAAGACTGATAAACTCTCCATTTATTCATTAATTAAAAATAAAAATTATAAATTGAATATAAAAATTATGTTTTCAAAAATAAAAAATTTTTAAGTTTAAATTTAATTTATCAAAAATTTTTTCATCATAAATTAGATTGATGTTGTTGAATATTGACAGCTTGAATGTAGTAAACTTTAGGACCATTCTGTTAACAATGAATTTGTTAGCTTTTTTTGAATACACATACCCAAATGTATTCTCACCACTCTTTGTTTTTGAACTTGGTACCATAAAATCATTCTTATTTCTCAAGTTGTATTCAATCTTTCTTGATTCATTCGATACTAATTGTTCTTTGAGTTGTGTTGGCGCGTTATCAAATGTTATAATTTTGAAAGAGAAGGACAGCATTCTCTCCAAAGTTCGATGTTGAAACGCAAAAAGACCATACTTTTCCAATGAATTATTCAAATCATTGAAGACACACGACTCTATTCTTAGTTTTAGTAGTTTAAAAATACATAAATAAAAACAATTTGCAAGCCTTTGAATGGCTTCTTTCGAATAATAACAAATTAATCTGAACACATAATCAAAAAAGGGTAAAATAAAGGTTTTGAAATTTGAATTTTTACAGAAGTACATAGATAGAAAAGTCTCTTGATCGAAAAGAGCTTACGATTTACAACTAGACATGTTTCTGAAACCAGCTTCATAAAATTTAATTTTGAATCTATGGTAAAACCTAATAATTTAAATTCTTTAACAGCACTAATTTTTAGACCTCTGATTACAAAAAAATCAGGAATTTCAATCTTTTTTTTGGTAAAAACCATGAAAAAAGTCTTACTCCAGTTTATATCTACTTTGTTGAAGTTACACCATTAAGTCAATTCATCAATAACGCACTCAAATTCTTTGAGAACTTCATCTAGTCGTTCTCCAGTTCTAGTGAGAGTTGTGTCAGCAGCAAAAAGCTCCATAAAGGCTTTGAGGATACAAAAAGGAAGATCATTGATAAATATTAGAAATAGGAGTGGACCAAGAACTGAGCCTTGAGGAACTCGCATTTTTAGTTTTGCTAAAATAGAGGAAGAATTTTTCATTTTGACCAATTGAGACTACAAAAAAATCAGAAATTTCAATCTGTTTTTTGGTAAAAACCATTATTCCAAAAATTATTCCTCCAGTCTTATCTGCCCCAAATGCCCAAAGACATATGTTACAGAGTTTTGGCATCAAAAGCACATCACTCAGTGTGAAGGTCTTGGTCTTAAAAAGCCAAAGAGTAAGAAGGGGCTTTTTTTGGAAAAAAAAAACCTTATGAGTATAACTCCTACACCTTATACAGCTGATCTTCTTCCTCAAGTATTTTCCTTTAATGACGACTTCTTTAATAAGAGAACATATGTCCCCACTTTTCTTAATTATATGGACAAGCTTAAAAGCTTTAGGGAGAGTAATGAGGGGAGTTTACGTATTCTTCATCTTTACGTAAACTCATTATTTTTAAAGAAAAATGAGATTCTTGAAGTTCTTCAGGTCATGTCTTGGCGTGTATGACCTGATTTACTTAAATGAGACAAAATTAGATGAGTCTATCCCTGATTCATTTATCTCTTCTACCAACTACTCGATAATACGTAGATATAGATTGAGGGATGGAGGAGGTGTCATGGTCTTGGTCAAAAAGAATTTAAAATATTGAGGACTCAGGTTTCTAAAGATTTTGAGGGAAATTCGATTGACCTTCGAACTGCTACTAAAGATCAACTCGGATAAGTGTAAAACTAAACAAATCTGGAGAGACTGCTGTAAAGCAAATTGACCACATAATCTACCAAGATGACCAGAGTCCAAAATCCGAAGTAATAGGCTGTCCATTCAATTGAGCTGTTTGACATGAGTAACCAGGCCTGAAACCATGTGACCTCTAAAGAAAATATTGTTATTCTCAAAATAAAAACTTTGCTGTATTGCCCGGTAGTTGTTCATATCTGTCTTATGATCTTTGTTTTTATAAAGTGGGGTCACAACGGCTATTTTCCAATCTTCTGGAATTTTTCTTAATTCCAAACAACAGTTGAACAGCTGTAGAAGAATTGGGCAAAAAATTTCAGGCAAAGCCTTAAGTACCTTTGTGTGAATCCCCACGTGTCCAGGCGAGCTAGAACTTGACAGTTCATTCAACGTCTCTTCAATATCACGAATATTGAATGTGCCGAAAGAAAAGCCAGGATTTTTAAATGTATTCGATTTTTTAAGTTCTTTGAACTTTTCGAATATAAACTTTGCTGACTCGTTTTCAGTAGAAAACGAAGATGATTCAATGTTTGTAAAGAAGTTATTGAAGATCAGCGTCACCAATCGTGCCTGAACGTCACCATTCTGAATTATCTCAGGGTAATCTTCAGATTTATCGCTTATTAGTTACACAGACGACTTATAGAATTGCCAGAATTTTTTAGAATTCTTGAAATCTTTTGTCGTCTGTGTCTGAGAAAATTCTTTAATTTTCAGCTTATTTGAATTTTTAAACTCCTTTCTAGCTTCCTAGTAATCCAAATGATCTTGAACACTTTTACTATCGGAGTAGAGGCTATGACAATAATCTCTATAGTTCTTAGAGATTCTCAGTTCCTCATCAAACCATGGGCATTGGTTTTGAGACTTGTTTTTAAAAGTCTTTAGAGGACAGAATAGATCAAGATTTTCACACTGAGTGATGTGCTTTTGATTCCAAAACTCTGAAACATATGTCTTTGGGCATTTGGGGCAGATAAGACTGGAGTAAGATTGAAATTCCTGATTTTTTTGTAATCAGAGGTCTAAAAATTAGTGCTGTTAAAGAATTTAAATTATTAGGTTTTACCATAGATTCAAAATTAAATTTTATGAAGCTGGTTTCAGAAACATGTCTAGTTGTAAATCGTAAGCTCTTTTCGATCAAGAGACTTTTCTATCTATGTACTTCTGTAAAAATTCAAATTTCAAAACCTTTATTTTACCCTTTTTTGATTATGTGTTCAGATTAATTTGTTATTATTCGAAAGAAGCCATTCAAAGGCTTGCAAATTGTTTTTATTTATGTATTTTTAAACTACTAAAACTAAGAATAGAGTCGTGTGACTTCAATGATTTGAATAATTCATTGGAAAAGTATGGTCTTTTTGCGTTTCAACATCGAACTTTGGAGAGAATGCTGTCCTTCTCTTTCAAAATTATAACATTTGAAAACGCGCCAACACAACTCAAAGAACAATTAGTATCGAATGAATCAAGAAAGATTGAATACAACTTGAGAAATAAGAATGATTTTATGGTACCAAGTTCAAAAACAAAGAGTGGTGAGAATACATTTGGGTATGTGTATTCAAAAAAAGCTAACAAATTCATTGTTAACAGAATGGTCCTAAAGTTTACTACATTCAAGCTGTCAATATTCAACAACATCAATGTAATTTATGATGAAAAAATTTTTGATAAATTAAATTTAAACTTAAAAATTTTTTATTTTTGAAAACATAATTTTTATTAGAAAAATTTTTTTTAGAAAAAAAAAATTAGTATTTGACTATCAATGAGAGATTATGATAAAATTCATCTACCTTATCTTTATTATAATTACTTAAAATCTCTCTAACACGATTTTCACGTTTTATCTGTTCACAATTGCGACTTGGTACTAAGCCTGTTTTAAGTTTAATTAAACTATCTTCGGTTCTTTTTTGTTCCTTTCTCAAACTTTCAACTAAATCGTAGATTAACGGATGACTCTTGAGCATCGAACCGAAAGCATTATGCCAAGATTCGACTGAATTAGTTGTTCTCGGAAGTTGATTCACTACTCTCGAATGAATGCTCCAAAATTCTTTATCAAATAACGGTTTATCTCTTGTTTTTGTTACTTTTACACCTCTACCGCGACCAGTCTTTGTTATTTTTTCTTTGCCAATATAATACTCTTCAAAGTATTCATATAGTGAATTAATTTTATTCTGGATTGGATCATTTAGATCAAGACTGGACTTAATATAGTCAAATATGTAATTAACATCATCCGGGGGAACATAACACAAAACTACTATTAGCTTGATCAATTTTCGATAATCAACTTCTGAGTCAAAATCGTTATAAGCATCTTCAAGATCTAATCTTTGAATTTTACGCCATATGGATTGATTTATATGGAAAAAACAACCATAAACTTGACAGCCTGGAAATATCTGTCTAACTGCGATGATATAACCCGTTTCAAAATCACAGTTAAAGGATTTGGGGAATTTGGCCAACTTCGACGATATGACTTCCAAAAAACGTTCGTACATCATTTGAGTCTTACGAGGTAGAAAAGCGTAAACTACTGGATAACATTTAAAATTGATCAAAGCATGTAAACTATACACTTGCATGAAGTGTGTCGGTGCAATGTCAAACGTTCAGTCGGCAAATACGACTCCATTTTCGGGTAATTTCAAATTTTTTTCTGTACCTAAGATAAAAAATCGCTCTTTGTCGTCAACTCCGGAATCGTAAATCAAAATATTTTCGAGGGGATTTCAAGTCTTTGAGATAGTCAGGTTTTGCTTCTTTTTTTTTACGACTAATGAACAATCTATCGGCATTGTAAGAAGCACTATTGGCTATATCTTCTTCTTGGGTTAATTCGTTAATATATTCATTAATGATCTTTCGAGGTGCGTCGTCGCACAATGAAGCCTTTTGCTTAATTTTTCTTCGTCGTTCCAACTTATTATATTTGTTACTATCAGAGGAATGAATGTGAACTTAAATTAAAATTAATGGTTAAATCGTTAAGATTAGAGTTGAGAGAAGTTGCCATCTAAAGGAAACGAGAGAAAAAAATTTGAAAAATATAGAAAGTGTTAATTATTTTGAACGCGCTTTTTTAAAGGATATTTTGACAATGCTTATTTTGAAACTTTAATCCGTGTTATTATGACACAGTCATTTTCAATTAAAACAGTTTGTTATTTTGAACAGTTTATTTTTATCATGCTATTTTATTGTCTGCTAATTTGATACAGAGCCCTATTTTTGAATGGCTCTGTATCAAATTAGCAGACAATTCATACAAATTCATTGTTAACAGAATGGTCCTAAAGTTTACTACATTCAAGCTGTCAATATTCAACAACATCAATCTAATTTATGATGAAAAAATTTTTGAAAAATAAAATTTAAACTTTAAAATTTTTAATTTTTGAAAACATAATTTTTATATTCAATTTATAATTTTTATTTCTAAAAATTTATGAATAAAGGAGAGTAAATCAGTCTTTAATTAGTCAAGGGCACTAGCCTGTATATTAACCTTGAACTTGAATTTTTGTTTAAAAGATTTTTGTTTTTAAGAACCCACCAAATTTGCTGAGTGAGTTGAAATTTAATCATTAGCGTAATGTTTCATATAATTTGAAAAATAGAGCCATGTTGACCCAACCTTTATTAAAAAGAATGATTGGTGAAAAAACTTTTGGACATTTTTATTCGAAATTTTGAATAAACTTTTTTTAAATTTTTTAATAATAATTTTTCTTTAAAAGAATTTAAAATTTACTTGTCAAAAAATTTTAATCATTTTGTAACACTAAGAATAAGTCAATTTGATAATTTAAACTTTTATATTAAGTTTTCTTATCTTTTTTATTGATAATTATTGTTTTTCTTTTATTTTAATTTTGATTTTAAATTTCGTAAATTTGAACAGGCCAAGTTAACAACTTGATTTTAGAGAATTAAATGTTTAATGTAAAAGGATTTGAAATAATTAAAGCTAAACAATAGTTGTATGTAAATTTTGATTTCTATTCGTGTTGAGCTTTACCGGATTCCCATAGAAATCTGGTTGTCGAGTATTTCTCTTAGGTCTGTTCTTAACTAGTATTTCATCGTTTGACTCAAGCGTCTCGTCCAACTGATTTTCTGTTAAATACAGTTGACCAATCGACTCATCCAATAGCCCACTGTCATCATCCTCAGCTCATTTAAATTTGGTTATAAAGTGCAAATGAGGATGACGAGCTATTCAAAGAGTTAAAGTAGTTAAGTCAAAATATAATAAACAATAATACCATAAAAAAACATTTGGTAAACAAGTAGCTGAAAATTGCTTCAATAAAAAGATATCACTTTGCTCCCAAAATTGATACTTGTCGACATGACATACCTTCCTGAAGACCAGTTAAGACTTGAATAATAACTTGTGATAATAACAATACAGAAATCGAATAAATGACTCTTTGTCACCAATTTCGTTTTGTCACTAATACTGACTTTTCTAGCATCTCGAGATGTTCGTCGAGTTGACCGCATCGAAACATTCTTTTTAACTTTTGGGACTTTCTAAAATATTCGACGAATTCATGATCCTATTAATTTCTATGATCATTCGAAATCTTTTTTTGTTCTAGAAAACTGGTGATTAGGCTGCAGTCTTAACATATCATAACCTATGAAACTTTTAAAACTTAATATCTGGGGTCCTGTGATGTACTTATACAAAGAATGAACAACTTTTATACGAAAATCTTCCTCAAAAATATTTTAGAGGCATTACACTTTGGAAGATCCAAAGTTTTAACAATTAAATTGAATTCATGACCCAAAAAAACATAATTTCAAATTTTCAAAGTTTTAGAAAAATGACCTTAAAAGTTTGAATCTTTATGTTTTTGTTATTGATTTTTAACTCATAGTGTGAGGAAACGTTAGAAATAAAAATAATTGTTAGCATTAGAAGGTTGTGAGAGTTGTGTTAGAGACATTAATACAATTTATTGTATGAAGCGGAAAAAATACAGAAAATTTCGTATTTAACTCGTTATTTAGATTTAACGATTTGTAAAGAGACCTTTTTAATTAACATCCTTCTCACAAATGATTCTTTCATCTCACGCTTCACATTACGACCCTAACGCACATCTCAAAAACAAAATTGTATTTTTTTTTAAATTCGAAGACCTATTAAAAAATAAAAATTGGACGAATTAACTTTTCTCGTCATCTTTTAAAAATTTTAAATGAAAAAAATGTTTATCTTGTTTATTTGAAAAATCTCTATCAAAGTTGCATATCAAGTAAAAGTTTATTAATTTTAAAATAAAACATCATTATAATTGATATTTTGATCATTAAAATATCCTTTTTCAGTCAATTTTTAAGTAATTTTTCTGTAATTAGTTGAGACCGCCTTATAAAATCAAAGAAATGACTTGACTAAAAACAATACAAAATCAAAAAAGAGTATTTTTTAAGAAAAACTTTCCTTGGGAATTCTTAAATTACTAATAAAGTCCGCTTTGAGTAAAGTCAATTCAGAGAACTTAGACTTTTCTGATGCTAAATTTTCCTAAACGAAGATTTAAAAAAAAAAGTACTCCAACACTCTCGCGATCATTTTTATTTTAGAAAATGACAATTTTGGTTAATATTCGCTTACAAACACGATCCTTATGGGCTCCTGCAACATTTAAGTCAAAGTTCGACAGCACCTCTTTGATCCTCTAAAAAACTGACTTAGAGCCTTAAAACGCATAAAAAAGATCATTTAGATACCGATTTTCGGATTTAAGAACCGTTAATTACTTAACATGTAATGATTTCTAGAATAAAAAAATAAATTAAGTTTAAAAATGTAAGTTACCTAGGGTTGCTAACGGTTAACCCAGTTAAAATAGTAAAATTAATTTTTTAAAAACTGAGAAGTAACCATAGCCTCAAAAAGTTAATAGACTGTAGAGCTTAAAATTCTCTATCGATTGACACCTTGTTTATATGTCATTTTTTTCCATGACTATCCAAAATTTTAATTAAACCGTTTTTTTAACCGGTTAAGTTAATCGAATGTTTTTATGGAAGAATATCTTAAGTAGTCATCAAAGATTTTATAAAATTTTAGACTAAATGGTATCAACCGATAGAAAATTTAAAGTTCAATAAGCTGAAATGATTTTTTTAAGATGATGACTATTTAATCAAGCAATAACTAAATTAAACCGTCTAAAATTCGGTTAACCACGTGCAACTCTAAAGTTACCCCTATGATTTTGGAAAAAAAAAAGTGTCTTGTATCTTAGAGCTAACCGACGGTAAAAGTTTTGATCGTTGAATTTGGCCAAACCATTTATTAAATAACAGACAAACGTTTTCTTATAAATTCACATTAAAACCCCTTGAGAACATTTACAAAAAAAAGTGCAAAGTGAAAACAAAAACAAGTTTTTTTTGGACGTAATGAAGAAAACTCATGTCGTTACCACTAGTGATAACTTTTTATAAATATCTTAGTTTAGAAAATGAAATAAAATATTAAAAAAATTAAGTTGCAAAATTAACTTAACAAAGCAAAGGGCAAATATCCATCTTTGGAAAGCTGCCTAACAAAAAATTAAAATGCTAGTAAAAAACAAAGTAGAAAATCGGATTCAGCACATTCGGTTTAATATATTAGATGTTTTTTTCTTCGAATGTTTTTCTTTTTTTAGTTTTTTTTTAAAAGGGCGCAATAATGCCATGTTGTAAAAAAAACTTGCCATATATATGGGCATATATTGCATATTTGGGCACATATATAAGCGCATATTTTCACATATTTTTTGCATATAATAGCGCATATTTGGGGTCCAAAATTTCGCATATTTTGGTGGGCCCTAATGATAATCAAGTGCTAAATGACTGATGATTATTAGCCAATTTCGCACCCTCTTAATCTCCGAATGAAAGTATCGAAAAATGAAACTTTTTGGAACAAGACCTAGGATTTAAAAAGGCTCAGTGGTTTTTTCCACCCGACTTTGAAAAAGAAAAACGAATAAGTGTGAAATTAAAGTGCAACAAAACAAAAAAGCGAGAATTTTTTTTTTTGTAATTTATTAGAAGAAATTTTATTGGATGATACTGCCCAAACAGAAAACAGAAAAAAAAGAAAAAGTTAATTATGAAAAATTAAGAAATAGGATTTCAAATTCGAATGATTTTGTTTAATAATATAGATAATAAGACATTGCGACGGTAAAAATCCATATCTCGAGCCAAAAATTCAAAGTCTTCAAACTTATGTTGTGAAAATTTGCATAAAAAATTACCACAATCATAATTATTCCTTTGTAGTGGAATATTAATATCATATAAATATCCATCTTTGGAAAGCTGCCTAAGAAAAAATAAAAATGCTAGTAAAAAACAAAGTAGAAAATCGGATTCAGCACATTAAACCTGCGCATTTGAGATGAGCACGGTTAAAGTTTAACCGGGATAACTTGATGGTTGATAAAGATCTTTTCTATCGAAAACTAAAGACGGAACTTTATTAAGTATCCTTTAATTTTGGGATATTTATGTTTTTTAAGCACCTTATTAAAAGATAAAATAGAAAAAAAAGAAATTTATCAAATTTTAAAAGACCAATACGACACACTGCTTTTAAATTTTTTTTAAAAATTCCAATTCAATTTTGTCTTCTAAAATTTCTTTATTTTCCATTATATTTTTTAATTAGGTGCTAAAAAATCATAAATATCCCAAAATATAGGATACTTAATAAAGTTCCGTCTTCAGTTTTCGATAGAAAAGAGCTTTATCAACAAGACCTTTATTTTATATTTTGGTTTGGAACTTTCTTGTTTTGGTTCTTTTATACAAAAAACAAACATAAAAAAAATCTAATTGAAAATAAAACTTACCGAATCTTGAAGCTATTTTTGAGAAGAAATTTTAGATTACACTGTTAGTCTCAGCTTAACAGGTTAACTACCCTAATTTGCATATTTCATTTTTCCATTTCATTTTACATAAATGTGAATTTCAATAACAAAAATTGTATTAGATAATTTTAAAAAAATGTGTAATTCAGATTCACATTTTGGTGCTAAATAATCAACTAGTACAGTTGTGGTCTTTCACGAATCAAATGGGCAGAAGCTCATGAACATTCTTTCGTCGTTCAGCTAACTTTCGCAGATAAACTTCGACCTTCACCTACGTTCCTTAACGACTAAAGAAAGTTTGTATGTTCATGAGCGTTCGCTCATTTAATTTGTGAAAGGGATCTATAAGCATTCTATAAGGTCAACTGATGGGTTTTTAAAAAAAATTTAGATTGTTAAAATATGTCTTAAAATTGACAAACTTTATCTCTTTTTTTTCGAGTTTAATTAAATGTAAGTTTTATCGTTTATTTTAAGGAATCCAACATGTTTAGGCCCTTATCTCTGTGAGAATGATTCACTCTTCGGGTTTAGTCGGTATGTTGAACAACTGTTCACATAATATGTGAGTAAATCTTTTTCTCAGGTTTCGTGAATAACCTAATTTTTTGTTAACATTTAGGAAAGAACAATTTGAGTTAAAAATTATGTTTTCAAAAATTAAAATTTTAAAGTTTAAATTTAATTTATCAAAAATTTTTTCATCATAAATTAGATTGATGTTGTTGAATATTGACAGCTTGAATGTAGTAAACTTTAGGACCATTCTGTTAACAATGAATTTGTATGAATTGTCTGCTAATTTGATACAGAGCCATTCAAAAATAGGGCTCTGTATCAAATTAGCAGACAATAAAATAGCATGATAAAAATAAACTGTTCAAAATAACAAACTGTTTTAATTGAAAATGACTGTGTCATAATAACACGGATTAAAGTTTCAAAATAAGCATTGTCAAAATATCCTTTAAAAAAGCGCGTTCAAAATAATTAACACTTTCTATATTTTTCAAATTTTTTTCTCTCGTTTCCTTTAGATGGCAACTTCTCTCAACTCTAATCTTAACGATTTAACCATTAATTTTAATTTAAGTTCACATTCATTCCTCTGATAGTAACAAATATAATAAGTTGGAACGACGAAGAAAAATTAAGCAAAAGGCTTCATTGTGCGACGACGCACCTCGAAAGATCATTAATGAATATATTAACGAATTAACCCAAGAAGAAGATATAGCCAATAGTGCTTCTTACAATGCCGATAGATTGTTCATTAGTCGTAAAAAAAAAGAAGCAAAACCTGACTATCTCAAAGACTTGAAATCCCCTCGAAAATATTTTGATTTACGATTCCGGAGTTGACGACAAAGAGCGATTTTTTATCTTAGGTACAGAAAAAAATTTGAAATTACCCGAAAATGGAGTCGTATTTGCCGACTGAACGTTTGACATTGCACCGACACACTTCATGCAAGTGTATAGTTTACATGCTTTGATCAATTTTAAATGTTATCCAGTAGTTTACGCTTTTCTACCTCGTAAGACTCAAATGATGTACGAACGTTTTTTGGAAGTCATATCGTCGAAGTTGGCCAAATTCCCCAAATCCTTTAACTGTGATTTTGAAACGGGTTATATCATCGCAGTTAGACAGATATTTCCAGGCTGTCAAGTTTATGGTTGTTTTTTCCATATAAATCAATCCATATGGCGTAAAATTCAAAGATTAGATCTTGAAGATGCTTATAACGATTTTGACTCAGAAGTTGATTATCGAAAATTGATCAAGCTAATAGTAGTTTTGTGTTATGTTCCCCCGGATGATGTTAATTACATATTTGACTATATTAAGTCCAGTCTTGATCTAAATGATCCAATCCAGAATAAAATTAATTCACTATATGAATACTTTGAAGAGTATTATATTGGCAAAGAAAAAATAACAAAGACTGGTCGCGGTAGAGGTGTAAAAGTAACAAAAACAAGAGATAAACCGTTATTTGATAAAGAATTTTGGAGCATTCATTCGAGAGTAGTGAATCAACTTCCGAGAACAACTAATTCAGTCGAATCTTGGCATAATGCTTTCGGTTCGATGCTCAAGAGTCATCCGTTAATCTACGATTTAGTTGAAAGTTTGAGAAAGGAACAAAAAAGAACCGAAGATAGTTTAATTAAACTTAAAACAGGCTTAGTACCAAGTCGCAATTGTGAACAGATAAAACGTGAAAATCGTGTTAGAGAGATTTTAAGTAATTATAATAAAGATAAGGTAGATGAATTTTATCATAATCTCTCATTGATAGTCAAATACTAATTTTTTTTTTCTAAAAAAAATTTTTCTAATAAAAATTATGTTTTCAAAAATAAAAAATTTTTAAGTTTAAATTTAATTTATCAAAAATTTTTTCATCATAAATTAGATTGATGTTGTTGAATATTGACAGCTTGAATGTAGTAAACTTTAGGACCATTCTGTTAACAATGAATTTGTTAGCTTTTTTTGAATACACATACCCAAATGTATTCTCACCACTCTTTGTTTTTGAACTTGGTACCATAAAATCATTCTTATTTCTCAAGTTGTATTCAATCTTTCTTGATTCATTCGATACTAATTGTTCTTTGAGTTGTGTTGGCGCGTTTTCAAATGTTATAATTTTGAAAGAGAAGGACAGCATTCTCTCCAAAGTTCGATGTTGAAACGCAAAAAGACCATACTTTTCCAATGAATTATTCAAATCATTGAAGTCACACGACTCTATTCTTAGTTTTAGTAGTTTAAAAATACATAAATAAAAACAATTTGCAAGCCTTTGAATGGCTTCTTTCGAATAATAACAAATTAATCTGAACACATAATCAAAAAAGGGTAAAATAAAGGTTTTGAAATTTGAATTTTTACAGAAGTACATAGATAGAAAAGTCTCTTGATCGAAAAGAGCTTACGATTTACAACTAGACATGTTTCTGAAACCAGCTTCATAAAATTTAATTTTGAATCTATGGTAAAACCTAATAATTTAAATTCTTTAACAGCACTAATTTTTAGACCTCTGATTACAAAAAAATCAGGAATTTCAATCTTTTTTTTGGTAAAAACCATGAAAAAAGTCTTACTCCAGTTTATATCTACTTTGTTGAAGTTACACCATTAAGTCAATTCATCAATAACGCACTCAAATTCTTTGAGAACTTCATCTAGTCGTTCTCCAGTTCTAGTGAGAGTTGTGTCAGCAGCAAAAAGCTCCATAAAGGCTTTGAGGATACAAAAAGGAAGATCATTGATAAATATTAGAAATAGGAGTGGACCAAGAACTGAGCCTTGAGGAACTCCCAGCTTTAGTTTAGCTAAAATAGAGGAAGAATTTTTCATTTTGACCAATTGAGACCTGTCATCAAAAAAGTTAGTTATAAGACCCAATGAATTATTGTCAAAACCATAGTGAAAAAGCTTTAATAAAAGAAGTAAGGGGTCGATTTGATCAAACGCTTTCCTAAAATCAATAAACAGAGATAGGAAAATAAGCTTTAGATCTATAGCTTTTTTTAAGAATGATATAAACTCATGAAGAGCTGTTTGACATGAGTAACCAGGCCTGAAACCATGTGACCTCTAAAGAAAATATTGTTATTCTCAAAATAAAAACTTTGCTGTATTGCCCGGTAGTTGTTCATATCTGTCTTATGATCTTTGTTTTTATAAAGTGGGGTCACAACGGCTATTTTCCAATCTTCTGGAATTTTTCTTAATTCCAAACAACAGTTGAACAGCTGTAGAAGAATTGGGCAAAAAATTTCAGGCAAAGCCTTAAGTACCTTTGTGTGAATCCCAACGTGTCCAGGCGAGCTAGAACTTGACAGTTCATTCAACGTCTCTTCAATATCACGAATATTGAATGTGCCGAAAGAAAAGCCAGGATTTTTAAATGTATTTGATTTTTTTAAGTTCTTTGAACTTTTCGAATATAAACTTTGCTGACTCGTTTTCAGTAGAAAACGAAGATGATTTAATGTTTGTAAAGAAGTTATTGAACATCTCAGCTTGATCAGCAGTATTAGAAGCCTGAACGTCACCATTCTGAATTATCTCAGGGTAATCTTCAGATTTATCGCTTATTAGTTACACATACGACTTATAGAATTGCCAGAATTTTTTAGAATTCTTGAAATCTTTAGTCGTCTGTGTCTGAGCAAATTCTTTAATTTTCAGCTTATTTGAATTTTTAAACTCCTTTCTAGCTTCCTAGTAATCCAAATGATCTTGAACACTTTTACTATCGGAGTAGAGGCTATGACAATAATCTCTATAGTTCTTAGAGATTCTCAGTTCCTCATCAAACCATGGGCATTGGTTTTGAGACTTGTTTTTAAAAGTCTTTAGAAGACAGAATAGATCAATGGCCTCATGAACCTTATCTTTTACGAATCATAGGAAAGCGTTCTATCATTGAAAAATCGACTCTTGATAGAAAATTTTTTACTTTTACAAGATTTTTTTCAGAATAGCTTCTACTATATGCTACCTCATCAGCTTTACGATCTATGTGCAGATCGAAAGAAGCTACTAAAAACTTATGGTCATTAAATGGACAGCCTATTACTTCGGATTTTGGACTTTGGTCATCTTGGTGGATTATGTGGTCAATTTGACTTAGCTTTACAGCAGTCTCCAAAGACTTGTTTAGTTTTACACCTATCCGAGTGGGTTCCTTAGTGACAGTTCGAAGGTTGAAATTTTCCATAAAAGAGGTAAAACGCGGATCACCTATAACAGGATCCATATTGAGGTCACCAATAATTAAATACCCCACTCTTCATTTGTTGGTTTAAATTAAAATTTATAAAATCTTCATTTTTTTTTCCTTTAATTACATTCTGAATGACCTGCGAAACGGAAATATACATAACTTAAATTTTTTTTTTAAATTAAAGACAATAAAAAAAACAAATTATGTACCTATGGAGACTATAATCGTTGCAAAGAAATTATTTTCGATGTAGCCTGTAATACCTATTACTTTATCAGACATTTAAGAACATGTAGTCCTGATAGCTACAATGAGTATAAAAATCTGGTTTTACGAAAAAATTCAGTCACGCCTTATGAAAGCAACGATGAAAAAAAAAGATGTCACATCAAAATATTAACATTTTCATATTTAAATACCTAATTGTGCTTTGTAGTTTGCCTTTAAGACTAGTCGAGTATAAAAAATAGAAGGTAAATATAAAAAATAAAAAATTAGTATTAAAATTTTTTTTAAAAAAATTAGTATTAAAATTTTTTTTAAAAAAATTAGTATTAAAATTTTTTTTCAAAAAAATTTTCATTAGATTTCGTATTTTTATGAAATTGATTTGCCCTAAATGGATACCTATCGCACGAAGAGGCTTAATTTCGATTCAAAGAAGCACAAATTTATGGATGTTATCAATTTTAAAAGTATTAGATTCGTATCATTAACAAATTTACATCTGGAGTGATCGAAGGCTTCGAAGTTTCATTGGTGTGACCTGTCATTTTCTTGATGAAATTTTTGAGTTTAAAAGTTTGGTTCTGGCTTGTAGAAGCATTATTGGCGCAATTCCCGGTGAAAATATTAAAAAAGCAATGGAAAATATTCCAAACTTTTTTGACATAAAGTATACTATAACTTCTCTTTTTTAACAAAAATAAAATTAAAATCCATTCTAATATAAGACATATCGAGGGTAAGAAAAATTAATTTTTTAGTTTAAAAATAAAAAATCAAAGGCTTCAGAGAATTTAGTTGAGAAATTTCAAACTGACTCTATTTTAGAGTTTTAAATTTTTTTTTCAAAAAGTTGGTGATGATGATTTCGATCTTGAACTAGACAATAATTTAATCGTAGAAAATTCTGATGATTCCGATCAATTTGAATCCATTGATGAAGAGGAGGATGATGAGACATTTGAGACATTTAGTCAAATCTCAACAGATGCTACAAGCATTGGCAGATTTAGTGAACATCTTAGAACCATCTGAATACGTCACTGATTTGCTGCAAGGTAATATTTAACATACTAAATTAATAAACGTGAACTCAATTTAAGAAAAAATATTAAAATAAAGGATGAGATTAAAAAAAAAGATTCTCAGTTTTACTGTTTTTTTCTTAAAATGTTTACGTGTTTTGGTTTTAAACATTAAAGCATATGTCTGATATGTGAACTGAAAATTATGTGCACTTTCTTAAGGTTGATTGGTGAACTAAGTGCACGAAAATTTATAGACAAAGAAAACGTGAACTTATCAATTAATACGTGAACTTTATTGATAATTAAAGTGTTAATTCGAGTTAATTAGATAATTTAGTAAAAATAAAGTATCACAGTGTTTCAATTTTTTTTATGAGTCTGACTTACATGTATTTTTAGACCCCACTCATTCAAACAATATTTCTCTTTCCCCAACTGACTACACAATTCACATAAAATACCACTTGTATTGACTACTTTATTTTTGTTTAAAAGAACATTTACAGACTGCACAGCTTCATTACTCGGCTTTGGAGTTTCATAAGAAACTTTCTCAATGACCAAAGCATTCCTTTTGACAATATTTAAAGACACATTTTCTAGACGGCTATTTAAATCATTCATTTTTTCCAACATTTGCGATTGGATTGACTGTACAGGTTTAATCACTGAACATACCTCTACTTCAGGTTCGGCGTTCAAGATAGTTTCAGATAAATTTACCACTGGCTCTCCTACACCACTTTCTATCTCTTCTTCTTCGCGATGCTAATTCCATGTACCATCGTTATCATCGTCTTCATCTTTAACTTCTCCAATATCTACTTCTAAGTTAAGTTCATCGACGTTCAAATTAGAGTTCATTATAAAAACAACAGAAGAGACTGAATTTGTTTGTTGCTTAAGTGCAAGAAAAAATGAAATAAAAAAAAGATCACACTTTATGTGCACTGAAAAGATCACATAATTTTCAGTTCACACTTTTTCGTGCACTATTATTCGAGAGAGTGCACATAATTTTTAGTTCACATAATTTGTGATCTATAGTGCACATATCAGACATATGCCAACATTAATTTTAGGAAAAAGTTATTCAACGCCTAGTCTAGCAATTCCAAGCTTGTATCAATTGTTAAACCACCTTGATAACGTTTAGCTCAATGACAATTGTTTAAAACCTTTAGTTGAAGAACTAAGGCAAAAAATCAAGCAACGTTTTGCTGGTGTTTTTTCGAATGTTCGAGATCTCTCAGTTGTTAGTGATTTTAATGATTGTTGTTGGTTTATTGCAACATTTATTGACCCTTGTTTTAAGTGTTATTGGATAGAATCAACAGACTTAGACGATGTAGAAGCAGAGCTTTTTCAATTCCGCTTAAAAAACTTATTGAAAAGTGAATGGAATGATAAATCAAGAAATTCAGCTAATCAATTAGTTGAATGTATTTTAATACAAACTTTTGCATTTAAATTCAATTGAAATCGATGATTTAACTCATTCAGGTATTAGAAGATTATAATTTCAAAAATAAGAATCAATCTAAAGCTAGCCGTTTTTTAAAAAAGATATTTTATCTAAAAGAAATTTTTTTTCTGTGTAAAGATAATTTTCTTTCACAAGACTATTCTAGATTCAGATAATCTATCTGACGTAGCCATTTTCAAAAATTTTACATAAGCTAAAAAGGTTTTTGACGAAAAATTTTTTTGTTAAATTCATTTTTTTTTAATAAAATAAGAAAAAAATGTCAATTTTTTTACTTTTTAGGATCTAGTCCGCGGAAAGTCCCAAAACAAATTCTTTTTTACCTATCGGCTTTGAGATCAGGATATTCTCTAAAAAATGTTGGAACTAGGTTTTTTATTTTTTAGTCTCCAGAATAGAAAAAATGTGTCTAAATAGTCGCTAAAAATCAAAAAACTTTGAGATGAAGGAATTAGCGTTTTCTGACGCAAAATTATTTTTTTATTAGTTTTTTGTATAATATTATTATTTTGTGTTCTAATTTTTTATCGAATACAAAATAATTACGTAACACACATAAGTGTTATTATCAATAATCAGGTAATAGAAAATTATAATTTCAAAAAAAAGAATCTGCCTTTAGCTAGCCGTTTCTTAGAAAAGATACGGTAGATATTCTCAGATGTCCATAAAAATCTAAAAATCTAAAATATATATTTTAGATTTTTAGATTTTTTATGGAGACTTTAAGACTTTTAAAATTTATCTATATTTATTTCAACATAATGAAAATGTTCTTATTTAAGACATTTTACCCTTGCATTAACTCAGTTGCTCTCGGATAGGAATTTTTCCTTTTAGAAACTGAGTGTACATAAGCACATAAAATAAAATAATAAAAAAAATATCTAAAATTAATATACTTAAGGGTATCCAAGAGTTTTGACGTTTTCATCAATAATTCATTTTAAAAAATTTAAAAAAAAAAAATTTGCATAACCATGTTCTCCATTTTATTAGCTTTCTAATGTGTGGTCGCATACACATATTGAAAATGTATTTCAAAAGTTTCAGCTCATAATTTGAAACTCACATTTTTCAAAGTTTCAAAAATGAATAAAGAACAAGTAAGAAGCAATATTTTGATCAGGTATAAGTTAAATATTAGAGCAGCAGTAATCCATTCCGAACTTATGGCATCAATGGGAGATAGTGCTCCTTCTAAACGTACTGTCGAAAGGTGGGTTGAACGTTTCAAGAGTGGCGTGGAGTCAGTCAACGATATTGATCGAATTGGGAGGCAAATTACAGCGACTAATTCTTCAAATGTTGATCGAATTCGACGACTTGTTGAAAAGAACCCGAGGATATCTATACATTATATTGAAGCTGAGACAGGCCTGAGTTATGGAACAATTGGACGGATCTTGCACTACCATTTAAATTTACGTAAATTATCCTCGCGTTGGATCCCCCATGAATTGAATGAGAATCAACAAAAAAAAGGGTTGAGATTTGTCGCAAAAATTTAGAACTTTTAGAGACCCAAAGATGGCGTTTATGTGATATAGTAACAGGGGATGAGTCATGGATTTACCACCGTAAAATTAGGAACAAAGCATCTAATTCGAGCTGGGCTCCAAAGGGCCAAAGTCCGCAAACTGTGGTAAAACGCAACCTATTTTAGCCGAAATCAATGGTGTATGTTTTTTTATTAAAACAACAGGACCTGTTTTAGTGCATGTAGTTCCTAGAGGACAGTCTATAAATAACACCTATTATGTTGAAAATGTCTTAGGTCCTCTTATTTAGACCTTAAAATCGCAAAGGCCAACATCAGGTACAAAAAATATGAAAATTTTGCATGATAATGCTCGACTTCATGTTCATGAAAACGTCAAGAAAACTTTCTCAATACTAATCACATGACCATAATCGACCATCCGGCTTACTCCCCAGACCTAGCTCCATGTGATTTTTGGTTATTTAACGAAATTAAAAAACGCTTACCCGATCGTACAAGAGAAGAACTTTTGGAATCACAAAATACAGAGATACTTAATTCGATTCCTAAAGAAGAGTTTCAAAGGACCTTTCAAAAGTGGAGTGAGCGGATGAAACTTTGTATAGAAAATCAAGGCAATTACTTTAAACACCTAAAAAAAAAAAACGATAAAAAAATTTTTTTTTCGTCTTTTTTAACCCGAACGTCAAAACTTTTGAATACCCCTAAGTAATATAATTAAAATTACAATTAATTAATTCATGAACATACAAGCATTTAATGTTAAACATAAAAGAACGATTTTTTCTTTTTTATTGTCAAAATGTTTAATGCAACCTGGCTTGTAATCGATTTTTAAAAATAAATGTAAAATTCAAAATATCCTACCAAGGCACTAAGTCTGTTTTAATCGATCGACTAAACGACCATATATCTAAAACAACTAAAGATTGTGATTCAAATAAAAAAGAGTTCAGTAATGTTCCGATAAATAGACCAACCGAAGAAGTCGATTCCGATGGTGATACAATTTAAACAGTTAACTCGAAGGGAAAAGAGTCAGAGAAAAAGAAATTCCTGTCAAGCCCGTGACTGGAACTTAATTAAGTTTGTTATAGTATCCTAAAAGAAATTTAAAAGAATCTCTAGGTTTAATTAAAAAATTTTGAGATCTTGAAATAACTTAAATATTCTCAAAACATGAAATTAAAAAAGGTTTGTTATGTAAGAGTCAGAGACTCTTCAAAAGTTAAGTCAGAATTAAAATGTTTCAAATTGTGTGTGTGTTGCATGGTTAGAAATATTGAATGCAACACAAGAGTTTGAAAACAAAACTAAGAAACTAAAAAAAAAAAGAAGAAGTTTTTCATTATTAGTTTTAGTGTATGTGTTTTGTGTTCTTTATATTTTTGGTGTAGCTTTTGTTCTTAGCTTTGAGCTTTAAAGAAAATAAAAACTTTTTAAAATTTAAATTTGTTTTTTTTTTTGAACCCCCGTGTCCCGACCCGGAAGTACTGTCCAAGACACCTTAAACACGACGACCCATCATAAAATTACATTGGTGACAGCTAACTTTTCTTTATTTAATTTTTTCTCCAATACGAAAACAACCAAATCTTATCCGATATGGCTGCTATTAATCCGTACGCCAGCTCATTAACTGCTCCGTTCGAAGGTAATGGTGACGACATTTATGATTTCAAGGATCGTTTCATGGCTAAAACAG
This sequence comes from Brachionus rubens, assembly GCA_022207745.1. NCBI lineage: Eukaryota > Metazoa > Rotifera > Eurotatoria > Ploima > Brachionidae > Brachionus > Brachionus rubens. The sequence goes on along the minus strand of JAJVHD010000003.1, from coordinate 4,943,334 downwards.
AAAGTCTTCGATTTTCCCAGCAGGATCAAGCTGCCTTAATAAAATTGTATTTTATAGGCAACGCCAAAAACGTTTATAATAAGTTAACCGATAATCAGAAAGGTGGTATAAACAGTTAATCGACAAATTCGCACTTTCCGAAGAAGAATTCATGAATCAATTTAATAATCTAAAATTCAACATTGAAGACGGTGTGCTTGGTTATTCGTTAAAACTAGAGTGTCTATTAATTAGAGCATTACCTGGTATCAATGAAGACAATCGAAACAAACTTTTAAAAAATAAGTTCTTAAAATTATATAATTATATAAAATTAAAAAAATCAAAAGTCAATAACAAAAAAAGAAAGAGCAAAACTATTAAAAAGGAAAGAAACGATCAAAAAAATCAAAATTAAAAAAAAATTAACAAATATAATGTAAAAAAAGGAAAAATACTAAAAAGAAAGATTATAAAAATATTGAATAAAAAATGTTTTGGTTCTGAACAGGAAAAATAAAACAGTTTTTAGATTTTTAAGTTCAGCAGTTCTTTTTAGATCTCAGCTGAGAAATCAGTCCTGAGATCAAAAAGAAAATCGTCACTTAAAAAAAAAGAAGGCTAGTTTCTGTAATATTTTAGCTTGGTGTAATAATTAGAGTCGAGAGACGTCCTACAAATCGGTCAATTGAACTGAAAAAATAGTACACGTGTCTTCGGTTACGATCCAGGGCTCTTTAAAGAACGTATACAGGTAGAATTCACAAAAGACATGCGATTGAGGCGGCGTCGGCACGCATCCCGAAGCAGATAGCGCAGGTTCCTTCAGCTAGCTTCTTTCTCGGTTCAGCTGACGGTTTGGTGATACTACGAAGGTGATCGATTGGGTATCGATTTGGTCGATTTGGTGGCGATGTTGTCGGATAAGATCCCCGTTCAATTGTTCCAAGGTACGTTCTCGTTCTAATATCTTCTGTTTCTCAGTTTTGCCTCTTTAGGTCACTTTGCTTCCATGAGTCTCTCGACTTTCATCTCGTGAACCAATATCTCGGTTACTCATATTCTTTTTATTTTTACGCTAAGTTTGTGTTGGCTTATTTATCTTGCCTTTTGGAGTTTTATCTTGGACCTTGATGACATCATCATCAACCAGGTTTGTATAATTTCCAAAAAATCGTGTCTCATTTAAATTTGAAAATAACCAGTAAAGAGATCCAGTTTGGTATATCTCTCGATTTACTCAACATTGAAAACATATCATTACTCCTCGGGAGTTCATGAGCATCCTTTAAAGTTCGACCATTTAGCAGTCGATAGTCTACAGTTGATCCGTCTTGTTTGGTGACGACAGAAACAATGATGAAGCCCACTGTGAATCGCTCTTTTTAATCAACCCGGCTTCTAACATCTCATCCAACATCTTCTTAAATTCTTCCCTTTTACTGTGAGGTACTCTCCGCATTTGGTAATTGGTGGTAGACCATAATCTATCATTTTAATCGCATGTTTGAAAAATCTTGAATTTTTTAACTCTCTTAGACACGTTGCTGATGTGTCTTTTATGTAATGGTCCACATTTACATCGCATAAATTACTCACTCTAAGCGGTGATTGTAACACGTTCTTAAGACTATAGGTTATGGTTCAATATCTGGTTCTCCTGATTGCACTTGTACGATTTCTTTGTCGCCAAAATCATCTTCTGAAAAATTTGATCCGGTATTACGTCAATTTTAGTTTTAAAAGTGAGGACTCTGTTGCGATTTAGTTTTGCTTTGTATATTTGTATTTGATCGGTTAAGGTCTGGTGAGTTGGTAATTGTGTACGGCTTTGATGACCTTGTCAGTTTTTTGTTGGTTAGGTGGACGATACATCGGGTGACTTGAAACAGTCTTTCCCAACTGTTTAGGCTCAAAGTGTTATTTGAAGTCAAAATTTTATGATTTAATTTCTACAATAAATACAAAAGGTATGAGTAAGTGCCCATGTTGATGATGAATGCTCTAAATATTCATATTCAGTCAACTTATGCAGTATTTATGTTCTACGTAAAGAATCAATTCAGAAAAAAGACAAAAATCAGTCCACTAATATTAGACCTTAAATTCTCGAATCTTTTGATGTTGATTCTGTAAGTTGTCAGCTAGATGATTATTATACTCATAGAATAAATCAACTTCCAGGGTCACTTGAGTTTTAGTTTAAACGCCAATTAATGGAATTAGTACTTTAGTGCTTGGTGATTATACTGCTCTTAAACCCACTGGTCCGAACAGTCTGGAATTTAAGCCTTCGTATAACTAAATTGAAAATTAGGCATTTGTATAAAGCTAAAACAACTCAATGTTTACAAGTTTTTATGAAGTTTACACCTTGCTTTTGGAAAATTTAAGATGTGATTGTCTGAAAACAGATGAGATCAAGATTGTAAAAAATCAAGCATACATGGACAAAAAATCGGGATTTTTAAAGCCACCCACTCCTTGTTTTGTGTATCAATTTAAAAAGATGCGTGAAAAAAAATCTTTATGTTAAAATCGAAAAAATATTAACACTAGAAGCACCGGCTATTTTTAGTTGATTTTTCAAACTACCGTAAACCCCCTCTATTTGTATCCAGTAGTTTTTTTTAAATATTTCGATAGGTAAAGTATTGTTTCAAAATCCCATACTTTTGGTTTATAGGCTAGATTGAAGGGGTTAGAATGAGGTATTTTCGAGGCGTTTATAAAAAGAAATTTAAAGATAAATCGAATGTTAAAGACCAAATTTTCTGGGTACAAATAGAGGGGGTTTACGGTAAATTTTTTCACTAATCACAAATTTTAACATTTCAAAAAGCAGCTCGATTTGTAGTTCGAAATAAAGGCTGCAAAATAGTCAAAAATCTTCTTGGTCGAATTTTTCTTAAAATAGTAATGAGCGTTCAAATTTTTGGAAATACGCTAAAATAGCGTATTCGGTGCTTCTAGTGTTAAATCTTCAAAGCAAAATGCATATGGATGAATATCATGAATACAATGCAATTGTTTTTTTTATGCTTAAGGAGCATTAGCTCGACCAGTTAGACCAGTAAATAAACCAAAGATGAGCTCATTGACAATAATATTAAAAAATGGCTTAGGAAAATCTGTTTCAGTTTTTGTTCGAAGACAAATCACTTTATAGTAATACTCCAACCCCTTCGTCTAACGCTTATTTGGTCACAGAGTAGATTTCTTAAACCTCTTAAGCTTCAATCTAGCTATCGAGCATGTTTTTCATTTATCTTTTTAAATTTGTTTGTTTTTATGCTGAAGGAGCAGTAACAGTTTTTACTAAATAAATTAAAAATTTTCAATTTTTTTAAGTAATTCACAGTTTCTTTAATGATGGACTTGATTATTTATTAAAATTTTGGAATAAAATTTATAATATTTTTTTTAATTTAATTATAATAACGAGTTTCTCTCTTTTTCTTGTTGTATTTGTTGTAACCATATTTCGATTAAAATTTTTCTTTTGAGTGAGAAATTAAATGCTAGTAGTGACTTAAAAGAGTTAAATACACGTGCTAGCTCTTACAATTGGGTATTGTACACAGGGCTTCATTTCTAGAATTCAGTAAAAAAAATAAAAAGTACCGTAAATCCTTGCAAACTACCCCATGGGCTTCAAATAAAAAAACACTGGGGTACTAATTTAAAAATTTCATTTATTCCAATAATATTTTTTTTTAAATTATACCAGAAACCCGGGGTTAAAAAGAAAAATTTTATTTTTCTAAATGAGCTAAACAAAAAAATAAATTGATTTTTGACCGGGGTTATAATGGTTTTTGTTTGATTAAAATTCACAAAAATAAAAAAAATAAAAAAAAAAGAGAATAAAATAACTTTAAAATTCATTTTATTTCCATAACCGTATCAGACTCTTCACCACTCTCCCGAAAGTTTGAACTATCTAATCAACTGGTCTTGGCAATTTGAAGTTTTGTCTCAAAATCTCAAATGGATCAAAGTATCAAAATTTTTTGCAACTTGTGCAAATTTAATTGCGCATTTAATTCAAATCACTAACATGTTAAAAAAATTTTTTTGATTCCGCAATTAGATATGCACAAGTTGCAAAAAATTTTGATACTTTGATCCATTTGAGATTTTGAGACAAAACTTCACATTGCCCTTATGCTTCGTAATTTTTTTTGATAAACTAAAAATTGAAACCAACTACCGCAAATTGTAACTAATCCTGAATACCCGAGTTTTAGCGGACATTTTTACTTGCTATTATTTTTTTCAACCTGAACTTGAACTTGTTACATGTAACATTGAACGAGAATTTACATACTATTGTTTACTAAATATTTTGTCTAATAAATCATGGTCTTTCGGGTAGAAATAAAGAATTATCTGCCGACAACAAAAAGGAATAGGAGAAAAATTTCATTTTATTTATGTACCATGTTTTCCATTGTATACAATATTGAAAGCTTTAAATCAATTGAAAGTGGATTACTTTTCAGTTGATTTAGAAGGTGGTGAATTATACTAAAATAGATGTTAATTTATTTTCAATTGAATGGGCTTGGGAAGAATCGAGAAAAAAATTGTACATTGATTATTTGAGTAAACATAATTATCGATTGGCTGAAATTGGATACGTCGATGTGTTTATGATAAAAAATTCAACTAATTTATTTATTTATTTATTTGATTAAATTAACCTCCTGTTAGGAGAAGTAAAAGTAAAAAAAAGAAAATAGTTACAATTTGAAAAAAAAAAAAAAAAAAAAAAAAAAAATGAAATAAAAAAAAAAAAAAAAAAAATTTAATAAAAAAGAGGTACTTGCAACAACTCAAGGATTGCTAGATTGACTAGTGAGACAGTCAACTAAGTTTCAATATACTCGAGTTAAACCATTTAGTAAGTTTCTAAAATGTTTGAATCTGAGATTATTAAGGCATGTTCTTATGGAGTCTGAGATACCATCATTGGTAAATAGTTTTCTTTTTAGCTCAAGTTTTATCATCCCGAGATTATTTTTAATAAAGTTTATATCTTTGTTAAAGTATTTTTCTAGCAGATTAATATCTTTGCCAAATGATTTTGAGTAGTTTATGTCGCGGTTTGTTAACATGTTATTAAGGACATAACAAGTAAGAGGGCTGTTACTTAGGGTTTTTAGAAAATTAATTTTAGAGAAGATGTATAGTTGCTCAAAATTAAAAATGTTTAGTATTTTTAGAATAATTGATATGTGGCAGTTCGGCATCAGTCTGAGCATTTGTCTGACAAGATTGTTTTGGCATACATTTAAGTATTCTTTGGTAGTATTTTTTAAAGTTGTAGTCCCAAGGCAGTAGCTAAATTGTGAGAGACAATAAGTTTTGTAAATAAATGCTTTAAGATTAGGAGAGGTACATGAATTGAATAGACCTAGGTAAGACAATGAAAATACACTAGTCTGAACTCTTTTAAAATACTCAATAGAGATTGAATCGAAGTCCAGAGAAGAGATTAGGGTTATACCTAAGTAGTCTACTTGAGGTACATTGTTTAACTTTTGATTATTGAGATAAAATTCAGTTTTAAATAACTCCTTTCCAAATGAGATGATGTTAGATTTCAAGTGGTTAAACTTGATTTTCCAAATGGAGCCAAAGTTAGAACAAGTGTTTAGCAGTGTTTGTAAATGTGAGTCTACTGGGCTGATAAGAACTATGTCATCAGCATACACAATTATACTCACATTTAAATTTTGATAAAGAGCTCCAATGTTGAGACTTAGACACTCTTCGATTAAGTCGTCTATAAAAATGTTGAATAGGAAAGGTGAGAGGATACCTCCTTGTTTGACACCACAATCAACTGAGAAGATTTCAGAGTTGAGATACCCCGAGTGAACTATTGCAGTTGAGGAGTCGTAGTACTTCTTTAAAAGGGACCAATAGGATATGTCCATTTTAGGTAAAAGTTTGAAAAATAGCCCGTCCCTCCAAACTTTGTCAAATGCCTTTTCAGCATCTAGCGACGCTATTTTACAACCTGAACCTTTATTAATATAATTTAGAATTGATTCTTTTACCATGAAAATTGCATGGTTACAAGAGATCTTTCTCCTGAATCCGAACTGATTAGTGCTTATTTTGAGTAAACATGGTGAGTTAAGAAGAATTAGTTTTTCCAAGATTTGTGCTAATGAGTTTGAGATTGAGATTGGTCTTATATTATTCAAGTCGTTAGAAGATTTCTTTTCATCCTTTAAAATTGGTTTAATCTTAGAGGTGTTAAGGTGTTTGGGGATAGTATTATAGAACAGAAGTTGATTGAAAAATTCTAACAAGACATTTCTGAACTCTAGTGAAGTTGCGTTTTTTAACAGAGCATATGAAATTCTGTCAATACCTGAGGTAAGTGAATTATCTAGTTCATCGATTATTTTATTTAACGTTTCGAGTTTAAAGTAGGGAGGTCTTTCTTTCGGACTAAACGTGTCAAGTGTTTCCATTACTTTATTTTTGATCTTAAGTTGTTCACTAGTTAAATCTGGATTGGGGTCACTAAAAATTTTTTTAAAATGTTCTAGAAGTTTATCAGGGGAGAGCATTATTTCTTTTGAAGAGTGTCTGGTCTTCTTAGATTTTTTGATTAAGTGCCAAAATTTTCTTTTATTGTTTTGACGGGACAAGAGTTCAAGTTTATCCTGTTCCTTTAGTTCCGTTAGAAAGACATTTTGACGTTGGATTCGTCTGAAGTTCTTTTTTAGTATTTTCTTTTTTAAAATTAGGTCTTGTGATGGGGTTACCTTGATTTTATCTCTTATCTCAATGAGCTCTGTTTTAAGAATTTTTAATTCGTTTGAGAACCAAGGATTATATGTTCTTTTTTTGGTTTCATTTATATGAGGGTTATTGTGTGATTTTTGGAGAGTATATGTGTCACAAGATGCTGAAGAGATAGAGTCCGAGATCGCTGCGTAAAAATTGTCAATGTGGTTTTGTGAATTAGATGAGTTTATCACAGATGGCCCTATGAACTGACTGCATGATAGAAAGAGGTACTCCTTTAGTTTGACGTTGAAGTATTCATTAAGTCTGGGATCCTCGAAATTTATCTTTTCTAGGTATTTTTTCTGGTTCTTATTTTGAGAATCGTCGTTTGATATGTAATTTGCTTCACAAGGTTTAAAGGCTAAGTTAATTCTTAGTGCATTATGATCACTCAGATTTCCCACGTCCTCTAAAATATTACAGTCAATTTGGTGAAAGATTTTGGAGGGGTTGTTCAGGGCTAAAATATGATCAAGATGTGCGAAATAAGTGTTCCCACCTTTCTCAGCTTTAGAATAGGTGTATGGTACTACTTGGGTATTTAGTGTGTCTTACATAATAAAATCTGAAGAATCAACATAATTTTTGAACAATCTGTCTATGGGATTCGATCTAAATGGATCTGCATTAAAGTCACCCATTAAAAAAATAGGAATGTCTCTATCTTTAAAGATGTTCACTAAAACTGAAATTTTGGACAGGGTGAGTTCGTAAATAGACTTTGATTGATTCTTATTTTTTGTATCATGGAATGGCATATAGACCCCGATTACTACAACTTCTTGACCAGATATTTTGAAATGAACATAACTTAGATGTTTACTAAAGAAAGAGTTATCGATTATCTCACATGAGTCGTCTAAAGGCCAACATTGCCCTCCAAATGGTCTACCTTTAGTGGGATAGTCAGGCATATCCGATTGGTATTATATGTTATTTTTTTTAGTAAATTGCTTATTTTTTAAGCTCTGAATAATGTGAAACTCATTTTTCTTTGTCCACAGCTCGTTAAAATAGCAAACGTTAGAGTTGTCAACAAGATATTTACAATAGCTTAGATTAGCGTTAAGGTTATTACAGTTTAGGGAAGAAAAAGAGATTTTTTTATCGTACATGTTAAAAAATTTGTTATGTTTTATTACTTTATCGACTAGTTGATTAATGATTTTGAGTTTGTTGATTGGTTGTTGTTACTTGAGACACGGTGGCGTTCGAGTTTTGTGATTGAGTATTTGGAGCGTTCGTTTTTGTTCTTTCTGAGTATGGTTTATGAAATCGATTTACAACGGAACCTTTTGGCCACAAGTCTTTGTCATCGATTTTGTCTTTGTCAAAGATACTAACCGAGAATTTAAACGATTTGAATGCTTTATGTTTCGTTTCAAGCTCTACAAAGCTATACGTTTTTACAACAGACTTAACAAAACTTTCAATTGTAGAATTTTCTTCACTCAAATCAACACGACCAAGATAAACCTCGATTTTTCTTACACATGACTTGAATCCAATGTCAACTCCTCGACCCGATGTATTTACGTACTTTTGAGCTGAGGTTTGTTTATTGTTATTTATCTTTCGTTTAGGACCCGCAATTATAAATCCATCATTCTCAGTTCTAGGAATATCTTTAGATATTTCATTAGGATTGTAGGAATTGAAGGATTTAAGAGTGGTTTGTTTGTTTGTTTGTTGATTGTTTTGTTGATGGGTCGGCTTCTTTTGTGCCTGATTCTGATTGTTTTGAGTGTCTGTGGTCTTTTGTTGTTTCGATTTTGTGTTATTTCTTAAGTTTCCTTGAGGGGATGAGTTATCATCGGCCGATCGTTTTTGAGGACGTGGCGTTTCAGGACAATTCAGGTTTGGTTGACTGACCTGAGAGTAAGATTGAACATATGGATTGGATGGATAGCGACTATCTTGTGGACGTGTAAATGGACCATTTATGACTTGTGTGTTATTCTTACTTTTTTCAGGGTCACATAGTTTGGTTATAATTTGTTCGAGTTTCTTGATTTGGTCTGAGTTATATTCAGTCAGTGATTTCAATTGTCTATTTTCTTTAATGAGAGTATCAATTTGTTCCGACTGTTTGGTAACGATATCTTTTAGTTGAATAATTGAGTTGTCTATGTTAGTCGTTCTTCTTATGACTTTCTTTAAGTCTAAATGAACATCTTCGACTACTGTGTAAATGTCTTCTAGGTCATCTTTTTCAACCTGGTTTGACGAGTTTGAAGTTTTTTTAAAGACTTTCAAGAAGTCTTGTTCGATTGGATTTGGGCAACATAGTAGTTGAGACAAGAGGTAGGTGTCCTCTGAGATCGAGTTGGGACTCGATTTGGATTTGAGTACATAAGCGTTAACAAGTTGACGACGCATTAGGAATTGGGTCGAGAGTTCTGAGCGAATAGCTTTTAATAATTGAAAGGGTAGTAACTTAAGTGTTCGTTTAAGATCATCAAATGGGATTCTAACAAACGTGTTTATGTTAGAGAGATAATAATTTGAGAGATTTTGTTGCAACTCATCGGTAATTGGTTCAAGTGCGAATCCTTCAAGTCTAAGTAGACATTCCGGTTGAGATACAGCAATAAATTCTTGGTAAGCCGTCGAATCGTCTTCTGTTGTCATTGAATCCATGGTAAATGGATTTGAAAAATTTATGTTAATTAGGTTCTTTTTTTTAAAAATTTCAAATTTCAAAATTTTCTTTCAAGTTTATCTCTGTTGCATTCACACATCAGTCTCTTTATTTGACTGATTGAAATGTAAAATGCAACAAGTTCAAGTTTATTTAGTTTTTATTATTTAAGAAAAAAACTTAAAAATTAGAAAGAAGAGGACTTGACTTGAAAAAAGATGACTTAAGACTTAATTGTAGAGAAAATGGAACTTTTGACTCCATTTTGTCCCCAAAACTGGTCACTTATGGTCCTGGCACTTCAAATCAACTAAGTAATCAAACTGGTGATAGCTAGATTCTTCAAGAAAAAGGACGAGTGATGTCAAATAAAAAAAACCCTACTCAGCTCAGTCAAAGATCAATCAAATCGTAATTCAATGAATGCTCGTCCTAAAAGGAATCGAAAAAACCCGATTTTTTCGGTCATTAAATTTAGAATTAGTGTGGTTGAAAAATCGTGTAAATAATTAATGTATTTTGAACTCAGCTAGTTGTTATTGCATTCCAATATTGGAAAATGGACAGACGAATCAAAATTAACACAACTTAAATTTTTAAATTTTTTTTGTTTTTTTATTTTTGTTTATTTTTTTGGATTTCGTTGATCATTCTTTTTTGTTAAAAGTCTCGGAGAGCCTTTTCTTTGGGAAGGGAGATGTGTTGCATTCACACATCAGTCTCTTTATTTGACTGATTGAAATGTAAAATGCAACAAGTTCAAGTTTATTTAGTTTTTATTATTTAAGAAAAAAACTTAAAAATTAGAAAGAAGAGGACTTGACTTGGAAAAAGATGACTTAAGACTTAGCGTTTTTCCTTTTTTTTTTGTTTCTCATTATTGTTTATTATTATTTACAGTGAAGTCTTTGTTTTTGTTATTTATCTTTATTATTTATAATAGCTTCCTCAACGAGATCCGGCCTTTAATAATTCATTTGAAATAAAAATATAAAAAGAAAATTATTTTTTTACTATACTCAGCTAAGACCCCAAATATCTATTTAAGTATTTCTCGGACACAACATCTCTAAATTTTCTAATGAAAAGAAAAAAAGTTAATTTTTATTAATTATTTTTAAATAAAGTAATAGTCAGGGTTTGTTTTAATATGCAAGTTCAGCGGCTATCATATGCAACTTGATATGCGACTTATTTGAGGAAATTATGGGCAATTTGAAGTTCAGTATTTTCGTACAATCTTACTATCGTACTTTTTATGAAGGAAAAAAGTTTGAGTCCCAAGATTTTTTTTGTGAGTGTACTTTTTTAAAAGATATTAAGACATGCTTGTTTTGGACGATGAAACTTGACTGGAACTTTGAATATTACAATACAATCCAAAAAGCATTATTCAATGAATTTTTTTAGAGTTTCATGAAAAATTTACAGTACTATAATAGCTTTTTATTTTCCCCTCATTTGTACACCTTTAATATTAGTAAGCTAATTTTTTTTATTTTCTTTACGAAAAGTTCAGAAAAGTACGATTTATTACGGTACTAAGATTCAATAAACATTAGAAAAATGCAAAAGAAAGATACCGAAAATTGTTAAATAAATAATTCAGGACTCATTAATATAACCGAATCGAACTTCCTAGGACTATATTTTGCTTCAGTATTAAGGAATTAAGTGATTAAGACTTTTATGAATTATCGTCATTACGGCCCAAAAAACACATGTTTTTATTAATGTCTTACAATTAACAACGATCTTATTGGGTCTTAGTGTGAACTTATAAATTAACGCTTCTCGGGTTTCTGGTAATACAGTCGAGTTATAGTTATATAACACTTTCTATCCTGGGAGAAAAGTGCGATAAAAGGTAAAAGGGAAAAAATGGAAAGGTTTTGAATTCAGTTAACGTAAATATTTGTGGAAAATGTGTCCAGTTAGGCTCGGATTCGAATTATGTACCACTTGAAATTAAGAATAGATCATCTTTGCTAAAAAGCAATCTTAACGGTATAAAAAATCAGAAATTTAACGGTATTAAAAAAAAATATTCAAATGTATCAAGTTAGGCAGTTAGAGCTGTTAGTCTTTCATCGATACTGTGACGTAATTTCGACAACCAAGTTCAATAAGTAAATAGCTTTGAGTTAATACCTTTGATTTGTAAAAAATAACTAAAGATAGACAAAAGTTTTTTTTATGGATCACCAAACTCTGATTTACGACACGAAATCTGTATGATTAAAAAATTATCCAAAAATTTTTTTCAATATATTATTCTACTCGATTCTTTTAAATTCATAAAAAGTTATTCGTATATCGTAAAAAAAACCTTTACTCTAAGAATCGTAGTCGGAGCACTATTAATATTCTAAGAGTAGCAATTTTATTAAAATGGAAACCTCTTTGTTTCCTTTTTCCCATTTGCGATTTCGATTAACGGGCAAAATTTTCTCTTACCGATTTGTCCGCATTTGAGAATTTTAACTTTACTCCAGACAACGAAGATATGAGTTAAAACTTAGCATAAAATTATTTAAAAAGAGTTAAAATCAAACTTTTTTGTTGATTAAAACTTAATGATTTTACTTTGAACAATTAGGTATTTATCGTACTGTACAAACTAGTACTATTTAACAAGAAAATTTTAAAGAATTTATTTTGTAACTCTGAAAAGGTCAAAATGTGAACAAATTTGATCTTTTTTCATTCAATGAATAGTACCATCTTTTATTTCTATAATTGAACTGAAATAAGTAAAAAACACATTATTTTCTTAGACAGATAATACTAGAAAATTATCAAACATAAATATAAGCACAATGCCCTGTACATTATTGATAAGGGTCAGCACAATATATTAATCGATCTATATTTTAAAAATGTTAAATTTAAATAGAATAGTACGAAAAAAGTACGATACGAAAATACTAAACTTCAAATTGCCGAAATTATGCGAATTTAAAATGAAGAAATATGTGAAAATATGCAATTAAATGCAAAAATATGCGATTTTAATTCAAGTTTTTTTTTAAAAGGTCTTTGATTTCGAAAATTTAGATGAAATTTAGATTTTTTTTTTGGAAAATATTTTTGACCCTGATGATGGAATTTTTTTTATTCAATATTATTTCAAAAAATAGAAAAAAAGCCAGATATGCAATTATATGCGAGAAAAATATGCAATAATATGCATTTATATGCAAATGCATATCGTTAGTAGACGTAAAAATGCAACATACGCGACTTTAGCTAAATATGCAATTATATGTTGTTGCATATAAAAACAAACCCTGTTAATAGTTATATACCAACTCCCGATTCTTCTTGTCAAGGTAAAACTCTCTAGAGTACTAAGTTCTCTGGTTTTGATAATTGGACACGTGAGTTTTTTTCAAATTTTTAAGAGTAAATGTTACCCCCCTCGCAAAATTTGTTAATTAATGCATAAAAAATATCCAAAACTTGTTAATTTTTGTATATAAATTTATAAAAAAAAACAAAACTTCTACATCTTGATTATCGGGTACATTTTCTTCGGTAGCTTGCTTTTGAAAAAAACTATCATTTGTACTTTTGAAACACAATAAGATAGATGGTACTTTTTACAAAGTTTTTGTAAATCAACCGCTCTAAGTCGTATTTTGGGACATCCATATTTGGGGTCTAAAAGATTAATTTTATTGAAGAAAAAATAATTTTGAATTAATTTCACTAAGTTTGACATTGTACTAATAATAAAGACACAACTTAACAAAAATATTCGTAAAATTAACTAACCATGTTGCATAACTTTTTAGTCAAAATATACAAGCCAATCCTTGTGATTCAGAAGTTCCAAAACTGAACGTTCTTGAACTTTCATGAACCTTCACGTTCAGCCGAATAGATCCGAACGTTCAAAAGTTTTCGGAACCTTTCATTAGCTTTCGGGTCCTTTCCGGACCTTTCATAAGCTGTCGGACTCTTTCGAAAAAATTTAAAATTTTTTAAATGATTGTAAAAAAAATTTTTTTTTGGTTAAAAAAAATAAATAAATTATAAAGTGATTTAAAAAATCTCGATAAAATGAGCTTTAAAAATCGTAAGTTAAAGCGACTCAAAATCTAGATAGAGAATTATCAGGAGATACATTCAGGCATTAGGATGGAAGTATGAAAGGACTCGTTATTGTCTAGCAGTCTCACCTAAGAACAGAATAGAACGCACAATTTATTTTTTTTTTGGAACTTTTTCAATGAAATTTTCAATGATGTGGTTATTGATGAAACAACTGTAGAATTAAGATTTTACAGTCAGCAGAGATGGCTTATAAACTCAGAAGAGGAAGCTTCAAGGGGCCGTATTGGAGTTTATAAACACAATCAGAAGATTCATGTTTTAGTTGGAATTTCTATAAGAGGAGCTTCTCGTCCAGCTTTATTTACAGGCAAACTTAACAGTGTTTCGTTTCAAAGATTTTTAAGTGAATACATTCAACCATTTTTAGACGAAAATTATCCCTTGTCATTTTAAATTATGGTTTTGATAATCGGGCAATCAATTTAGTAAAAAGTTACTTTAAGAATCGCTCACAATTGGTAAAACTCGATGAGATATTCTCAGAGGATGGGCCTATTAATCTTGGAGTCCCTCAAGGTTCAATTTTAGGCCCCCTTCTCTTCATAATTTTTATCAATGATTTGCCAATATTTTTAGAGGGTGTCTTATCAAAGTTATTTGCTGATGACACTACACTAATTCAATCGGACGAAGTTATTGATGTATTGGTAAATAAAATGGTAAAATCGATCGAGCTTTTAGATGAATGGTGCAAACATAATCGTTTATATGTGAACTGGGACAAAACGTTCATTATGTTTGTAACAAATAAACGACTGAAACTTCCGAAAAGCGTAGAAGTTAATAATCGATCGATTACGGTCGTCGATAAATTCAAGTTATTGGGAGTTACTTTGGACAATAAGTTGAAGTTTGATCTTTTCGTATTCGATCAAATCAAATCGGTAAATAAAAGAATGTATTCCATCCACAGACTCTTTTATCTTCCTTTTCAAGTCAAACTACTCTTCTTCAAAGCATTCATACTTCCGTGCTTTGATTATTGTAGCTCACTTAGTCTTTATTTTAGCAAAACGTTGCTTGAAAAATTGGGGAAAATGTATTATAAGACTATAGCCAAGTTATTAAAATTGAGGTATGATTGTAAAAAGTCAACAAATGAAATAAATAGTGCACTAAATAGTTATGGACTAAAATCGTTTCAACATAGGTTAATTATCAACACATTGAGTTTTATCGGTAAAATAACCGCAAATTCAAATGGACCTAAAGTCTTGAAGCGTGAAGTAGAAGAAACTGTGCTACTTAACAAGAATTACTTTTTGAGAAGTAATGAGAAAAAAGTGTTGGTACCTGAAAGAGCAAGATCTAAATTTGGAGACTTGGTATTCAAAAATTTGTGTTCAAATATTGTGAAAAAAGTTGTTTATGTAGATTTTTATGGTTGTTACAATGTATTTAAAATTATGTTATTTGCATTACAAGATGAAATTGTGGAAATCTGTTCAAAATACATTACAAATTTGAATAATTTATGTTTATTAAACTTTAAAATTTTATAAATTTTTATTTTTTGTTTATATTTAAATTTTTAGCAAATTTTATTTTAAGATTTTATAAATTTTTTCTTTAAAGTGTCGCTGTTTAATTACAGTGACACTTCAAACTAACTCATTTGCTCTCGGATAGGTTCTTCCTTCTAGCAGATGAGTCGACATAAGCATTTAAAATAAAATAAAATAAATAAAATATTATCTTTATATGGATTAATTTTTCATTTTTAACCAAAAAAAAAATTTTTTTCCAATCATTTAAAAGTGTCTGAATTTTTTCGAAAGGGTCCGAAAGCTAATGAAAGGTTCCGAAAACTTTTGAACGTTCGGATCTATTCGGCTGAACGTGAAGGTTCATGAAAGTTCAAGAACGTTCAGTTTTGGAACTTCTGAATGATCAGGCTTGTATGACAAAAAATAATAAATTTAAGCATTAATTAACAAGTTTTGTAGGGCGGGTAAATATCGACCAATTTTTAAATACCGTAAACCTTTGCCCACTACTCTAAGAACAAAGCCCAAATTTGACTTTGTTCCATATGGAACTAATACCATCTAAACCATGTAATAACAATTTTTTTAATTTTATTTAGAACAAACCTCAAAATATGACTTTACACTAAGAGTAAGCGAGAAAGTTCGCTTTTATTCTAAGAAGATCTTTGAATGTGTTCTGGAATAAACTTAGAGAATTCTGGAACTAATTTTGAAAATAAAAAAAATAAAAAAATTAAGCTTTATTCTAGTTTTGGAGTTTATTCCAATAGTAAAAGTGATTAAAAAATATATTAAATACATAAAGTCAATGCATAAAATACAGTTTTTAAAATATTATCGATACTTTTGTCTAATTATTTTACTATTTTCCTCAAGAGGGAGCCTTTTACTACCTTATTTTTTTGTTGTAGTCGTTTTCAACCCTAAAGCGATTTGGGATTGAGAAAAGTACCGACAACCCAACCAAACTCAATCCCAAATAATTTAGGGTTGAAAACGACTACAACAAAAAAATAAGGTAGTAAAAGGCTCCCTCTTGAGGAAAATAGTAAAATAATTAGACAAAAGTATCGATAATATTTTAAAAACTGTATTTTATGCATTGACTTTATGTATTTAATATATTTTTTAATCACTTTTACTATTGGAATAAACTCCAAAACTAGAATAAAGCTTAATTTTTTTATTTTTTTTATTTTCAAAATTAGTTCCAGAATTCTCTAAGTTTATTCCAGAACACATTCAAAGATCTTCTTAGAATAAAAGCGAACTTTCTCGCTTACTCTTAGTGTAAAGTCATATTTTGAGGTTTGTTCTAAATAAAATTAAAAAAATTGTTATAACATGGTTTAGATGGTATTAGTTTCATATGGAACAAAGTCAAATTTGGGCTTTGTTCTTAGAGTAGTGGGCAAAGGTTTACGGTATAAAGAGGTACCATTTGATCAAACTGGAAAGCTAGATTTCAAATTATCAATATATATAAATTGGTTATATTACGAAAAAACAATTTTGCCTAAAGAGACACATTATTGTTGTGTCCGAGAATTACTTAAATTAGATCTTAGCTAAGTAAATTAAAACTTTTAATTTACTAAAGAAAATTATTTTTTATATTTTTATTAATTATAATTAAAGATAAGGCCGGATCTCGTTGTGATATAGATAACTATTATAAATAATAAGGAATAACAAAAAACAAAATAAAGGACTTCACAAGCTTCTCAAATTTAAGAGTCAGATATTTCGCGTAGACCCACATTTGTTATTCTATTAGGCATTTAGTCTATATTTGGTCCGATTTCTAATGACATTGATCCCTGTTTGGCGATCTTTTTTGCTCTTTACCTCAATATTCATCTCATCACTAAACATAACTATTCTCCGTTCTACCTTGCCAAATGATTTTAGACTTAAATAAAATAATTTACGAGCTTTTTTGGGCCTTACAGTACTAATTGGGCGCTCGATTACAATATCAATAAATCTCAATTTAAGCAGATATATTTTTTCTTCTTTTTTGGATGGTTTCTTTGTTTGTTTAATTTTAATTTATTTTCAATTTAATTTTATTTAATGAAAAAAAACATTAAAAAGTTTTTAAAAAAGATAAAGTGTTTCATAACTACAGTTGAAATTTTAAATTTTGTTTTACTTAAGTTAAAGTTTTATTTTTTTTAAGAAATCGATAAAGTAATGTGTCTTTGACAAGCGAAATTACGCAAAACACTGCTGTCATCCGACAAATCGTTTTTAAAACAACCTGTTCCAGCGTCAAAATTCATATATTCATTTGAACCTGTACGATAATTCGGACAGATTTGTTGATCGATTTTTTGTGCCCAAGTACCTTTCCAATATTCGTTACCATAATATTCGACTCTACTGTTAATCCAATAACGCGCTGTTCCAGTCAACTTACTTCTGAAAAAATCTCTTACTCCATCATTATAAATAATTGCCAAATCATTATTACTATTGGAACCCCTAGAATCACAACCGCTTTCTGCCTCTGATGCCTTTTTGGTTATACTTGAAAAAAAATAACAATAATTGTTATAATAGAATTCATCGAAATTACAGAAACGGCATTTGTTCGTAACAAAAACTCCGCTTTCACCACATTGGCAAATATTGTTTGAACACACTGTCAATTCTTGTAATGTTTGGCATTCATACGTATGATTACAAGCCATGTTCACTGTTTTAGCCTCTACACATTTTGAGTTATCCCAGTATTGTTCAAACGAACTAGAACGTTTACAGTCACATATAAAACCAGTTCTATTAGACGGACATCCACATGGAGAACTGCCATCTCGTCGACAAAATAAATTCTCAGCTTGATTACAATCTGAATTAGCAGTGCAACCAACTTGAGAATACGTTAACTTACATTGTAAAACACTACTAGTTGAGTCCCATGTTTTTAATGGATCAGAACACAAACACTTTCCGTTTTGACAACTAAGACCTTTCGAACTAGAACATTCGTATTCTTCGACACAACCAAAATTAAATGATTTTTTTGGGTAACAAGCCAATGATGAATTTAAAAAATATGAATCACCAGTACATTTGCATTGAAACGATTGGCAAGTCATTGCCTCATAACACATTGTATTATTCACACATAGAGCAAATTCAGTTAAACGTGAAACACATTTTTGTCCAATTTCATTATAATACTTTCCAGTTCCACATTGACACAAATTACTAAGGCAAATGGTTAAATCTGAACCTAAACAATGACTGTTGTCTGAGCATTGTTCTAAATATCGCCGTTTGGGTGTACACTCACTTCCATTCCAAAATTCACTTTAAAAAAAAACAATAAGCAAAAACCTTTAAATTTTCTATTTCGACTTTAGAAAATTTTAATATTCTTACAGGGTTGTATTCGAGCAAACACAAAAGCCATCGGAACATACTGTTTTTTGCGTTATTGTTTGACACTGATAATCAGTAGTACACAAGTCACCATATGATTTGGCATTTAAACATTTTGTTTGATCCCAATAAGTTTCATTATTAACCTTTCGAGTACAATCACACATTCCAATCGTTGAACTGATCGGACAATTGCAGCTATCTGATGAACAAATTAAATTTTCAGAGTCATTACAATCATAACTATTTGAACAAAAACGTTGAGCATAAGTTAAAAGACATTTTTTACTCAAATTTGACCATGTTCGATTCAATGATTCACATACACATTTATTATTTCGACATACCAAACCTTTATCTGATCGACAGTGTAAGTCTTTATCACAAAATCCTAAATTTAATTCTTTGTTTCCACAAGTTGAAGTTGTGTTTTCAAAATACTCATTTGATCCACAAACGCATATTTGACTTGAATTACAAGTCATTGGAATAAGGCACATCCCATCACTCGAACATTGAGTAAACTCACCAACTCTTGGAACACATTTTATTCCATTGAAATATTCACTTGAACTACAGACACACTGAAAACCGATACATTGTGTTAATTGAGAATCCAAACATTGATAAGTGGCAGCACATTGTTCATTATAAACTTTCTTATTTTCACATTTTGAACCACTCCAGAAATAAAGGCTACTGTTAGAACATTGACATTTACCAGCTAAACACACGGTTAGTTCACTCAAAGTCTTGCATTCATAATCAGCTGAACAAGGATATTCATAAGCTTTAGCAGATACACAGCTAACTCCATTCCAATATTCTTCATTAGTCGTGTTTCGTTTGCAGTCACACATTTGAATCAATGAGGTGTTTGGACAGTTACAATTATGAGCACGACAAATCAATTTCTCTGAATCATTGCAATCCATATCGCTTTTACATGTTGATTTTGAATAAGTGAGGAGACATTTAAAGGAAAGAGATGACCAAGTATAACGTGGTGAATCACACAAACACTTGTTGTTCTTACAAGATAAACCTGTACTATCTTTACATTGACGATCTGAATTACAGCTAATGTTAACCAAGTACTGATTGGTGCATGTCGATGTTACAGGATTAAAAAAGTTGTATTTTGGGCAAATGCATCCTTGTTTAATTGAACAAAACATTGGGCTTAAGCACATCGAGTCCAACGTACAAGTTTCGAATTCACCAACACGTGAAACACACTTTGATTCTGATACTTTGAAATATTCATTGATTTTACAGTTACCTTTTAATTGTTTAAAATAAAATCTTTAGGCCTATCATTTTTTAATGTCTTAAAATTAGGCTTACATAAAGAGTTTAAGCAAGTTGTTTCTTCTGAATCTAAACATTGTTGTGTTAAGACACAACTTTCGTTGTACGCTTTTTTTGGAGTGCAATAAGAACCATTCCAATAGAAGCTAGAACAACAAACATTTAAAATACCGATTTTTTTAAAGATTTTCTTAGACTCACATGCTCTTATTGGTACAAGCACAAATTTTTGAATTGCAAGCAAGATTTAGACCATTTTTACATTGATCTCCATCACAAGCTTCATTATAAGTTTTCCTATTGACACATTTTTTATCAGTTGCGCTCCAATATTGATAAGGATTGCATCCACATTTTGACAATTCTTTACACTTTAATGATTGGCTTTCTAAACAATGACTGTCCTTGTTGCATGGTTCTAAATAAGTTGATAAATTTCGACATTTTTCACGATAAAATTGATTCTCTAGACACAAGCATGTTTTATTTATACACTTTAAGCCTAAACCTTTAGCACATGTACGAGTTGCGCATGTTTCATTGTACAAACCATCACGTTGTTTCATCGCAACGACGGTTATTGTTGCAATAAAAATGACCGTCGATAAAACAACTGAGCCGATTCCAAGAACAACAGCCCATTTCGGAATAGCTATTTTTCCGCTATTTAAAGTTTCCAAATTTTGAGCGGCTTCACTCTTAGTCGGTTTATATTTAGAAAAATATTTCATTTTTAAAATGTTATTTTTTGTTTAAATCAACAACTTCTTTAATAAGTTTTTTTTTTTATTTAATAAATTCATTTTCAATAAAACTCTGACTGTTTTATCATGCAAACAAAAAATCTTTTGAATAAAATTTTATTTTCAAGGATTTTCGACACCTTTGTAAAAATTTTTATTAAATTTAATTTAAATTTTAAGATTTTTTTTGAATTAATTTTAAAAAATACGTAAAAAGTATAATCCTTTTTGGATTTTTTCTGAAAAAAAATGTTTAGATCAAAACCGGCTTAATGCATAAATAATTTGCTCCACTTTTTTGAGACTCAAAAATTATTCTAAACGAAAATTCCAATTTTCCAAAAAAAACTTATGAGTTATCACTGAACATATCTATTCATAAAATCAATGTCATGACTCCAAATATTTTTTACTTTAAAATGAAACTTAAAAATCAATTTGAAAAAAAAACTTGATTTAAAAAAGGCATGTAATTATTACTAATATTAATAATATTGAAAAAAAAACAAAAATACTTAAGTTAGGAACAAATTTATTTATAAATATCTTTTTTACGAAAAAAAGAGCAATATTATTTGTATCGATATATTTTTAATTAAGCTGGTACAAAATTAATTATCAAAGCTCAAAAATAGCCATCTTGAGTATGCTGTCAGTTCTTGGTGTCCGTACCTAGTAAAAGATATCTTTGAGTTAGAAAAAGTTCAGAAAATAGCTACGAGGCTACTACCGTCTATCAAGAACATGGATTACAACACTAGACTTAAATTACTGAATCTTTCGAGTTTGGAAGATAGACGTAAAAGAGGTGATCTTATTCAAATTTTCAAAATATTAAATGGGTTTGAAGTGGTTAATTTCCGCAATGAAAGTAATTTGACAGAAGAAATAAAGTTAAAATTTAAGAAGACACAATCGATGTATGGTAAAAGAAAATGTAAAGAACTGTATGCAACGTATTATTTTTTAACAAATAGAGTCGTGAACACGTGGAACTCCTTGCCTCAATCGGTTGTTGATGCAAAGTCTGTTAATAGTTTCAAAGCAAGATTGGATGAATGGATATCAAAACAATGTTAATAAAGTTTAAGTTACTGCCATAGCTCCTTTGAAGTTTTACCCTATTGGGTCGCAGTATAATTTACTACTTACTACTAATAATACTTTTTTTTAATTAATTTTATTTGAAAGGTCTATGGCTATTTTTTCACTGCTAAACAAATGTTAGCAATCTGTTTTTAGCTCATTTGTTTCTATAGTCATGTCTGAGTCAAAAACTGAATCTGCTAGTCCTTGGAACTTGGTTTTTCTCTACGATAAAATCGAAAAGTGTAGACTAATAAAGCTCTTAATTGATTCATCTTCTCTTTACTTAGATTTTTTTCAAAAGCTAAAGCAAAAATCAGAGAACCTAAAGGTCTAACTATAGAATGAGGTTTGATAGCAACCACATTGTTATTTAATCTTCACACTATATGCACTTCGTTTTTTCTCATGTTTTGCCAGTCATCTTGAGCTGTATAATCCGGTTTAAGTAGAATATTACAACTAGGACAACCATATGGTCGGTTAATATACAAATCACAATACAAATCGAAAAAATTCGATAACGAGCCCAATCAAACAGTTGTTTACTCTTAGATTTGAACTTTTTGAAAAAAAGTGGAGTGATATTGGTGATGAGGAAGTCAAAAAATTCGTTGTGGGTTATTTTAAGAAAGAATGGTTCGTCTCAACAAATTCAGGTTGGTACGAAGGACTTACTCAAGGTGAGCACACTCCATTTACTGATAATGCTTGGAAAGTATTAATGCTAAAGTCTAATCTATTCATACGTTGAGAGAACGACTGGCAGTGAATTCATATCTGAGAAACGCTAACGACATGCTTCGTAATTGGTCGAAAGACACATTGGTCGAGAAAAAGTTTTCTACTTCCTACAAGGTAACTGCACAAACTTGGACAATGGCGTATGACTATTTTATTTAAAAAACTACCACTGTTATCATATTAAAGCATTGGCGTTTAATCAAAATTGTCTTACGATCCCTAATCGGTAGCGATAGAGCCGAAAAAAAAAGCTGGTAAGGTAGCTAAGGCAAAAAAAGCTTTAGAGAAACAGTAAATTTTTGTATATTTGTTAAAATTTGATGTTAAAATTTTGCAAATTTTTGTTTATTTTTGAAGCATACGACTAAACATAAAGGAGATAAATTTAAACAATTAGGATATTATTACTTTGAAATAAATTTTGTAGCAATAAACTAATAAATTTGGACTTCAATTAATAATTTTTGATATATTTTAGAACAGTTAAGTAATAAATTAGAAAACACAGGTAATATTTAGTCGGTTAATATTCTCTAAAAGTTTTTTTACCGGTAAAATATAAGAAGCAGCGGTTCGAACCAGATCCCGTTTTCACGTCACAACCATACGTGAACACTTGAGTTTAACGAATTCTTCATTACTTCCGATATTTGATATATAAATTCTTGAACCGGGTCGATAAAGTATTAAAATGTTTAACAAATCTTTTGGGGATCGCTGTTTTTCAATATTTAATCGATTTATCTCATTTACAAAATAAGAATGCATATCATAGATCAACTCCGTCTTGAGTCGTCAAGACTCTGTCATACTCTGTTTTAGAGAACTGACTTGAAACATAATCGTCCTTTTTTTAGTTTGATAAATATTCTTTTGTGTTTAAATTTAAAAGATGCATGGAAAAAAAATCTTTTTTTTTAAAATCTAAAAAATATATTTTTTTTCATTATTCTAAAAAACTAACATTTGCGTCAAAACAAATTTCTCTTTATTATGGATATGACTTTAAATTTTAAATAATTTTTATTATTTGTTTTATATGTTTTTATTAAATGATTTTTTTTATGCTTAAGGAGCATTAGCTCGACCATATAGATAAATATATTAACGATTAGATGAGAGCTCACTGACAAGTATATAAATAATGACTTAGGAAAACCTATTTCATTTGTTGTTCGACTTGTAAACAAGGACAAGAGGGCTTAAAACTCTTAATGTTAATTCTCCAACACCTTTATCTAATACTTTTTTGGTAATTATTACACAAAAGTCAATTCACAGTTACTTTAATGATGGACTCGATTATTTATTAAAATTTTGGAATTTCTTTTATAATAGTTTTTCAAATTTAACCCTTATCCGTCCAAAGGTAGGTCAAAAATGACCAGACTGATCATTAAAGACCAAAGTGGGCCATTTTTGACCCAATTGAAAAATTAAATTTTTTGCATTATTTTTATTGTATACGTATTAAAAATTTAATGATAGGTCAAAAATGACCCATTTTGGTCTCTAACGATTGTAAATTACCTTTGGACGGATAAGAGCTAATTATAATTAATAGTTTCTCTCTCTTTTCTTTTTGTATTTGATGAAACCATATTACACGTGTTAGCTCTTAAAATTGAATAAAGCTCAAAAAAGCTTCATTTTTATAATTCAACAAACAATAAAAAGTAGATTTTTTAATATTTAAATTAAATTTGAAATAATTCAGTATTAAATAGTAACATATATTTAAAATTTTTGTTGTTTGAATGAATAATTTTAGTCGTTTTCAAGGTACTGCGGTGGACACGATAAAGTAATCCCTGCGGATTGGGACCGATTTCCCGCCGTTTCCGGCTTTTATATACCCTATTACCGTATGTTTCATGCTATAAAAGCGTGACAAAAAAAAAATGGCCGGATCCTGCGTGTTATTTAGGCATTTGTATGTTCCATTTAGGAGGACTGATATGCATGAGATGATTTCTAAGTCTCATTCTTTTTCATTTGAATTATTATGGATAGGACATGGATTGATTCAGCTATAAGTTTTGAATGCTAGGAATTAATTTTGAGTATACCGATGTGAATCATTTAGTTTAACAAAATATCTTGTTTTTGAAAAAGTTTAATAGGAAAAAATTAAAATGACCGAGTCCTGGATCAGAAAGAGTGGAGAAGACTAGTGATCGCGTGTACTTCGAGTGTTGAGTGATATGGCTTTCGTAAAAACACCCGAATGATGATGATGATCAAGTCAAATTTAAAAGATGCGTGAAAATAATATCTTTTGTTTGAAATCGTAAAATATTAAATCTTAGTGTCTAAACAAATTTCATTTTTTTCTTTCTTTTTTTTTCTTTTGTTGTGATTGTTTAAAATAAAAGATTTACGTCAAAACAATTTTCTCGGGCCTAAGAGCCAAAAAATAAAAAATTGCCAAAATTTTTACATGAGTTTTTCTTTTTAATCGAAAAATAAAAGCTAAATTTTTTTCTTTTTTCCTTGGTTTTCAAAACCAACTGGTACTAAGGTTTTTTTTTTTACTTCGAAGATAGTCCCTGAAATTATCCTTAAAGCAAGCTTTTAACCAAGATATTGGGCCTATCTTTAGAAAAATTATCGAGATGCACAGTTTACATGCAAACCCTGTATTGATATTTCAATCTAAAATTATTGTTCAGTTGAGTCGTTCTTCTTTTTGTTTTATTTCAAGTTAACAGATTTATAGATTTAAAGTTTTTTACAGATTTTCTTTTTCTAAATTTTTAAATCCTTCTGAGTGATGTGCAAGCTGCATCGAGTCAGCATAACTTGCTTGATAGATAACTTGCCAATCATTTCAAATATTTTGTCTAAAATAAAAAATAAATTTTTACTTTATAATAGACAACGTCATTTAAAATAGATATAGAATGCTTAGAATTCTAAGAATAAAATATTTTTTAGTCTTGTTTTGTTTTATACTCGTGACAAGCATTTTTATTTTACTTAAAAAAGAAAACATACAAATAACGAAGACAAATGATCCATTATTCGATCAATGGAACCAAATATTCCAAGTATCAGAGGAACAAAAACTTATTAGACCTGAATTAATAACTAAAACGACTAAATTTATGCTTCAAGAACGTGATGAAGACGATCAAGAATTAATTGATTTTGTTAAAACATTAATCGAACCGCCAAGCGGTAAACCATTGAATTTGTCAGTTAAAGGTAAAACTGATTTTAGTCAACATGGTCAAACAAAAATAATTGAAAATATTTTAAAATCACAACGAAATGGTTTTTTTGTTGAAGCTGGAGCATTTGATGGTGAGGAAATGTCAAATACAGTTTTTCTTGAATTAGAACGTAATTGGACAGGTCTTTTAATCGAGCCTGTACCTTCGTTTTATCAACAAATAAAAAGAAAAAATAGAAATGTGTACACTATTAATGCATGTATAGCCAATAACCATCCAATGGTGGCTAAATTTAAAGTAAACCATGGTCTCTCAGGTAGAATTAAAGAATTTTCTCAAAAACAACATAAAGAAATTGGAGCAAATTATCATTTTATTTATGTACCATGTTTTCCATTGTATACAATATTGAAAGCTTTAAATCAAATGAAAGTTGATTATTTTTCAGTTGATTTAGAAGGTGGTGAATACGATGTACTATCACATATGGATTATACTAAAATAGATGTTAATTTATTTTCAATTGAATGGGGTAGGGATGAACCAAGAAAAAAAATGTACATTGATTATTTGAGTAAACATAATTATCGATTGGCTGAAATTGGATACGTCGATGTGTTTATGATAAAAAATTCAGCTAACGACAAGAATAAAAGTTAAAATTTTTTTTTAACTTTTGTCGATTTTTATTTAATAAAGTCTTAGTCTTAATTTTCTATTTTTATTGTCGAAATAAAAGTAAAACACTAAGTTTTAGTTTAATCTAGTTTAAAAAGAAGATATTTACTCCGTTATTATTCAAGCACTCACTTATTCTGTTAGACATTGAGTCTACTCAGTTTTCTAAACTTGTTTTCAGGACATCCAACTCAATAAGTTATCGATACAATTTGGATACAGTGTTTAGACTAAGTAAAGAATTTTCAGGCCAAAGTAATATATAGATATTATTATCCTCAAACCATTTATTAAATATTCCGTCTCGATAGCATGGCAAACGGTTCGTCTTATCTCATAGACTTATTGAAGGTTTTGCATAGGTCCTTTTTTTTGACTAAAACAAAATATTTTTACAGAATGGCCCATGTTAAAAAAAAAGTAATTGCATATACGGTAAAGTGTTTTTGATTTGGAGTGCCTGTCATTTTGAAGATTTAATAATGCATTAATCCACAAAAATTGTGGTTTGAAGCTTCACTAATTTCCTAAAAATAAGGCATTTTTAACAAAATAATATAAAATTTTTTACCGTATTTCCTTGCTGATAAGCGCCCCCCTAAACCCCCATTTTTCTAGACAAACGAAAATTCAGTTGCTTTCACTTTTGAGATCTTCAGATAAAGCGAACTGAGTTCTATCAGAAATAATCCAAATGAACCCAAAAATCTATTCGCATCATTAATATTTTTTCGACCAAAGTATTGATTTTGGGAGCACTTATTAGCAAGGAAATACGGTAATTAATTTTTTTATTCAATTTATTTTTTTGGACTTCTTGAAAATACATGTTTAAGTCAGGGACTCCAAATCAAACACTTTATAACGTGGGATCGACGGTAAGATGTGCCTTCCCTATTAGTGTATTTTTGTTTTTAAGTGAAAGGTTAAAAAACAAATTTTTATAAAGTATTGAAAAGCTTCTAAAAAGCAATTAGTTTTTATCAGGTTTTACATTTAGAAATGTCACTTTAACCTTACCACTGAGTTTAAAGTAATGGGTTCATTACTTTTATTACTTTTAAAAATTTTACCTATTTTACATAAATTTAAGTTTAATTCTTAATTTTTCAATGAAATCGATAAATAAATGTGTCTTTGACAAGCGAAATAACATAACATAAAACACTTCTGTCATCCGACAAATCGTTTTTAAAACAACCTGTTGCAGCGTCAAAATTCATAAATTCATTTGAACCAGTGCGATAATTCGAACTGATTTGTTGTTCGATTGAAAGGATCAGGATCTCGTTATAAATGAATTTTCGAATTTACGACATGTCGTTTTTATTTAGTTTGTCATAACAAAAATCTAAGGATAACAATCAATAGGCAGTTAGAGCTGTTAGTCTTTCATCGATACTGTGACGTAATTTCGACAACCAAGTTCAATAAGTAAATAGCTTTGAGTTAATACCTTTGATTTGTAAAAAATAACTAAAGATAGACAAAAGTTTTTTTATGGATCACCAAACTCTGATTTACGACACGAAATCTGTATGATTAAAAAATTATCCAAAAACTTATTTCAATATATTATTCTACTCGATTCTTTTAAATTCATAAAAAGTTATTCGTATATCGTAAAAAGAAACCTTTACTCTAAGAATCGTAGTCGGAGCACTATTAATATTCTAAGAGTAGCAATTTTATTAAAATGGAAACCTCTTTGTTTCCGATTTCCCATTTGCGATTTCGATTAACGGGCAAAATTTTCTCTTACCGATTTGTCCGGATTTGAGAATTTTAACTTTACTCCAGACAACGAAGATATGAGTTAAAACTTAGCATAAAATTATTTAAAAAGAGTTAAAATCAAACTTTTTCTTTGTTGATTAAAACTTAATGATTTTACTTTGAGCAATTAGGTATTTATCGTACTGTACAAACTAGTACTATTTAACAAGAAAATTTTAAAGAATTTATTTTGTAACTCTGAAAAGGTCAAAATGTGTACAAATTTGATCTTTTTTCATTCAATGAATAGTACCATCTTTTATTTCTATAATTGAACTGAAATAAGTAAAAAACACATTATTTTCTTAGACAGATAATACTAGAAAATTATCAAACATAAATATAAGCGCAATGCCCTGTACATTATTGATAAGGGTCAGCACAATATATTAATCGATCTATATTTTAAAAATGTTAAATTTAAATAGAATAGTACGAAAAAAGTACGATACGAAAATACTAAACTTCAAATTGCCGAAATTATGCGAATTTAAAATGAAGAAATATGTGAAAATATGCAATTAAATGCAAAAATATGCGATTTTAATTCAAGTTTTTAAAAAACTTGAATTAAAATCGTTATGTTTAGTGATGAGATGAATATTATTCATCTCATCACTAAACATAACTTGTCTCCGTTCTACCTTGCCAAATGATTTTAGACTTAAATAATATAATTTACGAGCTTTTTTGGGCCTTACAGTACTAATTGGGCGCTCGATTACAATATCAATAAATCTCAATTTAAGCAGATATATTTTTTCTTCTTTTTTGGATGGTTTCTTTGTTTGTTTAATTTTAATTTATTTTCAATTTAATTTTATTTAATGAAAAAAAACATTAAAAAGTTTTTAAAAAAGATATTGATTTTCATAACTACAGTTGAAATTTTAAATTTTGTTTTACTTAATTTTATTTTGTACCTTTCCAATATTCGTTACCATTATATTCGACTCTACTGTTAATCCAATAACGCGCTGTTCCAGTCAACTTACTTCTGAAAAAATCTCTTACTCCATCATTATAAATAATTGCCAAATCATTATTACTATTGGAACCCCTAGAATCACAACCGCTTTCTGCCTCTGATGCCTTTTTGGTTATACTTGAAAAAAAATAACAATAATTGTTATAATAGAATTCATCGAAATTACAGAAACGGCATTTGTTCGTAACAAAAACTCCGCTTTCACCACATTGGCAAATATTGTTTGAACAAACAGTCAATTCTTGTAATGTTTGGCATTCATACGTATGATTACAAGCCATGTTCACTGTTTTAGCCTCTACACATTTTGAGCCATCCCAATATTCCTCATTCGAACCCGAATTAAAAACCCAGCTTGAAATCCAACTCGAAGTAGCACTTCGTCTACAATCACATATAAAACCTGTTCTATTAGACGGACATCCACATGGAGAACTGCCATCTCTTCGACAAAATAAATTCTCAGCTTGATTACAATCTGAAGTATCAGTACAACCAACTTGAGAATATGTTAACTTACACTGAAGAACACTACTAGTCGAATCCCATGTTTTTAATGGATCAGAACACAAACACTTTCCGTTTTGACAACTAAGACCTTTCGAACTAGAACATTCGTAATCTTCGATACAACCAAAATTAAATGATTTTTTCGGGTAACAAGCCAATGATGAATTTAGAAAATATGCATCACCAGTACATTTGCATTGAAACGATTGACAAGTCATTGCCTCATAACACATTGTATCATTAACATATGGAACAAATTCAGTTAAACGTGAAACACACCTTTGATCTATTTCATCATAGTATCTGCCAGTTCCGCATTTACACATATTATTTATGCAAATAGTTAAATCAGAAGCTAAACAATGACTGTTGCCTGAGAATTGTTCTAAATGTCGCCGTTTGGGTGTACACTCACTTCCACTCCAAAATTCACTTTCAAAAAAAGTACAATAAGCAAAAACCTTTAAATTTTCTATTTCGACTTTAGACACATCATTAAAGTCAATTAAAAAATTGTAATATTCTTACAGAATTGTATTCGAACAAACACAAAAGCCACCGGAACATACAGTTTTTTGCGTTATTGTTTGACACTGGTAATCAGTAGTACACACGTTACCATATGATTTGGCACTTGAACATTTTGTTTGATCCCAATAGGTTTCATTATTAATTATTCGAGTACAATCACACATTCCACTAGTTGAATAAGTCGGACAATTGCAACTATTTGATGAACAAATTAAATTTTCAGAGTCATTACAATCATAACTATTTGAACAAAAACGTTGAGCATAAGTTAAAAGACATTTTTTACTCAAATTTGACCATGTTCGATTCAATGATTCGCATACACATTTATTATTTCGACATACCAAACCTAAGTCTGATCGACAGTGTAAGTCTTTATCATTTAATAGTTAATTGAGAATGCAAACATTGATAAGTCGCCAAGCATTGTTCATTGTATTTTTTCTTATTTTCACATTTTGAACCACTCCAGAAATAAAGGCTACTGTTAGAACATTGACATTTACCAGCTAAACACACAGTCAATTCACTCAAAGTCTTGCATTCATAATCTGCTAAACAAGGATACTCATAAGCTTTAGCAGCTACACAGCTAACTCCATTCCAATATTCTTCATTAGTCGTGTTTCGTTTGCAGTCACACATTTCAATCAAAGAGGTTTTTGGACAATTACAATTGTGAGCACGACAAATCAATTTCTCTGAATCATTGCAGTCCATATCGCTTTTACATGTTGATTTTGAATAAGTGAAGATACATTTAAAGGAAAGAGGTGACCAAGTATAACGTGGTGAATCACACAAACACTTGTTGTTCTTACAAGATAAACCTGTACTATCTTTACATTGACGATCTGAATTACAGCTAATGTTAACCAAGTACTGATTGGTGCATGTCGATGTTACAGGATTAAAAAAGTTGTATTTAGGACAAATGCATCCTTGTCCAATTGAACAAAACATTGGACTCAAACACATCGAGTCAAATGAACAGGTTACGAATTCACCAACACGCGGAACACACTTTGATTCTGATGCTTTGAAATATTCATTGCTTTTACAGTTACCTTTTAATTGTTTAAAATAAAATCTTTAGGCCTATCATTTTTTAATGTCTTAAAATTAGGCTTACATAAAGAGTTTAAGCAAGTTGTTTCTTCTGAATCTAAACATTGTTGTGTTAAGACACAACTTTCGTTGTACGCTTTTTTTGGAGTGCAATAAGACCCATTCCAATAGAGGCTAGAACAAGAAACATTAAAAATAAAAATACAAATTTTTTTTAAGGTTTTCTTAAACTCACATGCCCGTATTGGTACAAGCACAAATTTTTGAATTACGCAAGATTTAGCAAGATTTAGACCATTTTTACATTGATCTCCATCACAAGCTTCATTATAAGTTTTCCTATTGACACATTTTTTATCAGTTGCGCTCCAATATTGTTACGAATTGTATCCACATTTTGAAGATTCTTTACATATTAAAGATTGACTTTGAATACAATGTTTGTCCAATGAACAAGGTTCTGAATAAGTTGATAAATTTCGACATTTTTCGCGATAGAATTGTTTTTCTGGACACAAACATGTTTTATTTATACATTTTAAGCCTATAGCTTTAGCACATGAACGAGTTGCGCATGTTTCATTGTACAATCCATCACATTGTCTCATTGCAATTATTGTTATTGTTGCTATAAATATAGCTGTCGCTATAAAAATTGCACCTATTCCAATAACAACAGCCCATTTAGGAAATACTAGCTTTCCATTATTTAAATTTTCCAAATTTTGAGTTGCTTCACTCTTGGTCGGTTTATATTTAGAAAAAAATATCATTTTTAAATATTTTTTTTATTCAGCAGCTTCTTAAATACTTTATTTAAAATTTTAAGCTTATTATTATTCAATGAATTCATTTTCAATAAAACTTTGACTGTTTTCTCATGCAAACAAAAAGTCTTTTGTTTAAAATTTTAAAAAATTTTCGACACTTTTGATTGTTTTAAAAAAAACGTAAAATGTATATTTCTTTTTGATTAAGTTATAAAAATAAAATGTTAAAATTCAAACCGGCTTAATGCATAAATAATTTGCTCTGCTTTTTTGAGAGATTCAAAAATTATTCTAAACTAAAACTTGAATTTTCCAACATTTTCAAAAATGATGAAATCAGTGTCATGACTCTAAATATTTTTTTCTTAAAAATGAAACTTAGAAATCAATTTGATAAAAAAACTTGGTTTATAAAACCCTCCAAAAAATTGAGTTTTTTTTAACTTAAAATAAAAATGATTTCAATTAGTTTAAGAATTTTTTCAATTTTAATAATTTTAAATTTAATTGATTTATACACGAGCGAATGCCACAAAGATTTTGTTGATCATCATGGTACAATATTGTGCAGTGGTCATTGGACATGGGGTAATTGGGGAGATTGGGGCATTGAAGACAAATGTTCAAAAGGTCACGTAATTGGTTTTCAAACAAAACTTCAAAAACGTCGATTGCCGTTTGTTGACAATTCAGCTCTCAATGGTATACGACTTTTCTGTTCAAACAATCAAACCCTACGTGGTGTTGAACAACGCTTCGGTGTTTGGGGTCCTCCGGCATTTTGTCCAAACAATTCAAAAGTAATTGGATTTCGAATTAAAGTCGATAAAAAACGTCATAAAGATCAAGATGATACAGCAACAAATGCAGTTAGAGTTTTTTGTAATGATCAACATAAAACAGAGTTAAGAAGTTTAGAAGGACCATGGGGTTATTATGATCAAACAGATTATAAGTGTCCAGATGGTCTTGCAGTTATGTCACTTCAAGTTCAAGTTCAAAGTGAAAATAGCGATAACACTGCCTTGAATAATGTTGGAATGCGTTGTGCTTAAATTTTATTCTTTTTAAATAAAAATTTGTTTCTGTTTACATTATTAATTTAAAGCTAGATGTTAAATTTCCAATGTAAATATTGAATCTACCAGGCTCGACAATACGTTTACTATTTTTATCAATAAAAGACAAAGCATTCATGTCCAAAACAAAAACAACTTGTTCAGACTCGTTTGGTTTTAATTCAATTTTGTCGAATCGTTTCATTTGTTTTAAAGGTCTACTGATCGAACCGTATTCGTCATTCAAATATAAAATAACTGTTTCTTTACCGACTCTATTACCAATGTTTGTAACATTTACTCTAACTTGTAAGTAATCATTGTAAACTAGTTCTGAAGTGTTTAATTCAAGTGAGTCGTAAAAAAATTGAGTGTAACTTAGACCATGTCCAAAAGGGAATAAAAATTCAACTGTATTTTCATGTATTTCAATTGGTTTGTAATCGTATGTGGTTATTCCGTTTGGGTACTTTGGATACGAAATTGGTAGTCGGCCATTTGGATTATAGTCTCCGAATACAATGTCTGCTATTGCTTCACCTCCACGACCACCTTTTTTAACAAATTAAACAAATCAAAGAGACAAAATTATAAGGTAAAGATCAATCACCTGGTAAGAACCCAATTAGGACTGCATGAGCTCGTTCAGCAATATCAGAGATTATCCTTGGTCGACCAGCTGTGTAAATTACAATAATTGGTTTATCTAGTTCGAATAAAGCATCGGCTAGCTTTTTTTGAGGTTCACTCAACATCAAATTTTTGATATTACCTTGCCATTCGGCGTAAACATCCTCACCTATGCATAAAACAATCAAGTCCGAGTTTTTAGCCTCTTGTAAAGTCTCGTTAAAATCATGAGATATTCTGTCAAAATAAACACCTTGTTTGTACTCGACTTGAGAGTGTTTTTGTTTCAATGCTTCAAAAATAGTAAGCTTACCACGACCGTATTTACGATACAACTCTTCGTTTTCACCTTGCCATGAATATGACCAACCGCTGTTGAGAGTACGAATGATATTCCCAGTCGGACCAGTTACTAAAATTTTACCCCTCCTTTCCAAAGGTAAAATATTTTCATTGTTCTTGGCCAAAATAATTGATTGTCTAGCAGCGTCTAGATTAAAATCTTCTGCTTCAGTTGTTCCGATTAACTTGAGACTTTGTTCATCAGCGAATGGGTCTTCAAAGAGCCCTAGCTTTTCTTTAACCCTTAATATTCGTCTTGTTGCATCATTAACTCTTTGCAAGAAGGCTTCATCTTTTCGGGTCAAATTGACACAAATGTCAAAAAATGAATAATCAGTTGGGACCATGCTCATATCGATACCAGCCATAACGGCCATACGAACAGCCTCTTCTTCACTCTCAGCCACTTTGTCTCTGTAATGCAATCGTCTTATGTCCTGCCAATCCGAAACAACAAAACCTTTAAATTTAAGTTCACCTTTTAAAATGTCGTTTATGTAATAACTGTTTGCATGAGTTGGAATTCCGTTTACTTCAGCCGAGTTAATCATAACAGTCTGAGCACCAGCTTCAACAGCCGCTTGAAACGGTGGTAGAAATACTTCTCTTAATAAATTATCAGGTATATAAGCAGGAGTTCTATCAAGTCCATTAAACGGAAAACTATAACCAAGATAATGTTTCATACAAACAGCTGATTTTGTTTTATTTTTAAAATCGTTTCCTTGATGTCCTCGAATGTAAGCATCTCCCATTTTAGAAACCAAATAGACGTCTTCACCGTATGTTTCGTAAAGTCTAGGCCATAATGGTTGTCTACCAACGTCTAATACGGGATTAAAATTCCAAGGTACTCCGATCGAACGAGTTTCCAATCCTGTTATTTCACCAATTTTATACGCAACTGTCAAATTAAAAGTACTAGCTTGGGCTAAAGGTTGAGACAAGACGACACCTTCTTGAATCAATGCATTTCCATGAATAGCATCGATTCCGTAAATGATTGGAATTTTAAGATTTGTTTTATTTAAGATAGTCGATTGAATTGAATTTATAGTTTGTTGACATTTTTTAGCCTCAGGATAAGGTACATTTAGAAATGAGCCTACTTTTTTCTCTTTAATGGCATAGACAAGCTTATCATAGTCAATTGGATCTTGGTCCAGATGCGGATTATCTTTTTCGACAAGTCCATAATTGACTTGAGTCATTTGACCACATTTGTCCTCGACACTCATTCGACTCAATAATTGATCAATCATATCCAATTTTTGAGCCAAAATAAGCGAAAATATTTCAAAAAAAATTAAAATTTTAAATCTCATTGTTAAATATAATAAAACAAAAAGTATCAGGGTTTTATAAAGAGAAAGTGAGAAAGAGAGAGAGTCTCTTGAAGGTTTTGTTTTAAAAAAAAGTCTAAACAAAAACTTTTATTTAAATAAATTCTGGATTGCAAAATGTCACCAAAAAGTTTTATTAACAAAACACACCTTAACTACGTTTAAGGATTATGAACAATATCTTTAAAAAAATATGTCAGTACTAGTAGTAATAGGAGTAGTAGTATCAGTAAGACTGGAGTATAATTATCTATACTAACGCCTTTCGCCATTTGGGTCTATAGGAGCTGTGACAGTCTTTCTGCTTTTTCTTTGTCCCATGCCAAGCACTTCTCTTTCAATGCCCATTTTGAAACCATTGACTGTGGCGAAACATTCCACTTTGAGACCACTCTGTTCGTCACGAAGTTGAATCTGAATAAATTTTTTCGTCCTCTAGTGTAGAAAAAGGAAAATAATTACAAAAGTGAATCTTGCGAGTGGTAGAGAATCATATCTTGTTGAAGCAGATGCATAAATAATGGGAATTTCGTTTCCCCTGGGGCTAGATAGATTTCGAATGTCCTTTCTTTTCCCATTTTCACCCGAATATGACTTTTTGAAACTTCTTTTCCTGTCGATTCGGGTCAAAGCGTAAAAAGTAATTTTTTAGCTTTCGAACATATTTTTAAATCAATTAAAGCCCTTTCAAATCATGAGTACTAAAATGTTTAAAAAAAGTAAATTGACATTTCGAAAGCTGAGGGATGCGCCTAAAACTTTTTATCTTTTAATCCCGTAAAAAATTTGCTTTTTCGGATATCCGGGGTCTTATATTACATATATGATGTCTAAAGCTACTGATTCGGAAACTGTCGAACTTTTTCTCCACGCGTACCTTAGATTTTTCTCTTGTAACTTGCCTAGAGTTCATGACAGACTCTTCAATCATTCATCGCCAATGACCTGATGAGAAATTTTTTTCTATAACAAAGAAAAACGATTTTTTTTTTTTTATTTGTTTATCTGTTTTGAGTGTAAGCTCCTTCAGACAACGCAGATTTTTCTTTATTGATTCGGCAATCCAACTTTTTAAATTTAGTAAAAAATTTAATCTCTGAATAAAACCGAATTATTAAATTAAGAAAAGGAGAGCTTCGAGAGTGATCATTGATTTCTTAAAAAGACACATGAGAAAATGAATGAATTAGCGGATTTTATGTTCATAAAAGAAGGAGAGGTTTTTTAAAATAACATTTTTTTTGTTAGCGAACTTTATGTTGAACTTTCAAAAAAAGATTTTTTTTAGAGTACGGCCTCTCTTTGATACATTTGACTAGCTTCGTTGTTCTTCTTTGGACTCTTTCAAAAATATTTGTGTTGGCTTTCGTTGAAGGATTTTAGATAAGGTGCAGCAACCCATAAACCTTAGTATATCAAAAATATTTTTTTTTAATTCCGAATTTTACTGGATAATTTTTCATAGCGAGAAAAGCAAAATTCAAAAGGAATTTCGAAAGTTGAACTATTTTTTCAGTTCCTGGAGTCGCCCAAAGTTAAAACGTTTTCATCTTAGCAGTGAAAGAGGAAACATGGAAACTGAATTTTTTTTTTCAAAACATGAAATTTTTATTTTGTTTTAACAGCTAATTATGAAAAAAAATAATATTTTCTATTTTATGGCTTAACAATTTAACAAAAATGAAAAAAAGAGACAAAATTTGCGTAAAAGTGTTCAAAATGTATCTAGTCCATGTTTTCATAGGGAACCTATAAAAAAATTTTTTTGGCGTTTTTCTCGATATCAAATTTACCAAACCTACTATCCAACTTTTTATGTTTTAGAGAAAAAGAATATTTAAAAGTTGACGAAACAAATTCAAGTTTTAAACTATGTAAAAGAGAATCGATTTATCATGATGATATATGATATTTATGATATATGTTGTGGTAAAAATCATAGAAGCTTGTATAAAAATGTATGACCTATCAGAACCTATATCATAAGTAACAAGTATCTATCAACTAACCATTGAAACTAATGGGTTTTCGTTGCTACACCCTTTCAGGGCTTGCTAAGTTAGACCTTTTTATAAAAAACATTTTTACTTATTTTCGTAATTAAAAGAGTCAAGTCATTTTGGGTTTTTGAGTACGAGAAACATGTTTTTGATATCAATATTTGTCTTATTTTGTCTATATTAATTGTATCAGTAGTCTTAAGTAGAATTTGTCCGATTGAAATACTCAAAAAAATGTAAATATGAGGGAAATTTTCAAAATGAGTTCAAAGAGAGTACGAAATATGCAGAGTAAAACGTTTTTCAAGCAAATAAAAGAAAATTAGAGTATTATATTAGGTTTCACTGTATTCAATTTTACAAGTTAATGATTACAGATTTCAGCCGATGTATATGCAATATTTTTTAACTTCGATTAAGGTCTCAATGTCAATCGGAGCTTTTTAGCATTATGGTCATATCCTAATATCAACAATATATTTTTCCAATCATAGGATATCTAAAGTTCCAAAAAAACCCACAATTGTAGCATTTGGCTGCATAGTACATTGAGTTAGGGACAAATCCTGGATTTTTTTGCCCGTAGAAAAAAATGATTTCTAGGGCATTGTGAAGTTTAGTACAAAAGAACAGAACAATTTTGAAAAATTGAAATAATTTTTTATCTGTTGGTCTTATGACGGATCTGCGCATGTAACAAAGTGTAATAAACTTTGTTACACCACTGAGTAAACTCTGCAAAAACTCTGCAGTCTAATTGCGCATTTAGTTTCAATACTTTTTAATAGTGTGCATTTTGCAGAGACTTTGCATAAATTTAGCAGAGGTTGCCCAATGGTGTAAAAAATTTTGTTACACTTTGTTACATGTACAGATCCGTCATAAGACCAACAGATAAAAAATTATTTCAATTTTTCAAAATTGTTCTGTTCTTTTGTACTAAACTTCACAATGCCATTTCTAGTAGTTTTCGGGGTCGTAGAATATGGATGTAAGGTCAAAAATGACAAAATCAGATAGGCTTTTTTTTAAGCTGACGCTGATCTTCTCAAATCCCTGCCTCTTTTAGCCTTTCGTAGAACATGATTTTTTTTAAAAATAAAAAGTTAAATAGCAAGTTTTGAAGCCCTTTTTCTGGTGAATATATAAAATTAAAAATAAATTTAAAATTCCTGAGGAAGAAGATACCTTATGAAAAAGACAAAATAAACAAAAATAACCAGGTTTCGGGACGTTGGCCTAGGTTGAAATTCAAAAATTTTGGTTTTTAAATTTTTTTACTGTTTAACAAGAAGTTTCGAATTTAATGTATATTGAAAAATTTTTTGATTTATTAAGATTAAACCTCATCTAATATTTAACACAAAGCAAAGAAAAAATCAAAATCAAATGCACGATTGTTTGATAGTCTAATATTTTTTTTCCCAAGTCCCATAACTTTTTTTTTAGATAATTTTTAGTGTTCTTTCGTTTAAAAAAATAAAAAAAAATGGGTTAAATGGTTATTCAAAAAACTAAGGTTTATGGGTTGGTGCACCTTACTTACGGCATACTGTGTACACTAGATTACCATGTATTATTCTTTGCTTTCTTTCGAGTAGAAAAGACTCATTTTAATCCATTCAAATGGTTTGTTGACGATTCCATAGGCTCTTAGCTTTCTTAAAAGTTCATGTTGAGAGTTTATCAAAGGCCTTGGAGAAATCTGTGATATCAATCAGATTTCCTCTTTCGATCTCATATATTACTCTGTCAATATGCTGCTTCTCGTTAATTAGATTGTTCAAAAATAAGAAAATCATGACTCATGATTGTCCGGTCCGGCTGATTTACTGACGTCTAATTTGTTTAAATATTTTTTCAATATTTTCAGGGCTAAAGCTTTTGTACGGATTCAAAGTAGATGCTTTGTTTGTTCTTAAAGGAAAATCGGACAACTCACCGGTCTCATCTTGATTAAAAACGGATAAAGTAACTGATCGCAATCGACTTCAATATGAGTTCAAACCGACAAGTTAGTCTCCAACAGCTGTATATTCTAGTTCATCACCACAGAGTCCAAACAGGAATCGATAGCAAAAGAAATCAAGAAGTCCGAACCAATATAAAACGCTCCTAGACTATTTCTTCTATACCCTTCGTCAAGACTAGCATCATCCTCGAATACTAATCAAAAGCAAAACTTTGTTATTCAAGTTAACAATAGAAAAACGAAAAAAATTCACAAGGATTGGGCGACTAATAATAGAACAAAATTTAAATTTCGTTTATTCTAAAGCATTTTTTTTGTGTTTTAAAATTTTTTGAAATTGAAATAAAATGTCTCTTGAAATGACTTTACGCATTCCCCATGACCTGGAGGATCAAATTAAATCAATGGATCATTATCTTGAATGTGATCACTTTTATGAAAACAAACTTATAACCGAGTTAATATGTCAAGAAATTCGAGTGGATCAACTAAACGATTATGTCGACAATTTACAAAAGGTATTCGAGAACGATGACGTTCGTCAAAAGTTAGAACTTATCAAACAAGGTGAACAAGACACATCAAACTTGGCTTGTTTCAACCACACATGGATGGAAAAGTACAATTTCTATTTTTTAAATGTTAAAAGAATCCATTTGGATAATCCAGAAAACGAACAATCATATCGTTTCGTATTCTTTTATCACGATCAAACACTTAAACTAACAACATACAATTCATGTAAAAGTTATTTGAATCTTTTGTCAAGTCCTAAATTCAATTACAATCAATTAAAATCGTATTTTTATTTTAAATTTGCTCAATGTGCTCAAAAGCACTGTCCTAATGTTAGATTTAACTTTTCCCAAGACATTAAACATCTCGATTTAAATTTAAAATAAAAAAATTTTTTTTTTTTTTTTGATTTTCATTTTTATTGATTATAAGAATTAAACATTAAAAAAGTTAACAATTGACTTGTATTGTTGTCAAAAATAGCTCTTAGATCGTTTACAACAAGACCATCACCTTTTCTCCAAACAGTTCGTTTAACACACGAACTTAAACTAACTTCAACTTTTTGTCTATAACCATAAATTGAAATTGAAAATTTATCAATTGAACGAATTGATTTGATCGAATAAATGCTAAACATGTCTCTTTTTTCGTCAACTATTTCAAATTGATAACACTGATCGTTCTTGGTCACTTGTATTGAAGCCAATTTTTCTTTGTAATCAATAGACAAGTCTTTGAATAAACCGTTTAGTAAAAAATCAATGTATGAATTTATTTCATTTTGAGCTACATCGACTTCAATTCGATCTATTTTTGCATTGAATTTATTATATGAATGACGATGAAGTATTTTATTAGCTCTTGCAATTCGATCTTCATTTTTTTCAAAATCATTGATCAAATTTGTTCTCTCTGCGTTTGTTGAAGTGTTTTGTATAACTGTTTGTTCACTCATTGTTAATTTTTATGAAAAAAAATTCTCTTTTTTTTTAGGTTCTAAGATTTATTTAAAAATAAAAAATTCCAAAAATTTTTTTTTTTTAAAAATAGATTTTACAATCCTTTTTTCAAGAATTCATTAGATTGCGACAACTTTAGTTTTATCAATAAAAGCATGAACTAGTTGAAGAATTACATCAAAAATTTCAACAAAACTTAAAAAACTAACACCCAAAAAAAGACCAGCTATGCCTCCGACATTTGAAATAAGACTAACTACATCGACACTTTCTGTCTCTGATATTTGTATATAGCTCAAAGTCTCGTAATAAATGTTCAATTGTATGAGGTCTTTTTTCATATCACGACGATCGACTCCTTTTAAGTTGTAATAATCATTTAAAATATTGGTCCATTTATCGTTTAAAAAATCTCCCATTGATATTACTTTATCAAATGACATGCTATCACATTCTAAAGGACATTGAGGTAAACATAAATTGTTCATTAGGTCTAAATTAGTTGAGAATATATTTTGTTGTTCGATTGAACATAAAAATTTTTCATTGGTAAAACAAGATCCGAGTGAATCGTTTCCGTAATAGGGATACAATGAAATATAACAACCACATTTTTCTATAATATAATTTTGAAAACATAATTCTAAACAAAGTTTTTGATTATAACCCAAATTTAGATTGTGAATAGTCTTGTAAATTGATGAAGTATAAGCGTTCGGGTCCATTGTGTTACCATCGCAATTGCTATAAGGCTTAGAAATTTGCGATTTAAAGGTTCTTGAAAGTGCAATGTTTGTCTCAAAACCTAAAGGAATAAAGATACCATCAACGTTATCTGGACTATCAGTGTGATTATGTATGAACACAATAGCTCCTTTAGTTGAACTCAAATGATCCAATTCATCGGGTACACTTACATTTAGATTCAAAATTAAACCATTAGGTCTACCTGAACGAGTTACATTTATCAAATTATGAGCTCTCGAATTCAATTTATAACAATTACCATAAGTGTAATGAAAGTAATAATCCCAATAGGATTCGTTATTACAAAATATAGACGAAATTATGCACATTCGAATAAGTTTGCTGAAAGAATCACCATATTTTGTGTAATCATTTTTATAAATTTGATTTTTGAGTACCAGATCTCTAAGGAGAGCATTATTTTCGTTAAATAATGGATCAAAAAGTGTCGTATGTGTAAAATTACCGGTTTCGTTGACCAAATTAATCGAGTAATTTGATGTAAAAAAGTTTAGATTACAAATAGTAATAGTCGGAAAGATGGAACTGAACTCGGTCATTACTCGTATTTTACTGGTTGTTTCATATTCAAGATAAGAGAGGATACTTTTAGCGACAAGGTAAGAACAATATGAAGTGGATAAAATTGTAAAAAATATCCACATTATTTTAATAGATAATTTTTGAGATCTTATAATTGAAGGTATACCATGACTAGTTGAGCTTAAAAGACTCTCAACCACTATTGGTTTGATTTGCTTTGACATTTTTACACAAAAAAAATATTTTACTTGTTTAGTGTTTAAATAGAGTCTCAATGAATTATAAATTATTTAAAAATTGTTTGTTTTTTTAAAAATGTTTTGTTTTTTAAGAGAATCTTATTGATTTAGTGAATATTTGATTTTGGATTTTTAAATGACCTCAAGCCAAATGACGTAAATGTTTAAACCAAAGCAAAATACAGGCGACTTTCTTTATTATTTTATGTCCCGTTTGTTCGGATGAAATTTGCGGGATCATGACTATACTTTGAAGATGTATTCTACATAAACATCAAAACTTTTCCAAATAAATTTAGGCAAATTTTTTCTAAATTAACTTGTGTCTGTTTTCGGTAACTCATTTAGAATGAAAAAAAGGCTTAGTTGCTTCCAAATACTCTTTAAGCTCTTGTTGTGTATCTTTTTAAGATGACTTCTTAAGCCTTTTCATAAGCTTTAATAGAATACTAAAATCTTCCCTATCACCAAGCCATCAATTAGAGCTTGTTCAAAATACAAATTTTTACTAATAAGTGAACCAACAAAGCCTATTCAGCCGCTAACAATTTTTTAGATGAAGATACCATGAAGTCATTAACATGGTGGGAATCGAAGTCTTTATTGGATACCTCGATTATATAAGAGGCGATCCTTTACTCATAATCCTTGATTCGATTTGTGTGGAACGAGTGGTCGCGTGACGAACTAATTAAGCAGATGCGTGAGACCTTATTTCTCGTCGGTACCATCACAAAATTACACGCAAAGCTTTAAGTTTTGTAGGAGTAGTGGTAGTGGTTGTAGTAAAAAAACTACAGTATAGACAGTACTTACAGTACTTAAGTTAAAGGACCAAAGAAAAAGTTTGTGGAGACGAATGTTTTGACTGACGACCACAACATAAGGTTCAAATTTTCGAAAATTCTTA
This sequence comes from Brachionus rubens, assembly GCA_022207745.1. NCBI lineage: Eukaryota > Metazoa > Rotifera > Eurotatoria > Ploima > Brachionidae > Brachionus > Brachionus rubens. The sequence continues at coordinate 4,900,259 of JAJVHD010000003.1, read as the reverse complement.
AAAGCTACTCGTAAGGGGCCCTGTGACCTCGGGGCTATTGATATTAGTGTGACAAGCTCATAAAAAAGGCAACGAATATTTGATTTATCAGAGTATCTAGAACCGGTGTCAAAGCTAGTAAGATTGTTCCTGAATTACACAACCGGAATTTCAGGTACCTAAATTACGAAATCAGTCCTCCGGAACAAGTCCCTAAACTACGGAACCGAAACTAACTAAATTATTATATTATTAAAAATTTTCTAAAAGTGCGCTCTTCAAAAAAAAACTTAAATATCAAAATCTTAAATATCCGGTAATGCAAAATACTTATTTTTAAATTGGTTTTTAGTAAAAATTGTCATAATCCCTCAACTTACTGATTTTTTTGACTTTTTTCGTCTCATAGTATACCAAAGGCAAAACAAAGTTCAAAAAAACAAAACCAACAAATTGTTCAGGATTTTTCCGAAGGTTTCAGAATTTGTATGTATCTTAGATGTGAGATGAACACTGCATAAGTTATATCAAAAAAAGTTAAAAATAGGGTAAAATTTACTCTTTTTTCTTTAATTTGCACCGTTCAAATAACTCAAGGATCATTGAAAATACTTTTAACTTGTAGAAAATATTACGTCTTTTTAGAATATGTATACAGTCGACTCGCGATAATCCGTATACAGTTTAATCCGAATAATTTGACATCCGAACAAAAATACGCGGGCTCGGAGCCCTTTCCGATACTATTACATGTATCTGATTATCCGTAGATTTTAATCCGTACAACAATTTTCTAAGGCTTTTTGTATACGGATTATCGCGAGTCGACTGTAAATAATATAGGGCTGAGGGATTAAAAAAAAAGTAACAGATTAAAAAGTTAAGAATGGTTTTTGAGCGATCTTGGAAATTTTCATTTCCGTACCTAAACACAAAAATTTTATTACATTTTTTTTTTGATTCCTTATACCTTGTTCCGTAATTTAGTTAGTTCCGGTAGTTTACGGACTTGTTCCGGAGGACTGATTCCGTAATTTAGGTACCTGAAATTCTGGTTCCGTAATTTAGAAACAAGCTAAGATTAATGCAGAGTTGTTCCTCAAGTCGCGATTTTCCAAGTCTGTACTAGGGTTGTGAATCGAAAAGAATTCTATATATCGATAAATAATTAAATAACGAAAAAATAAAAAATTAGACGAAAATTTTGATTCGAAACAGTTTCGATTAGGACATAACAATTGATATTCTTTTTATCGATTTTAAGCTTTGATTATCGACTAAATCGAAATGCTTTAGTCTTTAGTCGAAATGTTATTCGAAAAAGTGAATCGAAAGGGCAAATAAGTTTTGTATCTTTTTAAAAAAAAGAGTCCTTTTTCGTTTTCATTCAAATTAATAAGTTGTCCAAATTGTTTTTAAATCAAAATTTACGATGTCTGGCTCTAAAGAGAAATCCTCAAAAAGAAAGAGAGTGAAAACTTGAAATTGGAAATATTTTACGTTAAACAGTGAAACAAATCTAAATACTTGTAATTTATGTAGTACCTAAGTTATATCATCCTATTTGTCCGTGGGGGTCAAACATGATATAAGTGAAACTTGATACAAGTGAAAATGTCCATTTGAGAATAAGCCATGTTTAGGGCTACCAATCACATTGAAATCCTAAAGATAAATGTCATTTCTTGAATTAAAAATGTAATTTCAATTATAGGACTATAAAACTGTCTTTTAGCGAAGGCTCACAGATAATTTTTTTAGTTTTCTAATAATCTTGAGATCAATTATTAACTTTTTGTCTTATGACAAAAAAGTGGCGAGACGGATAAATGATTGCGAGGAACGAGCAAGCCGTGACGAGCTTTCTAAGCAATGTGTGTGTGTGTATTGAAAATCTGTAGGGGACGAAAACGAAAAATCATTTTTGTCGAAAATTGAGATTAATATACGTGTGTATAAAATTAAAGTCCATGTATTTTTCGAAAAAAATTACCTGAAAATGAGAAATAGAAAATATTCAAAACAAACTTAACATTATTTCAGGTTTTGTTTTTTAATCATTTTTTTGTTTTTAATCTAATTGATGCTGATTGTTTTACCTGTACAATTTACCTATTAAATTATCACTCAGTAGTTGTTAAAAATACGATTACACAGTTTTCAGTGATTGGAAATTTATGATTTAATCGAAGATACTCCTCGAATGAGTCAGTTATTAGCGGATTCTTTGAGGTAAGGGATTTTTTTAGATAAGAAAACGATAACGAGTTGAATCTATCGACGACGTAGTAGTCTCTCGATAAAGTTTATTTTAAACATTGAAACCAATTTTTCAATTAATTTATAATTGATCACAACTTTAGAGAACAATTGTTCACATACTTTACTAGACCCGAAAAATTTTGTAGTGTATAAGTCAACGGTCGTTTTAAACATGTTACGAAGGAGGTATTCTCCCTTTATAATTCAATCTTTTTTAAACAACTTAACCGATAGATAAGAATTCTTCGACTTAACTATAATTAATTTTGTAGAAACACAAGTAAGAGATACAGTTATTTTGCCGACCATGCCTTTCCTATCAGATGTGGCCATGCCTTCCCTACTATATATCGCTATGCCTCTCATCAAACTCAAGAAATTCAAAGCCTGGATCAAATTAATAAGATTTTCACTTGTGTTAATTGCTAACGTCTCGTTACTCGCATATAAAGCTTTGCTTCGGGTATTTTATATACGGATAAATTTTTAATGATAAACAATTTTTTTTGACTTTTTTGTAAGCATGATATAACTGGACAAAATTACATTGAAAAGTATTGACTGCCTTTTGTATTTTGTCATTAGATGATATAAATGAGGCTTGATATAAGTGCATAGTGATATAACCGAGGTTTGACTGTAATTATAATAATGAACATGATAGTTAAACTACTTTTATGGATACCCACTTGAAAACAAATCATAAAATTTGTAAAATTTTAGAATTTTTAGAATTTAATGAAAAAAACAAAAAAAATACAGTCCATTTAAACTTGACCAGCCTTCAAGTCATTTGTCGTCTAATACATCGCCAGATATTCAACCTTCCGAAATTTCATCTTAAGTATTTCAATTTTAACTTTAAGAAAATCACTTTCAATGTTCATGATATGGGTACCAAACTAAAATTCTTGACGATAGGATCACTATTATACTATCAGTTTAAATATTGGACTCAAAATCAAAGTTTTAAAAAAAGCCAATTTTTTTTGTCCATTAATAGTCAAGTCATGAGTCTGTTAATGACTAATTTTGGTCGGCAACTGACATAAATATTTTAAAATTTAAAAATAATGGGATTGCACCGACTGATGATGATTGGAATATGTCAATGTAAAGCTCATCATTTTAGTATCTTGAATGAATAAAGAAGTATCGTTTTTATTATATTAAAAAAATCCATAAAAATATGTTCTCTTTCAAATAAAAAAAAAAAACTATAACAAAAAAAAATAAAATTAAGTTTAAAAATTAAAAAAATTGCAACAAAATTTTTCTGTTTTTTTAACTTTGTCGACTCTCATAAAAAAGTATGTAACTAGTCTCTGATTTTTTGTTCGTATCCTGAGTGAGTCCGTAAAAGTCCTCAAAATTCGAAACTTCTATTTTCTAAAAAAAAAAAATTGAAATAAAATTATTTTTAAGGCAATTTGCGGTGGGTTAATTTGACTTACTTCAACTTGTTCGTCGTCGAACAAAAACCAAAAACCATGACTCTTAACCACACTTATATAATGACCCCGGTTAAGACCCATACCACAATGTACCACAAACGAAACTAAATCGTATATTTGATCACCATTAGCACAATCTTCAGTCGTATTAAAAAGTCTCAATTCAAACGGAAACACAACTCGATATGTTAACTTTTTAAATTTATTCAAAACACCTACAAATTTGAATCGTTTCAAATGTAATGCCAATATTTTAGGTAGCTTTTTTATTCTCATACGTTTTTCGGCTTCTTGTTTACTTGAACACGTCTCACAATAATATTTACACTCACCACACAACATTTCCATATTGGAAAACTCTTGTAAACAATGACTTAATGATGTATTTTGTTCAACGTCTATTGACAAGTCAAAAAAATTCTCCTCTTTAGACGAACATGTCTCACAATTTAAACATCTAGTTTCATTTACTAGTATACCTTGAAATAACTCGTGTATCCACGTTAGATCAGTGTCTGTACTTGTCGTCGTCGTATCTTCATCAAACATATTTACACTTGTTTGACTTGATATTGATCCATTCATGGGCGGTTGCTGTTGTTGTTGTGATTTTTTTCCATTTGTTTTTGTCGTGGTCGTAGATAAAGTCTTATGATTTTGAGTATTTAATCTAGTTACTTTTTTTAACTCTTGCATTTCGGCTTTTAAAATATCAGCACATGTGTTTAATAAATAATTAAGGAATTCGTGTGCATCTTGTTGGAATAGATTATCAAAAGCATCATTGTCTTTTCTAAGTCTAGCTATAAACTTTTTCGGTTGAACAATGCCCTTCTTTTTTTTCATAGTAACTATCGAATAGAACAACTCGGCTAAACAATTGAGTAAATGCTCTTGTTTAAGTATACTCGTTGTATTTTGAATAGTTTGATCGGACGTTTCGTTCTCTTTAGACGAGTCTTTAAAATGAGCAATTCGTTGTGCTTGACCAAGTTTATATTGAATTATACGTTCGCGAAATGGTTTACAAAAATAAAGAGCTTGAAGAACAGAGTTTACGTAACATGTATTACCAAAATTGACTAGACCAAAAAAGTGCTCGTTAAATGGCGCACCACCCGAGTCTTGTGAGTCTATAGTCGAACCACCAATACCCATTATTATATTTATCTATCCATAAAGCTGAAAAAAAATAGAGTTGTACAAAATTTTTTCAAGAATTGATACCGTTTAAAGGGTATCAAGATTTAACAAACAAAAATTTCATTTTTTAATAACTTTATTTAAAAAAAAAAATTAAATCTTTTTGTACAAGTGATGAGATTAACGAGTTTCGGGTTTGTGTCTAGGTGGTTTGAAACCCTTGTTGGGGACTATTATTGAACTAGCACCAGCGCCTGTTTTAGTCGACACTGATTTTTTGTTACCAACAAAACTTTGCCAACTGCTAATACGATGTTGACGACTTTCTTCATAATTTTTGTCAAATTCTTTTTGAACTTTTGCTTTCGATTCTTCTTCGACTTTTTCCTCTGCTTTTCGCTTTCTTTACAAAAAAATTCAAATATTTGAACTTAAAATTGATAAAATTCTTACTTATCAAGTGATTGTTTCTCTGCCTCTCTGACTTTAATGCGTTCAATGTCAGCGAATAGTTTACACGTCATACAATAAATAGCATGTCTATACTTATCTGGATCGTCTTCTTCAATTACAAGTTTGGACTTGTCATACTCGTCCTCTTCTTTTTTGTTCTTAAACTTTAATTTATGTTTTAATTTTTTAAGAGATATTTGTTGACGTAACTTTTTACGTTTTTCTTCAAGTTCACGATCGACTTTTTCTCTCGCTTCATCAACTACTTCTAGACACAATTTACGATTTTTTTCATCTTCAAGTGATTTATAAGCCCGGTTAACAGCTTCAAAAGCAATCTGTGCTCGTTCTCTATCATTCGGATTCTTGTCAGGATGAACATAAATTGAAAGTTTTCGATATTTTTTTTTAATTTCATCGATAGACGCGTACGGGTCTATCTGAAGTACTTCGAATGGATTTAGATTAAAATAAGTCGATCCAGGTCGAAGTAATCGTTCGATTTGTTCTTTTGACGAAGATTTGAACTCTTCTGTTTTAATATCATCAATCTCGTTATAAAACAAATCCAACAATGGGTCTTTCTCAGGCTCTTTGTTTTCAACTTGAGGTTTGGGTTCAGCTTTAGGAGTAATTTCTGAATAAAACTCAGCTAAAAGTGGATCGTTTTCCTCTTTGACGTCTTTTGGTTCATCTTTTTTGACTTGTGAGTATAGCTCATCAAGTAAAGGATCTTTTTCCTTATTTTCCATTATCAAAAAAAAAAACAAAAAAAGTTACTTGTGATGTATCTCGAAATTATAAAGATGACGATGATCGCTAAATAAATTAAGCTTTATTTTAATTCTTGTTTCAATTTTTTTATGTTAATTTGAAATTAGTGAAAATAAAAAAAAAATTTTGTTCTTGTACTTGAAATTGTCTTTGTCTTACATTCAACCTGTATATAAGACTAAAATCTTAACAATGTAAATCAGAACAAAAAAACATTAAAACTTGAACAAAATGGACGATAGCTGAATAAATAACGAAATCATTGACGAACATTTAAAAGTCATTAATTCGATCAATCTTCAAAAATACGATTAGAAAACAAGTCTTTGTACCATAGGATTTCAAGACTTGAACAAAACATACCTCAACAATTGTATCATAAACAACAACCCTCTTATAAACAATTTAATTCATTACTAGCGGTCAAATAACTTTATTATTTCTTTAGATTTAGACTGGTGCCAATTTAAATAAAATTGATTGAATAACTAAAAAAATGATCAACTCAAGACTTTTGTCTAAACAACAAAACGTATGCTACACATTGCCGATAACATGTCAAATATGTCTAAGTAAAGTTAAAGAGCCAACAGTGTGTCCAAATCTACACGCTTTTTGTTCAACTTGTATTTCAACTTGGTTGGAAAAGACTAAACAATGTCCGACTTGTCGTATTCAAATAGATAGTAATAATCCGTGTAGAAAAGTATTAGGTGGGATTGAGAATGTTGATGATGTCGATATGATTAAACCAACTGAATTTTCTAATCCTGCTAGTCGTAAGGCGAGATACATGGGTTTATTTCAAGATTATGAAGACGAGATAAATCGGTTGAATAGTTTAATTGATTCTCAAAATGATGAGATTACTAAGCTAAAAGAGTCAGGGAGAGTTGAAATCAATGAACAACCAAGCAGTGATCAAGATCTAAAAATTGAATCAATTCAAAAAGATTTAGAACAAGTGTTAAAAGAAAGAGATGAACTTAAAGAAGAGAATAAAAAGCTGAATAGTGAAAATTCGATTCTAATTCAAGACATTGTTCGTTTAAAAAATACTTTGAACGAAAAAAATTCTCAAATGTAAGTCTCTTTCAAAGATTTTAATTAAATCTTTCACTAATTCATTTTTATTTTAGAACTAGTAAGTACACAATGGCGGCATTGGAATCAAAAATGGAAAGTTATGAAAAAGAGAATAAACAGTTACAAAAAGCTTTGGAAAAAAGTGATAAATACATAACTGAATTAGAGTTGAAGCTTAACATGAAAAATAAAGAGAATAATGAGACTGGTATCCCGTCTCAATTGGCTCAAAGTTCGAGTTTTATTAAGCCAAGAGTTTCGCAGGAAATCGATTCGATTATCGACTCCTCGATCCTAAAAAATGTGATTCCTAAAAACAACTTTTATGGATCACCGAGTAAAACACCGACTCATTCGAACACATTGGAAACTAAAACTGTTCCTAGTGTGTCCTCGTTTAGTGACAGACTCAAAAAGAACTTATTCAATATACCAAAAGCACCGGAAGGTTTTAATTTTGGTTTCGATTCAGATCGAGTCAATTTTGTATCGAATCAAAGTGAAGCCTCAAATCAATCAAATAATTTATTGTTTTCGCCTATGAAACGACTTAGAATCGAAGAATCAGACAAACCACAAGAATGAATTTTTTAATTATTTTATTTATTATTCTCAACTTTTGTGTTATTTAAATAAAAATTTTGTCGAATAAAATTTTAGTTAACTTTTTATTTTAACGCTCAAAAGTAGTGTTTTCATTTTCAAGATTTGAAGCTAGTTCTGGCTTTTTTTGACAAGTGAAGTACACTGACTCCCATCGACATTCGTAATTTTAATCTGTATGTGATTCTCTATTAATTGAACCACAATTCAAGAATATGCATTAATTCTAACTGATTTTTATTTAGCACTAAGTAGACCATACTTTTTAAAAATTTTAAAAAATGCAAAATTTGAATTTTCGGTTTTATATTCAGATGCGTGTAAAATTGGGATCGAATGCAGCTACGATCCAAAATGACTTTAAACAAGTTAATAGGGACAAGGCCCTTTCATATGCAACAGTTGCTCGATGGATGAAAATATTCTTTGGTGGGATAGAGAGAACCAAAGACGCTCTGGACGGCCGAGAACGGCAGTTGTCAATATTTTTAGAAGAAAACTCATATTGTAGATATGATGAAATTGAAGCTCAGACTTTTCTTAGTCGAGGTAAAATCGAGCGCATTATTCACTATCATCTTAAACTTTGAAAAATAGCATCTCATTTATTGACTGAAAAAAATCGTAGAGATAAGGTTTAAATTTGTCAAGAAAATTTGACTAATTTAAGAGTAGGGCATGACGAATATATGATGTAGTGACAGGTGATAAGTCATGGTTTTACTGGAGACAAATTGGCCGGAAGAAATCTAATGCTAATTGGGTTGCAGAGGGAGAGAGTCAAAGTACAGAAGTAAAAAGAAGGAGATTTGAAGATAAAGCAATAATTTATAATTTTTTTGAACAAGTAGAGTGGATCTAATTACATATTGGATAGAATAGGCTGTGCGGATCACAACACATTTAAGAATGCATGCTTAAAACCTTAAAGATTAATTAAGGCGAGCAGAAAGTCTTTGTGTACCAAAAAATAGAAATTTCATCATGACAACGCTCGATCGCACGTTCATTAAACTTATCCAAAAGAACATAAATGGGGCAACCACTATACTCGCCTGACCTTGCTCCTTCAGATTTTTGGATTTTCGATTATATCAAACAGCCAGTCACAGTAGACAGTCACAGTAGCTTCGAAAGCTTAGTACACCAAACAACGGCAATTTTCAAAGCCATACCTAAAGAAGAGTATCTTAAGACCTTTCACAAGTGGATCCAAAAGATGGAACGATGCATAAAATACCAAACTTGGTGAGTTTTAAACAAAATGACGCATATGAAGGTACCAGAGTTTTGTTCAAATGCAATTACTCGGAAAAATAAGCAAAATTTTAGCATAATACAGGTTAATTTTTGTGTTGGTACGGTAACTAGTTGACCATGAGGTCCTACTCGAAAAGCCCAACAATAAGCTACCGGACTCGCTTGTTTCCAAGTACGCAGCATATCTTAGCGACCGTAAGCAACGCGTTGTCGTAAATAACGAACTTGAAGAAAGAAGAAGCTTGAGTGATCCAAGGAAGTGTCTTAGGCCTGATACTTTGCATTTATTTTAATGACGGGGTTCCTCTAAATACCAATCTACAAAAATATGCCGATGACATTCAGGCATATAAAATGAGTAGATCAATTCCAGAGGGCTATAGTAATTTTGAAATAAAAAAAAATAATGTTATCCTGCTAATCCTTGAGACGATAAATCAAATAAAAAATCCAAATTATGTTAATCAAAAACAAACACAGTCACATGAACTTGTCTTTGTAAAAATTTTACTAAAATCGACTGTTTGGTTACTAAGCAATAAGTCTCTTTTTTTTTAGAAAAAAATTTCGATTTTTTTTCAATGTGAAATTTTTAACATTCTTCAAAAAAAATAAAAATAAAATTCTAGTTCGAAATTAATCATTTTAGGAAATAGTAAAAAAAAATAAATTTTTATTTTATATCATGACGACTAGCTTGGCGAATATGTCATCGTCAAATATAAACCAACCCCAATCGAATGAAGTCGCTGTTAAGGTTGCTGTTAGAGTACGACCATTGAATAATCGTGAAAAACTTCATCAACATCAACCATGTGTTCGCATTGCTGCTGATTCAAATCAACTCGTAATTGGTAAAGACAAACAATTTACATTCGATTATGTCCTACCACCAAAGACAACTCAAATTGAATTGTATCAAAGTTGTGTCAAGAATTTGGTAAATGGTCTTTTTGATGGATACAACGCAACTGTTTTCGCTTACGGTCAAACTGGCTCAGGTAAAACCCACACCATATCAGGAGCTAAGTCATCACCAGACGACTACGGTATAATCCCACGTGCTGTCGAAACAATGTTTCAAATAATAAACACTAATCAAAAAGTTAATCAAAGAGACTATTGCGTCAAAGTTAATTTTATTGAAATTTACAAAGAAGAATTAAAAGACTTGTTGGATTCGAGTGAAAAAACTCTTCAAATACGAGAAGATGAACAAGGTAACACAATCATTTACGGAGCTAATGAAGTTGTTTGTTCAAGTCTAGAAGAAGTTATGGCTTGTTTTGACTCAGGTACTATTCTACGTCATACTGGAAGTACTCAAATGAACGAACAATCGAGTAGATCTCATTCAGTTTTCACTTTATCAATTGAACAAAGATGGTCTGACGCCAAAGTAAATGTTAGAGAATCGGCTATTTATGACCTAAAACAAAATCAAGCGCCAAATTCTTATTATCTAGGTGCTAAATTCCATTTTGTCGATTTAGCCGGCTCAGAAAGAGTCCATCGAACTGGAAACGTTGGTGACCGGTTTAAAGAATCAATCCATATAAACAGTGGGTTATTAGCTTTGGGTAATGTAATCAGTGCTTTGAGTGATAATGGTCAAAAAAAGAAGGTTATTCACATACCGTACCGCGAGTCAAAAATAACTCGCATTTTAAAAGACTCTTTGGGTGGTAATTCGAATACACTCATGATATGTTGTGTTAGTCCATCTAGTTGCAATCTAGACGAGTCGATAAATGCGTTAAAATACGCAAGTCGTGCTAGGTATATTAAAAATAAACCGATTGTTAACATGGACCCGGAACAACAAAAATTTGTCGAAATGCAATCGGAGATCCAAGCGTTAAGAGAAGAATTGAACAGACAGAGGACTGTTTTTTCCGAAGCAAACAATTTGGTTAATGATGAAGAGATCAAGCTAATTGAAAAGAAACTTGAACAATCTCAAAATGAAAGTGACTTTTTTAGAAAATTAGTAAAAGAAGCTTTCAATCGGTTCAAACAAATGAATCCTTTTGTCACACAAAATAATTTAGTCGGGGTCAAAAAGTTGAGTGATGAGTGGCTCGAGATGTTCGAAGCAGTAATTTATTTTAGCCCAAAATTCCAAGGCTTTTTTTCTAATTTTTTAATTTTTAGAGTAAAAACCGATCGGATTTTGATGTTGAAGATTTTACAAAACAAAAATTATCCCAACTCGAAGCTCAATTAAAACAAGCTCAGGACGATCTAAAATCAGACGAGGAAATATTTGCAGACAAAGAGAACGAAATAAACAATTTAAAAGAACTTGTTAACGATCTTGAACAAAAAGTTCAAATATCAAATCGATGTCTTGAACAATCGTTGAACAAAGAAAAAGAGCAACAAGAGTTAATGCTTCAATTACAACTTCAATTAGATAATTTAATATCCCAAAAAAATGATTCAGACTCACCAAATACAAGTGGCTATAAATCATTGAGTACATCTAATAAATCGTTGAATAAAATTGGAAATTCAAGAGCTAAGACTGCGCCTGTTGATGAGGCTAAAAATAAAATAAACCCAAGGCAAGGAGCCTATTCGACGCCGGCTATTTCGGGCAACAATTTGGAACGATTTATGCAAAATTTTAGGGCTCGAAGTCAATTGTTAACAGAGACATTGGAAGAGAACGACTGTGTTTTACAAAGTAGTGTTAATAAAAAATTCAATTCGACGTTTAGTATAAACGATGAAGAACAAAATGAGTCAGAGAACGAAGAAGAGAATAAGTTTACTCGTAAAGGAACGTTTAAGGTTAAAAAGAACCCACCGGAGAATCAAAATGATAATAACAAGATTAGAGACATGTCGATTAACATAAGGTAACAAAAAAGCTTTGAGTCAAAGTTGTTAAAATTATTTTTTTTTAGGATGAAAGAAGAGTTGATAAAGGAACTAGTTGCGAATAGTAAGGTTACAAATCGTCTCAATGTTCAATCAAAACAAAAAATTGATCTCTTAGAGAAAGAGATTTTTCAATACAAAGCCGAGATTGTTGACTTACAAAAACAAATTCAACAGCTATCGAATGGACGGGTTACAACAACAACCGATGGCGATTTACGTAAAAAATTAGAAATGGCTCAATCGAAAATTGTTGATTTAGAATCAAAATCGAATAAGGGTAATGTAGAAAAAAAATTGTCTGATCTTGAGCTTGCTTATGGTAAATTGAAACAACAAAACGATCAATTACAAAAGAGACTCAAAGAAGACACTGATAAAAAGCTTAAACTTGAAAAAGATTTTGAAAAAGAACAACAAAAGTTGAAAGAACTCGAAACAAAGTCGGAAAAACAACAACAAATATTGAAGAAAAAAACAGAGGATTTGGTGAATGCACAAAAACGACTTCGTTCAGCGTCTCAATCAGGCCCAGATGATCATAAACACTGGGTCGAACAAGAAATGGAAAAAATACTTCATGAGAAGCAACAAATCGAGATGTTCAAAGAGGAGTTGTTAAAAAGGGAGGAGTTGATAAAAAAAAAAGAGTGTTTGATCAAAGAAAAAGATCAACTCGAAGTCAAAAAGTCTAGAAGTTTTTCTAATTTAGAAGAGTCTCATTCAAGTTTGATAAAACAAAGGAAGCATTTGGACGATAAAATGAGTAACGGAGGTCAATTAAATGCTCAAGAAGAACGTCGGTTAATCGAAATCGATGAGGCTATTGAAGCAATCGAGATCGCAATCGAGTACGAAAATGACTCGATTAAAGAAAAACAGAACCGGTTAAAAGACTCGCTTTATTTTGATAGTTCCAATCATATAAGCGAAAGTGTGCTTGAAAAATTAACAAATCTACCAACAGAAGAAAGTCGAGTTTTACTTAAAAAATTTTTTGTCAAAATAATCGATCTAAAAGAACAAGAACAAAAACAAAAATTGGACATAAGTGAACTTGAACTTCAATTAGACGAACAAAATCGGGTTATTGATCAATTAAAACAAGCTTTTAAGACAAATGTATCATCTTCAATTGACACACGTTTAACCGAACAAAAATCAAAAAGTGAAAAAATAGTTAAATTATTACAACAACAATTGAATGATAGTAACAGTCGTGTGGCTTTGTTAGAACGTGAAATTGAGTTATACAAAGAAAAATTGGTTAAACTTAAACAAAAATATCAGGAGCAAAATTTTGATTCAGAATCGTTAATGAGTATTTTAAATTCACATCGAGATCAAGCAGGTGATGTAATGGTTAAATCAGTTAAAATGTCTCGTAAGGACTTGAGGCCTCTAACTCAAGAGGAATTGATAAAAAGAAGTTTAACCAAACAACAACAATCAAATTCAATTCAAGATAATTTTTAAACGATTTTTCCAGTGATTTTTTTTTGTAAATTTTGAAATCTCTTTGTTTCTTCTTTAGCACTCAATAAAATTTAGAAATCAAACTTTTCTCTCTCTATCCCTTAATATTTCCAACAGGTCAAAGACTTACAACAAGTTCGTGACTTAGAATAGTCAATGTCAACAATACGACGAATCAAATTTGGAGCCTCACTCAACCCCCTATCAACATCTGGAGATTAAAACAAAGTCACGAACTTGCATGCGAAGCTCCAGATTGGCCTTATCTTTACGTATATTGTTCAGAGGATTTAGAAGGTTTGGTTTGTTTTAAATAGTTTATTGTAAAACTAATATTGAAAATTGGAGCTCGCTTTATTACTTACAAACTGCTCCTTTAAATAGACGAGTCTAAACTAATCAAGTGTTTAGATAATTTAGGTAATATTTAATATTTGGTTTGTGTAAAAATAAATAAAACTAGAAAACCCACTCAATGGTAAACGAATAAAAAATTTAATTCAAGTTAATAGCAAAAAAATGTATTTCGGGGATTCGAATTTTGTGAACTTTAGAATTTTTGATACGACTCTTATTTGTTAAAATTCCATTTCTTTTTATTTTATCAAAATCATCCTTTGCACAGCTTTTATAACGTTCATAAAAATAGTTAAAATTAGTAAAAAATTTTAACATGCCGAATTCCCTTTATTTAAAACTGACGAAAGTTATTAAGCACGTAGAACGATTGAAACTTTATCTAAACATCAATCTAAACCTAAGATGACCTAAGTTAAGCTGAAGGAATTTTGTTCTTCGGTTATGAACTGAGAATTCAATCGAGCTCTAATTGGGATAAATTCAGAATTTCTTATTAATCAAAAAAAGTTACACGAAAAAATATTGAAGAGGAACAATTAATTTTTTTGTAACTGGGCTTTAGCCTCGATCAGGAATACAGAAACTCTAACTTACTTTTTTTTAAAGCTTAATTGGGATCAGTTCGAATGATCTTTTATTACATTTTTTAGCACTATTTGCTTTAATGAGGGGGTATTAATTTTGCTTTTGGACATTCTGAGGATTGAACATCACTAACTTTTCCAGTTGATGCTGAGGAAAAATATATTTAATTTAAATTTTTTTCATGGCTTATTTTGAGCATGTTTTGAGAAATCAACATATAGTAAATTAAGTGTCGAATCTTATTCCATTTGCTCAATCTTCGAATAAAACTAAATTATAAGCTCGTAAATTTTGCTAAAGTTATCGATTTTTTTGATAAATTTGGGGAATCGAGGATTACCTCTGGCTTCCCAAAATTAATAAAATTCCAGTTTTGATACTTATTTTTCTTTTACCTCTTCTTACCACGACCAAAAGACTATTATCATTACTCATTAGAGACGACCCAAGCAAGTCTAAAAAGTTGAAAAAACGATTGAAATCAATTGATTCTCTTAATTGATCAACTATGAAAATTTGGACTAATCTCAATTTTTTTCAATTGAAATCGATTGAAATCAATTGAAAAAAAAATCTTTATAATTGAATTTAATGGAAAAAATTTATTTTTCAATTCACGAAGAATTGAAATTAAATTGAAAAAATATATTTTTCAATTCGAGGAGAATGGAAAAAAATTGAAGTTTATTGAAAAAAATTTTAGTTTCAAATGTCTTTATTCAAAAAAATGTAAGTTTGTAAAAAAAATTATTTTTAAGTAAATAATGTAAAAAATAGTATTCATTTCGGTGCAAAGCCGGTGTTTTCATCATCATCTTCATCTTCAAACGAGGAATATGTCTGACTCTTATGTGAGGATACATTTTCTTTAGCGAACGAAATCTCATAAGACGATTTCGATAAGTTGTTGAAGTTGAACGAGTTACTCGAGTTGTTTTGATAATATGGATACGTAAATAAATGATTATTATTTACTTGCTCCAACAACACATTTCTTGTCTGCATTTGAGAATAATCAAAATATTGTGGTTGAGTTGATAGAAATTGACTCGTATTGAAATTAACTGTTGTTTGGTCGTCTGGAATTGGCGAAACTGTATTCGTCGTCGGTTCGTTGTTCCTTGTTTTTTCTATATCTCGTTTTTTTTCAATCATAATAGACGATGTTTTTACAGATTTTTTTTTCGCATCAATATTGGCTGGTTCATCGTTTTCATCCACTTTCCGCTTATTTGAGGAATTTTTTTTTAAAGACGGATTTTTTGATAGAAATAAGTTGACTTTGGGATTTGTTTCGAATTATCAAAAATATATTGTTTATATGGCCCTCTTTTTTTTATTGTTTTGTTTAAGGTACTCATTTTTTTGTCTATTTGGTTATCTAAACGATATCAATATTAAAAAATAACGAAACAATTTTTTTCCATTCAATTGTATATAGATTCTTAGAAAGAATAAGAAAATTTAAAAAATATCAACGAAAAAATTTTTCAATCTATTCCAAGTATTTTTACTTGGAAAATGTTTTCAATTTATCTCAATTGAGTTTCAACTTATAATTTTATAAAATGGAGATTCCATTCGTTTCAATTTTCAAAATTTAACTTGATATTTTTTTCAATCGTTTTCAATTGATTTCAATAAGAAAAAAAATAAGAAAAAAAAACATAAATTTTTTCAATCGGTTTCAATTAGATTTCAATTTCTTTTTTTTTGTGAAAATGTTTTCAATTTATCTCAATTGAGTTTCAACTTATAATTTTATAAAATGGAGATTCCATTCGTTTCAATTTTCAAAATTTAACTTGATATTTTTTTCAATCGTTTTCAATTGATTTCAATCTAGATTTATGGAAAATTTTTCTTTTTCAAGTCCATTCAATTGACTTTCAATGATTTCAATCGTTTCAATTGATTTCAACAGTTTTTCAATAAAAATAGTATTGCTTGGGCGATCGTTATATATGCTGCATTGATCCTTTCGGTATCCTTATTTTAAGTCACCAGCACTGGCAACACAGATTGAACTTATTTTTCAATTATTGTTTCCTGGATTTTATTGTTTATTTAATCATTATCATCACCTATTCTGTTCGCATCCCTTACTTTTGATTGGTAAAGGTAGAATATTCGTGCTTTACATATTCATCATTTTGCAGATAACTCCTACATAAATAACTTCCTTTGAAATTCTTTTGCGCTCTGGTTGATCAACTTTACTACTATACTCTATTTCTATAACTTACTCAAAAAGATGACCAAGATGTTTTTTTAAATATACTGACCCTAAAGTTTTCCTTCAAATACTTCGTGGTTCCAGTAATTCATATGTGATACTTGTTCATTTTTTAGATCCACTCGTTTTGATCTATTTTTATTTAATCAGAATTAACCTCCTATTTGGAGAAGAAAAGTACAAAGTAAAGTTAAAGTTAAGCTTTATAAAACTGATGTTTGACGACCAGGAGCAGAGGAATGCTGTGTTTTGCTCATAACTCTGAGGATAATTTGGGAACTCGAATTGAATTTTTTTTTACACGACTTAGATTTGAACATTCGAGCTTTTACATGGGAAACTTCACTCATTTTAATCCAAGAAGTGAACCAAGATTAAAAAATTAAAGAGGATTATTTCTACTTTTGTTCTTAATAGATTTTTCAAGAATAAAAATCGCTTTCTGCTGCTTTCACTTTTGATTTTTGATACATGAGACTAAGCAATTAGTAAACAGTCATGTTAAAGTATTAAACTTCTGTTATCGAACAATCTAAAACTTTTCAAAAGAATGAGTCATTTTTGGTTACCAATTGATTTCTAGTAGGCCTAAATTTATTTTTTGAATCGTGATCCTGATATGAACTTGACCCTTCCTGTTTCAATTCGAAACGCTTAGCTTAAAAGGTTTTAGATTAATTTTCAAGGATCTTTTTACTATTTTGGATCTCCCCTCTAATAAATGTGTGTATCCAGGAAATCTAAAAGTAAATAATCATCGTTCTAACTTTTCAAATGAACGTCATGGTCATTGTAAATTACTTAAATGATGGACTTTACGATTCAGTCACTCTCTCAATAGTCTTGGATTATTACCTTCACAGGAATACCTTTTAGCTGTAAGGTTAATTGATTACTGTGTGTTTCGGTTCATTTTATATTTGACGTTTGTATTACAAAAAAAAACGCTTAGATTATTTTATCTGTTTTCGATTTTAATTGTTACAAAATAAGTGCGAAAAATTTATGTATGATTAAGAAAACTTTTGATTTTTATTGACCGTGGGAAAATTTTTTTCCTTTTATTTTGAATGTGTGAAAACTAACTTTTTTTCACACTTGTAAATTTTAAATAGTAAGATACAAAGACATAATTTGAAAATATTAAATAGACAAATTAAATTGTTTAAGAACTTTACTTTAAATGTCTGAAAATATTATTGCTGAGCCTAGCGTAATTTTTGAAATAAAAACAAGATTATATTTGTTTGGTATGTCGAAACAGTAGTGTAACAAACGGAAACGCGTTTAATTTTTTTAATTTTTTTATTTTAATTTGTGGCTTAATAAATAAAATTTTATGCTAAAGAAAAAAATTGAAAGTTTTAATTTTATTTTTTTGTTTTTTTCTTGAACTTTTTTGATTTTTTTGAACTTTTACTCGTTGAACCCTTGTCCGAATCGTCTTTTTTACCATTATCCAAATGTTGTGATAACATATCAAAAACATCTTTTAACGTCACTTTAAATTTTTGATTATACTGTCCACTTTTTTTGTCATATACCAACTCTTTTTTAATTGTCCTACGAGCTATTTCTTTTTCAATTGAAACAATGTCTTGTTTATACAAACAATCGCCTTCGTTTAAAAGATAACTTTTGAGCTCTTCGAAATCAATTATTTCCTCAACTTCTCCACTCTCAGTTACTTTACTCTCAATTACGAACGCTTTTAAAGCATTTTCTAGCTCAATTTGTTGCTCAAATGGAGTCTTTGAATACTTTTTGAATATTCGAATAAAATCCTCAAACATTATGATCCCAGTCTCTTAAAAAAAAATTGAAATTAAACAAGCTTCTTTGGTAATTATCAAATTTACTTGAAGCGTTCACTTCGTCGTGTATCATTTTTTCAGTTTGAAACGAATAATTTTGTCCAACTCGTTCAAAAATTTCAAGACAATGTCTCGTTTCGATATAACCCTCAGAATTCCGATCATACTTTTTAAACAACGACTGAAGTTCTTTGAAAACAAAAAACTATTTAGGTTGTTAAACATGAAAATTTTTTATTACTTTTGGTCTCAGGTGTCGATATGAGATTAAACTTGAAAAAATTATTCGATTGTGAATCGCTTAGATTCGAATCGTCTTCCCAAGTATCCACTTGAAAGTTTGTCATCTTTTCAATAAAAATCAATAAATAAAAAAAAAAACTTGTTTTTTAAAATGTCAATAGAAAAAAAAAATTAAGTTGATATCATGTTACATTAAAGATGACTTTATTGTGTGTGTGTGTGTGTTGAGTAACTATGGGTAACAGATTGCTAGTTTTTAATTTAAATCTTTTGGGATTTGATAAGATAGAGTAAATAATTTTATATATTTTTTTTAAATTTTAATTTGATGACATGTTCGCTCTAATTCGTTTTATGAGCGCATTAATAAGCAGAAAATTTTCACTTCATTGTTCCCAAACAAAGCACATAATTTTTTAACCCAGTTAAATATGAAGATTTTGCATCAACTAATAATTTATTCAAAAAAAGAATATTAATTTTATAATTAGGCGATTGGGTAAGAAATATCTTTGGCAATACCACAAGCATTTGTACCTTTTTCAATTCGAATATAACCACTCTCGCCCCAAGATGTACCCCATGAATTTTTAACTATCCAATAACTTGGAGTAGCAGTGTTGTTATAACCGACAGCCAAAACGCCATGATTTAATCCACAATCACAGGACGCAGCATTCATTACACCTTTGATTAGATTTAATTTATAACATGTTTCATTCAATTTTTGATTATAATTAAATACCTGATTTATAGGATTGCCAATAACTGCTGGCACAAACAGCAACAGCAACTGGTCCTATTTCAGTAACAGCCTTTAAATTAAAATAGTACTTTTTTTTTATTAAATTATTGTTAATTAGAAAATTTACTTTTTCTAGAGCTCCCTCATCATTAGCTGTAAGTCTAATGTAATTTGTTATTTTAGCGATTGATCGTGATGCCTTATATCTGCATGTATTTTGATCATAAGCAAGATACTAATCATCAAAAAAAAATAAATTTTTGATCAAAAATTAAACTGTTGAAAAATAATTACTGGGTAAGCAGCTTCGCTATTTATGCCACCTTTTGATATGATGGCTTGATATGCATAGATCATGTGTCCACCATTACAACTACCATAACGATCACAATCAAGAATATTTTGATCTGATACATCTACGAGTTTTCCAGTTTTTAATGCCCAAGCTGCTTCGATTGCGCCTGCAGCTGAAAAAGCCCAACATGAACTAAACAAATAATTTTCTTGAATAACAATAAAATCTTGGAATATTAAAAAAATAAAATACCCGCAAGATCGTTGGTCTTGAACAGCACTTACTCTATTCAAAGTTCTCCAGTCTTAACAAAATAAAAATTCAAACAACATAAATAAGATTTAATTTTTGCAATTACCTAACGAGCTCAATCCAACATAAGTAGTTTGTCTTTTTTTTCTTTGAGGAGTTTTAACATTATCAATACTTTTGTATCCAAGTTTAGTTTTTTTAAACTCTTGTTCACTCAAATCAGAAAATTGGTTTGGTCCAAGTTGAAAGTCTTTAAGATTCTTATTCAATTCGTCTATTTTGTCCATATTTTTTGAAAATATTTCAAATCTTTTTTTTTCTTCGTCATTGTTTGCATAGACTTTGTTGTGTTGTTTCTTGAAATTTTGGAATTGGGCTTTTCTGCTTGCATGTGCTACCAGAACAATGCATGCTATCAATAAAAAATACTTCATATTTGATTTTTGTTACTTTTCTCTCTCTCAAGTATTTATGCTCATTTAAAAATCAAGTTAGGAGGTAAAATTTTCTCCTCGATCTAGTAACAAATTGGTTTTATGAATAGTTTTCCAATCCATTGTTCTAAAAATACCTTCAAAAATTTTGATAGAAATAACAATAGTTTATTATTTAAGTATCTTTTAATTCGAATGATATTTTCTTTTGATTTTTAAAAATATTTAAGTGTCTTTAAAATATTTAAATTCAAACATAATTGAGAATGTTTTATCTAATTTCGATCATTCAATAATTTTAAAGTTTCAAAAGAAATTCTTTTCATTAATTATTCTTGATCGGTTTGATACAATCTATGAATTTAAAATACACCCAAGATCGTTGGTTATTTTCAACACCAAAGAGCAAATAAAGGGTCAGTTATTTCAGTAGTGATGAAAATCGGAATGAGATGGAACTCTACAACGAACTCTACTCTCTTTATTGAAATAAAGAGAGTAATTCAACGATCGTTTAACAGGTTCGGATTGGAGAAGTGAATTAAATGCGTTTTTACGAACATATACCACACTCTTCGACAAAAGTAGCTCCAGCTGATCTTCTATTTATCAGACCAAACATATCTAAACTACCACGAACAGTTAACATTTCTATAAGCGGATGTCGATCTGAGCAAGTTGAGTATGCCAGAAAGAATCATGACCAAGTTAAACATACAGTGGTCCTATTCAATTTGTATTTTACTAAATTTTACGTAAAGAGCTTTACCGGATTTGCTTGAAAGATTGCCTTAAAATATTTATTTAAAAAAGAAAGGTAGAGATATATTTTTTACTGATTTAAGTACTTTTATAAAACACAAATGCCACCAGAAGCAAGAATTTTATTTCCAAGCTTTTCCAAAGGTGCAATTTGGAATAGTGACATGTCATATCTTAACGAGCACTGGTTTTCAGAATCTGTAAATTCGCTTTTAATTACATGTCATGTCTAGCGAATTTGATGAAAATTTTCAATTTTTCAAGAAGCTAATGCTCAGGTTTAATGACATGTTCTTAAAAATGGACAATCACTAAAATCAAAGTAAACGCTTCGTTTTATTCGGAAAAATCTAATTCCAGTTCATTTTTGCAAGATCGCCTCTTTTTCAAGTATTTGAATATAGTGTAACCACTGTTCTTGATAGACGGTAGAAGTCTCGTTGCTCTTCTCTTAACTTTTTCCAACTAGTTGATATCTTTTACAAGGTACGGACACCAAAAACTGCCAGCATACTCAAGATGAAACCTAGTAAGCAGGGTATAAAGTAACATTTTTTTTAAGGGTTCGGTTCCAAAAGGGTTAAATATTTTTTGAACCTGTTTTCAGACATAGGGACTCGTTATTTTCCATAAGACTCACACTCGAGTCCGAGTCTTATGAAAAATGTCGCTAGATTTCTACTTATACTAATTGATTAATTAACTTAGAAAAACCGCTTGTGTGAAAAAGAAATTTAATAAATCTCCAACCCAAAAAAAGTCTTTGATATTTTGAAGAGGAGTGAGATTCAAAGATTCAAGTCTATTCGAAATTCGAAATAAGATTCAAAGATTCAAGTCTTTTACTATATCTGTTAGACTCGGACTCGAGTCCATATAGACTCAAGTCTCATTTTAGAAAGCCCTATCTCTGATAAGTCCCTGTTTCTGTTTTCATTTTTTAAATTAAAAAAATGTTTAATTTTTTTAATTTTTTTGAATAAAACGAAGCGTTTACTTTGATTTTAGTGATTGTCCATTTTTAAGAACATGTCATTAAACCTGAGCATTAGCTTCTTGAAAAATTGAAAATTTTCATCAAATTCGCTAGACATGACATGTCATTAAAAGCGAATTTACAGATTCTGAAAACCGGCGCTCGTCACTAACTGGATTAGTGACATGCCATACTTATCGATATGAGTGTTTGTTTTATTTTTAACTAGCAGGTATAAAAGATATTGAGGGTGGGTTTAGATTATAACTTTATTTTATTTGAATAAATTATTTATCAAGTTAAACAAAGCTTTTTCCCTCATAGTAATGATTGCAGCAAGTGGCGGCTACAACAACAGTCTAGAAAAACAAAATTAAATTTTTAGAGGTAAGGGTTGGATAAAAAAAAAATAAATAAGTTGGTGATATGAGGTGTCGATTAAATAAATCGAAAATGTAAATTCAATCAATTGTTATAAAGTTAGCAATAAGTTATTATATTTGCTTGATTAAATTTAAATTTTAAAAATAAAAAAATTATTATTCCAAATATTCTTGTAAAATCAAAACTCCGACATAAATTTTTATTTTTCCGAATTTATAAACATCATTTTGGTATTAATTTAAAAGACGCTCAAAGTGTAAAAGTAAACATGCCCAAATTTAAATAAATTCTTATATTTAAAGCATAAGAATTTAAAATGTTTTTTAAAAATATTTAAAAATGAAACTGAAATTTCAAGCTAAATATAAACCGACTAAGAGTGAAGCCGCTCAAAATTTAGAAGATTTGAATAACGGAAGGCTGGTATTTCCTAAATGGACTGTTGTTCTTGGAATAGGTGCACTTATTATAGCGACAGCTATATTTATAGCAACTATAACAATTATTGCAATGAGACAACGTGATGGATTGTACAATGAAACATGCGCAACTCGTTCATGTGCTAAAGCTATAGGCTTAAAGTGTATAAACAAAACATGCTTGTGTCCAGAGAATCAATTTTATCGCGAAAAATGTCGAAATTTATCAACTTATTCAGAACCATGTTACAAGGATGGTCATTGTATACAAAGTCAATCTTTAATATGTAAAGAATCGTCAAAATGTGGATGCAATTCCTATCAATATTGGAGCGCAACTGATAAAAAATGTGTCAATAGGAAAACTTATAATGAAGCTTGTGATGGAGATCAATGTAAAAGTAGTCTAAATCTTGATTGTATTTCAAAAATCTGTGTTTGCATTGATTCGGAAAAGTTAACATAAAATCTTTAAATTAAACTCGATTTTTTATAAATCGTTTTCTTTTGTTCTAGGCTCTTTTGGAACGGTTCAATTTGTGCTCCTAAAAGAACCTACAATCAAACATGTGCCTTAACACAACAATGCTTAGATTCAGAAGAAACAATTTGCTTAAACTCTTTATGTAAGCCTAATTTTTAGTTTATTAAAATTTTACAAACCTAATCCGTTTCGAATGACATAAAGGTAACTGTAAAAGCAACGAATATTTCAAAGTATCAGAATCAAAGTGTGTTCCGCGTGTTGGTGAATTCGAGATTTGTATGTTTGACTCGATGTGTTTAAGTCCAATGTTTTGTTCAATTCCATTTGGATGCATTTGTCCAAAATACCATTTTTTCAATCCTGTAACATCAACATGTACCAATCAATATATTGTTAATATTAGCTGTAATTCAACTCGTCAATGTAAAGATGGTACAGGACTATTATGTAAGAACAACAAGTGTTTATGTGATTCACCACGTTATACTTGGTCATCTCTTTCCTTTAAATGTCTCCTCACTTATTCAAAATCAACATGTAAAAGCGATATGGATTGTAATGATTCAGAGAAATTGATTTGTCGTGCTCACAATTGTAATTGTCCTAACACCTCTTTGATTGAAATGTGTGACTGCAAACGAAACACGGCTAATGAAGAATATTGGAATGGAGTTAGCTGTGTAGCTGCCAAAGCTTATGAGTATCCTTGTTTAGCAGATTATGAATGCAAGACTTTGAGTGAATTGACTGTGTGTTTAGCTGGTAAATGTCAATGTTCTAACAGTAGCCTTTATTTCTGGAGTGGTTCAAAATGTGAAAATAAGAAAGTTTATAATGAACAATGTGCTGCCACTTATCAATGTTTGGATTCTCAATTAACGCAATGTAACGGTAATCAGTGTATTTGTAGATCCACTGAATATTTTGATGATATAAAGTGTACTCAAAGAGTTAGTGAATTTAATAGATGTACAAGTGATGTGATGTGTTTAACACCAATGACTTGCAACTCAAGTCGAATATGTGTTTGTGGGACAAATGAGTATTATGAAAACACAACTTCAACTTGTGGAAACAAAGAATTAAATTTAGGATTTTGTGATAAAGACCTACACTGTCGAGCAGACTTAGGTTTGGTGTGTCGAAATAACGCTTGTGCCTGTGAATCTATGGATAGAACCTGGTCATCTCTTTCGTTAAAATGTCTACTGACTTATTCTAAATTAACTTGTTCAAGTGATTCTGATTGTAATGATTCAGAAAAATTGATTTGTCGTGCTCACAATTGTAATTGTCCTAACACCTCAACAATTGGAATGTGTGACTGCAAACGGAATACGACCACTGAAGAATATTGGAATGGAGTTAGCTGTGTCCCTGCTAAAGCTTATGAATATCCTTGTTCAGCTGATTATGAATGCAAGACTTTGAGTGAATTAACCGTTTGTTTGTCTCGCAAATGCCAATGTTCTGATAGTAGCATTTTGTATTGGGATGGTTTTAAATGTGAGAATAAGAAAAAATACAATGAACAATGTGCTGCTTCTTATCAATGTTTAGACTCACAATTAACACTATGTATCGGTAATCAGTGTGTTTGTAAATCAACTGAATATTTTAATGGAATAAAATGTGTTCCAAGAGTTGGTGAGTTTGCTCAATGTTCGAGTGATGTTATGTGTCTTATTCCAATGACATGTAATTCAAGTCAAATATGCGTTTGTGAGACAAATGAGTATTTTGAAAACACAACTTCGACTTGTGTCAATAAAAAAATGAATCTTGGCTTTTGTGACAAAGATTTACATTGTCGATCAGACTTAGGTTTGGTCTGTATGAATAATAAATGTGTTTGTGAATCTATGGATCGAACATGGTCAACTATTTCTGATAAATGTCTTCTTACCTATGCCAAAACAACTTGTTCAAGTGATTTAGATTGTAATGATTCAGAGAATTTAATTTGTCGTGCGAATGATTGTCACTGTCCTAATTTATCACTTATTGGAATGTGTGACTGCAAACGAAACACGACTAGTGAAGAATATTGGAGTGGAACAAGCTGTGCATCAGCCAAAAATTATGGGCATAATTGTTTAGCAGATTATGAATGCAAGACTTTGAGTGAATTGACAGTGTGTTTATCTGGTAAATGTCAATGTTCTAACAGTAGCCTTTATTTCTGGAGTGGTTCAAAATGTGAAAATAAGAAAGTCAATAATGAACAATGCGTATCATCAATTGAATGTTTGGATTCACAATTAACCCAATGTGACGGTAATCAGTGTGTTTGTAAATCAACTGAATATTTTAATGGAATAAAATGTGTTCCCAGAGTCGGTGAGTTTGCTCAATGTTCGAGTGATGTTATGTGTCTTATTCCAATGACATGTAATTCAAGTCAAATATGCGTTTGTGAGACAAATGAGTATTTTGAAAACACAACTTCAAGCTGTAACCAGAAGAAATTTCATTTAGACGTGTGCGATAAGGATTTACACTGTCGATCAGACTTAGGTTTGGTCTGTATGAATAATAAATGTCTCTGTGAATCATTGAATAGAACATGGTCAATTTTGAGTAAGAAATGTCTCTTAACTTATGCTCAAAAATTTTGTACAATCAATTCTGACTGTAACGACTCTGAAAATTTAATTTGTTCATCAAATAGTTGCAATTGTCCAACTAGTTCAACTAGTGGAATGTGTGACTGTTCTCGAATAATTAACAATGAAACCTATTGGGATCAAACAAAATGTTCACAAGCCAAAGCATATGGTGACTCGTGTGCTACTGATTATCAGTGTCAAACTATAACACAAAAAACAGTTTGTTCAGGAGGTACTTGCAAATGTTCAAACATGTCAACGTAATTTTTTTTATTTTATGGCTTCAATCTAAGCCTAAAGGATTTTCTATTCTTATTAAGTGAATTTTTCAATGGAACACAATGTACTCCTAAAAAGAGATATCTTGAATCATGTTCAGCAAGCTCTGAGTGTTTGAATTCAGACCTTACAATTTGTAATTCAACTCATTGTGTGTGTTCTATTCGCGAGTATTACAATGTTCCCAATCAAAAATGTGTTGCAAGAGTAGGTGAATTGGAATCATGTTATTCGAATGACATGTGCTTTATTGACATGGTTTGTAACAACACTCATTGTCTGTGTCAAGGTCAAAAATACTACGAAAACACTACGTCTCTTTGCAAAGATCAGTTGATTTTCAACGGATATTGCAATAGAGATTTGGAATGTCGAAATGATCTTGGTCTTGTTTGTATTAACAATCGTTGTGTTTGTAATTCTCAAAGGTACACATGGTCAACAACGAGCAATAAATGTCTTTTGACTTATGCTCAAAGTTTCTGTGGTGATGATACAGAATGCAATAGCAGCGAGAATTTAAAATGTGTTATCTTGGAAACTAATTTGTGCAACTGTCCTAGTACAAGTCGAGTAGGAATGTGTGATTGTTTAAGAGTTGTTGGAACTGAAGATTATTGGACTGGAAGTAATTGCTCACGAGCTAAAAGTTACGGTGATAGTTGCAATAATAATTTTGAATGTCAAACACAAACTCAAAAAACGATTTGCTCAGCTACTCTTTGTTCATGCTCGAACACAACTCTGTAAGATTATTTTTAGAAAAAAAAGATTTCATTTTTTAATTAAATTTCTTGTTGGAAGTGAATTTTGGAGTGGAAGTGAGTGTACACCCAAACGAAGACATTTAGAACAATGCTCAGACAACAGTCATTGCTTAGCTTCTGATTTAACTATTTGCCTTAGTAACTTGTGTCAATGTGGAACTGGAAAGTATTTTAGTGAAATTGAACATAAATGTGTTTCTCGCCTAACTGAATTTTCTCCGTGTTTGAACCGAACAATGTGTTATGAGGCAATGACTTGTCAATCTTCTAAATGTCAATGTACTGGTGATGCATATTTTCTAAATTCAACATTAACTTGCATCCAAAAATATCTTTATAATTTTGCTTGCACTGAAACCAGGGAATGTTCAGAATTAAGAGGTTTAAGCTGTCAAAACGGAAAATGTTTATGTTCTGATCCATTAAAAACATGGGACTCGACTAGTAGTGTTCTACAGTGTAAATTAACCTACGCTCAACCTGGATGTACTGCTAGTACAGATTGTAATCAGGCTGAAAGTTTATTTTGTCGAAATGATGGAAG
Organism: Brachionus rubens; assembly: GCA_022207745.1. Taxonomy (NCBI): domain Eukaryota; kingdom Metazoa; phylum Rotifera; class Eurotatoria; order Ploima; family Brachionidae; genus Brachionus; species Brachionus rubens. Next base: position 4,872,692 of record JAJVHD010000003.1, on the reverse strand, counting down.
TGCTTGGTGTGGATGTCCATCAAATAATACCGGTTCTATTTGTGACTGTAAACGTACAAGTTCATCTGAAGAATATTGGGATGGCTCTAAATGTGTTGCAGCTAAAGCATATAATACGGCTTGTAATTCATCGTATCAATGTCAGACATTAACGCAACTTACAGAATGTCTGAATAATACTTGTCTTTGCAACGGGTATGGAGTTTATAGTAATAACAAATGTATTTGGTGTAATTCAGATGAAGTTTACTTTAACCTGTTGTGTTATTATTTTTCCAAGCCATCAGAAGTTTTGAATGCAAGCACTGCTGAAACACAGTGTAAAAATAGAGGAAATAATACTAATACTAATAATGGTAATGGTATCGGTAATAGAAATAGCCTTTTAACAATTGAAAGTAAAGCAGAACTCGATTTTATTGCAAGTTATCTAAACGGCACAGAGCGTTATTGGATTAGACAGAGAGATGATAAAGGGACAAGTAACAATTGGAAAGATACGAATACACAAATCAATCTAACCCTGTGTTCATATAATTCTTCGAGTACCAATTTATTGATGAATTTTAATCCGCAGACAGACAGTTGCAATAATGATATAAGTGACAGTAATCTCAATTACATATGTCAAAGAACAATAGTTTAATGAACCAAATTTAATTTTTATTTTTAATTTTAGAAAACTTATTTTATAAAATCAAACACATTTAATTTTTGCTTTTCTGTTTCTCTTGACTTTTTTTAGATGCTTTTAAATTTAATAAATTTTAGAAAATATCCAAACTGTTCTAATTCGTTTCAAAAAATCTTTTTTGTAATCTATCATTTTTATTTTAAATTAATTATTTCAGTGAAAAAGTCCATTAATCGGCATACGAAGGTTGGAAGATGGTAAACAAGCATATGATTATAATAAACCTCTCGATGACCTTGAGCTTAGGGATTTTTTTCAAATAAGAAATGTAGAACTGAGTTTTGAAATCGTAAATTTTTTGGATCGTCTTTGCCCTAATGAATCCTTTGACTTTTGCACTCTTGGTCTTTGATTGTAAAAAACTTGACGGCTAAGCGCATTTACATTTCCATGAGCTGAGCCTTTTCGATAAACTATCTCGAGATCATAAATTTTTAAATACAATCGAGCTAATCTACCCATTGGTTCTCTTATGTCCATTAACCATCTTGGTGCGATATGATCTGCTATTGCTTTAAAATGTGTCGCATTTAAATACACTCTGAAATATTTAACAGTCCAAACAAACTCTTTTTCAACGATTGTAATGTCCATGAGGGAAGTTAGAAATATGAAATTAATTCTATATCATTTTATTAAAACAAAGCTCTAAAGTTTAGTCAGCAATAAAATAACTTAAATACTTGTTTGTAACTAACAATTAATATTAAACTAAATTAGAATATAAATAGAAACTAAGAGATAAAATATAAATGATTAAACTAGGATGTTACAACTTCCCTCTGCATTGAAAATCGAAATATTATCTTTCAGCCATTTCACAGCATTCAGTAAATCGTAATGTGAATTTAAGATATCAGTAACCTCAATCTTATTTTGCAAATTTGTTTTGAATTGAAATAAAATCTAGAATTTTGATGTGAATCCATGTAATGAACCCAACGGTTCACAGAAGAAATTTTAGAACGAAATTCCAAATCATTGATCACCACTGGATCTGATTTCAAGAATTGAAAATGAAATGTCTCAGTAGAAGCTTAATACTGTCCAACAGAAACGCAATGGATTCACAATCTTTAGTTTCGAATTGTTTTAAATACTCTTTGAAAAAGTAAATCGAATAGATGCTTGATAGCATGAATCTTTAACTCTCTATTTTTTTAAAAACTACAATACCAGATTACTCTTGAGAACTAATCCAAACATTAACTTGAAATCATTTGAACCCCCACGGTTCGTTTAAGCCCAAGGATTGACTTTGTAATACTTTGTAATTGAGTGTTTTATGAAACGCTTCGGTTTCAACTCTTGGATTGTACTCATACTCTTCAGCTGGCTTTAAGTTGGCACGTTTGATATTGGTCTTGAGAGCTCTTTGAATGCATTAATTACTGATTCTTTTTCTGTTTTGTATGGTTCTCTCCGTTACTTCTTTATTCTTTTTCCTCGTCGCCAGATGTAATGTCCATGAGGGAAGTTAGAAATATGAAATTAATTCTATATCATTTTATTAAAACAAAGCTCTAAAGTTTAGTCAGCAATAAAATAACTTAAATACTTGTTTGTAACTAACAATTAATATTAAACTAAATTAGAATATAAATAGAAACTAAGAGATAAAATATAAATGATTAAACTAGGATGTTACAACGATTTCGAACGAATTTGTGAATCTTTACAAATTGTAAGTGTCAAAGAAATTGATGCATTGGACGGCTAAAATCCGTAGGGGCGTTTTTAAGACCAAATGAGAGTCATTAGAATTCATAATGTCCATCAGGTGTTGAGAAAGCTGTTATTGGAACATACTTTTCATCTAGCTCCATTTGCATTTTAAATCCAGATAATATAACAAATGTTCCCCAGACATCTGGAACGGATCAAAAAGTGTTGTCAATAATTACGACAGGGAATGACCATGGGATGTCTAAAAATACCATCATCCTATCAACTTATTATTTAATCTCCTGTCTTCAGATTTCAGATTTTCGAAATGGAGGTAGGAAGACTCTGTGATTGCGGTCAGATCTAATCATGTGCTTACGAACATTACAGCACCCAATACCGAAACGAAACAACCTCGTCAAAATTATTAACAACTTTTGATTCTGGCGGAACAAACACAACGTATAGAAGCCTGGTAACGGACGCAAGAACTTTTTTTCCAAGCTAAGTCTAAATCCCGGTGAACCAAAGTAATATATATTTTTAGAGAGTGCATTGCCAAATGGTGTAAGTCGGACGAGGGTCTTTTTAATTCTCTTATTTGAAATTCTAATTTCTGCTTAATACAGTCTTAAAATCAAAAGTCGAGTTTTTTTGTTTCTGAATTAATAATGAATCAATTTAAAATACCTTCAAAGTGATAAAGCAAACATTTTAAATAATGAAAATAATAAGAACCTTATTTAAAAGTCTAATTATTTTCTTTAATTGAGTTATAACAATCACCATTGCTGCGATTTAACAACGTGATGCATTTATTAATAAATAAAATTTTTAATTTCTTTGCTTTTGAATAAAAAAACAAACAAAATTTTATTTTTATTTAATAAATGTAGAGTCAATGAGTATTTAATAAAGAAAGGGTACTAGTCTGTTGATTAACTTTGAACCTGACTTGACTTTTAAAAAAAATGGATTTTGCACAAGAAATTAATTTTCGACCTCAAATTCATAATCTGCATATATGACGACCTAGGGAAGCCTGAGGTCAAAAATATAAAAATCCATCATCTTAGTGATTTTTGATTTTTTTCGGCCTTGATTATACAAAAAGCAAAAATAAATTGAAAAAATTGAGATCAATATTTTTTTCAAAATTTTGTCTTGTTTTCGAATTTGTATAGAAAATTAGGGGTTACGGGGTAAACCAGTGTAAATTTATGCAATTATATAAGTTAGTTGATAAGTATTTAGGCACAAAAGGATGAAGCTCAAAAACTTTTAGCTTTTCTTTGAGGATGGGGTACCCGAAAAAATTTTTTTTGAAGATTAAGATGATCGATGCTAGACGAGAACGATCTTCAAATTGCAGAATCCATCAATTCGGTAATAGAAAGGTCTAGGATAGTGTTGATAATAAGGACATATTGAAAGATGCTGAAGTGTAACAAAAGTAAAATCGCTCGTCGTCTGTATTTGAAAATTGTAGCTGATAAGCTTCTTGAATTGGTCACTGGAGGTATCGTCAATGAGGGACTGATTTCTCAGCTGAGATTCAAAACGATCTGCTGGATATAAAATCATCCCTAAATGCGGGGAGAAGGTCCCTCCACTTTTGGTCTTTTAGAACTTTTTGAATTTTTTGCAATCCAAATCCATGCATTTAAGAATTCATTTGAAGTCGACTAGAGACTTTATGATGCCAAATGGATAGGTGGGACCCCCTCTTTTTGAACTTTTTGCAATCCAAATCCATACATTTTACAGTCATGGTCATTCACGTGTTCCTCTTGTGAACATTCATGAACTAATGATTTCGAAAAGCTACAATTAATTTATGGGTATCAGCTGAAAGCAAAAAACCTCTAGTTAAAGCTTGTAAAACTAGCTTTTATTTGATACCCATAAAGCAATGGTAGTTTTTTGCAATCATTAGTTCATGAAAGTTCACAAGAGGAACACGTGAATGACCAGAATTGTAGTATCCGTTTGAGATTCGCTAGAGACTTTTTGAAATTTTGTGAGTGAGAAGTGAAAAGAAAATGACAAATCAGCTCGTTTATAAAGATGATTACAGAGCCCCTTCAGACCAGACCTTAACTTTTTCTTGGCTTTATCCCTTTCAAATTCTTCACTGTTAACTCACTCAAACGGATTCTAAAATGCATGGATTTGGATTGCAAAAAGTTCAAAAAGAGCGGGGTCCTATCCCACTATCCAACACAAATTTTTACATAAAAATAAAATTTTCTCTAACAGATCTCAGTTGAGATTTTTAACTCTGCTTAGCGATAGGTGGAGTAAATTGCTTGACTTTGTACCATATTGTTGCTTGATTTTAACCAGGCTTTTTAAAATATTCGCGTCTAAAATTTTAATTTATTCAATCTATTGTCTTAAAATAGTCGACGCAAAATAATAGAATTTCGTTTTGGTAAAAATTAAATAACTCAAAGTTGATTAAGCAAATATATCAAATAATGTAAATAAAACAAAAAACTATTTAAACTTCTGTTGATTTTAGGAGAAAATTTTTAAAAATAAAAAATGAAACTTATACCCAGATATGAAGTTTATAAGAGTGAAGCGGTTCAGAACTTGGAGACTCTAAGTAATGGACAATTTGCTATCCCTAAATGGATTATTGTCATTGCAAGTGTTGCATTTTTGACATCAGCAGCTATTTTTGTAGCAACAATAACTGTAGCTGCTACCAGACAACGTGATGGTTTGTATAATGAAACATGCGCAACTCGTTCATGTTCGAAAGGTTTAGGCTTAAAGTGTATCAATAAAACATGCTTGTGTCCAGAAAAACAATTCTATCGTGAAAAGTGTCGGAATTTATCAACTTATTCAGAACCATGTTCATTGGACAAACATTGTATTCAAACTCAATTTTTGATTTGTAAAGATTCTTCTACTTGTAAATGCAATTCTTATCAATATTGGAGCTCAACTGATAAAAAATGTGTTAATAGAAAAACCTATAATGAAGCTTGTGATGGAGATCAATGTAAAAATTACCTAAATCTTGCTTGCAATTCAAAAATTTGTGCTTGTTTCAATCCGAATGCGTAATTAAATACACATACAGGGGTGATTGGCTGACAGTAACCGACGCGTAGCGACTGAGATGCTATATAAGGACAACATAAGGACAAAGTGTGACATTAACGTGACAATTACAATTTTATTAAATTGTAACGTTAAGTCACGATGAGTCACGTTAAGCCCCATTTTTTAATTTTTAATGTCACACTTTAGTAGAATGGTAAACTGCAACTTGGAGGTTATCCAAGCATAACTCTAAAGAGCTGTAGCAGTCTTTGTCCTTATGTTGTCCTTATTAAGTCATACCTTGTCACGCCAGTATTCGATGTCACACTTAGTCACAGGTTGTCCTTAAATATAGTATACATTATCCTATTTTAGTCACACTTTGTCTAATCGGTTCGATAGGACAAGGTAGGGAAAAAAAGTGGCTGTGTGTTACCATCTCAGTCGCTACCCGTCGGTTACTGTCAGCCAATCACCCATGTATTAAAAAATAATATTCTTTACTAATCTTGTTTACTTAGATTCTATTGGAACGGGTCTTATTGTACTCCAAAAAAAGCGTACAATGAAAGTTGTTTATTAACATCAGAATGTTTAAGCTTAGAAAAAACAGTATGCTTAAATTCATTATGTAAGCCTAATTTTAAAATAATAATCTCCCTATGATTTTATTTCAAATTAAAAAAATAAGGTAACTGTAAAAGCAACGAATATTTCAAAGTATCAGAATCAAAGTGTGTTTCACGTGTTGGTGAATTTGAAACTTGTACGTTTGACTCGATGTGTTTAAGTCCAATGTTTTGTTCAATTCCATTTGGATGCATTTGTCCAAAATACCATTTTTTCAATCCTGTAACATCAACATGTACCAATCAATATATTGTTAATATTAGCTGTAATTCAACTCGTCAATGTAAAGATGGTACAGGACTATTATGTAAGAACAACAAGTGTTTATGTGATTCACCACGTTATACTTGGTCATCTCTTTCCTTTAAATGTCTTCTTACCTATGCCAAAACAACTTGTTCAAGTGATTTAGATTGCAATGATTCAGAAAATTTAATTTGTTCATCAAATAATTGCAATTGTCCAACTAGTTCAACAAGTGGAATGTGTGACTGTTCTCGAATAATTAACAATGAAGCTTATTGGGATCAAACAAAATGTTTACCTGCCATATCATTTGGTGACTTGTGTGCTACTGATTATCAGTGTCAAACTATAACACAAAAAACATTTTGTTCAGAAGGTACTTGTAAATGTGCAAACATGTCAACGTAATTTTTTTTCAGTTATTTTATGGCTTCAATCTAAGCCTAAAGGATTTTCTATTCTTATTAAGTGAATTTTTCAATGGAACACAATGTACTCCTAAAAAGAGATATCTTGAATCATGTTCAGCAAGCTCTGAGTGTTTGAATTCAGACCTTACAATTTGTAATTCAACTCATTGTGTGTGTTCTATTCGCGAGTATTACAATGTTCCCAATCAAAAATGTGTTGCAAGAGTAGGTGAATTGGAATCATGTTATTCGAATGACATGTGCTTTATTGACATGGTTTGTAACAACACTCATTGTCTGTGTCAAGGTCAAAAATACTACGAAAACACTACGTCTCTTTGCAAAGATCAGTTGATTTTCAACGGATATTGCAATAGAGATTTGGAATGTCGAAATGATCTTGGTCTTGTTTGTATTAACAATCGTTGTGTTTGTAATTCTCAAAGGTACACATGGTCAACAACGAGCAATAAATGTCTTTTGACTTATGCTCAAAGTTTCTGTGGTGATGATACAGAATGCAATAGCAGCGAGAATTTAAAATGTGTTATCTTGGAAACTAATTTGTGCAACTGTCCTAGTACAAGTCGAGTAGGAATGTGTGATTGTTTAAGAGTTGTTGGAACTGAAGATTATTGGACTGGAAGTAATTGCTCACGAGCTAAAAGTTACGGTGATAGTTGCAATAATAATTTTGAATGTCAAACACAAACTCAAAAAACGATTTGCTCAGCAACTCTTTGTTCATGCTCGAACACAACTCTGTAAGATTATTTTTAGAAAAAAAAGATTTAATTTTTTAATTTAAATTTCTTGTTGGAAGTGAATTTTGGAGTGGAAGTGAGTGTACACCCAAACGAAGACATTTAGAACAATGCTCAGACAACAGTCATTGCTTAGCTTCTGATTTAACCATTTGCCTTAGTAACTTGTGTCAATGTGGAACTGGAAAGTATTTTAGTGAAATCGAACAAAAATGTGTTTCTCGCCTAACTGAATTTTTTCCGTGTTTGAACCGAACAATGTGTTATGAGGCAATGACTTGTCTTTCTTCCAAATGTCAATGTTCTGGTGATGCATATTTTCTAAATTCAACATTAGACTGTCATCGAAAAAAATCATTTGAATTTGATTGCACTGAAAATAGAGAATGTTCAAATTGGAGAAGTTTAACTTGTCAAAATGGAAAATGTTTGTGTTCAGGCTCAACAAGAACATGGGATTCTATTATTCAAAGATGCAGGTTGACATATGCCCAAACAGGTTGTACAAATGATTCTGATTGTAATCAAGCTGAAGGCTTATTTTGTCGAAATGATGGAAGCGCTCGATGTGAATGTCCTTCAAATAAAATCGGTTCAATTTGTGATTGTATGCGTAATAGTACTCACGAAGAATATTGGAATGGAGTTAGCTGTGTAGCTGCTAATGCTTATGAATATTCTTGTTCAGCTGACTATGAATGCAAGACTTTGATTGAATTGACCGTGTGTTTAGCTGGTAAATGTCAATGTTCTAACAGTAGCCTTTATTTCTGGAGTGGTTCAAAATGTGAAAATAAGAAAGTCAATAATGAACAATGCGTATCATCAATTGAATGTTTGGATTCACAATTAACTCAATGTGTCGGTTCTCAATGTGTTTGTAAATCTACTGAATATTTCAATGGAATAAAATGTGTATCTAGAGTTGGTGAGTTTGCTCAATGCTCGATTGATGTGATGTGTTTGACACCAATGACCTGCAACTCAAGTCAAATGTGTGTGTGTGGATCACATGAGTATTTTGAAAACACAACTTCAGCATGTGTCAATAAAAAAATGAATCTTGGCTTTTGTGACCAAGATTTACATTGTCGATCAGACTTAGGTTTGGTCTGTAAGAATAATAAATGTGTTTGTGAATCTATGGATCGAACCTGGTCAACTATTTCTGATAAATGTCTTCTTACCTATGCCAAAACAACTTGTTCAAGTGATTTAGATTGCAATGATTCAGAGAATTTAATTTGTTCATCAAATAATTGCAATTGTCCAACTAGTTCAACTAGTGGAATGTGTGACTGTTCTCGAATAATTAACAATGAAGCTTATTGGGATCAAACAAAATGTTCACAAGCCAAAGCATATAATGACCAGTGTACCGTCGATTATGAGTGTCAAACAATAACACAAAAAACAGTTTGTTCAGAAGGTACTTGTAAATGTGCAAACATGTCAACGTAATTTTTTTTATTTAATTTATGTTTTAAATTTAGATTTCTTTATCTAAAATTGATAAGTACCTGATCAGGGTAAATTGCACAGTTTAAAATTTTTAAAGATGAGGTTTAAAAAGAAATAAAGTTGTTGTTATGATTCGGATTTCTGGGAAAGGCGTATGCGTGCCTAGATGCCTGCACCTGCTTTGAAAAGTTTTTGACAGTATGGGCACGGAAGAGTTGTTTTTACAGCTTTTACAACGGGTATATTATCCGTTGCTCTTCGATCTTATTAAGATTGCATTTTTTCTCTGCTGTTTCTGTGGTTATACCAATAATATCAAGCATTCAGCGATGATGTCTTCTCATTTCGTCATTGGCTTTTGAACTTGCTGGTGTAAGAAGAGGGTTGCTAAAAGTCTCTGGCTCAGACATTTTTGTTGGATAAAATGTTTTCTTTGGGTAAGAACCTACCGAAATTCCAAAAAAAAAAGCGTTTTAAGAGCTTTAAATTAGGCTTTGGTTCCTCCATCCAATCAAAGTATCAAGAGCGACCCATCAATTTGAAGTTCGTTAAAAGTTCTACTAACTGACAAATTTCCAGTTGTCCATAATGTTCCTGTCAAAAGTGACCACGTAACCAAAAAAGTTGTATTCAGCCATTTAGCCCCGAATATCACTTTGTTTGAAGGATCATAAATTCTGTTAAAAGAATAGTTTTCCATAGGTTTTCAAATACACAGAAAAAGATAATTCCCTAAAATTCAATTAAAATAAATATTTTCATTATTAAATGATACTTTCGAGTATTAAATTTATATCGTGCATAAGATCCCGTTGTATCAAATGCAACACATAACTTTAAGGGAATGTATCTCTTGAAAGAATTGTTTATTTAAATTTCTGAATACTAAAGCGTTTTTCTTGTTCCAAAATATACCAAAAAATACCATATTTCAAGTGTATTAATCGAAAGAGGATGAATATTTTTTTATAAATTTTAAAAAATAATAAAATTAGGTGAAATATTTTAACAGGAATTTTATATATAAATCATTAGCGTTTGGTTATTGTAAAAGATAATTCTAAGATGTTTTAAAAATGTATCATATATGATCCAACGGGCGGTTAAGGGTTAATAGGAGTGTCATCGGCTGGTTACGATAATAGTTTTCGGTTTTTGTCCCATATTGTAGGGTATGATATTTTTTGTTTTTAGCAAACACCATTACCAATCTGGCGATTTTTTTTAACAATCTTTAAGAATAACTTGGAATTTTCATCTATTTTAGAGACACCCCTCCCCGTCTGAAATTGTCTAGCTAGGCCACTGACACGTGTTATTGAGCTCTAATCCCAAGTATTTATACGAGGAAACTAACTCAGAGGGTTTATCGTTTAGGATAAAAACCTTCTTCTAAGTTTTTTTGAGAGTACCATTATTTTTATCGGTGATCTAAGCCTAAAGGATTTTCTATTCTTATTAAGTGAATTTTTCAATGGAACACAATGTACTCCTAAAAAGAGATATCTTGAATCATGTTCAGCAAGCTCTGAGTGTTTGAATTCAGACCTTACAATTTGTAATTCAACTCATTGTGTGTGTTCTATTCGCGAGTATTACAATGTTCCCAATCAAAAATGTGTTGCAAGAGTAGGTGAATTGGAATCATGTTATTCGAATGACATGTGCTTTATTGACATGGTTTGTAACAACACTCATTGTCTGTGTCAAGGTCAAAAATACTACGAAAACACTACGTCTCTTTGCAAAGATCAGTTGATTTTCAACGGATATTGCAATAGGGATTTGGAATGTCGAAATGATCTTGGTCTTGTTTGTATTAACAATCGATGTGTTTGTAATTCTCAAAGGTACACATGGTCAACAACGAGGAATAAATGTCTTTTGACTTATGCTCAAAGTTTCTGTGGTGATGATACAGAATGCAATAGCAGCGAGAATTTAAAATGTGTTATCTTGGAAACTAATTTGTGCAACTGTCCTAGTACAAGTCGAGTAGGAATGTGTGATTGTTTAAGAGTTGTTGGAACTGAAGATTATTGGACTGGAAGTAATTGCTCACGAGCTAAAAGTTACGGTGATAGTTGCAATAATAATTTTGAATGTCAAACACAAACTCAAAAAACGATTTGCTCAGCAACTCTTTGTTCATGCTCGAACACAACTCTGTAAGATTATTTTTAGAAAAAAAAGATTTAATTTTTTAATTAAATTTCTTGTTGGAAGTGAATTTTGGAGTGGAAGTGAGTGTACACCCAAACGAAGAAACTTAGAACAATGCTCGGACAACAGTCATTGCTTAGCTTCTGATTTAACCATTTGCCTTAGTAACTTGTGTCAATGTGGAACTGGTAGATACTTTGATGAAATTGAACAAAAATGTGTTTCTCGCCTAACTGAATTTTCTCCTTGTGTTAATGATACAATGTGTTATGAAACTATGACTTGTCATTCTCTTGAATGTAAATGTTCAAGTGATAAATATTTTCTAAACTCAACATCAGACTGTCACTCAAAAAAATTACATAAATTTGATTGTACTGAAAATAGAGAATGTTCAGATTTGATAGGTTTAAGTTGTCAAAACGAAAAGTGTTTATGCTCGGATCCATCCAAAACTTGGGATTCGACAAATCTAGAGTGTAGATTAACCTATTCTCAAGTTGGATGTGTTGGAAATACAGATTGTAATCAAGCTGAGAATTTATTTTGTCGACGAGATGGCAGTTCTCCATGTGGATGTCCGTCTAATAGAACTGGTTTTACATGTGATTGCGCACGCACTAGTACATATGAGGAATATTGGGATGGCTCAAAATGTACAGTTGCTAGAATGTTTGGTATGGCTTGTAATTACACATATCAATGTCAAACATTAAAAGAACTGACAGTATGTCTGAACAATATTTGTGAATGTAACGGAAACGGAGGTTTTAGTAAAGATAAATGTTATTGGTGTACTCCAGATGAAGTTTATTTTGACGGTTATTGTTATTATTTTTCAAATGCGACACAAGTTTATAGAGCAGGTGATGCTCACAAAGGTTGTGATGAAAGAGGATCGAAAAATAACAATAAACTGGCAATTATTTATAGCGCTGGGGTACGAGATTTTTTCGCAAGTAAACTAAACGGAACGGCGCGTTATTGGATCAGAAAAAGAGATAAAAAAAGCGGAACAGATGACGTGTGGAAAGATGCGAACAATCAGCGAATACAACATGACATATGTTCATATAATTACATTGGTTTAGAGGAATACATGAATTTTGATGCAGCGACAGGTTGTTTCAATAATGATATCCCAGATAATAATGCGCACCAACACAATTACATATGTCAAAGGGATGTTAATTAACTTATTCAAACAAATTTAACAAGAAAACTATTTTTTTTTCTTTAAATAAAAACTAGACTTAAAAAATTAAAGATAAATTTTAAAAAATTTATCAATAAATGATTTCTAAAAAATTAGCAAGGTTCAGCAAATTGTATTCTAGAGTATTTTAAGGCGCTGATTTCGATTTTTTACCTTTGAGTGCCCTTTTTTATATCAAAAATGTCTTAAAAAACTAGTAATTTTTCTTGTCAAATGTTAATGAAATGGGTCAATTTAAAGCATATCAGGCGGCTTTTTAGTCATATTAAATTCAAGCTAGATTTTTCAAACCACTCGATTGACATAAGAGCGAATTAGAAGGTGATTACAACGATCATCAGAAACAGTTCGGGTTTAAAGAGAATGAGTCGTGCAATCACGCTTTTTTTCTCCTAAGGCAGTCGATCGTTAATTCAAAATACAAGAAGAGACGCCTATACGTAGCCGCAATCGATGCATCGAAGGCGTTCGATAAAGTTAACAGGGACATATTGTGGACCAAATTGATCCAAAATCGAATCAATCCGATGATAATAAGTGGTCTAAAACCTATTACGATCAGTTCGTGGAAGGCTTTGGATATAATCACATACACCGACGACATCCTTATTTGAGTGAAATTAGAGCAGGTCTCAAAGAGCAGCTCGTTCACGATTACGGGACTAAGCATGAGATCAAATTCAACCCTAACCCGAAGCGAGAAGTTAGTCCTAAAAAGGCTAGAGGGGAACTTCATCAAGAAAATCCTTGGAATCCCAACACGCTGAAAAAGAAATCGAATTTACAAGGAACATACTTGACTTGATGTAAACCACAGATGACCCGTCTGATTTTATCAGTACACTTTATATAAGGGCGTACTGAGTATGTGGCTCAATGTAGGCACGAACAAATAAGACATATAACTCAGCCTATAAAGTAATAGACTGAAACCCAGTGAACCATGACAAAAAAAAATAATTTAAATTTTTAAATGTGTTTGTATTTTATTCAAAAAAAGAAAATCAGAATAAAAGAAATTCCAAAAAAAAAATAGAAATCAGAAATTTTAGTTAAACTCAAAAAAAAAGAAAAAGTAAGAAAGAAAAAAAAAATTCTGTTTTTTTAAAAACATAAAAATGACCGTTCATGTGTGTGTGTGTGTGTTTGAATGATTTTATAAATTGACTAATTTTTTTAAAAAAGTTCCGACTTTTTTTATTTTTAATAACCGAATTGAAAAAATTTGTTCTCTTGTTTTTTTTTTTTTGTTGTGAAACGTAAAAATGTTTATAGAACAACGCATCTCTTCTTTTTTTTCGGATTCGTTTGTAAGGCTGCACGTGTTGCTGTTTCAAACACTTCTCTAACACCGTCTTTTGTTTTAGCCGAGCATTCTAAATACGATACGGCGTGTATTGAATCGCTTACTTCGCGACCTTGTTCAAAACGAACGGGTTCTTTTTTCATTTTAGCCAATTCACGGCGTGTGTATTCGTCATTACGTAAATCTTTTTTATTACCGACTAGAACAACGGGTACACGAGGACAAAAGTGACGCACTTCGGGTTGCCATTTTTCTGTTATATTCTCCAATGAGTCCGGGTTATCGATACCAAAACACATTACTATTACATCCGAGTCCGGATACGATAACGGTCTTAAACGATCGTAATCTTCTTGTCCGGCTGTATCCCATAATGCTAATTCAACTTGCTTACCGTCTACTTCAATATCAGCTACATAATTCTCAAAAACAGTTGGTACATATACCTCTGGAAATTGATCTTTACTAAACACTATCAATAAACATGTTTTACCACAGCAACCGTCGCCAACAATAACCAATTTTTTGCGTATTGCTGTCATCTTTTGTGAAAAAAAAAATAAATCTAGAAAAATTAATTAAAACAAAAAATAGAAAGATGAACAAAAATAAGAAGAAAATAAGAAATAAAAAAAATTATAATAAAATGAGAGTGAGAGAGAGAGATCAACCCCTCAACAAATATGAACAGAAAAACAAACTGAATGTGTATGTACAGATATTCGGATGCGTGAGTCGAAAAATACGTGTGAGTTTATAAATTTTATCATAATTATTAAATTGATTTTTTTTTTCAAGAATAGATAGAGTGACGACATTTTTATTAATTGAGAAAAAAAGAACCAATGTACTCCTCTCTTGTGTAATTGTTTTAAAATTCGAACTAAACTAAATCAAAGAGAAGTAAAAATTTGTTTGTCTCAGACAAAAATTACGTTCATATGGATCAATAATATTTTTTAATGAGTCTGTCTTTGGTTGAGATCAATAAAAAGTCAATAGCCACTAAAGCTTATACGACATGCTCACATTGATGTCACATCAAAATATTGATGTATGTTAATGTAAAACGTCCAATTTTTTAGGGGTTGTACAAAATAATTTTTGTTAGGCCCTTGGGGTCAAAGATCATACTTTACTTTTCATCTATATGTTTTCCTAGGGTTTCATATGCGTATAACACGAATTTCAGACCGAACGTCACTCAAAATTCTTTTCTCAAATTTATGTTTTTTTTGGCGGGAAGTGTTATCAATATCGATTAAAACAATGACTTGATTGAAAAAAATTTATAATAATTTCTATTTCCGAATATACTCATAATTGGTTGGTGTATTTTGCAAGAAAAAAATTAGATTTTGCATAGGTTTAACAATAATATTCTTGGTTTCGCTAATTTAATAAAAAATACCGCTATATAATTGTTAAAAATATAAACTATTTTAGTGAAATGGACTGAATTATGTTGAACTAAGTTTAAGGTACACTTACGAAAGGGTGAACTCGCGAGTCAACCATGTTATAACCGAATTAATCAAAGAGATCTTGGAACTTAGTTGGGTCAAGAGACACTATAACCTCTTTATACAGCATTGGTGAGACCACATATTGAATACGCGGTTAGTACTTGATGTCCATATTATAAGACAGATGTAAAAATTTTAGAAAAAGTTCAAAGAAGAGCAACCAAGTTAGTCAAGTCGATCAATCTGATTAGACTAGAAGACAGACGATTAAGAGGTGATCTGATACAAATGTATAAAATAGTCAATGGTCACGGTGAGATAAGTTTACTTAATGATATTAACTAAGCTAAAACAACCACAATCAATCTGAGATGAAAGCACAATAAGCGATTGGTACGTGAGATAAATAAAAAGGGGTCATACCGTCACAATTTTCTCTCAAATCGGAATGGTCTGTCTGAAAACGCAGTGTCAGCGATTTCAACAAATAGTTTCAAGGCTGCTATTGAAGAAGTGTTTGAAAGGCTAAACGCTAAGTGCGTTGGTATATTTTGTCTATACCGCAGTTTAACATAACTAACAAAAACATCCTGAGACTTCAACGTTTAGGTCATCTATTCACATTATCAGTACTTGAATATTAAGCTCAGCGTGGGGTTATATGCTTGTTTGAATGATCTTTTACCCGTATTAAAAAATGATGTTTTTCGGGGTCGTTGGTGTAACATATTGTCAATAGGATTTTATTTTAACCAGTTTGGTTGCTACTTGGCTTGTCATAAATATACTAACTCTTAATTTCAGTTAACATTTAGTTTCATGATAGACCAACTTGACATTAATATCACTTGATATGGCACCAAGGAGGATCATTTAATGTGATTTTTAGTGACACTTCTCCTGAAAAACACTCGATTTTTCATGACCCCTTTATTACATGACTCGTGAGCAGAATACAAGTTTCAATCATTACATCCGGCACATGACTTAACGATCCATTAAACACCAGTCGATCTAGGTGTTGTAGCATAATTTCCGAAACAACCATGACTCGATTGATCCAAATTTTAATAAACACATAAATTAACTTCCTTTTGTTTACCTGATAAGAAATCTATTACGTGTGACACAATAACAAAAAAAAATCAATAAATTTTTACGTTTTAGTTAAGTTAGGATCATTTTTTTATTATTTTTTTTAAATTCAAAAAAAAAAAATACAAAAAAATTTTTCATAATTTTTGTTCAAAAAAATGTCAGATAAAACAATACAAGGTGTCAAAGTATGGATTGATAAAAATTTTATTCAGACAAAAGGTGCTGGAGAGTTGTTGACAAATTTAGAAAAACTTAACGTTCAAACAATAATCGAAAAATTACCTGTTGAAAATGGTATCTTTTGGACTAGGAAATCATCGAATTCAAAAGACTCTTTAGAAGAGACTCAACACGATCATTTAATCGTAAAACTCGAATTGGATAAATTAATTGAATTCTTACACAGTAAAGACTACATTGAACTATACTCATTTGTTTCATCAGCTAAATTGAATGCTCAAGTATCTCAAATTACACTGCTTGTACCTGGGTTTAAACCTTTTCAAAAGTAACTTTTTTTTTCAAGTCTTGTTTAACCATGTTTAAATCATTTGATTATTCCAAGGAGTCTCAAAAACACCGAATCAACTGATTTAATAAAGAACAAAAAAACGAGTAAATTAAACAAATTTGATTTAAACAAAGCTGTAATTAGTCTTGAATTGAACGAAAATTGTTGTATTCGTTCATTTGATACATCCGAAGAATTAAGAGATTTGATATTAAGCTACACTAAATCAGTTAGTGAATATTTGTCTAAAAATGAAGGAACTGAAAATTTAATTTTTTGTGACAAATCAGTTGAAAAGTCTCAAGCTAAAGTAACTAAAGAAGGTCAGGGTTTAATAAATTTATGGAAAGATATTCTCGAGTCATTTCCTTTGGTATCATCAGACCAAGCACAAGCAATATGTTCTCAATATCCATCACCATTATTACTTAAGAAAGCGTACGAGAGTTGTACGAATGGACCGTTGCTTTTGGCCGATATACAAGTTAGACGAGGAGCTGGTGTTTTGTCAAGTGTACGACGAATTGGACCAGAACTATCTCAAAAGATACACAAATTTTTGACTCATTTTAACCCAGATGAACTTATTGTAAATAATTAAAAAATTTTTTTTTTCTTCAAAATTTAGATGATTGAACTATTTGAAATAATAAAATTTTTGATGAGTTTTTTACTAATTTTTTTTGGTTATTTGATAAAAAAATATTTTAAAAAATCGAAACGAGATGAGAATGAAAATGATGATGAAATAAAAGAGAGTGAGAAAAATTTTTTCGATGCTCAATTTGAACGTGAAAAAATGATACAAGAAAAATTAGCAACAATAACAAACATTCAAGTGCCAAAGTTAAAAATAGTTCCTTTGGTTGATGATGAATTAAGCGTTGAGGACAAACAAAAAGAACTTGAATCAAGACGTAATCAACTTGAGCATATATTTGAAATTTTAAAACAACAAGATTTGAATAAGCCAAATGATGAGTGTAAATTTAGTTTACTCAAAGATGATGGAAGTTATGAACAAAAAGAAATTGAATTGAAAAATATTTTTAATTCTCAATTGAGACTTTATGGTCTTTAAGGCTTTTTTTTAGGTTTTACCTTAATTGTATTTTTGAATAAATTTTTTTTAATTGATTTTTATTTAGCTTCGGTCAGTAGGATCTCTTCCGAGTTATTTTACCGATAATAATAACGTTGACATTGTTCTTGATTATATATTTAAGTGCTTAAGCATAGGTCCTTGATATTGAATCCAATAATGAAGTTTGTAAGTAACACTTTATACAACTAAAAGAGTTTATCAAAACACCCGACATGTGTAGTTAATATTACTTAGACACGCTAAGTTGTTTCCAACTAAATAACTATCTAAATTCATGTCGTATGTGTAACATTCAGTTTGTTGAAGACATCAGTACTAAAGATCGGATTATTAATCTATATATATATATATAATATATAAAAAGGGGATCGTCTAATAAAATAAAATTAGACAAACGTTTAAAATTTAAAAAATAAAGTTACAATCTTTAATGATTGTGTTAATAAGGCACTTTCTAATACAGTGGTTTTATTTTACGTGGTTCTTACATCAAATGATGTAATTTTACGTAATCTTACGTAAATTTACGTAAGATTACGTAAAATTACATCCCGCTTCGTAAAAACTTGTAAAATCGTTTTCGGCCAAAAAAGTCCATTTTTTGTGATTTTTTGAACATTTTCGAAAATTTTTGAGATTTTCAAAATGAAAAGTGAAAATTTTGTATTTTTTGACCCCTAATTGAAACGATGAACATTAACAAAGTATCAAAACTCCTCGCTGACCCGAATTGCGAAGTGTCATTAAAATATCGAAACACACAAAGAACAAACTTTGACTTTTATTTCAAAACAAAAACAGCAAAAGCCGAACACTTACAAAGATAGTATTGTCTGAAAGATAGTATTGATAGTATTATTTAGCCTAAGCTCTTAGAGAACTGGTCAAGAGATTACGGTATGTGTAAGAATAGAAAAAAATGTTTTTTTCTTACCTTTCCTTACTGTTCCTTACATTATTCGAATGTAAGATTACATAAAATTACGTTATTTGATGTAAGAATATATAAAAATTGGTAAGAACAAAATTTTCACTTTTCATTTTGAAAATCTCAAAAATTTTCGAAAATGTTCAAAAAATCACAAAAAATGGACTTTTTTTGGCCGAAAACGATTTTACAAGTTTTTACGAAGCGGGATGTAAGAAGATGTAATTTTACGTAAATTTACGTAAGATTATGTAAAATTACATCATTTGATGTAAGAAGCACGTAAAATAAAACCACTGTAAGTAAGAGTTAGAATAAAGTTAAAAATAACTTCTGAAATAAAGTTACTAAGTTAAAGCAAGCCTTGAAAGACTTTTATCTACTAAATAATTATTATTATTTATTAAATCGATTAATTGCCTTTAAAAAATAATTGACCTTTTACCGCCCAATATTCCATTAAATTCTTTAAGCATGATTCATTCGAGAACAAGGAATTTAAAAAAATTAAAAAATTAAATCAGCACAGCCATATTATCATCTGTTTTTCAACAAAACAAAAAACATTATCATCGAATACTCTATGTAACAAGAATTTTGAGATGTTTTAATTATGGAAAATATTTCTTTAATTGCATTTCAAAACTGTTTTTTTTTCATTTTACGAAAAATCAAAAAGTTAAGTGATCTTCAAAAGTGTACTGTCAAATTACTTATTGATCACAGCAGGAGTAATTCAAAGGGAAGTTCATCCTCCATTCATATGTTATAGTCATATTTTAGTCGTATTAATGTAGCAAATTCAAAAAAAAGAGTGGAATTTTATATCGACTTAAAGTATAACTACTTTTGGTAAAAAAAAACTCAAAGGTTGGTTTACTCATGTGCGGGGTTAGGATTAACGAAGAATCAAATTTCAAAATCAAATTGTAATGAAAAAACTTGACAGCGTTGAAGATTCAAGCATTATGGAACTTTTGTTTATTCTACTTACAAGAGTATCAATGCAAGGAATTGAAACGTTGGTCTCAAAAAATCTTAATTGCAATTGAGAAGAAAATTTTTTTAAAGTCATGTATTTTAATATTTCTATTTTGGAGTGAATCAAGAACATTCATAAAAGAGCTTGCGTCGAAATTTGTTTTTTGTTCATCTGAAAAACTTTTTGAATTATTCTCCAAGTTTGAGCTTCTCAAACTTACATGGCCAATGTAGACCTTTAAAACTTTGTCAACCATCAACAAATTTACAGGCAGATTAGAAAAAAAAGCTTAGTTTTATAAGACACTGTATTCATATGTCCTAAGACGAACCAGCACGAATGATAGGGTCTTCTAATCAAGATTTAGAAACAAAAGTAGATAAAAAATGAAACAAACATCGTTTACTTAACAATAGGTCGAACGAGTCGAATATATCGTAATTTTGTGTATTGTTTCTTTTGGAAAGTAGATCATTAGAGTAATGCAATAATCAAAGTGTGGTACTTGTACACTGGGTAAGTTTTTTACATGTAATAGTAATTCGAAATAATGAATTGTGAAAATCTACTAAATTTTTTAGAGGAAAAGTGAAAAAATAGTCGTACTTGATACCAAAGAATGTCATAAAGTTTACTGTTTATGTTTGTTCTTACGAAAAAAAGTTATTAAGAATGATACTCAAGCGTAATGATTCTATTTTTGTCCTTTGTCAACCAAAAAAATATCTTATGAAATAAAAATGCATGTTTGAAATGAAAATTATTTCTATCGAGTATTCGAAGTTATGAAGTTTTTTACTTTTTGTTTTTACTTTGTAACAAACGTTGTATTACCAACTCTATAAAAATTGTGCAATATTTATGTAATATGAAAGCAATGAAATATAGCCGAGTGTTTTGCAATTCTCGCCAGGGGAGAAAATTTTCTGACTGTTTCTGTAGTACGGGGCTGATATGTTAAATGGGTATGGTAGCTCAGTTGGTAAATTCGGTAGATCAATGCTCAAAGTTTTAGGCTACGAAAGTGTTGGTTATCCAACACTGGTCAAATTTGTTCAACGAAACAAAGAAACTAGCAAAGCTTGTAAAATCGCGTAAAACACCGAAGCCCTAGGTCTTAAATTATTCAATTCATAAGCAGAATTTTACGTATGTGCCACTAACTGTGCTAACATTCTTAATTAAATAAAGACTTAGTCTACTCTTTGTATCCAAAAGAAGGAAAATTTTAATGGAATGGACAAAAATTTTGTCTAATGACTTAAATCTTACCTAGTGTAAGGCAATGAAAATCATTGGATTTATTTTCTAAAATTAACGTAAAGGCGCGATTTTTGCGACATGTCGTTAAAATCGAATTGAAAAAAAAATGCCCATCTTTTAACATTGAGCGACATGTCGTTAAATTCGAAATTCGATTATAACGACATGTCGCAAAAATCGCGCCTTTACGTTAAAAATTAAAAAAATAAAAAATTTAAAAAATTGAAAGGAGAAATATGAAATTGACAGTTACTTTTATATAAAAAATAATGAGGCGGGGCTTGTGAATATTCGAAAAAGTTGTACTCGTTTGATATGTTTCATTTGTTTATTTAAAAAAAAAAGGATAGAGAACACAGTCGGAAAAATTAAAAGCGAAGATTAAAATAAAATTAGAAAGTGAAAAAAGTTTCTTTCCCTTTCAAAAATTCTAGAAATGTCATGTTATTTAGCGTTTTTTAACTTTTTTTCAAGAAACGCGTTTTTACGAAAAGAAATATCCGTTTATTTTTTCCCGGGTTGCCGCACAAAAGTTGGAAACTCGATCAAGCCATTTAATTCAAATCCACAACACCCTAATAAAATCTTTATCTGACTACAGTTCCATCTTTAGCTCAATGTTATTAAGCTCTGCAATCAATAAACTCCAAGTTATCCAACACAATGTGCTTCTATAATACTAAATTTACTTATACTTTTTTTTTTTTGATCAAGTCGGTCTACCGCGTTTTCTTTTTACTTGTGTTTCTTCTTGAGGTTCTTCTAGGCGAATTATTTTTGATATTGTCTCTTGAACAGCTTGTTCATCAGAATCTTCACATATACTGATTCCTAAATCATTGACATGTTGAGTTTCGCTTGGCTGACGAGTCTATCCACCGGTTGTATTCTGGGTGTCGTTTTCTTTCAAGTGGAAGACTCATTGCTAACTCTTTGAAATGACATAGTTCTAAAAAAATATAAAGTTTAGTTTTATTTTTGAGATAAATAAAAGATAAAAGCTTACTTAGTCGAGTACTAACAGCTATTATGTGGTCACATTTGTAATTTTTCAGCCAGTCTTCACAGTTACAAGTGCTTGACTCCCATTTATGTCGGTTCATTCAAAGAAGATCAACAAGGCTAGTAGGCTCAGTCAGAGAATTGATCCGGATGCACAAAGTTGTAAACAATTTGGATAATCTAAGCCTCTAAGGAGACAGCTTTTAAACAAATCAAATGTGTTTTCACAACTTTTTGTTTTCGGTTTCAGCACCATAATATGACTTTTGTTTCTTAAATCGTACTCGATTTTCCGTGACGTTGATAAGCTCGATGTTGATAAGCAAAAAGTCTATACTTTTCCAGCACATTATTCAAATCATTAAAGTCACAAGAATTTATATTTATTTTAATAATTTATAAATACATAAATAGAAGCAGTTGGCGAGCCTTTGGATGGCTTCTTTTAAAAATAAGGCAAAGTAAAAATTTTAAAAAATTGAATTTTTGTATACCGACAAACATGTTTCCGAAGCTAATTTCATGAAATCTAATCTATTGATAATAGCCTTCTTATTTTGAATATTGTAATTTTTTAAGAGTAAAATTTCCTATAAGCTGACGGACAAGCGTAATACAACAAGACCTTGATATTGTTATTTTTATTTTCTATTAATCATAATAAATCTTTACAATTTTTCTATTATGGACGGTTAATTGACGTAAACCAACGTATATGAAGATAAATATGTCCTTTATTAATGAAATAATCAATTTATAACAAATTATCTCAGCAAAATTTTAATTTAAAATCAATTACTCAAGTTTTGGGATACATACAGAGAGCAAACGAACAACAACAACAACAAAAAGAGTTGAGTGTTATCTTTTTAAAAGATAATAATTTTTTAATTGAAACGAATTAATAATAATCAGTAGTTTCTGCTTAAATAATAATAATAAATTTTAAACATATTCTTCGCTTTCTTTACAGATTAATTGAAAACTTTTTTTACAAGAAAAAAAAAAAAATTGAATAATAATAAATTTTATTGATGACTAAATAAGAAGAGAATTATTGATTTTTTTTTTCTCTCTCTCTCTCTTTCTTTCTTTTGCTTTTGGAAATTATAATAATTAATTATTCTTGATAGAAATAAGTCTGGATAATGCTTTTCGATTCAAAATGGCGCTAATCGAACCTGGTTACCCACTCCCCGCATAATTTTTTCTAGAAGCTTATCTATTTTAATACAGTTGATTGTGTAAAATTATAAAACGAACCAAACAAAAAAAAAACAATTTGAAATATTTCAAATTATGATCAATTCTCTCTCTCTCTCTAAAATATTTTATTCTAAAATAAAAGTAGTTTATTTCTTGTTGTTAAAGCTTCTTTTTCATTGAAATAGCACCCTTACAGTGGTTAGTAAATTTTTGTTTTAAAGGTAAATATTCGTTAACAACAACAATAAAAACAGCTTTAAAAATGTGTCGAAATTTATAAATTAAATAAAAGTTGATTTTTTAAAAATTATAAAATGGTTCGTAGTGTGTTCAATGGGAGTGCTAAAGTTAAAATAATCGAAGCTGAAAGTTTAAAAGCAACCGATTATTCGACACGTATATTTCAAAATTCGGCATTTCAAATATCACCATATGTACACTTGGACATAGACGATTCGGTGTCAATTGGACGTACAACAACTAAACACCGTAATCAAAATCCAACTTATAATGAAGAATTTCAATTTGATATTCATTCGGGTTATATGCTTAATTTGACTGTATTTCACGATTCAGCTTTGCCACCAGATGAATTTGTAGCTAATTGTAATATTTTATTAGTTGATATAAAACCAGAGTCTTGTAATGACATGTGGTTGGATCTTGAGCCCAATGGAAAGTTACGACTCTCAGTCGAACTATCAGGTACATTCATTGAGCAAAAAAGTCATTCATCACCAAGTTCAGATCTCAAAATGTTCAAACAAAATACACAAGCGTTTAATCGACGTCGTGTAGCTATGCGTCGAAAAATTCATCAAATATACGGACACAAATTTATGGCTACTTATTTCCGTCAGCCTACATTTTGTTCAATTTGTCGTGATTTTATATGGGGTGTTTTTAATACACAAGGGTATCAGTGTCAAGTATGCACGTGTGTTATACACAAACGATGTCGTGCGCATGTGATTACAAAATGTCCGGGTGTTAAAAATGCCGAAGTGGTTGTTACCGATAAACGGTTTAACATAAACGTGCCACACAGATTTATGGTGCATACGTTTAAATTGTTCACATTTTGTGATCATTGTGGTTCGTTGTTATGGGGTGCATGGCGTCAGGGTCTACAATGTGAAGAATGTAAAATGAATGTACATAAACGATGTCAAAAAAATGTTGCTAATAATTGTGGTATTAACCCAAAACAAATAGCTTTGTTATTACAAGAGATGGGTATATCGGATCCGACACAATCGGCTCAACCTAAACCGAGCAAACCCGTTTCACAAGAGATCAAAAAAAGCTATCACACAGATAAAAGTCTATCGAATAGTCAAGACGAATCGACTTTACACAAAACAGAGAGCTCACCAGGCCTACACAAAATAACAATTGATGATTTTAATTTTATTAAAGTACTTGGTAAAGGAAGTTTTGGTAAAGTAATGTTGGCCGAGCATAAAATAACAAATATATTATTTGCAATTAAAGTCCTTAAAAAAGATGTTATTATTCAAGATGACGATGTCGAGTGTACTCTTACAGAGAGACGAATTTTAGCTCTTTCCGCCAAACACCCTTACTTGACCTCATTACACTCTAGTTTTCAAACTAAAGACAGACTTTTTTTTGTAATGGAGTTCATTAACGGTGGTGATTTAATGTTTCAAATACAACGTTCACGTAAATTCGATGAAAATCGAGCCAGGTTCTATTCAGCTGAAGTAACACTAGCATTAATGTTTTTACATAAAAATGGTATTATTTATCGTGATTTAAAATTGGATAATATTTTATTGGACAATGAGGGTCATTGTAAACTAGCCGATTTTGGTATGTGTAAAGAGGGTATGTTTGATGGAAAATTAACATCCACTTTTTGTGGTACACCTGATTACATAGCACCCGAAATATTGTAAGTACCCCTCTATCATTTATCTAAACAACGCTCGTAATTTTTTTTTTCCAAGACAAGAATTGGACTATGGATTTGGAGTGGACTGGTGGGCTCTAGGGGTCCTAATGTACGAAATGATGGCCGGTCAACCTCCATTCGAAGCGGATAACGAAGATGACTTGTTCGAATCGATTCTTCATGACGAAGTTTTGTACCCAATTTGGCTCACCAAAGACGCTATCTCAATATTAAAAGCAGTAAGTTCTCAACAGAAAAAAAAATTTTTAAATCTTATTCTAAATTTGTTTTAGTTTATGACCAAAAATCCGAACAAACGTTTGGGTTGTGTAGCTTCGCAAGGTGGTGAAGAAGCAATAAAACGTCATCCATTTTTTATGAACAAAATCGATTGGGTTGCGCTTGAAGAAAGACAAGTTAAACCGCCATTTAAGCCGAGAATCGTAAGTAGTCTTTAAACTAAAGATGTTTAAGGGTTGATTAAAATTTTTGTTTGAAGAGGGACGAACGCGACACAACAAATTTCGATAAAGACTTTACTTCCGAAGAGCCAGTACTAACACCAGTCGATCCAATGATAGTGAAAGCAATAAATCAAGACGAATTTAGAGACTTTTCATTCGTTAATTCGGACTGGCGACAGAGAGAGACTAGTAGTGTAGTAGAAAGCGAAGGGTCAAACTCGACTCAAACTAGTTTGAATAATCTCAGCTCATCGTCAAATGTAAATATAAACTCTAATTTAAATACACCAGCAACAAGTTCGTCATCGTCGCCTACAAATAAAGTCTTATTTTGTACAAATCAATCGGTATCTCCATCGCCTCCAATAAGATCAACGTCACCTTTATTGCTAACAAATAGTCTATCAATACATACCTCGTCGACGAATTTAACAAGTAATTCGTCAAATTCAAATTTAACGTCAATGACATCTTTAACATCGACTAAATCAATACAAAATACAGATATTTAAGGTGACGAATGCAATGTGACGACGACTAAGACGACAAAGCTCATTTAGATAATCAAAAAAAAAATTTTCTTTTTTTTTTTTCTAAAATCTAAAAATTGATAAATAATATTGAAAAAATTAGTGTTTTTGAATTTTTTTTTTTAGATTAATTTGTATTCGAACGACCCGACATTGTTTTTTTTTTCCATTTTTAACTGTTTTCATTTATTTCTTTTCTAATTGTGGTTTTTACTAAATATTGAGATTTTATTTTTGTAATGACAAATTTTTTTTTTAAACTAATGACAAAAAAACAGTTCTTATTTTATTGTGACAATCCAAATATTTTCTTACTTTTTTTTAACTCATGTTTTAATCAATCATTTTTTTTTCATTAAAATAGAATTTTTAACAAAATTTAATAAATTTATTTCTGAAAACAAAAATATTTCTTTGGAAAATTTTGGTGACGGTAGAACAAATTCTATTCGTCAGACACCAAATCGGTATCAAATCAAAGCTTTGAAAATGTCTCAGGGCTCTTCAAGTGTCCATAAAATATCGAAACACCGAATATCAATGGAATACAATTCTTCTATAATTTGACACTACTTTACTGTTTCTCTACTCCTTTTCTTTGTTATGATAACTCATTGTTAATGTTTCTATATGAAGTGATCAATAGCAATTTCAAAGGGATTAGATTTGTTCAGAATTTTGTCTAGCCTTACCTAAAAAAAAAAGTGGGATGAATAGTGACCCCTGGGACTACAAACAATTTGACTAAAAAATGCCTTTTTTTACCGTTCTTGTCTGAGGGCGACTTCCGAAGCAACTTATCATTAGGCTGCAAAAAGGGGAGGGGTCGTAGATTACGGTTCCGATGTCAAAAATAACAAATTCAGATAGCAATAAAGTTTCGATTTTTCTGAACCTTAACTCATTTACTTTAATTTTTTTTTAAAAAACCATCTTTTTTGCAACGTTGAAGTTTGGAGCAAATTTTTGGAGCAAAGCAAATTCAAATATTAAAAAAGCTAATAATGTTTCATCGAAATTTAAAATCGATAAAATAAAAATTGAACAAAGTTGAACAAATTTTGTTAATTCTTAAACTAATTAAAAAATCAAAAAAAATATTTTCCTTTTTAATTTATTGATATTTGAAATCAATACTAACTTTTTGTTAATTTTATTTTAAATCCTGCATTATGAAAATTTCTAAAAAAAAAAGAGAATGGTAATTATGTATTACGAGAATAAAAATTTGAATTTGTATTTCAAAAATCCTTAACATTTTCTTAATTTTTTTTTTTTGAAATTTATAATATTTTATCATATCTTTTTTTCCATTGAATTAAAGAAAAAAAATTGAAAATTCTGATCGTATTTACTGCGAACTCGACGACTATTAAGACTGAGCTTGGAACTACAAACCAAGCGTATTCTCTTATTAAAGAACACTTAACCTTGTACCCTAACCCTTGTACCCTAACACTTAACCTTGTACCCTTGTACCCTAACTCGTATCTCATCAAATGGTTTAGTCTTAAAATTACTTCGTTGTTACTCAACTTGAATTCGAATGATGAAATTTTTTTAAACCTAAAAGTCTTCAAGAAACAACTTACAAGTAAGACTTTTCCGACACCAAACCCATTTTTGACCATTTTTCAATTAATTTTTAACCTTTTAGAGTTCATGAAATTCTAATCAATGAGCCAGAGCTCAATCCAAATGAGGATACAATCATAAAAACAAACTTTAACAAACTTGACATGGATTTATTTCGTCATGAACAAGATGAATCGAATGATTACATCGAATTCGATGGTCTTAGACTCCCAAAAAAAGAGGAAAACGACCTCAAAAAATCAAAACGTTTAGTCTTTGTGGATACGACTAAACACAACTTGAACAAAATTGTAATGTCAATCATAACCGATCAATCAATCGTAATCGAAGGTGATTTAAGCACTGGAAAGACCACTTTAATCGAGTATTTATCCGAACAAACGAATAATAACTTGATAAAGTATCAAATGGACGAGTTAATGGACAGTAAAACTTTAATCGGAAATGACACTTGTTCAGACATACCCGGTGAGTTTTTATGGAAACCAGGACCTTTAATCTCGGCGGTGTGTAACGGAACATGGATACTTTTAGAAGATTTTGATCACGCATCAGTCGATTCATTGTCTCTTTTAATCGATTTATTGGAGACTAGATCAATCAAGACTTCGGATAACATGATTAAATTCTAATCGGACTATTAAACGATTTATACGAGTGTTTTCTCTGTTTTATATCAAATCGAGCATTACGTTTTGAGTTTTCGATTAAAGTTGGAGCTAAGTTAAACATCAATAGGAGATGAGGTCGAGAATTTATTGTTTAATAAAAAAACTGGATTTATGAAAAAAGACTCTGTAATAACATGTGGTCGTGTCCGACTTAGACTGGAAAAGAACAAAGATAATTTAGAAACGATTGGAATGCGGTTTGTTTATACAAAATCGTCTCTGAATTTGTAAGAAAAAATAGCAAGATGTATCGAGTGTAATGAGCCTGTTCTTTTGTTTGGTGAAACTGGTGTTGGTAAAACTACGGTTCTACAACATTTGGCACGTCTGTTGGGTAAGAAGTAAGTGTTATCAATTTGAATCAACAAACTGAGACAAGTGATTTGTTGGGTAGCTTTAAACCCGTCGATATTAAAACACAAATGAAATTTTTTTCTGATTTGTTTAATTTGTTCACTGATTGTTTTAAAATTGATGAAAATCAAACTTTTTTGAATCATGTTCAGGTAAGATTAATTTTTACTCCCTTTAATTTATCATTTTTGACATCATATATGTTACTTACCCCTCTGTAAACTTTAGAAAATGACATACCTGGGTGAAAACAACCCAAAAAAGGGTATTTTTTTATAAATATCAAATCTAGTCCTAGGAGACCCTCAATACACATAACTTTTATGCATCCGCTTAAACCATAGGCGATTATGCATAAGTGCCAGGAGCTTTTTTTTCAATTTTTTCTTTGAATCCCTGTACAAAATAGATATGATTTGACAGAAAAATTACATTTTTTTCCCTCGTTTTGACCACAAAATTCCTTGTGATAAAGCTTTTTCCACTTCGATATGGGTACCAGCATCAACTAGAGTCTTTTAGCTTTCAGATATTATCTAAAAATCAATGATATCTTGTTCTAATAATGACTGCTTGAAAGTTTAAACAAAGCACCTTGACATTAGTCTGCAAAAAGCCGAAATGAAGTGTTTTTTTAATTTTTATTCGAATAAAAAAAAATTATTTTCTTAGGTTTTCGGAGTCGTAGATTACCAAAATGATGTCCAAAATGACAAATTCATCTTTAAATTTTTAAACACTAATTTTTATTTTCTTTTAAGACATGTTTTAAGAGTTTAAATTGGAAGTATTTGCTCAAATTAATTTCACATGCGACCGAATCGATCTTATAAACAAATTTACATTTCAATTTTTCGATGGTAAACTATCCGAAGCCATAGTCAACGGTGAATGGATAATTTTGGACGAGATTAATTTAGCTTCACCAGAAATACTTCAATTTCTCGGTTCTCTTTTTGACAACACTGAATCGGGACCATCGAGTATTATTTTATATGAAAAAGGCGATCATGAGCCGTTAAAACGTCATTCGATTTTTGTCTCTACGGCGCTATGAATCCAGCATCGGACGTTGGTAAACGAAACCTACCCTCCAATATCCGAAACCGATTCACCGAGATCTTTGTCGATGAAATCGAAGACGAAAACGACCTCGCATTACTCATCAAATCATACCTCGAGTACTTACCCGACGTAAACACTTCACTCATCAACTCAATCGTAACTTTTTACAAATCAGTCCGAGACCAAACTTTTATTTTAAAGACAAGTAAGATCAAGGGTAAAGTCCAACGAGTCCGACCGGTACCTGAGGTCTTCACAAATCCGTTATCACTCAAACTAGGGACACTTTACTACGTTAATATTTAAGACTATTGGATCCTTAGGAATCAGATTGTTAATCACGATCACGCTGATTTAGCCGAGTATATCTGGTAGGATGTAATGGACACGAATTAAAATTTAGTTTTTAAAGAAGGGTTATTAGTCCAAGTAATGCGACATGGGTATTGGATTTTACTAGACGAGTTGAATTTAGCGTCAAGTGAGGTCTTGGAAGCGTTGAATCGAGTACTTGATGATAATAGAGAATTGTACATCCTTGAATTTGATAAATATTGTATCGATTCCGAGACTACTTCGAGTAATCTCGTAAGGGTCATGCGGTGTATGGTAATGGACTCACTTCATGTTAGAAGGATCCCCAGGTGTTGGTAAAACATCTTTAATCGAAGCCCTCGGTCGTCTAACAAACAATAAAGTAATACGAATTAATTTGTCAGAACAAACCGATTTAAATGAATTATTCGGCGCTGATTTACCCGTTTCGGACTCGACAATATTCCAACAAAAATTCGAATGGCTTGACGGACCGTTCTTACTAGCTCTCAAAAAAGGCTACTGGGTCATTGTTGACGAGATTAATCTAGCAACCAAATCAGTTCTAGAAGGTCTAAACTCTTGTTTTGACCATCGTAACGAAATTTATATCACCGAACTAAACAGAAAATTTACAGCCGATAAAAAACGGACCAAAATAATCGCATGTCAAAACCCGTTCTGTCAAGGCGGAGGTCGTAAAGGTCTACCAAATTCGTTTCTCAACCGGTTCTCAAAAGTATACGTCGATAAAATGACTCAAAATGACTTATTACACATTACCGGTTAAATTTATGATCAAATAGACCGCAAAGTCTTGTCAAAAATGATCGAGTTTAACACTTTAATCGACTCGAAAATGTTTAAAAAAGTCATGGGGTACTTTAGGATTACCGTGGAAGTTTAATTTAAGAGATTTGTTCCGTTGGTGTGATTTAATGGTCCTAAAATACCGGGTCAAAAAACTGGGTCAAAAAACCTGGAGATTTTATTTATTTGATTTACGCTCCTTAGTCGTTTTCGTGATCTCAAAGACAAAAGTTTGGTCTATGAAAAATTAAAAAACTCATTCGGGGTTGAAGCTTACAAACGAGATGGCATCATGGTCCGTTTAGGTCACGGAGATGTTCAAATAGGCCAAGACTTTGCTTCAAACATATCTCAAAATTTCCTAAAATTTTCCAAAGTTATGTTTTTACTAACAAAAATTTACAATGCTTAGAATGTGTTTTAAAGTTTGTTGAAATGAACTGGATGATTGTACTATTTGGTCAGTCCTCAACCGGCAAAACAAGTCTTGTCCGTCTTGTAGCTGCAATGTTGGGTAAGACCCTGGTAGAATTCAGTGTCAAAAATTCAACAGACACAAGTGACCTTCTTGGTGGGTACGAAAAAATAAAACAATAACGTTCCAACTTGATCAATTTGTATCAAAAAATCAAAAATTTATACCAAAAAATAATAATTTCAGACGTCATAAATCAAAAATTATTCGTCAAAAATTTCGAATTCATGTTCCAAACTAAACGTCTCAATCACCAGGACTTTTTGAAGGTGACGAGTACTCGACTTTGATGACTCAATGTAAAGAAGGGGCTCAACAAGACGGGTTAATGTTGGACTCATCTGAAGAATTGTACAAATGGTTTACAAACGAAGTCATGAAAAATCTTCACGTTGTGTTTACCATGAACCCGAGTGCAGACGGGTTAAAAACTCGTGCTTCAACATCACCTGCTTTATTCAATCGTTGTGTGCTCAACTGGTTCGGTGATTGGAGTCATCACGCTTATTATCAAGTTGGTAAAGAGTCTACGATTAGAATTGACCTCGAAAAATCAGACTACTTCCCACCAAACACTCTTCAAATCTTACATGATCCGAGTATACAATCAATCGGGCATCGTGAAGCGGTTGTTAACACGTTTGTTCACATCCACGACTCATTACACCAAGCGAACACTCGGTTACAAAAGAAAGGAGTCCATGAGACAACTATAACCCCACGTCATTATTTAGACTTTATCAATCATTTTGCTAAGTTGTACAATGAGAAACGTTCTGAGTTAGAGGATCAACAAGTCCACTTGAACATTGGTTTGGCAAAGATCAAAGAAACTGTTGAACAAGTCGAAGAGTTACAGAAGAGCTTGGCAGTAAAACGAACCGAGCCTGAGAAAAAAAATAACGAAGCTAACTCAAAATTGAAACAAATGATGACTGATCAACAAGAAGCCGAAAAAAAGAAAGTCGCATCACAAGAAATACAGGTCAAACTTGCTAAACAGTTGAGTGAAATTGACAAAAAAAAGACAAGTGTCATGGAAGACTTGAGTAAAGTCGAACCAGCTGTAATTGAAGCTCAACAAGCTGTAAAATCAATCAACCGTCAACATTTAGTCGAGTTGAAAAGCTTGGTAAATCCGCCAGCTGCTGTTAAACTTGGTCTCGAATCGGTTTGTTTAATCCTTAACCAAGAGACAAGCGAATGGAAGGTAATCCGTGGTATTATCGTTAAAGACAATTTTATCAACACGATTATAAACTTTCAGACTGATAATATATCACCACAGATAAAAGAAAAAATGAAGACTAAATTTTTGTCAAACTCGGACTATGACTTTGCTAAAATTATCAACGCAAGTCAGACCGATTCAACGCAAGTCAGACCTGGCTCGAATTGAGTATTTAAGTAATGCTGATGAGCGTATGCAATGGACTGCTAACTCTCTTCCAACAGATGATTTGTGTATCGAAAACGCGATTATGTTAAAACGATTCAACCGTTACCCGCTCATAATAGACCCCTCAGGTCAAGCCACTGAGTTCATTTTGAACATGTACAAGGACGAGAAGATTCCTCGAACATCATTTTTGGACACATCGTTCCGTAAGAATTTAGAAAGTGGCCTTCGTTTTGGTAACCCAATTTTGATACAAGACGTCGAAAATTACGATCCGATCCTTAACCCGGTTTTGAACAGGGAAATAAGACGTTCAGGTGGTCGGGTTTTGATAACTCTTGGTGATCAAGACATCGATTTTTCACCCATGTTTACAATGTTCTTGTCAACCCGTGATCCGACTGTTGAATTTCCACCAGACATTTGTTCTCGAGTGACTTTTGTTAACTTTACAGTCACTCGTTCAAGTTTACAATCACAATGTTTACATCAAGTTCTTAAATCCGAGCGACCGGATGTTGCAGAAAAGAGATTGGATTTGTTAAAGACTCAAGGTGAGTTTTGGCTCCATCACAAGCTTGCTCGAACATCTACTTCACTATGAATGTCCTTAAAGAAATTTTTATCAATTAAAACAAACGAAAGACAACCAAAACAAGGCGTAATTGATCTCTTAGAAACAACTAATTCTATCAAAAAATTATTGTTTATCAATGCACTTCGTCCCGATCGATTCATAACAACAGCTGAAACATTTGTGAGTTCAGTGTTTGGTGAAGAATTTTTAAATCAAGCCGAAAAGCTGTTAGACTTGGGTTATATTGTTGAAAATGAAATAAAAGCGACGACACCTATCTTAATGTGCTCAGTAGCTGGTTACAATGCATCAGGTCGTGTTGAAGACCTCGCAGCCGAGAATAACAAACAACTAATCGCATTGCAATCGGTTCATCCAAAGGTTTTACCCAAGCCGAAAAAGCGATAAACAACTCATCGAAAACAGGAAAATGGGTCTTGTTAAAAAATGTACATCTAGCACCACAATGGTTAGTTCAACTCGAAAAGAAGTTGCAAAAAAAATCGGTTTGTAAACATCTTGTGTTGGATCAAGAGACTTTAATCGATGATGATAAAGAGAACAAACTCTTTCCTAGTTTAAGTGAATTGAAGAAAAAAGACAACAAAATTAAGACTTTGTGCCCGAATTTGGAGAGTTTGGACACAATGAGCCATCAGCAAGTTGTAAAAGACGAAATGGATAAAATGAAGATGATGAATTTAGTTTGAATGGACAAAATGATGAAGACTATCCCTATGGTAAGTCAATTGTTTAAAAGAATGAAATTCTTCTTATTCTGCTCTTTTGTTGCGTTATTTTATTCAAAAATGAACCTTAAATAAATTTTTTCCCAATAAAAGTTTTTTAAACTTGTTCGATGGGTGGTGCGCAGTTGATCCTCAAAAGTTCAAGTCTTAATCGTCTTTATAAAATGACAAAATAAAGTAATTTTGCCGAAAAAGCAAAATTGGCACTAGCTCGCGCAGAACTTCCATGCAGCTACGTCCCGAACTCGAAAGCCAATCGAGTTTACGGGACGCATTTTACATCTCAGCTTGAATTTAGGTATAAAATGACTTCGTTTGGGTGTTTTCCTGGGCGAATGTTCTTTTAAAGGGATGATGAGGCAGACTCTGGCCTTGTTATTTCGATTGAGAAAGTTAGATTAAAATGACTTCGTTTTGGTGTTTTCCTGGGCGAATGTTATTTTAAAGTGATGATGAGGCAGACTTTGATTTCTTTTTGAATTTAGGTATAAAATGACTTCGTTTGGGTGTTTTCCTGGGCGAATGTTATTTTAAAGGGATGATGAGGCAGACTCTGGCCTTGTTATTTTGATTGAAAAAGTTAGATTAAAATGACTTCGTTTGGGTGTTTTCCTGGGCGAATGTTATTTTAAAGTGATGATGAGGCAGACTTTGATTTCTTTTTGAATTTAGGTATAAAATGACTTCGTTTGGGTGTTTTCCTGGGCGAATGTTATTTTAAAGTGATGATGAGGCAGACTTTGATTTCTTTTTGAATTTAGGTATAAAATGACTTCGTTTGGGTGTTTTCCTGGGCGAATGTTCTTTTAAAGGGATGATGAGGCAGACTCTGGCCTTGTTATTTCGATTGAGAAAGTTAGATTAAAATGACTTCGTTTGGGTGTTTTCCTGGGCGAATGTTATTTTAAAGTGATGATGAGGCAGACTTTGATTTCTTTTTGAATTTAGGTATAAAATGACTTCGTTTGGGTGTTTTCCTGGGCGAATGTTATTTTAAATGGATCTTGAGGATCTTTATTTCGTAACTAGACCATGAACATTTTTCAGACTGTTATTTTACAAAATAGTATTTAAATTAGAAATAAGTTAAATTTGCATTTTTGTTTAAGAATATAAATTCGTAAAAAAGTTTAATGGCTCTCTAACGGTCCTTTTTTGTTTTAGACTTATGATCTTCGTTTGGAAAGAATCGGTTGTTAATGTCAAACTTTTTTCGATCATTTTAACATCTGCTTATTTACCAAGACTCATCGATTTATGTGACTCTAGCAGCGGGACAAGGCGGGACTTGTTTTGAGCTAGATCCATCAAAACGTTCAAACAAAGACTCCTGAGTCAATAATGAACTAGCTCAAGACAACGGGTTCATTTTAACTGATTGTTATAAGTTTAAACAAGACAAATTTGAGTATTTTAGATCGACTGGGTGAAATGATCGATTGTGATCATGTAGTGAATGGCGGGATCAATTTGACCACAACAAACAAAGATCGAAATGATTTAACACTTCGTGAAAAATTGAATTATGAAAATTCGGATAAATCAAAATGTATGTTATTTAGGTAAATATTCTCGGGGATTTTTTCCTTTCATAATTCTCATCAATTTGATAAACTTGTCCACTTTTTTGGCCAATCCTTCAACTCCACTTAATTCTTGAGATGTCAAATACCAATCGGGTTTTCTAGCATATTAATATTTCGACTTTGTTGTTGGTATCCCATCGATTCATTTAAATACTTCGAACAAAGTTTTTTAAATACTTCGAACTGGTCATGTTGTCCCTAATGTTATTATTATTTTTTAAAAAATTTTTTAACTACGATGAAATATATTTATTTTTTACGAAAATTATTCTGATGACTAAATATTGGCAGAAATAAAAAGCTGCTTATTGTTATAAATTTTTATAATATAATCTCAACAATTAATATTATTTAGTTCAGAAAAAATTTACCTAAAAAAATGCAGGAGACAAGAAACAAAAATAGAAAGGATCTCGAGAGGTTTTTTATATACAAATGCTTTGCCTCATTGAAAAAAAATTTTGATGACTTCGAAATGAAATACAATGAGAAGTGTTTTCTAAATTACTTAAAAGGTATGTTCTTTACATCTTAATAAAAAAGACTTTATCTAATTAGTTTTCTTTTAAGAGAAAAATATTACCATTTCAATGTCGAAGAATTAAGCAGGGAACAGCTTTTCATGTACCCTAACTTTAATACAGTTAAAAACTCATACGAACTCTACGATGCTAATAATGAGTTCACAAATAATATTCAAAGCACATTTCAAATATGTCAAGAACAAAAGGTTTTTTTTAATTTAAACAGCTAAAAAATTAAAAGGTTTATCTAATCAATTTTTTTAAAGGACAATCATTTAGAAATTTTAAATATGCTCAATAGCCTGACCCTTTTCAAACAAATATTTTCATCAGACACTAGCTCTGGAACTAATTCGTCTTCATGCTCTTCACAAGTAATTTAAAAAATTTAGATTCAGAAAATATTTAATCAAAATTTGTAATCTTTTTTACTTAAGAAATCAAAAGGAAAACAAAATAAAAACAGAGCGAAGAGTTGCGTATTTCGTTGCAAAATATTGTATTGCATCATTTTCAACAAAATAATTTCGCTTGAATCGTTCAAGAATGAGATTAAGGGTATTTTTAAAAAAAAACAATTTAATATTACATATTTTTATTTTTTTTTTAAAAGAAAAAGATCTCGTTCCTGACTTTATGAGTCAAAACAATTGTTTCGCCGACAATTTGGTTTATGATTATATCACCAAAAAATTCAGAATAGAATTTGATGTAGAGTTGATTGAAGAATTCTACTCAAATCTCATATCAAACAACATCTCCGTAATTTTGGAACAAAAAGAAGCTCTTGACCAAATAAAAAGAAACACGAAGAATGTTGATAACAAAAAAGAATCTGAACAAGTAAGCCAGAATCAAAGTGCGACAATCAATACAGACACAAACAAACAAAAAAATCAGCCACAGTCAACAAACGGTCAATCAACGGTCGAGTCAACAGTCGAGTCAACAGTCGAGTCAACAGTCCAGTCAACGGTCGAGTCAACGGATAAACGGTCAAGAGAAATAGCCGAAGATCGGGAAGTGTCTGAAGAAGTCAAAGATTTGCAAAACTCTCCATCAAAAAAATCGAAACATGAACAAGTGTCAAAAAACACAAACAAAAAAAAGTCAATCGGTAGTCCCAATCGAATTAGAACCCAATTAACAGCACCAAATATTCAAAAAAATAAGCCACAATCTAATAACGGTCAATCAGAAAAAATAGTTCAAAACCAAGTGTCACAAAACCGAAAGAAAAAAAACAAAAAAATTGAACAGATAAGTCCGAAATCGACAACACAACATAACCAAAACAAACCAACCAACGAAACACAATCGAATGGCTGTCAAAACAAAAGTAAAACAGCTAACGAGGTATTGGCGGCACCACCTCCACCACCTGCGAAATTTCAATTAAAAAAAAATTCTGAAAATGACAACAGGAACCAACAGTCACAAAAGCAGAACAAAAGTCTGCAAGCCAAACCAACAGATGCAAGCAAAAACGACATTGTCAAAAGGTCTAAAAGCGGAGACGACTTTTTCTTACCTCTCTTCGAACCTGCGAATCTCCAAGTCAAAAAAAATCCAAAAAAACTGGTCAAAAAAAATCAATCGAGTGAAAAAAGCGTTAGCCGAGAACCTATTCAAAATAACATAGATAAGCATCTTTCTAACAAAATGCAAGAGTCACAAAACCAAATCAAAAGTCAACAAGCCAAACCAACAGGTGCAAGCAAAAACGACATTGTTAAAAGAACAAAAAGCGCAGACGGCTTTTTATTACCTCTCTTCGAACCTGCGAATCTCCAAGTCAAAAAAACGCCACAAAAACTTGGCAAAAAAACTCAACCGAGTGAAAAAAGCGTTAGCCGAGAGCCTAGTCAAAATAGCAAAGAACCAATTAAACAATCAAACAATAACGGTCAAACAAAAACACCAGAAAAACAAGGTACGCAAAGCTCAATTAATATTCAAAAAATAAATAAAAAAGCAGAAGAGACGGTAAAAACTCAGCACAATGAAAATGACGTTTCTTTGAATACGAGACCTCGAAAGCGTCAATCGATAAATCCGGATCAGAGTAATGATTCGTTGACTCCACCAAAAATTACACGGAATGTCGATCATATTATTAGTGAAGAATCAAGATCAAGTCATAGTCGAGATGAAGAAGATGTCGCAAATATTATGTCTGAGATGGAAAATGATATAAAAAGAAAAGAATTGGAAGAAAAATTTAAAGAATCAACAAATTACGATATAAGAAACGTGAAATTTAAGGTAATATTATAAAACTAATTTGGAAGAAACTTCGTTTGGGTGTTTTCCTAGGCGAATGTTATTTTAAAGGGATGATGAGGCAGACTCTGGCCTTGTTATTTCGATTGAGAAAATTAGATAAAAATGACTTCGTTTGGGTGTTTTCCTGGGCGAATGTTATTTTAAATTGATGTAGAGGTAGACTTTGATTCTTTTTGAATGTTGGTATAAAATGACTTCGTTTGGGTGTTTTCCTGGGCGAATGTTATTTTAAATTGATGTAGAGGTAGACTTTGATTCTTTTTGAATGTTGGTATAAAATGACTTCGTTTGGGTGTTTTCCTGGGCGAATGTGATTTTAAAGGGATGATGAGGCAGACTCTGGCCTTGTTATTTCGATTGAGAAAATTTGATTAAA
This sequence comes from Brachionus rubens, assembly GCA_022207745.1. Lineage (NCBI taxonomy): Eukaryota > Metazoa > Rotifera > Eurotatoria > Ploima > Brachionidae > Brachionus > Brachionus rubens. Next base: position 4,833,821 of record JAJVHD010000003.1, on the reverse strand, counting down.
ATGACTTCGTTTGGGTGTTTTCCTGGGCGAATGTTATTTTAAATTGATGTAGAGGTAGACTTTGATTCTTTTTGAATGTTGGTATAAAATGACTTCGTTTGGGTGTTTTCCTGGGCGAATGTGATTTTAAAGGGATGATGAGGCAGACTCTGGCCTTGTTATTTCGATTGAGAAAATTTGATTAAAATGACTTCGTTTGGGTGTTTTCCTGGGCGAATGTTATTTTAAATTGATGTAGAGGGAGACTTTGATTCTTTTTGAATGTTGGAATAAAATCACTTCGCTTGGGTGAGGCAGATTGTGGGGATGGTCATTTAATTCGATAAAGGCGCTTTGAAGTTCATAGCAATAAAGCAATAGCAATTTTGTAGAATCGTTATAAAAATTGTTCAAGTGGTTCACAGCCTCGATATAACTTGTCTTTTCTGAAACAAAATTTGTGTAATCTAAATTAAGCGTTTGCAAAAACTCTGCAAATTAATTACGCAGTTATTTTAAATCTTTTTTAATGGTGTGCATTTTGAGAATTTTCAGAGTTTTTGAAGGCGCTTAATTTCGATTACAGTTTCGATTACCACTAGAACAATTTTTATAACGATTCCGCAAAATTGCTATGAACTTCACAGCGCCTTTGATAAAGCTAAAAAACAATTCATTTTTTTAACTTTCAATTAAAACTAAATGTTTCTTTTAGATTAAATCAATTTTAAATGATCGCGTAAACCCAATATCAAAGAAGGTCGAGCTCTTTTTGGACTGGCAAGAAGTCATGAGAACGAAATACGGACCGTAAATTAATTTCTCAAACTTTTTTCCCATTCCTTAAATTTTATTTTTACAGATCTTGGGAATCACAAAGTCGAGTTGATTCGGAGATTGTTGACAATTACAAAAAAACAAACCAGAAAAATTTCGAAAAAGCTGTTCAGCATCCAGTTTACCCGAATAAATCAGAGGCCGAGGAAGAATTCATTTTTGCAGAAGATTTAACAGAAGAACAGCTTCAGCTTGCAAACGAAATTTTTGCTTTAGATGGTCAGTTGCCGATGGAAACTCTTAAGAAAAAATTAAAAAAATAAATATTATCAATTTACGAATTCTTTTCATTTAACATACTGTATTAAAATTTAATAAATTTTTTTAAATTTACCCATTTTTTTTATTATTTTTTTTTTGATTCAAAAATTTAGATTTATTCCAATTTTTTAAACACCGATTTTTAATTCATCATTTCAAGATTAAATTAATTAAATTCTTTCATTTAATTAGTTATTTCTATGATCACATGAAATAAATCTTAACAATATACAGTCACTTTGAAAATATAAAAGAGTCAGAATTTTAGCTCTTGAAAAAGCCGAAATAAATATACCTGTTTTAAACAGTCAGATTAACTTGAACGTAAAATAACTTAAGTCTTAAAAAGCCTTATAAATATAGTAACTTTGAAAAGTGTGTTATTTAAGTCCCGATGCAAAAGTCGTCCTTATTAAGTTCCTATATTTAATGGGTTCTTCTGTTATATTGCAAGTAATGAAAGAAAAAAGGTGAATTAAAATGTTTAAAATGGATTTATTCTTTTTTCTTTCATTACTTGCAATAAATCAACAATAAGTGTTGGTAATTATATCATTCGGTTAGACCCAAAAAGACCTACAACCGACACCAAACCTCAGCAATTATCTTTTTCTTTTATATAATCATTAAATATCAAATTATACTGCTATTGCTAACATTTAATTGCCAACTAATTTTTTTAATCTTAATACCATTTCTTGGAGCTGTCTTTTTGAAAATTTTTAATTTATTTTAGACTCGAAAAATTTTAACCAAAAAACATAAAAACCAAAAATGTCATCAAACGATTGTAAAAGAAGAAATTCGGATTCGATCCTAGAAGAAAAAACTGAAAAAAGAACTGAATTACGAATTCCTAAAGCTTTTTTGGTCTCGAATTCACAACCAGTAAAATGGACGAGAACATGAAGGTTAATATTAATGGAAACAAGAATTTCATTAAGTTTTTGAATAGTCCAACAAGAACAACATCGCTACTATACCTTGAAGAAAACATTCAGAAAAAAGAGGACGAAATGATGAACTCCTCCTTTTTTGAAAAAATAAAGGTATACAATTAAAAAAATTTCTAAAATTAAAAATATATTGTTTTTTTTATAGAATAAATCGATTGAATTGATTGAACAAGTGTCTACTTCTATTGTTCAGAAGGTTCAGAATTTTGTTCCTGACACAGAACCAAAAATTAACATTCGAGTAAATTTAAGACTTTTTTCTACACATCTTGTATAGATTGTTTGAATTTTTTTTTTAAAGTTAGTAAATGGTTCCTCAACACCGATTCACAATCGATCCATGAATATTGATGATTGTGAAAATTTGCAAAATTTAAACAATGATTTGATAAAAGCTTATGAAGAAATCGACGCATTAAATAACAAGATGATCCTTATGACTTCTGAAAACGAAGATGCTATTAATCATCTGAGAACCGAATTTATGGATTTAGAAGTAAATTGTGTTGAAAATATTAATTTAAAAAAAAAATTTCTGAATAATAATTTTTTTAGAACGCATACAAAAATCAATTAAAATCAAACGAGCAGCTTTTAAAAGATTTTCAAGAAAATGAAGAAGTAATACTAAAAGAGAAGGCAAATATTCAGTCCAAAGTCGATAATTTGTAGGTTTTTAAGTTCGACAAAAATAAAATTTGTAAATAAATTATTTTATTTTAAGATCTAAACAATCTTTAAAATACCAAAGGGATACAGAGGAATATATCAAAAACCTTCAAAAAGAGTTGATTGAAGTAAAAAATCAATATAATTCGCTTGAATCACAATTTAAGGGAAGAAAGTGCCCGTACCCAAAATGTGATGGAGAGGGAAACGTAAATTCAGCTCACAAAAAGCACACAACCTTAAACAATTGTCCAAAAAGACAAAAGGAAATAGATTCTCACAAGGATTTAGAGCGAGAAAATCAACTTTTAAAAAACGAAAAATGCAAGTTGAAACAAGATTTTGAATATGATTTAAAAAGTGAAAAAGAAGCTTTCAATTCGCGATTAATTGATCAAAAAAAAGAAATTAACAATTTGGAAGAAGAAATAATGCGATTAAACAATCAAATTGATAATTTGCAAAAACAAAATACAGATTTAATGGGTGAAAACGGCCACTTAAGGGTAAACATGGTAAAAAATGATTCAGAAAAGTAAGCTTTATTAAATTGTTTTGTTATCAGAAGTTAATTTTTTTTTTTAAATATCTCTAGGGAAAATACAATTCAAGCCAAAAATGTTGATATCGGTAAGCTCAAAACACAAGTAACTGAGCTGCTTGAAGAAAATGGCCGATTGAAGCTCAACAACAACACAATTTCAGAAAAGTAAGACTTAAAAATTCAATTTTTTGATAAGCGAAGTTTATTCACTCGAATTTACTAAAGGGACCAAACCATTCAAAATCAAAAGGCTCAAATAGACCAACTCCAAACACAAGTCACTCAGTTACTTAATGAAAACGATCAATTGAAAGTCAACAACAATAATACCGAATCAGAACAGTATTAAAGCTTTTATTTTTTATCTAAAATTGAGCATTTTAAATTATAAAAATTTAAAGGTTCAAGGCTACACAGGCTAAAAAAACTGAAATCGACCGTCTCCAAAAACAAGTGACTTGCTTGCTTGGAGAAAATGGTGAATTAAAGCTCAACAACATAAAAACAGTTAATGAAAAGTAAGCTTTATTAAATTGTTTTGTTATCAGAAGTTAATTTTTTTTTTTAAATATCTCTAGGGAAAATACAATTCAAGCCAAAAATGTTGATATCGGTAAGCTCAAAACACAAGTAACTGAGCTGCTTGAAGAAAATGGCCGATTGAAGCTCAACAACAACACAATTTCAGAAAAGTAAGACTTAAAAATTCAATTTTATGATAAGCGAAGTTTATTCACTCGAATTTACTAAAGGGACCAAACCATTCAAAATCAAAAGGCTCAAATAGACCAACTCCAAACACAAGTCACTCAGTTACTTAATGAAAACGATCAATTGAAAGTCAACAACAATAATACCGAATCAGAACAGTATTAAAGCTTTTATTTTTTATCTAAAATTGAGCATTTTAAATTATAAAAATTTAAAGGTTCAAGGCTACACAGGCTAAAAATACTGAAATCGACCGTCTCCAAAAACAAGTGACTAGCTTGCTTGGAGAAAATGGTGAATTAAAGCTCAACAACATAAAAACAGTTAATGAAAAGTAAGCTTTATTAAATTGTTTTGTTATCAGAAGTTAATTTTTTTTTTTAAATATCTCTAGGGAAAATACAATTCAAGCCAAAAATGTTGATATCGGTAAGCTCAAAACACAAGTAACTGAGCTGCTTGAAGAAAATGGCCGATTGAAGCTCAACAACAACACAATTTCAGAAAAGTAAGACTTAAAAATTCAATTTTATGATAAGCGAAGTTTATTCACTCGAATTTACTAAAGGGACCAAACCATTCAAAATCAAAAGGCTCAAATAGACCAACTCCAAACACAAGTCACTCAGTTACTTAATGAAAACGATCAATTGAAAGTCAACAACAATAATACCGAATCAGAACAGTATTAAAGCTTTTATTTTTTATCTAAAATTGAGCATTTTAAATTATAAAAATTTAAAGGTTCAAGGCTACACAGGCTAAAAATACTGAAATCGACCGTCTCCAAAAACAAGTGACTAGCTTGCTTGGAGAAAATGGTGAATTAAAGCTCAACAACATAAAAACAGTTAATGAAAAGTAAGCTTTATTAAATTGTTTTGTTATCAGAAGTTAATTTTTTTTTTTAAATATCTCTAGGGAAAATACAATTCAAGCCAAAAATGTTGATATCGGTAAGCTCAAAACACAAGTAACTGAGCTGCTTGAAGAAAATGGCCGATTGAAGCTCAACAACAACACAATTTCAGAAAAGTAAGACTTAAAAATTCAATTTTATGATAAGCGAAGTTTATTCACTCGAATTTACTAAAGGGACCAAACCATTCAAAATCAAAAGGCTCAAATAGACCAACTCCAAACACAAGTCACTCAGTTACTTAATGAAAACGATCAATTGAAAGTCAACAACAATAATTCCGAATCAGAACTTAATGAAGTATCTGTCCAACAAATTAGAAATCAATTAAACGAAGAAATGCTAAAAAATAACCAACTAATTGATGAAATGTAACTTTTAATAATTGAATCTTTTTACTTCACGATATTCAATGTCAAACGTGATTTTAGAAAGAAAATTACTAGCCAGTTTCAAGAATTCAAAAATCAATATCAAGTATCTGAATTTGACGAATATGACCTTTTAAATTACGGTATCGTTTTTAATCCAGAAGCATATTCATCTAAATGTGGTTATCCTGGTTGTGATGGTTCCGGTAATGTGAATGAAAAGCATAATAAGCATTACAAGTATCTTTGGTTTTGATGGGTTTTTTCTAATTTTAATTCTAAATAATCTAATTTATTTTTAAGAGCAAAGCATTGTCCATATAACCCAAGAAATAAAGTTATAATTGAGCAAAGAAAAAGAATTCACCAGTTAAATCATTCACTTTTAACCTTCCAAGCTGACTTAAATGATTTGCCTTCGCAGTTATCCGAATGCCTTTTCCAATTAAACGATCTGAAAGAAAAAATTCAAGTTAAAGATCAAGAAATAAATACATTAAAACAGAATTTAGGTATATTTTTGTAAACATTTTAAACTTAATATTTTTTAAATTTTTTATTTTAAATTTTATTTTAGAAAATCAAATAAATCCAATCAACAATGAAAGAAAATCTTTAAAGAGACCAGCACAAGAAGCTTTTGCTTATTATACAAGCACCGGCAGTGCTAATGGAAAAGATTTATTTGAAGGTCCGCGAGGAGGTGTATTTTATATAAGCGATAAAGGCAAACCTACGTACGTTAAAACAGGAATCAAAACTTTTGCTACGGATATGCAAGTTGATACTCAAAAAAGATCAGATTTAGAGAATGGTCGCATTCCTGTAAACGGAAACCAATGTAAAAAGTTCAATTTTGAAATTGATGGTTCAAAATCTAATGGTCCTTTAACGGTTAAATTTCATTTTTAAAATTTTTACTTTTTATTTTTTATGATTTTTATTTTTTATTTTTTTTATACTTTTTATGTTTTATTTTTTCAATCCTTAAAATTTTTTGAATCAGTTAATGACGTTCGTTTCAGTAATTGGTATGAAATGGTTTTACATTTCATCCTGATATGAACCCTATGATTGTGTCCGATTATCTTGAAGTTTGGAATCGAATCAAGCATGTTTTGAGTTCAAAAAGCTAATTTCTGACAGTAATTTTGATCAAAAATTGATCAAAATACCCAAGAGGTAGATTTAAGAAATGAAATCAGAAATTAGCTTTTTTGGACCCAAAATAAGCTTGTGAAGATTTTGGATTTCAAGATTAATTGGACCAAACATAGGGGGATTATCAGGATTAGATGTAAAATCAAATCATACTAAAACTGAAAACTAATCGAGACAGATTTTAAAAACTAATTTTATTTTACATAATTTTGATTTTTTAAAAAATAAATTATTTAATTTTATCTTTTTATTGATTTTTGCTTACAATACACAAAAACACAAAGACAAACAGAGAAATACTAGAATTCGATCTCGTTGTTATTTTGTTTTTTTAAAAACATGCAATATTTGATAAATAATCGTGAGCTCTGCTATTTTCAGCAAGTTAATCTTTTAATAGATCTCTTGTGTACAGATCTCCCATTTCACCAGCCTCAATTTTTTTGGTTGATTATAATCCGGACTATAATTTCGATAAATCCGATCTGCGTCATCAAAAGCTTAATTGATTGGGGTTTGGATATCGTTCGCGATTCTTTCGTATTCCCAGTGTATTCAATAAGTTTTCTAGATGAATTTTTTGTGTTTTCTTGGTGTATTCTTGTTTCTACGGAACTCTTGAATGTATTCTTTAAAGATGTATTTTTTTAAAGTTTTCTGAAATACATCTGGAAGGATTCTGCAATACACATAAGAATTCTTTGAGTTTTCAGGAATACATTATTTTCAAAATTATGTATTTTTTCCTTTTAAAAAACACATAGAATATATTAAGAATACACTTGTGGATTCATTTGTTAGTATTCTGGAAGTATAGTCGACTCACTTTAATCCGAACTACGTTAATCCGAATTTTTTACCAGTTCGGTTAAAATTTGTCTCCCATTCAGGTCTCCATACATGTAAATGTACGGGTTTAATCCGGATTATTTTATCCAAACTAAATTTTCTGGGTCCGGAAATGTTCGGATTAAAGCGAGCCCACTGTATTCCCATATACATTGCCAAAACCAAGTTTTAAGATTCATTTATAGCAATAATACCGTAGATAAAATTTTATTTTTATAGCTATAAAATGCAAATCTAACTTAACAATATTATTGATTGAGATCAATCAATTTTATTTTTCTGAATTAAGAATCTAAATTAACAAAAAAAATTGAACATAATTGTAATAATTTCAATTTCTTAAAAAAATTAATTAACTTTTTAATTTGTTTTAAAAGATTTTGCTCTGCTCCGACAGAAATTGCTCCAAACTTCAACGTCGCTCTTTTTTTCAGAAAAAATGCAACAACTCCCGAAAAAAAAAACGTCAAACAAAGCCAATTTTATTTTTAAAATTTTCCTCGTCCTTTCCTCTATAAAATTTGGTAGGCTCTAGGCGAGTGTCCTATATATACCGATCGTGCAATCGTACTAAAGAACATATACTTTTGATGCTATGATATGTTTTGTGTATTTTTCTAAGTTTCTGTAAAATTTGACATGAGCCAAAAGTATATGTTCTTGGGTACAGTCGTACAAAAGGTATAAATAGACCCTTGCCAAGAGCTTACTAACTTTTGTAGAGGGCATTGAGGTCTACAATATTGAGATCTATCATTTGCGGATTTAGAAATATTTCTTCAAGAGTTGTTACATAAAAACTCTAAAAATACACCATTTTTCCATCTTTTCTTCTTGATTCCTATAACCATCATTCATTTTTTGCTATAATAATAATTATAACATCTTCAGAATTTTGTTAGCTTTCATTAAAAGAGACATTTTCCCAAACAAACGAAATTTTTAGTAGGAGGACTCAAGTCCTGGTGTGACGTATACAATTCTTCTAAAGATGGACCCATAATTTGACACTACTTTACTATTGCTCTATTCCTTTTGTTTGTTGATGTTCACTCATCATTTAATACCGACTAAAACGAACAGTTAAAACGAAAATCGTATTTTCTAGTCGCATTACCAACTTCTTTAAAGCTATCAGGATTAAAAGAAGAAGACTATTTAAGAAAATTATTTATTAAAAAATATCAAGTTTATTTACATTTTTTAAACATCAATAGAACGTAGCTCTACTTTAATTATCAATATTTTCATTGTTCAAAACAATTTCAATGTGTTCATGATCATCGTGTTCATTGACTTCTTTAATAAATTCTTTAAGTATAAAATCGTTACTAGTAACAGTATCATAGTAATCATTTGAATAATTATTCGAACTCGAGTCTGTATAGTTACACTTTTCAATATCTATTTTTATACATTCGTCATCGATTTCTTCAGCTAATTTATTCAACTGGTCTAAATCATAAAATGCATTATCAAAGCCATCAGTTGAATTATCACATTGAAATGCTTTATTAACATTTGATGTTTGATATTGTGGATTAAAGTAAGCTTTTAAATTTAAATGACTTTTACATTTACTACGACGTCTTGCCAATTCTTCTAATTTATCTTCGTTTAAATTTATTTTTATTTTAAGACCTTCTTTTGCTATTTGTTTATTCAATTTATCTTCTTTACTCATTCGACTACGAGATTTTAATTGTTGCTTTTTACTGCTTAAATAGCGACGTATAGTCAAATTTATTTTGTCTTCGATTATACTTATTAATTCTTTACGCAGGTTTTGAGCATGTATTTTAAAATAGTCTAATACTAGGGTTATAATTAAAGATATAAACGCCATACCCAAGTACATCCATAGATAAAGCGAAAAACGATACACATTCATCCATGTTGGACTCAATGTCATATTAGAACCTGCCACAAAATCACCAAAACCGATTGTAAAAAGCGTAACGAATGTATAATACAACGCATCTACATAACTCCAATCTTCTAGTCTCATTATAATAACACCTGGTAATAGCAAAAATATCACTGTACCGAATATTATTGAAAATATGATCTTTAAATAATAAAGTAATGACATTTGATTTACTTTTTTAATAGCTTACTTGCAAAATGATGAAAAGTTTTTTATTTTTTGAGACTCGTTTGATGGGACTGAGTAGATACGCAGATACTTTTTTTAAAAATTCGCCAATCTTTGCCAAAAAAACAATGTTAATTGGTATACCGATAAACGCTATAATGATTGTAAATATTTTTCCAACATCCGTATTTGGCGTCAATTGTCCATAACCTTACTTTTACGTTCAAACCAATTGACATAATTTTAAAAAATAACTAATTAATCTACCCACCTATTGTTGTTATAATAGTTATGACAAAAAACACGCTATCAGACAGTGATGGCCGAATATAAGAACCATTCGAGCTTGTGTTCGTGTTATTAATGGGGGAATTGACATAAATTGGTATTAAAGTATACAAATAACCACCCAGTGTTATAACACAAACTTGTATAATGACCAATACAAGCAATATTTTGTTTATTTTAATCATTATTTAAATTTTTAGTAAATAAAAATGTTTAAAAAATATTTTAAGTTTTATTAGTTTTTAACATTTAAACAACAACTAAAAAATAAGTTAACGCTTCAATTTGAATGCTTTAAAAAAGTAATGACTTATCTATAGTTATAAAAAAATTTATCTGTTTTTTTTTTTTGTTTAATTCTAATGTAAATATACATAGGAGAGATGGGACTTAAGGTACTCTTTATGTTGGTAGATTTTGTTTAGAAATACGATATCGATCGAACATAATTAACAAGCTTTGAGAGGGTTAGTAATTTGAGTAACAAAAGTTTTGATTCAAAGACATAATTTTTGTTGTTTAAGGTGATCTTCTTTATTTTCTTGTTTAAAAAAATGTAATGTGATACATGTTTTATAATAAGTTTTTTTTAAGTCATTGTTATCTAATTTAATTTTACTTTTAGAAAATATTTTGTTTTCAATAAATTTTTTTTCTTGAATAGATACAACTTCCTACATTTAATATCACTTACAAGATCACTAGCATATGAAACAACTTCTCAACTTAAATCTTTGACGAAAATATCAAAAATCAATCAAACTGCGACCCTCTTAAACTACTCCATAAACTAAACGTATGAGATTTTGAAACAATACTTTACCTATCGAAATATTTAAAAAAAAACTACTGGATACAAAATAGAGGGGTGTTTACGGTAGATATATCATTTTGAATGGTAAACGCTTAATTCCAAATCAATGATTTTTTTTTGGCCGTGGAGCGAAATCTAATCAGATTATACAACCAGTCTCAGAAACGTGGAAAACCGACGTCGACGACCGTTATTTGGATTGGATTTTTTCTAAGCCTGACTCACTTTACTCCGATAACTTTAGAAGCCTCCAGGTCACAGGGCCTCAACTGGACAGCACTTCAAAATTTAAAAAAATTCATGAACCTCTGTCCGAATTGACGAATACCCTTATGGTCGGATATTGAATTACCCTAATACATGAATAACCTTTTGAATCCCAAAAATGGAAAAAATGATTTTTTGTCCATGACTTTCATTACAGATACAGAAATTTTGTATAACATATCCTAAACCTTCACTTAACCTTACCCTGAACCCTTTATCTCAAAGGGCGTTGATTGGAGTCATGTCTTCAGTTATTCTTTACAAAATGAACAATAAGAACAAAATCATATGTCTTATCATACCGTTAATCCATGGTGAAATACCGAATGTGGCTTCGTAAAAGATCATATGACCGGGTGAGACTAGAAATTATTAAATTAATATGGTCAAGTCAATGAGAAAAAAACAACTTAGTTGGGTCGGTCATGATGCTTAGAAGTAATTACGAGCCATCTAAGGAAATCGCGCTTGATACGTCTTAAAGAGAATGCCAATCGACCAGCTATTTCATTAGATATTCAAGCTGTTATTTCCAGCAAAGAGTGAAGTGGTGTTACACGTAAACGTGAACTATAGATAAGATAAGTCACCGAATGCAGCAAATCAACGAGAAAAACTGCTTTCATAAGGGGGTTCGGTTAGTTGAAAAAAACTTTGGACTAGGGGGTCTTGAATTTAGGGTTCCTTTAAAATACGTTATTCAACTTTTTAAGGTTTTTGACTAAAATTTTCAGTAAAAGTCCATCAGTATTTATACATATTCTGAAAGAGAACAAATTTTAGGTTAAGTATTTTTAATGATCAATGGGTACCTTTAAATTACACTTTATGGTGCAAAAAAGAAAATTTTTGGGTTTTTTACAGTTTTTTTGATTCTGCTTGGAGGAATGACTCAAAACCCACGAACCTTATAAATTTGGGATTATTTCGGATTTTTTTAAAAACTACAGCAGTATGTTAATATTAGATTTTCGACCTCAAATTCATAATCTGAAAAATCTAATGAAAACCTAGAAAAGACAATTTTTTAAGGGGGATCAAAAATATTTTTTTTGGGTACCCCGTCCTCAAAGATAAACTAAAAGTTTTTGAACTTCATCTTTTTGTGCATAATTACTTATCACTTAACTTACATAATTGTATAAAATTACACATATTCTTAAAGCTCATAATCTCAGCTACAAAACGGTGTATTTCGGCGAACCTTACTAACTTAATTAAAATAGATACTGTTTAATTTTATAATATTCTTTACATAAGTATTGATGGTACACCCTCATTTGTTCCTGTATTAAGCTGTAATGAATTTGTTTACCATAAAATGAGGTGATAAAATCAAGCGTATATTTTCGATTCGTGAGCTTGGTAAATGGATTGAATTTCGGACCAAATACCAGGGGCGAAAGTCGAAGGTATAACTTGAGATGCCACAGCAAAGTTATTCACTGAGAAAAAATTGTCAATTTTCGGCCTCCTTTCAACTTTTTGACCAATAGAGTAACCAAATTATGGAATAAGCTACCAGAAGATGTTGTCAGTGCGCGTAATATAAACAGCTTCAAGGCGAAATTGGATGCCTGGCTTGAAACGAAATCAGAAACGACTGCTATAGCCCTCTAGGGTTCAGTTTGGACTATGTCCAAGTCGCAGTTTTTACTACTACTACTACTACTACTATTCTATTCTATTTTTATTAAATTTCTAAAATAATTTATAGTAATTTAAAAATCAGAGACATTTAGTTTTTAATTAAAAAGAATTTTGGACGCTTCGAAGTATAACTAAAATGATCTTCAAGTTTGAAAAATTTATTAACAACGCTATTTACGGTTATCAAAAATTTTAAATTGAAGTTTTTATTTTAATAAATGAATAAATGTGGGGGCCTGTAGCGTAATGGATAACGCGTCTGACTTCGAATCAGAAGATTCCAGGTTCGAGTCCTGGTAGGCTCGAATTTTTTTTTTTCAAAATTTTATGCTAATTAATCATAAATTATTACAAAATCATCATAATTTTTTCTATTGGTTCAATTTGATTAGTGAACTTAATACAACAACAACAACAAAAAGAGCACATTCAATTGTAAAATATTTGAAATGACTTTTAATTGACAGCACTTTAGATTTTAAATTAGTTCTTTGATCTCAAAAATTGAAAGTGAATTCAAGTTGAATTTTTGACGAAAATACTTGTTGACTAAATTTTTGACAATACCAGTTTGAGGTGAGTGTGTTTGTCAATATTAGACCCTCTGTCACTTTATAAAAAATTATTTTATAAAAATTCAAAATTGCCATAATAATTTAATTTTGAGTAATACTAATAAAAAACCATTCAGTATTAGGAGTTTTACTCTTATGAGCTTCACATTGTTTTGACATGTAGACATCAAGCTTTGCTTTGAAACTATTCATGCTCTTTTCACTCACAACGTCTTCTATGAGTATATTACAGTCATGTAAAAAATTTGGATTTAGGAAGACAATTTTTTACATGTTAACGTGTTAAAAATTGGCTGCTTCTTCTTAACTCGTATCTTGTGTTGACTGTACAGTCTACGCTCGAATTTATCACGTCATAGATTTGTCACTTTTCAGATTTATCCCCAGAAAATTCTGGAACCAATTTCTTTCAATAAGCATTAATGACATTCATATTTGTCACTATTCAGATTTGTCACGCTTACCTGAAGGAACGAATGGGGTGATCAAAAAAAAATCTTCTTGATCAATTTAATTTATAAATTTTTTAAGCAGTAAAGGGTTTCAGCATTATCAAGTTAAAGAAAGTGAGAAGATCTTTTTAGTGAACACACTTATACCGCTTGAAAATTCACTTTACGATCGTGTATAGAACATAGGATAGAACGATTTTATGGTACCTAGTTCCAAAACAAAGAGTGGTAAGAATACATTTGGGTATGTGTATTCAAAAATAGTTAACAAATTCATTGTTAACAGATTGGTTCTAAAATTTACTACATCTAAGCTATCAATATTCAACAACATCAATCTAATTTATGATGAAGCAACAAAAATTTTTGATATATTAAATTTAAGTTTTAAAATTTTTATTTTTATTGAATAAATGGAGAGTTAATCAGTCTTTAATTAGGCAAAGGCACTAGTCTGTTGATTAACCTTGAACTTGAAACTTGGATTTTTAAAAATTTTAGAAATGACTATTCTGGTATAGTAACTCTTGAACTATGATGAGATAATAGTAAAAGTAGTACGACAGTAAACCATTTTCTCCACTAACGCTTGATCGCGTTTAGCCCTGAAAGAGCCGTATCAGTCGTTTCTTTCAGAAGTAATTCCAAAAACTTCTTTATCAATTATTGACTTAAAAGCATTGATTGACTTTGCATTCGCCGCACTCGTCGATATTTTATTCCATACTTTGACTACTTTGTTTGTCAAAAAATTGTAACGGTACAATCCTCTACGAACATATGGATCATTTTCTTATCCTCGAATTTTGACTGGACTGAATCACTTTGCAATACTTAAATCTGAATTTGTAGACAGCTCTGACAAAGACGAATTCGAGTTTTCTCATTTAGAACAACTCCTTAACTGACTTGATTAGTTTTGGATTCAATTCATTAGGACGTGAGCATTGTTCCATTGTGAAGTCTTGGATAAACTTTAAGTGATTGACGATAATTGAAAAAAATTCGCCATTAAAAATTAAATAGATACCTAAAGCAAGATTTTTTTTTATTTTTCAAAATAAATCTCTAAAGAATTAAAAAAATTTAAATTTTTTTACGCAGATGTATATCTTGAATAATTGTTCTTTTGAACAAGTTTACAAATCGATTTAGAAGCCTTTCATTTACTTTTAAAGATACATTAATTGTGTATTTAAATTATTAAAGACTTTATTTACCATATAGATATTCGAAACAGAAAAAAAAAATCTCGAGTGTTTAAATAAGAATTATGAACATTTCTACTCTAAAATAAACCCCCTTGAGCATTTTATATTTAAAATATTAAACACCGTTAAAGAATTAACCTGACTTTAACTTTGAAACATTACCGGTGTATAGCTTGACCTTAATGAAACTTAAAAAAAAGCAAGCCGTAAATATTGAAAGCCCTAACAGCTATTTCTAATTGAATTTTATTTTCATGACTTAGAAATTTATTCACCTTTTTTTTTCAGTAGAATTAGATACTTTTTTTTTGTGTTCAAATTCTTTGATTTTTTTAAGGATTCGAATAATTTTATAATTTTGATTGTAAATAGAAAAATTTTTGTTTTTCGTATTTATTTACAATTAGACTTACAAATAAGCTTAAATGTTTTTTAATTGTTCTTCTAAAAGTCATCACTCGTCCACTACTAATGATTCACTCTCTCTCTTTGACCAGATTTAAAAGTATTCGACACAAACTCCGGGTATTCTCTCTTGACATGGCTTAACTAACTTTTAAATACATAGGTATTTAAACCAATAAATAGGTATTGGACGTGTGTGTGTGTGTACGTGTTGTTTAGGGTAACCAAAAAAGAAAAATAAATAAGCAAAAAAAAAAGAAAGCGAAAGCGGGGTTTGAGAAAGTTTATTTTAATAATTTTTGGGTAAATAGAAAAGAAAATTGGCAAGCAACAAATTCTCTTTTTTTTTCTAGGTAATAAAGTAATTATCAAATTTATTTATTTTATCAAAATTTAGTTTATTAAAATAAACCCAACCAAAATTTAACACAAAAGAAAATTTTCTCATTGGACAAAATATTAAAATATTAGAAATAAAAAATTAAAGAGCTTCAGGGTTTTTTTTTATTTGTTGCTTTGTTTTATTAATTTTGTTCGCTTTTGTCGTGGAATATCTGAAAATTATTTGTTTTTTTTTTTGAAAATTGATTTTTTTCTCTTTCTCTCTCTCTCTTTTTGTTGTTTCATAAATATTTTCACCTTTTTTTTTGTTCTTTAAAAATTTTATCAACTTCCTTTCGTCATTTTACGGATTTTTTTGTTAATAAAAAATTATCAAGTGCATCTTGTTAACTTTTCGAAAAAATAATTCAAATAGAATATGAGAGTAATATTTTGTTTTTCTCAAATGTTTTTTGATCCCGATCTTTACCTTTGTACAATACTCATTTTAGCCTCTTTAGTTTTATAGACAAGTTAACATTAACAAAGAAAAGGAATAGAGAAATAGTAAAGTAGTGTCAGATTATGGGTCCATCTTTAGAGGAATTGTAAACGTCATACCAGGGCTTGAGTCCCCATACTGAAAATTTCGCATTGTAAACACTCTTCGTTATTTCTTTCTTCATTTTTTGCAGATACAAGGCTCTGTATGACTAAAAGATTAAGCCGCTAAAAACCGGGATAAAGTCGAAATTTTTTTTGAGACCCTCTTGTAGAGTCCGTGGTTGAGCCATCTGAAATTCTCATTGATTACTTCTTATAGTAGCTCAATATAAAATGAATAGAGAAATAGCTAAGTAGTGTCAAATTATGGGTCCATCTATAGAAGAATTGAGTCCCTCTACTGAAAATTTAGCATTGTAAAAACTCTTCGTTATTTACTTCTTTGCAGCTACAAGGTTCTGTACGACTAGAAGATTAAAATTTAAGTCGAATTTTTTTTGAGACCCTCTAACAGAGTCTGTGGTTGATTGCTTCTTATAGTAGCTCAATATAAAAGGAATAGAGAAACAGTAAAGTAGTGTCAAACAATAAGTCCATCTTTCTGTGATTGATTTGTTGAAGGTAAGGTTCGACCCAGTTTGTAACCTAAAAATAAACAGAAATTTTTTTTTATTGGTTTAAAATTTTATTTGAATCAAAGTCAAATTACAAAAAATAAAAAAAAAAGTTGTTTTGATTAGAACATGACAATTAACAAGAACAAAAAAAAATTGTAATTTTTTAAAAACATAATTAAAAATTTCTAATTAAATTTCAAACCAATTATCTTATCTTTAATTAAAAAAAATTCTTTGTTTAATAGAGAACTACACCTTATGGTTGTTAAACAAATACCCAAAAATATATAAACACTTGAAAAATGAAGAGAGAGAGAGGAGTTGAAATGAAATCTTGTCAATTATATCGATAAATAATTAATTAATAAACAAGTTTTGAAGCCATTTTATGTTTTCTCTCTCTCTATGAGCCGAACTTTATTTTCAATTAAACAACAAAAATATTTTTAAAAAGATTGAAATGATAACAATAATTGTCTTGATGATATATAAATTTCACTTGATTAAATTGTTTAAACGTTTCTTTCTCTCTTGAAAAAAAAAAAATTCATTTTTCGTTTTGATGTTTGTCGAAGCAAAAATTGAAACCTTACTAAAAAAAAAATATAAAATTTCATTGGTTGATTAGACTTTGTTTAAACTAAAAAAATTTCATTGGTTAATTTTAAAAAACAAAACCTTTTTTATATTTTTTTTAAATTTTATATTTTATTCTTTTTGTTTCTTATTGTCGAATTATTTATTTTTAAGATTTTTGAATTTTCACTAAAAAAAAATGCATTCGATTAATAACTTTATATCGCCTAAACCGAATTATCAAGCCGTCGCTGCTGCAGCTGCTAAATTTGCAAATTTATTTCCACTAGTATCACAACACCCACCGATAAACCCATTTTCAATTGAAAGTCTACTCGGTTCGTCATCTACGTCATCATCAACACCTACACAAGTCGATTTATACGGTTATCAAAATTTTTTTAAAGCAGCTGCTAGTTTACACTTTCAACCCCCACCTGCACAAACCAAACCCTATCAGAGTATTCAAACCCAACAACAATCAGCTAAACGTAAAAGAAGACACCGGACTATATTCAGCGAAGAACAACTCGAACAATTAGAACAAACATTTGCAAAGACTCATTATCCTGATGTTGTTCTAAGAGAGGATTTAGCGAATAAAATTGATCTTAAAGAAGAACGAGTCGAGGTAAGTCTCTTTTAAAAAAAAAGAGTTTTTTCAAGATTTAAATTTTTTGGGTTTAGGTTTGGTTTAAAAATCGTCGAGCAAAATGGAGGAAACAAAAACGAGAAAACGCTTTAAAAAAACAATCAACACAAGATAGTACTAAACTTAATAAATCATCGTCATCTAGTTCATCAAGCTCGTCAACAACAACAATCACAGCAACGACAGCTCCATCGAATACATCTTTATGTACAGTACCGAATTTTTTCAAACCAGATCAATTCAGTTTAGACTTATTAAATTATTCGCTTAGACAAAGCCAATACGAACCTTTATTAACAATGTACGAACAAAATACAAAACGTCAAAAGTTGTTTAAAAATGAAGAGAATAGAGACGTTGATGAAGAAGACGAAGACGATGAGGAAGAAAATATAAATGTAACCGATGAGGTATCACGACCGTCATCACGATGTTCACCAGTGAGTTGTGCCGATTCGTCACAATCATCGTCAAATACGTCTCCCCTATCGTCGCCCAATGCTTCTAATTTAAACACAAGTCTTTAAAAATCAATCAAAAAAACAAAATATCTTTAAGCGAATCACTTTTTTTTTAATTAGTTTTCTTTTTTTTCGAGTTTATTCATTTGAAAATTTTTGTAATTTTTATTATTTTACTTGATGAAAATTGTTTTTAATAAACATAAAAAATTTTGATTGTTATCTTTATGTGTTGATTAAATTTATACGAGGGTAAATTAAATGCCTATTGATCTTGTTCATTATGATATAATTAGTCTTATCTCTAGTAGATCGAGGCTAGTTTCTAATTAACATGCTTCGAGAATTTCATTATGAACAACAAACAACAACAACAAAAAGTCAAAAATTATGTTTAAAAACGTTAAAAGAGGACTCCAATGTTTGTTTAGTAAATTAAACTCTAAATTTTTTTAATTGACAAATAAATTTTTTTTGTAAAAAATAAATTTTTTCGAGAATCCTATTAATAAAACAAATTTTTTTTTAATAAAATTTTTTACTCAAATTTTTCAACTCGGTGCCTTTTCCTTCTGATTTAAAGACAAGTAAAGCCGTAATACTTAAATGATCAATCAAAATTGAGCAAGATTATGTATAAGGATTCGGCAATCATAAACAATTAATTCTCTTTTAGAAAGTATTTAAAGTCATATTGAGAACTAAAGAATCTTAACAGAATTTAACAAGATTCATACCAACTGGTCTAGTACAATGAAAATGTTTATTACCAAAAATTCAAGAAAATCAAGCTCTCAAAATTTATATATTTGTTGAGAGGCAGTTCTGCTCCCTCACAATTCTACATTACTCTTTTAATGATTATGAGAGTTCAAGTGATGATTATTTCATCATCAAGTGAAATTACAATTATTGTGAGGGTTGATTAGCAGTAGTTGTAGGCGTGTGTTACATATAAACAAGTTGGTTGTTTACAAATAATGAATGAACAGTGGCGTAGCTAGACAATTTCAGATGGGGGGGGGGCTCAACCAAGTTGGTCTCAAAAATATATAAAAATTCCCAATTCTTCATAAACATTCTACAGCATTGTGAAAAATTAGAGAACGCTTTTGATTTTTTTGTTTCATTTATATTCAATGGCCGATAGTTCGTCATAGAATCGGAATATCGTTTTGGTTTTTTCTTTAAGTCAAATATATACATTTTCTTCTATCGAACGAGCTCTCATTCATTGGTTGGCGACTTAAATAAGTCTGGACATTAAAATTATAAAAAAAACCTTTTTTTTGTAAAAAAAATTTTTGTGAAAAATTTAGAGAACGACCTGAATTTCGCCCTCGTACTTAGCGAAAATTCGACCGATCTTTATGAAATCTTTTATTTGAGCACAGAAACCTTCATTCAAGCCGAGGGAAAATATCAGACTTTTCGGTAGATGGGTTTTCAAGAAAATGTCTCCGGAGTATAATGAGTACTCGAAGGGAACCCTTGTGGACAGTATGAATACTGTAAGGTCAAGATAACTTGCACAATCGTTTCACGCTATCAGGAGCGAGTTAAATAGGCCCAAATCATGTCTTGAAGCTTGACCCGACCTTCGAAAGAAAAAAAATTCCATTCTAAAACGTCTCTGTACAGGGCAGCTGCTTGAGTCTATCCTTAAAAGTAAGCAAATTCAGTCAAATAAAAAGGTTCCAACCCATCTCATGTCATATCAAATTAAAGGAAATTCTAAATCTAAATTTTTCACAAAAAACTTTATTCTTGAAATTCATATCCCTTATTTATGGTTCATTTGAAAGAGGGCAAAATGAGCTACTTACTGATATATTTACCTTTGACATTTTAAAACCTCTTCATCTCATTTTGATTCCTTGTAATTACTCAGATATTTTATTTTGGATTAGATATTCCGGTTTCATTTATACTAGGGACTCTTGGGTAGGGGGGTAGTTGGCGGGGTTTTACGGCAAGTACATTAACAAAATATATTTGCTTGTAGAAGAATTAATTATCTATAAGCTGAGTGGTCTTTGTCTATCGATTAACTTTATTCAGACTCTTTATAATCGTTTGGAAAAATTCATTCACTCCATTAAACAGTCTTACAATACTCTTGTAGAGGTTGTTGACTCATTAATAGTGACTAATCACCAATGCAAATGAGAAAAGGATTTTGAATTTATAATAAAGCTTACTGATGTAGTTGATCCTAAACACTCCTAAGAGGGTTCCCCGAGGGTTCTGATCCAAATGCATACACCCGGATGTAATATCTCTATTTTTAAAGTTAGCTACAAACTTAATATTCTAGGAATTTTAGCAACGAAAATTCTTCAAAATGATATCCTTAACACCCTTCGGAACAGTTTATTTTCATATTATAATTGAATATGGGTTAACAAAAAATACATAGAATGGGATCTGATACTATTTAGAGAGTACAGGGAACATTATTTCTTCAAATTGTTTTATATCTCAATATTTTTAGGTAATAATTTGAAACAAGCCCCCATAGCGCAGTGGATAGCGCGATGGACTTCTAATCCATAGGTCGAGGGTTCGATCCCCTCTGGGGGTGGTACTTTTTTTATCAATTTTAAATTATTTTATCTAAATGTGTAACAAAAAAAACTACCAAAAAAGTACCACCCCCAGAGGGGATCGAACCCTCGACCTATGGATTAGAAGTCCATCGCGCTATCCACTGCGCTATGGGGGCTTATTATTTTCTATTAAAAATTAAAAATCATAATAACACGATTGTTTATTAAGTTAAGAACAATTAACTAAATATTGATGGTTGCATGCAACTAAATTTTTGTCAAACAAAGTTCCAGGTGGACAGTTATAATTAAAAACAACACCAGCAATACATCTGTAAAAATTTGTACAACCAGAAGCCAAGTCTGGATAAAATCCATCGCCATTATAACATTTATTACCACTTGAATTTTGTGTCGAACTAGTTGTTTGTCTTGTGGTAGTTTGTGTAAGGGTTGTTTGTTTTGTAGTCTGTTGAGTTGATTGTTGAGATGTTGTTGTTGTTGTTGTTGTTGTAACTCCTGAACCTGATCCTGTTATTCTAACATCTGAACAACCATAAAACTCTTCTTGTGCTCCTTCACCTAATCCACCTTGACCCCAACTATTTCCAGTATGGTATTTCCACTTTTAAAAATAGGCAACTTAAATTTTTTTATCAATTTTCTTTTCATATTTTGTTTCTATTCAAAAATTGACCAAAAATGTCTGCAAATGTGGGTTTTTATGAAATAAAATATGGAGCAAAGTGAAACAAAATTTGCTCCATCCATTGGTGAAGTCTGCAAAATCTCTGCAAAACGAATTGCGCATTTAATTTTCATTTTTTTAATGGCATGCACTGTTTTTAAATGCGCAATTCGTTTTGCAGAGATTTTGCAGACTTCACCAATGGATGGAGCAAATTTTGTTTCACTTTGCTCCATATTTTATTTCATAAAAACCCACATTTGCAGACATTTTTGGTCAATTTTTGAATAGAAAAAAAATATGAAAAGAAAATTGATAAAAAAATTTAAGTTGCCTTAAAAATATGTCTTCAAAAGTTTACAAAGAGTTTAAAAAAATTTACTTGAAAAACACATCGATTACAAGTCAATGAAGAGGGTAAGACTAGTTTAAAATTCATTAATCTATCTAACGCATTAACCTTAATTCTTGTTTGACCATTTACATCTTTAAGTAAATTTTGATCTAAACAATCGTGATTAGCGTCTAGACCTTGAGAGTACAACGAGTCAGCGTTACATAGTCTAAACTCGAACCAACCTAAATGATTTGCGGTAAGCTTAAATGAGATTAAATATTTTTATTTCCGAGGTTAGATATTTTTAAGAAATTTACTTCGACTTTGACGTCAATTGTTTGTCCGGTTGAGTATGATCGAACAATGAATCCAGTGTATCCAGAACCGCCTCGTTCAAATCGTCTCGGTCCTGCCCAATTGTCTCCACAAATACCACATTTACCTCCATTTTGATTCCATTGAACAGAGAATCCACCGCAAAAAAGCTCGTGATCAGTGTACTCTTTGTAACAATTATTTGGATATTCTCGCCAACATGAAGATCTTGCAGGTGGGTCTAAAAGTCTTCCATGAGATTCAATTTCTCGATACTCAAGAAAAATCAAAAAAGCAAATAAAATTAAGTTTATAAATTTCATTTTGGGGTTTTTCAAAAAAAAAATCGAACAAGTTTTATTTCTTTAAATAAGTCTAGGGATGTGTATTCACCATTTTGTTAAGATTATGGAAATATAACATTTGTTTTAAATTTTAATTTCGTTTTCGAGTTTTTTTTAAAATATTAATTGAATATTGAGTAGGCATGTAATGATAGATCGCCCTCCCATTTTCTCATCCGGGCTTGAGACCGGCCATGGCATGGTTACGACTACGCTAGTGAATGTGGGACGTTCATCATAAACAGTGCCACTCATCCGAGCCGAAGCTGCGAACTCGACAACTATTCAGACTAGCTTGGAACCACAAACCAAGCGTATTAACCCGAAGGAGAATACTTAACTTTGTCACTAGGGCTACACCTATTGCTAAATGGGTCTGCTGTAAAACAAGTTCTTGCGCCCGTTCCTAGGCTCCTATACGTTGTAATGGCCATAGCCAGCGGCACCCTAATACGACAAGATTTGAACGCGATCCATAGATCCACGTACCCGTAATACAGCACATTTAGAATGGTGTTAGAATGACAGTAACATCGCCGCCCTCCCATTTTCACATCCAGGCTTGGGACTGGCCAAGGCATGGTTACGACGATTCTAGTTACTGTGGGACGTTCATCATAAACAGTGTCACTCATCCGAGTCTAAGAGACTGCGAACTCGACGACTATTTAGACTTAGCTTGGAACCACAAACCAAGCGTATTCTCATATTAGAGAATACTTAACTTTTGAAACTAGTTGGTTGATTTTTTTAATAAGACAATTTTTATTCGCTTAATAAAAAATAAAAAATTTTCTTTCATATATCAAATATTTCATTTAAAAATAAAATTATTCTTTGAAAAAATAAAAATGCTCAAAAAATCGTCACGAAGTGATTTAGAATCGAGAGATGCTAAACGTTTAAAAAAATCCAAATCAGACTCGGAGTCAAGCGAGTCCGATTCGGAATCAAGTGACTCTGAATCATCAAGTTCATCGAGTTCAGAATCATCTGATAATGAATCAAAAACAATCGATTCGAAAATCAAAAAGTTAAATCGTTTGCTTCAAGATTTAAGTTCTGAACTTGAGAGTGCACATCACAAATACGGTAAAATTGAACGTGCTTTAGCCAAAACATCAAATCAAGATGATAAACTTAAAAAAATTAAAAAATACAAAATGAAATACAAATACAAAATAGATAAACTTAAAAAACGTATCGATATGGTCAAAAACAAACTCGCTATTTTAAACAAAGACAAAAATGAGACTATTAAAAAACCGACTGTTAAAGTCCCTTATCCGGTTCTAAACGACAAACGAGACATGAAACTTATCCTCGGTACATTGGAAAAAAAGTTCAAAGAACTCGGACAAAAGAAAGAAGCTAATCTTAAAACCTTAGCTCAATGTGATAAGACATCGTCTAATTTTCAAAAATTATTTCAATTAGACCAAATGTTAGACGCACAACGTGACAAACTAGCAAAACAAATAGAGTTTCTTAAACTTAGTTTGAGTCTAGAAGCGATTAATAGACAACCCAATCAAGATCCAATGATGAGACAAAAAACGGCCAAGCTTACTGCGAAGATTAACGAATTGTTCAATTTTATGAAAAATGAAAACAAGATGAGTCAAGACGGTGTTGACTCGCCGGTTAAAAAACAAGATTTATTCGAACAAAAATTAAATGAATTGTACGAACAATTGAATAAAGCATTAGTAGCTTATCTTGCTCATACAGCTGCGACTGCTCATACTGCTGCGGCTATAAGTGCGGTTAATTATAATTATTACAGTTATTATCAAAATAGTCTTGAGACTAGTAAACCAGTGGTTGAATTGAAGACTGAGTTAGAAAATGCGTCGAGTAAGTTCGGGAAGTTGAAAGAAAAGATATCAAGTTTTTTGACGATGAGTAAAATAACTGAGAAAAAGGATAAACCAAAACTTATAGCGGATTATTCCGGGTCGGAAGAGTCTGACAATGAGGTTATTGAAGAAAAGAAACAACAAGAAGAAGAAGAAAGTGAAGACGAAGACGATTTGGAAATAGTTATGACATCGGATCTTAAATCACAAACGAATGAAAGAAATTATCTATTACCATCGTTAAAAGCAAGTTATTTTCCATTAAAAGCGTCAATTATGAACGAAATGGACGAGAAAGAAGAAGATGAAGAGGTAAAAAACGACTTGATCGCTGTTGAACAATCAAAATTTTCTTTAACTTTCTTAGCTAATGCTTCAACTATTACAAATTCAAATAACTTTTTATCGTCGAAATTAAATCGACGAACTAATGTAAAATTAGCTGATATTTTATATTCTAATTGAGAGCTTTTATTTTATTGCTGTTAATATTTTGTTTGAATAAAGTTATTTTTTGAGACTTGAAATTTTTAAATAAAGCTTAATCGATCCTCACTTCAGTCTTCATGTTTTACCTTCATGAAAAATTGATAGATTTTTATGTACAACATCTTTTTTGAACCCCAAGTTTGGGGAGTTGTGGGTTTCAACCAATAAAAGATAAAAATAAGTTAAGTTTTAAAGCGTTTATTGGAATCCAAAGAAAATAATAGAGTAATGGTTTATAAACTGAAACATTTAACATGTTTCTCTTTGTCATCTTGGTCAAAAATCTGGTGAACGGACTTAAATCTCCGGAAATGAAAATCGTTTAACGTGATCCAATCGACAATTATGACTATTCAATGGCTGATGCCGACGTTAACCACATACTTCAAGGCACAACTGAAGAAAGAGATCTGAGTATCATAAACATGAGAGATTTGAAGTGGAAGAAAAAGTACTGTACAGCAGCGTAAAAAAGCCAATAGAGCTTTAGGACAAATCTTTATGACTAGGACACTGTCGGGTATATTCCAATACTCTAAATTATTGGCTTGCCTTTGTCGATTGATAAGTCACTTTATCGATGACGTTGACTAACGCCCCTATATCGATTTTGAACCTCAAAGAGTTGACTTTATTAACACCTTTGTCGTTTTTTTGTTCTTTGTTCTTTAGTCTTACAAACTGAAATGGTTCATTTTACCACGCTTGTTGCAGGTTTTGTCTTGTGCTGGACAGTCGTTTTTGTGAGGATAATCATAGCCATTTTCTGAGCATTTGAGATTATCATAATACGATCTATTTTTACTTGGCTCCTTTTTGTAGTATGAGTTTTTATTTTATCCTAACGTGTAGATAGATTCGTCAGGAGTCGATTAGAGCCTTTTGTGTTCTTACCGTGTCATGAGTACGTCCTATTTTTAACATTTCGGTTAAGTCGAGTCCAAAGATCTTTTCCGTAGATCTTTCGAAATACAAGTATTAACTACTTTTTTAACGATTTCATCATCAGTATCTGATAACTCGCAATACTTTGATAGAGTTCTAAGCATTGATACATATTGCTCAATTGATTCGGATTTCTCTTGTTTTGCTTGGTTGAAAAGGTTCGAAAAATTTGTTTCTCTTTAGATTGAAGTAATTGTTTAAACGATAAACGGCTTTTTTGAAATTTTTGTTGATGGCAACATCGGTGACATCTTGTGACAAGGACTCGTCAATTTCAAATAAACGACATCCTTCAAAAAGAAATAATGAAGCTTCTTTCTGAGCATCATCTTTGATTTTACTAGCCGTAAAGTACTGCTCAAGATGTTTGAGCCATTGGTTACATCTAACTGCTAAATTCAAACTATTGTTGCAATACACACCGGTACAACTTTTAGCGATCAAAAAATAAGCCGAATTAAAAAAAAACATTGAAACAAAATTAGTTTTTTAAAATTTTATTCAAAAATAAATATTGTGTACAAAAATAACCGAATTAACCAATACTATGCAAAGAGCCTAACAAGTTATTAAATCTATCATCTCGCTTCAAACTTTCCACTCTACTTTTACGAATTTGTTCATTAACAAAACTCTTTTGTTTTTCAAATTTTGCAATCACATGTCTATTTTCAACATTGAATGGACTGTTATTCAAAAATCGTCTAAACGCATAACAATACTCTTCTTTATCTTTTTCTTTACTCATTACAATTGTTTTTGATCGTTTAATAACTGGTTCTCTTTGAGGTTTTTGAATCTTTCGGTCTATTTTAGGCAAGTTAAAACTTTCTCCATATTCCAAATTACTATCTCGACTTGGCTCCACAAAGTTACGCACCAAGTTAACACTTGAACCGCCTGAACTAACTCGTACAAACGATATCTTTTGATTTACTTGATCTTGTTTTTTTTCTGGTCGATTCGATTTTTCAATGACTTCAATTGTTTTAGCGATCAAAAAATCATTCATACTAACCACATTGCGTTTTTTTGCAGTCTCTTTTCTTTCCTCTTGACTCGTGTCAAACGAAGTAACAGGTCGTGAAATTGGTCTTATATCAGTTGTACGTTGAATCATATCACGAAAACTTTTATCCGTTTTCCACCATTCACGTCGTTTTAACTTATTCTGTTGGACAAATGCGTTCTTGTGATGATCTTGTAGTAACATTGCCTTTTTTTCTTCTTTCATAATACCGTTCAATTTACTCTCATAACGGCTAATCTCCATTCGTCGTTTAAACAAAAGAGCATTTTGTATGTTATCCGAAGTTAGCATTTTTTTTGAATGTGACAAAACTTTTTTTTCAAAAAAACAAAATCGAAAAAATTTAAAATTTAAATTTTAAAACAAGTCAAAAAAACAATAAAATAAATTAAAGTAGACATTGTTTATAAATTTAAAAACACAATTGGGTTTCCTGCAACTGTTTCATAAAATCGAAGTTTATTATTTTAAATATGATAAACTTATTTTTTTTTTGTTTGAATTTTGTATAACTACGTTTAATTAAATTTAAAATGTTCAATGGTTTTAATAAACAAATTTGATAATTTTCTTTTTTTTTTCTTAAAAAAATGTTAAAAACAATAAACTTTCTTAAAATTAAAATAATTTCATTTCTTTAAGATTAATGATTTAGTAACTATTTATTTTTAACTTAAAGGAACATTTTCTTTCGATTCTACTTCAAAAAAAAAGGTAACTTGAGTCCAGCAAGTTACATATTGTATTTAGGTACACACCCAACTGATTGTAATCTTACTTGATGTTGAATTTACTCTTCTCTATTATTAAGATACAGAAACGGGTGTCTTTAGCCATCTATCAGCGAGAAATTCGATACCTCTCTTGTACCATTCCTGACTTTTTGGGCTTAAAAACTCAAGGCATCCAGCTTCAACTTGGTCTTGGTTAGTAAAATTACGTTCTCTAAGGAAACGAGCCATAGAGCGGAAAAGATGTTTGTCGTGGAAAGGTCTGTACTATATGCTGTATGAGGGAGAAGTAAAATCCCTTCCAGCTCTTCAATTTTTTCCATGGATTTTCGCGCGGTATGCGGTTTTGCGTTATCTTGAAGAAACAAACTAAGCTTTCGGTTGAGATTGAAGCATACATTCGTTCTAATTGTTCACAATAAAGTTCAGCATTTATCGTATGACCATCAGGAACCAGTTCAAAGTGTATTACCCCTTGGTAATCCCACCGAAAGCACAACATTACCATCTTTTCGAATCGTCCTCTTTTAACTACTTGTAGGGCTGATTGAGATTGGTCAAACCACTGGCTTCTGTTATCAGTATTTCGAAAAAAGACGCATTTCTCATCGCAAGTAATTTCTGAAATATCGTTCTTAAAGAGGATTTTTGATTAGAGAGGAGAAGCAACTCGGAGGTTGTTCTCTACTGCCGTTCGCAGAGCGTCCTGATTGAAACTCACTGGTCTTCCAGACCCCATCTTCCTTCGAAGGCTAGGATCACCACTGTTAGACTTATTGAACAAAGCTTGTGCCTTTCTTACTTTAAGGACATTCTCACCTTCTACTTGAAATATTTCGTGGGTTACTGCTGTTGCTATGAGGCCTTTTTTCCAATAATGACGCATCAAAATTTCAAAATTTTCATCAAAAGTTTTTATAAATTTTTTAACTCTGATCGTGTCGGCTGATTTTGCAACTGATTTAGACGCCTGTTATACCAGTTTAATGGTGCGTAGAAATAAAGCCTTGTGTTTAATTATAATCTTTTATTTTATAAGAGAAGATAGAAAAAGAAGAACCAAGAATAAGTAGAATTAAACATATTATTTGTGGTTAAGGAAAAGCAAGCTTAGTTTTGCTCGGCATAACATACCTCCTCAATTCGATAACATATGGTCCCTCATTCTGCAATTTCAAAAACAGGTCACCAAAAAACACAAAAAGTTAAACATTCGTTTGATGGGTTCGTACTTCCAGAATGCTTCATAACTTCTTCACATCAGTTCAGCTAAGGAAAGCTAACGGTCATGAACAAAAGCCATTTTTCACATCTCAATCCGAATTTTAAGGTTTTGTTTTTACTGACACAAGGTTTAAGATTTAGATTTTAAACAAGGTCCTACAAATATTGAATCAAGTATCGGTGGTTTGATCGATTTACTCGAGCAGTCACGGTTGATAATTTTCAACATCAACAAAAATTTGAATTTGCACTTGTAACTCACTACACGACATATGATCATAGTTGTCCTCGACATGGTAATGCCTAAGTTAATCATTCCATCATGAGATATTTCTCATTTAAGGTCACAAAAATATAAAGACATTTTTAAAGCTTTTATTGAAAATAAAAAGTTTAAGATTAATTAATAAAAACACTTGTCATACTCAATGAGGCATATACAAAGGCATCAGCAAAAAAGAAAGCATTTTCATTATTTTTTTGTTGTGATAGAACATAAATTAATGGAATAAAATGTTCAGATGTTGGCACTGATTGTAAAGCTCCATTTAAGCTATAAAAATTGATCAATTTTTGATGATCGCGTTGTAAAATCGCTTTTTTAACTTGTTCATTGAAATCAATAGCCCAAGTGTATGGTTTTAAACTATTAGTCCACGTCAACTCTAAATTATGAACTATATTACCACTACCGATTATTAAAATACCTTGTTCTCTTAACGAAATTAATTTCTTTGCTGTATGATAATGTTGTAACGGTGATTTAGTCTGATCGATACTCAACTGAACCACTGGGACATCAGCTCGAGGTAATATGTGTTTCAATACACACCAAGCTCCATGATCAAGACCCCAAGTATCATCCAGTCTAACATCCGGAATCAACTCTTGAATTCTACTTACAAGTGAAGGACTTCCTGGAGCATTGTATTCAACTTTATACAACTCTTCTGGGAATGAGCCAAAATCATGAATCGTTCTTTGCTTCTCATTACTGGTGACACATGTTCCAATAGTTTCCCAATGAGCCGATATTACTACGACTCCAGATGGTTTTTGCAAACCTTTAGTTATATCAACCCATGATTTAGTGAACTGATTCGATTCAAGTGCGTTCAATGGACTCCCATGACCGAAAAAAATAGCTGGCATACGCATTCTTTTGTTTCTCAAAAAAAAAAATCAACTTCAAATAAAAGAAAAAAAGTTGTTTATTTTTGATTTTACCTTTTTTGAATTTATTTGAATAAATCAAACAAACTTTCTTAAATAAATAAATACATCTTATAGTCAAATATTTTTCGATTTATTTTTAATAAATTCTCAACACCTTTAACAATATTTTTTAAGATTTGCATCATTTAGTATGGTAAACACTGTTGGTAAGAGTTGAAAAAATAATATTGAAACCCTTACAATTGACAGGAATCAAAAAAAATTTATAAAATCTTTAACAGGTACATTAATTTATTAAAACACTTGTCATTGATAATGAGCCATAAACATGTTCATCTGCGAAAAGACTTGGATTATCATCATCTTGTACTTGAGCTAAAACATAAATCAATGGGATAAAGTGTTCAGGTGTAGGCACTGATTCTTTTGAACCATTTAAACTATTAAAGTTAATAACTTTATCAAAATCTTTTTGTAAAATAGCTTGTTTAATTGCGTTGCTAAATTCAATAGCCCATTGATGAGGCTTGGCATTATCTTTCCATATAATTTGTCTCAAATTGTGAACTATATTCCCACTTCCAATAATCAAAACCCCTTCGTCTCTGAGTTTATTTAGATTTTTAGCGAGGGTAAAATGTTCTTGTGGAGATTTAGTTCGGTCGATACTCAGTTGGATTGTAGGTACATCTGCTTGTGGGTAAATATGTTTTAATATGGACCATGTACCATGATCAAGACCCCAACTATCATCAGGTTTAATTTTAGGTAATAGTTCTTGGATTCGTTTTACTAGACTCGGACAACCATCTGCTTTGTATTCGACTTTGTATAACTCGTCTGGAAACCCTCCAAAGTCGTGTATTGTTTTTTGCTTCTCACTACTAGTGACACATGCTCCAACAGTTTCCCAATGTGCAGATACAGCTAAAATAGCTGTTGGTTTAGGTATCTTCTTGATTGTATTGATCCAAGATTCTGTGAATTTATTTGATTCGATTGCGTTCATTGGACTACCGTGTCCGAAAAATATCACTGGCATTCTCATTTTTGGATGGAAATTAACAATGTTGAATAATGATAACAATATTATTAAAAATAATTCGCAACTTTTGAATTTTTTTATGTTCATGACATTTATGTTGATTTTTTTGGTTCATAAATAGTAATTTTTAAAAAAATGCTAAATCATTTTTTGTTTGCATTTTTTAAGAAAAACATACACTTAAATGATGAAGCTTAATTATTAATTTAATTGTTTTACAATCTTATCATCAAAGAGCTAAAATTAAAAACTTTTTTTATGATGTTAGACTATCTTTATCCTGAATGATTGTAATCAAAAAAGTGAACATTCACAAAAAGTATTTAAAAAAATAACAAAAATCATTAAATTGTGAAATTCCCGAGTAAGAAGAGTTTATAGAAAACAATTTTTTCTAAAATTTATTAAATTTTAAAAGCATATATCTAATAAAACTCAAGAACATAGCAAAACAAAATTAAATCGATGTTTGATTTTATAAAATTATAAATAAAAATTAAATTTGGTTGATTAAACTATTGTTCTTTGACATATGTAATTGAGATTACTGTCACTTACATCATTATTGAAACAATCTGTCTGTGGATTAAAATTCATCAATAAATTGGTACTCGCAGAATTAAATGAACAGAGGGTTTGATTGATTAGTATGCTGGAATCTTTCCAAATGCTACTTGTACCTTTAATTTCTCTCTGTCTTATCCAATAACGGACTGTGCCATTCAGATAACTTGAAATAAAATCGAGAACTCCTTTACTTTCAATAGTTGCAAGGCCATTTATATAACTAACGCCATTGTTAGCATTATTAATAGTGTAAGATCTATTTTTACACAGTGTTTCAGCAGTGGTTGCATTCAAAACTTCTGATGACTTTGAAAAATAAAAACAATAAAAGTTAAAGTAAATTTCATCTGAATTACACCAAATACATTTGTTATTACTAAAAACTCCATACCCGTTGCAAAGACAAGTATTATTCAGACATTCTGTAAGTTGCGTTAATGTCTGACATTGATACGATGAATTACAAGCCGTATTATATGCTTTAGCTGCAACACATTTAGAGCCATCCCAATATTCTTCAGATGAACTTGTACGTTTACAGTCACAAATAGAAACGGTATTATTTGATGGACATCCACACCGGGCACTTCCATCATTTCGACAAAATAAACTTTCAGCCTGATTACAATCTGTACTAGCAGTACATCCAGGTTGAGCGTAGGTTAATTTACACTGTAGAACACTACTAGTCGAGTCCCATGTTTTTAATGGATCAGAACATAAACATTTTCCGTTTTGACAGCTTAAACCTCTCAATTCTGAACATTCCCTGGTTTCAGTGCAAGCAAAATTATAAAGATATTTTTGGATGCAAGTTAATGTTGAATTTAGAAAATATGAATCACCAGAACATTGACATTTAGAAACTTGACAAGTCATTGCCTCATAACACATTGTGTTATTTATACAAGGAACGAATTCAGTCAAACGAGAAACACATTTTTGTTCAATTACATGATAATACTTTCCAGTTCCACATTGACACAAGTTACCAAGGCAAGTGGTTAAATCTGAGGCTAAACAATGACTGCTGTCTGAGCATTGTTCTAAATTTCTTCGTTTGGGTGTACACTCACTTCCATTCCAAAATTCACTTTAAAAGAAAAAGTATTATACTAAAAGACAATGTTTTTTTTCAATTATCTTACAGAGTTGTGTTCGAGCAGGAACAAAGAGTAGCTGAGCAAATCGTTTTTTGAGTCTTTGTTTGACATTCGTAATTACTAGTGCAGCTTTGACCGTAACTTTTAGCTCGAGAACAATTACTTCCAGTCCAATAATCTTCAGTTCCAAAAACTCTTAAACAGTCACACATTCCTACCATACTTGTATTTGGACAATTGCACGAGTTAGATAGCGAAGTAACACATTTTAAATTTTGATTGCTGTTGCATTCTAAATCATTTGAGCAATAATTCTGGGCATAAGTCAATAGACATTTATTGCTCGTTGTTGACCATGTGTATGTTTGAGAACTACAGACACAACGATTGTTTATGCAAACAAGACCAAGATCATTTCGACATTCTAAATCCCGATTACAATATCCGAAGAAAATCAACTGATCCTTGCAAAGAGACGTCGTGTTTTCGTAATATTTTTGACCCTGACACAAACAATGAGTTGTGTTACAAACCATGTCTATCAAGCACATGTCATTCGAATAACATGATTGCAATTCGCCTACTCTTGGAACACATTTTTGAATGGGGACGCTGTAGTACTCGCTAATAGAACATACACAAAGAGTTGAATTACAACTTGTTAGCTCTGAATCTAAACACTCAGAGCTTGTTGAACATGAATCAAGATATCTCTTTTTAGGATTACATTGTGTTCCATTGAAATATTCACTTAAAAGAACAGAAAATCCTTAAATCATTGACTGAAAACATAAAAATAAATAAAATTACGTTGACATGTTTGCACATTTGCAAGTACCTCCTGAACAAACTGTTTTTTGTGTTAGAGTTCGACACTCATAATTCGCGGCACACTGGTCATTATATGCTTTGGTTAGTGAACATTTTGTTTGATCCCAATATGTTTCATTATTAACTATTTGAATACAATCACACATTCCACTAGTTGAATTAGTCGGACAATTACAACTATTTGATGAACAAATTAAATTTTCAGACTCATTACAATCAGAATTGATTGTACAAAATTTTACATTATAACCTCGATAATCTTAAATAAAAAAATTATATCATTCAATTGTTATGTCAAATTCTTTAATTTAGTGCAAACGTCATTAAATCTTTTTGGACAGTAATTTTCAAAAATAAGGGGTGCATCTTTATTTAGATTAATTTGCTGCATCCACTGTCAAAAAAGTCTGCAAAAAACTTTCAAATTGTTGCAACTCTATTTTATCAGTTAATTAACCAACTGAGCTGCCATTTCCATCAAACACATCATACAGAAACAGTTAGAAAATTGTATGAATTTTTATTTATGCACATAATCTTACTATTTAAAACTCAAATGTGTGAAAAAATGTAATATCCTCTTACATGTACATTAGCTAACTTTGTGGCTAACTTTAAATTAAAAATTAAGTTGCGACTTAAAAATTGTCTGGTGGTCTTAATTATATTACCAATACGTAATACAGGTGATTTTTTTTACTAAAAATGAAATTAATCACTAAGCTCTGATTTGTTCTCAATGATTGAATTTTCAAAAATCAACTGATACAGTCCTTATAAGGATTTCTCCAATCAAAAGATCTCATTTTCTACCTACGACTAATTCTATAATCGGATAATCCTCAAAATCATCATCAGGCTATTTTTTAAGATAAAAATAATTGGAAAATTTTCGTTTTTCATAATCCTCAAATGTTTCACAACGTAGTGAATATGTACTGAAATAAATATTGATTGAATCTGTGAATATGTTTCTTACAAAGCTCCTTCATAAACTATTTTCATCGAGTAGTGTTTTTTCGATTTTACACTCTCATAACAATGTACAGTCTATTCTAAGTATATCAAAATCTCTGTACAAATCTAAGATACAAGGATGAAAAATAAACACATTATTTTTTACAAAGGAACCGTATCACAGTTTCAATTAAAAAGTGTCAAAAACTCATCTATTGACAATGAAACAAAAAATTAGAGGATAATCCTTTCTATACTTCTTGACTTTTTGATTTCGGAAATTAAATAAAAAAAAATTAAAAATAATTTTAAACTTGATTTAGAATGATCAGAGACCCCGATTCATATCAAAAAAGTACATACTTTTTGGGCTTTTAAACTTGATTTAAAATGATCAGAGACCCCGATTCATATCCAAAAAGTACATACTTTTTGTGCTTTTAAACTTGATTTAAATTGATCAGAGACCCCGATTCATATCCAAAAAGTACATACTTTTTGTGCTTTTAAACTTGATTTAAAATGATCAGAGACCCCGATTCATATCCAAAAAGTACATACTTTTTGTGCTTTTAAACTTGATTTAAAATGATCAGAGACCCCGATTCATATCCAAAAAGTACATACTTTTTGTGCTTTTAAACTTGATTTAAAATGATCAGAGACCCCGATTCATATCAAAAAAGTACATACTTTTTGGACTTTTAAACTTGACAAATCTTTTTTTTGCCTCCATGACACCCACACCTGATTTTTTTAACATCATATTTATTATTCTGTTTAACCCCTCGATTTGTCTTAAAGAACTGAAAAAAAAATATTGCAATTTTCATTAGACTGATCACAAAAAATATTCAACTCTCTATCTAGAACGATTTTAAAAAAATTATTGCATGTATGACTTTCTTTGTTTCAATAAAAATTTCATTATCAGATTTAGAAAACGTGTTTGATTCAAAAAATCTTATTTCCTTTTTTACAACACTTATCTAAATTTTACAGGACTATACTTTTTAATTTTAGATTATTTTTTTCATCAAGATGAATTTCCAAAAATCAATGGAGCTCGTTGAAATCTGTAACCAGATTTTTCCAACTAATGTTTTCGATTCAAAAATCGAGGCTGGATTAGGGTTATGTTTGTTTTAATTAAATACGGTACTACTGTGACTATTAGGGTTTAGGCTGGGCTTGAGGTATGGGTTAGTGGTAAATCCATTTAAAATTTTACTTTACCTGAATTATATCAATTATTATTTTTTAGTGCTCTTTGCGGAAAAGCCGCTTCTCAAGTGCTTCGACTATCTTTGGTTTTAAATATGTTGGAATTTTCGTATACTATTCTATTTGGTTTTGAAATGTCTTCTGAGATTGATAAATTTAAAATTACTGACAAGCTTGATGAATTGTGTAATTTTTTATTAACCAAAGTAAACGATGAGTATGTGTCAGCCAACTTAGATCAAAATGTTGATGAAGTAAATGATCCTGATCCATTTCTATTTTCCACAATTAAATTAAAGACTATCGAACAGTCTTTCGAACTCCTTAGTTATTTTAATAAGCACAAATTAGTTCTTGCAAACTACCAAGTTAATGATTGGTCGGATAATCTTTTTAATTTGTTGAACAACATCATTGAGCTAAAACCAACGAATATCAACAAACCAAAAGAAAAAATTGATGATTTAGAACTCAAGCTTTCTGAATTAGTTTTGAACCATGACCAACAAGAAGTCAGATGCAACGAAATCAATCAAAAGACATCATTGGGAAATGTAAATGACGTGAAAAGAGTTTTTCATTATTTAGACAGTATTGGATTAGGAACTGTGATCAAAACATCACGAGTAAAAATTTATAAGATCAATTTATTCGTTTTTATATTTTTAATATTACATTTTTTCCTGTTTTTTCAGAGTGTTAATTTAAAAAAAAAAGACCGAGAAAGTTTCGCTAAAGACTTCAGCTTGATCGACTTGTTGGCAAAGTACAACTGCTCATTAAATGGCTATTTTAGTTTTGAAAGTATGTATATGTTATTATTTTTTAATCATTTTTAATCTCTAATTATTATCAATAGAAAACAAGAATAATGACTCCAACGATTCTAACTTACCTTATCAAATAGGTAATTTAAGCGCATTTTGATCCAAAATAAGTCTGTATCATCTCACTTTTTTTTTGAAAAGAGCAAATAATAACCTCGGTGGCACCCACTGATTCAATTCCTATATCCTCCGTTCAAAAATCAACACAAAATGTTAACATTCTGTCGAAATCTCCAATTGGTAATTTTCTATTATTTTTTCCTAAAAATTAATTTACTAAAAAGTTTTTAAAGCTTGTGAACTTTCGAATACTCAATCTCTTTCGAAACGTAATCTTTCGTCAGCCAGTGTATCTGTTCCAAAGCGCATAAACAATGAACTTATTCAAAACGATTTAAATTTAAGCATTGATGAAAATGACGTTTTCGAGAGTAATAAAAATCCTGATCTTAATATCGACCCTTTACTATCGAGTACTCGAATCCAAGTGCCAGATCCTTCTCCAACCCAAGATCACAATGCTAATTCACAAGTACAAAAAAATTTTCATACAAGCCCAGTTAGTCAATCGGTTCAGGGAAAAGCGCAAGGTTCAGCTCTAGATGACCAAATTGAAACGAGTCAAAATAATAAATCATCTAAAAGTATTTCAAAGAGGAAACGTATTACTTTTACTAACGAAACAGTCTTTGATAAAAAAACTTTTAGACGCTGTAACTTCCGATATTGTATTTAAACATGCTTCTTTTTTATCATTTACCAATGCTTACAATCATTTATTTTGTTCAAAATTAAATGAGAGAAATGATGTTAGATACAAATTAGAAGAAAAAAGACTAATCGAATCGTGGTTCTACTTTAGGTTTTTACACGTTTCTAATGAAATTGAATTAAATAAAAAATTCATTGCTTTTCATGTGACGGAATTAGACGTAAATATAGGACAGCTGAATAAGAAACTTTTTGAATTTTTTATTAATAAATGGAATGGTCCATTGCATAAATTTTTATGTCAAAATAAAAATTGCTGTAGAACTTTTACGATTGATGGGAATCAAAAAGTTGCAAGGTTCAACTTCGATTCCATTGAATTCAGTATTTTTTAAATATAAATTTGTCCACCACCTATAATTATTAAAAGTTTAAGGTTTGATACCTATTGGTTGTACAAACAACCCCGAAAAGGGAAGCTACTTTTGTATGAAACATGATAATGCTGATCCGAAATTGGATTTTTCATACCGAAATTTAATATACAGTACTAGATTGAGTCAAGTAAAGTTACGACAAAATGGTCGTCTAGAAAATATTGATAAAATACAAGTTTATGATAGTTTCTTAACTCAAACAAAAGGGCTCTATTTTCTAGTCGACTATGATGATAACGAGCCATTTTGGGCAAGTGAAAAGCAATTGGAAGATATAAATATAGATTTTAACGTTTGCAAAAACAGACAGTATTCAGCAACAATTCAAAAGAACAAAATAGAACCCTGCAATAATAAGACAAAAACAGAAGGAGTGTTTTTAGGTGTTTACAACTGTAATGTAATAGCGAGTTACAGAGAAATTTTAAAGTCTGAATCCATTCTTTTCGCCGCTTCGTTTTGTCTAGACAGCTTTGACTTCATGATAAAAACACCAGACTACATCGTTTATGACTTAGGTTGCCGAATGAAGCGGTACATTGAAAATAACAACAACATTAAGTTTGAAACAACAAGGTTAAACAATCTAAGAACTAAAAAAATGGTAGTGAAAAGATTTCATTTTAAAAAGCACTCCAAAAAAGATACGTTTTGTGTTGAAAATTGTGACGCTGATCACCTAAAAGAACTAGATGGTGTTAATACATCAAGCTGTGAAGAAATCAATTATTGGTTTTCCCAATATAATCCCATAATAAAACATATGGGAAAAATTAGACAACATTTTTATATTTATAATATTTTAGATAATTATAATTTAGCTTATCTTTTAATGAAATTGGATATAAAAATAAAATAAATGGAATTATCAAAATTATTACTAGTTCATTCTTTAAAGTCCAAGGTAAAGCATTTGAGCCATAAAAGTACATAAAGTACATTCTTTTTCACTAAGAGTCAACTAAGACTTTAAAAGTCCTAGGCTAAGTATTTGAGACAAAAAAGTACAAATAGTACATTCTTTTTCACTAAGAGTCAACAAACATTAATTCTTCATCTATCTGATTGTGACATAGAAGATTTTTAAAAGTATTTAACAAGTTTTCCTTAATTTGATTGTCAATAGCTCCAAAAACTTATCTACAGTTAGTGCAACGATTTTGTAACCAAAAATGAGCAACATCCTCAGGTTTTGATGAGGATGTGCAAAATGAGGATGAGGATGACTGAATGAGGAGGTGCGAACGAAGGATGAGCATGAGCATGAGGGTGAGCATGAGGATGGGGATGAGCATGAGCATGAGGCTGAGGATGGGGATGAGCATGAGGATGAGGATGAGGATTGGGATGAGGATGGGGATGAGGATGGGGATGAGCATGAGGTTGAGCATGAGGTTGAGCATGAGGATGGGGATGAGGATGAGGATGGGGACGAGGATGAGGATGGGGATGAGCATGAGGGTGAGCATGAGGATGAGGATGGGGATGAGGATGAGGATGGGAATGAGCATGAGCATGAGGGTGAGGATGAGGAAGGGGATGAGGATGGGGATGAGCATGAGCATGAGGGTGAGGATGAGGAAGGGGATGAGGATGGGGATGAGCATGAGCATGATGGTGAGGATGAGGAAGGGGATGAGGATGGGGATGAGCATGAGCATGAGGGTGAGGATGGGGATGAGCATGAGGATGAGGATGAGGATTGGGATGAGGATGGGGATGAGGATGGGGATGAAGGTGAAATGTGGGTGAAATTCGTTAATATTCTTCTCAACAAAAAGCTCAATCTTTATAATGGCACAAAACCTCTTTTTTTGCTAATCAGCAAATCGATATGCAAAATCCCTATTTTTTTTTAAATATTTATTTTTTTTCCCCAAATTGTTTTAAAAATAATTAAAAGGGTGTCATCAAGCATCAGACAAAATTTGCGATAACACAAGCCTTCTAGGGATTCAAAAAAGATCAATTTTATACATTACATTTATTCAAACCAAATGTTGTGTTTAAAATTGAAATGTTTGAGTTGTCATTAAAAATGTGGTAAAAGAACAATTAGTACGATTGTACGATTGTACTGATTTTACGATTCCTCATTTAAATAAAAATGTTAGAAATTATATCAGAAATCAAATCTTAATAATTTTGTACACTTAAATACAAACTTTCTTAAAAGTTCAACATTATAGAGATATTGATTATCGAATCGTCGAACCGTTCAACCATACTATTTGTCCTGCTTCCTAAAAATTTTTGATTTGATTTAAAAAAATTATCTTACTTCTTTTCCTCTTTTCATTTTTCATAACATCCATTTTTGTTTTCATTTTTCTTTAGATCACTACTCATTTATTTCGATTTATTTTATTTAAAAAATAGTTAAAAAAATAAAAATTTACCCCTATTTTTCAGAATTCTTTTTTTTTTTCTTTTTTTTTCATAATTCTTTTCTTTTTTTTTTTCTTTATTTTTTTTTAAAAACTAAATATTGAAAAGTTTGGTCTGTGAGTGGTCTTCGTTCGAAAAAAATTTAAAAAATTTGTCAAGGTATTGCGTTGTAATGACCTTACGATATCTAACGTAATTGCTCGATTTTTATGACATGTCACAAATTTATTTATGACATGTCACTGTTTATCGAACACTGGTTGGAAAAAATGCAATATTCGCTATTTGTGACATGTCATAAATCGCGAATATTGCATTTTTTCTTAATTTTTTTTAATTTTTGTAACCGTAATAATGACATGTCATAAATACTGAACAGTTAATGTTTTTCTTAAGAAAAAACTTTTTTTTACACACTAGAACAAAAAAAAAATTTTTACTTAGCGGCCAAATGCTTTCAAGTTGATTGGACTCTTTACAAAAAAAAAACAAAACATTTTTTGGAAAAAGTTCACACTACGAGTTTCAAGGAAGGATTGAATTTGAAACTTTTTAACGATAAAACGC
The DNA here is from genome assembly GCA_022207745.1 of Brachionus rubens. NCBI lineage: Eukaryota > Metazoa > Rotifera > Eurotatoria > Ploima > Brachionidae > Brachionus > Brachionus rubens. The sequence continues at coordinate 4,793,332 of JAJVHD010000003.1, read as the reverse complement.
CCCGACTGAACGGCCCGAGATGAAATAAAAAAGAAAACGCCGACTGAACGAATGAAGAGTTTCTTGTTGTTGGTTAAATGGGAAAGTATGTATCATTTTGATTATCACACATTGATCATCCCAAACCAATTTTCTTGCTATCAGTTTTTTTTTTGTAAAGAGTCCAATCAACTTGAAAGCATTTGGCCGCTAAGTAAAAATTTTTTTTTTGTTCTAGTGTGTAAAAAAAAGTTTTTTCTTAAGAAAAACATTAACTGTTCAGTATTAATGACATGTCATTATTACGGTTACAAAAATTAAAAAAAATTAAGAAAAAATGCAATATTCGCGATTTATGACATGTCACAAATAGCGAATATTGCATTTTTTCCAACCAGTGTTCGATAAACAGTGACATGTCATAAAACTAGGGTATTCGGTATTTGTGACATGTCATAAAAATCGAGCAATTACGTTATGTTTAAAAAAAAATAAAGAAAAAAAAATGAATTGATGTTATGAAAAATGAAAAGAGGAAAAGAAGTAAGATAATTTTATTTTATAAAATATAGTATTCTGTTATGTAATTTAATAGAAATTACATAAAAATATTTTTTTAGTTCATTAATTTTAATCCGAACAAAATAATCCGAACTCAATTTTCACAGTCCCGAGGAGTTCGAATTAACGAGACTAGACTGTAAATCAAACATCTTTGTGAAACGATATCTTGATTATCTGAAAATTTCAAGAATATCGAGTTCAGAATTTTCAGCTTAATGTGCCGATTGGAAAAAAAAAAGCTTTTTGTGCATTTTAAAGCTTGGGATTTTTTGTTGAGAAGAATTTTGACGAATTTCAGCATTATCTTCGCCCTAATCCTCATCCCCATCCTCATCCCCATCCTCATCCTCGTCCCCATCCTCATCCTCATCCCCATCCTCATGCTCAACCTCATGCTCAACCTCATCCTCATCCCCTTCCTCATCCTCACCCTCATGCTCATGCTCATTCCCATCCTCATCCTCATCCCCATCCTCATGCTCACACTCATGCTCATCCCCATCCTCATCCTCATCCTCATTTTGTGAGTACATCCTCATTTTGAAAGCATCAACTCATATGAGCATGAGTATGAGGATGATGCTAATTTTTGGTTACAAAATCGTTGCACTAACTGTAATTATCAAGTTAAGAAACACAATTAATACAAAACTTCATGTCGATATGTTAATTGTCAAGAAGAAAAAAATTTTTCATTTATTTCTCACGATACCAGATATTTAATAAAAGTTTGAAAGACACAATTGGTATAGTTAAAAGCTGTACATGGTCACAATATCACGACATGCCTGCTATACATTTTCAGGCAGAAACTTAAAGCTTTAAATTATTTTCAAATAAGATTCGAATCTTAACACACCTTCATAAGTAAGTCTCATGAAGTAAAAGCCTGTCTCAGTCATCAATAAATTGTGTTTGGTCACTTTAAAAGCTTTCTATTTTAGAAAAATTACTAACACCTGTACCGGGGCTAGTGGGTTTGTTCTTGTATAAATAACTGGAGTGAAGTTTTAACTTGAGTTAAAACGGATATTGAATTAACTAAAAAATAATTCAATACGTATTCAATATTAACTCAAAACTAATTCAATGTCGAAAAAAAAAAAATAAAGTAATATAATGGGCTCTATTGTGTAAGCGACGTGTCATTTTTTTCTTGTTTTTTCTATTGACTTACTCATTTATTGAATTATTGAATTAACGGCTTGAATTAGTTTTTTAAGATAGCGGCAATAAATAAACATAAAAGCAAACATTGCATGAATTGAACAGGAGTTGCTTTAAATCAATGATTACAATTATCGTGTTTGAGATTTTAATTAACTCGAATAATCATTCGAAAAAAATATGAGTTTTACCTTTTCCAACTTCGGTTCATCAAAAGAAATTCTGTAACCTGTTTCATCAACTGTCATTTTTACTTTACTCATATTTCTTTCAAAGGATCGAGCGTAAAATTTTGAGAGTACAGTCTAGTCTTATTAAACCGAACCGCGTTTATCCGAACACTTTGGTATTCGAACTGATTTTCAATAGTCCCTACCCCGCTCAAAAATTATTTCTCACTTAAAAACAAACTCGGAATAAAATTTTTTTAAAAAATTTTTTATCAAAACTTGGTTGAGGTTATCAAGTCTCAATTCGTACAAGTTCTCTTTTAAAGTTTCTAAATCATCAATTAAGTATTTTGCTATAATGTAATGATGAGGATTCAAATCATTTTTGAAAAAAAAATCGAGATTTAGGAGAAAAAAGGTAGAATTGAACATATTGATATTAAGACATAAGTTTTACAGTGATGTACAAAAGCTAATAGAGCTTTAGGACAAATCAAAAACTCGTTCAGATTCCTTACTCCAGAAACACTAAAGTTACTATTTAATGCGTTAGCTAGACCACATCTCGAATAAAAAAAAATTGCGCCAAAATTGAGATATTCTTACTTATATTCGATACCTTATTTACCAAAAAAAGAGTCCGATATTTTACTTTATTTTACGATTAAGATCCCAATACTTGCTTCCACAATAAAAGTTTAAATAAAATTCTTTGAAAATTTTTCTATTTTTTTTCTTTAATTGTATTCCGACTGATCAATCAATTTTTCGACACAAAGGCTCATGTCAGTTTGAGTTGAAACTTCACACAATTGCCGATCATCATCAAACACCCTATTCTCTTCCATTTGAATCTCTTGTTTCTTACGTCTAAAAGAATAATTGAAAACCGAAGCATCGGTTTGGGTCGATCTTGAGTTTGGGAAGATTTGGTTATAGTTTTTATTTAAAAATGAAGTTAAGAAAGTAAAACTAAAAATCAATAAAGGATTGAAAGTAACAAACAACTTAATGCTTGTAAGAAAAACTACAAACAAGTTAAAAGGAAAGTTATGTTGTAGATTAAGTTTTAGCTTTATGATTAAGAAAGTAAAGTATATTTTTAATCACGACACTTCAACTAAAACTGTCTCGAAAGAAATAATTATTTGGATTTATAATCAAAATTTTAAAACAAGGGTCCAAATCGACGAGATTCACGTACACCTTAGATTACTTAATCTTTTTACCTTACGCTCGATCGAACGAAAATTATTTAAAAGACCATTTCGATTAAAAAACAAAATTTTAAGTCTAAAACAATCTTTTTTAGTTTGATTTCCTACTCATTTAAAAACGTAGCAAGATTTCACATTTACCGTAAAATCTTGCATGGTACCTTAAGGGTAACCTATACCCATCCAACACCTTTAAATTTATGGGGACAAATTCTTGATGCTTGCAGCTCTCGTCTAAACCCCGTAATAATCTATTCTCAATCTGTCTATACCAGAGGGTTGGAATCTTCCCAACCTAATTGGGTTAGTATGCAATGTTTTACGGTACTTAAAATAAGGAAGAACTCTTATCTTTTGAGTAGAACTATTTTAAACTATTTCCGATAGAAATAAAATCGAGCGAAAACTCTCATGATCCACAACACTATTTTAATATTGTTCAGTAACTAGTCAAATAACGGCTTACTGTCAATTTTTCACAGAAAATAGTTAATAATTCTCGGTATTTTTATTTTATTTTTCAACATTTATGCTATTTACTTCGTGACTCTATATTCGGGTGTCATCAGCTGGTTTATTACGATAATAGTTTAGGATCCCGGTATTTTGGGTTATGAATATTTTGTATTTTTAGCAAACAATATCTGGCATTTTCCTCTTTAAAAATTTTTACGAAGAATTTGGAATTTTCATCTATTTTTGAGACCCCCTTTGTTGAGTTCTCCATCTGGTATTGGGGTGCTGCTGGCTTTGACCATCACAACGAATAGGAGCCTAAAACGGACGTAGGAGCTTGCTTTACAGCAGACCAATTTAGCAATAGGTGCAGCCCTAGTGACAAAGTTCTTAGGAGAGTACGCTTGGTTTGTAGCTCAAAGCTAGACCCAAGTCTGGATGACAGTTTTTCATTGATTCAGCCGTCACCAGAGCAGACATATCAATCATCAGCCAATTTGAATCAATTCCAGTTTGTTCTCGAATAATCAAAGTAACTTAAAAGTTTCAAGACAAAGTTGAATGAACTTTGTAGAAGGGCAAAACAAATTTTTTATTAATAAAAAGCTTATATTTTTAAAATTTTTTGTTATTAAAGACCTACTAAAATAAAAAACTAAAAAACTTAATAAAACCCTACTGATCTTTGACACGCGTAATTAAATAGATTTTGAGGAGTATATTTTACATTATTATTAAAACAATCTGTCACTGGATCAAAACTCATGTATAATTCACCACTGTTGTAATCGTATGGACAAAGCTCTCGAATGATTCGTTGATTACCAGAATTTCGCCAAACGTCATTCCATCCGTCTAGTTTATCTCTACTTCGAATCCAATAACGTGCTGTTCCGTTCAATTGAATTGCAAAAAAATTTCTAACTTCAAAACTATAAATAATTGCCGGTTGATAAATTTCATAATAACTATAACCATAACTATTAATATACGATCCTCTAATGTGACAAGCTTTTTCGGCTTCGATTGCACTACAAACTTCAGTTTTGTTTGAAAAATAATAACAATAACCGTCAAAGTAAACTTCATCTGGAGTACACCAATAGCATTTATCTTTACTAAAACCTCCGTTTCCGTAACATTGACAGGAATTGTTAAAACATACTGTCTCTTGAGTTAATGTTTGGCATTGATATGTGTAATTACAAGACATACCATACATTCTAGCAACTGTACACTTGGAGCCATCCCAATATTCTTCATAAGTGCTGTTGCGTTTACAATCACAAATTGAACCTGTTCTATTTGAAGGACATAAACACCTAGAACTGCTATCATTTCGACAAAATAAATTCTCAGCTTGATTACAATCTGTGTCTACAGTGCAGCCAACTTGAGAGTAAGTTAACTTACATTGTGGACCACTTAGGTAATACCAATCCCATCCACTTGAATCCCAAGTTTTAGATGGATCCGAGCACAAACATTTTCCATTTTGACAACTCAGACCTCTCATTTCTGAACATTCTTTATTTTCAAAGCAGTCAAAATTATAAGACTTTTTTGGATGACAAGTCAATGTTAAACTTGAAAAATATGCTTCACCCGGACATTTACATTGAAACGATTGACAAACCATTGCTTCAAAACACATTGTGTTATTAAAGCATGGAAAAAATTCACTTAAACGTGAAACACATCTTTGTTCTATTTCATTATAATATCTACCATATCCACATTCACACATGTTTTTTATGCAACTGGTTAAATCAGAGCTTAAACAATGACTATCGTCCCAGCACTGTTCTAAGTGTCTTCGTTTTGGTGTACACTCAATTCCATTCCAAAATTCACTTTTCATAAAAAAAATTTTATCTAAAATGAATATTGATTTTCTAAACAAAATTTTTACAAATTTGGATTCGAGCATAAACAAAAGTAGTTTAAGCATATTGTTTTTTGAGTCTTTGTTTGACATTCGTAATCACTAGTGCAACTATCACCGTACATATTAGCACGTGTACAAGTAATTCCATTCCAATATTCTTCAGCTCCAAATACTCTTGAACAATCACACATTCCAACCATACTTGCCGTGGGACAATTACATAAATTGGTCTCAAAGATAACACATTTTAAATTTTCATTGCTGTTGCATTCAAAATCGTTGGAACAAAATTTTTGACCATAAGTCAATTGACATTTATTGTTAAAACTTGACCATGAATATCGATAGCTACAAACACATCGATTGTAAAGACAAACAAGACCTAGATCATTACGGCATTCTAAATCTCGATTACAATATCCATTGAAAGTCAATTGATCTATACAAACAGACGTAGTGTTTTCGTAATATTGTAGTCCTGGGCACAAACAATGAGTTGTGTTACAAATCATGGCCATTAAACACATTTCATTTGAATAACATGATTGTAATTCACCAACTCTTGGAACACATCTTTGATGAGGGATACTGAAGTATTCGTGAATGGAACAAGCACAATAAAATGAATTACAATTTGTTAATTCTGAATCTAAACACTCAGAGTTTGTTGAACAAGGTTCAAGATATTTTCTTTTTACCACACATTGAATTCCGTCAAAATATTCACTTTAAAAAGAAATTTAAGCTAAAAAATAGAACAAAAATAATCAAAATTACGTTGAAGTATTTGCGCATTTACAAGTACCTCCTGAACAAACTGTTTTTTGTGTTAGTGTTTGACATTGATAATCTACAGTACAAAAGTCACCATAAAATCTTGCGGTTGAACATTTTGTTTGATCCCAATATTCTTCCATCCCAAATGTACGCCTGCAATCACACATTCCAATTGATGAACTAGTCGGACAATTACAACTATTTGATGAACAAATTAAATTTTCAGACTCATTACAATCAGAATTAATTGTACAAAATTTTTGAGCATAAGTTAAAAGACATTTAAAATTCATTGGTGACCAAGTGTAACGAGTCGGTTCACAAGAACATTTATTATTCATACAGACCAAACCTAAATCTGATCGACATTGTAAATCACTATCACAATAGAATGAATAGAAATGCTTTTGATTGCAAACTGATGTTATATTTTCATAATACTCATGCATTCCACACACACATATTTGACTCGAGTTACATGTCATTGGACTTTGACACATTAAATCATTATTACATTGAGACAACTCGCCGACCCTCGAAGTACACTTGAAGCCATTAAAATATTCAGTAGATTTACAAACGCATTGAAACCCGTTACATTGTGTCATTTGAGAATCTAAACATTGATAAGTAGCTAAACATTGTTCATTATAAACTTTCTTATTCTCACATTTTAGACCATCCCAATACCAAAGGCTACTATCAGAACATTGGCATTTACCAGATAAGCAAACAGTTGATTCACCCAAAGTCTTGCATTCATAATCAGCTGAACAAGGATATTCATACGCTTTTGCTGATGTACAGCTTGTTCCATTCCAGTATTCTTCAAAAGTGTTGTTTCTCTTACAGTCGCACATTCCAATAAGTGATAAATTAGGACAGTTACAATCATTCGCACGACAAATTAAATTCTCTGAATCATTACAATCTAAATCACTTGAACACGTTGTTTGTCCATAAGTAAGAAGACATTTGCTTGAAATGGATGACCAAGTGTAACGTGGTAAACTACACAAAACATTAGCAGAACCGTCAGTACTAGAACTTGTGTTACTCGAAGCAATTGTTTTATTAGAAATTTCACTTAAAGGATTGTATGAATTCTTGTCATTCAAACCAACTTTAAATAAATTTCCTGTCATAAACAACGCTGCGATAATCACAATTAAGACAATTAATCCAGTTAAGAGTGAACTTAGTGTAGCAATGACACATTTATATCGTTTCTTAGTCCCCACTTGTTTAATATTTGACACATTAGAAGATAAGCTTGGTAGATTTTGGTCTTTTCGAATGAAAAATGCTTCGGAAACTGGAGTTATTTTAGCTCTGGATTTTTGAGCATTATTTTTAAGTTTTGAATTCATTTTTGATTTTATTTTGAGTTGAAAAATGTATTTAAATTGGAAGTTTATATTATTCAATTTGAAAGGTTTTAATAAAATTTCTTCTAAATAAACAACATGTCCTAATTTAGAAAGAAAATATACAATTTTTCGTGTTGTTTTGTCAACAACCATTTGGATAGGGAACCATATAAAAAAATTCTAAACATTAATGTTTATATAACAATAAAACCACAGAAATGCTTAAAACAAAGTCGCGCCCTAAATAAACATTTAAACATTCAAGTATTTCTAGATTGAGATTATTTTCTAAACAAGGACTAATCTACATTTGATTGCGGACTGCCTGCTGCTAAATAGATGAGTACATTAAAAATTATTGATCTGATCCACATTATCTTCCATGGTTACTTTTCGATGTTGAATTGGTGAGATCCTTTTCACAGCTACTATCAAAATCATTGACATCATTTAAAGTTGGAGGAAGCTTTAGACGAATTTTAAGTTTGGTGAAACTAAAACTAAATGACATCACCGGGTAGATGTGCTCGTTCACGACTAATAGTCAGCATAAGTCTTATGTTTAAGAACTAAAGAAGGGTCAGTTTAGTAATTCTGGATAATTGCTATATGAAGGAATGCACTTTCTCTTTCATCTTCGAAATTGAAAACATTTGGGAGTAGATCAACTGGGAGTTTTGTTACACTCTAAAATGTGCTGCTTCACCACTCTTGTGTTTTGATTTTACAATATGGACAAACTGTTTTACTAAGTCTTTGATGAATGTTTGTTAGCCGGTTTTGCAATCACAATAGGATTTTTAACCATTTTACTGGTCTGAGTCGTGGGCGAATCTTGCACGATCATCTCAATTTACTTAAACTGTCTTCGCTTTGGAACCTATGAACGAGACAGTTGCAAAAATTTTGACTTCAAAGAGAGTAAGAGAAGGCGTTCAAAAAATTCTAAGAACTTTCTCAATTCAAATCAGATGACCATAATCGACCGTTCGGCTTACTTACCAGACTTTGCTCCAATTCGATCCCTAATGAATAGTATCAAAAGACCTTTTAAAAGTTCTCAAACTCTAAGCATAAACTCCTTAGTGTCAATATTTTTGGTATCACCAAAAAATTTTACGTAAAATGTTACTTGTTCCAAAATATGGTAATGTAGGCCTAATCATTTAAAATCAGCAACGTTGCAGTAGTTTTAAATTTTGAATTAAACTCAAATAAAATAAATATTTTTTTATTAAATTTCATGCTTTGAGATTTAATAAAAATTTTCAAATTAACTCGCATGATAAAATTTCGCAAAATAAATTAAAAAAGTATTAATTTGAAAATTTTACCTTTTAATTTTGAGGTAAACAGACAATTTTCCATGTTTAAACTCAAGGTCTAATAGCGTCACTCGCTAATTTCAAGATACCTTCGAAATTACATTCACACGACACGAATCAACTTTTATAGCCTAACTGAAAAATAAATCATTCAAGCATAACTTTTTAAGGAGCATAAATACTCGAATAATGAAAAGAACTCTTCACCAATTAACAATTAAATATTATTCAAAATGAAGTTTGTGTTGATCCTGTTGGCTTGTATTGTTCTAGCAATAAATGCAAGTCGAAAGACCGAGTTTGAAAATTTCAAAAAAGATAACAAACAATGAAGAAGAGACCAAAAGATTTGAAATCTTTTCAAAAAACATGGACAAAATTGATCAATTGAAAAAAAAAATTAAAGATGTCAAAATTGGACCAAACGAATTTCTTGATTTGAGTGAAGAAGAATTTAACAAAACTTGTCATCAACAAAAGTATTGATGACAGTAATAACACTCCTAAAAGAGCAAAGAGACAAACATCTTACATTGGAAAAAGCTCGTTAGGTAACACATCCTTTAACCATTCAATATTACTGGTTTTATATTCATTTTTTTCTATTTTTAAAGATTGGAGACTTTTGAATAGAGTAAGTGCTGTACAAAACCAAAGGTCTTGCGGGTCGTGTTGGGCGTTCTCAGCCGCCGGAGCAATCGAAGGTGCTTGGGCCGCTAAAACCGGACAACTAATTAATCTATCAGATCAAAATATCCTTGATTGTGATCCTTATGGTGATTGTAATGGTGGACACATGCTCTATGCATACAATGCTATACTTAGAAGAGGTGGTATAAATAGTGAAACATCTTATCCAGTAAAATTTGATTCTTATCAAGATATGATTCATAGTAAAAAAAAATACCTTTTTTATTTAGTATCTCAATTATGATCAATATGTATGCAAATACAATTCATTACAGTCAGTTGCTAAGATCACTGATTTTGTAAGACTTGGATTTAATGATGAAGGTGCTTTAGAAAAAGTAAATTTAGTCTTTAATTTTTTAATTTTTTTTGTAAGGAAAATTAAAATTGTTTAGGCTGTTACTGAAAAAGGACCAGTTGCTGTTGCTGTATGCGCGAGTTACATTTGGCCATATTACTTTTCTGGTAAAAATAATTTTTATTATTTTTTAATAATAAAAAGATAAATTGTTACTGTGATTATTTTAATATTCAAAGGTGTATTACCTGCTCCGTACTGTGATTGTGCCGTAAATCATGGAGTTTTGGTCGTTGGTTATAACAATGTTGCTAATCCAAAGTATTGGATAGTTAAAAATTCATGGGGATCAAATTGGGGCGAGAGTGGTTATATTCGAATTGAAAAAGGAAAAAATGCTTGTAAAATTGCCCAAGATGCTTCTTATCCAATAGCCTAATTTAATCATCCTGAATTAAATAACCTTTTTTTACCTTTTTTCCTTTGGTTAATCGATCGTTGCATCGTGAATTGTATTATTAGCTAGTTTTTCTCAATTTTTTTAAAAATAAATAATGAAATGCAAATCAAGTTTTTCCGTTTGTTTAATTGATAATTTCTTTAATTTGGATCGGTTTTCTGAATTCATCGATCAAAAGTTTTTATTCCTTCAGTTCGATAAATTAAATGAGCTGCAGTCTGTTCCGTTTTATTTTTTTCAATCCTTAAAAAATATAGAGTCAAACATTTTCCATTTTGACACCTTAGACCTTTCAATGATGAACATTCTTTATTTTCAAAGCATTCAAAATTAAGGTGCACCAACCCATAAACCTTAGTTTTTTGAATAACCATTTAACCCATTTTTTTTGGCGATTTGAAGTTGCGAATCAATTTAATAAAACCAAAAAACTCAATTTTATTTTCAAAATCTTTAGAAAAAGTACCTATAGTTTTCTTCTTATGCAGAGATATACTTACAAGGTCAACATTACATGTAAAACCTTAGTGTAATATCTGCAAAATATATTTGCAGAGTACAGAATGCAGACAATGTAAATAGATTTAATTTAAATGCGCAATTTTGTTGCAGAAATTTGCAGATCTTTCATTAAGGTTTTACATGTAATGTTGACCTTGTAGGTATATCTCTGCATAAGAAGAAAACTATAGGTACTTTTTCTAAAGATTTTAAAAATAAAATTGAATTTTTTTGGTTTCATTAAATTGATTCGAAACTTCAAATCGCCTTTTTTTTATTTTTTTAAACGAAAGAACACTAAAAATTAACTAAAAAAAAAGTTATGGGACTTGGGAAAAAAAATATTAGACTATCAAACAATCGTGCATTTGATTTTGATTTTTTCTTTGCTTTGTGTTAAATATTAGATGAGGTTAAATCTTAATAAATCAAAAAATTTTTCAATATACATTAAATTCGAAACTTCTTGTTAACAGTAAAAAAATTTAAAAACCAAAATTTTTGAATTTCAACCTAGGCCAACGTCCCGAAACCTGGTTATTTTTGTTTACTTTTTTGTCTTTTTCATAAGGTATCTTCTTCCTCAGGAATCATTATTTTAAATTTATTTTTAATTTTATATAATACAAAATAAGACAAATATTGATATCAAAAACATGTTTCTCGTACTCAAAAACCCAAAATGACTTGACTCTTTTAATTACGAAAACAAGTAAAAATGTTTTTTATAAAAAGGTCTAACTTAGCAAGCCCTGAAAGGGTGAAGCAACGAAAACCCATTAGTTTCAATGGATAGTTGATAGATACTTGTTCTTTATGATATAGGTTCTGATAGGTCATACATTTTTATACAAGATTCTATGATTTTTACTACAACATATATCATAAATATGATATATCATCATGATAAATCGATTCTCTTTTGCATCGTTTAAAACTTGAATTTTTTTCGTCAACTTGTAAATATTCTTTTTCTCTAAAACAGAAAAAGTTTGATAGTAGGTTTGGTAAATTTGGTATCGATAAAAACGCCAAAAAAATTTTCTGTAGGTTCCCTATGAAAACATGGACTAGATACATTTTGAACACTTTTAGGCAAATTTTGTTAAAGTATTAATAAAAAATATTATTTTTTTTCATAATTAGCTGTTAAAACAAAATAAAAATTTCATATTTTGAAAAAAAAAATTCAGTTTCCATGTTTCCTCTTTCACTGCTAAGATGAAAACGTTTTAACTTTGGGCGACTCCAGGAACTGAAAAAATAGTTCAACTTTCGAAATTCCTTTTGAATTTTGCTTTTCTAGCTATGAAAAATTATCCAGTAAAATCCGGAATTAAAAAAAAATATTTTTGATATACTAAGGTTTATGGGTTGCTGCACCTTAAATGATTTTTTTGAATGGCAGGCCATTTGACACGTCATGGCCTCATAACACATATTTTCATTAACACATGGAACAAATTCAGTTAAACGAGAAACTCATTTAAAGCAATTAAAATAGGTTTTTTTTGATATCATGAGATAAAAACTTCAAATAATCGATTATTTGCGAAGAATTGTTCGAATTTTTGAAGTCAGTGTCCCAGAAACCCTATTCCATAATAAAATTAAAATTAAGTTGCTTTTTAAGCCCGCAAATCATGGAACTTAAATATTCTAGAACTCCTTCCTCTAAAGTTTGACCCGGGATCGAACCCGAGACCCGAGATGTCTTGAATATTAAATTAATTACTTGATATAATTTGAAGATTTAAACTCAAATTAATATTTCATGATGTCAAAATAAACTTAACATAACACCCGTTTTTTACGAAAATCAATAATCGATTGATCAAATTTTGTTTTTGATCCTTTTTTATTGCAAGTTGTGTAACATTTTTTGTTACATCTTGTTACACTAAATTCTTTACTCTATCTTCATTTCTTACAAAAAATTATTCTATTTTTAAATTTTGAACTGAACTTTTAGAACGAAACTTCACAATGCTCCCGATTATGATCTATTAAAAAAAAAATCATCGATTGCAACAAAGCGACCGGGGCCATTAAAGGCAAGATCGAACGAAAGAACTATTTATAACTTTATGTGGCTTTTTTTAAAAAATGTTAGAATTTTTTAAAAAACTGATTCTAAAAGCTTAAAAAATCAAATTAAAGGAGTGGTGGTCATTTCCTGATTTATAACCAGACTTAAGTCTTTATTTTTAGCTTTTTAAAAAATTTACTTAAATAATTTACTATGCTTTGCAAAATATCTAGAAAAAATCACATGATTTTTTTAATTAGTTAACTTATTCGAAAAAAAATAGAAAAAAATTATTTTTCTTGTTTACGTTTTGATTTTATATAAAAAAAAATTAATTTTTTCTCAAATAAAAACAAGAAATTATCTTGGGATTTTGAAACTCACTTAGGTGCTCTTTTGGTGTTAGTTGTCAATCAAATACGATGAATTTCCTAATTCATATATACCAACATAATGACCACCGATTATTTCGCTAGTAAAAAAGTACAAAAAATTAAGACGTATCCAATTTCTTTAATCATTAGACTTTTATCTATATCTAAATATTTTATATCAAGATCTGATGTGTTTTCTATAATCAAAAATTTAGGATCATAAAAAAAGTCTAACTCAGGATCGTTGACTCTCAAAAACTTATTACAAACATGTTTTGTTATTGAAAGATGTAAGGTTGCATTGTCCATTATAAAACTAATAATTTCTCCATCAAAAGAATGATTTCTTTTGCATGAACAAGAAATGAAAGCTGCATAATATTGAAAGGGAGTCAAGTATTTCTTGAAAACGTCGTAATGATTTCCATATAATTCGAGGCAACCGTATTCGTTCATACTTAAACCTACAACATCCTCAACCCATAATGTCTTCCCTTGATTTCATTCTTTTTGTACAATTCAGTCTTTGATTTTGAGAATTAATTTTCTTTTGGAAAGTCTTGCATTTTCGAGTTTCGATTTAAAATCGAATTTTATTTTTGAGGCAAGCCATCACCCCAAAAGGTGATTATTTCGTAAAAATTCGTGAATTTCAAAAATTGAGTTGAGGCTATAAGGTGCTGTATATTTTTAAAATATTCAAAATTGAATAAACTACTATAAACATGTCATTTTCCGAAATATACAAATTTTTGATATCGTCTTGACTTTGAATTTTATATTTTTTAAACCACTTTATACTTTCAATAAAAAAATATTTTTTTTATTATAAATCAAAATCATTTTTCCGGAATTTATCCACAAACATGAATTATGTTTTTCGATTAGATCTAATGATTTGATTAACGATAAATTTGACATTGAAAAAAAACAAGACTCAAAAATGTACTTGATCGTGTTAGACAAGCAAAACTGAAGATACAACCCTAAAAATGCAGTTTTTGTACAAACAAAGTGGTTTATCTCTGTTTTAAATTAATAAAGAATGGATACAAACCTGATCCAAAAATTTATTGGGTCAATTAATTTTTATCGCCATTTCATTCCGTACTTTAGTCAAATAGCCGATATTCAGATTACTTGGTTAGAATATTAAATTTATTTTATTTTATTTTTATGTGACAACACTTTAGTAAAAAGTTTTTCATTCATTATTATGCTTCGAATGAATAATTTGGTGCCGTACTCTCACAACTTCATGATTGAGATTACAGACCGATTGCTTTTGAAAGTCGCCGACTCACCCAAACCGAAAAAAGTTACAAAACATCCGAGAAGGAAGCGGGTGCTGCTCTTTGGTCCTTGAAATATTTTAATGATTTTACACAAGGCCTTGAAGAAGGGTTATTCACTGACCACCAACCGGTAACAACATTCAAAGTTAACATAGACACGTCAATTTGACTAATTAAATAACTGGCATGTTTTTTTTTCTTTTGTATTTTTTTGTGCTTTTTTTAAAATTTAAAATGCCGAAAATATGATAAAGGTACATAAATAAAAAAGATACCTTTTAATAGAAAAATGTCAATACTTTTTGGATCTTAAATCATAACATTAAGAAAAGTCTAATTATACACGAATAATTGAGTAAATTTAAAAATATTGATGAAAAAAAGAAATTTTGTTAAGTTTATTTCATGTTATTTTATCTTTTGAAAATCTTTGCTCTCAGAGAAAAATAAAAAAAGATAAAAATAGAACAAGATAAATTAGTTAATTAGTTTTCAAAATTATTCGTCAAAAATTTTAGAAACTTTAATTTTGTGCCAGTATCAGAATGTCTTCAGTGATTAGTCAATTTTTTAGTATGGATTATTCGATATTCCATCAGAAGGATCAGTCAGATATAAAGTATATTTATTTAGCGATTAGTTGAGTTATTTTTTTAATGATTTTGACGACACGATTTTTAAGATGGTTCGATTTTAAGCACCCATGTTTGTCAACCGAAAGATCGTTATTCAATTATGACGAACTAATTTAAAAAGCAAAAGATTTGCTTCGTTAATTTTCTTGCTGTTTTTTTTAATAAAAACATTTTAAAGAACTCTTTTTGATCTTTATCCAATTTCTAAAAAAGCATCAGACTTACTAAGTTAAAAAAAACGCGTACCGAAAAAAAACAAAATGTAATTGACTCAATCGAATACAAGTAAATTTATTGAATTGAAAATCATTAGCTCTCTTAATTTATTTTTATGCTTTAAATAAGGTTTCGTTTTTTAAAATCGATTTAAGATCAAATGTCCTTTTTTTCTTTGTTATTACGTTTTGATCGAAAAACAAGCCCCATTTTATTCGATAATGTTTTTACGTAAATGAAAAAGCTACTTAATTTTCTTTCTGGTCAAGTTTTTTTTGTGTTCAAATATGGTTAGACACCGAATAGTCAATTTAAATGAGAATCGTAAATTTTTTTGCGGTCCTGTCGAGTTTGTTTTCAAGAAATATCGAATACCAATTACATCTCTGTATCTTAATCAAAGTATTGCTACCCTATATAACCGTATATTAAAAATCGAATTGAAAACAAATAAAGCTCATACGTTCGAATAAAAATCAAACCGTTTTCTCTTAAATCTTACTATTTAAATTTCACAAGTGTGAAAACTAAAAAATTAACTAAAATAAAATATCAAACGGAAAAACTTTCTCAAGTTGAATGAATCATCTAGAATGGTCCAAAAAATCTTCAATAAAATGAACACGATCAGCAAGTTGTAAAAAACATTAATTATTCCAGTGAATATTGGATTGGCAATTAACATTTTTTGAAGCTCAAATTTTCCTTAAATCAAAAAAAATCCCGTCTCCATTGCCATCAAAAATGATGAATACTACAGACAACCCTCAATTATAGACCAAGTACATTAACTGAAAAAAAGCAAGCCAAATAATTGCAAATATAATTACGAAATTAAAAATTCTCGTAAACCATGTTTCAATGTATCACTCAACATTTGGATTCGGTTGTTATAATTCAATAGTTTAAAGAAAAGTTTTTGGTTAACGGTTTTTGGGGCCAATAAGCTAAGGGTTATAATAGACATTTTAAAGAAATTAACAAGACAAAGATATCCTTGCAATTTATTTTTATAGAATGTACGCTTCGGAAAAAATATTCGAACTCATTAAAACAAATGATTCAAGTAAACCAATAAATTTGCAGAGTATGTCTTATTTTAATGAAGTTTTATCGTATCTTTTTGCATTTTGTGCAGCTCTAGGAACTTTAAAGTTCTTTAAACTATTGAATTATAACAACCGAATCCAAATGTTGAGTGATACATTGAAACATGGTTTACGAGAATTTTTAAATTTCGTAATTATATTTGCAATTATTTGGCTTGCTTTTTTTCAGTTAATGTACTTGGTCTATAATTGAGGGTTGTCTGTAGTATTCATCATTTTTGATGGCAATGGAGACGGGATTTTTTTTGATTTAAGGAAAATTTGAGCTTCAAAAAATGTTAATTGCCAATCCAATATTCACTGGAATAATTTATGTTTTTTACAACTTGCTGATCGTGTTCATTTTATTGAAGATTTTTTGGACCATTCTAGATGATTCATTCAACTTTATACGGACCGAAGCAAGGCAAAAGAAAAATGACTTTGAGATAACCAAGTACATAAAAGAAATAACGTATTCGTTAATTGGCAAAAATAAACAAAAAAAGTATCGTGTTGAAGTAATTCAGAGTGATACTTACATGGATAAAATAGACATTTTAAAGAAGTTAACAAGACAAAGATATCAGTAGATATTACAAATGTCTATCCTTTCTCAATGAAAATTATACATAAAAATTCTAGCCTGATCAAGAAAAATGCGAACTTTAGTTTAAGTATCTCATATTATAGCAGCGCACTAAAAGGCATTGCTTGATAACATGAGAGCTCTGGAGGGTCCAATATTTTTACTTCCCCAATTTTGGACAAATTTCATAAAAAGTCGGTTCGAAAATATTTTTGGAAAATTATTTTTTTTGCATGGAGTGTCTAAAATTTAAAACAAGTAATAATATGGAGAAGCCTATTATAAGTTTGCAAAGAGTGTCTTTTATGGCATAAATTTGGGCGCGGTTTAATTTAGTTTATTAGCAAGGTGTTCTTAAATTCATAAATTCATCGCCTTTGATTCTTAAATTGAAGTCCAATATTATCTACTTGACAAATAAACATACGAAGTATACGAAAACAAGGCATGTTAATTTGTATTCACTAAAATTTCTGATTTCATCACCAATTTTTCTTAACATGTCTAATTTTGAAATCGATGTTCTAAAAGTTCTTATTCGATTTAAAAATTCTAATCAATCATAAAATTTCTACTTTTAGTCACAATCTTTCAAAAGAAGCTTCTCGATTTTAGGGCTCACCAAAACATGCTAAAGAGGCTTGCATCGAAACTGCGTCTATAGTTAGGAAAGAATTTTTTTTATGAATGATCCAATATTATGCGAACAAGTAAATAATTAGAGGTCGCTGGCTTCCTATTACAGCCAAACCTCGTTAATCCGTATGAAAAAAGCCCCATCAAATCGTCATACGGATTAAAATATACGATTTAAGGAGGTATTTTCTATTGAAAGGAATTACAGGTGTTCTTAAATTCATAAATTCATCGCCTTTGATTCTTAAATTGAAGTCCAATATTATCTACTTGACAAATAAACATACGAAGTATACGAAAACAACGTATGGTAAAAAAAAGCTCATTAAAAAAAGTATTTTAGACTCTTTCTCATTTTAATCATTCAGAGGCCTTCTAAAATTCATGTATTGAACATTCTTAAACTGGTTCTTGAAATCTAGGGGAAGACGTTTCGCACTTGTGAACCCCAAACACAAGAGTTTAATGACTTAAACTTTAACTTTTTAGAAAATTTCCAGTTTAAAAAGTCCAAATGAATGTTTGAAAGTGACTGAAATGATAAAAAGAAACGAGAAGAATTTTATTTATTTTTTTAAAATTATTAACAAAAAAAAAGGTTTTAAAAATTGTTTTTTTTTTAAATGTTTCTTTCAATATTGAACAAAAAATAAAGATAAAAATTTTTGGACTATACAAAACAAATTAGGTGAAGGTTCCAGTCTTAAAGACAAATAGGTTTATACTAATAACTAAATAAACACGCTAAAACTAGCCACTTGTTCTTAATTTCGTATTAAGTGTATCATGTTGTGTTTTTTGTTACTTAACTAGAATATCCCCTTAATGGTAAACTTCATAATGTTCTTTATTTGAAATACTTTTGCGCTCTGATTGGTACTATTACTATTATTTTGTTTTAACTGTGTTTTGGTAATTTAAAAATTAGCTAATAGCTCCATTGGCCTCGAATCTAAGAAGCACATATCAAAACCATTGACAAATCTCCTCTTGGTCTTATTCCTTTTTTAATGAGAGAAAGCTTTCAATAGGAATTCGAGTTCTCCTATATTAAACTTGTCGTAGATCAATCAGTCGCGTACCCAGACACTTTTGGATAGTGTAATGAAGTTCTGTGTGGAGAATATCACTACATACTTTTGTCAATATTTAACTTAAATCACCGGCATTGTAAACAACAAACGGCACTTATTATATTAAAAAAATTTCTAGCTCGGTCACCTTCAAGTTATATCACTCCCAATTTTAATGAAAAATGGGATGATTTGAGTATGAGTTGACTGGAAAAAAAAATAAGAGGGCGTGGCTAGCTTTGAGGAATAAGGAAACACTTTACGTCAATGGAGCAACGTGACTGAGAATAATAGACGATTGGACTAACACGTACGCATCATATTTCAAAATCTTGTTTTTAACAATCTTAGGACTTCATTAAGTACGAATTTAAATTTGAGGTGATGTATGATCATCTAGACAAACGGACTATGCACTCTAATTAAAAGAAGAATAATGTTATTTTAGTATATTATAGCATCAAGCCTCTTCCCTCTGGTCATGAGTGTGTCCAAGAATAAATATTCATCGTTCTAATGTTTCAAATTACGATTACAAAACGATTCAATTACTGCCTCGATAGTCTTAGACTATTACCTTTCTAGCAATACCTTTAAATCATTAGCTGTAAAGTTAATTAATCATTTTATGTTTTATTCTGTCGATTCATATTTCAAAGAAATTGATATAAAAATTCTTTAAATAAAAATCAGGTAAATTACTGATAAAAAAAGGATAATTGATTAATTGATTTCTGAATTTTTTTTTCGAAAAAAAAAACAAAGCAAACGTTGTATAAAAATCAAGAAATTACTGACAAAAGAATAAAAAAAGGTAATTGATTAACGTGGGAGAAATTTTTAGACCGTGAGAAAGTTTTTCCGTTTGATATTTTATTTTAGTTAATTTTTTAGTTTTCACACTTGTGAAATTTAAATAGTAAGATTTAAGAGAAAACGGTTTGATTTTTATTCGAACGTATGAGCTTTATTTGTTTTCAATTCGATTTTTAATATACGGTTATATAGGGTAGCAATACTTTGATTAAGATACAGAGATGTAATTGGTATTCGATATTTCTTGAAAACAAACTCGACAGGACCGCAAAAAAATTTACGATTCTCATTTAAATTGACTATTCGGTGTCTAACCATATTTGAACACAAAAAAAACTTGACCAGAAAGAAAATTAAGTAGCTTTTTCATTTACGTAAAAACATTATCGAATAAAATGGGGCTTGTTTTTCGATCAAAACGTAATAACAAAGAAAAAAAGGACATTTGATCTTAAATCGATTTTAAAAAACGAAACCTTATTTAAAGCATAAAAATAAATTAAGAGAGCTAATGATTTTCAATTCAATAAATTTACTTGTATTCGATTGAGTCAATTACATTTTGTTTTTTTTCGGTACGCGTTTTTTTTAACTTAGTAAGTCTGATGCTTTTTTAGAAATTGGATAAAGATCAAAAAGAGTTCTTTAAAATGTTTTTATTAAAAAAAACAGCAAGAAAATTAACGAAGCAAATCTTTTGCTTTTTAAATTAGTTCGTCATAATTGAATAACGATCTTTCGGTTGACAAACATGGGTGCTTAAAATCGAACCATCTTAAAAATCGTGTCGTCAAAATCATTAAAAAAATAACTCAACTAATCGCTAAATAAATATACTTTATATCTGACTGATCCTTCTGATGGAATATCGAATAATCCATACTAAAAAATTGACTAATCACTGAAGACATTCTGATACTGGCACAAAATTAAAGTTTCTAAAATTTTTGACGAATAATTTTGAAAACTAATTAACTAATTTATCTTGTTCTATTTTTATCTTTTTTTATTTTTCTCTGAGAGCAAAGATTTTCAAAAGATAAAATAACATGAAATAAACTTAACAAAATTTCTTTTTTTCATCAATATTTTTAAATTTACTCAATTATTCGTGTATAATTAGACTTTTCTTAATGTTATGATTTAAGATCCAAAAAGTATTGACATTTTTCTATTAAAAGGTATCTTTTTTATTTATGTACCTTTATCATATTTTCGGCATTTTAAATTTTAAAAAAAGCACAAAAAAATACAAAAGAAAAAAAAACATGCCAACTGATAATAATAGTTTTGATGCAAAATTTTTTTAAAGTTTTTGATCTCGTAAATCGTTTGAGTTTTTGAAAGGAACAGTGACGTTATTATAATTTTTTAGGTACATAAGCTAATTTTATGAAATCGTTCCCAACTAACACGAGTATGGCCTTTGTTCTCTAATTTTATAGAATTTAATACAATTCTCGGTCCAACTAAGGAAATCTGTGTTAAACCTGAAAGAATACTCTTTTTAAATTGTTATTGTCTACTTAAATAATTAACGGAATCAGTTCTTATTTTCATACCTAAATTTTATAAACAAAAAATGTTTACGTTCTATTTTAAAAAATTAATTCTGTCATTTTTTATAATTTTTAAAATGATAATTTATTAATTCATTTTTTTTTAGTAATAATTGTTTCAAATGGGGAGCTCAGTTTCAATATTTTGTTAGAAAAAATAAAACAAGAACTCAAGTAGTTAGAAATTTGTATTAACATTTTAGAGAATTATTATCAAAATTTCAAGTTTTTTGTGATTGCAAGTGTTTTTGACAAACTGGCAACATCATCTGTTGTAAATTTAACTTCTTCGAACGTTTTTTTAGGGTTGGAAATCCAGATGGTCAAAGGAGGAGAATTGAGAATTTAAAATGGGTTTATTCTACTAAAGCGATTCAAACCATGTTGCAAGAAGATTCAAATGGTCATTTTTCTTAGAAATTCATTTTATCTTAGAAAGATAAAAGAGTTTGAGATCACATTAGAAAAAGGGAGAGACAGAGAGAATGAATGTCAAAAAGAAATGAAATAAAAAAAGATATAATTAATTGTTTTAAAAAAACTTACTGTTTGTTTGTTTTTTAGTCAAATTCACCTTTCAAATATGTCTTCCTCAAGACCTTTGATAACTGCTTCTTCCAGTTAGCTTCGCAGGCTGAATTGTATCCTAGCATTCTTTATATGGATAGGCTCAATTGTCTCATCAATTTCCTGCTTTACCTTACAGTCCTTCAACTTCCCAATTTTGCTATTAAGATTTGTAATAATCAATTGTCTTGCACTCTTACCGTAATCTCGCGACCACTACTCTAAGAGCTAAGTCTAAATTTGGGTTTGCTCTATAGGGCTTTAATCCCATCGAAACCATGTTATAACATTTTTTTTTTTATTCTAGAACAATGGTAAGATCCTGTCTTTATACTTAGAGTAAAGATATATTTCACGTAATTTGTGGTAAAAATTCAATAATTTAGGTAAATTTTAGCAAAATCCTCCTATCAAAACACCACTTTATTAATAGAATTAACTCGGATTTTAAAATAAATCTAAATTTTAATTATTTTTAATATTTGAAGTTAACTCCGCAATTTTTTTGATTTTTTTTAATTTTCTTTAGACTAAAAGCGGATATTTCGCTAGAATAAAAGTCAACTTTGGTCTTTACTCTAAGTATAAAGACAGGATCTTACCATTGTTCTAGAATAAAAAAAAAAATGTTATAACATGGTTTCGATGGGATTAAAGCCCTATAGAGCAAACCCAAATTTAGACTTAGATCTTAGAGTAGTGGTCGCGAGATTACGGTAGGTATCAATAATTTTCACCACTTTAAATTTCTCAGCCTTCTCAAACAAGATCAGACATCTCTCATTGCCGTCTATCACCGCAATAATCGCTACAACTTCAACCTTACCATCTCTTATTGATGCTTTATTTCTCCAAAAAAACAAATCTGAACTGGATTCTAATAACTATTCATATTGTGTGTTACTTCTTTAAGTCTAAGCCTCCCAGTCAAACAAAATTTCATGTACATTCTATGTTGGAGCTTTATGTCACATGTATGTGATTATTTCTATCTCTTTTATGTGGCATACATGTGAATGCTTAGACATACATTTATGTATCATTCATGTACAAATAGCTTTACAGAATTTCGAAGGAAGATTTTAAAATTGAAATGAATATTCATCATTATCTGATAGGCTTTAATGGCTTAATTACTAATTTTTGGACTAAAAGTTTCAAAGTTTATGCTCAGTTTTCTTTTTGATCAGGACAAATATATAAAACGAAAATAAACTTTTCAGCTTAGGTCTCTTTAACCAAAAAAAAGGTTTTATTTGCTTGTTGGTTTATATCTCAGATGGAAGCTATAAGAAAACAATTAAAACAAAAAAAATTAATAAAACTTTAATAAGCCGATTCACAAGAAGATTTTAAAACTTGTTATATTTCATTAATTTATCTTAAAGAAAAAAAAAATAAGAATTTATGAAATCCGTTATTTAAAAAAAAATTATAGATTACTAATTCGAAAATATTAAACAAAAAAAATGTCTTTGTATTATTTTAAATGAAACAAAAATTAAAAATATTGCATACATGTATTATAAATTTTTTTTGAATTTGAACTTTTTACTTTATTAGGCGGAGCTATTTCTAAGTTAAATAAAAATTTGACTTTCCTCCTCTCTCCTTTGCAATTCACTTACTGAAAAAAAATAAGCCACAGGAGTGTAACATAGAATAAATTAATATATTTTTATTACATACAATTACAGGAGTTTGACATACAAAAATTGTATGTCGCATACTTTTACATATATGTAGAATGCATGTCACATATTTTTTTGTTTGACTGGGCTTTTATTCATTTTGTTAAACACCGTTTAATTTATTACATTCATTAGAAACATGTATTAATAAACCACTCCATATTCGTACCATTAACCGTGAAATTAAGCTTTGGTAACCAAAAAACAACTAATAGCAAGAATGTACCCTGGGTTGTCCTTCTGGTTTAAGCAGTTCACCGTTTAGTCTATTCACGCCCTTTGATCTTGAAACTTTCTCAAAACGATACATTTTCTAACAAGAGTTAAAACTCTTTCCCTTTGCAGGAAAAAACTTTATACCAGGTTTGTGTTGTCTGCCACAGTTACCACATCTCGCGCCTCATAGCTCAAAACTAGACTTAGTTTCAAATCCAGCTTTGTAAGAACCCTTTTATGAACTATTCGCAGCAATCATTTTATGTACTCCTTCCATCTACAAAGCTTCTATTCTCAACGCCTCAATTGCTCTTCCATCCTCAATTAAGCTCTCGAAAATCATACTCCTATCTGACAGTACTCTCTTTCTGGCAAAATCAAATTTTGTTTTCAATTTTTTTAAGAATTTATTTTTTTATACAACTTAATCTAAAGTATCAGAAGTTTCTTTACCCTCTAAAATTTTCTATCATCAAAATAAATTTGGAACATTAGCTTATTAATTTTTTTCATAATTCATTTTAATGAAATAAAAAAAAAAATTTAAATTAAAAAACCTTAAATTATTGATATTTTTAATGATATTATATATTTATTTTCTTAATACAGTGATGGCAAAGGTTTTCGAGCAGACCGACAAATGTCAAATGCTTTCTGAAAAAAAGTATTATATTTTTCCGTAAGACTTGTAATTTTTATCCTTGATTAACAAGACTACGTACGTTAACAACTTTTGATGTCCAAATCGATCGAGTAGAAGAATTTTAGACTTTTTTTAAGGATTACTTTCAACTTTCATCGATACGTTCATCTTTTGAACTCTTGTTTTCTTTTGATATAATTTAGTTAATTTATTTGTTGGTAATTCAAGAATTTAATGGACTAACGTTCGCAGAAAGGTTTTTAATGGTTAAAGTCATTCTTTAACCTTCATGAACGTTCATATTTAGCTCTAATGAAAAAGGACAAGTAAAGGTTTCTATTTCTTGAAAAAAAAAGTGTTAGAATGAGATTTTTAGGGACAATTTAAGAGAGCTAAAAATAAAAGTCATAAAGGTACCATGACTTCTTGTAAGTCGGTTAATCTGTTAAAGATGATATTAAAATAGGAGATTATGAAATAATTTTGTAATGAGACTATTTGGTTGTTGTTGACGTGTTCTGAGCAATTCTTAGGTGTCTCTGATGATAAAGGGATTTCAGTTAAATGCTCAGCTATTAGTTGTTTGAGCTTAAGCGTAAAACTCTTTGATCTGTCCAGTCTTAGCTAGACTTTATAGTAACTTCAAAATTATTTTTCCAACAAAAAACTTTAAGTAATTTTTTGAGGAACTCTTAAGTTAAGCTACAAATTATTGACACGGTTAATAAGAACGGGAACCTTGCTTGAAACTCTACCTTAAGTTGGAACGGTTACGAACGGAACGTTACGTTTTCACTAAAAGTTAATGTTAATGATAAGTAATTATGAAATTATGTCAAGCACTGAACCTTGCCGTCCAAAATTGAGCAAGATAGCTTTTAGAAACTCCTTAATCCGTTTTTTAACAATTTGACCTTACTTGTCAATTTTGTGATATAATACTCAAGTGACCACAATTTCCTTTACCGTAAATAACCAATGGTGGCAAAATGATACCAAATTTTACAAATTCAATAAGTAAGTGTTTCCATTAATAAAGAATCGAATAAAAAGCGTATTTAAGAAATACTAGTAGAAACCCTTAATGGTAAACATCATAATTTTATTTCTTTGAAATACCTTTGTGCTCTGATTGATATTTTTGTTATTTTGCTTTTAGCTATGTTTTGATTTCGTAAAATATTAGCTAATAGCTCCATTTGGCCTCGAATCTAAGAAGCATCCAGACTCTTTTGGATAGTGTTGGTACATTCTACGTGGAGGGGATACTTAATTTAAGATTTGAGACTCTTTAATTTAAGATACCAAAACACAGCTAAAACAAAATACAGTCAACTTACACTTATATCACTTTATACTTATTTCACTATTTTACTTAAATCACCGGCTTTGTAAAGAACAAACGACACTTATTTCATTAAAGATTTTCTAGTTCTGTCACCTTCAAGTTATATCACTCCCAAGTTTAAGGACAAATGGGATGATTTCAGTGTGAGCTGACTGTAATTAAAATATTGGGGCGGGGCTAACATTGAGAATTATGGAAAAAATTTGCCCCAATAGAGCGGTGTCACTGAGGACAATAGACGATTGGACGAACACGTACGCATCATATTTCAAAATCTTGTTTTTAACAATATTAGGACTTCATTAAGTACGAATTGAAATTTAAGATGATGAACGATCATCAAGACAAACGGAGTTAGCAATCTAATCAAAAAGGAGAACAATCTTATTTTTGTTTATTTTTGCATCTATTAACTATCTATCGAGAGTCTTAAACCATTACCTTGTTAGAAATACCTTTACATATTTAGCTGTAAAGTTAATTAATCATTCCATGTTAATTGATTAACGTGGGAGAAATTATTTGACTGTGGGAAAATTTTTTCGTTAGATATTATATTTTAGTTAATTTTTTAGTTTTCATGTTTTTAATTTTTATGACAAAAGTTTTTTAACAGACCGTCAAATGACGTTATCTGACGGTCTGTTACAAAACCTTTGCCATCACTGTATATATTATTATAATATTATAGAAATAAATATAATATATATTATTATAAAAACTATTTTTACCTTTCTTTATTATTTTCATTGAATTATCATTTTATTAATCTATTAGTCTAATACAGTGTATCCTCGATTTTGTGCTCTTGCAATTTTCGTTTTTGGCAACTTTTCTGAATATATGGTTAAAGATGTCTTCGTTTGATTATAAATCTTTTCGAATTTGCCAACTTTAATTTTGACTATAACTTAGTTTGGGATTTATTCGTTGGTTGTTTACTTTGAGACAGTCTTGAAATGATAATGAAAATAAAGAGGTTTAAAATTTCAAGGACATAGATTAAGAGTTCTGTATTCTTTAAAAAAAAATTATTTAAAAAACTTAAAACTTTTAGTTAACGAAAACCAAACAAAAATTGGTTTTTTAACGTTTCAACCCAAACATAGGTAAACAAGCGTTAATTAAAAAAAATGAAAGTAAGAAAAACTACAAAATTCTATTTACATTTTTTGGAACAAAAAAATTCTAAAGAAGGATCAAATTTTTTTGGTAGGCAACTTGGACACGAAAAGCTGATCGTTAATCAACTATGTCGCATTCTTTTTTTGTTTTTTCTGAGTTTTTTCTAATTCTTCATCTTCAAATTAACATCTGGTTTTGTTAGAAACTATCAATTATTTTGGTCGTGCAGGAACTTGCTCTAAGGGAAGATAATCTTGTGCTTCTATCGATTCAAAAAATAATAAACCCAATCTCAACCAGGACAATTATCTTTTAAACAATCGGTATAATGTTGTTCGTCAGAAAGTTCTCGACTTTGTCTATAATAAGTTGATAATTTAGTCCATGGTCCCATACGGCAAGTTTGGTGCAACTTCAACTAATAATATTTCGAACTGTTTGCGCAACCATGGAGACATTATTTACTCGATCGCATAAAATTGAGTATGGTACCACGTATCGTTCAGATACTTTATCCTTGTTAGGCGTTTGGTTTTTCATGATTTTTCATTTAGTATTTAGATTTTTTCTAGGCATTTTAAATTTCAATTCTTAGATAAAATTTTTCAAGGATTTATTTATTTTAAATAACTGAAAGTTGAGATTAAGTGTGTAACCCCAATCAAAAAAAAAGTCGTAGAATTTTAAAAAAATGGGATAATCAAAAATCGATTTAGTTTTTTAAAATTTTGATTTCAGATTCGGACTTTTCATAAAATTCTTTTACGAAAGTTTAGTTTCTAATAAAACAAATTCTCATTTTTTTTTGAAGCTTTAACTTTTTATCTTGTTTTTTGATATTTTTGAATATTGTCAAAAAATAAAAAGAGATTAGAAAAAGTATAATCATAAATAATTTAATAAATATTATATTATATGATTTATTATATAATCTCTATTATATGAATTTTTTTATTTCGAAGAAAATATTGAGCTGTTT
Organism: Brachionus rubens; assembly: GCA_022207745.1. Classification (NCBI taxonomy): domain Eukaryota; kingdom Metazoa; phylum Rotifera; class Eurotatoria; order Ploima; family Brachionidae; genus Brachionus; species Brachionus rubens. The sequence continues at coordinate 4,765,591 of JAJVHD010000003.1, read as the reverse complement.
TTTAGTAAATTTAGTTTAAAAAAGGCATAACGGTTTTACCCCGTATACGGTTCAAGACGTATTCACTTTGTTTGACAACATAATTTTACTGAATTTAATGTTATTTATGCAATAGTTTTCATATAATTTTTGTTGGAAATTTTCAATAAGAAAATATCGATAATTGATTTTTTCGTTTTTCTAATTATGTCTGATTAATTTATCAAGATAATTGATTAAACTTTCTGAGATGGACGCTTGCTAAAAAGAAATAGAAGAGAATTTTTATCTTAAAAAAGGCCCTTTTCCCACTAAAGATTTTCTTTGGTATTTAACTTTAATAAAATTATTGAATTGGATTTTTTCCAAATCTTACGACGACAACGTATGAGTTAAAAATTGCTACTAATAACAGTCAGTTATCGTTATGTGGTATTTTACTTATTTTGATGCAAGCTTTCATTTTGTATATTAAGATTGACTAAATCAGTTTTTAAAATTTTTGTTTTTTAAGATTTGCTTTTGTCAACCTTTTTTGGTTTAAACAGATCGATGTAAAAATCGAGGATACACTGTAATGGATTTGATAATTTTGGTCATTAAGAGTGTTATCAAAACTTATTCGATGACGATTAATAATTTACATCGAGTATTCTTTTTATTCATTTTTGACCTAAACGTATTTAGAAAAGAATCCTATGTTAAGACCACTACTCGTAACATGGATTCATCGATTTAAATCATAAAAATGACTTAATATTTTATATGCTTCATTAAACTTCTTGCACATTTCATCATTACTTTTATATTTCATTCTCAACAACGATGGCTTCTTAAAATTTGTGGTGTAATTTCTTTTGTTAACTGCATAAAACTGATACATGATTCACAACTTGCGATTGTCAGATTATTTGGCTCTCTTCGTAAATCGACCATTTGTTCGTTTGTTTTAACTTCTTGTTTTCAGGCTAAATCTCGTATCTTCAATTCCAATTTGTCTGAATCCTGTTTTTAAATAAAGTTCTTCGTTGTTCCCAGTCAAGACATTGTTGCTGAATCAACGATGATCATCGTCGAATTTTTAAAAAAACAGAACATTTGACGATGAACTTTTTTAAATTTAAATTTTTACAAAATTTTGTTGATTTTCGTCTAAATTTCATCACAATCGCCAATTAGATTTTTCTCTACATTTTTGACTCCTCCCATAAATTATATATTAATATATTAAAAGTGAAAAGGTAATTCAATTATTTAATTACATACGTTACATGTAATACATATGTATATAACAAGCTGCAATAGACATTTTTTTTGTCAGTTCGAATTTTTCATAATTTCTTGTATTTTAAAACTTATCAAAATAAAAAAAAACTTGAGCTATCAAACTTTTAATAGTTCCTCTTGAGTTGATCGTGAAATTTTGTAAAAATCGCGGTAATAAATTTTTTCCGATTAATTCCTTTGATTAATTTATTTTTATTTTAGATATTTTTCAAAAAACTGAATCAAAAAAAAAAAAAGACGGCTAAAATATTTTCAATCTATTATTGCCCTGCTTACCTAAGGCTGGGAACTTGACTTTACTTAAGTTATTTGAACCGATTAATTTACTAATTTTGCCTTCTTTACCATAAGAAAGGCAAGAAGCCTGTATCCTTCTTAGTTGATAAAGACCAGTATACGAATTATGAATCTTTAAACTACTTAGCTTCCTCCGAACACATTTATGAGATAAGAATATATCTACACGATGCTGGGTGTAGTGAAGGTTCACCCATCCCGTAATGGGGATCTTTTCTAGGACCGATATTTACTTAATATTGTGGCTATGGTCATGCTGTGGCGGCGCCACAGTAAAAATTTTGCGAACTAAAACTGTTTTGAAACCTCTCCTTTTAAATTAATTAAAAAATTTCAGTTAAAATATTAAATAGTAATTTCAAAGTCTTTCGATACGATAATTCACTCCTCTTCCTCTCTTGTTTTTTATTGTTTATTTTTATTTTCGGCAACAATTAAAGCCAATTAATGAATGGGTTTTTTCACTCGAGACAATTTTTATTTTGCTTTCACTTTTTTTATTCCTTCTAATACTGCATTGCTAGGGAAATAAAGGCCTACCGTCCAACCAGTGGGTAGCTAGACAATTTCAGATGAGCGGCTCATCCAAAGGGGTCTCAAAAATAGATGGAAATTCCAAATTCTTCTTAAACATACTTAAAGAGGAAAAACGCTTGATTGGTTATGTTTTTTGCTTAAAATACAAAATATTCATACCCAAAAATACCGGAACCCTAAACTATTATCGTAATCCAGGCGATGATACCCCGATTAAATATCTTTCAAAATGTTCGTGAAGATTTTGTTCGAATAAGTCTCGATTATAGAACGTATGTACATGAATGTAAGTTTATGAAAGTAAGGGGTCCTATACCCCCTCCCCTCACACACTACACATAACTTCGCCACACTATCCAAAAGTGTCTGGCTACGCCACTGCTGACGAGTGTTGGTCTAGTAGACTTCCCATCCTTATAGGTTTTTCTTAGAAAGCTTTCGGAATCAGAGCTATGTTTAGTTAACTCAAAAGATCTTATAGGTATCGTACCCAACGATCTTATCACCAAATAACAGCTATTTCTATAGCTATATTTCATTAACGCTTTTAATTGAAAAAGGTAAATTTTTGAGAAATTCGACACTTTTCATCGAAATGTCGACGTCGAAATCCGAGAAAATCGGCCCGATCGCATCGTTGAATCATCGTTTTTTTCATCACATTTTCAGCGATGCTGCATCGAAACTGTCTTGACTGGGTTTGTCATTCAGTTTAAGGTATAATGACATTTGAATCTGAATTACTTGAACAAGTTGTTTTGGCATAGGTAAGAAGACATTTATCAGAAATAGCTGACCAAGTTCGATCCAATGATTCACAATCACATTTATTATTCCTACATACCAAACCTAAATATGATTGACAGTGTAAGTCTTTATCGCAAATCTCTAAATAAGTTTTCTTCTGGCCACAAGTTGAAGTTGTGTTTTCAAAATACTCATTTGATCCACACACACACATTTGATTTGAGTTACAAGTCATTGGTGTTAAACACATCACATCACTCGAACATTGAGCAATCTCACCGACTCGTGGGACACATTTTAAACCATCGAAATATTCAGTTGAGCTACAAACACATTGAGAACCCATGCATTGTGTTAATTGTGAGTCTAAACATTCAATCGATGAAACGCATTGTTGATTAAAGTTTTTCTTTTCCTCACATTTTATTCCGTTCCAGTAATAAAGACTACTATTCGAACAATTACACTTCCCATGTATGCAAACTGTAGATTCACTTAATGTTCTGCATTCATTATCTGCTAAACAACCATGACCATAATTTTTGGCTGGTACACAGATTGTTCCATTCCAGTATTCTTCAAAGGTCATGTTCCTTTTACATTCACACATTCCAATTAATAAAGTATTGGAACAATTGCAATCTTCAGCAATACAAATCAATTTCTTTGAATCATTACAATCCGAATCACTTGAACAAGTTTGGGCATAGGTTAGAAGACATTTTTTCGAAAGAGATGACCAAGTGTACTCGGATGAATTGCATGAATTTAATTGATTTTCCATGTTTACATTCGAAGGTATAGACACAGTATTAACGTCGAATTGGATATTTTGCAGATACCCTGTAAAAAAAAATGCTAATAAAATCAGCATAATTGAGATTAGAGTACCCAAAAAACAAGTTAGTGAAGCAACGACACATTTATATCGTTTTATTCTTCTCAATTGCTTTCTTTTAGACTCTTCAGAAGATTGATCTTTCTGAACTAGTCTTGCCTCAGAGACTAAAATAATTTTAGGCCCAGATTTTTGCGAATTATTTTTCAATTTAAGATTCATTTTGTTTTTTTTTTACGGGAGAAATTGAAATATTTAAACTGGAAGTTTAATTTGAAAGAAACAATTTTGTTCTTAAAAAATAAAAACTTCTGAATTTAAAAGCAAACACATATTTATGCGTGAACACTTAAAAATAAAAGACTAAACATTTGATGTTTATTAAATAAAAAAACCAAAAAAAAGGTTCAAAAAATATATTTAATTTCTAAACATAAGTCTCGAAACTCGGTTCAGCCTCGATTCAGGTAGATCTACCTGAATAAAAATTAAAAAAAATTAACCCAACAAGTTTCAATCAAAAGCCTAGGGTAAATAATAAACTTTCCCATTAAAATTTACTACTTTAAACTTTACCCCACTTAGCAAAAGCTCTTGTTAAAAAATATCCCACTAGAACCACTCTATAGAATCCTTGAAAAAACAACACTCCCTTTTTGTCTAAATGAATACACGCGGGTGTAATATCTTTATTTTGAAAACTAGCTTTAAACAAAATATTTTAGGATGTTCAGCATCAAAAGTTCTTCAAAATGGTACCACCATTAACCCTCTGGTAACTTGATTGGAAGAAGCTATAATTTTTGTAAAGATATGTTCTTAGCGCTAAAAAGCTACCATTGACGCTGGGACCATTGTCGATGGGGTAAAAAAATTCCACTAAGATATACACGGTCGAAAACGGTAAAAATAAGTTTTTTTTCATTCAAACCGCATCTGCTCTTACGGGAACCGCAATATCCAAATTTTTTTTTGAATCAGCTTAGAGGCACTGATTATTTGAATCCGTGTTCAAGAGACAGTCGATTAATAATAATAAAAATATAAAAATTCTTAACGAATAGTTGTTTGTCCCTTGTCGCAATTGTAACTAGAGTGGGATGAAATACAAGTGGGAAAATTTCAATTAGAAGAGAGTTTAGTAGGGAATACTAAATCAAGCCTAGTGCAATATTTTTTATTATTGAGTAAACGAGAAAAAAGCATTTTCATTACCTTAATAGCAGAAAACTTAAATCATAAAATGATTGTTAAATAAGACTACCATTGCTGTTTGAACAGAAAAATTTATTTAAAATTAATTAATAATTAATGAAAAAGCTATGCTCGACTGGTAAGCAAATAAAAAAATAAAATGAGTGTTTTAAAAATTTTCAATATTTTGAATCATTCTTCTATTAATTTCAGTTTCATCTATCAAAATTCTAACCAATCTGGACACATTTATATCAAATGCGTCGAATAAATCTTGATATTTCATTACTTTATTAATGTCTTGTTTCTTTTTTTTAAAACTAAATTTTTTTTTCAGTTTTTTGAACAGCTCTTTAAAATACTCGACCAAAATTGATTCACTTTGAGCGTATTTACCCTCTTTACGAACATCATTAAATTGATCCATAATCAATGAATTAAACATGCTCAACAAAACAAACACGAGCAAAAGATAAAAAAAGAAACAATAAATCATTTGAGAACCTGACGGGTCTTTGGACCATTTTGTTGGTAATTTATTCAAACTCATTGAAAATGTTGTTTGCAATGTATTTGTAAAACTAGAGAACTCATTCGTCTTATCGTACTCTAACAAGTGCATTAGTTGTACAAACGCAAACCAATAGAACCCTAAAATTATCGAAAACATGACAAAACTTTTAAACCCAAATCTTAACGTTGAAATAAAAAACGATATGTTACGATTAAATTTGAACAAACGTAAAAATTTAAGGGTTCCAAAAAATGCCAAGAAGCCAATCTGCATCCCCAATACATCATTCCAATAACTCAACAATTGTAATTTTAAAACTTTTTTTGATTTGAGTCTTTCGAACAAATCGTCTTTGGCATGTTGTCGATAGACATAAATTGATAGAATAGACCAAGAAGACGCAAACACTGACCATTCAACATAGTTCCATAACTTTTTAAAATATTCTCTTTTCAACTTGAACATAGAACGTATTTCTTTTATCATCAAAAGAGTAATTAACAAAAAATATGTTACATCGAACACAATTACAAAATATTTTGTCCAAACTTCGGCTTCAATGAGATACACTGGAGAGAAAGAAGCTGATGTTAAAATTGCACCTGTAGGCAAAAATTCGAATAAAATTGTACAATAAGCGAATAAATTAACATTTTGATTGTAGATTGAAAATTCGAGAAATAGACCTCTTGTTTGAGAGTCTAACCATGAATACAATTCGAGACTGTTCAAATCTGAAGTTATGTTACCCAAATTCAAAGACTTGTCTATTTGATAAACATACCCACCGCCAAAAAAGTTGTAATATGACCCAGCATAGGGGTAAGTCTCGATTTGACTCGAACTTTTATATACAAAAGAGTCCGCTAGAGGATCAGAATTATTTCTATCCAAAGACCACTTAATACCGTAAGAACCTTTATCTTGATTTGAAAAATCGTAGTCAAAGTAGCATGTTTTATTAATTGTTTTACATTGTTCTTTTTGGACTCTTAATTGTCTCATTAAAGGATCTCCGAGGACATACGAGACATTATCGTATAAATACTTAGATCCTGGGTTAAGAGCAGGTAAGAAAATGGTCTTGATCCATTTAAACGTGTCATGACTTGTTCTAAATTGAGCTTTATTCAAAATTTGAGCTTTGAATAAAAATCTTAATGAGTTTTGAAAATGAAACGAATTCATGTCTTTGTTCATGTAAGACACAACGAATAAGATTACGAGAAAGACCGAGTACATGAATATTTCTTGTAAGATTTTGACAGCGAGTTTTTGTCGCGTAAATTTTTCACGTTTTGGATCATTCGATAAAAACGATCTTAAAAAATCTCGATTTGGACTTGTTGTTTCGATTTTTTCGGGTTCTTGTTGGAAAAAATCTTTCTTTGCTTCCTTTGTCTTGCGAAGAATGAACACGATTAGAATCGAGGTTGTGATTACTTGAAGTGGATGAGTAACAAAAACAGAAGATAAAAATGATACAAAAAAAGATGTCAACCATTTTTTAGCCTTGTCATCTCCAAACGATATACCTTTACTAATAATAAAGAAAAGACTCACACCAGCACATATGATTGATAAAATGTATGCTATTATTTTACACCACCAAGGAAGTTGTAATTTTTTTTGTGTCTCTATAGGAAATATTAAATTTTTAAATTTTGCAATATTTGACTTTCTAAGCGCATTTTCCAATCTATTGATTCGTGTCTTTCGTTTTTTTGATCGTCTGAAAAGTTGTATAAGCAAAAGATTTGGTGGAAAACAAATTAAATTGGTCATTATACCAATTCCGATTTGTTGTGTTGATAACATAAACGGTCCTAGATTAAAACCACCGACTTTATGGGATTTATCAACATCATAATACAAGACATTACCCAACATGGTGATTATTAAAAGAACAAATGCACACGTTAGACGATCGATACGTGTGAATGAACTTTGCGGGGGTCGTGCGAGAATCGAAAACCATAAATGATTGTCTTTTAGTTTGTCTTTTGACTTACGAGGTATTAGATATGAGAGCTTCTTTACATCTTCATCGCTGGCTACATTAAGTCGACGCTCAATTTTACCATCACCTTCATCAACTGCAAGCCTTTAACAAAAAAAAATATAAATTCAAAGTTTTTTTTTGGTATTAGCTTTATTAAAAATTCACTACGTTTCGGTTAAACCTACTTACAAGTTTGAATTGATTTTGTTGATCTACAACTGTTACAACATCAACAATACGTTTTTTTCCCTTCCTGATCTGGATCATAGATATTAAGGGTCAAATTTTTTAAATAACATTTTGACATGAGTTTACCCAAACTGAACTAGCAGGTAGTACAAGATAGGACTTATTTATTTATTTATTTCTTAATCGTATAGAAGCTATTTGTAGTGATCCAAACGACAAAGATTTCGAACACGAAAAATTAAAGAGCATCTCAGATAAAAATTAACATTAGGGGTGTCGGCTTTACTTTACTTTAGGAATAAAGTAAAGGTAGACCCTTTATTTCCTTTATTTTTTCTTTTATGCGTTTTTCTGCTTCAGAAGACTATATTTTAGTGTTTTTTGAAGGAAAAATCCATTTTCCGAGAAATAAAGGAAATAAAGGGTAAAACTTTACTTTATTGATAAAGGATAAAGGTTTGAAAAAAGCCTTTATTTTTGGCAAAACTTTAAAATACGCCTGTCAACATGATACTACGTTAAAATAACAAAGTTTCATTGAACTTTATTTTTTCTTTACTTTATTTTAAAAAAGGACCTTTAGTCATACAAATAAAGGAAAAAATAAAGTTCAATGAAACTTTGTTATTTTAACGTAGTATCATGTTGACAGGCGTATTTTAAAGTTTTGCCAAAAATAAAGGCTTTTTTCAAACCTTTATCCTTTATCAATAAAGTAAAGTTTTACCCTTTATTTCCTTTATTTCTCGGAAAATGGATTTTTCCTTCAAAAAACACTAAAATATAGTCTTCTGAAGCAGAAAAACGCATAAAAGAAAAAATAAAGGAAATAAAGGAAAAAGTGCATTTTCCTTTACTTTATTGGTAAAGTAAAGGGAAATATAAGTAAAGGCGACACCCCTAATTAACATCCTGTGAAAAAAAATAGAACGACAACTAACGAGAAAAACATGCTTGAGGAATATACAAAAGGTTCATCGTCCTACTGTTTGGAATTTGCTAAATATCACCTCAGAAGCTAAATGTCGCTTACTAAAAACTAAAAATGAAGACTAATCACTTTATTAGTTTATATTTAGTGCAAGTACTTTGGATCGTACAAAATAGGTTAAAGTAAACGAACTTTATCGTACCGGATTAACGAACACAAGAATTCAAAAGGACTGTCGTGCTGCCAGCATGGATCGAATGACTTGATGGATTATTTATTTATTTAATAAAAATTAATCTCCTATTTGTAGAAGTAAAGTCAAAATTAAGTCAAATTTAAACCTTAAATAACACTAAACTAACATTTACTAAAACAGATTCCATTTTAAATACAAAGTTAATCATTAAATTATCTATATTTTGGTCTACCATCCATTAAGTCGATTAAGCTTGATAATGGTAACTTCATTTTACCGAAACGTCATGAATTGTAAATAAAGTTTACACCAAAAAGTTATTATTTTAATTTGGTTTAAAAACTCGATCGAAATGTTAAAGCTTAAAACTTACCAATTTTCACATATAAAAGTAAAGGTCTTTTTTTGTTGTAAATCAGTTACAAAAATGTGATTCAAAAACCAGGATGCATCGCTTCGAGTCTGTCCTGAATTGTCATGTAGGATTGTACACATATACAAATCTCCTAAAGGTCTTTGAACTGGAATTATAAACGTGTCTACTCCACTCTGTCTAAATAACCATTTATTATTATTTTCATTATTAGTTCGAAGTTTTTTCATTTCAGAATCAGCAAATTCTCCTGTTAAATTCAAATAAACGTTTGATTTTGTACCGGCTTTTGTTCGAGAACCGGTAAAAATGCTAACTTCATAAAAATAATTTGCGTCAAAATCAGAAAGAACATGAATTCGATTCTTTTTTTTGTCCATCTTATCAAAGAATAGACAAACCACAGCCAAGAGAACGTATAATATACCAATGACTATTACTGTCGTGTAAATTGTTTGATTTTGTTCAAACGATGAATTTGCAAATACTTGGCCAAAATTTATCTCGCTTGGGAGAATTAGGAACCCTCCTGCAAAGTCGGTCAAATGGGTCGAAACACAATGAGTCTCATGTAATGATGATTCTGAAACATCAAGACCATTTGATAACCATTCTCCACTCATCGGATCGATAAAATAACAACCAGACGAGTAAATACGGTAGGAAAAGTTGTGTTGAATAGTCATGTTATTCAACTCACTGATACTTAGTCCAATAAAGTCACTCGTCAGATACCGATTGTTCATTGACATATTCGTAGATACCCGATAATAAGACTCATTTCCATCTTCTATCAAGTCTTGCTTACACAATACTTGCGATAGATCATATTTTGTATCAAACGGGTATCCGTTGTATCTAATCAAAACAAGGTACTCAACACTTTCGTTTTCGGGTCTAAGTTCAAAATGAAAGGATGAATTAACCGTCATTTTTGCACCAATATAAATGACTGAAGAAGTTAAGTTAACGGGTTTAAATTCAAGTTGTCCGGGTATTTTTCGTTTTATCTTCATCTCAACACGTTTGTCTTTGATTTTGACCTCGTTTAAAGTCTCTTTATAAAAACCTAGACTTGTTTGATAAGAATTTTTTATTGTCTCACTTGGTTTAATAGGTTTAGGAACCGAATAGCTTTGGATCATGACTATACCAGGTATGTCTAGACTTGTCAAGTTGAAAAATCCACCAGTTAAATCGATTGATTTGTATTCATTGTTCAAAACCCTTGATACTTTAAGATCAAGATTGTTTGATTTTATGTTTGTCTCATCATTAATGCTCAAATGGTTTGATGAAATGTTTAAAAAGTCTTTTAAGATTGAATTAAATCCATTGTTGAGCTGTAAAGTCTTGTTGTTATCATTAATTGCTATTACTGTATTGACTCCTGTTTCTAGAATTTTAGCCGCGGCTTGACGAACAAACTCGAACCCATTATCTAATGAAATGTTAAGTAAAAATTTTGATAATTCCAAAGCTTTTGTCATTGAAATATCCGCCGCATTTAATGAAACTTCATTTTCAGTCAAAACTGAGATTATACTTGCAATTACTTTAGTACTACTAAGATCAATCGGTTTTAATTTTTTTACAATTTCTAGAAAAGCATCTTTGACCATCATAGATGAATTATTATCTTCATTATTCAATATACTGATTATTGAAATAATTGTCTTTGAAATTTCGTTTAGATCAGCTTTTGAAAGATCGTTCAAAAACTTTGAGTCTCCCTTTAAAATTTGATTAACTAAATCGTCTATAAGCCCAGGTTTAGGATTAACAGTGACCGATTTTGGTAAATCATAAATCGTTATTGCATCATCGTCATCAATTACTTGAACAAATAGAATTACTTTGTAATCATTTTGTTTTAAACCTTGAGGTAAAGTTGTTATAATTGTTCCATCTTGATTGTAATTAAGTGCAATTGGACTTGAGTCATTTGAAATTCGAGCAAAATATTCGTATCGAATAACAAAGCCATCGTCGTCAATCCAATCATAGCATGTAATCAAAAATTTTGTTTCTAAAACAAAGCCTACAGTAGAGTTTACATCACATGAACCATTATAAGGTTTTTGGTTTATTTTAAAATTCATAAACGATGAGCCTTCGACTTTTGCCTCATCTGGTTGGACGCTCGTTATATTCACAACAACTCTCCAAAAAGAGATCTCAGGATATAGTTTTAAAAGGTTCGAAGAGACCGAAAATTCTGTTGTCGTTGATCCGAGGGTATATTTTTTAAATAAAGTCAAATCAACCGATTCCCAATCGAGACTAGATGAATTTCTCATAAACAATTTATGTTGATAGTAGACATCATTAAAACAACCGTCGGAACAATTACTTAAAACAACAAGTTGATTTGAGGGGTTTATTTTGATGTATTTGAGGCTTTTTTTGCAAAAATTTTGAATGCGACACCGCATCGACCCAACTGGTACATTATCGTACTTGTCCAATTCGACTAGGACATTATCATAATAATATTTTCCTAAATGGAATGAAGTCACTACAAACATATTTCGTCGATTCTTAAGGTACCGAGTGTTAAAGCTTAGACTATTCATTTTCGGGTTAAATTCAAAGTGTTGACTCGAGTTGAAACATTCGTTAGAACCTAAATTTCCGTCTTTAAATTTGTTTAAACTTGATAAATTAAACGAAAAATTTGATTGAGTCTCGGAGCAATAAAAATCAAATGCAAGTGAATCTGATGAAACAAGAGCATCCATGTCATAGGCAAATCGACCTGGGTCTAAAACAAGAGACTGTTTTTTTCCAAGCCTGATGTAGTTTTGACCATTTTGTAAAGAAAAAACAGCGATACCTGTTGGTATTACTTTAATAAATGTTTCAATTGAGTATTGAGATTGATTTTTAATGTTTCTATAAATTTCAGTGTCGATTTTAGCGAATATATTGAACACAAATTGAAAGTCACCATAAGGTAAACAATTACTAATCAAAGTCAATTGGTTGGTTCTCAAAGTAGGATTGTTTTTGATCAAAATAGACGAGTTTGAATCGTTTGAAACTTGATATATATTCCAATTTACAATGCTAGTGTAATTAAATCGAATATCCAATTTGATTACTTTATTTAATCGAATAATATCTGATCGAAAGTTTATTAATGGATTTGACGAGTTTGAAAAACTTTTTTTATCAATCGACCAACCATAGTCTAATTTAATACAAAGTAAATTAATCTTAAACGATGAACTAAAAATGTAAAGTCGAAGGACCAAATTATTGATTCCCAGTCAATTTAAAATTAATGAAAAATAACTGTGAAGAATCACTGTCACAGCGATTTTGCAGTTCCAAAAACAGTAATGTTACAGTACTGTCAAGATATCAAGTATTCTAAAGGTATGCTAAAGTATTGCTTATTAGTATTAAGGGGGTCAGGATTTCTGTCAAATTTTCTTAAGTTAAGGATAAAAGTTGTATTTCTGTTGAATAAGTAGAGGTTAAATGGTTTGGTTAAAAAATTTTAAAGCTTTTATTATTTTTATTAAGTGACTGTCTTTAGAAAAATCGTCCGTTATTTATAGTAAATTTTGAAAAAGTATAAAAGGTCAATGACATTTTATTAAAAATAAAATTTGATTGGATGGATTATTTTTAAAAAATTAAAATTTAACTATCCTTTTTGAAAAAGTTCAAACAGTGAAAAATCATTACTGAGAAATCAATGTTACTCCCTTTCAACTGAAAATTACTGTACGTTAAGAAAAAAAATTACTGAGACATTACAGTAAATATTCGATTATACAGAATGGCAATTTTTTTTGGTTCTGTAAAACCGAATTTTCTAGATAATCGAATAAGGGATATAGACACTAAATATTGTCTTAAAAGAGCAAAAAATGGGAGTTTTTTGGTACATAAAGATCAATAAAATAGAAATTATGAGACAAAAAGTTAATTTATGATAATTTAACACAGAAAACTTTACTTTTAACTGATTTTCTAAGAAATTTTTGGTCCCCTCTTCTGGAAGCCCTAAATTTCTTGTCGAAATTAGACAAATAAAAAGACAAAAAACGTGTCATGTCCCATTTTCAAAATTCTGGATAGGCGAATTCTGTATAATCGAATATTTACTGTAATTTAAAAGTTCATAAACTTGAGAAAAAAATAATCATGAACTTTCAGTGATTTTACAGTATTTAAGTAACTGTTACATGAAGAATTCATTAAGGATTTTTCATTTTGCAGTAATTTTAAATTGACTGGGTTTTCCTTATCCGTTTTCATCCAGATCTAAAATCTAACTTCGTCAGAATATAATATTGCCCAAACTCATTCGAACTGAAGATAAACGACTCAGCTTTTACAAGAATTTTTGATCCTCTATCCGATACATCTTTGAATTTCTTGATTGGGAGGAAAAAGCGAAGTTGGTTTTTTTCATCGATACCCAAATGAGGTTACTTCAATCAACTACAGGATTTTCATTTCAATCTTTTAGTCTTAAAGAATTAATTATCCAAATTCTTCATTCACTTTTTAAAGTTGTTTGGAATTGAAAAAATTCCGGTTGTGACTCCTCTTTGTAAAAACAAGGGTGATACGTCCAATATGAATAACTATTGGGAAATATCAGTTTTTGTACCTATAGCTAAAATGTTTGAAAAACTTCTAGCAGAACAAATCGTTTCTTACTTTGAGTCAAACAAGATATTATTCAAGGGTCAACACGGCCTTAGATCTACTTTTTCCTGTCAATCGGCGATACATGAATATGTGTCTTTTATTAGCACTTGATGAAAAATTAATTGCGTTATCCCTTTTCACAGTGATTCAGCCCAGCAAATATTTTTGCCAAAATTCAAAAGTTGCCAATATCGATTTAAATATTATAGATTTATAGAAAATTGCTTCCTCTATAAGAATATATGTTGGTTTTTGATACTTTATATTATCGAACTATAAATATTTACTCCCAAAGTTGATCAAAAAATAACATAAAATGTTATGGTTAGTTTAAAATGTTTATATCTTTTGAAAGAAATTGTGTAAAAACTATTAGCTAAAAAAATAGCTGCTACCATTTGCACTTGTGGGGTCACCATCGATTCAAAACCCCCTTTTTTTAAAAAAAAAGTCAACAACCCTCAAAAACCTTACTTTACTCTTAAACCAGTTACTTTTTTTTAACTCTTCAACCCTATATTATTTTTACATTTTCTGAAAAGTCGTAAAATAAAATTTAATAATTAAATAAAATTTTCTACAATTAAGATAAATAAAAATTCTGAAACTATAAAAAATACTGAACAATTTTTTGGTTTTACTTTTTTGTTTTTTGATTTGCCTTTGGAATACAATGAGGCGAAAAAAGTCAAAAAATCAAAAATCACTAAGATGAGGGATTTTGACAATTGTGACAATAATTCGTAATCCTTATGTATGAAAACCCCTAAAAACATATTTCTCTAAATTAATAGCTTGTTGCTGCTATAAGTCGTTTTTAGGCGCTGAAAAAGGCATTAATCAAGTCATTTTTTGAAAAATATTAATAACCATTTTATAAAAAATATTCATGTATCGTTTCTAAGGTTTTCATACATAAGGATTACGAATTTTTGGTCAAAATTTTCAAAATCAGCGACAAACTGAAGTTTTGTACGATTGTACGATTCACTTCTGATAAACTTTTTGATCTGAAATTTTGACAGGAGATGTACAAATTCATGTACAGAGTGTACAAAAAAAAATTTTATAATTCTTTTAGGTTAAACAAGTTGTACAGTGCTTAAAAGGTCCAAAACTTGCACATCTTCCAAAATCTAGGAGTCATAGTATTTTAGTCGGTGCGATTTATTCAAAGTGTTTCTCTTGAATTTGTACAACTTGTACAAAAGCTATTTTCTCAATTGTTTTTTATTCTTAGTAAAAAATCGAATAGTACAAAAAAGTACGGTTCAAAACTTAACACAAAATTTAAGCATTTAAATAGAAATAACCATTGAAACGTGATTATAAATAAAAAATTACTTAAAAAAACTTATCGTACTAAAGGAAAAAAAAAAATTAATAATGGTGTGGTTTCAAAATTTTTTTATTTTTTTTATTGAATTCTTATTCAATTAAACGATTGCAAAAGGCGAAACTTAGGTTCCGAATATAAAATTTTTTTTCTTTTATCACTGAGCATAAAAAATAATATCAGACAGATAAATATCCTTCTTTTTTTAAAATGTAAATACATTTTAGTTTGAATTCTTTTTGGCCAGATTTTGCATCTCTTTAATTAGATTAAACCTATATCAATTTCACTATTTCATGTCTCAAAGACTAGCGAAGAAAACTGATTGAAATACTTTGTTCTTTTTTAAATTTTCGAAATGAATCCTCTTCATAAAACCTCCCATTAGAATTTATAAGCAGCTACTTCTGTTTAAATGTTAAAGTCTTACAATTTAAATATTCTATTTTGATGACAAAATTAAAGAGCTAGCATTATACTCACAAAATAGTCATAATTTTCACCAATACAGTCATAATTTCATCTTTCAATACTGAAGTTGACTTGGCTCTCCCTCAATCATTAGCGTAGATAAATTCAAAAACTTTTTTAAAAATGGAGTAAGTAAGATTTTTAATAGGGAAATTGCTTAGTTCTCTTAAATAGAAAAAAATTAAAGATTGATGATTCGATTAGATTCCTTCTGAAGCCTTGCGTTAGGTCAAGGGTCAGTTTCCCGTTCAATTATTATCTATTTTCCTTTGTTTTTTACATTTCTAAATAGAATTTTAATATGTCATTTTAGTTCTTGTTAAAATTAAAAATTGTTCCATTAAAAATTGAATCGTACAAAATTTTACTATTCACCGATTTTTTATTTGCCTTTATTTTTACATATTTTTACTTGTGTACAGAGTGTACAAATTAAAACTGATAATGTACAACGAATCGTACTTCTAAAAAAAATTTAAATGATCCTTTAATAGTTCCGGTTCCAAATTGAGAAGTTTAAAATTACGAGTGATAGTTCAATAAGGGGTCAATTTTTAAGTGATGATTTAACAGTTCAAAATTCTGAGGAATTCGGTAATATGCTTCTTTTTTTCGTAGCATTTACCTATCAAATAGTACTCGAACCGTACAGTACAATCGTACAAAACTTCAGGTTGCCAAAATCAGCTTATTTTTTTATTTTTAATTAATGATCCTTATTTGTAGCAAACAACTCATCCTAGTCAAAAAATTTTAAAAAATTTGAATTCAGCGACTAAAATTCACCATAAACTCAAGTTGTTAAAATAAAATTCAAGTTATAAATAATTATGGCAAAAATCGAAGTTTTTTGAATCACTTTTCATTGATTTTAGAAAAGCCTTTGATTTAATCGATCCTTTACTGTTGCTCCTAAAGTTATTTCATTATGGTTTTGATAACAACTCTCTAGCTTTAATAACAAACTACTTTGATGAGAGATCTCAAAAGCTTCTCATGAAAAATCTCTTATCCAAACAAGACTTAGGGTTGTCTATCAGGGCCAAAGTCGAGCTTTTTCCTCGATAACAAAATAAGTTTACTTCAATCAACATCTTTGACAGCTTGTTTCCCAAGCGTCTCCAACGTCACTTTTTAACCTTAAGATCCGAAAATAAGGCTCAGTATTTTTTAATCTCTCGTAAAGAAAATGCTCTCATTCTGTTTAAAAAAATATAATCAATTTTTCTTACTCAAATCGCAATTTCGGTTCGTTTTATAATCAAAAACATTCTCGAGTAATGTTTCACATGTTTCATTATGACTTTTGTAAAAATACAAATCTTTCAACGATGAATTTCCTAAAAATATAATTGAATTATAATTATATAAAATTTTATTTAATAGCAACGAACCAATCTTTATGTCGAAAGTTAACATTATGCTTGTTGTTGAGTCATTTAGCTTTACTTTGAAAAAGTATGTTTTATCAAGCGGATAACTGTTTGTTAAATGAATTTCTTCATAAAAGAAACCAAATCCGATAATTGAATTTATTAAAAAAGTCGCGTTAGTTCGTTCTAAAACGTTATTACTCATAACCAAATCTGAGCGAATTGGTAAACTTGGTTGAATAGCAATACAGTGACCACCTTGCTCTAAAACCAAGACCGATCCTTTTTGAATTTTAATAATTTGTGGTAAATTAATTCGATTTAATCCTTTGTTAAGATTGAACGCAAATGTTTTTGTTGTTTGATTCAATGTAAGAGGGGTTAAATTTAATGAAAAATAAGTCAAACAAGGAATTGATTGACCACACTCTATAAATCTTGAAACAGAAAATGTTATTTGACATGTGTCAATTGTGAATATATCAAATCCTATCAAACTTGAATCAAATTTGAACTCACTGTTAACGATTAAATAAATTTTTTGAATTGAATTAGGTAAAGAAATTGTTGATTCAAACATTGTTGGACCAAAATAATTTTTATAATTTTTGCCTTCAACATTTAAAATTTCGTCATGACAAAGACCTTTATCAATTTCAAGTGGATTTTCTTTTGAAGATGAATAAACCATTAAATAGCAGTTAATATCAAAGTCGAAGATTAGCTCACAGACAAGATCGATGGTCTTAAAGTTGTTCACAGTCACTGTGGTATTGGTTGTAATCAAATTAATTTGATAGAATCCTGATAATGGCAAATGTTTCACTAAATTCATTGAACTTAAGTAGTAACTTGATTCAATCATTGCTTTGAAGTATAAATTCGCAACGGCTATTTCTCTCTGGACCGAATTTAAGTTAACATTTAGATAAGTTAAATCTGGGCTGCTCAGAGGAATGGACGCATTTGAAGAGAATTCGATTAATATAAATGATCTTTTTGAGGTAAAGATGGGCGTTGGTAATACAATCGTATTATGACCTGATGAGGTTACAAAAGAATAAGTAAATTGTATTGCTAAATCAATTGTAATATCATGTGTAATGGTCGCAATATTTATCTTGATAGCTTCAGAACTCAATGCATAGAACTCGAAACCAATTAAATTCGAATCAAATACAAACTCAGTGTTTTTCGATAATACTAGTTTACCATTTAAATTGATTGTTTGTAGATTTGCCATTGGAGTTGGAATATTTGGCCCAAAGCCGTTATTAATTTCACCTTTGAAGTAAAAAAAAAATTACATTAACAACTCGATACGAAAAGATTTGATATATAGAGAAAAGACCATCTTTTATTTAATTTTAATGGAGAGAATTATTAGAGATGAGTTGATGTTATATTTTTTGAAAAATAAATTAATTGACGAGAGACAGCATGCAGATCATCTTAAATTGACGAGTAATTCAAATGGATCTCTACAACTTCATCAAGACTTGCATATATTGACAGAGTGGGCTAAACTATGGTCGACTAAACTGAATTTATCGAAGTGCAAAGCCATGAATCTGGTGGGAACAGATTAAAACATGAGTATCAAATGAACAGTCCAAATGGTTTTCATATCCTAAATGGGACAAAAGAGGAAAGATATCTTGGAGTTACGGTGACAAATAGGGATGTCCATTATATTTTACCAGGTGGTATAAAGAATACTTTCTTCAAAACATTAATTTTAGTCCAAAATATATAATTTCAGATGATTTTCATTCCCAAGTTCATTAATTAGCCCAAGTATAAAAGTATAATTTTTAATACTTTTTACCAGTATAAAAATTAAACTCATTATACTCTTTATACTTTTGAGTATAATTAAGGTGAATTGATCTAATTTGCCTTAAAAATTTAGGTATAAGTTCAATAAGAACCTGAACAAGCTCGTGAGTCTCTTTTAAAATAAAGATTCAGTAATTCGTAATAACCAAGAATAAGTCTCGATTTGAGTGCCTTTGGTAAACTATTTTGAATATTTCTTATGGTGGATTCAAATCTAATCAGTCTGGATATAGAAAATCCAAACTTTATGCATTTTTATTTTTTTCTTGACTTGAGGACAGTTATTTTACAAATAGAGTATCTTAAATTTCCCTAAATTTACGGAAACAATCTAAAGTCCGAAAAACTTTTTTGATTTTTTAATTGAAGAGTATAATGAGTTTAATTTTTATACTGGTAAAAAATTTAAAAAATGAGTATATTGAGTTTAATAAGAGACATGTCCTATTAAGAAAGGTTCGAAATTTTGAAGATAGGAGATTGAAGGGCGACTTGATGTAACCATATATGGTTAATGGTGCAGAGAACATCACTAGAGTTGATTACGCCAAGAGTCTGTCACTTAACCTTAAAGAAGGTCAAAGGACAAGAGACTTGTCAGAGAAATCAACAAATAGAGCTCGCATATCGATATAATTTTTTGTCAAATCGAATAGTCTCTTTTTGGAATATGCTATCAGCTCATACAGTGTCAGCCAAATCGGTTAGCAAATTCGAAGCCTGTATTGATAGAGATGTTTTATAATTCAACTAATGCAACGAATGCAATGGTCCAAAATTGGGCTAAGCGCTTAATTGCGGTGGTATGGACACAGTTCATACTGCAGTTGTATTTCTACTACTACTATGGTCAAGTTTAACAAAAAGTTCAACTAATTTGAAAAGTAAATACTCAGGAATACCTTCTGTGATAAATTTTTGAGTTGTACAATCACCAAATACAATTTCGTACGTTTGTTGTTTCTCAAATGAAGCAAGCGAGACTAGACAATCGACGGTATTATTAATTACCAAATTTGATAACCCACATTGAATGTTCCCATTTTGATCTTAAGCAATATAAAATGTTAACAAAGTATAATATAATTAAGTCATTGAACTTACAATTGCTGACTATGAAGTATCTATCGAGAAAAATATCTTGATCAATAAACCTAGCCGATAAATTTGAAATTCTAAATTGAGTGTTTGAAGCTAATTCATAGTACTTTTGAATGTCAAAAAACGACAAATAATAATTTTCATCAATCAAAGAGTTAAACATAAATCTCGAGTTTTTGATGTAATCAATTTTGATCAAAATTGACCCATTTAAATAATAATCTGAATAGAGTAAATCATTCGATGTTTCAATTGCTAGTTGATTTGCAACTGAAGTTTCAATCATAATAATGCGATTTTTTGAAATTTTGGTCGGTGTTACCAAATTTAATTTGTTATATCCTTGTTGAAGATCGTATAAAAACGTATATTCAATTGATTTGAACGAAAAGCTTTCGCATGAAGACACGTAATATGCTGAAGTATCATTTTGTTCATGCAGTGAAATTATCTTTAAAATTAATTAATATTAAAAAAAATTCTATCCGAAATTAAGAGATTGCTTACATTAACTTTAACAGTTCCTGATTTAGCTGCAAAGAATGAAAATCCATTTAGGTACGCATCAAATTTGAATTCAGTATTCGTAAGAATAAATCGTCCCAAAAGTGGTGTTGTTACCAAATCGGAATTTAATTGTTCATGGACGACTGTTCCAAAATAATTTATCCTCATGTTTCCTGATGGGTAAACTATATCGTCAATTAAAAGTTGATCAGTCTGATTGTGTGTTGCAAAAATAATTGTAAACCTGACAATTTTATCCAAGGTTTTATTCGAATTTCGACAGTAGATATCAACAAATCGAGCTTTTCAAAAAAAAATATCATAACGATAAAAGAAGAAAAAATATATAAAGTTACAGTTAAATTTTTTCTGCGGTTCATCGCTAACTGTAGCTGAACAGTTTATGATACTTATTGAATTCAACGATGTGTCGGAACAGAGGACCGAAAATGATTTGTCTAAAGCAAATAAATTTTATTTCTTCTTAAAGTAAAATAATTATAATTACTTAAATATGAACTTGGAGATGCTATTTTGTTAAGACTCGAGTACTTAATAATCGGGTTAAATGTTTGGTTTAACAAAAATAATGTTGTTAATTGAATTGAATAATCATAGAAAACTTCTTCGATTAATAAATTAAGCTGAATTCGGCAATTCTCAAGTGGGTCAATTCGAACAAGCTGATTATTAACAACACGATAATCGCTAAAAGGTGATGATATTTGTTTCTCAATGTTCAGATATGCCGAATATGATTGTTGATTTAGATAGACAATTGAGCCTTTTGGTAAAAATTGTTTTTTATCCAAGTAAATTTTATTAAGTCCTTTGGATACTAAAATTAAAGTTTGAAACACATCCTTTGATGGATAGAGTGTTGGATTATATTGAAAAAAACTTGCACATGATTCAAAACAAATGTTTTGAAAAGTCTTAATAGAAATGTTAACATAATCTCTGTTGGTTGAGTATAATTCAAATCCGATTAAATGTGATTCAAATTTAGTCTCGGTATTGGTTAAAAGATAATTTTGATTCGATGTTGCACCAAGAGTATTTGTATTAATATTGATCTCAAGACCAAAAAAAGAACGCTTAATTACAGAATGGTTTTGAAATTGAAAATTTTCATATCTTCCAAAACCAAAATTAACTGAAACACTCTGATAAAAAGTTTCAGAAAATAACCACAATGTTAAATTAACGATTGTTTTATCGTCTCTTGAATAATAGGCGATTACTTCAAAAAACTCTTTTTTTGTCACATTGAAAATTCTTCTTCTCGTTATGTCGTATCCCTGAAAGTATGCAGTCAAACTTGATGTCTCGAAAGTTTGATTTTTTAAGATTGAAAAAAATTTAATAGCAGATATAATGCTAAAATAAAAAGGCCGATCAATCATCAAGTTGAACATAAATCGCCAATTTGAGTCAATTTGCAATTTTTTTATGTTAAGGTTAGAAGGATCATAAGAATAATCACAATACGCTCCATTGTCTGTTGTATTAATTCCTATCAAGCCTTGAACGGAAAAAGAAATTCCGATCATTCGGCGTTTTTTGACAACATATGGTTGGTCTAATTGAATTCGGTTGTTACCAGGTATTAGATCAAATGAGAAAGATTTTTTGTTCAATGGTGGATATTTCAATACACTTTTTTCGTAAATGTAGTATGCACATGAATCATTTGCCTTGCACATTGCCTCAAAGTCATAAATCTTAGTTTAGAAATTGATTACGTCTAGAAAAAAATCATTAAAAAAAATTAAAATTACGTAGATACATAAATTTCCTGAATTTGTTGCAAATATTTCAAAACCAATGAGTTGAGAATCAAGTTTAACTTCAGTGTTTGGTAAAATAAAAAAACCACTATAAGTTGTTGTAATTAGATTGGAAACATTAATTTTTGAATCATAACTTCCAAAAAATGAAATAACTTCTCCCGATATAGAATGATTAAGAAAAGATTCATTTTCAAAAAAGAAAATCATGCGATCGTCTTTATTTTGAGTTACAATTATTATTGAACAATTTATTATTCCATCTAGGGTGTTGTTTGAATTTAAGCATAGAATATCAATAAATCTGTCTTTAAGATAAAAATTAGTTAGATGGTGAATAATCATTTTGAGATAAAAATGCGACTCGTATATATACCATCCAACTGATAGGAGCTGATCGTAGATTACATCAAAATTGTCGTAATTTCGTCATCACGTCATCTAACGATATGTAACGTTATTCAACGTTAAGCTTAAGCTAAAGTCACCAAAGGTGTTTTTTCATAAATAATTGGTCTCGGTAAATAAATCGGGCTCCAATTAGAAATTTTCTCCTAATCATTTTCTAAAAGGGTTTCATATCCGTGTCTAGACTCATTCGCTTCTAAGGAGAAATGAGATACAGGGCGGCACCTTTTGGAAAATATTTGAATGAGAACAGAACTGCTTTCTGAACGCGTTCCAAACGGGTACCTGATGACATATTTTCGCAAAAAACACCGCATACGAACTATAATCCAATGATCAGGGTTTTTTTTGTATGCAAAAACGACTATTTTGCATATTTTATTTTTTATTGGTTAATAAATATTTTAGTCTCTTAGACCCACCCCTCAAGATGCCCATGAGAAAATTTTTGATTTTTTTTACAAACAAAAATAAAGCGATTGTTTAAACCCATTTTTTTCTTTAACATAGCCGCAATTTTTTTTTTCTGAATAAAAATACGTTAAATTTTAAAAAACGAAGTTGCATATTGAATGTGCATGCAAGCCCGTCTGATGTTGCATAGAGAAAAAAACCTGCCAATGATTCAGACTCAAATTTTATGTATTAATAAACGGTTAAAAATAAGTTTGTAGAAAATAGAAAATAAAATTTGCGTAGACATGTAAAACAATAGCCGGTCTTATTCCATAATTTTAATCAAATTCAGATAATTTAGCACTTATGCCCTTAAACGACATAGGATGGAATCTAAATCTCGATAGTTAATATGCAATTAAAAGGAAAGAATTGTTATTCCAAAAGTCAGTCAAACAATAATGGTCCGCGCACAAACCATTACCTCGAAGGATATCATTCCGAGTTATCAACAGTATGAAATAAAACAATATATCGAAGAACAGAAGCAACTTCTCAAAAGCTAACAGCTGATATATCGAAAAAAATTAACTTTATGTCGCATTTTTATAAAAAAACGCAAAATGTAAATAATTTCTTAAGATGATTAAATAAAATCAAACCTTCATTGACATTAAGAACTATTGATCTAAATGCAGTTGTTTTGTTATTGATTATTACAGTTAAATAATTTTTTCCTATTCTTTTAAATTTGAATGGAAAATAAAAATAACTTTCGAAATATTGTTGTTCAGTGAATGTATCGATATAATATCGGCGATTCGAATTAGAGTCGGGTTTAATAAATTTCGAATCCCCACCATAATCTGTATAATAACTTGGCAAAGTTGCGAGAGTAGCCGACTGGAATGGCATCTCAAAAAGCAAAAACCAGCATTTTTTAACGGATTCTTTTTTCAAAAGACTTATTTTATTTAAACCATTTTTTGCTGTGAATGTCCATTTTTTTATTTTTTTAATATCCGGGATCGACATACCTTCATACAAACATTCTGAATACGCTGCAGTACAATCAATATAAAAATATGCAAGATAAATATTTATAACTCCAGATTTTAAAACATAAAAATCAATGCCAATTAAATATGTATCGAATTTGAAGACCGTATTAACTGCATAATTGAACCATCTTTCAAATATACTTACTGATTTTGAATAATTCGGATCGAAGGTATGAACATTGGTCAAAAATTCTAAAAAAAATATATTTAATTTTGTCTTTAAGATTACTCGATCCTTACCTTGCGAATAATTAATATAATCTGTTTCAGATTCATATTTAATTTCGATTAGCTTGTTTTTTGATTGACTTAATACATAAATCGAACAATTCATTGCTCTATCAATTGATATATTGTTGTTAAAACAGTATATATCGATAAAATCCACTTTAAAAATATTGTTAAAAATTGAATTTTAATTTAACAATAATTTTTCGTTAATTACCGTTTGTAATTGAAAAATAAGCTTCAACTATTTCTGATCTAGAAACTAATTTTGCGGTGTGATATCCCGGCGAAGATAATTTCTTATGATAAAAGCTTATTGTCTTGTAAAAAAACTGGTCTGTATTGACTCGAAAAAAAAATGCATCATTTCGAGCATAATTTAATTTGTACAAATAACTATTATATAAATAATAATCAGAATACATTGAATTTCCTGAAGCATCAACTACTAATTTGGCTGTTATTTGGTTTAAGAGCATTATTGATCCTTTTTTAATCGTATTCACAAAATCGAAATAAATTATATTATATCCTGTGAGTACATCATGATCCCCTAGATTTATTGCTGTATTACTAGGAAGAGTTTCTTTCCATGTGAGATAACTACTGCATGATATTTTTTTTCCACAAACGTTGAAAGACAAAATCTTTGGTAATGCAAATTCAATACGATTTTATTTAAAAATTTTTTTAAAAATAATACTTGTAAATTTATCCTTCCCGCTTGAACAACCAAAAACTCGATTGAATTTAGTCTAGCGTCTATTTGAAACTCTGCGTTTAAGATTAAAAACTCATTGTAATAATTTGAATAAGTATTTAATGTTATTAATTCCGGAATTTCAATGCCAAAATATGAACTTATTTCTCCTTTTAAGAATCGACAATTAGTGTAAATGATTCATGGTTAAATTAATTGATTATTTTATACCTGTACTCTCAAGTTGTTCTTCGGGTTCTTCATTAAAACCAATACTAAATGAATCATTCAAATTGGAAGTTAACAATAAGACCGTGCATATTTCGGTCAAATCAAGAGAAACATTCGGACAAAATAAATCAATACTATTGAAAGGATTTTTAACAATAACACTTCTTTGAATCAATTGATTCGAGTTCATCAAGATTTTAATTTCTTTTTGTCCAACTGAAGAATAATTTTTGGCAAACTTGAAAGTGTTTAGATAAAAATTGCGATCGATAATTGCATTCACACAAAGTCTACAGTTATTTTCCAATTTTTTAATATAAGCAAATGATTGTTTGTAAGTAAGAACATAATCTGGATACAATTTGGTGTCAGTATCAATTCCAACTCTTGCAGTAATTTGCTCTAAAACAAGAACATGACCTTTTTTAACATTATAAGAATTTTTTAAAAAAATTCTATTTTGTCCTATGTTAAGAGCCAATTGGACTTGATCTCTAGTAAAGCTAGTAGAAATTATGTAATTTGATGCAAAATACAGTCGGCAGGAAACCGATTGACCACAAATATTAAATTCTACAATAAAAATTATAACGTTTCCGGGCGTTATGGCGTAAACATCGAAGCCGATTAGTTTCAAATCAAATTCAAATTCAGCTGATGCCAACAAAAAAAATGTCCTTTCACTTGTTTTATTAATGAAATTTGGAAACGGAAATCCAACATAATCTACTTTATTTGGTAAAAGATCAAATTTACTGTTATCATCTGTATCAATCAATTTGTCTTTTAATGTTGAGGATATAAGTGACATTGAGCAATTAACTTGAATATTTACCAATGATTCACATATTATCTCTAAACTTTTATCATCAATAGCCTTAACACTTCTCACAGACATTTCTGAATTTATTTCAACTGAAACATTGTAAACTCCTGGATATTGATAGAAAATTTGAAAATTATAAAACATTGGACTTCTTGTTAATTGAGTTATAGGTCTTATGTAAAACATTTTGTTTGTATCATTTGATATTTCTGTCAAACCAGACGAGGAAATCTTAAAATCAGACACAAAAAGGCTTGAAACTAAACCAAGTCTTATATTCGATGCTTTTTCCAACAAAAAAAACATTCCTTTGTTTACATTGACATCTCCCAGTGAATAATTTGCCTTTCCAATAACAAGATCTAGATTCCAAGAAGCTTTAATATTGATACTTGATAGTCCTTTGTTCTTTGTAAAATAGTTTGAGCATGATTCAATGAGTCCACATAAAATTGTATCGACAAGCTTAAAATTTAAAGACATTAAATTTATTCAAAATTTTCAGATTATTATACTTTAATTGTTATAGTTCCGGTTGTAAGTGCGTCTATTTCAAAGCCAGAAAAAGTATTTGATTCAAAAAATTCTTGGTTTAGTAAAACAAATTGAATCGAATCTGTTTGATCTGAATCGGTCACTTGGTCCCAATTCAACTCGGAAAATGAACCTTCGGAAAAATTGTAAAGATTCGAAAGAGGGTTTAGAGAGAATATACTTGTTAATATTGATTGATTTCTATGGTCACCAAATTTGATAATTGCAGTGTCGTTTAGCAAGTTGTTATTTGATATAGTCAATTTAATTGAACAATCAATTTTCATGTCAAGTGTTCTCATAGAGTCAAAACAGACAAGTTCAACTTGATCACCTAAAAAAATAAACATCACTTGAGTGTTTGAAGAATGTAGAACTTTAATTTACCCTTCGAAGCGGTCACAGTAAAAGTAAGAAAAATAAAAAATATTTCTAACATTTTAAATTTTTTAAAATAAAGTTTTAGTAACAAAATATTTGAAGCCAATTTTATTTTGTTATCGCCTGGATAATGTTTAAAAAAGCCAAGTAATTAAAGACACTAACGGAAATATTTAAATAGATTTTAAAAAATTTTAAGTAGTTTTTCTTTAAGTTAAGCTAAAGGATAAGAATTAAATTAAAATTTTATTAAAAATTTTATTTTTCAAGATGTTAAAATAATAAGTCTTCGAGAATAATGTTCAATTTGTTTTATTTTTAAATTAGACATTAAGTCATACTTTTTTTGTTTTCTTTTGTTGAAATGGATAATGTGGAGGTTCAGAGTCACGTTCAGAGTCAGTTTAGCTGTAATGAAAATTCGTCGAATAACCAATACCAATGTAATCTAATGAATGCAAAATATATAATTGTGATTGTTGTTGTTTTTAAAGCCACATTTCACACGGTACTTGAAGAAGAGAAAATTAGTAAATACACCAACCAGTAAATCAATCTGGAATCGAATATACTTTAGATTCCCAAAGCAGGCATTTTTTCGAAAAAACATAAAGCATGTTTTTTCAAATAAATGAAACGATTAAAAGTTCTTGTTTTTGAGAGAGATGTAACAGTAAATTTGTAAATTTACTGAAAATTGTCAGTAAATTTACAAATTTACTGACAATTTAGTAAAATTGAAAAAAATAATTTTGAATCTCTTACTAGTAAATTTACAAATTGACTGAAAGTTAAGTGAGTTTGTAAATTTATTTTTGGTTGTTAGTATTTTACTAAATTTGTTTCAGTAAAAAATTCAAATACTTATAAAAAATTATGAAATTAAAAATTAAAAATAAAAATGAAATCTTTTGCTTTAATTGCTATTTTTTCGATAATCTCGATCCTTTGCAACACTCAAGTACCTATGCTCGATGTCGATCAAGAACGTTTTCAAAGAGAAAGGTTTTATTCTTTATTCGAAGCTAAAGTAACCGAAGAAGAACTTCAACACCCTGAAAAAAAACGTAAAAAAACAAGAACCGTAACAACTCTTGAGGATTATAAAGATTTGATCGAATTAATCGAAGTAGCTTTTTCCAAAAAGAAGGGTAGAACTCAAGTGAGTATTATTTAATATAAAAATATGAGAGACTAACGGTTGGTGACACCAAAAAGGTTATTCTTAAAAGTAAACTATCGATTCGTTTTCTAGTACCGTATGAGCAAATATTCGAAATGATACATAGAATCCATGTTCAAGTAAGACATAATAGTCGTGATATTATGATTGAAGCATGTAGTAAAAATTTGGCTCACGGTAATTCAACACTCTATTCACACCTCAAAGTATTTCAACATTTTCAACATCTTTGAAAAGCCGAAGTGTGAAAAGGTGGAATCGGATCTAACACAACTTAGACAAAAAATGTTGAAATACTGTTAATTATAAATTATTACAAATGAAAATTTAAAAAATTGCAATCGCCTAAAATGCAACAAGAACGAATGCAAATTAACTTATTCAAAAATTTAAATTAAAATTATTCTGACTTTACTCGAAATACTTGAAATGCCATAATTTCTAGTTT
Source organism: Brachionus rubens (assembly GCA_022207745.1). NCBI lineage: Eukaryota > Metazoa > Rotifera > Eurotatoria > Ploima > Brachionidae > Brachionus > Brachionus rubens. The sequence continues at coordinate 4,737,023 of JAJVHD010000003.1, read as the reverse complement.
CAACATCACGTAATGGGAAGGCTCTTTATTCCAAAATCCAAAATCATGTTTATTACCAAATAAAACCGAAAGACCCAGTTACTGAAACGATTACTTGGAGATGCAAATTTTACAAAAAAGAAAGTGTACGATGAAAAGTGTTACTAAAAACTCATGAAGAGCAAGTAATTTCAATTAATCGACCAGAAGAAGTTCACGAACTTATCGAACAAAGTCAAGTGATAATGATGAATGCCAAACAAAAAATTAAAGAAAATGTAGCCCAAAAAAAGTGATCTGTTAAAAAAACATTTGAAGAAACCTTAAACGAAGTTATTGGTGAATGTGGTTTATCCTTACAAGATGCAGCTAAATATGCCCAGAAATACAAAAACATGGAGAAACTTTGTATCATATTATACATGTTTCCGAAATAGAAAAAGCAAAATTCAGAAATTAAGACTTAGTGACGAGTATAGTAAAATGGAACCAACATAGTACTGCATAAATATGTTCGAATCTTTGGCTTTTCCTCTTTTATGGAATCATTTTTACACGGACGGACCAAGGACTAATAATCACGTCGAAGGCTTTAATTCAAAAATCAACAAGTATATCGAAAATACACATCCACATATTTATCGGCGATAACACCCTTAAATGTTTAGACACATTAACTGGTTTAAATTATTCTTAAAGAGATTCTTGGGGCTAAACTCAATTTACAAGACGTCCAAGAGATATCCAACGAGATATAATGATAAATTATTTAAAAGGCAAATTTGAACGAGGTGAACTTACTATTAATATGTTCCTAAATCGAATGAGTTGTTCGTTTCGTTTTAAAAAGAATGTCACCCGAAACAATTGCCTCGAGCATACCGCTGAACATTCAACTAAGTGTTTCGATTTTTAAAATAAGCAAACAATCGTTTAGTTTTATCAAAAATAATATATTTAACAACATTCAGTATCTATTAACTTTGGTCAAAAATTTTCGTCTTAATCGAGGACTGAATTAATTTAGCAATCAATTATGTGATCCTAATCATTATCGGATTTTAGCTTGATGGTCATGTAATAATGACACAACACTGAACTCGACTGGTGACTGTCTTTACAATTCTAACTCTTTGGCACTATATGGTAACGAATCGATGTCTAAAAATATTAAGCTGGCGAAGGTTTTTATATTTTTTTAATATAAGAGTATTTTAGAAGACTATTTGATAGTTTCAAATACACAAAAACTTTTCAGAAAAAGGTTATAGATGCTTCTACTTTAGGGGTATTTGGGAATGAATTTAACTCGATAGCATTTAGTTTGCTTTTTTTACAGCCTATCAAATGTTATTCTATGTACAACATAGCTTTCAATGTAAATGCTATTCGTTCGTTTGGTATGCCTATATATCTTTCTTTAAAAGATTTACATTTTACCCTAGTGATTCCTATAAACAAAAATTTCAAGATTGCTAATTCAACTGTTGACCATCTAAACTTTATAAATTACAATTGCGGTAACTTAAAAATGTATTGAAATTATTTTTTTATCATTCAAACTAAGTATTTTTGGACTTGAAATATTTTTTACTTTTTTATTCGATATTTTGGTATTCTGTAAAAAGAAAACCCATCAACACTGAATAAAAACAACAGCCGGTGTAAATTACAGAAATTAAATAAATTTTTGATTTTTTTTTCGCTAACTTTATTCCTGGGTGTGTTAATAAATAATTATAGCGTATATTTTTTGATAGGTAAATTAAAGGAACACTAATGAAAGATGACAATAATAGGAAAATTAAACAGTGAATTCCTTTATTTTAGTTAGATTCACTGGGAAATTTTTATTTAAATTTTCTAAAAAATATCTCATCATTAACAAGAGATTCTTAGCTTTCAGATGATATATCATAATCAACCTTTTACCTTTCAAAAAATAAGCTCTATAATGATTTAGTAACACACCTTTGCATATGACTGTAATCTCTTTAACTGGCTAAACCAACTTTTAAAACAACATATTTAAGCAAAATCTGACCACATATTTGGGATTCTCAAGATCAAAAAAACAAAAAAACACCTTAATACTTACCTGTAATTTTTTCGATTTACATAGGGTGTATCATTTACTGTTTTTACGGTTTTCGATTTTTTAAGGGCTTTATCACTTATCCAAAATAAAAGAACCACTTTTCCTCAAAGATCTTTTTATGATCTTTCCGAAAATGACATCGGTTTTGAGGTGTATTTGTAAAGTTAGTGGGTGTTTTTGAGTGTATTATGACATTTTTTTTTGGAACAAAAATTTAATACCTAGATGAAATTTCTTTATCTAGGAAAAGGTGTTTTAAAAAATTTAGATCACTAGGAATAAAGTTTTTTTTCTCAAAAAATTGTTGCAAAATTGCATCATTTTTTCCAGAAAAATTGCGAAAAATTCTGGAAAAGTGCGGACAATATTTGACAATTTCGATATTTTTATGCTATTTCCGCCTTCGGAAACTTAAAATTGCATAAGAATATAATTAGATCACTAAAAATTTACTTTTACATTGAAAATTTAAAATTTTGATAAAATTTTTAGAAAGTAGGAAAAAAAATACCTAGAAACTGTAAAAAATTAAGCTTTTAATGTAAAAATTCATTGAAAAAAAGTCGATCCCTACAAAAAGCCTTTAAAAAAGGCAATATTTGCAAAAAATTGCAAATTAAAAAAAAATTGCGGAAAATTGCGAAATTGCGATCGCAGTTTTTTGTCGTCTCTGTTGATAACTGATTTTTTTTTTGCTTTTTTAAGTTCTTTTAATCAATGTATCATGATCAAAAAAAGAAACAAAACAACAGGTATGTTTGTCAAGCCCATCTACAGTGAGAATTTGAATCAAAGAGCTCAATCGATCGATTCTAAGTCTTCCAGATGGTAAATACTAATGGGTCATGGTTTATCAAGACGATTTAACTAAATTTATTGTTTTACGACCCTAAAGAAATAAATCCGCCTACGACTTTGCGACTTAATTGGTATTCGTATAGATGTTCGTTCAAATCAGGTGAGACAAGCCGAAGCTATGAAAACAAGAAGTATATTTTATTTATAAGAAGTATATTTTATTTACAAAAAGTCTTAATCGGTGATTATGTTGCATTGCCAAAACAAGACGTTGATAGAGTTTTAATTTAATCTACGTCTGGTATGGCAATGCTACATTTAGACAATAATTGTATTAGGAGTGATAGTAGTAGTAAATAAAAACTGCAGTGAATTGTGTTCATACCAGCGCAATTAATGGCTTAGACCAATTATGGACCATTGCTCTCGTTGCAATGGGTTAAATTTAAGACTTCTCTATCAATACAAGCTTTGAATTTTGAAGTGTCTTGATTAAGAGAATTACTCTCTAATCATAAAGCTAAAACTGAAATTATAACATTACTGCACTTCTACCGAAATTTTGGTGAACAGCAAACCGTAGTGTAGCCGTACCAAAGCGAAGTTTAGCAACAAGAAGGCGAAGCGTGTCTAACCGTAATAAATTTTTTTGTTGAAGACTGTACGGTGAATACAGTTTCTTTTGCTATTTTTAGCACGGGACACTATGCTTCGGAGTGGATACGCTTCGGTTCGGATGTTCCTTGTTATGCCATGTGAAGGGTATGGTAAGCTTCAGTACGGCTACGCATGCCACCAATGTTCAGTAGAAGTGCAGTAGTTTCCTTTTTTACTTGTTTGTAGTTTTTCTTACAATATTAAGTTGTTTGTTACTTTCTATCCTATATTTATATTTGGTTTTATTGTTATCGAACCGAAATGGATGTACGGTCGTTGAAAGAATCAGTTTGTGATACTGAATGTTTAATGTGAGAATTGTTAAAGGGAAGGAGCATGCTTAAAATTGGAACTCTGCTTCGTTTTAAGTTTGTTGTAAGTTCAAAATTATTTTCAGTCGGTGAACCATGTGTTTCTGTTAAAATAATCGGATTAGTTGAAAATGCAGATTTCTTGTTTCATTGGTTTTGAAAGAGGTTATCAATGGTCAATTTGCATCTTTTCTAGAATTGTTTATTATGATAATTGTGATTTCGAATCGAATTTGTAAAAAAGGATTTGATAGTCTGTTATACTAGGAGAGTACAGTAAAGTTAAAGTTTAGATGTGTAAAAAAAATGGGTCAAGTTTTGGTGTAGATCCAAATTAGTTTACAGTCAATCTTGTTGCAATGATTGACGTTAAGTGACAGTCTTTTGGCGTAATTAACTCCATTAGCTAGATTAATTTCTCTCCTCCATTAACCAGCTTATACATTTAAATGAAGTCAACCTTCAATCTCCTTTCTTCAAGATTTTGCAAGTTCAAGATACACCACATACTAACTGCAAATTCAAGATGAGGTATAACAAAAGCTGTTTACAACAGTTTGGTTACTTATAATTTCTCGTGGAATATGTCATTTTAAGACTTTAACTATTTTTAATATTATCTTGTAAGTTGTACTTATTATGTAATTAGGTTTCATGAATGATTTTTTAGACTTTATAAATATTTAAGACTTTATAATAAAAATCACATGAAACAAAGAATGTTGAATGGAATGCTGATTCAAATGATAAAGATCAGTGTTCAATCCAAAGTAGACTAATACTTTTAATTAATAAACTTTATTATAAATATGAAACTTTTATTTTATTTTAAACATAATTATTATTTTATATTATTCAATAAACTATTAAACAAGGAACACATTTAGTGTTTACTCAATCTGCGCAGAATACTTAATAATAGTAACAGGATAAATAAGATAAATCTCATCGTAGTTACGCCTGAGCACTCGTACCACAAATACCTTATCTAACGCTTTCAAGAAGTCTGTTTAAATTAGATCAATAGAGTTTCCTTGGTCCAGTTCCTAAGATACCTTGTCAAGTAATTCCAACTAATTGACTGTACACGACTTACCAGGCATAAAGCATCTTCTCTCTCATCAATTAATTTATTTTCCAATAAATATAGATTATCTTAACTCTAATAATTCTTTCCATAAATTTTACAACCACCGATGTTAAAGACACGTGCCAATAGTTCTTAATTTCAACTTTAGATCCCCCTTTATGTAAGGGAGAAACGTTGGTAATCTTCCAAAGTTTAGATAGTGTACCATCTGATATGATCTTATAAATATTAACGACAAAGGCAACGATAATGTTAAGGAACAATTTTTGAGAATTGACGGATTTATTATCTCCTGCCACACGGTCTTGTTCACGCTTGCTTTGTTTAAATATTTTATAAAGGTTAATATATAAAATTAACACTAGAACGCCCGAGGGGTTTTCTAGACCCCTACATCGAAAATTAAGTCCTAATTATTTCCGAAATAAAACTTGAAGATCGACTTGATCTCAGTATATTTGATTCATTTTCGTCCATATTTTCAGGAAATATAGCTAGTTTGTCATCAACTTTAATGGTTCGTGAATAAAACGGAACGATAGTTTTCGGCAAAATCGACCGGGCGTTCTAGTGTTAAGCTCTTTTTGATAAATTGTTTTCTATTGATAACTGAAGACGAAACTCTATTAAGAATCCTATTTTTTGGTATTTTTTTGATTTTTTAACTGCTAATTTAAGGATAAAAAAGATAAAAAAAGAAATTTCATCAAATTTAGAAAACGATACAATATTATTAAAAAAAATTCACTCTAACTAAATTTTTTCTTCTATTTTTTTCAAATATCGAGGAAAAGAGCGATTTCAAAAAAAAAAAAAACCAAACATAGAGTATTTAATAAAGTTTCGTCTTAAGTTATCAATAGAAAAGAGCTTTATCAACAAGAATTTAATTTTATATTTTGAATTGGAAACTTTTTGTTGCGGCCTTTTAAAGAAAAAAAAATCTAATTGAAAAAAAAAGCTGCCAGGTATTTATTCATAATTGAATCAAATATAACGAAAAATTTCTTTACGGTTAAAAACTTTATTAACAATTCGCGACGTTTCGGTAAAACGAAGTTACCATTATCAAGCTGCAATTACATATGTATTTGCAATTAAACCCCACTAATATTATATGCTTTTCAAATTTGAAATATTATAATTTATTTTCAAAAAATTTTTCAAACTTTTAAAAAAAATTCCCTGTATTTATAAATATTCCCTTTAGATCAATTAACAGCTTGATAATGGTAACTTCGTTTTACCGAAACGTCGCGAATTGTTAATAAAATTTTTAACCGTAAAGAAATTTTTCGTTTTATTTGATTCAATTATAATCGATCAAAATGTTAAAATTTATTTATTCATAAGATCAACTTTTTGATTTTTATCGGTTAAAGTTTTTACACCAGTCTCGATTGCACCTAACGTATTTGCTCGAATTTAACGACATCTCGATTTTCAATGAAAAAGCGAATTAACAACACGTCGTTTCACGTAAAGCAAGTTCCTGTTAAAAAATACGGACTAGTCTCCTAATTTGCTTCGGACACTCATGTTTGTTTTATTCATGTTTTTGTCACTCATGTTTTCATGTTTGTTGTACTCGGCTACATATTTTATATTTCTGTATTTCGTCTGTCTATATTTTAACAACAGTAGATTCTTTTTATTACTTATTCGTTTTAGATTTGAGTTTAACCATCTAGGCCTCACATTCGTTTCTCTTTTCGATTTAAATAGAACAAAAATGCGACAAATCTCGAAAGCCTTGTACATTTCGTTTGAGCTCTTGTCCTAAGTTCTTGTCAATAGCAGACTAATCATGATTAGAAAACTCAGCCGAAACACTCAAAAAATCAGCTTTCGAATAGTTTAACTCCAATGATGGGCTATGGGCTACCAGAATCACTACATAAAAGATTCTTTTTGTTCAAAATGTTAATTTCCCTACCTTCGTCGAAGCTTATTGTGCTTCCGAAAATTTTGGTATATAAATTAATAAAGATCAAAAATAAACAGGCTGTTTAAATATTGGTTTTTGTACTTTTATAAATTAAAATCAAATTTTTTCAAAATTTGGGCAACCAAAAATTGACAAACCGTCTTGGTCGACTAAACCATATCTTGGTTAGCCAGATTTTGTCGACCAGTTTTTAGACTAACCATACATGGCTAATTAAAGCATGGTTAACCAATATCACTACTTTTATGGTCTCTAACAATCCGATTTCAGATGAATCAATATCTCTCGTACAAGTAAACCCAATAAAATTTCGATCCCATTTTACATTCGGGGGGTTGAAATCACCGAAAATGAAAACACCTGATACAGTCTAATTGTCTAAGAGACCTCTCGCTTTGTTAAACAAGTCCAAAAATGCAATATTGTTAAAGACTTTGAATCTCGGTAAATACACTTTTGTGACATTATGCTCCACGGTTTGATGAATGTATATTTTGAACTTATTTTTATGGAGGCTCTGTTCACCATTCTCACTTTTCGACTTTTTAATACCAAAAATCACTATATTACTTGATCTACTTTCTTCCTCTTCCTTTTCGACCGCCAAACGAAAACTTAAATCAAATAGCCGTCTTGTGAGCGGAATAGAACTTCTTCCCACCGAGCCTGATTTTTTTCAATCTCAACACCACAATAATAACGATTTTTTTCCAATAGATCAACTTGCCTCTTGAGTTCCTCATTCTTATTGTCATGCTTCAAAACAATACTTTTAAGTTTGCTCTTCAATACAGAGTTCGAAACAACTTTGTACTTTTGTAGATTATCAGCTATATCGATTAGGTCGTTTATTATAGGTTCATACACAATAACAGTGAACTCCAATGCCATTTAACTTCCCTTTAACGTCGATATATCTTAAGCATGAATCTTTTGCCTCTGGTTAGTCTCGTCTTCATCATTATCATCTTTCATCATCCTCCTTTTCTGATTCTACTTAAACTTATAAATAAACTTAAATTTATAAATTGAATAAAAAATTTACAAATCAATTTTATCGAAAATAAAAAATTATATTTTAACAAAAAAATTTGAAAAAAATTAATTTTCTTTATTTGTACAACATTTTTGGGATTTGAGATGACAATGTGAATTGCATTTAACATTTGCTTTTAAGCACTTGAATCTTTTATCCGTACAGGGACCATTACATTCACATGTAACCTCTATGTCTTTCAAATCTTGTGTCCTTTTATTTGTATTTTTAGCCGCCTCACGAAGTGAAATTTTATTTTTTATAATCTCATAATCGAAACTGATTAGACCGTGATACATTTCCAAATCACAAGCGCGAAGACAATCATTCAAAATCCGAAACTCACACACTAGTTCATAAAATTCTCTACTTACCCTACCGATTACACCAGGTAATCTTGGTAGATCACTACTACCTCGATAGATTCTCTTTATCACCCAATTCGAATTCAAGTGTGCGTTTGTTGCGCTTTTTATTGTGCTTTTCTTCCATTTTTTTAGCTGCTCTCTCTTGATTGAGTCGAACAATTGTCCTGATTGAACGAGATCTAGACTCGACTTGAACGTTTGAATTAGACTCGACTTGGTCCTCAACAGTATTAGACTCGACTTGAACGTTTGAATTAGACTCGAGATTGTTTCTGTCAATTTTAATTTCGATTTCTTCGTTGTTCGCTGAGACTAATTCGACTATTTTCTTTTGATTTCCTATATTTGGTTGCTTGTTGAATACTATCTCGTATGGAGTACAATTTGTAGCTAGATTAATTAATTAGTTAATTAATTAATTTAATGGAAAAAAAAACTCACCTGAACTTTTTTTCGTTTTTCTAGTCAGTTTGAGAACGTTGATACATTCTCAAACTGAACAAGCTACTAATGTCTCACCAAAAAAAAGGGAAAAAAAATCAAAGAGGGATTTTCCAAAATCAACTCCAAAAAAATATAATTTTCGTTCAAGAAAGGAAAGCTTTAATTAAAATTAATTAATAATTAAATAATGTAATAAATTGTATTTTTTATTTTGTCCGGCTAATTGACCGTCGATTATTTGTTTTTTCTAAAATTCTAATTAACCTGGCCGTCAAACTTACCTGGCCGCAAGTTTACGTCCAATAGACCGGCAAGTACACAAGACCCGGACATAGCTTAATAAAATGTGTAATAACCGGGCTCACGGTATTTCAACATTTTTTTCACGCCTCACCATATTTCATTATTTTGAACATCTTTGATTACCCGAAGTGTGAAAAGGTGGAGTCGGATTTAACACTGGACATTCAAAAAATGTTGAAATAGTGATAATAATAATAAATTATGCACAAAATAAAAATAAAAAAATTGCATTTTGAAATAAAGTAAAATTTTTTTTGCAATTTGATTTCAAATAAAAAAAATTATACAAAAATTAACAGTAAAAATTATTTAAAATTAAGTTTCCTAAAAGTTTAATCCCTTTTAATTTTCGAGCGGAAAAGATTTAAACAAAAAAAAATATATCCCCAGAAGTGAAATTTGTATCAAAAAAAAAATTGACTTGAAATTTTGTATCTTTTAAATTATTTTGGAAGAGATACCATTTGTAAAATTGGATGATTCCAAAGTAAAATTTAGGGATTAATTTGAAAAATTTTCAAAAGTTATTGCAAAACAAAGGTCTCAAATTTTTTGTTTAAAAGCATAGGTAACATAGAAACCCATAAAACTGACCAAAGTATAAAATTATCAGCTTTTAGCCTTAACCATTGAATTCAAAATACTTTTTACTCCTAAATAAATTTTTTAATAACTGACAAAATTTCTTGTAATTTAGGCGTTTAACAAAAATCTTCAGTTGAAAAAAATGTAACAAAAAAAAATAATTGCCATATATAAATTTACAAATTGTATAATTTTATAAATTGGATAGAACATATTCATCTTCATTTAGCTGATGTGTAGTCTTTTTTATTTAGTCTCTTTATTCTTCCGCTCGTGAGTAAGATTGCATTTGACTTTTTCGCATTTGTTTGCTTCCGCGCCAGATACAACGTAGTTGATTATTATTTCAGCTTAACAGCTACATGGTCCTAAATATGCTTGTTTTGGTCTAATGATATTACTTTTCGTGATTTTTCCATCAGCTAATCTAAAGTGTATTGAACATTAATTTTTTTTATTCTTGTTATTTTGTTTTATTCATTTTTAAATCAACAAGATCGTTTCGAAATAGTGACTTAGTTGAAACAAATACAACAAACTTGCTTGATTTCGAAATTTTAGAATTTAAGTCAGCTAAGGATTATTTTTGTTTTTTATAATTTACACTCAATGGAATGTTACAAAGAAATTGACTTTTGATAAAAACGACGATGAACGAGAGGAGCATCATCGTTGCATGATAAAGATGATGATTAGGAAAATGAAGATTAAACAAATAGAAGAGACTAAAAAACCTCTAACTTGAGGTTGTATTATCAATAATCGTTTAAAGACTATTCGAGATAAAGTTGTCGGTACTTAAAAAAGACAGTTATTTGGTGGAAAGAAAACACAAATGAACTTTAGAGTTCGATTTTGAAGACCTTGTGATTTTAGGCTTGGTTAATTACGATTTCAAGAACATCGAGAATAAATACAGTTTGAGAGAAGCTGCACATTTGAGTTCAAAAAGATTTGTTGATTTAAAAGATGCTGAAACAGTCTGTAAATGTAGTGAAAATTTAAATAGGAAAAATATCCCGAAAAATAAAAAAACAATAAAAATTAATATAAAATTAATATCCCTTTATGCCAAAAATCAATTTAGAATCATTTATGCAAAAAATAATTATCACAAAATATTATTCTTTTGTATTCAAAAAAGATTCAGTTCATATTCAATAATTTGCTTTTCTTCGTCTCGAATCTTGTTGACAAGTCTCTATCTTGCTGATTCTCGGGCAATCTTTGAGACCCTTTGTTTTTAAATACCATTAGCAGTCCAATGTCGTTTAGCTTCGCTATAAATTTCTTCCGATGTAATTGCACCGACTCTTGATTCAATCGCTCTCTCAAGTGTATCAGTTTCATGTTGCTTGGTTTGACGCATCTATTTCCGTTCCTCATTTTTTTTCTTACGAACACTTTTATCGCGCAATTGATGTTCTTTGCTTAAAGAGATATCTGCTACTGTTTCAAGATTTGTTTACGTTTTCACTTCGTTGGTTGAATTAGAATTATCAACATGCTCTTCGAAATTTCGTTCGATTGTAATATTGTTATGTTGGACATGCTCTTCAGCCGATTGTTCGATTCCTTCAGTCGAACTTCTGAACAAAGTGTGGTCATAAAGACCCATTCGATCTTTAGTCTCATGTTTATGTTTATAAATCTAGACTTTTAAAGAATTTATGTAAGATGCACCTTTAAAAGTATGTGTTGATGACTCAAATAATAAGGAAAAATAAGAAAAAAAATTTATTCAAGTTCAAGGTTAATCAACAGGCTAGTGCCCTTGCCTAATTAAAGACTGATTAACTCTCCATTTATTCAATAAAAATAAAATGTATAAATAGAATATAAAAATATTGTTTTCAAAAATAAAAAATTTTAAAGTTTAAATTTAATTTATCAAAAATTTTTGTTGCTTCTACATAAATTAGATTGATGTTGTTGAATATTGACAGTTTGAATGTAGTATATTTTAGGACCAATCTATTAACAATGAACTTGTTAGCTATTTTTGAATACACATGTCCAAATGTATTCTCACCGCTTCTTGTTTTGGAGCTTGGTATCATAAAATCGTTCTTATTCCTCAAACTGTATTCAATCTTTCTTGATTCATTCGATACTAATTGTTCTTTGAGTTGTGTTGGCGCGTTTTCAAATGTTATAATTTTGTAAGAGAAGGACAGCATCCTCTCCAAAGCTCGATGTTGAAACGCAAAAAGACCATACTTTTCTAATGAGTTATTCAATTCATTGAAGTCACTCGAACCTATTCTTAGTTTTAGTAGTTTAAAAATACATAAATAGAAACAATTTGCCAGCCTTTGAATGGCTTCTTTCGAAAAATAGCAAATTAACGTGAACACATAATCAAAATAGGGTAAAATAAAAGTTTTAAAAAATTGAATTTTTACAGAAGTACATAGATAGAAAAGTCTCTTTATCGAAAAGAGCTTACGATTTACAGCTAGACATGTTTCAGAAACTAGCTTCATAAAATTTAGTTTTGAATCTATAGTAAAACCTAATAATTTAAATTCTTTAACAACACTAATTTTTAAGCCTCTTATTATAAAAAAATCAGGAATTTCAATCTTTTTTTTTGTAAAAACCATGAAAAAAGTCTTACTCCAGTTTATATCTACTTTGTTGAAGTTACACCATAAAGTCAATTCTTCAATAACACACTCAAATTCTTTGAGAACTTCGTCTAACCTTTCTCCAGATCTAGTGAGAGTTGTGTCATCAGCAAAAAGCTCAATAAAGGCTTTGAGGATGCAAAATGGAAGATCATTGATAAAAATTAAAAATAGGAGTGGACCAAGAACAGAGCCTTGAGGAACTCCCAGCTTTAGTTTCGCTAAAATAGAGGAGGAATTTTTCATTTTGACCAATTGAGATCTGTCATCAAAAAAGTTTGTAATAAGACCCAGTGAATTATTATCAAAACCATAGTGAAAAAGCTTTAATAAGAGAAGTAAGGGATCAATTAGATCAAACGCTTTCCTAAAATCAATAAACAGGGATAGGGAAATAAGCTTTAGATCTATAGCTTTATTTAAGAATGAGATAAACTCATGAAGAGCTGTTTGACATGAGTAACCAGACCTGAAACCATGCTGGCCTCTAAAGAAAATATTGTTGTTCTCAAAATAAAAACTAATTTGCTTTGCTAAAAGTTTTTCGAACATTTTAGCAATAGGGGAAAGAACAGATATTGCCCGGTAGTTATTCATATCAGTCTTTTCACCTTTGTTTTTATATAGTGGGGTCACAACGGCTATTTTCCAATCTTCTGGAATTTTACTTAATTCCAAACAACAGTTGAACAGCTGTTGGAGAATTGGACAAAAAATTTCGGGCATAGCCTTAAGTACTTTTGTGTGAATCCCCACGTGTCCAGGCGAGCTAGAACTGGACAGATCATTCAACGTCTCTTCAATATCACGAATATTGAATGTGCTAAACGAAAAGCCAGGAGTTTTAAAAGTATTCGATTTTTTAAGTTCCTTGAACTTATCGAATATAAACTTTGCTGACTCGTTTTCAGTAGAAAACGAAGATGATTCAATATTCGTAAAAAAATTATTGAACATCTCAGCTTGATCAGCAGTCGTAGAAGCCTGAACGTCACCATTCTGAATTATTTCAGGGTAATCGTCAGATTTATCGCTTCTTAGTTTCACAGACGACTTGTAGAATTGCCAGAATTTTTTAGAATTCTTGAAATCTTTGGTCGTCTGTGTCTGAAAATATTCTTTGATTTTCAGTTTATTTAAATTCTTAAACTCTTTTCTAGCTTCTTTATACTCCAAGTGGTCTTGAACACTTTTACTATCAGAGTAGAGGCTGTGACAGTAATCTCTATAGTTCTTGGAGACTCTCAGCTCCTCATCAAACCATGGACACTGATTTTGAGGCTTGTTTTTAAAAGTCTTAAGAGGACAGTATAGATCAATGGCCTCATGAACCTTATCTTTTACGAAACCCCATTTGTCATCAATATTAGGAAAGCGTTCAATAATTGAAAAATCCACTCTTGATAGAAAATTTTTTACTTTTTCTAGATTTTTTTCGGAGTAGCTTCTGTTGTATCTTACTTCATCAGCTTTGCGATCTACGTGCAGATCGAAAGAAGCTACCAAAAACTTATGGTCACTGAACGGACAGCCTATGACTTCGGATCTTGGACTTTGGTTATCTTGGTGGATTATATGGTCAATTTGACTTAACTTTACAGCAGTCTCACCAGATTTGTATAACTTTACACCTATGCGAGTTGGTTCCTTAGTTACAGTTTTAAGGTTAAAATTTTCCATAAAAGATGTAAAACGAGGATCGCCTATAACAGGATCCATGTTGAGATCACCTATAATTAAAAACCTATCGTTTGTATTTACTGAGAGAACAAAGTTTTCAAGGAAGTCTAGATAATCCTTATTGTTTAAAGAGGGTGGTTTATAGGTAAAAAGTATGTTTAGTAACGCCCCTTTAGCGGAAATTTCCACTGAAATCCCTTCAAAGTCTTTTGAAATTTGAGTTTTCAAAACTTTCAAATTTTTTTTTACCAAAACCATAATTCCCCCTCCATCTCTGAACCTGTCTCTGCGGATGATCGAGTAGTTCGCATGATAAATAAATGAATCCGGGATGGAATTATCCAATTTTGTCTCGTTTAAAGAGATTAGGTCAAAGACACCTAAAGACAGAACCTCAAGGACCTCATTTTTTTTCATAAACAGAGAGTTTACGTTGAGATGAAGAGTACGTAAACTACCAATGTTTCTTTCTCCAAACAGTCTAAGACGCTCTAGATAGTTTGTGAAAGTTGGAACATAAGTCCTTTTGCTAAAAAAGTCATCTTCGAAATGAAAAACCTGAGGTAAAAGATCTGCAGTATATGGTGTTGGAATAATGGACTTGGGATCTACCTTAGAGAGCTTATTATCCAATTTAGAACTTTTTTTTTTTAGGCCTAACCCTCTGCATTGTATTAAATGCTTTTGGTACCAAGACTGATAGACATAAGTCTTGGAGCATTTAGGACAAGTTAAACTTAATTTTTTAGGTTTTACCATGACTCAAAAACGGAAAAATTAAACAAGGATTTAATAACAAATTTAAATTAAATATTTACACAAAAAGCAAAAAAAAATAAAAATAAAAATTAACAACAAAAATAAATAAAAAAGTAAAAAATAAAGACAAAAATTATGCAATATTTACTATTAAATTATGAACATAAAATGTTCAAATAAACGCTGAACGAATTGTACTTTGAAATTGAAAGATCGAATCTGGATCTTGAAACAACTCGGTCGGAAAAATTTTGGATTCGATCGAGAGGTAATTTCACACACTATAATATTGTAAAGTTTCAATACTACAGCTTCTGTGTGATCGACGATAATTACCGTTGAAAAGTGAGACTCCAACTCAAATTTAATTTTTTCAATTTTTTTTCAAATTTTTTCAATTTAATTAGTTTGTGAAATAAAAAAACAATAAAAATTAATATAAAATTAATATCCCTTTATGCCAAAAATCAATTTAGAATCATTTATGCAAAAAATAATTATCACAAAATATTATTCTTTTGTATTCAAAAAAGATTCAGTTCATATTCAATAATTTGCTTTTCTTCGTCTCGAATCTTGTTGACAAGTCTCTATCTTGCTGATTCTCGGGCAATCTTTGAGACCCTTTGTTTTTAAATACCATTAGCAGTCCAATGTCGTTTAGCTTCGCTATAAATTTCTTCCGATGTAATTGCACCGACTCTTGATTCAATCGCTCTCTCAAGTGTATCAGTTTCATGTTGCTTGGTTTGACGCATCTATTTCCGTTCCTCATTTTTTTTCTTACGAACACTTTTATCGCGCAATTGATGTTCTTTGCTTAAAGAGATATCTGCTACTGTTTCAAGATTTGTTTACGTTTTCACTTCGTTGGTTGAATTAGAATTATCAACATGCTCTTCGAAATTTCGTTCGATTGTAATATTGTTATGTTGGACATGCTCTTCAGCCGATTGTTCGATTCCTTCAGTCGAACTTCTGAACAAAGTGTGGTCATAAAGACCCATTCGATCTTTAGTCTCATGTTTATGTTTATAAATCTAGACTTTTAAAGAATTTATGTAAGATGCACCTTTAAAAGTATGTGTTGATGACTCAAATAATAAGGAAAAATAAGAAAAAAAATTTATTATGTTTTTTTTCTGATTCAAGACTCTAATAATGTTTTTGTTCACTGTAATTTACGTTAGTTTTTATTATTTAATTTTTATGTGTTTTTTTTTCGATTCTCTTTTTTAAATGTTTATTTATCATATAGGCTTTAAGAGACAAAAAAGTACCCGAAGACTCGATACCATCTCAAAGACAAATCTACAATTTTATAAACGATTTTAAAAAAGAACTAGACGGTGAAGTCGGAATGACTTTTCTTGAGCTCTAATAATGGTGTGAAGAAAATTTTTTAAGTGAATTTGAAAATGGCGATGACTCCTATGTTTTAGATTATTTTGTCTCACTTAAAGGTAAGTTAATTAATTAATAGATAAATTATGTTTGATTAATTGTTGTTTTTAGTTTTTTTGGACTAAACTTTCGTTTAGCTTAAACAACCAAACGTTTAATTAATTCGTGCAATATACGTGATTTATTGGCTGTTGATGCTACTTACAAAATAATTATTCAAGGATTTCCATTAATGATCGCCGGATGTATTGGTTCGAACTGGTTTACCGAGTTCAACTAATGCGTTAAAGCCGTTCAAAAAGTCAATCAAAGATGTACATACTTTTCGAGAAAGGATGCCACTGTTGTGCCCCAACAGAGACTAAACTCTGTCTCCACTCTAAAATAAAATATAACTTTAATTATGTCTTGTCTTCGAGATTTAACTCTTCTTTTCTCTCTCTTTGGTTTTGAATTATTATTAATTTAATTCTAAATAAACAGTTACAACAAAAAGAATTCAAATCTTTTATTTTGTTCCTCCGAACTCCTAGTTGCCAGAGCACAACATTGGTGCCCCAAGTGAGGAATTGGCTGTTCATGGTAACCAATTCCTAAGTGATTAGAGGACAAAGAACAAGATATTGTATTTAGCAGCTTATAACAGCTCGATTCATTAAGAATGTTTATCGCTCAAATAATCCTATGGTTTGTCGTAAGCCTAAATGTGTTACTTGTTTTTGACCCAGAGTTGTCCTTCAAGCTTCAAAAGGGTATCAGTTATTATAAAGCTCCTGAAATAAGCAGCTTAAAACATGAAGAAGCTATGATTAAAACGGATATGGAACCCATCAACGTCTCACAAAATGTTGAACAGCATGTTGAAACAATTTACAGAAACGTGGTTGAAGAGAAACAATTTTCATTTTTTAGCTTTGTGCCCTACAGTATTTCAAGCAGCTACAATCAGATGGCAATAATGGCCCTAGCAGCTTCGATACTCATTATTTCAATTGTTTTCACCACGTGTTTTAGTAACCGAAATGGTAGGCGTTCCTACTCAAAATACATTTCTTCATTGCGGAAGTCAACACAATCATGCGCATTTAAATGCAATTTAGCTTCAAAGCCTTTACGAGATGGACCATTCCACAAAAGCTATCTTCGAAATGAAATGATTTTTATTAGACCCAAAGCTTTCAACCTGAGTGTCATGAGTTTCCCCATATGGATTACACAATTTAAATCATTCGTCGAATCGTACTCAAAGTCAATATGGCGTAACCTGTTATTCAATTATTTTAATCACGTTTTGGATAAGCTTCAAATTCTTTATACGATATTTTACATAAAGATAAAGCAAGTAATTAAAGTGATTTACAAGATAAAACCTATCGTTCCAAACGATCGAAATGCCAAAAAGTTGTTTTGTCATAATTCGGTCGAAGCAAATCCAAAACAAATAGCAGCTGTTTTTGATTATACCCAACCGATTAACCTTCAGCAGCTTCATAGTTCTCTTAGTTTGGGTAATTTTTTCTTTAAATTTATTAGGTCGTTTACCGAAAACCACAAAAATCAAGCCGCTAACGAATCCAAAAGTTATCAAGCCGCTAATAATAGAGCAGCTAATAAAACAGTCATATTGACGTCGACTCATGCACCTATCGGTAATTTACAAAATCCATGTAAACCGAATTCTAATATTGTAACTGGAGAAAGTTGTGGGTTGAATCCAAAAGTTGACTTTTTTCAAAGTTGGAATACGAGCCCAAAAGATGCTAACGAACAGTTAAACACGTTTTTACCTCATGATCGTTCAAGAAATGATCCCTCCAATCATCAATCAATTTGTTGTTCAGACCAGACTACTCAAATAAAACTCAAACAACATCCGAAACCTGAAAGTATAATGAGACTGATAAAATGGTGTAACGAAAGAGTAGCCAGATTAGATAATCAAAAGAACGAGTTGGTCAAAATTTTTTCGCTTAGCAACTTTCAACTTTATTTTTTTCTCCCACCCTAATTTGTATTTTTTTTGTACCCGCCACATAAATTATTTTTGTAATAATTTGTAAATTTAAATCTTTTTTTTCAAATTTTGTTAAATCTTGAAAACATTAAAGTTAACTTTTTTTTTCCCATCCAAATTTTTGTTTAAACATTAGAGCCTCGGAGCGACTCTTTTTAAAAAAGGGGGAGCCCTGTTGTGCCCCAACAGAGACTAAACTCTGTCTCCACTCTAAAATAAAATATAACTTTAATTATGTCTTGTCTTCGAGATTTAACTCTTCTTTTCTCTCTCTTTGGTTTTGAATTATTATTAATTTAATTCTAAATAAACAGTTACAACAAAAAGAATTCAAATCTTTTCTTTTGTTCCTCCGAACTCCTAGTTGCCAGAGCACAACACCACTGTCTCAATTTCTCTCTCGTATCAAGATAATTCTAAAAAGATTATCCGAAGATGAAATAAAATTACCTAAATTGGAAGACGAGATTATTATCCTCGAGCAAAATAGTGGCACGAGAGTGATTAATTTTTATTTTTGGTTATGATTGTTTGCGAGGAACGAGCAAGTTAAGCAGACGTACACGAGAATAAAAAACGAATACTGAACTGTTTTAAAAAAAATCCTTGACGTAAATCGTCAGTAGATTATAAATACACAAAAAATTCTACATGTATTTTTTTAGTAAAATAATATAATTTCCTAGGAAAATAATATAATTTACTGAAAATAAATTATTCATTATTAATATAAAAATTTAAATTATTCATTGAGTTCGTTTAATTTTTTTTTTTTACAAATCTAAAAAGTCAACAAAAAACTTCGGTGTAAACAACATTTCGAGTGTAGTTTTTACCTTTGGCAAGAGTAAGGGTAACATCTTCTAAACTTGAGACTCTTGACATTGCAACGTAAAGCTGTCCATGTGTAAAAACTGGATCTTCCAAATAAATTCCAACTTTCTTCAGGGTTTGTCCCTGAGATTTGTTTATGGTCATTGCAAAAGCTGGTCTTATGGGGAATTGAGTTCTCTTAAAATCAAACGGGAGACCTGTATCAGATGGAATTAGGGGAACTCTTGGGATATGAACATTTTTCCCCTTAAAATTTCCGATTGCTATTTGGGCTTTGATTAGATTGTTCTTAAGGTCTTTTACTATTAGACGTGTTCCATTACACAATCCCATATTTGGAGCAATATTTCTTAGTAAAATTATGGGTTGACCGACTTTCAAAGTCAATTTGTGTGGAGGTATTCCTGGTGGATTTATTGAATTTAAAAATTCGGTTGGATACAAAGCTAGGTTTGAATCGTCAACTAAGCCATCATTTGAAAGATACTCGAAGCTTTCACCAGGCATTAACTCAGTAGCTTTTTCATTTATCGAATCAACTTCGTCATTTGTAGGGCACAAAATAGCTGAAGTAATCAAGTTATCAGGATCCGGACTAAAATTATTTAAAGAGATGGTTACTATTTGATGAATTTGGTCACTTTTAAACATAAAAAAATTACTCGGTGGCTATGTTTGGGTAGATGTGCTTTATCAGAGCTTCTTTGTCAAAATTATTCATGATTTCTGGTGGTATAACAATTAGGTCATCATATCCATTGGCTTCTGTAATTCTATTTTCTCTACCTTCACCAATTCTGAGGAGAAAGTCCGAAAATTCTTTGGCTTTTTGACTTTCGACTCCAGTTTTGGAAAACACTCTCATATTTTTTTTAAGTTTAAATATTTTTGTTTCAGTCCAGAAGCTTGATTTGTTCATTGTAGCATTAACAACTTGTGCTCTGTGTCCTCTTTTAACAACTGGGAGGATTTGTCTAAAATCTCCACCAAAAAGAACAACTTTGTTTCCAAAAAATTGTTTTTCCAAATTTGGATCTACGGCTTTCATGATATCTCTAAACGTTCTATCTAAAGTTCAAATGCGTGTTTGTGCATCATAGGTGCTTCATCCCATATAATTAGATCGGCCTTTTGAATAAGCGTAGACAATTCAGATTGGACCGAAATGTCACATATCGAAGTTGAAGTCAAATTAATGGGTATTTTGAAGCGAGAATGAGCTGTTCGTCCACCAGGTAAGAGAAGGGCGGCGATTCCAGATGAGGCAACAGCCAAAACTATTTTCTTTTCTGATCTCAAATGAGCCAGAATAGTTTTATACACAAATGTTTTGCCAGTTCCACCAGGACCGTCAAGAAAAAACACATTTTTTCCATCTTGATTTTTGAACTAATTAATTTATGTTTTTATTTTAGATGTTTTATTTTCCTCACCTGTGCTGTTGTTATTTACTCTTTGAACAATTCTATCAAAAACAATTTGTTGTTCAGAATTCAATTTTTTCCGATTATTGTCGTACTCAATTTTTAACGATTCTACGTCGTAATTTAATTCATCGTTTAACATTTTATTTTTTTGTTGTTGTTCAAAATTTTCGAATTGTATAACATTGTTTGGATCAAATTTTAGAATCTCCATCAATGTTTCAACATTTCTTGAACTTTGGGCAAGAATTTGATTGATATAAAATAAACAGGTATCGTATATTTTAGTATGGTCGGGTAATTGATTGTCATTTATTTTTATTTTATAATTGTAAAGGATGTCACTGTAGAGCTCTTTTTTAAACGAATTCCATAATTTTTTGATGTCTGAGGGTTGACAATTCTCTAAAATTATCACAAAAAATTTGCGAAGTTCGTCCAAATTTGTAATTGTGGAACATGCTTCTGTCATGCAGTCAAACCATTGATTGTCACAATCAAGGTATCCTTTTTTTTAGCAGCTTCTTGAAATGTAAGGCACTTATCACCATCCACTGTCAATAGATCATCAAAACTTGTTGGTCTCTTTACGTATAAAAGAAGTAGTCTCAATGCAAAGCGTTCGATTTCTGATGGATGTACAAAATACATACGCCCAGTAATTTCTTCATTAGAACTAATTAAAAATTATAAGTTTAAATACAAATAAATAAAGAATTTTAATTTTTTTTTACTTTTCCCTCTGAATCCATTTTTTTTGAGATTTGTCATACCGAAAATGTTTTGGAATTTGATAATAAAAATATTTTCTTGCATTATTATTTTCTAAATTTAATCTGAAGAATGCTGTTAGCTGTGTTTCAAGAAAAAGTTCGATTAATTCTTCTTTGTTTAAGTTGCTGTCAAAAAAGCACATTTGTTTGTTTGGCAAATGAATCTGAAGTCTAACTGTTGGTGGGTACTGGGCGTTAAGTCCAAAATGAAACATCCTCCAAATACATTCACATGCGCTTATATAACGCATATCTTTAAACTTATCGATTTCATTAAACTTATTTGGATCCTCTGAGTTTAAGCAAACTAATGACTTATCATGACCTTTATATTAGAGAAAATAAAATATAAAAATATTATAAAGTTTGTTAAAATGTTTAAAAAATTTGTACCTTTATAAACATATTTGTAAAGGTATTTAACGGAAGAAACAGCGTTGCATATTTCAACATTAATATGGCAATTGTACTTATTAGATAAATAGGGGTTGTACGGGACCACCCACTTATTCTCTAAATTCTTAATACTTCTCTTGTAAATAGGATAAGTATTATTACATAGAACTGTTTGTTCGGAGTATTCTTTCGGAAACTTCTTACTACATACTCCGTCGACCATGCATGGTGCTTCGCTGTGTCCTGGACCACATGGTCCATGCATCATGCATGATTTTACTATGTTATAAAGAGCAGGAAATTCGTTTTCATCTGGCACTTCTGCACATACAATTTTATCGACTTGTTCGGGTGATTTAATTTTGTCCTGTTCGTCGAATATTATTAGGATATGAGCATGAGGTAATCCTCTCTTTTGAAATTCAATTACATAAATATGACCAATGGTTCTACCGAGAACATGATTCTTAACTAAATCTTCTATCAGCATCTTCAATTTAATTCTAAACACTCGAACGATAAGGTCTGGTCGGTCATTTGGGGATTGCCATTTAGGTATTTCGTCTTTAATTTCTGGCCAATTAGGGTTGCATGTCATTGTTATAAATAAATCTGGTTTGCCTAGTGCTCTAACCACTGACATTGCATCTTGAAATAGTTGATGCATATGTCTTGGGCTACCAGTGAACGAAGAAGGGTTTTCATGTTTTTATAAATTTACTCTCTAAAAACAGACTGTCCCGTCAACGCCAATTACAAGACGAAATTTAAATGGTCAATTTTTTGAAAACACCGTCTCTTTTAACCCGCAACAAAATTTATTATCATCCCCGCTCACAAATACGAATCATTTTCCGTACCTTCAAACTAATAACTTAAACTCTCAACTTCTGCATCAACGAAATAATTTTGATTCACCTTTGGTATCGACAAAATCAAATAATCAATTTTACGAAAATACCGTTTTTTTGAATGTTTAGAATTAACATTGCATCTTGAAATAGTTGATGCATATGTCTTGGGCTACCAGTGAACGAAGAAGGGAGAATAATTTTTTTCCCTATGTTTTCTGAGCTTAGTTGGTCATTATTATTTAATGCATCGGAAAGTCCTTGGTATAGCTCCGCTCGAATATTTTTTTGATTGAATAACAAATAATTAAGTCTTCCGCTTTCAACTTTCCCAGCATATTGTTCTACGATATACTGGTGAAAAAGTCGACCAAATAAGTTAATTGATGAATCTTGTAAAATAAAGAATTTAGTCTTGTGTTTATTATTTGAGTAGTTAAAAGTTATTTGGTAGTTACTTGGTCTATCATGAATTTGATAGGCATAAAATTGCATGGCAGTAACATATTTACTTTTTTCAGAAATTTGAAAAGAATCATCATTATCTTGGCGGATATTTTGTGTATTATTTTTATCTATTCGTTTTTTCGGATATGCTTTAATCTCCCACCCTTGTTCACCTCGCGGAAACATTAGAACATAATTAAGAGGGTCAGAAAATCCATATTTCTCATCAACACGCTTAATTGTACCGTCTTTTGTATGTATAACTAATTCGTTGGTAATAATTTGATTGTCTTCATTTGAAATAAGAGCAGCTACTTCCTGAGTCTTAGGAAGATTGTATCGTTTGTCTTTGTTTACATTTTTTTTTAAAACAATACGAAGATCTAAAGTTGGGTCTTCTCTATACCGTTTTCCTAGTTGTTGATAAATTTCAACATACGGATTGTAATCCTGAAGAATTTGTTGAAGTGAGTTAAGTAAATTAACGTCAATTATTGACTTAAATTGGTTCGACCGGTACATAGACTGAAACTCCGGGTCATAGATATAAATTTGTGAAAATTTTGGCTCAGAAATATTAGTCGGCTTCAGATTACTTATGAGTTGGTTGACTGGACCATGTATTTGATACGTATAAACTCCACGTGTCGCACGCATTAAGTCTGGGTTGTATTTTGTATCAATGGGTTGTATTTTGTAAAATTGATTATTTGATTTTGTCGATACCAAAGGTGAATCAAAATTATTATGTATTGTATTATTTCGTTGATGCAGAAGTTGAGAGTTTAAGTTATTATTTTGTAGGTACGGAAAATTATTCGTATTTGTGAGTGGAGATGATAATAAATTTTGTTGAGGGTTAAAAGAGACGGTGTTTTCGTAAAATTGATTATTCGAATTTGTCGATACCAAAGGTGAATCAAAATTATTTCGTTGATGCAGAAGTTGAGAGTTTAAGTTATTAGTTTGAAGGTACGGAAAATGATTCGTATTTGTGAGCGGGGATGATAATAAATTTTGTTGCGGGTTAAAAGAGACGGTGTTTTCAAAAAATTGACCATTTAAATTTCGTCTTGTAATTGGCGTTGACGGGACAGTCTGTTTTTAGAGAGTAAATTTATAAAAACATGAAAAAAATTTGAGAGAACAAAATTACATTTTTATTACAGGTTGGGTTCGATTTGTAAATATTTTGAATCGGAAAAATTCTATTGGACGGCAGTGGTGAGTCAAAATTATTTTGAAAAGGGGTATTTCCTTGAGGAGGTAGAGGTGAGTTTGAGTTATAGCCATGACCGTACTGAATTTGATTAATATTTGCGTACGGTGAATTCAAAAAAACGGTATTTTCGTAAAATTGATTATTTGATTTTGTCGATACCAAAGGTGAATCAAAATTATTTCGTTGATGCAGAAGTTGAGAGTTTAAGTTATTATTTTGTAGGTACGGAAAATGATTCGTATTTGTGAGCGGGGATGATAATAAATTTTGTTGCGGGTTAAAAGAGACGGTGTTTTCAAAAAATTGACCATTTAAATTTCGTCTTGTAATTGGCGTTGACGGGACAGTCTGTTTTTAGAGAATAAATTTGTTAAAGAAATCAATTAAATAGAACAAATTTACATTTTTATTGGATGATTTGTAATTATTTTGAATCGGAAAAATTTTATTGGACGGCAGAGGTGAGTGAAATGAGTTAAGTTTTGATTTTTTGTTTTTCTTTATTATTTCCGAAAATTCATCATCCTTGTAAAAATAAAAATCGAGCCTTTATTTATTTTTGTAAATGTAGTCTTTATTATTACGTTTTTTCTTTTAATGGAGTTTTTGGTTATTTGTAACTCAGGTTCGATTCGTATAGATTTCGTTTTTATTATTTTGTTTAAATTTATATTCATTAAAAGATCTAATTCTGAGCCGAAGGCTCAGTCTTACCAATTTTGGCTTTGTCAGGCTCTGAATAAATTCATTTAGTGAAAACTTTTCTAATTTAAAATGCTTTTTTATAACTGGGCTTTCTATCAAAAATTTAGTAATTTAGCTTCGACATAACACTACCACATTACTCCTGTTAGAAGACATTAACCTTACACTATTTCAGAAAATTACACAATTTCAGAAAATTT
Source organism: Brachionus rubens (assembly GCA_022207745.1). NCBI lineage: Eukaryota > Metazoa > Rotifera > Eurotatoria > Ploima > Brachionidae > Brachionus > Brachionus rubens. The sequence continues at coordinate 4,712,067 of JAJVHD010000003.1, read as the reverse complement.
GTAATAAAATACAAATCAGATAAACAAACTTCTAAAAATAAATTGAAAACAAAAAATAAAAACAAATTAAAAGTTTATTTAAAAATTTTCTTTGTACCATCTATTTATGTACCCAAATACTTTATCAAAATTTTTTACGTGAATTTCCATATTTTTAAATCTGTCCCACTCTTTATATGAAATTCGGAAATTAAACTTCTTTTGCACATCATTAATCACTTTGGTATACACATAAGAGTTTTGTTTCATAAAATTCAATATACATTTAGTTTGATTAATCAATAACCGATCTTTCCTATGCTTTATAATATTTTGTAATCTGTCAAAATCTTCAGATTGTTCTTCCAAAATTTGAACTAATAATCTATCCACCAAATTATCAGCCTTTGTGGTAACTTCTGATAAAACATTAGCTCCTTGAACAAATTTATCATTATCTACTTGCTCAGAAGACATTATTAAATAAACCTTAATAAAATAAACCTTAAAATAACTCCAGAACTAAAAAATAAAATACAAATTCACCAGATATTAAAGCAACTCTATAATCAATTGAATTTACAAAATATCTCTATAACAAAAAAAAATTATTTTTGTTACCAAATCATATCAATTAAAATAAACCGAAACTAAGCTTATTTATATTAAAATAAAATATAGCTAGGGATTTTTAAAAAAATAAGATTTTAAGAATAGCAAAGACATCAGTATAAATATGCTATTTAAAAGCTACCATAAATTTAAGAAAATACTCATTTTATTAAAAAAAAAATGAATCATTCAACAATCCCAACACTTTCACCATCATTAGTTGATCTTGAAAAGACAAATGAATCAAGACCCTCTGTCATTAACAAAACCGAAAATTCAAATGGTACAACTACAACACTTTCCTCAATCAAAATAGAGCAACTAAATTGTAAATGTATTGTCAGTAAGGATGAAATAACTGAATCACAAGACATTACTAGTACTATAAATGCTCCAGACAATGTAAAACCAACAACTTCAAACCTTTTAAAATTTAAATCTGATAACATTAAAATATCTGATTTAACCCTAAATAGTGTCAAATCAATAACTTTAAAAATATGTAGATATATTACAAAACAAGCTCAAAATAAAACATACGTAAAACTACTATTGACAGATGGGATTGAATACATTGTGATGACTTCATGGGATATTACTTTTTTCAAAAATATTCAGCAAAATGATATCTTTGAATTTCAAAAGTTTTTAGTACTGGAAAGCAAAAGAGACGAATATTTTTTTAAAGTAAATGAAAACGATGTGGAAATACAAAAAAATGCATTAAGCAAATTAGTCAAACAACAATGGCACTTAAACACTCCTTCATTTAAAGAAATGTCTGATTTTCAAGAAATTGTTCAAGAATTACCAACACTAATTTCATTTAGAGGAATAGTTGCAGAGATTAAAACATCAAAACGAGAAGGTAAAAATCTATTTTTAAACTTTAACAAATAAAAAAATCAAAAATATTAATTTAGGGAAAACATATTACAACTTAATATGTTATGATGATGTCAATACACACCATATCTCAGTCACTATTAAAGAACCGAATTTCATACTCGAAAATGATCTTTATTATGAGTTTAGATATTTTTTATTGTTAAAACGAAATGGACTAGAAGTTATTAATTGTGTATTTTCTGAAACAAAACATATTAAAAAAACAACTATAAAACTAAACAAAGAAAACTCAATAAATCTGACCAAAAATTTAATGTATTTTGAGTCATTAGAAAATTTAAGTGAATCATACAATCATGAGAATATTAGTATGAAATGTAAGTGACTTTCTAAAAATCAAAATAAAAATTAATAGTTAAATTATTGATTTAGGCAAGATTCTCGATGTGAATTTCAAAAATGATATTGTAAGCCTGAAATTGGCTGATGAATGTAACGAAATTCTATATGCCAATTTGTTCGAAATAGGAAAAGCTGAACCCGCCTTTAAAGATATATCAAAAGAAGAATTAACCGACAAATTATTAGAATATCTTGGTCAAATGGTGATATTTAAATTAACAATAAAAAAGAAAAAGGCAAGCAATAATCAAATTAAAATTTTTTATAACATTCAAGGAATTTTATTGAATGAATAAAATTAATTTAAAACAAATAAATAAAATTGACTTAGACAATAAAAATTTAAACAATGTTTCAAACTTTCTCACTTTTATTTAATGATACTCCTCTTCCACCGAATTAATTCCAGCCTTTCATCATGTTCCTTCTACTCTTAACTGTAATTATGTGATAGTGTATATACACATTTTATCTTTGAATAGCTATTGGTCAGTCACACAATCAATCACCAAACAATCAGTTATCAATCCCAATCAATCCCTTAATCAGTTATAATTATCTACTACTACAGCAGACATCTTTAAAAAACTTACAAAAAAAAACTTATTATTTTTCCTGACCTAAAAAATAAAACAAAAATTCAACTGATATTAAACACCCTAATGATCATTTTAACTTCTAAAATATCTCTACAACACAAAATAATTTATTTGTTTATTTAACCATGATTAATTAAATAGAAACGAAATTATGCTTCTGAAAAATTTAAAATAAAAAATTCCCTTAAACTAGAACCATAGCCAGAGTAATACTAGCTTAAACCAGAGATATTTTGCATTCAGTTGATTCCCTTAAATAAATCATCAGCTTAAAAAAACAGCTTTAACATAATCTTTAACACATAAAAAACTCAAAAATATTATTAAAAAATATATCCTACTACAATCAAATATGTTATGATGATTTCTATGCATACCATTTTTCGGTAACTATAAAAGAACCCAATCTTTTCCAAATTAAGCTTGATATTCAAAAACTTTTGTGTGAAAAATGTTTTAATTACAAATCTAATCAACATTATCATGTCAGGTTTTTTTGAAAAATTAACCCCACATCAAATTCCATTTTTGAACCGAAATACAATTGAACCTTGGGAAAACTATTTTTTAGGGTTTAATTTTTAATTATGGACAAATCTATAGTTTTAACTATAGTTATATTAAAATAATCAGTGCAACTAATTTATTACATTCTTCGTTCACTGATATCGTGTATCCTGTAAACCATTAAAAATAAAAAACATGTATTGATATATGTTCAACAAATTATATCTATCTTAATATGATTTGAAATCATCTTTACAACAAATTATAAAAAGTTTTAATTAATTTATTAAAATTGATTCATAACAACCAAAAAGCCATTTTGATAAAAATCATTATTTTTACAAAATCTTTTAAATTTTGAAAAAAAATTCGATATAAATAAGAATTAACAAAATTTGATTATTAGACAAAAATATTATAGATTATTAAACAATTTGATATTATTAATGGCCAAACAGACACGAACTTCAGATAATCGAAGTACCAAAAAACAAAAATTTGAACAAACACTTTCGAGATATAATCTTGCTGATCAAATTATTTACGAATGCATGCAAGAATTTCATAAAAATAGTGATGTTAAAAATTATCAACAATTTGTCTGTTCTGTTTGTAGCGAAAGTAAAATTACTCCCATAGATAAGATATCGAAAAAAACACAAAATTATTTGCTTAAACATGAAAAACTATTGCATTACAATAACTTAAGTTACATACATGACAACACCAACTTTATTTATAACAATGATTTCATTAACTTAAACGAGTTAGTATTAGACCAAAGCGGTTTTAACTATGAAGACGGAACAATTAATATTTGTAGCTCTTGTGAATCATATTTAAATAAACACAAAATGCCGAAATATGGTTTAATTAATAATCTATTCCTTGGACATATCCCTCAAGAACTAGAAAATTTAACAGTTTGTGAAGAAATATTAATTGCGCGTAACCGACTTATTGGATCTATATTTAAAATAAAAACAAATAATTTTAAAACCAGTGGACAAAGTAAATTAGTTGGAAATATAATCACTTTTTCACAAAATATTGAAAAAGTTTCACAGATTTTACCCAATTTGTCACATTTGGACGATCTAAATGTAATTTTAGTTGGATCAAACATTTCTAAGAACATAAATTTTTCTAAAATGTTTTCTATCAATATTGATAAAGTACTAAAAGCTCTTGAATGGCTAAAGGCAAATAATATATTATATAAAGATGTTTTGATCGATTATTCAATTAAAATAGAAACAGATAGTAATTGTATTCCTAAAATTCTTTTGAATAGGATTATTAATCTTGAATCCAACGAAGAAAACGATGAAATTACTGAAAATGATGAAATTCTTTTTAAAAATTTTGGCCTTATAAATAACTCAAGTCAATTATTAATAAATGACAAAGAGAAATTGATAAAATTAAACGAGATATTAAAATACAAAAAATTTAATTCTATTTTACTAGTCCCACATTCTACAGAGCCAATAAACGAATTCAATGATCCTACTTTATTTCCAAATCTTTATCCATGTTTATTCCCCTATGGTTTTGGTGGCTTTAATGATAACACCAGAAAAGTCAAACTTACTCAGAAAGAGCAAACAAGACATTTTTTAAAATTAAATTGTAAGCGTTTTGTTAAAAATAGAACATTTATTTTTGTCGCTTTTAATATGATCCAACGACACGAATATTCTTTAAATTTAAATCTGTTAACAAAAAGACAATTCTTCCATAATATCGCAAACATAATTTCAAAAATCAATGTAGATGATGTCACAAATGAAATTTCAAATGTTCTTAAAACAGGAACCCTTAGTGATCCAAAAATAAAAAAATTGTTCTCTAATTCAGCTTTCTTTGCAAAAAATACACAAGGATCTAGATTTAACATAAAACATAGACGTAATGAAATAAAAAGTTATATTATTCAAAAAGGCTTACCTAGCTTTTATTTAACAATAAATCCTAACGATTTAAGCTCACCATTAATACAATTCCTAAGTGGAAAGCAAATAAATATTCACAATTTACCAAATGAGGAAATAATTAAACGTTCAATTGAAATTTCTAATGATCCTATGGCGCAATCTACTAATTTCGATATCACTATAAATAACTTGATAAATCATATTTTTGGAAAAACAAATCCAGATAATATTGGTATTTTCGGTAAGTTAAACGGATATTATGGTCTCATTGAAGCCCAAGCTAGGGGTTCCTTACATATCCATTTTTTAATCTGGCTAAGTGATGCCTTGAATCCAAATGATTTCGACAATTATATTAAAGATGATATTAATAAACGAAATCTATTGAAATATGTCTCAAAGCATATTAAATGTAATTTGGCTGATTTTAAAAATGATTGGAATTTAAACAATGATGGAATTACTAAATCTAGTCGTAACATTTTTATGGCTCCTTCGTATCTCAATAAACCTTTTGATGAAGCAAATTTCAATGATGACGTTTTTAATTTAGCAAAAGAAACTAATATTCATCAATGTACTAATTCATGTTTCAAAAATGAAAAAAAAATTTGTCGTCATGGATTTGGTAAAATAGGTAAATCATTAATACCAGAAACAATTTTCGATGATAATAATAATTTAATTTTAAAACGTGATCATAAATTTTTAAATAATTTCAATCCATACATTCTGGCTTGTCTTCGTTGCAATCATGATATAAAGTGGTTAGAAAGATCTAAAACAGATTCTTTGGCACCCCTTTACTATATTACAAATTATATCACGAAAAATGGAGTTAGTATTCATAATTTTTTATCTTTTGTGAGCATATTTTTCGACAAATATCATAAAAACTCTGAAGATAATCAAACTACAACAAAAAATATGTTTCAAAAGATTTTTACTATTTGCACATCACAAACTGAATATTCGGCCGCACAAATAGCGCATATGATTTTTTCTTACGATAAAGATGGAACTTATTATAGCTCTGATAATACAATAATTCTATATTATCCAAAATATATAACCTTACTTGATATGCTGACAATTATGCCTGACCCTTCTTTCTTACATAATTCTATTAATGATGATTTGGTAACTGTGAACAATATTAAAAAAAAAATAGACGACAGATTGGATTATGTTTACCGGCCTTTAGTTTTAGAGCAAGTATGTTTATATGAGTATATTTCAAATTATTCTAAACATTTCAAATGTCAAACAAATCATTGGGATGAAGAAATGGAATTTCTAAGTGATCACCCACAACCATCATGTTATGTTAAAAAAAATGAAAGGCCGTTGGTACCAGTTATTCTCGGCCCGAATATTGATGAAAGTAAAGAAGAGTCTTATTCAAAAACGATATTGACCCTTTTTAAACCGTGGCGATCCATTACTGATCTTTTACAACCCCCTAAAACATACTCTGACACTTTGAAAGAATTTTTGGATTGTTCTACTACAAATAATAATAATATTCAAAACTATATTAATAATATACGAATTTTGAATAAATCAAAAACTGATGGTTTAAATCAATATAATATATCAATTAACAATTCTGACAACTCTAATATTTTAAATGATATAACTTTCGACCCTATTATTGATTCTGATTCTGATTCATTAAATTGTGATGATCAATGTTTTTTTTCCGATGACAATAATTTTAATCCTTGTACCGTTAAATTGGATTTTGATATTTTGGATCCCCTACCCCCTTTAACTTATGAATACTTAATCAATCAAGATTCAAAAAACAATATTATTGATACAAGTTTAGAAGACCCATGTACATTTCAATTTATTCCAAATGACAACATTTTGCCAATAGAACCATGTCTTATTTCTGATAGTACCAAAACTATTTCCGTGGATGACTTAATATCCATTTTTGAATTAAATTTTAAACAATCTATCACTGTGCGTTTATTTTTGAACTCAATGGATCCCACTCAGAAAATTGTCTATTTGGGTGGTGATGGTGGAGTTGGAAAATCTAGAGTAATTAATGCAATTGAATTTTACTTTGAATTTCATGGTTTGATTGATTCTTTACGAATTTGTGCTTTTACAGGCTCTGCGGCAAATTTGGTTAATGGCAATACAATTCACAGCACTTTTAAAATTAAGGTTAAATGTAAAGAAGATCTTCTAAATTATTACTTAACATTCGAAGAAAGATTAGCCTGGTCTAAAGTTGAATACGTGATAATTGATGAAATTTCAATGATTTCCTTAGATTTGTTAGCTGATATTGATTATATGTTACGAGAGTTTCGTTCAAAAAATCATATTTTCGGAAATGTACATATTCTTTTTGTAGGTGATTTTTTTCAACTAGGACCAGTGGCTTCTTTTCCACTGTACAAAAATATTAGTTTTGATGCCGAAACCCTATATTCAGACCAATTAAGTGAGCATTTTAAAAAATGTTACAATGGTCGTTTACTTTGGTTAAGTGTCAAAGACGTGATTTTTTTGGATGAACCAATGAGGCAAATTAATGATTTACATTATGCCCAATTCTTAAAACGAGTTAAAACAGGTTTAACTACTCCTGATGATATTTTGCTTCTAAAAAGTAAAATTATAACTTCTTCAATTCAGAATCCATTTGACTGTAATATAATTGTGGCCAAAAACAGTTTAAAAAATTATTTAATTAATTTGATCATTAACAAAATTACAGAACATGACAACATTAATATTATAAGTATTAGATCTATTGATTTTTATTTGACTGATGAAACATCTCAAAGGAAATACAAGCCTGTTGATAAATTCATTGCAACATTTTTGAACACAATAGAAGATTCAAAAACTGATTATTTGGCTTTTTCAATACCCCTTAGTAAATCTATTACTTATTATTTGACGAACAATATGAACGTGAAATTAGGTTTAACAAATGGCTCAAGTATTAGAGTTAACAAAATTATTTTAACAACAACTGGTTCAATAGAACTTTTAGTTTGTGAACTTCTTAATTCTAAGAAAAATTTTAAAATTGAGTCTTTGGATGTAAATAATTTCTTTTTAAAGCGTATTGCAAAATATTTTAAGGTCAAATTCCGTCGAAAAACATATAATATCAAAAGATTACAATTTTCTATTACTCCAACTTTTGTTTCAACATGCCATAAAGCTCAAGGGAAAACTTTTAATACTATGATTGTAGATTTGGTTTTGTCTGAAAAAATACAAAATCCTTGCAACTATCTCTATGTCGCTCTATCTAGGTAATAGAGTAAATATTTCATCTTTAAGTTATTTAATTTAATAATTTAATTTAGATTGAGATCTTGGTCTTCTTTACAAGTTTTAAGAGAGTTTGATGAATCTGTTTTTAAATATAACATTGATCAAGATTTAAAACAAGAGATAGAACGATTAACAGCGATTGAACTAAATAACGGGTGATTATTAATGGTCCAGAAAATTTTCAATTTAATAAAAAAATAACTTAGAGTAAAGACATAAGGCTAATTTTTTGCGCATTTATAAACAGGTATGTCCTTTGTAAGAAATTAATTTTTTTTTCTCAATCCTTCTATTGCGTTAGATTTGGCGTCCTAAAGTATACCTCTTACCTTTCGAAAGGTTTGTCCTCCCTCAAAATGAACTTGAATTGTAAAATAAACACCGTCACTTTGTGCCAAATCGTCTCCTGAATCTAAAAATATATTTACATTTTTGATTCTATAATCCTATCAAAAGTTATTTTTGAAAAACCACAAAAAATTACTCAATTCTTGAAATTAAGGAAAAACACGAAAATTCGAATTTTAATCGATAATTTTTCAATGGAACATCGTATTGCTCTGAAATTTTGCAGGCTTATTTGTTACTATGTGACTAATAAAATAAATTAGTAAGAATACATAATTGCTTTTTTTAAAATAACTTTTTCAGAAAAAAAACCCAAACGACGTATGGGTTACTTTGAGCTAATTATACGAGGTCACCAACAGACGAAATTTAAAATTTTGAATAACCGGATTAAAGCTTAAAAATTAAGCTTTAAAAAGATATATATATTTATATGATTACACAATCGGTTTGGGTAAAAAAAAAGTGTAAGTTTTTTGTCTTAAATAAATCTTTTTTTTTCTAAATCCTTGAATTAAGTTAACAAGTAACCTCATGTGCTTGTATCTTTAACTAAAGTTAATACATAAATAAATTTTTATATTTTTAAAAAAAAAAATTTTGTAAAATGGGTCGTACTAAAGCCAACAGTTTAAGAGAATTAGCCATCGTTCATCATGAAAAAAACAAAAGCGTTAAAGAAATTCACGAGCTTTTGTGTGGCAAGGTTTCCATGCCCTCACTGTACGAATGGATTAAAGTATTTAAGGCAACTGGTCGGGTGCATTCTTTGTCAAGTCCTGGAAGAAAACCATCAGTTACTACTCGAATCAATAAGCAAAAAGTTAAACGCCTTTTGAATAATCACTCCGGTCGTGCTGTTAGCCGAAAGCTAAAAATATCTCAGTCTTCTGTAGTAAAAATATGCAAAGAGTTGAACCTAAAAGTATTTATTTTTATATAATTATTATTATTCGATTAATTCTTACTAATTAATGATTTTTTTCAGCCTTATAAAAAGAGAAAGATTCCGCTGCTCACTAAAAAACATATTACAGCTCGTTATAATTTCGCAGTTTTTTGGAGAAAAAACAATAAACGACTCTATAAAAAAATGCCGATCATGTTTTCAGATGAAAAAATTTTTACAATAGACGGTGGATTAAATTCTCAAAACGATCGTGTCTATGCTTATTCACGCGATGAAGCTGACAAAAGAGGAGGTAGTTTTTTTTTGTCTAAAACAGAAATTATAATGACTACTTTGAACTTATTTCATTTAGGTCTTTATGGGCTAATGAAATTTCCTCTAAGCATAATGGTTTGGGTTGGTCTTACAAAAAATGGATCCACGGCACCTTTTTTTATAGGAAAAGGTAACTTTTCGAACGATCTCTCATTAATTTTATCTTAATGAGACTAATTTTTGCTTTCTTAAAAAGGAGAGACAGTGGACTCAAATTATTATGTAAAAAAAATCCTTCCGTTTGCAAAAAGAAAAGGGAATCGATTGATAGGTTCAGAAAAATGGGTCTTCCAACAAGATGGTGCCAGGCCACATACAGCCAACATTTCGCAAAATTGGTGCAAAAAAAACTTTACCAAATTTATGGATAAAAATAATTGGCCACCAAATTCACCAGACTTGAACCCTTTGGATTTTCATTTTTGGGACGCTGTTGTTTCGAATATGAACCAATCAAAATTTTCTGATTTGGAGACATTTAAAAAAGAGATAGAAGGTGCTATTCTAAAGACAAATGTTAAAAAGATTAGGGAAGCAGTCGAGTCTTTCACGAGTCGAGTCAGAGAAGTAGAAAAAGCTAAGGGGGGTTATTGTAATAAATAAAATATTCAAAAAGCAGCTTTGTTTTATTACAAGTAATTGTTACTTGTTAACTTAATTCAAGTATTTAGAAAAAAAAAGATTTATTTAAGACAAAAAACTTACTCTTTTTTTTTACCCAAACCGATTGTGTAATCATATAAATATATATATCTTTTTAAAGCTTAATTTTTAAGCTTTAATCCGGTTATTCAAAATTTTAAATTTCGTCTGTTGGTGACCTCGTATAATTAGCTCAAAGTAACCCATACGTCGTTTGGGTTTTTTTTCTGAAAAAGTTATTTTAAAAAAAGCAATTATGTATTCTTACTAATTTATTTTATTAGTCACATAGTAACAAATAAGCCTGCAAAATTTCAGAGCAATACGATGTTCCATTGAAAAATTATCGATTAAAATTCGAATTTTCGTGTTTTTCCTTAATTTCAAGAATTGAGTAATTTTTTGTGGTTTTTCAAAAATAACTTTTGATAGGATTATAGAATCAAAAATGTAAATATATTTTTAGATTCAGGAGACGATTTGGCACAAAGTGACGGTGTTTATTTTACAATTCAAGTTCATTTTGAGGGAGGACAAACCTTTCGAAAGGTAAGAGGTATACTTTAGGACGCCAAATCTAACGCAATAGAAGGATTGAGAAAAAAAAATTAATTTCTTACAAAGGACATACCTGTTTATAAATGTGCAAAAAATTAGCCTTATGTCTTTACTCTAAGTTATTTTTTTATTAAATTGAAAATTTTCTGGACCATTAATAATCACCCGTTACTTTAAAAAAATTTTAAATAAATTCATTTTTTCTGCATACCATGCGTTGTCATTCCCTAAAAAGATATCATAAGGCTAATTTGCGGCTCAGAATAATGAGCGCAGCGAAGCTATTCTTGTAATAATTAGGATAAGGTTTTATTAAAATAAGATAAAATGAATTTTAATCAAAGATAAATAAACAAAGATAAAAGAAGAGTTTAGGTTTTTATTCAATTTCATTGCCATCGGCCATTGTTGAGTTTAGTTCATATTTGCTGAAATCAAAATTTGCAAGTTCCATGTCAGTCGTTTCAGTATTTGAATCATCTGATATGATTATATTTAATCCATCATCCAAATGAATTCGAAATCGAGTGTGAGCGAGATTTTGACAATGACACTCTAGCCTTCAAACAGTTTAGTTGTTTAAGCTCTTGGTTATAGTTGTAGATTGCCGTTGTAAGATTGACGAAACCATGTGCTTTTTTAAAACGCTTCGTTTTTTTGGAGGATCGATTCATTTCCGAAAAATTATGAAATAGAGAATATGATATTCTTATTGTAATTGTAATGGTTTTTATATGTATTTTTTTAAAATAATCATCGCAAAATTATTAAAATTATTTGTTTTATATTCTTTGATGAAAATTCAAAGCCAAACAAAAATTAACGGAAGGAAGTGACATTTGAAAGCGCGGAATTTAATTAATTTTTTTTCTTTTCAAAATTATACAAACATTTAATTAGAAAAAATTGTCAGTTTTTGAAATTAACACTTATTATTGGCGTGGGAATTTTATTTTTTATTGTAGTATTTCCTAAAAAATTAGAGTAATGTTAAAGAGTGGGGATTAATTTTTTTCACGCCCCATTATTTTAAATATTATGGATTCATGCATGAAAAAATATCACATCTAACATTAATTGTTTTTTTGGATTTCATCAAGTAAATCTGATGATAAAATTAATAATTTTAGTAATAGAAAATTAGCATGCCTTTAATCTTTATCTGAGCTTTAGGCTTATCGTCATCGACTTTTACTGGGCGTTAAAACATTCGATTTTAGGTCCATACAACAACGAAAGCCCTATCGATTATGCAAATAGAGTTTTTCGTTTCTTGAACGGAGATCTTTCAATCGATATGGAAAACAAGTCTTGGATTGCTTCATGTGCTGTTCACACTATTCACAAATCGTGCTCAACTCAACTTAGCTAAATGCTCAACTGTAAAACACTTGAAGACATCAAGGCATATTTTTACTGGATTGTTGTGGTATCTCGACGCAAGTTATCAAATTCTTAATAAGAAAAACTCAAACAAGCAATCATTAATCGTCCATCCTCAAACGTTGTAAATAAATTAGTTGAGTATTCGTTTTTGAATGAAAAAAACAACGAAGATACGGTAAATGTTGATGAGTAAAATGATTCCGTGGAAGCTGACGATGATTTTGAAGATGACAATGAATTAAAACAAGAATTTAAAAGAACGTTTATGGACAACTAAGTGGTGAGAGATCTGAATCGTAAAACTAACAACGAACTCGAACTAAAAAAGACCAAATTTACATTAAAAGAAAATCACCGTTTACATCTTTTTTTAAACTAATATAATCAGACGTTATTTCGACATCAAGTATCAAGATAACCGCAGATGAAGATAATTTTCGATGACAACACGAAGATGTCTGAGTTTTGCCTGGACAAGTTTATGCCGTATTGCTTCATCTGAGAAAGCTTTTTGTTCTTTGATCTATCGTTTATCGGAATGACGAATAGTATCATCCAAAAGTTTACCTCTACTAATAAACGTAATAAATACAGTCCCGGAAATTAACTGTCACATGATATCATATCAAATCAGTTAGTATCAGAATTTATGACCAAATGATATCATCTCCTATCAGATCGGATCAGTTGAAACCACATGATATCAGATGATATCATTAAGAAAATTACACATTATGAATTTCAATTTTGATGGAAACTGATACAAGATGACGTCAAATGACATCAGATGAGGTCAGCTGATATCATAAGATATAATGTGACAAATTAATTTCCGGGCCTGTAGATAAAGTTACAAAATTTTTTTAAAATCTTAAAAATTACCTGCATAAAAAACTACATGTTTTGACCGAAAGCTTAGAATCCTACATATAAATTTAAATTATTGAGAAAACGAAGTTCTTTTCAAAAAACAATTTATTATTTTACGTTAGACGTTTCGACAAACGAAGCTGCCATCATCAGGAAAATAATCTAAATAATTTAAGTTAAAATTTGGACACAGTTTTATGCATTGCAATCAAAGGACTCATAGTATTGATATGACATTTTAAATAAATGCATATAACCCCACTACTATGAGTCCTTTGATTGCTATGTATAAAACTCAGAACTTAAAAAATTTTTAATTTTCTAAAATTATGCATTTTTTGTTGTTTCAATTTTTGTTTAATTCCTAACTGTGTCAAAATTTTAACTTAAATTATTTAGATTATTTTTCTGATGATGGCAGCTTCGTTTGCCGAAACGTCTAACGTAAAATAATAAATTATTTTTTGAAAAGAACTTCGTTTTATTAATTAGTTATTCTTAATAATTTTTTAATAATGTTAAATTTAAATTAAATCTCTAAAAAAAACTTATTAAATTTTTCCAAATTTGCTGAAAAAAAAATATTGAATGTATTGTTGGCGGCAAAGGTGTTGATTTGACTAGAGTTTCATGACGAGTAAGTAAAAGACATTAAGATTCTTGAGAAACATAGTTTATTGAACTAAATCTAGATCTTATTCTATTAGACTGAACTATAACAAAACTTAAATCTAACTTAAAACTAACTTAATATGTTTCCTTAAAATAGAATTTCATTTCTAAGATCAGTTAAACACAAAGCCTAGTAACTCTAAGTTAAGTTATAAAATACTAATTTAGCAACGAGACTAGTTACAAAATGCAACTAGTATGAAAGGTTATAATTCAACAAGAGGCTATGAGTTGGCTCACGATGTGCCGCCAACAGTATTTTTAAATGAATAATAAAAAGATTCACTCATAGTCCTTATATTTTTATTCGAAAAAAGGCTAAATAAATAATTTTGTATTAAAGCGATTTAACTAATATCAAAAAATTCAATAATTGTCGATTAAAACGAGAACATAACTCTTAAGTAATGTAAATTTTCTAAATGCCTCTAGTAAGTCATAATGTGATTTTTAGATTTTTTCATTTTTGTGAAAAATAGATTTACCATGATTAGAGAGTATTGTTGGATTTGTTAAGTAATTACGCCTTCTTTTCGTCACTTACATGATCACATAAAGTAAACTGTGAAATCAATACCGATATTTATGTAGGCCAGAAAATAAATAATTAATTTGCAAAAAAATTTATGTGATTATCAAATAAGATACAATTAAAATCTAACTAATAGAGATAAATTTTAAAAAAAATTTTTTCAATTTTTCCCATGGAATTTTTCAATTTTCTTGATTAAATTTGAAACATTTGTATCAAAGGCAAGCAATGTTTCTTTTTTGTTTTCCATTTTGACATCTATTTTTTTCTCTTTTCTTAAATTCAAAATCATTTTCAAATCATTTAATTTTTCTTTTAAAAAATCGTATATTATTGAATTGTTTTCCAAGTTCTTTTCGTCTTTGCGAATAGAATCAAAGTTTTCAGTTATTAGAGTTATAAACATATTGACTAGAATGAACACGACCATCAAGTAAAAGAACAAACAGATTATTATTTTCATCAAGCCATTTTGACCCTCATACATTGAACTAGGTAGTTTGCTCAGAATCATTCCAAATGTTGTTTCAAATGTAGTGACAATAGTTGAAAAATTGGATGATTTGTCATTCTCGATTAAGTAAATCAATTGAGCGAAAGCGCCCCAAAAGATTATAAAAATTATCGAAAATTGAACCAAATCTCCTAAACATGATCTCAATGTTCTTATAAAGAATCCAATGTGTCGATTTGTGCGAAGAAGCTTTAAGAATTTGAGGGTGCCAAAAAAGCTCAAAAAACCCAACAACATTCCCAACACATCATTCCAATAACTCAATAGTTGAAGTTTAATCACCGAATTGTTTGATTTTATCTTTTTGAACAAGTCATCTTTGGCGTATTGTCTGTACACAAAGATTGCCAAAGTAGCCCATGAAAAGGCGAATATTGTCCATTCAATGTAATTCCAAACTTGTTTGAAATATTCGCGACGAGTCTTTATAATTGATCTCACTTCTTTTACCATAAAAAATGTTATGAATATAATGAAAATAATGTTGAAGGCAGTGATCATTAATTTAACTGAATTTTCAACTTCAAACAAAACTACAGGCTCAAAACGAACTGATTTAAGAATGTTACCAGTTGGTAAGAACTCAAACAAAATGGTACAATAAGCAAACAAGTCCAAGTTGACATTATAAATCGAAAATTCTATGAATAAAACTCTTGTTTGAGCATCAATCCATTCAATTCTTTCTAAATTGTACAAATCTATGTTTATTTCTTCAGAGGAATGATTGTTCATAAACACGTTATAAACATATCCTCCTCCAAAATAACTCGAATATGTCCCAACATAGGGATACGTTTCCAAGTCATCTGAGCTAAAGTATTTAAACGAATCAAAATATTTTCCATACTTGATGTCTTTTAAACTTTGTGTGTTGTTGAGATCCCATTTTAGACCATAAGTCCCTTTGTCTTGATTCAACACACTATAATCTTGGTAGCACATGTACGTTTTGTTGAAACTTTTACAACTCTCTTTTTCGACCCTAAGTTGTCTTATCAACGGATAACCTATCAAATACGAGACTTGATCACTCAATAAGTTCTTTTGTTTTATTCGACTTGAGTTTGTCGCAATAGTAGGGACAAAATTATATTTGATCCATTTATAAACATCATGAATACGAACAACTTTATCCAAACTATTATCTTTATTACTTATTCCAAATAGTTTTCTAACGTTATTTTGATAATTAAATGAATTCATGTCTTTGTTTGAAAAAGAGACCACGAATAAAATGACCAGAAAAATCGAGTAACAAACTATTTCTCTAATCATACTTTTTACTTTATTATCTCGGACGAATTTTTCTTGTTTTGTACTTGATATTGGTTTAATTTTCATGTGTTCTTTTATATAGGATAATCTTTTATCGTCATGATGAGTCGAATCGTTGGCTGGCCGATCTTTCGATTCAAGCTGAAGTGAATCTTCAAAATTCGTAAAACTGTCTGCCTTTCTGAATATTAGAACAAGCAAGAATGTAACTACAGCTACTTGAATTGGTTGAGTCAACAAAAATGAAGTAAAAATTGACACCAAAAAGGAAGACAGCCATTTTGATACATTTTCATCTCCAAACGAAATACCTTTTACAATTGTAAAGAACAATGAAACACCAGCAAAAGACACAGATAAAATATAAGCGACTATTTTACACCACCAAGGAAACTCTAATTTCTTTTTATTTCTAGATTTCTTAGGTTTGTCATTTTTGATTGAGTCTTGTTCAGTTTTTTCCTCTTTGTTTAATTTTTTACCTTGATAGAGTTTCTTTTGAATTTTGTTCTCGGCCTTTTTGATTGTTTCTTTAAGTTTATCTGCTCTTGTTTTTCTCGCTTTGGATCTTCGAAACAATTGAATCAAAATAAAACTTGGTGGAAAACAAATCAAATTAGACATGATTCCAATGCCAATTTGTTGAGGGCTTAATGAAAGTGGACCAATATTCAGACCATCAGTCTTTGGGGTCTTATCAACATCATAATACAGTATATTAGCCAACATGCTTATAAACAAAAGAACAAACCCACAAGTGAGTCGATCAAGACGAGTGAAAGAGCTTAGTGTTGGTCTAGCTACAATTGAGAACCACAAATGACCATCACTCAATTTGTCCTTTGTTTGTCTTTTAAAGAGATAACTAAACTTTTTCAAATCTTGTTCACCTGCCAAGCTCAAATTTCTGTCAATTAGACCATCGCCTTTTTCAACTGCTAACCACTTTTCGCAAATAAAAATGAATTTTTCGTTTGTTTGCAAATCAGTTACAATAAGGTGTCTCAAAAACCAAGATGAATCTTGGCGACTCTTACCAGAACTATCATGAAACACTCGACACATGAATAAATCACCTAAAGGTCTCTTAACTGACATTATAAATGTATCAACGCCACTTCGTTTAAACAAACACTCGTTTTCTTTTTCTTCTATTGTTTTCATTTCTCTCAATGATGAATCAAATTGAGTCCCAAAAAAGTGCATAAAAACGTTTGACTTTGTACCAGCCTCTTTTCTTGAACCAGTGAACACGTTTATCTCATAAAAGTAATTCCAATCTGAATCATTCTCTTTTAACACGTAGATTTTACATTTATTTTTGTCAAGTCTGTCCATGTAGATACACAAGGCAGCTGCGATTAGATAAAGAGAACAAAGAACAATTACAGTTGTGTAAATTGTTGGGTTCTTATCGAATGATGAGTTTGCGAATACCTCAGCGAAATTAATTTCTGTTGGTAAAACCAAGAATCCTCCAGCAAAGTCTGTTAAATGAGTCGATCGACAAACAGTGTATTCAAAATTAGTCTCTTCAATGTCAACTTCCATTCCATCTGAAATCCATTCACCTGTTTTAGGGTTCATGTAATAACAACTAGTTGTAAAAACACGATAAGAAAAGTCATTTTCGAAGCTCATTGAATCAAGATCTAAATCAAGAGGAAATTTGTGTCGAATCGATGAATTTTTATTCAAACAAAACTTTTCAGTAAAATAAGCACTCAACTCTTTGATACCAATTCCAACAGAGTTAGTGGTCAAGTACTTGCTTGTTGTGGACATGTTCGAGACAATCTGGTAAAAATTCTCGTATCCATCATAAATCAAATCATCCCCACAAACAATCTTAACCAAATCATAAACTTTCTTTGAAAAACTCGGCATTTCATTGAACTTAATTAACACAATGTAAATTGTTTCATTTGATGGCTTTATTTGAATGTGAATCGATGAATTTCGATTGCTTACGTTTGTTTGTAAGTAGATCCCATGTTCAAGAGAAGTCAAATTACTTGAGTTAAACAACGAAGGGTTGATTTGTATAAATTCTGGCACACTTATTTTCGACATGTCTCTTTTTATTTTAACCCTAAACACATTGTCCTCATTATTTTTCACTTCTAGCTCATTGTTTTCTTGATCGAAATAACTTAGACTCACAACAGGGGAAGATTTAAGACTTTCGTCTTTGTTGTTAATGATCTCTGGGATCGAATAACTTTTCAACATTAAAACACCTAGGTCGTTCATCAAAGGCAACTTGAGTTGACCGTCTTCAAGTTCTATCTTCTTGTTGTTGAGTTTGTTCGCATGTAGCCTGGATACTTTCAGATTAATGCTATTTGATTTTATTTGTGTCTCTTGATTTAAACTTAAATGCTGAGACGAAATGTTAATGAAATCACTTAGTATTTGTGAGGTTGACTCAAAGACATCCATTAATTTAGTTGAATTTTGAGAATTTACACTCAAAAGAGTGTTTGCAGCTGTGTCCACAATCTTATTTGCTGCTTGTTTAAGAAATTCAAAGCCATTTTTTGTTGAAATTTCTTTCAAAGCTTGTGACAACTCAAGAGATTTAATCATTGCTTTATCAGCAGCTGCGCTCGTTATCTCTTTAGGATTCTCAGTCAAAACAGATAAAACAGAAGCTATAACCTTTACTGAACTAATATCCGAAACAGGCAAGTTGACGCCAACTTCGATAAACATTTCTTTAATTGATTTTTTGTTGGTCAAATCTTGCTCAGTTGAATTTGAATTTGTTGTCGATTGTTGATTGTTTATCAACGAAGTCATTGAAATCAAACTCCTTGAAACTTCCTGTAGGTCAGCTGTTTTGAGATCTTTTAATATCTGTGAATTCAAAGGATCGGTTAAGAGCTCTTTTGTTAAGTCTTCTATAAATCCTGGTTTAGCCTCAACGATCACTGGAACTTGAATGTTGAAGACTGTGATAGCATCAGAGTCATCAATTACTTGAACAAAAATGTATAGTTTATATGAATCTATTGGCAAGCCTTGTGGTAGTTGAGTGGCCAAGACTCCCTCTTTGTTGAAGTTGATAGCCAGTGGACTTGATCCATCCGAGTACTTGGCAAAGTATTCATACCGAACTACAAAGCCATCATTATCAGCCCAATTCGTACACTCGATCATAAAGAAATCGGCAAAAGCAAAGCCTTGTGTAGAATTGAGTTTACAAGTACCGTTGTAAGGTTTCTCATTTATTTTCAAATTCATGAAAGTGTATGCACTTAAAAATGTTTCCTCGTCGTAATGTGTCTTTAGTTCAGTTTCAACTCGCCACAGTAGAATATTCGGAAATACTTCGAATAAATTGCTCATAATCGTGAATTCGTTTTCTTTCTCACCGTAGGTAAAATCATTAATTATCGAGTCATTTAATGTATTCCAAACGGTGTCGTTCGATCTCTGAAAGTAAATTCGATGAATGTACAATATTTTTATGACTTTCGAACATCCATCACGACAGCTGCTTTCAAGTACTAGTTGATATGAAGGATTTATTTTGATGAGTCTACCAAATGGTTTACAGTAGTCAGGCAAACGACATCTTAAATAAATTAAAATATCTTATTAGATTGGGAGAAATAATGATTTAAAAATTTACTTTAATGAACCAATAGGTATCTCGATGATGTCGAGAATTTCAACTCTAACAAACTGAAAGTAAAGTGCACCAAAGTAATTTGTAGTAATGACAAATAAATAGTTCTTGTTAGGTCTCAAATGTTTTCCTTGAATCATAAACAACTTCCCAGTTGAGTCGAAAATCAACTTATCCGAGTTATTAAAACATTCCTCAGAGAGTCCTTTGTTCTTTGTCGTCAGAAGATCGAAGCGATTGGTCAAGTTAAAGTTTTTCAAATCGAAAAAAGTTTCATTGTTTGAAATTACAAAACAATAGTATTTAAATTCAAGAGAATTTGGAGTTACCATGAAGTCCATGTCGTAAGCGTACTTCAACGGATTAAGATCAACAGTTTGATTGCGACCAATTCAAAGATAATCAAGGCCGTTTTCCAAAACAAAAACAGCTATACCGCTTGGAATTATTTGAATGTAATTATCAACCAAGTGCTCAATGACATTATCAATGTCTAAAGTGCCAGTGGATATTTTGACATAGACCCAATGAACAAGTCTATAAACACCATACTCCAAGATATTACTAGGTATTATCAACTGACTGTAATTGACAGTTGGGTTGTCAACTAGTGTTAACGGTGGATCACTAAAATTACCACTTAAATCCATTTTATAAATAGTCCAAGATCTGTTGAGAATGTACCGTTGAAAAAAGTTAAGAGTTAAATTAACGTTTAACTTAATTATTTCATATCGAAAATATTTTGTTGGATTTGAGAGATTCGCAAACGAAGTGGTGTCAATGCTTGACGGAAAATTCAAGTCTATTT
The DNA here is from genome assembly GCA_022207745.1 of Brachionus rubens. Lineage (NCBI taxonomy): Eukaryota > Metazoa > Rotifera > Eurotatoria > Ploima > Brachionidae > Brachionus > Brachionus rubens. Next base: position 4,691,400 of record JAJVHD010000003.1, on the reverse strand, counting down.
TAATAAAGAATTTAGTCGATTTTTCGAATTATTTGAATTTTGTTTAAGCTTACTTAGTTTGCAAACAGGTGAAAATGTGTTTATGTAGTTTGAGAGACAAGTACCGTTTGGATTGAGAGCATATGAAATGAAATCTGTTTGAGTGTTTAAATAAGAAAGTCTCGTCATTTTAGATTCAACTTAAAATAAATATCAAAAATGGGTTTTTGAAATAATTTTAGTTAATTTTGACATACCACCATTGATGTCTACGGTCGAATTAAGAACTATTGAAGAAAACTCCAATTTAATTCTCAAATTGTAGATGTAAAACAAAGGATATTCTTTCTTTATTTGAATCTTGTTATAAAAGTATCCATCTCGAATCAAAGACTTAACCAAGAAACTAGAATTTATTTCACCGTTAAGTCTAACATAAGTATTCGAACTGGTCAACACATAATCAGAGTAACCATCTGGATTAGCCTCAATTCCTATGCTATCATTACCACTTAAATAAGTCAACTTAAGAACAGAGCCTTTGGAAACTCTTAACGGCTGGTTCAAATTGTATTTTTGGACTCCTTCTATAAGATTAAGAGTGATGATGCTCGCTGTGTTCTTAATTGTTGGATTTGTTGGGTTTGTGTTTAAATAGACAGAACAAGGAATCTCATTTCCACATTCTATAAAAGTCACAAACTAAAACACAAGAAAGTCAATTTAATTTATATCACGAAACAATTCAATTCTAAATTTACCTCAAGTGAAATTTGACCTGGTCTATGGGAAAATATTTCAAATCCTAAAAGATCCGTTTCGTATTTGAATTCGTTTGTTGGAAGCAAAAATGAATTTCCCATTATCCTTGAACCATTCATCAGGAGACTTGTATTTGACCAAGCACGACCAAAATGATTCATAAAAAGTTGACTATTTGATAAAATTGTTTCATTTTCACAACTTCCATAATCAATGTAAATTTTGCTTTGACTCGTTTGAGACATCAAAATTAAATCAAATTCAATGTCTAGATCATTAATTCCTTTCAAAATCAATTCATAACTCTTGTGATTTGTGACTTGAAAGGTCTTATTAAGACCAAGTGAAGTAATGAAATAGTTCCCTGGTGAGTCATACTTTTTAGTCAAAGGTTGAATACTAAAATAATAGTTTGTATCAATCAATGCCCTGAAAACAAATTTTCTGTTAGGAAACTTTATGAGACTTGTTCCATTTATAATCAAGTCTGGGTAAAGAGACTCAGTGTCGTTTATTGAAATGAGTCTTGCCGGTGTCAAATACTCAATTGACAAAAATGATTTTTGTTTGGCAAGATATGAAGTGTTTAAATAAATCAAGTTGTATCCTTGATTAGCATTTATCAGCCAAGACGAGAGTTTTGCGGCCGAAAAGAAAAATCTTCTAGATAAGACCGATGAGCATGATTTTTCTGTTGAACAACTTGGTTCATACCATAAATTGATCATAAAATATCCAAAATCAGATGAGTAAAATCGAAACCCTATGAGAGACGTTTCGAACAAAAATTCAGTGTTTGTCAAAAGAAAATGACCCATTGGACTTGAACTGCTTTCAACAATAAAATTTGATATCTTAAATAAACCGAATCCACTGTTAATTGTTCCACCTTAAATATTACATTTTTAAGAAAAAAATTAAAATTATTATTTTAAATCTATTTACCTTGGTTACTCAATGTCAAATTAGTACAGTCGCCAAAACTAAAATTGAATTGGCTATTTAAATTCTGTGATACAATCAAAAATTTGCATTCAAGAGAATTATTGATTGCCGAATCCGAGCACTCAACATCAACAAATTGATCTTAAATATAACAAATCTCATAATTTTTAATTAAAAGGAAATAAACGAGTTAATTTTACAATTAGAAATAGTGAACGTTCTTGAAATAGACGCCTTTGTTCCATCAATTGTTGCAGTCAAATTAAAATCTTTATAACGAGCATCTTCATTCAGATGATAGATTCCAGTATACATAAATAGACTAAAATAATGTTTTTGTTCAATCAAACACTTGAAATAGAAAATCCAATTGCCTCTAATGTGTAGCTTAGTCAGAGTTGTACCGTTCAAATAAAAGTCTGGATATATTAAATTATTTTTTCTGTCAACAGCAATCAAATCCGGTACTGTTGTATAAATCATCACCATTTGACCAGCACGAATGAGTGTTGAAATATTCGGATTATTTAATTTGTTTAAACCATGGTATAATTGAAAATTATAAGAGCGAGTGATTGAATAATTTTGAATTTGTAATGTTCTCCATAGGATATTTGCGTTGGTATCGTTTTGAAATGTATTGCAAAAAGAAATAATCTAAATGGTCAAATTATATTTAAAAGTCTGTTAATATCGGTATTCAATGAAAGCAACATCATAGAGTGGAGCTAACTTATAGAAAAAACTCACAGAAATTCGTGAATTTGTTCTACTCGATGAGACATTGAGACCTATGAGTGGATTTCCGGGTTTGTAGACTCTATAAAAAAACGAAAAAATAAGTCTTTTGGGGAGAGAGATTAAGAGAACATATAAAATGTGAATCCAAAAAAACACAACATAAACTAAATTTTGGTATTTTGACTTTTTGAAAAAGTGAATTAAAACATAAAGTTGAAATTAATTATTTCAAAATAGAAAACAGAACATAAAAACCAAAAAATTAATTATTTAGTTTTGCAAACTGTGATTGAAACATAAAAATCGCAAAAAATTTATGCGAAAAGAGACAAAACATAAAGATCTTAAAATTTTTTTTTTAAATTGTGTCAAAATTAGTTAAAAAAATTATTTATTAGAAAATTCACATGAAAAAATGTTCAAAACGGACTCGATTACACATATAAAATTGTAAAATCCAGATTTCCCGTTATGGTAATGGCATCAAAAAGAAAGACTTTGGCTCAAAGATATATGTTTTATCTCTTTTTTGTATTATATTATTTTTTTATCTGGGTGACTTTTTAGAAAAATTAAATATATGTTTAGTTACCAGTTATGAAAAATAAATATATGTGCTCGTTAACAGTTTAATTAAATAAAATTAAGTTTATGCTTGATTCACTTTTTATATGTTTAGTTCACACTTTATATGTTCTGTTAATCTTTAGCCGTCTTTTGGGGTGTTAATTTTTAAAAAAAATCAATTGAAAAAATAATCACTTCTAAAATTAATGGAAAATACTACAGCCCTAAACTATTGTTGGCGGGTCATAAGTTGGCTCACGATGTGTCGCCAACAATAGTTTAGGGTGTGAATATTTTGTATTTTTAGCAAACATCATCACTAATCTGGCGTTTTTTTCTTTAAGAAGAATTTGAAATTTTCATCAATTTTTGAGACCGTTTTGGTTGAGCCTCCCCATCTGAAATTGTCTAGCTACGCCACTGCTTGTGGACCAATAAATTTATAAGGAATTATTTTTTCAATTGATTATTTTAAGAATTAACATTCCAAAAGAAAATGAATTTATGTCAGAGGCAGCCTAGAACACCTTATCTTTTCTGATAAAGAATCTAAATATAATGAGTAGTGAAGTGTCGTGGTTATGAGTTTATTTAACACTCTAATCATAAAGCTAAAACTAAAAGAATAAAATTGCTTTATAAAAATAAATTTATAAAAATTCAAATCATTCTTTTAGTCATCACCCGGTCCTCTTAAAGATGTTTCAAGTAGTATGTCTCAAGCCTTCTAATTTAAATACATTGTTTTAGCATTAATTAGAATTCTCAGCATTATTGGCATTATCATTAATTCAGAAATTTAAAAACAATGCTTTATTTAGCATTGTTTCCAAAAATTAATGCATTGTTTCAGCATTAATAAAGTATTAAATCTGCCTGTATGGTGAGAATAAAAAATTACCCTTTTTATGAAAATCTTTCGTTTAAAGGGTAGGTAGACAAAGAATTTAAATTTTGTTACATTTTACGCTGTAAGGTTTTTATTTTTGAAAAAAATGCGAACCTGCTTCATTTTTTAGACCATGAGCAAGTCTTTAAATAATTAAAAATCAATGCTTATTTTGAATTATCATTTTCCTTTAAAAATAAACAATGGATTGTTTCTTAATTGTTTGGGTTAAATTAATGCATTTATTAGCATTGTTGAAAATACAAAACAATGCATTATTTGGTGCATTAATAACATCCTAGTTTAATCATTTATATATTTTATCTCTTAGTTTCTATTTATATTCTAATTTAGTTTAATATTGATTGTTAGTTACGAACAAGTATTTAAGTTATTTTATAGTTTACTAAACTTTAGAGCTTGATTTTAATAAAATGATATAGAATCAATTTCATATTTCTAACTTCCCTCATGGACATTACAGCATGTCTATGGGGTTTTTGAAATTTTGTTCAAAAACTTCAGGACAAAATTTAAAAATTGAATATTTTTTTTAAGGAAATGAAGATGGAGTAAAATGATGCCAAAATAAACTCAGCAAAACATCCGTTTTCTTACGAAAATCAATAATCGATTGATCAAATTTCTTTTTTAATCCATTTTTTATTGCAAGTTGTGTAACATTTTTTGTTACACTATTTTTTTACTCCATCTTCATTTCTTAAAAAAAATTTTTCAATTTTTAAATTTTGTCCTGAATTTTTTGAACCTTTTGAACGAAACTTCACAATGCTGGGTTTTTGCCGGTCTAGGACTGGCCCTGAATTTTAGATAAAAATGATTTAGGTAGGTCCAAACAAGACATCCTCGCTTTTTTTGATAAAAATAAGTATATAACTGGTCTGAAACATGTTTTTTGTGTTTTTTTATATTCTACGAAACCGAAAATCACTCATCGACCTCAAGGATGCTCAATCAATTAAAGCATCGGAATTTTCAAATTCTGACATCAATACTTTTTATCTCGAAAAAAATCGTATTTCTAACGTAGAGGGTGCTTGCCCTTGTAAGAGTTGCCCTTACAACTAGTATCTTGTAAAAAGAAGCATAAGAGCTAAGTGTATGATTTAGATTAAATGATATAGTTTATAAAATATATCTAGTAAAAAAACTTACTCGAATTGTAATTGTTCCATTTCTAACGGCATAAATTTCAAATCCTTTTAAATTAGCATCAAATTTAAACTCTGTATTAAGTAGAACAAAGTCTCCAATTAAAGGAGTTGATGTAAAATTAATTTTTGACATCATATTCAGGAAATGTGATCCAAAATAATCGGTTACATTAACAGCGACCGGATATAACGCATTATTAATGGAAATTGTATCAAAAATTAGTTGACTAACCGCAATAACAACACAATATATACGAAAATTAATTGTTTTATTTGAATTTCTACAAAACATGTCAATAAATTTCACTATAAAAATTAAAAATTTAAGAATTTTATCTTAAAGAGCTTAATTTCTTACTTGAATTTATGTTCACATATGCTTGAGAGACTAATGATGAATTTGAAATTTTAGCCGTTATCACATACTGACCATCTGATTTGTAATTATACGAGAACCAATGAAATGTTTCATAATAAGCCGGTTCAGTCAAAATATTAAAATAAATTCTCAAATTTTTAGTTTGATTCAATCTAATGAGATTTAATCCCGATAAATAGTAATCAGAGTATGCAGCCTCACCGGATGTATCACAAGAAAGCCAAGATTGATTATTTGAATGGTAACTTGTGTAAACTAGAATCATTGAGCCCTTGATGGATTTATTAAGAGAGTATAAATTAATTTTATTGTATCCTATTGGTAAGTAACCTTGCCAAATAGTAATGTTTTGCGTTCCATTAAGCGATGGACTTGATGTTAAATAATCAGCACAACTGACATTTTGACCACATTTTTGAAACGAAACTAAAAAAACTTGAAGGTAGCCATACTGACGGTTTAGCAGCTCAAATCCCCAAATTAGTGCGTCCATTTTGAGTTCAGTGTTAACAAGCAAGAGATAACCCATGAAATTTTGATCTTCGTTGTTTAAAAATTTTGGAATTAAATATCCAGTGTATGTAACAAGTCTATTTTGTAATGTTATCTGCTCAGTAACTTGATCGCCATAATCAACATCAATGATGGTACTCGCTGATTGTGAGAAAGCTTGAATCGAACAATTAACACTCAAATCAAAAGTTGTAGAATTTAAACAGTTAAGTTTAAAGTAATAGATCTCATCTGTAATGTAATAGGTTTTTTTCAAAGTGTTATTGGAGCCAATTATATTAGCGGTTATATTATAAACGCCAACATTTGTACTTCTCACATATTTATATCTAGTAAAGTAATAGCTTTGATCAATTAAAACTCTTGCACAAAATCTATAATTTTTTTCAATGGTTATTTTTCTATTTAATTGGTAATCAGGGTATGAGTGTTCGTCGTTCATAATTCCCAAATTGAAACTTGATTCTTTTTGATAAATAACAGGAATGCTTCCTCTTTGATAGCAACTCTCTGAGAAATTTATCCTGTTCATGCCTTTCTGAGCATAAAAGTAACCGATTCCATAACCTGACCAAAATGGAAATTGTGGATAAGATTCAAAAATAAAATCAGCGCATGATTGATTTCCATCACAATTATTTTTGAATTGATAAATTGATAAATAAAAGGTTCCAGATCCAAATGCATAGAATTCAATACCAGTTATGCATGCATCAAATTTTAATTCTGCCGACATGAGAACATACCGGTTAGATATCGGAATAGAACTCGTTATAAAGTCGGGCAAATTAAACTTTTCAAAATCAAGACCGAAATAGTTAATAAAGTTGTCTTAAAAAAATTAAGATTTTAAAATTTGCTTTAGAATTTAAATGGGGTCAATTCTTAGTAATTACCTGATGCATTAACGCTAATAGTTTCCAAATCATCACTTATACGAAACCCATCATATTTGTCGTTTGTTAAAAAATCAACTGTGCAATATATAGTTTTGTTTAATACAGATCTTTCATTTGGACAAAATAATTCGATTTTTTTTACTTTAAAAATTAAACATAGAAAATATCAAAAAAGTTATTTTACATAAAATATTTACTTTCAGGAAAACGGAAATCTTTTACTCTAACAGTCGAATTTATCATCTTGAAGATTGCAAAAAAGTTGCTACCTGGATTGAATGTTTTTTCGAAAGATGCCAAACTATGATAGTAATAGTTTTCAGTGATAGTGTTCAATTGAACTCGACATTTGTATAAGCTACAAAGTGGGTATAAATTTAAAAAAGAATAATAATAAAAGTCCATATATTGAGTCGAATTATTAACAATAGAAATTGATGCCGTCGAATTTTCAATAAAAATTATCTGTCCTGGTAGAACCCTATAAGGATTAAACAAAGATATTCTTTGATAACCCTCAGAAACTTTAAATGACCAAGTTTGATGAATAGTATAACTTGGTAAATCATTTATAGAATACATATATGCTTGCATATAATCACTGCAAAGAGTTGGCTGACCACACAATGACATTGATCTCAACTGAACATTTAATGTTCCAGATTTTATCACATGCATTTCGAATCCTAAAAGAATACTCTCAAATTTGAACTCAGAATTCAGCAAACAATATTTGTTTGACAAGTGAGTTGATGAAAAATTTGAAGGTTTTATTTTGTACCAATTTACATTGTTTAAGATTTCTTAAAAAAAACATCCTATTGTTTTAAGTTTAAATAAAAGGTCTACTAATTCAACACAATAAAAAATCTTTTCAACATAAACGGAAACTTTTTACCACAAAAATTATCACTTCTCAGCACAAAAATTTTAAAACCAAGACAAAACTTTTCAACACAAAATATTAAAAAAAGTACGAAAGCAAAGCTCTATATGCGAGGAACGATACATTAGACGATTTTAAAATTCCATCTACATTAGGCAAAGTTGCCTCAATCACTAATGCCACATGGTATCGAAAATTCTAAGCAAGGTCTCTCTTAGCACTGTTTTTAAGAAAGAACACTAACAGAGAATATAGAATCTTGTATCCTCTCTCCATAGACTCTTAGAAAAAAACAATTCGAGTCCCACTTACCGGATACGGCCGTTCTCTGTTTACGTTGCTTAAAAAACAAACGAACAGTGAATCAAGTCATTCTCCAAAAGCAATTGGAGCTACTAGTTACGCGTTGCTTAGCCTAATCAACAGGATTAGGAAACGGGCTTTATACATCTTTTGGCTCTAACAGAACTAGAAAGTAACGAACTGTTGAAAAAAGTGGCGAATTTGTGAAGAAGGCAAAGAAGGGTAGATCAAAAGCTACAGAGAACTTTTACTCAAGAAATTAATAGATGAATTTTTTTTACATATTTTACTCAATTAATCTTTTTACGTACGGTAATTAAAATTTTATTTAAAAAAAATTTCATCACAAAAATTTTGTGTTAAAAAGTTTTATTTAGGTTCATCGTTTTTTTTGTGTCGAGAAGATTTTTTTTGTGATAAAAAGATTTTGCTTTGTGTTGTTTGTATAATCGATTGTGTCTAAATAATATACCCTTAAATAAATACCAAAATTAATCTTACCTGCATGCGAAGTGATCAATGACATTCTAGTCCCGTCGCTAATTTCAACATCAAATGAGCTACTTTTTGATTGGCTAATGGCGTATATAGAACAGAAAGCTGTAAAACTTGTCTTGTTCTCACGTTTAAAACATTTAGCATCAAAAAAGCTTTCTTTAAACAACCAAAACTTTTAAAAATTTGATAAGTGCAGTTTATAAAAAAAAAATTACCATTTTGATTGATTTTCGAAATGGAAAAATTCGAAATAGAGTTGATCGAATTCTGAGTTTCACCTATTATATTGTAATTTCCAGCAGACAAAAAACTTTGTTGAAAACTAAAAAATGTTTTGTAAAAAATTGCATCTACCTTGACATTCAGATAAAAGGCAGTTTTGTTGACATGACTTATTTTGATCACAGACGATCCGTTTCTATAAAGAATTGATTTATTTAAACCTTACATTTAAATATATTTAAAGATTACATGTAATAATCGCAATAGACCAAATCTTCTGAAGCATATAACGCAAGCAAACCAGAAGTTTGTTCTAACCGAATCATTGAACCTTTTTTAACTTTCAATCTTGAAAATTCCAATTTATTAAAACCAATTGACAAATTAAACGTTCCTAGACTGGTCGTGGACAAAATTGACGGAATTTCTTTATTTTTAAATACAAACTTCGAGCATGATTCTGTTGTACCACAATTACTGAATTGTAAAATCTTATAACAAGAACTAATCGTAATACTTTTTTAAACAAAGTTAGGCTAGAATTAGTTTACTGAGAGAGCTATTATTCCTGGTGTCCATAGGTACATATTAATTGATTCAATTACTGTATCAAATTTAAACTCAGTATTTACAAGTAAATATTCATTTAATGGAAAAGATGAAGATATCAATGGATTAACCACAACTTTAGGAACAAACACTCCGAATGATGAATCGATGTTGTCTTAAAATTTTCAAGTCTGATCAAAATTAAACTTGAACAAAATTAAATTTTTGGTTACTTGAACTAATAAAATTTTGAGTTTCTGAATTGCTGAATTTAACTGAAATATTTTCTCGATTATTTGAGACTACTTCAACTTGACAGCTTGCGGTCATTTCAAAATTTAAATCATAACATTCGATTTCCATAAACACATCTTGAAAATATTAAAAGTTAATTTCTTAATTTTTTGGTTTTTTTTTAATTTTACAATTGAACATAAAATTAATTGATCTGGTTAAACTCGTATTGAGTAAACCAGCGGTTATTAGCTTTTGACCGTCAGTTGAATAAGTTTTTGAATAAAAAAAAATGTTTTGATGGTATAACTGATCGATTATTGGATTTAAACAAAATCTCATTTTGTTAATCGAATCAAATTTTCTTAGATAGAATTTTGATTGTACTGTTGACAAAACAAAGTCCATTAAAACATTTGTAGATTCATCTAAACCTATTTTCCCGCTAAATTGTTCTAACATTAAGACACTACCTTTAGTTGACCAGAATGGATACTGCAACATAACATTGTTTAAACCGTTGATCAATGTTAAATTCCAGGAATTTACCAATTGAAAGGAGAATGGTTCGAGATTGCTTGTCATAAACGATGTACATGATTTATTTGATCCACAAAAATCGAATTTAACCAAGCTTATACGAACCCAACCAGTTTGAACAGCGTTTATCATAAATCCTCTAAGAGTCATATCGAACAAAAATTCACTTGATAATAACAAAAATTGCGTATTGACCATTTCTGGATTTGAAATTTTTTGAGGAAAATTGAACCCTAAATAACGAATTAAGTTAAACAAAGGTTCGAAATGAATAGTCGTTTCTGAATCATTTATAAAAACTGTTTGGTTAAAGGTTGATGACAAGAAAAGAACAGAACAGTTAACAGTTTTATCAAGTAAAGGTGTGCATGTTAACTCAAGAGCATTCATTTCAATAACATTTACTTTCGTAGTCTTTTTTATATTTAGACTCTCGATTTTAACTGTTAGATTATAAACGTCTGACTTTTTAAATGCTTTCTCAAAGTTATAAAACTTTGGGGTTAAGTTTGAATTAGTCAGTGGGACAATATTGAACTTCATGTTGGTCTCGTAAACAATGGGGGTTAGTCTGTTTTGAAATGAGATATCAATCAATTGATCCGATACAAAATCACTTTTAGTCAGCATTACTTTACCACTCATTGTTTGGTTTAACACGAGCATTGTACCATTTTCTACATTAAAGGGTTCAATATGATAGAACTCTTTACCGGTTGTTAAACTAACATTCCATGATTTCAAAACTGAAAAATTCGTTGTATAAGCTGTTCGACTAAAATAACTCGCATATGACTCATTCAAGTCTCCATAAATATTCGATTTTAAAAGCTTACATTAAGAAAAAGATTAAAATGAAATATAAAAACTTTGTTTTTAAAAGTTACATATAAAGTGATGGTTCCGTTTGCCAAAGGCCTAATTTTAAAACCAGTGAGGTTTGAATTTTCATAAAACTCTGAATTTAAAATTAAAAAAATTCCTGATATATTAAAAGTCGAATCATTTGTACCAATTTCAAAGGTGAAAGTAAAATTAGTCTCCGATTGGTCAAACAAAAGTAAACCATTTAAATAGTCTAATGCAGAAAGGACTTTAACGCTGCATTTTACTGATAGATTAATACTTTGAGTTGAGTCAAAGCATATAAAATCAATGTAACTACAATCATAGGTATAAAGAAGAATTCCCAGAAAAAGCAGAAAATTTATTTTCTTATTTAACATCTTTTCATAACAATAAATGTTATGTTATGAGTTTAAATAACCAAGCTGAAAAAAAAGTATAATTTAGAATTCAAAAGTTATACAAAAATATATATTTATTCTTAATTAAAAGAATTTCTTTACTTGAATATCATTAAATTTAAAAATTTTTAAAAAACAAACAAAATGCTTGCAAACATTAATTTGACGCTTTTTGATTCCAATGCAACTAAATTAAATTTTGATCTTACTCATTAAAATTTAAACATATATAAAACTAATATTTTAAAAGCATTATTTTTAAAATAATAACGTATTTAATTTTAAATGTATTTAAAATCTAACTAGTAATTGTTGAAGAATACATTTTTAATTAGATATTTATGGACTTGAAAAATTTTAAAAATTTGTTTAGAATTTTTAACTGACAATAAAATCTCAAAATTCTTTTTTATGAACTTGGAAGACAATCTGATTGGCTTGGAAACCCAAGTAATTGATTCTTTCAAAGGAAGAGAAAATCTAGAAATATAATTGGCTGACAATTAAAAAATAACAAAAAAATATTCAATAATCTCGACAAGTCGAATGTAAAAGTAGTTTTAGCTTATAAGGAAGGGTCAAAAGTAGTAAAAAAAAAATAAATTATTTTCTTGAAACTTGAAACAAGAAACAAAGCGAAATTGAAAATACTCATGACTAAGTTACTTAATGAGGCATCATCAAACATGTTCGCAAAACGCACAATGAGTTAGAAAGTACGAAACGTAAAAAGAAACAAGAATTAGGGAGTTAACATTTAAAGGCTGACAACAAAAAGGAGTTAAACTTTAAAATTTTCAAATTTATCTTTGAAATATTTGTCACCAATTAGAGGATAGCAAGATCGTCCTTATTTCTTAAAAAGAGTTCAAACTCTTATTTTAAAAGAACAATTTAATAGTTCATTTTACTTTTATAAACAGTCTTAAATTTATGAACTTTAACATTTCGATCGATTATAAAATTCGAATAAAAACGAAAAATTTCTTTTTGGTAAAAACTTTATTAACAATTCGCGACGTTTCGGTAAAACGGAGTTACCATTATCAAGCTGTTAATTGATCTAAAAGGGAAATACAATTTAAATACAAGGAAAATTTTTTGAAGTTAGAAATAAAATTATAATATTTCAAAAATTGAAACGCATATCTAATTAGTGGGGTTATAACTGCAAATACATATGTAATTGCAAATGTAATACATATGTAAGTCTTAAATTTATTGCAATAGACAGACTTGTTCTTAGCTTTAATCGAAATAAATATTTAAACATACTAAGCGTTTGCTTTATTTCAATCTTTAATAAGTGGTAGCAGCATAAAGGGTGATTTCTAAATTTGAAATCAAAAGATCCAAATAGAGAAGCGAAATGAGTACGATTGGAAACGTTGACGAGAACTTAGACATTACTATGAATGTCGAGAGTGTTCAACAGCAAATGAGTAGCTTAATATTAATGATAATGGTACGAAAAAATCCAGTGGGTTAAATATTCCCAGATTCCAGTAGAGAACTAAGAGTAGCACGCTAAATTCGATAGCCTCACATCAATCGAAAGATGAGACAATTTCATTGAAAGAGGTTCAAAAAATGCAAAAAGTATATGATCAAGTGATGACCGAGCAGAGAGAGATCTAAAATCTTAAAAGGCAATTAGACGAAAGAAAATTGGAATGGAGAGATCCTGATGAAAAAATCGACGACGAGTAATTATCGAAGAGTTTCATGTCGGTTCAAGACTTCTGGCAGATGCTGAAAAGTATTAAAGAGACCAGATCAGATTCGCAACCGATTCACCGATCACAACCCATCTTTAGAGGCTTTTACGATGAGGATGTAGAAGAATGGTTCTTCACATTAAATACGAACAAGAAGATCGAAATATGCAGGATGTTACTACTGTTGTAAAACGGGCCATATTGCAGCACAGTTTATCAAAGCGAAATGGGAGAAACGTTATGACAGTGAGAAGAAAATCGATGGCACTAATAGGCGAAGCCAAACACCATATGCTCGTGCAAGAAGCCACTCACGAGAATCCATCAATGGTAAAACAAAGAATAAGAAAAGTAATTATAAAACGAGAAAGCCAAAGAAAGAGAGTTCGGATGATTCGATATCAGAGGATAAATTGACAATGAATGTAAGTTCGTTGCCGTTAACGCATGGTAGCGATAGTTTGTTAAATAAGAGTAAGGATCCCAAGTTAAAGACGAAAGCGAAAATAAATGGTAAGAAAGTTGAAGTTCTTTTACACACTGGAGCTGTAGTGTCAGTAATCCCAGTCAAAGTAGCTAGGGACTGCAAAATTAGAATTAAGAAATCAAAAATTCAGATAAAGACTGCAATAGGAAGAAAAGAACCCATCTTTGGCATAACTGAATCTGTTAGAGTGAATGTGCTTGGCTGCCCAACAGAACTTGAATTTCTTGTGATGCTAAAAAACGATCAGCCCGTATTGTTAGGAGGTGACTGGCACGTCAAGTCTGGTGTGGAGACCTTTATGAAAGACCAAAGATTAGATTTCGGTAATAGAGTGGTGTATATCGATAATGAAATAGTGGCAAAAGAGAACGAGGAGATAGATACAGATGACGCACTGATGTGCGGGATTGTAGAGCCTGATGAGGAAGAAGAATTTTTCGGGGATTTTTTCGAATCGGATGGAGATAGAGTCAACGAGAATGAATTGTCAGTCGGAGATTCAGACGAAAAGTCAAAAGATATTGGAAAAAAGTTTAAAAAAATACTCAGAAGTTTTTGCAACATCATTAGAAGATCTCCGAAAACCATATGAATCTGAAGAACATTGGATAAATACGATTAACGAAACTCCTATTTTTCAATACCCATACAGAAAGTCACCGAAAGAAAACGACCTAAAAAAAAGAAGAAGTTGATAAAATGCTAAAAGCAAATATAATTAGACCTAAAAACACCCCAAGGTCGGCCCCGGCACTGATGATCCCCAAAAAGAATTTAAGTCTCAAATTTTGCGTGGACTTTAGAGTTTTGAACTAAATAACGATTCAACACCCGTATCCGGTACCTAGAACAGAAGGTGTTTTAGATAGATTGGCCCAATCAAAGTGCTTTCTGGTTCGAGATCATAAATCAGGATACTGGCAATTTCCAGTACATAAGGATTCAATTGAAAAGACTGCTTTCTCGACGAACGACGGCCAATATGAATTCTTTAGACTTCCATTCTGTCGAATTAAGCAGGGTAATTAGATGGATTTTTGCAGGGGTAAAATTCGTGGAAGTCTATTTTGATGATATGACGATCCATTCGAATTCAATCGAAGAGCATTTTGAACACATAAAATTCGTCTTAGCGAAGCTTAGAGAATACAATCTGAAAATTAACGCATCAAAAGGTGAGTGGTTCAAAAGAACAGTTAAGGTTTTGGGCCACATAATAATAGAAAAAACAAAAAAAATGGACCCAGAACAAATTGCGTCAATAAAAAAATTCAAGGGTCCGTCATGCCTCGCTGACATTCAGAGGTTTCTTCGATTAGGCAGACATTTAAGTATATTTTTCAGAGATTTTTCACATATTGCCGCACCAAGTTATTAAAAAAAAATTCCAAATGGAGATGGAACGAAGAGAATCAATAAGCATTCGAGGAGTTGAAAAAGCGATTAACATCGTACCCGATTTTTGTGCTCACCGACTTCAACAAACCATTTATTGTGTATACGGATGCATCTGGAAAAGCAATAGGCGCAAATTTTTGTCAAGTCGATGATGATGGTCGCTTATATGTTGTAGCGTATGCATTTCGAAAACTAAAAGGAGCGGAGCTCAATTATGGAATAACGGAAAAAGAGTGCCTTGCTGTGATTTGGGCTATCAAACTTTTTCGTGGTGCTCAAAAAAATATAAAGTAGTATCCGATCATTCTGCACTAGAATGGCTAATGAAAATAAAAGAGCCGGTAGGAAAGCTGGCGAGGTGGGCAATATTTTTGCAGACATACGATTTTGACATTCATTATAGACAAGATAAAAGACACAAAAATGTTGATGCTCTTAGTAGAGCATTTGATGCCAATCTTGTTGAGTTTTAGAGTTTAGAAAAAGACGATGAACAGGAGTCGACACCAAAAAAGCTGGATATTTATGAGGATCCGGGCTTCATGTATTATACAGAATCAATGAAATTTTTACCAGGAACAACCAAAAAACAATGTAAGCGCATCAAGAAGCTAAGTGAAAAATATAAACTGATCGAAGAAAAAATTTATTACTTCCCAAATGAGAACGAGCCAGACAAGAAATTGGAAGTATCAAGACCTGAAGAAAGGAAAGAAATTATACATGCGAACCATATATTGGGTCATTTTGCTTCAAAGAAAACATATCTTCGTATAAGGGAAAAGAACTATTGGAAGGGGATGAGAGAAGAAATAAAAATACAAATGTCTAGGTATTTGCAATGCATTAAATTCAATAACTCCGGAACGAAATACTGCCAAAAGTATAACGGTAACCGGTCTGCACGATAAAATAGACCTAGTGCTAGGGTTTCCAAAAACTTCCACAGGGTTTATCGGAATTCCGGTGATTATAGAGTATTTATCGAAATTTGTATGGGCAGTAGGGCACTAGGTGAAAAGCGGCATTAGAGATAACAAGGAAAGGAGTTTGTTAATAAAATAATTAAGTAGCTATCTAGGATTTCCGTTGTCGAACACAGGATAACATCAGCATATCACCCGAGGACCAATGGTTTAGTGGAAAATTTTAACAAAACACATGTCAAATGTATAAGGAAACATGCGGAAGAGAACCCCACAAATTGGGACGAATGGCTTCCATTTATCCAAATGGCTTATCGATCGAAAATACACCAAAATACTAAACTATTTTTATTATTCTTTGGGAAAAAGATGAATAATCTAGAAAACTGGCAACAGCAACCAGATGAAGAAACTGGCACCAAAGTTTTTGTTAAAGCAGAGGGAATGCAGAGTAAACGGGAATCTAAATTCTACGGACAGTATACAGTTTCCGGTCGGACCCCAAATGAAAACTACTGGATTTTAATTCTAAGAATAGACAGCTTAAAACATCGTATCCACTCAGTAGATTGAAAATAGTACCAGATAACGTAGGGGAAAAAGACGTCGTTGAAGAAAGGCCTCACGAGGAAGTAGAGAGAATAATCAAACACAGAAAGAATAAAGGGAAAATACAGTGCTCGGTTAAATGGAAAAACTTCTCGGAAGACGATAAAGAATTGGTAAACGAAAAAGATTTTGATACCACTGAAATAATTGAAGAGTACCAGCGGATTACGAAATCATCCGAATCTGCTAATATCAACGTCATTGCCGAAATAAGAAATGAAGTTGCTCAGACGCTTAAAACTGTCAAGAGAAATGTCTCTTTTTCAAAAAAACTACTGATCTTGACAGTTGTATTGATAAATTTGATTTTTGTTAACGCCAGTGTAATCAATGGCCGATTTAAATTTTACACAGTCCAAGAAGATTCGCCTATTTTAAATAGTGAGGACACATGTCATTACCTCCAATTAAAAGCTCATTCATTGAATCAGGAAGTATTTGTGTTGGAAAAAAGCAAGTTGATGGTAGAAGGGTACGGCTTTGTCTGTAAGAAAGTGTTAAAACGTGGGAAAACTTTTGGCTTAACTGGAGGAAAAAAGGGAAGAAACACCGATAAGAGTCACCAAAGAGGAATCTCTGATAATAGCGTTTAGCAAAACATGTGAGGGGCAAAATATGACTTTTAATGAAAATGAGTGTTGGTTAAGAGAAGAACCAAAAGAGAAATACGAATATTTTAGAGAGCTTAAAATCAGTACAGTACAATGTCAAGTGAACCTCTTGCTTGCTATATTCTTATGGATGCTACGAGAACACAAGAACACTAGAACACTAGCTTGGCAGTCAAACGTCATAAAAAAATGTGGATATAAGAGACTCAAACAAAAAAATTAAATTGAATATTACTAATAACATAGCGACGTCAGCCGAAGAGAACATTTTGTTTCAAATAACAGGCATAATACGAAAAAGATTGTAAATAAACATTACCAGGACAGCCGAAGGTGTCTTTTTGTCCTCAAGTAAAGAGGCGGATAAAGATATTGACGAAAGAAATCACTTAATTCTAGCTGATCTAGATTTTAAGTCATACATTTTGTTTTCGTTAATAAACGAGCTGTACAGAAAAAACAATCTAAGATGTTGTCATACGATGCTTCAAAATATTAGGATTTTTGAAAATCAGATCAACGATCATTTAGTAACCGAGAATAAATTACAACAGACTTGACTGGGGTTAGCAGTGGTAGCATATCGAAAAGAACACGAGTCACATCCCATTTTTGATAAAACAACAAGTAAAAGAATCAAAATATAATTATGTGACCTACAGAAACGAATCCTGAGAATAATTGGTATCAATAAAAACAAGGCCTTTGAAAAATACAATCTAGTTGATGCTGTTGAACGAATCGAAACAATGAGCCTTAAAAAAGTATCAAAACTCCTCGTCGACCCGAATAACGAAATTTCCATGAAATATCGAAACACTGACAGATCTTACTCTGACTTTTGCTTTAAAACAAAACCGGCTAAAACAAACACAAACAACGATATTATAGTACAAAAAATCCGAATCCAAAGAGACGACGAAAGCAAGAAAAACTTATTGAATTTTGCAAAAACAACCAACGATAATAATGCACAAACAGAAGTTCCTAAAACGTCAATTAAACCCAAATCAGAGTGCACCAGTTATGGGAAATATTTTGAAGCTAAGATCGGTATCAAAACACATATGAGATAATGCCATGTTAAAAAAATATAACCTTCACATAATACAATTCCTTTTGTTTTATTTTTTCTTAGTCTTTTTCAACTTCACACTTATTTTATTTTTGATCTTTAATTTAAATTTTTACCGTTGTAAACTAATAAAAAAATATTCACAGATATAACACCCTGAGTGTGAATCAATTATTGTGCCATTTTATATGAATTAAATAAGGCAAAGTCGTGAAATCCCTCGATTCATCATTTCGTCTTTTCCTCTATTCAATATATAAAAATGTTAAAAATTGCAAATGTAAATTAAGTTTGCAATTTTTTGATTCATTTTTTTCATGCAAAACATATATTTATGTTCTTGAAGTTCAAAAATTTTTATTCTAAAAATCTAAAAATTTCTTGTTCAAATTATTTAATTATTTCGAATTCGTTTTGTTAAACACATTAATAATAATTATGAACTATAAATGATAAACGTAGCTTTTCATTATTTGGGTTTTTATGAGAACAACAGAGGTTAACAAACATATTTATTGTATTCTTGGAAAAAGATTTGTCAATGATTCAATTATGGGATGTGCCAAAAAAACGCCGACTTAAGTGCATCACAGCATTTGTAACCAAAAACAAAAATGGAAAACTAAAGATGACGTTACACTTGGTGTAGTTTTTTGACCAATCTCAAATCTTTAGCATTTCAACGGGTGCTTAGAATCAGCCAGAAAACGTGGTCTTCAAGAGTTCAAATGGTCTGATTGACAGTTAGAGGTTGCCGTTCTAAGTTTGTTTGGTCTTTCACATCCAGATTCAGCCTCTAACTACCGAAGTTTTGTGTTAAAATTTAATGACAAGAGCTTTCTGTTTCAATTAACCCGAATCCAGAGGCCAAACAAACAGTTTATAAAACAGCTTATGTTATCGAATGTCAAACTTGTTCGATTAATATTGAGCTTTTCACTCAACAAAAACAAAAAGCAAAATAATTCAGAGATATAAAGCGTCGAAACATTGAAGTGATATAGGCGATCGAGATGATAAAAATGATAATGGAGATGATAATGATAAAAACTGAATGTATGAAAAAAAATTTACAAGCTATTTATCACGTTTAATTCGTCGTGCTTAACTCGCAAAAAAAAAACCCAAATAGATAAATGATCTATTCCAGTGAAAAATAAATTTTTTCTATCTTTTCATTCTAACTTTTTTATTTTTATTTCTATGAATTACTTCTTTTTTTTTTATAAACAGATTCGGTGGGTCAAGTTTAATGACCTAAGTGTTTCTGCAACACTAGAAAGCCGAATTGAAATTCAAATAAAATGAAAAAATAAAATTCTTTAAAAAAAAATTGTTTTGAATTGCTCTAAGATCAAGAAGCGTTACAATCATTTCCTAGTTCCTAGTTAGTCAGAGTTTAGGGATCAATCGAAGTGACAACATTATTTGATTCTGACTGATTCTCAGGACCTTGGTAAAATTTACAGGCCCATGGTTTTTCGTTTAAATTCTTGAGTCTAATGTCCAGGTCTTTGGAAATTGACGACAAGTACTAGATTTTAAGTTGTTATTTCCTTTATAAATACTCGATAACGTTTGATTGCTCTTTATTATGTGACTTTTGGGCTTGGTAGAAATAATAAAAAGAAGAAATTATGATAATTTCGATTTTCTTATTGATTTTTCTGTATTTCCCCTTTGAACGCATTTGAAGCTTGCAGAAAATGCTACAAGAAAAGCGTTGTTCGTAAATTACTTGACTTTTGGTTTGAAAAAAAATAGTGGCCCGTCACTATTTTTAAGGGTTTACACCCTTCGGTCAAAGTGTAGCCCGAAGCGAAGGTCCTAAAGCTAGGTGCTTCGCAAGAAAGAGGAAAGTAGGTGATCGGACTCTTGCTTCGACCGGTAAGTGGTGGTCCGTAAGCTTTTAAGCATTAACCAACGGTATTATCTTCAGGCCCGGCGCTACGGTGTGGCGAGATGTGGCGGCCGCCACAAAGACGACGTTAAAAATTAAATTAATTTTTATTTTTTTAAGTCGAAGGGAGAGCAAAATTTTTTTTTTAATAAAAAAGTCTTTTTTGTTCAACAGTTCAACATAAAGTTCGATAACAAAAAAATGTTTTTTCAAAAACCCCTCCTTTTTGAACATAAAATCCGCTTATTAATTGATAATTTAATCGTTTTCTCATATGATTTTTTTTAAGAGATCAATGATCACTCTCCAAGCTCTCCTTTTCTTAATTTTACAAATCGGTTTTATTCAGAGACAAGATTTTTGACTAAAATTTAAAAGTTGAATCGCCGCTTTAATAGAGATAAATCTGGATTGTTATTGAAAAAAATTCTCATCATGTCTTTTGGTGGTAGGTGATTGAAAAGTCACAAGAGAAAAATCTAAGATACACGTGGAGCAAAAAGTCCACACTTTTCGAATTTGTAACTTATGGCATCATATAATGTAAGACCCCGATATCCAAAAACGCTAATTTTTCACGGGATTAAAAGATAAAGTATTAGGCGCATCCCTTAACCTTTTTCAACCGAAATGTCAATTTAATTTTTTTTAACATTTTAGTACTCATGATTTGGACCCAAATCGATTGGTAAAGAAGTTTTAAAAAGCCATATTCGGGTGAAAATTGTAAAAGAAAGGCCCAAGGGGAAACTCTATTCCCATTTTTTATGCATCTGCTTCAACAAGATATGATTTTCTAACAATCTCAGGATTCACTTTTGTAATACAAAGGTGCGATTGCTACGACATCTCGTAAAAATCGCCCCTTTACGTTAATTATTTTCCTTTTTCTTCACTATACTAGATGACGAAAATAGGTTCAGCTTTTCGTAATTGAGACTGTAGACCCCCACCCCCCTCTCACGGGACCCTTCGCCACAAAGACGAAATATTCCTGGCGCCGGCCCTGATTATCTTACAATACATTTTATTCTGTTCATCAATTTTTTAATTCTTAAAATTTTCTCATAATAATTTTTTAACGTCAGCCTGACTAGAATCATCAACTAGTCCTGCTTTAAAGCTTATTAAACCATTCAATTTAAAATTGATATTTATTTTTAAAAAATTCTGTCAAAACAGAATCGTAAATAATTGAAACAAGTTGCCTGTTGCCAAGTTGTAGAAGCAGAGAACCTGAATAGTTTTATGTCGAAACTTGACAAATGGCTGGCGAAGAAAAGTAGCTCTGAGTTCACATGAACATTGTTGAGGGTGCAGTTAATTTTACTATTTGTACTATTAACTCGAATTTTTAAAAGCCTTCGACCTAGTACCTCATGCTGAACTAATGGTTCAGAATTGCAATCATCTGGGTTCAAAGGTAAACTACTGAGTTGGCTCAAAGCATTCCTCTCATGTAGAAAGCAGAGAGTTGTACTCGATGGTATCTCATCTGAGTGGAAGGACGTCTTGAGTGGCGTACCTCAAGGATCAGTATTGTTCATTATTTTCATTAACGACCTTCCAAAGGATTATCGATCCTATGTAAACTTTTTGCTGATGATAGTAAATTAATAAGCGTAATAAGAAACCTTAAAGATCGAGAAGAATTCCAATTAAATATCAACGCAATACTCAACTGGACAAAAGACTGGAAGATGGACTTGAAATTGAGTAAATGTAAAGTAATGCACTTGGGCAACATAACAGTTCATCAAGATCATTTTTACTCGTTTGATAGTCTTTCTCAAAAATCCCAAAACACGAACTCAGAACGAGACTTAGGAGTCATTTTACAAGACAATTTAAAATGGGACAATCACATTTCAAGTATAATCCATAAGGCAAATTTCGTACTCGGTAAATTAAAAAACTCGTTCAAGACTTGAGATACTCGAACGTTCAAAATACTTTTTACCTCTTATGTGCGACATATTCTTGAATATGGATCCGTGGCTTGGTATCCTCATAGAAAACACGATACATAGCGAATCGAAAAAGTTCAAAGAAGAGCAACTAAATTGGTACCATCAATTAAGAATATGAATTATAGTGATCGTTAAACATTATTGGTCTTAACATCTCTTGAAGATCGTCGGCTTAGAGGTGATTTGATTCAGTATTTTAAATTAGACAAAAACTTTAATAGCATAGATTGGTTCCATCCGATTGTTCAATATCCAAGCTCGTTTTCAACTGGCCCAGCAGGTTCAACTAGAAACAACAACAAGCTCTACAGACAACTAGTGAAAACGTGTTCAAATAGGCATCACTTTTTCACAAATCGAGTTATTCCATATTGGAACGAACTAACAGAAGTGAAAAACCAATCAACAATCAATGTATTTAAGAACAAATTGGACACGCACCTATCAACCGAGAATATCCACTCCAAAAGGGTTATTAACCATTCATCTGCCATAGCTTAGCACGATAGTTCTTAGCTCCGCGGGGAAACCGGTTGCAGATTATTTTAATAATAATAATAAAAACAACTCCTAAAGATTTTTCTGGCTAACATTATGACAAATACTAAAAAAACGCTCAATACAAGAACTAGATGAATTAATATTTAACAAAATTTCAGCTAATTTAAAAAGATTTGGTAACGATTTCTTATGATTTAGCCAAAATTCCCTTGTCGATTCGATCGAATTAGTATAAGCGAAGTTGTCTCGTCTCAAAATATTTAAAATTTTGTTTTTTCATTTTCTAAATCTGTTCTTAACTCCTCTAACTCAATGTTACGACCATAACTGAAGTGTTTTTTTGCGAAAAAGTTTTTATAAAATAAATTTGTCCTTGGACTTTTTCACTGTGTAGAACTCGATGAACACGGAACAGAAGACGATGAAGTAGTTGAACTTGTAGTTCTGTCTGTGTCGGATTGATTTTGAGTCGTTCGGTTTTGGGACTGTGTTCTTGTAGAAGTCTCCGCTGACGCATCTGTTTGGCTAGTATTATTAAATATAAAGTCCTCAGCAATTATCCCAAGTGCTTGAATTCCTTTTGAAAAGTAGCCTGTAGACCATGGTTCACCTAGCCAATGCTTTATACCTGAAACCTTTAGAATGCATGCAGCCTTTTGAATGTTTAAAATTAACCATGTTAGAATATGAGGTTTAACATAGACCTTTTTTAAATGCTCATGAATTTAAGTGAGTTTTCAAAAAAGAACCTAAAGTGGTACTGAAATTTAAGTATTACCTGATAAATGGGAGAGTTTAATTCATAACTAAATTTTCTTTTTAAAGCCGATACAATCAGGTGACATAGTCTTCTAGCATCAGCACCTACGTCCATTCTCTGGTATGTGTCAATTAACTTCAAAACACCTGTCAGTAAAAAATTAAGTTATAAAACAAATGTTTAATTTTAAAAATAAAATCACACATGATCGTATCTCCAATTGAAGAATGATCAGATTAAAAAAAATCATTTAATAAAAATGTCGGTTTAAGAATTTGAAGATAAAGCTCTACTGTTTCTAAACTAACTGGAAATTCGGCTTCATCGATGGCACTCCGATCGTATGCCCTTTTTACTGACTCCAACATCAAAAAACCTGAAGACCACCTGGTTGCATTTTCAAGTCGTAACCTGCCTTTTTTTTTCTAGATGGTTGACTTTGAACGACTGATCTTCGAATTGATGAGTTTGTATTGTTCAAATTTCTAACGATCCTACAAACACCATTATGAGTTTCCATCGCATGTCTGATGCATAAATTTAATTTATGGTTTGAACAGGAGAATCTAGGCAATTCTGATGAGCCCATGACAAACTTGAAATCATTAATTGGGCTACCTTTTTCCAAATCATAATATTTTTCGAAATCGAAAGCAATTTCTCATTATCATGTTCTGGATTCTGAAGATATCTGATTTCTGTATCAAATTGAATATATAGTTTATAGTTTAGTTTATTTAATTCATATAAAATGGCACAATAATTGATACACACTCAGAGTGTTGTATCTGTGAATTACTTTATATTAAGTTTACAACGGCAAAAATTTTAAATTAAGAATAAAGAATAAAAAATAAAATAAAATAAAACAAAAGGAATTGTAATTTTGTGAAGGTTATATTTTTGTAACATGGCATGATCTCATATGTGTTTTGATCCCGATCTTTGCTTCAAAATATTTTCCACAACTGGTGCACTCTGTTTTAGGCTTAATCGACTTTTTCACAATCTCTGTTTCTGCGTTGTTATCTTTCGTTGTTTTTGAAAAATTAAATAAATTTTTCTTGCTTTCGTCATCTCTTAAGATTCGGATACTTTTTTGTACTATACTATCTTTGTATGTGTTCGTTTTAGCCGGTTTTGTTTTGAAGCAAAAATCAGAGTTAGATCTGTCGGTGTTTCGATATTTTATCGACACTTCGTTATTCGGGTCGACGAGCAGCTTTGATACTTTTTTAAGGCTCATTTTTTCGATTCGTTCTACCGCATCAACCAGATTGTATTTTTCAAGTGCTTCGTTTTTATTGATACCAATTATTCTAAGGATTCGTTTCTGCAGGTCACATATTTCTGTTTTGATTCCTTTACTTGCCATAGAGAGCACCGGGCTGTTGTAATCAAGGTGGCTTACGACCAGGCTTTTGTAAACAGTCACCAAAATTTCTTTATTAAATCCAAGACGTTTAAGTTGTTTTATCAAAAATGGGATATGGCTCGTGTTCTTTTCGATATGCTCCCACTGCTGACCCCAATCAAGTCTGTTGTTAATTTCGATACCTAGGTATCGATATGATTCTACGACTTGTAGTTCTGTGTCATTAAGGCAAAGGCTTGGTGCTGTGTCTGAGTCTTTTCCAGACGAAAATACGATTTTACATTTGTTTGTGTTTAAGCGCATCTTATTTTCAGCACACCATTTTTGGACTCCATTGATAATTTCTTGTGGTAGTTCGCTGCAGGCTTTTCCAATTATGTGACTAAGGATATCATCGGCGTATTTTTCAATATCTGCCCCTTTCGGGAGGTATTCGTTAATATCTGAGATAAACAATATGAAAAGAGTCGGGCCGAGGACACTCCCTTGGATTACCCCCGCTTCAACTTGTTTCCATTCTGTTTCAGTTCCATTCAGGCAGACTCGTTGTTTCCTGTTAGTAAGGTATGAAGCTATCCACGATACAAGCCATTCAGGTAGTAACTTTCGTAATTTTTTAAGCAGTTTCTCATGGTCAACAAGGTCAAATGCTTTGGAAAAATCGAAGAAAATAGCTAGAAAAGATTTCTTTTGGTCGATAGCCATACTCCAATCGTCGATTAATTTTATAATGGCATCCATTGTTGATTTTCCTGGTAGAAACCCATGTTGTTTATTCGTTCTCCAGATGTGCTTTGTTTTTTCGAGAATAAACCGACACAGTATTCTTTCAAATACTTTTGATAAAATAGATGTTACATTTATCGGTCTATAGTCGCCATGATCTTTTGGGTTGTCGACTTTTGGAATCGGAGTAATGTTAGCGAGTTTCCATTGGCTCGGGACGAGATTGTTTTAAATAGTTGTTGAATAGCTCAACTAAAATATCTGCTATTTCTAGACGTGATGATTTTAACAATCTTGCCGACAGATTATCTGGACCGGTTGCACTTATTTTAAGTTGTTCTAGAGATTTAATGATGGTTGAATGGTTAAAAATATGCTCAAATTTTTGATTTCTTTTGATGAAACCTCTAAGATCTGGTTGTGTTTCACCGTTCCACACATTATAAAAACCATCATTGAGGCTCCTCGCAAGTCCTGTGTCTGTAGGTCGGTCTTTCGTCTCTTTACTAAATTTTCCAACTTCTTTCCACCAGTCTGGTTTTCCAACAACGTACTTTTTTCGAAAAAAGTCTTTTTTTTTTCGCTTCCTGATCTCGAACCTAATTTTGTGTTCACTTCATTATTTATTTCCTCAATCTCTGTAGCTAACGTTTCAAAATCAAGCTCTAATTCATTTTGGTCGGTTTTTTCAGGCTCAGAATCAATGTCAGCTAAGTCATCAAAAAGAGACCTCGCTAAAAAATAAATTTTTGTAAATATCTTCGAACAAAAGAGAATAATCTTTTTTTGTTAATTCGAGGATTTCAAAATATCCTAACTGACCGTCAGCTCTGGTAAGTTAGTACGAAAAATTAACTCATCATCGAGACCAAATAATCATGAATGAAGATGAACTGTAAAATGATCTCGATAAAAATTTAACTCTCTAGTTAATCCTAAATAATTAACGCAAAATAAACTCTAATTGACAAGAGCTGTGTAATTAAAGGATGAAAAATTGATAACCTCTATTGCTCTCATTGATCGATGTTTCATCATAATATAAAGAACCAAAGAGCCTAACAAGACAACTGCCTTCATCGCTGACCACAGCTTTAAAAAAAAATTGGTAATTATAATTACTGAAAAAAAGAATCCATGACCTACCTTTGATTTTAGATTTGTCAAAATGATATCTATTTACGATCGTCTCAGTGACTTTTTGTAAATTCTCTGCACTATGACCCCCTTCAAACGTGTCCATCCCCAAAATTAAAAAGTCATGGTCTAAAAATGAGTCACTCAGTTTGTCACCTAAACCTTTAATTACACTTGTTAAGAAGTTGTTTTATAGGAACAGAAAAAAATTACCTTAAAATTCTTTGCTGTTATCATTCCACCCATCAGGTATTAAAACAACTACTCTAGCATTTTGTAATTTTTCTTCGATTTGAATGTGTATTTTATCAAAGATCGTTAATAAAATATTTTAACGAAAAGTGTATTTGGATGGACATTTGAATTTTTCAAGTAGTACGGCTCTCAAAAATGGATTGTCCAATTGTTCTAGACTGGCGTTACTTGAAATTAAATATTTAACTAGATTCAAAATATCATCAGTGAAATATAATTTTTCTTCGGACCCATCTCTTTTTTTATAGAGTTCATACCATTCGCGACTCACATCGTGAATTTTTAAATGCTTGTTTAAATTTGTAGTTGCTCCTAATTTCGCTTTTTCGACACAATTCGCAATCAAATAACAAGATGTATTAAATAAAGTAAAAAACGGAGAATTATTTAAACAAAAAAGACCCCTGCATGTGAACACGACTTTTTGAGTAGGCTTTTCGGGAAATCTTGTATTGCAATCAAAAAAATGCAATACTGCCGTATAATTTTTAAGAACCGACCCAAACTTAAACTCTTTTTTTGGAAATTTATTCACTCTAGCCAACTTCAGCATTCGTTCTATATTAAAATCATTAAAATCGTCTTCTAATTCTAGGTCATCAACTGGGTCATCATTATTGTTTCGTCTTGTATGATGAATACTAGTTTCAGCTTGCGCAGAAACATGTTCATTTGACCTTTGATTTGACATGTTTTCAATAACATCATTATTCAAGTTTGAATCAGAATCATTCAGCAGATCTCTATTTAAAATACGACTTGAACGATTAATGGGCTCGATACTTATTCGAGAATTATTCAATGAAGGAGCTGAATCAAGAAGTATTTGACTGTAATCAGTATTTGTAGTCGAATGTGATTTATGTGAGATAGCCATAGACCTAGTTATTCTTCGATTGGTACTCAACAAATCATCGTCGACTACAATAGCACTTAATCTATTTTCGCCGGTCATGTTCAAAATTACAAAAAATTTTTGAATTAAAAAATAAAATAAAGCAATCATATGAAAAGTAAAAGTTAGCGTGAAAGTTTTTTAATGCGAAGTATATTTATGCAAATTTAGTTTTGAGATTTTATTAGAACAAAAAAAACTTGAATATCTCTTTTTTTAATTTTTTTAAATCCGGAATTTTTCGGTGAATGATTTTCCGAATGGATTTATCTCCTCTAGAAGAAAAGTTATTCAGGATTGACTGAATTGAAATGAGTGAATTGAAAAAAACTACACAGCCCCAAATTATCATGTAAAAATTGAATTGAAAATTAACATACAAATTGAAAAAAGAAATTAAGTCCATTAAAAATTGTGAATTATTTTTTTTTAGAATTCGGCATAATCGTTCGAAAAACTCTACATAATTCAATTTTTAATTAGACTACCAACTGCTGCATCTTTCATTTGATCATTCTATTACAGTCGACTAGCTTTTATCCGAGAAATTTCGGAGAGATAAAAATGATTTTCTTCTTAAACTCATCTCTTTTTGCTGTGGGGGCCCGCCCCATTACTGCTAATCGTTGTAAGACTATAATCTATTATTTTAAACCCATGTTCAAAACATCTTGATGGTCTTAACTCTCTTAGACAAGCGGTTGAAGTGTTTTTTAGTAACTTATGTATATTAGTAATGTAATGGTCACAATCTTCTTCACATTAGTTATTTACTCAGGGTGCTTGATGGAAGTTCTTCAGGTAAAACTTCTGTTTTGTTGTTAATTGAATCGGCATGTTATGTACGGTTTGTTTAAGCTGATCAAGTGGCTGTTTAAATAAAGGAAACTTCGGTTACACATCCTTTCCTATTAGGCAAGCCATTACTAAGTTTTTTACAACTATTATAAATGTTTACACCGCAAAGTATCCAATTATAAACTCAATATATGTTTTGCAAAGGACGTCATAACCACTCCCACCGGAACTTGCGATGAAACTTGTTACCTTCTCTAATGGGGATGGGATTTCAATACACTTCAATAATCACTTTTATTTGAGCTCCTCTATCGACGGCGTATGTGATAGGATACCGTCAACTTGCCTTTGATGGATAGGTCATCTCGTTGTGCTTTAATTTATTACTCGGGTATTGGTTCAAATTTTTGTTTATCTGATTGTTCTATTACACTTACATCGTTGCTTAAATCTTCTTCTGGAAAAACTTGATCCTATAGTTTTCGTTAAAGGTATAACGACATGTCGGTAATTCCAAAACAAAAAAACCTAATAAAATAGATTATAAATTATAAAATTGAGTGTCTTGAAAAAGTATTTCAAAACATGATTAGGGTAAGTTTTTTTTTTTGACTTTTTTGACCCAAGAAAAATATTTATCCAGGTTCCAAATTATTTAACCACCATCCAGCTCCCCTACAGGTGTCCTAAAGAGAACAGTGGTGGACATTAATTTGTCCCATGATATCATCTGATATCACTTTCCGTCAGTATTCGTTGGCAATTATTAATATTTGTTAATCTTTTAATGATATCATCTGGAATTAATGATTTCAACTGATCGGAGCTGATAAAAGATGATACAAAAATGGTCGATACCAACTGATATCCTTGATATCATGGGACAAATTAATTTCCAGGACTGTAAATCGTCGCATATTGCAATCATTAAAAGAAATCGCATCTTACATTTTTGCGACAAGTTAGCTTTTAAAAGGGATAATTTTATATATTTAAACGAGTAAGGAGCCCCAGTTCATCAATCCTAATTTTTTGTTGTTTTTGAGACCTTAATTTAGTCGGTTTCATCACCAAATTAGACCTAAAGCTCTTAATTTTTTCAGAGCATCTTTCATTTATAATAATAATAGGTGAGCGTTTTTAAAATAATAAGTAACTTTCGAAATCACAAAAAGTCTAAAGTGACGGTCCCACTAAATTTTAAGTTAAAATGGTTAAAACTAATAAAAAATCAGGAGCTTATTTGAATAACGACAAACACTCACTTATCCTTAGATAGATTTATCAGAAAAATCCAAAGACATTAACTGTTGTAGACGTTCCCTGTTTCTCTTGTGAACTTTCATGAACTAATGATTTGGCAAAGCATTGATTTATGGACATCTACTGAAAGCTAGTACAAGCTTTAACTTGACCTATTTCACTTTCAGTTAATATCCAAAAAATTTTTTCAAAATCATTAGTTTATACAAATTGACAAGAAGAACACGTGAATGTACAGTATCTCCTATTATAAAAGTAAAATGTATGATTTGAGGTTCCTTACATTAGTTACTCACAGTGGATTGATTAAAATTTCTTCCTTTTTTTCTAAATTTTCAAAACATCTTACTTTGCTTGGATCGTCCGGTGGTAATTCTTTACACAACGC
Organism: Brachionus rubens; assembly: GCA_022207745.1. Classification (NCBI taxonomy): domain Eukaryota; kingdom Metazoa; phylum Rotifera; class Eurotatoria; order Ploima; family Brachionidae; genus Brachionus; species Brachionus rubens. The sequence continues at coordinate 4,661,280 of JAJVHD010000003.1, read as the reverse complement.
CGCGATATACGTGGAAATTTAAAAAAATTCCTTGTCAAAAGTTTCAAAGCTGACCCGATAAATGTATTATCTTGCGCAAATTAAAAAGAGAAATCACTTTTTCGAAAGCGTTAATTATTACAATCCCTTTCTTTCTTTCTTATTGTAATTGAATAATTGAATTAAATAAAACCGATTGTGTAAAAGAAAAAATTAATACTAGAAACAGAAAATTTGACAATGAACTTGTTACACTCATGAATGAAAAATATCTTGAATGTCTCGAAGAAAAATTTAAAAATGACATAAAAAAAACTTACTCGAGTGGAATACATTTCTCAATGATTGACCATGTCATCGGCTCCAAAAAATCAAGTCCGGCCGTGACCGATGTAAAAATTATTTAACACTTAGAGTCCCAAGGGGTCAAAATGACCCTTTTTTTACCTTTGAATTGAGTTATTGATTCAAGATTTAAAGATACCAAAAAAAAAATTTTTTTCCCTAATTTTTTTTTTTGTTACTTACAAATTTGTGAATAAGTTAACTTAGTTATGATTTTAAAACACAAAAAAAAAATTTTCTCTTTAAAAATACCCGTACGGGTCATTTTGACCCGTCAATTAACTAGTCCTAATTTCAAACAATAATTTTGCAAATCATCATTAGTAATTTAATTTTGTTATATTATAATTCTTTGTGTAAAAAATACTTGTTTTATTTTCAAAATGTCTAAAAGAAAAGCTGATTTGGAAGCATTGGAACGACTGACCCAAGGTGATGTAGCCGATTCTGGAAGCGAGTATGAAGGTGATTATACTGATGATGATAATGATGACGGTGATTTGTCTGATGATGAAAGTTTTGAGTTTAATCTTACAGAGTCAGACGTCGATGAAGATGTCGATGATTCGGAAGACGATAGTACCGAGGATGAAGGTCAAACTAAATCAAATGAACTCTCTAATTTGGACCAAAACACAGATAAAACATCTAAATCCGGCATTATTTGGACCAAGTTGACTGATGGCGAAGAAAGTCGAGTTAGAAATAGAATCACATGGTCTCAAAAATCCGGTCCTACGAGCTATGCATGCACTCGAATAACTAAGGAACCTGTGTCGGCTTTCCTTACTATCTTTAACCTCTCAATGTTTAGACTCGTTTTAACGTATACGAATAACTATGTTCAGTCAAAAAAAAATTCTATTCAACTATTTATAATAGAAGAGATTATTGCTTTCATTGGAATTGTTTTTTGTCCTGGTATTCCTGTTAAAAACATGTGGTCTAAAAAGTATGGTCTTCCTATTATTTCAACTTTCTTGCCAAGAAATCGATTTCAAGAGTTTATGAAATTTATGCGATTTGATAACAAAGCAACAAGAGAAACAACTGTAGTAACAGATAGTTTTTGTTTGATTCGAGAACTCTGGGATAAATTCATTGAGGTTAGTCAAGCATGTTACATTCCAGAGAAATTTCTCACTGTTGATGAGCAGCTTTTTCCATGCAAGTCAAGATGTAAATTTATCTAGTACATGCCTAACAAACCCGACAAGTTCGGTATCAAATTTAGGTTAATTGCAGAAGTCGATTATCTTGGTAAAAACCACGATAAACCATCTAATGAATTACAAGGAGAGTATGTAGTAAAGACTTTAATCGAACCATACAAAAACAAAGGTTACTGCTTGGCTGTCAACAATTTTTTTACCACTTATAGGCTAGTTCAAGAGTTGTTAAAACTCAAAACTACTTTGATTGGTACCATCAGGAAAAATAAACCTGAACTTCCGTCTGTAGTAAAAGTAAACCAAAAACTTCATAGTACTTTTTTTTTTGATAACGAAAGTGGTACGACACTTACGGTATACCAAGGCAAAAAAGATAAAAACGTTTCAATTTTAAGTTCATATCATGAAAAAGTGTCACTTGATCACAATTCTAAGTCAACTTGCCTAATACAATTGACGATTATAACAAATTTAAGTTTGCCGTCGACTGTGTCGATAGTATGACACGCGTTTACTCTCCAAAATGGGTTAGTCGACGATGGCCGATGAGTGTCTTTTTTAACATTTTAAATATGTGTTCAATCAATAGTTGGGTTTTATACAAAAAAGTTAATTGTTCAAAGGTGTCTAGGCGAAATTTAATAATCGAAGTAATTGAAGGTCTCTTAGAAGAGATCAACAAGTCAGATAAGAATCGGTCAACTTATTATTCGCCCTCAACTCCAACAACAACAAGAAAGAGACTTAATTCTCTAGATTCTTTATCAAACTCGACACCGAACAAAAAGCCCAACTCAAAAGAGAACGAATGTAGAAAAAAATGTCAGATTAAAATCTGTAATGATAATAAGACAACTTTGACATGTTCTAAATGTAAACTGTATTGTTGTGGAGCTTGTATTGGTCAAAAATTGAACACTCTAGTCTGTAAAAATTACTATGAAAATATTGAAAATATTAACAAAAAGTTCAATTATTCAATCTTTTTATGTAATTTGCTTATTTAATCGGAACTAATTTTTTTTGAAAACTTTGAAACTAATGTATTTAACAATAAAGTCTAACCTTAATTTAAATATATAAATTTTTTATATTTTATTATTAAAATAAAATCATGGAAAAGGGTCAAAATGACCCCTCGGTACTTCTAAGAGTAAAAAATATTGGGATTCTAAGTGTGAACCAGAACCACAAACCTTAGCGATCATTTACCTAAAAAAACCCTTAAAATAGAAATGGAATATAAGAAAGAAAAAAACATAAAAACAAAATTTAAACGTAAAAAGCTTCGAATCAACTGGAATGACAACGTCAATCAAATCGAATACCCCAGAATATTGGAGAAAGAAATAAAAGACAACCAGTTCATTGAAAAACTCAATATTAACAATAACAAAACTACGAAAGCAAACCTTGATGAAACGATCGACCACATTCACAGCCTAATGATAAAATGTTCAAAAAATTCACAATACAGATCGAATTGAAGAGATGTAAAAGGAAAAAAAAAGAATGGTGGGATGAGCAAATGGAAAAGATACATTCTGATATGAAAAAAGAATTATGGCACTATAAGAACTGTAATTATAAAGACATCAAAAGAAAAATAAAGTACAAGAGACTTGAACGATACTTTCGAAATCTCCAAAGAAAGAAAATTAAAGAGACTGATAAGCAATTCATCAGACTACTCAATAATATCAATTCCCAAAATAGGATGTGGAAACTGTTGAAATCAAAGCGTAAAAAAAAAGTACACTGTGAAATTGAAATATCTAAACTTAAAAAAAACTTTTAAGAATACTTCAATAACAAGATTTGTACATCGACAGGAGTCCTTGAAGAACTAATTAAAGCTTCCCTCGAAAAAAATAAAGAGTACGAGGAAGAAATCAATGAGGAAACACAAGCAGAAGTAGAAATTGATCGTAATGAAGTAAAAAAAAATATCCAAAACTTACCTAATGGAAAATCGGTTGGCTTTAACGAAGTAATAAACGAAATGTATAAATATGGCACATCGACTTCACTCATTGAACTCGTATCTAGATTAATGGAAATAATACTCAATAGCGGCACCATATCGACTTTTTTTAAACGTTGGAAAAATATTACCTGTCATAAAAGACGAGAACAAAAGCCAAGAAAACATCAACAATTTTAGACCGATAACAGTATCTGACACGATTACAAACATATATGAAAAGCTCGTCCTGAGTCATCTTCAGAAAACGTATCAAGGAACACCAAACCAGTTTGAATTCACAAACAACTCATCTTGTAACCATGCAACATTTGTTCTAAACGAAACAATTTTAAATTTAATGAAAAAAAATTTATTCAACTGCAATTGATGCTAGCAAAGCATTAGACAAAGTGAACAGAATCATATTATTCAATAAACTTATTGGAAAACTTAACCCTCTAGTTTGGAGAAGTTTAAAAAAATATTAAGATAGTTCTCTTGCATTCGTTGAAAACCAAGGATACATCTGAGAAATTTACAAAACAACACTAGGAATGAAACAGGGAGGTCAAGATTATTCGCAATCTATATCGATGAACTGGTAGACCTAATCGAAAAAGAGAGACCTAAAATACTTGACAAACAAATTGGTATTATACTCTATGCTGATGACATAATTGTTTTATGCCCAGAAAACGAAAAACTACAACGAGTACTTCAAATATGTGAGGACTTTGGAGTAAAATACGAAATTAAATCCTGATAAAACCCAATTGATTATCTTTGGAAACAAGAAACAAAGGAGCAAAAAAGTAAACGTTACAATGGCCCAGAAAAATATTGAGACTACCCAGAAAAATATCTAGTAAAATAAAATACCTTGGTGTCATGATTAACTCACGAGGCAATAACAATGACCATATAGCAAGCAAAATAAAAAACACAATTGGTAGCCAAAAAAGAAACATGAGAAAAAGTTAAAGACAACAGAAGGAACCTATGTAAAACGCGCTCTTGGACTCAAATTCATTAATTCTCCTTTAAAAAAAAACCTACATTTATCAAGAAGTTAAACACCAAAATTTTTATCCGCGATCTTATTAACAAAATTCTTGATGAGTCAAGGAAAACAAACAAGAAAATAAACAAGAAATCAGTCCTAACTGAATTAATCGAAACCTTTGGAAGAAATTTTGCAAATGGTGAAAGACTAAGCAAGCTATCCGACGAAAAGATAAAAGAAATTCATGGAAAATATAGAGATGCGAAAAAGGATGGAGTGATTGAATCAATAAGATCCTGTATAAACTCGAAAATATTTGAAGATAAGCGAAAGAGGATATTAGAGCTTCTAAAAAAGGCCTATTAAGGACAATAAAAAAAATAATAACTTACATCAATTACAGCCAGAATGTTCCCTGTGTTTTTTTTTGTATTTTTAAACTTTTTATGCTGGTTTTAATTCTTTGTTTTTTTTTATAAAAACATAATTAAAGAAGAAAAACAAAAATATTAAAATTTTTTTCTTAATCACGTGAATAAGAGAACGAACAAAATTAAAACTTTTTCTTTTTTAAATACAACTTTCTTTTTTTTTTTCTTTACTTTTTGAATCACCCTCGAGATAAATTTAATGTAATACTCTGAAATAAATATAATATAATATATTTACCTGAACAATTGCTCACATAACTAACCAGCCACGTTTTATTACTGGCTCAGCTGATTTAACGCCCTTCTTTTCATGTTCATGCTTACTGTTGATATAAACTACTACTAGCCTTTTTCATCAGATCTAAATACTATTTACATTGCGTTTTAAAGTCAAAGTAGAGACTAGAACGCCAAGTAATTCCATTGATGTCAAAAGGTTTTTACTTGGAGGAAAACTGTTTATCAAAATACAAAGAGTATTTGCCCTTAGAAGACGGAACTAATTCGAACTTAGCCATTCTACAGGTTTGAATTTTTTTTAATGAAATAAGTTTGCTTAAATAAATTAAGTTTGACTTTTAATAAATAAACTTTTAATTTTTCCATCTTAATTGAGTATTTTATCGATTTTAGAAATTACTTGACATGCATTAGATATTTTTAATTGAGTTGCTTTTATTATAATTTTGCCATTAAATAGCAGTCTACTCTCATTTTCTTTACCTCATTCTTTCCTTCAAGTAAGCTTGAAGATTAAAATTGGTTCTAGGTTCCAGGTAATATACATTTTTTTGTTGAGATAAAAAATTCAATAATAAGGTATATTTTAGTTAAAACATGGTCTTAATTTAAAAAGCTGTATACTTAATTCACTCGGTCCAAGTGCCAAGACAGGGTGAATATGATCAAAATATTATCTCACAAATCTTGGAAGCTTTCGTAAAAAACCTTCTGAGAGTATTTAATGCATTATTTGGTTCAATTATAGCCTACTGTTTCTTTACTGTTAGTTTTGCTTCAAAAACAAATATCTATAAGCTTCAAGTCATACAAAACACTTATATTAAGTCCATATACCATCTTCCATACGACACACCATCAACCCTCTTCAATTTTTTAGACGAATTAAGAATTAGGAGTAGAAGTAGTCATTTAAATGCGACTCGAAAAATCGAGTAGAACCTAATGGCTATAGCAGTTTTTTGCAACCTTTTGCTTTCCCGTCCACCATTCATCTAATCTTCATTTGAAATTCTCGATTGACGTTGCTTCAAACTGTTCCTGTCTTCAAAAGCTCGGTTAGTGGAAAAATTGAATCGGACTACACAATTCTACTCTACTACTCTCTTTTTATTCCCATTGAATGACCTCTTAAGTTATATGTTTCTTTGTTTACTTTTAGTGGAATACCATTCACAAATTCGACCCTTTCAATGTTATTAACAATTTTACAAAATTGAATTAAATCACCTCTTCGTCGTCTTGTGTCCATATATGTCAATTTGAATCGACTAAGGCTCTCTTCATACTCTAAGTTTGAAAAACCAGGAACAAGTCTTGTAGCTATGCGTTGTACCTTCTCGATTTCAATTTTATCTCTTTCTAGAAATGGACTCAACACGCTTACAGCGTAGTCCAAATGCGGTCTAACCAGTGAGCTATGAAGGAGTCTTACCACACTTAGGTTAAGATATTTACGAATTACTCCAAGTAGCCTATTTGCACGTCTACTGCAGTGTCTAATATCTGTCTCCCACTTAAGGTCTTTGCTAAAATATACTCCTATATCTTTTTCGAGCGTTGTCTTTTCCATAACTTGGGTACCTTCTTTGTTGAAAATTGTATAATCAAACTCTGGATTTTGCGATCCGATTTGCATTACTTTACATTTTTGAATGTTTAAATCACATGATCGAGTCATCGACCAACTGGAAATTGTATCTATATCTGATTGTAAGCTTAAGTTGTCAGCAATATCTCTTATCACAGCTAAAATCTTCATTGTATCATCAGCGTCTTTCTTTGGTTTATTGATCAAACAGTCTACAAGGTCGTTGATAAAAATTATGAAAAGAATTGGCCCGAAAACCCATCCTTGAGGGACTCCGCTTGTCACATCAAGCCACTCTGAAACAACACCCCCCATTACAACCCTTTGCTTCCTGTTTGATAAAAAATTGATCTAGTCTAAAATTAGACTGACGAAACCATAATTGGGTATTTTGTAAACTAGAAGTCTATGTGAAATTCTGTCAAAAGCCTTAGAAAAGTCTTTGTAACTTAAGTCTATATGATCTCCATTTGCTTAAGTATTTGTGATAATATCAAGTGTCTCCAACAAATTTGTGGCACATAAGAACAAAACCATGTTGGGCACTTGATAATAGATTGTTGTCTTTAAGATGTCTTAGCATCTTTTCTTTTATGACACTTTCTAGCATCTGACAGAGAAAATATGTTAATGAAACAGGTCGATAGTTTCCAGGGTCTAATCTATAACCTTTTTTGTAGAGAGCTGTAACATATGCCTGCTTCCAGATCATGGAAAGCTGACCTGTTGAAAATGATTCTCTGAAGATTATGAAGACTGGGAGACATGCAGATTCCGCTAATTTATTAAGCACAAAACCAATTATTTTATCTGGTCCAACAGCTTTGTTAACATTTACAGTCGACTCGCGATAATCCCTATACAGTTTAATCCGAATAATTTGACATCCGAACAGAAATACCCGGACTCGGATCCCTTTCCAATACTATAACATGTATTTAATTATCCGTTGATTTTAATCCGTACAACTATTTTCTAGGGCTTTTTGTATACGGATTATCGCAAGTCGACTGTAACAACTTTAACTTTTTGGAAACGATCTCTATTGCAAGGAAATAATCAAAATCATCACTGCTTTTTTAATTTGTTCTACTCTCGAAATTTGACAGTCTTCGTTCAAAATCATCTTCGATTAAAACATGATTGAAGTGTTCGTTTAATATGGTAACTTTTGTTCAGCCTCATTCATGATTTGGTTATTTTCATCGAGTAAAGCTTTAATCTGTGTCTTCAACCCATGACTCCCCTTGCTGTTTACATATTTGTAGAAAAGTTTAGGATTTGATTTTGCAGATTTTGCAAGCTTTTTTTCATAGTCTTTGACGACTTTTTAAACTAATTCAGACGCGTTTTTTTTGGGATTGCGTACGCTAATTTTTTTTCAATTGACCAACCACTTTTCTTATACGACTGGCAATTTGAATATTTATTTCTCAAGGCTGTTTTGACCTCTTGATTCATCCATGGAGAGTATTTTTTACTGATGAAATTACTTGAGGTAGGGATGAAGCGATTGCAGGCTGAGTGGTACTCTTTTAAAAACAGCTCAAACATTTTTTCTACATTAATTGACACAATAAAAACTCGCCAAAAAAGACTCCTTACGAGATATTAATAAATTGGTTTTAATAAAAAAATCAGTTAATTTTTAATCTCATGAAGGACTATGTCGATGTCTTCATTGAGAGTTCTAGGGAATCCGAATCTAAAAACCCGCTAAGTCTATTTTCAAATGATCTCCCCCAGTGAATAATACAATTTTCTTAATTTTCAAACCATTTTACAACTTTCTGCTAAAAGAGACAACAACTTTACAATTTGTATACTTTAAAAAAAAAAAAAAAAACGCGAAAGGAGTTTTATTAAAAAGCCGTTCGATTAAATTTAAATAAACTATTTAAAAATAAAAATTCTGAAATGAATTTAAAATAAAGTAAATTGGTTAGGAAAATTTCGAAATATATTTAAATTCCGAACAAAGTTAATTAATAGTTTTATTAAACTTTTGCTCCTAAATATCAATCGAAAATTTTAATTTCAATTTTTCTCTAAAAATTAAAAAAATCATTTGGATTTTAATTTAGAATCTTTTAAATTGATAAGATTAAAATTTTATTTTTTTTCATTTTCCAAATAACGAATTAAAAACGATACTCTTGATTCAAGTTCTTTTACGTTATCAGTATTCAAATAAGTACTTGGTCTACCTTCGTGTTTGTTTCCCATGCGTAATGTATTGCGTATTTGTAAAAACTTGTCTTTTAAATACGTGACCAACAAAGACTCATTTTTTCGATAATTATCATCATTACGTACGTTATTAAACTGTTCAGTAATCAAGGTGAAAAACATACTCAATAGTATAAACACCAACATTATATAGAAAAGCACACAATAAATCATTTGAAAATAAGACGGATATTCGGTCATATACTTTGGGACATTGTAAAGAATCATCGAAAATGTCGTTTCAAAAGTGGTCACAATCGAAGAGAACTCGACGTGTTTGTCATATTCTAAAAGATACATCAATTGGGCAAACGCGGACCAATAAATGAACACAATGAAAGTGAATTGAATCAAACTTTTAAAACCAAATCGAAAAGTTGTTATAAAAAACGATATAGTTCGATTAAATCGTAATAATTTCATGAATTTTAGAGTTCCAAAAAAGCTCAAAAATCCCAGCAAAGCTCCTAATATCTCATTCCAATAGCTCAACAATTGCAATTTGATTACTTTTTTTGAGTTTTTATTTTTAAGTTTTTCTAATAGACTGTCCTTAGCAAACTGCCGATAAACAAAAATTGCCAAAGAAGCCCATGAAAGAGCGAAAATGGCCCATTCAACATAATTCCAAATCTTTTTAAAATAGTTTCTTTTTAGTTTTATAATTAGACGAATTTCTTTGATCATCAAAATGACTATGAAAATAATGTAAATAATATTGAAAGAAATTATTAAGTATTTAGTTGAAGTGTCGACTTCGAACAAAAATACTGGAGAGAAAACAGCCGAATTTATCATATTACCAGTTGGCAAGAACTCGAAAAGAACTGTACAATAAGCGAAGAGATTCAAATTTGGGTTGTAGAGGGAAAATTCGACGAAGACTCCTCTTGTTTGTTGATCTATCCATAAATTCTCGTTCAGTTTATTCAAATCTGAGACCAAGTTCTTGAAACTTTTAAGTCTATCAATCTTGTAGACATATCCACCGCCGAAATAGTTTGAATAAACCCCTGCGTAAGGATAACTTTCCAATGCTTCTGAACTTTGGTACGAAAATGATTCTTCAATCGGATCTAAATTTGTTTTATTTTCACTCCAACTTAATCCGAACGATTCTTTTTCTTGGTTAAAAATACCAAATTCATGATAACAGTTTATCTGTTTACCAAAAGTTTGACACTTTTCTTTTTTAATTCTTAATTGTCTCATCACAGGATCACTGATAACAAACGAAGTGTTGTCGTACAAATACTTTGACACTGGATACAATGCAGGTACAAAGCTATCTCTTATCCATTTGAACGTATCATTTGATGTCGATACTTGTTTTAAGCTTTCCACTTTGAACAACTTTTTAAGACTATTTTGATAGTTAAAAGAATTAATGTCTTTGTTCATAAAAGAGACCATGAATAAAACACAAAGGAAAATAACATACAAGAATACTTCACGGAGTATCGAAACAGCTTTTTTATCTCTCTCGAATTTCTCACGATTGTATTCACTTGAAATAATATTATCTTCAAGTTCCTCTTCTTCTTTGTTGAAATGATATCCTTCTGAAGGTTTATGATCATGTGGTAAATGAACTGTATCAGCGAATCTGGTCAAGATGTCTGTTTTACGAAATATCAAAACCAACCAAAATGAAGTCATGAAAACTTTTATCGGCTGGGTTAAGAGCAATGAAGAAAGTATCGATACAAAAAATGAAGTCAACCATTTAGTTACTTTTTCATCTCCAAAATCAATACCTTTGACAACAATGAAGAAAAGGCTAACCCCTGAAAACATTATTGATAACACATAGGCTATTATTTTACACCACCATGGAAATTCAAACCTTGATTTACTTTTTGGTAGATTGTAATTAGTTAACTTTTCGATCTTTGATTTTTTAAAAGCTTTTTGAAGTTTGTCAATTCTTGTTCGTCTCATCTTTGAACGCCTGAACAATTGAATTAATAAAAAAGTTGGAGGAAAGCAAATCAAGTTAGTCATTATTCCGATACCAATCTGTTGTGGAGTCAAACAAAATGGTCCGATGTTTATTCCACTTGCTTTTGGGGACTTATCAACATCATAATAAAGTATATTTCCGAGCATTGAAATGAATAAAAGAACGAATCCACAAGTTAGCCGATCGATACGTGTAAATGAACTCTGAGGTGGACGAGCAATTATTGAGAACCATAAATGACCATCACTAAGTTTATCTTTTGACTGACGTGTCACAAGATACTTCAGATTTTTGGATTCAGCGTCACCGGCTACATTTATTTTACGGTCTATTAACCCATCACCTTTATCAACAGAGAGCCATTTTTCACAAATAAAAAAATACTTTTTTCTAGTTTGTAAATCAGTTATAAGAATATGGTTCAAATACCATGATGCATCTTGTCGAGTCTTTCCCGAGTTATCATGAAAAACTCGACAAAAGAACAAATTACCCAAGGGATTTTTAACAGGCATTATAAACGTGTCAACACCACTTCGTCTAAAGAGACACTTTTTCTCCTTCTCATCTTCTGTACTAAGTTCCCTTATTTTCGTATCTGTGTGCTCGCCAGTAATGTTTATATAAACCTTTGATCGAGTTCCAGCGTCTTTTCTTGATCCAGTAAACACGATTATTTCATAAAAATAATTTGATTCTTCTTCATTTTCAGGCAAAATGTAAATTCGAGTCTTTTTTTTATCCAATCGATCAAAATAAACACAAACCACTGAAAGGAGTATGTAAAGTGAACAGATAATAATCACAGTTATGTAGATTGTTGGGTTCTTTTCAAATGAAGAATTGGCAAATACTTCATCAAAGTTGATCTCATTAGGTAACACCAAAAACCCTCCGGCGAATTCAGTCAAATGAGTTGAAACACAAGAAGTTTCATTATTTGAATTGTTATCATCGTTAACTTCCAAGCCATCTGTCAACCACACTCCTGTTTTGGGGTCGAAATAATAACATCCTGACGAGTAAAAACGGTACCAGAAGTTGTGTTGAATACTCCATGTTGAAATGTTTGTTAAATTGATAAAGTTATCTTGTATACAATCTTTAATCTCGTTGATACTGACTCCAACAAAACTTGAGTTTAGATGGGTCCTTGTAGTCGACATGTTTGAAAACACTTTGTAAATCGAATCATTGTGAATTAGATCACGCTCACAAAGTACTTTAGCTAAATCGTAATTTGTTTTTGACGGTAATTGATTGAATTTTATCAGCACTAAATACGAGACACTCTTGTTTTGAGGTTTTAGTTCAAAATGAATCGATGAGTTTGAATTGGTAACTTTAACTCTAAAAAAAAGTGTAGTCTCATTTGATGTATTGTTAATTGTATTTGAATCAAGATATTTAAAGTCTTGAGAGATTTCTCGTTTGATCTTTATCTTGAACTCACTGTTTTTGGGTTCAATTTCATTCAAAGATTCAGAAAATAATGAAAGACTGACCATACTCGAATTGTTCAATACTTCACTTGTTCTAATCACATTAGGAATTGAATAACTTTGAACCATTATGACTCCTGACACGTTTATCGCAGGAAGTTTACACTTTCCTCCATCTATAATTATATCTTTTGAACCCAATTTTCCGCTCATTAGCCTTGAAATTTTGAGGTCAATATTCTTCGATTTGATGTTTGTCTCTTGGTTCAGACTCAAATGTTGCGATGTAATATTTACAAATGAATTGAGGGCATATTTATTTTTATCAAAGTACTCCAACGTTTTAGACGGGTTGTCATAATCGACTCCTAGCACCACATTAACACTGGTCTCAATTATTTGATTTGCAGCCTGCTTTAAAAATTCAAACCCATTTGACGTTGACATCTCAAGCAATGACTCCATAAGTTTTAAATTTTTTCCCATTGCTGTCTCGGCAATAATCGCATTCACTTCGTTCCTCTTTTGAGTTATCACTGAGAGTATACTGGCTATTACTTTAATACTACTAATATCAGTTACTTTTAGATTTTTTGTAATACTAACAAATATTTGCTTGATAATCTTATTCCTTTCTACATACTCTATTGAAGATTCTTCATTTACTAAACTTACCAGTGAGATTATATTTTTGGCTGTTTCTTCTAAACTTGAATTTTTTATTTCTTTTAAAAAAAGCGAATTTGCAGGATCTCGTACTATTTCATTTATAATATCTTGAGCAAAACGAGACTTTGCTAGAATTATCAAATCCGAAGGTATCTTGTAAACAGTTATTGCATCATCATCGTCAATCACTTGGACAAAAAGTTTGAGTTTATACCCGTCTTGAGGTAGACCAGGAGGTAATTGGGTGAGTAATTTTCCTTCTTGGTTGTAATTCAAAGCGATTGGACTTGATCCGTCTGAAAAAGTAGCGAAGTATTCGTATTTAGAAACGAATCCATCTTTATCCGCCCAGTTATTACATTCAATAAAAAAGTTGGTAATTAAAGCAAAACCACCGATTGGGTTGACTTGACAAGTACCGTTATACGGTTTTTCGTTTATTTTAAGAATTATTTCAGACATACCAGTATATGTTTCATTATCTTCCAATTGGGTTGTAATGTTTAATTCAACTTTCCAGATAAGTATTTCAGGATATTTGTCGAAAAGTTCGGGCTTAATTGTGAACTCCGTTGTCTCACGCCCTAATGTGTACTCGTTCGTATCGTTGACTAATTCCCAGTTTAAATTCAATGAACGACTAAAGTATAAGCTGTGTTGGTACTCAACTTCTTGACTACATCCGTCTGCACAGCTACTTTGAAGAACGAGTTGATTTGAAGGGTTTATTTTTGTAAATTTTTGGTTTAATTTACAAAAGTTAGGAATTCGACACCTTTTATAAAAAAAATTAATGAAGGATCATAATATTACAAAGTTGAATTAAGATAATCGCATACAGTCAAGTCCCACTTATATCACCACCCACTTAAGTCACTGTTACACTTATATCACTGGAGAGATTCAGACAAAAGGGTCACTTTTAATGCAAATCGATTCCAGTTAAGTCACATTTCATTTTTATCACTGCAAAATGGCTTGACAAATAGGGTGATATAAGTGCTACTCGACTGTATTATAATTTATCATTTTCAAATTTAGTTATTTATGCTTTACTTAACCTCGTTAACTTAATTCAGTTTTGTATTTAAATAAATTACTTACAAGATCAGACCCAACGGAATTTTGTTCACATTTAACACATCGATTTTAAGAAATTGATAAAATAATTTGTTCAAGTGGTACGTTGTCACAACAAAAAGATAAAATTTATTTTGATTGTAAGTCAAAGATCCATTTTTAATTATCATTCGATTTTTAGTTGTATCAATCTCAAAGTCTTGACTCGACTTGAAGCATTCATTAAAACTTGATGAATTTGTAAGATTTAGATTATTGATCGAATAATTTGTTGAAACCGAAATCGCAAAACAATAAAATTTAAACTCAAGCGAATTTATTTGAGTTATTATTGAATCAAGATCATATGAATACCTTCCTGGGTATAACTCAAACGATTGAGTCTGTCCTAATTGTAAATATTCTTGACCATTTGGTAAAGACAACACAGCAATCCCAGTGGGTATAACTTGAAGATATGTTTCAATACTGTATCTTGATGAATTTCTAATTCTTAAATAATTTTTTGTGTCCACAACTGTGTTTAAATTGCAAACAAGTTTATAAGTACCATAATCAAGAGTATTTTTGCTTAGTACCAAATTTTTTTTACCAATAGTCGGATTATTATAAATTTGATAAAGATTAAATGACTGAGTTATTTTGAAAATTGACCAAGATATAGTGATTGTATGGTTAAGATAAGTATTCAAACTCGCTTGTACGCTATATCTTATTATTTCGGATCGATTAAATTTTGAAGGATTCAATATGTCTGCTTGATTTGACAAATTAACGAGCCATTGAGAGTCAAAATCTTCAATAAAAAGTTTAAAATACTTTTAGTTGTTGCTCATAAATCGATGACTTACTTAGATTGCAAGAACCTACGCTTAAACTAAGTTCACTTGGTGGTGTACAGCCAACATCAAGCCGTAGGCCATTAAAATTCAAGCTGATTGACGGGTAATCTAGAAAAAAAAATTAGGGGTTAGGGTTGAAATTTTATAATTAACCTAATAACTCAAACCTTCTTTCAAGTCCAAGGTTGAGATCATTTGAATCGACGAGTTTTTAATTCTGAATGTTTGAAAAAATCTTGAATAAAATGGATAGGTCTTTTGGATTCGAATTTCTTTATAATAATATCCGTGTATCACTTGTGAATTAATTAAGAAACGAGAATTTATCTTTTCGAGATTATTCCCATTTATTAAAAAATCAGAATATCCCACCCAATGGTTATTATTTTTTTCGATTGCTATACAATCAGCGCCTTTTTTAATAATCAAAACTGATCCCTTGTAGACTATTAAAGGTGATGAGAGTTTTAATCGATTAAAGCCTTGTGTCAGATTAAATGACAGATCACTGACTACAGAAGTATAGCTCGGGAGCCTCAGATTTTTTGAAACATGGTATGAACATGGAATTAACAAGCCACATTCTGTAAATTTTATAAATTCAACTACAATTTCACAGGCTGTTAGAGCATTAACTTCAAAACCCAAAAGACTTGTTTCGTGTTTTATTTCATTATTGATTGATAAGTACGAATTTGATGGCGAGGCTTTCAATTCAGTTGATGACTTCACGATTGATGGTCCAAAAAATGAATTAAAATTTTGAGATCGAAAATTAACTATCTTTTTTTCACAGAGTCCATTATCGATCAAAACAGAATTTTCACTAGTATACGAATAGACAAATAAATAACAGTCAATGTCAAACCCAATGAAATCACACCAATATTCTAAGCTTTTGAAATTAATAAAATTTTTAACTTGTGAAAGTATAGTGATGGGGAAAGAACCGTAGTAAGGGTAATAGTTTGTAAAATTATTAACGCTCAAATAGTAACTCTCATCTATAATTGCTTTAAAATATAATTTAGAGGCTGGAATTGGTTTACTATCAATCTTAATGACGTTTTTGTAAAAGGCTTTATTTTCAGCTGAAGCAATTCGAGCAGTTGAGTTTATTTCGATTAAAATGAAATTTCCTTTTTGTAAGTAAAACGGATTATTTAGAAGCTTTCTATTGTATCCAACATTGACATTTAAAGTGTATAAATATGTTTGCAATGATTCAGTTCCAACAAAGATTTTCATGTACCCAGGACTTGTAGCAAAATACTCAAAGCCAATTATGTTCGACTCGAATTTCGATTCAGTATCTGTGAGTAAATATTTTTGTTCAAGAATTACATCAAAGTAGTAGGGATCGGAAATCGTTTTTGGAATAATACTTCCAAAGCCATCTTGTAATTCACCTTCCGAAGTGAATGTTTTTGAAGTACAATCACCCAAATTGATGCTAAAAACATCGCGACTTTTTTGTGTATAATAATAAGCCGAACATTCAAGATTGTCATTATATATTTTTTGTCCTGTTGTACACACAATTTCGCCATATTGAACTAAAAACGAAAATTTTTAAAAATCTTCATGAATTAAAATGTTAACAAAATGTATCATTTACTATTAATGACAATAAGCTGTCTAATCAGGAATGAATCTGAGTTGCTAAATTGTGCTTTTAAACTATAGGATCCAACATTTTCATAATATTTTTGGTAATCGAAATAGCCTAAATAATGATTTTCACTAACAATACATTTGAAAAAAAAATTCCAATTAGCTGAGACGTTAAGTTTCTTAAGAGTGTTGTCCTGAACGAAATAATCTGGATAAAATAAATCATTTTCAGTGTCAATGGCTAACAAATTTGGCTTTGTTGTCTCAATCATAATAACTCTTCCTTTTTTTATTGTTGTTAAGTAGCCAAGATTGATGTAATTGTACCCAAAAGTAAGATTCAAACTAAAATAACCATCGATCAAATCGTACCAATAATCGTTCGTATGATCGAAAATCCAATTAGAACTGGTATCATTGTTAATTACGTTAATCGAAACAACCTTGATTTTAAAAAAGAATAAAAAACTTAAAAAATAAAAAATTTCGTTTGTTACATAAACAGATAATAAGCCCGAGTCTGCTGCGTATACTTCAAAACCAATCAAGTCTTCGTCAAATTTGAACTCAGTATTTGGCAAAACAAAATAACCAACTAATGAAGTTGTCGTTAAATCGTTTATGACCTCAATTGGTACAGGACTCCCAAAAAAATTTACTTCAGTATTCGGAACATAATTCTCACTCTCAAAAAATAACTTGTCATTCAAATTTTTTGTAGCGTATATAACTGTACATTTAATTGTATTATTAAGAGTCTTTTTTGAATTTCGACAGAAAATATTGACGTAAGTTGATTTGGGTGGACGATGAAAAAAATCATTGTTGGCCAAGGTTGAGTTTAAAATATTATTGATAAAAGGAATCGTTGAACAGTTAAAATTAGCTACATCAACTACTTTACAATTTACACTGTAATCTTTATCTAAAAAAAGTTAAAAAATCAGAATTATTTTCAAAGAGAACGCTTATTACACATTACCTAAACTTGATAAATCAGAAATTTTTTTAGTAACGAACTTTATTCTTGAGCTTAGTCCTCCTGTAATTGTAAATTCGAATTTTCCATTAAATGTATAATCATAGAACTCTTCTGCTATTAAAACATTAAATGCAAGACGAATTTTTTTAGATTCATCTAATGGATTAAGAGAGCTGTTTTTTAGCATAAAATCAGTAAAAATTGGTTGGCTTTTTGTCTCATAAAATAGGTTTCCGGCAAGAGTGTCAATTACAATAATTGAACCCTTTGGTACATAAAACTCACGTTCCAAGTAGATTGTATTTATTCCTTTTTTAATTAAAAAATTAAAAGCATATATTAGAATCGATTTAGTAATTCTCGGTGTCTTTTGAAAGTATTCTCCGCAAGAAATCTGTGTACCGCATTCATCAAATTTCTGAACAGCAACTAAAATATTTCCATCAGAAGAAGCTCTAAATTCGAAACCAATCAAATTTGAATTGAATTTAATTTCAGAGTTCGTCAACAAATAACGATTAAATGAATTTGTGCTAAAAGTTGTTTCGGTAATATCAAATGGAAATCCAAAATAATTTATTTTTCTTGCAAAATGATCTAAAATTTTTAAAAATTCAAAAAATAATAAGCATTAAAAAAATTTTAAATATTCAAACCTTGAATCTGAAAATCATATGTAGTTCCATTTCCATAATCAATTGAAATAGTCTCATAAGCAGTTTGAGATACAAAGAAAAAAATTAAATCAATTGTATTATGTCTGAAGTCGATCTTATCAACAAACAATTCATAGCTCTCAAATTTTGAAATTATAAAACTTTTTTTTAAACTAATCTCTGGTTTGTGTTTTAAATTAACTGAAATGTCTGCTATTTCAAAATTTCCATTTTTCAAAGTTGTAAATTCTTTCTGAGCAATAAAAAAATTTTGATAAAAAAGTTGATCGATGAGAGCGTTTGCCATTATTTTCCAATTACCATTTATTTTAAGCTTTAACAAAGAATTTCCTCGATAATAAAAATAATAATCTGAATAGAATTCGCTCTCTGTAATGCCGAGGAAATTTCCGCTGCTCGTTTTAAGCGCTAGCATTTGTCCACGCTTAATCAATATTTGATTGTCTAGTTCAATCAAATTATAACCAATTTTAAGATTGAAATTCCCAGAATAAGAAATAATTGGACTCCGATAACTCTGACTTGATTCAACAACCCAGCTTGCACATGTATCAGTTGACCCACAATATTTTCTAAAATCAATAATCTTAAATAAATATTGAATATAAGTATTATTTACTTAATTGAGTTATAATGTGATTTACTTCGATTGTTACAAGTCCTGTACTCAAGGCGTAAATTTCAAAACCAATCAAATTTGCATCAAATTTGAACTCAGTATTCGGTAGAATAAAATATCCAAAAAATGAAGTTGTTGAAATACTTATGTTTTTTTCTAAATCATATGAACCAAAATAAGATATTGGCTCTCCTTTAATTGTAAAATTGTAGTTTGTTTCAAAAGTAGTTTCAACCGTTGCTTCTTTATTTTGAGTTGCCACCAATATTATACAATTTATTTCTTGATTTATTGTATTGTTAGTATTCAAGCAAGCTATATCAAGGAAACCATCTTAAAATACATAAATATTTAATTGACTAAAAACTAGTTAAATTTCTTAAAAAAGTACTTACAATCCGTTACAATATAAGTACTGGTGACTGTTACATTAGAATTTTCGATGCTTGATACGAGATTGAATGTCCCAAGAGTTTCATGACCGAATGAATAATCAAAATAATTTAAAAAGTATTGAGTATCTATCAATACATTTGCATAAAATCTCCAATTTTCTTTGAGGTTTATTTTTTTAAACGCTGAATTCACTTGATAGTCTGAGATAAGAGATACACGATTTGAGTCAACAGCAAGTAATTGATTTATTTCAGTAAAAATCTTCATTACCGAACCTCTTTTGGCTGCAAACGGAACAACATTTATTTTATTATAGCCAACAACTAACGAAGTCGAATTAAAAAATTTCGAGACCGTAGTCGGATAAAAAATTGAATTAAACAAGAAATCCATACACGAAGAACCAGATCTGCAATTATCAATTTCATCAATCTAATTTAATTTAAAAATTTTTTAATTTAGTACACTTTTCTGTTAGATACTTACATAGATGTGGATAGTTCCAACTGTAACGGCATAAAATTCGAACCCAATAACTTTTGCATCGAACTTAAATTCAGTCATTGGTAAAACAAAGTAACCATTTTTATTAATTCCCATCGGATTTTGTAAATTCGAAGGAACTTGAATACCAAAAAAGTTGACTAAAGTCTTTGAAACATTATACCTTGTAGTCTCGTCTTTGTAATTTTTCACGATAACTTTTTCGTATGGATTAATTGTCGCTAAAATTATTTTACAATGTGTAGTTTTATCCAAGGTGCTATTTGTGTTTCCACAAAACACATCCAAAGATCTGACTAAGAATAAATTTTAGATTTTTTGAGTTAATTATATTATTTTATAAAAATTTAATTTGTTACTATTTATCAAATTGAAATATGAAATAACGGATGTTGAGTTGGACACCAAACTAGCGTTATAAAATCCAGGTTTAGGAAATGATTTTTTATAGACTGTTTGTGTTTTATAAAAAGCTTTATTAGTGTTTACACGAAAATAAATTGCCATGTTACGCGCGTGGTCTAGTTTAGTAATTACCATATTTTTAGAACCAATTTTATAATCACTAAACATAGCATTTCCCGATGTATCAAAAGCAAGATATCCACTAGACATCGATATACGAACAACTGATCCCTTATTTATCATTTTAGACCCGTCAAACATAATTTTATTATATCCATCTTTGAGAATATAAGTATTTAGATAAACTATGTTAAAACTTGGCAGAACTTTTTTAAATGTAAAATAGTTAGCACATGATATATCAATGCTGCATTCATTGAAATGTAAAAACTAGTAAATAAGTTAATTAATAATTTTTATTTTTGAAAAAACCTATAAAATTACATCGAGATTGATACTCCCAGGTTGTTGGGCATAAACTTCGATTGACTCCAAATTAGCGTCGAATCTAAATTCAGTGTTCAACAACAAGTATTGGGTATTTATTTTAGTGAGAGATGAAATTTCTAGAAGACTATATGGTACTTCTATTCCAAACGAGAAACTGAATTCATCTAAATGGGAACAAATAAATTAGCTATGTTTGAGGAGTATACTTCAAATTAACTAACTTGTGATTTCAATTTGATTTTCGAACACATCATCAAAATAAAGTTTATAATCACTTGTGTTATTATCACTTAAAATCATAATATGACATGTTGCTGTTAAATCATAAGTTAAATAGGAACAAATGATATCCAAGCTGTTAGCTGTTTCTTTAACGACCACTTTTTGAGAGATCTCAGTATTCGAATTGATCGTGACATTAATTGTGTTTTCTCCAGGAATAGCGATATCTCTTGTGAATTTGAAAATGTTGAGATAGACAATTTTATCTATTATTGGATTTATACAAAGTCTTTCTATGCCATCACTATTCAACTTGTAATATTTTCTTACATTTTCGAATACTATATAATCAGTAAAAATTTGACTTGTCGAGTCAATCGCTACTCTCCCCTCAAACATGTCTAAAGCCAATACTTGTCCTTTTGTGACAGCGAAATTAGAATCGAAAATAAATTTGTTTAGACCCAATACCAACTTTAATTCCCATCTTTTTATATTGTGTAGATTAGGAATATCATCAATATTTGAAAAATATATACGACAAGATACAGGCGATTTACCACAAGTATCAAATTCGAAAAGAAAAATATCGACTGAACCTGGACTAACGGCATAAATATCAAATCCTCGAAGATTAGCATCGAATTCAAATTCACTTGATGCTAAAAGAAACATTTGTTGATTAAACAAATTATTTTCTATTTTCAATGGAAATGGTATTCCAAAATGATTAACTGTTCTATTTGATAAAACGAATTTATATTTCTCACTTTTAAGGGCCAAATTATAAAATAGTGACGATGAATAAAAAGTCATTGAACATGAAACTTGTTTAACCAATGCTTCGCAAACTAGTTCAATACTTTTATCATTAGTTATACTCACTGAAACTTTTTTTGCTAAGATTATGCCAGATTGATTTAAAGAAACCAAAATAGCATAAGTCCCGGTATCTGGAAATGCAAAGCTAAACGGATAGTAAAATATATTTTTAGTAATGAATGGTTTAATTTGAAACATTGAATTAAATGCGGATATTCTATTAAGCGAACTTGATGAATTATCGATTAGATAATCGCTAACAAATTTACTCTCCATTGTTCTCACTTTACCATTTGAATTCTGCTCCAGCATTAATAACATTCCTTTGTCCACAAGAGTTGTATTAACTTTGTATCTTTCGTATCCTTCTGTAATATTTATTATCCATGAATCAAGAATTTCATAACTTGACAAAAAACTGTAATTATTGAAGTAGTTTGAGCATGTTCGTGTAGTACCACAAAGAGAAGTTGAAATCAGCTAAATATATTTTTGAGTTAGTTTTGTAAATTTAAAATTGAATCACTTTGAAATAATAAAAAATACTTTTAGGGTTATAATTCCTGCAGAAAAGCCATTAATAAATAACGAATCGAAACTATCTGGCTCTAAAAATTCGCTATTTAGCAGCAAAAACCGACTTGGAGTCTCAAAAGATAAATCTAGCTCATTGTAACCAAATGATAACTGTTCTGGATTACTAGCTATCTTCGGCGTTAAAAAACGTGTCCCGGTAAATTGAACCTGAGCTTGGATTAGATTTGTTGAATCAGAAACAAGTTTTGCTGAACATGAAACTTTTAAATCAAGTATGCCAAACTGATCAAAGCATACCAGATCAAGAACGTCAGCTAAATTTTGAAAGAATTAATCAAACCGAAAATTAAACATGAAAGTAAAATTACCTGCAAGACCAA
Organism: Brachionus rubens; assembly: GCA_022207745.1. Taxonomy (NCBI): domain Eukaryota; kingdom Metazoa; phylum Rotifera; class Eurotatoria; order Ploima; family Brachionidae; genus Brachionus; species Brachionus rubens. The sequence continues at coordinate 4,638,720 of JAJVHD010000003.1, read as the reverse complement.
TTATTAGATAAATTGCAAAAAACACCAAGCTTATCAAAGCTTTAGACATTTTTAATGTTGTTTAAAATTTATATGTTTTTATTAAATATTACATGTATTTAAAAGAAAAAATTGTTATGGCTTTAAACTTAACAAATTAATGTAAAATTAATGGAATCGCTAAAAATATATAATTATCCTAAAACTTAAAATGCAATTAGATTAAATTATATTTAACCACGCAAATAAAATTATTTTAGCTTCCAATAACACGTCTTGAATTCCCGTTGAATTGTTTCATATTCTAAAAGACAGGAATTTTCGGGTGGCATATTACCCCTGTCAGAACCCCATGTCAGAACCCCATGAGAAAAAATGAGAGACCATGAGATGAGAAAGTTACCCGAATCGCGCAAGATCCCATCGAAATTCCCCCGAGAATCTTGTAAGATTCTCGTCTTTTTGTTCAATTGGGAAAATCATGAGAAACTCATGAGAATGAAATGGCATTCTCAGCTTTTTATTAGTATTGTGAGTCGACTAGTAAATCCTAAAGTCGACTGTAATCGCCTATTTTTTTTTCACAGTCGACTTTTTTTGGACTTTCAAAAAATAAGATAAAATGTGGATACTTCCAATATTCTTAATTCGAAACTAAGTTCGATTGTGTTTAACATCAGGGCCGTCGCTATCATGCAAGGTAAAATCTCAATAGAACCAATAATCATTTTTAAAATTTGAAAAAATCCACTTTTTTTATAATAATTATTTTGACCGTTCGGTAAGCTGAAGAAATTTAAACGACTTTAAAGGATTGAAAAAAATTATTTTTAATTCAAAAAAAAAAAGTTAAGTTAAAGAATTCGTCTGATCAATAGTGCTCACAAACAGGCTTGTTCTTAAAACATTTTTGAAAAAAAACTTTAACTTATTTCAACTGAGTGAAATTTTTAGGTTCTACATTTTTTTAACATTTTTATTTAAACAAACCGCTCGGTAATATTCAAATAAAAGGTGTTAAAAATTTCAGACAGGATATACATTAAAAATTATAATTTGTTATACAAAATTGTATTCGTCTGAAAAAACTCAATGCATAATTTAAAAAATATTGCAAATTTTGCAACCAGATGGCTTAATCAAGTTTCAATGTACCACAGCTTTTTTTAAAAGATCACCTTTAGTAGAGTTTTTTTTGTATAAATGCTAATCTGAACTATGTGCTTAAAGTGCACGTCTTTTAGAGATACAGTCCCGGAAATTAACTTGTCACATGGTATCATATGATATCAGCTGACCTCATCTGATGTCATCTGGTATCATCTGATATCAGTTTCCATCAGTATTCGTTGGCAATTCATAATGTGTGTAATTCTCTTATTGATATCATCTGATATCATATGATTTAAACTGATCGAAGCTGACATCATATGATATCAGTATGGTCATAAATTCTGATACGAACTGATATCAGATGATATCATTTGATATCATGTGACAAGTTAATTTCCGGGACTGTATATAGATCGGCATTTTTTCTGTTCGAGTTGTGTTAACATTAAAAGCTTAATAAAAAAAGACTAAAAGCAATCATACTATACTCGGTACTCGATACCAATAAAATCCAAAGTCAATTAAACGGTAATTTTTTTACAATTTTCTTTAGATTGAAATATGGTTTCTCCTGTTTTCAATGTACCATCTTACTTTTAATTTACCATAGTAAAATCTTTTTTTCTTTTAAAAAAATTGTTTTTTAATATTAACTTAAAGGCGATTTCTACGACATGTTGTTAATATCGAATTGAAAAAAAGAATCTATTGAATTTTAATGATTTTAGACTTCAGCGATTAAAAAAACGATTCAAAAATATTTTAGTATTTCTTCTTCTTAGTTTATGAGTATCTTCTTTGGCATTTCGAGTTGATAATTTTATCAAAATAAAGCCTAATTAAAAATATGGCTATTTTGAAAAAAGTCATTTTTGGAGATTAGCGGACTGGTAAACGTTTTCTTAAAAATAAAAAAATGTGCTGAAAATTCATTAGGAATGGTATTCTAATTTTGTTGACATTGTAAAATTTGATTTAAAATAAAAAAAACTTATATAGATTTAAATCGGTTCAAACCGGTTCTAAACCGGTTCGTTTTTGGAACCGATTTTGATAAAAACCGGTTTAGAACCGGTTTATGGGAACCGATTTACCAGCCCTAGATTGAAAGCTACTCACTAACAATGGAAAGTATCCTCCAAATATATATTTACCTTGTTCGATCGTTTTACATATGGTCTCTTGGAATATATGTTTGACTGTGTCTCGCGTATAATTTACTTTATTTTTAAACATCTTGTTTGGTCATCTGGATTTTTGGTTTGTCATTCCAGTCAATCAATTTCAAGTGTAATAACGCTGAATGATCACTCAGCAAGGAGCTGTTTCATGAGGTTCATTGAGTATTTTAAGAACTTGCATCTATCATCAATCAAAATCCCGGCATAAGTCGAAGAAATTTGATTTTACTCTAGCCTCATAATGAATGCATGTATAATGGAATTCATAAAAAAGCAAAATCTGATTGAGATCAAGAGGATCGTTCCATTCTGGCCCAAATACTTTAATTGAGTAAATATTTTCTGCAAATTTCAACTTCAAGTCTTGCATTATTTTTTATAATTTATTATAATTAACAGTATATCAACATTTTTTTAAGATGCACCCAATCAATTTAAAATTACTGCAACATGAAAAATCCTTAATGGATTCTTCATGTAACAGTTACTTAAAAACTGAAAAATCACTGAAAGTTCATGATTATTTTTATCTCAAGTTCATGAACTTTTAAATTAATGTCTCAGTAATTTTTTTTTCTTAACGTACAGTAATTTTCCATTGAAAGGGAGTAACATTGATTTCTCAGTAATGATTTTTCACTGTTTGAACTTTTTAAAAAAGGATAGTTAAATTTTAATTTTTTAAAAATAATCCATCTAATCAAATTTTTTTTCTTAATAAAATGTCATTGACCTTTTATACTTTTTCAAAATTTACTATAAATAACGGTAGATTTTTCTAAAATCAGTCACTTAATAAAAAAAAAAAAAGCTTTAAAATTTTTTAACCAGACCTTTTTACTTTGATATTCATTTAAAATTCATTTGAGACTAAAATACTCTTCTTGGACTTGCAAATTTTATCCTTAACTTAAGAAAATTTGACAGAAATCTTGACCCCCTTAGCTCTAATCAGCAATATTTTAGCATACCTTCAAAATACTTGATTTTCCTTACTTTGATCGAAAAAATCGATTAACCCTGGCTCTTGCAGAAAAACTCAGCTTTATCTCAAAAAGGTTGTATTGTTTTTACCTTATTTTTGAACGCTTTAAGAAGGCTTTTTATTTTCATAATTTGGGAAAATTTTACTGAAACATTACTGAGATATTATCTGATACAATTACTGTAACATTACTGACAAGTTTTATCTTGACAGTTCTGTAACATTACTGTTTTTGGAACTGCAAAATCGCTGTGAAAGTGATTCTTCACAGTGATTTTTCATTAATTTTAAATTGACTGGGCAGGGGCTTATAACAAACTTTTTTGATGACAGGTCTCAATTGGTCAAATTAAAGGAGCATTGTGAAGTTTCGTTCAAAAGGTTCAGTTCAAAATTTAAAAATTGAATAATTTTTTATAGGAAATGAAGATGGAGTAAAGAAAATAGTGTAACAAGATGTAAACAAAAAATGTTACACAACTTGCAATAAAAAAGGATTAAAAACAAAATTTGATCAATCGATTATTGATTTTCGTAAAAAAACGGATCATATTAAGTTTATTTTGAAATTATGAAATAAAAATTTAATTTTTTACTTATTTCAAGCAATTCATTTGAAATGCAAATCCTTAACCGAGTTTTATTGCGGTTTTCTTGATATATTCCTAATCAACCATTTTATCATCACTTAATGTTTCTGGTTAGAGTCTTGTACAAAACTAAATCTAAATGTGATCCAAACATCTCGGGTTCGATCTCCTGTCAAAATTTAGAAAAGAGAGTTCAAGCATATTTGGGTTCCATGATTTTGTGGCTTAAAGAGCATCTTAATTTTAATTTAATTTTTGAATCAGGTTTTTTGGACACTGACTTTAATAATTCGAACAATTCATCGCAAATAATCGATTATTTGAAGTTTTTACCTTACGATGCCAAAATAAACTTAACATAACATCCGTTTTTTTACGAAAATCAATAATCGATTGATCAAATTTTGTTTTTAATCCTTTTTTATTGCAAGTTGTGTAACATTTTTTGTTTACATCTTGTTACACTATTTTCTTTACTCAATCTTCATTTCCTACAAAAAATTATTCAATTTTTAAATTTTGAACTGAACTTTTTGAACGAAACTTCACAATGCTACTAAAGCTTTGAATTCCTCGATGCTAAGTTCTTGATCCAATTCTATTTCTGAATTTTATCAATGATCTTCCTTATCGCATCCTCAAAGCCTTTATTGAGCTTTTTGCTGATGACACAACTCTCACTAGAACTAGAGAAAGGCTAGATGAAGTACTCAAAGAATTTTAATGCGTTATTGAAGAATTAAATTTACGGTGTAACTTCAACAAAGAAGATATAAACTGGAGTAAGACATTTTTCAATGTTTTTACCAAAAAAAGATTGAAATTCCTTATTTATTTATAATCAGGGGTATAAAAATTAGTGTTGTTAAAGAATTTAAATTATTAGGTTTTACTGTAGATTCAAAATTAAATTTTATGAAGCTAGTTACAGAAACATGTCTGGCTGTAAACCGTTAACTTTTATCGATAAAGAGAATTTTTTAACTATGAAATTCTGTAAAAATTCAATTTTTTAAAACCTTTTTTTTACCCTATTTGATTTTGTGTTCACTTTAATTTGTTATTTTTCGAAAGAAGCCACTTAAAGGCACGCAAATTGTTTTGAACCCTTTGATAAATCTCAGGTTGCTTACAAGTAAAGACTCCACCTTTTGTACGTGACATCTTTTGCTTATGAAAATTTCCGATAAGATTTTAAATAAATATCCTTGTAAATTTTGAAGATAGTAAATGTAAATTTTTTGTTTTCAAGGAGTAGTGTAGAAAATTCTGCAAAATTTTTGTCAATCACTTTGTCTTATTATTGAAAATCAAATAAGGGCCTTTCTCAATGATTAAATTCTATTAAATTTAAAAGGAAAATCACACAACCTTTTTCAGCGAAAAGCTCTTAAGAAAATTTTATCAATAATTAAGAAGATATGAAAGACCCTTGTCAAGCTAATATTTTAAAAAATGATTTTTAATATTTTCCAAAAAATGACCTAGAAACGACTTTTTGAACCGTAAATCCTCATTTTTTGTACCACTGGGAAAATTTTTTTGGCATCTTTGTAGATTATAAAAAATTTAGATGGATGGTTATTTTTTTCTCTAAGTTTAAAGACGACTTCATCATTATCAACATTTTTGACTTTTTAAAACAAAATTTTCATTTGTTACAAGCACTCTGAAAATTTTCTCTCCATGGTACAAAAAATGAGGATTTACGGTAGGAACAAGCTATTAGTTTAGAGAAAATATTAAAATTTTAACGTATTTTATGACAGATAACAAAATTATTTTGTTTATTAAGATTTAAAAGTTGAATAGGCGCAAAAGAAAAATATGGAATTGAACAATCGCTTTATTTATTTTTCAAAATAAAATTTCTCATGTGGCCTTCAGTGGTTGGTCTAAGATTTGATCAAAAGCTAAAAAAAATTTATAGATTTTCTCTTCATATACCAATTTGATTTTTTAATCAAACCTCTGCTCATTGTAAACCAAAGCCAAAACAGAAATCTTATTTAAGATCTTGGGATTAATATTCTTACAAGATTCTTACAAGATTCTTATGGGATTTTTTTTTAAAAATCTTCTTGTTTAAGAAATTCGTGGATTTCTTGTTTAAGAAATTAATTTAGATCTAAACAGAATCTTTAGTAGTTTCTTTAAGAATCATTATGAATCCCATTTTATAGTGATCACCATCGATCAAATCAAAGAAGGGGCTTTTTGTTCTTTATTCTTTGTAGGTATTTATCTTCTCCCAATTACTGTGGATTAGTTTATTGAGTTCACTTTTGAAATCACTAAAACAAAAAGAGTTAAAAACCTTCTTCATTATTACGATTTCACATTTTTTGAAAATGTTTTCGTTATCAAAAATTGTAAGACAGTTGTTACAATAAAGTTTTTGTTTAACTACAGTCTCATTAATCGAAAATTGCTTATAAAGTTTGTTAAGGGTTTTCGGGAGTTTGCTTTTCATTGGAAACATCAAATTGATCTAGTTCAGAAGTGCTTTTTGACCAACATCTGATATTGAAAATTTCTCAATAAAAGAAATGATTGATAAGAATGCATTTTTAACTGATATTAATGCGCCATCATATAGATAACTAAAAAAAAGAAACGTTAATATTTTTTTTAAATCTAGTTTTCTGAACTTACTCTTCACTAAGATCACAAGGAAAATAGTTTAGCTTAAATTTTCTAGAGTAAGTGATAAATCATTTACTTACTCATTTTCGTTTAATTGTTTGGGAACTTATAAATATCTTCTTCACAAATATTTTTGTCTGGGATATTACTTTGATATCGATCAGAAAAAATCTTTTTTTCAACCATTGAGAGAACATTAAAATTGCTAAAAATGAATTTATCAGTTCACAAAATCGATTTTTTTTTTCGACTTTTTGCGGTTGGCTGAAAAATAATATTCTCGTCTTCTTCTGATTCAATTGTTAACTTAGTTTTTCTTGTAGACATTATTTATTCTAAACAGTTTCGAAATAAAACTGAAATAAAAAAAAATTTTAATGCAATTTTTTATTTTGAATGAAAAAACTTTAAAATCTAAAGATTAACTAAAAATTTCAATTGGCTTAGTTTAATTTTTAATTTTTTTCAATTAAATTTTAAAATTTTTAGAAAAAGTTATTTTCAAAATTCCTTTTTCTTTTTTAATTTAATAATAAAATCTAATTTTTTTATTTTTAGCAACTCAACGACGAAAAACTTTGGGGAAGTCATCTGCTCTAAAAGCAAACTCAAATGGACAAAATGTTTTAAATGCGAATGATGCAGATCAAAGAAAAAAAATTGATCGAATTTTTTTAATGGTATCTGAGCTTGTCGAAAATTACAATCGCTTACTCGATTCTGTTCATGACTTAGAACCGCAAACTGCTGATGCTATCGCTACTTCGTAAGAAAATGAAAAAAAACTTGATTCAATTGTTTTAACATTAGAAAAATTGGAAAGGTAAACTTTAAAACATGGCGATGTTTTCACTCAGGAAATGATTGACAATGCCATGGATGAGCTGGGTTTTGATCTAAAAGTTGAATTAAAAAACGTTGATTTTTATTTATTGCCAACCCCATTTTGTAAAAACAATATTAACCTCTTTGGGACAAAGAGCCCTCGTAGTTTTTTTTTTTTTCTACTCTCTTTTCTCTATCTATCCGATATAAATAAAAAAAAGTATGTCTTTGCTTTGAAATGCTCGCTCGTTTTTCAACAGTCTGTTTCTTTATTTAAATTTAAAACAAAAAAAAAATGTAAAAAGAAAAAAAAAGAAAAGAAAATGTATTACTGTTACGAGAATGAGTAGTTTGATCATACTTAAAAAAAATTGATCCCGTTGTAAATGATCACCATGAGCTAGCTCGTGACTTGATGGACTTCATAAATGAAGGTGTCATTCAAGAAAACCGTAAAAAGGATTTGGCTATGGGCACTATATTGTTACTTCAAAAAAAATAAAATAGAAAAAAGACAAAAAAAACGTCGAATCTCGACTTAGAAAAAAATTACTTAGAATTTTTACATTGAAAATCAAAATAGAAAAATGCTTCAAATTAACATGAAGAATACATAGAAAAATACTCGCACTTATGCAATTAAAATTCTTGAATTATCTAAAAAAAATAGTATTTTATTTTCACAAATTTTTTTCAAACGTCTTCATTAATTCTAAGATGGAAGATAGATTTAAACAATTAAAGTTAAATTCTGATTATCATTCCCCTATAAGACTCTGAAATCGAATTGTTCCTCGTAAAACTCAAGGGAAAGAGTTCATACCGGTACCAGAACCAGTAAATAGTCAATCGAAAACTGATTCAGTCACCTTTTCAACTGAAAATTTTACGCTTTCCAATCAATCGTTACAGTTCTCTCCACAAAATGAATCTCTCAAAAAATCTATGTCTTGTGTGTCAAGCTTAGTTGATTATTCCGATAGTGAATCAACTTGCACTAGACATAGTAATGATGACGTTGATGATGATAAAGAAAATTAATTTGATCATGAGTTTGATGACGTTGATGATTTAAGTGATGTCGATAAATCGTTAGTAGAGGTTTACAATGAAGATGATTTTGCGAACGAGATTGTAGTCGATCAAGGTGAGGCCGATCAATCTTACAAAAAACCTATTTTTTCAAAGACAAACAAACAAAAAATAAAAATAATATACGACGACGAAGAGTATATTTTTGAAAAAACATATAAAGATAAATTGTATTGGCGCTGTTCTGTAAACGATCTAGTCCAATGCAAAGCAAGAATTCACACTGATCATGATAATAATCCGGTTGTCTATAAATTAGACCATTTTCACAAAGACGAGAGTAAGGTCGAGAAAATCAAAGCCGATTTTGTCCGTAATGAAATCAAAGATAGAGCTTCTACAACGTTAGAACAACCACGAACGATAATCACAAATAGTCTTGTCAATTTACCTGTTTCTGCTGCATAAAAATTACCAAAAATCAATAATTTACAACAGCAAATTAATCGGGCAAGAAAAAAAGTTTATGACTTTGGCAAAGAAGCAAAACATCTTCAATCTATTTTGATTATAGATAAATACACCAAGACAACCTCGGGTCAAAATTTCATTTTTCATGACACTGGAGCTGACGATCCAAAGAATTCTTGCAACTGAAGACAATATAAAAATACTCAACTCGGAACGTGTTTGGTATGTCGATGGAACATTTGATATTGCTCCATCTGTTAGGAACATGGTGATATAGAAGGCCTAATTATTCCTCCTTTTAGCATTTTGTCAATTTCAGATTTTAGGAAGTCTCTTTCTGTTTTTGATTTTCTATACGGAGGTGTATAGATTGGTATTTGATTGTCACTCTCAATCCTAATTTTGTGATCCATTACGGAACATACGCCTAGTTCGTCAATGTCGTTCGCGAACATTTTGAAGCTGAGTATTTCAATTTATCAAAATGAATTAACTGCTTCTGGTTTAATTTGCTTGCGGGTTCAAGCACTGGTTCAGACAAGTCCCAGAAATTATCCTCCTCTAATTCAACTTCGTCGTAATTATTTTCTGAAAGGAACATGTCTGCTGTATCATCTCTATCGAGATTAGAAATATCTTCATGTAGGTATATGTTATCTTCAGGAAAGCTTAGCATTGATTTATATGGGAATATACCACATTTGGTTTTGTAAAACCAATCGAGACCTAATAGGACATCATTATCCTCATGATCAAAGACAACAAACTCGATCATGCAACCATGATTGTTAATAATGACTTCTAATGGTAAAGTTTTACCACTTACCTTTCGTACTAGGCCCGTTGCAGTTTTGATTCTACAGTCTGATGGTAATATTTCAATTTTATTTTTAACCGCTGTATCGTGTGATAAAACTGAGATTGTTGCTCCGCTATCGAGTCCGACGGTTAATTCGATTCCATTTATTAATGCTTTTGTTCGTAGGATATGTTTTGGGGTATTTTTTATCAAATTTACTTGTTCGATTTCGTATTCGTCGCTATCGTCCTTAGTGGTGCGTAATTGATTTATCTTTTTTACGGTTACCTTAAATTGGTTCGCATAATGCCCTTTACCTTTGCATCTATGACAACTAATGTCTTTTTTGTTGATTTGTTTCCGCTCGGGTTTAATCGAGTGACTGTTATTTTTCTTATACGTATGACTATTGGTAGTCGCATTTCCTTTTTGGTAATTTTGTTTCGATTGAAATGAGCGAATTTGATTATAGGGTTTTGGACTTGCTTGGTAATTCTGTTTTTTGTCATTCCGGTATGGTTTTTTATCCTTACTTTTCGCCTTGACGTAGTTAATGCTTTGAGTTGATTCGCTATCTTGTTCGAGATTAGTCGCTGTTGCCATTGCAGTATCGAGGTCTTTAATTCCTCGTATTTTTAATTCTCGTCTCGTCCTTTCTTTTAATCCATTAAGATAGTAAAACATCTTATCTTCTTCAGACTTTTTCTCCAAATGAAACGTAATTTTGAGAAATTTTAAGTTGTATGACTCTATACTCGTATTGTCCTTGTGTTTAATTTGCATTAATTCGGTTCTATATTTATCGAGTTTATGAGATTTGCTAAAGGTTTTTCGCAACGTCAATTCGAATTCTGTCCAACTTTTCCTTTCTATTATATGTTTTTTAAGAAGGTCAAACTGGTAATCTGCCACAAACGGTATTGTCTCAACTAACCTGTCGGTGAAGTTGATCACGGCCTTTTTAAAACTTTGCTCAATAGTAAAAAGCCAATTTTCCACGTCTTCTTTGGAAGATCCTGTGAATTTCGGGGTCAGAGGGTCATTGTTTGTATTTTGGTTGCAACAAATAGTTACTAAAAGCCATGCTATTGTCATGGCGGTAATTCTGTGTTGACGGACCAGTATTAGGACTTTCAATTTTTGAGCTATAAGGCGTAAAAGGAGTTGAATACGGATGTATTGTTGCCGGACCTACTGGAGTGTTTTTCCCTGAATCGTAACCTCGGGTTTCCGGTTGTTTTAGGTCTGAAAACAGTGAGGTCTTTATGTTTGGTTGTGGGCTTTTTTGTTCATCATCAAGTTTAAATTGAACTTGTGGTTTCCCTTTCGGTTGAACTAATTCGTTTTCTTTTATATTAGTATCGTTTCCTTGAAAAGTAGTTTCAAAGTTTTGTGTGTTATCGAAGTATAACTGATAAACTTTTTTATCCATTTCGAATGATCGCCGTTCTCTATCTATTAGTGTTCGTAAATCTTCTTTTTCTATTTTAAGGGCGATGTTTTCTTTTTCTAATCTGGCTATTGTTTCCGTTGTATCGTCTGCAAATTCTTCAGCTAATTTATCATCAGACGTCCCTTTGTGAATTTCTTCCAACTCGTAATCTAATTCTTCTAATACAGTTTCGATGTACGTTTTAAGTTCGTTTACTGTTCTGAATTCTGTGTCTACTCCTTTACGTATTTTGCGAAAAGCCTTCTTGGATGTTATGTATGAATTTTCTAATAAGTAAGCTAAATGTCAAAGTTCGCCCCTTCTTAGCTTTTTTATCTTGTTTCTTGCACCACCTTCCAGTATTTCTTCTATAGTTTCTTGTTTTCCTGAATTTTTTTCCTCTACGGACATTATTAATACTAATACCAATCGTTTATTTTTTCGCTGCTACCATATATGTTACTGGTTATTTAAGGGTTTCTTAACTAGCCGTAACTATCAGAGGTTAAGTATTAAATTAAAGATACTGAAGATTTATTTAAAGTTTATTTAAATCAAAATATATAATGAGAAATCCTTCCTAAAATCCTATTAAGAATGAACTATCTTTATTGAGAAGCTTACTCGTATTTATATCCGAGTTTCCCATTAAAGATTATATAAGTAAGATTGAGTAATACGGTTGTTCTTCCGTTTACGCAGCAATTTACGATTATTGATTATCGTATTGTTGCTGATCAATCTATTCTTAATGATTTAACTTATTGAAAGAGATATAAGTTACATAAGGTAAGTTAAGTAATAAAATAAATGAATACACAGCAAACCACACATAAATCATAAGAAAATACAATCGTAAAAAAAGGTAAAGATATTGTGTAACAGGTAATTTTTCTAAGTAAATTGATTGATTTTTTCAATAAAAAAAATTTCTAACTGATTGGTTAATATTTTCTATATAAATTTTCAATTTTATTTTTTTCGAAGTAAAGACTCAGTCCCTGGCTATGGTCGTGGCAGTGGAAATTTTGCTATTCGGAAACCACTGGAACCGCAAAATTGCGGCCCATTGGTTAAATGGGGTGAGGTTTTATAGCAAAAGTCTCAAAGGTTCAACGTAGTTAATCATTCCCAACCTCAGTAGCACTATATAAAACCGAAACCGTTCTTAAAAAATAAGAAAAATTAATTTTTTCAACGCAACCTAACCAACTTTACGAATTCCGTTAGACTTGAGAGACAAGGAAAAACTCGAAAACGCTAAGATATGATCTTAAAACTTCGTAACGACTTGGAGGTCAAAGACAAGTTAATTAAAGAAATTTTTTAAATTTTCAACACATACAAAAAGTTATATCGAGATGTTTTGGAAGCCTAGTCGTTTGGGTAGGACTGTTACAGTGCTCAATATGATATGTTACCGTGTTAAAAAAATAATTTTTTTTTTTCTATTTTTTTTTTCAAGTTTTAGTTTTCAAAAGTTCTTTTTTAAAGGACAGATTTCTTCTTTGTTGATTTATAAAAAAATTACTGTGCTTATCTTTATCTTTTATCTATAATAAAATTTTATCATTCTTTCTTTTTTGCAATTTTTTAGCAAACATGTTTAAAAGTAGAAACGCGTGTTTGTTCAAGAAAAAAACATGATTGTTTTGTATCCTTTTTAATTTAGGTCTATACAGACTCTATCAATATGGCTTGTGGTTTAATTAATGCTATAATCCAGAAATCTCAACTGAAAATTCTAATTTTGAATGTTAATTTAGAATTGAATTTTTTCCTATTCTTAATAAGCCAAATTTAGAATTTAGATAAAAAATAACGTAGCAGTTTCTTTCTCACTTTCAAATTATTTTAATTTTAATAGACACATAATTTATCATATTACTTAAGACCTAATGGTGCTGTTCGTCTTAAAGAAGCCGAAAATCCATTATTTGAAAATGCCCTTTAACTTATCGTATTGAATCATGTCTCGCTTCGTATATCTAATAGTAATGAATTGATGATTCAAAAGTCTAAAAGAAAGAGTTTAGAGCTTAATACAAAAAAGTTAATTTAGTTTAATTATAATTACATTACATGTTTTTGGCTTCTCTAACTTTTAAAAATGGTGGACGCAAGCCACCTCTGGCACCCCCTGGCTACGCCACTGATCAAGATTGTCAAAGAATTCAAATAATTAGGCTTTACATTTTAAAATCATTTTTTTAGTTTAAGTTAAACTCCTGTACTTAAAACTTTTATTTTACCATATTTTGATTATTGTCTTTCAATAATTATTTACTTTTTTAAACAAGCAATTCAAAAACTATCAAATTCCATTAATTTTTGTATTTTAAAACTGCTAAAAATCTCACAATAAACCTGAAAAATTATGTTTATTTGGATTTCAACATAAGGATGTGTTGAGAATGTTAACGTTTTCTTTCAAAATTTTTAATCTGCTGACGTAAAATAAAGCAGTCTTGCTAAAAAAACGTTCTATTGACACACTTCTTGCTGGCACAGCCAAAAATTTTCTTTCTATTTTGGCCAGAGAGGGAAACTTGTCTTGGTGTGACTTCCACCAGTCTAGTTGGTCAATCAATTCTTTCGCAATATATCGTCCAATCTTCTGGGACATCATTTGTACTCGGTAAATTATTCATTTTTGAAATTTTTTCGGTCATGTCATAGAGAGTTTGATTGTCATCAAATTCCTCTACTAAGGTCTTTAATCTATTTATCCAGAATCTTTTATCTTCTGGTTTAATCCAAGTAATCCCGTAATTTGGATCTAACATCGAACAAATGTAGACAAACGGGTCGTCGATAACATTTTTAAATCTTTTTTTAATAGACTCAATAAGCCTTTTACTTACTTCTTCGAAGTCCAATACTTTTGGTTTAATTGTTTTGTCTTTGGACATCAATATTTCATGCATAGCTTTTACATCGACTTTTTGAAGTACAGCTAAAATTGAAAGCAGTATTCTAGATACAGTTATACCATCACCTAGGAAAATATCGGTGCAAATTTGAAGTTATTTTAAAATTTGTAACAGCTTGTTTACTTTTTCTCTTTCAACTTGACTAAGATTTAATTCTTCTGAGGGATTTTTTTCCCCTTTTTTTACTGGTCTTTTACCGGTATTAATTATGGTTTCGATTTCAGAATCCGAAAGATTAGCAAAACTTTTGAGCATATAGAAAAAAGAAATCTATCTAGTATTGTTTTTTGTTTTTAGACATTTTTGCGCCCTTCTCAGAGCATCCATAACTTAACACGAATGTCTACCTTTGTTGATGTCTACTTTTGAAATCTACATTCTCATCGTCATTACCATCACACTCTTCGTCTTAAGTTTCGTCCTCAGCGATTGGCTCTAATTCGTTTTGACCATTTTTTTTCATCAATTGATTGACAAAGTAGCTGAAAGGTTTCAATGTAATCGTCTAAATGTGTTTTACTAAAAACTTTTACCATATTAGATGCACCATCGGTTGATATTTTAAAAACTTTCCACCAATTTTATACTGCTGAATTATATCCATAAATATGTTAAAGATAGCATCGTTCGTATATGAACCTATCAATTGGCTACAAAATAGAAGAGCTTTAAAAAACTTCCACTCTTCATCAATACCATGAACAGCAAAGGCGATAAAGGAGCGCATTTTTAAGTCAGACCAAATATCTGTTATAAGGTTAACCGATTCAATCTTGTCCAATTTTTCTGTTATGTATTCTTTTATTTTTTCTTTACAGCTGGGTATTATTGTATTTTGTAACGTTTGAGAGTTTGGCGGCTTGTAACGGTTATCTAGTGTTGATGCGAAATCAGGAAATTCAACAGCATCAACTATCGAAATAGGTAAAGACTTCGAAACGACTAAATTGCACAATTTAAGGTCGAGTTTGATTTTTTCTGGTCAGAGGCTTTATATTCATCAAAAAAGCTAATCAACGGTTGAAGACTATCAGTTATATCCAACTTTCGTTTTAGACCTTTATTTGATGATGAAAGTGTATCTTTTGTGGCTGGTGTCGTAGTTGACTTTTTACTGCTACGAAAAGGTGTAAGCATATTTTATCGACCAAGATCAAGTGAAGTTCATTGTGACGTAATTTTACAAGTCTTAGGTGTCGATACAAATTAGAACTCGGATCTCCTAATTTAAAGGTGATATCTTCTTTGCAATTCTTGCATTGAATTTTAGTATTGTCATTTTTAATAGTAACTGGATCATATTTAAAAAATTGTAAAAGTTCTTGAACTGACTGGTTTTCTTGAGCTAGTTGTGACTCTCAACAAGAGTTAACAATGGATATACTTGTTACAGACATGATATGATATACGGCAAAAAACTAATTGATCTATGAAAACAAACAAAAAATTTATTTATCATAAAAAAAAGACGATTTTCGTTTCAATTTAAAAAAGGAAAAGAGAATCAAAAAAGAGCGGGTATTTCCTTTTAAGTAAAAAATGAATTCTTCTTTGGATTTTTTTTGTAATCATACGTAACATTCAAAAAAATAAAGGCTTGTTTTAATTAAAAG
This sequence comes from Brachionus rubens, assembly GCA_022207745.1. Taxonomy (NCBI): domain Eukaryota; kingdom Metazoa; phylum Rotifera; class Eurotatoria; order Ploima; family Brachionidae; genus Brachionus; species Brachionus rubens. The sequence goes on along the minus strand of JAJVHD010000003.1, from coordinate 4,623,121 downwards.
CTAGCCGCTTTATTGAAAATTTACTTGAGAAGTCTTTAAGATTTTATAATTGAAATGAATTTTTTAATATTAATGTGAGAAATCCATTATAAAAATTTTCTTTCAAGTTGAATAAAAAATTTAAATTTCAGAAAATAAAAAATGGAAATCTATGTTGATTTTTTTTGAGTCTTTATAGATTAAACATGACTAAAGTCTGAGTCTGAGTCACCATAAAAAAATTTTTAGACTTATAAATTAAGTCAATCAGAGAGAAATTTAAAGACTCAGACTTTAAGGACTTAAGTCAGACTTAAGCATTTTAAGTCTTTAAGACTTTAGTCTTTACGACTGATTCCCAAACTCTGATTCCTATCCTCTTTTTCAACTCTTTCTTTCCTCACATTTCCTAAAAAGAAAATAATTTTTAAAATAATTCGTTAAAAAGTTTATAAAAATTTAAAAATGTCCATCAAATTATTTTATTAATGCATTTACTAGATAAAAAATAAAAAATTGCTTTTTATTGCATGAATAATTTAGATAATTTATTTTTGAGGAAAACTCAGGGAGAAAAGAAAACAACGGAGGAAAGGAAAGGAAGGGGAAAGGAAGGGGGAAGGAAGAGTTAAGGAAGGGGAAAGGAGGAGGAAAGGAACGAAAACGTACAAGTTAGTTTTAGTATTTACTTTAGATTTTTCTCAATTTTTAACGATAAAACCAGTCACCTAAGCATTTCCCACCATACTCATGTTCGTTCATTTTTTCTAATACCCTTGTCAGAAACTAAACGTGATCTTTGCTGAAATCAAATGAGATTCTGAACGAGAAAAGAATGAGATTCGAAGAGAGAAATCATGATATCTGTAACGTTTTTCGATAGATGAAAATCTCTGTAAGTTACAGAGATTCTCATATATCTGACTCTCTGACTTAAGTTCTGTAACCGCACTTGTGATCAGTATTGAAAAAATCAATATCAGTCAGTATCAGCACTAGGTCTATCAGTAACAGTCAGTATTCAGTATTAATTTACAGAATCAGTATCGAGAAAATCAGTTAAAGTATTTAGCCAATCAGTATTTCCATAAGTAAAAAACATTTTACACATGATATTATATTACATTCTCTGTTTAGAGAGAGACCTCTTAAATGAACCCCTTAAGGAAATGTAAACGAATAAGCAGAAACTTGATTTGATAAAAAAAAGGAATTTAATTTCAATTTGTTTACCGTTGTTTTTTTACTATTCCAAGTTAATTTGTTTATATAAAATATATCATTTCATCCTATTGAGGGATTTTTAAAGAAAATATTAAAAGGAAGACCGATAAATAAAAAAAGATTCAAGCCTCAAAAAAATTATTTTCTCATACATAAGCGGTCTTACTCAAAAAAAAAATTTCAATAAAAAAATTTTCTCCAAATTAAATTTTTTTAATATTCTAAGTTTTTTTTCTATAAAATCATACTTATTCGGCTCAAATTAATAAATAAAAGTATAACAAAAAAATTTTCGGTATTAAACAGTTTTACTGAAATACTGATTTTGCACTCTAATCAGTATCAGTATTTTTACAATCAGTATCAGTAACAGTATCAGTAATACTGAATACTGAAATTTACTGATAATGATCAGTAAAATACTGACAGTATCAAAACTCTGTCTGTAACGTTTTTCTCTCAAGAACTAATGACAAACGAAGTCAATATCAAGTTGAGAATGAGATGTTGTGTGCGAGATTAAAACAACATTTTTTGTTGATTTTTTGAGATTTTTAAATTCATAGAGGACTCTCCAACCAAAAGGAATTTTCAATCAGTGATAAAACGATTAAAAGAAATTTAAATTTAATCTCCAGTATTGGCATATGTGGACTTTCTTTTGGCCTTCGACCTATCTTTTTCTATAGGAAATCCAAAAGCGTATAAAAAATTGATGATTAGAGTTAGTTTATTTTAACAAATTGTATTACAAAAACAAACCGATAATTTATTCCTGTTTTGACATATCGAAAGGTGTATATAAATCTAAGTGTATATAAATGGTGTGATACATTCAGATCATCCAAATTTTAATTGCGCTTCCTTACATAAAAATTTAGAGACGGAAAGCTTGTATTTTTTAAAATGATTTACCATTTTTGATTTTGTTATTAAAAGTTTGAGACAGTCAAGGTATTCACCATTTCGGCTTCTGTGCTCTTTAACATAAAAAAGACTTGTTCAAATTTAATTTACCTTATTGATGTCGTTTTCGTTTATTCTCTAAAAAATGGTCTTTTCTTCAATTTCTTAAGGCAAATTATGTAAAAAATTTAATATTTTAGTAATTTTTAAAGAAATTTTTTTAAATTTTTAGAGTTTTGAAATTTCCTGTTATAAAAAATTTATACATATATTTAGCTTTAAGTTTATTATTTAAAGTTCAAAATTTATTTCTTATACTATTGACACTTTTTTTTGTCTTTAGAATTTAAAAAATTTCAATTTTTTTTTCGTAAGATTCAAAATCATTTTATGTATAGAAATTGAGGTGATTTTCAAATTATTAAGGTCTGAGGGTCGAAAAAAATTAAGTGGTCACAATTTTTAGCTTTAAAAAATAATCCCAACTCTTAAAGGGCAAATACGTTCCGTTTGATTTTTAGTGAGTTTCACTTGGAATATCACGAGAATCTTTTTCATATCAACTAAATTGAGGAGGACGATTTTTAATTCTTTTTCTCAAATTTTCTCGTTTGATTCTCATTTGAATCTCTTTCGATCTCACAAATTCTCGTTAGAAATTTTCCACATTATATCTCATGTGAATTTCTCTTGAGATTTTGACAAATTCTCGTTAGAAATTTTCCACATTATATCTCATGTGAATTTCTCTTGAGATTTTGACAAAGGTAAACTATTAGACCGCTCTGTAAAACTTTTAGGATCTTTCGAACCAATAAGTGATAATTCTCTATTGTCTTTTTTTCCCAAAAACATCCCTCAAGAGGTCGTCATGATCATTTTTATCGATTTTAAATAAATTAAATCTTTTAACAATGTCTTTTGGCAAGTGATTCCAGCAGAGCTGTAAATCCGTGTTTGGTAGATAAACTTTAAATGCACTTTATAATCGAGCGTATTCAGAAGTGATAATTCATTTTATATCTTTTAAACTTTTTTCATTTTGTTTCAAAATCTATTAATGATAAATTTTTGGAGGTCACCAATGTTACATAAAATTGACCGAAATTGAAGGTTTTATTATAATAGAGAAAAGGTCTCCTTTTCCAAATCTAATTAGGTCGACGTACTGTTGATGAGTAAACATGATCACTTCAAAACTTTGTTCACTACCGAATAGAACTTAGTTTTATTGCCATATGAATTCAAAGCACCATTATCATCTGACAAAACATCTTTTAGCGAATTTTTTTTAGGTCGACACAGTAAACACTATTATCTCCTTTAGATTTCGGAAGCCGTAAAACTGGGCCTACACAAAGAGTGTATTGAATGGCTTCTTCAAAAAACAGACATCCATTCGCGACTAAAAAAAAATTTTAATTAGGATATACGATTTTTTTTAAGCAATGTTTTAATACATTAAAAATGGTTCAAGCGTGATCATACATTTAAAAATTAATGCTTACTTAATTTTGCTTTTAGTGATTCGATGTTATTGGTTTCCAATTTTTTGTATACAGAAGGCTTTTCATTACAATCAGATTCGTCATTTAAGGTTTCTTTAACGTTGTGTGATAAATCGTCTGGCTCACTCTCTGGACTTTCTATCTCATCATCTAAGCTTTCACAAATAGAAGTCATTTATCAATCGAATTTTTGTCTGAATCAGAATAACCATCATGTGATGCAAATTCACCTTGAATTTGTGCGGCTATTGAGAACAAACTTTATGGTGATACCGAAGTCGATACAATACAAAATAAATCTAATGCTATTTATGTCGATTTGCCTTTTTTATCATTTAGTTTAGTTAATCTGGAATTTTTATTAGAAGTTTTTGTTGAAATAGGCGTTGATGTTTGTTGAGAAGCAATCTTTTGTGTGGGTTGTTGATTTTCAGAGGCAGTTGACGATAGAGTCCAGTCACTCATAGATGACGATTACAGCAACAGCAACAGAATTTAGTTTCTGCAAAAAATGATCTAATTTGTGCCTTTGTCAGCGCCCAAAAACGACTTTATCCTGGATTTCATGGTTTAACTTTAAAAAGAATTTTATTTTAATCTTATACTTCCCATTTCAAATTCCTGAGAGATCTCAAAGAGATAATCAGAGAACAAAATTAAAGAGATAATTTGTCGATATAGATGAGGAATAAAAGTGAAAAATTTAAAAAATCGTAGATTCTCGTAGATGGTAATGAGATTTTTCTGAGAAAAAAAACCATTCAAAGGACTAAAAATAGGATAACTTGTCTTTTGGGTAATTTAGGGCTCCCAAGAACAAGATAAGTGAGGTCTTAAATATCTTAAAGTGGGAAGATACAATTGAAACATTTATATCATAACAGCAGCTTAAATAAACATGAAAAAAAGTTTTTTGGTTAAAAGTGTCCAATAAAAACGTCAATTTGAACTTGAATTAATTTTTTTTAAAAATCTGACCTTAACCTTTTATTAAATTTTATTATTGGTATAAAAAGGTATAATTTTTTATTTTTGTTATAATTTTTGAAAATAAAATAAATAAATGTAGGTGGTATCGGTTCTAGCCAAGTGCGAACGACAAACCTTCAGATAAACCGAATAAATCCAAAACATACGCATAATAACAAACCCAAATCCGATCCTCAAAACAATAATCTCACAACCAATTTACTCCAAGCTAACAACAACTCCGAACCCGAGAGTAAACAAACCGATGATACAAAAAACCAAAAAAGAAAAAATGAACAAGAGATAGAACATGAAACTTTCAATAGATACGGTCGAATTGATTCACCCGTCAGATTTAATTTTAATTCAACCGAAGATGATATTCAAATTGACAGCGTAGAAGACCAAGATATGACACAAAATGACGCAACACAAGATAACGTAGCTAACGTAAATTTGATAAATGTTAAAGTGAGACTTCCAGCGGGAGTCTTACAAGTTGACAAGTCTGTCGTAGAGAAATACAAAAACCAATCTCTACTTGCTGAAGAAATTCGTCGTTGCAAAGAAGAGTGGGGCCACGATATAGACATTAAATTCGCTTATTTAAATACAAAAAATTCAACTGTGATTATTGTGACTGATGACGACGAAACTCACAAAAAAAAACAAAAAACAAATCAATTTACTATTCTTTTTTGTTAATTCGCCTCATTTCAGAGACTAATACGAATAGATCAATGAAATGAACCAATTTAGCTATCAACTTATGAGAGCAGATAATATATGAAGGAAAACTTTAGGATCTGTATATTTAATGAAACTTCTTTGACCTATTTTTGAATAAGTTATAGAAGTAAAGTATTATAATAAATTTGGGTAATTGGTAAAACTGTATCCTGTAAACCTGTTTTTTGCTATCTATCCGAGAATACATATTTATCTATCCGAAAATAGATATTTATCTATCCGAAAATAGATATTTATCTATCCGAAAATAGATATTTATCTATCCGAAAATACATAATATCTATCCGAGAATAGATCCTATCTATCCGAGAATAGATCCCATCTATCCGAGAATACGGCAACTTTTATTTTTACTTTTGACTTTCAACCTGATTTTTCGAGTAAAAAAAGCCCAAAAATTTCCTGTATTTTAAGAGTACTTTTTGAATAAAAATGTACCTAAAAATCTCTTCATCAAAAATCTCTAATCACATGACTATTTTAACTTTTGATTTAAAGGCAACTAATAGATCTAAAAATAGGCAGCTTTTTTCTCAAATGAAAAAATAATTTTTTGGTGGTTAAAGTTAGAAGGTATTTTTATAGAGAATACTGAACCAGTTCAACTAAATTGTTATATGTAGGCAAAGTAAATATCGGCATTTGTATTTCTGAAATTAGATTTTTCTAATTCTTTAAAATAAATGAGTTATAAATATTCAAAGTTCGATTGAAATTAATTTTTTTAGTAAAATCTATAGGAAAAGAAGATTGCAAGCATCCTTTCAGTAAATCATTCTTATTTTTAAAACTATATTTTTTTCATGAATTTTCAAGAAACGGTTTTGATTAGCGGTTAGAATGCTAGAATAGGATCCTTAGACTGACGTTCAAATCTTACTCGGATCTAATTTTTTCAAAAAAATGGGTTTAAATATAATGAACAAAAATTTATCTAGCATTAAATTAATGAAAATAAATATAAATAAATTAAAATAAAAAAACCCAATTACGAATTAAAAAAAATGATGATCGTTTAATCGATTAAGGCCCTCTTTTTCAAAACCGTTTCGATTAGGGTCTTAAAAAAAAACAATCTTTTCACCAGACAATACCGTCTCCGAAAAAATGATCTAATAATTTTTTTTATAGTGATTATTTTACTTTGAATTTCAATCTACCGTAAACCTGTTTACTAGCCGATATGCGAGTTTAGAAAGCTCCTTTTTTAATCGAATTGGGATTTTATCCCAACATCTTGATAAAAAGAACAAGTTTTTTTCAATTAGGACCTTTACCCGGAATAGTAAGCATGGTTTGGCGTTAACCAATTTTGCATTATAAAATATATTATAAGAAACATTTATTATTCTAAAAAAAGAAAAATTACTTTTTGAAAATGAAAATAATTAGATAAATCAGCCTTTTATAAAAGCTTCAAGAAGTCTGTATGAACTAAAGGTTATTTAAAAAAAAAATAGATCGGAGTAAGATTCGAACGTCAGTCTAAGGATCCTATTCTAGCATTCTAACCGCTAATCAAAACCGTTTCTTGAAAATTCATGAAAAAAATATAGTTTTAAAAATAAGAATGATTTACTGAAAGGATGCTTGCAATCTTCTTTTCCTATAGATTTTACTAAAAAAATTAATTTCAATCGAACTTTGAATATTTATAACTCATTTATTTTAAAGAATTAGAAAAATCTAATTTCAGAAATACAAATGCCGATATTTACTTTGCCTACATATAACAATTTAGTTGAACTGGTTCAGTATTCTCTATAAAAATACCTTCTAACTTTAACCACCAAAAAATTATTTTTTCATTTGAGAAAAAAGCTGCCTATTTTTAGATCTATTAGTTGCCTTTAAATCAAAAGTTAAAATAGTCATGTGATTAGAGATTTTTGATGAAGAGATTTTTAGGTACATTTTTATTCAAAAAGTACTCTTAAAATACAGGAAATTTTTGGGCTTTTTTTACTCGAAAAATCAGGTTGAAAGTCAAAAGTAAAAATAAAAGTTGCCGTAGCGAAACAAAGTAGCATCTTTACAAAAGCACGAGTAGCGGCTCATGATCTAAACGAAGAAGTTTCGAATATCACTGGCTTAAATAATCCGACACGAAATGAGTCAAGAATCGTTTTTTTAACAATTGCTACAGTATTAGAATTAATTAACAAAAAAGAATGGTAAATTGATTTGTTTTTTTTTGCTCCTAAATCTTTTTCTATTTTTTTCCATAAGCTTCTTATTTTTTTATGTAAAACCTATTTTTTCTTATGATTTTGGTTGATAATTGTAATTTGAGTAAAATAAAAAATCCTAACAAAATAAAAAAAAACTGTTTTCGATTTAAAGTCATCACTTGGAAAGTTAGGTAGTTTTATTGGTAAAGGGAGTGACTCGATTGATCTTAATTGATCTCGAAAAGTACTTTAAAAATAGAAGAAGAACATATCCTCTTGTCATTGGACCCGAGATGTTGGGAGAGAGACGATCATTGATTGATTATAATTTATTTCAATGTATTCTCGGATAGATGGGATCTATTCTCGAATAGATAAATGTATGGCAACTTTTATTTTTACTTTTAACTTTCAACCTGATTTTTCGAGTAAAAAAAGCCCAAAAATTTCCTGTATTTTAAGAGTACTTTTTGAATAAAAATGTACCTAAAAATCTCTTCATCAAAAATCTCTAATCACATGACTATTTTAACTTTTGATTCAAAGGCAACTAATAGATCTAAAAATAGGCAGCTTTTTTCTCAAATGAAAAAATAATTTTTTGGTGGTTAAAGTTAGAAGGTATTTTTATAGAGAATACTGAACCAGTTCAACTAAATTGTTATATGTAGGCAAAGTAAATATCGGCATTTGTATTTCTGAAATTAGATTTTTCTAATTCTTTAAAATAAATGAGTTATAAATATTCAAAGTTCGATTGAAATTAATTTTTTTAGTAAAATCTATAGGAAAAGAAGATTGCAAGCATCCTTTCAGTAAATCATTCTTATTTTTAAAACTATTATGTATTTTTAAAAAAAAAAATTTTAAAAATATGTTTTTTTATGTATTCTCGGATAGATAATTTTAAAAATATCTTTTTTTTATTTGAAAAAAATAGATGAAATGTATTTTCAGATAGATTATCTATCCTCGGATAGATAAATATCTATTTTCGGATAGATAAATATCTATTCTCGGATAGATAGCATAAAACAGGTTTAGAGGATACAGTTTACCTAAATTTGATCTAAATAGGAATCCATGGAAACACTATTCTTTATTTTAATTAGAGTGCTTAACCCGTTTGTCTAGATGATAAAACATCATCTAAAATATAAATTTGTACTTAAAGAAGCTCTAAGATGGCGAAAAACAAGATTTTGAAATATGATGCGTTCGTATTCGTGCATCGTGCGTGCATCTCTCAAAGCTTCAAACTAAGAATGACCGTTGCTGTAAAAACAATTTCAATGTTTCTGATAGATGCTTCTTTGAACCGAGACCGAAAGAGCCATTAGATAATATTTTAGGATACCAAAACAAGCTAAAAATAAATTAAAAAAATACCAATAAGAACGCAAACGTATTTCAAAGAAATAACATTATGAAGTTTACCATTATGGGGATCTTCTAGTTTGAACTTAAATTTTAAATGACCATTTTATATTTTTCTTTATTTTGTAGATAAGTAGATACATCAAACGTTCATGTGCTCGGTCGAGATATTTAGAGAAAACTTTTAATTTTCTCCACTCTTTTAACTTATTAAATTCACGATGAATAAAATAGAAGTAGAAGAAGCTCTTAACCGTGGTTATCCTATTGATCTTTATCTCGACTTTGCAAAAGCATTCGACACAGTACCGCTTAAGAGACTTCTATTCAAATTAGAAAAATACGGATTAGATAAAGCAATAGTGAACTGCATTAGTGCTTTTTATCAGAGCGGAAACAAAGAGTCGTTTTAGGCGACAACGTCTAAAGCTGGATGTACGTCTCAAGTGGAGTTCCGCAATGATCGTTGCTTGGCCCGGTACTTTGTATAATTTATGTAAATGATTTACAGTGCAGTCGCGATAATCCGAACTTCTTGGGACTGTAAAAATTGAGTTCGGATAAAATTGTTCGGATTAAACGCCTTAATTTACATGCATCGAGGCCTGAATGGGAGACAAATTTTTAGCGAAATTCTTAAAAATTCGGATTAACGTGGTTCGGATTAAAGAGACTCGACTGTAGGAGACGAAATAGTAAAACCTTGCGAGTTATTTGCGGACACCAAGCTTGGAAATATCGTTGATCAAAACTGCAGTTACTCGACATTAAAAAACAACCTAGTTAAAATTAGCCAGTGGACCAAAAAATGGTTGATTTCTTTAAACGAAGAAAAATGCAAAACAATACACGTCGGTAATGAGAATCCTCATCATTCATACGTTATAAACCAAAAAAACGTCGAAAAGTCTGTCCTGAAGAAAGATTTGGAAATCCTAATTTTCGGTGATCTTAAGTGGACATCCCAAATTAACGCATGTATCAAAAAAGCAAACTCGAGACTAGGTTTAATTAAACGAACATTCAAATATCACAATGAAGAGTCGGTTTGTAAACTTTATAAATCCTTCGTTCGACCCTTACTAGAATACGGCGTGCAAGTTTGGATGCCTACCTTGAGAAAGGTAATCAGTTCAAAGACGAGCAACAAAACTTGTTCCGAAGTTGAGGTAGTCTGGTTGTATCCAGAGACTTGACAAGCTGAACTTAACTACACTTGAGTCAAGAAGAGTTAGATGTGATCTTATTCAAATGTATAAAATAGTTAAGGGGTTTGACAAGGTCAACTGGTAAAACCCAATTATCTTCAAAAAAGACTCGTCTAATGAACTTCGTCATGGACCGAGATTCCATGACTTCGTTATTGAAAGACAACTGGTACGAAATAACCATCAACGACATAATTTTTATATCAATCGTTTATCTGGCCAATGGAATCGACTGCCAAGTAAAGTGGTCAATTCAAAAACAGCCAACGAATTCAAAAACAAATTAGATAAAAATAAACTTGTTGTACAAAGCTAGGGTTGTTAAATGAAGTGAATTCGGGTAGTTTGAAATTTCGAAGTCAAAATTCGAGAGTTTGAAGTTAAGCCCAGTCTATTCCTTGACCAAAAATAAGTCTTTTAAAACATACTTCAAACTTTCGAATTTTGACTTCGAAATTTCAAACTACCCAAATTCATTTCATTTAACAACCCTAGCTATTACAGTGGACCTTAAAAGTCTGCTTCGCGTACCACGTTAGTATTATTATTATTATTATTATTATTATACACTTTTTTGAAATTTTTAAATCTCTGATTTATATTTTGGCCTTTAATTTCGAATATTTTATTGAATGAATTTTCTTTTAGAAAGTTTTTCTTAAAACTATCATTGAAAATAACTAAACAACAAATAATAATAATATTTTTTTATTTTTTCAAGCAGATTCAAGCTTAACATTTTTGAATCTGCTTGAAAAAATAAAAAAATACTTGAATATTTCCCTTGAACACAAGCATTAGGATAAATTTTGAATAATTCAAATTAAAACGAATAATACGAAATAAAATCTCTTTAAGTAATTTGTATTATGTGATTCTTTTTGAATCTATAAGTTTTCCGATGATGATCTTATCATATCTTTAAGAGAAATTTTTAAGATTCTCCAAGAGATCTATAAAGGACTGACGATAGATTTTTTTTCATTAACTAATGTGAAAATGAGAGATCTTTAAGAGAAAAAGGTTACAAAGATCTCCAATGGATCTCTACAGAATCTTCATGAGTTCTCTAATTTTCTCCTTACTTTTCTCTTTGTGATCTCTTAGGAGACTCAGGGAAGAATTTGACATGGGTTAATTTAGCTATGAATCAATTTTAAATAAAAGAACCGGGTAAAATATTAACTTGGAAACCTAAAATTAAAGTAGTAGAAAATCAGAGTTGTCACTTGAGATTTTCGTCTATAGATTGAGTATCTTTTAATTGAAAAATATTTATTTGTGTTTTTTAGTTTCTATTTTAGAGACAACAAATTATCTCTTTAAAAATCATTTAGTTTGAGCTTTTCTAATCGCTCACGCTCCTAATTACTGATTAAAGTTAAAAATACTGAATAAAAATAATAAAAATTTAAAAACATTATATAAATTCATTTTGTTTGTTTGAATAGAAAAAAATTCAATTAAATTTATCTAAATTTTTCAAATGAATAAAATTCGATTCTTTTTCATTTTCAAATATACGCACAAGATCTGATACATTTGAGTCAAGTGTTTTTAAATTATCATTTTCCATATAAGTACTTGGTCTGTATCTAATTTCGTATTTATTTTCCCAACGATAAGCTTTTCGTATTTCTAACATCTTGTCTTTAAAATACTCGACTAACAAAGACTCATATTTTCGATAATTATCATCTTTACGTACTTTATTAAACTGTTCAGTAATCAAGGTGAAAAACATACTCAATAGTATAAACACCAACATTATATAGAAAAGCACACAATAAATCATTTGAAAATAAGACGGATTTTCGGTCATATACTTTGGGACATTGTAAAGAATCATCGAAAATGTTGTTTCAAAAGTGGTCACAATCGAAGAGAACTCGACGTGTTTGTCATATTCTAAAAGATACATCAACTGGGCAAACGCGGACCAATAAATGAACACAATGAAAGTGAATTGAATCAAACTTTTAAAACCAAATCGAAAAGTTGTTATAAAAAACGATATAGTTCGATTAAATCGTAATAATTTCATGAATTTTAGAGTTCCAAAAAAGCTCAAAAATCCCAGCAAAGCTCCTAATATTTCATTCCAATAGCTCAACAATTGCAATTTGATTACTTTTTTTGAGTTTTGATTTTTAAGTTTTTCTAATAAACTGTCCTTAGCAAATTGCCGATAGACAAAAATTGCCAAAGAAGCCCATGAAAGAGCGAAAATGGCCCATTCAACATAATTCCAAATCTTTTTAAAATATTTACGTTTTTGTTTTATAATTAGACGAATTTCTTTGATCATCAAAATGACTATGAAAATAATGTAAATAATATTGAAAGAAATTATTAAGTATTTGGTTGAAGTGTCGACTTCGAACAAAAATACTGGAGAGAAAACAGCCGAATTTATCATATTACCAGTTGGCAAGAACTCGAAAAGAACTGTACAATAAGCGAAGAGATTCAAATTTGGGTTGTAGAGGGAAAATTCGACGAAGACTCCTCTTGTTTGTTGATCTATCCATAAATTCTCGTTCAGTTTATTCAAATCTGAGACCAAGTTCTTGAAACTTTTAAGTCTATCAATCTTGTAGACATATCCACCGCCGAAATAGTTTGAATAAACCCCTGCGTAAGGATAACTTTCCAATGCTTCTGAACTTTGGTACGAAAATGATTCTTCAATTGGATCTAAATTTGTTTTATTTTCACTCCAACTTAATCCGAACGATTCTTTTTCTTGGTTAAAAATACCAAATTCATGATAGCAGTCTATCTGTTTACCAAAAGTTAGACACTTTTCTTTTTTAATTCTTAATTGTCTCATCACAGGATCACTTATAACAAACGAAGTGTTGTCGTACAAATACTTTGATCCTGGATACAATGCAGGTACAAAGCTATCTTTGATCCATTTGAACGTATCATTTGATGTCGATACTTGTTTTAAGCTTTCCACTTTGAACAACTTTTTAAGACTATTTTGATAGTTAAAAGAATTAATGTCTTTGTTCATAAAAGAGACCATGAATAAAACACAAAGGAAAATAACATACAAGAATACTTCACGGAGTATCGAAACAGCTTTTTTATCTCTTTCGAATTTCTCACGATTGTATTCTCTTGGTATAAAATTATCCATACGTACTTCTTCTTCTTTATTAAACATGTAACCTTCTGAATGATTTTCTTCATTTGGTAAATGAACTGTATCAGCGAATTTAGTCAAGATGTCTGCTTTACGAAATATCAAAACCAACAAAAATGAAGTCATGAAAACTTGTATCGGCTGGGTTAAGAGCAATGAAGAAAGTATCGATACAAAAAATGAAGTCAACCATTTAGTTACTTTTTCATCTCCAAAATCAATACCTTTGACAACAATGAAGAAAAGGCTAACCCCTGAAAACATTATTGATAACACATAGGCTATTATTTTACACCACCATGGAAATTCAAACCTTGATTTACTTTTTGGTAGATTGTAATTAGTTAACTTTTCGATCTTTGATTTTTTAAAAGCTTTTTGAAGTTTGTCAATTCTTGTTCGTCTCATCTTTGAACGCCTGAACAATTGAATTAATAAAAAAGTTGGAGGAAAGCAAATCAAGTTAGTCATTATTCCGATACCAATCTGTTGTGGAGTCAAACAAAATGGTCCGATGTTTATTCCACTTGCTTTTGGGGACTTATCAACATCATAATAAAGTATATTTCCGAGCATTGAAATGAATAAAAGAACGAATCCACAAGTTAGCCGATCGATACGTGTAAATGAACTCTGAGGTGGACGAGCAATTATTGAGAACCACAAATGACCATCACTAAGTTTATCTTTTGACTGACGTGTCACAAGATACTTCAGATTTTTGGATTCAGCGTCACCGGCTACATTTATTTTACGGTCTATTAACCCATCACCTTTATCAACAGAGAGCCATTTTTCACAAATAAAAAAATACTTTTTTCTAGTTTGTAAATCAGTTATAAGAATATGGTTCAAATACCATGATGCATCTTGTCGAGTCTTTCCCGAGTTATCATGAAAAACTCGACAAAAGAACAAATTACCCAAGGGATTTTTAACAGGCATTATAAACGTGTCAACACCACTTCGTCTAAAGAGACACTTTTTCTCCTTCTCATCTTCTGTACTAAGTTCCCTTATTTTCGTATCTGTGTGCTCGCCAGTAATGTTTATATAAACCTTTGATCGAGTTCCAGCGTCTTTTCTTGATCCAGTAAACACGATTATTTCATAAAAATAATTTGATTCTTCTTCATTTTCAGGCAAAATGTAAATTCGAGTCTTTTTTTTATCCATTCGATCAAAATAAACACAAACCACTGAAAGGAGTATGTAAAGTGAACAGATAATAATCACAGTTATGTAGATTGTTGGGTTCTTTTCAAATGAAGAATTGGCAAATACTTCATCAAAGTTGATCTCATTAGGTAACACCAAAAACCCTCCGGCGAATTCAGTCAAATGAGTTGAAACACAAGAAGTTTCATTATTTGAATTGTTATCATCGTTAACTTCCAGGCCATCTGTTAACCACACTCCTGTTTTGGGGTCGAAATAATAACATCCTGACGAGTAAAAACGATACCAGAAGTTGTGTTGAATACTCCATGTTGAAATGTTTGTTAAATTGATAAAGTTATCTTGTATACAATCTTTAATCTCGTTGATACTGACTCCAACAAAACTTGAGTTTAGATGGGTCCTGGTAGTCGACATGTTTGAAAACATTTTGTAATTCGAATCATTGTGAATTAGATCACGCTCACAAAATACTTTAGCTAAATCATAATTTGTTTTTGAAGGTAATTGATTGAATTTTATCAGCACTAAATACGAGACACTCTTGTTTTGAGGTTTTAGTTCAAAATGAATCGATGAGTTTGAATTGGTAACGTTAACTCTAAAATAAAGTGTGGTCTCATTTGATGTATTATTAAGTGTATTCGAATCAAGATATTTAAAGTCTTGAGAGATTTCTCGTTTGATCTTTATCTTGAACTCACTGTTTTTGGGTTCAATTTCATTCAAAGATTCAGAAAATAATGAAAGACTGACCATACTCGAATTGTTCAATATTTCACTCTTTCTGATCACATTAGGCATTGAATAACTTTGAACCATTAACGGCCCAGATCCGTTAATCACAGGTAGTTTAAAATTCCCTCCGCTTGTACTCATTTTTTTCGAACCAAATTTTTCGTTCAATATCCTTGAAATCTTAAGATCAATATTTTTCGATTTGATATTTGTCTCTTGGTTCAGACTCAAATGTTGCGATGTAATATTTACAAATGAATTTAGAACATATTTATTTTTATCAAAGTACTCCATCGTTTTTGAAGAGTTATCATAATCGACTCCTAGCACCACATTAACACTTGTCTCGATTATTTGATTAGCAGCCTGTTTTAGAAACTCGAATCCGTTTGACTTAGACAACTCCAATAGTGAATTAGCTAATTTCAAAATTTTGCCCATTGCTGTCTCTATAATCAACTCATTTAATTCGTTCTTCTTTTGAGTTATCACTGAGAGTATACTCGCTATTACTTTAATACTACTAATATCAGTTACTGTTAAATTGTCCGTAATACCAACAAATATTTGCTTGATAATCTTATTTCTTTCAACATACTTAATTGGCGATTCTTCATTAAGTAAACTCACCATAGAGATTATATTTTTAGCTGTTTCTTCTATACTTGAATTTTGTAGTTCATTTAGAAAGAGCGAATTCATAGGATCTCGTACTATTTCATTTATAATATCTTGAGCAAAACTAGACTTTGCTAGAATTATCAAATCCGAAGGTATCTTGTAAACAGTTATTGCATCATCATCGTCAATCACTTGGACAAAAAGTTTGAGTTTATACCCGTCTTGAGGTAGACCAGGAGGTAATTGGGTGAGTAATTTTCCTTCTTGGTTGTAATTCAAAGCGATTGGACTTGATCCGTCTGAAAAGTTAGCGAAGTATTCGTATTTAGAAACGAATCCATCTTTATCCGCCCAGTTATTACATTCAATAAAAAAGTTGGTAATTAAAGCAAAACCACCGATTGGGTTGACTTGACAAGTACCGTTATACGGTTTTTCGTTTATTTTAAGAATTATTTCAGATAGACCAGTACTTGTTTCATTATCTTCCAATTGGGTTGTAATGTTTAATTCAACTTTCCAGATAAGTATTTCAGGATACTTGTCGAAAAGTTCGGGCTTAATTGTGAATTCATTTGTCTCACGCCCTAATGTGTACTCGTTCGTATCGTTGACTAATTCCCAGTTTAAGTTCAATAAACGACTAAAGTATAAGTTGTGTTGGTATTCAACTTCTTGGCTACATCCATCTGTGCAAGTACTTTCAAGTACTAGTTGATTTGATGGATTGATTTTAGTGTAATTTAGACTTAGCTTGCAAAAGTTGGAAATTCGACACCTTTTTAAAATTAAAATAATTTTGCCTTTTCTCTTTAAACAATTTCAACTCACCTGATCGATCCTAAAGGAATTTTATCCACATTTAACACATCTACTTTGACTAGTTGATAATAAATATTACTAAGGTGATTTGTTGTTACAGCAAAAAGGTAAAATCTATTAGGTTTGAATGCAAGAGATCCATTATTAATAATCATTTTAAAACCATTTGAATCGAATTCAAAATCTTCACTTGAATTAAAACATTCGTTTTGTTTAAATTTTCCATTTTTGAATTCGTATAAACTTGATGAATTAGTCAATTTTAAATTTTCAATTGAATAATTTGTTCCACTTGAAAGAACAAAACAATAATATTCAAATAAAAGCGTATCTATTCGAGTAATCGAATCAATATCATACGAATATTTGCCTGGATTCAATTCAAAACTTTGATTTTTTCCAAATTTAAAATAATCATGACCGTTTAGTAAAGTCAATACAGCAATACCAGTTGGAATTACTTCTAAATATGTCTCAATAACATACTGCGTTGTATTTTTAACTTTTCTATAAACTCCTGTTATCACAGCAGCGTTTAATTTACATACAAGTTTATAAGTACCATAACCAAGAGTATTTTTGCTAAGAACAAAATTTCTTTGACTCAAAGTTGGATTATTTAAAATTTCATATGGAGTAAATTTTGTTGAATTGATTCTTTTAAAAACATTCCAGGTTGAAGTTATAGTATAATTAAGAAAAGTTTTAAGACTCGCCTCGACCCTATATCGTATTAATTCTGATCGATAAAATTTTGAGGGATTTGACATGTTTGCATGCCTTGATATATCAACGCTCCATTGAGAGTCGAAATCTTTAAAACACAAAAAAATAAAAAACTTTTAATTTTTTTTGAGAAATCTTACTTAGATTGCAATGACTTTGGGTATTACCAAACGAACTTGGAGTATAACATCCACCACTAGGCTGTATGCCAGTAAAAATCAAACTTATCGATGAGTTTAGGCCATACTTTAAATCCAAAGTTGAGTTTATTATAATTGACGAGTTTTTCATTCTGAATGTTTGAAAAAATTTTGAATAAAATGGAAATGTCTTTTGAATTCGTATTTCTTTATAATAATGTCCGTGTGTGACTAATGAATTAATTAAAAAACGAGAATTAATCTGTTTGAGAACATTTCCATTTATTAAAAAATCAGAATATCCTGCAGAGTTGATACTTTGATCAATTGCAACACAATCAGAACCATTTGCTATAATCAAAACTGAACCTCTTGATAAACTTATGGACGATGAAAGTTTTATGCGATTTAAGCCTTGTGTCACATTGAATGACAGATTATCGGTAACTGAAGTAGGGGTTGGTAACCTCAAATTTTTGGATAGAAAGTACGAACAAGATACTGAAAGGCCACACTCATGAAGCTTCACAAACTGAACGACGATTTGACATGTTTCCACGGAATAAATTTCGAAACCGATAAGACTAGTATCGTATTTTATTTCATTGTTTACTGATAGATATGAATTCGATGATTGACTTGTTAATTTAGTTGATGAATTTACTATTGATGGTCCGAAAAATCGTTTAAAAATTTCAGATCGAAAATTGAGTATTTCAGGCTCACACAGTCCGGGATCAATTAAAACTGAATTATCAATAGAGAATGAATACACGAGTAAGTAACAGTCAATGTCAAATCCAATAATTGAATTACACCAATAATCGATAGTTTTAAAATTCGAAAAATATTTAGTAGTTGATGGTATATTGATATAGTAAGTACCGTAGTTAGGATAATAATGAGAAAAATTGGTAACGCTCAAATAGAAATGTTCATCTATTATAGCTTTAAAAAGTAAATTAGAAATTTGTGTAAATTGACCGTCAAATTGAATCAAACTATCATAAATAGGTTTATCTCCTGCTAGTGCAATTCGAGCAGTTGAATTTATAGCGATTAAAATGAAATTTTCTTTGGGTGTGTAAAACTGATTATTTAAAAGTACTCTATTGTATCCAATATTGACATTTAAAGTGTATAAATATGTTTGCGATGATACAGTTCCAATAAAGATTTTCAAATATCCAGGACTTGTAGCAAAATACTCAAAGCCAATAATGTTCGATTCGAATTTAAATTTAGTGTTTGTGAGTACATATTTTAGGTCCGGAACGACATCAAACGAGCTAGGATTTGACAATAATTTTGGTATGATTTTTCCAAAACCATCATGAAATTCACCTTTAATAAAATTAAGATAAAGAAGCAAAGCTTTATATGTGAGTAACGAGACGTTATCTTGATTCAATTATAAAAGACATGTGGAATGACGTATGTTCCAGAACATACTTTTATGGTTTTAATTAAGTAGATAGACGCTGCATCATCAATGGCCCATTGATGATCTATAACTAAATTAAACGGTTTTAATTTAGTTTAGTTAGATGATGTTTGCATCATTAATTATTGCTTATCTTTTATTATTATTTGAGTTTTAATTATATTCTAAGTAATATAAATACCAGTTACTTTCATAAACTTTATATAATTGAGTTTCCAAATAAATATTGACAACTACAAAAGTCTATTCAATCCTAATCCTCACCACATAGACAAAAAAAATATTTAAGTTGTCTCAAACTTTTATCCCTAAATATTTTTGTTCCCAAAAGACTTGTGTCAACAAAATTGTTCAGAACCGATTGAATAGTATTCAAACTAATGTAAAGTTAGGTTACTTATGTCACCAAAGCAAATCCCCAAATTCAGTTATTTCACTAGTTGTAAAGAGAACAAACCTTTACGCGACACGCTTTCCAACTGATCTTAAAGCTTATAACGGTTTGCTCGTTTCTCGCAGTTAATTTTAAATGAAAGTTAAATTAAATTGTAAATACCTTGTGCATTAAATGTTTTTGTTCCACAATTGCCTAAATTTATGGTTAAAGTATCACGACTTTTTTGAGTATAATAATAAACTGAACATTCAAGAGTGTCATTATATATTTTAAGTCCTGTTTTACAAATTATTTCGCCATATTGAACTTAAAATAAAGATAGTTTTAAATCATAAATAAAAAAGTTTACAAAAGGTATCTTTTACTGTTTTTGATAATAAATTCTCTTATCAAAAATGAATCCGAGTTGACAAATTGTGCATTCAAAAAATAAGATCCAGCAGTTTCATAATATTTTTGGTAATCAAAATAACTAAGATAATGATTTTCATTGACAATGCATTTGAAATAATACCTCCAATTTGCTGATGCGTTAAGTTTTTGCAGGGTTTTATTCTGCACGAAGAAGTCTGGATAAAATAAATCATTAGCGGTATCAATCGCTAATAAATTAGGCGTTGTTGTCTCAATCATAATAACTCTTCCTTTTTTTATTGTTGTCAAGTAGCCTAAATCAATGTAATTGTAACCATCAGTTAGATTCAAACTAAAATACCCTTCGATTGAATCATACCAAAAATCGTTCATATGTTCCAATATCCAATTAGCTACTGTTTCATTTTCAATTGGATTAATAGTGATTATCTAGGTTTTAATGAAAGAAATTAAGAAAAAATAACATCATGAATTTTTTGCATTCATTACATAGACAGATAAAATTCCAGGATTTGCAGCATAAGTTTCAAAGCCAGTAAGATCCTCTTCAAATTTGAACTCTGTATTCGGGAGAATGAAAAAACCACTTAAAGTTGTTGTGGTCATGTCGTTAATGTTAGCGCTTGGTACGGGACTTCCGAAAAAATTGATTTGGTTATTTGTCACATCATAAGAAGAACCATCAAATATTAATTTATCGTTCAAGTTTTTTGTCGCGTAAATAATTGTAGATTTGATGGAAATATTCACTATCTTTTTTGAATTTCTGGAGAATATGTTAACGTACGGTTTGCTTGGTGGCGATTGAGATAAAGTTAAAGGGATTGGTGTTGTTAAAAAATCTTCTCCACTGATTATTTCTGATTTTACGGAACAGTTATAAATAACAGCATCAACTATTTTACAATTAACATTGTAGGCCTTGTCTTAAAAAAAGATTAATAGAAATGCTTTACTACAATAATATAACATTAAATTTTACCAAAACTTGTTGGTTCTTGTATACTTTTGGTGTAGTATTTTAAACTGGTATTTAAAAATCCGAGTAAGGAATATGGGATTTTAAAATTTAACGTATAATCGTAGAAAACCTTATCTGTTAGAGCATTGAATGCTAAACGAAAATTTTTATTCTTATCCAATCGCTCAAGCACATTTTTTTTAATTAAATAATCACTGAAAATAGACTGATTTTTTGTCTCTAAATAAAGGTTACCGCTATTTGTATCAATTTGTATTATTGAACCTTTTTGGATAAATAACGTACGTTCCAAAAATATTTGGTTATATCCTTTTTTAACATAAAAACTAAGTGCGAATATTTTATTTATTTTTGTAAACGAAGGATTTTTTTTGAAATATTCGCCACAAGAAATCGGTGTACCACAGTCACTGAACTTCTGAACAGTTATTATAATAAAGCCATCATTCGAAGCTCTGTATTCAAAGCCAATCAAATTCGAATCAAATTTTGCTTCAGTGTTGGTTAACAAATAACGACTATTTGAATTAGTCACAAATAAGGTATCGCTAATGTCAAAAGGAAAACCAAAAATATTCTTTTTTATTGTTTGAAGATCTAAATTTAAACAAATTTTAGAATTTAATGAATTGAAAATTTGAATAAAAAATTGGTACTTGAAAACTGAAATTCCCTGGTAAGTCCAATATCTAGGTTTACAACAGCGGTTTTATAATCATTTTGAGATAGAAAACTAAATATAAATTCAACTGTTCTTTCGATTACTATGATATTGTTCAAGACTATCGCAAAGTTTTCAATTCTAGAAAATTTAAAAACCTTTGTTTGTCTAGTAGCTAAAATATTTTTGAACGAAGTCGTCATGTTAACTAATTCATAATTTTCATTTTTCAAAGTAGTAAAATTATTTTCAGCGCTCAAAATATTCTGATAAAAAGATTTATCGATGAGAGCATTGACCATTAATTTCCAATTCCCAGTAATTCTCAGTTTTGATAAAAAATTGCCAAAATATTCATAATAATAATCTGAAAAGAATTCGCTCTCTGTTATTCCAATAAAATTTCCGGCGTAAGTTCTAATGCTAAGCATTTGTCGACGTTTTATTGGTATTCTATTATCCAGTTCAATCAAATTGTAACCTTTATTAATATTCAAACCAAATAAATAATGAACTTTCGGACTTTTAAAATAAGAAGCGGTCTCAACCACCCAAGTAGCACACGTATCAATCGGACTACAATACTGAGTAAAATCAATTACCTTTAAAATAAATCGGGAAAATGCAAATTTACTTTTAAAGTATCATAAAATATCTTACTTCAATTGTAATGAATCCGTAATATAAGGCGTAGATCTCGAAACCAACTAAATTTGAATCAAATTTGAATTCAGTGTTTGTTAATATAAAATTTCCATATTTATTTATTGATAAAATAGTGTTTTGTTTTATATCATAAGAACCGAAATATGATATTGGTACTCCTGTAATTTTAAAATTTAGCTCATTGTTTCCGAAAGTCGCTAACACAGTATCTTCTTTATTTTGAGTAACTGCTAAAATTGAACAATAAGTTGTTTGACCAAGAGAGTTTTCTGTATTCAGACAAGAAAAATCAAGGAAATTATCTAAAATTTCAAAAAAATATAAAAACAAATATATTAAATTTCCGAATGGAATATTCTTACCCTCGGTTACAATATAAGTTCTGTTGACTGATATATTTGATTCCTCAAGACTAGCAATGAGATTAAATGTTCCAGAATTATTGTGCTTGAGGGTAAAATCAAAAATATTCAAAATGAATTGAGTATCAATTAAAACATTTGCGTAAAATCTCCAATTTTCTTTAATGTTGATATTTTTTAAGACTGGATAAATTAGAAAGTCCGAGATGAGCGAATTATTGCTAGAGTCAACAGCAAGTAATTGATTTACAACAGTATAAATTCTCATTATGGAACCTCTTTTGACTGTAATTGGATTAACATTAATTTTATTATGACCAACTTTTAACCAAGTCAATGTAATATAGTCAAATTTCGAATACACATATTTGTTTTCATTTGAATTAAACAAGTAATCCATGCAAGAAGTGCTAGTTCCACATAAATTAATCTCATCGATCTATCAAATTGAAAATTATAATCATATAAGAAATTTCATAAAAATAAACTAACATAGATGTAGATGTATCCGGCTGTAACTGCATAAAATTCAAATCCAATAAGTTTTGCATCAAACTTAAATTCAGTCATCGGTAAAACAAAGGAACCAATTTTGTTAATTCCAATGGGATTTTGTATAACAGATGGAACGTAAACTCCAAAATAGTTTATCCAACTATTTGAAACACTGTATTTTATGATTTCGTTTTTGTAATTTTTTACAAGAATTTTTTCGTACGCACTTTTAGTTGCTAAGATTATTTTACAATTTATAGTTTTGTCCAAAGTGTTGTTTGTATTTCCACAAAATACGTCCAAATTTTTACCTTAAAATTATTTCAAAATTAAAGATTTAAACGAATAATAAATGGACCCTTGAAAAACATACACCCAGGTGTAACTTTTACACGAAGTGAGACATGCTTTATACATTTCAATCCTGAAAATTTAATTGTTGATAATCGGTTTTTGGCGCTTAAAAGGGTGCAAAAAGCCTGTTTTTTTTTAAATTAAAGGGATTAATTTAATAAATAAAAATGTATATATTTTCTATAGTTTTTCTATACGAGAATTCAGAATTTGAAGTCATAAAGTGGAAATTGCCTCTTCTTTTACGTTTTTCATTTTATTCCTTTTTTCGCCAAAAACGCCATTTTCCATTGGCGATTTGTAACTCTATAACCGAGCATCCCAGATAAATTTGGATTATATATCTATGTAGATCTCTTTGAGAGCTTTCGATTGATATATAAAAAATGGTGGGTGTATACAGCAACTATTGGGGGTTTATGAGGGTCCTTTTAGACTGAAAAGTGAAAACTCAGTTTTCTTCCCCAAATAGCTTCACAGGGGGTCTAAATATGGTATAATTTAGTAGCCCTTCATTTACTCTATCTTATATGAAAATAATTTTGTGCATGCCTCACTTCGCGTAAAAGTTACACCTGGGTGTATGTTTTTCAAAGGTCCTAATAAATTTAGTTACCATTTGTCAAACTAAAGTAAGAAACAACAGATGTTGAGTTTGATACCAAAGTCGCGAAATAAATACCAGGACTAGGAAATGTTTTTCTATGTACCGTACTAGTTTTATAAAAAAACGATTTTGTGTTCACACGCAAATGTATTGCCACGTTACGAGTCTGATCTAGTTTAACCAAATTAGATTGAGAAGTTATAAAATAATCACTAAACAAAGCATTTCGAGTTAAGTCAAGAGATAGTTGACCTGTACTTTTTTGAGACAAACGAACCATTGAGCCTTTAGTTATTTTGCTAGTTACACTACTAAATATCTTATTATAACCCAAAATGACATTTATATTCCCAATACTAATTACATTATTACTTAGCAACTTCTCTGTTACAGTAAAATGTTTTCCACACGATATTGTTGTGCCACATACAGTAAATTGTAAAATCTAGAAAACATATTAATAACTTTTCAAATAAAGTTTAAGACATAAAATTACATCAAGAGATATTGATCCTGCTTTACTTGCATATAATTCGAATGATTCCAAGTAAGCATCAGATTTGAATTCAGTGTTTAATAGCAAGTATTCAGTATATGTGTGTGTATACAAAGAAGCATCTTGAATACTTGATGGGATGTCTATGCCAAATGATGAACTTATTTCATCTAAATTGGAAATAATTTGATAAAAAATTCCTTCCAGTTTTTTTTTTTTATCTCGAGAGTTACTTGATAAATGAATTTGATTTTCAAATATTCCATTATAATAAAGATTGTAAACACCTGTATCAATTCCACTTAGTATCAATATATGACAAGACGATGTTAATTCAAAAGTTAAATTCGAACAAATAATATCAAAAGTATTAACCGTTTCTTTGATAATGACAGTGCGAGTGATTAAATTAATCGAATCAGTATCGATTCTGATATAATTTTGTCCGACACTTTCGAATGGTATTGTGAATCTAAACATGTTTAGATAAAAAATTCTATCAATAATTGGATTTATACAAAGTCTTTGTATGCTAGAACTATCCATTTTTGTTATCTTAAAACTTGATTGCATCAGTTCTACCATGTAATCAGAGTATATTTGACTTGTTGAATCAATTGCTACTTTAGCGATAGTCTGATTTAGGGCTAAAACTTGTCCTTTCTTAACAGGGTACTCGTTGGTTAAATAGATCTTATTTAGACCAGTATTTACCATGAAAGTCCATTGTTTGAGAAATTGTGGTATACTGAGATCAACGTTATTTGATAAATAAATACGACATGAATCCAACGTATTTCCACAAACATTTAACTGAAATAGTTTTATATTAACTATACCCGGACTAACTGCAAAAATATCAAACCCTCGAAGATTAGCATCGAATTCAAATTCACTTGATGCTAAAAGAAACCAAATTCCATTTGACCATTTATTTTCAATAAACTCTGGAAATGGTATTCCAAAATGATCAACTGTTTTATTTGATAAATTAAATTGAGAATTATCATTTTTAAGTACTAAATTATGATTTAGTGTTGATGAGTATAAAGTCATTGAACATGAAGCTTTTTTGACCAGTGCCTCGCAAATAACCTCAATATTTTTATCATCATTTATATTTACTTTAGCATTTGCATCTAAGTCCAATTCAACAATCGAAACCTTAATATCATATACCCCAGCCGATGGATATATATAATTAAAAGGATAGTAAAATACATTTCTAGAAATGACTGGTTGGACTTGAAACATTGAATTTTTTGTCGATATTGGGATTAAGGTGCTTGATGAGCTGTCAATAATAAAATCGGTAACGAATTTACTTTCAGTTATTTGTATTTTCCCGGTTGAATTCTGCTCTAACATCAAAATCATTCCTTTTTGGGCCACAGTTTCAATTATTTTATATTGCACATAGCCTTCTGTTACATTTATCATCCATGAATTGTAAACTGTGTAATATGTTAACACCCGGTTTTTAATCAAATAACTTGAACATGATTCTATTGTTTCACATTGAGAAATACCAATGAGCTAAATAGTTCTTAATTTAATAGTTGATCAACAAAAAACTAGTTTGAAAGATACTTTAAGATAAACTGGTCCTGTTGATAGGCCGTTAATATTGATCGAATCAAAACTATCTTGCTCCATAAATTCGCTATTTAATAACAAGAATTGGCTTGGAGTATTAAAAATAGTATCTTGTCCAATAGAATCATATGAAACCTGTTCTCGATCATATTCTAAAAACCAAACGGTTAATGTTAATAAAAGTCTAGTGATTAGATTTACTTTTTGGATTGGATGTTGAATCACCGAAGTTGACATTAGCTTGAAAATAATCCGATAAACTAGTAGTTAGTTTGGCTGAACATGATACCTGTAGATCAAGTATACCAAACTGATCGAAGCATACCAGATCAAGAGAATTACCTTAATTTAAATATAAAAACAATCTCAAAACTTAAAAACGTAATTAAAATTACCAGTCAGGCCAATGACGAGAAAAAACTTGATTAAAACAAAGCCAGTCAAAGCTTTAAACATTTTTGTCAAATGATTTAAAATTAATGAACATTTAATGTTTTATAGAGAAATATTGTTTTGGCCCAAAACTTGTAATTAAAGACTTAATGGAATTTCAAAAGTTTGATAATAACACAAAATCAAATAGTATAACCTAAAACTTTTAGTGCAATTAAAAAAGCTTTTAAAAAAGCATAATGTAATAATTACTCTTTTGCGATGCTCATTTATTTATTTTTTTTGCCCTAGTCCATTGTTTATTTCGAAAAAATTATTACTGATATTTTATCGAGAAATTTCTAATTTATACTGTTAAAATTGAAATAAGAAATTTATTTTATTTTCATTACCTATTTTAAAATTTTGAAAGAAGCTCATGGGATACTTTGGTGACAATCTACCGAGCCCTGATGAACACTGAAGAAGGTGTCCTCACTTACTACTTGCGGTACTCAATCCACTTTTGTAGACTCCCTTTGATGCCAAAGCTTTCCAGTTTTTGACCATTTTGAGGTGATTAAAAACCCCGTTTAAAGGCAAAACGTCTCAAATAAAGATCTTGGTCAATTTTTTGATTTTTATTTATCAGTAAGGTTACGGAAGGATTATTAAAGCATTTAAACTAATAGTCAAAGATGTTTCAGTTGGTTTCAAGCAATTCATAGACTTTTAATAATACTGCCTGATAAACTTGTAAATAGAAGCAACCTGATCAGAGTGACCAAATGACCAAAAATTAAAAGGTGTACCAAGAGCAAATAACAGTTTAGTAAGTTGGCATAAACAGTTTGCCGAATGTATTAGGGGGATTCATAAAATTACGCGTTTTTTAGATGGTAAGTTATTACTGATTCAAGCTCTTATGGAATCTCATAACTTTAAGTCTTTAAAAATGTTAGATTAAACAAAATTGAACGCTCTACAAGATGACTTGTTTAAATTTTTGATTCTAAGTGCTTTTAAAATTACCAAAACATTTGATGAAATTTGAGAATGTCCTTAAAGTAAGAAAGACACAAACTTGGTTCAGTAGGTTTACTAGACTTCGAAGGAAAAAGGGGTCTAGAAGACCATTGAGTTTCGACCAAGACGCCCTGCGTACGGCGATAGAGAGCTACTCCCGGGATAGTACTCGCGAATCATCAAGTAACCCTAGCACTTCACAGTTGACCATATTTCGTCACCTTAAGTTGATCCATAAAGTTAATAGACGCTGCCGAGTTGTTCCACTCGATTTGACATCTTTTGATATTTAACGTTGAATCGAAATCAAAAATCCTCTTGATGAACGATTTTTCAGAAGAGTTATCACTTGAGATGAAAAATGGATCTATTTTTGAAATAATGATGACACAAACCAGTGGTTGAACCCACCTCAACCTACCCTACAAGTCGTTAAAAGAGGACGATTCGAAAAGAAGGCAATGTTGTGCGTTTGGTGTAATTACCAAGGGGTAATACACTTTGAAATGGTTCCTGATGGTCGTACGATAAATTCTGACCTTTATTAGAACAATTAGAACGTATTCTTTGATCAACCGAAAGCTTGGTTTGTTTATACAAGGTGGAAAGAATTGAAGAGCTGGAAGGAGTTGAACTTCTCCCTCATCCAACATATAGCCCAGGCCTTTCTTCTACTGATTATCATCTTTTCCGCTCTATGGCTCATTTCCTCGGAGGGCGGAATTTTACTAACTAAGACGAAGCTGAAGTTGGGCGCTTTGAATTTTTTAGCTCAAAAAGCCAGGAACGGTACAAGAGAGATATCGAATTGCTTGCTGATAGAAGACCATAGAGCATAATGGTGTATATTTTGAACTTTTGTACTCATCTACAAGCCTTAGAACTATTGGGACCGAGAGGTTGAGTCCACCTTCCACATATTTTTCACTTAATTCAAAAAGTCGACTGGATACCATGTGGAGACCTAACTTGTTTAAAGTCTCAAAGTGTAGAGTATTAGAAGGAGTGTCAAATTTCAGTTTAAGAATGGATCGAACTGCTGAATTTTGGATTATTTGGAGTTTTTAGATGTTTGTTTCAGAAAAGAAGTTTAGACATGGAAAAGAGTAGTCTAGGATGGAACCTATGAGTGCTTTGTAGAGGTTACTTAGTGTCTTTGAGCTTAAAACCCAGTTTTTGTTCGATAGAATTTTAATCGAGTTAAGTCTTGAGTTGCAACGCTCTTTAAATTCGTTTACCATTAGGGTGAATGTAAGTCTAGGGTCGAACTCTATACCAAGGAACTTCATCTTTGTTTCTTTTTCAATTTTGTTCCCGTTTAGATAAAGCTAAAGGTCAAGATTTTTTCAAGCGTACTTTGTGAAGATCATGTGGCATGATTTCTCGGCTGATATTTTCATCTTCCACTTACAAAGCCAAGGTTCTATTTCCTTTAAATAACTATTTATTCTACTCTCAATGTTGCCACTTTTCCCAAAGATGAAGAAAGTCACTGAGTCGTCCGCGAAGAGAAGTGAATATTCATTATTTGTTTTATTTCTTCTTGGGATATCATTAATGAAGATATTGAACAGAATGGGGCTTACGACTGAACCCTGTGGAACTCCAGCTGTTATTGGAAATTCTTTGCTTAGATGACCGCTGACATTGACTCTGAATGATCTTGACTCTAGAAAAGATTTTACCCTAAAAATGAAATAGGGTGGGATGTTCAGCTTAATCGGTTTGTGGAAAAGCCCCTTATGCCAAACTTTGTCAAAGGCTTTTGAGATGACAAAGAAAAGACAGCAACTTTTTTCCCTCTGTTAAATGTCTCTACGATTTTTTGGATTAAAAAGAAAAGATTGTCGGCAGTACGACGATAATTACGGAATCCTGATTGTTCCTGAATAAGTAGGTTAAATTAAATCTAAAAAATTTCATAAATTCCTATTTAAATACTTTATTCAAAATTAATTTAACATTAAAAAAAAATTGCACACCGTTTACAAAACAAAAAAATGTTTCACTAAAAAGAAAATTTTCCCTAATTTACTTTTGTGTCTTTATACGAAGGATTAACAAATTTGCTAGTAGCTGATTTGTACAATGGATTTTCACTTGTTTCCCATGCCGCTTTTTTCTTTTCTTCATTAAATCGAGCACATTCTCTTTTTTGTTGCATTGTATCCAATATTTTCCATATAGCCAAAAATCCAATACCAATAAACAATACGCCAGAGACTATAATCAAAATAATAGCCCATGTTGGAAATGAACTAGGACAATCTTTTTCACGTGTAAATCGAATTTTTTTATCATTCAAAATATCGTATGAAAAAAAGAAGGTACAATTATCGTTTAAATCATTAAATTGACATTGTTTATAAGACGAGTCTTGTTCAATTCGATCCACTTCGACAAGCTCAATATCACATTCATCACAATCTTTTTTCTTTCCGGTACCAAATACTTTACATTGAACACAGTCTCGGTTGTTCTCACAAGGCAGTGGACACGTCTAAAAAATATCAAATTATAACTTTTTTTGTTTAAGTTACTAGAAAACCACTTACTGGACAGTCTTCACATGTTCGTCCAAAATACCCCGAATTTTCATCACATACACATTTACCACACACACATTGACCTTTGCCGTTACAAACTAAACCGTTCGAAGATATACAAGAACTAGTGTTTGTACTACACGAACAATCCGATTTTGACCACCCTTCGAAACACTTACAAATACCACATTCACAACGACCATTACCAGCACATACCACTCCTAAATAACGATCACATGATTCGTTATCACATTCACAGTATTTACCTGTTATCCTAGACGGGTCATTCTATCAAAAAAAAATTAAACCTCGGCCAATATTTAAACATTTTAATAGACTTACACAAACACATTGACCACAGTTACATCTACCTTGATTGTTACAAATTATCTTTTGACCGTCTAAACCACTTTGACGAGGGCTTAAAAAAAAGGTTTCAGAGTCACGGTAAAGGTTAATCTTAAAGACTTACTTGATGCATGAAGATATATTTCCGGTTGAACTTCTTCCACTCGGGTCTAATTGAGAATCTAAATTACTACACTCACATTTATTACCGTAATACAATGGATCACATTCACAAATGCCACATACTTTACGACCTCTGCTATTACAATCTGAGCTTGTTTCTCCTATTTCTTTTTCACAATCACACTCACATTGAGGTTCAATATTAACAACGACTCGTTCTCCTAAACCCTGAGCGCTTATGTTAAAACTAATCGGTTTGTTTCCTGGACACTTGGTGAGGGTTACTTCGACTTGAAAGTCAACTTTTTCTTTTATTTTAAGACCGTCACAAGAACTTGTTTCACTTAATTTATCATTTTGACATTTCGAAAAAAATTTTAAACTAACACCGTCTGGTAGACTTTCACTTGTGAATACTATCTTTTTAGCTATTGTTTTGTAAATATCAACGACTAATTTGACAATATTCGATGAGTCATCGTCAAGTTCTCCTACAAACGAGCCTTCAATTAACTCACTTAAATTCTTGTATAACTCGGCTTGGTCCTTAACAACCGCAAAGATTAAGTTTACATTATTTTGTGTTATTTTATAATTAATTTCTCCGATTGATGGGTAATCTTGGATTAATGAATGAGTGTATCGTTTATCTGAGTTTAAATGACATTTTGCATCGTTTGGTTCGACTATGCCTGCGAGTTTACCATCACCGGCATAATGGAATCCAGCATCGGTTGAATACACGATTAGTTTACGACTAGCTGGTCTCCATCCGATCTCTTTCTCGCATACTATAACTTGCATAAGCGCGTCTAGACCTCCTTCAGGTGAGTCTAAATTACCAGATACTTTAGCCGCAGTGACCTCAGCTTCGAATAAAGACGAGTTATCAGTCAAAGTCATGTGATGGATATAACCATAAGGAGGTACACATTGACCAATACCAGACTTATCACTTGACATACACGGGTTATTCATCGATCTCGGAGCCGTGTTCACAAATGGAAGTGTTTCTTTTTCAACAAAACTACCGAAGCCTAAACGAAAATTTTTTGTTATATTCCTCATACTGTTGGCTAATAATTGACCTAATTTTGATAGTTTATTCTTATGAACGTCCATTGAATTTGATAAATCCATTAGAAAGTATAAATCGACCGGGTAGTCCTCGGCTAACTGGTATGATATATTGAACCTAACTGGTACGTGTGGTCGAAGTTTAAGATTGATTTTCTGAGGTTTAATTTGAACAGCTGAACCGAACGAGTCCAATGGTTTAAACTGTTCATCTTTAACAACCTTTACTTGATTCTGAGGGTAAAATATAAATTTAGGATCACAGTATTTGATTATGTTTTCGTAATAGTCACAACGATTAAGATCATCTGTTTGGGGTATGTCTTGTAAACACCAAGCACACGAGTGTACAGATGTGATACATTCTTTACAATTTGTTTTCGATATACAAAGATTAGCAGCTAGATTTTTGACCAAAAAAAATAGGACTAAAAATTTTAGCATTTTTTATTTCTAATTGAAACAGGTAAAAAAAAATGATTAACTTTTAACAAAAAAAAAAAGTTGAGATAAGAAAATTTTTATGAGCGTTCTCATTTTAATGGCTTATCTGTTCGGATGAGTAATCCGAAAAATAAAAATTAGTAAAAATTATTTCTGATAACTGAGAGAGTGAAATAAAAAAAAAGAATTCAGGTCAGTGTTAACAAAAAATAATCGATATGTATTTTGAATAAATTTTTAATTAGATTAATGAGCTTTAATTGTTGTCTTATTAAGACAATTTAAACACATTCTATATCGATTAATATTTTTTATTTTTACTTTAAATATCGACTAGTCGCCCTCTTATTTTCACATCCGAGGTATGGACAAAAATTTCTTTTATCCAATTATTCAAAGGGTATTCATCCATCAAAACCCTTAACACATTTCAAAAGGGTATTCGGCTATTTGAACGAGTGCATATTAACAAAATTTAAAAGAGGATTCAATAATAAAATAAAAAGTTTTAAAAATTTTTTTTATTCAATTTTTCTAAGCTCTCGTAATTTACTTGGTTTATTTTGTCACATAAAATTAAATGGAAAAATTTTACTTTTTACTCATGTGTTTTGTTGCATGTTTGAATCGTGAAATTATACTAAATAACTGTCCGCATACCTTAGTTTCGAACTCGTCTGAGTCGTTGTAATTTTTAGCCTTAAATTTATCCAGACCACCTTAAATCTATTGCTTAAACATCAAAATGGTGAACACGTTTGACTAAATCACAAATTATTATTGGCCGAGAATCGACTTAAATCTGATGATACAATCAGTCTCAAAAGCGTGGGTAGTTAACCGACGTCGACGGCCGATATTTGGATTGGCCGTCGAAAAATATAAAAAAAAAACATGAAAACCCATTCGAATACACGAATACCCTTTTGAATGGGCATTTGAATACCCGATTAGTTGGAAAAAAAGATTTTTTGGCCATGACTGTGTTCATCATAAACAGCGTCACTCATCCGAGTCTAAGACTGCGAACTCGACAACTATTAAGACTTAGCTTGGAACCACAAACCAAGCGTATTCTACATCTAGTAGAATACTTAACTTTATCACTAAGGCTACACCTTTTATTAAATGGGTCTGCTGTAAAACAAGTTCTTGCGCCCGTTCTCAGGCTACTATACGTTGTGATCGTCAAAGCCAGCGGCATAGTCGAACCACATCGCCGCCCTCCCATTTTCACATCCAGGCTTGGGACTGGCCAAGGCATGGTTACGGCAGACCATATTTTTTACTTTCATCTAAACTTTATCCTCTTTAAATGATGATTGGTTTGCCGTAAAATGGCTTAACCAAGGTACTCTTGTACATCTTCCAAAAAATGTGCCACTCCTTTTGAGGTCATATTACCATTTAAACAAAAATCAAACAAATGTTTTAATAAAGTATATACAGTAATGCACAACGAATAAGTATCGCATGTTAAATTTCGAGTTTATACTTTTTCCGTATTCCGTAATTTAGTAGGCGTTCCGTAATTGGATTCCGTGTTTTAGGTACAACCAAAATTTTTCAATTACATAGGAGTCAGTGTACTTTGATTTAAAAATAATGACTGAATTATCAAAACTTTTGGTATGCCCTAGGTCAAAATAAAAAGTACATCAATTTTTTCAAATTTTGAAATGTTGTCCAATAGAATCCTTGTGAGCTAAGAGTTTTCTGAATTTATGAACTGTGCCAAGCATTAAACAAAAAAAGCTTTTTAAAGGCCTATTTTAGACGTCATAGCGTCGTTAAATCTTGTGAATTGTGCTTATGTCAAAGGACTGTTAATTCAATTAATTCAACTCTGAATCAAAAGAAATTTTTTTTAGGCAATATATTAGACATTATTTAATTTATATTAATGTTCCTTTTCTTTTATAAAAATTACATTAAAATTTATGAATTAAATTAAAGTTAATAACTTATTTCATGTTATAGAGCTACAACTAGGGAAGTATTTTAAATTAAAAGTAAACAAGAGTTTTGTTTGCCTTTTTGAATTTAAAGACTATATATCGGATCGAAAGTTGATTACTTTTTTTTCAAAAAATGATTTTTAAAAGAATGAAATTTTTGCTTTTACTAGCAATCTTTCTTAAGCTTATTAACCATTTAAATAGTAATTCAGTTGAGATTATATGCTTCGATTCAACCCAAAGACTTGATTTATCAGTCAATTGTAGTATTAAAGTCCTGTGTACAGCTGATAACTTGAACGGTGTGATCTTGTTTGGTAACTCGTCAACTAATTTTGCTTTTGAATCCGAAGTTGGTATTGACGAACTGAGTTTTAGAAAATCGCAAACTTTTTTGATCCTAAACTCAGAGTTTTTTGAAGATCTAACCCTCACTGGTTTTAATATTAAGCCTCTAGTAAACGGAACCATCGTCTTGACTGTAATTTGACACAACAATAAAAAACCTTCCAAACTTTAACTTAACTAATTTCTTTCCTAAGCTTATCAAGTCAAACGTTTGTGGAGCCAGTGAATCATGTATAAGTTATTTGAGTCGAACAAATTCCTTGACAAATTTTACAGTGATCCAATCATGGAATGTTAGTTTGATTATTGGTCAAGGGTTATATCAAGTTGTTCCTCTAAAAGTAGAAAAAGGTATGATGATCTTACTAGACCAAACAATGAGTGGTAAAGTAATGTTGACTAAAAGTAGTTTTGTATCGGATCAATTGATTGATATCTCATCCCAAAACAGGCTAACTCCCATTGTTTATGAGACCAAGATGAAGTTTAATATTGCCCCACTTACTAATTCAACCTTAACCCCAAAGTATTATAACTTTGTCAAAGTATTTAAAAAGCCAGGTGTTTATAATGTAACAGTTAAAATAGAGAGCCTGGAAAAGACCACGAAAGTAAACGTGACAGAAATGAATGCTCTTGAGTTAACTTGCACACCTTTGCTTGATAGAACTGTAAACTGTTGCATCATTTTTTTGTCATCGACCGTAAAAGAAGCAGTTTACATAGACAATTTAGAACTATACCCAGTGTCTAACCCTATTGAGTTCTTAGGATTCAATTTTCCGGATAACGTAATAAACCAAAAAATGGATACAAGCCAATTTTTGTTGTTATCAAGTGAAATTTTGTTCGATGTCACTCTAAGAGGCTTCAAGATAAATGCTGTTCAAAATGGTTCTATTCGTATAAGCCTCGTTCAAATCGATGGTTGTGGAATAAACCAATCATGTATTTCGTTTATACAAAATAATGTCAATCCTTTGTCATTTAAAATAATGAAATCTGTGAATTTCGTCCTAATGCAAGGCTTGAACAACATCATATTTCAATATCCATTCTTTGCTAAGAAAGGGAGTGTTCTAATGTTGGAGCAATTTGATGGCAAAATAGGCTTAGATGATTCTAGAAATATTCTAATGGATTTTGCTTTGGTATCAATACAGTCAACATATTATACAAGAAAGCTTGATCCTTTCAAATACATGAGATTTTGTTTGAATTTAATAACTGATCAGTTTTTTCATCAGAATGTTTTTATTTACTCAAAATTTTTTTCAGCTGACGGTCAAAAACAAATTAATGCTACTCTTTCACGCTCAAACCTATCAGCATCAGCTAGTTTTGTGTTTAAAGATGGTAAAATTAAATAAAATTATTTAAAAAATATATAAATTTATTTTACTTCTGAAGACAAATATGTGGAAATAGATTGCTTTGATCCGAAATTCGAAATGACCGCAAGCTGTCAAATTGAAGTTGTCTCAAAAAATAGAGAGAATTTTTCAATTACTTTCAACAATTTCGTATCCCAAAATTTTACTACTTCAAGTAAACATTTTTTTCTTAAAGTTTTGGTTATAGGTATTCAAGAATCGACTCACCTGTCTTTAAATCAGAAGGTAACTAAGGGAAGGGACAATAAAAAAAGAATAAATTACAACTTGGTTTAGCCTTTACAAATTATAAAGAGGAGAAAAGAAAAAACAAATAAAGAAAAAATAATAAAATCTATGGTACGGTACGGGCTCCTGAAAAAAAGGCGTACCCCGTACCGTACCATAGATTTTATTATTTTTTCTTTATTTGTTTTTTGATGGGGTACGGATTAAAGTTTTGACTGACCAGTGACAATGCACAGAATCAGTCGTTTTTATTTTTATAAATTTAAAAGCTGAAGAATTACTCCCATAAACGGTGGTATATATACACGATCACACGGTTCCTTAGCGTATTACCGCTTTGCTTCTAGAACGAGCGTCTGTCGGATTAAGGACAGAAGGAATGTAATGAATCGTTATATTATAATAACCATTCAGGAGAGCCATTAGGACGATAATAGAAAAATAATGTGGAAGAAATAACCCTGTCTCTATGAATTCCATATCGGACCATACCGGACCGTACCATTTTTTTAAATTTTATTTTCCGGTACGTAACGGTGGACTGGGACGGTTCGGTCCGGTCTGGTATGGTACGATGGTACGGGGTAAGGTACGCCTTTTTTTCAGGAACCGTGCAATATTTTTTACTAAAATTCACGTGAATTTACGCATATATTACAAAAGTGTAAATTTACCGAATACTCCTCTTAATTCCGTTGTTCTGTTAGATTGAATATTTTATACAATTATGAGTGTTAAGTAGTCGAAGGTGTTTTCTAATTTTTAAGCATTTTTTGTTCTTATGTTTTTTTATTTAAATGGTAGCTGGTTCCTTTATACAATTACTTCACCTCTTTACTTCGACCCTGGAATGCCTTAATTACAAAAAGTCTATCTATTCAACACAACACAAATCTTTTTAGCTCAAGGACTATTTATATCTTAAAATTTGTTAACATTTTTAAACCAGTCGATTATTGACAGTGATCCTCTTTGAAAAGAAGACGAATAAAAATAGGACTCTACATTCTAAAAACTGACAAAAAACTTAGAGTTATCCTTTAAGAACAACAAATCGACAATGCATAAAAACAACACCGGATGAAAATCACAAAAATTAAATAAATTATTGATTTTTTTTTCGCTAACTTTATTCATAGTGAGCTAAATCTACTAAAACACCCTTTTCCGCGAAAAAAAAAGTCATTTAGGTATGCAGTCGAACCTCTCTAATCCGACCAAATCGGGAAGAAAAGATTTTGCCGGATTCTCAATAATCCGGCTTTTTGAAAAAAAAGTTCAAAAATTTTTTTTAAGATTTAATTAAATTTAACAAATCGGAAAAAAATTTACGGATAAAATTTAACTAAATTAAGTATTTCTGAAAATGTCTAAAAGACTTGTTTGTTTTTTATTTTCTCTTCAATGAAGGCTTATATTCTATTCTATAATTAATTAATTCTATATGGTAACTTCTGTAAACTATTTTACCTTTTTTTAGACTAGCGCATAAAAAAACTATATATATTCCAGAAAAAACAAAATACATCATTAGCAGGGTTTGTTTTTATATGCAACAACATATAATTGCATATTTAGCTAAAGTCGCGTATGTTGCATTTTTACGTCTACTAACGATATGCATTTGCATATAAATGCATATAATTGCATATTATTGCATATTTTTCTCGCATATAATTGCATATCTGGCTTTTTTTCTATTTTTTGAAATAATATTGAATAAAAAAAAATTCCATCATCAAGGTCAAAAATATTTTCCGAAAAAAAAAATCTAAACTTCATCTAAATTTTCGAAATCAAAGACCTTTTAAAAAAAAACTTGAATTAAAATCGCATATTTTTGCATTTAATTGCATATTTTCACATATTTTTTCATTTTAAATTCGCATAATTTCCTCAAATAAGTCGCATATCAAGTTGCATTTGATAGCCGCTGAACTTGCATATTAAAACAAACCCTGATTCATTAGACAGAACACATTTTAGTCTATTAGTCCATAAATTTTTATTCAAAAAAGAAAAATTTAAGGTCATTAAAACTTATTCTAAAAACAATGAAATTTTTCAGTTTTAGAAAAAAAACCCATAAAAAACCCGTTTCATAATAAACTAACACAAATTTTTGTTGTTTCAATTTAAGTATTATTTTTAAATAACCGTTTTTGAATAGTGATTCTGGTTAAGCTTGGTTAGGCGGTTAACCAAATTTGGTCTACCAAAACCAGGTTAACCAAAAACTGGTTAGCCAATTTTTTGGTTAGCCAAATCTGGTTAACCAGATTTTTGGTCGAGCAAATTTTGGTTAACCAGATTTGGCTAACCAAAAAATTGGCTAACCAGTTTTTGGTTAACCAATTTTGGTCGATTTGGTTAACCAAATTTGGAAAATTCGATTTTGTATATAAATTGATATAACAAAAATTAACAGGCTGTTTAAATAGTGGTTTTATGATGAACTTTTCACACTTCGTTTTTTGGATTATTAAAATATTGTGTTTAACGTCTTTTTTATTCTAAAAATTAATAAAAAGTTGAAAAGTTTAAATCTATCCAAAAAAAAATTTTTAATAAATTTTTTTTTCATGATGTTACTAGTTATAATTTGTTTAATTTTTGTAAGTTCATAAATTAAATGTCCTTTATTTTCATCTTGAGGTGATAAAAAATCAATTTTTAAAGTAATTTCTCCTTAAATTATGTCCCAAAAAACGGATTTTTTTTCAAAATTTGGTTAACCAAAAATCGACCAACCGACTTGGTCGACCAAACCAAATCTTGGTTAACCAAAAAATTGGCTAACCAGTTTTTGGTTAACCAAAATTTGGTCGACCAAAATTCTGGTTAACCAGATTTGGTCGACCAGATTTTTTGGCTAACCAGACATGGTTAACCAAAATTGGCTAACCTGGCAAACCAAAGCATGGTTAACCAGCATCACTATTTTTGAAGAGTTCTTGGGGGTTAATTGGCGAGCTACTAGTATAACGAGCGAGAGGTCCATGGTTCGAATCTCACCGCTGTCAAATATTTTTAAAAATTATTAAAATTTTTATGGACTCCGCTCTGTAGCAACATCCAGTTCAGCAAGTTTCTTCTAAAATTATGCTTTACATACGATTAAATTTTCAAATTGAAAATTAAAATTAAAAATTAAAATAAAAAAATTAAAATTAAACTTAACAAAGTTTATAAAAAAGCATTTGACGGGGATGGCAAAAATTGTCATAAAAAAAAAAGTCATAAAAAAAAAAGACAAAAATTGTCATAAGAAAATTGTCAGAGTAAAAAATTGTCATCTATGACAATACTACTAAAGAAATACCGCAACAAATTTTATTGGTTAAACCATATTTGTTTATTTTTTTTTTATTTTATTTTAAAAAAAGAATAGAAAAAAATTACAGAATCAGATACCGTAATCCCCCGCAAGGCCCCCCATGGGGGCCTTCATGTTTAGGCATCAAGCATCAGATCTTAAAAAAAATCAATCTTTAAAAAATTGGCATTCGCAAATAGTTTTTACTTTACTGTAACAGCTTTACCATTTTTCGGTTTATAAAATATTTCCATCTTTTCTGTACCAGTATGCATTGGGGATTGTGGGTGGATTGTGGGGGGGATTACGGTAAGTAAAAAATAAGAAAAAAATTACCGAAACAGATAAGTAAAAAATAAGTGTAATTTCAAATTAAGTCAACACAAATTTCAGTAAATTTAGGGATATAATTTTCGATTAAATAATGAGAAAACAAATACAAATTAAAATTTTTTATAATATCACAAAATTCTCCCCTTATTCTGTGTTGATCGAAAACTAATTTACCCAGATCTATGTCCATTGCTAAAGCAAGAGAATAGCCAAGAGCAAATAAGCCACAATCTTTTGTACCTTGTTGTTTAGATACATTTACGTTAATAATATTAAAAAATCTGGAACCACCAGAAAGCATTTTCAACGCTGGCTTTATAAAATTAATATAATATTCTGGATTGTTCATACTGTCATAAAGAAACCAGTTATTAAACCCATCATCCAAATCAACATAACTCGGGTTATAATTTGAAACAACGACCCAGTGGTCACCAGCATGTAAAACTTGGACAAATAAAGATTCCCTGAGTTTTTCGGGATTAAAGGGAGCATTTGGGAGTACATAATAGTCAGGCATATACAGGCCGGACAATTTATATTGCGCAAAAATTAAGTTCTGGAATTCAGTTATATGAAAATTGTTCAACCATTCGGAATCATTCAGTTGTAAAATTATCATTGATATTGGAATCCGCTCATGTTTACTCGCTAGGCGTACTTCTAAAAATTGAATATCGCCATCGTCATCCAATTTTGCTCTTTTTGGTTCGTTTGTTTGTTCAATTTCGACTGGTTGACTTTTTATTAAATGTTGACTTGTGTACACTTGTAACGCATTGAATAAGTCTTGACGTACGGGTTGATCTTTAACGATGAAGTTGTTGTAGATGTGTAATTGCGTTTTCAAGGTAGTGAACATTTCCGGTGAAAAGCGATTGAGTTGTTGTTGTAATTGAGGCTTGGTCGCGATATTGAAATTAATAAAATCGATTCGATCCATAAACTCTTCTTTTTTAAGCGGATTGTGTACCATCAAACTGCCATCGCTTCGAATTGCTTAGTATTCTGATACCAATTGGTGACATAAATATTAAAATTCGATTGGAATTGTTCTTGTTATCGAATTGAAGGAATTGTTGATTGTTGATATTGGCGTAAAGCTCGTTTATTTGTATATCGTCTGTTGTTTTCGGATTGACAGGCTTCGATAGCCTTCGATGATAGCTTAGAGCCGATTTTTTTTCGGCGAACGGTAGCCAACTGACCGCAACTTCTTCGTACGAGTACTTTGCTATAAGTCGTTGATATTGTTGGTTGTAGGCGTCTCTCAATGATATCTCGTGATTATTTTTAACCACTTGGCAGCACTCTTTAAAATATAACATAGAGTCGATCATACAGTCAGTTAATCGTCTGTGATAGTGTTCGACGTTGTTGTTTTCCATTGTTACCGGATTGAATAACGCACCACATGTTCGATTTACACATCTATACCAATCAGACTTCTTTTCGTTTTTTTGGTACCGTTGATATTGGTAAATTAGTTGCTTGTTCTCATTGTCAACGTAGGTGATGTCCATATTGGAATGGTTGTTTAAGTTTTAAGTTTTGATAAGGAGTTTTAAGATTAACAAATTTTGGTGTATTAATCAATTGAATCATTTTGTTTATATATGTTATAATTGAGTATTATCTATTAGTTAATTAATTAATATTTTTTTGATTACTTCATATTTCATGTTGCCTATCTTTATATTACTTCTTTTTTAAAAGACTTCATATTCCTTATTTATTTTATCTTTTTTTTTCAGAAATTTAACCAATCACTTACTGACAATCAGAAATATTTAATTGGTTTGACATTTTTTTGAGGAAATAATATTTTTGGTTCCGCTAATTTAATAAAAATTACCGCTATTCTAGTAATTTTTTCCGCTATTTTAGTAATTCTACTGCTATTTGAATAAAAAAAAATCTAATTGTTTAAATAAAATCTATTTTAGTAATTTATCATCTAATAATTAAAAATTTAAGCAAATTTTCAAAATGACCATCTAATGTAATAGAAAAACCATTTTTTTTAATAGAAAATGATCTAATCTGATATTTTATCCCGCAATTTTCGCAAAGATAGTTTAGGTCGCATTTTTTTGAATTTTCGCAGACGTATCTTAAGTGACAAAAGAACTCTTTATAAGCGTCTATAAATTTTTTGTATTTATTTAGTAGGCTGATGAGTTAGTCAAGTCGATAGAGACTAAAACGTATGAGCTACGTCTTCACGAACTCAACTTGATAAGCCTAGAAGACAGGCGTCTAAAAGGTGATCTGATACAAATGTACAAAATAGTTAATGGTCTTGAAAAAATAAATTTAATAAATGGTAATAATTACGCTAAAACAACTACAATCAATCTGAGAAGAAGGCGCAACAAACAATTGGTACGTGAGATAAATTAAAAAGGGTCAATTTTCTAACTACAGTTTAGAATAGTTTATCTGTAAATGCAGTGTCAGTGACTTCGACAAATAGTTTCAAGGGTATCATTCATGAAGAATTGTTTGGAATTTCAAGAAGTAATTACTGCGACTTAAAAAGGCTAAACGCTTAAAAAAAACTTACTAACTAACTATATAATATTTAAAACAGTTGACAGTGTCTGTTTAAAATTGGACGTTTATCTGACTTTAAGTCGTGAAAGAATCAAATCCTTCTAATCACCGTCTATTAAAATGAAAAAAAAACGTCGTGTTGGTGTACAGTTTCATATTTCTTAAATTTAACACTTAGTTTTAATATATGTCAAAACAATTGCGGGATAAAATATCAGATTAGATCATTTTCTATTAAAAAAAGTGTTTTCTATTACATTAGATGGTCATTTTGAAAATTTGCTTAAATTTTTAATTATTAGATGATAAATTACTAAAATAGATTTTATTTAAACAATTAGATTTTTTTTTATTCAAATAGCAGTAGAATTACTAAAATAGCGGAAAAAATTACTAGAATAGCGGTAATTTTTATTAAATTAGCGGAGAGGCATCTTGGACGTCCTTTTTTTGATGACAATATTTTTTTTACTATTCTATGACAATTTGTTATGACAAATTTTATCCCCCTTGTTTTATGACTATTTTTATCCATTCCCATTTGACTAATAAAAATTCAATGACAGCGAGATTTGAACCAGTTACTTTAAAAAACATCTCCTAGTTAGTGAACTAAGACGCACAAAGAAATACACCAATAAATAAAATAGTTTTTAGAAGTTACCAAATCCTTATCATCGGATAAAACTGAGTCAACAAAAAAAATTTAAAAAAAAAAAAAACATGTTCTATGTTTTTTTGAGTTTTATTTTATTTTTTTTCGGAAGCGGTTTAATTGATACATCAAATATTCTTTTGAAAAAAAATATTCTCACTTCTTAAGAAGAAAACAACTTTTGTTTATTAGATGTTTTTTGTTCATGTTTGAAAAAAAAACATTGTTCAAATTTTCAAATATTTTGTCCAATATTATTAATTTGTGTTCTTTGCATTGAAATGTTATTATTTAATAACATTTCAATGATAAAGTATTTAGGTGGAAATGGGAAATCAAAAAATCGTTCGGCAACAGAATATGCCGGATTATTTAATAGTGAATTCCTATATTTCCAAATCTGACCACATTTTGTGGTCTATTTAATAATCATCCTTTTCAATTACAAACGCAGCTAAGCTTAATACTCTTTTGGAAAGTAGTTGAAGTCATATTGAGAACTATTACAGGTAAACCAAATAAAAAAAATATTTTTCAAGGTAAAATGGTTTCATGGTTTGGTGTAAATGTACCTAGAGTTGTCAAACCATTAACAACATTAAATTTTAAATCAGCCGATTTTCTGCTAATAAACACTGAGTTTAAATTCGATGCAGTAATTGAGTCAATTGATGTGTACGTTTGGGTTCCTGGTACAATTACTTTACTTGTAAATTAATTAAATTTGAAATAAATCGATAAATGAAATAATTTTTTTGTATAAAAGCTTTTAGAATTTAATACCTGTGGAGCAATAAACACAGTTTCATGCGGAAAGCATACAATTGACAACAAAAATGTTACACAATATTCATCAAAAACTCTTGGAGGATTCACTTTTACAAATGTCGGTTTTCACAGGTTGGAAATTTCAAGAATGAATGTTAAAAAAGGTTCAATGATTAGGCTAAAACATGATACAGGTCAGCTTGCATTGTACACTTCAGACGATCTTGTTTATTCAGATATTTACTAGTAACCATTTTAAATTGTAACCATCATTAAATTGATTTAAATACTTTGATTTAAAGTGGTGATGTTACCAAACCTAGTCTTGTAAACAAAACAGCTTTTTATTTGAGAGTCAATGTTGAAAACGTTTTTTATCAGACCTTGTTAAACGTTCAACAAATGTTTAACTCCGTTGGAATTTATCAATCAAATGTAAAATTGATATCAGATAATTCGATAAGTTCTGTATCTTTGTTTTCAATTGCTTCAATAAATAGTCAAACAGGTAATTTTGGTTAATCATTAGTTGGAACCAAATCATCTTCTAAGTCTGTTCTTAGTGTAATTCTTAGTCTTAGTCTTAGTGTAATTCTAATTCGATTAGTGATTGCGGTGACACTCTTGATTCTTCATTGCCTTCGAATAATACTCTTCTGATAAGTTCCCTTTCTCTATGAGAGTTGGTGATCATATTTTTACACTCT
Source organism: Brachionus rubens (assembly GCA_022207745.1). NCBI lineage: Eukaryota > Metazoa > Rotifera > Eurotatoria > Ploima > Brachionidae > Brachionus > Brachionus rubens. The sequence goes on along the minus strand of JAJVHD010000003.1, from coordinate 4,579,015 downwards.
AATTGAATTTTTACTAAGTCGTCTTTGTTGAGCCGTTGGCTGAGGCCTTTCATGCATCATCAATAAAAGGTTCATTTGTATTACAAGTCAATAAGTCAAAATTTTTAACAATCTCGGCTCCTATGCTCTTACGAACTTGTAAAATTTGCTGAATCTACTGGAAAGGTACTACAAAAATTCAGCAGATAAAACTACGCATTTAAAGATCTTTTTCAATGGCGTGCAATTTTGCAGAGTGTTGAAAAAAAAATGCAAAGCTAAGCAGAATTGCATGCCAATGTTTTTCTGCATGAGGCTGCACCCTTCTTTCCTCAAAATATTCAAAGGCACACTTTTTATAACTATTCCAACAGAGTCAAAAAATAGAAAAAAGAAAATTGAGAAAATATCTTTCCGTTTCGTTCAACAAGATCCGTGATCAATGCACTATTTATTACGGTATTCGTACTCCCAGTTGGGTTTATTTGTGAACAACTTGTTACTGCTGGGGGAATCGGGTTGATTATTTTGCTCAGTTTTGGACATCAATTTTGTTCGCTGCTGCCAAGTTTTTGAGAATTGATTAAAAGTTAAATGTTTATTGATAAAAGTTGTAAAAGATTCAAATAATAAGAAAGTAAAAAGGTATTAATACCCAAACTTGAGAAATGCGTAGGAAGACGATCACTTCTTCATCATTCATTTATCATTTGCAAATAAACAACTTGATTATATCTAACACACGCACACAACTACTGCCCACACACTAGATTGTAATTTTACTTAATGTTGAAATTACTCATCAATATTCTAATCATCACTTAATTATTAGAGGATTAATGTAGAATTATGAAGGAGCCGGACTGCCTATTTAGCTTTAAAGACTATGTAACATTTCAATGCAAATTCCGCCCTCAAATATCTTGTAAATGGTTAGGTGTAAGTCATTTTTGATGTGAAATTCGAAATCTAGACCTAAAATTCTAGCCCAATGGATGGCTTCGATTACATAAAAAAAGTGGGATCAATATTTTACATATCGATAAATGTACGAGATTTCCAATATTTTTTAAATTTTAATTCAAAATTTAAAAAAAAATTAAAATTTTTAATAATGCAATCTTATTGATTGATATGTACTTAGGGGTATCCAAAAGTTTTGACGTTTTCATCAATAATTCATTTAAAAAAAAAAATTTTTGCATAACCATGTTCTTCATTTTATATTTTTTAGATGTTCAAAGTAATTTCTTTGATTCTCTATACAAAGTTTTATCCGCTCAGTCCACTTTTGAAAGGTCCTTTGAAACTCTTCTTTAGGAATCGAATTAAGTATCTCTGTAATTTGGGATTCCAAGAGTTCTTCACTTGTACGATCGGGTAAGCGTTTTTTAATTTCGTTAAATAACCAAAAATCACATGGAGCTAAGTCTGGGGAGTAAGCCGGATGGTCGATTATGGTCGACGTTTTCATGAACATGAGGTCGAGCATTGTCATGCAAAATTTTCATTTTTTTGTACCTGATGTTGGTCTTTGCGATTTTAAGGTCTCAATAAGAGGACCTAAGAAATTTTCAACATAATAGGTGTTATTTATAGACTGTCTCCTAGGAACTACATGCACTAAAAAGGGTCCTGTTGTTTTAATAAAAACACACACCATTGATTTCGGCTCAAATTGGTTGCGTTTTACCACAGTTTGCGGACTTTGCCCTTTGGAGCCCAGCTCGAATTAGATGCTTTGTTCCCAATTTTACGGTGGTAAATCCATGACTCATCCCCTGTAACTATATCACATAAACGCCATCTTTGGGTCTCTAAAAGTTCTAAATTTTTGCGACAAATCTCAACCCTTTTTTTTTGTTGATTCTCATTCAATTCATGGGGGATCCAACGCGAGGTTAATTTACGTAAATTTAAATGGTCGTGCAAGATCCGTCCAATTGTTCCATAACTCAGGCCTGTCTCAGCTTCAATATAATGTATAGATATCCTCGGGTCTTTTCAACAAGTCGTCGAATTCGATCAACATTTGAAGAATTAGTCGCTGTAATTGGCCTCCCAATTCGATCAATATCGTTGACTGATTCCACACCACTCTTGAAACGATCAACCCACTTTTCGACAGTACGTTTAGAAGGAGCACTATCTCCCATTGATGCCATAAGTTCGGAATGGATTACTGCTGCTCTAATATTTTACTTATACCTGATCAAAATATAGCTTCTTACGTGCTCCTTATTAATTTTTGAAATTTTGAAAAATGTGAGTTTCAAATTATGAGCTGAACCTTTGAAATACATATTCAATATGTTGATGCGACCATACATTAGAAAGCTAATAAAATGAAGAACATGGTTATGCAAAAATTTTTTTTTTTTAAATTTTTTTAAATGAATTATTGATGAAAACGTCAAAACTTTTGGATACCCCTAAGTACATATCAATCAATAAGATTGCATTATTAAAAATTTTAATTTTTTTTTAAATTTTGAATTAAAATTTAAAAAATATTGGAAATCTCGTACATTTATCGATATGTAAAATATTGATCCCACTTTTTTTATGTAATCGAAGCCATCCATTGGGCTAGAATTTTAGGTCTAGATTTCGAATTTCACATCAAAAATGACTTACACCTAACCATTTACAAGATATTTGGGGGCGTAATTTGCATTGAAATGTTACATAGTCCTTTATATTTTTTTCAGAGAGTTTTTTTGATGCTTCATGTTCTGCTCACGAAAATAAAACAAATTTAACAGCTCTATGTTCAATTTCAGCCATTAGTCCTTTAAAAACTAGTTATTTTGATGTAAACTTAGATGATGGATCTAAATTGTCAGTTATGACTTCGAATTCCGGTATTTTTTTAAATTGACTTTTAAATTTATCTTAATAAATTTATTCATTCAATAGAACTTTTGAACAACATGAATTGGTACAAGATTCAACCTGACCAATCTTATTCATCTTCAACAAACGAATTTACCAAATACTCGTTGATAAATACTGAGTTCAAATATTCGACTAATCTTTTAGGATTTGAGTTGTATGTAACAAGAGCTGGTAGGTTGACAATCCAACTGGGACAATGGACAATGACTTTTTGTGGTCTAACAACATTTTGTAGTGATTTTGTTCAATCTGATTTTCAAGCATATAACTATTATCGTTTACACAGTTTGCCAAATTTTACAATTTCTCAAACTTGGACATACAGTGTACATGTTGGGTATCAAAGAATTTCTTTAAATACTCCCTACAGAGTTTCACAAGGTCAAATGATATTTATTGATCAGTCTACCGCATTGATAGCTACAGAGACAAACGATAATTTGGTTAAATATCAAGATTTTTACTTTACAAGCACGAGCAATTTTAAACCGTTATGTTCTAAATCAAAATGTCGGGTTCTTTTAAACACTATAACAGAAAATTACTACTTTCATAGCGAAGTGACATTTGAATATACATTTAAAATTCCAGGTATTCGTGGACTAGAGTTTAAAATGATAAATTCAAGTGTTAGGTTGAAAAATATTCAATATCATATAAGAGATAGTAAGAAATTTAAGTTAACCCTTTGACATATTTTTAATTTTCTTTTACAGTTACAAAATTTGAATTTTATTGTCCAAATGAAAATTTTCCACTTAACAAGACAATATACTGTACAGTTGATTATATCACTATGGATCTAGAAAATGAATTTCGAGTAAAAGATGATTTTGTAACAACCAACCATAAAGTTTCAGGTATTTAAATTTATCAGTTCTAAAATGACTAGTACTAAGTTTCATGAATTATAGACAACATGATAAATTATTTTGGTGTTGATTTTACAAAGTTTAACGAATCTGATTTCATGGCTACTCCATTAAATGGTCAATTTTTACTTTTGTCAGCTGAATTCAAATTCCCTGCATGTACAACTGGAATTGAACTGTACGCCATTGAATCTGGATATTTTGAGCTAGGATTTTTCAAGTTAGATTGTAACGATTATGAGTTTCAACCTTGTGCTGAATATCTATTGAAACACAGATCATCTAGAATTAAATCATCTAATACAGGATGGATCAGGGAATTTTACCTTAGTAAAGGCTTTAACAAAATAACCTTTCCAAGTTTTTGCTTAAATGAAAGATCTGTTCCTTATTTCAAAACATATAATCCTAATCTGATTGCAATGGTAAACGATCAACACTCATATCCAGATTTTCAATATAATCGCTATGATGAAGATATAATACCGATTAGCGAAAATAACTACAGGTTTTGTATAAAAATACTTATTAACGAGAACTTTTACTATACAAATTACAGATACACTCGAACATATCCTAATATTAAGAGTCCAACGATTGGTGTTTTCAATATTAGTGCGAGCATCATCGGTTCAAGTACTTCAATTAGTAAAATATATTACATAAGAGACGAAACCTATTATTTCAAACTTAACTGTTTGAATTCAACAATCTTTAACTTGACTATTAAATGTTCGATTCAAGCTTTTTTACAATCAGCAAGTACAATTATTGACGTCAACTTTGGCGACAAAGTGAATCAGCAAATAACACTTTCAAATAGACTTGCAGGATACACCGGTTTTTCATTGTCAAGATCTCTAAATTATGATGATCCATCTTTCTCGGGTTATCTCTTGCTTGTTAACACCGAGCTCAAAATGGATTCATTAATTTGGGGATTTGAGTTATTGTCTAGTCTGAATGGATACGTTCAGATTTTTTTAGTCTCTTTTCCAAACTGCAGTCAAGCGATTAGTTGTGCTGATTATTTGTCTAATAATCCACTCTCAGTTTTAATGCAAAATATTACAAGTTGGGACTTTTATTCATCACCAGGCTACAATAAACGTACAAATATTTATCCATTGAAAGCCTCGAAAGGCTCAATGATTGCTTTAAATACTGGTCAACAATCACGGCTTTCGTGTGATACATCCGGTTCTGCAGCATACTCTGATTACATTATATCAGACAACAGGCTTATAAAGTTGAATGAATTTAGAAATTTGAGAATTCATTTTAATATTTTGACCGATCCAGCTTATTATGAAACATTTCATTGGTTTACATATCAATACAATACAGATGGTCATTATTTAATAACAGCTAAAATTTCAAATTCATCAATCACCTCTCAGGCGTATGTGAACGTAACTTCAAGTAAGAAATTGACTCTTTTACACTAGAAAGCCCAATTTTGATATATACCTATAAAGCCCGACGGGTCTTTCTGACCCGTACCATTAAAAATGAATGTTAATATCGTCGGAAAAATATTGAAAAATTATGACCAAAATATTTCAAGATACAATTTCACATTATTTTTGTTTTATAGGATAATACAGTCAACTTACACTTAGATCACCCCATTTGAATGCGAAAGAACTAGACTAATTTTTAATTAAATAAGTCCATTTTGTCTTGACAACGCCGAGACATCGAGTCTTGGCGTGACAAGGTGTGACTATATAAGGACAACATAAGGACAAACCGTGACATTAAAAAATAAAAAACTGGAGCTTAACGTGACAATTAGAGTCCAACATTAGAAAATGACGTGACAATTGTCCTTATATAGTCGCACCTTGTCATGCCAGGACTCGATGTCACGCTTAGACACAGGTTGTCCTTAAATATAGGATACATTATACTATTTTAGTCCCAATTTGTCTAATCGTTAGGAAGGGACAAAGTGTGACTGTGTGTTTCCACCTCAGTCGGTACCCGTCGGTTACTGTCAGCCAATCACCCCTGTACATTCCAATTGATAAGTGTTCAATTAATTTTGTTAACAGTTCGTTGAGTAAACCTAAATTACTATTTTTGCAATTTACAGTTTGAAATAGATTGCAATATGTCTTTTGTAATTTTGCATTGTGTTGAATTTTTTCATCTCTTTTATTTTATAGTCTTGAATAGTAGGTCTAGTTTGAAAACTTTTGAAAATTAGTTTATTTTCTGAAAACACATGAAAAAGGGTCAGAAAGACCCGTCGGGCTTTCTAGTGTTAAGGTTTTAATATTAAACGTCTTTATTTTTAAAAGTGAAATCAATCGACATGGTTTTCAAAAATTCAAATAAAACAATTGATTTTAGAATTAACTGTTCTATTATCTCAGCCAGTCAACAGTATTTTGATTCAATTTTAGTAAATAATGTCCAATATCCGGTCAGTGTTAATGCAACAAATTATTTTGGAATTAACATTATGAATAATCTATCAGAAATTGATATTACATCAACTCCTTTGGTTGGTAACTTTGTTCTGCTAAACACAGAGTTTAAATTTGATGCTGATTTGAATGGGTTCGAAATATACGCGGCTAGTAATGGAACAATTGAAATTCGTGTAAGCTTTTACTCTTAGAACTTAACTCAAGTCCTCGATTTAAATTTGATTTTTTTAAGATTGTTTCTTTTGCTACTAAAATTCAAAACGACACTTATGCAAATTTATTGTGGAGATCATCAAAAATTCCAAGGTTTTCAATTGAACACACCTTTCAATTCTATTTAAATAAAGGCTCAAACAAGTTAAACAATCCGAATGTATTTACACGCATTCGAGCTGGTCAAATGATCATAATTTACACATCAGTACCAAATTTGTTGGCAATTGACCAATCCAATGATATCATTTACCCAGATTTTTACATGAATGACACCACTCTGTTTAAACTACATGTTAAAAATAACTGGAAATTCTATTTCAAATGTTTGATTGAACAAAGATATTTTCTAAGTTACTTTGAGTACTCTCAAGTTAATTATGTAAATCAAAGTGTTCATTATGAATATTTTAATCTAACAGCAACAATTAAAGGCGCTTCTATTTCACGAGTTTTCACTATATCAAATTGTAATAACCCCATTCCAAACCCTTCTTTAATGATCCAAAATTTAAGAAATTGTATTATTTAAGATCGATTTGTTGATATTGAATGTGACAATTCGAATAGAACAATTAACAATACACTTGAATGCAAAATTTTATTAATCTCACACAGTTTAGATTTCAAATTTAATCTTAGTCTTGGTGATTGCACTAACATGATTTTTACCAATCAAGGTAATTCCAATTGACGCTTTTTTTATACTTAGCTAAATAATTTGCTTTAAGATGGGATGATTAACAATGGATTTGGATTCTATAAGAATTTGCATTTTATTGATATGTCCATCAGTTCAATCAGTCATGTTCTTCTTACTAATACAGAATTTTTATTCGAATCACCTCTTATTGGATTCGAGTTTTACTCTTCAGATAATGGGAATTTCATGATCAATCTTTGGTCCCCAAACAACTGTCCTATATTACAATCATGCTCATCCATATTGTCTAGAAGCTTTTTTTTCTCTGGGACAAAACTCACATCATGGATCGTCAATGCTAATCAAGGATACAATCTAATATATTTGAACAGTTCATATTTGGTCAGACAAAAATCCTTCTTGTCCATTGAGTGTTTAACTTCGGCAAGGATCGTTTCAGTAAACAACACTGAGTCTCTTTACCCAGACATGATTATAAACGGAACAAGTCTGATAAAGTTTCCTAACAGAAAATTTATTTTCAAAGCCTTAATTGATTCGGCTTATTATTGCACAATTAGACCTTTGACTAAACAGTATGACTCACCAGGGAACTATTTCATTACTTCACTTGGTCTTAATAAAAGCTTTCAAGTCACAAATCATAAGAGTTTGGAATTCATTTTGAAAGGAATTAATGATCTAGAAATTGAATTTGATTTGATTTTGATGTCTCAAACGAGTCAAAGTAAAATTTACATTGATTATGGAAGTTGTGAAAATGAAACAATTTTATCAAATAGTCAACTTTTTATGAATCATTTTGGTCGTGGTTGGTCAAATACAAGTCTCCTTATGAACGGTTCAAGGATAATGGGAAATTCATTTTTGCTTCCAACAAACGAATTCAAATACGAAACGGATCTTTTAGGATTTGAAATATTTTCCCATAGACCAGGTCAAATTTCACTTGAGGTAAATTTAGAATTGAATTGTTTCGTGATATGAATTAAATTGAATTTTTTGTGTTTTAGTTTGTGACTTTTAGTGAATGTGGAATTTTGTTTCCTTGCTCGGTTTATTTTAACTCAAATCCAACGACACCAGTCATTAAAAGCAAGTCGAGAATTATAACTTTAAATCTTACCGAAGGAGTTCAAAAGTATCTTTTGAACGAACCGTTAAGAGTTTACAAAGGCTCTGTTCCAGTGTTAACTTATATCGATAATGTAAGTCTGGGCGTTGAGGTCAATCGAGATGGTTACTCGGATTTTGTGTTGACCAATTCGAATACCCATGTGAGACTAAACAATCAAACAAACTCTAGTTTCTTGATAAAATCTTTGATTCGTGATGGATACTTTTATAACAAGTTTCAAATTAAAAAAGAATATCCTTTGTTTTATATTTACAATTTGAAGATTAAGTTGGACTTTTCTTCAATTTTTTTGAATTCGACCATCGACATCAATCGTGGTAGGTTCGAATTAACTTTAATTCTTTCAATTTTGATCTTTTTATTTTTCTCTTTAGTTGAATCTAAAATGACGAGTCTTTCTTATTTGAACACTCAAACTGATTTCATTTCATATGGACTCACTTCAAATGGAACATGCCTTTCAAACTACATTAACACATTTGCACATGTTTGCAAACTAAGTAAGCTTTATGTATTAGGGTGATTCATCAGTTAGTTTCGATCAGGACGTAGAGAGCAATCCCAAGGTTAGTACTCGCGAATTATCAAGTAACCTTAGCACTTCACAGTCAACCATATTTCGTCACCTTAAGTTGATCCATAAAGTTAATAGACGCTTCACTTCAAGCAAAATAGCCTTCTTTGATCAACCGAAATCTTGGTTTGTTTCTTCAAGATAACGCAAAACCGCATACCGCGCGAAAAACTACGGGGAAATTTGAATATCTCCCTCATTCAACATATAGTCCAGATCTTTCGGTATAGATGAGTCATGTTAACCTATTTTCCAATATGTATACGCGTATACTCATTCAACAAACTAAAAATTTTTGGTAACAAAGGTTTCAAGTCTTCATTTTTTAAAGCTGATTTCTTGAAGCTTTGAAAAGCTTTTTTTTTAAAGTAGAGACGGCTTTTTCTGATACTGAAGTTGTTGGTTGAGCTATTGGTGTCGGCTGGTGTTGTTGACCGAGGTCTTATCGTGAAACCACCCGGTCACTTTTAAAAGGCTACTTAGCTTAACAATGGTTTCGATGAAATCAAATAAAGTTTTCGAGTCCTTGTTGATGCTGGTAAGAGGCTATACAATAAAATTTTTAGTTTGTTAATTATGTAAAGGCGAATCCAACTTGAATGAGTATTCTCTTATACAGGTCGAAAGATAGGTTAACATGACTCATCTGTATGTAGAATTTATTGTCGATTGAAGCGAAATGTTTTAAAATGACATATTTCTTTAAGGGTCGCTTAACTTCGGACCCCCTTGGCCAAAAAAAAAATTTTTGGACCCCCCATAAAATTTTGGCTAACCCTAGGTTTTCGGGTATTGAGAATAAGAAAATCGAGTCGAAAATCCAAAATTAAGATAGCGTGGTAATTTTGCATTGCGCGAATCTTACCGTTTAAATAAAAAACTTGAAAAAAACGCGAATTCTATGATTCTATGAATCACCCTAATAAATAAGAATAATTCGAAAAAAATACTAATTTTATTCATTAAAAAAATAGACTTGAATTTTTCGTCAAGCATTGACACCTCTTCGTTAGCGAATCTCTCAAATCCAACAAAATACTTTCGATATGAAATTATTAAAATAAACGTTAATTTAATTCTTAACTTTGTTCAACGGTACACTCTCAATAGATCTTGGACTATTTATAAAATGGATTTAAATGGTAATTTTAGTGATCCACCGTTAACACTAGTTGACAACCCAACAGTCAATTTCAGTCAGTTGATGATACCTAGTAATGCTTTAGAGTATGGTGTTTATAAACTTGTTCATTGGGTCTATGTCAAAATATTCACTGGCACTTTAGACATTGATAATGTCATTGAGCATGTGGTTAATAATTACATTCAAATAATTCCAAGCGGTATTGCTGTTTTTGTTTTGGAAAACGGCCTTGATTATCTTCGAATTGGTCGCAATCAAACTGTTGATTTAAACCCGTTGAAATACGCTTACGACATGGACTTTCTGGTAACTCCAAATTCTCTTGAATTCAAATACTATTGTTTTGTAATTTCAAACAATGAAACTGTTTTCGATTTGAAAAACTTTAACTTGACCGATCGTTTCGATCTTCTGACGACAAAAAACAAGGGTTTGGCTGAAGAATGTTTCAACAACTCTGATAAGTTAATGTTTGATTCAACTGGAAAAGTGTTCACAATTCAACGAAGCAGTCTGTTGCATAGACCAAACATGACCTATTTATTTGCAATAACCACAAATCACTTGGGAAAACCTTATCATCAATTTGTAAGAATCGAAATCCTCAACTTTCTAATGGTCCCAATCGTGTCAATAAAGTAAGTTCTCTAATTTATTGCTTTCAGTATCTAAAAATTTAAATGTTAAAGATGTCGGTTGCCTGACTACTGTAAACCATTTGGTAGACTCATCAAAATAAATCCGTCATATCAACTAGTACTTGAAAGTAGCTGTCGTGATGGGTGTTCGAATGTGATGAGAATGTTTTACATTCATCGTATTTACTTTCAGACACCGAACGACACCGCTTGGAATACTTTAAATGATTCTCTACTTAATGATTTTACCTACGATGAAAAAGAAAACGAGTTCACGATAACGAGTAAATTATTTGCAAAGTTTCCGGATATTATACTGTGGCGCGCTGAAGCTGAAATTATGACTTTTTCCGATGCAGAAACCTCTACAAGTGGTAACACATTCATGAATTTGAAAATAAATGAGAAACCTTACAACGGGACATGTAAAATCAATACAACTCAAGGCTTCGCTTTCTCCGATTTCTTTATGATCGAGTGTACCAATTGGACTGATAATGATGGCTTTGTAGTTCGATACGAATACTTTTCCAAGTACTCGGATGGATCAAGTCCATTGGCTATCAATTACAATAAAGACGGAGTCTTGGTCACTCAACTACCACAAGGCTTACCTACAGATTCATATAAACTATACATTTTTGTTCAAGTAATCGACGACTCTGATGCAATCACAGTCTTTGATATTCAAGATCCAGTTGAAGTTGAAGTTAAATCAGGGTTTGTAGAGGAGTTAACGAGTCAACTTTTAAATGATCCTTTGAATTCACCATTTTTGACCAATCTCAAAACCGCCAACTTACAAGAAGTGTCTAGAAACTTAATTTCAATGACCTCGTTGATGAATAATCAACTTTCAGATTCGTCGAGTTCAAATCAAAGCTTAATTGACATTAAATCAATAAAAGATGTTTTTATCGACATAGGTGCAAACTTGCATGTTTCTGATATTAGTTCAGTAAAGGTAATAGCTTCTGTTTTGTCTGTTTTGACTGAGAATCCTACAGAGATTACAAACTCGGCAGCTGATAAAGCTATGATGAAATCTCAAGAGCTATCACAAGCTTTGATAGAAATGTCGACAAAAAATGGTTTTGAATTTCTTAAACAAGCGGCAAATAATATTGTTGGCACAGCTGCTAGTACTCTTCTTGGTATCAACTCTCAAAATTCAACTAAATTAATAGAGGTCTTTCAAACTACATCTCAGATCCTAAACGATTTCATAAACATTTCGTCTCAACATTTGAGTCTGAATCAAGAGACACATATAAAATCAAACAGTATTGACTTGAAAGTGACTAGGCTAAACGCAAACAAACTCAACAACAAGAAAATAGAACTTGAAGATGGTGAACTCAAGTTACCTTTAATGAACGACCAAGGTGTTTTAATGTTGAAAAGTTTTTCAATCCCAGAGATTATAAACAACAAAGACGAAAGTCTTAAATCTTCACCTGTTGTGAGTCTAAGTTATTTCAGTCAAGAAAGCAAAGAGCTCGAAGTGAAGAATAATGAGGACAATGTGTTTAAGATTAAAATAAAAAGAGACATGTCAAAAATGAGTGTGCCAGAATTTAAACAATTCAACGCTTCGGTCTTTAATTCGAGCAATTTGACTTCAATTGAACATGCAGTGTACTTACAAACAAACGTAAGCAATCGAAATTCATCGATTCACATTCAAATAAAGCCATCAAATGAAACAATTTACATTGTGTTAATAAAGTTCAATGAAATGCCGAGTTTTTCAAAGAAAGTTTATGATTTGGTTCAAATTGTTTGTGGGGATGACTTGATTTATGATGGATACGAGAATTTTTATCAGATCGCCTCGAACATGTCCACAACCAGCAAGTACTTGACCACTAACTCTGTTGGAATTGGTATCAAAGAGTTAAGTGCTAATTTTACTGAAAAGTTTTGTTCGAATTCATCGATTCGATATGAACTTCCTCTTGACTTGGATTCAATGAGCTTTGAAAATGACTTTTCGTATCGTGTCTTTGCAACTGGTTGTTATTACATGAACCCTAAAACAGGTGAATGGATTTCAGATGGAATGGAAGTTGACATTGAAGAGACTAATTTTGAATACACTGTTTGTCGATCGACTCATTTAACAGAGTTTGCTGGAGGATTCTTGGTTTTACCAACAGAAATTAATTTTGCTGAGGTATTCGCAAACTCATCATTCGATAAGAACCCAACAATTTACACAACTGTAATTGTTCTTTGTTCTCTTTATCTAATCGCAGCTGCCTTGTGTATTTACATGGACAGACTTGACAAAAATAAATGTAAAATCTACGTGTTAAAAGAGAATGATTCAGATTGGAATTACTTTTATGAGATAAACGTGTTCACTGGTTCAAGAAAAGAGGCTGGTACAAAGTCAAACGTTTTTATGCACTTTTTTGGGACTCAATTTGATTCATCATTGAGAGAAATGAAAACAATAGAAGAAAAAGAAAACGAGTGTTTGTTTAAACGAAGTGGCGTTGATACATTTATAATGTCAGTTAAGAGACCTTTAGGTGATTTATTCATGTGTCGAGTGTTTCATGATAGTTCTGGTAAGAGTCGCCAAGATTCATCTTGGTTTTTGAGACACCTTATTGTAACTGATTTGCAAACAAACGAAAAATTCATTTTTATTTGCGAAAAGTGGTTAGCAGTTGAAAAAGGCGATGGTCTAATTGACAGAAATTTGAGCTTGGCAGGTGAACAAGAGATGAAAAAGTTTAGTTATCTCTTTAAAAGACAAACAAAAGACAAATTGAGTGATGGTCATTTGTGGTTCTCAATTGTAGCTAGACCAACACTAAGCTCTTTCACTCGTCTTGATCGACTCACTTGTGGGTTTGTTCTTTTGTTCATAAGCATGTTGGCTAATATACTATATTATGATGTTGATAAGACCCCAAAGACTGGTGGTCTGAGTATAGGTCCACTTTCATTAAGCCCTCAACAAATTGGAATCGGAATCATGTCTAATTTGATTTGTTTTCCGCCAAGTTTTATTTTAATTCAATTGTTCAGAAGATCCAAAGCGAGAAAAACAAGAGCAGATAAACTTAAAGAAACAATCAAAAAGGCCGAAAAGGGAAACAAATATCTCTATCAAGATGAAAAAGATGACAAACCTAAGAAATCTAGAAATAAAAAGAAATTAGAGTTTCCTTGGTGGTGTAAAATAGTCGCTTATTTATTATCACTCTCTTTTGCTGGCGTTTCATTGTTCTTTACAATTGTAAAAGGTATTTCGTTTGGAGATGAAAAAGTATCAAAATGGCTGTCTTCCTTTTTGGTGTCAATTTTTACTTCATTTTTGTTGACTCAACCAATTCAAGTAGCTGTAGTTACATTCTTGCTTGTTTTAATATTCAGAAAAGCGGACAGTTTTACTAATTTTGATGATTCAATTAAACGAGAATCAGACTCCACAACAAACGATCAATCAGAGACCAATCAGCTTACAGGTCAAGAAGACATAAATGAAGAAAATCTAATAGAAATACGAGAAAAATTCGCACGAGACAAAAAAGTCAAAAGTATGATAAGAGAAATAATTTGTTATTCAATTTTCCTCGTCATTTTGTTCATGGTCTCTTTTTCAAACAAAGACATGAATTCGTTCAATTATCAGCATAACGTTAGAAAACTATTTGGAATAAGTAATCAAGATAATAGCTTGGATAAAGTTGTTCGAGTTCATGATGTTTATAAATGGATAAAAGATAATTTTGTCCCATCTATAGCAACAAACCCAAGTGACATAAAACAAAAGAATTTATTGAGTGATCAAGTCTCGTATTTGATAGGTTATCCGTTGATACGACAACTTAGAGTTGAAAAAGAGACTTGTAAAGGTCACATGTGCTACCAAGATTATAGTGTGTGGAATCAAGACAAAGGTACTTATGGTCTAAAATGGGATCTCAACACCACATCAAACGACATCAAGTATGGAAAATATTTTAATTCGTTTAAATACATTAGCTCAGACGACTTGGAAACGTATCCCTATTTTGGGACATATTCGAGTTATTTTGGAGGAGGGTATGTTTATAATGTGTTCATGAACAATCATTCCTCTGAAGAAATAAACATAGATTTGGACAATTTAGAGAGACTCGAATGGATTGATGCTCAAACAAGAGCTTTATTCATAGAATTTTCGATTTATAATGTCAACTTGAACTTGTTTGTTTATTGTACCATTTTGTTTGAGTTCTTACCAACTGGTAACATTCTTAAATCAGTTCGTTTTGAGCCTGTAGTTTTGTATGAAGTTGAAAATTCAGTTAAATTAATGATCACTGCCTTCAACATTATTTTCATGATATTCATTACTTTTTTTATGGTCAAAGAGGTGAGGTCAATTATGAAGACTCGTCGCGAATATTTCAAACAAGTTTGGAATTACATTGAATGGACAATATTCGTTTTTTCATGGGCTACTTTGGCAATCTTTGTGTACAGACAATACGCCAAAGATGACTTGTTCAAAAAGATAAAATCAAACAATTCGGTGATTAAACTTCAACTATTGAGTTATTGGAATGATGTGTTGGGAATGTTGTTGGGTTTTTTGAGCTTTTTTGGCACCCTAAAATTTTTAAAGCTTCTTCGCACAAATCGACACATTGGATTCTTTATAAGAACATTGAGATCATGTTTAGGAGATTTGGTTCAATTTTCGATAATTTTTATAATCTTTTGGGGCGCTTTCGCTCAATTGATTTACTTAATCGAGAATGACAAATCATCCAATTTTTCAACTATTGTCGCTACATTTGAAACAACATTCGGAATGATTTTAAGTAAATTGCCAAGTTCAATTTACGAGGGTCAAAATGGTTTGATGAAAATAATAATCTGTTTGTTCTTTTATTTGATGGTCGTGTTCATTCTAGTCAACATGTTTATCACTTTGATAACAGAAAGCTTTGATGAGATTCGCAAAGACGAAAAGAACATGGAAAATAATTCAATGATGTACCAATTTTTCAAAGATAAATTCGATAATGTAAAAGTAATTTTAGATTCAAAAGAATCAAAAAAAGAAAATCCAGTAATCCAAAATGAGTATAATAATGACCCTATTGTGACTTTTAGAAATAATGTTTCTAAATTAATAGACAAAATTGAAAATTTTGATACCGAAAATTAATTTTATTTTATTTATTTATTCAAACTTATTTTATCTGATGGAAAAAATTAATATTTAAACTTAACGTTTTTACGTTTTTTTAATTCTAATAAAATATTTTGCATTCTATATCTTTAAATGTCTTAGACTTAAGCCATACCATTGAGCTTTAAAATGTAAAAAGACACGCTCATTTCCTAGTATACACATAACACATCCTAGTTACGAAGTTAAGTATTCTCCTTCGGGTTAATACGCTTGGTTTGTGGTTCCAAGCTAAGTCTAAATAGTCGTCGAGTTCGCAGTCTCTTTGACTCGGATGAGTGACACTGTTTATGATGAACGTCCCACAGTAACTATGAGTCGTAACCATGCCATGGCCGGTCCCAAGCCCGGATGAGAAAATGGGAGGGAGGCTCAAAAATCATGAACATCCCACTATAACTAGTCGTAACCCTCCATTTTGAGATTCCCATTTTTATTATATCTTATCACGTTGTCTAATCACATTCACTCCTAAAAAATATCTAACGACAAAACGTGTTTGTTTAATGTTTCAATCTCATAACATAAATATTGACTGATTTAAACATTCTCGAATCCTTATCAATGTCTAAAGATATATAATAACCTAAATTTTATGATTACAAACAAAAAATTGATACTTGTTGTTTTGTTCACATACACCCACTTTTAAATCATTATAAAACCACATTTTAACTCAAAATTTTACTGTTTTAAAAAAATGAAACCATTTTTATTTATAACGCTTTTAGTTTCATTCGTGCAAGCTCAACGTCCACAAGGTTGGCCATTTGACTCGGACCCATCTGAACCAACAGACACATTACCTGTTGACCAATCATTATTTTCATCAAACATTCCAGACTCAGTTGTCAAAAATTTTTCCCCTCTAGTCTATTTACACTCTGACGAACAATTTTTTCCTTCCGATGTGCCTTTTTTTTTAAACAATGTCGACATTGCACCGGACTATATGACAACTAAAGAACCACTCGAATGTGAATCATGCACAAATTTAGAATTTTTTAAAGGCTCAAATCCGGCTTTGGACCCAAACAAAACCCCAGTTTATGCCTTAGTCGTAAACAAACCCGAAAATATAGTCGATGTATATTACTTTTATTTCTACCCTTTTAACCAAGGCAAACGTGTCTGTGTTGGTCTTAAAGTCAACAACGTCTGTCTCGGATACTACTCATGGTTCGGTAACCATATTGGAGATTGGGAACATGTTTCTGTTCGTTTTCAAAATGGTAAACCATCACGTGTTTATTACAGTGCACATAGCTTTGGCACTGAAGTTGCTTGGACAGACACGACTGTACACTCCGAATTTCCATCACATCCAATCGCTTACTGTTCCGATGGCTCACACGGTTGCTACCCAACCAAACAAGACAATGTTTACAACACAATCCCAAATGGAGAGTCTCTAGTCGATAAAATGAATAACGGAATTTTATGGAGAACTTGGGAGAACGTTATAATCCTAAGAGTTAATTCCCAAAAAAAATGTTGTTTTGATGAAAATGGACGTTTTTTAAGCGATGTTATAATCCAAGACGGGTTCAATTGGATCGAATACAGCGGTAAATGGGGTAACAAAGGAGGCTCGACTTGTTTATTTGGTCAATGTGTCTTAGAAGGTGGACCAAGTGGTATGTTCAAAAAAGGGTTTATTTTTAACACAAATTTAAATTAGTTTCAATAAATTTTTAATCAAATTTTTCAATTCTCAGTTGACTTTTTTTACTTTTGTTTAAACATAAAAACCCTATAAGGACTATAAACACCAAAGTTGATACCATTCCGACAAAAACAAATGTTAAATTTATTTGTTTTTGTTTTAAAAATCTTACAATTGTATCAATTGTTTGATCGAACCAACTCTTTTCAATTGGGACTCTCTCTCGTTTTACATTCTTGTACCATGATGTACTGAACGAAATTAAACTTTCAACATCATACTTTCCAATTTCATATCTATACATCCCACCTTGACGAAAACTAAAAAAAAAATCATAATCACGTGACCAAAGGTTCTAGATAAATGACTTACAAGTAAAAAGTCGGTGAGTTCATAATGTTAAATCGTTGTTTCAAATGAGGGTTTTGGTCGATATCGACATACGAAAATATAACTCGATTATCCGGTCTTAAAGAAGCTTGTTCCCAAGTTGGTTCTATTAAAAGCGTCACTTTACAGTCTGTCTTATGACTTGAAAAAACAAAGTTAGATCAAGGATTGACGTTAGGGTTACTTACAATAAGACGAACCAATCACCAGTGGTAGCTCCAGTTGATGCTTGAGTATCATGTTCAAAATTAGAATCGGCCAAATCGACTGTTTTTTTATCCTTATGCATCTCGGTCCAGTCGATCAATTTTTCAAGTTCAAGGTCTTGTTTGTAAATCACGTGACGTGAATCACGAAAAAATATTATTTGCGGTGATCGAATAATTGAGAATTTACTCATAAATTTATCGTCTTTGATCGAATGGATTTTGATAGAGAGGCCTTCGTTTGAGTTTAAAGTCTCTATATGGTTTTTAAACTCGTTCAAAGTGTTAACTTTAGCCTTGTCCAGTTCGTTCGACCCAACTTAAAAATTAAATAATGTAAACCGATGAAACCAAAATCAATAAAAAACACTTACGAGTGACTAAAATTACGTGACGATTTTTATTTAGGTACTCAGGGTCATAGCTAATGGTAGTCAAGTCAAGTGTCAAACTTCCAATCAGAGTTTTAATCAAAATAGTTAAGATAAAAAATTTGAACATTTTTCTGAAAAAAAAAATTTAAAAAAAAAAATTTTTTTTGATTTTTTATTTCAAAAACGTGGCAATGAGTTTTTTGATTGATTATAGAGAGAAACATATTTTTTTTTTTTAATATTTTATTCGAATCAAATGAGGACTAAAAAAAATCAACAAGAACTTAATTAAAACCAAAAAAACCTTTAATGAAGCCTTTGACACCAGCTTGGGATGTTTGAGCTTGTTGTTTTTGTTCGATTTTATCGTCTAAATTGGGTAAGTCTAAATGGTTTAGTGCCAAGTCAAAGAACAATGGTTTACATTGAACCGGTTCGAAGTTAAGAGTCAAACGAGTGACATTAGGTGTCGTAGTTGTCAATGTTGAATCTTCTAAATAAATATCCAAACGGTCTGTTAGAGGAATTTTTTCCAATTTTTCACGATTTTGTTCTTGTTCTTTCGAACTTAAATCGTCAAATTTATCTTCCAATAACGCTTCGGTTTGTAATTTGTATTTAAATTGTTCCAAATCGACTCTTAATTTTTCCAAATTCTTTTTCATATCAACGAGTTTTAACTCTGTTTTACGTAATTCTTTAAACGACTTGTCCAATTGTTTGAGATACAAATCGACTTTGAAACAAAATCCAATCGATTCTTTGTATTTCTTATTAGCTAGATAGAATGCGCTGATAAAGTATGCTCGGAATGTTTTGTGATAGAGTAAAGTTAGTTCTGAATCACTTTGGTATTCTTGATCGTACAAAAGTCCAGGCAACTGAGCCATATCGGTATAATTTTGGATTATAATATCGTATAAACGAACAATGTCTTGTGGTTTAACATTTTTGATTTTGTTGCCATCTTCTTGTTGGTTAGTACCCTCGAGTTGGGATTTATATAAATCAACCATTAGTAAGTTACGTTCGATTGTTTTGTTTATACGAGTCCATGATAAGTATGAGAATAAAAGTAATAAGTTGGATGGTTTATCGTCTGGTTGAAGTGTAGCGCCTTTTTGAATTGTTTGAAAGTGCTTTTTTAAAAAAAAACAAAAAAAATGTTAAGTTAGTTTTGAAATTTATTTGTTTCACGTTCAAAATAAATTTTGACATTTTTTAAAGTTTATTTTTAAAAATAATTATGGACGATGAAATAAAAATGTTAAATGTTGAATAATACAAATTGGAAATTTATCTCATTCAATTAACAAGTATCTACGGTGCTTAGAATGCTGGTTTAACAATCGAAGACTGAAAGTGCACATTTTATCCCTCACAGTAAAGGTAAAACTAGCTTCAAATGCTTTTTTTAGAGAACCGAAACTGAGGGTCTAGAACTGTTTTTCACCCATAGGCAGCCTTATGGGGGATTAAGGTACGATTATACAACAAATTGATCAATTACACTTGCGAAAAAACTTATTCAGGCACTGGTTTAGATCCTCTTTTCAGCTTGATTAACCAAATCAACTATTTTATCGAGACTTGAGCTATGTATCTAAACATTTTAAGAGTACTTTGCCACAAAAGGTGGAAACTTAACGAATCGACTCTAATACAACATTATGCAAAATTACAAAAGACATATTGCAATCTATTTCAAACTGTAAATTGCAAAAATAGTTAAGTTTACGTTAACGAACTGTTAAAAAAATTAATTGAACACTTATCAATTGGAATGTATTAAAATTAATATAACGTAAAAGCTCGAGTTTTAGGACATGTCGCAAATAGTGAACCCAGAAAAAAGCTTCTATCATTTTACATGGATAAACCATGTCGTATATAAAGGATATCCCTTATTTGCGACATGTCCTATAACTCAAGCTTTTACGTAATTGAATTATTATCTATGGTCGTTTGGTATACAAAAAAATGCAAAACATCAAGTTGATTCCAAGTTTTCATGGAAACCCAAAGATACTAATATATATTTTTGTAAAATGGACAACAAGAGACAATGGAACAGTTTACTGAAAATGTATTCGTCAATATAAAGATTGATGCAAGGCGAGTTTGACAACCAGAAGTGTCAATACAGACATTATTTCAAGCAATCAGCAGCACAATGCTCATCAGAAATTCACCGACCTCGATACCCGTCTATATGAATGTCTCGACACAGTAACCAGTCCAAAACGAGTATTTCTTTATGGGAAGTATTTACCGGGACGAGATAAACAAAGTAGTACTATCTTATAAAACAAAATAATTTGGAATTGTATCTTGAAATATTTTTGACATAATTTTTCAATATTTTCCCTATTCTGATTGGGCAGTATCAACCAACGAAATTTCTTCTAATAAATTAAAAATAGAGCATATTAAAAATAGGAAATTTAATGAATAGAGCCAAGCGTTAGCTTTCATACGAGTCAAAAACATTGAAGTTTTCGATGTTTATTCTTTCTAAGACAGGGTAGATGATAACAAGGTACGGCATGTAACGACCTTCTATATAAAATCTTGATGAAAATTCCTCATATACCGTAAACTCTTGCCTATAACTCTAATGGCGAGTGATTGAAAATTCCCATTCATCTCCATTAGAGTTATAGGCAAGAGTTTACGGTACGGATAATGGATAATTAATAGGCGATTTCAGGCCCCGTTACCTTTTTGATCTTCACTAGTACGGGTTCTAGAACCGTGGCTGAAAATATCAAAAAAAATTCAATTTAGAATAGTTACCGGATCGAGTTTAAGTTCATCTCTAACAATTTGAATAGTATCAACCGACTCCTTTAGAATATTCTCATAAATTTCCATTTTAGCATCAAAACTAATGGATGTTTGCAATTGTTTTTCATACTCTTGTACATTTGATAAAAACAAACGAATTTTTTCATTTTTAATTTGTAAATGAACTTTATTTCTCCATTCGACTTCAGAAAATGTTATAACTTGTTTCTCTTTTGTTTGAGATATCAACGAGTCAATGTTCTCTGAAAGCTCTGTGCCAAAAGTCGATTTAAATTTAAGATCCATAAGATCTTTTTGAGCGTTTTTATCACCAAGTTTGTAATTACAATATCTCAAGTTGGGTTCAATTTCTTCACATTTTTGAACATAATAAACTTGAGAATCATCGCCTTTTAGTGCCAATGACAACTTTTCATAAATATTTTTGGCTATTATAAAATTCTCCAATGACTCTTTCCACTTTTGGGTCTCAAAATTAAACTGTCCATGAATCAATGCCTGATAGCCTTGGGCTTCTAGTTTAGTACGAGCATCGCATTTATGAGACTGACTCAATTTTTCCAAAATATTTGCGTGTTTGATTGATTTTCTCAAACGATTTAATAAATGAAACTTTTTTCTCGGCTCAGTGTTTGACTCTTGTTTCAATTGCATTGCATACGCCCACGCTCTTTCCGCTTGGAATAAAGGGATTAACAAAATTTTCGAATCGGTCAAATCCTCTTCGGTAATATCACGTTTTTGAAAACGTTTAACACCACATTGTACATGAAGGGTCTTGCGGATACGGCGAACACGACGGGAACAGTATGACCGGTATCGTTGATAGTCCATGTGACGTAGACCATGTTGTTGTTGCGATTCTTTGATTATTTGAAGAGCTTCAAGAGTGAGCGTTGATGAAATTAAAGGTTCACTTGAAGCTGTTTCGGAAACTATTGTTTCACTTGTTTCGGTTGAATTTTGAGGCATTTTTTAAAATATCTAAAAATAACACGATGCAGAATAAAAAGAAATTAGATGACGATGACATTTTTGTTAAGATTTGAAAAATTTTTTTTTTTCAAAATATTCAAGTTTGATGACTTGTAGTGAAATGAAAGAATTATTATAAGAGGAAAATATAAATGTGCACATTAAAGTTGTTTTAATCTCAAATTTTTATTTTATTATTTACATCTTTTGTCTTAAAAACATGGCGCTTGAGGGACTAAAAACCAAAAATGTCCTTAAAATATTCATTCAATTTTCCAAACGTGACTTCTTAAATGCTTGGCCGGTGCCGACATACAAAGGATTTTACACATAAAACCGTTCTAGTATTTTCAAATCTTATTGTTTTATTCAAAATTGAAGAGAACCATATCATTTTGTAGATCTCACTTATAGCTTTCTTTTGAAAGTGGTGGGTGCGTCGTACTTTTACAGGGGTTGCTTGAGAATCCATTATGACCCTGAATTGAATAATTAATTTTTCAGCCCAAATACCTGCACTAGGAGTCCTAATGGGGTATAATTTTGAAGCTGGTGATTTACTCTACCTGGCATGAAAATAATTTTTTTAATTGATCGCTTCGTTTAAAAGTTGCACCCGGGTGCGTGTTTCAAATGCGTCTAATCTTTTCAATTCGATATGGGTACCAGTGTCAATGCAAGATTTTTAGCTTTCAGTATATATATTCAAATTAATGACAGCTTTTTTCAATCATGAGTACTTGAATGTTTAAATATAGCAGATTGACATTTGGCTGTGAAAAGTCGGGTTGTATACAATTTTGATGTACTTTACATGATTGGTCTTTGGCTTTGCAATATAAAAAAACCTACCCCTCTGGCACATCTACTCCCTTAGATGAATCCAACGCAATGATATTAAAGAAATTCAAGATTCTTAAGTTCCATCTGAATTTCACTTTTTTGACTTGAAAATTGTAATCTACGTCCTTTGAAGCCTTAAGTTTGATTTTTATCTTTGCAAAAGAAAATTTCAGCCCTATCTCATAGAATTTTGCAGCCAGACGTTAAAATTCTTTATTTAAACATTTTAGTACACATGATAGGAATAAGTTGTAATTGATTTTGAGGCATGGTCTGAAAGCTAAAAAGCTACCATTGACACTGGGACCATTATCGATGGGAAAAGAATTTCCGTAAAGCTATAATTAGTTTTAAACGGTAAAAAAAATGGAATTTTTCGGAAAATTACATTAAAAGAATCCCTAATGAAAGTTGACATTAATTTGAAAATTAAACAGTGAACTCCTCTATTTTACTCAAATACATTAACTAGAGATTCTTAGCTTTCAGTTGATATATCATAATCAACCTTTTAACTTTCAAAAAATATTCTCTTTAATGATTTAGTACAGTACATACTAAAACTAACTTGTACGTTTTCTTTCCTTTCCTCTTCCTTTCCCCTTCCTTTCCCCTTCCTTTCCCCTTCCTTTCCCCTTCCTTTCCCCTTCCTTTCCCCTTCCTTTCCTCTTCCTCAACCTTTTCCTTTCCTTTCCTCACTTGTTTTCTTTTCCTTTCCTGAGTTTTCCTCACGAATAAATTATCTAAATTATTCATGCAATAAAACGCAATTTTCAAATTTTTATTTAGTACATGCATTAAAAAAAAAAAATTGATGGACATTTTTGAACTTTTATGAACTTTTTAACGTATTATTTTAAAAATTATTTTCTTCACAGGAAATGAGAGGAAAGGAAGAGTTGAAGAAGAGGAAAGGAAAGGAAGAGGTAAGGAAGAAGTGAGGAAGGGGAAAGGAAGAGGAAAGGAAGAAGTGAGGAAGAAGAAAGGAAGGGGAAAGGAATAAATTGCGTACAAGTTAGTTTTAGTATGTACTGTAGCACACCTTTGCATATGGATGTGATCTCTTTTTCTGTCTAAACCTACTTTTGTAACAAACATATTTAAGCTAAATCTGACCACAATTTTGGTTTTCTGAAGGTCGAAGACCCCAAAAATCACCTTACTTTTACAAGCTTAACTTTAATTTTTACAATTGACATAGGGTGTATCATTTTGCTGTTTTTACGGTTTATTAAGGGTTTAACCACATATCGATAATAAAAGAACCACATTTCCAAATAGATCTTTTCATTATCTATCCGAAAATGACATCAGTTTTTAGGTGTATCTGGAATGTTAGAGGGGTGTTTTTTCAAAGGATACCAAAAAATGAAGATCATTGATAAAGATTTAATTTTTATATAATAAATAAATTTCCTAAAATTTTTAGCATTTCCTAAATTTAACTGTTTGCTCGGTAAATATCGGGTTTGTAGTTGGACAAAATTTAGAAGTTGTTTGATCATCTCCATTCAAAACTTGAATATATTTAAAACTCCATTTATCATCATACATCCATCCAGTTATAAAATTCGAAGTCTTTTTATAATAGACATAGACATTTAGAACCGGGTTAACCAACGGTTGGGTCAATGTAATCAAACGTGTTTCAATTGAGTCCGGTTTAAAAGTAGCATCAGTTTCATCAAATATTTCAATTGAACTCACTTCAGAGACAGTCTCAAAATAAATTGTAAATTTTCCTCTTGCTTGTACCAAATTACTTTCATCTTTACTACTTGATACAAACGTTGTCAAATGATTTTGTTTACACATTTTTTCAAGATTATAAGGAGTTTGAGTGTTCAAGTATAATTGACCAATATCGTTTGTACTTGTTGAAAAGTAGCCCATTCGATTACACCCCTTTGTACATTTTAAACAATTACCTTTTTCAAAATCATCTTTTGAACCACAAGGATACGCTGTGTATTTACACGATTTGGATTTTATAGAATCAATGTAATAGTACACAGCGGCTTGATGACTACAAGCAATCGAACTATCAATTTCAGGAATTTCTAAAGAACTTACACTACTGAATATAATTTCGATTAATTTGTTTGGAATAGCGGTACAGTCTGGTTGATTCTTACCACCGTTTGGATAATAATCAGCATGACCTAATGGTTGCATTAAGCCTAGACCTAGTAATAAATTAGCAGTGCCATCAGTATGAATAGCTTCGACAAAAACAGCATCACTAGGGTCTAGTCTAACTTTAGTATCAGTGTTTTCAAAATAAAGACCAGCTGGGTCAAGACCAGTTATCCGACCTAGACCTTGGATACGTTCACCAGCGTATCCAGCTGTATGTGCTCCTAAACTATGACCGATCATATGAAAATCCGAAGCACGAACACCTTTGTCTCTGATTAAAGCATTAACTAGTCGAGCTATTTCGGCACCGACTACTTGAGTATTAGCAGTGGCTTGTGTGTACGGTAGACCATTACCTTTACTCCAATCGACCCCAATTATATTAACATTATCGTTTTTTAAGATAGCATCGATCATATCAGCGACCCATTTGTTTAAACCTTTATGCAAAAAGCCGTGGATTATAATTTTTGTTTTTAAAGATGGGTCAAAGTATTGTCCTAGACTTGTGTGGCTTATGAGCTCGTTTGAGACACCAAGACGTTTATTGAATAAATAAAATTTGACTGAAATTTTGTCTGGATTTTCTGGTAGAAGAGCAAAAGGTCGTTGTAATGAACCACTGAAAGGAGCTGAGTCTGTGAAACAACCAAGTCCGTCATAGCAAACGTCCTTACAGTTTACTCGAATAAATAAAGAGACTAAAATTAAGATTATTTGATTCATTTTTTTATAAAAATTTATAAAATTTTTTTTTATTTAAAATGAATCTTATCTAACATTTGAGCTTAACAAATTGAATTGTTTGATTAGGAATGATATTGAATTTCGTTCAAGGATTGGTATGAGACACAAAACACATTTTTACATAAAAACAAACACCTTCGCATTAGGTTACGAATAGAAACCGAATAATTAAGATTCATAAACCTCGATTGAATGAAGGCAGTGTAGAGGGATCCCAACTTAAATGACATAGCAAGAGTTGGTGTTAGTTTATCGTTAGTATATAGGTTAAATAATTACATATATGATATTTATGATACCAATTTTGAAAGAGCGTAAAATTTTACAAATACCAATTCAATTTTTGTGTTAAAGAATATTTCAATAATTCTATTTTTTGGGCTAATAATTAAAAAAAATGGACTATTTTTTTAGTTTTTTTCACATCTAGTCACATGAATGCCCCAAAAAATATATTTCTATACTCATCAGTTTGTAGAGCAAGAAATTTGGCACAAAATTATGTACATAAGTAATCCATGCCGAACTTTTGGCATCAATGGAAGATAGTGCTCCTTCAAAACGTACTGTCAAACCCGAGGATATCTATACATTATATTGAAGCTGAGACAGACTTGAGTTATGGAACAATTGAACGGATTTTGCACGACCATCTAAATTTACGTTGGATCCCTCGTTAATTGAACGAGAATAAACAAAAAAAAGGGTTGAGAATTCTAGCAAAATTTTAGACTTTTTAGAGACCCAGAGATGAGATTTAGTTACATGAGACGAGTCTTGGATTTACCACCGTAAATTTGGGAACAAAGCATCGAATTCGAGCTGGGTTCCAAAGAGCCGAAGTCCGCAAACTACAGTAAAACGCAACTAATTTAAGCCGAAATCTGGTGTGTGTTTTTAGAAAAACAACAGAACCTGTTTTAGTACATGTAGTTCCTAGGGACAGTCTATAAATAACACCCTTTATAGACTGTCCCGTAACAACTACATGTCCTAATTGAAAATGTCTTAGATCCTCTTATGAGACCTTAAAATTGCAAGTGAAGAACTCTTGGAATCCAAAATTACAGAGATGCTAAATTCGATCCCTAAAGAGGAGTTTCAAAGGCCCTTTAAAAAGTGGACTGAGCGGATGAAACTTTGCATAGAGAATCAAAGCAACTACTTGGAACACCTAATGCGGCATTCAAACCAGAGTTTGCAAATATAAAAGCAATGCATTCCTATACAAGCCATTACGGTAGTTGATTTTTTTTTTAATTTTAAGAAATGGTAAATATTTTTTATTTTTTCAACTTTGAAAAGCCGTAACCATGCCTTGGCCAGTCTCAAGCCTGAATGTGAAAATGGGAGGGCGGCGATGTTGCTGTCATTCTAACACAATTCTATATGTGCTGTATTACAGGTACGTGGATCTACGGATTGCATTCGATTTTCGTTGTATTGGGGTTCCGCTGGCTTTGACCATCACTAAGTATGATGGTGAACGGGGACAAGAACTTGTTTTACACCAGACCCATTTAGTATTAGCTCTAGTGACAAAGTTAAGTATCCTCCTCATGGAGAATACGCTTGGTTTGTGGTTCCAAGCTAAGTCTAAATAGTCGTCGAGTTCGCAGTCTCTTTGACTCGGATGAGTGACACTGTTTATGATGAACGTCCCACAGTAACTATGAGTCGTAACCATGCCATGGCCGGTTCCAAGCCCGGATGAGAAAATGGGAGGACGACTAATCAGTTTCAAAAATGTTACTATAATGAGATTTGTTAACTAAAATTTGGTCACCATAAAAAAAACATCTTAATATTATAATTATAAAAATAATGAAACTCATGCAATTATGCATGTAACGAAAAACGTAAAATAGAAAAAAAAACCAACTTGCAATAATTTCAACAAAATCTAATACATATTTTCGATTTAATATTTTACATTCGAAAAAAAATAAGAAAAAAAATCATAATTTTCTAAATCCTCTCTATCTAAACCCCCCTTCCAAAACAAAAAAAAATTCTTAAAATATTCGATTTTTAAAGTTTTAGAAACAAACCTTTCCTAAATGAATGATTTACTAACTTCTCAATTGACCGTACCATTTGCTAACGAAAAGCATGCTAAAATAGTCTATGATACTTTAAGAGTCGATCAAGAGCCAAGAAAACAATTAATTAAACGCAATTTAAAACTCGATCAAAATAAAATACACTTTAAATTCGAGGCTAAAGAGTCACGAATTTTACGTGTAAGTCTACAATCAATTTTTGAACACATTAACTCTATTTTAAACACAATTCAATTATTCGAACTCGATTAGAAAAATAAATTTTTTTTTTGTTTAACCCCTTTTTTTATTATGTTTTCAAATTACACTTCTTTAAAAGACCAAATTCAAAAAGAAATCGAAAATCAAAAATCAGTTTTAAATAAATTTCCGGAACATATATCACGACCTATAACACAATCATGCTCAAAATATCTGGCACAATTTACATCGTTTCAACTTCCGTTCAAAGACCCACCGGAAAATTTTCATTCCGATTTTATAAGTTTAGAAACTCCGGAACAGGTAAACTGGATTTTGGAGAACCTCATGTACGGTCTTCAACTATCCCACGAGTATCAAGACATCATAAAAGACTGTTGGAATGTTTATCATGATTGGTTGAGTATACTTCTTGACGAGCATAAGTTGTTTTTACCTCAACCAATCCGGGACAATCCCGTTTATTATTCGAAAAAAATGTTATGGCATTTGTATCATTTATTTGTACCTCGGGTTAACTCTCAACCCCCGACTAAACACATTATGATGTGTCATGGTGTGCTTGTTCTAATCGAAAACATTGCTAAAGACTCGAAGATTCTTAATCGAGATCTTTGGGAAGAGTTGTTAAAATTCTTTCTTGCAATTAACAACGCAGTACTAGCACCTCCGTTTCAAAAAGAAGACTTTGGTGACATATTAAGCACTCGAATAATCGCAACGCTATTCGAGATTTGGCTCATAGCGTGTCATAAAGTCTTCCCAAGTCCGAGTTTATGGAAAACATTTCAAGAATTATGTTCAAACTGGCGGCATCATTTGAGTCTCGTAACCGAATGGAATCGAGTATGTAACGCATTAACATGTCGTGTACTTGAAATATTTCAAACCCCCGAGTTGAAACGACCCTCAAACCCGGCAATCTTAAACGACACAAACGTCGCTTATGACATACAAAACATTATTCATTCAATGAATCGTGAACAAGTAGTTCAATCTTGGTTTCGTTTCTTGCACATCATAGGCCGTCCATCGGACTTTATGGAGACTTTAGCGATCATCAAAAACCTCGATCGAAAGTTAACCCTAGACGCACCGAGTCCAATCACCACCCAAAACATAAAAAAACTCCCACAAATTCATCTAGAATTCCTTAAATCTGTGTCCAAACTCATTGATTTGTATCTAAAAAACCCGGTTCGTTCTTGTACTGTTAACAGTTTATTGGACTTATTCGGTGTTTGGTTGTTCGAGAGTCTCCAAGTGATCAAACCTGAGTTCGTACTCGGTCAAGCCGAGGCATACGGATGTCTCAGTAAAATATTTTGTTCACTCAAAACATGTGAACAAGTCGATTTAGAATACCTATCCCGTTTCTATTCGGTGCTTTTAACCGGGTTGAAACCAACAGTTAACGACGAAATGGAGAATTGTGAAATCTTGTTTAGTATCTTAACAAACTGTAGTGGAATCTTTCGCATCGATTTAAAAGGCTCGGTGGTGTTATTAGGACCATTTTTGACGGCTATACAAGGTGTCTTTCGTTTAAAGTACACCCAAAAGGACGATAAGATTCCAATAGGGTCTAAATCGATAAACCTAATCGAACTTAAACGTTGCACAATCCAATTATTCTCTCAAATAATTTCGTTAAACTTAACCGAATACAAAACTCGTATACTCGAAGTTTATCTTATGGGTATTGGTAATGAAATGGATTATGTTAATTTACAATTATTTTTTGCCTGTGGTAAATTATTAATCGGTGAATGGGTACTCGATGAAATTAAATTATGTAAAATTGTTGATAAAAAAGAAAAATCATTGTATTGTTATAATCAAATTGTTTCGTTAATATGTGCACCTTTAAAAATTAATTCACAAACTTTACAAAATCATTCGTTTGCTTTATGTATTTTTGATTGTTTGACATCAATTATTTCCTCGGATTATTTGGGTAAGTAAAACCCTATTCGTTTTAAGCAGGGGAAATTGTCTTTTTCATGTGGCGGCGAGGACACACAAATGTTTAGGGGTAACTATTGGTCGACAGGCCAACATGCAGCGAAGCTGCACAAAGGATATATGAGCGAGCGAGACAAACCCGAAGCGAGCTCAGTCAAATCTTTACTTTTTTCTGTAAACTACGACCTCGAAAATCCCAGAAATTCAATTTTTTTTATAAAGATAAAAAATTTAAAATTTTATACTTCCAATGTTGCAGCCTAATGACACGGTGCTTTATTTAAACATTCAAGCAGTCATGATAGGAAAAAGTTACTATTAATTTGAAGACATAGTCTGAAAGCTAAAAGGTCCCCATTGACGCTGGTATTCATATCGATATGAAAATATTTTTTCCAAAAGCCATAATCGGGTAAAAACGAGCAAAAAAAGGGGACCTTTTCAATAAATTTTAAAAAAGAAGAACCCAAGCTAATTAAAATCATTATTTTTTAACCGAGCAATGTGAAAAATAAACCTAGTGAAGGCTCAATAATATTTTTTATTTTCTCAAGGTTTATTGAACGAAAGCGATAATCACATAACAAAGTTATCAATTTCATGGATCTGGTATTACATAAAAGCACAAATAAAACGTCGATCACGTGATCACACAAAAGAAATGCATTCCGTCATATGTTCAGCTTATCAATGTCTTATAAGTATTCTAATCACTCGACCGGATGTACTTCGGGATAAACAAAGTCTTCAAACAGTAACAAATTGTATCGAAATCGGAATATCGGGTTCAAGTTCTCTATTAGACTCTGAACCGATTCACAAATGGGATAAAGAATTGAAACCAGCTAGTCTTCGAGTCAAAGAAGCTGCTGAGTGTGTTCTTTTCTACTTGATGGAACATAACTTTCAATCGTCTGATCGACGTCAACCATTGAACGAAAAGGATTTTTTAGAAGTCGATGCTCTGACAGGTTGGAAGTATTACGCACTAGACGGGTCAATTTTAATCTCAGTCCTAGACCGACAACTCCTCTTAAAAGACTCTACAATGGCTAAAATAACACCTCAAGTTATCGTAGTAATCCGGACACCTTTTGGCCGACAGGCCTGGCTCGTTAATCAGAGACAATCTTCAATTTCAAAAATGAATAAAAAAGTCGAGACTAGTTACATCTTGAACAAGACTTTAGGAGATCCGTACCTTTCAGAAAAGAGATCTTATCGACCCGAGGTGGGGGTCATCGACTCTCAGAACCTGCCTAAATGTGAGTTAAGCATCCCAGGGTTGAATGAGATAAGCACAAAATTGTACAAAAACGTTTTACCAAAATTCGAAAAATTTAAAAAAGATCAAATCGAAAACGAGAATGAACGAGTCTTAAAGAACCTTGACTCGAACAAAGAAATTAAAGTCTACACCCAGTTGGACGAGAGCTTAAATTTTAAAAATTGTTCAAATTTTGAAACATCATCACGAATGTTTTTAACAAATTTAGGTCTTGTTAAAACCGATCAAAAAAGTTCTGGTGAGTTTGTAGAGCTGACAGGTGTAAACGAGGCAATTTTTGATTTGGATAACCTATCGACTCGTACTTACTCGCAAGCGTTTATTTTCTATGTTCGTTCAAACGAAACAAGTTTAAAATCAATTTTAGAAAGTGTTAATTTAAGATTGTGCGATCAATTTTACGAATTTATAAACTCATTGGGTTCATTGGTGCCTTTGGATAATCCCGATTCGAAGTTATTGAATCAAATAAACGGCTTGGAGAGTTTAATCTATTGGTCCGATTTGTGCAACGAACTTAGTTTTGTTCTACCAAACGGTAAAATAAACACACAACCCGATCAATTTAAATCAAAAACTCAAACAATTCCAAACGATCTTAAAGTTATGATTGTCTGGTTGGAACAAATACAAGACGGAGAGAGTTTGCCAATTGATGAAATGGTCAACGAAACAGACTATTTAACACCAAATTCAAATAGCTCAAAACCAAGAGAATATATTGTTATTTTTATACATCCGCTTAAGAATCGACTCAATCGAATTTCGGTTTGGAGCAATCTCAGCAAAAAGTAAGTCACTTATATCAGTTCTTTTGGGGGTAACTATTGGCCGACAGGCCAACATGCAACGAAGCTGCACAAAGGATCTTTGAGCGAGCGAGGCAAAGCCGAAGCGAGCTCTGGCTCAATCGAAACCTTAGAATTTCAAGAAAAAGTTTTATTTGGCGGAGCGAAGCGACGCCAACGATTAGTCAAAGGAGGAACTTTTGGTCGAAGGAGATTAAACGAGCGAAGCAACGCCGAAGCGAGTTCTAATATAGTTACTTTGAACATATTTTTCTTGAGCCTCCCTCCCATTTTCTCATCCGGGCTTGGAACCGGCCATGGCATGGTTACGACTCATAGTTACTGTGGGACGTTCATCATAAACAGTGTCACTCATCCGAGTCTAAGAGACTGCGAACTCGACGACTATTTAGACTTAGCTTGGAACCACAAACCAAGCGTATTCTCCATGAGGAGGATACTTAACTTCGTAACTAGGATTTTTTATCATTTCACATGTTGAATCACTCAACTTATATTGTTCAGATTAGATTGCAACTTCATTTTAAAAGTTAAAAGTTCAGCTTTGTATAATTTTCTTATAATTGCATGTCCTATTATTTTTCATTGAAATCTGTCAATATGAATAATTACTGGCCTTCGGCTGAAAGCAACTCCAAAATTCCCTAAAATAAAATCACAATTAAAATGGGAGAGAATTTATCTTTTGAAGATAAAAACTCAAGTATATTGACATTAATAAGAACACTTGAAACAAAAAATAAATTTATGTTCTAATTATGTATATATTATTTGAAGATATTATTACACAATGCCATTAATTGACGGTATGGTCGTAAGTTCAAGAATGCTTAGCTCAATGATTCGACAAACAGTGTTGAACATATATCGACGTAAACGTTTCGAGATAGACGAGTAAGAACAAAAATCTTTTTAAATTTAAAACTTTTTTCTAAAATATTTTCTCATAGTTATCAACCACCTCATGTACGACGCAAAAACAAAATAGCCGATATGATTAAAAAATATCAAATTAAAAAATCCGAGCCCGATTTGTACACATCATTCCTAATGGGTCTTTGACACCTTTAACAAAAAAAACTATTTTGATTTTCGATTTTTTGTGAATTTTTCATTCCATTTTTTTTGTCAAATAAAAAAAATAAACCTTAAATTTTTCATCTATTTTTAAAAAGAGGTGTTCACGCACCTTTTAGACAAGTTAATTTTATATTTTATTAAACAAACCCCATTTTTTAGAATATGTAACATGTTGTTTTGGCCAATTCGTAAATTAATCCAACTCGCACGACAAAGTATAGTCTTAACTTGTTTATTCATCCTATCAGTCTTAATCGCTGTGTTCATTTACTCGGTATTTTACAACTGGTATCTTCCAACTGGTAAAATAAACCGTTACATTGACTTTGGTGTCTATTCGAGCCAGTCAAAAAATTACGAACTACTCGGTGAAGTTAATCTATTCGATCGACCAACAGACACACTTCATTATGGTCAAGACTATTCGATAAATTTAATAATCGACTTACCTGAGTCTGATCTTAACTTTGATTTGGGCATGTTTGGTGTAACTGTAGACGTTGTTGACATCGACGGACGTAAGAGCGCATCTTTCAAAACAATGGGCACTTTAGTCTACAAGTCCTTTCTCTTACGGTGTATGACAACCCTCTTCTATTTTCCGTACTACATTTTCGGACGCTTTGAGCAAAGACAAACTGTTAATTTAGTGATTAAGGAGAACTTCATCGACAATGCGGTAAGTTGGGGGGGTTTCCAGAAAGAGAGGGGTCTAATCTTTTTTTTTTCAAGTACATGCCGGCTTATAAGATGCTAATCAAAATCCATGGTCGATTACAATATTATACAGCGTTATTAAAAATAGAAGCTAAATTTACTGGATTAAAGTATATGTTAAACAATTGGTTCTATTTGTCTTTTTTTATAGGGACAACATGGTTGACATTGATAGTTTTTTTGATAATTCTAACAAGCTTTTATGATTTAAAATCATTGGTTTTTAGTCAAAAAGAGAATGAAACAACAATTGTTAAGCCAAAAAGGTCTTTATCAGATCAAGCGTTGTACGGTAAGTTAAGTGATGATTTAACACCAGCTATACTCCATAAAGAAGATATACATCTAAGATTTAAAGAGAATTTAATTACGTTCAAAGACTATTTGAAAAAGAATAAACAGTCTATTGACTAAAAATATTTTTGTTAATATTTATTTTTTTTTTTGTACCTACTTGTTTGTTGAAAGTTTCGATTTTTTTGAAATTATTTTTTTTAATAAAATTTTTAAATGATTTTTGAGCCTCCCTCCCATTTTCTCATCCGGGCTTGGAACCGGCCATGGCATGGTTACGACTCATAGTTACTGTGGGACGTTCATCAAAAACAGTGTCACTCATCCGAGTCTAAGAGACTGCGAACTCGACGACTATTTAGACTTAGCTTGGAACCACAAACCAAGCGTATTCTCCATGAGGAGGATACTTAACTTCGTAACTACGTTTTCGTTAAAATATTTATCTACATTTATCAGATAGAAATCAAAATTGTGATAAAATTGATATGTAAATAGCAAGGCGAGTCATGGGTTGAAGACACCAATTAAAGCTTTACTCGTTAATGAAGCTGAACAAATGGTTACAAACAAGCATTTTCAATCAGTTTTTATTGAAGATGATTTTGAACGAAGACTTAATTTCGAGAGTAGAACAAATGCAAAATGCAGTGATGATTTTGATGATTTCCTTACAATAGAGATCGTTTTCTGCATGTCTCCCAGTCTTCATAGTCTTGAGAGAATCTTTTTCAACAGGGCAGCTTCCCACGATCTGGAAGTAGGCAAATGTTACAGCTCTCTACAAAAAAGGTTCCAGATTAGACCCTGGAAACTATCGACCTGTTTCATTAACATGTATTCTCTGTAAGATGCTAGAAAGTGTCATAAAAGAAAAGATGCTGAGACATCTTAAAGACAACAATCTATTATCAAGTGCCCAACATGGTTTCGTTCCAAAGAGATCATGTGCCACAAATTTGTTGGAGACACTTGATATTATCATAAATACTTTAGCAAATGGAGATCCTATAGATGTAGTTTACAAAGACTTTTCTAAGGCTTTTGACAGAATTTCACATAGACTTCTAGTTTACAAATTACCCAATTATGGTTTCGTCGGTCTAATTTTAGACTGGATCAAAAAATTTTTATCAAACAGGAAGCAAAGGGTTGTAATGGGGGGTGTTGTTTCAGAGTGGCTTGATGTGACAAGCGGAGTCCCTCAAGGATCGGTCTTCGGCCCGATTCTATACATAATTTTTAACGACCTAGTAGACTGTTTGATCAATAAACCAAAGAAATACGCTGATAACACAAAGATTTTAGCTGTGATAAGAGATATTGCTGACAACTTAAGCTTACAATCAGATATAGATACAATTTCCAGTTGGTCGATTTTTTTTTTTTATCAATTCGACCGTACAGACATATGTCAAACTCAAGGAGCCGATCGAATCCATTTATTAAAGTAAAAAAAATGAATTATTGTACAAATAACAAGCAAACAAAAAATTAAAAATTAGCAAAAATTTATGTTTTATGATACAAATATTTAAAATTAATATTAAAATTTTCAAAAAGTTCAATAAATTTTAAGAACATTAAGTTGTTGTTGTTTTTTAAACGATTCTTAAATGTCAAGGATGAAAGTTTCGTATCATCAAGAATCAAGCCATTCATTAATTTCGCGTAAGCCCAAAAAAATGTCAGTTCACCATAGTCATTGTATTTCCCTTTATTCGGTAAAAGATATTTGTTGTTACCTCTAAGATTATAGTTCGAGTAAATTTCAGATCTTATAACAAAACCATTCTTCATTTCAGTTGGTGAATTCGGATTATTCAGGATTCTATATATGAACAGGCAGAATTTCATCATTAGTCTGTGCTGGAAGTTTGACAGTTGGTACTTCTCTAACATGTTGTTGAAGCTATTGAAGTCACTTGAGTAGTTAATAACTGGCCTGAAGTTGAAAAGTTGAATCAGGCACTGGTTATATGAAATGGCAAGTTTTTGAATTGCTCGTTTCGGGAAGTATAAGAATAGTGATGAACAATAATCAAAATGCGGTAAGATAAATGATTTAAAGAACTGAAGTTTAACTTTAAAAGGCAGATAAAAAAGTTTTTTGATTGAATACAATCTTGTATTTACCGCTTTTCGTAGAGTACTCACATGGTCTAGAAATTGAAGTTTGTTATCAATTGTGACCCCAAGTAGACGGAAAGTTGGTACCACTTCTACATCTTGATCGCAAATCTTGATTGAGATTGGGAATTCTATATTGTATTTATTAGTAATAAACATAGCCTTAGTTTTTGACCAGTTGATTTCAATTTGATTGTGTTCACACCAAGCCAGGATCGGTTTGATTGACATATTGAACGAGTCTAAGAGCTGGTCGAGATTGGTCGATGACTTGATCAAAGTTGTGTCGTCAGCGAATAGTCTACACCAAAACTCGGTGTAAGTTGATAAGTCGTTAATGAACACTAAAAAGAATAGAGGCCCTAGGACTGATCCTTGGGGAACTCCTAGCTCCATTTCCTTTCTTGATGAGAACGAGTTATTTATTTTTACGATTTGTGATCTGTTTGTGAAATAATTACGAACTAATTCTAGAGCAGTTTCATCAAAACCGTAAAACTTTAATTTAAATAGGAGAACTTTAGGATTCTATAGATGTAGATTCTATAGATGTAGTTTACAAAGACTTTTCTAAGGCTTTTGACAGAATTTCACATAGACATCTAGTTTACAAATTACCCAATTATGGTTTCGTCGGTCTAATTTTAGACTGGATCAAAAAATTTTTATCAAACAGGAAGCAAAGGGTTGTAATGGGGGGTGTTGTTTCAGAGTGGCTTGATGTGACAAGCGGAGTCCCTCAAGGATCGGTCTTCGGCCCGATTCTATACATAATTTTTAACGACCTAGTAGACTGTTTGATCAATAAACCAAAGAAATACGCTGATAACACAAAGATTTTAGCTGTGATAAGAGATATTGCTGACAACTTAAGCTTACAATCAGATATAGATACAATTTCCAGTTGGTCGATGACTTGGTCATGTGATTTAAACATTCAAAAATGTAAAGTAATACATATCGCGAAATCCAGAGTTTGATTATAAAATTTACAACAAAGAAGGTACCCAAGTTATGGAAAAGACAACGCTCGAAAACGATCTAGGAGTGTATTTTAGCAAAGACCTTAAGTGGGAGACACATATTAGACTTGTTCCAGCTTTTTCAAACTTAGAGTATGAAGAGAGACTTAGTCGATCGAGAATTTCAAATCAAGATTAGATGAATGGTTGTGGATGGGCAAGCAAAAGCTTGCAAAAAACTGCTATAGCCATTAGGTTCTACTCGATTTTTCGAGTCGCAGTTAAACTACTACTATTACTATCAGATAGAAATCAAAATTGTGATAAAATTGACATGTGACTTGATTTTACGATTTATTAATCATAAAACAATCAATTAATCAACTTAAATGACGACAAGAAATAGAATTAAATAATTGCATGATAAAAATTTATTTTTGTTTTTTAATTATTGTGGCTGAATGAAGCCTAGAATTATTTGTAAATTCAATTCACGTTGAAAAAACAAAATTATCTTTTTATTAATTTCCTTTAAAGTAATGAAACAAGTTAAAAAAATAAAGCTGTCATTTTTAATTCATTATGAATTATTCAAACATTTTTTGTTGAAAAAAAAATTTTTTTTTTTTTTTTTTGAAATATTCATAAATTCAAAATAACAAAAAATTTTTGTTTCTATTTTGGTAGCTTAAGGTATTGCAAACAAAAACAACAAAACTTGTCGTTACCTAGGGAAATTTAGTTCTCTAACAAACGAAAGTGAAATTTAGAAACTAAAAATGTCGGAGTATCAAAAAATTAAAATTAAAATCTCACCAGATGGTTCGTCAATCAAATACGGCGATATTGAACGTAAATTGTAAGTACACTTCCATTTAAAATACTTGTATTGATCAAGGTAATAAAGCGTCTTTTGTTCCAGGTAGGATTTTTTCTAAAATCGAAATTTAATTTTTTCTTTTGTTGTTTAAGTGATTTAGAATTGAACAAAGAAATTCATTTTCCGTTGAATGATAAAAAAATAATGAAACTTAAAGTCGATTTGACTGATTCAAATTATAGTTCACAAATATCATTTACTACAATTCCATCTTCTCTTAATAAATTTGAGAATGAAGTTAAAAATTGAATAAATTTTTTTAAAGTTTTTCCTACATTTATTTATCCTTTATTCCTCTGAGATAATAATATAACCCGACACATGATTCAGTATTAGTATGACCTAGTTTTATATCAAGTGTTGGTTAAAACAAAACGTTAAAAGTTGGATTAAGATGTGAAAACTGGACGTGAATCTTGTTCATGATCGTTAGCTTTAATTAGCCAAACTGATGTGAAGAATGTTGACCAATTGTTTGCTAACAGACCAAACCAAAGTTATGAAACACCCTGGAAGAACGAACCCATCAAACGAATGAACTCGGAACAAACACGATAAAATTTTATTAAAAATACTGCACGGCTCCTGGAAAAAAGGTGTACCGTACCACCGTACCGTTTTTTGAAATATCCGGTACGGTACGGGGTCAGAAGCCGTGAAATAAAATAAAATTATAAAATTTACAACGATTAGTCGTCCTCCCATTTTTTCATCCGGGCTTGGAACCGGCCATGGCATGGTTACGACTCATAGTTACTGTGGGACGTTCATCATAAACAGTGTCACTCATCCGAGTCTAAGAGACTGCGAACTCGACGACTATTTAGACTTAGCTTGGAACCACAAACCAAGCGTATTCTCCATGAGGAGAATACTTAACTTTGTCACTAGAGCTACACCTATTGCTAAATGGGTCTGCTGTAAAACAAGCTCTCGTGCTTTTTTCCAGGCTACTATACGGAGTGATGGTCAAAGCCAGCGGCACCCCAATACGACAAGATCTGAACGCGATCCGTAGATCCACGTACAGCAGATATAGAATTGTGTTAGAATGACAGCGATATCGCCGCCCTCCCATTTTCACATCCAGGCTTGAGACTGGCCAAGGCATGGTTACGGCTTTTCAAAATTGGAAAAATAAAAATTATTTACCTCTTACCTGCTACCTTAACCCGTTTTTACATCAAATTTCTCTTCATTTTTTTTGATCATTTATAAAAATGCTTGTGAGTTTTAATTGCTTGCATGTTAGTTGCTCATTTCTAATACGTTAAACGGTTAAAGTATAGACCCCTCTCTTACTCGCCAAATGTCGAGAATTTGAGACCACAAAAAGCCACTAATGTTGACTAATGTTGACTTACTTTCAAATAAGCATCGAATAGTTCAAGTTCAATGCATTAAAAATTAGATTCGTGATACATCATAATCATAAAGTGTGTATCAAATGCATAGACTTTGAATTACTCATTTATGTTATTCATCGTATTGATGTTCGATTGCATTCATTTTATAAACAAAATTTTCTTCTTTTTTTTCTTCAGTGATTCATAAATTCATAGATTCTCTTTTACTTTTAGTTGTTAGTTAGATAGGACTTTCTGATAGATTTACCCACTACTCTTCACTTTTTAATATTAAAGTATAGTTCAGACAGTTTGGTTTAGCTTCAATCATGGTTTGATCCAAAATTAAATTTTTTTTTTTAAATTAAGTTGAACATGAATAATTTTATTGATTGATTTTTAAAAAATATTTTTAAAATTGTAATTAATATGTCCAAATATTGAGCATATCAAATTAAATATCCCTTCGGGTTGGACCAATAAACACGTAATGACATTTCAACAATAAATTAAATTAAAAAAAAACTCTATTTATACTTGACAAATAAATTTAAGCTTTTACGTTTACTAAAAAAAATCGTTTTTGAAAATCAATAATTTTTTTAGTTTTTCTTCAAATATTTTCATTTCATAATTCAAAAGTATTTTTTGTTTCTAGAAAAACTTTGGTCAAAAAAGTCTCAAGTTTAAAAAAAAAGAGTTTGAACTCTTAAGAAAACACGTTTTCTTTTCTATCGTTTGAAGTAAATTATCATTTTTTTTTTCAAGGATGTTTAATTTTAGAAACTTTTATCATTTTAAGTACTTTTATAGTAAATTAATGCACATGTTCAAAAATTATAATACAATTTATCAACATTTTTTTTGAATGAAAAATCATAGATATATTTCAATCATCAAAAAAACATGTCTATTCTTTTATTGTAATTTCCTTCAAGTGGCGGAGCGAAGCGACGACACTCTATCTTCAAGGGAGTATCTATTGGCCGACAGGCCAACATGCAACGAAGCTGCACAAAGGATCCATGAGCGAGCGAGGCAAAGCCGAAGCGAGCTCTGGTTCAATTGAAATCCGACGTAAAATTCTAATGTGTCGGAGCGTAGCGACGACACACATAACTGAGGGTGTGCTATTGATCGAAGGTCTACATGCAGCGAAGCTGCACAAAGGATCCATGAGCGAGCGAGGCAAAGCCGTAGCGAGCTCTAGCTCGATATATTTGGCGGGACCGTTTTCTCTGAATAAGAAAGTTTGATCATTGGCATGATAAGAAGATTGAGCTTACTTCGGCTTCGCCTCGCTCGCTCTTTATGTCCTTTGTGCAGCTTCGCTGCATGTAGACCTTCGATCAATAGCACACCCTCAGTTATGTGTGTCGTCGCTACGCTCCGACACATTAGAATTTTACATCGGATTTCAAATGAGCCAGAGCTCGCTTCGGCTTTGCCTCGCTCGCTCATGGATCCTTTGTGCAGCTTCGCTGCATGTTGGCCTATCGGCCAATAGTTTCCCCATTGTTTTGTGTGTCGTCGCTTCGCTCCGCCACATGAAAGAAGTGCGCCTTCGGCGGATTGTTCGAACTATCCATGTTTAAGACACTTGTTTGACTAATCCGAAAAAACCAATCCCCCTAAAAATAAAAAATCCTAATTAGACAAGGTGTATAATTAAAGTTTATTTCGTTTTTTTGTTAAAGAAAAACAAATAAACATGTCTCAAACAATTAGACGTCAACAAGACTAATATTGACATTTAATTGGACCTTAAAATATTTTGTTGTTTCCCCAATCCACGAATACAAAAAAAAAATATTTCTCATTTTAATACCTTCTCATTTTTTTGATGTGGCAAAACAAAAAAAATTCATTTTTATTATTGGAAGGGGGGCTTCAAATTTGAGAACCTAAATTTGCAAAATGTTGCAAAATTATGTTTCAGTTAAAAAATGCGATGAAACGTCGAACATAAAAAGCAACTTCTCTCTTTTAATAAATTTTCAAGTTGTTGTTTAAATTTCATAACAACTCTTATCTCTTCTGCAGTTTCAAAAATTTTAATTGTTCGAA
The DNA here is from genome assembly GCA_022207745.1 of Brachionus rubens. Lineage (NCBI taxonomy): Eukaryota > Metazoa > Rotifera > Eurotatoria > Ploima > Brachionidae > Brachionus > Brachionus rubens. Next base: position 4,537,307 of record JAJVHD010000003.1, on the reverse strand, counting down.
TTTAGCTTTTCATTTTTTTTATTATTTAAAGATTTTAAAAAATTTTAAACGAACAAAACAAAAAATGGAATTCACCGATATACTTTCATTCATTGGTCTATTCATACTCATCTTATCCGTACTCATAGGCCTCGTTTACTACGGCATCAAAGAGCCAACGTACGAGGAAACTCAAACAGTAAAGACTGAAAACAAAAAACCTGTCAAAAAAGTCAAACGTGACGAGTCAAAAGCAAAAAAAGTCGAGAAAAAGAAACAAAAAAACTCTGGATCATCTGAAGAATCAGCTCAAGAAGAAGAACCAATTGTAATTATCCCAGATCCGTTTACTAATAAAGTTAGTTCAAGATTCGCTGGTGCTGGTAAAAAAGTCGAAGTCGAAAAAAAAGAACCTGTCATCAAACCAGTCAAATCCGAGCCTAAACCTGAGATCAAACAAGAGAACAAGACCGAAAAGGTTAAACCACAAGCCACTGTTAAACCGAGCCAAGTTGTCGAAGAAAAAAAACAACCCATCGAACCCGTCCAAAAAGTTGAACCAGTACAAAAAATTGAACCAGTCCAAAAAGTTGAACCGGTCAAAGTAGTAGTCAAGTCAAATGAACTCGAGGTCCTCAACTCAAAAGTAAAAGACTTAAACAAGGCATTGAACGAAAAGTTAGAGAGTATTGCCCAATTGAACAAACAAAACATGGACTTGAAGACTAAATTAGAATCGTAAGTCCCGAATTTATGAAAATCTTAGATCTCTAAAAAAATTTTTTTTAGGTCTCTAAAGTCGAGTAAAAAGTACCAAACTGATTTTGAGACGCAACAACAAACAAATCAAGTTATCCAAAAAGAGCTTACTCGTTTAACCACTTTGGTAAGTTCAATGGAAAAAGAAAAACAAACAATTCTTCATGAAGTCGCTGTTTTACGTAATCAACAACCTGTCGAATCAAACGATGCTCTTGTACACCGTATTGATCAATTAAACAAAGAGTTAAACGATCGGGTCACAATTTTGTCACAAATTCAAAACCAAAATCAAACACTTGAAGTCAAAATAAATGAAATGAATGACAGAAATGCTATTTTGTTTAATCAATTACAAACACAAGAAGCTCTAACTAAAGTAAGTAGATTAATCTAAGTTGTTTAATGAGTTGTGATAGCCGAGTGGGGAAGAACTTAGTTGGGGTTAGACATCGAGGGTACGATACCTGCTCGGGTACAAAAAAAAAAGGCCGGTGATTAAAACAATCATGTTCAACTGCAATGATAGAAATGATTACGTTATCTTTGAATGAGGCCTTTCATCCGGAAAAAATTAATTTTTTTCAATTTTTAGCAATTGGAATTGAAACTTGAAATGACTGTATCCATGGACAAGTACAAACAAAAAGAGACTGAATTGAACACAATTCAAACTGATTTGAAATGTTTAAGAGCTGAAAATGAACAAAAAGAGTCCGAGGTTATGACTTTAAGGACCCGGGCTGATAACTTAAACAATGAAGTTCAAGATCTTAAAACCGAAAATTCCTCACTTAAAACTCAAATTGATGAATGGAAAAATGGATCTGATCAAAATAAGGAGTCGAGTCAAACACGGATTGGTGAACTTGAACAAGAAATCAAACAATTAAAAGATATTGAGTCTCAATTGAGTGTCAAACAAAAACAATTGGACGAATCATTCGCTCATGTACAACACTTAAACGGAGTAATTGGGGATAAAGACGCAGCTTTGGGTGACAAACAAAGACAATTAGACGAGTCATTTAATCATGTGCAACATTTGAATCACGTGATTGGGCAAAAAGATGGTTCTTTAAGCGAAAAACAAAGACAATTAGATGAATCGTTTGCGCATGTACAACATTTAAATGGTGTAATTGAAGGTAAAGATTCACGTTTAGGAGATCTTGAGAGACAAGTGAACGAGTTGAAAAGTGAAAATGAAAATTTGAGACAGAAAGTACAAGCACTTGAGGCAAATCGAGTCAACGAATTAGATGAGTTGAACTCTAAAATTAAACAATTAAGTGAAGAAAATGAGTTGATTAAAGTTAAAAATACAACTTTAAAGACAACTTTAGAAGAAACTGTGAGTATTCTTTTTGTTTATAATTTATTATGCTTTAGTTCTTCTAACAACTAACTTGATGCGCCGAAGGCGCACTTTCTTTAAGTGGCGGAGCGAAGCGACGACACGCTAGCTCTAAGGGAGTAACTATTGGCCGAAGGCCAACATGCAGCGAAGCTGCACAAAGGATCCATGAGCGAGCGAGGCAAAGCCGAAGCGAGCTCTGGTTAAATCCTATTCGTTAGAGGGTTACCTTTTTTTTCCCAAACTTTCTTTTTCTTGTTAAATATTGGACAACGGATACTTAAGGGATTTTTAAGCGGACGATGTGGGATTTTTTTCGATATTTTAAAATGCAAATAACCCCCTTTCTATAAGTCCTTTAATTGCAACATGGATAAAAATTAAGATTTTTGTTGTTTCATTTTGAATTTTCTAACACAAAGTCCATTTAAAAAAAAATCATGGTTATATCCCTCTTCCTATTTAAGAAAATTCAATAGTAGTCGAAATTTCACTGACTTTTCACTAGAAAACAATAATTATTCAATATTCGTAAAGAAGTTATTAAACATCTCAGTTTGATCAGCAGTAGTAGAATCCTAAACGTAACCATTCTGAATTATCTCAGGGTAATCGTCAGATTTTATACCATGTTTACTCTCGGCTTCTTTTTCTTGGACAAAATAATAACTCGTATAGTAAACTTTACAAACATCACAACTAGTTATTTTGTATCTCGCATCACAGTTCTTGGCATCTGACTGCCATATTTGAGAAGAACATGATCTGTACTGTATGCTCATCAAACGCTCAATTGCATCATTTGAGCAAAAAACATGGTTTGTTTGAGTTGTTCGAGTATTATTTGCTCACCATTAAAAGTTCAAAATCTTCATCAGAGTCATTAACTATTAAAAACAAAATTTCTAATATATTAATATATTTCTACTAATCGGATTTAATTTATACTAGAAAATTTATAGTTGAACTTTTCGAACTATTTAAAAATCTTTAAGGGTGGAGTTTAAAATTAATTGTATAATTTCTTTATACTTATTAAAACGAATTTCAATTTAGGAAAAAAGTCTCAACAAACTCGATATTCTAATCCAACTAGAATCAAAAAATCAAATAAAATCGGTTTGTTATTTAAATTATATTTGTTCTCATAATAGCTTTTATATGTTTATTTAGCATGCTCTTTATGTCATAAAACGCTCCTTATTCCTTTTTTTTAAATAAATTTATTCTAATATTTTTATATTCTTAATAGAATGGAGTTAAAGAATCAAACGGTCACAATCGAACCGATGAAATCAACTCCCAACTTGAACAACTTCAAATCGAAAATGAAAATCTAAAAAAATTACTTGAAGAAGAAATAAAATCAAGTAAAGCAAGTTTATCAGACAGAGCTCGCATACGTGATCTAATTAAAATTGGTCAAGATGCACTCGAACACGAAAAGTCAGAGCTCAGAGAACGTTTAGACAATAAAATAAACGGTTCAAACGGACACTAATCAATTCCCAACAAAAAAACATACTGATAAAATTTTTGATTTTTTTTTAAACACAAAAAAAGCTTTATTTGAGTCCATTTATTCGTTTTTTTTTAATCAATAAATAAAAAGTTTATTTCATTTGTTTTTTAATCCCACTTAAAAAGTTACTATGGATTTTTGAAATAAATTAAAGTTTATTTTACAAGTTATGTAACTATTTTTTTTTTTTTTTATCTAAAATTATAATTTTCATTTTTATTTTCATCATCACAAAAATGCTCCCATCTCTCTTAACTCCAAACAATCTTAAACAAATTTTAAAATCATCTACCAACTTTTACGATAAGTTTCGTTTGATCGAAGCTAATCTTGGTCCTAACAAAGACGGTTATTTAAAGTAAACCAAAATTTACTTTTTTTAACATGCTTTGAATCTGAACAATTTTTTAAGGGCTCATATAGACAAAGCAATTTATTTGGATACTTTAGAATGTAGTGATTCGAACCAATTGTATCCTCGAAATGTTCCCAAACCGGACTGTTTTAAAGACTATGTAGGGTCGTTGGGGATTGGTAGTAAGCATCATTTGATCGTTTATGATCGAAGTCCGTTCGGGTTTTATACTTCATCACGTGCCTGGTGGGTGTTTCGGTACTTTGGACACGAAAATGTGTCAATTCTAAACGGCGGTTTGAGACTCTGGGCATATCAGAATAACGAGTTAAGTCAAGTAGAACCGGATTTTAAACCCGAAAAGTTTCAAATCAACTTAAAACAAGATTGGATTAGGAATTTTGAAGATATTCAAAATAATGTAAAAGAGCAAGTAGTTGATGTTCGAGGTGAAGGTGAATTTTTAAAAAAATGTGAAGACGGTTCCATGAATCACATACCAGGGTCTTTTAATTTACCTTATAACGATTTATTCGATCAAGAAAATATTAAGTTAAAAGACAAAGAGGAAATATTGAGACGTGAGATTTTAGAATTTTAATGTAATTTAATGTTTGTTTAAGGGATTTTGTTTTTTTTTTAAGTGTTTGAGAAAAGCGGTGTTGATTTGAATAAACCAATGATTGCTAGTTGTTTGACTGGTATGACAGCGTGTACATTAGCATTTGCTGCTAATGTAGTTGGTAATAAGAATATACCAGTCTATTATGTTTGTTTATTTAAGTAATTTTTTAGGAAAAAAAATATTTTATTTTTTTTTAATAAAAAAAGGGTTCCTGGACTGAGTATTCACAAAGAAGAAATAATTAAATTTTGTGTTGCTTGTTGATGTTGCTTTTGTCTACCTATACGAAAAAATATTTTAATTGGTTTCGATAAAAAAAAGAAAGAAAACTCTAAGCGTTTTAATAAATAGTTTTTTTCAAATCAGTTGCTGCTTTTTTTTTTAAATTAAAAGAATCAAATAATTTTCTTTTTTTTTGTTATGTTCACTATTTGCATAACACACACATTAGCTTTAAGCGTCATTTCACTATTGAAAGAGTCACAATTTTATATTTTTTTTAAGCCTGTTTTCGATAATTTTTGATATTATTTAATCAAAAGGTTTCTTTTTTTTTTAATTAAGAATTTTTTTTTTTAAATCTCGAACTAGTTTACAATTTTCCGAATTCAATCAGGGAGTATACAATTGAGGCTAGATCTCATTTAAGTTTCTTCAAAAATACTTTCAAAAAAAAATCGCCCTCAATTATGTGTGTCGTCGCTACGCTCCTCTACATTAGAGTTTTTCATAAAATTTCAATTGAGCTAGAGCTCGCTCATAGATCCTTTGTGCAGCTTCGCTGAATCTAAGCCTTCGACCAATAACTCACAGGCTGTTAAGAAACTGTTATAAAAACAAACTTGATGCGCCGAAGGCGCACTTTTAATTTATGTGGCGGAGCGAAGCGACGACATGGTAGCCTTAAGGGAGTAACTATTGGCCGGCAGACCAACATGCAGCGAAGCTGCACAAAGGATCTATGAGCGAGCGAGGCAAAGCCGAAGCGAGCTCTGGCTAAATCCCATTTATAAAAAGGTTAATCTCTTGGCGGAGCGTAGCGACCCCAAACTTTCTTTTTTAGGTAGAATAACAACCGATGTATACTTAAGGGCCGATTTGAGCTTTTGCTCAACATTGATTTGACATTTTAAAATGCAAATAACCCCCCTTCTATAAGTCCTTTAATTGCAACATGGATAAAAATTAAGATTTTTGTTGTTTCAATTTGAATTTTCTAACTGTGTCACAGGGGGTATTAGTAAGAAAAATTTTTAACACAAGGTCCATATCATAAAAAAATCATGTTTATGCTGCATCTAAACCTTCCACCAATAGCTGACACTCAGTTATTTGTGTCATCGCTACGCTCCTCCACATTAGAATTTTTTTATTAAGTAACGATTGAGCTAGAGCTCGCTTCGGCCGAGCCTCGCTCGCTCATAGATCCTTTGTGCAGCTTCGCTGCATGTTGGCCTGTCGGCCAATAGTTACTCCCTTGAAGAAACGTTGGCGTCGCTTCGCGCCGCTAAAAACCCTTCAAAAGAACGACAAAATCAAAGAAATTAAGACGATTAAAAACACAACGATCAAAGAATTACTTTGCGAAGACTGCTTTGTCACTAAGAGAGGTGTTGGACAAAAAAATCAAAAAGACTAATTTTTGTTAAAAAATTTATTTAGATTAAAATAAAATAAAAAGAAAGTTGATGTCGTCGACGACGGTATCTACACGTTCGACTTCATTCACAATCGACTTGGACTCGAGACAATGTTCATCATCAAGCCTTCAAGAATCATTCAAAACCTTTCGAAATGTCAAACTAGTAAGTAGTTAAAGCACAATTTGCCATCTTTACCTAACAGTATTAAAAAATTATTTAATTAACAATTTAATGCTGTCTGGTAAGACGATAACTGTGCTCTTTTTTATAGTTGTTGAAAATTTCTTTAAAAAAAAAATAAAAATCTTTGAATCGAAAGAATAAAAACTAACCCGAAAATTAGGTTATGAGAATATTTTTTCAGGTTTTTAGATTAAGCAAACTTTGTATTTTGTTGTTGTTGTTGATGAAAATATTCGAAAAAATGATTCGTATTTATATGCAAAATTAAAGGGGGGTCAGAGAGAGAGAGAGAGGGGTTTTATAAAAATAACAAGGCCTTTTCAATATTTTGTCGCTAATCTAACAAATAACATAAAAATAAACAAATAGTTGAAAATCGTGACTATTATTTGTTTTAATATTACAACGCAACTATCTTATCTTTTGATTAATACAAACAAAGAAACAAAAAATTGTTTGTTCCTATTAGAATACCTTGATAAACGGAAAATTAATTGGTGGTCTTTTTTGGTTAAACAAAATATTAGTTAAAGGCGTTGTAATTAAATTCTTGTGTTAAGTTTAAAATATATTTTGGGATTAGTCATTTTGATTGTTATTTCCTTTTACATAACTTTTTTTGAGGGTAGGGATTAGAATGAAACAAAAAATTTGGACCTAATCATTTTTTATTTTATTTTTTGACGAATCTTCACAATCCTTGAATTTAATCTTTGAATAAATATTAAATCTGGTAGACTCGTTTTTAATTAAAATAGTTGGCATAAAATTTATAATTATTAGAAAAAATTTTGTTTGTTAAAGATTTTGTTCTTGTTTGAATTAAAGATTAATTGAAAGTTATTAATGACGGCTACTTAAAAAAAATGAAAATATCAAGAAAAAAATTTAATGCTTTACTCACAAAAAATAAAAGTTCCAAGAAAAATGATCTTTGTTATTTATGTAAAGTTTATTAAATTCAATATGTCCAAACTATCTGATAGTGTAACTGTGTTCCACTACCTCGAAAACACCAGAAAATCAATTTTTTTTAGAGGGTAAAAAATAAAAAATTTGACCCCTACTCCTTTTGATTTAAAAAAAAACTTTGCTTTTTTTCGTCCACTGGTATACAAAAATGAAAAATAAAATAAAACCTGAGATTTGTAAAGGATCGCCTCTTGTTTAATCAGATGCAAAAAAAATTGGGTATTGTCGCTCCCCTAGGAGGAGATGTAGTTTGACCGAAATATTTCCTTATTTTTACCGTTTTTACCCGTGTATTGCTTTATAGAATTTTATTTCCTCATTGACAATGGTTCCAGCTTCAATGGTAGCTTTTTAGCTTTCAAAACATATCTTTACATCAATTATAGCCTTTTCCAATCATGTTCACTTAAATGTTTAAATAAAGCACATTAACAAAATGGGGTAGGGGGTAAAATTTTTGATTTTTTACCCCCATGACAAAAATTGATTTTCTGGGGTTTTCGAGGTCGTAGAACACGTTTACAATATCAGAAATAACAAATTCAGATAGTGAGGACATTTTCAATTTAATGAACCTAACCAACAGGAAACTATTTCAGAGATTGTTCAGAGCCTGTTTAAGATAATAGTAAAATGCTTTGTTTATAATTATGTGTGTCGTCGCTACGCTCCTCCACATCGGAATTTTTCGTCCAATAAGGTTTCAATTGAGCTAGAGCTCGCTTCGGCCGAGCCTCGCTCGCTCATAGATCCTTTGTGCAGCTTCGCTGCATGTTGGCCTGTCGGCCAATAGTTACTCTCTTGAAAATAAAGTGTGGCGTCGCTTCGCTCCGCCACATTCATCCGACAACTCTTAAATCCGTTTCATTCGATTTTTTAAGGACGAGATAAAAAAGAAAATAAATGAAGCGAATAAATTATCTCGTAAAAGTTTTCGGTCCCATCCGGATCGAATGATGAAACTTCGTTTAAAATTCATTGAACAAGTCAAAAAATATTTCAATGTTCCTTATGCACAAAAATACTTCAGTCCAGACTGTAAGTTTCCACAACTTTTAATTGAACTCAATTCTCAAAATTTATAACCCCAAGCCCCCGAGTATCATTCAAAACTATTTCTCGATTGTTGCGGTCTTGTTAGACGCGTAATGCGAGATTTAGAATACGATTTTGGTTTTCGTATAGGCGGTGGTAATCAAGCCTACATGTTTGACACTCTACCAAAAACAATCGAAAATTTAGAAGACGTTAAACCAGGTGATCTCGTATTCATTCGCGGTATTTATTACAATCCAAAAAGTAAGACACTTTTAACCAATCATAACATTATTTTTAATCAATTTTTAAAGTGAAAAAGCAACCTCACAACGTAGTACACGTTGAAATAATGTTAGGCGAAGGTGAAAAGACAATTGGTGCTCGTTGGAACAATGGTAAAGTTCAAGTATTCGACTCGTACAAGTTTATTTCAAAGAGTTATCATTCAATGGAATATTATATCAAATCAATTGATCCTTGGTTGTTGGGTTTTTGTCGAAGTTATTGTCCAAAACACTCATGGCGATACAACACAGTGCTAAGACATAAAAAGTCGATATTTTATTTGAACCAGGACAAACGATTAAAGAGGTCAACGTCAATGAATGATTTGAAAAAGAAAAAGAAAAAAAAGAAAAAGAAGAAGAAGAAAATAAAAAAAGTTGAAAAGAAAGAAGATGTCAAAAAAGTTGAAGAAGAGAAGAAAGATGAGGATTCGGATGATGAAGAATCGGAAAGTGATCAAGAGGATGATCCAGCAGAAGAGCCTGAAGACGAACCAGCTGAACAAGAAGAGCAAATCCCTCCAAGTTCATTTGACGATTTTTATATTAATAAACAAAATAATTCAAGTAGTGAATTACGTCCATATACTTCACTTAATACAAGTTTTAAAATACTTAATATTAATTCTTAACTCGTTTTAATAAATGTTTAATCACTCATTTAAATTTCAATAAAAAAGTTTGTTTTCCCTAATGATTATTGTTTTCATTTTTTTTTTCAAAGCCAAACAATCTGACATTAATTTTGTGCAAATTTATCAATTCTTTTAGGAGTTTCAAGACCTAGATTTTGTCAACAAGTCAACTCCTTATATTCAACAGCTCAAAATATAGACAATTTTTAAGAAAATTCAATTTTTTTAACATTTGGTTTTTATATTCTATTAGTATTCTTAGTGTATTCTTCGAGTATTTTTAAGACCCTTCTAGAAAATTAATTTTTGAACGAAGTCTTCGAGTATCTCAGGGACTATTATCAACATGGTAAATGTCACCATGGATCAGCAAGGTTTAAAATACTGAGCATACTCTGCTTCGACCCTGCTTCGCTCGCTCATATAACCTTTATGCAGCTTCGCTGCATGTAGAACTAAGACCAATAGCTCACACTCAATAAAAAATAATTTTTAAAATTGATTTAAAATCGTCATAATGTAAGTCGCTCTCCCATTTTCTCATCCGGGCTTGAGACCGGCCATGGCATGGTTACGACTCATAGTTACTGTGGGACGTTCATCATAAACAGTGTCACTCATCCGAGTCTAAGAGACTGCGAACTCGACGACTATTTAGACTTAGCTTGGAACCACAAACCAAGCGTATTCTCCATGAGGAGGATACTTAACTTTATAACTATGTCGGAGTAAATAGAGTTTAATTATTTGAAATAATTGTTACTGATAATATTCCAAGTCCCATATGGTCTAGTGGTTAGGATTCTTGCCTTTCACACAGGATTCAATTGAGCCAGAGCTCGCTAATAGATCCTTTCGCGAATAGTTACTCTTTTGAAATGATGTCGGTACGCTCCGTCATCAGAACAATGAATGATTATATGAAGAGGGAAAAAAAAGCTCTATTTAGATCAATATCTTAAGGTTATACTTGAGATTTTGAGATTTTTTTCTATTTGCTTTTTCTTAATAAGCACAAAATTTGGATAAATATAATTTCAATTGTTAGCTTTATTGATTTTTTTTTTCACAAATTTGAACTAGTAATTTATTCTTCGATTAGAACAGATTTTAAAGAACATATTTCAGGTACCATTGACCATCCTGATCATTATTCACGGTATTTTCCATTCGTATTTTTTGAATGAGGGCTCCAATTTTCAGGTCAAAGTTTATTTCACTCAAATGAATTTTCTTTAAAATTTTTGTTTCAATTTAAAGCCAAATGTGACTAGTTTTTCATGAGATAATCACAGGGCTTTACTTTATGCACTAAGCTTTGAATAAGTCTTTCAAGTCTTGTTTGCCAAGTCATTTAAAAGATATTTTAATTCTACAACTTGTAAATGGATGTTTGCATACTAAAGAACATGTGACTAGTGGTTCATGAGATATTCAGAGTGCTGCATTTTCACTCAAATGAATTTTCCCTAAAATTTCTTTGTTTCATGTTTATGTAAAATCTAAAAGTTTATAAATTTTCTAAATGCCATACTTAAATGTTATTTTTAGTCTATTAACTAAAACTTGATTATTTATAATAAAATTATTTACCGTTCTAAACACAAAGGTAAAATAAAAAAAAAGAAGTAGTTACTCAAAAAAAAGATTTCATTTTTAACATAATGAAAGAGGTTTAAATCAAACAATGTCAACAAAACACGAATATAAGTTACCTGAATCTCGTTTTGGCCTTGGATCCGATCACACTGATTTGATCGTATTCTTGATCCGTTACTCAAGAATATCTTGTCTAGTGTTTATAGCATGGTCAATTGGTTATTTAAATTTTAGTTTTGCATGGATTTTGGTATTTGTGTTTCTCTATTTGTTGAGAGAAAAGACCTCGTCTGCTAGACAAATTAAATCCGAAATGGTGCGTTCGATTGGAATTAATGAAAAAGATGCTATATTGGCCAGGTTAGATGAAGTGCCCGGTTGGGTTTTTTTTCCGGATAAAGAACGAGTAGAATGGCTGAACAAGATACTCAAATTAATATGGCCTAATTTTAGAGTTTATTTAACAAAGACTTTGGTTGATGTAGTCGAGCCAATTATTAATCAATACTCGACTGGATTCGTTGGAAGTGTTAAATTTGTGGATGTAGATTTAGGAGATATTGTAAGTCCTTAACAACAAAAGTATTATTTGTTTATGATTATAAATCAATCAATATTCAAGCCTCCTAGGATTGCGAGTATTAAAACTTATACTGAAAATGTTCCTCTTGGTGAAATTATGTTTGATTGTGAAATAATGTAATTTTTTTTTCATTTTTTATTTCAATGGGGATATAATAATTTGTTGTTGAAGGTACGCTGGTGATGCTAATATCAAATTATCAGCTAAAAAGATAACCGCTGGTGTCAAAGACTTGCAGGTAAGCTATTTTAATCATTATCCATTTTGGAACATAAAGCGAAAATTGCTGCATCCACTGGTAAAGTCTGCAAAAAATTCTGCAACTTTAATTTCGCAGTTTACGAATGTTTAAGAATAATTTGGAATTTTCATCTATTTTTGAGACCCCTCGGTTGAGCCCCCCCCCATCTGAAATTGTCTAGCTACTCCACTGAAGGAATTTAATGAAACTGCTTCCACAACGTTCTTTGGTAAACTGTTCCAGTCGTTAACAACTCTATTTGTTATGTAATTAAAACGGGACGGACAATTCTTGATGAGTTCTCTTGAAACCATTTTTGAATGACCACTTAAATTATAGATATTTTTTGCAGAGTTATACCTGATGTCATTCGTCGATTTGACAGCCTCTAAACCAATTACTATCTTGAAGAATTTAATTAAATCACCCCTTCTTCTTCTTGTATCTAGTGACATAAGATTCATTTTCGATAATCTTTCTTCGTAATTGTTTTAATTCTGAAATCCTTAGGAAACATTTTAGACTCTCAAGTAATAGGGTTTTCTGACTCGGAGAATTCGAAAAAAATGCTCAAATTTTACATAGCATTAAAAGTATATGTTCTTTAGTACGATCGCACGATAGGTATATATAGGACGTTCGCCAAGAGCCTACCAAATTTTATAGAGGAAGTGACGAGGAACATTTTAAAAGTAAAATGTTTTTTTCGGGAGTTTTTACATTTTTTCTTGAAAAATGATGTTTTTTTTTAAAAAAATAAAAGAGCTGTAGCAAAATAGGAACCTTGAAAAAATAACAACCCCCATTTTCGCTAAAAGCTTACACCTGGGTGTTTTTTCTTTATTTTGAAAACTATCTAGAATCAAAACATATCAGTAAATTCAGCATCGAAAATTCTTTAAAATGGTACCCTTTACAACTATCTGCTCAATTTATTTTCATGTTTTCAAACGAGCTTTAATTTTCAAAAAAACAAACCCCCCCTGTACACCCCCTTTTATTCTGATACACCCCCTTTTTCCATATCTTTTTTCCTATGAGTTCTTTTTTCCATATCTATAGCTATTTTTGTTCTCGAATTTGACACTTAAAATCAGCTTTTTTCGGCCAAGCAAGAGTTTCCTTTTTAAAACACTTAAGAACTCATGATTCGAAAAAGTTGTCATTTTTTACAATGAGAACATTTAATGTAAAATTTGTGACCATTGGGTCACATTTTTAAAAAGCTCCCTTTTTTTAATATGTACTGTTGCATTCACAAATCAGTCTTTTATTGTATTGAAATGTAAAATGCAACAAGTTCAAGTTTATTTAGTTATTATTATTTAAGAAAAAAAACTTAAAAAATAAAAAAAAAGAGGACTTGACTTGAAACTAGATGACTTGAGACTTAGCGTTTTTTTTCCTTTTTTTTGTTTTTCATTATTATTTATTATTATTTACAGTGAAGTCTTTGTTTTTGTTCTTTACCTTTATTATTTGTAATAGTCATACCACAACGAGATCCGGCCACTTATTATTCATTTAAATAAAATTATAAAAAAGAAAAATTGTTTTTGTTATTTTACTCAGCTAAGCGTCCTATAGTAACAAGTATTTCTCGGACACAACAGTACGATAAAAAGAAAATTTTTTTCAGCATTAATTTGGGTCCCAGCATCAATGGCAGCTTTTTAGCATTCTGCTGATACCATTGAATTGAAAACAACTTTTTCGAATCATGAGTTCTTAAGTGTTGCTTGGCCGAAAAAAGCTGATTTTAAGCGTCAAATTCGAGAACAAAAATAGCTATAGATATGGAAAAAAGAACTCTAAACTTAAGTAACATCACAGCTTGTTATTTTGTATCTCGCGTCACGTTTCTTGGCATATTTGAGAAGCACACTCAAGCCAGACTCATTAATTAAGAACTCTCTGATTCGGACTCAAGTCGTGTTACAAGAAATCAAGCGACTCTGACTCAGACTTAAGTCGAAAATCATCGAGTCACTAAAACTGAAATAAGAATAAGTAGAATGAAACATATATTTTTCTTTCATAACTTATGAAACGATCATTTTAAAAGCTATTTTTTTAGTTTCATGGTGATTTGAGGGTTATTCTAAAACCATTGTGTGATCGAATGCCATTTTTTGCAACAGCCACAATATTTTTTCTCAAAATGCCGGTAATTAAATTTTTCCATTAAAACTCTTTTTTTTTTCTAAATTTTATTTTTCGGTCCAGCAAATAGATTTTAACTTGACCGATGTAGCAAACACATTTGACATGCCCGGTCTACGCAAACTAATCGATAGTACTATCGACGACTCAATATGCAAAACCCTAGTTCTACCAAATCGTCTAGTCATTCCAATAATTTCAGACTTTAACATTTCAGAACTCGATTACATGAAAACAATAAAACCAAAAGGGGTCTTACGAGTTCATGTAATCAAAGGTATTAATCTTAAAAAAGCCGATATTGGGGTCTTTGGTGGTGGTAAATCGGACCCGTATCTCAAAATATCGGGTCTCGGTGTCCCTAAAGCAACAAAAGTAGTTCAAAATAATCTCAATCCAGTTTGGAATGAAACGTTTAATTTCTTAATTGACGATGACGTTGTCCTTAGTCCCAACATTTTGATCCAATGTTTCGATAAAGATGAACTTAACGATGACTTTTTGGGATCAGTTGACATTAATGTAGATAACATTATAACTAAAGGACGTGAAGAAGGGGTAAGACTAAACACCCCCCTTTATCCGGCCTCAATCTAACTTATTTTTTAAGATCTATAAACTCAAAGGTGTTCAACAAGGTGAGTTACTACTTCAATTTGAATGGTTCACAGTTTCATCTGACAAGTCAAAACTCGATCTAATCCAAAATTATAAGTCACTCAAACAACAACAAGCGACAAGTCTATTAATAGTAGACTTGAGATCAGCTAACGATCTACCGGTAATACTATTCAACCCAATACCCTCAATCTTTGAAACTTTTTTGTTCCAAGATTGTTTACAAACGAAACGGAATAGGTGAACCAAATCCGAGGGTTTACATGAGTGTTAAAGACGATATACGAACATCAGCGACTAAACAACGTACAACTTGTCCAAAATGGAACGAAAATTTTTTCTTTTTTATCGAAAATCCGTCAACAGAATCATTATTTTGTAAAATTGAAGACCAAAAGTCTAAACAAACAATCTCAAATTTGGAAGTTTGTCTCAAAGATCTATTGAATGAAGAAAATTTAAAAATAGATCGTGAGTTTAATTTGAACACGTTTCTTACAGACTACAAGCCTAAACTTAATCTAAGACTAACTCTTTACGTAAGTGTTTTCAATTGAGTAAACTTGATTTTAAAACATTTTTTAAAGATTTTATGCCCGGCTTTTGATAAAAGTCAAACTGTTGATCCATCACTTGAACACTCACCGAGTATTCAGACTCGTATAACTAGACACTCGGATTCATCAACGAGTAAATATAATTTTGGTCAAATAAAATTGAGTATGCGATATAGTATTGAAGAGGGTTTGTTTATAATGACTATACACGAATGTAGAAATTTGTGTCAAGTACATCACGCGAATTTGCCTGATCCGTACATAAAAGTAATGTTGATACCGGATAAAAAGTCTAAGAAAAAGTTACGTTCGATTAAGGACACGTTGAATCCGACGTTTAATGAGATGTAAGTCTTTGAGAATTTTGTAAACATTAAGGTAATTGAGTTTTTTTGTTAGAATTCAGTGGAATATAGGCTTGAATGATTTGAAGCGACGACAGTTGTGTTTGACTGTTAAGAATGATAAATCGTTATTGGCTAATGAAAAAAGTTTTATGGGTCAAGTGATGCTTGATTTAACGAATATGGATAGAGAAGGGGTTAAAGAGAAATGGTTTGAATTAAGAGATAAAAAAGAAGCAAGATTTTTTGTTGACTATTGCGAGTAAGTTTTAAATTAAATAAAATTTATTTTCCAAAATAAAAATGTTTTTTTCTAAAGGGATATTTTTGATAGACTTGTGACAACGTGATAGAATTTAGCTTTAAATTATTAGATGTAAATAATTCGAATGCTTATTAACTATTTTAGTAATAAAAAAATATTTTTTTTAAAATTGATCTAAAATCGTCATAATGTCGCTCTCCCATTTTCTCATCCGGGCTTGAGACCGGCCATGGCATGATTACGACTCATAGTTACTGTGGGACGTTCATCATAAACAGTGTCACTCATCCGAGTCTAAGAGACTGCGAACTCGACAACTATTTAGACTTAGCTTGGAACCACAAACCAAGCGTATTCTCCATGAGGAGGATACTTAACTTTATAACTATGTCGGAGTAAATTAATAATTTGAAATAATTGTTACTGATAATATTCAAAGTCCCATATGGTCTAGTGGTTAGGATTCTTGCCTTTCACGCAGGCGGCCCGGGTTCGATTCCCGGTGTGGGAAGATCTTTTTGTTATATTTTGTTAGAACGCAAACTATTTTAAAAGCTTTAGAAAAGGTTTTGCAAGAACGTTAATCAGAGAGACAACATCTAGCAATTGGTGATATTACCGATTTATGCACATTGTCATGATTGAGAAAACTGGTCATTGTCAAACTAAGCTCGTAACAAAGTTGTAAGCTCTCTTGTACTTGTCGACAACTGTATCAAATTTTCATTCAAGTTTTTTTCTGTTTTGCGTTAGACAGTTAAATTTTGTATTTGATCTAACACATCTAACAAAGAATGTTGCAATTTTTTTAGAAAATATTTTTCACATTTAACTGATAAAAAATTCCTTGCAACAAAAAAACTAAACTTACTTAACATAATTAAACAGGTAAATCTTGTCTCTTTAAAATATGTCGCAGATTATCACACTTTCACTCTTAGTATATCTCGGATTAATGCAACATTTTAAATCCCTATCTGTCTTAGACAAATATAATTTATTCCCATTTTCATGTTACTTAACACTAGATGAGTTTATATAACATTTTTTTCTTAGCCTCTTTAATTGATTAATTAGTTGAATAATATCTAATCATTATAAATAAAGCTGAAAATCTTCCAAGTAGAAGCAAAATTCTAAAAATACAAAAACAAAAATGAAGACTTGTCAATTGATTCAAAAATTGAAATTAAAATTTAAAAAATTTGAATCAATCGAAAATTTAAATGATAAAAAATGGTTTAAACCTCAAATGTGTCGTCAAACAAGTGAAATTTATTTAAGCGATAAACAAATTGGTGTGTTTGTTGTACGTCAAAGTGAATCTGTTCAAAATTCATTTGTACTCTCAGTCAAAGTACCAGTTTACATCAATTCATCTCAAGTGTGTCATTACGTAGTGTTAACAAGTGCAAAACACGGTGTGTATATTCGAGGCAGAGAAGAGAAACAATTCAAAACAATCGATATTTTAATTGATTATTGCTCAAATTCAAGAGATTTGTTACCAGTTAAATTGGATGTTGATTATTTTATTTTAGAAACAAAAACTGTTCGTTCAACATCAATGAATTCAATTTCAAGTAATTCATCGGACTTTTCAGATTTATCACTACTTGATTTCTGAATTATCTCATCATTTTGTAATTTAATTTTGTATATTTTGCAATTTGTAAATACATCCGTTTTATTTAATAAAAATTTTAATCAAACATTTATCATTTCCTTAACTCATTCAAACCTCAATTTTAAATCTCCATTTCATTTAAATAAACCACTGAATTGTGATCTTGAACAAAAGGAAACAAGTCGCACCTGGTCCGACTAATTTCGAATAAAAATCAAAAACATAAATAAATTCCTAGCATTCGCTTTGTCCCATTTACATCAAACATTTGAGATAATTTTTGTTATTACTATCACTAGTCTCTAGCAGTTCAATAAAACAATTTCGAATCTTTACAACTCGCTGCGAACTTTTATAAAGGTAGCTATTAATAATCGCGAATTTCCGCAAGGTTGGTCACGATGGACTTTAGATTTAGACCTCCAGTTTCAGTTCTCATTAAAATTTATTTTTGAAAAAAAAAGGTAGTTATAAGGTTTCGTCTATTGACCTGTATCACTTACCTCATATGTTGGCAAGATTATGAAGAGAATTATAAGAGATCATTCAATATTTTACCTGATGGAAACGTGAACTCGAGTTCTAACCAAATCAATACAGTAAAGAGATCTTGCAATTTTGGTTTGGTTACCTAAAAGTTCGCTTCTTGTGTTGCTAAACTATGGAGAATTACATTGAATAACTTCCGTTTAAAGGAATACTTTCAGAGTTAAGCTTTTGAATACGCGGTTAGTACTTGTAGTCTATATTTGTAGATTAGCCGATTAAGGAGTGATCTTATACAATTGAATAAAATAGTCAATGGTCACGTGATTGGTAGGTGAGATTTTCTCTCAAGTCGTGTTGTTTCAATTAGGAATTGTCAGAAGGAGAAGATTCAGCCATTTCAAGGCTACTATTGATGAGGAAGTGTTTATGTCGCATCAAAGTTAACATGATTCGATTATTTGAGTAATTGCTATCACTAGTCGCTAACAGTTGAATAAAACCATTTCGATTATTAATCTACAAGTTCGCTTCTGGTGTAATCTCTAAATCGTTAATATAAATAACGAATAGAGGGATAATGAGATAAACACGTTTCGAAAATAACGTAAAAGATCGTGTTAAAGAACATGCCGCAAATAAGGCATATCCTCTATTATGGCCTTGGCATGGTTACGGCTTGACAAGTTACTGTGGGACGTTCATCATAAAAAGTGTCACTCATCCGAGTCTAAGAGACTGCGAACTCGACGACTATTTAGACTTAGCTTGGAACCACAAACCAAGCGTTATTCTTCAATTGAAGAAGAATACTTAACTTCGTAAATATGATTTTTTAGCCTCCCTCCCATTTTCTCATCCGGGCTTGGGACCGGCCTTGGCATGGTTACGGCTTGACTAGTTACTGTGGGACGTTCATCATAAACAGTGTCACTCATCCGAGTCTAAGAGACTGCGAACTCGACAACTATTTAGACTTAGCTTGGAACCACAAACCAAGCGTATTCTCCATGAAGAGGATACTTAACTTTATAACTATGTCGGAGTAAATTAATAATTTGAAATAATTGTTACTGATAATATTCAAAGTCCCATATGGTCTAGTGGTTAGGATTCTTGCCTTTCACGCAGGCGGCCCGGGTTCGATTCCCGGTGTGGGAAGATCTTTTTTCCACTCATATCAACAAATAATTTAGAGATCAAATCAAATAATCATACGTCATATTTTCGTTTAACAATTAATTATTTACAATTACTTACCTCGAAGCAATTTTTAATTTTTTGTTTCTAATTAAAACTTCGAAAGGTATCTTCTGTTCTCGATCATAAAATTATTTGTGAAGCGTACAGAAGACCTTGGATTATTATTACAAAATCGATCTTGTCAATTCCGTAATCGAAATACACAACAAAAAAATCGATCAACCATTAAATTTAATTTATCAAAAAAACTCTTACAACAATTATTTAAAAATGACAAAAATTTTAAAAATTAACAATTATTACAAACATAAAACTTTGTTTATAACTATAGATATATACAAGTGTCTTTCATTCTTCTTCTTCTTCTTCTTTTTTGTTGTATTTTTCTATTTGTTCGTAAATTTTAAAATGAGTTATAAATCGAGTAATTATGATTATTACGATGAGTGTTATGATGAATATTACTTTTATGATGAATATTTGGATTTTAAATTATGTTATGATGATATATCTGATTCGTATCGTCAAAGTACACCTATATTGGATTATTTATTTCAATATGAAAATAGTCTTAATACCCAAGTATCAATTGGGTAAGTCTAATTGGATTATAAAAAAAAAAATTTTTTTTCTAAATTTTATTTTTTAGGAATGAGCAAAAACTTATAAATTTAAAAAATATCGTTACAAATGAAAAAATTCAACCGTTTAATATAAACATTAAAAATTCAAGTTCTAAAGATTTTTTTAGTTTATCATCAAAATATTCGAACGTTTCATTTGATTCGATACCTATAAATCGAAATGAACTACTTGAAGAAGATATTGAATTTTTAATGGCTAATACAGGATTTGATGAACAACAGATCAAAAAATGGCATGCCGAATTTCAAAAAAAATGTCCCAATGGTGAAATTCAATTTGATCAATTTAAAATCTATTACGAAACATTGCTACCAAGTTATCTCACCGATTGGTCAAAAGAGACTTTAATTAAAAAGTTATTCGCTCTTTTTGATATTGATTGGGATAATAAACTTAATTTTAGTGAGTTTTTAATATCGTTTTGGGTTCGATGTAAAGCACCGTGTGAAGAAAAATTCACTTGGGTATTCAATATGATCGATGTAGACCGAAATGGTGTGTTAAGCTATAACGAATTGAAAACATCTCTTAATTTATGTTTGAATTTAAACGATTTGGATTGTTTATTGAACGAGTTAAATAGAGATAAAAGGTTTTTATTTGAAACTGTATCGTTAACTTCCGAATCGGATGTGTCTGATGATGACTCAAGTATGTTCAAAAAGTATTCAATATTTGACAGAACAAGTGATCTTGTCGAAGATAAATTGACTCAAGTTATTTTTTTGTTAGAGATGGTATCACGAAATTATAATTTTGAATCAAAGTTGTCGTCATCATCGTTTACATCGATTTCAACAAATAGTTCTACACAAAGTTTTGATTATGAAGCGTATCGGAATGGTTTGTTGAGACGGATAAACATAAATCGAGAGGGGTTTTTGTATTTGTGTAAAAAGTATAAACTTTTAAGAAAATTGTTAATACCTATTGAATTTTTTTATGACGATAAAATCGATTGAGATAAGAAGAAAATTGAAAAAAATGTAAATAAAAAATTTTAAATTTAAATTTTTGAAAAAAAAATGAAGAAACATACCTTCATACTGGCAATCGAAAACAAGCGGATTTTCCGCAACTTTTTTTTCCCGAGACGGATTTTCCGCAACTATTTTTCCCGAGAAAGTCAAGGATATTTAAAACTTGAGTGATTAGGTTCGCTCAATGAAAAACTTCCAAGCTATCTAAATCTACAGAATCTACCACATAACTGTGATCCCCGTATATGAAAACCCCAAGTTCCCAAAATCTTAAGGGGATGTCAAAAATTTCAATTTTTACCAGATGGGTCCCCAAATTTAGTCACTTTATAGTGAGTTGTCTTTGGTATATCGTAATATCTATGTCAAACATTTACGTATATATAGTTTATGATATATATTTTGATAAAGAAAAAAATTTTACACAACCATAAATCATCTTTGAAGAAAAAATATTTAGAGAAAAACTTTTTTTTTTTTAAATATCGAAAAAATGTCGTTTTTCTTTATTTTTTTGGGATCTAGTGACTAAACATGTTCTTTTTTACCTATTGTAAAATATTCTCTATAAAAAGTTGGGACTAGATTTTTATAAATAACACGTAGAATAGAAAGAATGTGCCTAAAAATGTACAAAAAATCAAAAACCCTAAAGATTAAGGAATTTGTATTTTCTGACCCGAAATTCGTGATTTTCAATAGATGAAAAAAGAATATGTTTTAGGACTTTTCGAAAGACAACTCATTAAAGATTGACTAAACATGGGACCCCATAACCGTCCTTCATATCGGTAAAAGATTATAAATTTTACCCCTACCACGGATAAGTAAAAGCTGATTGAAAATATGGTAGCTATGTTAAACTTCGGTATATACAAACTATAGCAACGCATTTAAACGGTAAAGTGTTTGTCTTGTGAAGGTTTTGGGAGTAATTGTGACATTTTAAACACTTCCTCATCAATAGTAGCCTTGAAATCGCTGAATCTGCTCCTTCTGACAGGTGATTCCAAATTGAAACCACACGATTTGAAAGAAAATTGTAACCACCCTTTCTTATTTATCTCACCTACCAATCACGTGACCATTGACTATTTTATTTAATTGTATCAGATCACTCCTTAATCGGATAGTCTGGAAACAAGTATAAGCTGGTGTTATACAAGGTAGTGTACTTGGTCCAACTTTTTTTATTCTGTTCATTGCTGACATAAACGAGTATCTTCCCAAAGAAGCCGAGCTAGAAAAATTTGCTAACGACTTAATAAGTTATATTGTTGGAAATGCATGCAGTGAACTACCTCAAGTAATAAACTATGGCGTAAATAAGTGGTAAATAAGGCAAAGATTGGGATCATTACACATACAAGAAAGTGCAAAATTCCAAATTTATCATTAAAAAATAGCTTTTCTATCTTTTTTCATTTATTTATTATTTGGCTTGTTGACTTTTTTTTCAAAAATGAACTTAAATGAAACTGAGGGTCTAAACCTTAAATTCCATCATGAGCAGCTTTGCGTGTTATTGAGGACTCCCTTTATAAAAGATCCCAAAGCGTTGTAAACATTCGAAATGGTTTGGTAACCCAAATTTTCGAATAATGAAAATTTTGAGACAAACCGTATGCTAGGAATTTATTTAAGTTTTAGATGTATCATCCTTTGTTAGACTTTTTTGGGGTCTTAGGGGTTATGTGACCAGTTGGTCACCTAATATGTGACAAAATTTTTTTTGTTGATAGGTGACCAACGCTGGTCACATAATTTTTGAAAAAAAATAGGTGACCAAAAATTATTTGAAAAAAAAATAAATAATTCACGCGAACAAAAAATTTATTATGTGACCAGCCCCTGAGATAGGTGACCAGTCCCTAAGATATGTGACCAAAAAAAATCAAAATAATTTTCCTAATAAATCTGAATAAACAAAAAAAATTAACGTGCCCTTGTCATCTGAGTTTTTAAGCCTATTTTCTCATATTTTATTACACATCGGGCATTCAAACAGATTACGTTTATTGCTTAGTGTTTGTTTGACTAATTCAACAGCTTTTGGGTCCACTTCTGGATCTTCAAGTGACTGTTTCTTGTAGATCAAAGACTTGTATTTTACACTCGAAATCCTTAAATTTTGTAAACTTGAATTGATTTTATCCAATAATAGCTTAGTCATTCAATATTTGAAATCAAAATTTAATTTTTTGTTATTTCATTTTTTGATTTTTTGTTGAATAATTTTATATCTTAAAAATTTATGAGAACAGTGAATAATTTAGGTGACCAGGCAACGATTTATGTGACCAAGTAAAGATTTAAGTGACCAGTTGAAAAAATTTCAAATAATTTTTGGTCACTTATTTTTTTTTTTCAAAAATTATGTGACCAGCGTTGGTCACCTATCAACAAAAAAAATTTTGGTCACATATTAGGTGACCAACTGGTCACATAACCCCTAAGACCCCTTTTTTGAACTATGGAGTCTTAAAGAAAAACAAAGACCTTTTTTCAAGATCAAAATTCGCTCGTTTATTTAAATGAAATGGAGATTTAAAATTGAGGTTTGATTGAGTTAAGGAAATGATAAATGTTTGATTAAAATTTTTATTAAATAAAACGGATATATTTACAAATTGCAAAATATACAAAATTAAATTACAAAATGATGAGATAATTCAGAAATCAAGTAGTGATAAATCTGAAAAGTCCGATGAATTACTTGAAATTGAATTCATTGATGTTGAACGAACAGTTTTTGTTTCTAAAATAAAATAATCAACATCCAATTTAACTGGTAACAAATCTCTTGAATTTGAGCAATAATCAATTAAAATATCGATTGTTTTGAATTGTTTCTCTTCTCTGCCTCGAATATACACACCGTGTTTTGCACTTGTTAACACTACGTAATGACACACTTGAGATGAATTGATGTAAACTGGTACTTTGACTGAGAGTACAAATGAATTTTGAACAGATTCACTTTGACGTACAACAAACACACCAATTTGTTTATCGCTTAAATAAATTTCACTTGTTTGACGACACATTTGAGGTTTAAACCATTTTTTATCATTTAAATTTTCGATTGATTCAAATTTTTTAAATTTTAATTTCAATTTTTGAATCAATTGACAAGTCTTCATTTTTGTTTTTTTATTTTTAGAATTTTGCTTCTACTTGGAAGATTTTCAGCTTTATTTATAATGATTAGATATTATTCAACTAATTAATCAATTAAAGAGACTAAGAAAAAAATGTTATAGAAACTCATCTAGTGTTAAGTAACATGAAAATCTTTAGACTGGGAATAAATTATATTTGTCTAAGACAGATAGGGATTTAAAATGTTGCATTAATCCGAGATATACTAAGAATGAAAGTGTGATAATCTGCGACATATTTTAAAGAGACAAGATTTACCTGTTTAATTATGTTAAGTAAGTTTAGTTTTTTTGTTGCAAGAAATTTTTTATCAGTTAAGTGTGAAAAATATTTTCTAAAAAAATTGCAACATTCTTGGTTAGATGTGTTAGATCAAATAAAAAATTTAACTATCTAACGCAAAACAGAAAAAAACTTGAATGAAAATCTGATATAGTTGTCGACAGAGACAAGAGAGCTTACAACTTTGTTACGAGCTTAGTTTGACAATGACCAGTTTTCTCAATCATGACAATGTGCATAAATCGGTAATATCACCAATTGCTAGATGTTGTCTCTCTGATCAACGTTCTTGCAAAACCTATTCTAAAGCTTTTAAAATAGTTTGCGTTCTAACAAAATATAACAAAAAGATCTTCCCACACCGGGAATCGAACCCGGGCCGCCTGCGTGAAAGGCAAGAATCCTAACCACTAGACCATATGGGACTTGGAATATTATCAGTAACAATTATTTCAAATTATTAAACTCTATTTACTCCGACATAGTTATAAAGTTAAGTATCCTCCTCATGGAGAGTACGCTTGGTTTGTGGTTCCAAGCTAAGTCTAAATAGTCGTCGAGTTCGCAGTCTCTTAGACTCGGATGAGTGACACTGTTTATGATGAACGTCCCACAGTAACTAGTCAAGCCGTAACCATGCCATGGCCGGTCCCAAGCCCGGATGAGAAAATGGGAGGGCGACTTGCTAATCGAAGGAAATATTTAAATAAAATTTTAAAACAAATTTCACAGTCTTATGTTAATTTTTTTAATTTTAAATTTGTTTTTTTTTTCATATTTTTAAAAAATATATTTTATGCTAAATAATCAAAACCAACTAAAAATATAAAAAATTTTAACCGTTTTATTTTTTAAAATTAAGATCCTTAAGCACTTGATGTCTTATTTCTTCAAATGGATTTGGTTTTAAGTTACACAAAAAAACCTTGAACTTGAACAAGTAATTATTTTTTATCATAATTTACGATGAGTTGTCGTGTGATTAATTTTGAACGCTTGAACGCTTCTATTTGCCACAATGGCGTTGATTTAAAACTCCTCTTTCTTATTTTTTTGTTTCATTTAAAAAATTTATATTTATCAAAGTATGAGTACTCCATTCGATCCCGAACGTCTTTTCTATGCATTCAAACAGTGCTTAATCAAATCGAACGATTCAGAATTTGTCGACATATCTATTAACGATTACATAACCGCTTATGAAGAGATAAACAAATTTCTCGGTCTATTAGGAAACATTTTTTATTTTGTCATTTCAGACGTGTCCGAAAAAATAAACATTCTCAAAAAGTATGTTGAAAAAGACCCGGCTAATTATTCCACTCTTCATACTTTTTTAAAATATGAACAAAAAATCAATTTATTTAAACAATCGAGTCATGACCTTAAACACAATCCGTCCGCTGCTAGGACTTTTCTTCGACTCCATCGAGCATTGATGTTTATCTATAAATTTTTAGACCGTTTAAACTCGGCTGATCCGAAACAAAAATCAGCTCAAATATGCACTGAAGCCTATGATCAAACCCTAGCCAAGTATCATCCTTGGCTGGTGCGTAAGGCTGCTAATATGGGCATGCTTGGTCTACCAAAACGAGACACCCTCATTGGACACATGATACGAACTGAAGCTGATAAAGACAAATTTCCAGAGTTTATTGAAACAGTCGAAAAAACTTACAATATAACTCAAAGTTTATATGAAAAATTTGATATCTTGGATCTACCTTGAAGTGATTTTTTTTAACTATGCAAAATTTTTTTTTAATAAAATATTTTATACCAAAACCTCGGTTTTTTTGAAACTTTATTTTGCTCCCCTCTCTCTCTTATACAAACTTTTATAAAAAAATTATCATAAAAATTTTTCTTAATGAATAAACGAGTAGTCATTACTGGTGTTGGTTTATTAACCCCACTGGGGTTCAATACGATCGAAAATTGGTCAAATTTGCTCAATGGAAAGACAAATATAAAACCCTTACTTTCAGAAGGTACTCCTTTAAAAAATAACACGTCTGATTAAGATTAAACTTTTTATTAAGAATACAAGGCTCTTCCATGTCGGATCGCGGGTCAAATCGATCGAGATAGACTCACTGATAAATTACTCTCTGAAAATATAATCAAAAAATCGGATTTAAAATCGATGTCATGGGCGAACCTATTCGCTTTAGCAGTCGCTCATGAAGCTATTAACGATTCAGGCTGGATGCCGGATGATGAAAATTATAGAGCGGGGACTTCGATTGGCACAGGGATGTCCGGGATGCTCGAAACATCCGAAGCAGCGGTTAATTTAAAAAGTCAAAAGTCTTATAAGACTCTAAGTCCTTATTTTGTGCCAAAGATACTTCCGAATTTATCCTCGAGTTTGGTAAGTATTAAATACAAGTTGAGGGGTCCGAGTCATTGTGTGACAACAGCATGTGCTGCTGGGACCCATGCGATATCAGATGGGTATAATTTTATAAAAAATGGTCTTGTTGATGTGATGGTATGTGGCGCAACTGAGGCTTGTATTCATCCAGTTTCAATCGCTGGGTTCAGTGTAATGAGAGCGTTGGCGACTAAGTTTAACGATAGACCAGACAAAGCGTCCAGACCGTTTGATACCAACCGAGATGGGTTTGTAATGAGCGAAGGAGCTGGGTGTTTGATCCTAGAGAGTCTGGAAAACGTGATAAAACGAAATGGAAAGATTTACGCTGAGATTTTGGGTTCTGGTTTAAATTCAGACGCAAATCACATCACTAATCCAAGTCCGAATGGAGACGGTGCGTTCCGATGTATGTCCTTAGCCTTGGGAAGTGCAGGTCTAAAACCAGAGGACTTGAACTACATAAACTGTCATTCAACGTCAACACCAGCGGGGGATTTGGCCGAGATAACAGCTATTAAAAGACTTTATGATGGTACAAATTTAGACCATGAAGTGTATATATCGAGTAACAAAGGCGCTTTAGGGCATTTGTTAGGCGCAGCAGGAGCAGCTGAAGTAGCTTTTACAGCGTTGGCTTGTAAGCACAAAACGCTACCGTTTAATGTAAATTTAGAAAATGTTGATCCAAAATTAAGTCTCAATGAAAGTTTAAAATTGATTGAAAAGGAACCGGTTGTGTTAAAAGACAAAAAAATTGTTGCTCTTAAAAATTCGTTCGGTTTTGGCGGAACTAATTCGAGCTTGTGTTTAAGTAGTTTTGATTAAAGATGTTTTTTTCAAAAATAAAAACGATAAATCTTTGTTTTCCTTATCAAATTTATTCGGTTCTAAAATTGACAAAAAAATATTTTCAAAAAATTTTAAAATAAAACACATTTTCAAATTTCCAACTATTTAAATTTTTAGAATAATCTTTTGATTGAGAATCTTCCTTATGGTTTTTTAGATATTTCTTGTTTGAATTTTTAAACAAAACTCTCACATTTAAGACAGTGTTGAAGTGTAAGGTTCATTAAATTCAAAATGTCCAAACTATCTGAATTTGTTATTTCTGATATTTTAACCGTGTTCTACGACCTCGAAAACCCCTGAAAATCAATTTTTTTATGAAGGTAAAAAATCAAAAATTTTTGATGGAAAGGTATGTTCTGAAAGCTAAAAAGATACCATTGACGCTGGTACCATTGTCGATGGAGAAAAAAATTCCCTAAAGCAGTAATCGGGTGAAAACGGGTTTGAACTGACAAAATATGACAAAATAAAATTGATTTTCGACTTCAAATTCGTAATCTAAACATATGAGAACCTAGGAAAGCTAAATTTTTATGGGTGTCCCAGATAATTTTCTTAAGGCCCTAGGGGTCCATCTATTAACAATGAGAAAAAAAACTTTTTAAATGCTTTTAATAATCTTTGAAAAATAAGGTGTGCTTGGAGCAAAACTTCCACACTATCTGAATTTGTCACTTTAAACATCATAACTGTAATCCACGACCCAAAAAAACCCAAGAAATCAATTTTTTGATGGGGGTCAAAAATCAAGAATTTTACCACTAACTCTCCGCTTTTTGGTACCAAGTGTAAAGGTGCTATATTTACACAGTCAAGATCTCATGAATGGTAAAAGATATTCTTGCCCTGAAGGTACAAAACGAAAGCTAAAAAGCTACCATTGATGCCAGGACCAAAATCGTCCCGGTAAAAAAATTCTGTTAATTTAAAATCGGGTAATAAACGGTAAAAAAAAAACAGCATTTTTTCAGTAAAATCGTATATAGTCCAAGGAAACCCCCGATATCCATATTTTTCTCCAATCTAGCATCAACAACAAGAGACGATTCTGCATAATTCTATTGGGCTACTTTTGCAATTTTTTGTTTCAATTATGGTGTACTAAGGGGTGCAAAAAGGCATATTTTTGAAATTTGGTAAAGATATGGAAATCGATAAGTTTTGACTAAAAATTTTAAATCCTCGTGCTAAAACTACCTCAGAAAACATGTTTAAGTCTCTAGACTTTTTATTCGATTTCCGGAAAAAGACCCGATTTCACACAGTTAATAGCGCCCAAAACCAAGATTATGATTTTAGGACCATCAGATACATGTTTTCTTGGGTAGTTTTGCACGATGATTTCAAATATTTAGTCAAAACTTATCTTTACCAAATTTCAAAAATATGCCTTTTTGCACCCCTTAGTACACCATAATTGAAGTAACAAATTGCAAAAGTACCCCAATAGAATTATGCAGAATCGTCTCTTATTGATGCTAGATTGTAGAAAAATGTGGGTTTCTATACCGAATTTCAAAATTATAAATTTTACGCTCTTTCAGAATATGTATAAAAAATAAGTGTTTTATTGGTTAATTAAAAAAGTTAAAGGATAAAAGCATGGTTTTTGAGGGGTCTTGATACTTTAGACCCCTAGGGTTTTAATGATCTTAATTATTTTGGACACCCACTAAAAAATAAGCTTTCCTAGGTTTTCATATGTTTAATGTCGGAAATCACTATTTGACTTTATGAGAGTGTTACAATGACGCTCAAACAACTCTAATTCAAAAAAATATTTCCGGTGGGGGCATTGTGAAGTTTAGTACAAAAGAACAGAACAATTTTGAAAAGTTGAAATAATTTTTTGTCTGTTGGTCTTATGATGGATCTGCGCATGTAACAAAGTGTAACAAACTTTGTTACACCACTGAGCAAACTCTGCAAAAACTCTGCAGTCTAATTGCGCATTTAGTTTCAATACTTTTTAATAGTGTGCATTTTGCAGAGACTTTGCATAAATTTAGCAGAGGTTGCCCAATGGTGTAACAAAGTTTGTTACACTTTGTTACATGGGCAGATCCATCATAAGACCAACAGACAAAAAATTATTTCAATTTTTCAAAATTGTTCTGTTCTTTTGTACTAAACTTCACAATGCCCCGGTGGGTTAATCGCTTCATATTTTCGACACCCCAAATAAGCCGAAGGAATAAACAATCTGAGATTTTGTTCAACACGACATCAGTGATCCTTACAGATCTCACCCAGAATTTTTACGAGTCTTCTCTACTGAAGGCCCGTCCGTCTCAGTAAACTACAGTACATACTAAAACTAACTTGTACGCGATTTATTCCTTTCCCCTTCCTTTCCTCTTCCTCACTTCTTCCTTTCCTCTTCCTTTCCCCTTCCTCACTTCTTCCTTTCCTCTTCCTTTCCTTTCCTCTTCTTCAACTCTTCCTTTCCTCTCATTTCCTGTGAAGAAAAAAATTTTTAAAATAATACGTTAAAAAGTTCATAAAAGTTCAAAAATGTCCATCAATTTTTTTTTTTTAATGCATGTACTAAATAAAAATTTGAAAATTGCGTTTTATTGCATGAATAATTTAGATAATTTATTCGTGAGGAAAACTCAGGAAAGGAAAAGAAAACAAGTGAGGAAAGGAAAGGAAAAGGTTGAGGAAGAGGAAAGGAAGGGGAAAGGAAGGGGCAAGGAAGGGGAAAGGAAGGGGCAAGGAAGGGGAAAGGAAGAGGAAAGGAAAGAAAACGTACAAGTTAGTTTTAGTATGTACTGTATTACTGAATTACAAATCGTAATACTAAACGTGGAGCTTGATAATTGTTTTTTCAACAATAAATAACAAATTTTACTATTTTCTACAGATTTCTCAAGATAAACAAAATCATATTTTAAATTCCCAATCATTATGAAATGACTAAATTTTTATGAACACTCTCTGTTTTGCCTTGACGCCATCTTTAATTACTGTTGGAATTCAATGTAAAGATTAAATTTCTTTTATTTTGCGCCACGTTGAATATCGAATGAGAAAACGACATTTTTTTTCCAAAATATATTTCTGTATAAATACTTCAGCTTTATGAGTTCTTAAATCATTTTTAAAAATGCAACAAATTAAACTCTTCTTAGCTTTCATATTTGTGTGTTACGCTCAAGCTAACTCACTATCACAATCAAGACATTGGTTTACAACATGTTCATTAAGCTCTTGCACTTCCGTTATTAACAATTGTTATAATTGTTTTGGTGAAAGGATATGCAAGAAGTGTATTTCTGACTTAAGACCGGAATGTGTTCCATGTGCTGAGGATATATTTAACCAAGACGATTTGGAGACTATTGGAGGAATTAAATATTTATTTTTTCTGACAGTTCTGATCAATTTCAAGTAAAAATTTGTCATATTCATTGCAGAGGTCTTCTTTATCAAACAGGTCAATGCATTCGAGTTCAAAACCTACCAGTCTGTCAGTGCATATCCGACACTGGGTAAGTCTAAACAGTTTTTTTTTAAATGGACTTAATTATTTTATTCTAGATCTGTTACAACTGCAACAACTTCATCGTCTACCACTACTCCATCAGCATCAAGCTCTTTAAAACTAAAAATTCCAGTATCAGACGGTTTTCAAAGAATTTTTGGGCTGCCAAATGGTGACTTGGTAAGAGGCTCCGGGGATTCAACATTTGTAATATGGGATACCCAAAAAGGAACCATCAAGAGAAATATAACCACAAATTATGTTAATCCTCGTCTTTTTGGCTTGCTGTCAAATGGAGACTTGATTGTCGGTTACTTTGCCAACAAGACATTGACAATTTGGGACTTGAAGACCACTGGCAATACACCCAAACGAGTAATTCAAACAACCGATGCTTTTTGGACATTGACAGTCCTTAAAAATGATGATTTACTGATCGGTCTTGAATTCGGTAATTTTGATTTAGTTCTAAGAGACTCTCAAACAGGTGCAATTAAACGAAGATTTGTCGGACATACGTCTGCTGTTTATCAAATAGCAGTTGTATCCGATGATACAATTGCCAGTTGTTCGTATGATAAAACAGTCAAAATTTGGACTCTTTCAACAGGAGCTATTCAAAAGACTTTAACGCATAGTAATTATGTTAATTCAATTAGTGTTTTAAAAAATGGTTATCTAGCTGCTGGTGTTTATGGTGGAGCTATTTTGATTTGGAATTTGAGCACTGGTGATATAGTACGTACATTAACAGGACACACGATTTCAATTTGTCATGTTGATTGTTTATTGACAAAGTCAAATGGAGATTTGGTAAGTGCGTCATATGATAGATCGTTGAGAGTATGGAATCCAAATGATTATTCATTGAAGAATACATTGATTCAACATCAATCACCAGTTCAACAAATAGTTAGTTATTCGAGTGGCTACTCGGCCACTTCATCATCTACTGAAATTTGTATTTGGTCTTAAAATTAATTCAATTTTAATAAAATTTTAAAATCTTTTATCAAAGTCTTTAAACACCGTGATAATAATTTGTAATCATACCTTTGCAAGTAAGGATGAGAAGACAACAATGATGCTGTAATTATACACATCGTATATCTACCATATAATTCACCAAGATGACCAAAGTCCAAGATCCGAAGTAATAGACTGTCCATTCAGTTACCATAAATTTTTAGTAGCTTCCTTCGATCTGCACATGAAGTACGATTTTCTGAAAAAAATCTTTTTGAGTGCATAAAAATTTAGATTTTTCGATGATTGAAAGCATTCCTAATATTGATGACATATGGGGTTTCGTTAAGGTTCATGAGGCCATTGATGACTCTAAAGTCTCAATACCAATGTCCATGGTTTGATGAGGAGAATCTCCAAGAATCTCTACTGCGATAGAAAAAGTGTTCAAGATCACTTGGAATACAAAGAAGCTAGAAGGGAGTTTAAAAATATGAATAAACTGAAAATCAAAGAATATTTTCAGACACAGACCACTAAAGGTTTTTTAAAGTATTTACTTAGTCTCAGCGTCTTTTGGCTGTCTATGTTTATACTCTTTACTTTGATCGAATGGTGGAATTAATCGTATAAATTGACAAGCATGATTTATTTCAAGGGATGAGTTGGAGCTTCAGCGTTTACAAGTCTTTGCTAGTTTTTTTGAGTATTTAAATTAAGTTTTCTTTGCTTGGCAAAGAGGTAATTCTCATAGTACCGCTTATCAATCGGATGATTATGCTCCAAATGCTTCTTTTCTTTAAATTTAAGCTTTCGGTCTTTCCAATCGAAGCGTATACTGTAAACAAACAGGCATTCTATACACTCAGGGAAGTGTGCACTTTTGTACATATTAGAATACAATATACTCAAACTTTGATGACGATCGAATGTTTATTGGTTGAAAGAATCTGCCACAAAAATTCTGAATAGCAGCCTTTAGGCTCTCATAAGAATCAATTTCTTTGCCAAATATTTCTTCCATTATTGAAATAGAATCAAAAACTTTTCTTCCGCAAAAATAATGCATCAGGTACGACCAGTTGAAAAAAGATCTTCCCACACCGGGAATCGAACCCGGGCCGCCTGCGTGAAAGGCAAGAATCCTAACCACTAGACCATATGGGACTTGGAATATTATCAGCAATAACTATCTTTAATAATTAACTCTATCTATTCCGGTTGATAAGAAGGGGTTTATTCCAACGCCGTAGTTACAAAGTTAAGTATCCTCCTCTCGGAGAATACGCTTGGTTTGTGGTTCCAAGCTAAGTCTAAATAGTCGTCGAGTTCGCAGTCTTTTATACTCGGATGAGTGACACTGTTTATGATGAACGTCCTACAATAACTTCGATACTTCGTAACCCTACCCTTGCCGGTCGGGAGGGTGACTTATTTAAAAATTGAAAAATTAACAATACTTTGATATAAAAAATTAAAATTTTATTAAGAGGTTTCGTTACCATGGGAACCTCGAACAAAACATAAAAAAAAAACTCATAATACACATAAAAAATTATTAGATTTTTTTTTTGAATTTTAAGTTACACAAACATCGGCTTAAAAAAATCGAAAAAAAAAATGACTACATCGCATCATATAACACGTAAGGCCGTTCAAGTTGCAATCGATGATCTATGCGCTAAAAAAGTCCACTGTAAGATTTAATTACTAAACCCCTCGAGGAATTATCTAAAACCTTTTGAATTTTATTAGTTAGTAAAGTTGAAATCGAAGCTTTATTAAACATTTATAAATCGATAACTAAGAATCAAGATCGTATGGACCGTCTCAAATTTCGTGATGTCTTACACAACTCGTTTGATATGACCGATGATATTTTAATGGATCGTGTATTCCGTGCATTCGATCGAGACAATGACAGTTATATAAACATGACTGAATGGGTTGAGGGTCTCTCCATTTTTTTAAGAGGAACCCACGAAGAAAAGATAAGATGTAAGGTCTCAAATGATCTTTTTTAAAAAGTTAAAAAATTTCTTTTTTTGTTAAGATGCCTTCACTGTTTATGATCTTAACGGTGATGGGTATATATCAAGAGAAGAGATGTTTCAAATGTTAAAGACAAGTATAATCAAACAACCGTCTGAAGAAGACCCAGACGAGGGTATAAAAGACCTTGTTGAAATAGCACTCAGAAAAATGGATAAAGATCACGATAGTCGTTTGTCATTTCAAGACTTTCATCAATCAGTTATAGCCGATCCGTTGCTCTTGGAATGCTTTGGTCAATGTCTACCGGATCATAAAGTAATTTTAAAAAAAAAAAATTACAACTTTTAGTGTTTGATAACAAACTTGTTCTATCTCATCACTTAAAAAGACTGTTAAAGCGTTTTTAGCAACGTTTCGTTCAGGAGTATTAGGACCAAG
Organism: Brachionus rubens; assembly: GCA_022207745.1. Classification (NCBI taxonomy): domain Eukaryota; kingdom Metazoa; phylum Rotifera; class Eurotatoria; order Ploima; family Brachionidae; genus Brachionus; species Brachionus rubens. Next base: position 4,503,079 of record JAJVHD010000003.1, on the reverse strand, counting down.
GATAGCGTAAATTAAAAAAAATGAAAATGTAATTTGAATTTAAGTGTAAATTATTAGATGTTTAGATATACCCTCCTGTGTCCCAAAACACCATTAGTCTAAGCATGTGCACTAAAACCCGATTAGCTTTTTAGTCTAACTGTTATTTTACCTTTTGATTAAATAATAAATTTTGAATTTAATTTTAATTTTTTTTTTAGAAAAAAGTGGCGTTTGAATCAACTTTCAAGAAGGCCCATTCAGTTTTTTAAAATTTAAAAAAAATTTTTTTTTTATTTTCTTGATTTTTTTTTGTTTAAATAAAAAAATTTTGTGAAATCAATTTTTCAAAGAGAATTTTGGCAAGTCGCCCTTAGTTTATGAAATTTGTCTAAAAAATTACATTATCTTCGAATCCATATAATAACTATAAAAAACATACAGCATAGAATCTTTTATACTTTTAAATGGACTTGAACATATAAAGCCTTAGAATTTAAACACGTAATTACGCAATAAGTGTAAGTACATCTCGTTTGAAATTTTTTTTTTTATTTTTCGAAACAAGTTACAGAACTGTTATTGTCTAAAAAAAATTAATTTTTTTGAAAAAAAAAAAAACTTGTTTTCAGTTACATCACAATGCGCATAAGGCCTAGAACAAACTAAAAATCATTAAATGAAAGACTGATCTAATTTTAAATCATCTTAAGTGACAATTCGAAAAAGACACGAATTTGTTTATTCAACAAAAATCCAGTTTTTTAACAAATAATATAAAAGAGGCCTATTAAAACCTGTATTACTTTATTTTTAAGACGCAACTTTAAAAAAAAAAAAGATGTTCGGTCCAAATGGTCCACCGTTTTTGATAAGCTGTCGCCTCATGATAGCTGTACAGTCTTCCCTCGTTAATCCGACCTAATTGGTTAAGAATTTTTTTGTCGGTTTACCGAAAATGTCGGATTATTGAGGTGTAATAGGATATAAAAATATTACAGTGGGAAATTAAAGAAATGCCGGATAAGAGAGGTTTCTGAATTAGCGAGGGTCGGATTAACGAGGTTAGACTGTACTCGTATTTTTTGCATATGCGGTACAATACATGCACAAAGTTGACTTGTCTGTGGGTATTGTTTGTATGATTAATAACACATGGTTGGCTTCGACTAAACCAAAACTTAATGTAACAAACACAAGTTCGCCTGAATGTTTCTTCAGTTCTGCTGGTGCGCGTGGTGAAGACGGTCCATTTGAATGGTCCACTGACACACAAGGTCTTGTATTGGCCTCATTTTTTTGGGGTTATTTGATCACAGAGATACCTGGTGGTTGGTTATCGATGCGTTTTGGAAGTAAAATAGTAATTTTAATCGGGGTTGGTGTGTCTTCAGTGGCGACTTTATTGATGCCGGTAGCTGCTAAAGGTCATTATGCAGCATTGATGATTCTTCGTATAGTCGCAGGTTTGGCTCAAGGTGTCATGTGGCCTGCCATGGCGTCACTTTGGACTCGTTGGACTCCACCTGCTGAAAGATCAAAACTAATCGGTTTCGGAAATTCTGGATCACAAGCAGGAAGCATCATAGCTCTACCATTAGGAGGCTATCTCTGCGTAAGTGGTTTTGACGGAGGCTGGGGTTCGATATTTTACATTTTCGGCGCTGCGGGTATTGTTTGGTGTGTTGCTTGGTTCTTTTTAAGTGCAAGTTCACCAGATCAACATAGGTTTATAAGTGAAAATGAAAAACAATACATTCTTAAAGCAACTGAGGACATTGTCTCGTCTCACGATGAACATGAATCGTTAAGTGTAAGTCCTAACTAAAATTCTAAAAAAAGGTATTTAAATTCAATTTTTTAAAGGCCACACCATGGAGATCAATTTTTACAAGCAAAGCATGTCTCTCCATTTTTATAACTCATTTTTGCAACAACTGTAATTTTTTTTTAAATCAAACCAAATGTTTTTATTAATTTTTTGTCACAAAGGGGGTACATACACATTTTTGACCAATATACCGACTTCGAACTGCGAACTCGACAACTATTTAGACTTAGCTTGGAACCACAAACCAAGCGTATTCTCCGAGAGGAGGATACTTAACTTCGTAACATTGAAGTGTTACGCCGCTCTCCCATATTTTCATCCGGTCTTGAGACCGGTTTGGTATGGTTACGACGATTAAGACTTTAGAGTGACATAAATCTTTTAAACTTGAGTTAACTCCCGAATGGTATCTAGTTAATTAAAAGCCTTAATATGATTTATGATTCTAAATTGTTTTTGTTTAAATCCCTAATTATTTATACAACAAATTATTGATCTACAAAGAATAAAATGGAAATTTATTTTCAAAAATTGACTTTGAGCAATTAAAAATTGAATATGGCGTAAACAAACGAAATAAAAATTTAAATCAATCAAATCAAAATTAATTAAAATTATTTTTAAGCCTAAAAGTAATTCACTTTTGAGGTTGTTTTTGTAAGATATTTTTATTAAAAATTTGATGTTGCTTTTCTATAAATTTAGGCTATATGATATGAAAGTTTCTATATTTTGTTTTATTGAAGCTTAAGAAAAAGTATAACATAGTGGAAGAATTGCAATAAAATCTGAAATAAAAGTAAGTTATTTTTATTCAATTATTCCAATAGGAGGATATATCTTAGAATTAAACGAGTAAAATTCATAATTTTTGTCTATAAATTCAAGTTTGACTTAATTTTCAAAATATATTAGAGTGATTCATAAAATTTCGCGTTTTTTTTTGAAGTTTTTTATTTTTTTAAAATAAAAAAAAACATGTAATCTTCAAATTATACACCAGTATGCTCTATAGTCTTTTGCCATCTATCAGCGAGCAATTCGATACCATTCCTGGCTTTTTGAGGTAAAAACTCAAGGCACCCAGCTTCAGCTTGGTCTTAGTTAGTAAAATTTGACCTTCTAAGGAAATGAGCCATAGAGCGAAAAAGATGATAATCAGAAGTGCAAAGGTCTGGACTATATGCTGAATGAGGAAAAAGTTACATCCCTTCCTGTTCATGAATTTTTTCCTTGGTTTTTCGAGCGATATCCAGTTTTACGTTATCTTGAAGAAACAAACCAAGCTTTCAGTTGATCAAAGAAGCATACATTCGTTCTAATTGTTCACAATAGAGATCATTATTTATCGTACGACCATCAGGACCCGGTTCAAAGTGTATTACCCCTTTGTATTTCTACTAAACTCAAAACATTACCTTCTTTTCGAATCGTCCTCTTTTAACGACTGGGAGGGCTGGTTGAGATGGTTCAAACCACTGGTCTCTGTAATCAGCATTTCGAAAATAGATCCATTTCTCATCGTATCGAGAGTATCTTTGATTAGTTTTCTGCAGATTTCGATATCAAAAGGTGTCAAATCATGTGGAACAACTCGTCAGCGTCTATTAAGTTTTTGGATCAACTTCAGGTGACGAAATATGGTTGGCTGTGAAGTGCTAAGGTCACTTGGTAATTCGTGAGTACTAACCTCGGTTTGCTCTCTACCGACCTACGCAGGACGTCCTCATAGAAACTCACTTGTCTTCCAAGCCCCTTTTTCCTCCGAAGGCTAGTATCATCACTGTTAAACTTATTGCTGCTGTTGCTGTGAAGCCTTTTTTCCAATAATGACATAACAGCACCAAAATTTCAAAATTTTTATCAAAAGTTTTTATAAATTTAAAAATACTTAGAATCGAAAATTTAAAAATTCAAATTCATCTTGTAGAGCTTTCAATTTGGTATATATAATATGAATTAAAGTTATGAGATTACATGATAGCTAGAATCAATAATAGCTTACCATCTAAAAAACGCTAAATTTTATGAATCACCCCAATAAAAGACTGATATTTTTGATTTTCTAGATTTTTTACAGTTTAACATTCAGTTCAGCTTAAAAAATAATCACCAATAAGTAAAATGAATCCATAAAATGTATCTTATTGAAATACGATAATCAATAAACATTTTCAATTTATCAATCCAAATTTAAGAAACCTGATCAATCATTCTTAAATTTCTATTTTGTAACAAAATGATAAATTAAAAATGGGAAACAATACTTAATTCCACGTAGAAAAACTTTTTTCAAATTTGTCGTTAAAATTATCTTGAATGAAATTCAAAATAATTTCTTTTCGATTTCCAAATACTTAAAAGGTCATAACGAATTTTTTTTATTCATAATTAGATCAAACTTACTTTAATCTCGTTTATTACGAATGTAAAATTAATTTAAATTAATAAAACAAATTCTTTATAATAGTTCTAAATCATGTATTTAATTAAACTCTTGAGATAAGAAAAAATAAAAAAAAAATTTTTTAAAATAACTTTCTATTTCCCAAGGTATTTTTGCAACACTTAACAAATCATAATTTTAAAGTGATTCATATTTTTTTTTATTTAGAAAAATTTTGAGCCAAAAAAATGGAACGAAGTGTTAAAAAATCCGAACTATCTGAAGACGACATTCAATTTATACTCGCTAATACGGATTTTACGCGTGAACAGGTCATTGAATGGCATAAAGAATTTCGTCAAAAATGTCCTGATAATAGACTAGATAAGAAAAATTTTATTATTTTTTATAAAAACTTGATACCAGGCGATAGTGAAGCTGAGGACTTGTTTTGCGAGTATGTATTTCAAGCATTCGATACGGATAACAATGGTTACGTTGACTTTGGCGAGTTTTTGATCGCTTTTTGGATAAGAGCCAAAGGTTCTCTTAAAGAAAAACTCAACTGGCTATTCGATATTTACGATGCTGACAAAAGTAATTATATATCTTTATTTGAATTGACACGCATGTTGAGATTAGTATTTCGTATGAAAAATATAAACGATGATCCATATGCTGTGTCGAGACAAATATTTGAAGAAATGGATCGAGTTAAAGATGGACGTTTGACTAGATATGAATTCATTGCTGGATGTACCAAAAATGAAGAGTACAGAAAATTGTTTGCTCCTTTTTAATAGACACTTTTCTTTCGGTAGATTTTAGTTTTATTAGTTTTATATTTTCTTATAGATATTTTTGTTAATAAAAAGTTAGTTTCATGATTTTTGATTTATTTTACTATATGAATTATTAATTTAGAGCAAAACTAAGTTGTCATATTTTGTAAGTTTTTGTTGAAAAGTATCCACATCTTGTAGAACAAACTAAAAAACCCACTTATACCGGAACTAATAGTTTCATTCCAAGTCTTATCTTAGCAAAGACATTTTTCATAGCAACATAGTTCAAGAGATTGTAACGCAGTTTTTTTAAAAGCGATTTATTCAAGAAACAATTCTTTTCATACCAAGTGTTAAAGTGTAATTGTTTTTCAATATCGAGCAACTTAATTTTTTGATTCCATTAATTTGATTATTTAGAACAGAATAGTAAATTAAATTATTAGAATAAGGGACTCAATGACTAAAATCGGACTTCAATGTATCTTTGGTAACACCAATACCTAAGAAAGGAAAAGTGTCTTAAACGAGTGAATATAGGTCAATTTCAGTTATTACATCCCTAGCTTCTATTTTGGAGGCTCTGTTGTTAAGTAAGATGGATTTTCTTAAAAGATTCCATCCGAACCAATTTGGTTATAAAAAAAAATTCTCATGTAAGCATTTTATTGCCAATGAAGTTTTAAACTATTACAGACAGTTTGGTTCAAAAATGCACCTTGATGCAAGCGAAGCTTTCGACAAACTATGGAGAGATGGACTCTTTTACAAGCTAAAATCTCACAGATAATGGTCAATTTTGATGAAAAGAGTGCGACCACTGAGGGTGAAACGAGGTGCAATCCTCCTAGATAAGTGTTATAATTATGCAGTAAAATGGAAAATGTATTTCAATTTTAGCAAATCTGTTTTAGCAAATAGTGTGCGAATTCCAAACGTTTGTAGTCATGAATATCTTGGTCTTATAATAATGAGAAATATACTTTGAATAAATATGTTGAGGACAAATGGAAGTGTGTCGAGAGAAGCTTCTATTCACTGTATGGATTAGGTTGTAAACCTAAAAGATCATATCCAATCAAATAACTTAAATTTGTACTTTTTTATTTGATGAAAAAAAATTGCTTCTAAATTCTCACCTTGAAAAAAATTGCTATGAAATTATCGCTTTGAAAAAAAAATGCGATGAAAAGTACCAGTGCTCACTTATCTATTTAAAAGGAATTTTTGCTGCACGCTCAACTTTACACTTCAAGACATTAGGTCTGATTAACGAAACTCCTGAACTTTATAACTGTATAATCAAAAAACACCTCATAAATTTTATTAGTTTAGGAAATTTGTCTAGAAAATTACATTATCTTCGAATCCATATAATAACTATAAAAAACATACAGCTTTGAAATTTAAATTGAAAACTTGGACTTTAGTTGATTGGGTTTAGTCTTTCATTTAAGACTCTTATCAGACTCTTTAGACCTTGTTGATAATTAAAATTCTTGATTTGACTTTTTTTCGTTTAAAAAAATCTGGATAAAATACTTTTGAATCTTTTATACTTTTAAATGGACTTGAACATATAAAGCCTTAGAATTTAAACACGTAATTACGCAATAAGTGTAAGTACATTTCGTTTGAAAATTTTTTTTTTATTTTTCGAAACAAGTTACAGAACTGTTATTGTCTAAAAAAAATTAATTTTTTTGAAGAAAAAAAAAAACTTGTTTTCAGTTACATCACAATGCGCATAAGGCCTAGAACAAACTAAAAATCATTAAATGAAAGACTGATCTATTTTTAAATCATCTTAAGTGACAATTCGAAAAGACACGAATTTGTTTATTCAACAAAAATCCAGTTTTTTAACAAATAATATAAAAGAGGCCTATTAAAACCTGTATTACTTTATTTTTAAGACGCAACTTTAAAAAAAATAATAAAAAAAGATGTTCGGTCCAAATGGTCCACCGTTTTTGATAAGCTGTCGCTTCATGATAGCTGTACTCGTATTTTTTGCCTATGCGGTACAATACATGCACAAAGTTGACTTGTCTGTGGGTATTGTTTGTATGATTAATAACACATGGTTGGCTTCGACTAAACCAAAACTTAATGTAACAAACACAAGTTCGCCTGAATGTTTCTTCAGTTCTGCTGGTGCGCGTGGTGAAGACGGTCCATTTGAATGGTCCACTGACACACAAGGTCTTGTATTGGCCTCATTTTTTTGGGGTTATTTGATCACAGAGATACCTGGTGGTTGGTTATCGATGCGTTTTGGAAGTAAAATAGTAATTTTAATCGGGGTTGGTGTGTCTTCAGTGGCGACTTTATTGATGCCGGTAGCTGCTAAAGGTCATTATGCAGCATTGATGATTCTTCGTATAGTCGCAGGTTTGGCTCAAGGTGTCATGTGGCCTGCCATGGCGTCACTTTGGACTCGTTGGACTCCACCTGCTGAAAGATCAAAACTAATCGGTTTCGGAAATTCTGGATCACAAGCAGGAAGCATCATAGCTCTACCATTAGGAGGCTATCTCTGCGTAAGTGGTTTTGACGGAGGCTGGGGTTCGATATTTTACATTTTCGGCGCTGCGGGTATTGTTTGGTGTGTTGCTTGGTTCTTTTTAAGTGCAAGTTCACCAGATCAACATAGGTTTATAAGTGAAAATGAAAAACAATACATTCTTAAAGCAACTGAGGACATTGTCTCGTCTCACGATGAACATGAATCGTTAAGTGTAAGTCCTAACTAAAATTCTAAAAAAAGGTATTTAAATTCAATTTTTTAAAGGCCACACCATGGAGATCAATTTTTACAAGCAAAGCATGTCTCTCCATTTTTATAACTCATTTTTGCAATAACTGTAATTTTTTTTTAAATCAAACCAAATGTTTTTATTAATTTTTTTGTCACAAAGGGGGTACATACACATTTTTGACCAATATACCGACTTATATGAAAGATGTTCTTAAATTCGATATACACTCGGTAAGTTTTTTATAAAAATTTCAAGCCACCCTCCCATTTTCTCATCCGGGCTTGAGACCGGCCATGGCATGGTTACGACTCATAGTTACTGTGGGACGTTCATCATAAACAGTGTCACTCATCCGAGTCTAAGAGACTGCGAACTCGACAACTATTTAGACTTAGCTTGGAACCACAAACCAAGCGTATTCTCCATGAGGAGGATACTTAACTTCGTAACTGATATTAATCAAAATTCCTTATTTTAGAATGGTTTATTGTCTGCTGTGCCATATGTCTGTTTCGGTTTGTTCACAATAACATCAAGCAACGTTGCCGATTTGATTCTTCGTAAAACCCGTCTAAGTCGAACCGTTCTTCGTAAAATAGCAAATTGTTTAGGAAATTTAGTTCCAATGGGAGCTGTTATCGGCTTGGTTTTTGTCAACTGTCAAAGTCCATATATAGGAGTAGTTTTCTTGTCAATAGGTTTAGCATTCACTGGCTGTGCTTATGGCGCTGGGTTTATGGTTAATTCAAACGACGTAGCTGCTGGTTATGCTGGTATTGTATTCGGTGTTTCGAATACATTTGCTACAATCCCAGGTATAGTCAGTCCTTATTTAGTCGGAGTCATTACCAAAAATGTAAGTCTTCTAAATTCGTCAAGTCTTAACGTTTTTTTGATTTTGTTGTTTTAGAAATTACAATCAGAATGGCGAATTGTGTTCATAATTTCGGCTTGTATTTATTTCACAGGAGCACTATCAGCTATTTTACTTTGCTCTGGTGAAATTGAACCATGGGCTAAAAAGACTCCAATTCAACGTAAAACAGAAAAAAGTTTGAAAAACTTGCAATCAATTGGTGTTCATTTGGATTTAGAAGAACAAGGTATAACTCTTGATAATGTTAGAAGTATTCACAAGAGCATGGCCAATTTGAGAAAATCTAAAACAGCTCCTGTTTTCAAAAAATCGATCACAGTCATGTTTGAAGACCCTCAATTGGAGAAATAAAATTTCAAATTTTTTTATTAATTGTAGAATAAACTTTTTGTCTAAAAGACAATCTTTTGCCAAACCATCTTGAACACGTGTTTTAGCGCTTTATTATGATCCAAAACACATTTTTTAAAGTGGAACAGATAATCGACACGTCTCCTTGAAGAACTCCTGTTGTAATTTTAAATTCTTCTATAAAGATTCCAGCTTTAGGGTCCTTAACGATTACTTAAATGTCTCCAACGGTCTTCTTTGGAATACCACAGTGCCTCAAAATTTCAAAAATTTGGATCATTTTATTGTTTTAATCACTGAAGAAGGGGTCTGGGAGACCAGTGAGTTTCGACCAGGATGGCTTGCGTAGGTCGGTAGAGAGCAAACCGAGGTTAGTACTCACGAATTACCAAGTGACCTTAGCACTTCACAGCCAACCATATTTCGTCACCTGAAGTTGATCCAAAAACTTAATAGACGCTGACGAGTTGTTTCACATGATTTGACACCTTTTGATATCGAAATCTGCAGAAAACTAATCAAAGATACTCTCGATAGGATGAGAAATGGATCTATTTTCGAAATGCTGATTACAGAGACCAGTGGTTTGAACCATCTCAACCAGCCCTCCCAGTCGTTAAAAGAGGACGATTCGAAAAGAAGGTAATGTTTTGAGTTTAGTAGAAATACAAAGGGGTAATACACTTTGAACCGGGTCCTGATGGTCGTACGATAAATAATGATTTATATTGTGAACAATTAGAACGAATGTATGCTTCTTTGATCAACTGAAAGCTTGGTTTGTTTCTTCAAGATAACGTAAAACTGGATACCGCTCGAAATACCAAGGAAAAAATTCATGAACAGGAAGGGATGTAACTTTTTCCTCATTCAGCATATAGTCCAGACCTTTGCACTTCTGATTATCATCTTTTTCGCTCTATGGCTCATTTCCTTAGAGGGTCAAATTTTACTAACTAAGACCAAGCTGAAGCTGGGTGCCTTGAGCTTTTACCTCAAAAAGCCAGGAATGGTATCAAATTGCTCGCTGATAGATGGCAAAAGACCATAGAGCATACTGGTGTATAATTTGAAGATTAGATGTTTACCGTTTTAAGAAACAAGCCCACTAAGGAAATACTCTTTTGTAAATTTTCCTTTCTTGTTTACAAAAAAGAAGTAAAAGAATTTTTTTTTTGGAGAAGAAGGGTCCCTGGAAGTGACCCGACCCTAACCCCTCGGATTTCCCCAGTAATTTTTTTTTTGTGGAAAAATGTGTGCAACCCACCATTAGATAGAAAAGTCATCAAGTATTAAAACGCTATATAGATCATAATATCATTATGTTCCGTTCCGTAGGAAGAGAGTTTGAATTATATCAAGTTAGTATCACTCTTTTATATTGTCTTATTCAAGTGATTAAAATTCACAAATTCGGACAAAGTTATTTTTTGTAAAAAAAAAAAATTCTCTCGTTGCTATGGAAACAAAAGAATAGGGTCAAAAACATGTTTCAAATCTCAAAAAAAAAAATTTTATTTTTTTCAAATTTTTTTGTTATTTGAAAAATTAGAATGCCAATAATCGATGTAAGACTCAAAACGAAAATAATCATGTAAAATTTAATAAAAATTTTTTTTTTTTTTAAATATAGCCCAATTATACACCGTCTATAAACCAAAATAGTCCGTTACTTAAACTTGATATACCACCAGTAGCAATAATCTTAATCGGCTCATCTGGATACTTACTTGTTTTTTTTATAATATTTTTGATCCGTTATTTTGCTCGTTCGAAAGGCGCTTGTCAGTCCGATTTGTGTTCGTGTGGACCCGATGTTGGTTGTTGTCAATGTTTAGAGTCTTGTTCAGATGCTTGTACATGTGGTACACCTACTGTTGGAAAATGTTTAGACGCTTGTTGTCCCAAAAGAGTAATTTATTAAAAATTTATTTCTCTAACTGTCTTGTTTAATTTTTGTTAAGAATCTCGATTTTGTTGGTCTTATTTTGTGTCAATGTTGTTCAAGTCAAGACCAAGCATGTTGCACTGCATGTGGAGATGAAACACCTTGTTGCTCTGTAATTTACTTTAAACTGACTCCTGTTTTAACCGTTTTTGATATTTTTTATCTTTAAAGTATGGAGATTTGAATTGTAACTGTGCTTGCATACAACCAGATCAATCGACATTAAATTGTTTATGTTGTCAAATAGGTAATTCAAATTATGATAGAGCAGATGATGATGATGATTAGACTTTTCTTTTTTTAATGAATTTTTTTGATTGTAAATAAAATTATAGTGTTCCACGATACAAGTCACTAGATTAACAGACTAAAGCTCATCAGAGCCGATCGAACCCATTTATTTAAAAGTTTATGATTGATGATTCGATCTCACCTCCTTCTTAGCTTCTTTAGAAACTGATCAACGACGATACTAACTGGGATTTTATAAAATAAATACTCTAAAATTTTTTTAGTGTAAATAATCTATGGTATGTTAGTTACACTATGCAAGAAGAAGATCTAGTTTATTAAACCATTTCGACTTGCAAAAGTCCATACATTTCTAGCAAATTTTTCAAATCATTTAAGTCACAAGAATTGAATAAATCCACTTACTAATGTGTCTAGTTTGTTGCCAGTAAGACTTGTATCATCAGCAAATAGCTCTTTATACACTTTTAAGATACACAATAAAAAATTAAAAAGAGGAGTTGGCCTAGTACCGAGCCTTGCGGAATCCCAAGTTTTAGTCGAGCTTGTCTGGATAAGGGATTTCTCAAAAGAAGCTTCTGATATCTCACATCAAAGTAGAAAAAAAATATTTTATTTCTGTATTTCTGGAGAGGTTTTGAATAGTGTTAGATTCAGTTTGAGATTTATTCAATTTATTCAATAATAAAGATACCACACCTCATAGGTGATTTCAAAAAGTTGATATGCGAAAATAAAAAAAGAGTAAATTAACAAAAGATGTACCGCTCAGGACCCTGTACAGGATATTTCTGTAAAAAGAGCAGTTCATCTGGTCTTTTGCTATCAAACGACACAAGTTTACTATTTTCCTGAATAGTTCACTGTTTTCAGTTGAGTATCCTTTTGTTGAGAACGTCTCATAAAGTAAGGACAGATACAATTTCAAGTTACCATCACCAGCATTAAAATTTCACCGATAGTATGCTCAGTAATTTGAAATTGGCTGATAAAGGATCGATTGGGACTTTTACCATGCTGGTAATAGCTCCTAAGATATTTCGTTCATTCGGTTTATCTTTCTCAATTGATTTAGGAAAAGAATTTTGAATAAATAATAAAGCTGACTGATGTAATTGATCCTAAACGCTTCTAGAAGAGAAGTAGATCTGGCATACTTGGACAGACCAAGGTTCCTTTTGATTAGACTGGCTTGAGCTTTATCAAATTCAGCTTACTTGAATTTTTTGATGATGTACGACACTTCAAGTCCATAATTGAATATGGGTTGACAATAAATGCCATATATCTTCGCTAGTACAACTGGATCTATCCGATACCATTTAAGGAGTATAGTGATCTCTGGACACTCATAAATTTTTCATCCCAGAAATCTTCAACATATTTGTGATTTCCAATCGGAAATCCAAGATAAATAAGGTTTTCCACTTTTAGCCAGTTGGTATTTGTTACTGAACCCGTTGTTCAGGCACATGGCATGTGAGATTTATGTGAAAAATTATTCATTGCAAAAAAATCCTCTCTTACCCATAACTCGGTTTCACTATGTTTACAAATTATGGATTTTTTCGAAAAAACTCTCAGCCAAACCTGTAAATTCCAACTTATTTTCTATGAATGCCCTGCACACTCCATATTCTCTATAAAATAAGAATACTGGTTTTCCCGTTAATATTGTTGATTTGACCCAAATATTTCCAAAACCATTTACAGTCGACGAAAAATGGATGTAAAAAAATACTGAAACTAAATTTACCTTCAGTTTGTCTTAGAAACAACGGTACCAATTTAGAATCTCGATGCGTTATTAATTCTTCGATTTCAAATCGATAAATTGATTTTAAAAAAGCTTGTTGGTGTATCTAGTGTTCTTTTTGGTAATTGATTGTCGAAAATGCACATAAACAACTTTCAATAGCAATAATTTAGGAATATTTTTTACAAAAATAATTAAATTGTAATTTATTTTAAAAAATCTACGAATGAATTGTTTGAATATTTTGAATCAAATTTTTTTCAATTAAAAATAATTGAAAATAAATCATTCAGATTGGTTTGTCAATGATTACAATTAAAAAATAATTGAAACTATCTCTCTAAAATATAATTTTATAAGAAATTTAAATTTAAATTGCAAAAAATAGTCATTTAATTTCATATAAATTAAATGACTTCTTTTTTTTTTTTTCTTAAAATTTAAAAAAAATAACAAGAAACGAACGTCCTACAAAATTACTGAAAAATTTTAAAATATACTACACTTTCATCAAATTAAATGACCGTACCGTACTTGAAGCGTACCCGTACTCAAACCGTACCGTACCATACCGTCCCGGACCACCTAACCGGAAAATAAAATTTAAAAAAAACTTAGGTGTTACATTTTTACCGTATTCCCTCGTTCGATATTGCCGCACCACAAGTTAAGACACGCCTTTGGACCATGCACCAAAGTACATCTCGCCCATGCTATAACATTGTTAACTTGGAGCGCATGCTGTAATAGCGTAATCACGCATTTAGGTCCGCATCAAATACTGAAAGTCTTGGCTTAATGCGTCATCAAGAGTCGATTTTAAAGAAAAAAATCGAAAATATAAAAAATGAATTTTTTAATATTTTTTTTTCTTAATCTTTGGTGCTGCACCAAATTCATAATTCAAAAAAATTATTTTTTATTTTTTTCTTTAAAATCGACTCTTGATGACGCATTAAGCCAAGACTTTTAGTATTTGATGCGGACCTAAATGCGTGATTACGCTATTACAGCATGCGCTCCAAGTTAACAATGTTATAGCATGGGCGAGATGTACTTTGGTGCATGGTCCAAATGCGTGTCTTAACTTGTGGTGCAGCAATATCGAACGAGGGAATACGGTAGTTAAAATTCCAAAATTTCAAAAAACGGTACGGCGTTACGTTACGGTAAGGCATACAATGCAACCCGAAAAATCGACGGGTTCGAGTACATGTACGAGTATTTACCTTTACCTGGTATCGTACGCGCGTAACACGTTATTCACGGGTAATTACTCGTCCCTTTACGCGAAATACGCGTAGTTTTCGGCTAAATTTTTTTTTCCAATTAATTTTAAATAACAGCATATGTTTTTATAATAATTTCTATTAAAAATATACCGTAAACTCTTGACCACGTCTCTAAGAACAAAGGCAAAATTGAGGTTTGTTCTATATGGAACTAATACCATCGAAGCCATGTTAAAACAATTTTTTTATTAGGTTTTGTTTTTATTCTAACTCGCAAGCATCCTTTCCATTAGTCTTAAGTCAGGAGTTGAGGCTTATTCTAAAAAAATTAAAAAAATTGTTTTAACATGGTTTCGATGGTATTAGTTCCATGTAGAACAAACCTTAAAATTAATTGGAAAAAAAAATTTTACCCGTAAACTACGCGTATTTCGCGTAAAGGTACGAGTAATTACCCGTGAATAACGTGTTACGCGCGTACGATACCAGGTAAAGGTAAATACTCGTACATGTACTCGAACCCGTCGATTTTTCGGGTCGCATTGTTTGCGGTAAGGGTACGCTTGAAGTACGGTACGGGTTCGCCGTTATTTCGGTGAAAGTGCAGTATAAAAAATTTAAGTTATTGAATTTCCGTTTAACTTTAAAATAATTTTATTCTGTAATCTCATTGGCTTTAGTACTTTATTTTTAAGATATTTTATTAATAGTGATCTCTTTTAAAAAATAGATTGTATTCTTTTTAAAATTATTCAAAAATCGAGTGCTATGAATTTTTCAAGCTACAAAGGGTTTATTTTAATAGTTTTTGTATTCGTCTTTTGTTATCTCTTTTATAACAATTCTGGTTCAATATGGGTTAAAAAACTTCCGAAAATAATAAACAGAAAAGATGAATTCACTTACAAATGCATACAATTATACAAAAAATTACGTTATCCAAATTCTAGTCTGATAATTCGACCTCCTCCAGACAAACCACCTGCTGATATGCTCAACGAGTTCACAATGAATGGACAAATGCCAATCACAAAATATTGGTATTTTAATGAAGCTTATTCGGACTCAAACTCGAATGATAAAACAAACATTAAAGAAATAATTTCAGAAGAGTTTCAACAATTTTTAAAAAAAGTAAGAAATCGAGAACCTCTCAATTATGGAGACACTGTCCTAAACGAATTGTTACATTCGTATTCAAGTTTGATAAAAGATAAAACATTTGCTGTAATCGGTACACAAAACCCTTGGATCGAGGCTATAGCTTATGATATTGGCGCCTCTTTTATTACAACATTGGATTATACAAGAAAAAAGTATGAGCTTTCCAACTTGAAATGGGTTCATGTAAACGATTATTTAGAAGAGCATATTGAGAATAAACGACTTGAAGAGTATGATATAATAGCTAGTTTTTCGTCGATTGAACACAGTGGTTTGGGAAGATATGGTGATCCGTTGTCACCTTATGGAGATCTTGATGCAGTCAATCAAGTCCGTTGTATGTTGAAACCTAATGGTTTATTTTTCTTGTCCTTACCAACAACATCAGATGGATCGAGTGTAATTGAGTACAATGCACACAGAGTGTACGGCAAAGTTAGATTAGATTTACTTTTTAAAAATTGGATTTTAATTGATCAGAAAAAAGACTCAGTTGGTGTTCATACTATTTTTGTTCTCAAAAAGCCTTTCGAATAAACATTTGAACAAAATTTTGTTTTTATAAATGAATTTTAAAAGATACGCTCTTTAAGACACTTCATTTGATGTCCCTTTAGTTATTTTGAAAATTCCGACCCAAAAGTCAAGATCCCAAATTTCTATAGACCAAGCACAAAAAATGTTTTAAAAATTTATCGGGGTAAGTGGTCAAAAATCTCAAACTGCACATACCAACTTATTTTCTATGAATGCCCTGTACAGCCGATATTTTATTGACAGTAGATATGAGTGACCTATTTTTTTTTATTATCTTAATTATTTCGATCCAGTTTTGTCTGAAAACTTCAAAAATATTCAAAACGCAAAAAAAAACGAAACAGAGACTTAAAAGTTGTTTCTTTTTAAATTAACATAAGCCCGATAAGTTGAACAATCATCACTTTAAAATTTATTTTATTTATTTATTTATTTATTTAATTCTAGTGCAAAGGCCGCCTAGTGGGCCACTTTTACCAGTACGCCCATAAATAGAACGTACTGTTGAAACAAAATAAAAAGTTAGAGTTTATTTACAATTGAGTTACAGAAAACATAGAAAAAGAAATAAAAGACTAAATTAATTATTATTATTATTATTATTATTTATTATTGTTTAAGCCTCATAGACAAATCAAAGTAAAAAATTTTTTTACTTTGAATTTTTTTTTAAAAAAAAAATTCTAAAAAAAGTATAAAAATAATTTACAAAAAAAATAAAAAAAGAATGTACAAAAATTAAGTTACACGACTAAAGTCTAGCTTTAAAAGCAATTTTAACAAATTATAAAAGTAAAAAAAGTCTAAATTTTGTGTAAACACCTGCTTCAGATGAGAGACAACAGACCTGACTGAGTCAACAAGACCCCTATTTTTCTCTCTGAATAAGAAGTCGATCGTTGAGATACTTGTTTTGAAACTATACTCCGTACAATCAATGTGGATCTTCTTTTCAACATTGCTTAACTGTTTACAAAACGATGTATTGGCTGGATCAAAACCCACATAAGTCAATCTTAAGTGAAAAAAAACATCCCGACAAAGAGGACTATTCAACAACTGCTTGAGGAAGAATATTTTATGTTTATAATAAATTTGTTCCACTCTTTCAACTTTTAGAGCCTCAAAGAGTGGTCTAAACCTAGTATACTTGTGCAAACCAAAGGTTTTCTTGAAAAGTAAGTTTTGTCTTACCTCTAATTCACTTAGTTTCTTGTCACTAATAAGTACGGTGTCCAAATGATACCTGATGATCGATTGGCAGAATTGTTTGTAAAGAAAAGCAACAAGCTCAGGACAAGAGCTTCTAGGCTTACAACCTAGTCCATACAAGGAGTAAAAACTCTTCTCAACACACTTCCACTTGTTTTCAATGTATACACTCAATACATCTTTGTCACCAATAGGAAGACCGAGATATTCTAAGCTACTGACATTTGGAATTTGTACACCATTCAAACTAAATTCTGTATCCTGAGCCGAATTCAGAATGACTAAATTAAATAAAAAAAACAAACAAAAAAAACACTTTTTATTTTCGTTTATTTACAAGTTACTAGCTCCTATCGAATTTTATGATGTTTATAATTGATCTAACCATGTCAGTTTCGTCTTTAATATTGAAAGCCTTCTTTAGCTTTTGAACGTTCTCATTTTCACACACCTTTGACTTGGACTTGTTTGCAGACTTGAACATTAAGCATGCTTGGAGAGCGCTTGTTTCAATGTCCATAGATAGAATGTCGACTAGTTCATAGATCTCATTTATAAAGTCGTGTGGATTTTCAGATGTTTCCATGTACTCAATTAGTCCATTCGTGAACTCGTTTTGCGTTAGTCTTAGGAAAAAGTCAACTTTTGACGTTGCAAGTCTGTCTACGGTTAGGTCAATTCTTAGAGCCGACATAAGATCGGTTGTTTTGCATCTAGTTGAGATGCCTAAGATCCTTTTAACAATATTACCTTCAAGTCTCTTTAGGTTTAGCACGTCCGAGGGTGTCAATTTACATGTTTCAATTCCATACCATAACACTGGCCTTATATATATTTTATATAATTGCGCTCTCATATTTGGATGCATTCTGTTGTTGAGTATCCCATGCTGCTTGAGTTTAAAAACTGCTCCAAGAGCTTTTTGGTTTCTTTTACGTAAATGGTCAACGTTGCTGTTTCTATCATTTACATCAACACCTAGGTATTTCATGCATCTTACCTGTTTTATTGGGTTGTCGGACAACGTTAAAGCTCCTTGCCACGAGTCTAGCCATCGATCATAAGACCTCATTTCGACGGTTTTATTCAAGACCATGTAGACTGTTTTATCGGGATTGAACTTTATTTCATTCTTGATTCCATATTTTGTCACGCATTCAAGTTGATCACGTAATCCCTTTTTCGCTTGACTAATTAGGAGGATATCGTCGGCATATACTACTACGTCTACCTTGACTCGACCGAAGTTTACACCATGTTCAAGGGTTTCAATATCATTTATCAGATCTTCAATGTAGATTGAAAACAGTTTTGGGGAAACTACTCCACCTTGTCTAACACCGATTGTTGTTCTAAAAAGTGTCGAATATTGACCATTGTTTGAAACTAGCATAGTAGAACAATCATAGTAGTTTTTAAGACTGCTGATAATGAATGGACTAATTTTCTTATCAATTAACTTACACCAGAGAATGTCCCTATTGACTTTATCGAATGCCTTAGAGGCGTCAATGGCTGCTACGTATAAGCGTCTTTTGTCAAAATTTGATTTGATAATCGATTGTTTGAGAGCGAAAATAGCGTGACTACAGGAGGATTTAGATTTGAACCCGAATTGTTTGTTGTTGTCTACGTGTTGTTTATCCAATTCTCGTAATAAAATAGTCTCATACATGTTCGCGTATACATCAGAGATTGAGACTGGTCTGAGGTTATTCGTATCATTGTCTGGTTTTTTGGAGTCTTTTATCAACGGTTTGACCATTGAGACATTGAACAGATACGGAACAATTTGGTAATTAATCATTTTTTCGAATAGCAGTCTAAAGATATCAATAACTTCCTTGTTTTTGCTGTACTTAATCATTTCATACGAGACATCATTAAACCCTGCACTCTTGCCATTCGGTAAATTATTTATGATTTCTTCGATTGTCTTTACGTCGAGTGAGTAACCATATATAGAGTTTTTATCACATCACTTTAAAATTATTGAGTGATTCTTGAACTTTGACTGTTATAACATACCCCCAGCTCTCATAAGATAACCACTTGTTCATATTTTCTTTGTCCTCTGATATGGCTGTTTAATTACTTAAAACTTTATCATCTTCGGTCGACGACTTTCTCTGCAGCTGATGGGTCTGAGAGCGGGTAGTTTTGCAAATTTAGTAAACTCGATACAGACCGTTACTGGACAAACAAGAAAAAAAATTTTTTCTTAATTTTTCTAAAAAATTTTAAAATAGAATCGATACGGTATGTTTGGTATGGTACGGTACGCTACGGAGAGTCTACGGTATGTTGAGTAGACTTGAAAGACTTAAGTGTTCATTTTTTTGGTGACTCAGACTTAAATTTTTGAGTCTTTGTTTTATTTTTTGGAACTTAGACTCGAGTCCAAGGCTTTTGTGCAACAAGACTCAGACTTTAAAAATTACTAAGTTAAATGAACTTTTCAAATTGCTGCACCCAATTGTCTTATTATCCTTTTAGACCGTTTTATAATCCATTCAAAAATATATTTTCAATTAAAGTTAAAAAATATAAACTTATTTTTTAATTTTTTAAAGAAGAAAAAAATAATACAAACTGTCAATTATAGAATGATATTTTTTTCAAAAAAAAAATAATTTCGGAAATGCAATAGGAGCATAGGAAAATTCATTTAGTAATATTTTTCACAAAAATAATTAATTTCTAATGAATCTATGAAACGCATAAATTTTACGAATCAAATTATTTTCAATTTAAAATAATTGAAAATAAAAATTTCCACTATAAAAAAAAAATTTAAATTTATATAAATTGGAAAAAAAATTTTAAAAATTTTTAAAAATGTTTATTAGAAATTTTTTTTTTTTTTACTATTTTTAATAATTTTGTTAGGAATTTATTACAATTCGAATCTTTCCAAAATTATCTTAAAGTTTAAATATGTTCCAAGTGTTCCAAATGAATTTGCACCTAATTGTAGTTTTAAAAATGAAAAGTACCTTCAATTCGAGTGCACTGATGAGGAATATTGTGGAGGCTGGGGAGACAGAGTCAAAGGTCTTTTTTCAGCGTACGCCATTTCTTTGGTTTCAAATCGAAAATTTTTAATTAAAATGACAAGAAATTGTGATCTAATTAACATACTAGCTCCAAATCAAATCAATTGGGATTATAAACAAGTTGTTAATTTGAGTTTGTCTTCGGTTACACACAATCATGGATTTAATGGATTTTTTGTGAATGAGTACAAACACACAAAATCATTTTTTGGAGATGATCATTTAAAAGATTT
Organism: Brachionus rubens; assembly: GCA_022207745.1. NCBI lineage: Eukaryota > Metazoa > Rotifera > Eurotatoria > Ploima > Brachionidae > Brachionus > Brachionus rubens. The sequence continues at coordinate 4,482,718 of JAJVHD010000003.1, read as the reverse complement.
AATAATCGTAAAATCACGTATTTTTTTTTCAGATTCTCTAGCTGTTAACCCTAATTATGTCAAAAGACTAAAAGAAATAAACTATGAACCATCGACATTTTACATAGCACATCAATTTCGAAAATGGTATCAAACATTGTTTAAATTGAGTAAAAATTTACAAGTCAAATATGATTTTTTAATGAAAAAATTAAGACCAAATGATAATACGAAAATAATTTGCGCCCAAATAAGAATGGGAGATTTAAATCATGCTGGTGAAACTATTCCAAATGTTGGAAATGAATTTTGGAATTTTATTAACAAAACATTTTTACACTCAAATGAATCATCAAAATTTACGTATAAAATTTTCATTACAGCTGATAGAGAACACGTAAAAAATGGAGCAAAAGCATATTTTGTAAATAACGAGGTTTTTTTCAACGAAAATTCGAGTGTTCATGTTGATTTTATATTTAAACCAAATAAATGTATTGAATTGGAAAATGTAATTTTTGATTTTCATGTGATGCAAAATTGTGATATTGGTGTTGTAAGTCATTCAGGTTATGGTATTCTTGCATTATGGAATCGACCAGATCCATTTAAAGATTTATATGTTTACACAAAAGAAGATCAAAATATATTGAGAAAAAATTATTGGGATAGAAAGAATTTAACATTTGTAAGATACTCTAAATTGGAAGACATATTTTTTCTTTAATTATTTCTTCATTTAAATATCTATTAGTAAAAAATTTTTAATTTAAGTTATACATTTTAGATTATTTATTCTATAAAAATAAATCTCTACAATCGACTCCCGTTAAATCGGATGAAAATAGCCCTTCAAATACTTCATACGGAATAAATTATTAGATTTAATAAATCAATTCTTAAAGACGCTTGAATACAAAGAGTTTTTTTGTCAACTTTAAGAAAATTAGATCCTTAGAATTCTTAGTCTAAAAGTCAAAAGCATTTCCTGCAAACATATCTGTTAAAGAACCGGCATGCTGATTTACCCTTCATCTACGTAAAGAATAGGCAGTGTAATATAATTGCAGATACTTCAGGCAAATACTTCTCACACACTCACACCTTCACATTAAAGGGCACATTACTTCGGCTTGTTTTAGTTAATTTTTTGTACACCCATTCTAAAATAGTTAGAGCGTTAAGTAATTAACGATTCTTAAATCCTTTAATTTGTCTGGATTTGAATATTCTCAGAGCCGAGTATATTAGTCCTTCGACTATAATTTCTTCATGGCTAGAGAAGAGTTTCATATATAAAACTAAAAGTCTCATATATGAAACCATTATAGTTTTATATTGCGACGTAATCATTTAGTTTCAAATGTGAACCTTTAAAGTCGAATTAAAAAAAATGAAACTTAAAAGTTTCAAAACTCCCCAAGAAATCAATTTTTTGATGACGGTGAAAAATCAAGATTTTTACCCCTACCCATCCGCTTATTGGTACAAATGTAAAGATGCATTATTTAAACGGTCAAGATCTCATGAATGGTAAAAGATATTCTTGTCCTGAAGGTACAAAATGAAAGCTAAGAAGCTACCATTGATGCCAGGATCAAAATCGTTCCGGTAAAAAAATCCGGGTAATTTAAAATCGGAAAAAAAACAGCATTTTTCCAGTTAAATCGAATCTAGTCCAAAGAAATCCCCGATACCCGTATTTTTCTACAATCTAGCATCAACAAGAGACGATTCTGTATAAATAAATGGGGCTACTTTTACAATTTTTTTTCCAAATATGGTGTACTAAGGGGTGCAAAAAGGCATATTTTTGAAATTTGGTAAAGATATGGAAATCGATAAGTTTTGACTAAAAATTTGAAATTCTCGGGCAAAACAACACCAGAAAACATGTATCTGAGACTTTAAAGGGTAGTTTTTAACGAGGATTTATATATAGTTTATAGTTTATAGTTTATTTAATTCATATAAAATGGCACAATAATTGATACACACTCAGGGTGTTGTATCTGTGAATTACTTTATATTAGTTAACAACGGTAAAAAATTTAAATAAAAAATAAAATAAGTGTGAAGTTAAAAAAGATTAAAATAAAATTAAACAAAAGGAATTGTATTATGTGAAGGTTATATTTTCGGAACATGGCATGATCTCATATGTGTTTTGATACCGATATTAGCTTCAAAATATTTACCACAACTGGTGCACTCTGATTTGGGTTTAATTGAGGTTTTAGGAACTTCTGTTTGTGCGTTATTATCGTTGGTTGTTTATGCAAAATTAAATAAGTTTTTCTTGCTTTCGTCGTCTCTTAGGATTCGGATACTTTTTTGTACTATACTATCGTTGTATGTGTTCGTTTTGGCCGGTTTTGTTTTAAAGCAAAAGTCAGAGTAAGATCTGTCAGTGTTTCGATATTTTATGGAAATTTCTTTATTCGGGTCGACGAGGAGCTTGATACTTTTTTAAGGCTCATTGTTTCGATTCGTTCAACAGCATCAACTAGATTGTTTTTTTCAAGGGCCTTGTTTTTATTGATACCAATTATTCTCAGGATTCGTTTCTGCAGGTCACATATTTCTGTTTTAATTCCTTTACTTGCCATAGAGAGCACCGGGCTATTGTAATCGATGTGGCTTACTACAAGGTTTTTCTAAACAGTCACCAAAATTTCTTTATTGTATCCAAGACGCTTGAGTTGTTTTATCAAAAATGGGATGTGACTTGTGTTCTTTTTGATATGCTCCCACTGCTGACCCCAGTCAAGTCTGTTGTTAATTTCGATACCTAGGTATCGATTTGATTCTACGACTTGTAGTTCTGTGTCATTTAGGCAAAGGCTTGGTGGTGTATCTGAGTCTTTTCCAGGCGAAAATACGATTTTACATTTGTTTGTATTTAAGCGCATTTTGTTATCAGCACACCATTTTTGGACTCCGTTGATAATTTCTTGTGGTAGTTCCCTACAGGCTTTTCCAATTATGTGACTAAGGATATCATCAGCGTATTTTTCAATATCGGCCTCTTTCGGGAGGTATTCGTTAATATCTAAGATAAATAAAATGAAAAGAGTCGGTCCGAGGACACTCCCTTGGATAACCCCGGCCTCGACTTGCCTCCATTCTGTTTCAGTTCCATTCAAGCTTACTCGTTGTTTTCTATTAGTAAGATAAGAAGCTATCCATGATACAAGCCATTCAGGTAGTAACTTTCGTAATTTGTTAAGCAGTTTCTCATGGTCTACAAGGTCAAATTCTTTGGCAAATTAAAGAAAATAGCTAGAAAAAATTTCTTTTGGTCGATGGCCATACTCCAGTCGTCGATTAATTTTATTATGGAATCCATTGTTGATTTTCCTGGTAAAAATCCATGTTGTTTATTCGTTTTCCATATGTGTTTGGTTTTTCGAGTATAAACCGACAGAGTATTCTTTCAAATACTTTGATAAAAAAGATGTTACATTAATCGGCCTGTAGTCGCCAGGTTCTTTTGGGTTGTCGACTTTTGGCATCGGAGTGATGTTAGCGAGTTTCCACTGGCTCGGTACGAATGATTGTTTAAGATAGCTGTTAAATAATTCTACTAAGATATCGGCTATTTCTAAACGTGAAGATTTTAACAGTCTTGTCGAAAGATTTTCTGGACCGGTTGCAATTATTTTAAGCTGCTTGAGAGCTTTAATGATGGTTGAGTGGTTAAAAAAATGTTCAAATTTCTGATTTTTTTTAACAAAGCAACTAAGATCTGGTTGTGTTTCGCCGTTCCACACATTATAAAACCCGTCATTCAGGCTTCTCGCTGTATCTGTTAATCGGTCCAAGATGTTAGTCGTCTCTTTTCTGAATTTGCCAACTTCTTTCCACCAGTCTGGTTTACCTACAACGTACTTTTTCCGAAAAAAGTCTTTTTTTCTCTTCCTGATCTCGTATCTAATTTTGTTTGATAGGGTCTTCCGTTCTTCTTTTTCGCCTTTATTGAATAAGCGTTGTCTTTGCGTGATCATTTTCTTAATTTCAAGAGTCATCCATGGCTGGTTGTTTTTGTTTTTGATCGTTTTAATCGTCTGAGATAGGTTTTCAGCGTTCAGCATCAGATCGTAGAAGTTGTCTGTAGCTCCTTGAGGGTCAGATTTGTTTATGTCCAGTCTATGTTTCTAATGCAGTGGACGGTGTCTTTAGTCAAAAATTATCGATTACATTTAACAGATTAATATGAAACGAGACAAAATTACAATAAAAAAAGTATTTATTAAAATTTTAATCTAGAAAAGCAATTTTATTATAAACAATCAATTCACCTCTACTATTACAAACAGCCAAATCACCATTTTGAAGTTCCATTAGACAATTAATCTCATTACCATGTTCGAATGAACGAGTAACTAAAAATTTTGATATATCAAAAATTTCAAGACTCCTTTTAGTTCCGATAGCAAGAAAACCATTATTTAAAATTTTCAGTGAAAAAACTGAGTCAATTAAACTATAAGAGTCTTTTAAATCGTATGTACTCGCATTCCAAATCTTAATTGATTTGTCAAACGAACCACTCACAAGATTTCCATTTTCCAATTCAGTTAATCCATAAATTCTATCCAAATGACCTCTTAAAACTTTGAGTTGTGTGTAATCAACACTGTTCCATACTACGATTTCTTTGTCAAAAGACCCACTAACCAAATCGCCATTGCTCATTTGTAAGAGTGTTTTTACTTCATCTGCATGATAATTCAATACTTTTAGCATCGAGTAATCCGAACTTTGCCATATTTTAACCGATCTATCTTTTGACCCACTTGCAAAACGACCGTCATTTAACATAATTATACAATGAATGGTCCCTGAATGAGCTGTGTATTTGTGATTTACTTTCCAAGTATTCACGTTAAAAATATAAATATCTCCATAGTCTGATCCAAATAATACTTCATTACTTGAAAAAGAGCACATTGTGTTAATAGCATCTGGAAATACTCTGTTATTTATTTGATTGTAACTTTGATCCCAATAGTATACAGTTTTATCGTTTGAGCTACTCAAAAAATTACCGTTTGGAAATTTCAATAAGCTGTAAATTCGGTCTAAGCCTAACTTGAATGTAAAACTTTCTTGTTTTAGCTCAGAACATCTTTAAATTCATTTTTAAAATATTGTGAACTTTTAAAAAAAAAACTACTTTGATCCTTTGAAGAGTTGGGTACATTCGCATGTAAAGTTATGCTTTTCGTTAACACAAGTCCCGCCGTTTTCACAAGGCTCTGTTGAACAAAAACTTACAAGAAATAAAAATTTACAATGAAAACAAATTTAACAAGTCAAAAGCTTACTCTTTATAAAAAATGGAACCGGTTGAGTCAACACTTATAAGATGAGATGCTGATGAATCGTAAAGTTTACAATTTTTTTCATCCAATGTCACGAAAATACAATTTTTATTTCTTTCACATGAACTAAAACATTTAAATTTATCTCCAATTAAAAATGAATTAAGTAATCCAGTATCGGATACGATGGTAAAATTATGTTTTTTATTATATGGTATTTGAGTTTTTACAAAGCCAAAATATAATCCTATGGTCATAACCGCAATTGTTCTCAATTCAAACATTTTCTAAAATCTCAAAAAATATATATTTTTTAAAACTAGATTTAGATTTTTTTGATATTACTTAAAGGGTGTATGTTTGAATATCTTTTACAGTAATTTTGATTAGATTAAATATTTTAACAGTATTGTTTTTAAAAAATTACATTTTTTTTAATATTAGCTGTTGTTTTTTTTGTTCCCTCCAAACTTGGTGAAATTAATTTTAGTCGCAATTGAAAAAATAGGCTTCGTCGTATGCCAAAGAAACTTGGATTTATTTGTCCAGCTTGAAGTAGCAGTCGAAGCATCAGTTTCAACATTACGAAAAAAGCATTTGTAGAGTATAAAATTAAATGCAAAAACTTATATAGTATTTGTTATTATAATTATAGTATTTGTTGAGGATTGGTAAATGCTATTTGAACAAGTCTTGTTAACCTTCTGCTAATCTTAAAAGTTGAGCTTAACTGAATTAGTTATGACTAAAAAAATTCGTAAAGCTTGTACAATTGGTCCAAAGAAAGAGCCTGATACTAGAACAACTTTGAAAATCATCGTATTGGGAGTCGCTGTGACTTAAAATAAGGGCTTCGAAAGATGCAAACAGAGCGAGTATAAAAAAATTCTGTTACGGCCTTCCCGGCTAAGAAGTCTAATCAGCTTCTGCAGCTAATAAAGTCAAGGATTTTTCTACTTAGATCTGTACAGAAAAAGGTACTACTTCTACTACATTTTTGGGTGTAGAAGGGGGCATAGGGAATAAGTAAGCAAAACTTTAAATTTCTTGTAGGTGGCTAGCAAAAATTTTAGCCTCTAAAGGACTTTTCTTTCAGAGGGTTGGTATTTTACTCGGAATATTTTTGATCTGGTGTTAGAAATAATTCATTTAAAATACCCTGAATAAAGGTTAGATTTATTTCCATTTTTATTTTTTTAGCCTGTTTTTTTTAGACTTTATTGAGTAATAACGGTAAATCTCGAGTTACTGGACATGTTGCATATAGCAAACCCAGAAAAAAGCTTCCGTCTTTTGACATAGAAAAACATTTCGTAAACAAAGGATATCCCTTATTTGCGACATGTCTCATAAATCGAAATTTAACTAAGCAAAGCATTCACGGGCTCTTTGTTTTTTCGAATAGCAGACTCGGGATTTATAAAAATTAATCATTAAAGCCTTTTGTAAAAAATGTAAGGCCATAACGTTTTGATCATTTCTCAACCAGGATGACCATCTGATTAAAGCACTGTTTAAAGGGTAGCCGCTTCCCGTTAATCGGGTCTTTGATCGTTCAATAATTTAATTTTTTTTAAGGTTCGAGCCGGTCACCTTTTTCAATTTATTTTTACTTTTTGCATAATCGAGATCGAAAAAAAATAAAACCACTAAGATGATGGATTTTTATATTTTTGACCAAAAATTCGTAATTCTCATGTAGGAAAACCATGTTTAACATAAAACTCTTCATAAAGAGCATAAATAGGTCAAAAATAATTCTTTCCAAGAAACCAAATACACCGTTTTGTAGCTGAGATCATAAGCTTTAAGAATATGTATAAATGTTTGCACAGTTGATAAGTATTTAGGCAAAAAAGCATCAAGCTCAAAAACTTTTAGTTAATCTTTGAGGGTGGGGAACCCCAAAAAAATATCTTTAATGCCATAATAAGATACTGCTGTAGTTTTGACTGGCGCGAATCTTATTAAATACAATTTAAAATTAAAAATGGATAAAGATTAACGAAATATTCAAAGTGTGAACTAAACATATAAAAATTGAATCAAGCATAAACTTTATTTTATTTTATTAAACTGTTAACGAGCACTAACAAATAATGGCTAAAAATATTCAAATTTTTTTAGCCATTTTTGTATTCAAACTTAATAAATTTTTGAGGTTGATTTTTTTTTTCTTTTTTTCGTGTTTTTTTAAATAAATTAAAACAATCATTTAAAATTATTAATAAATATGTCATAATTATAATTAATATTGCTATTATTGATACTGTTTTACCTAAAAATTTGATCTTTTTCAAATCATTTGACTCGTTTTCACATCGATCACCATTGTATAGACTAAAACATTTACACTTTGGTAAATTTAGCTTGTCAACACAAATTCCATTATAATTACATGTTTCATTTGAACAAACATCTATTTTAAATTGACAATTTTTTCCATAATATAAACTTGATTGTTTATTATCTTGATTACATTCACATGAATATGTTTGATTCAAAAGATTATTGTGACAAGTTCCTTTATTGAGACATGGATTAGAAGTGCAAGGTTTTGTGTCTATTTCACATTCATTTCCTTCGTATGAATCATCACATTCACATCTAAATGTTTTCCTATCAATTAATTTACATAATCCGTGTTGTGAACATTTGACTATACAATTTTTTGCATCCAAATTTGTTTCCAAAATACTTAGTACATATTCTAAATCTTCAAAACTAACGTATTCCTCTAAAATGGTTGTCGTCGTTGAAGATACTGTTGCAGTTGAGAATGAAGAATTGTTGTATTTAGTTTCTAGACTTGCAGTTGAAAAAGAAGAGCTGCTAGTTGATACTGTACTGGTGGGATCAATTGAACTTTTGATTGTCTCTAAACTAGTTGTTGAACTTGTAATAACAGTTTTGGTAGTTTCTAAACTTGCGTTTGAATAAAAGTAAGTCTGAGTTTGACTTGTTTCTGTGATGCTAGTTAAAATTGTTGTTTCAGTCGTAGAGACTTCAGTACTTGTTTGATTACTCTCAATGAAATCTTCAATGGCAATATCATAAATTGTTTCATTTAAAGTTTCATTTGTTGCAACAGTTGTATTAAAATCAAATTCAACAGTTGAATTTTGATCAATTACTAACTCAAAGTTACTCAAATTTGGTTTGGTGTATACTCCGATGAGTTTAAATGAGAAAATTTTTTTCAAAGTGTTATCTCTCAAACTCTCCACAAATTTCATGGTTGACAATTTCCAAACATCGACAAACCCGTTAAAATCTGCTACTATCATAGTATTGTTACTTATCAATTCGATTCCAATTACTTTATAATTTTTAGTTGGCTCTCTTCGAAACGAAGTTATTTTTTCACCAGTTACATTCCATAAACCAAGACTTTGATCACAACCGAATAAAATGTATTTTTGGTTTATGATTTTAAAAACCCAAATTTTTGTTTTTAATTTGAACTTTTTAACTTCTGTTAGAATATTTCTTGAGCTAAGACTGTGAATACAAATGTAATCAGTGTAGCATTCAGTTACAATAAAATCTTTTGTCAAATAATCAATAGCCCATATTTCACTGCTCAAAGTTTTTGCTGAGATTACTTTTTCTTTAACTAAGCAAAACACACTAAGAGTTTTTTTGTCTTTTGAACCTATTAATAATTTGTTTTCTTCTTTCATGTATTTAATCTCTTTAATTTCACCGAAACAACTTTCGGTGAAAAGTCTAGCATCATTTAAATTCGATAGGCTTCTTATATTGATGTAATTTTTCATACCAATCACAATTCGATCGTTATTTATCAAGGCAAAAGCACAAACAAAATCTTTTTCAGTGTACTCAACTTTTGAATATGAGGTTAAATTAAACACAAAAATTTTTTTATCAGTACCAGCAAAAAATAAATTTCTTGTATAATCGTATTCAAGTGCCAAAAAATCTTGTCCATTTGTATCAAAAAAATAATTTATTGATTTATTCCATAGTCTAACATATTTATCTTCAGAACCAGTTCCATAATATTGAGCTTTACAAATGACTAGAATCGATTCAATTAAAACAAGCTTAAGAAAAAACATTTTTGAAAAATGAAAAAAAAAATTTTTTTCATTAAGATTAATTTTTCAGTTTTATAATTTATAAAGCTTATAAATTTTGATTAAAAGAAAAGTTAATTATTTTTTTGACTTGGAATTTTCTTTAATTAAACATTGATCTTATAGTAAAAGAATTTTCTTTATAAGTCATTCTTTAAGCTTAACTATAAAAGTTGATTTTTTTCTGAAAAAGATATTCCAAGTTCTTAATAAGATTCACAGCCTTGAAAGATCTTAGATTCCTGGGACACATGACTCTATGTCCTTTACGGTTTTGTATCTTTTTCTTTTTTGTCATCCTGTGTACAACACAATCCTCGCCTCATTAACGTGGAGTGTCTCATTTAACCCTTAAACGCCCGCTTGTTCATTTTCCAAGATACAGGAAAATCGATAAAAAATTCGAACTCTACGTGAAAAGTTTGGTAAGAAATGTATAAAAATGAAAAAAAAATTCATGACCTGGTGTACTTTTTTTTTGTTTAGACTATTAAAGAACTAAAATCAATGTGTAAGACGTTGAAACATGTTTTTAGTGTAATGCTTTTACTTTTGTTTGTATATGTATGTGTATGAGTGTTTATGTGTGTGTGTGTATATGCATGTGTTTTCTCAAAGCGCAACGGAGCTTAGGTGAAATTACTAACGGAGCTAACGTGGAGTTACTAAATGAGTTCCTGATGCGATTATACTTGAATTCAAGTCCCTTCTTAACTACGAGCTTTTCAGCTCGGTCCGGCTTATTCAGCTAGACTTAAACCCGCTCAGGCAGGGTTTATAATTAGTAAGATCTTGGCTGTTCCGCAGCTAGATCTGAGACCGGAGATTGCCTCGAAGCAAAACTCGTGTTGGAGCCGGTCAACAGCTTTTCAGCGAGACAGGGTAGGACGAGAAGAAAGGGGACGAACTAGGCTTTTCGAATTGAGAATAAGGATAAGGCTTTTCAGTTAAATCCTGAATAAAATAAAACAAAGTTTTTTGTTTCGTTTTTTAAGTTTTTATTCAATAAAATGATACTTCATACAATCAGTGGTTATTCAAAAAAAAAATTTTATTTATACTAAAAAATGAAACTAAAGTTTAAGTAACAGTAAACAAAAATTAAAAATTAAAAATTCAAATTTCAAAATTTTACATAACAAAAATGAGACATCTTTTTAATCTTTTAATCCCTGACATTACATTAGTTTTTATTTAAGATTCCAATTCGTCCATTTTTATTTCTGTTCTTTACTTGTTTTAGTTTGAGATTAAACATGCTTGAGAATTCTGATTTAATCCCAACTAAATGCCTTCTCGATAAAAAAATGATAATTATCGATAAATTTTTAAATTATCGAAATTTTATCGATTTTTTATCGAGAATTGTTTAATAGTTTTAAAAGCGATAAATGATTCTTGAGAAAAAATCGAAAAATCCCAGGAACGCAATCTTATGGAAATTCTTGGTAAGAAAAGTATCGGAACTTGACCAAGTTCAGTATCTGATCCAGAATATTCTTAATTGAATATAAGATTCTTAATCGTTTCTTCCAAAATCTTAAGAAAAAATTATTTTTTAAAATAAGTTTTTTCAAGATCTTATTTTTTCATGGAAAATCCTTTTTAAAAATTTCAGACAAGATTTTTTTAAAGGATCCTGTGTCAGTTCTTTAGGATCTTAAAATCAATTTGAAAAAATTGTCAAGATCTCATATGAAAAGCTTAAGAATCTTATATTCAATTAAGATTTTTCTTGATCAGATACTGAACTAGGTCAAGTTCAGTATCTTTTCTTACCAAGAATTTCCATAAGATTGCGTTCCTGGGATTATCGAAAATTCATTTACCAAAGTATTAATTCTTTAAGTCGTTCTTAAAAAATTTTCAGCATCATTTCTGACTGACTGATAATTTAGTAACAAAGGTAAGATGCTCGAAATCATAAAGGTTAGAAGCTTTAAATTCTATTCCTCTCCTGTGATACAATAAAACCAAGTAAAAAAGTGTCTCAACATCTTTCTCTCATAAATTTCTATAGAGATAGGTGAGGGTTTGTCATTAAACAAATAAGTTGCTTTGATACAAACGATTCCTCCAAAAATTTCAGCATTTTTCCTTGAAAATTTACGAAAATTGATACTTCAGATATACTGTAGTATCAAAAGTAACTTATCGTTTGAAAAATCCTCACCTATTTTTGTAAGGAAAGACCTACCCCAGTCAAGACCATTTCGATGCAGCATCGCTGAAAATGTGATGAAAAAAACGATGGTTCAACGATGCGATCGGGCCGATTTCCTCGGATTTCGACGTTGATAATTCGATGAAAAGTACCGAATTTCTCAAATTTTATTCTTTTTCAATTAAAAATATTACTGAGATAAAGCTATAGAAATAGCTGTTATTTGGGGTTCAGGTTGAGAAGTACCATACCTCTAAGATCTTTTGAGTTAACTTAACATGGTTCAGATTCCGTAAGCTTTTTAAGAAAACCTATGAGGATGGTCAGCCTACTAGGTCAACGCTCGTCAGCAGTATAGCAACATATAAAAAATCTATAAATATTTTAAATTCTGGTGAATATCTTTGCCTTTATCTTTTTCAGACTAACCCTGTATAACTATCCAATTTTTAAAAAAATGCGAAAAATACGGTTGATTAGAGATCCGATTGTGTAATTCGGAATGTAATTGAGTAAAATACTTTATCTTTGAATGAATTTTTAAACTAATTTAGGAATAATATTTTTTTTTTGAAATTAAAAGTTATACAGTTGTGGTCATTCACGTGTTTCTCTTGTGAACTTTCATGAGCTAATGATTTAGAAAAGCCACCATTGATTTAGAGGTATTAAATAATAGCTAAAAGGCTCCGATTAAAGCTTGTAAAACTAGCTTATATTTGTTATTCATAAATCAATGAAGGCTTTTCAAAATCATTAGTTTATGAAAGTTCACAAGAGGAACACGTGAATGACCACAACTGTATTTATTTATTAGTTAAAAAAAGTTTAAAGTCTTGAATTAAATTTTTTATTATTCAGAAATAGTGAAAAAAAAAGGAAAAGGAACATCACTGGGAACTTTACTTTAATTTGCAGTAAAAAGTGAGATTGATTGTAAAAGTAAATTATACACAATGCTACATCCATCACAGTCTTGGGGGGATTTCCTTAACTCAGAATCTTGACATGAAAATATTTAGAAGATAGAAATCGTTAGATTTTTATTATTATATTCAACAATAATATAGCCTCAGTAATCAATTATCGAGTCCAGGACGGGATGGGTGGTCCTGCACTCACCCCAGCATCATTTCGAAATAATTTTTTTCCAACCTCATTGAGAAAGTAACAAACATCTGTGAATGAGGAAGGAAAACTTAGTAGTTGAAGAATTCATAACTCCTATACTCACCTTTACCAACTTAGAAGGGTACAGACTTATTGCCTTTCTTATGGTAAAGAAGACAAAATAAGTAGATTAATCGGTTCAAATAACTTAAGTTAAGTCAAGTTCCCAGTCTTGTGTACAGGGCTATGATAAAGTGAAGAATTTTGAGCAGACTCTTTTGCTTGATTCTGTTTTTTGAAAGAGATCTAGAATAAAAAGAAAATAAATAAAATTGAACTCGAATAATAAATTTTTTTACAAGGGTTTTTACAAAATTTCACGATCAACTCAATAGCAACTGTTAAAAGTTTGATAGCTCAAGATTTTAGAAAAATTTTAAAATACAATAAAAAATTATGAAAAATTTTTAACTTATCAAAAAAAATGTCGATTGAAACTTGTTATATATGTATTACATGTAACGCATGTAATTTGAATGACCTTTTCACCGTTAATATATTATAATTAATTTATGGGAGGAGTCAAAAACGTAGAGAAAAATCTTACTGGCGATTGCGTTGAAATTTAGAGGGAAATCAACAAAAATTTGTTGAAAGTTTAAATTTAAAAAAGTTCATCGTAAAATTTTCTGTTTTTTCAAAAATTCGACGATGAGCATCGTTGTTTCAGCAACAACGTCTTGACTGGGACTCTACAAAGCTGATGGGTTTGTGTCTAATCTAGATATAAAATTGAAGAGAAATTAGCTCTCAAAAAACACGAAAAACTAAGTAACGTTTATGATTTGGGGCATCGTACAAGGGACAGGCATTTTAATTTTATAATGTAAGAGTGGTGGTTTCCGAAAATCAATCAAAAAGAGGTTTTACATCTTTCTATCCTTAATCCTCACTTATATTATCAAAGCTTTTTTAAAAAATTTCTCACACTCTCCTTTCAAGTACAATTTTCATCTAATTTCAAGAAATTAAAAAGACCGCCTTACTATCCTTGATCATAAATGTTTAACACATTGATATATTTGTTTTATTTTTAAATTGAGTGGTTGTCGCAGCCCACTTTGAACTGATTTTTTCGAGATTGTTTTTAAATGTTTCGTTTCACAAGAAAAAAATAAAAAATTTTAAAACTCCTCCCCTTTTATAAAAATAGATAATATTATTTATTTTTAATTTTACAAAAATATTTCAATTTAAAAAAAAAAGACATTTTTTTAACATTTTTCAAACAAATTAAAACTTTTTATTTCAAAAAAAACGTATTTTATTCCTAGATTAACTAATCTGCTTTCAATAAGCATTCGTTCTATGTTACTGAAGAGTTTTTCAATCTAAGTAAGCCACTTCAGTTTTTATCAGTAATATTATCCTGAATTTTTCGTAAAAAAGCTTTGTTTTTAACCTTTAACAGATATTTTTCAGGATTCCCTACTTTAGCTCTTGTATCGCTTGTCCCAAAATTGGTCCATCTGAGAGTAGTGTTGCAAGACGGTGTGATTGCTTACAAGCACAAATTGAAGCCTGAAGAAAAGGCAACTACCAATACAATCTTTTTGTATTCGTCCTTGTTTGTTTAAATTGAACCTTACATCAGTTGAGAGAATGTTAAACACATAATAACAATACGTTAGCAACTTATGATTTCCAAATCAGTAGAGTGGCATTCAAGCGGCGGACAATAAAAAATCTTAACTGGCTTTTTGAAAATTATGAAAGACTTTTACGACTTTTAAGGAATACATGAAACTTTCTCAATGCTAAATGGCGCATGATTTTCCCGTCAATCATGACATACGCACTTATTGGAGATTCGAAGCACAAAATGTTTACATGCTTTAGTCTTCCACAAATACGTATGTCATGTTTGACTGGAGAATCCTGCGTCATTTAGCATTGAGAAAGTTGCAATAAATATTCGATAATTTCTTATTGATAATTTCTCGAGAAGCAGAAAGCGATAAAATATCGATAAGCCGGTTTCAATTTTAATGAATATTTATCGATAAATTCTTGGAAATTTATTGAATTTTTTTTTAATTGGGATATTTTTAACAATTTGGATTAAAATACTTAATTTAAAAGGAGACTTTTTTGACGTACGTTCCAAAAAAAAACGAAAAACATAGAAACGAAAAAAAACGAAGAATTCGTTTTATTTTTTTATTTGTGTTTTTGTAAAAACGGAAAAAAACGAATTATTTTTGGAATTTTTTTTTTTAAGATTTCAATTCAAAGATATCTATTGATCACATTTCTAACCTTTTTTTGACAGTTAATTCTCATTTTCAGACTTAAATTTTCCGAAAAGACGTTTATTAAACCGTCTATTTTAACTTAGTTTTTTTAATGTCTCTTAATTAAGACGAGATTAAATCAGCTGGTTAAGTAACAAGTTAAGATTAATATTAGTGGTCTAGTCGTAACTTCTTTGAACTAACTGAAGAAATTGGAAAACAAAGTTGATAATCAAGAAATAGTATCGAAACGATCGATCAGTGCTATAGCCAGGTCAATTTAAAAAGATCCAAAAACATAAAAGTTGAAACCTTAATTAATATTTACTCTTAATATGTTACGTTTCCCTATGATTGTGTGTCTTCTTATTCATTTTGATTAGCAAGAGTGTTCTTTAATAGTAACCTAATTAAAAACAATAAAATAACCAACCTTGAATCAGACTGAAAGATAATTTGAATCGTGCATAAGATCCCGTTGTATCAAATGCGATACATAACTTTAAGGGAATGTATCTCTTGAAGGAATTGTATATTTAAATTTCTGAATACAGTCTAGTCTCGTTAATCCGAACTCCTCGGGACTGTGAAAATTGAGTTCGGATTATTTTGTTCGGATTAAAATTAATGAACTAAAAAAATATTTTTTTTTATAAAATTACATAACAAGAATACAAAAATTATTTCTGACTTAAAAACAAACTCGGAATAACATTCTTTTAAAAAATTTTTTATTAAAACTTGGTTGAGGTTATCAAGTCTCAATTCGTACAAGTTCTCTTTTAAAGTTTCTAAATCATCAATTGAGTATTTTGCTATAATGTAATGATGAGGATTCAAATCATTTTTGAAAAAACAATCAAGATTTAGGAGAAAAAAGGTAGTATTGAACATATTGATATTAAGACATAAGTTTTACTAAAGACTAAAAAAAGAAGTATGTTCCTTCCATTGTGTAAATGGATAAAAGGAAATTCCATGAACCAAAGGAATGCAAAAATATTATGTTTTACTTAATAAAAAAATTAAGTATTACCCAAGAGAAAGTAAAAAAATTAGTTTTACAAAAGACAAAAAGAAGTTTTATTAAGTGTTGCTAAGTGTTTTGAAAATAATTTATGTGTTACTGATCGTAAAACATAATAAGTGTTATAAGTGTTATATTTAAGTTCGAATAAAAAAGAAAAAAATTATACAAAAAATAACTCATGTACTAAATATTTTTGTTCGGATTGCAAAATAATCCGAACAAAAATGTTCGAATTAAAAAGTGAAATTAACATTAGTTTGTATTAGGAGCGGGGTAGGGACTATTGAAAATCAGTTCGAATACCAAAGTGTTCGGATAAACGCGGTTCGGTTTAATAAGACTAGACTGTAGTACAGCGTTTATCTCGTCCCTAAATATACCAGAAAAACAGCTCTCTAAATTTTAAGTATATTAATCAAAAGAGGATGAATTTATGATCCAAATCAAATATATTTTTTTTTAAATTACAAAAATAGTGAAATTAGGAGGAATATTTTAACAGGAACCGAAATGAAAATTATTTAATGTTTACCTGCGGTAGATAGGTCTTTTGAAGACATTAAATTCTACAGTGATGGCAAAGGTTTTGTAACAGACCGTCAAATTATGTCAAATGATATCATTTACAAAATGACGTCATTTGACGGTCTGTTACAAAACCTTTGCCATCACTGTAGAATTAAATTATAAGCTTTTGGTTATTGTAAAACACATTACTAAGATGCTTAAAAAATGTATCATATATGATCCATTTTAGCGGTCTTCACTTTGTTTCCATCATGTGGCCTTGCCTTCTACCAAGCGAATGAATGTTTGTTGGGCGTTCATTTGGCTTAACTTTTGTTTTTTTTGGAAAAAAAATATTTCATTAACTCAAGAATTAGGATTAAATGCAGCATCTAAACCCGAGTATCCAAGTATAAATGCAATGCGTTCCTATGCAAGGCATCATCGTAGGACTTTTTTGTCAAAAAATATATATTCAACGTCCAAACACAAATGTACCAATAACAAAGGTCAAGAATCGAGATTTTGCTAATTCATTTGTTGCTATAATCTAATGATCACAGATTAAAGGCATTTAAAGTCCAAATAACCTTGATATTGGAAGTTTTACTAAAACACTGAATTAGGATCATTTGAGTACAGTCGAATTACAATTATATCAATACATACTTTTGTCAATATTTAACTTACATCATCGGCTTTGTAAAGAACAAACGGCACTAATTTCATTAAAAATATTTCTAGTTATGTCTACTTCAAGTTATATCACTCCAAATTTTAATGAAAAAATGGGATGATTTAAGTGTGAGTTGACTGTAAACCAAACATACTTTGATTACCGTGGTGTTTTTTTAACACCGGCTAAAATGGAGTTAAATACCATTTGTAAAGTGTATGAAAATTAAAAAAACATTCACTTGTAATTTTGTAACTTTTCCTCAAATTAAAACCCATATATGCTCATTATGACAAGTTCAATTTGCCAGAGTTCATTCAGACAAGTTAAAAATGCCAGTATTCAAAATGAAAGAGTTTAATTAGCTAGAGTTTATTATAAATAGTCTGATTGTGCCAGATTTTAGAGAGTACCAGACTTACTTATCGATTAGAATAAGGGAGTAATTTCAACTCATTATGTAATTTTATTTAATTTGCTTCTGAAAGGTGATTAAATTAATTTGTCTTGAAATGATATTCGTTTTTGAAGAATGATATTGAAATTTTAGTATCAAAAAGGTTAATTGGTTAATTGATATTGAGATTGATTGATATTCAATTTTCAGTATCAATGATATTGAGCTTTATAAGTCCCTTTTATTTTATCAAAAATAATTTTAAAAAATTCAAATTAACTTAAATAAATAAAATATTTGTTGTAAATATTAATTAATCCGTCGTCATCAAGTGTCAAAAATTCACCATTATCAAACGATAATGAATACAGTACTCTAGTTCTTGTATTGAATAAGTGAGTTTGAGTCAAGTTCGATGAATTAAAAATTGCCACATATTTGTCAAGTCCAACAAGTAGGTTGCCATTTGAAAGAATCTCAAATGAATAAACACGACCATTTGTGTTTTTCGATAATTTTAGAGTTTAATTACTTGAAAACCAAATTTTGATAGTCTGATCTAAAGATCCACTTGCAATATTACCGTCTTTCAATAAAATTAATGCATTTACACCACTTGTATGATCAGTTAAAGATTTTAAAAAAGTAAAATTTTGCCTCCAAATAATAATCAATTTATCATGAGAAGCGCTTGCATAATCACCATTTTTAAGATTAATAAAAGCTGTTACGTCATTCGAATGATAATTTAGTTCCTTTACTAACCTAAAATTCGACATGTTCCAAATTTTTATTAACCCATCTCCAGACCCACTAGCAAAAAGTCCGTTATTTAAATCACTTAAAAAAATTAAACTATTTCCATGAGCGAGGTATTCATATTGTCTTGCCCAGTTGGTAAAATTGACTAGAACTATATGACCCTTATCGAGTCCAAAAAGTATTTGATCTTCTGAATAACGTAGTACTGCTCTAATGTAATAATTTAATGATTTTGTTTCTATTGGTTCAAAACTTTTGTTCCAAATAGTCACTCGTTTACCGCGTTCAGCAATTAAAAAGTTACCATTGGATAAAAATGTCACACCTGAAACATCACTTGAATAATCTTTACGTTCAATAGAAACAGCTCTGAACTCAGAACATCTAAAAAAATAATTTAAAATGGTGTAAATTGGGATTACCAATATTGAATACCTTGTGCCGCTATAAAGTGATATACATTGACAAACAAAATTTTCTTTTCCATTAGAACATGTGCCACCGTTTTCACAAGGATTCGATTTACAATAGCTTAAATTAAGGTTTTAAAATTAGGGGTTTGTGTTAAAAAAGATAATGTTTTACTCTTTATAAAAGATGGAGCTGATTGGGTCATTATTCAAATATTGTGAAGCTGATGTGTCATAGAGTTTGCAATTATTGTCATTAAATGATGCATAAATGCACTTTTTATTTCTTTCACAAAATCCTAAGCATTTGAATTTTTCAACATTTAAAATGTTATCAAGCAATCCGGTATCGTTTGAAATGGAAACATGATTTTTTCTAGTGAATGGAATTTGGTTTTTTGCAAAACCCAAATAAAGTCCAAGAATCAAAATCAGATTTATATTAAACATTTTTTGTCAAAATTTAAAATATCGTTTTAGACTTAGTTATAAATAGGATCCAATTTAAAGAATAAATATTTGGTTTTATAAATGTTTGATTATCAAATAGACGTTTAACTAACAAAGTCACGCTTAACGAACATCTGTATATGACAAAGAAAAATAAATGTGTTCTGTGTCAATTGAAGTTTCAAAGCCTAGTCTTAAATAACAAATTCAAAGAGAAACAGAGAAACTCACAAGAGAATGCAAATTTAAAGTTGCACCGAAATCGCATTGAGTCTCATTTCTGAGGGTTTAAATTTTTTTTATATGATGAGCAAATATGAGGGTCTTATGTCCCCTCTCCTCTTAAGTTCGACGGCAAATTTGTCAGTTTAAGTGGAGTGGAGGAAGATCAGTGATAGATTTTTTTATTCTGACTAGATTAAAAAAAATTTATCTATGTTTTAACAAAAACAAGGTGAACTCTTGAGTTGGAAAATTAAAGGCTTTTTAGCTTCAGTTTTTATTAACAGAGGAAAAGGTCACTGTGAAGTCCATAGCAATAAAGCAATAGCAATTGTAGCTAAAGCACATCAAGAACAATTTTTAAGCATTGTGAAGTTTCGTTCAAAAAGTTTAGTTCAAAATTTAAAAATTGAATATTTTTTATAGGTAATGAAGAAGTGGTTACGAAAATAGTGTAACAAGTTGTAACAAAAAATGTTACACAACTTGCAATAAAAAAGGATTAAAAACAAAATTTGATCAATCGATTATTGATTTTCGTAAAAAAGCGGATGTTATGTTAAGTTTATTTTGACATCATGAAATAAAAATTTGAGTATAAATCTCCAAGTTATATCTAGTAATTAATTTAATATTCAAGGCCTTAAACGAGTTTTATTGCGGTTTTCTTGATATATTCCTAATCAACCATTTTATCATCACTTAATGTTTGTGGTTAGGGTCTTCAAAACGAAATATAAATTTGATTCAAACATCTCGGGTTCAGACTTTTTGACTCAAAAATTGTTGAGTTTTGGGTTGGGTTTGGGTACGTCTACTTAAACCCATACTCAAACTCAAAAACCCAACTTTTTTGGGTATTTTACCCATACTCAAACTCAAAAACCCAACTTTTTTGGGTATTTTACCCATACTCAAACTCAAAAACCCAACTTTTTTGGGTATTTTACCCATACTCAAACTCAAAAACCCAACTTTTTTGGGTATTTTACCCATACCCATACCCAAATACCCAACTTTTTTGGGTATTTTTTTTTACTAATCACTTGAATAATTAAAATATCTAGGTTATCTCGGCTTTTTTGACAGCTAATTGCAAAAAATTGAATTTTTGAATTGTATTTTATCAAGAAAGATTTCAACAATGAATAAACATATTCTCAACATTAAATTTTAAAATAAATTTATTGCTCAAAATAGATTGTTATTATATCAATGCCTTGTTTAACTTGGCAAAAATGTTTGGTTTAAACTTTAAACCAACCCTAATATTTTATCTCAGTTTAACCGGTTTAATTAACCTTTAAACTCTAAAGGTTAATTAAACCGGTTAAACTGAGATAAAATTTTTTAATTAAAACCTTATCTTACTGATAAATCAGAAGATTACTGATAAGTAGAATTGTATAACTTTTTTACGAGGAATATTTTTAAGATCGTGTCGGAAAACTTTTTAGTGGGAATATATTTTATTATAGAATCATAATTCAATCTCTTACTGAAAACGAGTTGAGGAGTTTGTCATTTACTACAGGAAGTTGACTTCTGCAAATGGTCTGCAAAAAATGACGCATTTAATAATATATAATTTTAAAAGTGTGATATGCAATTCTCATTTTGATTTTTGCAGATCATCATCATCATCATCATCATCATTGGGGCGTTTTTACGAGAGCCAATCACTCGGCCTTCGTAGTACACGCGACCACTTTGTGATTGTCGAAAATCATAATTGTTTTACAAAACTGGTGATTAGCCTGTAGTTTTAAGCTGGTGCCAGGGTTTCTACTGGCAGTACCCGCTTGCACTATTGAGTAGCGACTCGTTATTTTAAGTCGGGCAGACATTATTTGCAGATGTGAGTACTAAAGTTGCTTAACTTCTAAGTTTAGTGGCTATATGTCTTCTAAGTTTAGCTGACAAAATTGAAATCAAAACAGATAATCTAATTAATAATTTATCGTGGTTTAACGAATATAAAGGCACTAGGACATAATGCCGGGACGGGAGAGTTTTAAAAAAAGCATTTCTTTCCCCACATTATTGGACTATTAAGTCGTATCCGATTTGGCATTTAAATAGTGTGGTGGTCGACTAATGAACCAACTGATCTAAAACATGAACTCTTAAATTTCATATCAGGTACACAAATTCCAATTGTAGATCAAGACACCAAGCGTACCATTTTGAAGCAGACTTAAAGATATAAAATTGAAATTTATGTACCTGGTATAAAATTTTACCGTTCATGTTTTAGACCAGTTTGTCCATTAGTCGACTGCCAACACTACTTTTAAATATTGACATGCAACTCAAAAATGTTTTTTCTTTCTGATTGCTGTTCTTTGATTGGGAGGAAAAAAAACAAAAACAATCAAGTTTGATTAGGTTTCTTAAACAATAGTATTGTAACTCGTTTCTCTCAAATATCAACTAGTTAAGCTGTATTTTAATCAGTAAATGATTTTTATTTACTCATCTTTTTGATTCAAAGTAAAACAGAAATACATTTTTGCTACAAAGTAAATGCACCATGTCAAAACTTAACTGATTTATTGCTACGAAAAAATTCTTTTTAACCATGAATGAAACAAAGATTATCTTGTCTAAATAAAATTTTTAAGCTAATAATACAAATCTTTGCTAGGAATATGTATGCAATAATATTAATGCTATGAAACGATCATTTAATTTTAATTTTTAAAACCATTACTTATTCCAAAATTGATTAAGAGTTCACAAAGATAAAAAAATATTGGTTTACTTGGTGTAATTATTAGCCCGAAAAATTATTTTAGTTTTAACAACTTTCAATCTCTATCCCATTTTTGGTTTTCGTTTTCCCTAGTACTGTTATTAACATAAATTAAGGTATGTAATATTTTCAAAAATCGAAATAGAAAGAATTGTATACGGAAATACCCAAATTAATTGGGTTTTTGGGTATGATTTTAGGTAAAATACCCAAAAAAGTTGGGTATTTGGGTAAGAGTATGAGTAAAATACCCAAAAATGTTGAGTTTTTGAGTTTGAGTATTGGGATGAGTATACGCACTCAACCCAACCCAAAACCGAAAATATTTTGAGTATAAATACGTGCTCGGGTTCGATCCCCGGTCAAACTTTAGAGGAGAGAGTTAAATCATATTTAGGTTCCATGATTTGGGGGCTAAATAAATAAACAACTTAATTTTAATTTAATTATGGAATGTAGTTTCTTGAACACTGACTTCAATAATTGTAACAATTCATCAAAAATAATCGATTATTTGAAGTTTTTATCTCATGATGTTATAACCTTTCATACAGTTTCTATGTGCTACTAGTTACCAATAGTATTTTGATTGTTTCTGAATCCTAATTTATCATAGCGGACTTTACTTTATACTAAACTTGGTTCTATACTATAAATTATAATTTGTATTATATTGTTAAACTGAGTTCTAACACAACAATAAACGATTAAAGAAAACTCTTACTTTTGTTATTTATGTCAGTATTGTTTTATCAAAACATAGCTTATAGTTAAAACAGTTGTTAAGTGTCTGGGATGACAGTTTACCCGACGTTCCTATATACCAACAACAAGTCGTGAATCAACAAATGGATTATGCAATAACTGATTACGTAACACAAAATTACGTAATCGCTGATGATGAAGAATCGGAAGATGAAATATCTGATGATGACGTCAATGTAAATGACGAATGAGAATTGAGAGATAAGATTCTATATTTAGAATCTATCATATTTTTAGGGTATAAATACCAGTAGTTTTATATTTTAGTTTTTTGGAGAT
This sequence comes from Brachionus rubens, assembly GCA_022207745.1. Classification (NCBI taxonomy): domain Eukaryota; kingdom Metazoa; phylum Rotifera; class Eurotatoria; order Ploima; family Brachionidae; genus Brachionus; species Brachionus rubens. The sequence goes on along the minus strand of JAJVHD010000003.1, from coordinate 4,459,491 downwards.
TTTACTTTTAGTTTTTAGTTTGAATAAACTATTAAAATACAAATACATCTTTCAATCCATCCCAATTCCCAACACAGTTAAAATAGTTTAATAGCCGTTAAAGTGAAGTATCCACCATATAAAGAGTAGTGGTGGGTTACAAAAACGACTAAGCACCTTCGGATCTCGTTTTTTTGCTTACGAACTTTTTCTTGCACATGAATGCCTTAATCTGAACCATAATATTTTCTGTCTTTTTTAACCATTTTCTAGCCCAGCTTTTTCCGTAGAATTCATTATTAGCTTCAGTTTTTTGATATAATGAACATCGGATAAGCTGGCTTTTTAGGATAATCAGAAATTTTATTATGAAAACGGCCGTTTTATAGGCAAAAAAGAAATGTAAATTTTGGATCGCTTTTATTTTTTTTTGAAAAATAAATCCTCATGTTGGTCTTGATTGAGATGTGGGTCTTAGATTTCATTAAAGTTAAAAAACAAAATTTTTGATTTCAATTTTTTCTCGTCATAGCTGAAAAGTTATAAGTCAATCCAATTCAGGGCTAAACATAAGATAATTAAAGAGCCGATTTTATATTTTTAGTCTCGAAAACTTTTTGAAAATTATTTTATACCCTGAGAAATAGCTTGGAAACACATGAAAACGGGTCAGAAAGACCCGTCGGGCTTTCAAGTTTTAAAAAAATTAACAAGATTAATTGAAAACTAAAATTTATTTTTTTTATAAACGTTTAAAAATAAAATTGAGAATAGAAAAATATAAATCTTTCTAAATTAAAGCGAATAATAAGTTAACGAACCTGAAGTGTCCAAAACTTGCGAACAATCTTTATCATCAATATTTTGAATTTCACTTGTTATATTCGAGCAATCATTTAAAGTATTTTGTGATTCACTTGGAATTTCTTTTTGAATATCACTAAAATCATTTGATTTTATTTGATTTTCAATTTCACTTTCAGAATCCCAAGAACTAGAATCTGAGTCATTGTGAACTCTTACAACAGTATCAGATGAACTGCTAGATGAATTACTTTTAATTGTGTAGTCTATCTCCTTGGAAAAGCAATGTAAAAGAGTTTCTGTATCGGGAAAATTATCAAGATTAATATGATAAAAATCATCTTGAAATAAATCATTTTTAAAAACAATAGGCGGATCTATATCGATTATTTTTATTAAATTTTTGAATAGAAACACAAAGTAACTAAATGAAACGAACACTGCCGTATAAATTGATAATACAACCGGTTTAATATTCAAACTAGTATATGTTTTTTCTTTTTTATCTGGTTCGATTACATTTTTTTTAAAGACTGTCAATTCTAACTGGTTAAAATTTTCAAGTCCTTTTATCATAATGATTAAATCGAGTGTCGTAATATCAAAAAGGATTGAAAACGAATCCTTTTCAGCCCTAAACGAATCTGAGTTGTTGATTTTAATCTCACATTCGTTATTAAATCCACTTCTAAACTCAAAATCACCTTTTTTAATGGTGAAACTCAACTCTAAATTTGATAAATGATCAATCAATCTGTGATCAATTCGAATATATTTGATTTCATTTTTTGTCATTTCAAATTTATAGCGTTCATCTAAATTGAGAGAGCTACACCGTTTCGATTTCAAATGTTGAACTGTAAGAGTCAAATTTTGTAAATTCACTTCGGGTATATTGTAAATTAAAAACGATGAAATTGAACTTAAATATGTAACTTCTTTGTATAAATTCAAATTTCGAATAGGAACATTTGTAAACAAAAATATTGCTTTTGGTATTGGATTGGCATTTTCTTTTAATTCAGAAATTAACAATCCCAAGGTTTTTGTAAACGAAAATTTAAATTTTGTTTGCTCAATCGATTTAATTTTGCTAACACTTTCATTTAAACTTGTTTCATTTTTAAAAGACTTGATAACATTCTTGTCAGTTAGAATACCTAAGCGTATTCTATCATGCTCAAGATTTTTAACAAAATCTTGTAATAATATTTTAAATTTATTGAATTCATTTTGTCTGGTATTTGATGATTGATCGATAATTAATATCAAGTCAAGTTTATCATGTAAACTTTTAACAAAGCTACATGAAATAATAAAAATTAAAAATTTCATTTCGTTTCCAAGATTATTTTAAAAATACCTTTTTTTCATACGAGAGTTTTTTTTTTCGTATCAAAAATGTGCTAGTTTTTTTCAGAAGGTATGATGTAACATGTATTTCAGTACTTGGTTTTTATATACTCTTTTGTTTATTAAAAATTTTGAATACGGAGAAATTTTAATCAGTCTTTGTTACATGTTTTCAAGGTGTGATAAAAAATTATGATAAATGTTCACACAATTTTAAGAGCCTGCAGCGAACTGCCCCAAGAAATTATCAATGCACAAATGTAAAATTTTATTTTCGTATGGAAAAAACTCAGATACACCATCAAGCCTTTGCCAAGACGACACTGAACTCCAAGTCGTAAAATCGTATTGATACCTATGTACAGAAATAAACAACAGACTACTTTGAGAAATAAAGATGTGGTTACGAAAATAGTGTAACAAGCTATCTACGACAATCTTTGATTTTTGCTTCAAACAAAACCGGCTAAAACAAACAATTACAAAGATAATAGTGTACAAAAAAGTATCTAAAAAAGAGATGACAAAAGAAAGAAAAATTTCAGTTGGCATCGTCGTGGACGTCCATGCAGAAGGCCAAAGTTTGTAATTCAATTTGTGTCAAAAAAATTCAATTCGAGTTCCCAAATTATCCTCAGTGTTATGTGCAAAACACAGCATACCCCTGCTCCTGGTCGTCAAATATCAGTTTTATAAAACTTTAATTTAACTTTACTTTGTATTTTACCTCTCCAAATAGGAGGTTAATTATTTATTAAATAAAAAATCTTGCAGAAATAAAAAAAATTAAATTTTTTTATCAAAGCTATCAAACACCCTCTTCACCCCTTATTTTTGATATTTTTACATTTCAAAAGTTTATTATGCATGTAAAAAAAGTTATGAGATAAACTTTGTTGACAGTGAAAATATATGCTCCCTCCTGGCCTCGTGTGTCAGAATTTCTAAAATGTTAGCCCATTGCTTAATTTCGTATTTTAGTAGGGGTTTAAAATTGATTTTGGATTCTAGTTACAGGGAACTAATTTCGTTGATGGTTTAATATTGAAGAGATCGCCGCTGGTACATGTACAGTGTCAGTCTGAACTTTTTAACTTCGGAGCCTAAGTCTGAGTCGGAAATTACACGACTCTTAATCTAACACAGAATCTCTTCTTTACGAGTAAAAACCCATTAGACTCCGTCTCAGACTCCGACTCTAAAGTTTAAAAGTTCAGAACTTACTACAGACATGTATTTATTACGTGGTACAATTCCGAAAAAAAGATTTTGCACCTGGGACAAAAAATGAGGGTTTACGGTATAAATAATTTTGTTGGCAAATTTCTTTAAAACCTTCCCCTGTGATTGAGGATGACAAACACTACCATGAGTGACAGAAAAATCTGACCACATCGCCTTAATGGCTAAAACGATCTTTCTAACAATTCAAATAAGTATATGTACACCCGTAAAACGATTCCCTTTAGTTAAAAATTCAGAAATTTCAAACTCTGAACTAATATCGCAACTCAACTATGTATGTTCAGGGGCTTTTGGAACAGATTCCACATTTTGTCTCTGCATAAGAAGAAAACTATAGGTACTTTTTCTTAAGATTTTAAAAATAAAATTGAGTTTTTTGGTTTTATTTAATTGATTCGCAACTTCAAATCGCCGTAATATATTGCTTCTAAAATCATTATTGGATTGGATTGTCTATAACTAAGTAGAGATTAAAAAATTAGAAAAAATTTCAAATGAATTTCTTAAATTAAAAAATTCTAATTCATCATTTTCACAAATGAACCTTAACGATATCTAAAACTTTTTCAATGTGAATCCAAAAAGGTTATGGTTTATTAAGACCATTTTAGAAAATATAAATAATGTTGAAATCTTTAGTCAACCGTCGAAGTAACAAATGATTTAACAGCTTTGACAAATGTTAGGAATTTAGAAACCAGATCGTTTTAGCCATTAAGGCGATGTGGTCAGATTTTTCTGTCACTCATGGTAGTGTTCGTCATCCTCAATCACAGGGGAAGGTTTTAAAGAAATTTGTTAACAAAAATAATTATACAGTAGACCCTCATTCATGGTGCCTTACTCGTAAAGAAGAGGTTCTGTGTTAGATTCAGAGTCGTGTAATTTCCGACTCAGGCTCAGGCTCAGGCTCCAAAGTTAAAAAGTTCAGACTGACACTGTAAAAACTGACTAGGCCTTTGGAAGTCGATCCAGTCTTTTTTAACTTGAATTTATTTAGAATTTCGTATAATCTTGTTCAAGTTTAGCTTTCCTTTTAGGTGGGCGACCTCCTAAAAGTAAAGCTAAAATTTTTGCTGGATCAACATTTTCAGTTACGATTCAAAACTTTCAAATTTAGATTAAACTACAATATCTCCTTGGCCTACTTGAGCTCAAACAAATGTACCGGCTAATTTTAAGGTATTGAGTGGGCATGAATTAACCAGAAATATTGGATTTCAGGTATGGGCCTGGGTTGGGAAACCCATAAAATTTGGGTTATGAAATCCAAAATTTTTCGGGTAACCCATACCCACCCAATCCCTTAAAGTTATTAGTTGAAAATGTCTGCATGTTACTAACTAGGCTAGTTACATAAACAACATCATTAAATATTGACGAGTAAAAACGATGATGATCATTAAACTTAGATGATGAACCTCTTTTGAAATTTGAATCAAGATAACTAGTGAATAAAAATTAACTTTTTCATGTAATTGCTTGAAGTAGCTTTGCGATTGGTGCGACAAAGATGCGTATAGATCCATTATAAGTCAAAACTTAACCCAAAGTAAAAATTTATCTTAATTTTGCATTTTTTATTTTCAAAAGAAAAAAAAATTCAAACGTGAATGAAACGAAAAAAAAAAATTTTTTTGCAACACATGCTAAACTAAAAAAATTTCTTTTTTAAAAAAAAAAAAATTTTTTTTTGATTAATATATACAAAAAACAAAAAAATGGCTGTTCTTGAAACATCATTAATTGAGCAAGCAGCTTCAGTGGCTGTACAAGACTTGGGAAATTTATTCCAATACGATCCACGTCCGATCGATATCAACGATTTAAAAAAAGACACTGATTCGTATCTTAAACAATTGTGTACTCAAGGAACTCAATTGTTGATTAACAATTTGTTTAATTTACCAGTCGAACGAGTCGATGATGTAATCGTAGCAAAACTACCAAAACCGCTGATTACACTTCCTCGTGAGAAACCGTTACCAAAAGAAAAACCATTGACTAAATGGGAACAATATGCAAAGGTAAAAGGTATTCACAAGACGAAGAAGGCGAGAAAGGTTTGGGATGAAGTTTCCAAATCCTGGAAACCAACGTGGGGTTATAATCGTGTTAATGATACCACCAAGGACTGGTTGATCGAGATCAAAAAAAATGAAGACCCAAATCAAGACTTTTTTTCGAAACGAACAAACGAACGAAACGAACGTGTCGCTAAAAACGAGTTACAACGTTTAAGGAACATAGCGAGAAGTACTAAAAAGAAAGTCCCTGGTGTTGGTGCAACACCAACTGTCATGACCGAGAACCCAGATAAATTACAGCTTAAAAAAGCATTGAACATTGCCAAACGAGCTGATGCTTCGATGTCTAAGTTTAGTAAAAAATTAGAAAACGAGGATAAGGTTACAAAAGGTCTTGGTAAAAAACGTAAATTCGAATCGAATTATGGGAACATTAAAAACGAGAACGAAAAACAATTGAAATTGTTTGATAAAATTACATCGACTAAGGACATGTCGTCAAAAGATAAATTGAATATTGAAAAGGCAACGAACAAGTTTATTCAATCGGAACGTGGTGAAAATGGTGGTGTTGATAAGAAAAAAGGTGGCAAAAGATCAAAAATGGGCGGTAAAAATAAACACTTTGCTAAAAAAGGTAAAAAATAAAAAAAAATTTTTGTTTGTAAATTTTTTAATAAAAAAATTATCGAAAAAATTCACTTTTTTTACCGTTTACCACCGATTTTTTACAACACAGAAACTTTTTTGGAGTAATAGTAAAAAATAACTGCGACCCGACTTTAGTCAAGCTGTGAGGCTGTGGCAGTCCTTTGCCTTAGTACCCATTGACCGTTCATTTGTTCTAAACCAGTCATCAAGTTTCGCTTTGAATGAATATAACGAATTTTTGTCAACAACATTCTTGGGTAAACTGTTCCAATCATTGACCAGTCTGTTTGTAATGTAGTTGTATGTTTGACAGTTTTTTATAATCTCTCTTGAAACTACTTTGGAGTAACCCCTTAAATTATAATTATTCTTTGCTAAACTATACCTGATACCATTCATTAAATTGACAGCTTCTAACCCATTAACGATCTTGTATCAAATGATACATCCTTGTTAACCGTTCTTCTTATTCAATTTTTTTGAAACCCGGGATCATTCTCGTGGCTCTACGTTGATCTTCCATTTGCTTTTTTTCAACCTCTTAATTTGGACTCCAGACCCTAAAACCGTTAATATTAAAACTAGTTGTATTTAAAGGCTCATTTCCGTATTTATTGAAGATTGTGTATTCATCGATTCTTCTGTCCGATTTGCATAACTGAATCTCTTTGTAAGGCCAGCTTTTCATCAAGTTAACTGTTGCTATTATCTTCATACCATCAGCATAATTCTTAGCTTCGCTGAAAAGTTATTCTGACAAGTCGAACATGAGGAACACCACTTGTAACATCCAACTATTCTGATGCAACATTTCTGAGGACAATTCTGTTATCTATCTATTAGAAAATTTTTTAACCAAGCTTAGATTTTACCATAAAATCCATAGGCTACTAATTTGTAACAGTAACAGTCAATGATAGACTTTATCGAATGCTTTAGATAGTCACTGTACACTATGTCAATTGAATTTCTAGACACAGATAAACTTGGAATGAGATCCATTGACATAAGCATATTGGTAAAGCAAGATTTTCCCGGAACTAAACCATGCTGGGAACACGACAAGTCCATTTTTTGTCACTTTAATTTAGTTTAAAATTTTATTAAAGTAAAGTGACTAATCCTCTATCGAATAAAATGAAAAAGAAGACAACTTGTTTGACCATATCCTAGTTATGAAGATTTTTTATCAACACCAGTTAAGAAACGAGTAAAGATAATACCAGCTCTTAGTTCACAGACCATCCCACATACTCCGATTTTTTGATTCTGGTGAGTTTCAAGATTGATTTACATTCAGAAAGCTGGTTTTGAAAATCTCATTACATTCAAGCTCTATTAAAGTTAGAAATACCCCTTAAGACTCCTTAACGACGCCCAATCACCAAAGAAGACAGAGTAAAGACTGTCTTGCTTCATCAACAACGAAAATCATTGTCTAAGATAAGAGGTGAATTAAAAAGATCAAAAATATGTATAAAGACCATAATTGGCCGATTTATTGAAACAAATTCATATGAAGAACGGCCAAGACCTGGAGGACCTAAGAATTTAATTCCATAAGATGACCCTCAATTGGTCCGTTTGGTCAAAAAAAAACGAACAGCACCATCTCACGTTCTTGCGCAAGAATGGAAACTATCAAATGGCAAGAGAGCATCACCCTCATTGGTTCGGCGAAAATAACTTTCGAACAAGCTTGAATGGTAATTTCCGATTAGGAAGCCACGGTTATCAAAGGCTAACAAAAAAGCTCAACAAAGCATGGAAGTGGTTCAATTGGAACAAGGTGCTGTATGAGCTATTACGGACTAGGCGTTGAATTGCTGAATATTTGAAAAAAAATTATATTTTTGCTGAAAACAATAAAAACAATCAATTAAACAACATCATAGTCATTCCTGGTAATCATCATAAATAGTTCGAATAATTGTTCTATTAAAAAAAGATTCAAAGCTTGAATTATTCAAGATTCAAATAATGTTAGAACTAAATCTTCTTTTATGATGCCAAAAAACGTCGTTCAATTTTTTTTAAAACTAATCGGTTTTGTACGAAAAAAAATATTTTCAAGATGCTGAACTCTAATCTTATCTGAAGCGAAAAAAATTTCGTTTTATTTTTTTGGTTTTAAAATCGAGCTTTTCTTGAACAAAAAAAAAACATTTTCAATATGTTGAAAACAATTATTTTCTTCATTTTCTTTCAAATAAGTTTATCTTCACCCTCCTAAATAGTCCTGGACAACTTGGATATCAACATAGAGAAAGATGGTAACATTTTCCCAGAAATATTCTCTGTTAAAATAGAAGAATTGGGTCATCAGCTAAATGCTAGATTCAAAAAAGAGGCGAATTATATTAAGCCTTCAGTCTCTGTTTTAAATCAAGACAATATTGAGCATCTAGATTTGGATGGAAACATCAGACATACTATGAAATGAATGGTAATGGCTTTGCGACACTAATTCTAAATGAAAATTCAAAAACAAAAAAATATCGAATGGTATAATTCTTGGTCACTTAAAAAAATTTGACTTTATTTTCTTTTTAAAACATGGAAGAATTTTTACTGAAGACTCAAACGATATCGACGATTTTTTCCTCATGTAGGTCAATTTCTTCAATAAGATGATAAACACAAATCGAATATTTATATCATTTGGCATTTTGGTTCAGATTTTGGATTTCAATGATGCTTACAAAAAGTATCCAGATCTATTTTTAAAGTTCTGAACGTTCAAGGAAAGTACTAAAAGAACAAGTTTACGGGGACTCATACCTGGTAGTGATGCGATATATTTTCGATAAAGTCATTTAAGAAAGATTTTTTCGAAAAGAAAAAGTTAATAAAAATCTTTCTGAAAGTTAATAAAAAGAATTAATTTTACTTTGTAAGATTCTCAAGTGACTCACATTCTGACTAATTTTAAACAAAATTTTTAAAAAGAACCTTTTTAGTGGTTTGGATGAAAAAAAAATTGATGTGCACCATACTTGTTAAAATTTAAAAAGAAAAACATTAGAAAACAAAGAAACATCTTGACAATTTAACAGAAGAGATTTTTATTGGAATTTTTTTTTCAGAAAATTATTACTAAGTGCGCTAGGATAAATAAGTTTTCATTTTTTACTAAATAAATTCATTTTTTTCGCGAAAAAATTTTAAGATTCCAACTTAATAATAGTTGTTCTTCTTCATAGCAAGAAATATTCAGAAAAATATTGTCTATACAAAAATTTTTATTCGAAATTTTAGAAATTTTTTATTTTTTGTTGAAATGAAGGCGATTGCTTTTATTTTACTTTGTTTTATGTTCACTCAAGAAGCTTTCTCATTCTTAGGAGAGCCAAGTGTACAGGTTGAAGGCGAAGGATGGAACATTGATGAAATCGACAATCTCTTAAAAAGTGGTGTCTTTGCAAAATCGAAAAAAGGAACTATTGCAAAGAATATCTATGATTTAGTCCATAAACACAATGTTCAAGATCCTAAGCCATTTATTGAAGCATGTGATAATGCAATTCAAAAAATGGTTGGTTGTAATCGAAATTCCTATGAATCAAAATTCCTTGGAATGGTTTTTGAAAAATGCTTCGAATCATTAGTAAAAGCTGATTCGGTTGACCCTGTCAATAATATTCAAGAGTTATTTGATTACATTTATGGTAACAAATTAGATGAATTACTTTTATTAATAAATTCTTTGTTTAATTTAAATGGAATGATTGGTCCTTCAAAATCAATCGAGTCTATTAAAAAAGTCATCGACACATTTCAAATACCGAAGACTGATAATATTGCAAAAGCTTTACAGAAACTGTCTGAATAAATTGCTGCTCTTAAACTCAAAAATCCAAGCGAAATCTTGTCAGGTTTTGATAGAAGTATCAGGGATATATTTGGTAATCAATTGTCAACGGTGAATCCAAACTTGCTCCTCAGTCTTGTTGACGAATTGGTTAAACTTCTCAAATTCAGACCTCCAACAAAGACTTTAGAGAACTTTACCAATTCAATAAAAAAGTTTGTCGGGAATAATAAAATTTCTCATGAAAATTTGGTTTTTCTTATCGAAAAAGCTATTACCCTCATGGTTGAAAACAATTCACCTTCTTTGACTGACATAATGCTCAGTTCGATAGCTGCTAAATTGGATAAATCAGATAATGATGAAAAAGATGGACAAGAGAATGTTGACAAAGATGATAAAGATCAAAATAGTCCAAAGAATCAGTTTGTGTTTATCATCTTATTGAAGAAATTGACCTACATGAGGAAAAAATCTCTTAGAAACTTCTGAGAACGAAAAATTTTTCTGTTCTCATTTGTTATCAGATGTTCTCAGTTATTCTTAGTTGTTCTTAGATATTCTAAGAAGATGAACATTTGAGAATGAATTTTCTTTCTGACTTTTAAAGTTTTTGCAATCGATTAAATAGTCAATCTAAGATCATTCTGTCCAAGAATTAAACTAAGAAAAAATGTAATTTCTCGCGCCAAAATTGACTTTTCAATGCATGACTTTGAGCGTATTGTTTTGTCACAATTTTTTTATTTTTAATAACATACGAAAAAAATAATTAAACATAAAAAAAAATTGAAAAATCTTTAAAATAGTTTTGTCACAATAAAGCATGTGAACATAATTATTTAAACATGCATTTTTTTGTTTCTAACGTATATTTTAAATTTTGAATTTTTCAAACAGTGAAGTTTTCTTTTCAAACATAAAATTTTTTGAATAATTTTTTTAATAACATTATGCATGATTGTCAAAGTCAAGCCTCGAATTCGGACTACGATATCGAAATGTTACTTAACCAACAAATATTACGTCGAAGAAATTTCAAAATAATCCAATCGAATCGTTTAATTTTCAATTTAAAGACCAATTTACCCACTTTAAGACACGTAACTTACTCGATTGTTCTAAGCTAATCTGTGAACAAGTAATACCAGTCTATGGTGAAACTCTTAAAGTCTTCAAATATTCACGAGAACCCAATGTAAAGATTAAAAACCTAGCTAAACTAAACTTTTAAACGACAATCTATTCGTCAAATCTACTCAAAATCAAGATTTAGTTTATTTTTATGGTAAGAATTCGGTATCAGTAATTAACTTGGATCTCAAAATTTGTTCTTGTCGATGGTTCTTTGCTTATGCAACTTGTTCCCATATTTATAAAGCCTTTCAAATTTTTGACATTCAAAGTAGTAGCTCAAAATTCGTCATTAGACCACGTTAAGGTCCAAAAGCTGAAAGGTCTAAAGTTAAAACAGAGGAAGCTCTTGCTAAAGACTCTTTTATGACTCCAAGTCAATTGTCTATTCTTCAATCTCTTATCGATTCTTATAATAAGATCAACAATAATTTCTTAATGTATCAAGCCATTTATTATGCTCCAGTAAAGATTGCTGATACCATATTAGCAACTGTTGTAGACAAAGATGAAGAAGTACAATCTACAACTAGTGCAACTGAGACTGTTAGCCGTAAGCGTGGTCGTCCTAGAAATGTTAAAGGGGCTTTGAAACACTTTTAAAAGATTATTGTGATAAAAAAACATATTTTTGAGATGAGTGAGATGAGATGAGAATAAAACTAGATAACGACAATTTGTTGAGAATCTTCTCTTTTTCAATTACAATACCAAGAAAGCATTCGTCTCAATTCTGAAAAAGATAATGGTTGCGATACTGAGACACAATGGCATCCCAGAAAAATTAGTCAAAGCCATCGAAATACTCTGTTTGCACTTAAAAGTCGAGTCTTTGAAAATGGAGCACTTTCAGAAGAATTAAATTGGAAGATGTTTTAGCACCATCCCTTTCATTATTGTACTTGATTATGAAATGTAGAAATCAGAAGGAGAATATGAATTTGTCACTCATCTAAGAAAGTCTCAAAGACACCAACTAAAGAAACAAAACGCTTTGGACTACGCTGATTAACGAGCAGTGAAAGTTTTAATGAAGAAAGTTTTAATGTCGCTCAAAATCAACTCAACGAATAAGAAAGTATAATCAAAAGTTCGCACGATAGATAGTTTGAGTGTTTATAGTTTTGAAAGATATTATAATATTGTTAGGATTACCCATTGTTTGTTAAAAGAACGCTTTTATTTGAATTGATTGAACATGATGAAAATCTCTGTATGTTGTCCATTTTTGTAAAAGTAAAAAACTCACTCATTATATATTGATCATCAGAATTTCAAGTATTCGAATAACCATCATAATTTAAACTTAAACTACGACCGATATTTTGAGCTATAGACTTTTTAATGATTTAAGCACCGGTCTCTTGATACAATTTCGAAAAAGACTTACATAAATATTTGCGAAACCAAATTCACTTTCAGAAATCGAAACACTTAAGTGATAATAACACATCGTATTAAAAATACCACTACCACGCATGAGCTTTCGAGTTTCAGGAGGATCAGATTTTATACTGCTCCAAAAATCTTTGCTTTTAAAAACTTGAGAAGTTTAAAAGGTTGTATTTTTGAAATATTTTTCTTACTTAAAAACTGCAATAGAATGGTCAAAATTTATTCCTAAATCGAGTCTTCTGATATATTCAGCAAAATATGGTAGCACATCGGTAGTTATTATCACCTCTTTTCCGTTATAGACTTTGTTTCCGGATTCCCCCACAAAATTAACATCCGTCCATGTAGCAACACTTGGATCCTAAAAAACAGAATAAAAAAAAATTTAAGATTTCAAATATTACTTTACTTACCGTGATTATATGAACATGCACAATTTTTACATTCAGTCTCAAATCAGGGTCATTTAAAAATGAATTTTGAAATTTATCATTTACTCCATTCATCACATGAGCGTAATAATCACGAATATGCTGAAATATTTCAGTATCGTTGTTTGAGTTTAAAAAACTTTTGTGATCTTGATAAACGGTTGGATCGACGACTATTAATGTTTCAATGTCCACAACAACTGGTCCGCCATTCAATACCCGAGGACGAATTTTGAAATTTTGGCTAATAAAGACAAAATCACCATAACTTTTTTGAAAAAAATCAAAATATACCTTTCGACAAAACTTTGGTTTACATTGTCATACAGGCGTAAAAAATCGTTAGACATGTTCAAATAACTGTCGAAACCTTGATTTTTTTCAACTTGTCTTTTTAAAATTCTTTTGTGTAAATTGTGGTCATATGTTCCGTTACAATAATGTCGATATCGTTTGAGTCTTCAGTAAAAATTCTTCCATGTTTTAAAAAGAAAATAAAGTCATATTTAAAATACAGAATGCTATCCTTTTTTTAAATGTAAAAATGAATCTTTTAACAGTTAAGTTAGTTCTGTGACCTGCAGTGCATATGAATTGCGTATTTAATATTTTTGAGCAAAATGAGCAAATTGAAATTTGAGCAAAATTTTAACTTTGCCGAAACCAAATTCACTTTCAGAAATCGAAACACTTAAGTGATAATAACACATCAAACAAAACTTAGCTTTTTTTTATGTTCTAAAAATTTTTTTTATTTGCTCTAAAACTACTTAGTTTAATTATTTTTTTCGTATGTTATTAAAAATAAAATAAATTTTGTAGTTAGACTTCAACTTAATTTTTTTTAATGTTAAATTCTTGATTCTTTTTAATTGATCCCATGTCAAATTCTCCTTAGAGATCGCAAAGAAATAATCCGAGAACAAAATTAAGGAGATTTTTTGTTGAAAAAGAAGAGAAATAAATGAGAAAAAAATTAAAATCGGAGATTCACGTAGAGGCTTATGAGAATTCTCTGAGAAAAAAAAAGTTGAAGTCTCAACGAGAAATCGATATGATAGATTTGAGAAAAAAAACTCTTTATTTCTTTGAGATCTCGTAGAGATCTTCTTGAGAAAAACTAAAGACTTAAAATAATATGACATCTCTTTTGGGTTATTTAGGACTCTCACGAACAAGATAAGTGAGGGCTTTGATATATTTAAGAGGTATCATACAAGTGAAACACTAAAATCATGATGGTTGCGTTAATAAACTGGAAAATATTTGATTGATCAAAATTGTCCAATAAAAACGTTAATTTGAACTTTAATTTATTTTTTCTTAAAATTTGACCTTGACTTTTTATTAAATTTTATTTTTGGTATAAAAAGAAATTTCAAAAAATAAAGTAAGAAGTGTAAGATGTTAATTTTTTGAACCATGTCCAATATGAGAGGTATGTTAAAAATTAATTAAAAAAAAAATTTAAATGGCCATTTATCATTACAAATTTGACAGTAACATACCTCTCTATTTTTAATTTTTAACATACCTCTCATATTGGACATGGTTCAAAAAATTAACATCTTAAACTTCTTACTTTATTTTTTGAAATTTCTTTTTATACCAAAAATAAAATTTAAAAAAAAGTTAAGGTCAAATTTTAAGAAAAAATAAATTAAAGTTCAAATTAACGTTTTTATTTGACAATTTTGATCAATCAAATATTTTCCAGTTTATTAACGCAACCATCATGATTTTAGTGTTTCACTTGTATGATACCTCTTAAATATATCAAAGCCCTCACTTATCTTGTTCGTGAGAGTCCTAAATAACCCAAAAGATTATTAAGGACTCTCTGTATTTTAAATATCAAAAAAATATCGAATGGTATAATTCTTGGTCACTTAAAAAAATTTGACTTTATTTTCTTTTTAAAACATGGAAGAATTTTTACTGAAGACTCAAACGATATCGACATTATTGTAACGGAACATATGACCACAATTTACACAAAAGAATTTTAAAAAGACAAGTTGAAAAAATCAAGGTTTCGACAGTTATTTGAACATGTCTAACGATTTTTTACGCCTGTATGACAATGTAAACCAAAGTTTTGTCGAAAGGTATATTTTGATTTTTTTCAAAAAAGTTATGGTGATTTTGTCTTTATTAGCCAAAATTTCAAAATTCGTCCTCGGGTATTGAATGGCGGACCAGTTGTTGTGGACATTGAAACATTAATAGTCGTCGATCCAACCGTTTATCAAGATCACAAAAGTTTTTTAAACTCAAACAACGATACTGAAATATTTCAGCATATTCGTGATTATTACGCTCATGTGATGAATGGAGTAAATGATAAATTTCAAAATTCATTTTTAAATGACCCTGATTTGAGACTGAATGTAAAAATTGTGCATGTTCATATAATCACGGTAAGTAAAGTAATATTTGAAATCTTAAATTTTTTTTTATTCTGTTTTTTAGGATCCAAGTGTTGCTACATGGACGGATGTTAATTTTGTGGGGGAATCCGGAAACAAAGTCTATAACGGAAAAGAGGTGATAATAACTACCGATGTGCTACCATATTTTGCTGAATATATCAGAAGACTCGATTTAGGAATAAATTTTGACCATTCTATTGCAGTTTTTAAGTAAGAAAAATATTTCAAAAATACAACCTTTTAAACTTCTCAAGTTTTTAAAAGCAAAGATTTTTGGAGCAGTATAAAATCTGATCCTCCTGAAACTCGAAAGCTCATGCGTGGTAGTGGTATTTTTAATACGATGTGTTATTATCACTTAAGTGTTTCGATTTCTGAAAGTGAATTTGGTTTCGCAAATATTTATGTAAGTCTTTTTCGAAATTGTATCAAGAGACCGGTGCTTAAATCATTAAAAAGTCTATAGCTCAAAATATCGGTCGTAGTTTAAGTTTAAATTATGATGGTTATTCGAATACTTGAAATTCTGATGATCAATATATAATGAGTGAGTTTTTTACTTTTACAAAAATGGACAACATTGGAAGATGCAATTAAAGTAGCTTCTATGTTTGAATCCTGTTGTGGTAAAGTAACGGTTGGTATAAATATGAATAAAGTTTACAAATATGGGCGTCCTTTGAATAAGTTTCAACCAAATTATTCAAATGGGAATAAATCTAACTTTAACGAAGGGAAAAAGAACGGCATTAAATGTTTTAAATGTAACAAAATTGGTCACATTGCTAAAAATTGCCGGGTTAAATTAGATAATGGTATCAAAAAAGATACTAACGCATACAAAAATCAAAGATTCAAAAGTAAAACAGTACCTGTGTGCAAGACAGCTAGCGACTCAATTCTGAGTATTGTTGGATCAGTTAACGGCGCTCCAGTTAAATTCGCCTTAGACAGCGGAGCCGTCGAATCGATTATGTCAAACAAAATCGTTGAGAAATTGGGACTTAAGATGTATGAATCCAACGTGCATGTCAAGACTGCCACAGATGATGTTAAAACAGTCATGGGAGAAACCGAACTAGTAAATGTCGACGTAGAAGGTCACACCTGCAGAATGTCCTTCTTAGTACTTGATATGGAAGACTACGAGGTTTTAATCGGTCTTAATTGGTTTGAACAGACAGGCGCTGGTATATTCCCGTCTGAAAAAATTCTTCGGTTCCCAGGACATACAGTAAGATTATTAAAGGATGATTCAAAGTATGATACGTATGACGATCCTGTAGATGTCTATTTGACTGAAGTCGTTGATGAGGTAGACATTGAAGATGAGTCTGATTGGGAGACTCATAAGTCATTACAGTTCGAGCCTGACACTCCATTAAATGGCAACCATTTGAAGGAGTTCAAAAGTTTAATGAGAAAGAATAGGGACATGTTCGCATTGAGCATTGATGACCTAGGCGAATGTGCAGTAAGGGAGCACATAATTTATTTAACAGACGAAGCCCCTATTTTCTTACAACCATACAGGAAGTCAGCAAGTGAACGTATCGAGATTCAAAAAGAGATTGAAAAAATGATAAAGGCTCGAGTGATCAGACCGTCAAAGTCAGCATGGTCAGCACCAGTAATAATGATCCCAAAGAAAGATGGTACCAAAAGAATGTGTATTGATTACAGAAAGCTCAATGCAGTAACGAAACAGGTAAATTGGCCTTTACCTGTCATAAACGATATCTTTGACCGACTAAGTGGGTCAAAGTGGTTTAGCGCTCTGGACCTAAAATCAGGATACTGGCAAGTTAAAATGTCAGCAGATTCCATAGAAAAGACGGGCTTCTCTACGCCAGATGGCCACTACGAATTTCTAAGATTACCTTTTGGACTCAAGAATGCACCTGCTGATTTCAGTGGAATAATGCATCAAGTCTTAGGTAACCTAAACTTCGTAGAGATCTACCTAGACGACATTACAATTCATTCGAAGACGTTCGAGGAACATTTGTCTCACATAGAGGTAGTTTTTAAGAAGCTTCGCGAAGCACGATTAAAGATTAATGCAGATAAGTGCACATGGTGTGCACAATCCCTTAAGATCCTAGGTCACATAATATCGGAACACGATATTTCTATGGATCCGGCCAAAATAGAGGTTATAAAAAACAGAGTAGCACCTAAGAACGTAAAGCAGTTGCAACAGTTTATTGGGTTATGCAACTATTACAGAAGATTTATTAAGGATTTTGCTAAGCTAGCATCACCTTTATTCAAATTACTACAAAAAGATTTGAAATGGAATTGGTCAGTTGATTGCAAAAAAGCTTTTGAAGACTTGAAAGAGCGGTTAGTCTCACGTCCGACTCTCAGGTTACCAGATCTAAGAAGACCTTTTATCCTTTATACAGATGCCTCAGGGTTTGCTTTGGGAGCAATTCTGACCCAGAAAGACGACGACAATAACGAGTATGTATGTGCATACGCATCAAGAATACTTAAAAATGCTGAACTTAACTATGGCATAACTGAAAAGGAATGCTTGGCTGTGGTATGGGCTATCAAGTTTTATCGTGTTTACCTGTATGGTACTCATTTCAAAGTGATTACAGATCACTCTGCCCTTGCATGGCTAATGAAAATCGTTGATCCAACAGCTTGGTTAGCTCGATGGTCAATCTATTTACAAGCATACGATTTTGAAATTATCCATAGAAAAGGTAAAATACATTCAAACGTTGATGCACTAAGTCGACCTGTCTTGAACACTGAAGTCATTAGAATTAATGATGAACAAGAAGATAGTAGAGCTAAGATCCTAGATCCTTGGCAAGATGAAACACTTCTATATTATCTCGAACATGGTAAATTTCCTTGCGGTGCCAGCAAAAAGACAATTAAACGAATAAATGCGAAGAGAAATAATTTCAAGTTAGACGGTAAAACACTTTACTACCGCAAGGACGATACTTCAAAGTACGTTATCTGGCCGATCGAAGAAGATCGCAGAGAATTAATTACGAAAGCTCACTTATTAGGACACTTCCAAGCGAACTCAACGTATGAAACGCTGAAAGAAAATTTTTATTGGAAAAATATGGTAAATGATGTAATTAACGTTGTCAAAGAATGTCTTACTTGCCAACGTCACCAAAAGTGTAGAATTCTAAATCATCCAGCACAAGCGATAAAAGTGGATGGAATATTTGCTAGAATTGGTATCGATTTGATTTTTGGCCTACCAGTTACAACAGAAGGTTACAAAGGGATCATGGTAATTACGGAATATCTGACAAAATACCCTTATGATGAACCTATAAAATCGAAATCTGGTGAAGAAATCGTTCAAGTTTTGTGGAAATACATATCTATTTTTGGACCACCTAAAATAATCCTTTCTGATCAGGGCACAGAATTCAACAACAAAATGGTTGAAGGATTGATAAACTGGGTAGGAGCTGAGCACAGAATAACCTCGGCATATAACCCAAGAACAAATGGTCTAACTGAACGATTTAACCAAACATTAATCGAATCTTTACGTAAACATGTAGAAACAAATCCTGACAACTGGGATAAATGGTTACCATACGTCCTAATGGCATATAGGTGCAGAGTTCATTCAAGCACCCAATATACACCTTTCGAACTTATGTTTGGAAGAACGATGAATAAATTCGAGAATTGGGAGACTAAAAGACAAATTGTGAGATAAAAGAACTAACCGATAGAGCTGATGAACTCAAAAAATTAAATGACGAAAGTCAACAACTCGCATTAATCAAGATCAGTGAAGTTCAAGATGCGCAGAGAGAGATACAAGATAAACGAACAAAGCCGGTAGAAAAAACCTTACCGATAGGATCTTCAGTCTTTTTAAAAAATGAAGGTATCCTAAGCAAGCTTGAAGCAAGATATTCAGGACCTTATACAGTTTCGAAAGTTACGGCATCTGGGAATTACGAACTTCTTAATGCCAATAACATAAAGCTTAAAATGTCTTACCCTTTGCATAAATTAAAAGTGGTTAAGAACCCGTCTGATTTAACAGATGAAAGCTTTGAAGTTGAAAGAATTGTTGACAGAAGGACCGTGAACAACGAGGTTGAATACTTAGTCAAATGGAAAGACTGTCCTGATGAAGAAAACACGTGGTTGAAACAGAAGAATTTCAACTCTATGGACCCTATCATCGATTTTGAAAACAGACTCAGTAATAAGGAAGTCAAAAAGAAACGAGGAAGACCACCTAAAGTTAAACATACTAATATCTTAAGTGTCTTTGCTGTTTTATTGTTGGTTTTTAAATTAATATTAGCAACTAAGATCAATGGTGAATTTAGTTACTGTGATCAGAGCATAGCTCAAAATGTTTTACTAGATTTAGACAATTCATGTGGAACACTAGAGACTGCAAGAAATAATAAGATATTTCCAAGTGGAGTGAATGTCACGTTAGCACTTTTGGTCAAACAAAAGCACTTAATCCATGGAACGGGATTCATGTGCAGGAAAGAGATCAAATCAACAAAATTTACTGAGAGTTTCCTTGGCTATCAGACAGAAGCTAGCAGATCTCATTACGAGCAACTCTCAAAAGTTGAATGTGAGTACATGGTGAAGACGAAAATGTGCAATGGTATGCCGATGACTTGTGAAAACGAGAATTGTTTTTACGAGAAAGAACCGGAAGAAGAATTTAAATGGTGGACGACAATGACGAAACTTGGCGTTAAATGTTCGGTAACCACTAAGGTCATAAACGCAGACTCCTTGGACAGCAAGCTTTTTAACTCAGTTAATCACCCCTGTCTACCTAAGTCGGGAGAGTGTCCGATGCATGATTCCATTATTATTTGGGATTCAAGCGTCATTCATGAGTGTCCTTACGAGCTTGTTGATACTATGAAGTTTCGTAGTTTTGACGACAACATTCTAATAGAAGTTAATGAAAGACTTTTGTTGCAAGTAACGTCTAATTCAAGAGAATGTGGAGCACATATTTTCAAAACCCAAGAAGGATTCTACCTTACTCATGTGAACAATACATCTTTATTTCAAAAATCAGATGAACCTAGTAGCTATATAACCGATTTTCAATTAGCGGAGGAGGATTATAGAAGTTATGAATCGATGACACTACTTCAGAAAATGAATAATAAATTCTGTTCCATATTCGTGAGTTTAATACAGAACATTGGTCAAATCACTGAAGATTACCTCAAAATTAAAGACTTTAATGGAAATGATCTGATTGTTTATAATAATTTTGGTACCCTTACGATACCAACCTGCGTCAAAATAAAAGAAATAAAACTTCACAACACAACCAAATGTTATAAAGACATTCCTGTCACTGTTGAGATTAAGAATAATACTGAAAGTGGTTTTCTGACAGGAAACGGAATCATTAAAAGAACATCAAAAATCATGGACTGTGACGAGAATAATAAAAAAATAATGTTTTTAGAAAATTCAAATAATACAATTATTACTCGTTTAGGATCCTATATTTTCGTAGAAAAGGAATCAAATATAATACCGTAAAACCCCGCGAGGTACCCCATGGGGTAAAAGATTTTAGAAAGTCCAGTACAAGACATTAGAAAATTTAAATATTGATTAAATTGTTGTTAGTCGATAGAAAAAACTTTGCTGTAAACGGTTGAGCGTTTTTTAGTCTAACAAATCATATCATTCTTTTTATAAAAGAATGACCTGGGGATGGGGCACCTCGCGGGGTTTTACGGTACGTAAAAAACTTACATTATTTAACGGAAACGTCTCAGCAATGAATTTTGTTCATTCAAAAATCTTAACGAACGGTTGGGATTTAATTGACTCTTTGAAACATTGGACGCAAATCGAAGAAACGTCAGGACGATATATAATCGAAAAGAAAACGAATTCAGAACAAAAACAAGAAAATAATTTCAATCTAAAAGAATTTAAGAAAAAATTTACAAATTTGTTTGAAATTGTATCTAATAATATAAAATTCTATGTTCTGATAATAATTATTTCGTTTTTATCTATTACAATAATAATCGCCATATTTTATTTGTTAAAGTTACAAATAATAATAAGGAGGTGTTTAAATAAGACAAAAGAAAAAAAAATGAAAATAGATAAGATAAACAATAAAGAAGATGAGTTAATTGTGTTTGAATTAAATAAAAAATATTCTGAGAGTGACGAAATAATTTTGTCTGAGATTCAGAAAACTGTGAATGATGGAAATAGCGATACAAATCCGTCATCAGAGTCAACAAAGAGTTTAGACAAATTAACGAAAAAATTAAAGTATTAAAAATTAAGTATTTAAATTAAAGTAGAATCAAAAAGTAGTATCATTATTAGTAGTCATAAAAAAAAAAAAAAAAAAAAAAATAAATCAAAATTTTTCAACTCAATTCAAATCGTAAAATGAGTCAACCAGATTTTCGATACACCGATTTTTTTCACCATACTTTAGCGGGCGCACCAATCAACGAATTACCTGAAATAGGCTTTATGATTAGTAATTTCCGAAGATTTGTTAGGAAGCTAACAGAAAACGGTAATGTTAATTACTATGTTGCGGAAATTGCATGGGATCCAGTAACAAATTCAACAGTTTACCTAATAAAAGACTGTTCAACACCACAAAGATCTGTCCAAATGACAGATAAAGCATTTTACCATTTGTATTGCATAGAACAAATAACGAGGGGGATATGTTAAGTGTCTGGGATGATAGTTTACCCGACGTTCCTATATACCAACAACAAGTCGTGAATCAACAAATGGATTATGCAATAACTGATTACGTAACACAAAATTACGTAATCGCTGATGATGAAGAATCGGAAGATGAAATATCTGATGATGACGTAAATGTAAATGACGAATGAGAATTGAGAGATATCTATATTTAGAATCTATCATATTTTTAGGGTATAAATACCAGTAGTTTTATATTTTAGTTTGGGAGTTTTTACTTTTAGTTTTTAGTTTGAATAAACTATTAAAATACAAATACATCTTTCAATCCATCCCAACTCCCAACAAACTTAAAATATTTGAATCTGCTTGAGGAAATATAAAAATTCTAGAATATTTCCCTTTAAAGCATTTGATTAAATTCTGAATGATTCAAATTAAAACGAATAATACGAAATAGAATCTCTTTGGGTAATTTTGTCAATGTAATTCTTATTAAATCTATATGTGTTCTCATTGGATCTTGATGTACTTCTTAAAGAGAAATTATTGAGATTCTCGAAGAGATCTATAAAGGACTGACGCTAGATATTTCTTCAGTATCGAATGTGAAAAATGAGAGATCTTTTAGAGAAAAAGGTTACAAAGATCTCCAATAGATCTCTACATAATCTTCTAGAGTTCTCTCATTTTCTCCGAACTTATCTCTTTGAGATCTCTTAGGAGACTCAGGGAAGAATTTGACATGGGTATGAGATATCTCTGAGTAAAAAAAAGCTGAATTCTCAAAGAGAAATGGTAATCATTCACTCTGACAAGTTCAAAATGCCAGTGATTATTTTGACATGTTGATTATGTTAGATTCAGAAATGACAGAATTAAATTTGACAGTGTTCAATTAGACAAAGTTTATTTCGAATAGATATAAAATAAAAGTTAAAGTTTCATTAATTCAATTATCCAATTAATATTCAATTATTAGAGACATATTTTTCAAATACTCAATTTTTTTTCCATCATTAAAATCGTTAATAATTACACCAATTTTTTTTTCGAATAACACATTTTACTTTAGTTTCGACTTTCGGCTTGCATTCACTCGAATGAGCAGTTTTGACACTTATAGGTCGACGATGACCATTCGTTGTTACCTTCCCTGGACAACTCGGGTACAATTCTGAGTTGTTGCAGCGCCACGTAATCATACCCGAAACGGCTTTATAACTTTGTTTATATTCATGACCTTTATCATCTTCTAATAAATAACTTATGCTACCGTCCTTTTTTTTCTTCTGAGACTGGAAAATATTTATTTTTTCGAAATCTTGGATTAATTCTTCCATAACTAATGCAAATTAATGATAAAAAAATTTATTGTAAAAAGTCACAATTCAAGTTTCAAATTCAAATTCAATCTTGTCATAATCATACATAGCAGATTTAAATTATGGCGACATTGAACATGTCCAATTAATTTTTGTCAAAATGAAAATTAGCATAATTAGCGTGTCAAAATAAAACTTGTTAATTTGAACTTGTCAGAATGAATAGCATTCAAGGGAAATCGATGCGATAGATTTGAGATAAAAAACTCTTTATTTCTTTGTGATCTCGTAGAGATCTTCTTGAGAAAGACTAAAGACTTAAAATAATATGAAATCTCTTTTGGGTTATTTAGGACTCTCACGAACAAGATAAGTGAGGGCTTTGATATATTTAAGAGGTATCATACAAGTGAAACACTAAAATCATGATGGTTGCGTTAATAAACTGGAAAATATTTGATTGGTCAAAATTGTCCAATAAAAACGTTAATTTGAACTTTAATTTATTTTTTCTTAAAATTTGACCTTGACTTTTTATTAAATTTTATTTTTTCTATAAAAAGAAATTTTATTAAAAATTAAATTTTATTGTTTGTTAAAAATTTAAGAAGTTAATTTTTTTGGACCATGTTTAATATGATGGGTAATTGTATTTTTATATTTTACTGTTAAACTTGTAATGATAAATGGCCATTTTAAATTTTTTTTATTTTTTTAAATCAAGCTGAAAGACAAGAAAAAATAATCTTTTCGCTAATGTTCTCCTTAAAAAGATTTTAAAATCATATTTGATCATGTCTTATCTTACTAAGTTTTAAAATGAATAAAATTGATTTAGCTGCTAATACACCTAATTTTAATTTAAAAATCTCTCATTTATTTCAAAAATCTAAATTCTCTTATCCTTTAAATTCGAACATTTAATTGAGTCCGAATAATTTTTATTTTAAATGTAACTCTCCTTTTAAAATGATACTTGATCTAAAATAAGCTTAAAATTTTTGAAGCTGCTTGAGAAAATTCTTGATTCTTTCCCTTGAACTTTAACCTTACTAAAGCATTGGGGAAAATTCTCAATAATAACACGATATAGAAATTGAAATAGAATCATCTTTTTTTTAAATTTGTAAAATGTGATTCTCTTTAGATGAAAAGGCTTTCCTAGGATAAATATCAGAATAAAAAAAGAATAAAAAGAATAAAAAAATCAGAAGAAGAATAGTCAGAAAAATAAAAAATCAGAAATGTCAAAAATAGCAGAAAAAATAGCAGAACATTTAGCAAATCAGATAATTTTGTATTATTCAATTAATAAATAAAAATTTATTTAAAATACTCAATTTAGTTAAGTCGGAATAATTAAACAAAATTCATCTTAATTGTTAAATAGAACGTTAAACTGACGAAGTTTTACTTATCTGTTGATATTAAATATCTTAAAATAAACATAATGACTCACCTTACGTACACTTATAATCTTAAAACGGTAAAAAATGAATCCAAGAATAATTTTGGTAGACCCAAAGCCCAAACAAAATATCCTCGATAATTACATGTTCCAAACATGTGGCGCATCTGACAACATTGAAACTGATCAGCGTAACAATGTATAACATACGTGTTCGATGTTGACAGAATGTCAAATTGCTTGTATTTGTCATACCGTGATCTCGCAAACCTCGTCCAAACAAACGTTAACATTCCACACGAAGAAGCGTACGAAATAAGGTATTTGGATTTGGTCAAGAACTGCTCACACAAAGAAGTAATCCAATGCGGAGAATGGAAGACATTTGCCAAAATGAAGGATGGTTTACGATATCACCGAATCAAAACAAAACCTCCAGTACCAAAAGAAACATGCGATATTATAATCAACGATACTTTTGCAAAAAATCACAAAGATCAATTCCTTCAATTTGATAAAAGTGACAATTCAAATAGAATATTGATATTTTTCTCACCAATCGGATCAAAAATTCTAGCAAACAGTCAACATTGGTATTTCGATGGTACCTTGTAACTGGGCTCAATGGGTTACTATTGAGGATTGGATCTAATAAAACGTTTGAGTTGTTTAAAAGCTTTATTGTAAAAGTTATTCTAAGTTTAGTCTAAATGATGGCTGATATTATAAAAATATCACTGGGTTTAAATAGAACAAATAAAGTAAATAAAATAGTAAAAACATAAAAGCTAATGCTCGATTGTCATAGCGATTAATTGAAGCTATTTGTAACTTGGTTACTACACATATTTGTTTATGGTAGTAATCGTAGTAATGAAAATAAATTGAATACATAATTGTTAATTGATTGTAAATGTAAATGTTGCCAGGTTACATTACCTCCCCCTTTTAAAAAAAATTGTCTACCTAGACAATATTCACTTGGTGAACGAGTTAAGACTTGTTACGCTTTGCGAGGTTGCTTGGTTAATACCGTCTAGTGGAATTTCTTCGTTGTTTACGGCAAATCTTACTTGTCTTGGAGATGACTTTCTTCGTATCATGATCAATACCAAGGGGAACAATTTGTATATAGCGAACGAAATAACAAATGCTGAAAACAAAGCTAAAGCTATTAAGCCAATATATAATTTCAAAATTTTTAAATAAATTCCAAAATCGATTCTCAATGTTCTCTTCTATTTCGGCTAATTTGTTATTTGTTTTATGTGAATCACTTAATTGATGATGAATTGGTCCAATTTTCGCGTCAGAATAAATAACTGAATTAATAGCTGACATAATGTCCATTCCTTCTATTAGTATCTTGTCATGATTTAAATGAGGGAAATGTAAATCCATAATGTTCAATTCTGACATACTAAGCGATGACTCGCTAATAACTGATACAGTATTCTTTAATCTCAATATTAGTTTTTTATCTTCTGCAAAGATCTTAGCATATTGTATAAACCCATCACAATCCACTTTTACCGAGGTTTCTCTAATAATAAGATCTTTACTTAAAAATCCTCGTCTTTTCACATTTTTGTAAGTGAATGTAATAGGATGGTCCTTAAAACAATTTTCTTGATCCTCTAATAACTCAACTGTTGGGATTGATACGCAATTCGGCACATAAATATTACCGTTGTGTGCATAAAATATAAGTTTTTTCTTATTGTTTCCAATATCCAACGTGAATTTTAAGAATGTGTCAATAAAATGTTCAAATACCTTTAAAGTAAGCCATAGTTCTTTGCATTGTTTGTAAACATTTTGATTTCTTGATACAACTGAGTCAATTCTTAATTTGTCCATTTCCATTAACTCTAAGTATAGTTTTGAATCGAATCTATCTATATCGTCTTCAAAGAACGGCTTGTAAACATTGCTTAGATAAACACCTTCTGTTGTATACAATAATTCGATACCACACTCTTTTCTAGTTTCTAAAACTTGAACTCCGATGTTATCCTTTTCGGAATAAAGTGCTGTGTTGTCGTACAGTTCAAAATTGTTGGCAAAAGTTGATTTTTGAATAAGGTATAAAGGGCACTTGTTTTCAACATAATTCCAAACTATAACAGAATCAAACAACTTACACGTTTTTGCTTTCACATCGCACTTACCATAAACCTTTTCTTCTTGTGATTTTATCTGAATTATTTTCGGATAAATATGGCAAGATTAGCTAATATCAATCCATTCCTTCATCCAATGAAATTCGGATCGTTTAGATCAACATCTTCTTGAATAGTTTTTTCGTATTTGTCTCCAAAAAATGAAACAGACGTCTTGGTCGTGTATTTCTTCTTTTTGCATATGTAACCCTCGCCTGTAAAAAAGTACTTACTATGACCAAGTATATACAGATCGAATGTCATATTCTTTCGGTCTTTTACTACTTTTGGCTGATTAAAATTTGAATTAATATAGTACGAGAAAACCAAGTTTGGAATGCGCTCATTGTGATCCCTGTTGAATGAATTTGGTTTAAAATCACACATTGTATCATAATTTAACAAGTTTTGATAATTGCCATTGTCGCAATAGTCGAACGAACCATTAATTGTTAATCCTAGGAAACTTCTAATAAAAAGAAAGATAATGCCAAAAAATATTAAATAAATGACGTTTAGTGTCCTGTGTCTACTCGATCGACGTACAATTTGTTGTTTAGTAATTGATTTAAACTCGTCAGAACTTTTGTATTTATTAATAAGATCCATTGAATCAAAATTTTCTTCAGGGATCCACGTACTATCTGAGATTGGTAATTCTTTCCATTTGGCAAGATAAATATATTTGTTATCAACTACTTTATGTTTCAAAATTTTGTCAATCTCAGCACGTTCATTGTCTATCAACTCATTTGCATATTTTATTACTTAATTTTATGTAAAGGAAAGGAACCTTTTAAAATTTCTCCTAATGCATTTTTAACAACATAATTCCCTCGTCGAGTAACCGATACAATAGTATATGGTCCTTTAAATCGTGGTTCTAATTTTGTTAATAAACCTTCACACTTCAAATAAATTGACTGACCTGGTTCCAAATATTTATCTGTGACATTATTATTTTT
Organism: Brachionus rubens; assembly: GCA_022207745.1. Classification (NCBI taxonomy): domain Eukaryota; kingdom Metazoa; phylum Rotifera; class Eurotatoria; order Ploima; family Brachionidae; genus Brachionus; species Brachionus rubens. The sequence goes on along the minus strand of JAJVHD010000003.1, from coordinate 4,431,670 downwards.
ATTTTGAGTAATCAATTGTTTTTCCTTATTATGTTTAATGTTTTCGACGGCTTTAGGAATAGTATTTTCGAATTGACTTTTAATCTCATCACTTCTACGGATGAGTGATTCAACTTCGTTCGGTTCACTATTCCAATTGTCAAAATTTTTCATTCGTCGGCCGAACATTAATTCGAACGGCGAGAACCCAGTCGCAGTATTGATTCTAGTTCTATCAGCTAAAAGGACAAAAGGTAACCACAAATTCCACTTACTTCGATACGATTCTGCATGTTTACGCAAGGCTTCCATTAAAGTTTGGTTGAATCGCTCAGTCAGGCCATTCGTCCTTGGGTTGTAGGCTGATGTCAAAACATGCTCCGCCCCGATAGAATTCTTCAATTGTTCAATTATATGATTTACGAATTCCGGACCTTGATCTGATAATATTGTCTTTGGAACACCGAATATACAAATGAATTCTAATAAAAGCCGAGCAATTTCTACTGCTTGTTTAGATTTGATAGGTTTGGCATAGGCGTAGTGAGTCAAATGTTCAATAATAACCAAAATACCGATGAAACCTTCTTCTGTTATTGGTAGGTATTGGTCAATACTAATAACTTCAAATACATAAAATACTTGAAGAGCATTTGCGGGATGTGATTTTAAAATCGTCTTTTGATTCGTAAGGCAGGTTTGACAATTACTGACAAATTTTTTGATATCCATAATCATATTTTTCCAATAGGAATATTGTTTTATACGATTATAAGTAGCATCAGATTGGAAGTGTCCGATCAGATGAAATTTCTCAATTATTAAATACCTATCCTGCAATTTAGGTACTTCCAGAGTACTGTCCTCTCGGAATATGAAAAGTTTTCCATTAACAATTTTATATATCTGAGCTTGTTTCTTTATTCTCTTAATTTGTTTTCCACTAAGACCTGAATTGTTTTTACCGTATTTTAAAAAATACAGAAGGTTTTCATTATCCCAAGGATCCAAAACCTTTTCATAACCCTCTTCTACTATACTATTAAGTTTAATAGTATACGAAATCGGTAGTACGGGTCTGCTTAACGCATCAACGTTAGAGTAACTGCTGCCTTTTCGATGAACAATTTCAAAGTTGTAGCTTTGTAAATAAATTGACCATCTTGCAAGTCTTCCGGATGGGTTTTTGATTGTCATTAACCATTTAAGAGCTGCATGGTCCGTGACCAACAAAAAAAAAGTACCGAAGACATAAATCCTAAATTCGGTTATTCCAAAAATCGTTGAAAGACACTCTTTTTCCGTTATACTATAATTTAATTCGTGTTTTCTTAACCCTCTAGACGCATATGCGCATACATACTCAATTCCATCCTCGTCCAGTTTGGCTAAAATTGCACCTAATGCATATCCAGAAGCATCCGTATAAATTATAAACGGCTTGTGAGGATTAGGTATCCTGAGTGTTGGATGTGAAGTGAGTTCCTTCTTTAGTGTTTTGAAAGCTTCTTCACAATCTTCAGTCCAAATGAACTTAACATCTTTTTTGAGAAGCTCATAAGTGGTTTCGCTATTTTTGAATAGTTTTTTACAAAACGTCGGTAATAGTTTGAAAGGCCTAGAAATTCTTGTAACTGTTTTACGTTGTTGGGAGCGACCCTCTCAACGATAGCCTTTATCTTATCTGGATCCATAGCAATTCTATTTTTTGAAACGACATGTCCAAGAATCTTAATTTCTTTAGCACACCAAGTGCATTTATCCGGATTTAATTTTAAATTGGCCTCCCTTAGCTTCTTAAACACAAACTTTATGTGCTTAACATGTTGCTCGAGCGTATCTGAATGGATGGTGATGTCTTTCAAATAGATTTCCACAAAACTTAATCCCCCTAGCACCATATGCATGATACGACTGAACTCTGTTGGTGCGTTTCTTAATCCAAAAGGGAGCCTCAAAAATTCATAATGACCGTCAGGAGTAGAGAAAGCGGTTTTCTCTACCGAATCTTTGTCCATTTTTACTTGCCAATATCCTGACTTTAAATCAAGAGTTGTAAACCATTCCGAATTTTGAAACCTATCCAAAATATCAAGTATATTAGGAATGGGCCAATGCTCTTGCCTCGTTACCGAATTCAAACGTCTGTAATCAATGCAGATTCGTTTGGAGCCATCCTTCTTAGGAACAACAATTACAGGAGAAGACCATGGAGATCTTGATAGTTACGAGAGCTTTTTTCATCTTCTCCATCTCAGACTTGAGATATTCTCTTTCGGTTAACGATTTCCTATACGGGGGTATAAAGAATGGCTTGTCATCAGTAAGCCTTATCTTGTGTTCCATCACTGTACACGCGCCTAAATTATCTATGTCCACGGCAAACATATCCTGTGCCTCCGAACATATTCCCTTGAATAGGTTCATCTCTGGAGGACTTAATTTATACTTAGGTACCATTTTTACATCCGTGCTTAATGACCAGTAGTTATCCCCTTCTAAGTCGACCTCAAAGGCGGGCTCTGTCATTAATACATCGTAGGTCGTATCGTCTTCGATTTCTTCCTGCTCTTCTTCTACATCAATTGTAGCATCAGGAAACTTTAAAATTCCTAAATATGGTATAATTCCACATTTAGTTTTATTAAACCAATCCAATCCCAATAAAACGTCATGATCATCATGATCAATGACTACGAAGTCTAATTCGCATTTGTGTCCGTGCACGTTCACGGTTAAAGGTTTAGTTTGAGACAAAGCTTTAGTGACTTCGCCTGTGGCGGTCTTTACCTTGAAATTTGTACCAACTAAGCTATTCTTGAATTTTTCACTTATTCTACTCGATAAAATAGAATTGGTTGCACCGCAATCCAACCCCATTTTAACTTTTATACCATTGATGGTTCCCTTTACTGAGAGAATTTTCTTTGGACTATTAGTGATTGAGAGAATGTAAATTCTGCCTTCATCATCCGAGTCAGGATTAGTAGAAATTTTAACCGTATTTACCTTTTTCACACTGAAGCAATCCTTTGCAATGTGTCCTTTACGGTTGCAACGATAGCATATTGTTTCGGAATTATTTTTTAGCTTATTTTTATCTGTATTCCTAGTATAGTTACTAGATTTTGACAAATTATTACGGTTTGAATTACTTGAACGATCGTATGAGTTGTTATTAAACCGATTTGTTTTATTCGTATTCGTATAATTATTATTATTTGGTTTATAATCTTTATTATTATTAAAGTTTTTTCGGAACTTAATATTTTTCGCATAGTTCACTTTAGAAATATTATTAAACGAATCAATAGCCATCTCGATTTTACTAGCTAATTGAATTGCTTCATTAATATCGGTTATATTCTGTTGAATAAGTTCTAACTTTGTTTTATCTCTTAAACCTTCCATGAAATAAACTAATTTCTCTTCATTTGTCAGATTAGGCAGTTGGCTACATAATGTTAAAAATTTGTTTACGTAGACATCAAAACTCATTCCTTGATGGTGTTTTAAAGCTCTTATCTCTAGTCTGATTCGTCTTTGAGCATCCACTTTACCGAATACAGCCTTCACATGTCTAACAAAATCTGACCATGTTTTGTTGCTTTGTATATGTTCTCTTACGAATGTTTCAGCAAGTCCACTGACAAAGTTTAAAGCTTCACGTAATTTTTCACCATCAGGTACATTGGCTTTAATAAAGTTTTGCTCTATATTAAAAAGCCAATCTTGTATATTCTCTTTTGGAGACGAAGTAAATTTTTTCGTGTTTGCATCCATTTTCTTCTGCTTGAGAGGGCTTAAATACGAAAAGTAACTAGGTAGGATCGATCCAGTTGGCACAAACTGTTTTGGGATGTGACTCGTTCTCTGAGCATTTGCCAAAGGTTCTTGTTGGTAATCGTCTTGCCTAATATTTGTCTCTTGTCCCGTATTAGGAAGAATAGGTACTTGATCTACAGGGTTTTGTAAGCTTGCATCGTTATTATTAACATCTTCTGTCTGTTCAGGTTGATTTCGAGCTGCAGACTCTAATCGATTTATCATGTTAGTAAGACGAACTATCTCGTTATTGGCCTGAATAAGCAAATCCTCATTTTCCAAATTTTTTGAATTCAATCTTGCCAATTCTCTATTCAAACTTTCAAGAGCAATATTTTTTTCTTCCAGTTGACCAATAAACTTTGACTCAACATCTTCTTCTTCATCACCTTTGGAGGCTGTTAAACTTAACGCGGTCGTACTTGTAAGGATTATGTCCTGTTCTTTTCGTTTCGCCTCAGCCACTAACTCAATTATAATCGGAGTTCGCTGCTTCTTCTCCATTGTGTTACTTAACTCGACTATTCTGTAAGCCAAGTCTTTGTAAATTGTTAAACATTTGTCCAAATCAAATGCCATTTTTCTTAACTGCGGCATCTTCAATCCAATGATGTCTTGCCACGACAAACTCTTTGCTGCCATTGTTTATCTTGAATTTTCGATTTTTCGCTGCTACCAAAATGTAACTGGGCTCAATGGGTTACTATTGAGGATTGGATCTAATAAAACGTTTGAGTTGTTTAAAAGCTTTATTGTAAAAGTTATTCTAAGTTTAGTCTAAATGATGGCTGATATTATAAAAATATCACTAGGTTTAAATAGAACAAATAAAGTAAATAAAATAGTAAAAACATAAAAGCTAATGCTCGATTGTCATAGCGATTAATTGAAGCTATTTGTAACTTGGTTACTACACATATTTGTTTATCGTAGTAATCGTAGTAATGAAAATAAATTGAATACATAATTGTTAATTAATTGTAAATGTAAATGTTGCCAGGTTACAACCTTCAAAACAAGTCCAAATCTGTTCTTCCAAGTTTTAAAAGTTCAAGCGATGTATCAAAACATGCATCGTTGTTTCAGCAACAATGTCTTGACTGCGATATATACTTTTACAAATCAAAATTTTCGAAACATACATCGACGCATTCCAGCATTTATGGTCACTTGTTAAAAAGGAGAGCCAACAACCATTAAAGTTACAAAGAACATTATGTTACTTTGAACTTGCTTTAATTCAAGCTGCGTCAGTTGTATTCGATGACACCAGAATAAATGGATTCCAGTTACTACGAGTTCAAAGAATGGATACGTAAATTCACAGCTCTGGTATTGATTCCGATCAAAGATTTAAAGAATAGATGGAATTACATACTTGATAACATTCCAGTGGATCTTGATGTAAATATAATAAAATTTATTTAAATATAATAAGTGTTTTGTCAAATATTGGTTACAAGGTAAATACGGCCTTATTTGGAATCATTTTGATAATGATGGACCAAGAACCAATAACCATCTCGAAGGTTATCATGCAAAAATAACCCGTCAAATACCAGCAAAACCGACAATTTTCCGCTTCATTGAGATAATTCAAAGATGAGCAATCAAAGTTTATAGTGAGTTTTATGAGAAAGAGCAAAATCCAATACAATCACCGAAAAAACTAGCAAAAGACAAAATAAAAGATAAGCAACAGCAATTGACGTTTTCACACACGAACAGCTCACTCTCCTCATAACCCAGATTCATTACTACAAAAATTTCGTCTTACAACAACAACCAATTCGAGAAGACTTATTTAAGTCGATAATCAATCACACAAGTCAGGTCTGACAATTTTTTGTCTGAATTTTATTTTTCTGACTATTCTTCTTCTGATTTTTTTATTTCTGATATTTTAATCAGTTTAAAATCCACCAAAAATCTGGTCAAACCCAAAAAAAAGATCAAAGATCCATTAAATGATCTTTGGTTGTGAAATATCTTTTTTTCTGTGTATACTGGAATCTGCCTAAATTTTTGAATAAAAATTAATGTTACAGTCGTATCGCCGTTTTATCCCACTACCATTAAATTTATAGCCCAAAATACCTTCAGAACGGTATTCCCTAATCGCGTATTATACTTAGGGTTATCCAAAAGTTTTGACGTTTTCATCAATAATTCATTTAAAAAAATTTAAAAAAAAAATTTTTGCATAACCATGTTCTCCATTTTATTAGCTTTCTAATGTGTGGTCGCATCAACATATTGAATATGTAATTCAAAAGTTTCAGCTCATAATTTGAAACTCACATTTTTCAAAATTTGAAAAATGAATAAGGAACACGTTAGAGGCTATATTTTGATCATGTATAAATTAAATATTAGAGCAGCAGTAATCCATTCCGAACTTATGGCATCAATGGGAGATAGTGCTCCTTCTAAACGTACTGTCGAAAGGTGGGTTGAACGTTTCAAGAGTGGCGTTGAGTCAGTCAACGATATTGATCGAATTGGGAGGCCAATTACAGCGACTAATTCTTCAAATGTTGATCGAATTCGACGACTTGTTGAAAAGAACCCGAGGATATCTATACATTATATTGAAGCTGAGCTAGGCCTGAGTTATGGAACAATTGGACGGATCTTGCACGACCAATTAAATTTACGTAAATTATCCTCGCGTTGGATCCCCCATGAATTGAATGAGAATAAACAAAAAAAAAGGGTTGAGATTTGTCGCAACAATTTAGAACTTTTAGAGACCCAAAGATGGCGTTTATGTGATATAGTTACAGGGGATGAGTCATGGGTTTACAACCGTAAAATTGGGAACAAAGCATCTAATTCGAGCTGGGCTCCAAAGGGCCAAAGTCCGCAAACTGTGGTAAAACGCAACCAATTTGAGCCGAAATCAATGGTGTGTGTTTTTATTAAAACAACAGGACCTGTTTTAGTGCATGTAGTTCCTAGGGGGCAGTCTATAAATAACACCTATTATATTGAAAATGTCTAAGGTCCTCTTATTGAGACCTTAAAATCGCAAAGACCAACATCAGGTTCAAAAAATATGAAAATTTTTCATGACAATGCTCGACCTCATGTGCATGAAAACGTCAAGAACTTTCTCAATACTAATCACATGACCATAATCGACCATCCGGCTTACTCCCCAGACTTAGCTCCATGTGATTTTTGGTTATTTAACGAAATTAAAAAACGCTTACCCGATCGTACAAGTGAAGAACTCTTGGAATCCCAAATTACAGAGATACTTAATTCGATTCCTAAAGAAGAGTTTCAAAGGACCTTTCAAAAGTGGACTGAGCGGATGAAACTTTGTATAGAAAATCAAGGCAATTACTTTGAACACCTAAAAAAATAAAATCGATAAAAAATTTTTTTTTTCGTCTTTTTTAACCCGAACGTCAAAACTTTTGGATACCCCTAAGTAATTTATACCCATATATTTTATAAAAATTACCATAAATTTAATATACAGTGACAAAAATTAAATAAAAAGTAATCTTTAATTAAAATTATTATCATATTAATTATTAATTACTGAAATTTGAAAATAGAATAATTTTATTGAAATTCGCCTATTTTTTATATAAACACTCTAATTTACTAATAAAGTTTATATTGCAATATGAATCCGAAATCGTCGACACATACTGTACAATCTTACCGTACCATTCCACTGTACCCAACCGGAAAATAAAATTTAAAAAATTTTCATATTTAGCTAAAATTTAAAAATTTAAAAAAACGGTACGGGGTAAGCCTTTTTTCAGGAGACGTGCAGTTCATTATAATTTTTTCATTTTGAATATAAGCAACAAAATCAAAATTCAAGAAAATCTTCAGAAAGTATATCAAAAATTATTTAATTACAGTCGAATCGCGCTAATCCGTATAAAATTTTATTTGGATAAAAGCTATACGGATATTCGAAATGCTATTGCGTTTTTGCGAATGTGATGAGCTGTCTAATTTTTTGTTCGAATACGAAATTATTCGGATAAAAGTGTATACAGATTATCTTGATTCGACTGGAGCAGTACTCTTCTTTAATTTTTCTTTTTCATCGGAATGCCCTTAAATCAGTAGAAATCGTTAATATAAACTCTATAATTATTCAAGTAAAATTTGATATTCGCGACTTTTGTCTTTTAGATTTATGTCTTTTTAATGTTAAAAAATTCAACATAGTCTCATTTTACTGGGTAATAAAGTTTATATTCTTTTTACCCCGGTGAAAAAGGTCTGAAAAATGGAACCAAAAACATATTTGTCCCTGAGGGTTATTTCCATTTGGCAGGTTCATTCCGTTAAGCTGGACGAATCTGACGATCGCTAATTAAATAAACAGATCGTAGAAAAAATTTTAAAAAATCCGGAACAAAACAAGGTTAAATTTTTTTTTGTTAAAACTCGGAACCGGAACAGGAGTAGTATAAATCGAAAACGCGGAACCCCAAACTTAAATAATAAAAAAATCGTTTTTTTAAAATAAAATATTTTTTAACTCTTAACATATTTAAGGATAATTCGCGTGAGTAAAAAGTGTTTTTAAGTTTAAAAATGTTTTATAAATTTAGTTTATAAAACCAGTGTGAGATAGATTTCAATTATTCTGCGTGAGGGATTTACAAAAAATTTTAAACTGTGTGAGTCATAAATAAAATCACTTGAAACTTTTTATGATTTTATTCATTCAAAAAAAATGCTTTTCTCGTACGTTGTTATTTCTAATAAATTTAAAGATTGAAAATTAAGCTTAATTTTAGTAATAAATGGAAACAATTGTTAGACTACTAACTTCAATATCAAAGAGTTCAAAGCTTTCAACGTTGATATTTTTTCTTAAACTCCAACATATACCACCAAAAGGTCTTCCTATTCTGTTATCAGAGATGGAGTAACTTGCTTTAAAGAAAAAACTATGATCTTTACTTAAATTTTTGAATAAGGGATCTTCTTCATTTGCCAGCCAGTGTTCACTAAAAAAACAAATATCAAAATTAGAGACTAATTTTTTGATAAACCTTGTGTTTGATTTGAATCCAAAGCAATTGTATGCAACGAACTTAATTTTTTTTGTAGCTAAGATATTTGATTGATTTTGATCTTGAATGATTTCATTCGATTGTTGAATTTTTGGGTTAACGATTAAATTTTTGTTTAGTTTAGACATAATGGGATAGAATAGCTCTATTTTGTTAACGATCAACAGATTAGTCTGTTTTATTTGCTTCTTCAGCACTATTAGTTTGAAGAAGATTATTTTGTTTACTCGAGTTTTGGGTCATATTTACGTCAGATATATCTAAGTCGTCATTTTCGTATAACTCCTCTTCAAAATCTTCGTTTTGTGTATCATTATTATTTTCATTCTGTAAAGTCGGTTCTTTGTGTGCTTCTCTTTCTGAAGTTGTGCTCTCAGCATTTTGATTTTGTTGTTCTGTTGCTAGGCAAGAGTTATGGCGTTTACTACAGCGTTTTCTTTCTTACCTTTTTGACGACCATTGTTCCGTTGGTACCACCTAGAGACGGTTATACCAAAGGGACAATTTATACCATATATAATTACACTATCGAAATGTGAATCGACAGTTAATTTGAAGTCTCTAAAGTACCTATTTGGAATATTTGGGCTCAGTTCCTCTAATTTGGTTAATTTGGCTCGAAATTAGATTATAAACTTTTTTTGGGTCAACTTTGGACTCCATTTCCCAATGTAATAAAAAAATGGTTTTGATCTAGCACTTAAGTTTTTGACATCACTTAGAGCTGTACCGACAACTTTGTTTTTCCTTTTACGGTTAAAATGTTTTCCGCCTTTTGAGACTTGATAACCCTCTTCATCTGTTTGTTTCGTTTCATATGAGATTCTTGTTGATCCATTTTGGTTAAGACGTGTATTAATAACATTGTTAATGTTTTTTGGTTTTTGTATGAGCCTTGATCTAGATCTTTAGCTTTTTTTGTCCTCTCATGGTTTTCTTCATGGTTTGTTTCCAAAACTTCACGCTCATCCATTTTTCTTTTTTTGACATTAACTTGTAAGTTTATTTGACTATCTTTCGTGCTCTTCAAACAGCTCATCTCGTTTTTAATTGTTTCAAGACCAATTTTAGGTCATTTCGATTAACATTTGTATTTGAATAGACGACTTGGAGATTTCTTTCCAAGTTTTCAATTCTTTTTATTACTTGAAGATATTCTTGATGTACTCTAGTCAAGATTAGTTCTTGTTGATTTATTAACATAACGTTTATCTCGTTTAATAGATTGTTCTCTTCTTTGTTTGTACCATTAAATAGATCTAGGATATTAATGTTAAAAGAGTTATCTAATAGGCAACATATTCAGACGTGAATGTCACCAATCATATCGACTACGAGTCTTTCTCTTGGAATAATGTTGTTTTGTTTATAGCTGAACTTTTTTAAATAATTTTTGAATAGTTAATCTCTCAATGATTTGATCTTGTTTTTCGAAATTTTACTTTCTAATTTGTCATTAGGTAAATCACTAAAATATTTTTGAAATTCTACTTTACTCTTTTGAGAAATTTCATCTCAACATTCCATCAAATCGATGGAGAAATCGGAGGTAAGAAGATCACACCATGTTTTTTTGTTCTTGACGAGATAGCTTTGATTATCCTTTTGGATTTCATTTTGTTGAAAATTGATTATGTTATTATGCTCATTTGCATAATAGTTGTTGAAATAATTTGGGTTTGGTGAATAAAAATTATTCATACCGTTTAATTCTTGTGTTTGTTTTTGATTCAAACATGGAAATCCAAAAGTTTGATTATAAACAAAATTGCTTTGATTTTGAACAGCTGCATTACCAATGGATGGGTTAGGATACTGCTGAAATTGTGGGTGTTGGGTTGCTAGAGCAGTTCTCTGACTTGGTCGAAAACCAGGTTCTTCACCGTTGGTTTCCATTCAAAGAAGAGAAAATGGAGTTAGATTTGCACAATAAATTTCAAATTACAAATAATTTAATAAGAAATTTATTAAAAAATCAAAAATAAAACGTAATGCAAAAAAAGATGTTTCGAGACTTGTTAGAAATGTGAGCAATTGTTCACACTTTTGTTAGCAAAAATCGAAAATCACACTTTTGTGATCAACTTTACCTGAGAAATAATTAATTGATCACATAAACATGAGCAAAAAAACCCGAAAATTTGTGAACAAATCTTTTATTGAATAAAATCGACAAAATAATAAGTTAATGAGCTAATTAAAATAAAATTGACTAATCAATTTGTCGTCCGCCAATTTATTTTCAGCGCGAAAGAAGTTTCGATTCTTTGTTAACTAATGAAAAAAAGGCAACTGTCTTTAATTCTAAAGAAGGCTATGCCTTCAAACTAAAAAGGGACATGTACGCAAGGGAATATAATATTTTAACCATAATTGTTAGGAACGAGCTTAATAACCAGCATGCTATACTATTAAACACTAAAAGCGTAAGCTAAAATGTTTAATTGCTTAACGTTTCGTTACTCGCATTTTTAAAGCTTCGAGTATCTTATTTATGATTAACTTGTTCATGTTGGTATTCTCTAAAAGAAGGCAGGCGACTTTAAAATCAAAGAACAATACTCTACATAATCTATAAGAATTTTCAATTTTCAAAATTAATTGTTGATCACAAAATTTAATTGATCAGAATTATTTGAATAATTAAAAATGTTTGTTCACAATTTTGTGATTTAGCTTATTTTTCGAAAATTGTTCACATTTACCTGAACAATTGCTCACATAACTAACAAGCCCCGATGTTTCGATTCATCCTGAAAAACTTTTAAGTCACATTAAAAACCTGTTAAAAGAGAATGAATAGGGTCTGTCTCAAGATTAGAAAGAAATTAAAGAAGCGGTTTTTAATTTTATAACCTTTCATCCAAGCAGTGTAGTTGAGGTAGGAATGAAGGTTAAGTTTATGGATCTCATTATAATTTCTAGGGCGTTCACTTTTCCCAATTATTACTAAAGGGAGCCTTTCACCCATCATACTTGCGCAAACAAACACAGTGATTCTTTCTTTACTCTGCTTTCCAAACTTAAAAAGATTGTCCCGTATTTTGTAAGTCTTGTTCGGGAGAAGTCTCCAAAAAAGGCCTAATTCGTCTCCATTAAAGACGTCTTTTGGATCGATATTTAAGAGTATCTCTTTTAACATTGTATTCCAGTTAATCACAATTTGACTATCAACGAACAGTTTCAAACATCTTCTACACTTCTTCTTTCTAACTTTGAAATTAGCAAGGTGGCCATTACTTGATTGAAAATTAAGCTCGCCTTTTAAAATCGCTATTTCTTTTGCTTTTTCTTTAAGAATCGTCGTGTTAACTGGAAACCACGTTCGCTACAATTAGATATAAAATTACGCAACCCATTGTCAACGTATTCTTAATTATTTTTTTTCAACGACTTAATGAATGGAGTAGAGGAGTGGATGTAATGGAGATTCGTGTGATTGAAAACTTAGTCTGATGTCATCTTTTCGTTGTAAGATCCGGCTCATGTTTGAGGAGTCTTTTAGTTTGAACATTCGACATATTTCTTTGTAATTCGTCCCCTTTTCAACTTCATCAATTATTTTATTTCTAGTCAAAATGTCGAAAATCTGGTGAGTCATAATTAGGTGAAAAATAAAAAAAAATGATTTTTGTTAATTGACAAATTCAAATTTAATATGCATGTAAAAGAATCGTAATCCGAATTTAGAAAGTTGACAATTATGATTTTGACCAGTCCACCCAATTGAATAGGTTTGTTAAACGAGTGTAAATAGACAAAATCAAAAAGCTTTTTTGCACCTGTACCTGTAGGAATTGTAATATCCTAAAGACTAGCTTTGGTTTGTATTAGTTTATTCAATAATCTGTTTAATGTCAAAAATATAAGAAGTATTTATATTGGTTTAAGACTGGCTTAAGAAGCAAGATTAAATGTTTAAAGAATAGTTTAGTCATGAGATGTGGTATCATGTATTGAACAGTTTCTAGAATGTTCTATAATCAAGTGTCAAAATAAACTTTACATAGATACTACATCTTCTCCGGCTAATTTAATTTTTTTTTTGAGAAATATCGAGAGCCAAAACAAAAATAAATTCTTGGTAAAACTACAAAAAAAAGTTAGAGTCAGTAAGTTTTGGATTTTGGATTGATCTGTATACGACTTGTTTGTGTCTTGACTCTACTTGACCGTCTAAGACCATCACCACTATCTTCGCCAGGCTCAACTGACGTCTGACCTATAGCTTCAGTCTCAATTTCCTGCTCCATGCCATTTGCCCTTCTGAACATCGAAGAGTTCCTTGTGACTGTCTCATTATTCTCAGCTGACTTGATACCAAAGAAATCACACATTTTCTTAAACTCAATCCTGTTAAAGGGTGGGCCATTTACAGTGCAAATCTCTCTTGGAATACCAAACGTAGACCAATTGGTGTGGCAAGCTGGAATTACAGTAAAGTTTGTCTTAGATATAAGCTCATTGACGACTTGAAACCTTGAATAAGTGTCATAGAAAACCAACAGATCGGTTCTGGATGGAGTAGGACCGAAAAAATCAATTAGAATTTTCTCCCATGGTCCGGTTGGCATGTCTGACATGTTTAAAGGCTCTAAAATATCTTTTTGGAAATTAACCGTACATACTTTACAGCTGTTCAGCCTCGGTTCAACCTTTGATTTCAATCTTCGAAACCAAACCATTGTGTTTTTGTAATACCCTGGTGACCGTCATGTGCAAGATTTATGATCTTGTCTTGAAGTACTTCTGAAACCACAACCAAACGATTTCTCATCACAACTTCATCACAGGTCACTGACAACTCATGAAAACAACAATCGAACAAAACAGATTTTCGCTTACCAAAATTCCATTTGGCTCCATTGATCCTCTTGATCAATTCTTGTAAGACGGAGTCTTCATTAGTGGCTTTAACCAACTCATCTCTTGAGATAGATGATGAGAAATTCGCCGAGAACAAGTAGTTATTGTAACTCTTTCTCGATTTGTGAGTATCTTCTTTCAACCTCCGTAAGACTTGGACTAGCGATACAAATCAGTCTCTTTTCACCTTTGAACACTTGTACCAGAATCGAACCAAGACCAATTAGACTCGCATCAACCACTAGCTCTGTCTCCCAATTTGGATTAAAGTAAGCCAAGGCAAAATTCACAATTGAGTCTTTGAAGCTGTTTAAAGTTTAAAGCTTAAAGCTTTAATTTGCTTTAAAAGTTTAAAGCTTTAAATGTTTAAAGCTTGATTCTCCTCATCGCCCTCCCTCCATTTAGCATTCTTTTTTGCCAGTTTTCTTAATGGTTGGACAATGTTCGCGTGTTTGTTGATAAATCTGGATGCATATGTACTCAAACCGAGAAGACTGTGGACTTTTGATGAATTTCTTGGTGTAGATGCTTCGACTAAAGCTTTCACCTTATCCTCTGTTAAGCGAATACCATCTTTAGAAAATTCAAGACCAAAAAACACAACTTTTGGAACACCAATTACACACTTCTCGTTCACCGTGAGACCCTTTTCGTCTAGTCTAGCAAGGAGCTTGTCGACTCTCTTATCATACTGTGATGTACCCTTTCCATAGACAAAAATATCATGCCATTATAATCTACATCGCTTATTTTTGTTTTTAAGACTCAACACCTAAATTGAAATTTTTTTGCTGAAAACAAAAAAATCAATTAAACATCTAAGTCATGTCTGGTAATCATAATAAATAATTTGAATCATTGTTCTATTAAAAAGAGATTCAAAACATGACTAATTTAATATTCAAATAATGTTAGAACTGTTATTTGAATAATATTTGAAAATCTTCTTATATGATGCCAAAAAATTTGGTTCAAATTTTTTTTTAAAGTAATCGGTTTTGTACGAAAAAAAATATTTTCAAGATGTTGAAAAAAATTATGTAAATATTCAAATAATGTTAGTACTCTAATCTTATCTGATGTGAAAAAAAATAATTTTTTTTGTATTAAAATTAGTGTTGTGAGTCGACTAGTAAATCCTAAAGTCGACTGTAATCGACTATTTTTTTTTCACAGTCGAATAAGTCGACTTTTAAAAAATCCGAGTCGACTAAAGTCGATTAAAGTCGACTTTTTTTCGACTTTCAAAAAATAAGATAAATTGCGATACTTCCAATATTCTTAATTCGAAACTAGGTTCGATTGTGTTTAACATCAGGACAGTCGCTACCATGCAAGGTAAAATCTCAATAGAACAAATTTGAAAAAATCAACTTTTTTTATTATAATTATTTTGACCGTTCAGTAAGCTGAAAGAACAAGAAATTTAAACGACTTTAAAGGATTGCAAAAAAAAGGATTTTTAATTCAAAAAAAAGTTAAGATAAAGAAGTCGTTTGATCAATAGTGCTCACAAACAGGCTTGTTTTTAAAACATTTTTGAAAAAAAACTTTAACTTCTTCAACTGAGTGAAAATTTTGGGACTTATACAAGATAGCTATGTTTAATTCAGCATAAACGAATTAACAAGTGATTAAATTAGCTTGATTAATTTACCTGTACAGTCAAATAACAATAACGTTTCAAATTAATTAAATCAACTAAAAATTGATTAAAACGATTGAAATAGATTTTATTAATCAAAAAAGTCAAATTAGCAAAAAAAATCAAGTCAATTAAATAAAATGAAATAAACTATACTAAACTAAGTTTCTTTAATGTCTCAATTTTTTTACTGTGATCAAATTACTAAATCGATTATCACCTGTGCAGAAAATAGTATTCCCCGCAAAACATCGAGGCTATTTAAATCATCTCTCCGTATCGAGATTGTTAATACTATTAAGGCTAGAAGAGAAGCTAGACGTACTTTAAAAAAGACTGGTACTCCCTCTGATAAAACTGAGTACAACAGGCTCACTGCTAAGCTTAAACTAAGCCTCAAAGAGTTTAGGAATCAAAACTGGATTAGGTTCATTGAATCTTGTGGGAAAAGCCCTGTGTCAAGTGTGCCTTTTTGGCGTAGGATCAACAAGTTTAAGAAAAAGAGTTCTGCTAAAGGTTTCCCGACTCTAATCAAAGATGGAATCGAATATAAGTCAGATGTTGATAAAAGTAACCTTTTTGGTAAGATTCTTGAATCAACCTTTAAACTCAATGATCTTAGTGATAGAGCCTCTGATGAAGAAATTAAATCAAAGATCCTTGAGATTCTTAGTAAACCGATTGACTCTGATTTTGAGCCAATCAGCCTTTCAGAACTTAAACTTGCCATTAAGAAATCCAACGAACGTTCTACTCCAGGGCTTGACAAAATTTCTAACAGTATGCTTAAAAATCTCCCCCCTAATACTCTTGACGATATCTTGTTCTTGTTTAATTTAAGCTTACTTAAAAGTAAATTCCCCTCAAACTGGAAGATAGCATGTATCTCAATGATCCCGAAAAAGGAAGGTATGTCCAACGACCCCTCGAACTACAGACCTATAAGTATCACGAGTTGCTTGGGAAAAATTTTGGAAAGAATAATCACTAACAGGTTAAACCAGTTTCTCGAAAAAAACTCTCTCATAGTTAAAGAACAATCAGTCTTTCGCAAGCATAGGAGGACAGCCGGCAATTTAATCTTCTTAATCCAAAAGATTAGCGAGTCCTTTATTTTAAGTAAAAGTGTCTGTAGTTTGTTCCTAGATATTTCTAAGGCATTTGATCGTGTATGGCACGACGGTCTAATTTATAAGCTTTTTCGTATGGGTGTTCCTTTTTATATCATTAAATGGATTATATCCTTCCTTCATCTAAGGCAATTTTGTGTAGTGGTCCATGGGAAGTTCAGTGAAATGTTTTTGATTAGAGCAGGGGTTCCCCAAGGTTCGGTTATTAGTCCTCTTTTATTTAGTGTTTATATTAACGACATTCCCAAGAGAGATAGGTCGTTTATGAGTTACTCTTTACTTTTTGCAGATGATCTGGTAACATTCTTTATCTACAACAAACCTGGTAACCTTCAAGGTGTCATCAATAACTATCTTAAGGAACTTGAACCTTGGTTATTGCGTTGGAAAATGAGTGTTTCACCTGAAAAATCGTCTTATGTGATCTTTACTAGAGGAAAAAAAAAGTTAAACTTGAATTTATGTCTCTTCAACCGTTCAATACCTTCAGCTAACTCAACTAAATTTCTTGGCGTAACCTTTGATGATAGACTTACTTTCAAAACTATGTTGATGAAATTAGAGTGAAATGTAGCAATAGGTTAAACCTAATCAAAGTCCTTTCTAGAAAAAGTTGGGGCTTAACACCGTCTACTTTGAGTACTTTATACAAGACCCTTATTGGTTCTATCTTAGACTACTCCTTCCCCTGTCTAAATCTTCTTTCCAACGAGAGTATTAGAAAGCTCCAAGTAATACAGAACACCGCTATAAGAAGTATCCTAAAAGTCAGAATGGAGACCCCATTGGAACAACTACATCACCAAGCACTTAAATTACTCAAGATGCACAGATTAGATAATCGTCTTTTTGATCTCAATGAGAGGTACATTAAGAATGCACTTCAAAACTCAGTCCCTTTAGTGGTCAGATTAGTGAAAGAGTATAAGTCCTTTTCTGGACCTAGAGAGATTTCTAACCTCGCAACTCCACTGTGTAGTTTGTATCTAACAATCGATGAGTTTATTCCACTATAATTTCTAGTTTCCCTTTTCTGTTTATGTTTTCAATAGAAAGAAAAAAAAAAAAAAAATGACAATAACTTGTTTTATCTATTTCTCTATCTTGTACTTTATGTCATACCGAGTCTTTTTATGTCTAGAATTTCTATTTATTTTTTATCACTTACTTTTATTTTTTTTACTTTATTACATGTCCTAACTTTTATTTTATTTTATTAGAAAATATTAACTTTATTTTTTTTTTTTTTTACTCATTTTAAAATTTTCCTGAAGGAGCTTAGGCTCGAACAGGTTTTACTAAATAAATAAATAAATAAAACTGGAATCATAATTATTCAGTATTGTATCAATTTGTTCATTGGTTGTGTCCAACCTTAGTTTTATCTTGCCGATGTCAACTTTGATAATTTCCGATTCAACTTTATATTGTTCGCTGCGCAACGCATCAATCAAAGCGTATATCAAAGGATGTGCGTTTAGAATTCCTGAAAACGCGTTGTGCCAAGATTCACAAAAATTATTAGTCCGTGCCTGATTATTAACATATCTATGATGGATGTTCCATAGACTAATCGGGAACATCGGGTCCGACTGAATAATTATTTTCTTGTTATAGCGCCCTCGAGTCTCATTGTATTTGGCTACATATGTTTCCTCAAAATAAATAAAAAACTTTTTCAAACGTTCATCTTTTTCTGGTTGAATTTTCTCCTTTAAATCATTATAACCGGATACAACATCCTCTGGTGGAAGATAAGCTAAACATTGAGGCATCACTAAAGTTTGGTACATTTCCGGTGAAGCCCGATATTCGATACTTAGACCCACTTCTTGAATATTTCGCCACATTGATTGTTTAAAATGAAAATAACAACATGACAAACTCGACTCTGGAAAGACACTTGCAGCAGCATTTAAGAAAGCTCGTTCGAAATCTGAATTGATCGATCTTGGATACATTGGCATCCCCTCTCTAAGTTTGGTTAGTAAATTTGTGTAGATAAGTTGAGTTTTTCGAGGTAAAAGTGCGTAAATAATTGGGAATTCGTGACCGTCATAAGAGACATGAAAAGTGTAAACTTGATGAAAATTTTTCGGTGCAATTCGGAATGTTCCATCACAAAAAATATCTCGATTACCAATTAACTCCAAATTTTTATTTGTGGTAAAAACCAAGAATCGATCTATATCGTCGGCACCAGAGTCATAATATAAAAAATTTTCGTTTTGCATTGTAATTTGCAACCATATGGTATGTCAATGTCAGATAATAATTCTGGTTCCTTTGGATAGTTAGGCTTATTCTGCTTTTGTACACGTTTAATAAACTGACGATCAGCTTCAAATGATGGCATTCCGGCAACAACTAATGGATGATACGGCTTTTCGACTACACTTAATATTTTGCGTGGTTTGTCATCCGAATTTTTCGCTCGTTCTTTAATAAGTCGTCGTCGTTCTAGTTTTTCTAACTTTTTCAGATTAGGTTTTTCTATGTGATCATCTTCGACTATGTGGAATTCACACTCTTCGCCCACTTTGTCAGAATAAGAATAACCTTTTGCTTTACAATTATTAATTACACATCGCCATTGAATTTTTTCAGAGACTGAATCAGGGTCAACACGTTTAAAGTAGAATCCAAGATGATGTAATTGAGGATCGTTTCTTTGCGACAAAGAGACAAATGCTTTGATTTTACTAGCGGCACTTTCATTCAAATTCATTGAGCTTAATATTTTTTATTTATTTATTTGAAAAATAATTTGGGAGATTCTCCCGGGAGGTTCCGAGCGGCATAGCCCTCTTTTCATCCCTCGTGTTTGGAAAAATCAAGTCTTTTATAAAATAAAAAAATTATACAATACAAAAAATAATAGATAAAAGTATATGAGTTAAAAGAAGAATGAACGAAAAAAAAAAAAAGTTTTAATTGTTTAAAAAAGAGTAGAGTCGATTGGAGTTTGGAATTTTACGGGATCGTTTCGGCTTCGATTTGTTAAAAAGTCTTGTATCTCTTTAGCTATGAGAACATGCTCGCTTCTAGACTTGAGAAATTTGAGGAATAGCGAGTTTGCTCGGTCGTCTATTTTTTCGATTTTTAAAGTCTTGTGAATCGTCTCAATACTAGTTTTGATCGGAAAAAATTTGATAATTTTGAGAATTTTGTTCTGGAAGATCTGTAAATCTTTCTTGATTTTTTGGGTGCCACACTGGAGGATTACAAAACAGTAATCAAAAAGAGACCTAATTAGAGTTTTGTATAACAATTTGTTTAGTTTCACGCTCTTGCTCCATTTGAATCCTTTGATTTTGCGAATAATGTTAATTTTTGGTGACACTTTGTTGACGACTTCGGTGAAATGATTCGAATATTTTAACTTGGTGTCTAGTTTAATGCCTAGAAAAGTCGGGGAGGTCTCGAGTGGTATTTGATGATCTTGGATTTTTAGTGAAAGCGCGTATTTGCTCATGTAATTGTTTCGGACACCCATTGAGCTTAAAGAAGCTATACAGTTTTCCATTTTCAAAAACACAATAGAGAATAAAAAAAAATGAATAAGAGATTTCACACTTTGCTATTTTTAGTTTACAATTTGTTAATTTGAATGTTTCATTTTAACTCTGCTAATTTGATTCATTTGTTTTCTTTTTTTTTTTGTTAATTTAATTCTGATAATTAGATCATGCTATTTTGATTGTTGTTAATTTAATACAGAATCAAAATTTTAGCTTACCACTTTTCAATAAACAAAAAAATCCTTTGTATTAAAACAATAAAGCGGTAATTTGTTCTTTTTGGTTTGTTCTAAAAAATATTATGTCAAAAAAAAGTGTTTTGTTTTGATAATTTTAAAATTTATTTCAACTTTTTATTAAAGTTTCGACTAACTCGACTTTAGTCGACTTTTAAGAAAAACTAGTCGACTTGAGTCGACTTTCAGGATTTTCTAGTCGATTGTCGAAAAGTCGACTAGTCGAACAAAAAGTCGACTTTTTTCGAGTCGACTCACAACACTAATTAAAATTGACTTTTTTTTGATCAAAAAAATAAGGTTCGCGCCATCCAAATATATGAAAACCTAGAATTGCCAAATTTTTAGGAGGAGGTCTAAATAAAAAATTTTGACCCAGAGGGGCCAAACTTTCATGGCTTTTGAAGGAGTGTGTCTTGGTTTTTCGCTTATTGCTATCAAAAATGACCTTATATGTTTTATGTTTGATACAGATTCTGAAAGAGCATAAAATTTGACACACGCAATGATTTTTAAAAATACAAAAAAAAATTTTTTTGTCAATTAGCTCGGCCAGGAAGCAAAAAGACGTTTTTTTCTAGTTTTTTACATCTCCTCCCAGGATTACCACATAACATAGATTTTATTAGTAATCAGCTTGTAGAGCAGAAAATTCTGAACAAAATTTAGGTTTTAGATTTTTGATTATTTTGTCTTCATTTTTTTATTCGATACTTTACACAACGAGCAATTCAGTTACAACAAATACTGTAAACTCGCGAGGCATCTTGCGGGGTTAAAAAGCGAAAATTCAGTTTTATATTGCAGTCATATAACATGTGTTTTGGGTCAATTGAAAACACATGTTATATGACTGCAATAAAGTGAATTTTCGTTTTTTAACCCCGCAGTTGTTTGTCCGAGTTTACGGTAAATCAGTTACAGGGAAGTAATTTTTTTTCTAATAATTATACTCGGGAGTATACTGCAGTTTTTGGGAGAATTATTTATCCAACCTTCCCGTAGACGCCTACGTTCCTTAAAGAAATGTATCTCTCATCTCTTCCCAATTGGTTCGAAAAATTAAGTCGTTTAAACCAAGTTATTATATGAGTTAATCTAAAAGTGTTTTAACTAGTTTTCAAATTTTTTAAGTAAAAAGTCCAAAGTTCTAAGTTAAGACTAATTTAGAAGTGACACTGGCATGTTGAAGTTCATGTTCATGATCACATGCTCAAAATGTATTGTTAAAATTATTAACAAAAAAAACTTTAAAATTTATTTTTTTTTGGATGAATTAAAATTAGCATTGGATGCTAAACAATTTAAAAAAAAGAAATTCGACACAAATTCGAATATTGATCGGCATTTTTGAAGTTTATGATCATCTGATTATGCTCAATCCAGTTTGTTCTTTAATAACTTTTTATTGATCCATTAAAAATCAGTCCTGCAAAATGCTAAGTTATGTAACAAGCATGCTAAATCTTACATTAAGCTCTGCAAGCACTCTGCAAAACTCTGCAATTGTATGCAAAATACACTCCATGTAAATGTTATAAAATAACTGCGTAATAACTTTGCAGAATTTTTGCAGAGCTTAATGTAAGATTTAGCATGTTTGTTACATAATTTAGCAGTTTGCAGAACTGATTTTTAATGCTTCAATAAAAAGTTATAAAGAAGAAACTGGATTGAGCATGATCAGATGATCATAAACTTCAAGATGCCGTGACACTGTCCTCATTATGTTAAGAGTAGGTTCTTCGGGTTAAGTACCTCACAAGGGTTCATACCTAACTGTAATCGTCGGAAACTATTCAATCAATTATATCGGATGATTAAGATAGTGATACCGTGATATTGAGTGTGGTTGTGATGTTTAAATTGATTCTGATTGATAATTTTAAAATTTATGAAATATGATTTTGATGAAGAAAGGATGATTATAATAAGATAAAACAAATTTAAGATTCTGAGCTCGAGTAGAAAAACTTAAATTTCTCGTTGGTCTGGAAATGTGTTTTTAAGTCTGAGTTGTTTTCTTTTGAATAAGTTCCGTGTTAGAAAAAAAAAAACATGTACTAGGAAAGTTGAGTGATCAATCTTCGTAAAAACATACCGTATTACCTCAAATAAAAGACAGTTCGGTCATCAAAGAATTTCTTCTATTCGAAAATTTAAAAGTCCAAAAAAGTGACTCAAATAAAAGAAATTTTTTTCTAAGTTTTTCTTTTATTTGAAACAAAAAATCATGTTTTTGAAGCTTTTTATTTATTCATTCAAAAAAGTGTTTCGTTTCTTTTAAACGAGACACTTTTTTAGAAAAAAAATAACTCAAATAAAAGGAAAATTTTAACTCAAATAAAAGCAACTTTCTTCTATTTGTGGTTACTTGTATTTGAGGTAATACGGTACGTATGATGATGATAAAAAAAAATATAAAAATTTAATGATTTTGATGAAAATTAAATGATGTAGATCTTAAGCTAGTTATTTATTTGGCACGAGCTAATTGGATCTAAATAATACCAAAAATTGTGTCCCTACACTCTAAAAAATTTTAAGACACGAAGACACATTATAAGCGTCTTGAATTAAGACGCTCTTTTAACCAAAAATAAGACGCCTGATTTGTGTCTTAAATTGAGACACGTACTAAGGGTCTTTTTTTAAGACAGGTGCCGATCGTCTTAGTTTAAGACATTTACAAGACCACTTAAGAGGCCTAGACTCAAACGCCACAAGCGTCTTAAATTAAGATGGAAGCAACATTTTTAACAAAGCTTAGCAGGGATCAAAAATCAAGATTTTAATTTTCAAGGGTAAATACAGAGCATTTAAAGCAAACTAAGTTCAGTATCAGGTAATTTTAGTGTTTTGTTTGAAGCAAAAATAGAAATAAGAGCATTAATTATTTTCGGTTTCGACCATAGCCACGATATGAACAGGAGAAACTAAACTAGCTGAAAAAATAACGCTCTTAATCGTTAAGAATTTGAAAAAAAAAGTTCTAAGATTTTAAATAAATAGAGGGGTCTTAAAAGAAGAGGGTACTCTGCGAAATCGCCAATAAAATGAATCGATTTTTTTTAATTATTTAGGTTTTCAAATTTTTAAATTTAAGAAAATTGGCTACGACAATTTTTTTAAGAAATTTTCGACAACTTTTTCTATTTTTTTTTCAATCCAACATCTCGCCTTCACTCCTGTGACTGTGTGTTGAAAAAACTCAAAGAACTTAAAATAAAATAATCGATTAAAAGGATAGGTTATTTTGAGATTTAAAATAATACCGCTCGAATCTAAATAAATTTGGCGTGGACCTTAAAAGAAAAAAAAACAATAGAGTACCTTGTTAAACAATTAAGTTAATTTTTCAATAAAAAAATACTTTATTCTAATTCCAATTGTGTTTAAAATTTTAATTTTCAATAATTTCAATAATTACTAGTTTACCCGCTCCGCAACAATTGCGGAGATAATAATTATTAAGTTTGTTTACGTTTTTTGAGTAAAAAAACAATATTCTTTTAGTATAAGATATAAGTTATACTTATTGGTATAAGCTAAAGCTTATAAATTTTTAAATTACTTAAATTGGTAGAAAAAAGATGAGAGTGAAAAGAGAATTTAATTTTGGGGTACTGAATTAAGCCTCAATAACTTTGACTGTAAAAAAACCTCTTTTTTTAAAAAAAATTTTATTTTCGATTAAAAGTTTTTTGATTTTTTACTTCTGAATCTACATAAGATAAATGTATTAAAAATTTTGACCCGAATCAGCAATCTTTTTTTCAGCTTTCTTTCGTCGGAATATTGACCATGATCTTGTCCTATTTAAACCTTCCTTCGCTTCATCCACCTAAGAGTTCTCATAAATCCACTTTTAAAGACAACAATGTCGTTCACTAAAGCGGAAAAATTAATTTTTTTTTATGCCAAAATTAGCTTTTATTATCTCAAAATAAAATTAAAAGGTTAAAAAATAAAATAAGTTGAAATTTTATCATAATAAGAAGATGGACAGTGTACAACAAAACTTGGCTCTTTCTTATCACATGCTAAATGAACATACTGTTTAGATCTCGATTGTCCATGTGAGATTGGGATTAAGTAACTCCGAGGATTATTCTATAATTATTTCGCCTAATCTCGACGCAAGCTCTTCTTTATATCCATGATTCACATGCAAATCAAAAAAAGATATTCAGAAAAATCAGATTCTTAGTTACCCAACTCGGTCGACGTCCTTCTCCTGCGTGAGTAATCGAACCTACCCTGCGTTTATGTTGTATACTTCAGTAGCTTTTGAGATCTATTATATTCACTCTCTAAAAGAAAAATGCAGTCTGCGGAATTCAGATCAGAGGCTTTTCTTTCTTGTCTATTAGATTTATAAATGGAGTGAAAACGTAGCCTTGTAGCACTCTTGTAATACTATGGTAGTCAAATAGAAGTTAATCCTGTTCTTCGAAAAACACTTGACATGCTTATTTTCGTACAAAAGACGGTTTTGGCCGACAATCTTTTTTGGTAAACTCGCAAATTCAGTAAATTCTTGATTCATAATTATGTATTCATAGCATTGATTTTTTTTACTGAAAGAGAAGAGACGTTTAAATGGGCAAATATATGGTAAGTTCTGTAAACTATTAGACATTTTTTGTGTTTATGTTTTAACGTAATTGTCTACTGTGCGCATGAAGTTTTTTAGATGATGGTTCGAGTCTCATAGAAGTAGTTTTTTTTTAAATTTATTACTTCTGTTATTTTTTTAAGTTAATTCTGTTATTTTGGTTTAATTAATTTCAAAATTTTGTAAAACCATTTTAGAGTACTAAGTGGGGCCGATGCTTTTTTGCTTGTGGTCGGAAAAAATTTATTAAAATTTTTAACCGAAGCGAGACTCGAACCTGCGACCTTTTTTTCTAAGTCAACAGCTCACCCACTAGACTATTAGTACACTTAAAAATCTTCATTCTAAAATTCATTTTAATTTGTTTTTAAACGGTCTTTAAGTTATTTTTGGTGGGTCGTTTTTTAAACTTAAATCGTGAAATTACCTAATGAATTTCAACCCTAAAAATTAGGAAATCTACATTTTGAATTATGAGCTATTCAAAAGAAAAAAAGAATTTTTTCTATCATTTTCCAAAGCTCTTTGCACGAACCTAACAAAGTGGTCTAATAGTTTACAGAACTTACCATATTTTTTTTAATTTTTGTGCTTTCATACTGAAAATTTAAATAATGAGATATTTATTTTTGAATGCCTCAAGTACATCGAAAACTGAACATTTTAACGACATCTTTATTTTAAAGCATTTAAGGTTAAGCTCTTTTATTTTAATAAAAGAAATGATTTATTGGATAAAAAATTAAAAATTAATTAATTAAACTTACGTTAAGTAACGTAACTTTAAAATATGTATTTTAAGCATTCTCATTGGTTACTTAACTTTAGCTAATTTTAATTTTATTAGCGGACTCTCCTTTAATATATATAGATTATAAATGATAAATTAAAAAATTTGAAATCTTAAATAGTTTGAAAGTTCAAATTAAAATTTAACTTTATTTTTTAAATTTTTTTAAACGACTGACATAGACGAATCTTTTGTCTTATATATAGTTTATTATTCATTTAAGTTCGTTATCCTCTCAATCAAGTTGATTCCTTGGAAGAGATAGGAACTCGTATTCGTACTCGAGTCTTAGTCTTAAGGAAAAATTTCAGAGACACGTCCGAGTTGGACTTAGAAGCGAAAAGAAGACAAGTTGCTAAAAAACATTCCCTAGTAAGATTTGTGAATTTTGAAAAAAAACGTTGGAGACATTAAACTCTAAATTATTACAGCTATTATTATTACAAGTACAGCCGACAAGAATAAAAAAAAATTTTACTTTTCTACTTATTATTTTAATTGAATAATTGACTCAGTAAGACCGCTTCTGTGAAAAAGAAGTTTAATAAATCTCCATCACAAAAATGATATGTCTTAGATATTTTTTATCAAATAATTCCCAGTTTTTTAAAATAAGATAAAATCAATTCAAATCAAAGACTCAACTCGGACTCGAGCCTAAGCCGCTAATCTTAAAAAACTCAGACTTAGAGTTCTAGTCGATCTTGAACAAGATAGAGACTTGGAGTCGAGTCTCATTTTGGGAATCCCTATCACTGTTCCAGGGCGATCGCCAGACTAAGATTTGTAACAAAAATTAAAAACGGTTCCCTACCAATAATTAATCAGTTCCTTATAACCGATCATCAAGAGTTGACTAGACAAGCTCAAGAATCTTAATTCTATTTAGGATTAATTAAGATCCTTTACCGTATACCTTTTCTTGAATAAAAACTAGTCACGAACTTGTAAAGATTATTCGTAGGATTTGTTTTATGGGTTAGATTGAGAATAAAACGGGCCGCGATTCTCTTTTTTTAATTTGTGAGACTCGATTCAAAACTTGAGGCTTAGAAAAATTGAGACGGGTACAAACTGTCTTGGAAAAATTAAGACGCCTAATAGAAGTCTTAAATACTGATCGAATACTTTGAGACGCCTACATACTGTCTTAAAAAAGGATCGATTTTTCAAGACGCCTACTAGAAGTCTTAAAAAATTTTGAGACGTCTATTAACCGTCTTTGAAAAATTAAGACGCCTACTAGAAGTCTTAAATACTGATCCATTATTTTGAGACGGCTACTGACCGTCTTGGAAAAATTAAGACGCCTAATAGAAGTCTTAAAAAATTTTGAGACGTCTATTAACCGTCTTGGAAAAATTGAGACACATATAAGGCATCTTGGTGTCTTAAATTTTTTTAGAGTGTATTAAAAAACAATTCACAATTAAATGATTTATCATCTAGTGTTTAAGTTAATCGTTCTTAAGGTTGAATGATTTAAGTTTATTGAGCACTTTAGTCCATAGGAATTGAATTCTCTTTATAAAGAGAATTCAATTCCTAAGTCGTAATTCCTAGCGCGATTCGATTAGCATTGCATCTCAAAACGTAATAAATTTATTATTCACTCGTTATCAAGTGATATTAACGCCTGATTTGATGTTCTTTTAATACAATAGACAAGTGTTGGACATTCCGTGTATTTGATTTCACATTAATGTTTTTTTTTTTGAAAACGAAGTTCACATTTGTCTTGTACAAAGTGCCAAATGTAAACAGAATCGTAAACTTAAAAATTTGACTGCTAAGTCGAGATTATTTGATATTAGATTTGAAAGTATTTCTGATTCTGAATTTGGTGCATATCGATAAATTAACATAAAATAAGAAACATAAAAAATAAACCTCGTTTTAAATATGTTGGATTGATTGAAAACTTTTACATGTATGTGAGTATGTATCGTCTTATGGAAGTTATACGTATAGGATTATTAAAATGTAATGGTCATTGTCTCCGGGACTAAAACTAAAAATTTGATTGTAAGATTCCTCATCAACTCGTTCGTGATGAATTATTAAATAATGATATTCTATTATTGACGAATAAGAAAGAAAGCAAAACTTAAGCTGATAAATACAAAATCTTAACGCAAGTAGATATTGAGTTTATAAACGACTGCTGAAATAGAAAAAAGATGTGTGTTACTTAGCCTTTCTGTTGTATAAAAAAAAAAAACGGTAAGTATGCTACCCTGATAAAGGTTCTCAGCAAATGTTAGTCCTGTTAATTAAGTGAATAATTCAAAACAAAATTTGGCTTCAGTTTGGCAAATAACGGTTTTAAAAATTAAAAAAAAAAAATTTAATCAAAATGGTTTTAATCACAAAGAATGAAAAAAATTAGATTTTATATGATTGACATGCTGTTTTTAAATATTCCTGATGGATAAAATTGAAATGGTCGATTAGACAAAGATTTGCTCACTTGTTAATTATAATTAGGGTCCACCAAAATATGCGAAATTTTGGACCCCAAATATGCGCTATTATATGCAAAAAATATGTGAAAATATGCGATTAAATATGTGCCCATATATGCAATATATGCGCATATATATGCAATATATGCAAAATATGCAAAAATATGCGTTCAAAAAAAGGATGTATTTTAGTCAGTGAGTTATTTTCTTGCAAATTTATTAATACACAAATTAAGTAAAAACACACACTCTAAAAAATTTTAAGACACGAAGACACATTATAAGCGTCTTGAATTAAGACGCTCTTTTAACCAAAAATAAGACGCCTGATTTGTGTCTTAAATTGAGACACGTACTAAGGGTCTTTTTTTAAGACAGGTGCCGATCGTCTTAGTTTAAGACATTTACAAGACCACTTAAGAGGCCTAGACTCAAACGCCACAAGCGTCTTAAATTAAGATGGAAGCAACATTTTTAACAAAGCTTAGCAGGGATCAAAAATCAAGATTTTAATTTTCAAGGGTAAATACAGAGCATTTAAAGCAAACTAAGTTCAGTATCAGGTAATTTTAGTGTTTTGTTTGAAGCAAAAATAGAAATAAGAGCATTAATTATTTTCGGTTTCGACCATAGCCACGATATGAACAGGAGAAACTAAACTAGCTGAAAAAATAACGCTCTTAATCGTTAAGAATTTGAAAAAAAAAGTAAAATGAATCGATTTTTTAATTATTTAGGTTTTCAAATTTTTAAATTTAAGAAAATTGGCTACGACAATTTTTTTAAGAAATTTTCAACTTTTTCTATTTTTTTTTCAATCCAACATCTCGCCTTCACTCCTGTGACTGTGTGTTGAAAAAAGCCGACTTTGACTCAAAGAACTTAAAATAAAATAAACGATAATAGGATAGGTTATTTTGAGATTTAAAATAATACCGCTCGAATCTAAATAAATTTGGCGTGGACCTTAAAAGAAAAAAAAAACAATAGAGTACCTTGTTAAACAATTAAGTTAATTTTTCAATAAAAAAATACTTTATTCTAATTCCAATTGTGTTTAAAATTTTAATTTTCAATAATTTCAGTATTATTATAAATGATAAATTAAAAAATTTGAAATCTTAAATAGTTTGAAAGTTCAAATTAAAATTTAACTTTATTTTTTAAATTTTTTTAAACGACTGACATAGACGAATCTTTTGTCTTATATATAGTTTATTATTCATTTAAGTTCGTTATCCTCTCAATCAAGTTGATTCCTTGGAAGAGATAGGAACTCGTATTCGTAATCGAGTCTTAGTCTTAAGGAAAAATTTCAGAGACACGTCCGAGTTGGACTTAGAAGCGAAAAGAAGACAAGTTGCTAAAAAACATTCCCTAGTAAGATTTGTGAATTTTGAAAAAAAACGTTGGAGACATTAAACTCTAAATTATTACAGCTATTATTATTACAAGTACAGCCGACAAGAATAAAAAAAAATTTGTGAAAAAAAATTTTACTTTTTCTACTTATTATTTTAATTGAATAATTGACTCAGTAAGACCGCTTGTGTGAAAAAGAAGTTTAATAAATCTGCATCACAAAAATGATATGTCTTAGATATTTTTTACTGGAGTGAAGTTTCGACTTGAATTAATTAGTTAGTTGAATTAACTAAAAAATAATTCAATACGTATTCAATATTAACTCAATACTAATTCAATGTCGAAAAAAAAAAAAAAAATATAGTAATACAATGGACTCTATTGTGTAAGCAACATGTCATTTTTTACTTGTTTTTTTTTATTGACTTATTCATTTATTGAATTAACGACTTTAATTTATTTTTTTAAGAGAGCGGCTAGAATTAAACATAATAGCAAAAATAGCATGAATTGAACGGGAGTTGCTTGAAATCAAGGATTACAATTATCGTGTTTGAGATTTTAATTAACTCGAATTCATTCATTCGAAAAAAATATTAGTTTTACCTTTTCAAACTTTGGTTCATCAAAGGAAAATAATTAATATCTGTGACCTGATTCATCAATTGTCATTTTTACTTTACTCATATTTCTTACAAAGTATCCAGCGTAAAATTTTGAGAGTATATACAAGTGCCAAATCCTTGTTCAAAATTATTTCCTTAAGTTTTAGACACCAGAATAAGTTTTCTTAAAACTTGTTCATATTCTTTCTGTAAGAATAGTTTTTGTAAAAATAATTTTATCAAAGGCATTAGCTTATAAATACATTAGTATTGGTATATACTTCCGAAATCGTCTACTGTAAACTTGATAAGAAATATGAGTAAAGTAAAAATGACAATTGATGAAACAGCTCCTTCCTCAGTGCTCATTCAGCAGTTTTACATTTGAAATTGATTGACTGGGAACGTAGTTGTCCGTAATAGCTAGCAATATTTTTTGACAAATCTTAACCTTTATTTCTGAGCTACTTAAGTTGAATTAATTACTTAACAAGGAATATAGCGCGACGGTAACACAAAAGAAAAAAATTAAAGCGACAGCTGTACAAACGAACATTATTTTCTATACTTGTAAGTCTTTTTTTCTAAAGTTTAAAAAGCGGTACCTTTCCTCACAACTCATATTTCCTTGGATGACAGTTTTAGCTTCATGAGTTGATTACAAAACTAATGAATTTTTAACTACAAAATCCTATTTATTAGTAATATCTGTAACGTCTTCATATCTTCCATTTTTTATGTTTAATTCTAGCCGCTCTCTTAAAAAAATAAATTCAAGTCGTTAATTCAATAAATGAATAAGTAAATAAAAAAAACAAGTAAAAAATGACATGTTGCTTACACAATAGAGTCCATTGTATTACTATATTTTTTTATTTTTTTTTCGACATTGAATTAGTATTGAGTTAATATTGAATACGTATTGAATTATTTTTTAGTTAATTCAATATCCGTTTTAACTCAAGTCAAAACTTCACTCCAGTATATTTTTTATCAAATAATTCCCAGTTTTTTAAAATAAGATAAAATCAATTCAAATCAAAGACTCAACTTAAGCCGCTAATCTTATAAAACTCAGACTTAGAGTTCTAGTCGATCTTGAACAAGATAGAGACTTGGAGTCGAGTCTCATTTTGGGAATCCCTATCACTGTTCCAGGGCGATCGCCAGTCTAAGATTTGTAAAAATTAAGACGCCTAATAGAAGTCTTAAATACTGATCGAATACTTTGAGACGCCTACATACTGTCTTAAAAAATGATCGATTTTTCAAGACGCCTACTAACCGTCTTTGAAAAATTAAGACGCCTACTAGAAGTCTTAAATACTGATCCATTATTTTGAGACAGCTACTAACCGTCTTGGAAAAATTAAGACGCCTACTAGAAGTCTTAAATACTGATCGAATACTTTGAGACGCCTACATACTGTCTTAAAAAATGATCGATTTTTCAAGACGCCTACTAGAAGTCTTAAAAAATTTTGAGACGTCTATTAACCGTCTTTGAAAAATTAAGACGCCTACTAGAAGTCTTAGATACTGATCCATTATTTTGAGACGGCTACTGACCGTCTTGGAAAAATTAAGACGCCTAATAGAAGTCTTAAAAAATTTTAAGACGTCTATTAACCGTCTTGTAAAAATTGAGACACATATAAGGCATCTTGGTGTCTTAAATTTTTTTAGAGTGCAATTAAGTATAAAAACAGTATAAAAAGTCATTGTGGCAAAAAAAATTAATTTAAAGGAACAATTTCATAATCAGGGTGCGAATTTTCGTCTTTATCATCATCGAAATCGATGTTTAAAAAAAAATGGTTATTAAAGTTAAAATAAAAAAAGTTTTGAACCTTAATTGTATATTCTGACATTCTTCGACGATTATCTGTTAGAACCAATTTATACTTAGAAAAAGATCTCTCTGAATCGCAATTACTAGATAGGGTTCTTAAGATCCATCTGGCAATCGAAAACATATCTGGAAGACGACTGCTCACATTTTTCCACCATAAATCTAGATCGAAATCATTTGGTTGTTCGGATATGGTTTTGCAAATATTAATGTAAATTGGCCAATCGTCTTTAATTTTATCCTCAATCGACTTAGGAATCATATGTTCGCTTAAATTTTTTGAAAGCAGACTTATTTGATAAGGATCGAAAATTCTAACCCATTGAAAAGTATTCATCCCCGGCTGCGAACCATCTATAAAATATTTTTTTAGCTTATCATGAGCAACCATAAATAGGTCGTAAGCGATTTTGTTTTCGTACGAATTTTGATTTTTATAAAATTCGATTTGTTCGATTAGCCAATAATACAAATCATTAATACGATTGTAGACCTCGGTTGGTCTTAAATTTTGTTCCTCGAATCCAAGAATCAAGAATTTAAATCTATCACATTTTGATGATACAAAATCTAATTCGATTTTGCCTTCTCTAACAAATTTTTTAATTTACGCAAAGACATAGTTTCGTCGTTTTCATTTTCTTGTTCGACGAATTTTTTTTTAAATCAAAATTATTTGATACGAACTTTGCAGCATTGAACCAAGTGTTCCATCTTGTTACAACAGGTTCGGGAAAAGATAATGGATTCTCAATTCCGTTTTCAGTTTGAATTTCTAAAAACCTACATCTTCGATGTACGCTTTTCGAAAAAATCGATTTAAAATTTGCAACTAATGTATCAATATCCGATAAGTAATTTCTCCAAGTTTCGCCAACCAATGCAATAATATGAGCGAAGCAAGTTATATGAACACATTCATTAAGTATCGGTCTTAAAACATGATTAAATGATTTTTTCATGTACGAAGCGTTGTCCGTTACGAAAAACTTTACGTTTGAAAATTTTATTTTCATAAAAACTAGACAATCGACAATCGATTTCGATACGGTTTCAAAGTTGACTGCGTCTAAAAAAACATTATCGACTAATTTTGGTGAAGAGTCCGAATTAATATCCAATTTAATAAATATAATTTGAAATACGAAACGTCTTTCAACATCAGTTGTCTCGTCACAAAGTATAGCGATCGGTGAATCATCAAAGAATTGAATCATTTCGTTGATTTTCAATTCGTATAAAATCGGAATAATTCTTCTGATATTTGAAGCAGATGGGGTTCGATATTCTGAGAATGTTGGATTATTTAATTTTTCAAAGGCTATATTCGAAGCCGTAAGCCAGATACACAAATCATTATTAAACGATTTAGTTGTTTCAGCTTTATCAAAGTCGAGTTGAGCAATCACTTTAATTCGTTTTACATTCTCTTTGTGAGCACTCGTACTAATATGTTGGTCGACCAAGAACTTATTATCTTGCTTAATTTTTTTTTTACAAGCAGAACAACTTAATGAATCATTCTCAATTACTAAGCAGCTATTAGGAGAGTATTGTGCAAGTCTTTTTTGTGGTGTAAAAGTAGACATTTTAATTCAAATAAATTTTGTACTTTAAGTTTGACTCAAAACAATTAGGAAAACAAATAAATAATGAATAAGCGAAGCAAAATATTGTTTATTATTTATTTTTTAGAAAAAAAAATTAAAATTTTTAAAATATGCATTAATATGCAAAATATGCGAAATCGCATATAATATGTGAAATATGCGCTCGCATATTTTGGTGGACCCTATTGATGAGTAAGACGTTTAACTCATTAAAATCCTCTAGTTTTGAAACATTAAACCGAATATTTAGTAATTTGAATAGCGTATAGTTGTAGGTATTTGCTAATTTTTGGAGTGCTCTTTTCGGAAAATATATAAAAATCGACATGGAGTAATCAAAATGAGGAAGAATGAAGGATTTAAAAAACTGTAGTCGGACCTTGTATGAAAGGTAGAACAACCGATTGATCGAATAGAGTCGTTTATTGATTGACTTTCTCAGTTCAGCTACATGTTTAATAAACGAGAGTTTGTTGTAAATAGTTACACCAAGCAATTTAAAATGATATACAACTTCTTTTTCATTGTTCCCAATTACTATCGACTTTGGGATACTACAATTTTTCCTGTTCGTGATAAACATTACTTTTGTTTTTTCCCAATTGATATCGATTCGATTAAACCTACACCATGATATTAGTTTTTGGATAGATTCATTGAAATCATCGATTAGAATTGACATCACTTGTCCAGTTTTTAGGATTGTTGTGTCATCTGCAAATAATTTGACCATAAAATCGTTTAAATGGCTCACAATATCATTTATAAAAATGAGAAAAAGTAGCGGTCCAAGTACGCTCCCTTGTGGGACACCAAGGCGAATATTTTGTGGATTAGAGAGACAACAACAATCTTTACATATTGAACACGATCTGTAAAGTAGGATTTTAGTAGTTCAATTGCACTCTCAGAAAATCCGTACCGTCTAAGTTTAACTAAAAGCAGTCTTGAATCCACAGAGTCAAAAGCCTTCTTAAAGTCGATGAATAAAATAAGCCCAATCAAACGTTTACTTTTGATATCGTTCATTTTCGAAATTATTTCATTCAGTGCTGTTTCACAGCTATTATTTAGTCGGAATCCATGTTGGTCATTTGATATAGACTCGTTTATGTTGAGGAAAGATAACATTTGCTTGTGGACTAGCTTTTCAAATAGCTTTGCAATAGGGGGTAGGATCGAAATGCCCCTATAGTTATTATATATTTCTTTATCATCTAAGTCGTTCGATCGTTTAAACCTTTTGTTAGATAAGTTTTTTAAATGTTTGAGCTTAATCAATTCATCCTCATACCATGGGAAATAAAGAAGACTGTGGACTTCTGATAAATTTCTTGGTGTAGAAAGCGTGGCCACGTATTTCAGAAGAGACTCGGTACTCCAGCAATGAGGACATTGCTGCTTAACCAGGAGGAGTGTGTTAGCGGGTGCTTATGCAACGTAACTGCTTACTTGGTTAAGGGTCCTTTCATACTAGTAATATAAAGTTACTAGTCAGTTGCATAGTTTCATAAACTTAACTTGGTTATTTCTAAGCTTAAATATTTAGAATGCATTTAGTTCATTCTATCTTTTATATCTAAGAGTTATGAGAAGTACTAATAATAAGAAATATATTGTAATTAATAAAGAGTTTTGTCGAACAAATATTATCTTTTATTCACTCTTATTTCCACAACTACGCCCGCCAACAAGTGGTAGAAACTTGTTGGCGGGCTACAAACTTCTGAAGCGCCAGTAATTGAAACAACAAAATCAATTTCAGTTTCTTCAAGTTTTGAAACAAAAGTTTCAGCTCCACAAGCTCAAACACAACATCGATCTTAATTACGAAAATTTTAAATGTTGTGTGAGAACAAGAAAATAGGTCACGATAATTCAAATTAAATTTAAAAATTATTTTAAGCTTTAAATAAATAATTCTTTTTTTTACTGAATAATTACAAGATGTCTAAAATATCTATTTTGCTTTGATCCCGAAAAGCGACCATTTATGCCAGTACCATAGTTGATCGTTACAATAAATATTCTCAATATTAGTAAAAAATGTATCAAAATATCTTACTTTTCGTCTCTTTATTCATTGGTGTAAACTGTAAGGACGTTTGTTATGACGGACTTGGTTGTTTCACAAGCTCAGCTCCTTTTGGTGGTACATTACAAAGACCATTTGCCCATGTCCCAGAAAGTCCTGAGAAAATTTCAGTTAAATTTCATCTTTTTAATAAACATCTTGGTGAATCCAATGAGCTCATAAGTCACACAAATTTAGGAAAATTTTTTGATCCTTCTTTAAAAACCAAAATCATAATCCATGGTTTCTTGCACAAGGGTTTAAGCGACTGGGTCACGGATATGGCTCTCGCTATCATAAAAAATGATGATGTCAATGTAATTGGAGTCGACTGGAGTAACGGTAATAGTCTACCATACACGCAGGCAACTGCTAATACCCAATTAGTCGGTGCCGAGATAGCCAGACTAGTTAACACTTTAATCAGCGATAGAGGTGTTAGTGCCTCGGATTTTCACTTGATTGGTCACAGCTTAGGAGCCCATACAGCCGGTTACGCTGGTGAAAGAATTCCAGGACTAGGTCGTATAACTGGTCTAGACCCAGCTGGTCCTTATTTTGAGCACACTGACCCTCGTGTCAGACTCGACCCTACTGATGCTGTTTTTGTCGAAGCTATTCACACTGATGGCACTGCTAATTTGTTACTTGGCTTTGGTCTTATGCAACCAGTTGGTCATGCTGATTATTATCCAAACGGTGGTAAGAATCAACCAGACTGTTCTGCTACTCCAACAAAATTACTCGAAATTGTATTCAATAGTGTAACTTCAATAGGTCTACCTGAAGTTGATGGGCTTGTCGCTTGTAGTCATGGCGCCGCTATCAACTACTACATCGATTCTATCAAATCCCAATCGTGCAAATACACAGCGTATCCTTGTGGATCTAAAGAAGACTTTGAAAAGGGAAATTGTTTAAAATGTACAAAAGGGTGTAATCGAATGGGATACTTTTCAACTAGTACAAACGATATTGGTCAATTATATTTGAACACTCAAAGCCCTAATAATCTTGAAAAAATGTGCAAACAAAATCATTTGACAACTTTAGTATCAAGTGGTGAAAGTAATTTGGTCCAAACAAAAGGAAAATTTACAGTTTATTTTGAGACTGTGTCGGAAATTAGCTCTATAGAAGTTTTTGATGATAATTACGCTGCATTTACACCCGGATCAGTCGAAGTACGTTTGATTACATTAAACCAACCGTTGACTAATCCAGTCGAAAATGTTTACGTCAATTATAAGAAGACTTCAAACTTTCTAACTGGAATGATGTATGATGATAAATGGAGTTTTAAGTTTATTGAACTTTTGAATGGAGATAATCAAACAACTTCTAAATTTTGTCCAACATCAAATCTTATTTATAATGGACAAACAGTTAAATTTGTTAAGTGCTAAAATTTTAGGCAATTTATTTTAAATAAATATTTATTTTAAATAAATTTTTAAATTCGATTATATGTAAATGAAATATTTTTCATCTTACATATAATCGAATAATGTTAAAAGGATTAGACATGACTTGAAATTTCTCTTTAAAAAAGTTGTCGTAAAAATTACATGGGCGAGATGGGAAAAATCAGACACTTTTTAACGTCACTGCTTTTTTTGGATTTACATATAATCGAATTTATATATAACCGAATTATATATAATCGAATTTTGACTGTATTTGTTTACTGAAGGTTGATCACAAATAGAAAGCACCAAGATAGTTATTATTTTTTGTGAAAATACCGTCCCGATATCATGTGACTGTAGATTGTTAATTGGATTTACCTTTTTTATCAGTTTTTTTTAGTATCATTTTAGAACCTTAAAGGACTTTTTAATTAAAACTATTTTAACAAATTTAGACTTAAACAATCTAAGACTATAAAATTATGATTTTTTATCATTAAATTTTTTATTTCAGACTCGTAAAGATTCAAACACCAAGAAACATAAAAGAAAAATTTATGTATTTCGATGATAAGAGCTTTAAAATATTTTGTATTTGAATTTAGATGAATGTTCAAAGTGTAGATGAAATCACACAATTGAGAAAATATTTAAATTATTGTGATGCAATAATAGATTTTATTGACCTCGAATCAGAAATTTATATCCTCAAAATAAACAATTCTAATGATACATTAGAAATTAAAGAAGAAGCGATAAATAAACTCAATCAAGTTAGATGCACATTGATCCAAGAAATTATCAAAATTCAACTTCGTGTTCAACCACGTAGAAGAGACGAGACAGAGTTTTGTTTTTTTGTATGTAATGACACAAAAATAGAGAATACGGAACAAGAATACATAGAAGAAGCTGAAAGCTCAACGTTTAGAGTTTTATTTAACAACCCTCTCGGTATTCTTATAAAAACAAATAAAAAAATTGCAGATGAATTTCGGTAATTTTGAATTTATTTTGCTTTTTTTGTTTGTTAACCGTGAGTTCTGGTTAGACTTTTACTGTAATCTTGAGATATCATTAAATAAGACAAAAACATATATTTGGTTGAGTATTGGGATGGATTGAAACATGTTATTGTATATTATAATTAAAACTAAAATTGTAAAACATCTGGTTGGGTCCTGCTAAAATCTAGACCCTCATTTTTCACTATTTTCCTGGTCACCGGATAGTTAAAAAAATAAGTTATTTTCCGAAATCACCTTATTGTTAAAATAATGGGCAGATCTGCTGTTGGGTTGGATATCCTCGATTGATAGGTGTGTGTCCAATTTGTTCTTAATTCGATTAATTGCTAATTGGTTTTTCACTTCTGTTGGTAATTCGTTCCAATATGGAATAACTCAATTTGTGAAACTAGTTGTCTGTAGAGCTTGTTGTTGTTTCTAGTTGAACCTGCTGGGCCAGTTGAAAACGAGCTTGGGCATTGAACAATCGGATGGAACCAATCTATGCTGTTAAAATTTTTATCAAATTTAAAATCAAATCACCTCTAAGCCGGCGATCTTCAAGAGTTTCTTTATAATTCCTTTTCTTAATTGATGGTACCAGTTTAGTTGCTCTCCTTTGAACGTTTTCGATTAGCTTTTTATCTTCTTTTCTATGAGGATGCCAAGCTACAGATCCATATTCGAGAATATGGTACGCATAAGAGGTAATTTGAACGTTCGAGTGTCCAAAGTGCATTACTTTACACTTTCTTTACATTCCAGTCTTTTATCCGGTCGAGTATCGCGTTAGGTTGATCTTTAAGGTTTCTAATTTGCCATCATCAGCAAAATGTTTACATAGAATCGATAATTCTTATATCGATAACACTCAGATGAGATACCGTCGAGTACAACTCTCTGTTTTCTATCTGAGAGGAATGCTTTGAGCCAACATAGTAGTTTACCGTTTAACCCATAAAGTTTAATTCTTTAATTGCTAGATAATGGCAATTTCGTCTTGCCTAAATGTCGCGAATATAGTTAATAAAATTTTTAAAAAAATCCAATTTTTATATGTTACCAAACCCAGACCCATAGAAAAAGATGAAAAATACTTTTAATTATTTTTTTAATTTCGTTATAAGCTTATCATTGCCGCCAACATTTGAAAGGATTATGAACTTTTTTCCGCTTGAAGTAACCTAAAATTCAATTTTTAAAAAAAACAAAATTAAATGGTTAAAGCTAAGGATGACCAATATCGCTTGTATGATGAAACAGTTTTTTATCAAATTTTAAAAAAATTATTCAAACAAAACCTTGGCTATCAAGATGTTATAATCGATTTATCGAACCCGATGAACAATGTCATAGAAAATTTGCGCATAAACGTTTTTAATTCGGATTTGGTAGATTTTTCTTTATTCAATAACTTTTTAAATGAAACTTTATTTGAAAGTATAACGATAAAATCGAATTATCAAGCACCACTAGTCGGTTTTAAAATTAATCCGGCTTGTTTTTATGAAAATCTTAGAATACTTGAGATACAAAAGTATGACTGGGTATCAATTGAAATAAGATATTTTGAGTTATTAGAAAATTTGGAAATTCTTAAATTAAATCATATTGGTCAATTAACAATTGAAAATGAAAGTTTAATAATACTCGAACAATTAACATGTCTTGATTTAAATGATTGTAGGATAAAAGACCCTGAAAATTTTATCCAAAATCTAAATACCAATTTAGAAATGTTAAACTTGTCTAACTCAAATGGTTATGGTATAGGTATTTATGATATCTTAACAAATCTAAAATGTCTTGTACTTGATAATGATGATAAGAATAATTATGGAATGAGTGATGAGGAATACTCAGAAGAATTTGAGTGTCTTGAAATTTTTAGCTCTTATAACAGATTGTTTGATGTTATTTCAAATTTTACTAATCTTGAATTTTTGGATTTAGGTGGTCAAGATTTTACGATAGATGAAAAAATTAAAATTTTTAAAAATTTAAAGAATCTAAAATATCTTAGTTTACGTGATTCTGGTATATCTGAGATTACATTTCTTCAAAATTTGAAACAATTAGAAGCATTAAATTTAACTGGTAACCAAATTGACATTGAAAATTTCAATGCAATCGGATTACCCAACTTGAAGTATTTGGCTATCGACTGCAAAGAACTTCCAACGATTAGTTTAGAAAGTCTTAAAGTATTACATTTAAATGATTTAGAGATATTCACGAATGGATCATTTGTAAATATGGGGAATCTTAGAATGATTCGGATCAGTACTGGTTGTTATTATGATATTAGTACCTTAACGTCTGAAAGTTTTAATGGTGTCAATAGTTTGTGTTATTTTTCGATTTGCTCTCGATTAGATGATGAAGAAGAGAACGAATTGGAAAGTGATTTTAGCGCTAAATATGATATAATACACCAACTTTTTGGTGATATTAACACGATTCATCATGAAATAACTAAAGAAGTTATATTTCCACCGTTTAAAATAACAGTAGAGGTAATTAATTAACACAAAGTTAACTTTATTTCATAATTATACAGTTTTTTTTTAGTTAAACAATTTTAACACGAATGAAAAGCTTTTAAACGAATTACAATTTTCAGATAATTTACAAAGATTTATAAAGAGATATTTTATGAATGACCAATATTGGTTTTAAAT
This sequence comes from Brachionus rubens, assembly GCA_022207745.1. NCBI lineage: Eukaryota > Metazoa > Rotifera > Eurotatoria > Ploima > Brachionidae > Brachionus > Brachionus rubens. The sequence continues at coordinate 4,390,932 of JAJVHD010000003.1, read as the reverse complement.
CCCATGCTTCAAATCAAAGAATGCAGAAATTTTTTTTTATTGACTTTTAAACTTGAAAAATAAAATGTTAAAGTTCATTAAATTTAAAATGTTCATGCTATCTGAATTTGTTATTTCTGATATCGTAGACGTGTTCTACGACCTCGAAAACCCCAGAAAATTAAATTTTTCATGTGGGTACCCCTTTTAAACATTTTAGTAAACATGTTTAGAAAAAGCTATAATTGATGTAAAGATATGTTCTCAAAGCTAAAAATTTACCATTGATGATGGGACCATTGCCGATGAAAAAAAAAATCCCGAAAGTATTACACGGTCGAAAACAGTAAAAAGGGAATCTCCTCCTAGTGGAGCCAAAAAACCTAAAAAGGTGCTAAAAATCAAAAACCTTAAAGATGAAGGAATTTGCATTTTCTGGCACAATATTGTTGATTCTCGTATAGAATTACCTCGTATTGACTGATATTGATTTTAGAAATTTTTAAGACTAAAAGATTAATTTAAGTTAGGTTATTTTAAGACTTATTTTAATTTTTTTGTAACCTAAATCTCCAATAGTTATTCAAATTATCTAATAAACAATAGATAATGCTTAAAAAGAGACATCTTAATAGTAAATTTCGATATGGAATACCCCTAGAAACATGTTAATCTCTTGATTCTGATATTTTCTTTCTATACGAGAATTACGAATTTTGGGTCAGAAAATGCAAATTCCTTCATCTTAAAGGTTTTTGATTTTTAGCACCTTTTTAGTCACATTTTTTCTATTATGCAGGTTAATAAATAAAAAATCCAGTCCCAACATTTTGTAGAGAATTTTCTGTTCTACAAGCTGATAGGTAAAAAAGTATATCTTTTGGGACTTTCCCAAAAAACTAAAAAAATTGACACTTTTTTGATATTTTATTAAAAAAAAAAGAATTCAACAATTTTTTTTTCTTCAAAAAAACTTTTAGCTTGTGTAAAATTTTTTCCTCTATCAGAATCTATATCATTAACCATATAATTGTGTATATTTTACATTGATACACACGATATACTAAAGACAACTCACTCAAGAGTGGCTAAATTTGGGCCTAGGTAAAAATTGAAATTTTTGAAGAAGACTCCCAATGTAACACATTCGCCAATGTTACGTCTCTGTGGCTGATGGTAACTGTGAACTTGTTCAAATTAAAAACAGACCGTAAAAAAAAACTTTACATACACTAATTTTATTGATAAAAAAAAACTTAAAAAAAATGTTCGCTACTTAAACACTGTTTTTTTCGAAATCTCAAAAAAACTTTTTATTTTTGTTTTTTACTGTTACGTTTCCATACATTAAACGTAATAGCACTTGCAAACGAAACCCAGGCTAAATATGGTACCAAAAGATACGCAGCTGTTTTATTAATTGGGTAAAACAAGTGAATACAAGCAGCAATATTGGCTGCTAAAAGTCCAATTTCGACTGTTGCCAAACCTAATTTGTGATAATGAAAGAACAACGGAGTCCATGCCCAATTTAATGCCAGTTGAGTTCCGTATAAACCTAAAGCTAACTTGCGACTCTCACCAACACCGTCACGTAGAACCAAATACGATGCATAACCCATACCAGTGTATAAAGTTGTCCATACTGGTGCAAAGTACCAGTTCGGTGGACGCCATGATGGTTTGTCTAAACCCTTTAACACAGAATAAAATAAGTTTAGGATTAAAAGTTTATACGATTAGTTACGATTACTTACTTCATACCAAGTTTTAATGTTCTTTCTGGTAAAATAACTACCAGCGATACCTCCTAAATTTGGTAAAACAGTTAAGCCAACAGCTTGTAAAATTGACATTTTTCAAATGAATAAATGAAAATTTAAATTTTTATTCTTTGACGCTTTGTTATGTAAAAATAAGTTAAGTAACAAAATGAAACTATATATATGCTATGATTAGATTGAAATATTGCGAGTGTATGAAATATTTCATTAATGACTCGATTTTGACTTAAATAAGAGTTTCATGAAAAAATTGCAAAATTTTTATTTTTTTTATATTTTTTGATCAATTCTTTTAGATTCATTTTTTGATTTAAAAAATAATATGACAACTCTTAAAATAAACTCAAATATTTCTACAAAACTTAAAATACTAACACCAATACAAAGACCCAAAAATCCGCCAATATCAGCCACTAGTTGATTGGTAGTCTTAGACGCAGCTTCTTCAATTAAAGTCAACGATATGTCATCATGATAAACATTAAGAGCCAAAACACTCCCTTTAACTTGAGCATAATTCGTAAAATTTCTTGCATAATTTGGAAAGAGTTTGTCATGTTTGACCAAAACATCGGCATAAAACGGAGTCGGAAAATCAGCTTGTGATATCTTGTATTGGTACTTAACAGAATTACATTCAAGTGGACACGAATCAAAGCATTTTATAGACAAACTTGAGCTATAAAAATAAACATAACTGTCCAAAATACATTTCAATTTTTGACTATCACAAGCTTTTGAATATTCAACACTGTAAGCTTCTGGGTCATAACATCCACATTGTTGGTATACATACTCATGATAACACATGACAAGACAAGGTTTTTGTTGGTATCTTCCAAACAATGTAATTGATTTTCGATACAGGTCTGAGTCAAACGAGTCCATTGAAGTTGTATCTTCGATACAATTACTGTACGGTTTGGCCAACTTTGAAGTATGTTCTTGACTTATGACGATATCTGTGTCATACCCTATTGGTACACTAATCCCATCAAAATCACTAAAAGGCCTTGTCGAAGAGTTATGGATGAACACATGGATCCCACTGGTTGTTATTATATCATCTTCTGAAAGATAACCAGTGAATATTTCAAGTCTTAGACCATTTTTTTTACCAGGATTAGTAGTTTTTAAAATGTCTGTATCACTTCCATCTGTTGTTTTACCCGAATTAAATTTGTAACAATTACCGTATTTTGGTAGAACAAAATAATCAAAGCGTGATCTTTCACACGGCATGCTATCAAAATCACAATTAATCATCATTTCATCAAGATCATAACTGTAGTCGGTCAAATTTTGAGTGTAATTTAACACGGTATGAGAGACATAAAAGTTGAGAGATCTCAATAGGTCAAAAGTCCGATTGTATACTTGTAATTGCTTTCCTATTAGCTGATTTTTTACCATTGATGTATACGTTTTAATGAGAGTAACATCTTTATTGTACTTTTTAAGATTGAATGGATTTTTGTTACAAAATGTGACTGTTGGATACTCGATTGAAGTTAAACGTTCATGGGTTATTTTAGTGTTCACGTCATAGCTTAAGTATTCACTAAAACTATCTGATAAATTGTAACCACAGTATGCAGTTGATATTAAGAGACAAATGATCCATAAAATTTTGACGAACCAATTTTCGTTTCGTGCTATATTTGGGAATCCATGACTAGTCGACGATTCTACAATGTCATAAAATGTTTTTGAAATTTCTGATTTTAAAGTAGGATTTTTCATTTTTAAATTAAAATTATTTTCACAAAAATAATTTTATATAAATAGTGAGAAATCGATTAATTTACGACATTAATTAATATGAAATGTTTTATTTATTTAAACTTAGCAACCGATTAATTTTTTAAATTGAAATTTTAAAAATAATTAAAAGTTATTTCATTCAATCATTAAACGAACTAATTAACTGTTTTTGGCTTACTTTTAAGTTTATTAACTACTTTGAAAAATCGAGGGTCTAAGAAACTTTTTTGAAAAGTATGTTCTTTTTGCGTTTCAACGTCGAGCTTTGAAAAGGATACTGTCCTTTTCTTACAAAATTATAACATTTGATAACGCGCCAACACAAATCAAAGAACAATTAGTATCGAATGAATCAAGAAAGATTGAATACAACTTGAGGAATAAGAACGATTTATGGAATCAAGCTCGAAAACAAGGAGTCAACAACTATATTAAATACTTAAACTGATGCATTGGAAACATCTTCAATGCAAACTACTACCTCGACTTTGGCCTCAACAAATATGGAACAGTTTCAACTTCAATTATAGAATCGCCTTTAACTGAAAATAGGATTGATGCATCGGAAGCAACTTCAACGGTTACCCAATCGAAACGTCGTTATTACTATTCCACCAATAAAATCAATTTGTCGATGTGATGGGTCTAAGACAACGTTATGGTCAAATAGTTTATGTTATTGTAAAAGGTAGAACGTCTAGCTCAAAAACAAACTACATAGCTTTTGTAGCACTCGAAAACTCCTCGCATCATCATAAGCTTTCGGGAAACTTATCTAACTTCCACTTCAAAGTGACAAGAGTAAATGCGACGGTCAACCAAGAAATAAACGACGAACGTAGATCAAATCAAAACATTCGTAATTTCAACCGAAACCTAAATACTCGTAAAAATAACAAAAGAAAAAGATCCGATTCTCCTATAGAAGAACTCGGTAAACGTCCGTCTCGGTAAAAAAGAAATCATAATCGTCTGCATAATTTTTTTTTTGGTCAATTATACGTTTGTTGGGTTTGTCTATACAGCATGATTGTTCAAACTAGGTATGTTGATTTTTATTGGGTATTTCGAATTAGATCATTAAATAGTGTAAATGATTCACGCTGTAAGGTTTCTAATCGTTTTTCTTCTTCTAATATTGGTTTTTAACTATTACTATTTTTTATTCCTGTCAATCGGTCAAAAGAAAAAGGTTTGATTAAGAAATCATTTATATTTTTAAGTCTAGATAGTAGAACAAACGTAAGACCAAGTGTCTTTCTGATTTACGAATGTCGATTACTGCTGACGGTAGAGTTTGACCTTGTGATTTATGTATAGTCATTTCGTATCCAATTCTAAATGGTAACTGTTTAAGTGTGCCGTTAGCGTATTTAGAATAGGCAGTTGTAGGATTAATAGGAATCCAATTTTTCATATTAGATTCATTTAAAAATTGAGGACCAATATAATCAATAAACTCAACTATAACAGCAAGTGGCAAATCTCCAATTTGGTAATTTTCTTTTAAGACTATATCTTTAATTAGGCCATTTGCACTATTCAAAAGACCTCTGGTTGTCCATAGATTAGACGTCGAAGTAACGTTACATCCAATTTCTAGATAGAGTAAATTAACCTAACCATTTAATTGATCAGAATCAATTTTTTTGACAGATTCAGGAACATTAATGGCTTAACAACATAAGATAGGTGTGTTTAATTCGATCAATTTTTGATTGTTATACTGACCAACTTTCTCATTCTCAAGAATAATCTTGTGGCATTTTTAAAGCGTTCAATGTTACCCGGATTAACTGAATTCTCCAATAAAAGCTCCCAATCTTCGAAAGTGTTTTAAACGTTTCTTGTTCTAGGAATTAAAATTTTCGATAAAATTTTCTTGTCTAGAGTTTTAGTTGAATTTGTTTGTCTTTCAACTTTTTCAAGTCTAACCACTTCAGTGATTCTTGCGAAAATGTAACGTTCCGTTTGGAATGCGTTCAGAACGGTCTTAAAAAACAGTTCCGTTCTTGTTCCAAACGTGTTCCAAAAGGTTCCGGCACAGTTTCTTTTTCTTCCTTTGAGGGAAACGAGTTTAGGAACTGAAAAGAAACCCTTTTGGTAAACGGAGCTGTTTTTAAAGACCGTTCTGAACGCGTTCCAAACGAAACGTTACATTTTCAAAAGAACCACTGTATGTTAAAACTTTTGAAAGCATTATATAAACTACAAGAAACAGGAAATTTTCCATTTTTCGAATATAATGTTGACGCTTATCAATGCACGCAAATATATTTTGTGATAACATTAAGTATTCATCTATAATGATGAATTTAGTATCTTTAAAATCATGTTGAAAACGAGTCAGGTGCGATTTCACAATGTTCATTTTCAACAGAAATGTTAAAAAGGCTGTGAAAAGTTTCGCATTTGATTATAAATTCTGCTTTAGCTTTTGGTGCACAACGTTTAACATAAGTATCCAATAGAGTAGAGATTGAAAAGATAGTAAATGATTTACCGGTACCAGCTGTTTAAAATCATCAATAGTTGCTTTTTGTCGATTAAATGTTTCTCGATTATGTTAAATGCGAATCATTGCGTTTTATTCAAACTTTTAATTAAAGGACATTTGTAATCATCGGTTTCATTTAAGTTATTTTTTTGAACTTCGATCCAATTAGACATTTACTTAAGTTGAGTATCGTAATATTTTATTCTCCTTTGTTTCTAATCATAGTTTAAATCAGTGATTGGCGATTCAAATCATCAGCGTAATTTATTACTGTAACTTCCGCTTTATCACCCTCAATTAGTAGATTGACTGTTGTTGTCTTTCTTCTTAAGTTAATTGTTTTGTTTCCAAATCTTTTTTATCAAGTCTACCTAAATAAACTTATTTAGTCAATTCAGTTAAACCAGGGTAATTTCTGAATCGGGCTGCACCATCGGCGGGAATGGATGATCGTGATTGCCATTCGTATCGCTGCCATCTCCATTCGCACTGTAAAATAGAATCATAGACGACTATTAATTCGTTCAATCTTATTCAAAAAAATCAATCAACAATGTGAGGATTATTTAAAACATTTTTATATCTAATTTTAGGATCGTTGTAAAAACAACCGGGTAAAAGTCTATGCAAATCTTCCCAATGGTTATCTGCATACGAAAAGTGAAGATAGTAGTAGCTGTTTTTTTTAATTCAAATGTACTCTCTAGTTAAGTTCTTCGTTTAAAACAATATGCGTTTGACCCTGTAATGTTTGCTGAATATGGAGTAATACGTTTTAAAAATTGGTCAGCTAAATAAAATTGTAATTATAGTGCCCCAGATCATAAAGTCTAGTCCAAAGAAAAAGAAAAATTTAAACAAAAAAAATGCTTAACTATAGGTAATCAGATATGCTGATTTCAAATCTGAAGAAATTTTTTCATTCTCAGTTACCGTTTAATATTTTAGAGACAATATTTCTGTTAGAAAATTATTAAAATCTCAGGTCTAGGAAATTTCGCAAAACTGATATTATATTCGTAATCAGCGTATATAAAAACCTTAGAATTGTCCAATTTTGAAAAGTAAATGAAAGAAGGAATTATGACCAGTGAAGGGTCATTTTAAAGTAGCCTTTAGAGGGGTTTGTTAGGGGAAATGTCTCTTTTAATGGAATTTTATTTTATTGAAGATCTTTTCCATATATCGCCTGAAAGCTGACAAAATTCTGAAAATGCTATAATTATTATTATTGCAAAAAAAGTATGATGGTTATAAGAATCAACAAGAAAAGATGGAAAAATGGTGTATTTTTATGTGATGTGTAAAATGGTGTGTTAGCGGGTGCTTATGCAACGTAACTGCTTACTTGGTTAAGGGTCCTTTCATACTAGTAATATAAAGTTACTAGTCAGTTGCATAGTTTCATAAACTTAACTTGGTTATTTCTAAGCTTAAATATTTAGAATGCATTTAGTTCATTCTATCTTTTATATCTAAGAGTTATGAGAAGTACTAATAATAAGAATTATATTATAAATAATAAAGAGTTTTATCGAACAACTAACATCCTTTATTTATTGTAAGATTCCTACAACTACGCCCGCCAACAAGAATCAACAAGAAAAGATGGAAAAATGGTGTATTTTTAGAGTTTTTTTTGTAACAACTTTTGAAGAAATATTTCTAAATCCCCAAAAAATATTAAAAGTTGTGGATCTGAATGTCCTCTACAAAAGTTGGTAGGCTCTTGACGAGGGTCCTATTTATACCTTTTCTACGACCCCACCCAAGAACATATACTTTTGGCTCATGTCATGTTTTAAGCTTTTTGGTCGGTTTTTATAAAATTTTAAAAATTTTATCGAAATCTACGGATCAGAAGACCTAGAAATTGATGTAAGCATGATGAATTATTGACCTGTTTGGCCTGTAAGGAATTTCAGTGCAATATAAAAGGCAACAAGTTACCAAAAAATAAATTTATTCAAAGGAAACATTTCAGACACTCAAGATATCAGTAATAGGGTTTTCTGACTCGGAGAATTCGAAAAAAATGCTCAAATTTTACATAAAATGGAAAAAAACACAAAACATATCATAGTATATGTTCTTTAGTACGATCGCACGATATGTATATATAGGACACTCGCCAAGAGCCTACTAAGTTTTATAGAGGAAGGGACGAGGAACATTTTAAAAATAAAATTGGCTTTGTTGGATGTTTTTTTCGGGAGTTGTTACATTTTTTCTGGAAAAATGATATTTTTTTTTTAAAAGAATAAAATGAGCTGTAGCAAAATAAGTTGAAATTCTTTTTTTATTTCCAAAAAAAAGTTAACTAATCAAATTTAATGTACTCTTAACGCTTAAAGCAAAAAAAAAAGGCATGTATACTTTTTTTTCAGGACTTATAGCTCATAACTAGGGTTGTTAATCGTAGATCGAAGATCGATTGAAAATCGAAATTTTGGCGATTGGACGTTATGTGAACATATGTTCACATAATTTATGCAAAAAAAAAAAAGGAAGACAAGAAAATGTTCACATAAATTTTTTTGAAATAAATTATGTGATCACAGAATATAAACATTACTGGAAACAGGCTAAAGAGTCATTTAAGCAGATGAATGGTGTCAAAGAGTTGATCTCAAGTCATTTATTGACGAGTTTTTATGGCGTCAGATTGTAACATCCATTCGAGTAGACGCTTATAACAAAATCATCACTGAAATAGCCAAGTATTATCCGGCCGATTCTCAAAAAATTAGTTTCAAATTAACCGAAAACAGTTTTACAGTCGACTCGCGATAATCCGTATACAAAAAGCCCTAGAAAATTGTTGTACGGATTAAAATCTACGGATAATCAAATACATGTAATAGCAACGGAAAGGGCTCCGAGCCCAGGTATTTCTATTCGGATGTCAAATTATTCGGATTAAACTGTATACGGATTATCGCGAGTCGACTGTATTTGTGATGAAGAGTTTGATGATGAACAAAACAAAGACGGGACTTGGTCAGAAGGAGTTATTATTAACGGTGATGAAGATGAAGAACCAGTAGATCTATTTGAGACAGTTTTAGCACATGAAAACAGCCATCTAAACATTTCTATTTATAAAAAAGATGACCAAAGTTCATGTGCTCAGCACATCATAGCTTTTTTTTTACGGAGTGTCTATTGACACACTATGTGTCAATAGCCTATACTATTGCAACACTATGTGTCAATAATTTAGACTATTGACACACTATGTTGCAATAATTTAGACTATTGACACACTATGTTACAATAATTCAGACTATTGACACACTTAGTTTTGCATCTTGAAATACATAATTTTAAAGTGAAAAATATAAAATGATGAGTAAAAAATTGAAATTTTAAAAAATTTAAAAAAATGGAGGAAAGCGTGTTTGAGCCTCAATACACCGATTTATCAATTTTTGATTCAACATTTGAGAGTTATGATGAAATGAGAGAGCAAATTGATAAATGGTGTGATGATAATTATGTTCCAATTAAAACTCGTACGTCCAATCTCTTACGTCCTGAAAGCGAAATTTCCCAAAAATTGCGTTACTCTTCGCTTTATCTCACATGTGTTCATTACGGTAAACATCGACAAAGAATAACAAAAGGAACAAGAGTTAACCAAAAAGTTTATGCGACAGATTGTCCATTTATGATTCACGTAAAAGCAAACATCGACTCTGAAAAATTATTCGTATTCAAGTATGAGTTAGCTCATAACCATCAAATTGGTGCGGAAATATACTGTAATTATCCCAAAAAGCGTCGATTAGATGAAGAAGAACAACAAGAAGTTGCCAAATTGTTGGCTGTCGATCCGGTGCACCGAAAATTGAAGCGACATATAACAATGAATACAAGTAAACCATGTAAAAAATTTACGTTTTTTTTACAAGTCGTTCGTTGAATCTAATAACGTAGATTTTGTCAAGTTAGTAATGGTTGACAAAGATCTAACTAATTTGGATCTAATTCGTGAGTTTTTTCCTGCTTCGATGACATTGTTATGCGTTTTTCATGTAATTAAGTATCTAAAATCTGTGGTTGGTAAACTAGTAGTTTCACAAAATGTTAAAAATGAGATTATGGAACATCTTAAAGGTATGATATACGCTTCTAATGATCAAGTTTACCAAGAACATTATTTCGAATTCAAAGAGTGTGCTAAAAAATTTAAAGATTTTATTGATTTTTTTGATAATAATTGGAACAATTGTCAAGAGCTATGGGTTCGATATCATCGTTCAAAATTACCAACTCTAGGTACACATACCAATAATCATCTAGAAAGTTATAATAACAACTTGAAGATATCTATTAAACCAAAGCAGCATTTAACTGATTGTCTCGTTGAGTTGATGTTGATTACAAAAGAATTTTTACAAAAAGATCTTCAAAATAAGTTGAATCAAATAAAGACAAAGGTCGCAAAAACTTGTATTTCTCAAAAAGTCAATGAACTAATTGCAAAACTAGATGATAAAGCAACAGATTTGATATTGGATCAATTTGAATTAATGCGCAAGACAAAGTACACCTATAAACGTTATGGCGAAAGTGACTTTAAGGTCCAATCTCAAGAAAATGTTTATGTGGTTAGTGTAGACGAAGATAATGTTGTTAAATGTGAGTGTGATTTTACTATTAATTTTATGTTGCCATGTCGACATAGTCTTTTTGTATGTGAGAGTAACGTTTATTTGAAACCATGGTACCATGAACGTTTTAGCAAGAGTTCACTTAGTTTTGTAAATCCTTTGGCCGAGTCACAAAGCATTTGTTCTTCTAAAAGACCTTTGTGGCAGTGGACAAAGGACTGCTTGAGACCTAGCACCCCGGAACAGAAATATCGAAAGTTAAAAAACCTTTTCGAGGATATTACCAATGTAATGTGCACTGCCGGGGAACAAGAGTTTATTGACCAAGAAAATAAATTGAAAAAATTTTTGAGTGTAATTCAAACAAACACTCAAAGAGAAGAGGTGGCTTCAAGTTCCCTAAATCAGACACATAGTGTTGCAATAGTATAGGCTATTGACACATAGTGTTGCAATAGTATAGGCTATTGACACATAGTGTTGCAATAGTATAGGCTATTGACACATAGTGTTGCAATAGTATAGGCTATTGACACAAAGTGTTGCAATAGAGTCACCCTTTTTTTTATTATTATTATTAAGTAACAATTATGGCTCAGTTAGATTGTCTAGCCGTCTATTTGAAAGAACACAAAAAACGTTTTGAGTTTTCGGACTTGCCTAAAGACCAACGTCATTTGATACATGTTTTTTGTCAAACTTCAAACCTATTTCACTGGACAAAAGGGAGTCAAATTTTTATTTCAAATTTGGAAAGTGATAAGGTGAATCATGATGAGTATGTTAGGACTCGGTTACTTGAAGCCAAGATGGCCGATAAAATAGGAGATCTCGATAAAAAAATTCACAAGACAAGAGGTATAAAAAGAACGGAGTTAGAAAAATGTTCATACGAGAATCCAAAGACAACTGAAAATGCTGAGAAGGCGGTTGCTGAGCTACCAACAAAACGCAATCCAGGTAAAATTCAATTTGAAATATGCAGGTCTCAGGGTATTGAGAAATTTGCAGTAAGTGAATTCGGTCTTTCTGTTCATATGAGAACACATCAAAATAAGAAAAATAAAAAATTGTATAATTAATTTTATTGATTTAATTGACACTTAATTAAAATGTTTGTAAAATAAATTTTGTACTAAATGATCACATATTTTTTTTACACCTTTACGTTTGTGAACATTTCAAAGAAATGATCACAAACTGTCAATTAGACACTTACTCAAAAAACGTGTGTTCACAAAACGTACAATTGCCGAAATTTTTTTATTCGATTAAAAAAATTTAAATCTAATTAAAATATTTCGATTCGAAAAAAATTTAAAAAATCGAATAATAAAAAAACCGTAAAATAAAAATTCGATTAAAATATTTCGATTTTTTTCGAAAAAAGCGGTTTTGATTTTATAAAATCGGATTTATAATTTTAAAAAAAAATTAGCCACTTTTTGAGTCCAAGATTGTCTATTTTCATTGTTCAAGACGATATATTTTCGTTTTTTAGACATTTGATCAATCAGCCCCTTATTAGTGCATTTTTTCCTTATTTTTTCCAATTTTTGATAATTTTTATGATTCAAAAACTACAAATAAAGATTTTTTAACATGCTTATATAAGTGTTTTTTTACTTATATAGTAAAATAAAGTATTTTAATTCTTTTTGGAACATTATTTTAGACAACAAATAAATTTTCATTTTTATATAAAAAACTTTATTTTATAATTTCTTTCGAAGTTTTAAATTTAACTCGATTAAAAAAAATAAAATTTCGATTAAATTGTATCTAAAAAAATCGATTTTTTTAAAAAAGATTTTTCCGAATTGTTTTTTTTTTATTCGATTTTTTTTTTTCGTTTTAAAAAAAATGGATCGATTAACAACCCTACTCATAACCCTTAAAAATCGATGATGGTCTGGACCTATAGTTTTTTTAGTGAAAAATTCTTTTTTCTTCGCTTCTAAAAACCGTAATATAGTAATTTTGGGTGTTTATTTTGATCCCTGACAGACTAAACTTTATGATCTTTGGTACAAAAATTACATTTTATTTTATAAGAAAAATAAATTTTCTTTACTTTAACCATCAGTTATCATTTTTTTAAATCAATTAACGTAGTATAGCGTATTTTAATTAATGACTAATTGCAAGAGTTTCGGTTACAAGTTCTCTTCTTATTTTTTTAGTTTAATCTCCTTTTCCAAAAGGAAAAAGTTTTAGTAAGATAAGTGAGCAAATTCTGTCAATTACAAATTCATTTATGGGTGCAATATAAAAGGCAACAAGTTACCAAAAAATAAATTTATTCAAAGGAAACATTTCAGACACTCAAGATATCAGTAATAGGGTTTTCTGACTCGGAGAATTCGAAAAAAATGCTCAAATTTTACATAAAATGGAAAAAAACACAAAACATATCATAGTATATGTTCTTTAGTACGATCGCACGATATGTATATATAGGACACTCGCCAAGAGCCTACTAAGTTTTATAGAGGAAGGGACGAGGAACATTTTAAAAATAAAATTGGCTTTGTTGGATGTTTTTTTCGGGAGTTGTTACATTTTTTCTGGAAAAATGATATTTTTTTTTTAAAAGAATAAAATGAGCTGTAGCAAAATAAGTTGAAATTCTTTTTTTATTTCCAAAAAAAAGTTAACTAATCAAATTTAATGTACTCTTAACGCTTAAAGCAAAAAAAAAAGGCATGTATACTTTTTTTTCAGGACTTATAGCTCATAACTAGGGTTGTTAATCGTAGATCGAAGATCGATTGAAAATCGAAATTTTGGCGATTGGACGTTATGTGAACATATGTTCACATAATTTATGCAAAAAAAAAAAAAGGAAGACAAGAAAATGTTCACATAAATTTTTTTGAAATAAATTATGTGATCACAGAATATAAACATTACTGGAAACAGGCTAAAGAGTCATTTAAGCAGATGAATGGTGTCAAAGAGTTGATCTCAAGTCATTTATTGACGAGTTTTTATGGCGTCAGATTGTAACATCCATTCGAGTAGACGCTTATAACAAAATCATCACTGAAATAGCCAAGTATTATCCGGCCGATTCTCAAAAAATTAGTTTCAAATTAACCGAAAACAGTTTTACAGTCGACTCGCGATAATCCGTATACAAAAAGCCCTAGAAAATTGTTGTACGGATTAAAATCTACGGATAATCAAATACATGTAATAGCAACGGAAAGGGCTCCGAGCCCAGGTATTTCTATTCGGATGTCAAATTATTCGGATTAAACTGTATACGGATTATCGCGAGTCGACTGTATTTGTGATGAAGAGTTTGATGATGAACAAAACAAAGACGGGACTTGGTCAGAAGGAGTTATTATTAACGGTGATGAAGATGAAGAACCAGTAGATCTATTTGAGACAGTTTTAGCACATGAAAACAGCCATCTAAACATTTCTATTTATAAAAAAGATGACCAAAGTTCATGTGCTCAGCACATCATAGCTTTTTTTTTACGGAGTGTCTATTGACACACTATGTGTCAATAGCCTATACTATTGCAACACTATGTGTCAATAATTTAGACTATTGACACACTATGTTGCAATAATTTAGACTATTGACACACTATGTTACAATAATTCAGACTATTGACACACTTAGTTTTGCATCTTGAAATACATAATTTTAAAGTGAAAAATATAAAATGATGAGTAAAAAATTGAAATTTTAAAAAATTTAAAAAAATGGAGGAAAGCGTGTTTGAGCCTCAATACACCGATTTATCAATTTTTGATTCAACATTTGAGAGTTATGATGAAATGAGAGAGCAAATTGATAAATGGTGTGATGATAATTATGTTCCAATTAAAACTCGTACGTCCAATCTCTTACGTCCTGAAAGCGAAATTTCCCAAAAATTGCGTTACTCTTCGCTTTATCTCACATGTGTTCATTACGGTAAACATCGACAAAGAATAACAAAAGGAACAAGAGTTAACCAAAAAGTTTATGCGACAGATTGTCCATTTATGATTCACGTAAAAGCAAACATCGACTCTGAAAAATTATTCGTATTCAAGTATGAGTTAGCTCATAACCATCAAATTGGTGCGGAAATATACTGTAATTATCCCAAAAAGCGTCGATTAGATGAAGAAGAACAACAAGAAGTTGCCAAATTGTTGGCTGTCGATCCGGTGCACCGAAAATTGAAGCGACATATAACAATGAATACAAGTAAACCATGTAAAAAATTTACGTTTTTTTTACAAGTCGTTCGTTGAATCTAATAACGTAGATTTTGTCAAGTTAGTAATGGTTGACAAAGATCTAACTAATTTGGATCTAATTCGTGAGTTTTTTCCTGCTTCGATGACATTGTTATGCGTTTTTCATGTAATTAAGTATCTAAAATCTGTGGTTGGTAAACTAGTAGTTTCACAAAATGTTAAAAATGAGATTATGGAACATCTTAAAGGTATGATATACGCTTCTAATGATCAAGTTTACCAAGAACATTATTTCGAATTCAAAGAGTGTGCTAAAAAATTTAAAGATTTTATTGATTTTTTTGATAATAATTGGAACAATTGTCAAGAGCTATGGGTTCGATATCATCGTTCAAAATTACCAACTCTAGGTACACATACCAATAATCATCTAGAAAGTTATAATAACAACTTGAAGATATCTATTAAACCAAAGCAGCATTTAACTGATTGTCTCGTTGAGTTGATGTTGATTACAAAAGAATTTTTACAAAAAGATCTTCAAAATAAGTTGAATCAAATAAAGACAAAGGTCGCAAAAACTTGTATTTCTCAAAAAGTCAATGAACTAATTGCAAAACTAGATGATAAAGCAACAGATTTGATATTGGATCAATTTGAATTAATGCGCAAGACAAAGTACACCTATAAACGTTATGGCGAAAGTGACTTTAAGGTCCAATCTCAAGAAAATGTTTATGTGGTTAGTGTAGACGAAGATAATGTTGTTAAATGTGAGTGTGATTTTACTATTAATTTTATGTTGCCATGTCGACATAGTCTTTTTGTATGTGAGAGTAACGTTTATTTGAAACCATGGTACCATGAACGTTTTAGCAAGAGTTCACTTAGTTTTGTAAATCCTTTGGCCGAGTCACAAAGCATTTGTTCTTCTAAAAGACCTTTGTGGCAGTGGACAAAGGACTGCTTGAGACCTAGCACCCCGGAACAGAAATATCGAAAGTTAAAAAACCTTTTCGAGGATATTACCAATGTAATGTGCACTGCCGGGGAACAAGAGTTTATTGACCAAGAAAATAAATTGAAAAAATTTTTGAGTGTAATTCAAACAAACACTCAAAGAGAAGAGGTGGCTTCAAGTTCCCTAAATCAGACACATAGTGTTGCAATAGTATAGGCTATTGACACATAGTGTTGCAATAGTATAGGCTATTGACACATAGTGTTGCAATAGTATAGGCTATTGACACATAGTGTTGCAATAGTATAGGCTATTGACACAAAGTGTTGCAATAGAGTCACCCTTTTTTTTATTATTATTATTAAGTAACAATTATGGCTCAGTTAGATTGTCTAGCCGTCTATTTGAAAGAACACAAAAAACGTTTTGAGTTTTCGGACTTGCCTAAAGACCAACGTCATTTGATACATGTTTTTTGTCAAACTTCAAACCTATTTCACTGGACAAAAGGGAGTCAAATTTTTATTTCAAATTTGGAAAGTGATAAGGTGAATCATGATGAGTATGTTAGGACTCGGTTACTTGAAGCCAAGATGGCCGATAAAATAGGAGATCTCGATAAAAAAATTCACAAGACAAGAGGTATAAAAAGAACGGAGTTAGAAAAATGTTCATACGAGAATCCAAAGACAACTGAAAATGCTGAGAAGGCGGTTGCTGAGCTACCAACAAAACGCAATCCAGGTAAAATTCAATTTGAAATATGCAGGTCTCAGGGTATTGAGAAATTTGCAGTAAGTGAATTCGGTCTTTCTGTTCATATGAGAACACATCAAAATAAGAAAAATAAAAAATTGTATAATTAATTTTATTGATTTAATTGACACTTAATTAAAATGTTTGTAAAATAAATTTTGTACTAAATGATCACATATTTTTTTTACACCTTTACGTTTGTGAACATTTCAAAGAAATGATCACAAACTGTCAATTAGACACTTACTCAAAAAACGTGTGTTCACAAAACGTACAATTGCCGAAATTTTTTTATTCGATTAAAAAAATTTAAATCTAATTAAAATATTTCGATTCGAAAAAAATTTAAAAAATCGAATAATAAAAAAACCGTAAAATAAAAATTCGATTAAAATATTTCGATTTTTTTCGAAAAAAGCGGTTTTGATTTTATAAAATCGGATTTATAATTTTAAAAAAAAATTAGCCACTTTTTGAGTCCAAGATTGTCTATTTTCATTGTTCAAGACGATATATTTTCGTTTTTTAGACATTTGATCAATCAGCCCCTTATTAGTGCATTTTTTCCTTATTTTTTCCAATTTTTGATAATTTTTATGATTCAAAAACTACAAATAAAGATTTTTTAACATGCTTATATAAGTGTTTTTTTACTTATATAGTAAAATAAAGTATTTTAATTCTTTTTGGAACATTATTTTAGACAACAAATAAATTTTCATTTTTATATAAAAAACTTTATTTTATAATTTCTTTCGAAGTTTTAAATTTAACTCGATTAAAAAAAATAAAATTTCGATTAAATTGTATCTAAAAAAATCGATTTTTTTAAAAAAGATTTTTCCGAATTGTTTTTTTTTTATTCGATTTTTTTTTTTCGTTTTAAAAAAAATGGATCGATTAACAACCCTACTCATAACCCTTAAAAATCGATGATGGTCTGGACCTATAGTTTTTTTAGTGAAAAATTCTTTTTTCTTCGCTTCTAAAAACCGTAATATAGTAATTTTGGGTGTTTATTTTGATCCCTGACAGACTAAACTTTATGATCTTTGGTACAAAAATTACATTTTATTTTATAAGAAAAATAAATTTTCTTTACTTTAACCATCAGTTATCATTTTTTTAAATCAATTAACGTAGTATAGCGTATTTTAATTAATGACTAATTGCAAGAGTTTCGGTTACAAGTTCTCTTCTTATTTTTTTAGTTTAATCTCCTTTTCCAAAAGGAAAAAGTTTTAGTAAGATAAGTGAGCAAATTCTGTCAATTACAAATTCATTTATGGGTGTGATCTCAGGGCAAAATCTAGTTATTTAAATCGTCATGGTTTATTTTGTTTAAATTATAAGGGATATCATCCTCAAGCAATTTTTCAACGTATGACGATTTATTTGTATGTTATAAATTTTCCAACAAATAATGGTAAATCTTAAACGAGACGTGGTAAAGATGTTAGGATTGTTGACACATCCTGTTTAAAGTTGATAAGAGATCCTTTACTAACATATTGTCCACCATTTAAACGATATATACACATAACAGGGAGGACTGGACTAATTAACATTTCTTCAATCATCGTTTGGTGATTCAATTTTATTTGCAATTATCGTTGAATGTTTTTGAGTAAACAAACAATTTTTAAGTTAAAAACTGAACGACCTTATGTGGTTAATAAGCAGGTCACCACCGCTCGTTCCTCGCAATAAACTAAAAAACCCTGTATTTTTTTTCAAGATCAGCGAAATTCTACAAATTTCTAAAAAAAAAACAAAATGACATTTCCAATCACAAACAGATTAAAAAGAAACGAAATTATGTTTTCTTTTTTGGTAAAATTATTAAATATGGCAGACAAATCTAATTGATTTAAAAAGGTTGTCTAAACATAGAAATGGTCAAAGGTATATATTTTGCTCTATTAATGTCTTTCAAAAATATGCATGGATTATTTCACTTAAAAATAAATAAGGTCCAAGTATTTATGAATTCTTCAAATTTATATATAAGAAATGACTTAAATCAATATCCTTTTTAAAAAATCAATTTCGTATATATTTATTAGCTCTTCCATTTTTTTCTCTCTTCGATGACATGAATTTTTTTATTGGCTTTTCTAGGTTTTCTTTAGTCCGAATTTATTGATCATTTCACACTTAATTTAATCGTAGAATTGATCTTCGGTATCTAGATAAATTAAATATTAAAAATGCTCAAAGCGAGGCAACATAAAGTTTAGGACGATGGAATCGTACTGTTCTAGTACTATTCATTATGGAAAAAGTTGGTAAAAATGGACCTGTTTTAGTAAAAAGTACTCATTATGAACAGTCATAAAAAAAAAATCATGCCCTCCTAAAATCAAAAATCCAAACCCAGTCTTTGATTAAGGTTTAATTCGTTTTTTCAATTTTTGATTAAAGTAATTACTCGATTTTTATGTCACTAACTTTCGAATGGTGGTTTTCAGTTTGCTTTAGTGACATGTCACTATAACCGAATATAGCCAAA
Source organism: Brachionus rubens (assembly GCA_022207745.1). Taxonomy (NCBI): domain Eukaryota; kingdom Metazoa; phylum Rotifera; class Eurotatoria; order Ploima; family Brachionidae; genus Brachionus; species Brachionus rubens. The sequence goes on along the minus strand of JAJVHD010000003.1, from coordinate 4,371,854 downwards.
AAATCATGTTTTTTAAGAAATTTAGTGTCAACTATAGTGACATGTCACTATATTCAAATTTTGTTTAGTGCTTGAAGGAAAAGAAAATCAACTGCTCTAGAATGTTTATACTAGAAAGTTTCTCCACTCTTTATAGTGCCTAATTATTTTTTTTATTCTTTTATATGTTTCGAGAGTGAACTCCTTAAGAATGAAATCGGCTTTTTAAAAAATTTGTATTTGTTAAAAATATTTTCTCATGTCAATCCTGTCGGCATAATCTAAATAAAGACGGAAAATGAATAAAACGTTATCAAAAAAAAAGAGAAAAATAAATATATCCGTCGTCTACAAACAACTCTCCCCAACCAGACCCTAAATAAAAATAAATTAAGTTGATCTGTAATATTTATTTTCGAACATGTTTCAAATTATTTTCGTGCCTATTTTTAGATTTAGAAGTAATTACAAGAAAAATTATGTTTAAAAAAACGAATTATTTGAATTTGATAAACAAAAAAAGTCCTAAGTACAATTTTTACAATAAAAAGATTGATTTGGTCCTAAACCTTTTGGCCAACAGTTCACACAAACCCAGTTGTCACAAATTTCACAAGAAATCCAACCATCTTGATCTTTACAAGTTTTATAAAATTGTCTACATTTAAAACAACGTTTCGAATCAAGCTTTTTCGCAAATTACGATTCGTTTTGAGAGATCGATGGTGCTGTTGATCTTGATGATGCTAGAGTATTAGTTATTTATGAAGAAAAAATTGAAATACCAGAATTTATTCAAATTAAAGAGGCTAAAATTAAAGTTATTGATAATTTTAAATAATTAGGCTTTACCATTGATAATAGATTAGAAAATTGAAAAGAATTCATATAAAGAAAATTTAATATTACCAATATCTTTACCAATGATTGTAAACATAAAAAAAATATTTTTAATTGTCTATTATAAATTTGATCTCGAAATTAAATAAATCAGTCATGGATTATACAAGTTCAAGGCTAATCAACAGGCAAGTGCCTTGGCTAAGTAAAAATTTTGCTCAAATTTCAATTTGCTCATTTTGCTCAAGAAATTTAAGTACGCAATTAAATGCATTGCAAAAATACAGAAGGCTATCCTTTTTTTTTAAATTGTGCAAATGAATCTTTTAACAGTGAAGTTAGTTCTGTGACCTGCAGTGCATATGAATTGCGTATTTAATATTTTTGAGCAAAATGAGCAAATTGAAATTTGAGCAAAATTTTTACTTTGCCAGTGCCCTTGTCTAGAATATAGACTGATTAACTCTCCATTTATTTAACAAAGATAAAATTTTTTTTGTGTACACCTAACCAAATGTGTTTTCACCACTTTTCGTTTTCGATTTCGGCAACATTGAATCACTTTTGTTTCTTAAGTCGTACTCGATTTTTCGAGACTCATTTTTGACTAATTGTTCTTTGAGCTGAATAGGTGAGTTCTCCATTTTAATGATCTTGTTTGAAAACGACAGCATTCTATCCAAAGCCCGATGTTGAAAAGCAAAAAGTCCATACTTTTCCAGTTCGTTATTTAAATCATTAAAGTCACTTGAATTTACTTTAATTTTTTAATAATTTATGTATACATAGAAAAAAACAGTTGGCGAGCATTTGGATGGCTTCTTTTGAAAAATAACAATTCAAAGTAAAAACATAATCAAAATAAGGTAAAATAAAAGTTTTAAAAAATTGAATTTTTACAGATGTACAAAGATAGAAAAGTCTTTTTATTGAAAATAGTTTCTTGTTTACCGACAAACATGTTTCCGAAACTAATTTCATGAAATTTAATCTATTATCAATGGTAAAGCATAATAATTTAAAATTATCAATAACTTTAATTTTAGCCTCTTTAATTTGAATAAATTTTGGTATTTCAATTTTTTCTTCGTAAATAGCAATAATAAAGTCTTTTCCCAATTTATATCAACATTATTAAAATAACACCAAGTATTTAATTCTTCAATAACCCCTCCTGTTTTGCTTATTAATGTGTCCAATTTATTTCCAGTCTTCGTAAGACTTGTATCATCAGCAAATAACTCTATATACGCTCGATAAGAGATTTTTCAAAAGAAGCTTTTGAGATCTCTCATCAAAGTAGTATGCCATTAAAACTAGAGAGTTGTTATCAAAACCATAATGAAATAATTTTAGGAGCAAAAGTAAAGGATCGATTAAATCAAATGCTTTCCTAAAATAAATGAAAAGCGATAACGCAATTAATTTAAGAACTGATATTGCCCTATAATTATTCATATCAGAATTATCACCCTTGTTTTTTTAAAGAGGAGTCACAACCGCAATCTTCCAATCTTCGGGAATTTTCTTCAGCTCCAAACAACTATTAAATAGTAGATGAAGAATTGGGATAAACAATTCAGGCATGGCATTAAAGATTTTCTTATGTCCTGGAGAGCTAGAAGTTGGCAAATCATTCAATGATTCCTCGACATCTTTAAGACTAAAGGATTCAAATGAAAAGCCTGCAGTTTTGATCTTATTTTCATTTTTAAGATCTTTGAATTTTTCAAAGATAAATTTAGCTGATTCGTCTTCAGTAGAAAACCAGGATGATTCAATATTCGTGAAGAAATTATTGAACGTCTCAATTTGATCAACAACAGAAGAAGCTTTGAAGTCACCACTGTGAATTACTTCAGTTATTTCAGGGCAATCATCAAAATTTTTATCGCTTCTCAGCTTAACCGATGACTTATAAAATTCCCAGAATTTTTTTGAATTCTCTAAGTCCTTCGGTGTCTTCTGTTTTTAAAATACTCCTTAACTTTTTGGAGATATAATTTTTTGAACTCTCTTCTAGCTTCTTTATAATCACTCTGACTCTGCTCATTCTTGCTCTCAGAGTAAATATGAAGACAATAGTCACGATATTTCTCCGCGGCTCTTAATTCATAATCAAACCAGGGACAATGATCTTTATGCCTAGGTTTTAAAGTCTTCTCTGGACAGCATTTCTCAATGGCCTCAATTACCCTGTCTTTTACATAATCTCATTTATCTTCTATATTAATTATGAAGTCTATAGAGGAAATCCATGCTTTAACCTTATCTAAATTTTTTTTTATGAATAAACTCTAGATGGAATGCTAATCATATTTTTCTTCTCAATCATTAATCAAATGAGGCTAAAAGAAATTTATGATCGCTAAATGGACAACCTATAATCTCGGAAACAGGGTTTAGATCATCTGGATGTATATCATGATCTATTCTACTTAATTTAACCCCAATGATAAATTAAGTAGAATTAACCCCACTTATAATTTTTTCTTGACCAAAACCATTACTCCCCCCCATCCCTCAGCTTATGTCTTCTAATTATAGTGTAGCTCGGGTGTGTAAAAATACTATGCGGAATGATATCTTCAAGCTTTGTCTCATTAATCGAGATCAAATCATAAAGACCCAAAGAAACCACATCAAACAAGTTACTCTTTTTAAGAAAAAGGGAGTTTACATATAAATGAAGTATTTTTAAGATCCCAGCATTTTTAGCTCCGAAATGTCTAAGATTTTTCAAAATTTGGAGTATTTATTATGTGAGAAAAGTACTCATCATCAAAATTAAAAACTTAAGGTAAAAGATCTGCTGTTAAAGGTGTTGGACCAATTTTCCACGAGTCGATTCGCTTCAAATCTCTACTCTAAAAGTTATCAATAAAAAACAAAGACAGATGATCAATTTCGCTATGGCAGCTAATACACATCAAGTTCAATTAAAGAGCGTCCCGGAAGTTTTGTTTTATTCTCATTCGTATATAATTTTTGAAATTGTCGAATTTCATAATAAGTCTTCCTCTAGATCATTATTCCAGAAAAAAATTATAAAATCTTTTTTTTTTTTCTTAAAATTGATTCAATCAAACCCAAAAAATTTAACATTTAACGATTAATTCCAATCATTGATTTTGTTTACTCCCTCATACTTGAACTCGCACACACTATACACCTCTCCCTTCGGTTCTTTGAGTCGCAGCGCCATATGTTGGAGGCTGAATCGCCTTGTTGAATTTGATAGAATCAAGAAAACAAGTGCGTTGCTTCGTAATCATTTATTCTAACTTTGTCATAAAGTACAACATTTCTAATATATTTTTAATTAAAGAAAAACTAATCTTTTACACAAAATATAACTATAATACGAATTCTTATTCATCACTAAGTCACCAATTAGAGTTTGTTTTAGAATAAAACAAATATAAATTATAACTAGGGTACAAAAGGTGTAGTGTTAGCTAAGAACTACAAGGAAGTACTTCTTGCCGCTATCAATGGATTGGAAACATTGGAACAGTCCGTACACTCAGCTATTTTTCTTGAAACAACCAATATAATATTTTTGAAATAATCCAATATTACTTTAAATTTTTCTGGTGTATAATCACTAATTAATTTGAATCCATAGACAACATATTTTTTTGGTATGAAAGCTAAACTTTTCAAATACCTGAACCACTTTCTAACATTTGACTCGTTGGCATAACTTCTAAATAAACTATTTAATTGAATATGACGCCAGAGTTTTTGAACTAAACAACAACCAACAATCCGAGTGCCGGGAAAACTTCTATCAATTGAGTTCAAAACACCTTTTTCAAAGTCGGTAGTTATTCTCAACGCTTGATTTTTTAATGAATTACACAACAACGAAAAAAACGAGTGTAAGTCTCTTCAGTCTTGTCGGGCAATAAAGCATAGACAAGTGGGATATTCTTCCCGAAAAAAAATAAACGCAGTTTCTAGACGCGTTATAACGCTACTAAATATGCGTTTAAACGTGTAAAATAACGCGTTTTTTGGCGTTTTGGTAAGTTTAACGAACGTAACTTTTTAACAGTATTAAACGCGAAAACACGCGTTCGAAAAAAACGAGTTTAAACGAATGAACACTCAGTGTCATGAACAAACCAGTTCTAAAATGAATTTATGGGTAATTAATTATTGTTATCCGTTGTTCAAAAGCAAGTTCAAGTATTGGAATAATATTAATAAAGAAAGAAGATTTTTATCAAGCGTTTCAAGAATTTAACCGAACGTCTTACAATGTAAACTCTCATTATTTCAATCAAGACTTTTTAAGTAAAAAGAATACCCAACTAATGGATGAGAAGCAAAGTTTTAAATTTCAAAAATTTTCAAAGCGAATTTTAAGTTAATCAAATTTTCAATTTTATTTAGGTGATAATAATCTCCTTTGATAAGCTAAGCTTTAAATTCGATACTCAGATAATTAAAAGAATTTAGATTTACGCCCAGAAATATTTTTATAATTTACATATCTCACTAGAAATGTAATTTTTTTCAAAGTAAAGGATCTTTTTCAAATAATTGTCTTAAAAACATGGAATCTAAATAAACAAAAATAAGGAAAAAGTATGAAAAATATTGAAATTTACTTTGGTTTAAGAAGATAGTCTAAATTATTGAAAAATTGAAATATAATTTTAAATTTTAATTTGTTTTGGAAAATAATGAAAATTTTTTAAAGTTGCAATCACTTAAATATTGAAATTTCAAGGCGGAGTCAAAAAAATATTTTTGTTATTTATTGTTTTTTCGCTTAACAAGAACTGTTTTAACTATTTATGACTGACATTACACTTGAATAAGGTAGAGCAATGCCCCACAGAGATCTTTTAGGTAATGTAAAAATTTAACTAAATTTTTTAATTTTATTTTTTAAAGTACAGCCGACAATTATAATTGTTGTGAGAAAAAAAATTATTTGATATTTCAATCAATTAATAAAAAAAGAAATTTTAAAAAAATTAAAGATGAGTTACCGCATTTAATAAATAAAATAAACTCGAAAAGAGACAAAAAAGAGAGTTTCTTTTTCTTTATCTTGATTCATTATTACTAATTTTCTTTCTTGATTCTATGAACTTATTTGAAATCTAGTCTGAAGTAAAGAATGTGGATGAAACTATTTTCTTAACGGTTAATTTTCGGGGATATTTTTTCTTTGGAAGATATCCAAATTTTTTTCTCGATCAAAAGTGAAATGTGTTTAAACGGGTTTTTCTAAATTCGTTTTTGAGCGTTTAATTACTTACTTGAAGAATGCCCAAAAACGCGTTTAAACAAAAGATGTATAGCCGTTTAAACGAGTTTACATTCAAAACGCGTTTAAACGAAAAATGTTATCCGTTTATTTTTTTTAGGGTTGCCCTTTACAAAACAATTCATTGTGTACAATTGATAGAAAAGATTAGGAGATACGGCAATTGTACCATCGCAATACCAATCGGCTGTTTCTAAGGTCTCCAAAATTTTAGCTGTACAAAATATTAAAATTCTATTAGGGTCATCTGCGCCAGTATCTTCCAATAGGAGCATCTCGCCGTCCTATGTCTTTAAAAGAGCTTCGGGTAAGACTAACTCAGCAGTATAAGAAGCAGTATTGCCCGCACTGTCAACTTTTTTGTTTTGAATGCGTTTGATTAATTGAGTTAGATTAGTCGCCCTGCAAATTTTTGAAGCCGATTCATTTGATAAATCCAATTGTGATTGTTTGATTATTGACCTGGGGTTCTGTCCAGTCTTTTGCGCCAAGTCTTTAATTTTTTCAAAAGCCAACAAACTTTCAAGTATTGCTGGATCGGAGACATGATTATGTTCGGTAATTGTAAGGACATGTTCATAAAAGCTAATTGTTGATAATCGACCCGGACACTTGTCTAAAGACCCATTCTTTTCACATTACCAATTAATTAAAGCTACTGGAATCCCTTCTTTTACTCGATCAATTGTTTAGAAATAACCAAGGTGGCTGAGTTTACCACGTTTTGTTGTGACAATTTTTCGTGTTCTTTCTCTTCATCTGTAATTACAAGTGATGGTTCATCGGAAAACATTATTTCAGGATCATACTCTTAACTCTTCATGCTTGACGATGACTGTTCTTTGTTAAAAGTTTGAGCAATAACAATCGGTAATGGATTACTTGATTGGCTATCAGTTGTACAAGTTGAACTCGTATTCACGGTTGATTGTAAAACCAAATCATTTGACTCAACTCTTGTAGTACTGTTTATCTTGCTAATTTTGATTTGTGGTACCGCCTTGCTTCTTAATCTAAGAGGCGAATCGAGATTCAAATCTGAAATTTCTATTCATCTAAATAATTTATTTTTTAAAAAAAATCAAAATTGTGTTTATACAAGTAAGTAAATAGAAATGAACAAAAAAAAACTAAATTTCATATTTTATAGAACTGAAGTGTTTTAGACAGTCTTTTTTGTTCCCTACAAAAACGAGTCGCACTCTCCACCAGTAACATCCGTCATCGACAAAATATTCGCATCCCTGGTTAAGGTTAATTTCCTCACAAACCGTCACAATTTACTTCTGTCATCATTTGGGATCAATAATCATTCCAGTTTTATGCAACCAGTCCAATCCGATTAAAATGCCATCTCTAATATCTTAAGGTATCTTGAGTATTTATATGTAATTATACATCTAACATAGGCTGATTTACCCGAAAACTCTAAACACAACGGATTTTTTATTCCGATAGGTTTTTTCCAATTTACCATTTGCTAGCGTAATTTCCGTATTGAGTTCATGAGATTCTAGTCTTAGTTTTTCAGCAAGAACTTTAAAAATCACACAAGTAGTTGAACCCGTATCAATGATGGCATTTACTTTACATTTAATTTTCAACCATTCCATCAATGGTTAACAGTCGATCGTACGAATTATTTGGTGAAATTCTGTTCACTGATGACTAACATACCATTTAGTATTTCGGTTCATTTCTGCAATCAGTGAACTCGAATCATTTTGATCATCATTCAGATATTGACTTTCTTTTTGCTCTTTGCAATCGTTAATTATTTCTTCCGATAAACGACTTTCATTATAGCTTCTTCCAATGATTTTGGAGCTTTCAACTTTAGATGATTTCTTGTCTTCGTTAGCAAACCATTAATAAAGATATGTTTTTTATATTCCGGCAACAAACTTGGGAGTTGGGAAGAAAGATTTAGTAACTTTGATAAGTATTCGTTAAACGATTTGTCTTATTTAATAGACATAAATTCGTCAATAGTTCTCCGATCCTTTTCCAACCTAACTTGGAAAGTAGTTTGCAGAGCTTTTTCCTCTAGGTTGTACCAAAAGAAATTTAACCATACTGATTGTTCAATTTTATAGTTCTTGAAACTGTTCTCTACTTAAAACAACCAGTTATTAATGTCTTGTTTAGAATCACCGTTAAAAATTGAAACGTTGCGACACGGAACATAGTTTGCATCTTTCTTGTTTGGACTCTCTGGATTGACTTTAACGTCACTCTTGGAGACGTTGCTTTTATACAAGTTCAGTGAAAGATCCATCAACTGTTTTTCAACCGGTTTACCATGATATGTAGATCATTTTTTCTTTTGACTTGGAATGCATCCAGTCCTGCCTGACATCGCAACCTTGAGCGAGTTTTAAAGAATATTGGTCTAATTGTTGCTGTTGAATTTGCTGTTTAATTTGCTGGGTTTGTTTGCTTTGATTCCACTGGGTTTCTTCGTTAATATCGAGGAATTTTCTTCTATCAGCTTCTATCTGATCCGGACCCATTAAAGCCACCTTTTTCTCACTTTATCAACTTTTTATCCACTTTTTTGAGCAACTTTCTTTGTGAATTGACCCCATGACGTCATATTGGATTGTCCATCATATCTAGACTATCTTCTTTACTTATTCTCCTTTTGAGTAAACGTTCGAACCTATCATCTTTCTGTTTTTCACCAGTTTCTCGCGAGAAAGTTAAATAAGGATTGTTATTCATAAACAATCATAATCGAGTAATTCGGTGGATACTACTAGATGCTACCAACTGTTACGGTCTTGGACTTCGTTGCGCATGTAAATTTTTTCTTTAACCAAAACGAAGAAAAGAGGTCTTATTTGATTCGTAAAACGCAGATATATTAAGTCTAAAGGTATCCGAGGACGGCACCAGACCAAAATTTTATGGTGTGATTAACAGGGGGTCATTAGATGTTTAATTTTTCTATTGCCATTGCTGATGTCATCTGACCAATGAAAACAAAATTTGTTGTGCTTCAGCACTGGTAATAGATAAATGACGCAAAATGACTTCAGCTGACGCTTAAATTGATTTTAAAAAAATTATGCCATCTGCAATATTTGACGTCAAATGAAGCACTCTAATTATCATTATAAAAAATCGCATGGACATGGGACATTAGATAAAATTTGCGAAAAATTTTTCTTCAAATGGAATCTTTCCCCCAGAAATCATGATTTCGGTAGCATAATGATTCAAAAAGATAATTTATGATTTTTAAGGTTAATGAATATTGATATAGATAACATTTGGATAACTTGAATTGAAACATTTTGTCTTAAAATGAATACTAAAATTTGGCTCCTAATAAATAAATTTGGCTTCATCAACTAGTCTACGTCTTATCTTAATTTTACGAAAAGAAAAATATCTGAAAAAAAATGAATGGTTGGGAAGAGTTTATTAAATCGGTAAGAAAATTTAATGAAGACGAGGCTCAATTATCACAATTTAACTAGTACCTCACATGCTAGTCAAGTCGATCGTTACAAAGAAGATTTGGCAAAATATGCTGAAACTAATTTTCGCGATCGAAGAGTAGGATCAATTAAAAATTAATTATTAATAAACAATTAAATAATTTGATTTATATTTAAGTTGCATGAGCTTATCAGGATGAACACTGATAAATTCAAAAAATACCTTGAGTCCTTAGGGAAGTATATCGATGAAGTAAAAAAAATGGATGTTAATCGAATTGAACATTTGAGACGTACATTGGCAAAAAGAAAGGCTTATTTAAAACAATTAGCTTTCGAAAATTTTAAAATACCTTACAGTAATTTTGATTTAATATTAGACGAACACGACGAAGATCAGATTTTAAGCCAAGTTAACCTTACACAGTTCGAGTCGGTCAATAACACAAACGATAGCAATTTCTCTTTTTTAGAGGCTGCAAGTGACACCAATGAACAAGATACCTTAATTGGGCAAGGTAAAATATCAGAATTCGATGACGAAGATAAGATTTTAAACCAGGTTAACATGGAACAATTCGATGGTAAAAGTTTTAAAAAGCAATCGAGCGCAAAGCCCAAATTATTTGAATCTGAGGCGACATCAAGTCTTCAGACGGTGAAAAAAAAAAGGCATTCTCAAAAGTCCACCATCAAAACAATGCTCAAAAAGGGGAAAAAATCTCTATTCTGATTATTTTTTTTATGTTACATTTTTTTTTTAATAAACAAAATGAATAAAAATTTTCAATAAAATTTGTTTAAAAAGTTAAATTAACTCTTTTAATTCATCTCCCCTCCCTAAAATTCAGGTTTTGCACTCAACGCCATGATTCATTACATGATTAATTACTTATATAAAATTGTAGGACATGAAATCGTTAGTGAATTTTAGTTGATCGAAAAAAGACCTGAGGAATTTAGTTGAACGAAATTTTTGAAAAGTAAAACAAGAAATTCAAAATAGTGATGCCACTCGAGGCATATCAGATCTTCATTTAACTTTATTTTTAAGCTTTTTTAAAAGGTTTTATCTTGACCACTCGCCACGATAACTTTTTCTAGATGTTCTAGAAGTGTTTATAGATGTATTTAAGTACAAACGATGTACGAAAAGCGCTAATTAATTGAATTCGATTCCAAAAAAATTGCCGTTTAACGGAATTTTTAATTTGTTTTGGCGGTTTTGGCGGTAAACCATAAAAACTTGATTTTAATTTGTAGAAACTCAAGTAATTTTTTAAAATGGAAATATTTGAAAAACGATTTAAATCATATCAAAAGAAATTGGAAAAGCTTACCGAAAAATATTGTTGCAATTACTGTTCGAAGTTATTAAATTGTCAAAATGTACGATGGAAATTTTTAGAAATGGCCCAAAAAAATGTATGGATTAAGAATACAAACTGTCAAAACGTAGCCATTCTGACAAAAAAAGATAAATTCTCGTTAGTAATTCGTGTAGCCAAAACTTTGATCAAAATAAATATGTTAACAAATTTACATATTTTTGCGAAATCCCGATTGAACTTAAACAGTTAAAAAATTACTACCAAATCAATCAGTTATCGCTTTGCTCACTTTTTTGTCGAATTTTTTAACCAACCAATTATGCTTATTGGCATTTTAATGGCAAAATTAATTTAAATCAAAAAAATAATGATCATCTAAAAGGGACTTTTGGGGTCATTTTTGATAGCGATTCTAGTATACAAAATGAACAAGACAATTTAAAAAATGACCGGACATTGGTAAAAAATGCACTTCAGTGGTTAAAAAAATTTAATCCGTTTTATCAGCGATATTTTGCAAATGCAGAAATATTAGACGGGTATCTGAGCAAAACAGGAAATTCACTTGAGAGAAGTGGATTCCCAGTTATAAATTTATCATAAGTAGAATTTAATAATACAAAAATAGAGCTTAATCTAAAAGACAATGAATCAGGTCTAATTATTAATCTTGATGAACGGAAATGTCATCAATATGTAAAAAAGATGGAAACAAATATTGGTTTCAATTTTGAAAAAAATGAAAGAATAAAGTTGCAAAAAAAAATGTCTCATCAACTGATCCAACAATTGAACCGAAATTATTTCCACATCTTTTTCCAGATGGTGAGGGATATTTTGATCCCAAACTTTCGAAAATAACGTTAGCTCAATACTTTCGTAACCGATTATTAAACTACGATTCAAGATGGAGGGACGATAAATACTATATATTTTATGCTTATGATCGTCTGATTAGAGAGAGAATCTTTGCTGTTAACAACATGATTAAAGCTCGGGCAACTTTATCGGAGGAGAAAAAAGTCGAAAATTTGTCAAATAATAATTATGAAGACTATTTCCAATATGGTAATTGTGTACCAAAATCAATAACTGGATCAAAATCATATTGGAAGTCTAAATTTTATGATCTGATAGCAATCATAAATTCAAAAGGTAATTAAAAGAGGGATACATTTTCGTAAAGATCGATTCTAAAAGTCACTTTTTTGTAGGATTACCTGATTTATTTGTAACTTTGACAGCGAATGATTCATGGCCCGAGTTAAAAAACATTTTAAAAACAAAGAAGAACAAGGCCTCGATTTTCAATCCAGTCGAAGCGTCTGAATTTTTTTTTCAAAGACTTCATTTAATTATGCATGAAATAAACAAAAAGGACGGTGAGTAAATATTTCATTGTTTGTCGTGTTATAAAATTTAACGTTTTTTTTAAACAAAAGGAATATTCGGTGAAGTTGAAAACTATTGGAGTAGAATAGAATGTCAAAATCGTGGTTCTTACATTTGCATATGGTTTTATGGACGAAAGATAAACGCAAAAATCTGATACGAGCTGATATCCCCACAGGAAATGATTAATACAGTAAAAGACTTCGAGAATCCGTAAAAAAATATCAGATACATAATTGTGTACCGCGAAGGTGTTTTAAAACACATAGTAGAATATTTAAAAGTTGTAAATATGGTTTTCCTTTTGATTTATGCGAGGAAGATCATGTATGTGACGATGGTAAAAAATTTCTTTATAAAAGAGAAAAGAATGTTAGAAGACAAGTTAGTTGTACCTTATAATCCTGATTTATTGCTGTTGTGGGATGGACATGTTAACGTTCAATACGTTACCAAACGAGGAATCGAACAGTATTTAGTCAAATATATTTCGAAAATGGAACCATCGTTTCAAGCGGTATCAAAAACAAAGGAGACTGGAACCCAAACTGAGGTAGAAAAATATTTTCAATGTAGAGTAGTTAGCACCGTAGAAGCATCGGCTCTTATTATGGGACATCATTTGGTGCAGTCAACAGTGAAAGTTCTATTTGTTAGTACTGTTTTGCCTGGAACGGAATACAAATTTTTGAAGACTAGGGAGGAATTAATGGAATTGGATGACGATGATAATGAAATATTTAAAGATTCATACTATGACCACTATCAAAATAGACCCGCTACACAAATTTTCGATGAAATGACTATATTTCAATATTTGCAACAATATGAAATTTTTTTAAACGAATCGAAACGAACAATCCCGAAATCTCGCCTCGAAGACAAGTTAATCGATAAAGTTGGTAACAAAGTTGTAAAACGAAAAAAAGAAATTATTGTAAGAACAACGTTTTATGACAAAAGTGACGGTGAAATATTTTATTATCAAAAACTTCTAAAATGCGTCGGATTTAGAAGTTATGAAAACTTAATAAGTGCCGACAACTTTAACAAAACTTACGCCGAAGAATATATGATAGTGATTTAAATCATAATCATGTAAAAACTCAAGTAGATTCATCTCAACAGTTAGACCTCAAATCAGCGTTCTTTCGAAATATACAAGAGAGATCAGAAATAAACCGGTTTCAGGAACCTTTAATTTTCGATGATATTGTCGAAGATGATGAACAAATGAATGAAATTGGAGGACAGTTTCAATTAGAACCTAGCACGCCAGATATTGAAATTGGGAGCCTTCTTAAGATTGACCAAGATTTACCAAGCACTGTACAAAATCTTAGAGAAAATTACCAAAAATTAACAAAATGTCAAAAAGAAGTGGCTGATTTTGTAGATCAAAACTGCGAACAAAATTTTTTAATTTTTATTTCTGGTCCAGCAGGCACCGGCAAATCCTTTACTTTAAAATATCTTTATGATATGCTGTGTTTAAATGGGTTCAAAGTTGCGAAACTAGCCACAACAGGTTTAGCAGCCAACTTAATTAATGGTGAAACTGTTCATGGTTTTTTGCAAATTGACGGCAATTATGACATTCGATTAGAAGTTGATAACCACAAATGGAATGACATTAAATCGTCCGACATTATTTTTGTAGATGAAGTTAGTATGTTAAATGATATTATGTTAGAACGAATGAATGAAATTCTCTCGACAGTGTCGGAATCAAAATCATTATTTGGTGGAAAAAGCGTAATTTTGATGGGTGACTTTTTTCAGTTACCAGCTGTATCAACTATGGCATTTCCAGTGGAGCAGCTCTATAGATCGAAATTATTTAAAAACAACTTCAAGCCCTTTATTTTAGAAACAAATATTAGACAGCAAGATGACCCTCGTTTTCAAGAATTTTTAAATAATGTTCGGATTGGGCAAGTTACAGATGATGATATTAAATTCATTAAAACCAGAATATGTGGAGAAGGGCATCCTCGCGATAATGAATGTACGAAATTATCTGACTCTGTAAACTTGGTTAGTCTTCATGTTCTGCGAAAAGAAAAAATCAGTGGTATCAATAATGTAAAAAAATCGACAAGCATACCGAGAATATTTCGATCAAATGATGTCGATTCAGTTGGTTGCCCGATCGCCGAATATTACACTAAGAGAATTGATTCAACCCCTGGCTCGCTTGAAAAAACTTTAGAACTTTATCCCAACAATCCTGTAATATTAAATAAAAACATTGATGTTAAAGGTGGAATCGTCAATGGATTGTCTGGAACATTTGTCAATGCAAGCGAAAAGGTCATGGTCATTAAAACAAGTAGTGGACGGTGTGTTCCTATTCCGAAAATGAGGCAGCGAATCAAATTGCATAAAAGTGGAAATTTTGTGTATAGAATTCAGTTTCCAGTAGTCGATGCAACTGCTTTAACAATCCACAAAGTTCAAGGAACAACGGTCGATAAATGTCATGTTTCAATAGACAATACCTTATTTGCTCCTGGACAGGCATATGTAGCTCTCTCAAGGGTTAAAAACTCAAAAAATCTACATTTAGAAAGATTTATAGAATCAGCCATCAAAGTCGAGGAAGAAGTTGTTAGATTAATGGAGTATATAAAGAACAATAGAACGATGAAAGGTTTTGAGTTCATAAAAACAACTAACGTTAATTCAACTGTGCATACTAATTCGCATGTAATTCTAAATGAGTCTGAAGAAATCGTTAATGAAGAAATCATTAAATTTACTTCTGATGAAAACGTTAAACTGCCTTCTGATGAAAACGCTAGACTTAAAACTTTTTTTAGTGATAATGGAATAAATTTTGGAGGTATGTTTTAAGTTTTGCTTCGAAAATCAATAATAAATTAATTTAAAATTTTTAAAGGGATAATAAATCATTTTATAAAAAGAAAAGAGCTATATGTAGAATGCTTCCAGGCCGAAAATTTTAATTCGAAAAGGAATCGAGACAATCTTAAAAAATATTTTCAAAATTATGGTGAATGTTTGAATGGTGTTCTTGAAAAAATGTGCTTAATTAAAAAAATCGTCTTTGATTCGAGTTTTAAAGTTGATAACGATGTAATGGCAAAAATTCATCCAGCATTTAAAAATGAATATATTGCAGTAAAGACTCGTGGTGATGGTAATTGCATTTATAACATTGTCTCTTTGGCGTTATTTGGAAAAATTGATAAAGCTACTTTTTTACGTTATCTAACACTATGTTTTCTCTATCAAAATGAGAGTTTCTATAAGCGCATAATTTCAAAAAATGTGTTAGCAAACAATAGAAATTTAACGAATCAACAGTTATAGAGTCGTTGTAATTTCGAATTTTCTAAAATACTCATAGATGCGAGACATAATGGTAATTGGGGCAATCAGTATCATCTTTCTGCAATTAGTTCAGTTTTACAAACAAATATTTATATATATTCTACAATGCGTGACAACGAAAATATAAATTGTCCTAAGCAGCTCCAAAACATTTTTAATAACAGAAATTCGAATCTTTGTCATAGCGTGATTTACTCACCGATCAGTAATAAATTAACTAATAATTTTATTTGTGGTTTTTATGATACTCATAATACGACTAATGTAAATAATGTTCGATATGGTCATTACACGGTCCTAATTCCTACAAGAACTGACAGTTTAGAGTTTAAGCCTATTTATAATTATATTAATGACAATGATTAATCAAAAAAAAGTTTTTTGTATGTTAAACAAGTTTATTTTTCTGATTGAACTATTATTAAATAAATATAATAAAAACATTTATTTTTTTTATTTTTAATATTTAATATTATTATTTAATTTAACGGTATTTGATTAATTTTAAATATTAGAACATCCTCAAGAATTGCCAATTTGTTTTTGAAAATAATTAATTGAAAATTTTCGCTCCAAAAAGAAGGAATATATATGTATGAAATTGACATCCAAAAATACTGAAATAAATTAAGCGGGTAAAACATCTAGGGGAGGGTTGATTAAAATTACGTTTTTTTCTAAACAAAAAATGTACTTAAATGAAGAGCAATTTTCCTTTCGAAAATTTCAAAATCTAAAATGGAAGAAGACTGGAACGTGTTTGTTCGCGAATATCATGATATATTCAATAAAATGCGTTTTTGCTTCCCAAACAGAAATTCAAATGAGTTAAAATACAAAAATTTGATAATTAGAATGAGAGCATTGGCATGCTTCGCGAAAGACCGTCTGAATATAAATCGATTTATGTTCAAGGATTTTTACAAGATCTACACTCATTTGGTAGAGGAAAATCTATGCAACGAGCTTGAGCATAATGAATTAAAAGTAATAACATATGAAAATTATATCAACATGATAGACGAAATCAATCAATACGACTAATTTCCCCACATGTCTATTTTAATTTTTTTTTTTCTTAAAAATTGAATTAATTGTTCCATAATAAAAACATTCTAAATGACATTTTAATTTTTAAAGTTAAATAAATTCAATGGCTAAAATTAATAACTCGTTTTTGTGGGGGGAGGATCACAAGGAGGGGGGACGAAGCCCCCCGCTCCTTGTTTTTTCTACATTTACTTTTTAAAACACGTTCCTTTTTTAATCTAAAATTAAAACGTGATAATTCTTAATATCTCTTTTTTAAAAAAAGGGGATTTGGAGAAACGCTAACTTAATTTTTTTTTCATTAATAGAAATTTTTAATCAAAAAATTAAAAATCGTGAAATGTCGAAGAAAAGAAATCAAAAAAGTATAAATTATCTGAATGAAAAAACCATGGTTCTTTCAGAATCTGTGAAAAAGTATCCTATAAAATTTAAAACTAAAGTGCCTGATGAACTAAAAATATTTTTCAATTTAAGTAAAATTAATGAAAAACCTAAAAAAACGAAAGATGGAGTAGTCTTGATAGCCTTCAAAAATTCGAGAGAATTTGAAAAATCAATAAATAATGAACCGAATCCGACAGAAAAAAAAGATATAAGGGGATATGAGGATTTTAAATTTTGTAACGGAATTTGAAACACTGAAAAACAAAGAAAAGGCACTACGTTAAAAAAACTGCATATCATTGACGATTAAACAAGAAAGATTTTGGAATGGCCAAATATGAACCGAAATCAGACTTGCTTACAAAACAAAATTCAATTTATGACCGCATACGTCATCATGTAATGTAATTAAATGTCATTTTTTTTATCGTTAAAAAAGTTCGAGTTTACTAAAATATTCGGCAAAGGTTGTTGATTCAGAGTTTTAACTTCTTTCTATAATCTTAAGAAAAAAAAATGGAAAAATTTCTAAAAAATTATGCGTTTGTTTATTTCAAGTAAAATTTCAAGCATAAAACGAGACTGAAACAATAAACTGTGGTCAATCTTTTTGTCGATGTGAAGTTTTAATGACTGTTTATAATTTTTTCGTATATACTACTTTTTTCACTACTACTTTTTTCACTATTCTAAAATGGTACTTTTTTCACTAACACCTTAAGTACAAAAATAAATTCAAAGACTTTAAAAGTGATCTTAATTACAGTGTAGAAGTCAATAAATGGTTTAGACATCTTTTTTGTTTGTCGGTTGTTCAGGTTAGCAGTATTTGTGATCAATTTTAATTGATTTTGCAGTCTCAGACAATTTTCCCAGAAGCAAAAAAGAATAAAAAGATGGAAGAATTTTTGCAATGTTTTTCGATAAATTCTTCAAAGGCGCTTTTAACTAGATCCAGAAAAGTAGCTAGATCCAAGAAAGCAGTTTGTTCGTAAAATATAGACAGGTATTAGAAGGTAAACCAGTTCATCCAAGAAAAAATTAGACGTTGGTAAAGATAGTGAACTTATAATTTTTAAGAAACTAATGAAAGAAAAAAGCATAACCATTGAAGTTTATATTAAGTATATCATGCCTTTATTTAGTTTTAGTAAAAAGCAAACTACTATAAATAATGAATGTGAACCCGAAAGTGAAGACCAAGAGGAAGATATAATCGATAGTTAAGACGAATAAGAGATATAATCGATAGTTTTTTATTTATTTTGATGACTTTACTAAATACTAAAGATCAACCCTTTCTGTTTAATAAAACTTAGTTTAGAAAAAAATTGTGATTTGTGAAAAATATTAACTTTTAATTGAAAGTTAAAAAGAATACTTTTTTCACTGAGTGAAAAATTTATACTTTTGGAAGACAAATTTTCACTCAGTGAAAAAAGCATTCGTGAAAAAAGTAGTATGACTCAATTTTTTTAGCTAAAAACAAAAAAAAGTCTCAACGAATTAAAAAAAAATCTTCTCTCTCTCTCTTTTTTTCCACCCTTCCAAAATTAACACTCTCCATGTTTTTCATTAAATTAATTCATAATGCCTACTGAATAATTAGATCAAATCATATCTCTATTTAAAATAAACGCATCGTGTGCACATCCCTTTGACTAAGAGTTAAAAATTAAGCCAATTTAATTCAAAACTCAAACTTAATCTATCTGATTTTTAAATTTTTGTCACAATTACCAAAATATACGACTCAAAAAAAAACAGAGAATGAATTTTTTCACAGAGATTTTACGGTTTTCAAACGGTTTCGGTATTTTTGATCTGAATTTTACACCTTTAAGAGATACAAATTCTTAAATGTCAAAACAGAGTAACTCGACTTCAGGTTGCAAAAAGCTGAGGTGTATGGCCAAAGTTTTTGTTTTTTAACCTCTCTGAAAAAATTCATTCTCTGACATTTTTTTGAGTCGTTTATGACGGTTATGGTGTCAAAACTAAAAATGCATCTAAATCTTTCGATGTTTCATAAAATTTTTTGTTTTTTGGACATTAGGGCTGCTTCATTTACTTTACTTTCCGTTACTTTACCAAGTAAAGTAATTCTTTTCCTTTACTTTCCTTTACTTTCTCAAAATGGACTCTAAATCGATTTTTTCGATACTGAAATGATTATTTCGCTGAAACAGAGCGTTTTAGAGAAAGTAAAGGAAGTAAAGGATTCCTTTACCCTTTACTAGTAAAGAAGTAAAGTATCGATATTTTTATTATCTCAATAAAATCAGTTTTTTCTAGTCTTTGAGCCAAGAGCATCTCAAAAATCGATAATTTACTTACCTTTACCTTAACTTTACCCGAGTAAAGTTTTTTTTTTGTTAAATTCTAAAATAAAATGATTTTAGACATATTCTCATGCCCATCCAGTTTTTAAATTTTTTTTGTGAAAACAATGAAATTAAAAAGATAATGAACGGTCATTTATTTATTATTTTAAAAGATATTACAAAACATAAAATGGCAGATTTATCTTTACAAAATTTAAATTTTAATCTTTTCAATTTTTTCTTTTTCTTCTAACAAAATCGAGTATCGTAAATTTTTGCAGACAACGAGCTTCGTTCTTTTCTCTGAATGTAATTTGCAACCTAAAAGCAGACTCATTCTGTCTGGACGAGCATGGGATGATTGAATATTCTCTAACTAGAGTCGTTAGTTTAGGCAGTAGTTCTTTATCATCATGACTTATCAATTAATAAAATGGAAATCTAGTTAATTTTTGGGCTTATCTACGTTCTTTGTTAAGCAACCTATAAGGCGGACTCTCTTAAAACAATATAGGTATGATTAAATTTTTATTTAATAGTGATATCATCATAATCAATAAACTTTAAACTAGGGTTGTTAATCGAAGATCGAAGATCGATTGAAAATCGCTTTTTTTTTATTCGATTAAAAAAATAAAAATCCAATTAAAAAATTTCGATTCGAAAAAAATTTAAAAAATCGATTTAAAAAAAAAACCGTAAACAAAAAATCGATTTAAAAATTTCGATTTTTTTCGAAAAAAACAATTCCAATTAAAAAAATTCGAATGTGGTAAATCGTTACATAAAAAAATGAGCTAATAAAATTCGATTTAAAAAAAAATTATAAACAATTAAAATTATTTTTGAAGAATTTTTAGGTTGTCTCGAATTAAAAGTAACATTTCTAAATTATCCGTATCAAGTCTATTTCTTAAATCAGTAGAAATTTGGCCAGCATGGCTAAAAAGACATTCACTCGGAACTGACGATGCTGTAATACAAAAAAAATACCTTACAACTTTACACAATTCAGAAAACAAGTGTTTATTGACCCGATAAAATTCTAAAGGATCTTCGTAATATTCATTAATTGAAAATTTTGAATAACTATCTATTTCTTGGTCTAAGTGAGTATATGTTTGACTTTTTGAATCCATCAGATTTTTTAGAAAGCCTGTGGTGTTATTTATTGTTTCTCTCTCAACATGTCTTGTTTCGGGAGTTGTACTTCCAAATGTTTCCAAATAAAATTTTTTAAGAAATTTTATGGCTGTCGCAATACACTTTTTTCTTTCTTCATTGTCTTTTACGAATTCGAAGCGTCTAAATCTAATATCTAAAAATGTTAACGCTAAAAACGTTTCATTAAGATGCCCGGTTAACACATGTTTAAAACGATATTCTATGGATTTTATTAATTTACACTTCAGGTGCTTTACTTCACTTGAATCCACGTTTAGACCATATAAAGCATCAATCAGGCCAACAACTGACGGATAAATTATTGAACAAGTTGAGTAATTGTAACAACTTAATTCAAGTGTGAGTTCCTTTAAAGGTTGTAGTATTTTTAATAATTCCTGAATAATGAAAAAATCTTGATCACTCGGGTATGAAAGTTTTAAAGAGCCATTTGTCGTTTCTTGTATTATCAGGTCTAAAGGTGTTTTATTTTTACGAATTGAGTTAATCATGTCGAAGGTGCTATTCCATCTCGTTGGAACATCTTGAACAAGTTTTGTTCGGTTCATGGTTGGATTTGAATTTTGTATTTTTTTCAATTCTTCAGTAAGCAAATAACTATGTCGAAACGAAGAAACCAATTTTTTGCATCTCTTTATTAGACCTTGAACTTTTAGATCATTCTCATCGGGTTCCTTTGAGTCCAGTATATCGTTAACACTCAAATTTAAACAATGACATGAACATGGGATAGCTTTAATAAATTCTAACATTTCAAAGGCATTTACCATGTTCGCAGCATTGTCTGAACAACCAAATTTCACATAGTCTATAATACCCCAGTCGGTCAAAATTTCTTTAAGGTTTATACTAATATTGAGTCCAGTGTGAGATCCGACTAAGCATTTTAAACTTAACGGAATACTGTTTAAATAAAATTCATCATCTACATAATGGACTGTAACACTTAAAAAGGCTTCATTGTTAACGTTGGTCCAACAATCAGAAGTTAAACAGAAATTTTTATCTTTTTCTGTACTAAGTCTAATTTTGATTTCATCTTTTGTCATAAAAAAATAAGATTTTAGATGCTTGTTTGTAAATGTTTGTCTACAAGGTATATTCGTTTTTAGACCGGCAATGTTTAACAGATTACGGAAATATTTATTGTCAACGATCGATAAGGATTGGTCAGTAGCTGCGACAAATTCTACCAAAGCTCGAAAAAAACGGTTATACATTTTACTTGTTGTTTGTCCCCTCTTAAATGAAACCATTTCCAGACCCATGATCGTTTATTATTAACTTCATAAAATTCTAATAAATTTTTATCAACAGATTCAACCTGTTGAATAGCAGGCGTAGAAGAATCCAGAGGAATTGGAGATTGTGAAGCATTCGAATCTGCGACATTTTGAATTGGACTAATAGTCTGGCGATCACTGCTTTGAGAATGAATTACATTTTGAGATGCCAAGTTTTGAGATAAAACAACATTTTGAGTCAATGGTACTCTGTTCTCTTTGTTCACGTCATTTATTTTACGTTTTTCTGAGCTTTTTGGTCGACCACTACCTTGTCCGCCCATGTTTTTTATTTTTTAGGAGTCAAAATTAGAATTGATGCAATCTTTTTTTTTTTTTTCTTTTTTTTTTTATTTCAATGCATATGCAGCAGTAAATTTAGTATTTAAAAAAAATTTTTTTTAATAATTTTTAATTTATCAAAGTTTTTTTTTATATTTCGAACTTTTAATTTTTATTCGATTAAAAAAAAATTATCTTCGATTAATTCAAAGAAAAAAAAATCGATTTTTTCAAAAAAGGTTTAATCGATATAATTTTTTTTATAATCGATTTTTTTTATTTTTTTCTTTAAAAAAAAAATGGATCGATTAACAACCCTACTTTAAACCTTCTTTTTTATAAATCTAAATCTAAAATTCTTCTAGAGTTTATTAATTTCTATTTTCCGTTTTTTACATAATTCGTTCAAAATTGTGCTGAATTATTTTAACATATTTAGTTTAACGAATTTCGTTCACTCAGAGCGAGTGATGTCGAATTTTAATTTTATCTTCATCATTTAAATTCATTTTTTAATGAACTTAAGAGTATCGAAATTTTCATTTTAAAAAATATTTTTTCCTAGATAAATTTAGGAGACAAAATTAAAATTCGACATCAATTGCTGAGCGTGTTGTTATTTTCAAACAATTGTGATTGATTACCATCAATTTTTTTTTCTTTAAACCTTATCTTTAAAGTTTTTGATTAACTATCGTAAGAAAATTAGTAGCTTCCAAATTGATGAAGAATCGTCTCTTGTTAAAGTAGCTGCAAAAAGATATAAGTCGGTTGTTCTCGGGTTAAAAAATCTGTTTTGACTTATAAATTTCTCTTTTTGCTCTTTTTCGCTCAACTATGTCAAATAGTGTAAACATTTACAGATGATTCTCTTTGGAAGTTATTTATATTTTTTCGACACAAGGCGAAAAATAGGATAAAAGGGATATGTTAAACGATATTAAAGGAATGCAGGTAAAGTTTGAATATTCAAAACATAAAATAAGTCCTTTACTTAGGTAAAGTTAAGGTAAAGGTAAGTAAATGATTGATTTTTGAGATGCTCTTGGCTCAAAGACAAAACTGATTTTATTGAGGTAAATAAAAATACTTTACTTCCTTACTAGTAAAGGGTAAAGGAATCCTTTACTTCCTTTACTTTCTCTAAAACGCTCTGTTTCAGCGAAATAATCATTCCAGTATCGAAAAAATCGATTTAGAGTCGATTTTGAGAAAGTAAAGGAAAGTAAAGGGTACCTTTACCGTTTACTAGTAAAGTAAAGTAAATGAAGCAGCCCTATTAGACATTTTTTTTTTAAAAATTCAAAAAATTAGAATGAGTTTTTTTTCAAGCCTCTTTACAGAGTTCGAATATTTAAAAAAAAAAGCCGAAATGGAAAGAGAATAATTTTTTCTACACAAGTGCGATTTTATGTTAAAATTAAAATTAAAATCATTTTTAAAAAGAGAGAAGCTCTGTTTTGGATCTCTCTTAGAGAAGTTAATCTTTTCGGAGAAAATTATAAGATTTTGAATAATCGCATCTGTTTTCCGGTTGTTTTAGGTAAATTCTTTTATTTAAAATCGATTCAATCTTCTGAAAAAATATTTAAAAAAAACTGAACGTACGTTGAGTGAAACGTTTTTTCTAATTGTGAGTGAATTTAGAGTCATTACAGGTCCAGCCAATGATGAAAATAGGTTCAATCGAAATCGGATTTTTTATTCAAATGTAAATAATTTGGGAATTTTGAAGGCGAGAAATTCAACAACGGAGTTCTCAAAAGGTATTTCTTAATCCGATTTTTTTTAAACAAAAATTTCATTCGACCAAAGGAAAAGGTACATAATTTTTTTTTTAGACACCCCCTACTTATTCATGTCCAAGGATAGTCAAAAATCATACGGTGAAAATATTTCATGATATTTAGTGTCTTTAAAACAATTGTAAAAGGATTTATTACACAGATAAACGATACATTTGTACACCTTGAACAGAAAAGAAAAATTTAATTTTTTCAAATTCTTAACTTTTCCTTGAATAGTAAAAAATAGGACTATTCGAATTATGAGTTATATTATTAAAACTAAACTAATTATACATGAAGTTTAATTTTTTCACCGATAAAAAAGTTACTTTGAATAGTAAGACTAAGTACCAGTCTAAGTGACTCGATTTTTTGGTGGTGATTTAAGTCCGAGTCAGAGTCGTTAAGGTCGAGATCTAATTAAAAAGCGTAATTAGAAAATTAAAGTCATTCTGAGTTATTTTTAAACGACAGCGACTCGACTCGAGTCTGAGTCTGAGTCTTTATTGAATCACATTCGACTCGAGTCAATTTTTCTGGTTACTATCTCTGGCGAGTACACTTCAAATTTTTTTTTGAAAAATAAAAAAAAAGTGCAAGTTGGTGCTTACATTACTTACAAAATAATTTTAATTGTTTTTTTTTTATTTTAATTATGAAAAACGTTCAGTACAATTGTACTAAACTTCTTGTTGCAAAGAAACAGGTTTTTTTGATTTGGACAGATTTTTTCACTTGAGTTGAAATTCCTTTTTATTGATTCTATGGATCAGCATTTTATCTCTATGTTTGACCACTGCAAATTATGAATTAAAGGTGGTTAATATAATTTAATTTTTTTTAATTTCAGAGTTTCAAGAACATTTGTTAGTCATCTACATCAAAATGGCAAATCTTTTATTGTTCGACTTTCAGACCCTCTTGTTCATCCACTTTTCATCAAGTTTATTCACGATTTCAAGCAAACAGAACTAAATATTGTTGATATTGAACCGATTTGGAAAATGAAATAAAGATCAATCAGGGCCTCCTAAAGAAACAACACCCCTCTTTTAAATAAAAAGAACAAACGGGAATGTAATCCGTATTTTGCGAGACATCTATCTTTTTTTTTTAAATTTCTACTAAACGAGTGGTAATACATTTTTGTAGACAAATTTCTAAGGGATGATATTTTGAAATGAATTTTTTTCCGACAAAACAGCCCAAGACATTTTGAATTTTTGTCAGAAACACTCTAAAACACCTTGGATTTTCTGATAGAGGATTTAAAACTCTATATTCCTATGGGGTTTTTGGAGGCTTTGAATTAACAAAAATAAAGGTTTTCAGTGTCGAAAAATTCGAAAATGGGCTTATTTTTTTTCTAGGATTTAGTATTTGAGGGATGTTAGGTAATAGTCGAACCTTTTCATCTGAATTTATAAGTTCTGACTTTGTTTTTGTGTTCTCCGTGTATGAAAACCCAGAAATACATTAATATTTTTCATCCCAAAAAAAATCGAATACCTGATGTAGAGGGGTGCTGACCCTTGGAAGGGGTGTCTTTAGAAAACAACAAGTTTCTCACTAAAAGGAGCATACAAACTCAACTTATGATATAGATTCTAAAAAAGCATAAAATTCTACACAAGCTTATGTATTTTTTAGAATAAAGAAATGTTTATTTTTATCTCTTTAAAGAATAAAAAACAGAAAAAAGCCCAATTTCTCTTTTTTTTTTTTAAAAATCTTGCAACATGATAGCAACAATAGAATCATGTTTACCGATTGGCTTTTAAAGTTTACAATCCTAACCAAAATCAAAGCCTTATTTTATTTTGGTACTGTAAACATTATCATGCATTCAATGTATAAAAGACAATCAAAGTACAAGATTAATAAAAGTTGAGTTTAAGAAGTATGAATCGGTTTTTCTTTCCAATTATAATAATTAAATTTAATTTCTAAAAATCAAAACCAAATCATTACATTAAATTCCTTCTTTATAATGGATAAAGAATTTACAAAACTCTTCAACGATTTCAAGAGGATCGTACCTAGACAAAACTTGACTCAAGTAAAATATAATATTATTATTTTGAGAAAAATTTTTTTAAAAGAACCCTTTAGTCCAGAAGTGAAAAATTCTTGGACGCTTTATCTGAGCTTTCACACATTTCGTCTCTTACTGAACTCAAAAATGCTGTTGCAAATCAACAAAGGCATCTTTCTGCTTTTGGTATTATTAAAAAAAGAAATATATATTTCTAGTATGTGGAGATCGAATTGATAAATTTTCGATCGGACTCCTTGAAAAATACTCAAATATCGACCTCAATGAATTTACACCAATCGACATATTTGGTGATGGTAACTGTTTTTTCAGAAGTGTAAGTAAAGCTCTGTATGGTTGTGAGGAAGCTCACGTCGAGATTCGATATAGAACAGTTTGTGATTTGATCTTAAGAATGGATGAATTTCTTAAAAACTTGGAAATGAATTTCTTCAGAACTTTATTTTTCATCAATTCTCGAGAGTTTTTAATAGCTGAGTCGACTTTTTATGATATTTATATGTATGAGGTTAGAGAATGCTCAAAGATTAAATCATGGTGTGGACTCATTCATGTTTTTGGATGTGCACAGGCGCTTAAAATCGACATCTAACAAATTCATCCTAAATTAGACCTAAAAACAACCGATTTTATGAATAGAACAATAGAGAATATTACCCAAGAAAGTCATGGTAGATAATTGGAATTTTAAAAAATTTAAATTATTACTAATAGTTTTCCATTTTCAGGACATGTAATAATATTTTGGAGTCACTCTCATGATGATGATGTTAGATATACTGGATGGGCACCCAATCATTTTGTATGTTTACTTCCAACTAGCAAAGATTCTATACAAAAGAGTAAAAATTATTTTTTTCCCTTACGGCTACCTGAACTTCCTCATTTTTTTTAGAATTAAAGCGTGAAGCATTATCAAATTTAGAAGACTCATTTTCATCACTAAAAATATCCGTAAAAAATTTAAGTACACTTTTACATTTTTTTACATGCGTCTTTTCATGTTTAACTAACGCTTATTTGTCTTATTCAGGCCAACAAAGTTTACCGATGATGAACTTGACGATTTGCAAGCAGATCCTGGTCAAATGAATTTTGATGATTTATCGAATAACGAGATCGAACAATATAAACACAAAACATCTTCAAATGAAAAACATCAATCGGCCGAAAGTGAATACAGTCTTACACATTCAGACACATCTTACAAAAGTGAAACAAATGATAGTAAAGATAATTTAAACGATGATAACATTGAAAAAGCTATGCACACTTCGAAACTAAAAAATTCAAAGGATGACAATCTGAACCTCGAGGAAGAGTTTACAAAGATAGAACACTCTTTTATTGATTTCAAAAATGAACGGTTTCAAAAATTAAGTAATATTTTTTGTAATCAAAACTCAAAATTCTAGCTGTGATGTTTTTTTCTGTAATTTAAGACTTAGAGAAATTTTTTATTGATGAAGCGATACCTTTCGCCTTTAGAGAAAAAAATTTTGATGAAATTCCTAAATCAGTTACAGATGATTGTTCATTTTTGATCGACTTAAACCAATTTCGTTATCATGATGCACTTGCTGATGACAATGTTGGTTATAATTCATACGGAAATAAAACGTTGTATTATGAGATAAAGGTCGATGAAAATGAAGAAATTACAAAATCTTTGATTTCCAAAAAAAGTAGAAAAAAAATTAAATCGACTGAGTTTTTTTACAAAGTGTATAGAGTAAGCTATAAAGCAAAATCGAACATAAATTTTAAACGTAAAACAATCCGAATCACAAGTTTGAATGATCCAGATCTGTTTGATAAACTTGTTGTGGGATATGTATGGGATAAAAATATAAGAGAAGAAGACAAAGTAATAGATCTAAAGCCACATGGTAATTCATCAAAAACAAACCAGCCCTATGTAAGATTAGAAAAGTCGACAAGGGAACAGTTAAAGGTTGATTCTTTAAAAGAAGAAAGTCCTTCATTGAAGTATGAACGTGCCTTAAAGAATAAAACCGATGGTTCGCTCTCTGTAATTCTACGTTCAATCCAGCATTATTATAATGAAAAATCGAGACTATTGAAAGAAAAAAGTAGGAATGTCCGAACTGGTGACGAATATGCTGTTGCACTCATAAACCGTCTTAAGAGTTAGTACATTTTAATTGTTGGGAATATATTCTTTTAAATACGTTTTTAAACACGTTTTTTTAATAGGCGACTTTGTTCGAAGCATAAATTTTGGTAACGAACGTCTTGAGTTCATTTTATTTTCAAAGCAACAATATGATGACTTAATAAGATTTTGCACATCGCACTTAAATTTCAGCATTGTTAATATCGACACGATTTTCCAGCTTGGAAAATTTTACGTTACATATTTAACTTACAGAAATCTTTCTGTATTAAACAAAGAGACCAATCAACATCCTGCTTTTTTTGGCCCGTTTATGATCCATTTGCACAAAGATAAACAAGCATTTTTGACATTTGCATTTGAGTTGAAAAAATTTGACTTAATTAATAAAAACGGTTTGGGAAATATTCAGTGCATAGTCACGGATGATGACGTTGGTCTTCATTCGTCCTTCATTAGGGTTTTTCCAAGAAGTCAATTTATGCTGTTCGCTAATCATTTACGCAAAGATTTTACGCAAAGATTTTATTCAAAGAATGGTTAAATACAACGTCAATGAGAAATCCAAAGATTCGATAACTGAAATGATATTTCGAAATCAAAGAGGGAGGGAAGAAGGTTGATCGGGTCCAAGAATAGAGACGAATACGACGAACGTCTGACAATCATGCAAAATGAGCTCAAAAAATATCCACCAATTTCTGGAAAATTAAATCTTTCTGAATGGTTCGCTGAAAATATGGTGGAAAAAATATACGATAGGTATGTTAATTTAAGATTGACCCATAAAACAAAAGCAAACGATTATTATTCGACAAACGACATAGAAGGTTATTTATCTCAAAGCTGAGTATTTAATTTAACTTTTATTCTTGAATTTTTTTATAAGGCCTGAACTTTTCTCTTAAAGAATTATCGAGTCATAAAAAGATGAATCTCTCAGAAGCATTTGATTTTTTTGAAACAGTAACAGATCTCCAAAATGATTTGTGTACTTTGGCTATGAGAAAAAGTGGTAAACACAAAGTGGCAAGATTCTTTAGAAGACATGAATATGCCCTCCAAGTTTGGAGGAATTTATCACTTGAAGAAAAGAAAAAAAAATTCAAGAGTTTTATGAGGAGTAAATTAACAAAATCGAAATCGGGCGCTAATCTAACAACAGCATACAGAACTCAACAAAGTTTTTCTCGTTCAAAAGCATTAAAAATTAATAAAAATTAAAGACTATTGACTGTTTTGCCTTTTTTTCCAAATAAATATAAGCCTTTGATATAGAGACTAGAGAAATAGGACTTTTTTCTGTTTTTTATTCCTTAAAGAGATAAAAATAAACATTTCTTTATTCTAAAAAATACATAAGCTTGTGTAGAATTTTATGCTTTTTTAGAATCTATATCATAAGTTGAGTTTGTATGCTCCTTTTAGTGAGAAACTTGTTGTTTTCTAAATACACCCCTTCCAAGGGTCAGCACCCCTTTACATCAGGTAATCGATTTTTTTTGGGATGAAAAATATTGATGTATTTCTGGGTTTTCATACACCGAGAACACAAAAACAATTCAGAACTTATAAATTCAGATGAAAAGGTTCGACTATTACCTAACATCCCTCAAATACTAAATCCTAGAAAAAAACTAAGCCCATTTTCGAATTTGTCGACCCTGAAAACCTTTAATTTTGGGGTTTTTAATTAGTAAATTACTTGTTCTAAGGAAAAAAAGCAGGGTGTCTTGATTTTTTCAACCTAAATCTTTCTTTTCAAAAATTTTGATATTTAGACTAATCCAAAGCCTCCAAAAACCCCATAGGAATATAGAGTTTTAAATCCTCTATCAGAAAATCCAAGGTGTTTTATGGTGTTTCTGACAAAAATTCAAAATGTCTTGGGGTGTTTTTGTCGAAAAAAAAAAAGATAGATGTCTCGCAAAATACGGGAATAAATTTATTTTTTCAAGGACGTGGATTAAGATCAAAAACGACAAAATCATTTGGAATTTTGTCACAAAATTCGTTAGCCTCATGCATGAAAACACTTAAAAAGATAGGAGTTCATGAACGTTCCCTTCTCCAACGTTCCCAACTTTTCCCAAAGTTGCTTTATAACTTCTACAAGTTGATAAATTAAATAAAAAATTTCATTTAAGTCAATTGTTTAAACAAAATGTAAAAACGATCATGCCATACCAAAAAATGAGGATATTGGAAAATTTTTTTACGCTCCCAAAGGATGTGAAAAGAACTTTTCCTAAAATTGTTGAATTGGCAAGTTCTGAAAATATTAAAGTTTCGACTGTTACAATTAAAAAACTTTTTAAAAACTTTTCGACTGTAACAATTCAAGAGCTTTTAAATATATCTTTGATATCTTTTATTAAAGAGAGCTGTTTAAATCTTTTCAAAGCTCAACCTCAATCTCCAGTAAATTTTAGTCTCTCAGTCATCAGTATTTTTTGATTCAATATTTATTTTTGTTTCAAAGGATAATAATGTTATCGAAACTATTTGGCTTACTTAAAGTATGACTTGTGTACTTATGAAAAACCAGAGAATAAAGAACAGCTTGTCAAAGCTGCAATCAAATTTTGGAATGAAAAAGTTTCTATAGAAACCTGTAATCGTTTGATTGATAAAATAAGCCAAAAAGTCATTCCAAAAATCATTTACTTAAAAGGAAAGGCAAGTGGTTATTAGGAAGTATGTCCATACCTCTCAGAATATTCAAAGTAATCGTTGAAGACCGAAATTTGTTTTTTTAAACAAAATTTAGAAATATATTTTCTTTGTCTCTTTCAAACACTAATCAAAAAATAACAATATTTCCGATTTTATCTGACTTTTTTAAGCACCCTAAACACTGAGTCATGCATCTATTGAACACTTTTTGATTTTTAAAATTAAAAATTTAAGGAGACAATGCTTCAGGCTTTAGAGAGACGTTTGAATTAGCCATTTTTTCGAAAATTAAAGCAATTTTTTTTAAATAACAGGTTTAAAAAGGAGTAAAAGTTTAAAGAATCAATGAATTGGAATAATTTATTTAAATAATAATAATAATAATAAATAATAAAGAAAAAGCTATGATGTGGAAAAAAAACATAAAATGAGGTTTTACTTTCACTGTGATAGCTTGTTTAAATCTATTAAGTCAATTTTGTTTTTAAATTCATTAACAGTAGTTGAGTTCACAATTTTTTTCGTCAATCTATTCCAAACGCTTGATATTCTATTTGTGAAAAAGTTATATCTTTGATCGCAATTTTTGACCAGTTGTCTCTCTATAACATATTCATGACTACTTGAGGTTTGACGGAAACAATTGCTTTCTCCATTTTTGGACATCAAGGGTTTGAAACATTTTATCTTGTCGTAACCTTTTACAATCTTAAACATTTGTATTAAATCACCTCTTAGTCTTCTCGTTTCAAGTGTTGTTAAGTTCATGGCTTTAAGTCTATCACTGTACTCAAATCTTCTAACTTCAAGGGGTAGTTTAGTGGCCCTCCTTTGGACTGATTCTAGCACAGCAATGTCTTTTTTTAGATATGGATTCAAAACCTGTACACCATATTCCAAATGAGGTCTAACAAGGGCTTTGTAAAGTCTGCTTACAGATTCAGTGTTTTGGAATTTAAATGTTCTCTTGACCATTCCTAAAACCTTGTTCGCTCTACCTGCACACGCATTTACTTGGTCAGACCATTTCAAATCATTTGAAACAATAATACCAAGGTCTCTCTCTAAAGTTGTTTCTAGGAGTGGTTGATTGCTGATTTCATAGTTGAATTTCGGGTTCTTGTCTCCAAGGTGCATCACTTTACACTTATCGGTATTCAGCGCAACCAGCCAAACTTTAGTCCAGTCTATTATTCTTTGAAGATCTCTTTTGAGGGATGAGCAACAATCTACATTTTCGATCAAATTACAAATCTTCGTATCATCTGCAAACATTTCGATTACATTTTCAATAAGATCCGCAAGATCGTTAATATATAGAATGAATAAAATCGGACCAAGTACTGAACCTTGCGGTACACCACTTAGCACTTCTATCCATTCTGACATAAATTCACCAAGGATTACTCTTTGCTTCCTGTCTTTAAGAACGCATTGATCCATCCTTTTGATAAGAAGGCCAAAACCATATCTGTCGACTTTGTGGTTTAAACGGTTGTGCGGAATGGTATCAAAAGCTTTGGCATAATCAAGGTAAATTATGTCTAACGCCAACTTTTCAAATTTATTAATCTTTTCAAATTTTAATTGATCGAAACGGAATTTAAAAAAAATACAAAAAAAAAAGAAAAACGAAAACAAAAATACAAATATTAACAAACATACAATTTTAACAAAGGTTTTTTATAACATTTAATTTAACCAAAATCAAAAATTTAATAGAAAACATTTAAAAAATCATTTAGCATTGAGACAAAATATCTTTTTATTCGTAGCATTCACCATATGAAGATTTTTCGGACACAAAACTAAGGATTGAAAAATTAAAATGAGCTTATTACAAAATTGCAATCCTGTAATCTAATTGGATTAAATTGATGTTTGAACTTTATTGAGAGAAAAAATGGGTGGGTTCTAATATTTTCTGTATGAAATAAATGCAACATTACTTCAACGTTTAAAGACTTTCCGTTTAACTTCGAGGAAAATTCACTCCGTTTGAAAAGACGAATCATTAAGTTTGTCGCAAAATGTGGTTTGGATCTGTATTTCAAATACAACGTTGGTATTTCAGCATGCGTTAACGGAACTACTTCTTCATCTTCTTCTTCAGATTCGTTGGAATCACTTGAATCACTTGAATCACTACTCTTACTTGAATCACTTGAATTTGAAGAACTTGATGATGAATCATCATCGGGGTCGTTGTTTGGTTTTTCATTCGGATTTTTTTTGTCGCTTAAAATCTTTTTCAATTCAGCAAAGCAATCTTTAATTGATCCTGCAATTTTTCCAACACCATTCATAAATTGAGAAGTAGATTCTTGATAAAATTGTTTCGTCTCTTTTACAGTCGTGTCCAAATTACGAAGTCTATCGTCTTACGCGTCTTTAAATGTATAATAATATTTTTCGACCACCAAATCTTCACTCGATTTGAGTTTTTTTGATTTCGGACTGTCACTTGACTCACTTTTTGTATTTAGCTTTGGAAGCTCATCTCCACTAGAAACTTCATCTCTGTCTTATATAACAACCACCTTTTCGTCAGATTCGAAAACTCTTTTAAAGTTGTTTCTTTTTATTTTATCTACTATTTCAAATGACTTTGAGCTTTGGTCACTACTATTTGTACTTAAACTCGAAACTTTAGAAGAGCGAGTAATTGAACCAGATCAAGATCCAAAAAAAGAAACAGAGAATAATTCAAAATTCCCTCATCTGAGTGATTTTTGTTAATATTTACGGTCTATACTGTACAAAAAGTAAAACAAAAACGAATAACTTTGACTTAACATTTTGTTCAGATTTTAGTCTAGTTTCAGAATCTATATTAAAATTCGGGGTATTTGCTATTTTGAAGTACGAGATTTGATTTAACTTGAATTATGCACATTTTCCGCTTTTTTACTATGATAAACTCCCTCATTATTTTTTTCCGCAACATTAATAAATATACGCTTACAGAAAATAAGCCAATTTTACATGATAAATGATCAAATAGCTGAGATTTCGGTAAGAAATGGCGACTTACTTATTTTTGTTCTATAAAATAAGGGGAGCGGGTCAAAAAAAAATTTTTTTCGAAAAAAATAACAATAAACTTTTTGAGGTTTTTTGGAACGCAAATTCCGAATCGAAATAGCAAAGTTTATATAGTGTTGACGTTTTGAATTCTCAGATCCTCAAAACAACATAATTTTTTTTTTTTGGTAAATGGTTGAATTTGTTCATAATTTTGATCAATTCAAAAGATTATTTAACAAAAAAAGTTTCGAGGAAGCCAATAAGAAATAATCCTTCGTTTGTAGCAGTTTCTTATAAGACAGAGGCAGATCCAATTTTAGGTGATAAGAAAATGGTCGATATTATAACGGTTGTCATCGGTCATCTCCGGGTCCTACTAAAACGATGACCCCCAATTTTCGTGAAATTTTTGACCCCCTAAAAAAACGGAAAATAAATGCTATTTTCAAAATCTAAACATACCAGCCTATACAAAACTTCAAGAGCTTTCTAGATATCATGTTGGTTTTTGAATAAAATTAATTTTTACCCCTTAAATTTCAATTTTTCGATTTTTTGGAACTTTGACCCCCTGATGACCCCCAAATTTTAGCGATTGACCCCCGACTGACCCCCGACTTTTTGATAGCAGAGACTCTGAGCTGTCTAAAAAAATAGGTCTCGACCTCCCAGCTCTTTTAGTTTTCGAGATATTTTGTTTTGAAAAAAAAGTGTCTTCAAAGGGGCCAAATTTCTAAAAGCCATGGTGAACAGAATATTCAAAATCTGACTTCATAGACATGTTTCCCATGCTGAGAAACATAGAATTAGTAAAAAAAACGGGAGTCTATAAGGTTGAAAATTTTGCCAGAGTGGGGGTCTTTGTTAGCTAGTCCTCTAAAAGGCTGACTTAACTAAATTGTTAGTTTCAATCACTAAATTTATTCTAATCAAATCATATGATATATATTCTTGTAGAGAATTTTCAGCTCTACAAGCTTAAGAATAAAATAAAATATGGTGTTCTATCATTGAGTATTAAAATTCAAAAAATAACCTAATTATTCCGAATTATAAGAAATTTTGTTAACATAATTTTAAAACATTTTTTGACAAGTATAACTTTAGAATTTTTTTAGACTAATGAAAGATTATGAAAAGATTAATTCTTAACTCATTTACACTTATCCTAATTAATTAATTAAAGTTAAAAAAAAATTGTTTCAGTAATTAGGTTATTTTTTGAATTTTAATACTCAATGATAGAACACCATATTTTATTTTATTCTTAAGCTTGTAGAGCTGAAAATTCTCTACAAGAATATATATCATATGATTTGATTAGAATAAATTTAGTGATTGAAACTAACAATTTAGTTAAGTCAGCCTTTTAGAGGACTAGCTAACAAGGACCCCCACTCTGGCAAAATTTTCAACCTTATAGACTCCCGTTTTTTTTACTAATTCTATGTTTCTCAGCATGGGAAACATGTCTATGAAGTCAGATTTTGAATATTCTGTTCACCATGGCTTTTAGAAATTTGGCCCCTTTGAAGACACTTTTTTTTCAAAACAAAATATCTCGAAAACTAAAAGAGCTGGGAGGTCGAGACCTATTTTTTTAGACAGCTCAGAGTCTCTGCTATCAAAAAGTCGGGGGTCAGTCGGGGGTCAATCGCTAAAATTTGGGGGTCATCAGGGGGTCAAAGTTCCAAAAAATCGAAAAATTGAAATTTAAGGGGTAAAAATTAATTTTATTCAAAAACCAACATGATATCTAGAAAGCTCTTGAAGTTTTGTATAGGCTGGTATGTTTAGATTTTGAAAATAGCATTTATTTTCCGTTTTTTTAGGGGGTCAAAAATTTCACGAAAATTGGGGGTCATCGTTTTAGTAGGACCCGTCATCTCCAGGGTAAAAAAAAAATATTTTTTTTAAAAAAAAATTTAAAAATTTTATTTTTAGAATACACTGTGACGATGAAGTTTCGGGAAACGATTTTATCTTTTCAACCTGCCAAGAATATCATTTCTGCTTGTTTGAAATGAAATATTATTCAAGTTTTTTTTCGTTGCTAAAATCGTTCGTTGTCGAATCATTTAAATTTCACTATGGATACTTGCTGCTTAATGAAGATAAAATGACTCCAAAAGAAAAATAAAACATATCTATGATTATTTTACTCCAGTGATTCTTTGAAACAAATTTAAATTCAAAAAAAAATTGTTTAAACCAAAAAATTTTTTCTTATTTTAATAGCATTGCCAGAAATTTGAAACTTAACTTGAGTGGAGATATGACATGAAGCTAGAAGGAATATTTTGTAATCAAGCTACATCAAGATTTATAGAAAATCTCATTTTCAGATGTCTAATATGTTTTGCTCTGCGGGCACATTCGTATTTCAAACCTATAGCTTTCAACTTTATATATAAATTAAGCCGAAAGGTTTTGGTTTTTCGGTTTTGTTTGACAACAGAAAAAAGTGTCTTTCTAGAGTTTTGAGGGTCGAAGATATGAGTTATCATGTCATAAATGATTTTCCTTAGATAGTGTTGACGTTTAGCTCCGCTTAAACATGAGATACTGAATTATTGTCTTCAGTTTGGTTCGGTGATCAGTATAAGGCTCTTTTTGATTCAAAGTTAAAGTAATCAGAAAATGATTGGACAGGTAAAATTAGCTATGGTTCTCAAGTTTACTTATCATTTGAAAATTTATGGATACACAAACCTCTAAAATTTTTATGAAAAAATAGAGAGTCGATCTCTTTAAGCTTCAAAATTACCTTCCTTTATAAAAATCTTGGCTTGTTTGAGTTAACCAAGAGTTCTTAAAAACTCCTTTGGACAATTCAGTGTAAGAATTGTAACCATTGGGCAAAAAAAGTGCACAATTATGCAACAATTTTTTACTCAAAAAATCGCAATTTTCTGTCGTCTCCGATCATAAACATACCATTCCATAGCAAAAATTCGATACCAAACTTAACAATTGTTTACAGATGTTAATTTTGAGTTTTAATCAAATGAGCTATACCCTAAACACTTGCTTTTGCTTTTTTTGGAAAACTTGACGAGTTTATAATTAAGAACTAATACAAAAAATTCAACGTTCCAGTAAAATAAAAAACTTTTCATCACTTTTCGACATTTTTTAAGGCTTATTCTTGAATATAAACAAATTAAGTTGTTACAAAATAAAGTATTTCTAATTAATTAAAGAAAAAGAATGAAGGAAAAATTATTGGAATTCCAATCTCAGATAGATAAAAAAGAAACCAATTTATTTTATTTATTAAAATTCAACCTGAGATTACATAACCTTATTTTAGTCGAGATCTATACAAGAAATTTAAGGAAACTTCAAAAGATATTGTAGATCCTTATGAGACACACTTTCAATTAGATTGTCAAGATAACGTGAGAGAACTTGAAGCACATGTGGAAATGCACAAGATCAAAACACTTTAAACATTGAGTTGAAGAAAAAATCATCGAAAATCTAATAAAAAAAATAACAAAAAGTTAGTTTTAAATAGAAATTTACTTTTAACCTAAATTAAAACCTAAATATTAAGAAAAATCTACAAATTTTTTTCTAAAAGTGAGAACAAGTTAAAAGAACGTGAAGAAGAATTAATCTGCTTAAAAGAATTCTTTCAAAATTCCAGATAACGAATCTTTGGAAAATATATTATTTAAACTCAATTGAACCATCATGTCCATTTAAAGTTTGTGGTGGTAAAGAAAACGTTGATCCGAAGAAGTCAAAACATTTAAAGTATAGATATATTCAAAACTCAGAATTTAAAAAAATATTAACAATTTTTCAAGAGGGGCTAATTATCCATTCAATCCTTACAATATTGAACGAACAGATCGATCGAATGAGTTAAAGTGCGATAGAATAAACAAATTGGAAGAATCAATTGAATTATACAAAGAACTAGTCACTGATTTGTTAAGATTTTAAAAGAATTTATGAGATTTATAATTTTAAAATAAAAATACGATGACGATTCGGGTATTGAGTATTTGGAAACTGTACAGAAAAGTAAAAGAGCTGTTGAAAAAAAGAAAAAAACGGTTAGATTCGAAGAGTTAAAATTTATAATTCTTAAACATTTTCTGAATACTTAGTATTTTTTATTTCTAGATTTCAAAAAACATTTCTGCTAAGAGAAAGGTAGATCAAAATGAAGACCTAATAGTTGGTGTTTACAAAAGTCGTGGATCAGTGAACAACAGATATATATTAAAGGATCGTTAAAAGGGTCTTATTATGAACGAGAATCCAAGGGTAAAGAACATGTAACGAAGAGAGCTCAGTATTGTGTTTATTTTTACAAGAAAAATGAAATTAATAAATAACGATTTTAATTTTATGCGCTTTGATTTCTAAAAACTTTTTTTTTAGATATTTTTTAATTTTAACAATGTGATTCACTGATTTTTAAAATTTATGGATTTTAAGTTTTTCGAAATGAGAGCTGCCGATTTTTTAAAAAGTATTCAATGATCCAACTTTTATGTTTTACTGCCTACAAAGCTTTCTAAATATTTTATTCTGTTTTTGTTTTTCTTTAAAATTTACTCGGAAACCAAAGTTATTTCTTGGGGATGATTGATTTAATCATGCTCACAAAGTGATTTTTGAGATTCAAAACGACACAGTTTAAAGCTCAACTTTTCCTATCTTGAGGAAAGTTTTGTAAACTTTTCAATAAGAATGATCTAACACTGATCTGCAATACTTTTAAAGAAACAAGTTTCTTATCGAAAATGTTATTTACTGGACTTTCCGATTGATAAGAAAGTTCTAACTTTTGAGCTTTAAAAAAGATACGATTTGGGTTTTCAAAATTTTAAGACTTAAATAAAATTTTTCTTTTTTTTTGTATTTTTTAAATATTGAAATATTAATGATATTATATTAAAATATAATGATGCCTGTGATGAAATTACAATTGACGACATAGGCATGACTGCTATGGACCAAAGTGCTAATTTTTTTCACATTTTTTCATTTTTTTTGGTACAAAAAATAAAATTAAAAGCCCAGTCATATCTATTTTATTTTATTTTTAACCCGATTTAAGCCGATTCTTTTTAAAGTTTGAACCCCGGGCTAATAAGTAATTAATTTATTATTAAACAGTGCTAACAAACTTTTCGTTTATTTAGTATCCTACCATTTTTTATAGAGAAGCCCATTGAGTGTTTGCAAGGTTTTCCGGGACTTAAAATAATTATTTCTGTTGATATTTTTATTATAAATTTCTTTTGCAAAATTAACTTAACATATAGCTTTTATTTTTTCAATAATCGAAAAATACATCTTCCTTAATTTGAATTGTCGGTTTAATTTTTGATCTTGTGATACACATCGTGTATGACAAAATCAAAATTTTAGGAATTTTGATACTATCTTCCTTTTTAGTATTATTCCAATTATATTTTTGTAAATTGTTTTTTGTACTAATAATTCACAAAGCCTATTTTGATCAAATAAAAAGTTATTTCACCGGAAGCAAAGATTGCTGCATTGAATAACTAAGTCTGCAAAATCTCTGCAAAGTCAAAATAAGATTGCACGCCATTAAAAGTATTGTTTTTCAAATGCGCAATTTATTTGCACAGATTTTGCAGTCTTAGTTATTCGATGTAGATTTGATTCAAGTGAAACAACTTTTTATTTGATCAAAATCACCCTATGCACAGCTTTTATAACGTTTATAAAAATTGAGAATAAGAAAATTAACAAAAAATTTTAACATGCCTGCTGTAAAGCTAAGTTGCGGTCAGCTAAAGATAAGCTGTTTTTGTCTAGTTCTAAAGATTCAAGATAGACTCTATAAGGTGTATTGTCTTCATATATCTTTTTGTCAGACTCTCCGTCATCATCATGGTATTGAATATCATCAGGTAAAGGTAAATAATCAAGTCTATCTAAATCAAGGTTGTTGTGGTGTTTGAACATTTCTTTTAATATATCCTCAGGAGCGATCAAATTTGTTGTTATGACCCCACATGAATTAATCGAGATAGCT
Organism: Brachionus rubens; assembly: GCA_022207745.1. Classification (NCBI taxonomy): domain Eukaryota; kingdom Metazoa; phylum Rotifera; class Eurotatoria; order Ploima; family Brachionidae; genus Brachionus; species Brachionus rubens. The sequence continues at coordinate 4,331,997 of JAJVHD010000003.1, read as the reverse complement.
TCTCAAATAAGTCCTCTCACACTCATACCTCCTTTGAATTTATGCTTAGCCAGGGTGATTCAATTCGATATGTACTGGGGAAAAATGTACGAATCCAGAATTTAACTGATAAAAGCGTTCTGATTATAAGCGAATCGACTGTATACTGATTAGCTTACGGTAATCTCTTCAAAACCTGATGCTACTATCCCTTTTTTTGACAATAACTTTTTGAAGGCTGTACCAGTCCATCGGCAAGCATTTTATCAATTTGTTCTTTGATCTACTTGTGTTCTTTAGACCCAGAATGATATGGGACTTGATTGATGAGCTGATGTTTACCTGTGTCAATGGAATGGAAAACTTTAAAGAGCCTAATTCTTCTTATTTTGCAACTCTATTTCCTTTAGGTAGGGATACTGAGCAATTTTATAAGTCTGTCAGGGCCATGCCTATGATTTAACCTTGGTCAAGTTACCCTTTAGCTGCGAACACCTGCAAATACCTTTCTGATAAAAAAAACTCCCAGTTCGAGACAAAACCTTTGTCGGAGTCATGATTTCTTTTTACATCCAACACTATCTCACAGAATGGTGGTGTTGTGGATCGGTTTCCACAAAAATCTTCTATAAGTGATATTTTGCTTTTTCATATGTGTTCATCGGGATCACTTCCATCAAATGCAAGTCTAGCACAAGAAGTAAGGCGAACTTTTTAAATTTCGGAGCCGCTGTTGATCATCTTGAAAAGTTTTTGTTTCAAAATCCTCAATCCATGTCTCCAAATCATTGATATTTTCAATAAAGAGATCGAAAGACTCTAGTGGTCCTCGTTCAGAGATTGTGATCAGAGTATACAATCGTGGGTTCAAATCCCACTGATGCAACTAATTTGTTTGCGGGCTTTAAGACGTCTCGGTGTCAAAATAAGAAAATAATTATTTGTAGTTAAAGAGACATTATTAGTAAAAAGTAAGTTTGAAGAGTTACAGAATAAAGACCAAAATAAAAATCATGAATAAAGAAATATAAATAAATCGTTAAATTAATATTTGCGCCAAATAAAATATTGAGCCAATTTGTTCAGCAATCAGATCATTTGCACATCCGCCAACAGGTTCTTTACTTTACCATTTAAGAACTTATTACTTGAACCCTTAAATGAAAGAAAAAATAAAAAAAATGTTTTTTATAATTTATGCAGAATCTAGTTATGGCTTACACATAAAAAATGTGGGGAAACGGTTGTTTCATAGCATGTAATGTTTCATAGCAAATATATTTTTCATAGCAGACCGAAAAAATTTCAAAGCATATTCGGAAATTTTCATAGCATATTTTTCTTTCATACCTGATCTATTATTTTAAGATATTTTTCGACCAAGCTATTTCAATTACGATATGATTACGATTTGATTAAATCTAAGAAAAAAATGCATCTAAAAGATCTGTATTTTAAGAAAAAGTCAACTTAAATAAACTAAAGAATGTTTAGAAAAAAGGAAATCTTACTGAAGGCTTCGATTTTAGTGCTGAAAAAGTGATTTATTGTCTTTTTCTTTATTATGCTATGAAAAAAAAATATGCTATGAAAAAATATGCTATGAAATTTTATCGTAATGTTATGAAATATTTTTCGCCTGCTACGAAAAAAAAGATGCTATGAAAAAATAAATGCTATGAAACGTTACAGACTCAATATGTGAGTATTAGATTAGATGTAATTTGAATGAAAATCAAACCTTTTTTACCGTTTAGACCAAAAAAAAAGGGTCGAAGTGTCTATGGTAGCTTTTGAGCTATCAGAAAAAATCTTCAGATCGATTGCAGCTTTTTCAAAAAGACAAAATTAAAAAAATATTTTAATTTCTAAAACAATACCACTAGTAAATCTAACTTGTTAATATCCAGCTATTATCTTATAAAATTGGATCAGATCACCTCTAATTCTTCTTACTTCCAAGGTCGATAAAAAAATCCAATCTTTCCTCATCACCTAGATATTTTAACTCTTTGACCAGTTTTGTCTGAATGATCTTTTAGTCATAAATAACATCAGATTTGCTTTGTTACAACAAAGTTAACATGATTCACCCATTTCAGATCATTTGAAAATATAACACCCAAATCTTTCTCACTACAGCTCGTTAACAGCTTTTGTCTATTACCATCACCGCTTATTATTAGGTAATTAGTAACTTTGCATTTCTTGTCGTTTAACGGAATCTCCAATTCGTTAGAACATAACAGAACCTAATTTAAGTCGGTTTAAACAATCGTTTTTTTTTTTAATAAAATTTCTCATGGTGGTCTTGAAGGGTAGGTCTAAGATTCGATCATAGTTCAAAAAAAATTTTTGATTTTTAATTTTTTTAATACCTCCTGTCTAACATAAAATATTCATACTGGATTTTATTTTTAGTTTTAAACCAAAATATAATTGATAAAAAAATTTCTATTTTACTATTATCTATTAAAAGAAATTAATCTTATATTTGTTGCGACTAAACAAGACTTTTATCTTTATTGCATTTTAATTTATCTAAAGAAAATTATTTTTAGATTTAAATTATTTAACTTTTTTTATTTTTTCAGACCATAAATAGGCATTTAGAAGTTTTGATTCGATTCATAATTCTATTCAAAGATTAAAATTAAAAACGTTTTATAAAAATGCTTGTTCTTACGAAAATATAAAAATGTTACAATGTTAAACAAATTTTGTTAACCAAAAAAATTATTATATCTGGTGAAAAAATGACTTTATATAATTTACCAATCTTTTTCTATCATTTCTATTGTATTAATACAACTGCGAAATTAATTATTATAAATTTTGAACCATACAAAAGCATAGATTTTTAATTTTTCTATATGATTGATTTGTTAGATTTAAATGTAAAAACTTTTGAAAAAAATAATTTCCTCATTAAACAAAATTTTTTTAACTCTGCAACACTTTTATATTTTCGTAAGAAAAAAAAGAAATTTTTGAAAAATGTTTTTAAGCAAGTTAAAATTTTTTGTCAATTTTCTTTTTTCTATTTTTTGACTTTGGTGGAATCATTATATAAAGTGTGCTTTTACATATTTTAATGAAAGAAAGGTGCAGCATAATGCAGCAAAATTTGCTGCATCTACTGGAGAGGTCTGCAAAAATTCTGCAAATAAAATTGCGCATTTAAAAAATAAATCTTTTTTAATTGAGTGCAATTTTCAGAGTATTGCAAAAAATGCACATTTATGCAGAATTACACGAATTACAATTTTATTTGCAGAATTTTTGAAGACCTCTCCAGTAGATGCAGCAAAATTTGCTGCATTATGCTGCACCTTTCTTTCATTAAAATATTTAAAAGCACACTTTTTATAATGATTCCACCAAAGTCAAAAAATAGAAAAAAGAAAATTGACAAAAAATTTTAACTTGCTATGTTTTTAATTTGAATTTTTGAATTGAATTATGAATCGTATCAAAATTCTAAATGCCAATAAATGGGTAAAATTTATTGATTTATTTTTTCACTAAAGATGAAACTGAAAAATGTATATTTTGATTAGATGGTGAAAAGAGGATGAATCAAACGAAGCGAGCTCCACTGTCTAAAGAAAAGCTGCAAAAGTTATGGAAAGTAATTTTTTTTTAATTGATTAAGTATCAAAAACTTTTTATTTTTTTTATATATTTTAATACAGTACTTTCCGGTTATAAGAAACTCCAATTTGCATGAAAAATAATTTATTATATCCGAAGATTTCTTATAAACAAATTAAAGTTTTCCTGCATAATTTTTACTCACATTATCTTAAGTTAGCAAGTGAGGTGATAATTGATAAAGAAACCGAAGGAATAATCCATTTAGAGAAAGCAGGCGAATATTTATTATATCTATGATATTTGTCCAGTAAAAAACATTTTTACAATGATGTAAACACTTTTTTTCTAGAAACAAAAGTAAAGCGAAACAAGACTTTAAAAAATGTCGTGTATACGTAAGGGCTGAAAGATAAATTAACATTTTTTAATCCTTTTTTGATAATATAACTGCTTATCGCTAAAAAATACATGGAAGGGGTCGGAAATGTTTTTGTTCTGGCGAAAACGTTTATTATATCCGAAAATTTCTTAAAACCGTGTTTCTTATAACCGGAAAGTACTGTACATTAATAGAATGTGTTAGAACCAAATGGGCCGATAAAGATTTTGATATAAAATACTTCGCGAAGCTGAGAAAATCCTTCAACAACAAAGGTAGAAGAATTATTTACAATAAAAATAAAATGAATCACAATAGAGTTTTTTATTTATCTTCTTTATTAAAAAATAAATAAATAATATTAAAACCAACCCTTTTTTCATTTCTTTGAATGTATTCCAATTTTTACTGAGAAAAATTTACATTTAAGCCAAAAAATTAGACGCTTAAGTGCGTCTTTACGAATCCATCTCGGAAATTTTAAAATTTTAAAATGTAGCGACGCGTAAAAACGCGTCCATCTGACAACAATCAGAATCTTTGAAAAAAAACATTTAAAACTTGTCCTGATGCGTCTAGTGGGATCAGATTTGGTCAAAAGTCAAAGTCCTAAAGTCAAAGTCAAGTTATGACTTGACTTAAAAACTTAAATTATGATCAAGTCAACTATTGACTTGACTTTAAAAATTAAATTATGATCAAGTCAACTTTTGACTTGACTTTAAAAATAAAATTTTGGTAAAGTCAAGTTTTGACTTGAAAAAATCAATAATTTTAAAGTCAATCCAATTTTTTAATGTTTATTTTCAAGTTTTTTCTAAAAATTTTGTCTTGAAAATAAAATAAAAATTGAATTATAGACAAAAAAGTCTCATTTTATAGTTTCTAGTTGTTATTATTACATATAAGAAGCCAAAAAAAAATTCAAAGTCAGACTTTGACTTGGGCATAAAAATAATTCAAAGTCAAAGTCAGACTTTGACTTGAACTTAAAAATAATTCAAAGTCAAAGTCAGACTTTGACTTGAACTTAAAAATAATTCAAAGTCAAAGTCAGACTTTGACTTGAACTTAAAAATAATTCAAAGTCAAAGTCAGACTTTGACTTGAGCAGAAAAAAAAGGAAAGTCAAAGTCTGGAATTGACTTTGACTTTTGAGACTTTTGACTTGAAACTTTGACTTTTGACCAACTCTGAGTGGGATAAGTAAAAACTGTAATTAAAATCGAAATCAAAAACGTTTGAACGCGTCCTTTGTTGTTTTTCAGAACGGGTCAAGACGCATTTTGACATAGTGTGCTACTCTTTGAATTTTAATAAAACACGTTTAAACGCGTCTAAATGTTTATAAAGCGCGTTTAAACATCGCGTCAAAACGCGTCATGATGGACACATCGGACAACTCGTCAAAATGAGTCAAAACGCGTCCCTTAAGTCCCGGGTTGGCACTTGCCTGTTAAGAATTTTGTAAATAAAAAATTAAAAATAAAAAGGGTTTGTTGACTTTCATCAGTTATTAGAGAGGACCGTATTACGAAACCAAGCTTTAGTATGTAAATTTTTTCAATTTTTTTTACACTGTACATAATTTAGTGGTAGACAAGAATACTCTTTTTATAAAGAAAAAAAAATATTTTCTCGATTTAAAAATAAAGTCACACTTCAAAACAGCAAAACAAATTGATAAAATTTAAATTTTTTTACCAAGTTTTACAAATTAATAATTCAAAAGATGTACGGTAAAAAAAAACTTAAACATACCAAATAGGGTTTATAAATTTTACTAAAAACAAAAATTTATTTTATAACAAAAATGTTAAAAAATTTAATTTTTTTCTTTCTAACAATTCAAATAAGTTTATGTTCACCCGTTAGACGATCTCCTATCGTTTTGGACAACTTGGACATCAAGATTGAGAATGAAGATGATGTTTTTCCAGAAGTCTTCTCTGTTCAAATTGAGGAATTTGGATTGAATTTGACTGCTAGATTCAAAAAAGAGTCCAATTATGTCCCACCATCAGTGAGTGCTTTAAATAATGGAAATAACGAACGCATAAATATGGAACAGAATCATCAGACCTATCGTGAGGTTAATGGTAAAGGCTTTGCCACACTCATACTAAACAAGGACGGAGCCAAAAAGTTTCGCATGGTAAAACTAACTCAGTATTGACATTAAAAAAGTTATTTTGACTGTTTTGTTTAAGCATGGAAGAATATTTACGAATGGTTCAAACCATTTTGATTTGATATCTAGAAAAGGTACTCATGTGTTGCATAAAAGACGGTTTAAGAGACAAGCCGAAGAAGAGCTAGAAGAAGAAGAAGGATTTGTGGACATGTCTGAAGATTATGCACCTCTCCCTGCAGGTATGAATTTAATTCAATAAATTTTAGTCAAATTTATAAAATTTAAATTTAGATAATGTTGTCCGAATTGTTCCGGAAAAGTAAAACTTTTAAGATTTTTATTTAGTCTCGATAAGTTTAACTTTAATTTTAAATTTCTAGTGAAAGATTCAAAATTGGTCAACGTGCTTTCAACGGGGCACCAATTGTAATGGACGTAGAGACAGTAGTTGTTGTTGATCCTTCAGTTTACCAACATCATAAACAATTTTTAAACTCAAACAACGATATTGAAATATTTGAACACATTCGCGAATATTATGCACATGTTATGAATGGCGTAAATGATAAATATCAACTTTCTTTGGCGGATGACCCTGATCTGAAAATAAATATCAAACTTGTTCATGTTCAAATAATAACTGTAAAATAATATTTTTTATTTTTTTGATCCTTTGTTTCATAAAAATTCATCTTAGAACACAATTGATGCTCCTTGGACAAATGTGTCGATTGTTGGAGAAGCTGGAAATACAACTTACGAAGGAAAAGAAGTTATATTGGCTACGAAAGCGATTGAAGAATTTGCTAATTACTTTAAAAATCTCAGTGTAGGAGTCCCGTTTGATCACGCAATCGCAGTTTTCAAGTAACAAAAAAAAACAATTTAAAGTGCCCCAGATTATAAAGTCTAGTCCAATGAATAAGCAAAATTTATACAAAAAAAAATTTTATTTGGTCGGCAATCTGATACGCTGATTTCAAATCTTAAGGAATTTTTTCTTTCTCAGTTACGGTTTATTATTTTTGAGACAATATTTTTGTTTTAAAATTATTAAAATCGCAGGTCTTGGAAATTTCACTAAACTGATATTATATTCGTAATCAGGGTACATGAAAACCTCCTATTTTGAAAAGTAACTGAAAAGAAAAAAATTATGACCAGTGAAGGTAAATTTAAAGTAGCCTTTAGTAGGATTGGTTTGGGAAAATGTCTCTTTTATAGGTATTTTATTTTACTGAAGATCTTTTCCATATATCACCTGAACGCTTACAAAATTATGAACATAGTATAATTATTATTGTTGCAAAAAAAGTATGATGGTTGTATGAATCAAGAATAAAAGATGGGAAAATGGTATATTTTTAGAGTTTTTTTTAACAACTCTTTAAGAAATATTTCAAAATCCGAAACCAATATTAGAAGTCGGATATCTCAATGTCCTCTACAAAGGTTCTTGGTGAGGTCCCTTTTTATAACTTTTGTACGACCCCACCCAAGAAAATTTACTTTACGCTCATGTTTTGAGGTTTTTGGACAGTTTTTATAAAATTTTAGCAATTTTATCGAAATCTACGAGTCAGATGACCTAGAAATTGATGTCACTTTGAAGAATTATTGACTTTTTTCCTTTTTGGAATTTCAGTGCAATATGAAAGTCAAAAAGTTACAAAAAAATTAATTTATAAGATATCAATAGCAGGGTATGCTAAAATTTTACAGAAACTTATCAAAAACCACAAAAAATTTCATAGCGTCAAAAGTATATGTTGTTTGGTACGATCGCACGATAGATTCATATAGAACACTCGCCAAGAGCCTACAAATTTATAGATTTGCATTCAAAATCACACTAGAAATTTAAGTCTAAATCTGATCCAATTGAACATTTTTAATTATTCTCTAAGGATTTTAACTATTTCTTAGTTACTGTTTTTTTTACTTTCAATAAAATATGGTGAAAACCATCATGACCAAACAGCTCAATTTAAAAAAAAGTCTAAGTATGGTTCAATAAAGGTGAAACGTAACTCGTCAATTGACCTTTTATCGACAACTTCTACTACTCCTTCTTCTAAGCATTCGTTTATCTAAATGATTATTTGTGTTTCTCAAAAATCTAAGCTAAACTTTATATAGGAGTTATTTTATAGAGGAGGGGACAAGGAACATTTTTGAAACTAAAATTGGCTTTGTTTGACGTTTTTTTGAGAGTTGTTACATTTTTACTAAAAAATACATGATTTTTTGAAAAAAAAAATAAAACAAGAAGGTAAAACAAGATTTTGTCGATTGAATTTAATCGTTAAAATAGAATAATATTTTGATAATCCCTATGTGAAGATCGAAAATATAACTCAAAACATGGAAGTTATTTTTAATTTTTTTAGTGTCGACACATGTCGACGGAAAAGTCGAAGACTGTCGAGTCGACAGTAAAAAATACGTTGTCGTGTAGTGTCGACATAAAAAAAATGTATCGATTGATATCGACACAAAAAAAAATTAAAAGAATCAACACAAAATTGGTGTCGACACATTATTTAAGTCGAGATGGCTATCAAGCAATCAAATCCAAACTCAGTTCTAAAGCAAAAAAAGCATTACTCAATGTTGTCTTCACTCTAAATTAAGTTTATGTCGATTTTTTTAATTTTTTTGTGTCGACATCAATCGATAAATTTTTTTTATGTCGACACGACTCGACAGTGCTCGACTTTTGTGTCGACAGTATATTCTTATTACGTTGACATGTGTCGACACTTAAAAAAAAGATGTCATGTCGAGTCGACAAAAAAAAATGTGTCGACGCTTAGTCGGTTGTGTCGATTCTCAACACTACCCTAGACCACCTGAGAAATTACTTTATATATTTTATTATTTATCTTTTTTTTAAAGACTTATGTCGACTCACTTACTACAGGGAGAACCTATCCTAGAGTAAGTGAGTTAGTTCATTTACTGCACTTCTACTTAACTTTTGGCGGCAAGCGTAGCCGTACCGAAGCGTACAAAACCCTTCCTGTAGCGTAACAAGGAATCTCCGTACCGAAGCGTATCCCCTCCGAAGCATAGCGTTCCGTGCTTAACATACCAAAGTGTACTCTTTTCACCGTACCGTACTCAACAAAAAAATTTATTAAAGTACGGCACTTTTCGCCGTCTTGTTGCTTAGCTTCGCTTTGGTACGGCTACACTACGGTTCGCTGTCCACCAAAAGTTCGGTAGAAATGCAGTATTCTCATTTAATCTTCTAAAAATCGAGGTGTAAGGCTATACTCGAAACGCATCCCCAGACACTGTAGGTACAACTACGCAAGTTTATACTCGACCCGAGTCGTGCATAGTGTGTTAAGAGATGATTGCACTCTCTCCTATATAGCTTCACACGGGATCGAACCGTAGACGTTTTGAATAAGAGTCGAACACGCTATCCACGACACCACATCACCACTACCTTTATAATTTAACCTGACTGAAGTATGCTGAGAGGGAAATGTTACATGAATAAGAGAAAATTAAATGAGCAAGGGTTATAAAAAAAGAAAATAATTTCTAGAAGAAAAGAAATGTACTTTAAATTGATTTTTCTAGACTGTTAAATTACAAAGAATACGTGAGAGATAAAGATCAATAGTGATTGTGTTTATACAGTGTTGTGATAGAAAGTTACAGATTTGTAAGTTTTACATGTGGTAAATTTAGTCAGTCGAATGATCTATAAAGATTAAATTAAATTTATCTGAGATTGAAGAAATATGAAAAAATGATCGTTTTTAAATTTACTTAATTTAATTCTAAATTTTATTCTAACTCGGATAACTAGATAACTAGAAAATTGAATAGAAAAAAAAATGTTTCTGTGACTGAATCAGATGCGTCTGCGATGAGCACATCGCTTATTAACAGAAGTTAGCTTCGTAAAGAACTGGTTGCTATTTCGGAGCTCACACTACACTTCTTGTTTCCTAGTTATAATTAATATTTATTTAGCTCTCAATAAAGTCTAATTGGTAGTTTGTTATGAATTTGAATTTATATTTTATAAAAATAGTAATATTTTGTGGAAAAGATAATAGTTTTGGCATGTTAATTTGTATTCACTAAAATTTCTGATTTCATCACCAATTTTTCTTAACATGTCTAATTTTGAAATCGATGTTCTAAAACTTCTTATTCGATTTTAAAATTCTAATCAATCATAAAATTTCTACTTTTAGTCACAATCTTTTAAAAAAAGCTTCTCGATTTTAGGGCTCACCAAAATATGCTAAAATAAGCTTCGCCGAAACTGCGTCTATTGTTAGGAAAGAATATTTTTTATGAATGATCCAATATTATGCGAACAAGTAAATAATTAGAGGTCACTGGCTTTCTATTACAGTCAAACCTCGTTAATCCGTATGAAAATAGCCCCATCAAATCGTCATACGGATTAAAATATACGATTTAAGGAGGTATTATTATCTATTGTAAGGAATTACATTTAGCCTGGGATTTCTATACGAACTAAAGAGATATACGGATAAAAGTAGAATTTGTCAAAACATTACCATAAACTCGAAGAGACAACTGTGTGGTTAAAAAACGAAAATTAGGTTTTCCCTAATTTAGAATAATAGAATAAAATCGATTTTCGTTTTTTAATTCCGCAGGATAAAACTTGAGTTTGCGGTATGTTTAATAAATAATAAACGTTCTCACCTGTATAAATTAATTAGCTAATTAACCTTTGCCTGTATGCTTAATTATTATGAATTTTTTAGTTGTGTTGTTTTAATTAGTATTCAGTCAGATAAATAGTCACATTATGATCTATCACAAACTCTAATTTACAAATAGACTTAAATATTAAGCGTCCCAATGAATTGAAAAGAGTCTGTATACACTGATAACCATATTACATCTACATATCAAAACATCTAAAAATTATTTTATTTTCTTTCCAAAAAGTGAAATAAAGTTCAGTTGTGCGGGTAAGTGGTTAAGAAAGAGTAGCGCCTTACTGCTTGGTTGAGAAATGTAGATCTGTAGATCAAAAGTTTACATTACAAACGCTCTTGATTGTTAATTTATTGTGACAGAGCTAAACTTTATCAAGCTAACTATTGTTGAAAAGATTAGAAGAGCAGGTTAATCAATAAAAAAATACCTTCAATATCTTCATTATCTAGAAATTTAATTACTGATCAGAAGTTTTAATAGACATTAGAAACATTAATTATTTTTGGAAAATTAAGATAATTTGGTTTTTGTTCCAGTAAAATTGGTGTAACAATTAGAAATTTTAGTTAAAAAAAAATAAATAGCCAATAATTTTCTTGTGTTTGAATATGAAAGAAAATGTATATTTATGAAATGTTAGAATAAAAGATTACGTACTAACACACTTCTTTAATTGATTCTATCAAATTCCAGTAGGCTAGTCAGCCTGCAACATATGGCTTTAAGATCAGTCAAGATACAACAATCAATCAAACAATTTACGGTTTTTATGCAACAAAAAAAAATTAAAAGAGCAGACTTTTTAATCAGGGTTTAGACCTCATATCTGTTAAAAATCGATGAGGCTCTGGTGCATATACCTGACTTGGGCTTAAAGTTTTTTTATTGAAAAAATCTTTTTTTTCGCTTCTCAAAATCCGTTAAGTGTTAATTTTAGGTGTTCATTTTGATTCCTGATCGACTAAACTTTCAGATCTGATCTGATAAAATTTTTTGATATTTTTCTTTAAATATCTACAAAAGCAAGGACTTATGGAGTGATAATATAAATGTTGCTCCAGATCAACGAAAAGGTGTAGTCGGCTTTGCTTATGTCAGTGCTATTTGCTCAGCAGTAAATAGTGTTTCTTTAGTCGAAGATATCGGGAGTTTTGCAAATATCTATGTAATTTTCTGATTGAAAAATAAATTTTTTAAAAAATTTATACAATTTTTTTCAAAGACAATTGCTCACGAAATCGGTCACAGCTTGAGCGCATATCATGATGGACAAGATGGAAATAATTGTGACCCTAATGATCATTATATAATGAGTGCTTTTTTATCCTATTCAAACATGACCAATCTTCAACGATTCTCTTCATGTTCAATCGACTATTTCAAGGAATATCTCCTAGTAGACAATCAGTAAGTGTTAAAAGAAATCAGTAGTTTGGCAAATTTATAATTCATTTTTTTTTAAGACAAAGCTCAGCTGAAGCTCAGTGTCTCTTGAACATAAACAACAATTTACCAAGTTATGTTCAAAATGCAGATATTTCGATCACTGGACAAATATGGGATGCTAATGACCAATGCAAACTCATTTATGGAACAAGTGCCTCATTTTGTGTAGTAAGTGTTGAAATATTAAATTTCATTGAATTTAATACTAATCATTGAATATTATATAGGGTAATGAAGAGGAAATATGCTCCGTTCTATTTTGCCATCTTCCGACTGAACAAGATTGTTTAGGAGCTGGTCCAGGTGCAGAAGGAACAACATGTGGCGAAAATAAAGTAGCTTAAAACTAAAATTTACGGATGGAAATTATTCATTTTAATTAAAAAAGATTTGTATAAGAGGCGTCTGTACGGAGGAATCTGCTATGATGTCTGTAACTACAAGTCAAGATACAACAGAAGATACTTCAACCAGTAGTTCTTCTTTTTCGACACAAACACTATCTTCTGTCACTACAAGTCAAGATACAACAGAAGATACTTCAACGAGTAGTTCTTCTTTTTCGACACAAACACTTTCTACTATCACTACAAGTCAAGTTACAACAGAAGATACTTCAACGAGTAGTTCTTCTTTTTCGACACAAACACTTTCTACTGTCACTACAAGTCAAGATACAACAGAAGATACTTCAACGAGTAGTTCTTCTTTTTCGACACAAACACTATCTACTGTCACCACAAGTCAAGATACAACAGAAGATACTTCAACCAGTAGTTCTTCTTTTTCGACACAAACACTATCTTCTGTCACTACAAGTCAAGATACAACAGAAGATACTTCAACGAGTAGTTCTTCTTTTTCGACACAAACACTTTCTACTATCACTACAAGTCAAGTTACAACAGAAGATACTTCAACGAGTAGTTCTTCTTTTTCGACACAAACACTATCTACTGTCACCACAAGTCAAGATACAACAGAAGATACTTCAACAAGTATTTCGCATGTTACAACAAAATCGGTTACTTCCTCAAAAGTCTTGAAGTGTCGTGTACGCCCGACATAGATCAATAAAAAATCAACAACAATTATCAGCAAACTTTTTTTTAAGGATTAAAAACGTCAATAAATTCTTTTTCTTTCTTCTATTTTTTTTTGGTTTAAAAATTCAATTATATTTTAAGAAATATTTCCATAATTTTAAATATTCTGAGATTATTAACACTCAAAAGCTGGAAAATTAATCAATCGAATTTGTTAAACGTTTATATATCGATATTCTGTTCTATTATTGATTCAAGCTCTGTTTTCAGTTCAAAGCTCATATTTAACTGAAAAATTTTAAAAACTTTCAATTTTATTTTAAATTTTAATTTTCCGAAAAGTTTTGATAATTCTGTCATTTTTTTTCAATTAAAATTCACTGACTTCTATCAACATTTATTATTAAATCTGTATGCGATTCTCTTAATTGAACCATTATTCAAGATTTATATCTTAATTCTTACCGATTTTTATTTAGCACTTAGTAGACCATACTTTTTCGTTGGTGAAAATATTTCGTAGTGGACGAGAGAACTAAAAATGCTCCACGCTCTGGACCACCGAGCACGTCAATTGTTGAGTCGTATCACCCATATTGTACATGCCAGTCAAACAAAAAAATGAGACATACATTTCACATGTGCATGTATGACGCATACAATTTTTATATGTGGAGCGTATGCAACCAATTGTAGGAAAAAAGCCAATATTTTTTTATATGTAGCATGTATTTGGATGCATGTTGAATATACCAATAATAGAGTTAGAAAAAAAGATAGGGGTTGGCAGGCAGAAAAGGGAGGACAGGGGTTGATCTTTTTTTCGGAATTTTTACACGAGGGTAGGGTCGGTAGTTTATGAGAGAAGAAAAGAGAAGAGGAAAAATATTCTTACCCGATTTGGGGTGGTTCATAAAATTTCAAAAAGGAAAAAAAACTGTGTCGGTTGGTCTTTTTGAGAAAAAAATGAATAGAAAGAAAAAAAATCAAGTTAAATTCTTTTTCAACTTAGCGAAAAGATGTTTAGCCTCTCACTTCAAATTTTATTTTTTTACGTTAGAAATTTAAAACGAAGCGGTTTGATAATTAATCTTAAAAAAGGCTTGTTTTTTAATTGAGTGTGCAAATGTAACCGAATTGATAAAGTATACATATCGAGCGTTTCTATGAATACTCACTTTCTATATTCACATTTTTTTGACAAATTATGAGAACTTAGTCACGGAAATTAACTTGATCCGACGGTTCGGCATACGATCCTACGTGGAGAAGAAATTATCTGATTCCTATAATCGTATGAGACGACCATTTTTAAATTCTTGGGAAACCAGTGAATACATTTTTACGCGTAGAATGGGCTTTATAAAGCAGATTTTAAAAATTGGCGACTTGAGGTTGCAAATCAATTCATAAAAAATCAAAAAACTCAATTAAAATTTTAAAAGTTTTAACAAAAGCAGGGATAAGGTTTTACTTCTGCAGAGTTATTCCATTAAGGTAAACACTAAATGTAAATCCTTAGGTTATGTTCTGCAAACTTCTGCAAAATTATTGCGCATTTGAATCAAATCGATTAACACTGTCTGCATTCTGAACTCTGCAGGAATTATTTGCAGAACATAACCTAAGGATTTACATTTAGTGTTTACCTTAATGGAATAACTCTGCAGAAGTAAAACCTTATCCCTGCTTTTGTTAAAACTTTTAAAATTTTAATTGAGTTTTTTGATTTTTTATGAATTGATTTGCAACTTCAAGTCGCCAATTTTTAAAATCTGCTTTATAAAGCCCATTCTACGCGTAAAAATGTATTCACTGGTTTCCCAAGAATTTAAAAATGGTCGTCTCATACGATTTTAGTTTTTAGACTTTTTATTCTTAAACGAGAACGCAGCTCTTTATTCATATTCTGAGTCATAATGCAACAAATGTGGTCAAACACATACAAAGTTAGAATTTTCAGGGCTAGAAAGAAAACTTTATGATTAAGTCCTAAGTAAGCTATACAGTGCCTCTCAAAAGTTTAAGACACAAATATTTTTTAGTAGAATTTAAGTTTAACAGGGCACATCTTATTTTGTAAAAGGCATTCAAGGCTAATTTTAATTTTAAATTAAACCTTATCTAATACTGAACAAAATGAACCTATAACACTGTACTTTCGTTTATGCAATTTTTCATACAAAGATGTCCAAAAAAGTGTCCTAAAAATCATTAAAAATATTTTGTTTCATTAATTTAAGACATTTAATATTTTTTATGGATTTAGAAGTCCAATTAAGTTCAATTAAGTCCTTTTGTTCAGTATTAGATAAGGTTTAATTTAAAAATAAAATTAGCCTTGAATGCCTTTTACAAAATAAGATGTGCCCTGTTAAACTTTAATTCTACTAAAAAATATTTGAGTCTTAAACTTTTGAGAGGCACTGTATAGCTTACTTAGGACTTAATCATAAAGTTTTCTTTCTAGTCCTGAAAATTCTAACTTTGTATGTGTTTGACCACATTTGTTGCATTATGACTCAGAATATGAATAAAGAGCTGCGTTCTCGTTTAAGAATAAAAAGCCTAAAAACTAAAAGGAAAATTCTCGGTTTATATTTTAACTTGCTGAAATAATTTTAATCGTTAGACTCAATTAAATTCTGAATGCTTTTGTATTACTAAATAGCTCATACTTTTCAAGACCAAACACCCTCTCAGATGCTGATTTATGTTTTTGTCTCTAGTTCCCAATTAAGGAGTATGTTTGATCGGGTTTGAAATGAATTAATTGTACACTATAGTTTCAAATCACAATCATTGATTCGGATAATGGTTTATTTTTCAATTAGGTGTACTACTCTTGCTACAGTTAACACCGTAATGACAGCGGTGTCAAATTTTAACTTTTTAGCTATAGTCCTTAGAAAATATTTAAAATAAAAGGACCTAGGCCAATTTTTTTTAAAAATTTTATTTTTTTCGGAAGAAAAAAAAATAACAGCGAGTTGGTTCGCTGTTTTATCACTGCATTTCCCCAGACTGATAAACGTGATATATAAATTGGAATAAAATTAAAAAATTGTTTGAAAAAATTAAATTCCTTTACATTCAAGAGAAACACGATTTTTGTTTTTTGTTTGACTTAGAGAATTATTTAAATCGATGTCTAGGTGTTTCTTGAAGTCAAAACTTTATAAGACCTTAGCTAAAATTCTTTTATCAAAGGCAGGCTTGAATTTTTCATCAGCCGAGATGAGTCTAAGATGTGAAGCGTCAAAAAACCCGACTGATAAAAGAAAATAACTCAAAAATATGAAATAAAAACTAAATTTTTAATCTGTTAATTCAGTGAATCACATGGAAAGTTTGTTCAAAGAGTTTTTGAAATTTTGATTCCTATTACAAAAAATTAAAAAATTCGTTTAAAAGGATTTAAATTTTAAATTTCTTAACTAAAATTAAACCGGTTACGACAATTTTTATAGATTCTTTTTCATATGATTGTTTGATGTGCTCTTTAATTGTTTTACGATCAGGTAAATTATACTTAGGATCGACCGCATAAACAATTTTCATAAAAGATTGCATGTTATCTACAATAAAATTCATCACCAATGAATCAATATGCTTCTGTCTGGTAAAAGAAGTATTTCGATGTGTACGACTAATTTTGGGCGACTTTTTTGTATCTAAAACTTCAACATCGTCTCATTAATTTGATGCAAAGAACTTAAATGATAGGCAAGAGAAGAGTGATTTGTACTTTTTAAATAACAAACATAATCAATTGCCAACGAATACTGATGGAAACTGATACTAGATGATACCAGATGACATAAGATGAGGTCAGCTGATATCATATGATATCAGGCAAAATAAAGTTTTTAGCAGTTCAAACATCCAGCAATTCAACTACTGGGGTTCCGAGATAAAATCTCAAAAAGAGAGTGCATAACATTGTATAAAATAAAATTCAAAGATATGTTATGCATTCAAAAATTGATTTTAATTTTTTCTCTTAGTCACCCAAAGCTCTGACCCTTTATATGAATTGTTTGTTAAATAGTAGAGGTCGAAATTATTGAGTAAAATATGTTAAAACTCATAGCATCATAGAAAAATATAAAAATTACCCATAACTATATTTTTTGAAATCTATATTTGTTTTTTTTTGAACTGCTGAATTGTGAAGTTTTAAGCAATTGAAATTTTTGTGGATTTTTTCGAAGAAAAACCCTAAAAATTACAAGATTTTTAGTTTTTGACCATGTTATTGTAATTTAATACCTTAAAATTAACACTTAAGTTCTAAGGATTGGAAAAAGATATTTTATATCTGCGCATATGTTTAGAAAGCTAAAAAGCTACTGTAGACGCTGAGACCATTATTTTGGTGAAAAAAAATTTTTTAACAGACTTCAGAATCATACAATAAATTGAATAATAAGATTTAAACTTCGGCTTAACAAATCGAAAAAAAAATTTTACTATTACTATTTAACAAACAATTCATATAAAGGGTCAGAGCTTTGGGTGACTAAGAGAAAAAATTAAAATCAATTTTTGAATGCATAACATATCTTTGAATTTTATTTTATACAATGTTATGCACTCTCTTTTTGAGATTTTATCTCGGAACCCCAATAGTTGAATTGCTGAATGTTTGAACTGTTAAAATCTTTATTTTGCCTATGATATCATGGGACAAATTAAT
Organism: Brachionus rubens; assembly: GCA_022207745.1. NCBI lineage: Eukaryota > Metazoa > Rotifera > Eurotatoria > Ploima > Brachionidae > Brachionus > Brachionus rubens. Next base: position 4,313,992 of record JAJVHD010000003.1, on the reverse strand, counting down.
TTCCATCATTGTATCTGACCGATTAAGTATTAGATTTATTCTATTAGTATCTATTCACATGGAATGATTTTGAAAGGCTAAGAGAAATCTCAACCCTGAAGAACTTTCAATACAACTGATAGTGAAATTCTTTAAAGTTTCATGTGTTTCAATACGACTGTACGACTTTCCTTCAGATTGAATATTTTCGCAAGACACATTAATAGAATAATGATAGAAGTTTCCTAATCTGAAACTCACATGAACAACCAAGACCTTTACAATGTGGAAAATCAAGCTTTGTTGGACACTGTCGTTGAATGTAAGGAGAGGAACCGGTCAAAGTGTTCTCTCTTTATTAATCTCGAGTCTGGAGTCAAGGCTTTTTTCCCCATCGGCAATTATCTCAGCATCAACGGTACCTTATTAGCTTTTCGGGTTCGATTTGGATTCAATAGCCAGTTTAAATTCTGCTTTTAATTTACTCCATACATCGAATTTTTTCCTGGAGAGAGCCTTAGCTGTCTTACTCATCCATTTTGGCTGTATGTTTTTTTTCTTAAATTTTTTGGGAGTGTGTTGTGTTATTGGATACCTTCATGTTAACGGTTGATGAACTCACTGTGTATTTCGTAAACGTTTTTGTTCGTGGAGTTAAAGAACAAAAACTTCTTTTTGGTCAATAATTTTTTTGTTTCGACACCAGGAAAGTCAAACTAATCACAGCACCGTCTTAAAAAAACATCAAGCAACAAGAAAAATTTCAGCAGTCCGGGCTAAAACTTTCCGAATTTATCTCAACCTTGTGTGTATCAATACATATATAGATTTAAGAAAAGGTCTTTAACCACTGGGCCTATGTTAATCTTTTTTTTTCGTCAAAAAATTATGTAAAATTTTAGGAGACAGGTAGAAAATCACAAAAAAAGAGAGCCCTACATGGATTATTTTATTGCTAAAGTTAAAAAGAAATTTGCTCAAAATTGCTCTTCGGTTTTTGATTGACGATATTTGACGCTCTAGTCAAAAAGGGTCGCAAAAAATAATTAAAAGGAATAAAAGGATTTTTTAATTTAATAATTCAGTATTTAAATTTTTTCTAATTTTTTTTAAACTGTACATAATTTAGTCGTAGACAAGAATACTCTTGTTATGAAGCAAAAAAATATTTTCTCGATTTAAAAATTAAGTCACACTTCAAAACAGCCAATTGATAAAATTTAAATTTTTTTACCAAGTTTTACAAATTAATAATTCAAAAGATGTACGGTAAAAAAAAACTTAAACATACCAAATAGGGTTTATAAATTTTACTAAAAACAAAAATTTATTTTATAACAAAAATGTTAAAAAATTTAATTTTTTTCTTTCTAACAATTCAAATAAGTTTATGTTCACCCGTTAGACGATCTCCTATCGTTTTGGACAACTTGGACATCAAGATTGAGAATGAAGATGATGTTTTTCCAGAAGTCTTCTCTGTTCAAATTGAGGAATTTGGATTGAATTTGACTGCTAGATTCAAAAAAGAGTCCAATTATGTCCCACCATCAGTGAGTGCTTTAAATAATGGAAATAACGAACGCATAAATATGGAACAGAATCATCAGACCTATCGTGAGGTTAATGGTAAAGGCTTTGCCACACTCATACTAAACAAGGACGGAGCCAAAAAGTTTCGCATGGTAAAACTAACTCAGTATTGACATTAAAAAAGTTATTTCGACTGTTTTGTTTAAGCATGGAAGAATATTTACGAATGGTTCAAACCATTTTGATTTGATATCTAGAAAAGGTACTCATGTGTTGCATAAAAGACGGTTTAAGAGACAAGCCGAAGAAGAGCTAGAAGAAGAAGAAGGATTTGTGGACATGTCTGAAGATTATGCACCTCTCCCTGCAGGTATGAATTTAATTCAATAAATTTTAGTCAAAATTTATAAAATTTAAATTTAGATAATGTTGTCCGAATTGTTCCGGAAAAGTAAAACATCTAGACTTTTATTTAGTTTCCATAAGTTTGACTTTAATTTTAAATTTCTAGTGAAAGATTCAAAATTGGTCAACGTGCTTTCAACGGGGCACCAATTGTAATGGACGTAGAGACAGTAGTTGTTGTTGATCCTTCAGTTTACCAACATCATAAACAATTTTTAAACTCAAACAACGATACTGAAATATTTGAACACATTCGCGAGTATTATGCACATGTTATGAATGGCGTAAATGATAAATACCAACTTTCTTTTGCTAATGACCCTGATCTGAGAATAAATATCAAACTTGTTCATGTTCAAATAATAACTGTAAAATAATATTTTTTATTTTTTTGATCCTTTGTTTCATAAAAATTCATCTTAGAACACAATTGATGCTCCTTGGACAAATGTGTCGATTGTTGGAGAAGCTGGAAATACAACGTACAATGGAAAAGAAGTTATATTGGCTACGAAAGCGATTGAAGAATTTGCTAATTACTTTAAAACGCTCAATGTAGGAGTCCCGTTTGATCACGCAATCGCAGTTTTCAAGTAACAAAAAAAAACAATTTAAAAATTATCAATTATTTCTTTTAAATATCTACAAAAGCAAGGACTTATGGAGTGATAATATAAATGTTGCTCCAGATCAACGAAAAGGTGTAGTCGGCTTTGCTTATGTCAGTGCTATTTGCTCAGCAGTAAATAGTGTTTCTTTAGTCGAAGATATCGGGAGTTTTGCAAATATCTATGTAATTTTCTGATTGAAAAATAAATTTTTTAAAAAATTTATACAATTTTTTTCAAAGACAATTGCTCACGAAATCGGTCACAGCTTGAGCGCATTTCATGATGGACAAGATGGAAATAATTGTGACCCTAATGATCATTATATAATGAGTGCTTTTTTATCCTATTCAAACATGACCAATCTTCAACGATTCTCTTCATGTTCAATCGACTATTTCAAGGAATATCTCCTAGTAGACAATCAGTAAGTGTTAAAAGAAATCTGTAGTTTGGCAAATTTATAATTCATTTTTTTTTAAGACAAAGCTCAGCTGAAGCTCAGTGTCTCTTGAACATAAACAACAATTTACCAAGTTATGTTCAAAATGCAGATATTTCAATCACTGGACAAATATGGGATGCTAATGACCAATGCAAACTCATTTACGGAGTAAATGCCTCATTTTGTGGAGTAAGTTGTTGGATTTTCAAGTTTTTCAATTTAATAAATTAATTTTTAAAAAGACTGATGAAGAAGAAATTTGCTCAGTACTTTTTTGCTTTCTTCCGACTGAAGAAAATTGTTTAGGAGCTGGTCCAGGTGCAGAAGGAACAACATGTGGTGAAAATAAAGTAATTTAAAACTTAATTATTAAATGAATGGTTTTTGATTTTAATTTTATGAGGTTTGTGTCCGAGGCATTTGTACTGAGAAACCCGTTACGGTAGCTCCAACTGTAAGACAAGAAACAACTGAAATCACTCAAGTTAATACTTTGCCAGTTTCAGAAAGTTCGGTTACTTCTGTCGCTCCAAATCAAGATACCACAGCAGTTGCATCAATAAATAGCTCACCTGCTACGACACAATCAATAACTTCTGTGTTAACCTCAACAGTTCTGAAGTGTCGTGTACGTCCCACATAGTTCAATTAAATAACAACTAAAAACAAACAATTTTTTGCTAAGGATTAAAAACTTGAATAAAATTTTCGTTCATTCTTTTATTTTTTTGATTTAAAGGTTTTTTTTGATCTCTGAACCATCGAAAATTTTACGAGACACAAAGGAAAATTTTATTTTGTAAACCAAAAATTCCTTTAAAGACTTATAAAATATTATTTTAATGTGAATTCTCAACGATTTTTGACTTGTGTGAAGTTTTCTATCACATAACACAAAAACACATATAACACTTATTTTGTGGTATAGTTTATAACACATGTACTAAAATCATAACACTTTCTAATACTTTCAAAAACACAAAATATCCAATGTTAAAAGGCGAAAATAACTTGCCAAACCGTTATAAAAGTAATAATAGGGTTAGATAGATAACTTCTTCTTAGTTTTATGCCGTGTCTTCATAGTACGTTGTGCGTAAATGCATTTTATTTTTGTTAGCGGGAGAAAACAGAGACATCAGAGAATTTTTAGATTACTTGACAACTTTCTTTTAACTAGTAGCCTTTTTTATTAACTATTTGTTTATTTGACCGATCGGTTAGATGAAAATGGGTATATTATTTCGACACAATCGATTATACAAACAACACAAAGCAAAATCTTCTCACCACAAAAAATCGATGAACCTAAATAAAACTTTTTAACACAAAATTTTTGTGCTGAAATTTTTTTCAAATTAAATTTTTATTACCGTTACCCCCCGCACAATCCCCCCTCCTCTGATGTAAAAAGCCCTTATAAATAATCTTGTTGATAAGGAGACGGGGAGACAATGAGTAACTAGTAGCCGCAATTGCTTTTGGCAAATTACTTGATTGGCTATTAGGATCGGGGACTTATCCAACAGTCTCGACTTCTTGGCTTTATTTTTACTTGATTGATTGGGGGTTCGTTTTTCTTTGGTTTGTCTATGGTCAAGTAACCCGCTTGAACCTTCTCCTATGCTTAAAAACTCTCAAAAATATCTTAATATTTTCCGAAAAAGAACATTTAAATACTATCAACAGGTCAGCTTCCCACGATCTGGAAGCAGGCAAATGTTACAGCTCTCTACAAAAAAGGTTCCAGATTAGACCCTGGAAACTATCGACCTGTTTCATTAACATGTATTCTGTTTTTTCGTTTGAATTTCGTTTATGTTGTTTTTTTCGTTTGAATATTTTTTTTAAACATCATGTAGACGGTTTTTTCGGGTTGAATTTTATCTCGTGCTGATCCCCGTATTCGGTTATTAGCTTGAGCTGTTCATTTTGACCTGATGTCATCCGCGAATGCAATTATCTCAACTTTTATCACCGAATCTTACCCCGTGCTATAACTTCTCGACTCCAAATAAGAGGTCTTCTATAAATATTGAAAATAGTTTTAGAGATTACCTAAAACTATTAATCAACCCGAAAAAACCGTCTACATGATATTTAACCTCTTAAAAGCGTCGATCGCAGCTACTCAAAGTCGTCTTTTGTCATGTTTTGATTATTTTAGTGTGAATACCGCCTGACACTTATCAGGTTACTTCAGCACGCACTTTAAGACATATCCTTCGTCGCCAGGGTGTGTGCATCTACACTCCTGCAACTTTTTTCCTCGTCGCCAGTTGTAATGTCTTACATTAGTACCTTTGGGCCCGTCTATCCGATGCTCTCGTTAGACGTCTTGAGCATGCTTTTATGCTCAAACTAACTCAACTTTCTAAAGTTAATTAACTAAACCAGTGATATCAGCGAGATGTCGCTATATCACAAAACCGGCCTTGAATTCTGGATATCAGCTGAAGACTTTTTAGTATTTTTTACCAGTAACTACTGATATATTGAATAAAAAGTTATAGTTTGAAAATTTAGCATTTTTTCGAGAAAGACTTTCAACAGATCGATTTCAATTACTCGCTGTTACTGTATTTGAGCCTCTCGTAGTTTACGTCATTGAACCCTGCAGCTTTGCAAAAATTGTTGATGATTTTTTTCACTATCATAGTGTCTAGTACATAATTATAGGTGATGTTTTTGTTCTCTTTCAGGAATCGCTCGAGTTTGGTAATCAAATACGGTTTGGTTTGAATTTATATTACGGTAGGTGAAGAGCTGCTCGTATTCCTTCTTCTCATCGACATTATATTGGTCATAGGTGATCATGTTACATTACCAATTCCAGATGTCGATAAAGGTTTGACAGAAGCACAAAACAAACATAATATGGAGTCATAGTATGTAGGCGTAGTCAGAGAGACATTATGGGCATTATTTTTTCAAATTGGGAACAGGTGAGCAGTGGTGTACCACAAGGATCAGTACTTGGCTCAATTTTGTTTGTGATCCAAATCAATGACTTGTTGGAGGAGCTAAAAATTTTTGGTTTAGGGTATGCAGATGATCTAAAATTTATTGGAATCTCAAGTCAAGACCAAAAGTCACGGGAGCTACAACAAGATCTATACTTTCTGATGGAATGGGCTGAATTATGGTCAACTGAGCTGAGGTATTAGGACAGATGAAAAAATCGTTTAGATATTTGGGTCAAGAGAAGCTAAAACCTCTATATACACTACTGGTGAGGCAACATTTGTAATACGCGGTTAGTACTTGGAGTCCATATTATAGGATGAAGGAGAAGCAACCAAGTAAGTCAATCAGATTAGCCGATTAAGGGATGATCTGATACAAATGAATAAAATAGTCAATGGTCACGAAGAGATAAATTTACTAAATGGTACCAACTAAGCTAAAACAACCACAATAAATCTGAGCGATTGATACGCGGAATAAATAAGAAGGGGTCAATAAGGTTATAATTTTCTCTCAAATCGTGTGGCTTCAATTTGGAATGGTTTGTCAAAAATTGCAGTGTCAGCGATTTCAATAAATATGCTACTATTGATGAAGAAGTGTTTGGAATGTCACGAAGCACTGCCAAACCCTTCATAAGGCTAAACGCTTAAGTGCGTTAGTATAGTTTGTCTATACCTAGCTTACTAGTATAACAATCCTAGACTTTATTAGCGTCAGAAGCTTAAATTTTTTCTTAATTTAACTAGATGTCAAAGGGTTGGTTAAGAATATTATTAAATTGATAATATTCATTAAAGTTGAAATAAACCTCAGTTTTGAATCAAGTTCTTGGCAAAAGATCGACAACCAATGTAAAAGTTTTATCCTCTCGTTATCAGCAGTCGCCTCTGTAGGGAACAAACTACCTGATCAGTTTCAGGAAGAAACGTCAGCACAAGAGTCGTACAGGGCGATGTTCTAGCCTCTTATTTGTGCATCAAAGTCATTGATTTCGTCATGTGCCGGAGCAAAAAGTGCTATGAACTATTCAACCACAGAACATCTCAAAGAAAGCCTGACCAGATCATCAGTGATTTGGACTACGCCGACGACATAGCTCTTCTTGAGTCATCCATTAATTCTGCCACAGGACAACTTATGAGCGTAAGCGTAGAAGCTAAGAACGTTGACTCAATATCAATACCCGAATTAAAACAGAGTGCTTGATCATAAACGAGCAGCCGACTGTGACTGGAGTGAAATTCAATAACGACGAAATCAAACGTGTGGAAGAATTCAAGTACATTAGTTCGGACTTCGTAGACCGAAGATCACTTGCATGGATAGCGTATTGGAAGATGGAAAAGATCTGGAAAGCAATCAAACTGAAAGCCAACATCTTTGAAGCCACTGTAGTTTGAATACTCATATTTGACAGTGAGACTTTGATTGACTCGAAGAAATGAAGGGCAAGCTGAATGAAGGAATAAAGCCTCTAGACAAGATACCGAACGCAGAAGTCTACAAGATGGTGAACCAAAGACCGATTAAGATGAAGTTACAGACAAGACAGCTCAGCTGGGTAGGTCACGCACTGAGAAGACCAGATAACAAACTAGCCAAGATATTTTTATTAAATTGAATTTTCCTCTGGAAAAGACTCAAATACTACACCAAGCCCTTGCCTAAATGATACAAAACTACAAGTCGTAGAATCATATCGATACCTAGGTATTTAAATTAACAACAGACTTGACTGGGGCCAGCAGTGGAAGAAATTTTGATGTTCTTTACTCTACGTCAAGTAAAAGAATAAAAACAGATATCGTCGATCTGCAGAAACGAATTCTGAAAATCATCGGTATCAATAAAAACGAAGCGCTTAATAAATACAATCTAGTTGATGCTGTAGGACGAATCGAAACAATGAGCCTTAAAAAAGTATAAAAGCTCCTCACCGATCCGAATAACGTACTGTCCATAAAATATCGAAACACCGACAGATCTACCAACGAACAATCTTGATCAGAGTAAAGAATACAAGAAAATGTTTTTTTTTAACAATCTGTCAAATAAGTCGTGTCTAGCATTTTAGCAAAAATACATTTGACTAAAAAGGAATTAAAAATTCAAATAGCGTTCAATATATTTCTTTTAAAAAGGAAGTTGCAAAATAAAAAATTTAAAAAAATAAAATGTTTAAACTCTCTTACTTGATTATTTTTATTTTAAAAATTCAATTTAATTCAAGTCAACGTTCCTCGGTTGTATTGGACAACTTGGACATTAAAATAGAAAAAGATGGTGATATTTTTCCTGAAATATTCTCCGTAGAAATTGAAAAACTTGGACAGAAACTAACTGCTAAATTCAAAAAAGAGTCAAAGTACGTCCCACCTACAATGAGTGTTCAAAAAAATGGAAAAATTGAAAAATTAAATTTGGACAAGAATCATCAGACTTATCGTGAGATCAATGGTAAAGGTTTTGCCACACTCATTCTAAACAAGGACGGAGCCAAAAAGTTTCGAATGGTAAAGCTACCTCTATTATTCTTAACTTGATATCCTAACTTATTTATAAAAAGCATGGTCGCATTTTTACAAAAGGCTCGACACACTTTGATGTCATAGCTCTTAAAGGGACTCATGTGTTACATAAAAGAAGATTAAAAAAACAAATTGAACAAGATAAATCATTAGATATGTCAGCAGATTATGCTCCTCTACCAAAAGGTACATTTTCTTACCATTCAATTTCTTTCTATTAATTTTAATATTTAAGATAATGTTTACCGAGTTATTCCGGAAAAGTAAAATTCAAAATTTTTGATAAAATTGGATTTTATTTTTTTTTAATTCTCAAGTGAGAAGTTCAGACTCCGTCAACGTGTTTTTAATGGCGCACCGATTATCATGGATGTGGAAACATTAGTAGTGGCAGACGCTTCTATTTATCAAGATCATAAAAGACTTTTAAACTCAAATAACGATGCTGAAATATTTCAACATATTCGTGATTATTATGCTCATACTATGAATGGCGTAAATGATAAATACCAAATGTCTTTTTCAAATGATCCTGATTTAAGACTTAGTGTTAAACTTGTACACGTTCATATAATAACTGTAAAAAAAATTTCTTAACTTTTTGATACTTCATTATTTAAATTTCATCTTAGAACACAATTGATGCTCCTTGGACAAATGTGTCGATTGTTGGAGAAGCTGGAAATGAAGAATACGAAGGCAAAGAAGTTATCATTTCTTCATTAGCACTTCCTGAGTTCTCTGATTATGTCCTAACATTGAATTTAGGAATCGCCTTTGACCATGCTGTTGGAGTTTTCAAGTAATTAATCTCATAATTTTTGAACCAGTCTATAATTAATTACAGCAAGGACATGTGGAGTAGCAGAGTTACCGAATCACCTGAAACTCGAACAGGTGTAATTGGCTTCGCGTATGTAAGTTCAATTTGTTCAGTTGATAATAGCGTTTCTCTTGTTGAAGATGAAGGAGGCTTTTCAAACATTTATGTAAATTTTAAATCTCTCAGTCTTTAAATCAAAACTTAATTTTTGTTTTAATAGATAATAGCTCATGAGATTGGTCACAGTTTAGGAGCGTCTCATGACGGCAACAGCAATCCATGCGATCCGAATGATCATTTTATAATGAGTGCTTTTTTGTCTTATTCAAATATGGCTAATCTTCAACGATTTTCATCATGTTCAATTGATTATTTCAAAGATTTGCTTTTAGTCAATAATCAGTAAGTGATTAACGAGTAACCAAAAACAAGTCTAACTTTTTTTTTCGTTCAGACAGAGTTCTGCTGCTGCACAGTGTCTTTTAAACATAAATAACAATTTGCCAAGTTATGTTCAAAATGCGGATATTTCAATCACTGGACAGTTATGGAATGCTGATACTCAGTGTCAAATGCGTTTAGGCCCGGAATCATTTTCGTGTGATGTAAGATTGAATCATCAGATTTGATTAATTTTGAAAATTTTTTTTTTAAAGACTGAAGGTATATGTTCAAGTCGAAGTTGTTTTTCGCCTTCGGATTCTGTATGTGTGGGAACTGGACCAGCTATTGATGGAACGGAATGTGATACAGATAAAGTAAGTTTGAAAAAAAATGTCTATGCGAATAATTTTGATAATTTTAAAAAAGGTATGTGTCAGGGGGTCTTGTCAAGCACAACAAACTACACCTGTAATAACTTCTAGTAAAACTACAAAAATTTTAAAATGTCGCGTTAGACCAAAATAATTTAATTAAACAACAAATTTTATTTAAGAAACAATAATTTTTTACTTTGCTAAAGAATAAAAAATTTAAAAAAAATTCTCTCCAATCGGCTTCAATTATTCTGGGATTGTTCCAATCTCAATAAATGATCTACTTAAAGGAACGTGTGCCAAATATGCCAAGTAGAAGGTGAGAATGTTCTTAAAGTAAGAAAGACACAAGCTTGGTTCAATAAGCTTATCAGTGATGATACTAGCCTTCGATGGGAAAAGGGGTCAGGAAGACCAGTGAGTTTCGATCAGGACGCCCTGCGTCATCGACTGCCTTTCAGTCATTGTAAACGTCAAACGCAACTTAGAAGGCCAATCGTAATCGTCTTGCATATCAAGCACAAAGCCATGCGGATATGCAACATACGGCACATTGTAACTCCAGATTGGCGCCACCAAATGGGACTGATTTATAAATAATCAGGTTTGCGAGTCGTGGTGACTTAAAATAAGGGTTACGAAAGGAACAATGTAGCAAGAGGAAAAAAAAGGACTCGCGAATTACCAAGTGACCTTAGCACTTCACAGTCGACCATATTTTGTCACCTTAAGTTGATCCATAAAGTTAATAGACGCTGCTGAGTTGCTCCACACGGTTTTGCACCTTTTGATGTTCAGCGTCGTATCGAAATCTGTACAAAATTAATCAAAAATCCTCTTGATGAACGATTTTACAGAAGGGTAATTACTTGCGATGAGAAATGGATCTAATTTGGAAATACTGATCACAGAAACCAGTGGTTGGACCCATCTCAACCATCCCTCCCAGTCGTTAAAAGAGGACGATTCGAAAAGAAGGTAATGTTGTTTGTTTTATGGACCAAGTGGTAATACACTTTGAAATGGTACTTGATGGTCGTACGATAAATGTTGACCTTTATTGTGAACAATTATAACGAATCTATGCTTGACTTCAAGCAAAATAGCCTTCTTTGATCAACCAAAAGATTGGTTTGTTTCTTCAAGATAACACAAAACCGCATACAGCTCGAAAAACAATTGAAAAAATTTAAGAACTTGAAGGAATTGAACTTCATTATGCACAAAGTCCAGACCTCTCCTATCTGATTATCATCTTTTCCGCTCTATGGCTCATTTCCTTATAGGGCGAAATTTTAATAACCAAGACCAATTTGAAGCTGGGTTCCTTGAGTTTTTTGACTCAAAAAGCCAGATAGATTAGATCTTTACCGTTTTTTGTCAATTCCGGTTCATAAGACTTTCATTTCAGGGTTTAGTTCCCGTTCTAAGGCTTTCCACGTCCTTAAGATGATTCTTAGGACAGAACGAAACCTTATTTAAATTATTATAATTTCGAATGTGACTCTTTAAAACCTTTCCTAACGCAAAGTCACATTTTCACAAGAACCACTTTACCTCAACATAGCCTTAAAACCTGCATTTTAGATTTTTTAAAGAATTTAGACTTAGGGGTCTCTCTTGTGGTTCAAAACTCACTCCGACCATGATATTTTATGCATAAAAAAAGAATAATTAAAAGACCATTAGTTTTCAGTCGCTTACATGAGACATCAACAGTTGTTAATAAATGAAAGTGTTTTTTAGCGGCCTCTCTAGTTAGGAATGTAATATAATCTATTTTTTTCAGAAAATTAAAACCAAGCCCCCATAGCGCAGTGGATAGCGCGATGGACTTCTAATCCATAGGTCGAGGGTTCGATCCCCTCTGGGGGTGGAAAATTTTTTTCAAAATAATTTCAGCAAAAAAAAGCAACTGAATTGAGACCATTCACAGTTTGTTTCTTCAAACCGCAAGACCTTATTTTACCGCAAAAAATGGACTTCTTTGTAAACTTTAATTTACATTTTACAGTTTATTAAAAAAAATAATTTTTTTAAATTAAAAATCTTGAAATAACTTTAAAATCTCTAGTCTTTTTTATTCAAAAAATTTAATCTTCTTTGACGCAACTCTTCGACTGATAACTCACTTGAACTAGTTGCTTTTGATTCATCATTTAAACTTAACTCAATCGCACGTTTTAATTCGTCATCTTCATTAGCCAAACTCGGGTACAAATTTTGTCCCTCTAGGTCGACATCATTCTCTGCTAGACTCATACGAATCGCTTTTTTAAGCTCGTCATCATCAAATCCTTCGTTGTCAGACGAAGCATTTATGAGCTCATTTTTTTCGGTTGTTTGTTTGTGTAAAATCTGTCGTACATCCAATGGACATTCCATTAGATGTAAATCAGCTTGACTCAATGATAAATCACCATCGACTATAAAAATCGAGTAACCATCGTGTTCGAGTTGTTTTAACAAAATAGCTAAGTATGTGTCAGAAATTAACTCGGGTTTTTTAAACATTGAATTCAAATTGAACCAGTAGGGTCCTATTTTTCTTATAGTATACCAATGTTGTTTGTAATTACAGATATAGGCTTTTTGTTCGGTTGGAAATTCTCTGGCTAGACGAGCTAACTCGTTTGAACTTTTGAACGGGATTAGTTCTAAGTTCCATTGTTTGAGCGCGTGTTGGATAACTTGGATACTAAAGAATCCGGTATCATCGTAATTTGATGATTCTTGATTAGTTCCTTCGGTCATGTATGTACTCTCCATTCTGTCCAATTCGTGTGCTATGTTGGCTAATTCGACAGCTGAGTAATAGTTGTCTTGGAGTAGCGAGTTAAGACAGTGTTGGGCACATAAGAGTCCATCTTGGGTTTCGTGAAATATATATTCCATTTTGTTCTAAGAACGAAATAAAAAATAGAAATTTAATTTTGACATAAATTAAGAGGATTTTTTTTTATTTTGAAATTTAATGTTCAGTTTTTTTGTGTCTTTTTATAAAAGGAATTTTGAAATCTTACTGAACATGTGACACAATTTGATAAGTGAATTAAATTATCGTTCGAATTTCTAAAAACCTCTTGGTCGTGGCTCGGCTACGGTAAAGAAAGAGAAAACGTACGAACTAAAAAGTGATCTCAATGTGAGAAGAAAAAAATTAGTTTGTCAGGTGAAATACCTAAAATCCGAAACTTACGACTTAAAATAAGAATGGATTCTGGGTATTTGACTAAACTTTATCCAAGTTCCGGAACGTGTTCATTTGTTCCGTCCTTGAAAGTTCCGCATTTTAGGTATTGAGTTCCGGGTAAATTCCGTTCCGTTCCGGCCATTCCGTGTTTCGAATAGATTTGTTCAGAATTTTCTCTAGTTTAACCAAAAAAAATGGCCTGAAAAGTGACCCCTGGGACTACATTCAATTTGACTAAAAAAATCTTTGTTTCTTACCTTTTTTGTTCGATGGTGACTTTCAAGACAGATTTTATTCGGCCGATTAGGCTACTGGCGTCAATGGGAGCTTTTTAGCTTTTAGATCGTACCTCCAGATCAAAAATATCTTCTTCCAATCATGATTTCTTAAATGTTTAAGTTGAGCACCTTATCATTAGGCTGCAAAAAGCAAGGGTAAAATTTTTGATTTTTGACCCTCATAAAAAAAATGATTTTTTGGGGTTTTCGGGGTCGTAGATTACGGTTCTGATGTCAAAAATGACAAATTCAGTTTTGAATTTCCTGAACCTTACTATAGGGGAGGAAGATGAATTTTTTTAATTTCTCAGCCGTCTGCACTTGTTCATGTCCAGACACATGAACCCTTTAATTTTAAGGTATTGGGTGGGTATCGGTTACCCTTAAAATTCAGGTTTTGGGTTCGTGTACGGTATGGGTTACCCATAAATTTTAGATTTTAGGTGTGGGTCTGGGTTGGGAGAAAAAAAATAAATCTTTTTTCTTCCAACCCTACGACTACAGTTAATGACTTTTGGCACTATAAAATTACCTACCTTGTTTTTTTGAAGCTATAACGATTTGACTGGTATTAGCAAAGGTTTAGTTACGTCAAATTTCTAAAAACTGATTATTTTAAACGAAATAAAAACTTCAAACTTAGAGTCACATTTAAATCAGTTACTATGACAACAATTTAAACGAATAAAACATAAAATTAAGGCTTTTTTTTTTCTAAATAAATTTGTTAATAACCAAAAACAATTTTGATACTTTTATACACATATTTTAAATCAATAATGGGACCAAAACGTAAAAGTCCTAATCGTTCTAAAAGCCCTAAAAAGGCTGAGAACACAGACTTGTCATTTTACACATCACCACTTTACGATGTAACTATCAAAAACAAAAAAAAAATCTCTTAAAAAATTTTTCAACTCACTTATTTTTAGGATGACTGGAGTGCTATAATCGCAATGATCGTACCATCAGATGCCTTAGAAGAACTCTATTTGGATCAATTAGAGAAATCAGTACGTACTGGATGCCGTCGTCGATTTACCTGGTTGTCCAAAAAAGATCTAATCGAAATCGTTAATGAATCAACCAATAAAAAAGGAGCCCAATCTCCGAAAAAACCTTCAAGTGCTACTATACCGCTACCACAAGCCTTGATCAGTGCCTTGGAACAAGCTCGACAATATTTGGACAATAAAGAAGAGATACCCGAAAATTTGTTGAGTCAAATCTTAAAAGGAAAATTGGTTCATATCAAAATGATCGAGAAAGAAAAAGAAGTAGCCCGTGCTAGTCGAGCACCGGTCAAAACAGGTCTCAAAACAGCACAAACAGCTAAAAAAGACAAATCACCAGGTCGTAAGAGTCCATCAAAAGGGAAAAAAACAAACACTGGACCCTTACCTGAGATCGAAAAACAAAGTCAATTGAAAAAAAAAGAGGACATTGAAGAAGAAGAAAAGTACTTAGACGATGAGCCTAAAGACGGTCCTAATCATTACATAATCCTATCCGGATTCTATTCACCAAATTTTTTTAACTACTTGGACGATTTTTTAATACCAGTTGAATCGTTGATTAAATTTAAAGCAGTGAATAAAAATTTGATCGAAAATTTTATGGTTGAGATAGAAGAAAGAGAAAGACTTGAAACAAATTTGAAAGTGAGTTTAAAAATAACGAATGAAACAGACAAAAATGGGCCAATTAATGTAGACAAGTTGAGCGAAGAGAGACGTAATTATTTGAATAAAGTCAAAGTTGATTTGGAAAAATTTTGGACAGAAACTACAAAATTGCTCGAAAAACCCCAAGATAAATTAATACAACATGTTGCTAGGTTAAAAATAAGTCTCAAACAAGACCCTGAATTGAAAAGTTGGTTCGATTTGGAAGCTAGAGTAAGTCGAATTTGAATCATTGAAGCATGTAAAAACGAATTTTTTTTTTAGACTGAGTTTGGATCGAAGCTATTCAACCATTTAGCTGATAAATGTTACTCATTAGTTATTCAAAAACGTCAATACAACTTTTATGTTAATAATTTGAAGCTTTATACAATTCCACAAAGCACTGGGGTCTTATCATACCCACCGCAAGTAGTAGACGAACTAGAACAATTATACGATACTCGTTATTATAATGAATTGCTTAACTCGATCCCTTCCGAGTACATTAGCCCAGCATTGATAGTCTACTCAATGGTCGAGCAAGTAGCTCTTAACGACGAGCAGTTAAACCCTCAAAGTGAGAGTGACAAAAAATCAGAGCAAACGAATAACCTAAGCAGTGAGGTTACAAGTTATTTAGGAAGTGTTATTGAAAACTTAGCGTTGACTGAAGTTGAAAAACATAAATTGGTAAATATGTTACCAAGTGTTAGACCAGAAGTAACTGACAAAAAGACATCGAGTATAACCCCGTTTTTGGTAAACTTTAATGACGAAATTGGACAAAGACTTAAGGGGGTTTTTGAAGACATGAGTCAAAAAAAATCGAAAAAATGTTCAAAACTTCCGTTTGATCCAATGCAAGTCGAGCTTGAAATGTTGTCTAAGAGTATCTTTACAGAGATAACAGGGGTTCCGAATGTACCACAGAAGGTCGCTAAGGAACGCGCTGCTCGATTACAGGAATTATTACACTTTTTGACTTCATCACCAGAGATTACGAGTGCTGATGTTGATCGCGCTTTGAAACAATTCGTTTTCGAGACTATGAATTTGACTGAAGTTAACAAAAAAAGTTATGTTAAAAAATCTGGATCGAATTGTTTGATCCCATGGGATGATCCTTACCCAAATATAAGCGAGACTCTTAGCGAAGAGCAACAAGTTTTGTTAAAAAGTATGAATTTAATGGAAAAAAAGGAACAATCAAGTTTAGACTTGAAAAAGAAACCGTCAAATCGAGTTTCAAGTGCAAGTACAAACCGATCGATTAAATTTCACGATGAATTGAATAGTGAGAGTTTGTTGAATAAAGATTCGTCAATACCATCGAGTATTCTAAAATCAAGACCATCGACTAAATTATCAGGTATTTTTAAAGGTTTTAAGTTTATTTAAGATAATTTTTATAAAATTTCTAAACAACAAAATTTCATTCAGATATTTTATTGTCGAGAACTAACTCGATTGAATTTGGTAAAATAAAAAAATATATTCTCCCTGTGTAAAATCACATGTCGATAAAAAAAAGTTAAGCTAATAGGTCAAGAATTATCTATACTCTAAACACATAAAACACAAATTGCACATTTTTAAGTTTACTTTATTCTTATTCATAGTGATAATTTTTGAAATGAATTTTATTGAAATTTCTGTTGTTTGATTTTCATCTCTGTGTTGTAAGGTTCAGTAAATTCAAAACTTTAGTGCAATACCAATTCGTCATTTTTGACATCGGAACCGTAATCTACGACCCAGAAAACCCCAAAAATCATTTTTTTATGGAGATCAAAAAATAAAAATTTTCCCATTACCTTTTTGCCTTTTGCAGCCTAATGATAAGGTGCTCAACATTTAAGAAGCATGATTGGAAAAGTATTTTTTTGATCAGGAGATACCACCTTAAAGCTAAAAAGCTCCCATTTACGCCAGTAGCCAAATCGGCCGTCAAATTGAATGTAGTCCCAGGGGTCACTTTTCAGGCCATTTTTTGGTTAAACTAGAGAAAATTCTGAACAAATCTATGGTTTTACTTTTTTCATTTTTAGCTTTATTTCATTCAAAAAAGCAGATGTAATCTAATTGAACAGCATTCAGACTTGTACTTACTGACCCTAGGCCTTTTTGGGTTAGTGTTAGGAATTGGTTTTGGGTTAGGCTTAGGGAGTAAATAAGAGAAATGATTCACTTTATTTTGGCTTTTTGTTAATTTGTGCTTATTTAAAATTCTGTCTGTTTGAAATGTTAAATTATTTACGGATTAGGGGAATATTACTTTATTTATCTTAGATTTCTTATGTTCTTATAATCAATAATTTATGTTCTTATAGTTGATCTTGTAAACTACCAATGAATTGTCTTCGTTCTTTTTGATGTTTCCTTTGAACGCTGAACAGATTTTTAATGACAACTTCGTTATGCCGAAACGTCGCGTATTGTTAATAAATTGTTTTACCAAAAAAGAAATTTATTCCTTTGCCCACCATGGTGGGCAATGCATTGTTCGAGCCTTGGGACGATTGTTCACTGAATTTCGAGTACTACAGTCCCAATACTTCAATATTCTAAACCTATTCGCTTATTAGCTTAACTTTTTTAAAAAAATAAATAAATCCTTTAAATGTAAATCCTTTTTTTATCATAAATTCCGTTCCTTTTATTTATGTTAAACATTTCACTTGAATATAAATTAGCACCACGTCTTAATCCAAAACTCAAACTAAAACTTATTTTTTTAAAAGTCCAATCGGTTCATTTTCCTGACTCATTTGACATGAACCCGAACAATGAAGCTCTCAATGATATAATCCAGCCTAAATCAATTGATGAAACTGTCGAGTTAATAAACAACACTCGAAAACGTGACTTGAGTGATTGGATCTACGCTGAACACTATGATCCAAAAACTCTTGTTCAAATACTCCAACAAACAAATTACACTCATCCTTATGTCGATTCGTATTACAATCGTCGTGATGATTCTTTAATGTTAGTTTTTTCGAATCCGTACGACGAGGCAACTTTATCGAATCATGAAGAATGGACCATTAAATTACACTCAAATGTCGGATTTAGAAATTATTTGGAAAAAATTTATGACATGATTGTCGATTGGACCCGGGACGAAGAAGCAAAGTACCAAGCGGGTTTGATCGCACGAGAAGTCGATAAGTTCTTGAATGAATCAACTGATAATGCTACAAAAGAGTCTACGTCAAGATCAACATCACCGAGTAAAAAACGAACCCCATCTCCAAAAGAAAAAAAGAAACCCACCCAACCGGCTCCATCAAGTCCAATCAACGTTGAACCTGAATATATCAACCAAAACTTTGTTTCTCACAATTCATTAAAGGCTTGGAAATTAGAACAAGAAAAGTTGTCTGAGGGTAAAGTGGTTCCAAAACCAAAATCTCCTCGAGCTAAATCCCCAACAAAATCAAAATCAAAGTCTCCTGATAACAAAAAATCAAGCAGCCCCACGAGTAAAAGCCGAAGTGGTTCAGCTAAGAGTAAAAAGTCAACATCCCGATCGAATTCAAAATCAAAAATAGAAACAGAAAAACCATCATCACCGACTGTACAAAAAGCAAATCAACCATTCGTAGGCTACCAAATTGGCAACAATATGATCTATGTCAAATCTCATTTGAGTCATATGTTTCCGTACAGTGGGGCTTTGATTAAAACAGAACGGGTTCATTTAAAAACAGAATCGAATTTATATGTAACAAGTTCGGTTATTAAAGATGGTAATACTTATTCGGTTCATTTAGTTGACCCGAAATCACAAGAAGAAATTAACGAAGATAACACCAAAATTGCAAATTATACTTGTTTTACAAGTGTTTTTAAAGACGGTCTGTCAATGTCTGTCTCAACTCCTATTAATTACCAAGATTTTAAAAAGAATGTTAAAATTGAACCACTCCCAACAGCACCAAGTCCAACTCAAATGCAACAACAAGCTCCACCAGTTGAAGAACCAAAACCAGCTAAGAAAACAACAACGGCCAAAAAGGGAAAAAAAGGCGATGCAACTCCTGAACCGGTAAGTTTTTGACTCGAAAAAATGAAAAAAAAAAAATTTCATTTTTAAAATTAGAAAAAAGAGGAAAAAAAAGAGGAAATACCTCCGCCGGCTCAAGTGGTAAAAAATTCACGCTCATTAAAAAAATAAATAAATTAGATGCTCCCTGCCCCAATCCACAATTCACACTTGCTTTTAAATTAGATCTCACATTATAGTCACGTGTTTACCCTTCTTGTAACATTGTTTAATTTTAAGGTTGAAGTTAAAGAAGAACCGCCTAAAATAAGTGTTTTACCTTGGACTCAAGTTAATGTGTCCTTACCTAATGGTTTATCGTGTACATTTTTACCTGAGATATACACTGGTGTGACACCAATGAAAGATAATGAACCACATCGTTTGGTAGTTAAACAAAAGTATACTCAAAAATGTGATGAAAATGCAGGCGAACATTTTAAAAGTTTTAATCAAAATATTTTGAAAGAAAAATCTCGAATGATTAAAAGTGATGGTACTGTTATTAAATTTATGGTTGATGGTCAATTTGAAGTTATGTATCCGAATGGTACGATCTACCGTAAAGTTGTTGAAACAGTCTCTGAAAATGATTTAGAGACATTAGAAACTTTGGATCATAAACAAAAAAGTAAAAAATCAGTCAAACATGAAGATCCTACACCCCATATTGAGACTAAAACAGTTGTAAAACATTTGGTTACGACTCATTCGGGTAATGAGTATTTGATAAATAAAGATGATGGTTCTTACAAATTGGAACGATTTTATCGCAATTTGAGGTCTAAGGATCCGAATACAAACGAGATTTTGTTAACCCGAGAGGATAATTTAAGGATGGTTTTAAGACCGGATGGGTCAAGTTTAGTCGATTATTCAGACGGTACAAGAATAACCCAATTTTATGTTGAGCATGAGAGCCACAGAAAAGACAAGTACGTTAAAATCGAATGCCCCGGTTATGCGACTACGATATTCAATGTAAAGACAAGTGAGTGTACATTAGCGGTTGGAAATAATGGAACAGTTGTTTGTTGTGATCCGTTTAAGGTGAACTATTCAATAATGCACGCAAATGGAGAAATCATAGACATTAATAAAGATTCAAGTGTTTACGTAACGCCAAAGAATGGACCCCTTTTGGCCAAAAATAAGTTTTTATTTAAACAAAATTCGGAATGTATACTCGAACACGAAGATGAAATGGGAAATAAGTTTAGAGTTAATAAGAGTGGAAAAAATTCAATATTTAATATTAGTCCGAATAGTGTTAAAAGTTCAATAAAGAGCTATAATAAACATTCGCCAAGATTTTTTATAATACACAAAGATTCGAGTGGTACTGAGTTATTGAGATCGGAGGATGTGAGTGAATATTTGAATGATGTCGAAATTGATCCAATGACTGCTATTATTAGAGATAATATACAAGGATATCCCAATATAATGGGTACTACTGTTCTAAGACCTTTAAGAAGTAAGTATTTTTTTGTTTGTTTTTTTTTTGAATGAAAGAGTCGAGTCCGATTTTATAATACTTCTAAAATGCCTCTCTGATAACCCTGACTGTTAATCAAAATTATCTGTTGACAAGTAAGCAGATGTATTATTGATACAGCCTAGGAGCCTGAAAACATTCGTTCTTTGGATAATGATGTTAAGGTCAACAATACAAAGATTCTCAAGACCATTCACGTCTTGAAACAATCGAAATATGTCAAGTAGAAGGTGAGAATGTTCTTACCGTAATCCCCCGCACAATCCCCCCTCCCCAATGCATACTGGTACAGAAAAGATGGAATTATTTTATAAACCGAAAAATGGTAAAGCTGTTACAGTAAAGTAAAAACTATTTGCGAGTGCCAATTTTTTAAAGATTGATTTTTTTTAAGATCTGATGCTTGATGCCTAAACATGAATTCCCCCATGGGGGGCCTTGCGGGGGATTACGGTAAAGTAAGAAAGACACAAGCTTGGTTCAATAAGTTTAACAGTGATGATACTAGAATTCGAAGGAAAAAGGGGTCTGGAAGGCCAGTGAGTTTCGATCAGGACATATAAAACAACCCTCTGGTAAGTAAGAGCGATAGAAGAGCATATGGCCCAGTGGTCTGAGTCGAGTCCTATGGAGCGAGAGGTCTAAGATACAATTCCCGCTAGGGTAAGAAAATTTTCAGTCATCGTAAACGTCAAACGCAACTTAGAAGGCCAATCGTAATCGTCTTGCATATCAAGCACAAAGCCATGCGGATATGCAACATACGGCACATTGTTACTCCAGATGGGCGCCACCAAATGGGACTGATTTATAAATAATCAGGCTTGCGAGTCGTGGTGACTTAAAATAAGGGTTACGAAAGGAACAATGTAGCAAGAAGGAAAAAAAGGACTCGCGAATTACCAAGTGACCTTAGCACTTCACAGTCGACCATATTTTGTCACCTTAAGTTGATCCATAAAGTTAATAGACGCTGCTGAGTTGCTCCACACGGTTTTGCACCTTTTGATGTTCAGCGTCGTATCGAAATCTGTACAAAATTAATCAAAAATCCTCTTGATGAACGATTTTACAGAAGGGTAATTACTTGCGATGAGAAATGGATCTAATTTGGAAATACTGATCACAGAAACCAGTGGTTGGACCCATCTCAACCATCCCTCCCAGTCGTTAAAAGAGGACGATTCGAAAAGAAGGTAATGTTGTTTGTTTTATGGTAGTGGTAATACACTTTGAAATGGTACTTGATGGTCGTACGATAAATGTTGACCTTTATTGTGAACAATTATAACGAATCTGAGTCTGATTATCAGCTTTTCCGCCCTATGGCTCATTTTAAAATGTATTCTCAACACTCTTTGTTCTGGAGCTTGGTATCATATAATCATTTTTATTTCTCAAGTTGTAATCTCTCTTGACTCATTCGTGACTAGCTGTTCTTTAAATTGAGTTGGAGCATTCTCATAAGTTACTATCTTGATCGTGTCATCAGCAAAAATCTCAATAAAGGCTTTGAGGATGCAAAACGGAAGATCATTGATAAAGATAAGAAAAAGAAGTGGAACTGTGGAACCCCCAGCTTAAGTTTTGCAAAAAAAAATTTTGTAATTAGTCCCAGTGAGTTACTATCAAAACCATACTGGAAAGGCTTTAATAAAGTAGCAATGGATCAATTAGATCGAGCGCTTTCCTAAAGTCAATAAACAGAAATAGGGAAATAAGCTTTATTTAAGAATGATATAAACTCATGAATTTAGACGTTTAACTAACTTCTTAATTATTATAGACTGTACTACAGACGCATGGATGTGCGATTACGACGAAAAAGAAATAATACCACAAGGTCTAAGATGTCGAAATTTACTCACATTTCCATCAAGTCCAGAAGTTAAAGTACACGGTCCAAGTTTTGGCACAAACGCTGGACGAAGTTTAACAATCGACCTAAATCCTAACCGACGCGTCAAAAATCCACCAATTGCAATCGCTAAACGTATGGAATATCGTCAACTAATCGAATACCAAAAACTTAGTGACGAAACCAAAACAAAACTTATCAACGGCTTAAAGTAACTTTTGAACCCTTTATAATTTTTGTTGAAATCCGCTAAGACTTTTATTCGTAGGAATTACATGGCTTATATTACAAAACGAGCCGAAAATCATAGATTACTTCTCACATACGACCCTCGTACAGAAGCCGAAAAATTAACATTATCAAAAATCCTTCAAATAACAAGATCTGATCATTTAAAAAATGCCGATGTAACTGGCATGTACAAAAAAGCTTTGTCTAAAAATAAAGCTGAATTTATTGGTAAAGACTTGAAGAGTTTAAAAAAACTTTTAGTCAAACCTAAATCGAGTGAAAAGCTTCAATTATTGGAGGCTGAACTCGAGATGGAGAGAATTAATCTTGAAGCATGGAAACGTAACTTTGTTCCGTCTTATTTTGAGAGTGAATGGGGAATTGAATTTTTGACCAAGAACAATTCAGTTAATAAAGAAAATTCGTTTTTGAAAATATCGTCTGAAAACGATTTTGCTCAAATTTCGAATGTTACGAATCCAGAACCAAAAAAAGCACAAACTGACTCGTCTAAACAAGACAATAAAAGTAAATACTATCCGGCTATGTCTTACTTGGAGACCGAATTTTCAAGTGAGAAAAAAGGGCCAACCGCGCCTGGCACTTCTAACTTTGAACGTTATCAACCTCAATTCAAGTTTGTCAATAAACTCGATTCAAAAAAATTACCCAATTCGATTAAAACAACACGTCCTAACGCTGTACCAAACTCTTTATTCTTGAGTAATGAAGAACCAGTTCGACGTAAGGTAAACAATTCAATAGTCCAAGCGTCCACTATGAACAATCGATCTCTAGACAAACGAAGAGGCTTAGAAGTCTACCCCAGAGAGATCAAATTTGGTGTCCTCCGTGAAGGCTTTACTTATGTAACAGACTTTGAGTTGGTCAACGTTGGTATCGACGCTTGTAGATTTAAAATCAAACAACCACCAGCTGAAAGTGGTTTGAAGATTATGTTTAAACCAGGTCCGATTGCAGCTGGTATGAACAGGGACTTGAGTGTTATTCTATTGGCAATATTTACTCTCTCAGACGATGACATATCCGAACAAGTTTATCCAAAAGTTAGAAAATTGAGGCATGATTTAGAAATAACAACCGAAACAGATGTTTTAAAGATTCCAATTGAAGCCGAGATTGCGTCAATTGAAGAGTTTAGAAATATGTATAGAGGTAATTTGGACGCTGGTAAAGAGAAACATGTGAGAATTATGTCAGTTAGACCAGGTAGTACTAAAGAAGTATTGACAAAGCCTTTGAATGTTCAAAACCAAAATATCAATGAAGATATTCGAAAAAGTCGATTGAGTTAAATCTTTATTTTTTTTTGGAAAACAAGTTTTTTAAAGTTTTTTAAGTTTTTTTTCAATAAAAATTTATACAGAGAGCTTTAGTTAGTACAAGTTACCCCTGGATCAACATATTAATAATATAAGTAGTGACAGGGTTTAGTGGTTAGAATATGAGTGAATGATGAAGATGAATCCCGGTTCCAGCATGATAATTAAAAGTGTTTTCAAAAAAGATCATCTAGCCATTAGATTTAGTTCAGCAGGTGGTTAATAAGTCATCGGTTTAATGTTGAAGACTATTTAGGTTTTTAGTCATCAGGAACTTTTGGAATCCGTTTAGCGAGGTCTTTAAAGGATAAAGAGAAACAAATTTTTAATGCATTGTTTTAATTTAATAAAAAAATTTCTACCTAAAAAATTATTATGCCAAAAAATGTGATTGCAAACCAAGTCATTAATTTAAAACAAATAAAATGGAGTCTATTGATTTTGTATTCCCTTTTGAAGAATTGTTAGCTGTTGCCTTAAGAGTTCTAATTGATTTTGGAGAATTTCAAGTTGATACTGCAATTGATTCACAGTCGCATTTGTTGTTTCTTTCGTTGATGTTTACGGAAAAAAATCTGTTGTTGCAATTATTGGAGGAAAGATTTTTGAAGTTGGTATACCAGATGTTCTATATACTGCTAACGAGTGTTGACCTAGGAGGCTGACCATCCTCATAGGTTTTCTTTAAAGGCTTATTGAATCTGAACCATGTTAAGTTAACTCAAAAGAACTTAGAGGTATGGTACTCCAGAAACCTGAACCCCAAATAACATCTATTTCTAAAGCTTTAAAATTTTTTTAATTGAAAGAGAAAAAAATTTGAGAAATTCGACGCTTTTTATCGAAATGTCGACTTCGATTATTCGATGAAATCGGCCCGATCGCATCGTCAATTAAACGTTTTTTACATCACTTTTTCATTGATGCTGCATTGAAACTCTCTTGACTGGGATATTTCTAACGCGTGTAGAAATTTTATTTTTTTTTTTCGGGATTGTACTTGAAGAATCCCAAAAAAATTGTTTAAACAAAAGGTTTATAGCCGTTTAAACTCGTCTAATATATAAACTCTATAAACGCGTTTAGACCAAAAATGCAATCCGTTTATTTTTTTGCGGGAAAATACATGAGTAAAAAGTTAATTTTTTCCACTTAGTATTATTGGACAAAAAAACAAGTAAATAACGAGAGTTTCAAAAAAAAAAGGAATAAAAAAATATTTAAAACTTTTTATTTTTTTAATTACAAGACATAAAAAAATTATTATTAAATCCTTGTTTAAATTTTGTTAATATACACTCGTTCAAATAGCCGAATACCCTTTTGGTTGTACATTCGAATATCCGAATAAAAATTCCGTACACAGAATAATGTTTAAAAAATTTTAACTTTAATGCAAATGAAAAATGTTTATTAAAATCTATTTAGTATCTAATAAATTACTAATAAGGGACTAATTTATAAGAAAAAAGTAATTAAAAATCAAAAATAATTAACCAACCAAAGCTTTAGTTGTGGTTGTTGTTGGCCTTGGTGTGGTTGTGGTTGGTCTTGGTGTAGTTGTGGTTGGTCTTGGTGTGGTTGTGGTTAGTCTTGGTGTAGTTGTGGTTGGTCTTGGTGTAGTTGTGGTTAGTCTTGGTGTAGTTGTGGTTGGTCTTGGTGTGGTTGTGGTTGGTCTTGGTGTAGTTGTGGTTGGTCTTGGTGTTGTTGTGGTTGGTCTTGGTGTGGTTGTGGTTGGTCTTGGTGTGGTTGTGGTTGGCCTTGGTGTAGTTGTGGTTGGTCTTGGTGTGGTTGTGGTTGGTCTTGGTGTAGTTGTGGTTGGTCTTGGTGTGGTTGTGGTTGGTCTTGGTGTGGTTGTGGTTGGTCTTGGTGTGGTTGTGGTTGGTCTTGGTGTGGTTGTGGTTGGCCTTGGTGTGGTTGTGGTTGGGGTTGTGGTAGTATTAGTAGGAGTTGTAGTTGTTGTTTGTCTAACAGTTGTCGTAGTTACAGGCGAATTAGTTGATTGAGTCGAAATTATTGTATTCGAGGACGGCAAAAGCGTTGATACTAAAATAAAATGTCATAATTGTCAAACTAAAAAAAAGAAAAAAAATACATTTGGTTTCACATAAAGGTCCGGTGAATCCACTTGGACATTTACAATCAAACGCAATTAATCCATCACCACTTACACTTGCTGATACACATGTCCCACCATTTTGACAGTAATTTGTACTACAAGTTAAGGGAATAGTTAATCCTAAGTATAAAAAAATCATAAAATTATTAAAAATATTTAAGTTTTTTTCCTTAATTTTTACCTGGGCAATTTTTACAAGAAAATGGACAAGCTGTGCTACCAGGTTCACCTCCAATAGTTCCAGTGCAATAAGCTGTCAACTGTGGACAGTTATAATACTTGTCGACACATGTAAGCAATGGTTGATACTCTAAAATAAATTTTGTTTTAACCTTTTCTTTTTCAAATTATCTCAGAAAATCTTTAAATTACTTAAACAGCTCGAACAGCATCTTGACCCTTGCGAACTTTTGCATAAATAAGGAATTGAATACCCCTTTAAAATGCTTGCTTTAAAGAAATCAGGGCAAGATACATAGGCTGTCGAGAAACCTAATCCTGGATAGTAAGTTCCGTAAATGTTAAAATCTCCAAATGGACATGAAGAGACCATACTATTTGCAGTAATGGTACATAAACCTTGACGACAAACCTTAAAAAATGAAAAAATTTAAGTTAAATGTAGTTAAATTATTTTTAGTTTTTCATCGATTTTGACTCACTGATCCAGATGCACATGGTGATCCTTCTACTGCTGGTCCAGAACTTGAATAACTAGTAGCGTTCAAATTTACAGAACAATACATTTGAGCGCACATGTTTTGAGCTAGAGGCTATAGAAAAAAAAGGATTTTGAATTGTTCTGATATTCTTAAATAAATTTACTTGATAAAAAAAAGCGTCAGGTCCTCTAATCATTTTACATTGTTGATCAGGACCCCAATATTGACCAGTTAGGGAAAAATTTGCATTTTTTACATAATCCGGTACAGTATTACTAGCAATGGTTAAGCAAGCAGCTGTTGATGAGCTTACCCTTCATTAAAATAATTAAAATAAATTTGATAGTTTAAACAGAAGTAACTTTTGAGACTCACGTATTGCTAACAAGTAATTTACTTTTGAATGCAGCTATTGAACAACTTGAAAACTTTTGAATGTTGCTAATTTTACTGTATGAAATACTAGGACTCATAATAAATTGATCACTTGCCAAGCATAAATTATTTAAACCATCATGATCTGATCCTAAATTATGCCCTAATTCATGGGCTATTACCTTTTTTTATTGACAATTATGTTCAATTTTGAGCTTATTTAATTTAAATTAAAATATTTACATAAAGACTTTTGAAACCGCCGTATTCTTCAGAAACAGATGTCGAATAACCAGTTGCACATATAGTGCCTAACCAAGCAACACCGGCGACACCTGTTCTACTTTCAGGTGCATCCAACGTGTTCTCACTCCACAAGTCTTTGCTAAATAAATTTTAACTGAAATTGATTCATTTGAATACTAAAATTATCAATTACTTAAAAACTCCAAGTACATGATCAAATGATATCCCAAAATTATTATTCCGTTTCATAAAACCCGCTAATTCGTTAAGAGTTTTAGTGGTAAGGATAACTTCTTTTCCATTATATGTTGCATAGGTCGAATCACCGACGACGCCGATTTGTGTCCATGTAGCATCTGTAGGGTTCTAAAAAAAAACATTGATGTTTTATCGATATAAAAATCACTTTTAGAAATATTACAGTTAAAATAAGAAGGTGAACTAGTTTGACATTAATTCTCAAATCAGGATCACTTCCTAACGTATTTTGGTATTTATCATTCACACCATTAATCAAATGAGCGAAATAAGTTCTCATAAATTGAAACACAGCGTTATCATCTGTTGTTCCCAAGTATTTTTTTTGATCCTCATAAACAGTTGGATCGGCAACAACCAATGTTTCTACGTCAAGAGTGACTGGATTTCCATTAAAGACTCTCGCTTTTCCACTCGATTGGCTTATAATACAACTTTAAAAAATTTTCCAAACAAAAAATTGAGAGTAAAGCTTACTGCTTGTATTCCAACTTGACATCCTTAGGTGGTCTAAGAACATCATCTTTGAAGACATTTTTATCATCAGAATTTGATTCATGTAAGTAATGATCAAATGATAATTGGTTCAAACGGCCTTTTTTTGAAGGAGTAGCATGAATATCGATATAATTCGAGTCATCGTTGAATAATCTTCCAAACTTAATTGATTACAAAAATGTTTAGGATTAATCAAAAAACTTAAGCTTATGTTAAGAAATACCATTCTGTAATTATTTTCCGATCCAAATAGTGTAGCGAAGCCACGACCATTTTTTTCTTTATAAAATTGATGATCTCTATCAAATTGAATAGTTCTAAATTTTCCATCAGCGAAATGAGAAACAGCTGGTAAATTGGAATCAGATACAACTTCGAATCCTCTAACCAGATAATTTCCATTATAAGTTGATGTAAAAGAAAACTTTTCTGGAAAATGTTGACCATTTTTTTCAACCTTAATTTCGAAGTCTTCTAAATGGACACCATTATTTGGATCAGGTATGAAAAGAGATAGAGCTACTTTTGAAAGTAGAAATGTAATGATAAAATTTTTGAACATTTTTTAATAATTTTTCAAGCAGTTGTTTCACTTTTATTTATATTCAAAAGATAATTTGAATTATTCATTCAAGTTTTGCTTGAATAGCTTTATTTCGCATTTTTTTTACTTGATTTTTTATATGATGATTAATTTTACGACTTTTCTTTGATTATAAAACCAAAATTAATTTTTATAATTCTAAATTACCTGGTCATGAATTTGAGTACAGTAAAATGTAACAAAAGACTGACATTAACTGTCCTAAAATAATGAAAATTAAGTCTAGCATGCGAAATTTTTACCTAGTTATTTAGTAACCTGGTTTGAGCATGTTTTCAACACAATATATTTTTCTGATGGATCTAATTTTAAATGACGTCTTGTGTTGAATCAACGTTTAGAAGTTATTCAAGCGTCTGAAGGTTTTTATTTAATTACTTTACTAATTAATAAAAAAAAACTAATAAATGATGAAAAACAATTAGTTTGAAAAAAAATGTCCTCGGTAAAAAAAAATTCAAAAAGTAAAAAAGCTTAGCAAGTTAAAAAATGAAAGTTAATGTAATTATTGTAGGGTATTCGAGCTATTGACAATAAAATAAAGAAAAACTTGGTCAATACTTTCAAAAAAAATTCTATGTTCAAACCAGAAAGATGACGAATAATTTACCTTTACTTCCCTGAAAAAATATCTGGCCCGATCTTAGGGGAATCTACTTTTTATCCTTTTTAAAGAGAAACTTCTGGAGTCATCCTGAAAATGGTTTACTTTTTGAACTTTATATGATAAACCTGGAAGTCTTCCATCAAAAAGAACGTTCATTTGTCCTTTTAAAGATTAATCTTTCACCTAAAAGAACGTTCTTTTTGTACTTTTCCAGTTTAACCTGGAAGACTTCTATTTAAAAGAACGTACTTTTTGTACTTTTTAAAGATTAACCTGGAAGACTTCTATCTAAAAGACTTTATCTGGCCTCCTGATACCTGACCCTCGCCGAATCCCTACCCGAACCCTACCTGGAGCTTCGCCCCAGACCCCTATCGATTATTTTATCTTAAAAAGTACAGTACCACGCTGAAATAAAGCAACAGCATGTTTGTTTTTTTTTAAACACGTGTTTGAAAATAAACAAACAAAAATTTCAAACATTTCAAACATTGAACATTTTTTAAACAGCAAAAAGACAGTTTTTAAAAAAGAAAAAAAAACATGTTCTTTGTTTTTTCGAGATTTATTTGGATTGGAGTTTTATTTTTATTTTTTTCTCACAAGCGGTTTAATTGATAATCAATTATCCCTTTAAATAAAAAAACATTTTTTGTTTATTAGATGTTTTTTTGTTCATGTCTGATAAAAAACATTTTTCTGTTTATGTTTAAACATTTTTCTGTTTATGTATAAACATTGTTCAGACTTTGTTTGTTTTTTTGTTGCTTTATTTCAGCGTTGTACTGTACAAAAAGAATGTTCTTTTTGATGAATGTTCATTCTTTTTGTAGATAAAATAATCGATAGGGGTCTGTAGCGAAGCTCCAGGTAGGGTTCGGGTAGGGATTCGGCGAGGGTCAGGTATCAGGAGGCCAGATAAAGTCTTTTAGATAGAAGTCTTCCAGGTTAATCTCAAAAAGTAAAAAAAGTACGTTTTTTATACGGAAGACTCAGATGACTTTTAAAGGTTCATTTAATTTTTTGAATCATTTATTTTTTCAAAAAATTTTTAAAAGGATTTACCGTAAATCCTCATTTTCAATCCCAGGTACAAAATATTTTTTTCGTTTTTGTCCCATGTCACAAATTCGTTTTTGTACCCACTTTTTAACAGTAAATTGTCCCGTCACAAATCGTAATTGTACCTGGAACTACTTCGATTTAATACCATGACACAAAAAAGAAAATCTAAACAGCATATACTTAAAAAGTTCTAATTTGATTTTTATGCAAATGAAAGCTGTTTCAAAATGAACAAATATTTGCTAGTTTACTTACTGAATAGTTAGCTGCATTTTTTTTTCTTTCAACGGTCCTTTTTCTTTGTTTGAAATTCAAAAATTTTTAAAATTGTACTTGAACTTAATCTTTTAGCTGTATAAAAGAAGTCTAAAGTTGTTATTAAACTTTTTAAAATCCTCGTTTCATTTAAATATGGCAACTAGAAGAAGAGTTTTCAATTTGAGATTTAAACTAAGAGTCATCCATGCTTTCGAATCGATTCGCAATGTCACACGTGTTGCTAGGATGTTTCGTATTTATCGTCGGTGTGTTCGTATGTGGGTTCGCCAAAAGGGTTTGTTAGAACGTTTCTCATCGAAAAATCGAAGATTTCATGTGTTGCATGGTCGGAAATTGAAGTTTATAAACCAAGAAAGAGATTTGTTGAATTGGATCAAACGATCAAGAAATGCCGGAGCGTGTGTATCTGGTAAAAGTATACAACTTAAAGCTTTAAATTTAGCCAAACAATCTGGTGTTGATGGTTTTAAAGCTTCCAGTGGCTGGTTGGGGCGTTTTTTAGAACGGAATAATCTTGTGCTTAGAAGAATAACTTCTAAAGGGCGTAGTTTGCCAAGTAAGTGCGTCGATACAATCAATGAATTCATAAAAAAATCGAACGATGAAAATGTAAAAAGATCGAAATGCCAAATATATAATTTTGATGAGACAACGGTTTATTTAGACTCAACAGAAAATTATACTTTTGAGCAACGCGGTGCTAAACGAGTAAAAGTTGACACCTCAGGAAATGAAAGAACACGTTTGTCGATCGGTATGTGCGCAAGTGCTGATGGAACTAAGCTGCCATTGTTAATTTTGGTCCCACGCAAAACACCAATCAAAGATTTTCAAATTCCATCAAATGTAATTTTAGTGTACAAGCCAAGTGCCACTTTCGACGCTAAGACTATTCAAACTGACTTTATTCAGCGCGTCTTTCTATCTCATTTGATCAAAAGGTCTCAAAAGAACCCTATACTTTATCTTGACCAGGCACCGTGCCATAAAAACCGAACAACAACGAACTTTATGAGAGACCTAAATATTGCCTATTCGTTCATACCTGCGAGACTTACTTGTTTGCTCCAACCAGCTGATGTGTCTTGGATGAAATCATTTAAAAAATCATACACCGAAAAATGGACTAATTGGTACTTAAATGATTTTAAATAGTTTACGAAAAATGGAAATTTAAAATCCCCCGGTTATAAAAAAGCCATTGAATGGTTATCACAAATTTGGGATGAATTCGACCCGTCGATTATTAAATCATCTTTCAAAGTTTGTGGTATTACATCGAGTAATCAAGATGATTTTCATGCAATTTTAAAACATATTTTGAAACGAGGTCTTATCAATAACTATGTTGACTGCGATGAAGGTGAAAATGATGTTGATGGATTCAATCAAGATGGGTCTGATGAGAATGATGGTCGAGTTGTGGCCAGACTAGACCAAGTTCCTGAAAGTCGCGATGAAGACGTTGTCAGCGTAGACTCAAGTTCTGAAGACTCGAGTGATCTTGATGACTTTGGATCTAATATTGATGAGTTTGAGAGTAGTGACGGAGCTGGGGGTGATGATTGTGATAGTTCAAGGAGTGGTTATCTTGAAAGTGATAATACCTTTTGTGATGATAGTGATGATGGGGAGGAAGGTATGACTGAAAACAGTCACAGTGATGATGATGATGGGGAGGAAGGTATGATTGAAAACAGTCACAGTGATGATGATGATGAGGAGGAAGGTATGACTGAAAACAGTCACAGTGATGATGATGATGGGGAGGAAGGTATGACTGAAAACAGTCACAGTGATGATGATGATGGGGAGGAAGGTATGACTGAAAACAGTCACAGTGATGATGATGATGGGGAGGAAGGTATGACTGAAAACAGTCACAGTGATGACGATGATAGGGAGGAAGGTATGACTGAAAACAGTCACAGTGATGATGATGACGTTCTATACACCCTAAACGAATCTCACAACTCAGATAGACCACTCAAAAGAAGTCTCCGCTTGTAAAATAAACGTAAAAATCTAAGTTAGTTTGATAGTTGTTAAAAGTTTATGCCATTTAATTTAGTATTAAAATTTTTTGTTTTCCATGTATAGATCCCGAATTCGAACTTTATAGATTAAGATTTCAAAAAATCAAACTGTTTCGTTTATTTTAAGGTTACAATTTATTTGTATCAGTCCTTTTCTAAAATTAAAAATCTTGTTAATTTAAATTAAAATTTTTTTTTCTTAGTTTTTCTAAGTTTTTTTAATAAAAATAGTCCAGAATTCATAAATAAAATTTTAAAAATCGTGTAACCGTGTTTTTTTTTGTTTATTAAAATTTTGTGTCATGGTATTAAATCGAAGTAGTTCCAGGGACAATTAAGATTTGTGACGGGACAATTTACTGTTAAAAAGTGGGTACAAAAACGAATATATCCCACGGAACAAAATAAAATTTTTCTAATTTATACCGGGTAAAAAAATTAGGATTTACGGTAAAAGGATTTTTTTTTCATTGTCAATAGATGGGGTATTCGGAAATAGACACATGAGCCGAGTTTTAAAAAAGACTTTTTTTCGTCAAATTATTAGACTACTAAAGGGTATCCTTTTTGGCTGTTAAACATTGACATGCTACTTAAAATCGTCTTTTTTTCTAGTCTGGTACCAATAAAAGCAAACCATTTTTCCGGGTACAAACAAATAGTTTTCTTTAATACAGGCGATTTTTCTAAAATTTTAGCATTTTTCCTTGAAAATTTACGGAAATTGATATTTCGGACATATTGTAGTATCAAAAGTTACTTATCATTTGAAAAACCCTCACCTATTCTTGTAGAGAAAGGCTTAAACTTCACATCTAATTAGTTTGTTTCTTATCTCGATATAAAATTGAAGAGAAATTAGCTCTTTAAAACCATGAAAAACTAACTAAGATTTATGATTTGATGCATCTTACTTAATCCTAAATTTGAACATTTTCTTAAAATTACCTCGAATCGTGTCAATTTTCTCACTTGGAAAAAGGGTTCTTGACTAAAACGATTTCCAATATAACTCCTTCTTCCATCTCTTCGGGTTTGAACAACTGTTTATCCACATTCAAAGCGTACTTGTTTGAGTCTTTACCAGGCAACGAAATTAAATTCACATCTCCATGCATCTAGCTTAATAAAAATAATTTATCGAAGTAAAGCTTAAATTCGAAAATCGTTTGATGGCTTAAACAAACCCTTTTTTAGTCAATTTATGAGTTTTAACTAGTCGCTAATTTGAAAGATGAGACTAATGTTTTTTTTGTTTACAAAAGAGAACAGAATAGATTAGAAAAGGGAATGATTCAAGAAAAAAATATTCGATAATTTGATTGAGTCGCCGCAACTCAAAAATACTGAAAAAGGGTTTGTTTAAATATGTTGATGTTTTTCACATACGGAAATAAGACTTAAGTTTCAGGTAAGGGTATATGTTACTAATTGATACACATGTTTTTGATTTTTAACATAACATAAACATAAAACCAGGCATTTGTACCGAAAAACCGAATTTTTTTCGGTATGAACCGAACCGAATACAGAATTTTTTTCGGAAAAAACCTAACCGAAAACTGAAAATCCGAATTTTTTTCAGTATCCAAATTTTAAAAAATTGAAGTTTTTTGTCAAAATTAATTCTTAATTTTGAAATTTTATTAAAAATTTTTTTAATTCAAATAGTTTCCTATAAATTTTTAAAAACAAAAAATATTATTCTATAATCTTATTTAAATCATTTAAAATTTCAATATTAGACTTTAAAAAGCATCTCATTATAAATAATTCTGAGGTCATATTTTGATTATTTTTGGTTGAAATAATACCACAAATGCTAAAAAATCGTTCGATCGATGCGCTAGATGGGGTATGCTCAATATTATGTTTGCTAGCTTGCTTAATTTTGGTAATGTCTTAGCGTGATCATACCAAAATTGACATGTATTCTTGGTCTTTTAAACTATTTTGTTGTTGTCGGCTGTCAAAATCGCTTTAAGTTGATTTACTTCATCATTTAGTTCTTGTAAAAATATTTCATCTGTCAATTTGTGAATCGGGGCTACATGTTCGGCCGAAAAAAGGCTTGGGTTGGTAAACTGGTTTCTTGATTCATATGAGATGAAATCGTTCTCGTATTTTCGTTTGACTCATCGACTGAATTTTCATTTACGTTCTAATTTAAAAACGCTTTGTCAACTGTCTTTAGACTTTCTAATCCTTTTGCAAAAAAATTGTAAGTCCACTGCTTACCAATCCAATGTTTTAGACCAGAAACTTTTAAGACCGCAGCAGCCTTTTAAAATCAAAAACCATGAAAAAATAAGCAAGGATAAACTTTAAATTAATTTTCGGATACCTTTAAGAACAAAGATTAAATTAGTTATATTTATTTTGTTCTTGTTTTTACTCACCAATTAGCGTGTCTGCTATATTTGAATGATTACTTTGAAGAGATACATTCAATAAATAGGCAAGTTTCAAGATTTGGAGATACAACTCGACCTGTTCTCGACTAACTGGACAGCTTGATTCTGATTCAGTTGAATCAAAAAGACGCCTTTCGTAAGCCTTTAAAACCGATTCGAGCATCATGTATGCTGAGGACCACCGAGTTTTATTTTCAATCCGTAATCGACATCTTTTTAAGCGAAAATTTCTGTTAAGATTAACTCGACGTCTAATTTCGGTATTTGACCTATTTATTCTTCTAATTACACTGCAGACCGTATCATGGGTTGTAAGAGCTCTACGTAAAGCCAAGTTCAATTTGTGACAATTGCAACTAAATCGCGGGACCTCATCAGATCCGATTGTCAATTTTAGATATTTGATTGGTTGACCCCTACTTAAATCATAAAACTGATCATAATCAAAACCGTTTGTCTTCTTGTGAATCATTATTTTCAACTTCTTGATTAACATTCGACATCTGAACATTTGAAACGAAAGTCCGAGAATTTACATCATTGGTGATCTCTAATGTCTCATTGTGCACTTGATCAAAAGTTAGGTTATCAATATTTTCGAGCATGTTAACATTTGATTCTTCATCATCGTCCATAATTTAACTAATAACTTTAAAGAAATTAAAGAGTTTAAAAATAATTTTTCTCGAATTGAGAAATTTACCTCGAGAATTAGCATCAGGTGTATCTGTATCCTCAAAAAAAGCTGTCCAAAGAGTCGAACCAAAGAACTTCCTTCATCACATACAACTCCTTTTTTTTAAATTAATTATTTCGAATTTTTATTTTTTTAAACTACAAGTTTTTACCATTTAATTTTGATTTGTCAAAGTCGTACTCGTTAATTATAGTCTCTATAGCTTTTTGTATATTTTCGGCGCTATGCCCTCAAACAATTTCGGTTATTGTGTCTAAATTATGAATTGATCTATTCATAAACTGAATCATGCTATTTTGGTATACGTGGTTGAGGGTCGGACGGGTTGGGATTAAGAACGATTAACGGGTTTCGGTTTAAAATCGTTTATTGATAAAAAATAAAAAAATAAACAAAAACAAAACAAAATAAATAAAACTGAAACTTAAAAGGAAATGAATAAAAATGAATAATGTGCCTTTTCTTATTTAATCCTTTCAATGTGATTATGCACTCCATACAACATACCTCCCCCCTTAAGATAAAATCGTCCCTTGTTTTTTTTTAAAATAACATCAAAAATACAAAAAATAAATTCTAACATAAATTGATCATGATGACAAAATATTTGTCTTGACATCATATACTCTTTCTTTAAGCTAATTTCTCACGCTTACAAATTTAGCGATGAGATTAGATCATTTTCTTTTTCACTAAAAATTTTTCCCACTTAACAAAAAATTTTCTTCATTAAAATTTTCTTAATTTTTTTTTGAATAAAATGTTCTCACTTTTTAACTCTCTCTTTCAATTAAGGCTTTAATTTAATTATCTCCCTTACCGGTCCTCTACAGACTGGACAGCTTTCACTACGTCCCACATTTATCAACCATCTTTACACCTTTGGCTGCACATACTGTGACCACATGGTGTTACAACAACCATTGATTTACCGGTCTCAGTTCTAGACAAATAGGACACTTAACACGTGAGTGTTATCTTTTTGTTCGCCACAATATGGACAATCAGGTTTGTTTCTTTCTATGGCACATACACTTACAAGGTGGACTAGATTGGCCATTTCAACTTGTCCGTTACATAATAGGCATATGGTTTTTACATTGCAGTGCCTAATGTGTGAGACCAGCTCATTCAGCTTCATCCTTGCACCACACGTTTCACATTGCCGTACATCACACATTTTCATATGGACCCTGGCTTCAACAACAGGAACATCTTGACTACAAATTGCACATGGGACTTTCGTGTTAACTTCCCATTCTCTTTCACGTCTCACTATTAGATTTCTTTGACACCTGTTCCCATGTTGCTGGAATATTTCCGGGTTCATTACGTCATGGCAACTTGCACATGAGACAGTTCTCTCTAAACGTTCTGGTGCAAATCATCGGTGCAAATTCGAAACTAACATCATTCGACTGGTACACACGCTGTATCATTCTCCACCCAGCATTTTGTATAGCGACCGTTCGGCTTCCATGCCAGCTGGTAGTACTTCCACTTCCATCTAGGAAACACTGGGCTTTGTAACCTTTGCGTCTATGAACTTCCTTCTTTTCCGTCCTCCACGTTACTTCTACGTTCAGTACTCTCTTTGATAGTGTTTGATTTAGTGTTTTTTTTTTTTTTGGTTTTTAAAAATTTGTTTTTTCGTCCCAAGGATTAACGTGGTTTGGTTAATCCAGGTTTACTCTTAACCTCTCTTCTCTGCAGAACATTACAAAAATTTATTTTTCTCTTTTTTTTCTTCCTTCACATTATCGCATTATTTACACGTTGCTTAAAATATTTTTTTTTTCCCGATTTAAAATTGCTTTGCACGACGAGCCGGCTGAATACGTCTCGATACGTTTGCTTTATTGACCAATTTTGATCCTTTCCTCGGGAGGCCACGTTTATTTTTCGGCTGTTCTGAGGCTCGTGTTTGCTCCGAACTCTCTGGTCTTTCTTATACATCTGGATTCAAGTTTTCAACAACTTCAACTTGATCACCAGCAACTTCGACTATCGATAACTCGGAAATGTTCGAGTTAGTCTTCTCCAAAATATCCAATGGATCTTCGTTGACAGTTATATCGGCTGCTTGAGTTCCAGGTTCGACTAACAGGTCTTCTACTACACTCATAAAACATCTCTTCAACCGGTTAAGGTGTACAATTACTCGTTTTTTACCGTTTACTGCTATGATCTTATAATTCACATGACCTAATTTCTCTATAACTTCAAATGGTCCTTTCCAAGCTTTTGCTAATTTAGGGCTTTGACCTTTTTTACGTTCTGAGTTTAATAACCAGAGATTTTCACCAACTGTATAGCTTGCAGGTCTTACATTTCGATCATGGGCAATTCTTGTTTTTTCTACTTTTACTTCGTTATTCGACCGTACAACATCAAAAACAAATCTATCCTTTAATTGTTTGACGTACTCTTCATGGCTAATTTCAACTGTGTTTTCGTCTACTGGGAAAAATAAATCAATCGGTAATTTGGGTTGTCCTCCATAAACCATTTCGAACGGTGTTTGACCAGTCGTGCGGTGAATTGATGTACGATATGCGAAAGCTATTTGGTTTAAGAGAATGTCCCAATTGTCGCCACTTTGATTCACGAACGTTTTCAACATCGAGATTAAGGTTCTGTTAGATCTTTCAGTTTGACAATCACACTGAGGATGATACGGTGTGGTACGCAATTTATGGACATCTAGCAAATCTAGGACTTCTCGAAACAATGCGGATTCAAAATTTCGACTTTGAACTGATAATAATCCTTCTGGTACTACGTGTTTGCTAATAAAATCTAAGAAACAACTGGCTACGGTTATTGCATCAAGTCTTTCAATTCCATACATTTCAACCCATTTTGTAAAATGGCACAAAAAAACTAAAATGTATTTCATTCCTCGCGGTGTAACGTTAAATGATCCTAAAATATCACATGTTACTAATTGGAACGGTTTTGTCGTTGTAATTGGCTGTAACGGTGCTCTACTAAGTAAGTTATTTATCTTTGTTTCTTGGCATTTTTGACACCTACTAATGTACTTTTCAATGTGTTTAGCTTGACTTGGCCAGTAGTACTTTGACTCAACTTTACCGCAAGTACGTGTACAACCAAAATGTCCTCCTGACTCAGCATCATGCAATTGATTCAAAATTTCCGATCTCATCTTTCGTGGTACAACGTATTGGTATCTCACTTCGTTGTCACTCAAATTCCAAGCTCGATATAAGACTCCATTAATTACACGCAATCGATCCTATTGCAACCAAAGTGTTCTCAAATCACCTGTTATCTTTACCATCTGGTCTGGTTTCGTTATGTTGTTTCCAATCAATAATTTTCACGATATCTTTATCATCAAGTTGCGGATTTGGTAAATGATACATAAAGATGATTGAATTTACACCAGGTATGCTTTCTATTATACCTTCGTCTTTATCATTTTTTTCATCCTCGACTTCAGCACTTCCCATCGGCCATCTGGATAATCCATCTGCATTCCCATTAACTTTCCCAGGCCTATATTCTATTTGGAATATAGGTTCTTTAACGTTCATCATCTATTTTAAAGGTTGGTGATCGGTGCAAATTAACACTTCTTGTCCATACAAATACACTCTAAAATGTTTGGTACTCTCCACGATTGCTAAGGCTTCTTTCTCTGTTGTTGAATAATTCTTCGCTGCTGCAGTCAACTTCCTACTCCAATACGCAATAGGTTTCCATTCACCACCTCTAAATTGTGATAAAACAGCACCTAAACCTTCATCACTAGCATCAGTCTCGAGTTTGAACATGCTATTGAAGTCTGGAAATATCAAAAATTCTTTGGAAATTAAAATATTCTTTAACTCTTCGAACGCTGATTGGCATTTCTCAGTCCAATTAAATTTATGACCTTTACGAGTTGCTCTGTATAAGGGTAATGCTATTTTAGCGTACCATTTAATAAATCTGCGATAATAGCCACTTAATCCAAGGAAACTTTGTAATTGTTTAATCGTTTTAGGGGTCGGAAACGCTTTAATTGCTGCAATTTTGTCTTCACGGTAATAATCCATCACTATTTACAACATGTCCTAAATAAATTTCTTCTTTCTTCATAAAATAACATTTTTCTTTATTTAATTTCAAGGATGCTTGCTTCAGACGATTAAAAACTTGATCTAAATGTTCCGTTGGGGTTTCCGGTTTACTAAACAGTCCTCTAAACTTTTCTTTAACATCATCGTAAGCTCTATCATGATTTAAACTCTCTACAAGCTTAAACGTTGTGTCGTCCAAAAACGATCCGATTAATTTTATTTTGTCTCTGTCACCATAAACTCTATTCAATTCTAGATTGCTATCAAACCTTGTTAACCATATCTCCACATTACTTTCCATTGTAAAAAGACTAGGAGCTCTCATTGCACTATTTGCCATTTTTCGGCTTATACTTTGTTGGCTTATTGAAAATTGGAAAATGCTTGATTTTGTTGATTTAACAACTTTTCTTGTTGTTCTCTCGATTGAATGATACATTTTTTCAAAATTTTGCAAGATATTTATACTAAAATCTACTAAAAAACTATTTGTTGAAAATTTTTTATTCTTCTCTTGAAACAAGCTTATCCCACCCTCTTTTCTCATACGATTACCAAATAAATTTTGAAACATCTCTCTTAACACTGTAAACAATTTGAACAAAAGAATTTGAAACAATAAAACAAGTCACAGTACTTTGTAAAACACTACTTTGAACACAAACTTTCTAACAGTAAAACAAGTCACAGTACTTTACAAATCACACGGTTTATCAAAATTTAACACTGTTTAACAAATCTTTAGCTTAACACTGTTTATTGTTTCCTGTAAGCTTATTACACAATAAGCTTATTCTTTGTTTAAGTCATGTAGTCCCTAAGAAAGAGCCAGGTAAGATTACGATCGTCGTTGATGCTAGACAAGAGAACAAATGTATTCGAAGAGTGAAACATATTACTCCAACTGTCGATGACCTGATTCATTCTCTTCATGGGGCGTCATGTTTCTCAAAGGCCTACTGTAACAATGGTTATAGACAAATAGACTTACACCCTGAGAGTAGACAAATAACAACATTTAGTACACATCTTGGACTTTTTCAAGATACAAGACTAAACTTTGGCTATTCAGCTGCTGCTGAAATGTTTCAACATGTCATTGCCGAAGCACTTAAAGGCTTAAAAGGTGTCTTAAATGTTAGTGACGACATTATAATATTTGGTAAAACGAAAGAAGAGCATGACGAGAACCTTTAAGCTCTGATCAAGCGTTTGGATAAAAATGGTTTCACACTCAACGGCAACAAATGAGAGTTTTTCAAAAGGGAGATTGAGTTCTTTGGTCTAGTTTTTTCAGAAAATGGGGTAAGACCAAGTGACCAAAGGGTTAAAGCTCTTAGAAGTGTACAAAGGCCAAAGACTGTGAAAGAAATTAACAGTTTTTTGTGATTGGCTACGTATTCATCAAGGTTCATTGGTGACTACATTACACTAACTGAGCATTTAAGAAGATTGGCGAAGAATCAGAAGGTGGGTGTTTTGGACTGGGCAGTCGAAGAAGACAAAACATTTGAAA
Source organism: Brachionus rubens (assembly GCA_022207745.1). NCBI lineage: Eukaryota > Metazoa > Rotifera > Eurotatoria > Ploima > Brachionidae > Brachionus > Brachionus rubens. The sequence continues at coordinate 4,272,363 of JAJVHD010000003.1, read as the reverse complement.
ATGTAAAGAACTCGCTCTCGACAGCTAAATTGGCCTACTTTAATCCGAGCTGGGACACTGAATTGATTGTAGATGCTAGTCCAGTGGGTATTGCGGCGGTGCTTGTTCAAGTCGATCCGAAAGATTGGACAAAAAAGAATGTTATCGCGTACGCAAGTAGAAGTTTGACTGAGCTCGAGCGTAAATATGCACAAGTTGAAAAAGAAGCTTTAGCGTGTGTCTTTGGCTGTGAACGATTCAACATATTCCTGGTTGGTAAGCCTTTCAAGTTGGTGACCGATAATAAAGCCATCCAATTCATCTATGGGAAGGCCAATGGGAGATCACAGGCAAGAATCGAGAGGTAGAGTCTAAGGCTTGCTCCTTATGACTATCAAATTGAGCATCGGCCTGAGAAAGACAATATCGCTGATATCTTGTCAAGATACCCAGATCCAACTGAGTTCAGTGCTGACGAAGCTTTAACGGAAAAATTTGTGAACTTTATCGTAGATATGGCAGTTCCAAAAGCGTTAACAAGACAACAGTTGATCGATGAGACACACAAGGATATGGAGTTGACTCTTATTAAAAAGAGGATCAATGGTGAAAAATTGGTAAAGAAGAAGAGTGTTAGGTATCTGGGCTACTAAAGGTTTTAGAAGAGCTCTGTGTAACTAGTGATGGAATAGTGGTTAGAAACAAAAGATTAGTAATTCCTAATTGACTCCAGAAACTTGTAGTTCAAATTGGACATGAAAGCCATTTGGGTGTAGTGAAAACAAAACAGCTACTTAGAACAAAAGTATGGTTTTCTGGATTGGACAAGATGGTCGAAGAAACAGTGGGTACTTGTCTTGCATGTCAAGCTAATGTAACTCCTCAAAGAATGGTAAGGGAGCTCAAAATGACAGAAGCAACAAGTGGTGTTTGGGTCGAAGTTGGAGCTGATTATCTTGGTCCGCTTCCTTCCGGTGACTACTTGTTTGTTTTAATTTGTGAACTGATAGGTTTTCCAGTGGTTCATGTTGTTAGGTCAACTTCGAATGACAGTACGCTTCCAAAAATTGATGAGATTTTTACAAGGTTCGGTATTCCTTTTTCGTAAAAAACGGATAATGGACCACCGTTCAATAGTAAAAAGTTCACACTTTACTTAAACATGATGGGAGCAAAGCATCGGAAAGTAACACCTTATTGGCCACAAGCTAATGGTAAGGTCGAAAGGTTTATGAAGAGTCTTGGCAAAGTGGTTAGATGTGCTCAACTCGAAGGTAAACCATGGAGACAAGAGCTGAACAAGTTCTTGAGAGCTTACGTTTCAACGCCTCATAGTTCAACCAAATTCTCACCTGGTCAACTAATGTTTGGGAGAGATAACTTCTCAAGACTGATGGTTTCGGACAAATGTCTCAGTGATGAACGGGTTCAAGAAGCGAGAGAGAACCTCAATGTCTCGATGAAAAGACGGAAGCTTAACGCTGAGATAGGTAAAATTTTCAAAAATTGCTCATTAAAGGTTGGTGACTGGGTACTGTTAAAACAGTTGAATGGTTCTAAAATAGACTCGCTCTCTGAGCCGAAGCCATATAAGGTCATCTCAATTAACGGAACAATGGTTGAAGTGGAAAGTGGAGTGAGAAAGGTTGCTCGTGACATATCTCTTTTAAAAAAGGTGATAATGTCTGGTGCGGTATCAGTTGAAAACTCAGTGGAGGAAGTAGGAGGTGAGAATTTTGAACAGTCAATTACACCTCTTGAAGGTACATTTGAGGAAGAAACAAACAATTAGACGGATGAGTTTACGGATGTTGTGCTGACGTAATGCTTGGCGAAGTCAACCATTAAGCTACAGTTGGTAAAAAAGGGGTTGAAGATAACTTAAGTGTAAGACATAGTGATACAGAGACAAACGAAGTAACACCTGAACTTTCAATCTCAAAATATCAACAAAAGAAGGCCAGTTATATATTTTTTTTTGCTATTCGTGTTTTAGTGGTCATTGGATTAATAGTTTTAGAAGTCAAGTTTTTTTTGTTTTGTTTAAATATAAATCTTGTTTTTTTACTTTTGGATAAAAAAAAAAAAATTGTTTTTTATTATTACTTTGTGGAGCTTATAAAATCAAATCAGTTAGGATGTGGTATCTGAGCTTAACGAGCTCGCTTGTGAAACACCACAAATCGTAAAAAGAAAAAGAAGAAACAATTGAAAAAAATCTTTTGTATGAATTTTCATTTTACAACTTGGTTTCCATTGTTTGATTGTTCTTTTGTGTTTTTAATCTTTATTGTTTGATGTTAATCTCGTTTTTTTATTTATATTTTGAAGCTTTAACATCGTGCATGTGCTATGTTAAGCCAACACGATGTTATTCCATAAAAGGAGAATGTTTTGTTGTTTCATTGGGGAGAGTTTAAGTTTTAGTTGGTTTTGTAAAGAAAAATAAAGTTTTAGAAAAAAGTAAAATCTTTTATTGGCTTAAAGACATTACAAAAGTGTACAGATAGTTGTTGGGGGTACCATTTTAGAGATTTTCGATGCTGAATCTGCATATATATTCTTTTTTCCCCTGGCTTTCGAAATAAAAAATAAACACCCGGGGGTACGCTTTTAGAGAATAAGGGCGGTGTTTTTTTTTCAGGGATCCGTTTTTATAGATGAATCTAAAAATTTTCATAACGATTGCCCTTTATACGTCTCAAGGTTGAGATCTTGATATCCAAATTCGTCTGGAACAGGTAAAAAACAAAAATATTCAATAAACGTTTTGGGCGGAATCAGTAAAAAAGGGGCAAAAAATTCGTTACTTTCGAAAATAATTTAAATCGTTTCGGTTACAAAAAAATTCTAATTGACTATCTTTATCCGTTAGTTGTTGAAAAGTTCGGTCGTTATTGTATTATATACCAGGACGCCAAGCATACCTTTCTTGTTACTCAAGATACATTTAATGAACCCTTTTTTCCGATTGCTGCACCTGTTCTTTATCCAGACTTAAACCCGATAAAGATGGTATGTGCAGAACTCAAGAGTTTTATTAGAAAAGGGAATTACCAAAATACTTTTTCATTAAAAAACTCAATTGATGATTTTTGTAAAACCGTGACACCTTAGAGATGGACTCGCTATGTAAACAGGCTGTAAACAGTAAATAAACCATTATAATTTTAATATATGAGGAAATACAGAATTTAAATGAAGTATTTTAAATTTTATTAAGAACATTCAAATTGTAATCAGAAATAACGGAAAATGGTCAAATTGTTAGAGTTGTATGTTGTGTTCTAGTAGTAAAAATAAAGAATAATGATATTTTAATAAATTAAGTTCTTTAATTTTAATGAAAGCTTCTTTTTTTGTATGTCACACTGTGATAACACCATGTTCATTAATAGACAATTTAGTTAGACGCAATGTCCATTCTATGTTACGCCATGTCAGGTGACATGGGTGACATGTCACCTGACATGGCGTTAAATGGACATTAAATCTATATTAAAATAATGATTTGTTTATTCGTAATGGTTTATGAAGGCATTCCTGTTATCGAATAAAAAACTGTAAGCTGATATTTCACCTCGTTTTACTTTACCAATATTCTTCTGAAGAATTTTGAGCTTAATTTTTCTTTCTTCAATGTAACTCATAATTATGAATCGAAACACAAAAAAATTTCAAATTATTTTTATTTAAATTAAATTAAACTTAATCGACTTGTTGTAGTCCTCTAATGACTACACATGCTTTCTAAAATTACATTTAGTTTTGCTGCTTTTTATACTTGAAACATATTTCAAGGATAAAGAACAATTGGGAGAGGATTAGCTCAGTTGGTATCGTCGTTTATCAATTTTCAAAAGAAGTCAAGAAGGTGGTAAGATTGAATCCTGGCTGCCTCAAAAATATTCAATGGAGTCTTTGGTGTTGGGTGAGCGCAACACTGCTAACCTAGCTCATGCAAAATTATCCACATGAATGTGTCAGCAAAATTATGGTGCGTATGCAGCTGAAGATAGTACAAAATCGCAATATTAACTTTACTTTTAAATTTCTATTTAATTAAATAAACGGGTTCGATCGGCTCTTATGAGGTTTTGACACTAGTCTTTGATCGAACTGAGAACCTTTAAGAAAAAAAACAGATCTATTATTTATATATAATTTTTCTCTTCTTTTCGTTCTTTCTTTTTCTCTTCTTTGTAAATGCTAGAAGCGGCCAATGAAGTTTAATTAAATAAATATTCTTATTTTGAGGATTTGTTTTTTATTGTAACCCATCCCCTTTTTCCATCTTCTGATTTAAGGTCAAGTAAAGCCGTACTTGATCTTTAAAAGTGGCGTCCCTGGGTGTCTTTTCTTAAGTGAATAAAATCACGCTAAAAGTCACGTGATTAAAGTAAAACTTTAAATCAATGTATTAAGTTTAAAAACGTGCTTACCTTAATTACATTAAGGATATCAAAATTGTGATTGATATCCTATTTAATCTGTGTTTCTATATTTTTGTAAAACTACTTTTCATTTTCTCTTCTAAAATGGTAAATGGTCCAATCAATCGTATCACAGTTGTGATATTGTATTTTTGTTCATTAATAATTCAATCGTGCGCTTTTTCTATATTTGGTCAAAAACAAAAAAGTTTAACCGAACGTTTCGTTTCGTTTATTAGGCGTTCGATTTTAAATACGTTCGATTTCGGTCGTTTGATTATGAATAACGTACCAATCGAAACAACGATCATTCTTGGCTTTATCACATTGGTGATCGTGATGTACAAATATTTAAAAAAAGAGAGCTCAATCCCCACCAACTTCAACGTATTTAATACCATGTCACTTGATTCATCAAGGAAAAGTGCAACTGTGCAAGGTCAAGATCGAAGTAATATGGTAAACAATCGTTCTATAAATATCACAGAGATGTTCAAAGAAGGCATGGACATCAAATCCTGGTTTATCCTTCTAAAAAATTTATTTAAAAAATTTTTAAAAGTCCGAGTGGCTAGAAATCGCCATCAGCCAGATCGAAAACAAATTTTTACTTAGAATAAGAAACCTAGAAGACTTAATTCGAACAAATTCATTTGATAATTTTAAAACTCTATTAATCGAATCTTTCATAGTGAAGCCACGTGAAGTGCCTATAAGACTCGAAAGACTTACTGATTATAAAAAAACGGCAAAAGAAAGCATCAAGGATTACGGTGAAGCGATAATTAACTTGGTAAAAAAATTATTTCCAAACGTGAGCGATTCAAATGATATCAATAAAATCATTCAAGAGTATTTCGTCGAAGGCCTGTTTAATCAAAAATTAAGAGAAGCCGTACGTCTTAAAATGATCAAAATGAAGAACATCAAAAAGGACGAGTCAATAAAATCCATGACCTAATAAACTACTCCGAGTGCAAAAACTCAAGCTATGATTCGAGCAACAGTGATGAACGATATTTCTCGAGTGAAAGCGGGAATCGTACATACAAAAAGAACGTTCAATTTCACCCTGAGATGAACCGAAACCACAAGCCAAATACTGGTTACGTTAAAAATTACAATTAATCATCTAACAATGGGTTCATTCAGCAATCAAGCTTTTATTCACTAAAAAACTGTACAGGTGCAATGAATATTCAAGAAGTAATTTTCGTTTAACTGGCTTTGAATTCATTTTTAAGTGTTTTATTTTTCAATTCAAAGTGAATTGTTTATATAATTTGAAAACGATCAATTATATTTTAATCAAAAAGTCTGAGTTAGGCGTGAAATTTTCCAAAAAATTTAGGATTTTTAGTTCGAGTTAATAGTGAAGTGCAAGTTAAGCGTGTCTGAGTTAACCGTAATTTTTTATCATTGTAGGGGTAAGCTTTCCAACAAATGATCTAAGAAAGTACGAGTTAAACGTAAATTCCGAGTTAACCGAGTAATTTATTTCCTTGGATGTAACAAAGATAGAAATTTATTAGGTAAGTTATAACATGGGCGAGATTGTACTTGTTACATGTAACAACTTAAAAAATCGGCTTTAGTTACATGTCCTAATTTTCGAGAATTTACGGTACATGTAGATGTTTGGAATGTTTGTAAAAGTTTATTGATTTTTTTAGAAGAGCATCGATTCCGATGTAATCTGGCACTGCAAAAATTTATCATGTATTTATTATAACAAATTTTGAATTTTGATCACTTTCTTTTCATAATTTTCATTCAGATGCAAAAATTTTTGTTAAGGTTGGAAAACAATCAACATAGAGATAATGGAATTATATTATCTTTTTTGTTTTTGATGTTTGAAAATTTTCAAACACGTGTTCCATCATTTTAAAACATGCTTTTAACAAATTTCAGCTTTGTACTGTATTATTGTGAAACTCTGTTTCTAGGTAATATGTACTTAATTAATCAATTCATCAATTACCTTTTTGCCAATTTACTAATACGTTTATAGTTCTATTTTTCAGATCGTTTTTAACCCAATTTTTTACTTGAAATTCTAATTTTTAGACCGTGGTAAAAAAGAGACTTTCGTTTTTATCCCGTGGGGCAAAAAAGAATATAAACAAACTTCAATAAGATTTGATGTTTAAAAAATTTTTAGATTAAAAAAACATTTTTATACTATTGGTTTAAGTTTTGCAAAATATTTTTTATTTTTATACAGTTTAAAATTATGAGCTTATATCCAAAGTAACAAATCAATTTTGTTGCACTTTTAGATACTAAATCTTACATGTTAGAAGTCAATATCTTTTCATTAGCTTCATATGTTACTCCGGATACATATGTTACTACGCATGCCTTCTTTAGAATATGGTAGCATTCTTCTTTTTTTCAATTGCTTTTTTCAAAAATGTGAGATCTCATGAGTTGAAAAAGTATCTTTATCCCGGAGAGATATACTGAAGTCTAAAACTATGTGATAAATAAGTTTTTTATCGAGTCACTCTCGTAAAGACGATAAAATGAGAGAATCTATATGGTAAAATTTAATCAAGTTCCGTCCAATGTAATTGGAGTTTTAAAGCAATAACACTGAGTGTACAAGTTGACATAACAAATTTAAGTTTTAAACGATGTAAAAGAGAATCGATATATGATATTTAAGATATATGTTGTGGTAAAAATCATAGTACTAAAATTAACTTGTACGAAATTATTTCTATAATTGATATATCCCTTTCCTCTTCCTTTCCCCTTCCTCACTTCTTCCTTGCATCTTCCATTCCTCTTCTTCAACTCTTCATATTCTCTCATTTACCATGAAGAAAATAATTTTTAAAATATTTCGTTAAAAAGTTCATAAAAGTTCAAAAATGTCCATCAAAATTTTTTTTTTAGTGCAAGTACTAAATAAAAATTTGAAAATTGCGTTTTATTGAATGAATAATTTAGATAATTTATTCGTGAGGAAAACAAGTGAGGAAAGGAAGGGGAAAGGAAAGAAAACGTAAAAGTTAGTTTTAGTATGTACTGTACCATTGAAACTAATTATTTTTCGTTGCTACAGTCTAGTCGTGTTAATCCGAAGAAAAAATCGCCTTAATTCAAATAAGTTCCGATTTTTTTTTCGAACTATCAAATATTCGGGATTTCAAAGAAAACAGTCTAAATTTTAACTTCTCATAAAAATTCTTATGTTTCTAATGAAAAACTTGAATATTTCATTCTCTTATGTTGCTTTGAGTAGACTTAGATCAGTTCTAACAAAGTAAAGGCACACTAAAACTTACATGATGTCCGTTTGTCCAAAAAGAGGGGGGTTTACGGGTGTACTGATTCGCAAAGAAATAAGGTATCTTTCAAAAATACACTAATTGGTTTATTTGTTTAAAAGTTGATACTCTTTTTGCATACTTAAATTAATATGGACACATTAAAAAAATAATTTCTCTTTGTTTTGCAATTTTTACGAATAAAAAAGAATCAAAACAAAATTGCTAAGTTAGACGTTTTTATAAAAAACATTTTTACTTATTTTCGTAATTAAAAGTTATCTTTGGTTTTTGAGTACGAGAAACATGTTTTTGATATCAGATTTTGTCTTATTTAATTGTATCAATAGTCTTAAGTAGAAGTTTTCTGATTGTTTCCGAAAAATACTCAAAAAAGTGTAAATATGAGGGAAATTTTCATCATGAGTTCAAAGAGAGTACGAAATTAAACGTTTTTCAAGCAAATAAAAGAAAAGGTCTCACTGTATTCAATTTCGGAGGTTAATGATAAACTTTTTGCAGGTTAAATTCTGAACTGAACTTTTTGAACGAAACTTCACAAAGCCTTAAAGGATATGAGAAAAGGAAGATGCCAAATTAGTCCGAAGAGCTTATAAATAACGAATTCGTTTAATAATTTCATACATGTCATTGAGATCGAATTTACAGCTTTTGAAAATCGCTGCCTGTCAATCTATTATATTTATCGAGCTTTTACGCCAGTTATAACAGCTTTAATGGGAAGTAAATTATGTCTGAAAATTTCGAATTTTATGCCAATAAAAAATGTTTATTAAATATATATTAATATAAATAAATCAAAAATAATTAACCAATCAAAGCAGTGGTTGGTCAAACAGTTGTCGTAGTGGCAGGCAAATCATTTGACTGAGTCGAAATAATTGTATTCGAAGACCAAATAAGTGTTGATACTAAAAAAAATTTGATTATTGTCAAGCTAAAAAAATATAAGAATAAAAAATACATTTGGTTTCACATAAAGGTCCAGTAAATCCACTTGGACATTTACAATCAAAAGCAATTAATCCATCATCACTAACATTAGCTGATACACATGTTCCACCATTTAAACAGTAATTTTTACTACAATCCAAAGGAATGGTTACTCCTTTTTTGGAAAAGACATTAAAATAAAACAAAAATTTAACTCTCTTTTAAAATATTTACCTGGGCAACTTTTACAAGATATTTGACAAGCCTCGCTACCAGGTTCACCTCCGATAGTGCCACTGCAATAAGCTGTTAACTTTGGACAAGTCGAATACTTTTCGACACAATGAAACAATGGTTTATACTCTTAAATAGATTCAATTTTAATTTTCCTATATTTAGAAAATGAAAAATTCTTCGAATTACTTAGACAGCTCGAGCAGCAATTTGATCCTTGCGAACTTTTGCAGAAGTAAGGAATTGACAACTTCTTTAGAATGCTTGCTTTAATGAAATCAGGGCATGTCATATAGCTTGTTGAAGAACCTGATCCTATATTATTGACAGATCTATGAACATTATAATCTCCGAATGGACATGGAGAGACCATGCTATTTGCGGTAGGGGTACATATACCTTGACGACATATCTTAAAAAATTTAAAAATTTGAATTTAAGTTGTTTTAATTTTCCCTCGGTTCCACTCACTGATCCAGATGCACACGGGGATCCTTCTACTGCTGGCCCAGAGCTTGAATAGATACTAGCATTCAAATTTAGAAAACAATTCAAATGAACGCACACGCTTATTGATTGATACTTAAAAAAATGATTTTGAATTTTGTATAGCATTTTTAAAAAGTCTTAAAAAAATTAACATGGTAAAAAAAAGCGTCAGGTCCTCGACTCATTTTACATTGTTGATCAAGAGTCCAATATTGGCCAGTTAGTGAATAGTCTGCAATTTTAACATAGTCTGGTACAATATTCCCAGAGATGGTTAAGCAAGCAGCTGCTGATGAACTCTGCCTTGATTAAAATAAATTCTATTAATGTTATTAGAAGTAAATTATTTAAGACTCACGTATTGCTGACAAGTAATCTACTTTTGAATGCAGTAATTGAACAACTTGAAAGTTTTTGAATATTGTTAAAATTATTGTAAGAAATTCCAGGGGTCATAATATATTGATCACTAGCCAAACATAAATTATTAGTACCATCATGATCTGCTCCTAAACTATGTCCTATTTCATGGGCTATTATCTATTTTTTAAAATAAATTTTTCATTCAATTCTTTTTATTTTGTTTTAAATTAGAATATTTACATAGAGACTTTTGAAACCGCCGAATTCTTCAGACACAGAAGTCGAATAACCAGTTGAACATATAGTGCCAAACCAAGCCGCGCCAGTGACACCTGTTCTAACATCCGGTATATCTAACTTATTATCAGTCCACAAGTCTTTGCTAAATATATTTTAAATAAATTTATTCATTTGAAAAATAAAGTAAAAGCTCGATATTTATGGCTTACAATTCAACATGGATTGTTCGTTATTTGAGACATGTCATAAAAATCAAGCTTTTACGTCAAGAATTAAATTTTACTTAAAAAGTCCAAGAACATGATCATATGAAATATTAAAATTATTATTTCGTTTCATAAAAGCCCCCAATTCGTTAAGAGTTTTACTCATAAGGATAACCTCTTTTCCATTATAAGTTTGGTAGGTCGAATCTCCGACGACGCCAATTTGTGTCCATGTAGCATCTGCAGGATTCTTAAAAAAAACGTTGATATTTTTATCGAGATAAAATTACTTTAAAAAAAATTCACAGTTAAAATAAGAAGGTGAACCAATTTGATATTAATTCTCAAATCAGGATCATTTCTTAATGAGTTTTGGTATTTATCATTCACACCATTCATCAAATGAGCGAAATAAGTTCTCATAAATTGAAACACTGCGTTATCATCAGTTGTTCCCAAGAATCTCTTTTGATTCTCATAAACAGTTGGATCGGCAACAACCAATGTCTCTACGTCAAGAGTGACTGGATTCCCGTTAACGGCTCTCGCTTTTCCACTCGATTGGCTTATAATACAACTTTAAAAAATTTTCCAAACAAAAAATTGAGAGTAAAGCTTACTGTCTGTATTCCAACTTGACATCTTTAGGTGGTCTAAGAACATCATCTTTGAAGACATTTTTATCATCAGAATTTGATTCATGTAAATAATGATCAAATGTTAATTGGTTCGAACGGCCTTTTTTTGAAGGAGTAGCATGGATATCGATATAACTTGAATCATCGTTGAATAATCTTCCAAACTTAATTGATTACAAAAATGTTAAGGAAAAAAAAAACGTAAGCTTGGTTTCTGAAATACCATTCTGTAATTATTTTCAGATCCAAATAGTGTAGCAAAGCCACGACCATTTTTTTCTTTATAAAACTGATGATCTCTATCAAATTGAATAGTTCTTAATTTTCCATCAGCGAAATGAGAAACAGCTGGTACATCGGAATCAGATTCAACTTCGAACCTTCGAACCAGATGATCTCCATTATAAGTTGATGAAAAAGAAAACTCTTCAGGAAAATGTTGACCATTTTTTTCGACTTTAATTTCAAAGTCTTCTAAATGGACACCATCGCTTTGCTCAGGTATGAAAAAAGAGAGAGCTTCTTTGGACAGTAGAAATGCAATAAAAAAAATTTTGAACATTTTTTATATTTTTTTCAGAAGTTGTTAGCTTTTATTTATATTCAAAAGATAATTTGAATTATTCACCAAGTTTTGCTTGAATTACTTTATTTCGCATTTGTTCAAACTGATTTATTTGAATTTAAAAAATTAAATTTGTTAATGTGATGTTCAGTATTAAAAATAAATAGTCTTTAATTTGAGCAAATACTGAAAGCGACTTTGTTGAAAATGTGCTTGGACATTTACCTGATATTTTTTTACCTGAATTATTATTTTGAGCATGCTTTCACTAAATTTTATTTTTTCGACAAATCGAATTTTAAATGGCGTCTTAGATTGAATCATAAATTAAATATCCAAGCTTTTCAAGCGTCTTTTGTTTGATTTGATTTCTTAAAAAACCAATAAGAAAATTTAATATTAGAGCAACATTAAAAATTAACATTTTTAAAAATTCCTAAAATTCGAAAAAATTAATTTGACAGGCTTAGAAACAAGTGATAATTTGCTCTTTTACGAAAGCTGAACAATCTCAATTGAAGGCCTACTGAGTTGCCAAGTTTTAATGAAGGATTTCATCCTAAATATCGAGGTCTCTTTTTGTGCTTTTATTCTCTCTTTTTTAAATTTATCCACATTTACTTAAATAAAAAATATGGATATGGGATCCCCCTTAGGGCTAGATCGGACTTGAATGTCAAATTGTTCTTTTTTTGGTACATTTTATTTCTGAAATAAGTTGATAGCTTGAAATCAATGCTCTTAAACATAATTTTTTAGTAGGGCCGCAACTGAAGAATTATTTCAAGGGAGATGCTTTAAGATAGAATAGATGCAACGTCTTTCTGGAACGTTTTCTAGTTATTCATACCATCCAACCGTACCGTACCCCGCACCAGAGCGTACCGTACCGAAGCGTACCGGAAAATAAAATTTGAAAATTTTCATTTTCAGTTAAAATTTCAAAGTTTCAAAAAACGGTACAGTGGTACGGTACGCTTCTGTACGCTCTGGTACGGGGTACGGTATTTCAAAATTACGCTAATTTTTTTATTTTTTTTAGGAGTTAAAAATTTTTAATCTAAAATATCTTAATTTCTTTAAAGTATTTTTACCGTATTCCCTCGTTCGATATTGCTGCACCACAAATTAAGACACGCCTTTGGACCATGCACCAAAGTACATCTCGCCCATGCTATAACATTGTTAACTTGGAGCGCATGCTCTAATAGCGTAATCACGCGTTTAGGTCCGCATTAAACACTGAAAGTCTTAGTTTAATGCGTCATCAAGACTCGATTTTAAAGAAAAAAATCGAAAATAAAAAAAATGAATTTTTTAATATTTTTTTTTCTTAATCTTTGGTGCTGCACCAAATGCATAATTCAAAAAAATTATTTTTTATTTTTTTTTACAATCGAGTCTTGATGACGCATTAAACTAAGACTTTCAGTGTTTAATGCGGACCTAAACGCGTGATTACGCTATTAGAGCATGCGCTCCAAGTTAACAATGTTATAGCATGGGCGAGATGTACTTTGGTGCATGGTCCAAAGGCGTGTCTTAATTTGTGGTGCAGCAATATCGAACGAGGGAATACGGTAATATAATTTTATTTTCTTTTTTATATAAATTGTAATTAAGTCAAGCTCGAGCAATTTTTTTCTAGCTAAAAGCATGCTTTCGCCTCATTTTATTTTATTGACAGATGGATTTTCATATCAATATAAAATAATTTTTTTAGAACAACAAAATTATACAGCGAACTAAAGAATCTGCTCCTATCAATACCATCAGACACAATTGTAGTGACCGCTGGAGATTTCAAAACTCGCCTTGGATTAGACAGTTATTCGACACGACTACATGATCGGGAAACACTGTGTTCAAGAGCACACAAACAAAAATGGTCATGTATTCAATAGCTTTGATCGGACGATCTGATCCAGACAGGAGTTTGGGCGAACTTCAAAATTTCGCTGCGAACCATTACAAAGCCCCAATCGATGCAAATCCGAGAGTTCTAGTTACAGTTCTCTAAAAGATCAACTATCTGACAAAAACGACATAAACAAAACTATGACTTATTCGAAAAAGCCCTCGGAAAAATGATATCGCACTCTTTGAAAACGATATCATTAGCGCTGAAAAGTAGTTGGAGACATAAACAGAAAAGGCAGAAGACCAAATATAAAATTACATTCTAAAAGACCGAAAAGACAAATTATCAGAGGAAGAAATAACGAAACAAACCTGACATAAGAGAAGCTCGAGAAGTATAGCAGCCCAATGGATTGTACTCTCAAAATTTCTCGTTTATTCTAATGAAAAACTAGTACTTGTTTATAAGATGAACAGAAGACAGTTAACACTTTTATAGTTTAAATTAATCACAACTGCATTCAGTGTCAACAAGTTGGCGGTAATAAATTACCAAGAAAGTTAACAAGTTTTGAAAGTGGAATGGCGATTAAAAATTTTCGGAAAATAGGGGTGCGGATTTATAACCCCCTTCGCCATTATTTGGCTGCGCCATTGACTTCATTTAACGTTTAATTGAGTTCGTTTATTAGGGACTTGGGAGCATAGATTCTGCCGTAGTCTTTCACAAAGCTAGGGTTAATTTAGGGTTCGATTCGATTTTTTACTGTGGTGTTGCCACAGTAAGAATTAAAATTGGTTTGGCGGCCGCCACTGTATCAGCCATGCCTGAAAATCCCGACCGATGATCATGAAGTAAAGAAATCATTACCGGTAATGAAAATTCTTAAAGTGATAAACAAATAAAATAATCGGTTCAGTTCAAATACTTTTTTGTTTAAACTTTATTTGAAATATATAAATACCGTAAAATCTTGTATACCTACCCTTCCAAATATCAGAATCTTAATCGTTATGGATACTGTGAAAGGCTTTCGATAATTTTTTTTATATGAAACCCTAAATCAACTAAACCAAGCAATATCTATGTGCTCTCTTTAATTGATGACTTATATCAGAGGCATTTAATCCTCCCAGGCGATATTAAGAGTTTTAGATTCGACTAGGGTAGTATGTAAGATTTTACGATAGTCATAAAAGATCTAAACAGATTGATTCGGAACATCAATTTTTTTGGTCGACGTAAATTTTTCAAATAAAATTAAAATTATTTTTAAAATGGCATCCAATATTTCAGCAACACTCAAAATACTAATTCCAATACATAAACCCAAAAATCCTCCAATGTCAGCTACTAGTTGTTCAGTTGTTTTAGACGGTGTTTCATCAATTTTTGTTATAGCTATATCATCAAAATAAACGTTTACTGACAATGTTGAAGATTTAACGCTTTCATAATCCCAAAATCCACGTGTTGAATTATTTGCTATATCATATCGAAGTAAAATATCTTGATAAAATGGAGTCGGAAAACTTGCTTGTGAAATAACAAGATCATATTTAACCGTAGAACACTCTTCTGGACACTTTTCAAAACAATTTGTATTCAGCTCAAATTTGTCCAAGAATGGAAATAAACAGTTATCGGCCTGATCATAGTCACAAGCTTCTTCAAATTTAATCGCATAAGTTTCCGGGTGATAGCATCCACATTTTTCATAAACTAATTTGTTAATACACAACTGAATGCATTCTTTTTGTTGATATTTTTTGTATCTATCGATTGTTTCTTTGAATAAATCCGAATCAAATGATTTTTTATCATAAGAATCTGTAACACATTCACTATATGGCTTAGGAAGTTTATTGATAAATAGTTGGTTTACTTTGATATCTGTTTGCTGTCCTACTGAAAGGCTTACACCATCGTAGTCATTAAAGGGTAAAACTGTATAATTATGAATGAATAAGTGAGCACCATAAGACTTGATCAAGTCGTATTGAACCGTTGGAAAGCCGACAAAAAGCTCAAGTGAAAGCCCGGAACGCTTTCCAGGAGAATTTATTTTCTTTAAATTATCTTTGTCAGCATTGAATCTGTAACAATTTCCAAATTTGGGAGAAAAAAATTTTGCGAAGTCGGAGCTACTACACTCTCTGTAATTGTAATTGCAGTCAATTAACATTTCATCTATATTAAATGCAATTAGGTCTAATTGGTTCTTGTATTCAAGAACATTATATTCTCGATAATATTCAACTTTCTTATAAAGCATTTTATAACTAAGGATGTTTTGATCAGCATAGTCTTTCATTGGTCCGTACCCTGTTTTCGCCAAATCTGCTAAGCTGCTGTTTTTGTTAATGTTGAATGCATTTTTGTTACAAAACGTTACTGTTGGAAATTCAATTTCAGACAATCTCTGATAACTGAATTGAGTGTTTGTTTCATAACTTAAATATTCATTAAAACTTTTGACTAGACAAAAAGCGCAGTAAGCAGACGAAACCATCAAACAAATAATCCATAAAATTTTGATCGGAATTTTTTTCTCACGAACAATATTTGGAAAACCATGACTTGTTGACGACTCAATTATGTCACGTAGGATTTTTTTAATTTCCAATCTAAGTGAATTTTTGCTCATTTTTTTTGCTTTTGAAAAATGCTAAAAAATTCTGATTAAAATCGATTTATTAAATAATCTTTTTTTTGAAAGGAAATATTTGAAGGAAATCATATGAATTAATGCTTTTAAATTTTTATTTATTAAAAGTAAATTTTTAAAGTTTTATACTTAAATGGTTTTATATCAATCTTATTATTTAATATTTGTCGATTTTATTCGTGTCAAGGTTAAGCTAAGTGATGTCAAGGTAAAAAAATAAAAAAAAACAAAAAAAATATATCAATTAAACAATTAATATTATTAGATAATTCATTGTCCAATTAGTGGATAATTTGTTTAAATAAACCTTTCTTTTTTGCTTAGAGTTGATAAATTAGAATTTGATATTTTTACTCAAGAGACATTTATCTGAAGCTTTTTGACTTTGAAATAACCTTTTCTGTAAAAATTAAAGTTAATTTTTTAAAGTGTCTGTCTTGCTCGATAATGACTAGGATATTTTTTTAATGAAAATCATTAATTTAGGATATTATTTTTTTGAGCATCTTACTTTTTAAGATTCAACGACTTTTACGAGATATCGTTGCCAAGATGTCAGTATAGAAAAAAAAGCCCACGATTTCTAGCCCATGGACCAGACTGGAAAGATCATTTTGATCCTAATCAGATCTTGCTTTAATATGAATTCCATAAGTACATGCATTCATTTTGAGGCTGGAGAAAAATAAAATTTTTTCGACCTAAGCCCGAGATTGATATAGATGATAGATGTGAGTCCTTATTATCCACAGAAGACAGATGAAAAAAATACAGATGACCAAACAAGATGTCTTAAAATAAATTAAAAAATACGCGAGACTAAGTCAAACATTCGAAGAGACCATATGTAAAACGATGATTACTTTCCCATTATAGTGAGTAGCCTTCATTCTAAAGAAATTCCTGAATAAATAATCGTCGAATTGATTTAGGGTGTTAGTACCGAGTATAGTTTGGTTGCCTTTAGTCTTTTTTTTTTCGTCTTTTAAAATAAAAGAAATTTTGTACACTAATTAATAACATCCAAGAAAATCTTACTATAGATTCGAAGTTCGATTAAAAAAAAAATCTAATGCTTGATAATTTAAATTTTAACATTTTAATAATAATGATAATATAATAATAAAGAAAAAGCTATGATGTGGAAAAACCACATAAAATGAGGTTTTACCCTCACTGTGATAGCTTGTTTAAATCTATTAAGTCAATTTTGTTTTTAAATTCATTAACAGTAGTTGAGTTCACAATTTCTTTCGTCAATCTATTCCAAACGCTTGATATTCTATTTGTGAAAAAGTTATATCTTTGATCGCAATTTTTGACCAGTTGTCTCTCTATTCCAACATATTCATGACTACTTGAGGTTTGACGGAAACAATTGCTTTCTCCATTTTTGGACATCAAGGGTTTGAAACATTTTATCTTGTCGTAACCTTTTACAATCTTAAACAT
Source organism: Brachionus rubens (assembly GCA_022207745.1). Classification (NCBI taxonomy): domain Eukaryota; kingdom Metazoa; phylum Rotifera; class Eurotatoria; order Ploima; family Brachionidae; genus Brachionus; species Brachionus rubens. The sequence continues at coordinate 4,255,003 of JAJVHD010000003.1, read as the reverse complement.
TTGTATTAAATCACCTCTTAGTCTTCTCGTTTCAAGTGTTGTTAAGTTCATGGCTTTAAGTCTATCACTGTACTCAAATCTTCTAACTTCAAGGGGTAGTTTAGTGGCCCTCCTTTGGACTGATTCTAGCACAACAATGTCTTTTTTTAGATATGGATTCAAAACCTGTACACCATATTCCAAATGAGGTCTAACAAGGGCTTTGTAAAGTCTGCTTAGAGATTCAGTGTTTTGGAATTTAAATGTTCTCTTGACCATTCCTAAAACCTTGTTCGCTCTACCTGCACACGCATTTACTTGGTCAGACCATTTCAAATCATTTGAAACAATAATACCAAGGTCTCTCTCTGAGGTTGTTTCTAGGAGTGGTTGATTGTTGATTTCATAGTTGAATTTTGGGTTCTTGTCTCCAAGGTGCATCACTTTACACTTGTCGGTATTCAGCGCAACCAGCCAATCTATAGTCCAGTCTAGTATTCTTTGAAGATCTCTTTTGAGGGATGAGCAACAATCTACATTTTCGATCAAAGTACAAATCTTCGTATCATCTGCAAACATTTCGATTACATTTTCAATTAGATCCGCAAGATCGTTAATATATAGAATGAATAAAATCGGACCAAGTACTGAACCTTGCGGCTTTGTGAATTGTTTAGACAAAATTACAAATTGTACAAAAAATAATTACATCCTAGGCTCTAATCTTCTTTCTGATCATATTTATGATATGAAATTATATAAAAATGTGGTACAACTATTGTATCACCTGATGCCTTTTTTTAAATACTGATAAACCTAATGACTTTGGAATTATTTGGAAAAAATGCTTTTCTAATTAGTACATGCATTTGCATTACATAAAAATGCTTAAAAAGCTTTACTTTTAATCTGGTTTTGGTTAAGTTTATTTTGATATTTATTTATTTTTTTGCTATTCATGTACAAATCAACTTTATCATTTGATGCGGATTTTTCTTAAACGATTCCACTTCCGCTTAAAAGGAAATTACCTTCAGGTGATACAAAAGTTGTATCACATTTTCATAAAATTTTAACTCAAAATATTATCTGTAAGAAAAATTAACACTTTTTTAAAATTATTTTTTGTACAAATTGTTTTTTGTTCAAAAATTCACAAAGCCGAACCTTGCGGTACACCACTTAGCACATCTATCCATTCTGACATAAATTCACCAAGGATTACTCTTTGCTTCCTGTCTTTAAGAAACGCATTGATCCATCCTTTGATAAGAAGGCCAAAACCATATCGGTCGACTTTGTGGTTTAAACGGTTGTGCGGAATGGAATCAAAAGCTTTGGCATAATCGAGGTAAATTATGTCTAACGCAATCTTTAAGTTTAAAGCTTCTGTTGCCATGTCCAAAGTTTCTAGCAAGTAAGTGACGCAGGATTTGCTCTTAACAAATCCATGTTGACTGGGACTAATCAATTTATTTTCAGTTAAAAAATTAATGATTTCGGGTTTAATAAGCCTCTCCATTAACTTGCAAACAATAGATGAAAGTGAGACGGGTCTGTAATTTGAAGCCTGGAGTCTCGAGCCTTTTAAACAAAGGTGTAACATTAGCTTGCCGCCAATATTTTGGAACTTCAGATGCTTCAAAAGACTTTATGAAGATGAGCGAAAGAGGTACAGCTACTGCAGCGGAAGTTTCTTTAAGCACCCAAGGGTGCACTTCGTCTGGACCTATTGCTTTATACTTGTTAAGTAGCTGTATCTCTTTAAACAAATTTTCATAAGAAAAGGTAATAAACGGATCGATATTTAACAACTTACTAGTTCGAGTTTCAATTTCGTTGGTTAATGGTGGTTCATTTTTGATAAAAACTGACTCGAATTGGTTGTTTAAAATTTTACAGATTTCGTTCGGATCAGTTATTAGCTCTCCATTCTTGTCGTTTAAGGCTTTGATTTGGTCTTTAACGGCTAATTTAGAGTAAACGTACGAGTAAAACATCTTGGGGTTTGATTTTGATTTTCTAATTAAATTTAGCTCAAACTCTTTTAAATCTTTATCCATCGAAAGCTTGACTTCTTTTTTAAGTGTCTTGAACTTAAGTTTGAGTATTTCGCTTTTATTGGAAGCTATGTATTTAAACCAGACATTTTTTTTCTCCCGTATCATCTTTTTAGTCGACGAAGATAACCACATAATTTATTGCTTGTTGACACTCGACGAAGTGGGATATGTTTTGCACACAGACTATGATAAATACTTAAAAATATCTCGTACGAAGCTTCAACGTTCTTATTTACAAACATGTTAGTCCAATCGTTCTTTAATATATCTTCGGAAAACAAATCGAATTTTGCTCGGTTATAATTAAATCGACGACTATCGAAATTTTCAATTTTTGACAAAGTTGAGAATTTGAATGTTAAAACATGATGTCCTCTTGTCGAGTTTCCTAAAGTAGGCTTATGAACCAACTCTAGGATCCGTTCACTATTCGAGGTCAAAACTAAATCCAAAATGTTCGAACATTCGTTTTCGTTTATTTGGAAAGTATTTTTTTGGACTTCTTGGGTTAAAAACGAGTCATGTAAAACCTCAACAAAATTTTTGCTTGCTACGTCAAAGGGTGATATTTCCGAAAAACCTGAGCTTGACCATTTGATTGCAGGGAAGTTAAAATCTCCACAAATAATCAAGCTGCTAAAACGTTTATTTGAAACTTGATTACTCGCTTCGTTTAATAAAAGGTTGATTCTTGTATTTGTTTCAATCGAACTGTTCGGAGGTCGATAAAAACATCCAACTAAGATTCTATCGTTTTGATTGTGCAATTCGCACCAAACATGTTCGACGAAATTGTCTTGAAGTTCGAGTATATTTACTTCATTTGATTTGATTGATTTTTTAACATAGATGCACACACCACCTCCCCTCGACCCTCTATCTTTTCTATAGAGCATGTAATTCTTTATGTTTGTAATCGAAGTATCCCTAAACCATGTCTCGGACACCATAACAATGTCCGAATCTTCAACAGATAGTTCGGCCTCTAGTATATGTAATTTGTTGTCCAACGAAGTCGCATTTGTGTACCAGCAATTAATAAAGTTTTTCTCGATCACACATACTCGCTTATTAACCAGATTTTTTTGTTTTGTAATTTTTTGGGTTTTTTTGCTTGTATTCATAAGGTTTGCTTGACAGCTACTGTTAATTGAATTTGTAAGATATCAATTTGAATTGCCAAGACCAGTCTTGATCTTGACAATTTCGAAGTCCCGTATCCCGAATCTAAAACCAGTCTTAGAGCTATATTCTTTTTATTTCTTTCTTTTCGTTCAGCTACCAGTTTTTTAATTAGTTCACGTTCTGCGAAGGTTAGATCCGGATTGATATAAACATGATCGAAATCACGACTATTTCTTAAATCTTTGGCGTTTTTTAACATATTTATCTTGCTTGCTTTGTCCTCCAATTCTACCAGAATAGGAGTGCTCTTAACCGAGTCATTTTTTCGTTTAAATCTTTTGATAAATTTGATTTTCGACTTATCAAACCCGATTTCATCAGCGATTTCTTCCACTGTTTCTTTGTCAGCATCAGCATCTTCTGTAAAATCGGTGCCGAAAATCAAAACATTCTTTGACTTCTTGTCTTCTTCCTTTTTTTCTAATTGAATTGCGTTTAGGATGTTCGTTTCTACGTTATCGAGTTTGTTCTTTTTAAATATATCTGAAAATAGCTTGGGTTGAGGATTCGACCTTTCTTTGTTTTCTAAAACGTTTATTTTGTTCGACAGTTCTTGATTTTTCTTCAAGACGTCCCCGTACTTCTTTTCTAAATCGACAATTCTCCTTGTCAACCCATCAATTAACAATTTCTGTTCGGCCACATACGCGTCGTATGCAGCTTTTTGGATGTTTACCATTTAGATTAATTTATTATAATTTTTTCAAAAAATTCAAATTTCAATTTCAAATTTTCAATTTCAATTTTGGAAAATTTGATCGATTATAATTGAATCAAATAAAACGAAAAACTTCTTTACGGTTAAAAACTTTATTAACAATTCGCGACGTTTCGGTAAAACGAAGTTACCATTATCAAGCTGTTAATTGATCTAAAGGGAATATTTATAAATACAAGGAATTTTCAAAAGTTTGAAAAATTTTTGAAAGAAAATTTTAATATTTCAAATTTGAAAAACATATAATATTAGTGGGGTTTAATTGCAAATACTTATGTAATTGCATATGTATTTGCATTTTAATAAAGTTTTTAACCGTAAAGAAATTTTTCGTTTTATTTGATTCAATTATAATCGATCAAAATCGTTTTTGGATGACAATGAATCGATTTTAAAAGATACGTTCGACTTCGTGAATAAAGTGTCCCAATTGAACCCTATCGACCATCCGTATATCGTAAGTTTTGATGTAGAATCTCTTTTTACTAATATACCCACCCTTGAAACCATCGAGATCATATTGAACCGAGTCTATAAAGACGGACGTCTTATTTTCCATGTATTGAAAAGAGATGAGCTTAAACACTTGCTCATTATATGTACTCAAGAGTCACACTTTCAATTCAATTGTGAATATTTTGATCAAATTGACGGGGTAGCAATGGGCTCACCGCTCGGACCTTTATTCGCAAACATATTCATGTATGAGTTCGAAAAAATACTCTAAAACTTTATTAATATGCAAATACATATGCAATTACATAAGTATTTGCAATTAAACCCCACTAATATTATATGTTTTTCAAATTTGAAATATTATAATTTTCTTTCAAAAATTTTTCAAACTTTTGAAAATTCCTTGTATTTATAAATATTCCCTTTAGATCAATTAACAGCTTGATAATGGTAACTTCGTTTTACCGAAACGTCGCGAATTGTTAATAAAGTTTTTAACCGTAAAGAAATTTTTCGTTTTATTTGATTCAATTATAATCGATCAAATTTTCCAAAATCGTAATAATTCTTTGCTTTTCTTTGTGAGTTAGATAAAGTCGGTAAAACTGAGTAATTCTTTTTTCAATAAAAAGTCTTTTTACAACAAAGCCTTAAATATTCATTGTGTTGGTTGGACTGCCTCAGCAATAGTTTTTCGAATAGTTTTTTTTAATGAAAAAAAATAAAAATAAATATGTAGATAAATAAATAAGAGACACAAAAATACAAGAAATAAATATAGGACAATTTTGAGTAAGTATTGAAATACTTATCATCCAATGGAAATCCTTGAGGAGTCTAATTTAGCATTGTTTCCAAAAATTAATGCATTGATCAGCATTAAATCTGCCTGTATGGTGAGAGGAAAAAAATCCCCTTTTTTTGAAAATCTTTCCTTTAAAGGTTATGTTGACAAATAATTTAAATAATGGTGACAATTTATGCTGGATGGATTCTAATTTTTGATTAAAAAAAGCCAACATGCTTCATTTTTTAGACCATGGGCGAGTCTAAAAATAATTAAAAATCAATGCTAAATTTATTTATAATTATCATTACCCTTTAAAAATAAACAATGCATTGTTTCTTAATTGTTTTGGTTAAAGTAAAGCATTGATTAGCATTATTGAAAATACAAAACAATGCATTATTTAATGCATTAATAATGCCAATCCGACAGTCCTGCAAATCAGGTCTCAATTTGAAAGAACTGGGACAAGTAGCTTTTGAATAATTTAGCCTGAAAAGTTGGTCTACGAATATTTTTTCCACACTTTTTTTTTTTCGTTTCGTATTTTCCAACTGGATATGATAGTTTAGCTAATAAGATATCTTAAACAAAAGTACAGGAGTTTCTTCGAAAATGTACAAGGAACGTTTCCAAGTTAAGGTTTCGCTCAAAGAAAGAAATGTCAACATATCATTATTAGTGAATTTTCAAATTTATCGACAAACTTGACAAAAAAAACTAACCAACAAATAACGACGCTTCATTAATTCGTACTTAGAATTTAGAACTTTAAATTTCGTTAATAAAAATTTGGAACCGAACCCTCACTTGGAAGGGAACTCTATTGGAACGGGAATTAACCTTTTATTTTACGTTCCTGCAAGTTATTCTCAAATAACGGCAGCGAAGCAACGGGTACCAACTAGTTTCTATTGAGTAAATAAATTAATTTAGTTTATGTAATTTAAATCTGTCCTTTTCTGTTGTCTTATATTTACTTTGTTCCAAACTTAACTTCAAACACAATGTTATGGTTGTTGTTACGATATGCTGGGGTATTCTAGTGACTCGAGGTCGGACGTGGTCTTTATTGCGTCACCAATTGTCTATCTGTTCCTCAGTATTAACTTTAACCTTACTTAGTCTAACAACACTCGATAAATTTTAAAAGACCCATCTGTAAGGGTGTATCGCTAACCTGCTAATCATTGCTAATCAGTGGTTGAATAAGAAAAGCTTCAGAGACAAAATTTAGCGTGAAAAATACAAACATAAAATTAAATTGTACAAATTTAAGTTATTTGATTGAAAAGTCTAATTTAAGCAACGTTTTTGACATAGCAAAAAAAAAATTAAAAATCTGAATTTTGTATCAATATTTGCTTTGATTGTTGAATTGCATATTTGATTTAGTTGACCAGTCCCCTACTTGTTGAGATACTGAATTTGAAACTGAACTTTGTAAATCTATATGAATCGTATTTTCAAGATTGCTGAGCTGTTAACTAAACGACCCCAAAAAAATAAACCCCATTTAAGACGCGTTTAAAGTCGTTTTTTGTAATAAAAATAGCGTTACTTTTTTTGCATAACAAACGCGTTTTTATTAGCTGAAATGAATGCGATAAAACTTAAAAAAATCAATAGCTGAAAAGCGGAATAACTGATTCAAAAAATATAATCTATTACTCCGAGACCACTACTCCGAGATCAGAGACGGCACAAAATTGCGAAATTTTGCAATTTTCCGCAATTTTTTTGAATTTTAAATTTGAAAAAGTTAAGTTAAATTTTTATAGAATAAAACGATCATTAAAATATTCTAACTGCTTAAAAAATAAAAAACATATTTTTAACTCAAATCCAAAAGAATCTCAAGTATCCCTTGACTTTTCGAATTAAAACGGCTCCTATATAAACCTTAATTTCGAATAATAAAATCTTGTCTTAAATTATTTTTTCATGTCTAAAAATATTAAATGTTTTGCTTGGCAGAGTATTTTTTGAAACCACTTTATTTGATATAAATAAATTATTTATCTTAGTAAAGAATATTTATTTCACTAAAAAAAAATTAATACCGACTAAAAAACTTTTTTACTGTCACAATTGTTTTTTTTTATCTATTTATTTATTTAAAGGCTAATGTCAACTCATTTACAAAAGGAAAACTTATCCGAGAGTAAATAAGATAGTTCAGGACCTCCCCTGATTGTTGGACAGAGAAGATCCTAGACTACTAGGAAACCCATATAATCGCAATAAATTAAAAATTAAAAAAAAAATTTTTTATTTAAAGTTTTTGAATTTTGTGAATGTTATATTGAAATTTGACTTAGTTTTCATAAAATTATCAACAATTTCACCATCAAACAGGTAGACATCACTCTTAAAGGTTTTAGAGTCTACATAAAAATCCAAACATTTGATCTTTGATAGGATTTTTTAGATCGTACCCTATTAGGTTGTAAAACTAACTGGTTGTTTTTCGAAGTAGATTGTTCTCGTTTAGAAGGTTTGTTATCTCTCTAAATCTTGTTTCAAACTTGACGTCCCTTTTTACTCGAAGCAACTTTATTTATAAAATTCAGCGTTTTGCTGACTACACGATATTGGAAGGCTTGTAAACCATGAACCTCTAGTTTCCGATTAATTTCAATAACGCCGTGATTGATAAGATCAAGTCTAAGACGACTGTATAACGATCGATATAACATATTCCCAAGCTATTCAATTAGATTACGAATAAAATAAATACTGAGAGTTACCGTAATCCCTCATTTTTTGTACCACTGGGAAAATTTTTCTGGCATCTTTGTAGCTTATAAAAATTTTAGATGGATAGTTATTTTTCTCTCTAAATTAAAAGACGACTTCGTCATGTTGTTATTAACAACATGTTTGACAATTTTCTCTCTATGGTACAAAAAATGAGAGTTTACGGTATACCCCAAGCAATTCTAAAAAGTTGAAAAAACGATTGCTACTAGCAAAGAAGTCAAAAAATAATCCTAAGCTTGTCTACATGTACATCAACGAGAAGCTTCAAGTCAAGCCTACAATTCATACGATTAATAGAGACGATAATTTATTGACAAACTTTTATGACGAGATATCAGAGTTATTCAATGAGTATTTTCAATCTGTTTTCACAAAAGAAGGTCAACGAATGTTTCCGAGGAAAACAATTGTAACTTGCGAGCTAGATATAGAACGTGACATGTCCCCATTGATTATCACTAATCTTTTGAAGAATTTAGATGTCCCAAAATGCACGGGAGTCGATGGTGTTAACCCATTTTTTCTCAGGAACACAGCAGAGACCTTCTCATATCCAGTGTGTTTAAGTATGAAAGAGTTATTAAGGACAGGAAGGGTACCAGAATTATGGAAGATGGCAAATGTTACTCCGCTCTTCAAAAAAGGTGATAGATGTGATCGTATGAATTAAAGACCCGTCTCATTAATGTCTGTAGTATGTGAAATAATGGAGAAAATTATTCGAAACATTTTGATGCGCCATTTAACCCAAAATGGACTATTTAGTAAGCATCAACATGGCTTCATTCCAAGCAAGTCATGCACGACGTATCTACTGGAGAGTGTCGATTTGATAACATTCGAATTGAGGAAGGGAAACTGTATTGATATTGTGTACACCGACTTCTCGAAGGCGTTTGATCGTGTGAACCATCGCAAATTGCTCAAAAAGCTAGAAAGCTATGGTATCATAGGGAATCTACTCAAGTGGATCGAATCTTTTTTATCAAGTAGAAAGCAGCGAGTCGTGCTTGGAAATTCAAAATCGGAATGGCTGGATGTGACAAGTGACGTTCCCCAGGGCTCAGTCCTTGGGCCACTTCTGCTCGCGTTATTTATCAACGATCTCCCCGATAGATTCAAAAACGTGTGTTCACCTTATGCCAGTGACTGTAAGATTTATTGTATTTTTAACGAGCAAAACAGGGACTGTAGTATAGAGCAACTTCATACGGACATAGATAATCTTATACAGTGGTGCAATAAATGGTCAATGGATCTTAATATCGATAATTGTAAGGTTATCCATATCGTCAAAAACAACCCTGAAAGTGAATATTTTATGTTCAAGAACGATCGCTTTCACAGACTTTTCAAAACAACAGAACAAAGAGACTTGGGTGTAATCCTTACTGGAGACATGAATTAGTAAACAGGTGAGTACGTCGGCTGGCAGGGCAAACAGAATCCTTAGCCGAATTTTGAACGGTCTAAGAAATCACAAATATCACGATTATCAAAAAAATGTATATAAGCCTTGTTCGACCCGATTTAGAGTATGCGGTGTCGGTATGGAATCCTTCCCTTAAGATATTGACATCCTTTAGAGGGTGCAAATGAGAGCGACTCGGAGCATACATGGCTTTAGAAAGTTTGAATACGTGGAAAGACTCAAAAGACTCAAACTGACAAACCTTACAACCAGAAGAAGACGAGGTGATCTTATTCAAATGTACAAGCTACTAAACAAGCAAGATCATGTTAACTGGTATAAACGATTGGATAAAGACGAAACAGTCAATCGGATATACGAAGCAAGAGGTAATCGATATAAACTAAGACGAGAACTTGTGAAAAACTGTGCACCAAGATTCAATTTTTTTACAAACCGTACCGTGAATGACTGGAACGGGCTAACGGATGAAGTTATTGAATCAAAATCAATTAACATTTTTAAGTCTAATTTAGACAAACTTTTGAAAGACTAAAACATTGCTTTTGGTCTGGATAGAACCAGACTTAACGCGAGAGCGGAGCAATTATTTTTACCACTACTACTACTAATATAGAAATAATGAATTTTGGCAGAAATTTATTTCATTTTATATTAAAGTATGAAAAGCGGCATCTTTTCATATGAAGGGTCTTAAATTTCTGCAAAATTCATTAGATCAATAAAAGGCTTAAAAAAATTAGATATTGGTATTTAAATAGAGATAAAGGTTTATTTATCGTGATTAAGTAGGTTGTTTAGTTGTATTTTTCTCTTTATAATCTTCGATAAGCTTTGACTAACCGTAAAAAAAATAATTAAAGTTAAAATTCTAGAAGAAAGTAGGCAATTAACTTACGATTTCTTTTAGTTGACGCACCTCGTTCTTGAAAAATACTTGATTCAAATGGATACAACGCCGATCTTTCCCAGACGTTTTTTTTTACAAACATAACATTCAACCACTCTATTGCTTTTCCAACATAAAGTTATTTTTAGATAGAATAGAATGATATTCAATTAGAATTAAAAAAGGTGTAATATCGTATTGCTTAAAAAATGAACCTGTTTGGCTGCAGCCAGACATGGGGCGAGTAATTCGAAGCAGTAAACTTAATGACGTTTTGCTCTCAAGTATTCAATCTATCAGTTCATTATAATCCTACAGCTGCTAAACCAGCTAACACCATTTGTGTTATTTTTTTTCAAGTTGTTTGTCAATTTTCTAAATACATTGATATCTTGTTTAATTAAAAATGCTGTCTTTTATTATTGTTTAAATAAAAAAATGAACTCTTAAATTTTGGATTAAGATAAAAATGAAACTTTCTCTTAAATTTTATTTTAAAAATTATTAGTATTAAATTTTGGCTATTAGAATTAATTTTCCAAAATTGAAACTTTTTCTATCATATTTGGTAGAAAATTGTTTCATAAACGACAGAAACTTTTAAGTATCAAAAAAATTGATACTTTTCGCTAGCCGTGTTAGATAATAAATAAAAATACGCAGTTTCAATATGTATGACAGAAAATTCAAATTTTTTAGTTAAATTTTTAAGCTGTCGAACTCTTTTCAAATCGTGTTCGTTTAGATCGACAAATGGACTTAAAAAACAATCATTAAATTCATTTTCAATTAATAAGCATCGTCTTGGGTATAGATGAGTCATGTTAACCTATTTTTCGGCCTGTATACGCGTATACATCGCCTATGTATACGAGTATACATCAATATGTATACGCGTATACAAATATGTATTACGAATACATAATATGTATACGACTGAGCTATTCGTATACAAATTTTTTTTTTTATGTATTCGCGTATACATATTTATGTATACTCGTATACATTCGTATACAAAAAATTTGTTTTTTTTTCTGGTTATACATGGCATGTATACGCGTATAATCATTCAAAAAGGATGTATACGAGTATACTTATCAGATGTATACGCGTCCGAACAACGACACCTTGTACGATAATGCTCTGCTGGCATTTTTTTATCCGAACTTTTAGTCTTTTTTTGACAAAAAACGTATTATCGAGTATCCGGAAAATATAATCCGAACTTATTTTTTCTAGTCCAAGAGAGTTCGGATTAAAGTGAGTCCACTGTATTATTTATTTATTTAAATATGGTTTAGTACCCCAAAGGATACAAGGGACTTCGGGACAATCCGAAGAAACATAATTTAATAGCAATCTTAAATAAAAGTTTTGTCACCTAAAAAAATAAAGACTAAAAGTTCGGATAAAAAAACGCCAGCGACGCATTATCGTACAATGTGTCACATTTTTCCGGGCCCTCATAACATATACGCTCGGTATTAGAAATTTATAATGGAAAGTATGAGTCGTGGGGTATGGACTTAAAATTTTTGGTCGAATAGCGAAAGGTTAGGATAATCGTTGTTCGGATTAAAGTGAGTCGACTGTAATATGTTGCTATCAACCTTTGTTAACCTAGAAGAAATGAGATTTTTGTATACGAATGTATACGCGTATACATCTAATAAGTATACTCGTATACATCCTGTTTGAATGAGTATACGCGTATACATGCCCGATGTATACGCGTATACATGCCATGTATAACCAGAAAAAAAAACAAATTTTTTGTATACGAATGTATACGAGTATACATAAATATGTATACGCGAATACATAAAAAAAAAAATTTGTATACGAATGCCTCAGTCGTATACATATTATGTATTCGTAATACATATTTGTATACGTGTATACATATTGATGTATACTCGTATACATAGGCGATGTATACGCGTATACAGACCGAAAATAGGTTAACATGACTCATCTATACCTCGTCTTGTTTGTTATCCTTGTTTTTTAAGTTGATAACCAAAGTTTTATTTGGAAGTTTTACAAAAAAAATCACTTGTCCTATTTAAAACCAAATCTTTGAGTTTTTTTGTTTTATAAAATAAGCCTAGGTTTCTTTTCAAAATTATTATAAACTTAACATAAACACTGATTCTTTGAGTTGAATAATTTTTTGCATCCATGAATTTTGTTATCTTTATTGGTTTTGCAGCCAAAGAATGAGCAAATAAGCCTTTTTTTTGTAGATAGATATTTGCAAGAATATTAAACGTGATAGCTTTTCGACCATGCAATTCTTCAAATTGCTTTTAATATTTGAAAAAATATTTTGAGAGTGGACAATATTAGATTGTTCCATTAGCTCTTGATTTAAGAGACTGATGAACTCCAAAAAACTAAACCAAGTGATATATCGTGAGTTATCCCTTTTAAATTATAAAAAGCTAATTTCGTAATTCATTCGTAAAAAGAAAGCTAAAATGAAAGAATAAATTTTGCCAGAATTATTCAGCCATTGGTTCATGAACCAATAGAAAGGTCTGGTGTGTTCGAGAAGTCTTTATTTTTATAATTTAAGGATCTAAGGGACTTATCAGAGTAATAAAAAATATTTATTCTTCTTTTTATTCTTTAATATCAAATTAATTATAACTACTAGTAGTCACCCTTTGCTTCGCTGCAGGTTTTTATCAATTAATTTAAGAGTTAATTTGTTATCCACAACCATAAAATTTTTCAGCTCAAACAAAGTTCTACATAACACAAAATAGACTGAAATAGACAAATTTTCGACATACACTTCAACTTAGTATTATTGATGACATTTTTTAAAAAATGCCACCAGGGTTCTTTCAATTGTGTTTGTTTAAAAGTTAATAAAGTTGATCGAAGGTTATTGTATGAGCATGAAAAATTATATAATAAGGTAATTAGAATCGATATTTAAAATTTTGAATAGTTAGAAAAGTATGAAATTAGAGATAAAAGATAATTCCCAAGAATTGATTCTTAAAAAGTGTCTTATCAAGTTCTTGACACGATTTTTGCAAGTTCAGGAATCGATCTTGGAAGATTCCAGTTAAAAATGAGAAATTTGAAAGATTCTTAAGTGAGAAGATGTCATGAAAAAATAAGAAGAAAGATTCTTTAAGCTTCCGGTGCATTCCAAATTGGTCAGTAAAAAAATTTAAATATTTTAAAGAAGCGATAAGAATCTTACTTCTTATTTTTTCGTGACATCTTCTTTCAAATTTCTCATTTTTAACTGGAATCTTCCAAGATCGATTCCTGAACTTGCAAAAATAGTGTCAAGAACTTGATTAGACATTTTTTAAGAATCAAATCCTGGGTTGATTGATTAATTAATTGAATAATAATTGTTTTTTGACCGTGACATCGATAGCTGTCCTTGACATCGATATCTCGCTAAGTTCGTGAAATTTTAAAAAGTTAGATGATCGGATCTCGTTGTGAAAAAGACAACTATTATAAATATTAAAGAGCTTAAAAAAATAACAAAAACACAATAGCTTCACTTTAAATTAATAAAAATAATGAAGAAAATTGAAAAAATATTAATATTGATGCGTGATACAGCAACTTCTAACCAGAGTTGTATTAAGTCCGAAATATTTGATTCTGGATGTTTAATCCAATTTGAAATGTTAGAAAACCTTTAATGTCTTGATAACTTTTTTTTTAACTTGAAACCATCACAGCGTTCTCTTAGTTAAATGAGTTACGATTTTCAATTGATGGATCAAAAAAGAATGTTGATTTTTTAGACTCGTCAGTAGTTTGATTGGTTTCTTCAGTAAAAGGATCAATATAACAAACTTTAGGTGTCCAAACACTATCACTTAACCCTTATCCGTCGAAAACTGGGTCTAAAATGACTCGAAAAATTAAAAAATTGAGAGAATTATATATAGAGATTTATAACGTTTAAATCCTTTGGTGAAAATTCATCAACTTTTTCAGACATGTTTACCTATTTATTTTCGGGTATTAGGAACCTGTTGTGTAACACATAAAAATTGGGTATTTGGATTAAAAATTTTGTTTTAAATTGAGGCTTTGTGAATTTTTTAGACAAAAATACAATTTGAACAAAAAATAATTACATCCTAGCCTTTAATTTTCTTTCTGATCATATTTATGAGTTGAAATTTTATAAAAATGTGGTAAAACTTTTGTATCACCTGATGGCATTTTTTAAATTCTGATAAACCTATGGCTTTGGAATTATTTGGAAAAAATTGTTTTTAAATTAGTACATGCATTTGAATTACATAAAATGCTTAAAAAGCTTAACATTTAATCTGGTTTTGGTTATGTTTGTTTTGACATTTAATTTTTTTTTTCTATTCGTGTACTAATCAACTTTATCTTTTAATGCGGATATTTCTTAAACGATTCCACTTCCGCTTGAAAAAAAATACCTTCAGGTGATACAAAAGTTGTATCAGATTTTCATAAAATTTTAACTCAAAATATTATCTGTAAGAAAAATTAACACTTTTTTAAGATTATTTTTTGTACAAATTCTTTTTTGTTCAAAAATTCACAAAGCCTTAAATTGAAGCTTTAGGGCAAACCTACCATATTTGTATGTGTTACCAAACCCAACATATACTCAAAAACTCCAAATTTATGCTTTATCTTTACTCTAGCCGAACTCTAGAACCCAAATTTTTCGGGTTTCTAAAACCCAATACACGAAAATAAATTGGTTCACATGTCTGAACGTTTTGTCTAATTTTTTTTCCCAATAGGAGCAAATATTAACCTACGTTATTTATTTTCTGAGATCTGAGTTTTCTGAGTTATAAGTTTGATAACTCAGAAAGAGAAAAAATTCATTTCTAAGTTAACATTCTAAGTTAGAACTTAGAACATTTTCTGAATTAAAATCTTTTTCAACAACACCGATTTGAAAAAATGTCACGTTTCAAAAAAAACGTTGCATTTAACTAGTTCGATTTGTCTTAATTTGGTCTTAGCTTTTTAATGACTTAAATGTAACGTTTTTTAAAGACCTTTAGGTATGATCGTTAGAAAAATGTAACGGAATAAAAATAAAAATAAATTTGATCACATTTTTGTTGGCCTTGATACACTTTCAAAAAATTATATGTGTCTCGAATGATATATCTTACAGATATTCAATTAACCAACTGTCTTGAAACTATAACAAAAAAACTTAAAAAAATTCTCATGATCTCTTAATATATCTTATTTTTAGAAAATGTAAAATCTAAAAATTAATTCGAACCTGTAAAGGATAAATCTGAATTAGTAAAAATTGTTTTCAACGAGATATTGAAATGTGAGCTGTAAGCACCTTTAGTATAAAATTTGAATTTTTATAGTTATTTTTTATATCCAAGATTATATCAAGATTATATCCAAGTGCAAATGATTATTTAGTTGCTGTAAGTAATTTTTTTCATGCTTATTAACATCTGGTTAGTTTCACAGACTTAAAATTCGTAAGTATTCTAATATTAAAAAAATCAAAGAAAAGGTATTTATGTGACTTTAAATTTTTTTAGACTTATTTTGTTACAAAAATTCAGAACATATTCCATCGATATTGTCAAAAATTTTTAAACAACAGTTTAGTTATTGAGATGTAAAAAAGTATACAATTAAAGCTCCCAACTCAATTAAAGCTCGAAAAGCAAATAAAAGTGGTTGAAGCGATAAAGAAAATAATCTAGTGCTCCGAAATCTGTCGACTGATTTTAATAATTTATAATAGAAATTGTATTTTTTTATGCATAATTTTTTATATAATTTTTTTTTTAAATAAATTATTTTGAACACATTCAAATTTCTTATTTATCCCTCTCATCCCCTTGTATTCAAAAGAAATTCAATTGGTTAAGAGAATTTTTATTTTTTTTTTTCGTTACATCTATGTTAACTTTTAAGCTAAATGTGACGCATCACATTTTTGCTTGTTAGTTACATTTTTGTTAAACATGACATTTTCTTTTCCAAAAAAAAATACAAGTTGTATGTCAAGAAAAAGTCACATATTTTCAAATCGGTGAAGATTCTAAGTTCTTTTTTGGGGTAATCGATATCGAAAAATACGATTTTTATGCCCGTTTCTTTGGAGAGTCCATTGTTTTTAAGGAATATTTCGTAAAATTTCTAAAGTAAATCATAACTAAATCTTTAAACAACTTTTCTGACAATAAAATAAAAGAATATTCTCGTTAGAATGAGCTAATTATTAAGACAGCACATGTGAAAATTTTAAATTCAGATGTTTAATTATCATTTTTGGTTCATATCATTAACAATTAAGAAAAATTAGATCAAAAGTTTAGATAGAATTAGATAAAAAAAATTTCGCTACTTAATCTTTAATTCGTTTTATCGTTTCTTTCTAAAATTGATTTTACAAACTTAGAATTCGGTGGGAAAAATTATTGAAAAAAAAGTTATTTGACTTAAGAGTTCTTCTGAAGTATCGAACGTAATGAACTCATTAGTTAATATTATAGAATTTATCTTTTTCAATGATACAATAAATCCTCAAAACAATCGACTCTTTAAAGAGAATTTTCAAATTTTTTAGGATTTCTACGAGATCATTCAAGTCGAGTATGAGAAATATTTCGCATAATATTTGAAGCGGTCGATTAAACGTTTAAAAAAAATGTCAGAAAATTTTGTCTAATTAATTTTTCAAAACTTAACAAGTGTATTCAATCAACTTGTTTTAATACAATAGAAATTAAATTTTTAATCACTTGTTTATTACGTTTTTAAATGTTTCATTTTAAAATAAATTATAAGATCTAAAAGCTCCTCAATTAAAATAAAAGGGTCATTATTATTTCTTTTTTTCAATTATTTGAAATATTAAAAAGAATTTACAATTTCAAGAGTAAGTTTTTTAAATTTTTTTTCTAATTTATAGACTAATTGCTTTAGTTTTTATGCCGTATCAAAAATAATTTTATTTTATTATCGTAGGGAAAATTTTCAATCTTTTAACGAACTGTTCTCAGGTACTTTTTTGGTCGGATTAACCCTGGTGTAGCAAAACATTTTGTCTTTAATTGTTTCCTGGACTCATCCCTGACTTAAATGGCTCGAAATTCAGTACGATGAAGACTAATTCCCTTGCGTAGATACTCTACAAGGCAGCATAAATTTAATCGGCTCCGTTTTCAATGATGCTTACAAAGTTCATGACAGATGCCTGACAAATTTTCGGTGGACTAAATTTTTATTTTCAGCCAAGATGATCAATATTAAATAATAGATTTATCGAAGTGAAAAAATAGTTTAACCCTTAGCCGCCCGTTGGGTACATTTTTTAAACAATTAAGGGTCGTATGTTAACATTACCTAAAAATCAAGAATTCAATAACATAAATGCATTCAACATCGTAAGAAGATCTAATCATTTTCCCTAACAAACTCACTTTTTTATGAAAAAACATAAAAAAGTGAACACCTAAAATTAACACATACCGTAATCCCCCGCAAGGCTCCCCATGGGGGAAGTCAGGTTTAGACCCTTTGTTTCGGTTTTCGAAAAAGTTCAATTTTTAAAAATATGATATAAGCAAATAGTTTTAACTTAACTGTGAGAAGTAAGACATTTTTTTCCTTGTCAAATATTCCCATTTTAATGCTAATGACGTGCATTGGGGGGGGATTGTGCGGGGGATTACGGTAAATTTTTTTTTGATGATAGGGCATAAAGCAAAATTTTAAAATTTTTATTAAAGTTTTAGAAATTAGAAAACCTTTGACTTTTCATGAAGGAAATCTTTAGATAAAAGTCAGAGAGCCTTCTAAAAAGGAAATCGTCAATTTTGAAGCTTAAAAGATGCTAAAATCTTTGAGCAATCTTTTAAATTTAAAAGTCAAATTGAAAACTTAATTTATGAAAGATTTTAAGTTTTAAAATTTTGGGATTCTTTTGAGCCATGAATTTTGATATTGTCAGCTGCATTTATTCAAACTTAAACTTTTAGGTGATCTGAATAGACCAGAATTTTATGTTTTATTCCCATTGCTAGGTCTCTAACTTTCTAAAAAAAATAATTTATGTGGGACTCACTTTATTTATGTATTTTAATCTTTTTTTATGTTTATTCAATCCTCACCCCTTTTTCCCTATAATTCATACATTGAATTCGTTTTTTGATATCATGAAAATTGAACAAGTGGGCGTTCAAGGGATAAATTCATCGAAGAAGTTGTTATTATTTTAATGATCTTAATCGTTTTGAGAAAGAAATTATTTAACTTTGCTGATTTAGCTTGCAGTTAAATTATAGTTCATCCAAAAATGCTTGGAAATTAGTTGAGTAATTACCGTGGGCTTTAGTCATTGAAAACTTTGTCCGTTAAATATTTTTTTGATTTGATGAATTCAAAAATTTAAAGAATAAAAATGAAATCATAGAGAAAAAATTGAAAATCTTTAAATTATCTCTTATTTTCTTTAAATGAATATTAAAGAAAAGTGTCCAATATTCAACAAAAAATCTCTGAAAAAATATCTAAAAAATCTGTTAAAGATCTTCAAGAACATCATCTTTGAAGACATTTTTATCATCAGAATTTGATTCATGTAAATAATGATCAAATGATAATTGGTTCAAACGGACTTTTTTTGAAAGAGTAGCATGGATATCGATATAACTAGAATCATCGTTGAATAATCTTCCAAACCTAATAAATGACAAAAATACGTAAGCTTAGTTTCTGAAATACCATTCTTTAATTATTCAGCGAAATGAAAAACAGCTGGGAACAACTTTGAATCGGAATCAGATCATTTCCATTATCCATTATAAGTTGATGAAAAAGAAAACTCTTCTGGAAAATTTTGACCATTTTTTCTGACTTTAATTTCAAAGTCTTCTAAATGGATACCATTGCTTCGCTCAGGTATGAAAAGAGAGAGAGCTACTTTTGAAAGTAAAAATGAAATAAAAAAATTTTGAACATTTTTAGATAATTTTTCTAGAAGTTGCTTGCTGTAATTTACACACTTAACAAATTTTATTTTTTTGACAGATCGAATTTTAAATGACGTCTCGGACTGAATCATAAATTAAATATCCAAGTTATTCAAGCGTCTAAGGTTTTGTTTGTTTCCTTAACAAAAAAAATAAAGAATTAGAAAGAAAACTGAATATTTATTAAGAAATGCTTAGAAACAAGTCATATAATTGGCTCTTTTTCGAAAATTGACAAATCATTGACTGGTTCATTCAATTGTAAGCCTAGTCAGCTAATTTTGTTTGCTTTTGTGAATACGCAGGAAAATTAGTGTGCTTAGACAATACACCATAACGTCTTAAGCAAGTTCACTGAAAATGACAAATTATTCAAAAAGTTAACTGTTTTCTTAATATTATACTTGCTTTGATGATTAAGATTTCAAATGTTGATTTTACAGTCTAAATTACCATTTATGCAGATAGACCGCAACCATTTATTTTTTTTGAAAAATAATGAAATTTTTTAAAGTTGCAATCATCTAAAAGTACGTCGGAGTTATAAAGCTTATTTTTTAACGATGAACACTCAATTAAACTGGAAAAGAGACAAAAAAGAGAGGATTTTATTGCTTCATGTTCGATGACAAAAATCGTAATCCTATAGATGGTGAATTTTTTTATCGTAGACATTTTCATTTTTGAAAAAAATATGGTTGTAACCATGCCTTGGCCGGTCCCAAGCCCTAATTTGAAAATTGGGGGGCGGCGATATTAATTTCATTCTAACACCGTTCTAAATTTGCTGTATTTCGGGTAACAATCACGTTCGAATTTTGTCGTATTGGGTTGCTGCTGACTTTGACCATCACAACGCATAAAAGCCTAAGAACGGGCGCTAGAACTTGTATTACAGCAGACCCATTTAGCAATAGCAATAGGTGTAGCTCTAGTGACAAAGTTAAGTATTCTACTTGATGCAGAATACGCTTGGTTTGTGTTTCCAAGCTAGTCTGATAGTTGTTGAGTTCGCAGCTTCGGCTCGGATGAGGGACGCTCCTTATGATGAACGTCTCACAGCATAGACGTAACCATGCCTTGTCTGGTCCGAAGCCTGGATGAGAAATTGAGAGGGCGACTAATCGCCTTAAAAATTATTTTCTTATTTTTCCTATCAGTTCAAATAAAGTAGATATTTATTTAATCTTAAGCTTAGGCCACTTGGGGGCACAATTAATCTTAGCGCGGCATGGTTGCGACGAATCATTACTGTCAGAGTTATTTTTCCCTTGAAAAATTAAACAAATTTTAGATAATTTGAAATGGTGAATAAACAATAGCAAAAGCTTTTTATTTACCTGAAATTATTCAGACACCTTTATTTTTTTAGAAGTAAACGAAATTATTTTTTTTCTATTCAAAAAATGCTGTCTAATAACTTACTAATTTTGAATGACATAGAGGAAAAACTTAATATAATTTGAACTTTTTTTTCTCATTCTTATTCGTAAAATAAACATAAGAAAAAAAAAGACTTCTTGATTTTTTAATCATGAATCATGAATAATTTTTTAAATTTTCAAAAATTTTTGACACTTAAAATAATTGATACTTCGATCGATATCCTTAATTGATTCTGATTATGCAACTGAAGATCAAATTTTCATTACAAATTTTGCAATTAAAAGCTAAGCTAGAATTTGAGGTACCAGATGGATACAACGATCCTGTTTCATTATTTTTTGATCCTGCAGTCCGGATCCGTCGTTTTGCGTTAAAACGTAAGAAGAACATCTGCAAAAAGTATATGCAGAGTTCAGAATGCATACAATATTAAAAGATTTAATTTAAAGTGCAATAAATTTTCAGAAGTTTGCAGAACATAATCTTACATTCAATGTTTGCCTTGAGGAAATACCTCTGCAATAGAAAAAGTTATTTTGTTAGAATTTTAAGGATTTGAATTGAGTTTTGATTTTTTTAAATTGATTCACAACTTCAAATTGCCAATATGACATCGATAATAATTAAACTCTATTTTAAAGATCAAGTACGGCTTTACTTGCCTTTAAATCAGAAGATGGGAAAAGGGAAGGGTTACAGTAAATAAAAGAAATTATAAATTATATAAATCTTTATTTAATACTTTATTGGCCACTTCTAGCCTTTACAAAATATATGAAAAAGAAGAAAAGAGAAAATTATAAGAAAAAATAATAATTCTAATAATTCTAATTTGAAACCAAAGTTTGCTGCTCTTTATACTTGAAACTTATTTCCAGTATAAAAAGTAGCAAAACTAAATTTATTTTTAGAAAGCATGTGAAGTCATTATGAGGACTACAACATCTAGTATCTACTTGATTATTGTTTACTGATGTCACCTAATGTTTAATTTAAATAGTTATGAATAATATCCGTGTTCAGTTTTTATTCATTCCATAAATACCCATTTTTCCTGACGAAACTTGAAAATATGTACCAACATCTTTGGCAACCCTTTTTTTGAAAATAAAATGTCAAAAAAACTCCAAAAAATTTTCAAACTAGCATGATTTAACTTTATTACCTTATTTTCTTAAATTACAAAATTACTCACTTGTAATTAATTAGCTTTTTTCCTTTTAACTTTAATTTAATTTAACTTTTTTCTTTCCAAATTAGTAAATCAACAAGAAACATGCATATACCAAATGATTGGTAAATTATCTAGCCTTTTTTTTAGACAAAATCAAAAAATTAATCATTCTTTTTCATTATCTATTACGTTAAAATTATTTGTTTTCACATTACTTAAACAGTTGAGAGTTATTCAACTATAACAATTATAACTAATTTTTCTAATATATAAGAATGGTGAAAAACAAGAGATTTTTCACCAAGAATTTTTCATTTTAACATGAGAGTTTGTTTACTTATTATTTTATTGGTCCATATTAAAGGGCTATTTGGATTTACTATAAAAGGGAGCCCAATTGTATTGGACAAGATTTTTGATCATATCGATCAAAATGAAGATTTTCCACACAGTTTTTCGACAAAAGTTGCATCAGATTTGAAAGGAAACTTTGAACAAATCAAAGATTATGTCCTTCCAGGTGTTTCAGTGTATGAAAATGGAAAAGTAAAGAGAATCAATTTGGACAATCAAGATCACAAGGTATATCGTGATGTTAATGGAAGAGGATTTGCAACTCTTTTCAAGAACGAAGATCAAAAATTAAGAATGTATGGAAGAATGTTCAAAGAAGGCGATAATCTTAATCACTTTGACATCATTCATGAAAAGAAATCAGACAAACATGTTTTACACAAACGAAATGTGATGAGTCTAGACGATGATTTACAAGATGATTCAGTTAATTTAGATGTTTTAAGAGATAGTATCAAAATCGACAGTAATTTCTTAATTTATTTCTAAAATCTTACCGTTAGCCTCTCTAAATTTTTATTTTGATAGAAACAAACGTAAAATATATGAAATCGAATGTTTCGAATACTCAAAGATCATTAAACGGTAATCCAGTTGAAATGGATGTGGAAACTCTTGTTGTAGTGGATCCAACTGTTTATGAAGATCATAAAAAATACCTTGCTACAACAGATGATAATGTCATATTTCAAAGTATTCGTGTTCATTATGCTCATACCATGAATGGTGTAAATGATAAATACCGAAATTCTTTAAAGGATGATCCTGATCTAAGAATTAATATCAAACTCGTCCATATCCTTATTATCAAAGTAGTTTTTCCAAAAAAATTGAAATTAAATTCTTTACAGTAAAGAAAATTTGTTAAGAATCCATCTGAATCGACATGGACATTGGCTAGTAAAGTCGGCGAAGTCGGAAACGAATTTTATAATGGAAAAGAAGTAGTTATTACAACGAAGTCACTTGCTGAATTAGCATCGTTCTTGAAAACCGTAAATTTAGGAGTTAGTTATGACCACGCTTTAGGAGTTTTAAAGTAAATATTTTAATAATTTTGTAATTTTCAAAGAATTTTCATTTAATCTCTGCGGAATTTAAAAAAAGTTTTATCTGATTTTAAATTCACCGCATTTTAAAATTACCAGCATCTTAAATAATCAAATACTTTGAAAATTTTTTAATTAATAGCAAAGACTTGTGGAGTGATAATCTTGCTTTGCCAGGAAGTTCAAGAACATCAGTAATAGGAGTAGCCTATACTGAAGCTATTTGTATACAGGACTACACTATTTCGTTATCTGAAGATATTGGGAGTTTCTACAATATTTACGTAATTGCTCATGAAATAGGTCACAACTTGGGGGCAGCTCACGATCAATCCGGAAATATTTGTCTTACAAATGATAGTTTTATAATGAGTCCAGTACTTTCATTTTCAAACATGGGCAATATTCAAAAATTTTCAGCATGTTCAATAAATTACTTCAAAAGGACTTTGTTAATAAACAATGAGTAGGATTTTTTATAAAAAAATTAAAAAATTCAACTATTAATTTAACACAACAAAAGAGGTCCTTCTAAGCAAGCGCAATGTCTTCTTAACATAAACAACAACCTTCCAGATTATGTTCAAAGTGCTAATTCGTCCCTAACTGGTCAGGTATGGGATCTAAATGAACAATGCAAAAAGATTTGGGGTCCTCAAGCTTCATTTTGTCAAGTACTAATTTAAGAAGAAAGAATTTTTTAAAAAAATTTATTTGGGTTTTTTGGTAAAGATTTCTAGTGAGGTATGTTCCAGAATATGGTGCAGAAAAGATTTAAATTCGGCATGTAATTTTTCACGTCTTGCCGTTGAAGGAACAACTTGTGCTTCGAAATCAGTAAATAAATTTAAAAATAGACAATTTATTTGATTTTTAAAATAATTTTGTTAAGATTTGTGTGAAAGGACAGTGTACCCAAGTTGAAAATAGCTTGGAGTCAGTTTGTCCTTTCGGGGATGATTATGTCCAAGGAAATTATTATTCTGATATTGCTGCACCTACACAATGGGTTAAATGTTCAGATTATTTTGAGTTATTAACTAAAGGAGGTTACAACGTTCAAAGTTTTTGCTCAACATCTGAAGGAAAAAGGGCCTGTTGCTCAAGCTGTTTAAGTAAAATTAAAAAAACTCTTCATTATCAATTAAGTTTTTATCTCTAATGTTTTGAATTTAGAATACAATCAAATCACTTGCAAAGACGACAGGACTGATTGTCCTGGTTTTAAGGATTTTTGTGATTGGAGTATAGGGGAAACACCTGTAAATGAATTGTGTAAATTAACTTGTGGAACATGCACTCGTAAGAATCTGACCCAAATTTTTAAAAGATTTATCGAGAATGACATTGTCAATATTTTAGCGCAAGCAATTACATGTAATAATAATCCAAATATTTGTCAAAATGGAGGAGTATGCACAAATTCTGCTGTTAGTTCTGATGGTTTGTTTGGATTTAGGTGTACATGTAAGAGTGGATATTCAGGAGAAGTTTGCGAAACAAAAAGTATGATTTGAAACAAATACGACTATTAAAGTGGTGCTATGATCAAATGAAGTACAAGATTTTTCATAAAATTTTGTAAAATCATGTGGTCATAGCACCAAAGTTTACCAGAAATTAATAATTCTGCAATTTTTTAGTTTCAACTTTGCTGTTGAATGAGTTACCGACAAATCCAACAACCGCTGTTCCTACTCCAGAAACAACAACTGCTGCTCCAGAAACAACCACTGCTGCTCCAGAAACAACAACTGCTGCTCCAGAAACAACAACAATAGCTCCAGAAACAACAACTGCTGCTCCAGAAACAACAACAATAGCTCCAGAAACAACAACTGCTGCTCCAGAAACAACCACTGCTGCTCCAGAAACAACCACTGCTGCTCCAGAAACAACCACTGCTGCTCCAGAAACAACAACTGCTGTTCCAGAAACAACAACTGCTGTTCCAGAAACAACCACTGCTGCTCCAGAAACAACCACTGCTGCTCCAGAAACAACCACTGCTGCTCCAGAAACAACCACTGCTGCTCCAGAAACAACCACTGCTGCTCCAGAAACAACCACTGCTGCTCCAGAAACAACAACAATATCTCCAGAAACAACAACAATAGCTCCAGAAACAACAACAATATCTCCAGAAACAACAACAATAGCTCCAGAAACAACAACAATAGCTCCAGAAACAACAACAATAGCTCCAGAAACAACAACAATAGCTCCAGAAACAACCACTGCTGCTCCAGAAACAACAACAATAGCTCCAGAAACAACAACTGCTGCTCCAGAAACAACAACAATAGCTCCAGAAACAACCACTGCTGCTCCAGAAACAACAACTGCTGCTCCAGAAACAACCACTGCTGCTCCAGAAACAACAACAATAGCTCCAGAAACAACAACTGCTGTTCCAGAAACAACCACTGCTGCTCCAGAAACAACTACTTCAACTTTATCAACTACTACTACAAGATGGACTACAACTACTCCTAGACGGACTACAACTATTCCTAGACGGACTACAACTTCTACTAAAAAAACGACAACCAAAAAGAAAAACAAAGATTCAAAAGAAAATAACAAAGATAAATCTAAAGAAAAAAATAATAAATCCAAGGAGAAAAAAAATGACAAATCAAAAGATAAATCAAAATGGAAAAATAATTAATTTTTTTTATATTTTCCGAACTTCATTTGCAATCCCCTCCCTTTTTTAAATATTTATTAATTAATAAATTTTAGCATTTCAAGGTTTTTTCTTTTTTTAAACCCAAACTTTTGGCAATTATAAGTTTTTAGTGATTGAGCAATATAGCAAATTGACAAATTATTTTGATCCATACAGTAATAACATTTTCCTACTATCAAAAGTGGATAATATCGTTTGGAATCGACTCAGGTGATCAAAATTCAGGAAGGAAAACTTTCTTAGTTTATAGATTTTAAGATTGATTTTTTCATTATCATCAGTCGGTTGTAAAAACGACCGGTTTACAAGCGTTCAATGAATTTCATAATCAGTTGATTAGTGACGAACGGTTGATTAGACCTGTTCATCACGGATGCAGTTTAACGTCTTACCCAGGACGTCTTTGATTCAAACTTCAAAGTAAGAAAATCCGAAATTTTCATTAAAATAACATCTGGATTCTTTTCCGTGACTGATAGATTAAACCTAATTGAGGCGAAAGCAACACTTGCTACATTGCAGACACCTTATTTTAAGCAACCACGACTCACAAGCCTGATTATTTAACTAGTACCAGTTTATTTTATTAACTTGTCTCATGGGGATTAGTCCTTTTGAATTGTTTTGAATATTTGACCATTTTTGAATATTGTTTTGAATTTAATGTGTAAACCGGATGAGTTCTTTTTAAAACAGCCCAGGTTTTGATTCCTGAACAGGATCCTGATAGGTAAAATCTGCCTGTTCTGTACAAGAATCCTAATGATTCATATTTTCTTTGGCTTTTCAAGATTTTCTTGACTAAAATATTTTGAACTCAATCCGGTTGAAGATATTTTTAAAGGATTCTGACAAGAAAACTAATCTTTTCCGACAATTTTTGGAAATATTATGATCTATGCAGATCCTAGTCAGGATTTAGGACGTGGGAGTTAACTCGGATAGAAAAAAAATTCTGACTTTAGTTCTTTTATCTTTAAACTATTAATTTAGGATATTAAGTAAATGTTGATACTATTTTTAAACTTAGATTACGATATCAACCTATTTAACTGAAGGCTCCAAAATTTTGTGTGATTAAAGGGGTGATTCTAGATAAAATTATGTATGTAATTATGTATAAATTTTACTAATTAACCAATTTGCCCCGGTTCCTAAAAATAATTTAATCAAAAAGGATTACTACTTGGGCGTTCGATTTTACTTTCTTTAAAAAATTTTAAAATTTCAAGAATTTTTTGGTTGATTTTAAAATGTTTAGAAATTAATCAAATAACTTTTAAGAGTTTGAATAAATGCTTTAGTGGTTTTAAACAATGACGAATGAGTTCAGATTTTTTCGTTCAAAATATTTGATAGAAATCAACCAATACTAAAATTCAAATTAACAACTAAAATTGGTAAAAAAAAAAGGGGTAACTGGGTGATTTTTAGGGGGAATTGGGTCAGAATCAGGGCAACGAGGTTAGTTTCGGGGTAAATTGTACAAAAAATGGGGTTATTAGGTTAAGCTTCATAACATATTTCCCCCTCACCCCTTTAACCCCTTGTACTAATGGGGTGAGTCAAAAACAAGGGGCTAATTGGGTGAACGAATTTATCATTTTCAGACTAAACTGAGTCTATATACGAGTTTTTGAAACAATAGGTCACCCGGTTAGGCTTTCTTATAATATTTGAATAATCTACCTCCATAACTTGCAGTTTTTCTCTCTAAATTTGTATATTCAATGTCTTAAAAACCCAGTCCCAGGTTGAGTTTATTTCTCAAGCCTACTGCCCCCACTCCCCTTTTTTTCAACTTTTTTTAAATTTCAAAAGTTTATCAAGTTCAGATAAGCTTTTTTGACAATGAAGATATACCAACCCCCTGGTCTCGTGTGCCAAAATTTCTAAAATGTTACCCTATGCTAAAATGTTCCGGATTTTACTTATTTGCTTCGTCCTCGATTTGTTCGATCCTCGCTTGGTATTGAGATCCCGGTAGATTCCGTTCCGTTCCGGCCATACAAGGTTTTAGACTGACCCCATGAATTTCATCATCAATTTTCCGCTTCAAAAGACTCAACTCACGAAATCGTGTTCGAATTTGTTCAAAAGAATTAGTGTCATTTTTTGTGGTAATTCAGCCAATTTTCGATTTAATTTATCTATGTTGTTTTTCTATTAAAGCATTTCAGTTTAAATTTTTTTTAGGTAAATTCTATTTTTTTTTCTTTTTTATAATCGACTAGAGTTAACTATTTTTCAAGAGATCCAAACTTAAAAGAAAATGAGATTACTGTATTAGGGCAAAATTAAAAAGAAACAAAGTCCAATTTTCAACAGTGTAAAATTTTCTAACATAAATGTTAGGTAATGTATGGATCAAAATGATTTGTCGAATTTCTAAATTGCTCAATCGCTAAAAACTTATAATTGCCTAAATCTTTGACTTTCTGGTTGATTATTTTAAGATACATTTAAAAATATTATTATTTTTAATCCCTAAGTGTTTCTATGTTTTTTTTTATTATTTCCTTAATTTTTTCTAAAAAATTTTTCATTATTTTTGTTTGTCCTTAAAAAATATGTTTGATCTTCAAAAAGAGTCCACAAACACCCTCTTAACAAAAGCCTATCATCCAGACGTAGACCAACCTGCTTTGAAATCAACTTTTTTAGACTCATGCGCTCAACGTTTAGTCCGAACAGACGGTAAACCAATCGAAACAAAATTTGAATTTACAAGTCAAACTATACTCGAATGTCGTTTTAACATAAACGAACTACTTTCTGATCATTACAATTCATACAATCTATGGTTCGATAAACCTACTCATCACCACGAATATGTCGACAAGTTCATTCAAGGCCCAGATGAGACTCTAGAAAGTTATGGAAACACTTTAGAACTGAACCAATTTATTATCTCATTTGTCGAACATTTGCATCAACCAAAAGTCGAGTTTAAAAAAAATCCTCAATTTATACTCAATCAAGAAACTTTACGAGAACTAAACGAAATTAATAATTTTCAAACGGCTCTTGATTTTTACCAGAATCACGGCTTCGCGTACCCGTTTTCTACTTATGAAACAAATCAATTCAAAATAACAACAATTTGTGTAAGCTCTTATAATTTTATTGACCAAGTAACCTTAGAAGAACTTGCGCGTCGGTTCAATTCGAGCAAACGTAAAATCACAGTCGGGCAGTATGTTACTTACCAATACCAGTCCGAGTACGGTATGATAAGATTCGAATGGAACATAATTCAAACCGAACCATATTTTAAATGTAATTCGGACATCGAATGGACGCCTTTATGGAAATTGATAAAAGACTCGGATAACTCTAATCTTATTAAAAACACCAACGTCTTTAAATATTTAAGGGATTGTTGGTTGATTAAGGACACAAGTTATCTTTTGGTCAAAAAAATATTCTCAAATGAAGCCCTGAAGCGTCAAATTAAGTCAAACTATGATTTTATGTTCAATGATTACTGGGACAAGTTTATAAACCGGGTCTACTCGAGGTACGAAAAGTTCTTGAATGATTTTTTTTACTCGGAAAACGAGTTTCCAGGTGATTTTAATGATCCTAGGATTCTTAAATTTTTGACCCGATTGACTCAACGAGCTAACTACGAACACAAAGTCTTAGAGATAATATCGACCCGAAATTTTCATGTTGTTATCGATTCGGACATAATCAAAAATCACACAAATTGTTTCTTACTTTATTACACTCAAAACTGGAATGATAAAGACCCGGGTACTTGGTACAAAATAATAGACACAATCAAACTAATTCAAGACGGAATTGAACAAAAACCATTGTGTCTATTAATCGATTACGAAGTTCACAAACCAAAAAATGATCTTAAATCTTACCACTTGGAGTACGATGGGGTCATTTTGAACCAGTTTGGCATTGAGGGTCAAGTATCAAAAGATTTAAAAGTCCTAACAGCAAAGAATCAACAAATCTACGATTTTAAAAACATATTCGAAAGTGTCAAGTATTTGGACACATGCGGAATTAATTTACATAAAAATAGGATAATGTTTTTGAGCAATTTTACTTTTCCGGAAGATTGTAGAAGCAAGTTAATCGAGCTTGATTTGAGTAGTAACATGATTTTTACAATTGATGAGGAGTGTTTTACGGGAATGGTCAATCTCAAACGGTTAAACTTGTCCAAAAATTTTATCGCTCGAATTAACAATGAGTTTAAAAGTTTAGAAAGCTTGGAATACTTGAATTTGTCGTTGAATCGGATCGGTCAAGTCTCGGACGATGCGTTCATAGACCTCAAAAACCTTGTCTACTTGAACCTATGTGGTAATAACATTAAAAAGATACCTTTATTAACGAGTTTAACCCGGCTTGAAGAATTCAATATGGGTTCGAATTTGATCAGTCGAATCGATAAAGAGTTCGAAAGTCTTAAGAGTCTAAAAACACTTTATCTGAGCAATAATCAGATTGAAGTGTTAAAATTTTTGAATTTTATTGATTTAAAGAATTTAGAGTTTTTGTTTTTGAATTCGAATCGGATCAAAAAAATTGATTCAAGAACATTCTTGCATATGAAAAAGTTAAAAATATTGTATTTGTTCGAAAATGTAGGGTTAAATGATTTTGATTTTAAAAAATTGTATTTTTCAAGTGAACCCGTTGATAGGATCATGTACGTTTTTAAGATTGAACAGTTTAATAGAGTGATGGAATTTTTTGAAAAAAATTTTAAATATTTTGGACTTGGTAAAGTGTTTACTCATGATGATGACACTGTTTTTGAAGACTATTTTTTTAATTCTGATCAAAATTCAGATCAATAAAATCTTATTTCATGTAACTCCTTTTTTATGTATTCAAAATGTGTTTATCTGTAAGGCGTCAAGGAAAAACAAAAAATTTATTATTTTTTCTTTTGATTCTGTTTCCCTTGTTCCGTAATTTAGGAACAACCCTCAACTGATCTCAGAGAAATTACTACAACCGACAAAACGGGACTACCACCACCGAAGGTGCTATATCTATATATTTAAAATCTATATATTTAAAATTTCAGCGATTTTTTACTATAATACTTTAACATTGCGTTAAAAAGATAGGAAGTAAAAGTAGAAAATTTCGAGACATAAAAAAGAAAAAAATTCCCACGCTCTCTAAATGTGTGACTTTTCGGTTTTCGTAAATAATTTACAGGTAAAATAAAAAGATTAAATATCAACTTATTCGAGGGTTAATTGTTAATTGACACATAAGAATTAACTGAAATATTTACTATCTTATGTAGAATTAGAAAAAGATCAGACTTGCGAGAAGTACTGGCTTAAATGTAAGAGTTCCAAAAGTAATAATGTAGCAGGTTTAGCGATTGACTCTTATGAGCTATGGCTCCAGCCTTTCAGTCAAGGCAAGAAAATAAGGAGAAAAATTGCGATTCGAATTTAGAAGAAAACCAAGTCTGACGACTGAACTGTATGTGGTAAATATCTTTGGAAAAAGTCTATTTAGTGAAAATATTAAAATGACACACATTTTTTCTCTCAAGCAAGTGTTTTAGACTCCGCGGAATTTCTATTGAGAGTTTTATTTTTCTAAATAAAAATTTCACCTGCCGTGATTTAAAAAAATAGACAATCTTAGCTAGATTAAAATTTTACCATTTAGTTTTCTTCTATGATTGAGCTAATTGAATAAGATTCGACATTTAGTTTATCAGATGACTTCTCAAAAAAGAACATTCTCAAAATAAGTCATGAGAAAAAATTAAATATACATTTTAGTACATATACATATCATAAATATTTCTTTAACAGTCAGTTTCAAAAATTCCATCACAGGGTTAGCGATGTCCATTTCCCGGAATGTCATTACATGAGAATTATTCTTTTTTCCAACCAAAAAAACTCCGGTATCGTGTTCCAAAAAGTCAAAAAAATACCCTCAGATTAAATTAAAAAAGTTACAAAATTAACAAAACAACATTTAAACTTATCTCAATAAAATTTATAAATCCTTGTAGTTAAGGTTTCTCTATTCCCGAACGAGATTAAAGTAGACTTACAAATTAATTATTTGTTCCTATTCGATATTTTTTCGTGTACACTGTATGGATAAAAAAGAATTCTGAATTTACCCGAATAATAGCTCGAATGAATTCTCGGTCCCATTTTTAATCTTTCTACGTGTTCAATAGTTTTCGTAAGTTAGAGATTTTGGTAATACAAGAGTAATTAATCACTGTAGAAGAGACTAGAATGGAAGAAAAATTAGGGTCGCATCAAAAAGCCTTACAATACCGGTCTTTCAAAATGTCCATTTCTGAAAGTTCATGAATTTGGAGTGAAGGGGTAAGGGAAAAATTCTTACTTTTAATCCCAAGAAAAACTTATTTTATTTGAAATTGTTTTTTATTCGTTTACCGTTAATGGGATATTCTAGTTTTTTTCTTAAAACTTCTTCTGTTTTGAATCGGTTAATACATAGTTAATTATTTAAAAACTGTGAGGCGTGACTTAAATGCTCGGATAATATATGTTTTTTGCTAAGTTATTACCATTGACATTGAAAGTTTGCCACACGTGGTTTAGCAGTTAATAGCTTATTTTTAGTTGCAATCGTTTCTTGATTAGTCAACATATTTTGAGATTTGAAATATTTTTAATCTTATCACACTTAAAGGAATTAATATTAATCGCTGCATTGAGTAAAATATACTCTTCACTAAAACTCATAAATAGTAGTGAAGTTTTGGTCATTTTATGAAAAACCGAAAATCTTCGTTTACTATGACATATGAATTTTCTGATTTTCTGAAAAAAAAATTAACCAATCAAAAAATTCACCCCAAACTTAAGTTTAAATACAGGTCATAGTAAACGAGGATTTACGGTAATTTTTTTACGTATCAAACAAAAATATAAATAGACAAAATAAATTTATTTTTCATTTATAAAATTAAATTAATTAATAAATCTCGAATTCGAAAAGTTAATTACTCCGTATTAATTGGGTTTAGTGCAGGACCGGCGCTACATGCAAGCTAATTGTGCTTTAGCACCCCCTAATATTTTATAAATTGTTTAAAAACAACTACAGAATTGGTCAGTCAAGTTGAAAACTTAGAAAAAGTCGATAAACAAAACTTCAATTGGAAAGGAGTCGTCACTTCAGAAAAGAGGACTGAAACGAGACCTGAAAAGCAATTAGATGTATTGGCAAGTGTAATAATTTAACAAGAAGAACGACAAAAGAGATCCAAAAATGTCCTTATTTTTGGACTTCAAGAGTCCAACAGAGAACAACTAAACGAACGTATCGATGATGACAACAAGTCGATTGAAAGGTTATTTAAGAAGATAAATGTGAGTACAAATTTGATTGTCAAGCCCTGGAAACTACCCTGGTCCCATCTTGGTTGTTCTACCGTCAGAGAGAGACAAAATAAAGTCTGCAGCAAAATCGATAAAAGATGACCATGAGTACACGAAAGTATTCATAAAAGCTGATTTAACAGAAACGGAAAGAATGATACAAAAAGAAGCAAGAGAAATCAGAAAAAAATACAACGACGAAGAGAAAGCAAAAGAGAGTCCTTTTCGTTGGGGAATTAGAGTTTGTCGAGTCAAACGTTTCAAGATCAATGAGCAACAAAATCAGCATTCGAACAATCGTATCAACACCCGAGTCCAAAATGAAACGTACAATCATAACCGAAATTATTCGAGCGGAGACTATGGATACTCGAACGAGGACCGGTACTACAATGATATTAGCGAAAACAATCCCCGTTATCGACAGTCGTACACCAACAGACAATCGTACTCCAACCGTAATGCCTCAACGGGCAGGGAAGGACGATATTACTACTAAACGAACCTCAGGATTGACCAGTGGAATGGTTTACACCCAAAACCCTGACGTATACCACTGGTCAACGAATGTTTTCGGTCAAAATGGAACTCATGGAAAAGTAGTCGACGATTGTTCTCCGTTAACTAATTTTCTAAGGAGCAGTTTCGGTTCGAAGAAACTGACCAAGCAGATAAAGACTGGTGACAAAGAAACTCGTATTAAATGCATTTATACAAACGCCATTTCGCTATTAAACAAGATTCCAGAACTGCTAATCCGTATTAATGATGTTAACCCACACGTAATCTTTATCACAGAGACATGGTTCAATGATATCAAAACACAACAAATTGAAGGATTTAGGCTGTTTTCTAGAAACAGATCATCTCATGGTGGGGGCGTAGCTGTGTACGTGAATAATGGCACAAAAGCTTTTGAGAACTATCAAGAGGAGTTTAACAACAGATCTATTGAGCAAACGTGGTGAACAATTATTCATGAGTCCGAGAAAATCCTATCAGGATGTTTTTACCGTCCACCGAAATCTACAAAAAATCTTCCGATTTTCGAATCCATTGACAAAGCTAGGGCACTCCTAGACAGTAAATCTGTGACAGGTTTGATGATCTGCGGAGACTTTAACTTACCAGATGTCGTCTTGGATTAAAACTTAAGGATCAGTCATTGGACCGATTTTGTTCGTTATTTACATCAATGACTAATTGGAAGAGCTTAAAAGTTTTGGCTTAGGTTACGCAGATGATCTAAAGCTTATTGGAATTTCAAGTCAAGATCACAAGTCATTAGAATTGCAAGAGGATTTAAACCTGCTAATGGAATTGGCTGACCTATGGTCAACTGAATTGAACCTGTCTTAGTGTAAAGTCATGTATGTAGGTAAAAGAAACGAAAGATACCCATACGAAATGGTGAACTCTAGAATCAATCATGTTCTGAGTGAATCAGGTCAAGAAAGAGATCTTGGAGTCCTGGTTTTCAATGATATGAAATGGAATAAACAATCTTCTCTTTCGGCTGCAAAGGCAAATAGAGTGTTGGGTCAAATAAAAAGCTCTTTTAGATATTTGGGTCAAAAGACACTAAAGCCTTTGTACACAGCCCTAGTGAGGCCACATTTGGAATACGCGGGAAGTACGTGGTGTCCACATTATAAGACCGACATAAAAATTTTAGAGAAAGTTCAAAGAAGAGCAACCAAGTTGGTAAAGTCGATAAAGACCAAACCTTACGAACTCCGTCTTCATGAACTCAATTTGATTAGCCTAGAAGACAGACGTCCAAGAGGTGATCTGATACAAATGTACAAATAGTTAATGATCTTGAAGAAATAAATTTGATAAATGGTATTAATTACGCTAAAACAACTACAATCAATCTGAGAAGAAGGCAAAACAAACAATTAGTAGGTGATATCAATAAAAAAGGGTCACACCGCTACAATTTTCTATCAAATCGAGTAACTTCAGTTTGGAATGGTTTATCTGAAAATGCAGTGTCAGCGACTTCGACAAATAGTTTCAAGGGTTTCATTGATGAAGAAGTGTTTGGAATGTCACGAAGCAATTACTGCCAAAGCCTTAAAAAGGCTAAACGCTTAAATGCGTTGGTATAGTCTTTGTCTATACCGCAGTGTAAACTAACTAACTAACTAATTTAAAAAAAAGAAAACAAGGGATTGTATTAAAGAACAATTTTTCAATGACTTTGGACTAAGATGATCGACTTGAAAATTAACTCTTTCGTAATCGTCGCACTAATCAACTACTATAACGTAAATTAATTTGATAAAGAGAAGTTTAGAGCTAACGAGGAGGAGCAATTTTGCAGAAGCATAAAGAAAATTTTCCATAGCCTTAGTGTCGAAAATAGATGTTGTGCTAATCAAAACAAAATTTATTCAACCATTATTCAAATCAGTTTAAAGGCTAATGATTGAGACAAGGGAAAATCGAAGTTAGCAAAGATTATTAGATATCTAACAACTTTTATGTAACTAATTTGGATAAAAAAGAGAGTTGGAAATTTATATATTGTTGTAGTCCGCGTTATGACTTCAACTACTTTCCAAAAGAGTATTAAGTTTTGCTGTGTTTGTACTTGAAAGCTGTACAGTTTATGACTGGATAGATTTCAACTATAAAATCACAGTGTTTATTTTTTCATAATTTTGTCTTTACGAGATCTCATTATTATTTTTCTTAATTTTCTCTTCTTTTAATTTCTAAGGCCAGAAGCGGCCAGTTATTGAATAAAATATTATAATTTATATTATTGTTTTGTTTATTGTCCCTTCCCTTAAACTCCAATCTGATTTAAAGACAAGTTAGCCGATACTTGATCTTTAAAAATATAATTAAAGTTGATGAAAAAATAAGACTATATCTTTTCTAACATCGATTTATTCATTGTAAGTAAATTTACCAAAAGATGTTTTTCCTCTTGTTAAGCTTAACTCTAAAAATATTACTAGATATTCGTAATCCTCTTCACCATTTTCCCATGAGTGAATCTTTTGGCTTTCAGATTAGTTTGAATAAAGGTTGAACAAATTTTGTTTCGATTAAAACAACATCTATTTTCGACACTAGGGCTATGGAAAAAATTTTCTTATACTACTGCAAAATTGCTTCTCCTCGATAGCTCTAAACTTTGCTTTATCAAATTAATTTTGAATGTGAAAATTTCTAATTAAGAACGAAACGAACGAAATTTTATAAATTCTAACTTAGAATGTAATTTTATAATTGAAATTTTTCCCCATTCTAAATTAGCCAATTAAGAATTTAGAAAGTTTTGAATTTTGAAAAAACATCATAGGTAAAAAAATTTAAATTTCAAAATTCCTGATTCACCGATTGATATACGAATATTCAAATTTTTTATAGGTGATTGCTCGACCATTAGACAATTAATCAGACTGAGTAAGTGGAGTTAAAACTTAATTGATGCTTGAAGCTTTTACTTAGCTGATATCAAGCTTTTTCTAGTCAAAATATTCTCAAGTCGATTTGGTACCGACTTTGGCAAACTGAAGTTTTATTTCAATTTGCACAATTCAATCAAATTTTCAAATTTTATTTCTTGAATTTGTTCAATATATTCATTCAAAAATTTGACGATATGTCATTTTTGTCTCTTGGATAGAGTGAATTGAAAAAACTACAGCTTGACACTGACTTAGCACTGATCAACAGTTCAAACAAAATTTCACGGTAAAACATAATAAAAAAATAAAATTTATTTTTTTGATTTAGTCAAAAACATAACTATCATTTTAAAACCTGGAACGAGTCTCGTGGCTCAACATTTTTAACTTACTCAATATGCGGTCTCACTAGTGACGTGAAAAGAAGTTTAACAACAACGACATCAAAGAATTTAAAATCCTTCAATATCATTCCTAAAGTTTATTTGACCTACCATTTAAAATCTTCAATTTTTCAACGGATAAAG
This sequence comes from Brachionus rubens, assembly GCA_022207745.1. Taxonomy (NCBI): domain Eukaryota; kingdom Metazoa; phylum Rotifera; class Eurotatoria; order Ploima; family Brachionidae; genus Brachionus; species Brachionus rubens. Next base: position 4,217,749 of record JAJVHD010000003.1, on the reverse strand, counting down.
CAAAATAAAAGAATTCTACGTAGATTTTAAGAATAAATATAATTGATATCATAGCAAAAAAAAAAAAGAAGAGAATAGTGAATTGAGAATCGCTTTTGATCTACATCAGATCTCAACGGTGATTAAGAAAAGAACAAGTTTTTGAGTTATTTTAAAGATGAATGGATTGCTTCAAAGAACTCAGGTTGGTACGAAGGTTACGCTCTTTACACTCCTTCAACTGACAATGGACTTGAGAGTGTTAATGGTAAAATCAAAAGTATTCACACTTTACGTCAATGTCAATTACTCAGTTGAAATTTATTTGTTTTTTTTCCTTTTTCCTTCCAAATTAGTAATTTGACAACACGAAATATGCATTTACAAAATGTTTGGTTAATAGTCTAGTTTTTTTTTGTTGATAAAATCAAAAAAATTAATCATTCTTTTTCGTTATATTTCACGGTAAAATTATTTGTTTCCACATTACCTTAACAGTTGAAAGTTATTCAACTAAAACATTTATAACTCATTTTGTCTAATATATAAGAATGGTGAAAAATGAGAGACTAATCACCAAGAATTTTTTATTTCAATATGAGAGTTTGTTTACTTTGTATTTTATTAGTCCACATAAAGGGGCTATTTGGATTAGACATAAAAGGAAGTCCAATTGTATTGGACAAGGTTTTTGATCATATCGATCAAAATGAAGATTTTCCACACAGTTTTTCGACAAAAGTTGCATCAGATTTGAAAGGAAACTTTGAACAAATCAAAGATTATGTCCTTCCAGGTGTTTCAGTGTATGAAAATGGAAAAGTAAAGAGAATCAATTTGGACAATCAAGATCACCAGGTATATCGTGATGTTAATGGAAGAGGATTTGCAACTCTTTTCAAGAACGAAGATCAAAAATTAAGAATGTATGGAAGAATGATCAAAGAAGGCGATAATCTTAATCACTTTGACATCATTCATGAAAAGTAATCAGACAAACATGTTTTACACAAACGAAATGTGATGAGTCTAGACGATGATTTACAAGATGATTCAGTTAATTTAGATGTTTTAAGAGAAAGTATCAAAATCGACAGTAATTTCTTAATTTATTTCTAAAATCTTACCGTTAGCCTCTCTAAATTTTTATTTTGATAGAAACAAACGTAAAATATATGAAATCGAATGTTTCGAATACTCAAAGATCATTAAACGGTAATCCAGTTGAAATGGATGTGGAAACCCTTGTTGTAGTGGATCCAACTGTTTATGAAGATCATAAAAAAAACCTCGCTACAACATAGGATAATGTCATATTTCAAAGTATTCGTGTTCATTATGCTCATTCTATGAATGGTGTAAATGATAAAAATCGCAATTCTTTGAAAGATGATCCTGATCTAAGAATTAATATAAAACTAGTCCATATCCTTATTATCAAAGTAGTTTTTCCAAAAAATTTGAATTTACAAATTTTACAGTAAAGAAAATTTGTTAAGAATCCATCTGAATCGACATGGACATTGGCTAGTAAAGTCGGCGAAGTCGGAAACGAATTTTATAATGGAAAAGAAGTAGTTATTACAACGAAGTCACTTGCTGAATTAGCATCGTTCTTGAAAACTGTACGTTTAGGAGTTAGTTATGACCACGCTTTAGGAGTTTTAAAGTAAATATTTTAATAATTTTGTAATTTTCAAAGAATTTTCATTTAATCTCTGCGGAATTTAAAAAAAGTTTTATCTGATTTTAAATTCACCGCATTTTAAAATTACCAGCTTTCTTAAGTATTTTTCAATTTAACATAATTTAAATATTAAAGCAAAGACTTGTGGAGTGATAATCTTGCTTTGCCAGGAAGTTCAAGAACATCAGTAATAGGAGTAGCCTATACTGAAGCTATTTGTATACAGGACTACACTATTTCGTTATCTGAAGATATTGGGAGTTTCTACAATATTTACGTAATTGCTCATGAAATAGGTCACAACTTGGGGGCAGCTCACGATCAATCCGGAAATACTTGTCTTACAAGTGATAGTTTTATAATGAGTCCAGTACTTTCATTTTCAAACATGGCCAATATTCAAAAATTTTCAGCATGTTCAATAAATTACTTCAAAAGGACTTTGTTAATAAACAATGAGTAGGATTTTTTATAAAAAAATTAAAAAATTCAACTATTAATTTAACACAACAAAAGAGGTCCTTCTGAGCAAGCGCAATGTCTTCTTAACATAAACAACAACCTTCCAGATTATGTTCAAAGTGCTAATTCGTCCCTAACTGGTCAGGTATGGGATCTAAATGAACAATGCAAAAAGATTTGGGGTCCTCAAGCTTCATTTTGTCAAGTACTAATTTAAGAAGAAAGAATTTTTTAAAAAAATTTATTTGGGTTTTTTGGTAAAGATATCTAGTGAGGTATGTTCCAGAATATGGTGCAGAAAAGATTTAAATTCGGCATGTAATTTTTCACGTCTTGCCGTTGAACGAAAAACTTGTGCTTCAAAATCAGTAAATGAATTTTAGAATACAGTCGACTCGCGATAATCCGTATACAGTTTAATCCGAATAATTTGACATCCGGACAGAAATACCCTATTTTAGGAAATTTTCAAATTCGAAAAAATCAAAAAATTTAAATAAAAATTTAATTTTTATTTATCTTCGAGGGCTTTATTCAAGTAAAGGATTAAGTAAATTTGAAAAAGTGAATTCAGCATCTTGTTCCTCTTGAATGAAAATAGATGGACAAATATAAATAAAGTTTGTCCATTAACACTAGAAGCACCAAGGAGTCATTTTGACTCGTTTTAAGATTAAAAATTCTTTTTTCGATCTTTTTTAATTTTGCCTGTATTATGAAACTTTGCACAAGTGATTTTTTTTCGCGGAGATAGATTTTAAAAAAAGAATTAGCCCGCTATCATTGGTTTCAATAAAAATAGTATGTATACCTAGAAGCACCAAAACGAGTCTTTTTGACTCGTTTTTAAAATCAGTATTTTTAAATGAAATCTTAGAATTTTTGTTAACCTAAAATATGATTCTGAAACTAGAAAAAATTTCCTACAAGACAAGCTTATTCTTTGTTAATGATCATTTTTTTCTCGAAAGAAACTGACGACCAAAAAAGGCGTTCAAAACAAAATTTTTCGATGTAATTTTTTTTTCATTTTTTTTTAAATTTTTCTTGACAATTTTTGATTGTAAATATCTTTCGAGAAATGATAATAGACATAAAATAAGCTTGTCTTGTAGGAAATTTTTTCTAGCTTCCGAATCATATTCTAGGTTCAGAAATATTTTAAGATTTCATATCAAAATGCTGGTTTTAAAAACGAGTCAAAATGTCTCGGAGAAAAAAAATTTTGTGCTTCTAGTGTTAATTCGAAAAGTGTGACTGTCAATGGACAATTGTCCATCAAAGCTACAAGACCCGAAAAAGTTAAAAAATATTGAATTTTATCGAAAATGCAGGGTTAAATGATTTCATTATTAAAAAATTGTATTTTTCAAGTGAACCCGTTGATACGATCATGTACGTTTTTATGATTGAACAGCTTAATAGTGTAAAGGAATTTTGTGAAAAAAATAATTTTGGACTTGGGTAAAGTGTTTTTTAAGTTTAGGTCAATGCAAAGACCATCTTCTCATTGATGAAAACAAGGCGATAGAACTTAAAAGCATTGCTTAATTTGTCACCGATTTTAGTGATGACCATTGAAATACTGTAGTATCTATAGATGCGGCTGTTTTGCATACACTTAATGAAACGTGTCAGGAAAAGGACCTTGGAGTCTTCATGTCGAATGACCTTAAGTGGAACAAACAATGTTCTGTGGCTGCTGCGAAGGCGAACAGTGTTCTGGGTCAAATCAAGAATTCGTTTTCATTCCTTGAACGAGATACAATCATCCCGCTGTATACGGCTCTGGTCAGACCACATCTGGAGTATGCGGTAAGTACTTGGTGTCCCATATTTAAAACAGACATTAGTGTTCTTGAAAGGGTTCAACGGAGGGCGACAAAATTGGTGAAGGCGATTGAAGAGAAACCATATGGAGAAAGACTCGGAGTTTTGAACTTATTGAGTCTTGAAGAAAGACGTTTAAGAGGTGATCTGATTCAAATGTTCAAAATTGTCCACAAACTTGAAGACATAACATTGATGAGAGGGGTTAATTATGCTAGGAGTTTGTCTCTCAATCTAAGAAGATCAAACGATAAAAAATTGGTGAGAGAAATAAATCGTAGAGGATTGTACCGCTACAATTTTTTGACTAACAGAGTAGTTGAAGTATGGCATAAATTATCGACGAGTGCGGTGAATGCAAAGTCAATCAATGCTTTTAAGTCAATAGTTGATAAAGAAGTTTTTGGAATTGCTCAAAGAAGCGACTGCCACGGCTCTTTCAGGGCTAAACGCGATCAAGCGTTAGTGTAGACAATTGTCTACTGCAGTATTACTACTACTGCTACTACTACTTGTTCATCTTGCCAATCAACTTGAATAATAATAATAGTAATTAAGTTAGTTCCGGTTTCGGGACTTGTTACGAAAGACTGATTCCGTAATTTAGATACTTGAAATTCCGACTGACCCTCAACTGACCTCATAGAATTTGCTATAACCTATATAACGATAGATTCAATCAGAACACTTTAAACACTTGCCCAAAACATCTACAAAATAATGCTCGGAGTTACGCAGTCTAAGACTCACATGACCAACTAAGAGCTATACTGAATGGTAAACCAGAAGCCAACCCAGCAGGAGGTTAGAAAGAGACAGACTAGGAAAGAGACCGACTTCTTATGATCAAATTTCAAAAGACCGAAAATGATGATGACATGGACAATTTAAAAAAAAAATAAAGTTTGATATTAGAGTTTGATGGCGATGATTTTTTCAGAGTAGAGAAATAAGTTTTTTTTTATAAATTTTATTGTTGCCAACCAACCATCTTAAATATTTTAAAAGACCCGTTAAAAATATGTTTAGGATGTAAGGGGCCTGTAGCGTAATGGATAACGCGTCTGACTTCGAATCAGAAGATTCCAGGTTCGAGTCCTGGTAGGCTCGGTTCTTTTTTTTTGGTTGAAACAATAAAAAAAAAAATTTTTGGAAAAAAAATTCCGAGCCTACCAGGACTCGAACCTGGAATCTTCTGATTCGAAGTCAGACGCGTTATCCATTACGCTACAGGCCCCTCACACTTAACAACTTTCAACTGAAAATTCTAATTTTAAAAAAATTTAAACTCGCTTTCTAAGGATAACTTTGACACCATTTTTAGGTCTTCGGACCACAATTTCAATCATTTCCAATTCGCCTGTAAAATCATTCGGTGGTAAAAATTCAAAATTCAACAATAACTTACACAACGCAATTTTAAGTTCAGCCAATGCAAATTTCATTCCAAGACAATGTCTCGGTCCATTACCAAACGCCATGAACCCCAATGGATTTCGTTTTACCTCATGTCTCAACGGATAAAATACCCCAGGGTCAACTGGTCCCCATAAATTTTCATCAAAATGTAAACTCATACAATCAACTGATATCACTAAACCCTCTGGTATGTCAATATTTTTAACCCTAGTCGATTTTGTACACCGTCTGTCAACCGTTGGGTTCGCAACTGGATAAAACCGGAGGAGTTCTTTGATAAAATAGTCCAAATATTTGACCTCTTGTACACTGTCTGTATTTATACCATCTTCTGTTTCGAATATTGAACGAATCGCTTCGTACAATTTTGTCTGCTCTTCAGGGTATTTGATTAAAACATAACTAGCGTAAGTTAAAACTGTGCTTGTTGTTTCGTACCCGGCCAACATAAACGATGTCAAGTTCAGTTTGATACCCTTCGAAAAAAATAAGATTAAAAAAAGACCCCTTCGAAACTTATAGCTTACATTTAGACTTAGCTTCTTATCCAACTTTGTGTTGATGTAATCTACATTTATCTTATCTTGTGTCAAATCGGACTCAGCATCTATTAAAAGTTGTAAATAGTCTTTCTTTTTAACCATTCCCTCTTTACGCATGACAACAAGTTTATACAATTGGTCCATGAACCAAATCAATGGGTTATACTTTCCCATGTCAATTGTTCCGAACATCAACCATTGATTTAACTCTAACGTACTAAGGAACAAATCTTGAAATTCATGAAGGTAATTAGTCACAAAATTGAGAAGATTCGGTGCCCCTAAGAACCAAAAAATAGCCTCTGACCGTCTGTTGTATTCGTTTCCTGGGTCGTATTGAATGTCTGTATCGACTCCGAAAGCACATGTCCATATACTGTCCATAGTGAAACGTTTAAAATATTCGCTAATGTCTATCTCCTTTTCCAAGTCTAAAACTTGGTTCAAACGATCCGTGCATTTGATAAGAGATGAACCGAGTTCTCTTAATTTAGCTGATGAGAATGTTGGATTAACAATACTTCGTATTATTTTCCATCTTGAACGACTTGCTGTGAATAACATATGATCAGGTGAGTCGTCATCACGTGATCCAAAAACCCTCTTTCTAGCCGAAAAATTACTTGATTGTTTGACAAACACGTCTTGTATTACATCCAAATCACTAGTTACCAAAATTGGTAAATGACCCTGATAGTATCCATAAGTCTTACCGTATTTATTAGTCCAATCTCTTAAAACTTCAGAATATTTTTTGTCTCGAGTCAATTCCAAATGATTTCCATAAAAAAATTTGTACTCAGGAGTCTTTATACCAAGATTTTTAAAAAATCTATACGAGTACCATATCTTACTAGAAATGAAAAAATAAAAAATTTATTTTAAGACTCTTGTGTAATGGTTACTTACCCTAAATAGATGGCAGTGAATCCTAAAAGAGATGTCCCAGAAAGTTTAACCCAAGTCCAACGATCGATTAAGTTTAAAATTTTCACATAATTTATGTACTCGATTATTTGATTGTAAGATAATTTTAAAGCTTCTTTACTCATTTTTTATAAAATAAAAATAAAATTTTCTGAGTCTTTTATTTAAGATATCTTAGATAACCCATTAAAAAGAAAATTAAGGTCGAGTATGTCAAGACAAACACGTTACGTTTACTTTAGATCTTAAATTCAAGATATTCTGATGAAAATATTTGTATAAATATAAAAATAAAGTAAACACTTAAACACTAAGTTTTTCTAGAAAAAGTTATGAAAAAAGTCAATATGTGTCTATCGTTGTAACCATATGGTCCCAAGTCTGGATGAAAAAATGAGATGACAGCTCACTGATTAATAATACATGGATACTAAATTTGCACGCATCAATGATTTTCAGGTTATTTTTAAGTTAGTGTATGCAACATCATATGCAGATTCATTTTAGAACATACACTAAATATACATTATGCCCATGATAAATATGACATGAAAATTCGTTTTTCAGGGATAGTTTTCCAACCTAAGAAAAAAAATATTTATGACCAGAGAAGGGTCAAAATCTGCTAATAAAATTCTAAAGTGATTTTTTAAGCAAAACGAATAATTTATTTTAGAAGAAAGTATCAAAAAAAGCTGCATTTTTTTTAGTACTTATGCACAAATCACGAACACAACCCGAATTTCCCCCATGGGAAGCCTAGTGGAGGTTTACGGTAGTGTAAATTTGGTTGAAATTTGAAGGGTTTGATATTTTACACACAACTTTTTTTCTAGTCCCTGAAAACTTAAAAATTATGTTTTTCATCTTTATTTTGCTTCCTACTCGAAGTTTATGAATCAGGGCACTTTCGAAGTCATGCAAAACTTCCACGCTATCTGAATTTGAAAAATCCGACCACATAAGCGTGTTTCTCACATATGAAAACCTCAGATTCACAAATTTTTAGGGGGTCGAAAACATTTTGCCATGAGGGCTCCTAACTGGATGACTCAGGGTTCTTTGGAGGGGGAGGATTAGCTCAGTTGGTATCGTCGTTGATCAGTTTTCAAAAGAAGTCAAGAAGGTGGTGAGATCGAATCCTGGCTGCGTCAAAAATATTCAATGGAGTCCTTGGTGTTGGGTGAGCGCAACACTGCTACCCTAGCTCATGCAAAATTATCGACATGTATGTGTCAGCAAAATTATGGTGTGTATGCATCTGAAGATAGTACTTAAGTACAAAATCGCAATATTAACTTTACTTATAATTTTCTATTTAATTAAATAAACGGGTTCGATCGGCTCTTATGAGCTTTTGACCCTAGTCTTTGATCGAACTGGGAACCTTTTGGTAAATCGTTTGTATCTATGTTAATTTAAAAAATTTATGATAAAATCTTTCCCCACCGCGGGGTCTAAGTAGAACTCAAGTTATTATTGAAAGTTTTGTCAAAGTGAGTCTTGGTTCCACATATTCTTAGAAAAAATTTGAGCAATCCAGTCCTCTTTTTTGATAAAGTACCTTCTCATTTTAATGATGAAGTTATAATAAAATTGAAGTATAACACGTATGACAAATATTTTACAACCTCCCGACGTGATGTGTTTCAAGTCTCTTATGATAAGATTTATTGCCAGATTATTATTCAGACGAAAGCCGTTATATAATAACTTTATTTTTAACTCAAGTAAAAGTTTTTATCAAACAAGGTAATCTTAAATCCCCAGGTTAATCTAGATATATTGGCTAGATATCTAAAATTTTGAGAGCTTTGTCAATTTTGAGTTTAAAGTCGAGATACAAACGAATAACATACGATATTCAGATAAGACTCAGACTTGAGTACGTATCAGAATGAGGGACTTCGAAGTCCCCAGTACCTCGAGTCCCTCATTCTGATTCTCGAACTCTGGTCTTAACCGCAGTTTAATTCAAACTATTTAAAAGCCTATGATCAAGTTGTCTCATGGCGTAAGCAAGATGGCAGTTTCTGCGATATTTTCATGTATTAACGACATGAATACAGTATGACAACTTGAAAAAAAAACACAATTTCTTATCTGAGAAATCACTCTGATCATTTTGTTCTTTTTCTTAAAAAAAAACTCATGGTTCTCAATCTGAAAAATTCGCCTAATAAAGGCGTCATAAAGAGTTGTTAAAGATTGCTCATTAAAATTTGGGTTGTGATAACTTTGCAGAGTCGAAAAAATTGATATATAAGTTTACTCCAACATAATTAATAGCATAAAATTAAAAAATGAAAAAAAACGTAGTTTATTGGTTCGAAAAAAAAGACTTTAATTGTATCTCTTTGTCATTGAAAACATCATTCTAAAACTTTGATTGCACTCTTTTATTTAAGGGGTAAGGGAAAGGTAATTTTTTTTAAAATTTGATCAAACGTTCCAAATTTAACGATCCATAAATCAATAATCCAATTCTTTAATCATTTTTTCCATTTCAATTGGCATTTTGATATTCTTTTGAACCAAAACACTCAATAAAAATTTAAGTTCACTTTCCAATGTTTGTACATTTGTGGCAAGTTCTTTATTTTCTATTTTTAATTTCTCAATTTTATGATCCAATTTTGATTTACCATTAAAACTTTCTTTTCTCATTTTTTAAACTTAAGTTTTTTTATTTTTTGTTGACTAAGAATTTAGAGAACACTTTTTTTTATACTGTTTTATGAAAAAGGTGAGTCATTATTATTCAAAAAATAAAAACATTATGACGAAAAAAATTTTAATATTTTTTTACTAAGGTTTGAAAAAAATTTTAATTTTTTTTTTGCTTACATCAATCAAAGTGCGTATTTAATTTCGAAATTATTTTCACATGATAAATGATTTTAAAATGAGGAGTTTTGTTACTCATAGTAGTTTAGAGAGTAAAAATCGTAAAAAGAAACCACATGAAAGCTGATTTGTTTAAATCATTTAAAACATTAACAAAAATTGTTTTTTAGGACTCTTGAAAAACACAAAGCAGTGCAACTTTTAACCAAATTGATAAATAATTAATTTCATGCAAGGTTGAGGAGATTCAAAATTTTATCCCTTTAAGACTCATAGTGTAGTTATTTGGGCTTAAAATTTACCATACTAATACGGGACAACGCTGGTCAAAGTCAATTATCTTTAGAAAGTGTTCTGTCAACCAATGGTTTACAAATTGAACGCTCCTCGTTGATTTTTGGTTCCGATTAAATCGGATATGATTGTTGTTCATAGAATCGACAATTTTTAAAAACTTTCGATTAATCACGTGCTCGAACACGTAAAATAACGTACAAAGTGCTTGCAACATAACTATCACGTGAGTAACTTTTATTCAACGGGAATAGTCCCGTGACACCAAAACCGGTTACGGAGTGTGACCTTATGAAACATTTTCCACTCGTAAAGAGCTTGGTCTTGGGAAATTATCTTTATCCAGGTTATCTTAATTTGTATCTATATAATAAGCCAAAAAGACCTCTATCCATGTTTTTTTCTCATAGCCGTAAATTCCAACGTCCAGATGCTGTAAGATATGAGAAGAGTGAGAAGAAACACAAATAAGGCTTATGTAATTTTAAATGGCTTCAATGGCTTTAATTGAAAGGTGGGTTATGTAACCATCTACAGTCGAACCTCTCTAATCTAATCCAGCCAAATCGAAAAGAGAATTTTTTGCCGGATTAAAGATGCAACTATAATGTATTGTAACACCCCCCACTCATTCTACTCCTTTCTCCCTCTCTCTCTTTCCCTCTCTCTCTTTCCCTCTCTCTCTTTTTCCTGTCTCTCTATTTAAAGAGAGACAGTTTCTATTTTTGTTTTACAATAAAGTCACTGATTCGAAATTTGTTTTTGTTTTTATTTGTTATTTAATAGCGACCACGCTATTAAATTGGTGGCAGCGGCGGGATTGGAGTCTGATGAATTGGCGGGGCTGGAGTTGGAATAATTCTTGGGACTGGAGTCTGTTGAATCGGCGGTGCTGGAGTTGGTTGAGTTGTTGGGGCATTAATTGTTGTTGGTTTGTAGACCTCAATGTCGGCTTCTGGCCAAGCTGTGAGGATCCGACGGTTCAATGGGGTCCTCTTCAGCATCTCGAGGTTTCATCCGTTTTCGTGAGGCCTCCTCATCGACACGAATAAAGAGATTGTGCGTGTTCTATTGTTTTGAACCGCACGGAATCTCCCTAGTCCCCCCCCGGGCTTGCCCTCCGTTGTCGAGGATGTGGTCCTTGACCTCATATTTTTCCGTTTGGTCGTCTTTGATGCTGTCGATCCTAATTTCCGTCGGGACGACCACAAACTCGCAAGGCACCACTGGATCCATTTTGAATTTTTCTTTTTTTTTTTTTTTTAAAAACAAGAACAAAAACAAAGATTATAATTTTTTTTATATTATAAACACGAGGCAGAAAAAAAATAAGTATATGTAAAAAATTGTAACCACGAGGGCAAAAAAAATAATGATTCATCACAGCAAATCTTATCACACATAAAGTTTTTCAATATTTTTTAACATAATTTATAAAAAGAACTTCAAGGAACTTAATTTTTTTTGTTTTTTTTTTTTTGTTGTTTGTTTTGTTTTTGTTTTTTATTTTTATTTTGTTTGTTTGATGTTCCGGACATGAGGCCATGTCTTAGATAGAGGGGGGAGACATGTAACACCCCCACTCATTCTACTCCTTTCTCCCTCTCTCTCTTTCCCTCTCTCTCTTTTTCCTGTCTCTCTATTTAAAGAGAGACAGTTTCTATTTTTGTTTTACAATAAAGTCACTGATTCGAAATTTGTTTTTGTTTTTATTTGTTATTTAATAGCGACAATGCTATTAAAGTATTATATGGAGACGGGAAGTCGAAAAATTATTCGGCAATCGAATTTGCCGGATTAGATAGGTTAGACCGTAATAATAAAAAATGATGACCCGGAATTTTTTTCTTTCTGGAAGAAAACATTTTTTAATCCACTTTTCATTTTCAACAGACATATGTACCAATTAATTTTAAGGTATTGAGTGGGTATGGGTTCCCCATAAATTTTGGATTTCAGGTATGGTAACCCGTAAAATTTGGGTATATATACCCATAACCCAAACATTGTCGAAAAACAAAACAAAAAACCTATAAAAAGATTGTCCCTAAACTCCGGAACACCGGAACCGGAACAAAAAAAAAACCCGTAACACGGAACCAAAGACTAAAACACGGGACAAATTTTTAACGGAACAAACACCTAATCAACGGAACCGGAACATGCTAAAAATCGGAACCGGATCACCTTCAGACTAAAACACGGAACCAAAAAAGTTAAGAAAAGAGCGCGTTTATTTATTTTAATTTTGAAATTGGGTGTTAAAGTTATTAAATAGTTTTTGTTAGTACCTCACCCAGACTTATTGAAATCTTTCTCACACTGGTTTCATAAACTAAATTAATAAAGCTCTTTAAAACTTAAAAACACTTTTTAGTCACACGTATTATGCTTAAATATGTTTAGAATTTAAAAAACTATTTGGACAGTAGGTTCCGATTCTTAGATAAGATCTTTAAAAGATTGGAGACATTTTTTAACTCATAAACAATTTAAAAGAATCTTAATCAAGAAATTATCAAGAAAAAATAGGCACAAGTACCTTACTTTAATCTTATGACTATTAATTCTTGATAATTTGGATCATGAATCATTAAAAAGAATAATAAAGATCTCACATAATAACTTAAAAGGAATCGTTTCCAGGTTATTTAAAAAAGTTTAGGTTCCGAGTTTTAGACTAATACGGTTCCGTTTTTTAGATTGTTCCGGCTCCGAGTTTTAGAAATAAGAAATTCGGTTCCGGGTTTTAGCAAAAAAAAACTTAACCTTGTTTTGTTCCGGATTTTTAAAAATTTATCCCGTGTTTTCGTCTTTGGTTCCGTGTTCCGGGTTTTTTTTTTGTTCCGGTTCCGGAGTTTAGGGATAGCCCTGTAAAATACCCAAATTTTATGGGTACAGACACATACCTGAAATCTAAAATTTATGAGTAACCCATACCCTACCCGCTCCCAAAACCAGAATTTTTCGGGTAACCCATGCTTACCCAATACCTTCAAATTAATAGGTATATATGTCTGATTTTCCATCTAACCTGATTTTGAAGTAATGTAGCAAGCGTTCGTCGGTCCATCTTTACACCACGAGTCATAAAGTCGACCTTTGTATTTGTATACAAAATGAGCTAAAATTAGCCCATCGGCAGTTTAAAACAATGTATGTTGTTTCCACTGATTAGTTGCGACCGTAGATTCACTTTATTATGAAATTAGGGAGATTGAAGCGAAGCAGGTCTGCAGGTCACATATTTCTGTTTTAATTCCTTTACTCGCCATACAGAGCACCGGGCTATTGTAATCAAGGTGGCTTACGACTAGGCTTTTATAAACAGTAACCAGAATTTCTTTATTAAATCCAAGACGCTTGAGTTGTTTTATCAGAAACGGGATGTGACTCGTGTTCTTTTCGATATGTTCCCACTGCTGACCCCAGTCAAGTCTGTTGTTAATTTCGATACCTAGGTATCGATATGATTCTACGACTTGAAGTTCTGTGTCATTTAGGCAGAGGCTAGGTGGTGTTTCTGAGTCTTTTCCAGACGAGAATACTATTTGACCCCTCACCTCTTAATCATTAACTGAAAAGTGCATAAGGTAATTTTTTTTCCAGCTGTTCTTAATAATGGTCCATTCATGGTTCAAACTAGACTATAATTATAATCTCTTTCATGCATTCCTTCGTAAGAATCGTTATCCATTCAAAGCTTGTCTTCTGGTATTTGATTTTAGAGGTAAACCGAATAAATAAAAAAGGTGAATATAAAATAATGTAGAGAAAAGTTACGAGTAAAAAATCCATTCAAGTTAACGATAGCTTAGCGGTATGATAAAAAAATTAAAAAATTTTCCCTAATTTTTTCAATTGAATGATTGTGAGAATTCAAATTTTAATTTGCTTTAATTTTTGCTGAAAAAAAATTCAATAAAAATCAAAAGAGAGGGAAAGAAGAGCAGTAGAGTAGGAGTGAAAGAGTTTTAAATTATTAATGAATTTTTTTAAATGAAATTCTTTATTTTTGACACTAAACACCCCCACCTTAATACGTTAAAATGCCTTAGTTCGTTAATGAAATTGGTCGCGCGATATAGTGGAAAACGAAGTTCGACTCTTGTTCTCGAATGATCTTGTACTTCTTTTAATACCACTAATATTGTTAAAAGTCAACATCATTACGAAACGTCCTCCATTTTAGAATGATTGGTTGTAGATACTTTCAAACTTTTTTAGGCAGCTAACCTTAATGATCTGGGATCAAAGAAGCAAAGAATCGCGATAGTCCTATTCAATGCCAACCTACGACTTGCAGAACGCGGGAACAATTAAAAATAATACATGAATTTACATTTTATTTTTTAAAAAAAAATTCACAAAATTTATCTCAAATAATTTAATACCATTTTTTATTAAAAAAAAAATAAAGCAACAATTTAAAAAAAAAAAATTTTTCGAATAAATAAAAAAAGACACTTTTATTTTTGAAATGTTCGATTGGTACTTGCGGACGTTGAATTTAACCCATATGTATTATTATCAATTTCTGGAAACACATGCTTATTCAACCATTCACAACACTTTTTATGCACTTGTTGAAAATACTCATCTTCTTCATACAACTTACGAAATTGTTCACTTATAACCGGATCGGACATGATATTATACGGACTAGGCTCAAATGCATCAACACCCATTTTTAAATCATTATTCTTTTGTATTTCACTTGCTTGTCCTGGATAAATAATCTTAAACTCGTCTTGTTTTTGCTCTACATCTTGCCTAGTCGAATCTGAATCGCCTTTTTTATCCAATCTTGACACCGGTCGATTTTTTTGTCTATTATTAAACAACCCTATCTGTGAAACTGTTTTAACTTTTTGTTTCAAACTCGTCTCTGGTAAATTAACAAGTTCATTCTCACTTTTTGTCCGTCCATTAATTACCGGTATACTCGTAACACCATTATTATTAATATGCGGTGTTGACCTTACTCGATTTAAATTATTAACACTTGACTTAACCCTTAGCTCACTTAAATGCAACTCGTCTATAGTCTCACTAGATTTATTTATATTCGATTCAGTATTATTCAATGAATTACGACTTAAATGCATTGAATAGGCTCGATTTGAAGTCAATGTAGTCATGTTATTAAGACTTGTTTGTGATTTAAAATCTTCTTTAGACGTGTTTATTAACGTATAATTGTTATACTCAAAATTTTGATGGCTTTTACTTAACGGAGATGTTGATGTTTGATTATTAGTTGCATTCGAAAGTGTTTTTTTTAAAGCATTACGTTTTTTTAGTAGTTTAAGACGATTTAAGTTCATTGAATTTGAATTTAAATTTTTGTTAATATCACCTGAATTTTGACGTATTGATCCATTTGGGTCTAAATTAGTATTCGATGTTGATGGTGTGTCATTAGTTAAACGATTTGTTATTATTATCATTTCGTTACCCAATTGAGGTTGTCCTGATGGTTTGTAATTTCGATTAAAAAATTTTTGATCAGTTACTTTATCTTGATATGTGTTTAAACGAAATTGTTTTTGATCGTCTGTTCGTGGTTTACTCGATTTATCTCTCGTTGGTGATTCATCACGTGACGTATAATTTTTATTAAAATTTAAATATGAATTATCGTAAAGATCATTTTTTGATTGTTGATGAAAATGTAATTGAGTTGGTTGTATACGTTGTTGGGCTTGTTGTTGTTGTTGAGGATTTTTGTATGTAGTGCTATTTACAATTAATTGAGTTGGTAGTTGAGATTGATTCGTTGTTGTGTTATTATATGGTGTTGTTGTACGCTTTGATTTAGATTCAAGTGATTTTATTCGATTCATAAACGTCATACTTGACGCTGTGTTTGTACTTGAAAAAAAATATTTTTACAAATTTTTTTTTTAAAAATGCGTCTGACCTAAGCAGGGAATCGTCTTAAAAATTTTGTTGAAATATTTCTTAATAATGATAATTGAAATTAAAAAATAATTTATTTTTTCTCTAAATCGATTTCAAAAAGGTTATGTTCGAGAACCTTTCAATAAGTATTTAAACACAACAACTCGATATATTCGAGATGTATTAGTACCCAAGACGATTTTTTCATTTTATCACTGTTATTGAGATAGGTGTATCAATTGGAGCAGACCAAATTATCGGTCCCCACAAAACGTTCAAAACTAAATTATTACTGCACGACTCCTGAAAAAAGGCGTACCGTACCGTACCATACCATCCAGCCGTAGCGTACCATCTTACCGTCACAGTCCACCGTACCGTACCGGAAAATAAAATTTCAAAAAACAGTACGGTGGTACGGTACAGTGGTATGGTATGGTACGGTACGGGGTACGCATTTTTTTCAGGAGCCGTGCAGTATTTTATATTTTATTTTATTTTGTTAAATTTAAATAGAGAAGAAGCAACGAGAAAGAAGATCACTTCTCAGTTCTCCTGTGTCTCTTGATTTTTTTAACTTTAGAATAAAGGCTTTCACCGAATTAACGTTCCTCTTTTTTTGTTTTTCCCTTTATTTATACGTAATCTTAACGGACCAAGTCCTCGTTCGCTACACAATCGATTGACTAATCAAATTTTCAGAATGTTAACCTATTGATGTTGTAAAGGATCGATGTAATTGACATAAAATCACGCTAATTTTTTTCAAAAAAGACGCACCCTTAAACTTTTTTCTTTTCTTATTTATTATAATGAGTTAGAAAAGTCAAAATTTGATATTTTCAGACACACTCTCCTCAGTAAAGTTAAAAAAATTACCTTCTGATCAAAGCATCAAAATTTGAGGTACGCGGTCAGGGTTTTAGGAAATGCCTATGTACTTTTTCTATCATTTTTTAAGAGTATCGAATCATTAATCTTACTAGCCTTAACTTTAATTACTCCCCTATGAACAAACAAAATAAATGAGATACTTGTCTTAGCATACTTCTCTTATCAATCTCTCTGGACATAGATAAGGACATGTCATTATAAAAATAAGCTCCTTAAATACAAACCCTTTTTTGAGTTTGGACTTTTAAAATTTTAGACCAACCCTAAAATTTTAAAAATTTTGAACTGAATGTTTTTTGGTATGGTACGGTACGGGAAGGGGTACGCCTTTTTTTAGGAGTAGTGCAGTATGTCTATAACTGTTAACTTGTGATCACACCCTCTCAATATTACGTGACTGTTTTTTAATCCACACTAAGCCCATCCTTTTTTGATTTATCGTAAGAAAATTTATAAACAAAAGGAAATTATACTAGATAGGGTCATGTATTCTAAGATCTCGAATTAACGTTCCTTTTATCTTGTTTTTCCCTTTGATTTTATATAATCCTAACGGAAAAATTTAGAAAATTTACTTTAATTTGAACGAACGTTAATAAAACTTGATTTACAATTTTAACAGTTAGTTTGATTGTTACTTAACACGTGCTTATGAGAGTAAATATAGCTTTACATAATAAAGTAAATAAAAATCCATCCCTCTAAATTACAGGGATTGTTTACATTTACAAAAAATCGATTTACCGTATTACCTCAAATAAAAGACAGTTCGGTTATCAAAGAATTTCTTCTATTCGAAAATTTGAAAGTCCAAAAAAGTGGCTCAAATAAAGGAAATTTTTCTCTAATTTTTTCTTTTATTTGAAACAAAAAAATCATGTTTTTGAAGCTTTTTATCATTATTTATTCATTCAAAAAAGTGTTTCGTTTCTTTTAAACGAGACACTTTTTTAGAAAAAAAATAACTCAAATAAAAGGAAAATTTTAACTCAAATAATAGCAACTTTCTTCTATTTGTGGTTACTTGTATTTGAGGTAATACGGTAATCCCCTTTAAAAATTGATACAAAAAAAAAAAAAAATTTACCCGTATGAATTCATTTCTTCAGTAATAAAAAAAATTTTATTTTTTTCAAAAAAAAAGTTTTTAGTTGAGTTTATTTTTTTTGTCAAATCTTCTCATCGTGTTATTATTTAAGATTTAAAAAAAAAAATTTAAAAAAAAAATAAACTTTTAGTGTTAAAGAAAACTCTAAAAAAGAGAAACAACATAAAAAAAATCAATTATTAAAAAGAAAAAAATTGTTCCCATACCTACATAATACATTTTTAAAGAAAACCCAGAACGAGAAAGAGAGATCAATTTACAAAATTAATAATTTAATATTAAATAAAAAATTTTTTTTAAGTGTTTCCTTAATGATAAATATTTACTAATGTAAGAATAATATTACGAGACCATATCGATTTTTAATTTTTTTTGTTGTCATCATTGTTGATCAAAGAAGGTTGTGAGATCGTGTCTGTGTCAAAAAATACTCAATGGAGTCCTTGATGTTGGTACACTAGCTCATGAAAAATTGTCACTAAAATTATGGTGTTTATGCATCTGAAAATATTACTTAAGTACAAATCGCAATATTAACTTTACTTATAATTTTCTATTTAATTAAATTAACGGTCAGTCAGGGGTTATCAGTAAGAAAAATTTTCAACACAAGGTCCATTTTATAAAAAAAACAAGGTTATACCCCCCCTCCCCATGTAAGAAAATGACATTGGAGCCGAAATTTTGGACCTTCCCCCCCTCCTTCAAAGCTATTTTCAACAAAATGTAAAAAATTTAAACGTATTTTGTCACAGATAACATAATTCTTTGTTTTCTAAGATTTAAAAGTTGAATTGCCGCTTCGTTAAAAAAAAATATGGGATTAAACAAGCGCTTTTATTTTTTTTCAAAAAAAAAATTTTTTTCTCGTCATATACCCCCCCCCCCTTAAATTCTGACCATTTCATGTAATTTTTTTTTTGTTAATTAGTAAAAAAAAATGTGATTTTTTTTCAATTTACTAAGAAAAAAATCCCTCCTCCCCCTGCCTTGTGTGTAAGATTTTTTTTTTCGTACCCTCTGGGTCAGTTGATCGAACTGAGAACCTTGACATCATTAAAATGATATCAATAAAAATCTTTAAAGAAATTAAAATTTATGAATCTCTTAAGATTCATAAATTAAATTCTTAAAATGGCTTAATAGATTCTTATAAGTTCATATACAGGACTTGCTGAAATCATGACAAGAACTCATAAAGATACTTGTTCAGAATCAATAAAAGTACAGGTCAATAATCTTTATCATTTCTTAAATAAGATCTTGAATAGAATTAAGTTCTGGGTGGTAGGCGGGCAGATTAGACTCATTTAATTTTTATGACTCTCGTGTGCCAAAGTCACTCAAAGGCCTAGTGGCTTTAGCTAACGTTTGCACTTCTACTTTTTTAGTAGGGTTGTTAAATGAAGTGATTTCTGATAGTTTGAAATTTCCAAGTCAAAATTCGAAAGTTTGAAGTATGTTTTAAAAGACTTAGTTTTGGTCAACGAATAGACTGAGCGTTACTTCAAACTCTTGAATCGAGTCTAACCTGCCACCCTATCACCCATGACTTAATTCTATTCAAGATCTTATTTAAGAAATGATAGAGAAGCCTATTTTTTAGTTGTAAATGTCTTTAGTGCCGCTTTGCTACGCCAATGAGCTTTAGAGACAATAATCCGTTAATCGAACTAAGAACCTTAAGTCATAATGATTAAAGTTTAGCTTGTGATTTTTAAATATAAGATATAATTAAGTTCTAATTGAACAAAATTATATTTTTATTATTTTCTAAAAAAGGAAAAGGAAGAATCTTCTAAAGTGAATTCTAAGAAGTTGTTAATGAAAAGCTGCTTCTTTTTTTGTTAACGTTCATTAAAAACAAGTGATGGATTTTTTAAAAATTCGACGGATCTCTCTTTCTCATTACAGGTCTTCAAGTACGCTACTTCATGTTATAACTTTTTCGTTCAAATTTGTTTTTTTTTTAAACGATAAAACCTCTTTCTCTAAACTACAAATTTTTGTAATTTTATACAAATTTTTTAAAGTGATATTTTTTAACCTATGTTTTTTTTTCCAGATATTATTTTTTTCTTTTTTGTGTTTTTTTTTCTTATTGTAACTTATACAATGAGATTTTTGTTTTAAATTATTATTAAATTATATAAGAAAAACCGAAATAACAAGCCCTCCTTTTTTTTTGTTTTACTCACCAGTTATTTTTTGTTAAGGGTTACAAACGAATTTTAAGCGGGTAGAAACAAAAACACATAAATTTTTCCCTTTATTACACTTGTATGACATCATTTAAGTGATAATAATCTTAAATTTAAAATACATAGGTTTTTTAAATGGTCATTATTGAGTATGTTTATTCACGATAACATAATTTAATGGATGGTACCGTATGTATTTATTAACCCCTTAAATATTTACAACCGATTGTGGCTTTAAGGATTTTTTCGCTTCGATAATGGCCGCCAATGTCGTCAATTTAAAAAAAAATATTGCAAAAAAAAAATGCTTAAAACTCCGTTTGTACAATTCAAAGCTGAACAGTAAGAGTTTTCGGGAAAATTTTTTAAAAAAGGCATGATACTAGCCTCCAAAACTCTTTTGCTTAAACTTACTTGAGAAGTCAAAAAGTAATTAAAAAATTTACTTTTCTGATATTAGGGTGATTCATAAAATTCCGCGTTTTTATCAAGTTTCTTATTTTATTAACTCAAGAGAGGCGTTGTTAAGTTTAGTATCAAAATATCGGTATCAAAAATATCAGCATTGTATTTCGATTGTCTAATATTTTTGATAGTTGATATTTTGATGCTAAACTTAACATCGCAAGACACCCAGCTTCAACTTGGTCTTGGTTAGTAAAATTCCTCAAAGGAAATGAGCCATAGAGCGGAAAAGATGATAATCAGAAGGGGAAAGGTCTGGACTATATTCTGGATAAGGGAAAAGTTCAATCCTTTCCAGCTCTTCAATTTTTTCCATGGTTTTTCGAGCGGTATGCGGTTTTGCGTTATCTTGAAGAAACAAACCAAGCTTTCGGCTGATCAAAGAATTGTATTTAGCTTGATTTGATGCATACATTCTTTGTAATTGTTCACAATAAAGGTCAGCATTTATCGTACAACCATCATGAACCAGTTCAAGATGTATTACCCCTTGGTAATTCCACCAAACGCACAACAATACCTTGTTTTCGGATCGTCCTCTTTTAACGTCTGGTAGGGCTTATTATGTGAAACAACTCGGCAGCGTCTATTAACTTTATGGATCAACTTAAGGTGACGAAATATTGTCGATTGTGAATTTCTAAGGTCACTTGATAATTCGCGAGTACCAACCCAGAGGTTGCTCTCGACAACCGTACGCAGGCCGCCCTGATCGAAACTCACTGACCCCCTTTTTCCTTCGAAGGCTAGTATCACAAATGTTAAACTCATTGAATCAAACTTGTACCTTTATTTAAGGACATTCTCAGCTTCTACTTGACATATTTCGTGGCTTTCTGCTGTTGCCTTTTTTCCAATAATGGCATCATCTTGTAGAGCATTCTAATATAATATGACTTGAAGTTATGAGATTACATAAGAGCTTGAATAAAACGTGAAATTTTATGAATCACTCTAATATAATTTTTGAATTCTCTGTTTGAATGTACACTCAATTCTAGAAGCCTAAGTTTTTTTCATTTAACAAACTTTTTCTTTATAAACATTGTCTAAAAGGACGTTTAAATAAAAATAATCTTTTTAGAAGGCTTGGATATACTCTAAAACAAAATCGTTCTTTCAAATCCGATACTTTTTGTTCATAAAAATTGAGTACTATAAAGTAAGTCCAAGAAGTGTACATAGTGTACTAAAATGCTGTACGTATCTTTATAAAATCGTAGTTTTATTACTACTGTAAAATCGAATATCTTTCATCTTTGTTATTCAAGTCTGGACATTAAATATCACATAAAGAATGAATCGAGCTTTAATGCAACTGTTGTAGTCCTCGTTATGACTTCAACTACTTTCTTAAAGAGCATTTAGTTTAGCTGTGTTAATACTTGAAAGCTAACAGTTTATGACTGTATAGATTTCAAGTATAAAATCACAGTGTTTATTTTATTATAATTTAGTCTTTTTGAGATCTCTTTATTATTTTTCTTTAATATTTCTTTATTGTTTCTAAGGCTAGAAGCGGCCAATTTATTTAATAAAGATATCATTATTTAAATACTTATCTTTTGTTGTTGTCCCTTCTTTAGGTCTTTACCCCAATCTGATTTAAAGACAAGTCCAGCCGAATACTTGATCTTTAAAAGTGGCGTCCCTAGGTATAAATTTTTTCTAAAAATTTTTTCCACCCACAACAAATTATCACGTGCTTTAAGGAAACTTTAATAAAGTATTAAAGTTTAAACACGTGAATAAATTATTTACATTTAAGGATTATCTAATCGATATATCCTATTTAATCAATCTTTACTAATCTATTATTGTAAAATTCTTTTTCCTATTTCCTTATCAAAATGGTGAATGGTCAAATGACACGTTTCACAGTGATAATGGTCACGTTTTTTTTGTTAATCGTCCGTTCAAATGGTTTGATTTTTGGACAACAACAACCGACTCTAACCGAGCGTTTCATCTCAATAATGTATCGTTCGTACGTTAATACCTGTGATTTTGGTCGTTTAATTGTGATAAACGTGCCAATCGAGACAGCGATAATCGTCGTTATTCTCACAGTGGTTTTGACAATGTACAAGTTGATTAAAAGAGGGAGGCATGGCACGTCGAGTCCAAGCTCCACCCCAACCAACTTCAACGTATTTAATACCATGTCACTTGATTCATCACGGAATAGTGCGACCGTGCAAGATCAAAGTCGAGCTCATATGGTAAATACTCGTTCAATCAAGGAACCAGAAATCTTCAAAGAAGGTATGGACGTTAAGTCATGGTTCATTTTAATGGACATTTATTTAAGAAACTTCGATACAGGCGAATGGCTCGAAATTGCCATAAGTTACATTGAAAACAAAGTTCTCCGTAGAATAAAAAATCTTGACGATTTTATACGTTCAAATTCGTTTAACGACTTCAAGTACAAATTACTCGAAACTCTCACAGTGAAACCACGTGAAGTTCCAGTTAAACTCGAGAAGCTGACTGATTACAAACAGACAGCAAAAGAAAGTATCAAAGATTATAGCGAAGCAATTATCAATTTGGTTAAGAAGCTTTTTCCAAACGTTGGAGACTCAAATGACATCGACAAGATTATTCAAGAGTGCTTTGTCGAAGGACTCTTCGATCAGAAGTTGAGAGAAGCAGTCCGTCTCAAGATGTTTAAAATGAAAAACATCAAAAAAGACGAGTCGTTCAAAATAAACGATTTGATAAATTACGCCGAGTGCAAGAACTCAAGCTACGATTCATCGAGTAAAAGTGATGCTCGATATTTTTCAAGTGAAAGCGACAATGCTCAACCCAGGAAGAATGTTCATTTTCATCCTCAAACGTTACAAAACGGCAAACCATTCAACGGTTTTAACAAGAATTTCAACAATCCGTACAACAATCGGTTCATTCCACAGGACACCCAAATTCACAGTGTTCCTTATCAAATTCAATCCGAACCTCCACAACAAACGAACCAAGTTTTACTGTTCAAACAAAGAAGCCGAAGAGCTTCGAAACAAAACGTTCCATTACAAGGTCAAGCAATTTTCAATAACACACTCGTCAATTATATGTGCGATAGTGGCGCCGATGTTTCCATAATTGACGAGAGGACGTTTTTGCTGATCAAACGTCATGATCCAAGAACAGTTTTGGAGGAGTATCGAGGTGGTAAACTTTTGTCAGCAAGTGGTGAGATTCGTGTATTGGGCTCGTTGAGATTAAAACGTTGCTTAATCTCACTACAAAACAATTTAAAAAATTCAAAATTATTAGTGACCGAGAATATATCCGGCTATCAATGCGTCTTGGGCCGAGATATTATAAATCGCTCACACGAGTTAAAACAAAGATTTCATGACTTCCGAAATTTTTTCAATCAAATCTCTTCTGGTGTATTGGAAGTGTTTAATGAAGAAATGGAACATCGTCGATTCCGCAAACAATTGAAAATTTTTCACAGTGTTGCTAAAACCAGTCTAAAGACTGAGAGTCAAATAAACTCAATCAATCCGTGTCCAACGAACGAACAACACAAACGACGAGACCAATTCGAAAATCGAAAAACTCGAGTGTCGAACCATCCAATATTAATAGTATTATCGTAAACAAGAAGCAAACGAATCAAAATCGTAAAACGTTTGATATAAATAAAAGACTCACTGTGCAAAATAACGAACGTCAAACAACTCGTGAGACTGATCGTAGTTCTGCTAGTCGAACTGAGAACGAAGAAATACGAACAAATTCCAAGCGACTTAGCGCTCACAGTGATTCTTCAAAAATGTTCGAGTCGTTATATAATAATAATTACGGCCGAACTAATAAAATATCAAATCTAAAAGCCTCAAAGTTAGATGATACGAGTAGAATTGATAATTGTCAAAACAAACAAAGAAGACTCAACTCCATTAAAAAAACTACAGTGATGATGGTAAAAATCAAATATCACAGTGCTGGTGATTGAAATTTAAATTTAAAAAATTTTCCAAATTTTGTAAAAAAATAAACTAAGGGGGGAGGGGAATGGTCAAACAATTTATGACCATTTAAATTAAATTTGTTAATTGTAACTATTTCTATCAAATTTTGTAATTCTTTCTCTAAAGTGTAATTTCTGTTTCGTTTTCCGGTAAAATTTTCAACTCAGGGGGGAGGTATGTTGTAGTCCTCGTTATGACTTCAACTACTTTCTTAAAGAGCATTTAGTTTAGCTGTGTTAATACTTGAAAGCTAACAGTTTATGACTGTATAGATTTCAAGTATAAAATCACAGTGTTTATTTTATTATAATTTAGTCTTTTTGAGATCTCTTTATTATTTTTCTTTAATATTTCTTTATTGTTTCTAAGGCTAGAAGCGGCCAATTTATTTAATAAAGATATCATTATTTAAATACTTATCTTTTGTTGTTGTCCCTTCTTTAGGTCTTTACCCCAATCTGATTTAAAGACAAGTCCAGCCGAATACTTGATCTTTAAAACAACTCTTTGAAGTCTAACTACTGAAAATGTACATGAAACCAAAATATATTGAAAGAAAAAAAAAGCAAAAGAAAACTTAAAAATAAAGCTTACTCAAAGTAATTTTGGTTTAATAAATCCCCAAAATAGTTAGTACTCTCTAAATCCCTGTTAAGATTTGCATAAACGAGGGATTTTAATGATATTATTATATTTTAAAGCAAAAAAAGGTATCTTTGGATTGCATTACCAGTTTTAACAAATCTACACAAACATGTCGAATAACATTTTTAATAAAAATAAAATCCAATTAGTAATTTTTGAGTAAACAAATAAGAAATTTTTTGAAAATTTATTAAATTTTAACTGACAAATAATAAAAATTTTAATGCAAATAAAAAAAAAAATTTTCCTCTTCATTTTTTTGAATGTAAGTCAAACTATTTCATTGAGAAATGTCGGATATGAAATTATCATTGAGGGTTTTTAACGAAGGTTTATAAATAATTTTTGAAAGCTTACTTTTCTACAGGTTCCAATTTTGACCGTTAAAAAATAGTCTTAAAAATTTAATTTTTTCTTTTTGTTTGTTAGAGACACTTTCAATTAGCTTTGTTTCTATCAAAAGCTTATTTAAAAAAATAAACCACCACCAAAAGAGTTTTCTCACAATAATCATGTACTTTATAAACATTCAAAGTAATTCTTAAAGTAATTTTATTTTTCAATTAATGTTTATAGAGTGTATAAATTTCATTTTGTTGTTGTTGTTGTAGGATTATGCAACAACTTTTTTGTTGTTTTTGAATGTAACAAATACGTTATAAAAATTTTTTTTAAAGGCTTTTGAAAAAGTCAGAAAAAAAACTTTTAGGGATTGATTCCAGTACCACTAAAACTAAATTCGAAGCTTATTAGTAGCCTTAGATGGTGTTTGTCTAAACACTACCAAACGTGTTTCACAGAATCGGGGATACACTGTATACCTTTAACATCGGAAACATCTAGATGAGATTTTTAATGAATACGCTCGATGTGGTTATTCCTACGAACAGTGAAAACATGGTTTGATTGGTTCCATTTGTCACATAAGATTCAATTTGATTTGAATAATTTATCTCATCTTTAATTGAATGAATTTTTTTATCACAACAACGTCCTCTATATATTGCTAAAAATTTATTGGGGTAATGTAAGGGTTAGTTCACAATCGAACACGAGGAAAGTGGCAAACTAGTCTTTTTAGACACGTTAGTAAAACGAAGCATTGATCAATATGGTACCACTATCTATCATTACCCATATTTAGTCTTATATCAAGAAAGTACAAAATAGGTCCTATCAAATGCTTAATAAACCACGTTTATCCCATATGTAATGATGAAAAGGACAGAGAAATGGAGATTAGAGAAATTTTATCCATTAACTAATACCCTGGTTACGTCATAGAAGTCGAATTCAAACGATTTCAAGATAAACGTAATAAACTAACGGTCAAAATTAACGCGATAGATTTGATAAAACCAGAGTTGTATCATTTTGCCTTATTCAAACAACAAATGCAAGTATTTTCCATAAATCAATTGAGCTTACAAAGAACCAAAAACAATAGCTGCTTTCCGTTCAAAGAAAACATCAAAAAGAACGAATTGGTAGTGTAAAAATCCACTGTAAGAAATGAATCGCTAGTTACATTGGAAATTGTAAGAGAATACTGAGTATTAGAATTAACAAAGCTAGACTTGTTACCAATATCAATAAATACAGGTCACGAAATAGATAACAATAATATTGAGGTATTCGACAAAGCTGACAAAGATCCAAAACTCAGAATAAAAGAATTATTGCATAATTCTTTCAGTCTAACTACGAGATCATAATCCAAGTATATCCACAGTTTCAGAATACCAAGATCGGTTAGTTGAAACCCCGCTATGATATGCATCATTAATTTTTAAAGTTTTAATTATCAATTCTCCGGTTTTGCCAAAAAGAAATTTTTCGTTTTAATCGACAACTTTAAGTCATTTTAATGTTCATTTCTGTAGATTACACATATCTATCGCCCTTTTAGTGTTTACTTTATAGAGTTCCAAAAAAAAAAATAAGTCTCAAAATGACAAGAGTTTCTCGTCTGCTACAAAAAATGTAACAAACCTCAGAAGACGAACCGCCTTTAATCGAAAAAACTAAGCAGGTTACACAATATTTTTATCATTTTATATGTGTTTTTCAGCGTGCTTATTTTATTAACTTTCTCTTTCAATAAGTTATATCATTAAGAATAGATTGATCAACAACAATACGATAGTCAATAAACGTAAATGGTTGCATAAACGGAAAAACAACCGTATTACTCAATATAAATTATATAATCTTTAATCGGAAACTCGGATATAAACAAGGTTGTCACTAAAGATAGTTCTTTCTTAATATGATTTTAGGAAGGATTTATCATATTATATTTATTATTTTTTAAATAAACTTTAAATAAATCTTCATTATCTTAAATATAATACTTAACCTCTGATAGTTATGGCAAGTTAGGAAACCCATCAACTACCGTAAATATATGATAGTATTAATAATGTCAGTAGAGGATAAAATTTCAGGAGAACAAAAATCTTAGAAATACTAAATGGTGGCGCAAGGAACAAGATTAAAAATCTAAAATGGGACGAACTATGACATTTGGCTTATCTAATAGAAAAATTTTTTTTTTCCCATAAACCCATAAACGCCCCTAACAAGGATATGATGGTATTCAGCCTTTTTAAGTAACAAAACTAAGTTTCTAAATAAATTTGATCGAGTTAGAAACGTGTATGTGTGTTTAAGCTTATGACATAGGTGAAATTAAATTTAAAAAAAAACAACAAATTTTACCTTGTATCCATCTCTTGAATATTATTATTATTTTTATAATAATTATTAACAAAATTATTTGCCGATTTAGACGTAAATGTATTTATAAAATTAGTGTTAGGTATTTGTATATTTGACGTATCGACATTTGATGTAATAAGTGTTGACAAATTATTCGAACGTAAATTATTTTTAGTCGCATATGTATCTGTATTTAATATGTTATTATTATTATTGTTATGAGCCTTGGCATAGGGTTTCGTATTTGATGTATACTCATACGCTAAACTACTATTACTAGTCATTATATCAAAAAAAATTGGAAAAAAATAAATTTCAAAAAAAAACCATACGATTTCAAAAATTGAAATTGAAACCCTAAGAAAAAAATAAAAAAATATCTTTTTTTTCTGTAAAAAAATAAGTTTTGAATAAAAAATGCCAATTAAAATAATAGAAAAAAAAAAAAAAGTAAATTTATTTTGTTTAAACTGTTTTAATGAGTGTTACTTATGACAATGTAACTTGAAGCTAATTATATAAATAATAACTGCATAGCGACTGAAATAATAAATGTAACTCGTTTTTTTTTTTTGGTGTTGGGGAAGTTTGATAAGAAGAGTTATCTTAAATTATTCATATAAAAAAAGAATAATTTAGACTTAGACCATGGTTCTAATCGAGCACCCAAAATGCTAAGGCAAACAAAAATAAATCAATTTTAGCAAATAATAACATTGTGTATATATAGATTAATTTTTGTTCGTACTTATGTTCAAAGTCAATTACTAATAATGTAGACGGGTTTAATCTTGTCTAAATTAACACTTTAAAGCAATAAGCGATATTGTAAACACATCCAGCACATAGTATTCAAGTGAACTTTTTCATTTTTATAAAGGACATAAACAATAAATGTGGTCCTAGGTCCGAGCTCCATAAAAATACTGAGATGCTAAAATGGTTTAGAACAGTGTTTGCTCTGGCCTTAAGTCCATTAGAACATAAGTCCAGAATAACTTGATGATGGCATAATGCAAAATCACAGACAAATGCTTTGAAATAATGAAATATCGATCGATACATACACCAAATACATTCTAATTATATTTGACCTCAGTGCCTTGGATAAAAAAAAGAAAAAAAATGAGGTTTCAACTACAAGTGAATATGGTTCGGACGAGAGTTTACAGTTTGATAATTTTGACAAAATAAGTGATAATGATGGAGGGTGTACTTTCGAAATATGATAATTCAGTTTTCTTTATACAAGCTACCACTTGTATTTTTCACTTCATCCGATTTTGTGCTACACTCTCGATCTTTTCAACAGACGATGTTGTACAACAGAATTTTTTTATAATCGCTACGTTTGCATCTTTCGAGGTCCTTATTTTTCAGCGACTCGCGAGTCCCGATACGATGTTGTTCTAAAAAGATTCCCGGAACGCAAAAGGGCTAGGTTTGTAGTCTACACATATGAAAACCTAGAAAAGGCAATTTTTTAAGGGGTGTCCAAATAATTTTTTCGGACCCTATGGGTCTAAAGACACCTCAAAATAAACAAATATAATATATTTATTAACCCATCAACCCCATATTATTTATACATATTCGGAAAGAGCGTAAAATTTACTACAAGATTAACGTATTATCAAGGATCCCTGAGTTATTTCAAAAAATGACCTATTTGATCCTTTTTTCAGTGCCTAAAATCAGAAATATTGTTTCAGTTAAAAGAAATTAGTAGGGTTTTCATACAAAAGGGTTATGGAATTTCTAAGCTAACTGCTAACTGCTGAAGCTGTTGTTTACCTACTCGGTCACGACCTCTAAGATCTGTTATATATTAAGCATAATTCGTTGTTTTTCTTGTTTGTTTTGGTTTTCTCATTTGATGGCTTGGTTCATACAGTTCTTATTGGTTTGCTCGACGAGGGTTTGCCCAACCCAAGGCAAAAATTAAAAAGTTTTCGAACCCCTTTCAGATTCAGATAGCGTGAACGTTTTGCATGACTCTCCAGCAACATTCAGTTCATTGCTCAAAATTATAAACTACCAGTCCACATTTACACGTAAAGTCTCTTCCAACTGGTAATAGAAGGGTTTAGAAATATTACATTTGTTATCAAACCGGAAAAACAAATTCAATCAACTTAATTTTCTAGTATGATCATTTAATTAGATTTATGTAATCTTGAAAAATTTCAATTAAAAAACAACAATTGCTCTTGAACACAATAAACTTTATTAACTAAAACCTATTGTCCTGGAATTTTTATTTGTTTAAATAGAACGGGATCTAGTCGCCCACGAACACCAAAAGAGAATTTTATGTTTTTTAATTTTTCTAAATTTGACTCTGAAAAATAAAAAAAAAACGAAGCGAAACATGGAATCAAGCATCAATCTAGTTTTATTGTTCTTAAATCCTGATTTTTATTGTGAATAAAAAATTGTCACTAAAAAAACATTCTTCAAAAAATAGTTTCGTAATAAAAAAAAAATTAATTTATGCTTTTTTTTTTGCTATGAACTTAATTAAAAAAAATTTTTTATTTGATTGAAATATGAGGAAAGAATAATAATGAACCTTGAAATACGTCTTTAGTAACAACGGGTGTCTTCAACAAACTTTGCTTCGAATAAACACTAATTGATACTTCTTGATTCTTCTTTAAAAGACTTTCTAATTGATTTTTTTACTTGAAGTATTTTTTAAAATATGAATGGTCTAACTTTGAAACTTTGAGTTGTGAAGGGCCTGTAGCGTAATGGATAACGCGTCTGACTTCGAATCAGAAGATTCCAGGTTCGAGTCCTGGTAGGCTCGGTTCTTTTTTGTCAAGTCTCAAGATACCGTTTTAAAATTCAAATTTTTTTTTTTCTACCAACTTGGGATTAACAATAAAAAACAAAAATTTGAAAAATTTTGTGAATATGACACTTCCGTCAGTGATTGTGATGTAACAACTATTTTAATCCTTAATAATTCGGTTGACAGTAGGATTAATTGACACGAAAACATTTTCAAAGCATGAATTTGATTAAAAAATTCGATCCTGTTTGTTCAGGCTTCTGAGTCTGTCAAGAGTCAGTAAGAAGTGACCGCAAATAGAGTTTCATAAGACCTAGAACGAAGTTTTAAACAAAAAAAAAAGGTTAAAATATTTAACTAGTTAATTATTTTAGAAGGTGAATAAAACAAAGAAGGGGGGTAATAAAATAAAAAAAAAAAAAGTTGGTTGCGTAATTTATTCGAAAATGATAAAAAAAGAGCTTGTCAAAGTTTTAAGCTTTTTGTTTATAAAAAAATAAATTTTTCTTTGTTTAGACTAGAGGGTTTTTAATTAGTTTTTAAATACCACTAAAAAAAAAAGAGTGAAGAGGGATTTTTATTTTTTTCGACTTGGAAACACATAGCCTAGAAACATAGAAAATAAAAAAAAAAGAACCGAGCCTACCAGGACTCGAACCTGGAATCTTCTGATTCGAAGTCAGACGCGTTATCCATTACGCTACAGGCCCTTTACATTTTAAATTTAATTTAAACGGACTTTTCTATCAAAATCGTTGAATTAAAAGTTAATTTTTGGTGAAAAAAAAGAAACCGAGCCTACCAGGACTCGAACCTGGAATCTTCTGATTCGAAGTCAGACGCGTTATCCATTACGCTACAGGCCCCTTACATCTCAATGTAACATAGTATCAAAGTTAGACCATTCCATTAAGATACTTCGTTCAAAAATCGAATTTTTTAATCAACGGAACTTCTAATGGGAAATGTTACAAATTTTCTGGACCCTTTACACCGAAACTATGATGATTAATGAATGGTTAAATCAGAAGAACGGAACTTAGTTGAATATACAAGTGGAATTTGATGGAGGCAGAAAAGGGGTACACCCAGTAGTATTATCAAGTGTTCATAAAAAATGTAAACATCGTGAACGTGTTATTTTGTAGGAAATTTTACACTTGTTCAACGGTTACCCCCGATAGGAAAAATTTTAGTTGTAGGTTTACTCGAGGGAGAATATATGTTTCGATTTGGAAAAAATTAACATAAACGCTGACTCGTCGGCCGTCTTTGGTTACGGAATTTGTGAATCTCCATTAAGAAATTTTCTTGCAAGTCAATTTTGTGAAAACCAATGAAAATTAAAGTCAAAATACACCAGATTTTTTGAAGAGATAAAAATGAAATGTGACTTAACTGAAATCTTGGTCCCTTTTTATGTTGCGATATAACTATAAAAGTGACAAAAATAATACTCACATAAAAGACCCCCCCCCCTCCATTTTTTATATATCAATCGAAAGCTGTTGAGTATTCAGAGATCTACATAGATGAATATTCCAATGCAATAATGGCTATTAAAATATTCCCTCTAAAAATTGCAAATGTAAGCTGTATGAAGTAAGTAATGAGAAATCTTCAATATGCATGTATGTATTAGGAGCTTCTTCTTCTGCAAGCATCTCTAAAAAAGTTTTGATATGGTAGGGTACTTCTCTACACTGTACATTAACATATGACACTTCGAAAATTATGTCCAAAATTAGCACCCGTTTGAGGCTTTTCAATCCAAGTAAAAAGCAGAAAATCGTTTTTTTTTTCTAAAATAACTTCACCAAGGGTCTAAATATGGTATCATTTTGTAGCCCTTCATTTACTCTATCTTGAAGAATAAAATTTTGTTACAATAACTTCACGAGACAAGGGGAGGGGGGGTGGTCGAATTCTTAAAAAGATTTTTTGACAGGAGAAGGGGGTTTAAGCATGTAAAAATTTATAAATAGACCAAGAGATCAGAATTTTTTTTTCAAGTACCCCATGCCTCGTTTCGATATCCAAAAAACAATAAATTCATATCCAAAAAACTGTGCATATAAAGAAGAAGAAAAAGATTAAAACATTTTACAACTTTTATAAAATAATGTATTTTTCTAAAAATAGACTTAATTTAGATATATTTTACAATCAATTAATTATTAAAATATTTTAATTAAAAATCGTTTTTTTACATTAATTGGTATCATTATTTAATGTTAATTATTTAATGTTAATTGATGTTAAATAAGAGGGTCTGTGGCGCAATGGATAACGCGTCTGACTACGAATCAGGAGATTGCAGGTTCGAGTCCTGCCAGACTCGGATATTTTTTTTTCCATTTAAAAATTTTTTTTATTAATTAAAACAACAGTTTTTTTTTTATTGTTTTAAAAAATAAGGGGCCTGTAGCGTAATGGATAACGCGTCTGACTTCGAATCAGAAGATTCCAGGTTCGAGTCCTGGTAGGCTCGGTTCTTTTTTTCTTAAAGAAAGCTTAGAAAAAATTTTTGAAATGTTTTACATATATATTTATTCGAATTTTACTCTTCTAAAACGTTTCAAATTCCCATTAAACTTTGTTCTATGATTAAGCTATAAATTGTTGGTGTATAAAGCATGGGCTTATTAAAACTTAAAAATAAAAGAAATACGAAGAGTTTATACATTGGTCTTGTTTTGATGACAATTCAAATAGCTTGTTTAAATGGCCATGAAACGCTAAGAATCTTGTTACAATCTCTCAAGAATTGAAACAAATGCCAGCTTTTTTAATAATTCTACTAATGGATATCGTTATTTATGGACCTATTGCATTTGTGATATTTTCCATTGAAAAATATTTATTCTGTCTTTTTGTAACACCGTTCTAAATGTGCTGTATTACGGGTTCGTGGGTCTAAGGATCGCGTTCGAAGCCGCTGGCTTTGACCATCACAACGTATAGAAACCCGGAAACGGGTGCAAGAACTTGTTTTATAGCAGACCCATTTAGCAATAGGTGTAGCCCTAGTGACAAAGTTAAGTATTCTCCTTCAGGTTAATACGCTTGGTTTGTGGTTCCAAGCTAAGTCTGAATAGTTGTCGAGTTCGCAGTCTTTGACTCGGATGAGTGACACTGTTTATGATGAACGTCCCACAGTCACTGGAGTCGGTGGCAGTAGCAAAGTCGTAACCACGCCGTGGCCGGTCCCAAGCCCGGATGAGAAAATGGGAGGGAGACTCATCGATTGAACTTAAAGTAAAGTTTTTTTTGCAAATTTTAAACTGAAGCCTTCAGTTCTTTAAATGTACACCAACAAAAAATATTTCTAAATTTTTTTTTTTTAATAAATTTTTTAACCCATCAAAATTGGAAAATGATGCTTTTTCAGAATATCCTAAAAAACCCACAACGATTTCCGAATCTAATACGAAATTTTTCAATATCTTCAATAAGACTTCAAAATGAACGACCTAAACACAAACATCCTCTAAAGTTAATGGACATCCCTCGAATATTGGTACCAAATCTATTCGATCTTATAAAAATAAGACTCCGTGTTAAATTTGGAATGATGCGAATTGATCCATCTTTTAGCTACCCTGAATTTTCAAAAGGAACTTTACAAGTACTTTCAATCTACAACGATTCTTTTAACCCATTGACTAATTTTTTTTGTTAATTAGGCAGTTGTGACTGTTTCGAACATGATCTCACGCGGTGAATTTGATGGTCTTAGTGATTTAGTCCACGATTCAGCGATTGAAAAAGTCAAACAAAATTACGAATTGTTATCATCCGAACAAAAGAGTCTTATCGGTGTGAATCAAAACGATGTGCAAGTACAAGTACATTACATGTTCGAAGAAGCCAAAACAGATTCGAGTTTATTCGTCAAAATGGGATTATTGTATTACGTTGTACCCGGGTTTTATGAAGCTGTTCAATCATCGATGCTCGATCCTCTCAAACAAATGGAAATGAGACGTAAATTTCAGGATGATTTAATAGTTGCTGATTATCGATTTGTTCGTGAGTACACACCAACGAGTCAATCTGAATGGTTAATTACAGAACTAAATCATTGGGCTATAGCTGATTATGAAGAAGAATTTCAAGGCAGAAAACCAAATTGAAAAAATATAGATTTATTGTAAATAGTTTTACTTTTATTTCGGGTTTTATGAAAACTAACGATTTTTGAAAATAAAAGTGTTGAAATAAAAAATTTTATTTTTAATTTTCTTTGAAATGTTTGGTTAAGGTTTTTCAGGGTGTGGTGATTTTAGGTTGAGAAAATAAAAAAGATCTTCCCACACCGGGAATCGAACCCGGGCCGCCTGCGTGAAAGGCAAGAATCCTAACCACTAGACCATATGGGACTCTATTATTAACACAATTGATAAACAATATAAACCAACTTAACATACTTTATTGATGAACATTAGGGTGATTAGGGATGAAATTCCGCGTTCTTTTAAAGTTTATTATTTTATTAAAATAAATTATAGTCTTTAGCCATCTTTCAGCGAGCGACCTCTTTTGTACCATTTCTGGCTTTTTGAGCTAAACAACTCAAGGCATGTAGCTTCAACTTTGTGTTGGTTAGTAAAATTCCGTCCTCAAAGGAAATGAGCCATAAAGCGGAAAAGATGATAATCAGAAGGGGAAAGGTCTGGACTATATTCTGGATGAGGGAAAAGTTCAATCCCTTCCAGCTCTTAAATTTTTCCGATGGTTTTTCGCGCGGTATGCGGTTTTGCGTTATCTTGAAGAAACAAACCAAGCTTTCTGTTGAAAAAAGAAGGGTTTTTTGCTTAAGGTGAAACATACATTTATTCTAATTGTTCAAAATAAAGGTTAGTATTTATCGTACGACCATCAGGAGCCAGTTCAAAGTGTATTACTCCTTGGTAATTCCATCAAATGCACAACATTCGAAAGTCCTCTTTTAACGACTGATAGGGCTGGTTGAGATGGGTCTAACCACTCGTTTCTGTCATAGATCCTCTCTCATCGCAAGTAATTACCCTTCTGGAAAATCGTTCATCAAGAGGATTTTTGATTAGTTTTCTACATATTTCGTAAATCATAAATCGTGTAGAACATCAGCGTCTATTTACTTTATGGATCAACTTAAGCTGGCGAAATATGGTCGACTGTGAAGTGCTAAGATCAATTGATAATTGGCGAGTACTAACCCTGAGTTGATCTCTGCCGCCGTACGTAGGGCGTCCTGATCGAAACTCACTGGTCTTGTATCACCACTGTTAAACTTATTGAACCAAGCTTGTACCTTTATTACTTTAAAGGCTAACCCAGCTTCTACTTGAAATATTTCGCGGTTTGCTACTGTTGATGTGAGGCCTTTTTTCCAATAATGACTTAACAGCACCAAAATTTCAAAATTTTCATCAAAAGCTTTCATAATTTTAAAAATACTTAGAATCCAAAAATTTAAAAACTTAAACTTATTATCTTGTAGAGCGTTCAATTTTGTTTAATCTAATGAATTAAAGTTATGAGATTACATATCGTACTGTCTCATTATAGACACCAGGGGTCTTAAAATGTGACTGAAAAAACAAAGGGTCTGAAATTTATTTAAATTAAAAATTACTTGATTTGAGAACCCTTTTTTTTCAGTCACATTTTAAGACCGCTGGTGTCTATAAATGAGGCACTACGGTAAGATCAATAATAAATTATCATCTTAAAAACTCTAAATTTTATGAATAACCCTTATACTAAAAACGTGATTTTTATCAATTTTCTAAAAAACATTTTAAATTCTCATTGAATTGACTAAGTTTCATAATTCCCAAAAATGTATATAAAACGATATTGAAAGAACTCATTTTGTAACAAAAATGAAGAGTTTATTTATTGGTATTGTATTGTTAGCGATTCAAATTGTTTGTTTAAATGGTCAAGAAACATTACAAAATGATCTAATACCATCGTCTCAAGATTTGAAACAAGCAAGGTCAATCCTTTTTTTGATAATTGAAATTATTGTTTTTTCAATAAGAGATATAATTGTTTATGGACCATATGCATTGGCTTTAATTGCATTCGAACAATTATTCAAATGTTTTATTTGTCATTTTTTTAAATTACCTTTTTGTCATCAATAAAATTCTAAAATTTTGATCATTCCCAAAAAAACTTATTTTTTGTTTTTAATAGCGCAATCTTTGAATGATCCTGATTTTCCAACAACTCTTTTGCTGGTTTAAAGGTAAGTATATCAGTCTCTGTCACATTAATGTTACAGCAAACAAGAAGTGTAATGTTAGCTATGAACTAAAACATAGTCCTTTACATCGTTAACAATTTTTTTTTCCAATTTGGCTTGATGTTAGAATTGGAAAGATTATGTTCTGTATAAGGTTCCGGCAATTAAGAACTTCCACACTGTCAAAACTTTGCTATTTCGATATCAGATTCGGAATCTGCGTCCCAAAAAACCTCTAAAAATGTA
Organism: Brachionus rubens; assembly: GCA_022207745.1. Taxonomy (NCBI): domain Eukaryota; kingdom Metazoa; phylum Rotifera; class Eurotatoria; order Ploima; family Brachionidae; genus Brachionus; species Brachionus rubens. Next base: position 4,180,554 of record JAJVHD010000003.1, on the reverse strand, counting down.
TTTTTTTTATCTTTCAAAAAAAATTTTTTTTTGACTCCCTTCCCTAGTTTTATAGAACAAGAGTAAGTTGGTCCCCATTTCTAGCCGATATCTCAGCTATTTGATCACGAATCATATAAAATGGGCATATATCCTGAAAGCTTATATTCTAATCTACAAGATGATGTGTTTAATGTTGCGAAAAAAATATAATGTATGATTTTATCCTAGGAAAAAAGCGGAAAAATGTGCATAATACCAATTAAATCTAATCTCGTCCTTCAAAATACCAAATAACCCCAATTTTTACTATAGATTCTAAAGCTAGACAAAATTCTGAACAAAATGATGGAGTTAGTTTGTTCGTTTTCTTTTTACTTTTTGTACAGTAAAGGCCGAAAAAATTCACAAAAATCACTAAGATGAAGGAATTTGGAATTTTTGACATAGGAATTTTTTTCCTAGGATAAACATTATCTTTTAGAATAGAATATGTGCTTTCAGAATATATGCCGATTGCATATGATAAATGATCAAATAGCTGAGATATCGGCTAGAAATGGGGATCAACTTTCTCTTGTTCTATAAAACTAGGGGAGGGGGTCAAAAAAAAATTTTTTTTGAAAGATAAAAAAATACATTTTTAGAGGTTTTTTGGGACGCAGATTCCGAATCTGATATCGAAATAGCAAAGTTTTGACAGTGTGGAAGTTCTGAATTGCCGGAACCTTATAAATCTACGAATAATAGAAAGAAGACACTTAAAAATTCCAAAACTTAGTGTTTGGTATTCTTGGGATAAGTAAGGCCTATCTTTTTTGCGCAAGATCCATTGCTAGTTAGCTAGTTTCATTATTTTCAATGAATAATATAAATTTTGGTATTGCAAAAATTAAAATTAATCACCAATCTAAATTTTAGTGTAAAATATGACGCAAACGATTCACGATTTCGATATAAAATGAATAAAAATTTTTGATAATCTTGAAAAATGTCTCACAAACACGACCAAAACGTACTTTTAAAACTTCTTCAAGTCTATTTGGACTGTTCAAAAGAAATCTCTGACTCTGATAATCTTCAAATTAACACTGAGTGCTTAAACCAAAGCGATAAAGATATAGACAATGAAATTCAACGATTTATTATTGAAAATAGACAATTGGAAAATGATATTGAACGTTTACAAAAACAAGTTAACTCTCTTATTAGAGTAATGATTAGCAAAAATATGCATCTACCAGAAGATATGTACAAACAATTTGTGTTAGATTTCGGTTTAGGAGATGAAAAAAATTTTCAAAAAATTTAAAATTTTTATTAAAAAATTATTTTTTTTTTGGACTCTTTGCCAATTCCTCCCTCGTTTTTACACTAAACGCTTGACATTTTATGTCCTCTAAAACTTCCAAATCTTTCCTAATCGCATCACTTTGTAAATACTCATTCATTAACTTTTTGACAAATTCTTTCAACTCTTTTTGAGACTCGGTCAATTCAACTTCATTTGATTCTTGTATTCGAACAATTGAAGTCCCTATTGACATCGCTGTTTTAGCTCTTGATTCCGAATTCGAATCTGTTTTAATATCCGAATTATTATCCAATACAGAATCAACTTCATAATCATCTACTTTATCTCCATAATCAATTTCAAGTCTCAAACCAACAATGGGTGTAAACACGTACTTGTAAAGTTTGTAATGTTTCAAATACGTTCGGGTTATGTAGTTTATAACTTTGACTGATGTTGGACCGTCGAATATTTCTACACAAAATGGAGCTCTCTTAAAAATAAAACGTTTAAGAGATGCACTGTTAAAATTTATCTAAACTTACTTGAATAGAATGACATATGATCAACTCATTAAAGTATCGTATCAGTATATCATAATTTTCGAAAGGAGTATCTTGATTACATTTGTGTATTGCTCGTAAAATTGACAGGAACGATGAAATTTGGATTTTAGTAAAACCGTTATCGATAGCGAATTTAATGGCGTAATAATGAAGATCGAGTAAAATCTTTGGTTTTAAATAAGAACTGTTTAAATCAAGAATTTTCTCGAGATAAGGATAAATATCATTTGAATTAAGAGATTTAAAAATTAATAAAAATCGATCGATATCAGCCGAATTGAATTCGGTCCAAGCTAAAAGCTTTGATTTAGGGTTATGGGGTTCTTGAATTTTTAAACTCATTTTTTTTAAAGCTTCTTTTTTATTATTTTTTTAAATATTTACATTTAAAAAAAATGAATTTTTTTTTAATTAAAAAATCGAATCACTTTGTTGCTTGGTTACTAAGTTATTTATTCCGAAATTTGATTAGCTTACTTTTATTTCATTTAGGCTATGAAATTTATTGATTTTAAGCCTCAACAGTCGTCCTCCCATTTTCTCTTCCGGACTTGGAACCGGCCAAAAGGGTATGGTTACGACTCTAGTTACTGTGGGACGTTCATCATAAACAGCGCCACTCATCCGAGTCTAAGACTGCGAACTCGACGACTATTTAGACTTAGCTTGGAACCACAAACCAAGCGTATTCTCCGAGAGGAGGATACTTAACTTCATAACTAGGGTTTAATTCAGTGGATTTAGAACTATATTTTATTGAAAGTCGTCCTCCCATTTTCTCATCCGGACTTGGAACCGGCCAAAAGGGTATGGTTACGACTCTAGTTACTGTGGGACGTTCATCATAAACAGCGCCACTCATCCGAGTCTAAGACTGCGAACTCGACGACTATTTAGACTTAGCTTGGAACCACAAACCAAGCGTATTCTCCGAGAGGAGGATACTTAACTTCGTAAGCTAGTGTAATGACATTCATCGTGTAAAGATTTGGCTAACGACAGGATAAGTTTAAACTAAATGAAAATTTAAGATTATTTGAATAATTTTTTTATTATTTCTAAAAATAAGATTTTTCAAAATTTTTGAAATCTTCTTCAGTAAAAACAGATTCTTCTTTGACTTGTTTTTGTTGTTTTTGTTTTGAATCTTTAGCATTTAGAGCAGGAGCAATAAGATCGTATTTAACAACTGGTTTTGATATTTTTTTCAAATAATTTAGATTATTTTCTAATAAATTTGCTTTTTGTATTTTTTTAGCGTTATATTTTTCGATCAATGATTTAGATGACATTTTAAATCTTAAACCATTTTCTTCTCGTTTTTTCTTGTTCGTATTTGACCCTTTAACCAAAAAAAGTTAAATAATAAAATTTTGTCCCTAATATTCCCTAGATAAAATAATAAGTCTTACTTTTGGATACTTTATTGAAATCATCGTCGTCTTTACACAAGTCCAATGCTTTTTTAACCAATGATTTAGACATCTTCTTTAATTTTTTTTTTCAAAATTTAAAGTATAAGTTTTTTATGAATTAATAAATTTTATATTTTAAAAAGTTTTTTTTGGAATGTGTGTATTTAATAAACAAACCAGATAAAATCGTGCGAATTTTATTTACAAACTTAACTTTTGAATAGTTTTTTTTTTGTGATTTTAGATGAACTACAGTCATCTCGCGGATATATCCCGTCACAATTATGTCCCCATTCGACATTATCCCCGAAAATCCACAGAACCGATTTCCTCCCAGTCAACATAATGTTAAATTTAATTTGTTTCAGTCCCATTTAGATGTCCCCATTTCTTAATTGTGGCACGTTAGAAATGCAACTCTAAACAATATTTTTTACTTACAACCCTGGTCATTCAGAACTTCCAAAAATGAACGTTCATGAACCTTCCTGAACCTTCAAAAACATTCATGAACCTTCATGAACGTTCAAGGTTTTGAAGGTACATGAGTCCATGAAGCTTCATATTTCTTCATTTTTTTTCAAATTTGAAAATCTGAAAATCTTAGAAAAAATCTGAAAAATAATGAAAATATTTGAGGATATTTGAACCTTCATTAACGTTCATGAAGGTTCACAAAGGTTCATGAAGGTTCAGGAAGGTTCATGAACGTTCATTTTTGGAAGTTCTGAATGACCAGGGTTGTAAATTGTATCATAATTATGTCCCCTCTTTTTTAATACACAATATTCGTCAAAAAATAACAGCTGTTTTTCAATGTCCACTAAAAAAAAAAGAAAAAATATAACAAATGAAACAACAGTCGCCATAATTCATATGAAGTTAACTACCGTAAACTCTTGCCCACTTCTCTAAGAACAAAGGCAAAATTGAGGTTTGTTCTACAGTATTGTGAAAAAATTAGAGAACGCTAATGATTTTTTTGTTTCATTTATATTCAAAGGCTTATATTTCAACATTGGATCGGGATATCGATTTGGTTTTTCTTTTAGTCAAAAATATACGTTTTCTCCTTTCAAATAAACCCTCATTTATTGGCTGACGAATTGTTTGAGTCTGGGCATTAAAATTATAAAAAAACACTCTTTTTTTTGTTAAACAATTTTTTGTGAAAAATTTAGAGAACGAGTTGAATTTAGCCCTCGTACTCAGCGAAAACTCAACCGATCTTTATCAAAATTTGATGTGGCATGAGATGGGTTGGAAACTTTTTTCTATACAGATCATGCTTACGTTTAGAGTTGACTTAAGTGGCTACCTAATCCAGATCCGTCTTTGGTTGGATTATTTTTTATTCTGTATCTTCAAAACATGATTTGAGTTTATTTAACTCACTCCCGATTGTAGGAAACGATTTTTCAATTATCTCGACCTTACAGTATTCATATTGTCAACAAGGATTACCTTTGGGTGTCTTCTCGGTTCCGAAGAGAGTTTTCTTGAAAACCCGTCTACCCTTAAGTCTGAAACTTTTTCATGTGATAGAATGAAGGTTTCTCAAATACAAGATTTGATAAAGATCGGTTGAGTTTTCGCTGAGTACGAGGGCTAAATTCAACTCGTTCTCTAAATTTTTCACAAAAAATTGTTTAACAAAAAAAAGAGTGTTTTTTTATAATTTTAATGCCCAGACTCAAACAATTCGTCAGCCAATAAATGAGGGTTTATTTGAAAGGAGAAAACGTATATTTTTGACTAAAAGAAAAACCAAATCGATATCCCGATCCAATGTTGAATTTTAAGCCTTTGAATATAAATGAAACAAAAAAATCATTAGCGTTCTCTAATTTTTTCACAATACTGTAGAACAAACCTCAACTCCTGACTTAAGACTAATGGAAAGGATGCTTGCGAAATAGAATAAAAACAAAAATATAAAATTTAATTAATGAATATTTCTTCAATTTCGAAATTTGTTCCACAATTTTTTGAATTTATTCCAGAAAAGACAAAAAATTAAGCGAACATCCGAGCTTACTCTTAGTCTTAAGTCAGAAGTTGAGGTTTATTCTAAAAAAATTAAAAAAATTGTTATAACATGGTGTCGACGATATTAGTTCCATATAGAACAAACCTCAATTTTGCCTTTGTTCTTAGAGAAGTGGGCAAGAGTTTACTGTACATCCTTGATTGGAATTTGTCCAAAAAAAATGAAGAAATATGAAGCTTAATGGACCTTGAACCTTCAAAACCTTGAACGTTCATTTTTGGAAGTTCTGAATGACCAAGGTTGTACATAAAATAAAAAAATTGTAAATAAATTTTCTAAAAGTAATTTTTTAGTTCTGTCCCAATTCGATTATGTCCCCTTTTTCCTCAAGAACGAATTAGGTGATATAAACGCGAGTTCACTGTATGAATTTTGTTCCATATTATCATCACTAGAAAATTGTCTTTAATGAGTGATCTTGATAGAAAACTTTTACCAAGAGGATAATACCAATAAGTCGAATCGACAAAATTTTTTTTAAAAGTGTAACTGTAAGAACTTTTAGACAGTTTGCACAAGCAACAGGGGTTTCCCAAGAAACCCCATTCCATAATTAAATTGAAATCAAGTTGCTTTTTAAGCCCGCAAATCATGGAACTTAGATATTCTAGAACTCTCCGGGGATCGAACCCGAGATGTTTGGATCACATTTAGATTTCGTTTTGTACAATACTCTAGCCACAAAAATTAAGTGATATTAAAATGGTTGATTAGGAATATATCAAGAAAACCGCAATAAAACTTGGTTATAACCTTGAATATTAAATGAATTACTTGATATAACTTGGAGATTTAAACTCAAATTTTTATTTCATTTCCTACAAAAAATATTCAATTTTTAAATTTTGAACTGAACTTTTTGAACGAAACTTCACAATGCTCTCAAACTTCAAGTCCTACAATTTCGTCTGAAAGGACTCTGGTATAAATCATCAATTATATGCAGCGAATAGACACCATTTTATCGAATGACATTTTTATTGACGATTGCTATCGATATGAATCATTAAGATGAAGACTTTAATGGATTAAATTTCGGTATTAGGGTTTTTAGGAATGCAAGATTTTACGGTATTTACGAAATTTTATTGAAAAGTTTTTGAGCCGAACCGAGTATTTTATAACTATTAAAATTTTCATAAATAATTTCTTTTCTTGGTGTTGTTCTAAAAAATCCTAAATATTTTATGATGATATGAAAATCGATCTGTCAGTTAAATAAAATGTGGTAAAAGCATGCTTTTAAACAAAGCGCACGGTAATTTTCAAATAAAAGTTGTTAACAAAAATTTAAGCAAAATCTGATTGAGATCAAAATGTTCGTTTCAATCTGGCCCATGGTCTAGTAAGCGTGGTTTTTACGCTAAAAAAACGTGAGCATGTTTAAAACAGGGCCGGAGCTACATGCAAGCTAATTGTGCTTTTGCATCCCCTAATATTTAAATTTAACAATCTACAGGGGTTGGTATGGGATTGTATTAAAAAACTTTTTTTCAAAAATTTCTTGATATCTCTTCTAAATTTTCATGAGATTTTCCAAAATTTTTTTCTCTCAAAACCCCTATCCTACCCCGGCCTCATGTATGGAAAGAAAGGAAAAAATTATCCATGCTTCACCTTCTGAAAATAAATTCAACATTCTCTATTAAGCTGATGCTGAATTTTGGATCAAATAATGCGCTTTATGGACTGTCTTAACCGAGGTCGGCCTCAAAATTTTAGGTTTTCAGGATTAGTCGCCAAAAGAGAAGGGGAGGGGGCTAATTTAGACTAGGATCTGGTTTTAAAAATTAAAAAATTCAAATAATCATTAGCGGATTTATGTACAAAGATAGAATAAGTTAAAAACACGTGTTTGAAGCACGTGTATCAAGCACGTGTTTTAAATAACGTGTTAAATCTTTAACTTGATTTATCTTTAAGATACTTCGAGCAGAGCTTTTAAAATGCGAGTAACGAAACGTTAGTTTAAAATTCCTCCAACATCTGAAAAACAAAAAGTGTCGAAACCCAGAGGGCTTAGGATGCTAAAACCTGATTATTCAGGTTTAGTTACATGTAACATTGAACCTGAATAATCCGTACCTTTACGGTACGGTAATTATAAAAAAGTAATGGTTATAAGAAATTGTATGATAAAAACTAGCTTCGAAATTATTTTCAATAAAAAACCCTTTTTCAAGTCGTATTCTTCGAAAGCTGGGCTATATATTATCAGTTTTGACTTTTAAAACTTTAATGCTTAAAACATTATTTCATTAAATAAGCTCGTCGTTCCTCCCAAAAAGCATTCCAATACTTTTGTTAATCGTTAAGTTATATGCTAAAAAAATTGACGGCCAATGTTGTTAGTTAATTGGCCACACAAACAACAAATAATGAAATAAATCTCCACCCTTAATAGGATAATCCAAAAAAACCGAAATCTTAGCTCTTAAATAATTCAATTCATAGGTACAATATTACGTATGTGCAGCTAATAAAGTCTAGGATTGTTCTACTAGATGTTAGATCTGCACAGAAAAAGTAATACTACTACTACTACTACTACTACCACTGTCTTAATAATTCTTCAGAATATTCCGAATTTTTTAAAAAATGTCAATTAAATACAATAATGTTTTCTTATTGAGTGCTAGGTATTATTAATACTGAATATCACATTAAATTTATTTAAATTCAAGAATTAGTTAATGAAAATGCAAAATAAAGCAATTCAAGCAAATCACAGTGAATATAAATTAAAGCAAACAGCTTTTAGAAAAATTGTCAAAAAATGTTTAAATTTTTTATTTTTACATTTCTACTCTCCAAAGTAGCTCTGTCTCTTTTCATTCCTGATCCAAACAATGGTGTCCATTTAAAAGACTTTGAAATAAAAGTCGAAAAAAATGGTCAACATTTTCCAGAAGAGTTTTCTTTTACATCAACTTATAATGGAAATGATTTGATTCGAGGTTTCGAAATTGTATCTGATTCAGATGTACCAGCTGTTTCTCATTTCGCTGATGGAAAATTAAGAACTATTCAATTTGATAGAGATCATCAATTTTATAAAGAAAAAAATGGTCGTGGCTTTGCTACACTATTTGGATCTGAAAATAATTACAGAATGGTATTTCAGAAACCAAGCTTACGTTTTTTTTTCTTAACATTTTTGTAATTAATTAAGTTTGGAAGATTATTCAACGATGATTCTAGTTATATCGATATCCATGCTACTCCATCAAAAAAAGGCCGTTTGAACCAATTATTATTTGATCATTATTTACATGAATCAAATTCTGATGATAAAAATGTCTTCAAAGATGATGTTCTTAGACCACCTAAAGATGTCAAGTTGGAATATATGCAGTAAGCTTTTGACTCAATCTTTTTTTGGAAAATTTTTAAAAATTGTATAAAAGCCAATCGAGTGGAAAAGCGAGAGCCGTTAATGGAAATCCAGTCATTTTTGACGTAGAGACATTGGTAGTTGCAGATCCTACTGTTTATGAGGATCAAAAAAAATACTTGGGAACAACTGATGATAACGCTGTGTTTCAACATATGAGAACTTATTTCGCTCATTTGATGAATGGTGTCAATGAAAAATACCAAAACTCTTTAATGAGTGATCCTGATTTGAGAATTAACATCAAACTTGTTCATCTTCTTATTTTAACAGTAACATATTTTATTGATTTTATCTAGCTTTGAGCAGTTTTTCAAAAAGTTTCATAAACTTTTTTCAGAATCCTGCAGATTCTACATGGACACAGATAAGTTCAAGTTCAAGGTTAATCAACAGGCTAGTGCCCTTGCCTAATTAAAGACTGATTAACTCTCCATTTATTCAATAAAAATAAAATTTATAAATTGAATATAAAAATATTGTTTTCAAAAATAAAAAATTTTAAAGTTTAAATTTAGTTTATCAAAAATTTTTGTTGCTTCTACATAAATTAGATTGATGTTGTTGAATATTGACAGTTTGAATGTAGTATATTTTAGGACCAATCTATTAACAATGAACTTGTTAGCTATTTTTGAATACACATGTCCAAATGTATTCTCACCACTTCTTGTTTTGGAGCTTGGTATCATAAAATCGTTCTTATTCCTCAAGCTGTATTCAATCTTTCTTGATGCATTCGATACTAATTGTTCTTTGAGTTGTGTTGGCGCGTTTTCAAATGTTATAATTTTGTAAGAGAAGGACAGCATCCTCTCCAAAGCTCGATGTTGAAACGCAAAAAGACCATACTTTTCTAATGAGTTATTCAATTCATTGAAGTCACTCGAACCTATTCTTAGTTTTAGTAGTTTAAAAATACATAAATAGAAACAATTTGCCAGCCTTTGAATGGCTTCTTTCGAAAAATAGCAAATTAACGTGAACACATAATCAAAATAGGGTAAAATAAAAGTTTTAAAAAATTGAATTTTTACAGAAGTACATAGATAGAAAAGTCTCTTTATCGAAAAGAGCTTACGATTTACAGCTAGACATGTTTCTGAAACTAGCTTCATAAAATTTAGTTTTGAATCTATAGTAAAACCTAATAATTTAAATTCTTTAACAACACTAATTTTTAAGCCTCTTATTATAAAAAAATCAGGAATTTCAATATTTCATTTGATCATGTAGTTGGAGTTTTTAAGTAATTGATAATTTTAGTATTCAAATGAATAAATTTACTTAAAATTAATTTAGCAAAGACTTGTGGAGTGATAACACGTTGTCATCACCGGAAAGTAGATCAGCTGTCCTCGGCATTGCTTGGATAGGCGCTATATGTTCAACTGGCTATTCAACTTCATTGTCTGAAGAATTTGGAAGTTTCCAAAGTCTCTATGTAAATATTTTATATTAAAGCAAATAAGCTTCAAATCGAAATTAATTTAAAAAAAAGGTAATAGCCCATGAAATAGGACATAGTTTAGGATCAGACCATGATGGTTCAAATAATTTATGCTTGGCAAGTGATCTATTTATTATGAGTCCTGGTATTTCATACAATAAAATTAGTAATTTACAAAAATTTTCAAATTGTTCAATAACTGCATTCAAAAAAAAATTACTTGTCAGCAATACGTTAGTCTAAAAAGTTTTCTAAAAATTCATCCTAAAATTTTTTTAAGTTATTTTTACGAAGGGTGAGCTCATCAGTAGCTGCTTGCTTAACCATTACCAGTAATACTGAGCCGGATTATGTAAAAAATGCAGACTTTTCCTTGACTGGTCAATTATGGACTCCTGATAAACAATGTAAAATGATTAAAGGACCTGACGCTTTTTTTTATCAAGTAAATTAAATCTATTTGAGAGAATCAGAACCATAAAATTCAAAATCCTTTTTTTAAAGCCTTTAGCTCAAAGAATGTGCTATCAACTGGTCTGTGCTGTAAATTTGAACATGAGTTATTATATAGGTTTTGGACCAGCAGTAGAAGGATCAACATGTGCATCTGAATCAGTGAGTTAATACCGACGAAAAATCAAATTAATTTAATTTTAATTTTTAAAGGTATGTCGTCAAGGTTTATGTGCAATTTCTGCAAATAGCTTGGTCTCTCCATGTCCATTCGGAGATTTTAATGTTTGGGGATCTTACTATCCAGGATTAGGTTTCTCAACAACCTATGCATCTTGTCCTGATTTCTTTAAAGAAAGCATTTTAAAGGGGTTTTCAATTCCTTATTTATGCAAAAGTTCGCAAGGCTCAAGATGCTGTTCGAGCTGTTTAAGTAATTTAGCGATTTTCTGAGATTATACGAAAAAGAAAGGTTCAAACAAAATTTATTTTAGAATATCAACCATTGCTTACATGTGTGGACAAGTATTATGACTGTCCACAAAAGACAGCGTCTTGCACTGGCATTATCAATGGTGAACCTGGTAGCACAGCTTGCCCCTTATCTTGTAAAAATTGTCCAGGTAACATTATTAAAGGATTAAAATTTTTTTTTTGATTTTTAGGATTTTTTATTAGGATTAGTTACGCCTTTAACTTGTAGTACAAATTACTGTCAAAATGGTGGAACATGTGTACCAGCAAGTGTTAGTGGTGATGGATTAATTGCATTTGATTGTATATGCCCTGGTGGATTCACTGGACCTATATGTGAAACCAAATGTATTTTTTTTATTTTATTTTTAGTTTGGAAATAATGGTGTTTTTTTTAAGTAGCAACGCCGATGACCACTCATTCAGCTTCTACAACGACAACTGTTGGACCAGAAACAACCTTAACTTCTTCCACTACTACCACAACTACAACTTCTCCAACCACAACTACAACTCCAAGACCAACTACAACCACTCAAAAACCTAATAAGAATACCAAAAGCACTTTAAGACAACGATAACATAAACTTTGATTAGCAGATTATTTTTTATTTTATTTTCCTTATAAATTAATCCCTTTTAATCCCTTCTTAATAAATATTTTTCATTTGCATAAAAAATTTAAAACATTTTTCTCTTGCCAGGATTTTAATAACATCAGCTAGTTCTTTAATTGAAATTGTAATTGAACTGAATTGAAAACATTTAATCTCAGCGCATTAAACTAGTCATTTCCTTCGTCGTCAATTGAAATACAGCGGTGGAATCTACGTTCTAAAAATTTTTAAAATCTAGCCCTTTATCTTGTAAAAAAGTCCTAAGTACCTGTTTTAGAAAATCATTTGAAAATTTTGAAAAAAACAATACAAATCAACTTAAAATGGTGGTCCGTTGAAAATTTTGAGTGATTTTATGCTTTGGATGCACCTGTAGCCCGAAATGAATGTCCGAGTGCTTGGCTCTAGTTAAAGCAATATAGAGCATAAAAAATTGTAATAGTGTGTCCTGAACCAGACTGACCTTTTTTTGGCGAAACATGATTTTGCATCGGTACTCTAAAAATTATATTTTTTTAGCTTGGCAATAATCATGTTTTTCTTAGTATCAACGCTTATTTGGTCTTCGAATACAATTATTTCGACTCAATCAAATGATTTGCCTGTCACTAAGACAACTGTTAAACCAACAATAAGCATAACTCGAGCTTTGATTGGTTAGTTTTTTAGATTTCTTTTATTATCCTTATAAGTCCTCTAGAAATTAGACCTTAGAATTTTTATATAAAATTAATATTTTTTAATAAAAATTTCCTTTAGCATATAATTCAAAATTTTTCAAATTTTATTTAATGCCCATATAAACAGTTATATACTGAATATAATTAATTAAAATTTTAATGTTAGTTTTCTAGTTAATAGAATTTTTTAAACTTTTCAAAAAATATCTCAGTATTAACTAGAGATTCTTAGCTTTCAGATGATATATCATAATCAACCTTTTACCTTTCACAAAATATGCTCTATAATGATTTAGTAACACACCTTTGCATATGGCTGTAATCTCTTTTACTGGCTGAAACCAACTTTTGAAACAACATATTTAAGCAAAATCTGACCACATTTTTGGGATTCTCAGGGTCAAAAAACCCAAAAATCACCTTACTTTTACAAGGATACCTGTAATTTTTTCAATTTACATAGGGTGTATCATTTACTGTTTTTACGGTTTTAACAAGTTCTTTCGATTTTTAAGGGCTTAATCACTTATCCAAAATAAAAGAACCACATTTCCTAATAGATCTTTTTATGCTCTATCCGAAAATGACATCAGTTTTGAGGTGTATCTGTAAGGTTAGTGGGTGTTTTTGAGTTTATTATGACATTTTTTTTTTGAGCAAAAATTTAATACCTAGATGAAATTTCTTTATCCAGGAAAAGGGTGTTTTAGAAAATTTAGGTCACTAGGAATAAAGTTAGCGAAAAAAAATCAAAAATTTATTTAATTTTTGTAATTTACACCCGGTGTTGTTTTTATGCATTGTCGATGGGTGTTGTTTTTAAAGAATACCTGGGGATATTATGAAATTGGGATAAAATAAAAAATATTTAAAATTACAAAAATACCTGCTTTTATTAGAAATTAAATGTTACCCATAAAAATATACAAAACGGATAAAATTACTAGTTTTAAAGATTCCCCCAGACATATGTCCCCATAAATTTCAAAGTTTTGGGTGGGAATGGGTTACCCGCAAAATTCAGGCTTTGGGTTTGGATAATATATTGAATATATTTCTCCATTAGCTCTCTACCTTTTACAAGAGATATGTACTTAGGTTCTTCGTCTCCATAATCTTCTTCTTCTTCTCCATTGACTAAAAAATTTATAGAACACTGAAGGTCATTCGTTATTTTTTGTCGTTTTTTAGAGGTCATTTTTGAGGTGAGCTTCTCTTGATTCAAATGAAAAAAAAACGATGGGCTATAATAGAGAGACAATTGAATGCAATAAGTGTTTATGTTCTAATATTTGTCTCGGTTATAATTAAATTTGTGGGATAAAGATGGGATATAACAAAAATAAACTTTTCATTATACAATATTGGAGAAAACCTTTTTGAAGGTTTTTTGGGCTATAAACCAGAGGGGATTTAATGGTAGTGGGATATAACGGCGATACGACTGTAATTTAGAAAAAGGCTAACATAACTAGAGACTACAAAAAATTGCGATTTTTTTAGTCAAAGCTGTTGCAAAATTGCGCCCTTATTTTCCGAAAAATTGCTAAAAAATTGCGGAAAATTGTGGTTAATTAGTGGAATTATTAAATTTAAATTTAAAAAATACATATAAAATTTTTAACTCTTGTATTCGAAATTTAAAAATGGTCACTATTCTTCAACTGAATTGTCTTAGGGGTGTAAAATTATAATTAAAAAATTTTTGTTTTTAATTATATTTTCTGTCATGTTTTGTCGCTTTTCTTCAAGTACGATTTGGTATTTAGATAAGGTCCTTTCAGAATCATAAGAACTTAATTGTATTTTGATATATCCCAGTCAACACAAGTTTGTTGGGTCAATAATGCAAAATCTTAATGATCAACTAAGGAAAAATCTGCTTTTTCAATCGTTTTCATGGATAAAAATACAAGTCTAAGACTACAATAAGACTTGCTTTGAAAATAAAAAACCCTCAACACGTTCATTACCAAAATTTATGCTTCGAAAGAAATCACCTATCAAAAAAAAACCTTTTTAAAAGGAATCTTTTCCGAAGAATTTTTACGTTTCGAAGAGTGCTTAGTTTTTTCAATGTTGTCACCGTTAAAACTATCTTGATCAACAAGTTTACTATCATATGTTTCACTTTTGTCAGAGGTGTCTGATACAAGACTGTATTCACTTTCTGTAAATTGATGTTTTTCATTTGAAAATTTACTAGGCTTAGATTGTTCGATCTCATTATTCGATAAATCCTCAAAATGAATCTGCTTGAAAATTGTCAACTTCATTATCAGTAAACTTTGTTGGCCTGAACATAAGACAAATAGGAGTTAGTTAAACATGAAATATCGCATATTAAAAAATTTAAAAGTGTATTTGCGATTTTGCCTTATATTTTTAATGATGAAAATTCAAAGTGTATTGGGGTGTTTTATCCGAAAAAAATTCAATTCTAAATATGCCCCTTAGAAATTTATTTTCCAAAATATTTTACCACTCGTTTAGTAGCTCTCGACGAGAGGAATTAACTTTGAAAAAAAAATTTGATATCTTGCAAAGTATCGACACCCTAGTGTTGTTTTATTTAAAATAGGGGTGTTGTTTATTTAGGTGGCCGATTTAAAAAAATTGCGGAAAATTGTGAACGTATTTTTGGGTCGTGTCTGAACAATACTAATCAATACTGACCCCTTTTAATCAAATTTATTACACAAACCTTCTATATAGCTGCTGTTTTGTAAAATTTGTAAAATTTAAAATCGTTAGGCGCTAATTTCTTTCTCAAAAATCGATGAATTTTAAAAAAATAATACTAAAAAACAGGCCTATGGGCCTTTTTTTTCAAAAAGTCGGAGTAGCTTTTAGTTTTTGTAAAGCATATAACTTTCTCTTATTGATATAAAACAATACAAGTAGGCTTTAATGTAGACAATTGAAGTTTTTATAGATGCTGAAAATCTTATGAGTGTTGTGTCCGAGAAATACTTTAAATTAGACTTAGCTGAGTCAAATAAAAACAAATAATAATTTTTCTTTTTTATAATTTTATTTACCGTATTGCCTTGAACTCAGTGACCGCATTAAAATCCGAAATTTCGGTTTTTAATGCACGCAATAAACATGCAAAAATGATTATTTTTTATTATTTTTAAATTGCCGCATTAAAACTTAAACCCTCGAACTATCAAGAATTAAAGCTGCAACAAAGACAAAAAATTAAACTAAAAAATATTAATATTTTTAAATTTTTTTAAATTTTTATATTATAATTTATTTTTAAAAATATACAAGCCTGGTCATTCAGAAGTTCCAAAACTGAACGTTCAATTCCTTTCTTGAACATTCATGAACGTTCACGTTCAGCTGAATACATCCGAACGTTCAAAAGCTTTCGGGACCTTTCATTAGCTTTCGGATCCTTTCGGGATCACGAAAGTTCAAGAACGTGCAGTTTTGGAACTTCTGGATGACCAGTCTTGTATGTAAAAAATGTAAAAATGAAATGAGACTATTCTTAAAGGCTAATTCAATCTATGTGGTTTTAATAAAAATAGTAATGCTAAAATTTAAAACTTGTATTCTCTGTTAATCATAAAAATCTGAAGTCAACCAAAATGCTTCAACTAAAATAGCTTTGTATGATGTTTTATTTGATTTAATTTTCAAGACGAAGATTTTTTTTTCCCAAGAATTCGAATTTTAATGACATTCTTTTTTTTTAGTTTCCCAAGAGTTTAAGCTTAAATGACATTATTATTTTTTTTTATATAAAATTTTAATAAATATATTCGGAAAAAAAGATAAATAATCAACTTTTTTTCGGCTTCTATGCGGCTTTAAATGTGAAGATTCGAAGTAAAAATAATAAAAATTCTGTTTTAAATGCGGCATTTAAAAATATTAAAAAATAATCGTTTTTACATTGTTATGGCGGCATTAAAAGTCGAAATGTTGGGTTTTAATGCAACGCCACTAATTGCAAGGCAATACGGTAAATGAATAATAAGTGGCCGGATCTCGTTGTGAAACTATTACAAATAATAAAGGTAAATAACAAAAACAAAGACTTCACTGTAGATAATAATAAATAATAATGAAAAACAAAAAAAAGGAAAAAAGTCTTAAGTCGTCTTGTTTCAAGTCTAGTCATCTTCTTTCTTTAAATTTTAAGTTTTTTTCTTAAATAATAAAAACTAAATAAACTTGAACTTGTTGCATTTTACATTTCAGTTAGTAAATTATAAAGACTGATGTGTGAATGCAACATGAGTATTCGACATTAGAAACGCTTCGATGATTTGACGATTTTAATAATTTTTAGAAAACTTTAGTTTTTAAAAAATATTTTAACGTGGGTAGAAAAAAAGTAATTCATATCAATTTTTTTTTATTAAAAAAAACATTTTAAATTCTCACTGAACTTGATAACTAAGCCAAGGCATTGTTACATATCGTATTCCCAAAAAATATATAAATAGATGTTGAAATAACCATTCTTTGAATAAAAATGAAGAGTTTATTTATCTGTCTAGTTTTGTTAGCAATTCAAGTTGTTTGTTTAAATGGTCAAGAAACATTAGAAAATGATCTAATACCATTGTCTCAAGAATTGATACAACCAAAAAGACCAATTCCAATAATTGACATTATTTTTATTTTAATAATATACATAATTCATTATGGACCTTATGCGTTTGCTCTAATTGCAATTGAAAAATTGGTCAAATTTTTAATTTGTCATTTTTTTAAATTACCTTTTTGTCATCAATAAAAGTAGCCAAATTTATTCCGAACCCTTTGGGGGAGGATTAGCTCAGTTGGTATCGTCGTTGATCAGTTTTCAAAAGAAGTCAAGAAGGTGGTGAGATCGAATCCTGGCTGCGTCAAAAATATTCATTGGAGTCCTTGGTGTTGGGTGAGCGCAACACTGCTACCCTAGCTCATGCAAAATTATCGACATGTATGTGTCAGCAAAATTATGGTGTGTATGCATCTGAAGATAGTACTTAAGTACAAAATCGCAATATTAACTTTACTTATAATTTTCTATTTAATTAAATAAACGGGTTCGATCGGCTCTTATGAGCTTTTGACACTTTGATCGACCCCGAACCTTCCCTTTTAAGACAAAAAAAGCCTGCAATTCTTAAAGCTCTATTTCCGAGGAATGAAATAAACCTTTTTCAACATAAATCGTTCTTACGGGATGCTTCAAAACAAGCAGAAAAAAATTTCATTATTTTTTAAAAGCAATTAGCATGTTCAGCATTGAATTAGCACTATATATTTGACCTCTTTCGATACTATTTTGATGAGTTTTAAATAGAATTGTGAACCATCTGAATCAGCTTCCACAAGATTTTATTGAAGCAAAGAACCTTAATAGTTTTAGATTTTAATCATCTATAGATTTTGGATCATAAAAATCATCGAATAAACTTTTCTTGTAGTCTCGAGTGAGGTTTAAATTAAATATTTTACAGATTCTTGATAAATCTTAGAGTCATCTTTTTGAACTTCGATCAAGTTAATATGTTCTTTTCTTAACATACCTTGTTCGTTTAAATTGGATTAGAAGGTTCGAAAACTTTTTGGAATGAATATGTTTTTCGAGAATTAAACTCATGTCCTTGCTTCAGCCTGGAATATGTGTAGTCAAGAAAAGAGATACACTCTTTGTGACTACTGGAAATAATGAATTTTATTATTTCCAGAATTTCTATTTAAATCAGGATTAATCTGATTGTCTACAAAAATTTGGGTCTCTATTTGAGGGGAAGCTTTTCAGTTTCCAGTTTGATTTTGGTTATGCTCATCATATCATTCATTATAGCAGTTCTTACATACCAAAGAGGTCACCTCAACCAAAACATTTGAACGGAAAAGTTAGCGATAGTAACACTTTCAGCAGTTGATGTAAAGCGTACTTGTTCGCATTTGGATAGAATTTGTAACATTTTAGTTTTAGATTCCTTTATTTATAATTGATTCGTACCTGATTAAGGTAAATTGCACAATTTTTGCGGTAGAATAGGTTTTAGAAAGTAAAAGTTAAAGTGTTGTTTTTCTTTGGCTTTGTGAAAAAGTTGTATGTGTGTCTTGATACCTGCTCTAACTTTGAATGATTTATTACACTAAAGACAAATAGTAGTTGAAGTGAAAGTTTTTACATAGGGATGCTAAACAATACTTTTGGTTGTACTATGACATCTGAGTCGCTATATGTTTGTAGGTTGGTGTTTTGCGGAAGCTCGTCGTTAATGTCGGCCTAAAAACAAAATGAATAGAATCGGTCTTAATAAACTTCCTTGGATAACTCCAGCTTCAACTTCTTTCCAGTCTTTTGATTCGATATTCACTACAACGCGGTTTTTGTGGCCGCTAAGGTATACTGCGATCCAGGATACAAGCCAGCCCGGAAGTTGCTTATTGAGCTTTTCGAGTAGGACTTCGCGGTCAACTAAATCAAAAAATAAACTAGACTTGCTCCAGTCCTGGACTACTTGGATTATTGCATCCATTGTGCTTCTCCTAGGTAGAAAACCGTATTGCTGGTTCTGGGTGATCGTGATGCTACTGATGTATTTGGTACGTTCAAAAACTTTGCACATACAAGATGTTAACGCAATTGGACGATAGTGTGTAGGCTCAGTTGGGATGTTGTTTTTAGGTATCGGCGTGATATTTGCTGATTTACATTGAACTGGTACGAAACTGTGTTGTAAGCATTTGTTGAAAAGACTAGCCAGTATGTCAGATAATTTTAGTCGCGCACATTTTAGGAGTTTGGGGGATATTAAATCAGGTCATGGTGCACATGGTTTCAACTTACCGAGAGTTTCTTCAATGTTTTTAATGGTAAAAATGGTTGGTTCTTCAGTGTGTGGCATTTTAGCCGAGGTCATCCAGTGCTTATCATTCCTTATAAACGCAGAACGGAGGGGTTGGTTTAACTCGACAACTTTTTGGACGACTGTATAGAGCTCTTGAAGACTTGCTGAGGGTTGCCGAACATAAAGTCTCTAATTTTGAATGGCAGACGTTTCGGTTGTTCGAATATGGGCGACAGTGTCGGCAATTTTTTCACTCCTGATGAGAATTTTTTCTCTAGGAGGAAGTGAAAAAAAAAAAAATATTCAAAATAATTTATTTAAAAAAATGTTACCAAAATAAACAAATTTTTTAGAAAAAAAAACAAATATTTCATATAATATTAAATTACAGAATAAACGGTTAAATTTTCGTTCAAGAACAAGAGATTCCGCTTCTTTATTCAAACTGTTCTCTATCATCACTTTTTGAGGTCAAGATACTCTTGAATAAATTTTTCAAAATCATCATGAATATACTTACCCTTGTTCCTTTAACAAAATAAATTTAAAATCAAAGTCATCATTTAACCCTTTTAAAAACTTACTTTAATATTTTTGATTGATTTAATAAATTATTCAAAATTTTTATATCATTTTCATACTTTTTCATTTCTTCAAAATATTCATCTCGTGTAATATCTATATACCGGCACATTTGTGCAAAGTACATTGCCAATTCTTGTTGAACTTGAGACGCTGCATTTTGACTCGTCAAATCTACAATCAATTTCAATTTCGAACTAGCAAAATCTGAATACTGTTTTTTAAAAACTCTTTCTTGTGTCTTACGAGTCCACATGAGTCTTTCGTACAAATAACATAGACCGTACAAACTACCAGTAACTGCTAGAATCTTCCAGCCTAGACCTCTCCAAACAACACCACCTACAGCCAAAAGAATAACATTAGACTTCGAAGCTAACATTTGAAAACCTTGTAATAGCAGCATAAAATTAGGTCCAGCTGGTAGAGGGTCTAAGTTTGAAGACTCTGGTTGGATTTTTGATTGTAAAAAAGAGGGTGTATTCATAAAAAAATGGGTCGTTCCTTCACTAAAATTCTTATTTCCGGTGAATCGTCTCATTAAAGCTGTAAATCCAAGTGAAAAATGAAAGTTTATGTCTTCTTGGAAATCGGAGCATAAGTTTGAACAGTCAAGACGATACTTGATAAAAAAATCGTCTCTTGGAAGAGTGTTGGAGACTTGTTTTCTGTTCTCGTCCGACTCTACAAGCTCCAATACCTTTGCTAAAATAAAAAAAAGGGTTATTAAACTCATTAGAGATAAAAGTTGAATGTTTTACTTCTGATCTCTTTTTGGGTTTGGCTCAAATTCTCCAACAAAGCTCGGTTCAAACGGTTCGATAAATTCGACCCGAGTTTTGTCTCGACGAATTTATGTAACTCTTTTTTGTACCAATTGAGTTGATTCTCTTCAGGATGGAACGGTCTTTCGTACTCATCAATCAAAAGATTAATCTTACGAATTTCACCACAAAGAGTTAAAGAGACATTGTGTTCGACTTCTTCAGTCACATGACGTATCTTATTCTTCATCTCTTGGGTGAATGCTTGTAATTTTTTTTCAATCTCCTCAATCTTGCCGATCAAGTCCTCTAAATTTTTTTCATAAAGTTGTTTTTTGTCTTGGGCTTTTTGATGAGTATTGTCCAAGGCTTGTTTTAAATTGAAGGCCATTGATTTACCTCGTTGGGCCGGTTGATCAAACTTGGTCTTGACCGCACTCATTGAAATACACTTTTCAAATTCCTCTTCGAACCATTCGAATTGTAACAATCGACTTTGATAGCCCGGTGGAAGTTGTGGATTTGTTTGAGTTCGGGTTAACAGAGCTTCACGGGCTGAGACAAAATAAACTCTGTTGTTGATCTCTTTTTCATCACAGACTTTGAGTTCGTGACACAAGAATTCAGTGTTTCGTTTGGTGTGTTGGTCTTTGACAATCTCCGCCGTCTCTGGTTCATAAGCAGTAGCGTCCCAACGGTTGTTAAGAATAAAAACGTTTGGTTTAGTGAGTTTTTCACTCACTTTATGAAAAAAGTCTTTTTCAGTTTTAGTAAGAGTCGATTCAGCATTGACAACGAGAACGAAGACATCAGCGTCTAGACAGTTCTGATCGATCCAAGAGTCCAAATCAACAGATACATCGATTCCTGGACTGTCGACTAAAACGACATCTTCTTTCAAAAGTCGACATTTCTCTTTCGGCCATAGGACACGGACAAGACTACTCGAGTCTAATTTATCCTCGGACAAAGCAGATCCTAAATTGTTTAGACTTTTAATATTATGAGGGTTTTCGGAGCCTGGTATGTAAATACAAGCGTCTTCTTCGGACGTGTCTGAACCCTCGACTTGAAGGAAACAATTTGTCGTGTGACCTATACCGGTCGGGAGAATTTTTTGACGCAACATAGCGTTTATTGTAGTGCTTTTACCATTGCTAGTGCGACCAAAAAAGACGCATTTCATACGATCACGTGAGATCATTTTGATTAAACCATCACATTTATCTTTAAAAGTTTTCAAATTTTGTATCTCTTTATCCTCAATTAGTTGAGATTTAACAACTTCAGGATCTTTAACAAAAAATTATTAAAAACTTTTCGTCAAGTTATTCCAAGACTTACTTTCTAAAAAATTATTGACTTCAATAATGATGGAATTAAATTCTTGATATACAGCATTCATTGATTGTCTAGCTCGAGAGAATAACTTCAACGGTGATGTTGCATCTTCGCCATCAACATTAACTCCATTGCCAACAGCAACAGATATATTACGATTTAATTTTGGATTTAACATTCGATCAGACATAACCCTTCAACAAGTTATAAACGAAGGTTTTTTTTATCTAAAAAAAATTTAATGGAGAAAAGTTAGTTACGAAGTTAAGTATTAACCTTCGGGTTAATACGCTTGGTTTGTGGTTCCAAGCTAAGTCTAAATAGTCGTCGAGTTCGCAGCTCTTAGATGCTCGGATGAGTGACACTGTTTATGATGAACGTCCCACAGTAACTAGAGTCGTAACCATACCCTTTTGGCCGGTTCCAAGTCCGGATGAGAAAATGGGAGGACGACTCACCAATAAATTATAAGGGTTTAACGCCTTAATTTAACTGAAAAATAGAGAGTTTTATTATAAAATTTTATTCGTAGTACAAAAATTTATAAAAAAAAATTCTCTTTAAAATCTGGTTAACTTGATTGGAAAATTTTCTGTTATCAAACGATCATCTTCAAAAACAACGACTAGATTTATTTCAAATTCAATTTTGAAATTAGTTGTCAACAAAGACGGACATGTGAATAATCTTGGAAAAATCATGTAAATTGGTATAGATATACCTTTTGGTACATCGCCTTCACCTATTTGAACATTCTGAATCTCGGTCACTTGATAGAAATTCTTAATAATCATTCGGTTGCTTAATTTTTGTAAACTTACAGTCTTTAGAGTAACCCTCGGCGCATCCACAAGTCTCAACACGAACTAATTGAAGCTCTATTGATTTAACAGGAACACTTGTTTCATTAACAACCAACTTTATAAAATCACTTGTTATAAATATTTAATTTTTAAGACAGGGAGTGTAAGTTACATGTCCACTGAATGGTTTTTGTATACAACAAACAGTCGAGTCTATCTGACCGGTAATGTTGAATAATGGAATTTTAGATTTCTAAAATTATTAACGTGAGTTATAAGAATCTTTTACAGTCAAAAGGCTTACGTCTTTGACATTGGTTAACGTTTCGGGTGTAACTTGAAAACTGATAGGTTTTTGAACGGCTTTTTCAGCCAAGTCACTTGTCGGCTTAACGAAAAAAAACGTTTATTTCATAACTTAAAGTCTCTTGGTAAACCCTTACCCTCGTTATCATCATTATCTCAACTTGTTTTGATATATCTTTATTCAAAAATGAACGTTTCATATCAACTTTAAGTAAATATTGTACATTTATAAATACACCATGATAAGTTTCGTACAAATATTTGACTGATGTTTTAGGCCTTAAAGGTATTTCAAAAGGTATCTCTGCACGATTAGATGCCAATTTACCAGGTTTTGATATTTCCAAGTTGTAACTTATCAATTGAATCGGCTAAAAACAAAACAAAGTCAGTTTTAACTAATCGATTTTTAGCGACTCACTTTAGCTGAATTATAAAATGCTTCGAACACACCCACGTTCTTAGTACTCAGGTTAATATTAACCATACCCTCTAGGGTTAAATAGACCCCATTGTGTTGAATCGGCGATGAACCTGTGCCAGTTATTATAACTTCACCTGAGACTACATCCTTAAAAGAAAATGTTTAATGAGTTAAATTATGAGCTTTCAGGATGTCTCACTCCATCGACGTATTCTTTAGACGAACGTTTAAGACGAATATCAATCGAACATTGAGACATTATTTAACAAAAAAAAACAGAATCAAAGACTTAAGCGTGCATAATAGAAAAATAAATAACAAGTGATACCAAGGGTAATCTTAAAAGGGAGATAAGATAAAGTTTGAGCGTTGTTTTTTTGTTTCGAATAATTATTTAAGAATTTTATGCAAATTAAATGTTTATATGATTTTATTTTTCAATTTTTTTTGTGTTGTTTAAGCGAGAAAATTTGAATGAATTATGTTGAAATATTTCATATTTTTATTGTTGAGATTTGACTTGTTTCTAGTCTTAAATACCTAATGTAACCTTGAAGTTGATGACAAGAATCACAAGATGTTTAAGGAATCTCAGTCTTGTTCTTGTTCGAATCTTGTCGTATTGGAGTGCCGTTGGCTTTGACCATCACAACACATTGTTTTAAAGCAGACTCATTTAGCAATAGGTGTAGCCCTAGTGACAAAGTTAAGTTCTATTAGTATGATTCATAAAATTTCGCGTTTTTTAGATGGCAAGTTGTTATTGATTCTAGCTCTTATGTAATCTCATAACTTAAAGTCATATTATATTTTAGATTAAACAAAATTGAACACTCTACAAGATGATGAAGGTAAAATTTTAAAATTTTTGATTTTAAGTATTTTTAAAATTATGAAAGCTTTGATAAAAATTTTGAAATTTTGGTGCTGTTAAGACATTATTGGAAAAAAGGCCTCAAAGCAACAGCAGCAATCCACAAAATATCTCAAGTAGAAGGTGAGGATGTCCTTTAGTTAAGAAAGGCACAAGCTTGGTTCAATAAGTTTAACAGTGGTGATACTAGTCTTCGAAGGAAAAATAGGTCTGGAAGACCAGTGAGTTTCGACCAGGACGCCCTGCGTACAGCGGTAGAGAGAAACTTCCGGATTAGTACTCGCGAATTATCAAGTGACCTAAGCACTTCACAGTTGACCATATTTCGTCATCTTAAGTTGATCCATAAAGTAAATAGACGCTGCCGAGTTGTTCCACACGATTTGACGGTTGTTCCTAAATTACGGAATCAGTCCTCCGAAACAAGTCCCTACGGAACAAGGTATACGGAATCAAAAGAAAATGTAATAAAATTTTTGTGTTTAAGTTCCAGAAATGCAAAACGTCCACAGATTTCAAAATTGATTTTGGACCTGAATTTCGTAATCTACACATATGAAAACCTACGAAAGCCAATCTTTTAGGGGGTGTCAAAAATAATTATTTCAGACCCCAAGGGTCTAAAGTGTCAAGACCCCTCAAAAACCATACTTAACTTTTTAAACTGTTACTTTTTTTTAACCCCTCAACCCTATATATTCTGAAAAGGCGTAAAATTTCCTACAAGTTAAAAGTATTATCCTTGAGTTATTTGAACGGTCCAAATTAAAGAAAAAAAGAATAAATTCTGTAGAAAACTAATCAAAAATCTTCTTGATGAACGATTTTCTGAAGGGTAATTACTTGCGATGAGAAATTGATCTATTTTCGAAATACTGATGATAGAAATCAGGAGCTGGATCCATCTCAACAAGCCCTACAAGTCATTAGAAAAGAACGATTCGAAAAGAAAAAAATGTTGTGCGTTTGGTGGAATTACCAAGGGCTGATACACTTTAGACTGGTTCATAATGATCGTACGATAAATGATGATCTACATAGATGTTTAGTTAATTTTTAGCTGGGACGCTCGGTTTTTGAGATACGAATCGACAAAGAAAAATAAGACTGAGGCTGAAAAGTGAAAAATCAGTTTTCTTACACAAATAACTTCACAGGTGGTCTAAATATGCTGTAGACCTTCATTTATTCTACCTCACTTCACGTAAAAGTTACACCCGGGTGTATGTTTTTCAAGGGTCAAAAAAAATTCAATAACAAAAATTTTATGATAATAGTACCACTTTCTGCCTTTAGTTAATCAAAAACATTTCAAACCATTTAAAGCCTCGACTGTAATACCATGCAATTTAAGTTAGGACAAAAGTTTTCTGTGATGGACTTTGTCAAATGTTTTTGAAATATTGTTAAGGTTCCCCAAGTCATAAACCTTAGTTTCCAAGAAAAGTTTCAGCACCTTTCAACTATGTTCAAAGGGACTTGAAAATTTATGGGTATATATTTTTCCGTATTAACCACAAATCTTACTATAAGTTTTTTAAAAAATAGTTTAATTTCTAAGAATGAAGGGTATGAAAAGTTTTAGAAGCGGGTTTTCACCGAAAATTTTTAGAAAAAGCACGTTAAAACCGAACTTTACATACCTCTAATTTCGCATATTTTAATATATTTTAAAACGATTTATAGCAAGTTCTATAGTGAATATCACAAATTGCTTGCATGAAAATTTTAGGATAAATTTCGATAAGATTTTGGTCAATTGAATCCTTTTGAAAAACCGGCTATAAATACTAAGGTTTATGACTTGGTGAACCTTAATAAAATATTTTTGTTTTAAAAACTTTATTTATTTAAACTAAAACTAATTCAAATTGTAAAAAATTTATTTGATTTTTTTTTTATTTATTCAGACTATCCATTTCGGCTTCATCTAATTTATCTTCTCTATACGCTGTACAACTAAACGTTAATTTATTGAATCGATTTGCCTCTTTAATATTCTCAGCTAATCCACGTCCAAGAGTCTCTGGTAGAATAAGTGAAGTAGCAGAACCGATTATTCCACTCACGCCAAACACCAAGAACGGTAAGCTCTCAGACACTGAGCTAAGATCGTTTATTTTAGGTGCGACCATTGCACCGACTCGAGCCATCATTGAACAGGCACCCATTCCAGAGTTTCGAATAGAAGTTGGGAATAACTCCGATGTGTACAAGTAGATTATAGCATAAGACGCTGATGCACAAA
Source organism: Brachionus rubens (assembly GCA_022207745.1). Classification (NCBI taxonomy): domain Eukaryota; kingdom Metazoa; phylum Rotifera; class Eurotatoria; order Ploima; family Brachionidae; genus Brachionus; species Brachionus rubens. The sequence continues at coordinate 4,154,019 of JAJVHD010000003.1, read as the reverse complement.
ATTTACCAATCATTGCCAATGTTACAGTTATAACTGTGTTTTTGGTGAACGAAATGGACAAACATGTGACACCGGCGAAGAATAAGAAAAACAAGTATGGAGCTTTACGACCAATACGGTCTAAAACCAAATGAGTTACAATGTACGCTAGGATTTCAACTCCAGCTGAGATGGCAAATGATAAGTATGGATTTACTCCTAAGTCACTGCTTTTGAGACCAACACCGTAAAACATGAAGTTGTTGATCATCCAGTTTAAGAATAAAACACAACTCATTAGAACTAGTTTGGGAGATTTTATCGCATCTAATGCTGTTTCTTCATGTTGTTTATTTGTTATCTTTAAAAAGAACGGTTTTAATTAATAATTTTTATAGAAATTTAAAATTGGTAGCTGTTAACCATACTCCAGTCCTAATGAAAAAACGGAGCGGTGATGCAATGTATCCCTGGTTATAAAGTTAAGTGTTCTACTTTATGTAGAATACGCTTGGTTTGTGGTTCCAAGCTAAGTCTAAATAGTCGTCGAGTTCGCAGTCTTTGACTCGGATGAGTGACACTGTTTATGATGAACGTCCCACAGTAACTAGAGTCGTAACCATACCCTTTTGGCCGGTTCCAAGTCCGGATGAGAAAATGGGAGGGAGACTTTTGCCATAAAAAAACATAAAGACTGGTAGCATGTAAAGTTAATTATGACTCGAACTTAAATTTTTAAATCATTTACCGAAATTTCATGCGTCACTAAAAGACCTTGCCATGTTTCATCTTTCAAATCACGTTTGTTCTTTTTAGCTACTTTTTTAAGAATTTCTAAAGCTTCTTCTTTTCGATCTTTTGACAACAACCATCTCGGTGACTCAGGCAAAATACTTTTAAAAAAAAATCTCAATACAATATTTTTTTGTAATTAAAAAAAATTCTTACAAAAAGTATGACAAAAACGGTACTCCAATAAGAGTCATTACAACTGCTAAAATCCTCCATGAAAATCCAAATACAATATAATTTAGATACGCCATTGAGACTAGAATTAACTGACCGATCGCAAAAAAGTATTCGATCACAATCCCTGCAAAAGTCCTTCTTGATGGTCCCATCATTTCCATACCCAATACAAACCCAGTTACATTAATACCTCGAGTACCACACGCGATTATAAACCGACTTATAGCATAAATTATATAACTTGTCATCGTGCCTAATCCATCTTGTGGTCCAAAAGCAACGCCAATACTTCCTACAATTATCATAATAAAACTTGATAACATAATCGGACGTCGCCCAAAACTTGAAAACAAAAGTTAGTCAGAGATAAGTTCGATTCAAAAGGTTAATGTTTTTTACTGATCGGCCATTATTCCCATCACAATTGACCCGACTAGATACCCAGCAAAGTACACTGTTTGTACAGACCCAATCATACCCGAGTCATCACAAACCATTGACCATTCTTCAGTCAATGTTTTTTGATAATAAGTTCTATTGAAAACCCATTGTTCACATTTTCCATACTCAGTTGAATTGATTAATTGATACCCGCATTTATCGAGTGACTTTAAACCCGAGTTTGTTAGATTATGAACTATCGAATAAGTGTCATCGGGTACAAATGGATGTTTACATCGATGATCTTTGCTCAATTTAGGAGCTATAAACGAGTGCATATAAGTCACTATTGGTGGCAATAAAGCAGCTAGACATATTAAAAGATAACTAATTTTTTGGTATATACCAAAATCGTTTATTTCATTAAGCAAATACTCGAAGTTAATCATCTAAAAAAAAATTTTTTTTAAATTTTTTATAATTTATGTTAAAGAAAGAAATTGCAATATTTTTTTTTGGTTGTTTATTATCGAACGTTCATCCACTATCGATTTGTAAATTTAATTTTATGAATTTTTTTTATATTGTATAATTAATCATGTATAAAAAAATAACCCTTTTTTTTTGTTTGACGAGATAATATTTAACTAATGATTAATTTTAAGGCTTTGCCTTCGTATAAGTTTCACGGGATCATTCAAGCTTGAGTCTTTGTATATCTGCTTCTAGTCTTTCTAGAGTGTAGGATTAACAGATTTTTCTCGTACCAAGTGACATCGAATTCAAACACTACTCGTTTAATTGTACTTGTGTTACATAATACTCTTAAAGATAAACTGAAAAAAATTTTTTTTTAAATTTTTTGATAAGTGTTGTAAATAATAAAATATTTTATTTTATAAAAAAATTTTTTTGATGCTTATTAAACAAAAACTTATGTTACTTGAAAGTTTATCTTTTTTTTTTTTAAAAAAATTGTATTTTGAGATCAAGTAGATTGATATCATTTTTATTTTATTTTTTTTCGAATAAATTAAAAAGTCCGACAACTTGACAAGTAGTTTTAAATCAGATCTTTTTGATTCGATATACCATAATTTCAAAGACATAGACTATTGTTCTACATCAATTGTCAATTCAACGTCACTTGATGGCACGTGACATTGAATGTGAGACACAGCTAAAAACGAAAATCTCATCAATTTTACATCAAGTCTGTTTGCAGACACGCTCAATGTCATGTAAAGTCACGTGTCATCTTTGTCGGGACTGTAATGCTAGTTCAACAAGCCGTTGGCTTGAATCCTTAATTTATTATTGAATATAATAATAATCATCAGCTGAGGGAAGTTGACGCAAGATGATTATTAAAATATAAGGGGGTGCTAGAGCAGAATTAGTTCGCATGTAGAACAAGCACTGTATATGATTAACGTTATACACACGTCTAAGGCGTCGTGGCTTCAACTTAAAATTTCTATTTCTTCAATTGAGATTGGGAGTTTGTCTTTGAGAGTAGTTGCCCACTATTTCTCTAACTAATATGTACCTATGTTCTCTCAGGTTCATCTGTCGATTTGAATGCTTGTTAGAATTTATCTCTTTATACAAGTTTAAGTTATATATCCTCTTCATCTGAATCACATCTCCAGGATTTCGACGCTTGAATTCTAAGGCCTTAACTCGAATGGCTTGTTGTGGGTGTCACGTCGTGTTGTCGTACTCTAAATTTGGTCACACCAATTAATTATACAGAAACTTAAAAGATCTCTTTATATCATAATTCAACGAGTTTTTAACATTCCTAGTGTTCTATTGACTTGTTTACCGATTGATTTACTTGTTTCTCCATTCTAAGTCACTGCTAATACAATATAAATTTAACATCTTCAATCATTTTCTATGCAAATAACTATTTTAGGTTTGATTGAGCCACTGTGATCCTTGATAAAGCTGTAATTGAAGTATAAAAAGAGGGTAAATTAAGGTTCTAAAATCTTAAATTTTCGACATTTCGGAAGTAAAACAGACTAAAAAATTGTACAATAGAAATTTCTGCAGATCATCTGGTTAAAACTTGTTCATTAAGTTAACCTTTTGATAAGAAAATTCGCTTGAGATCTATTAAATTCGTTTTCGTAGACGAATATTCGGTTCTTCGTCTTCGTTCTTCTAAATCTGGATTATTTCAACGATTTAAACCAACTCAATTTAGATTATTTTCAACACCGAATAATCAAAAGAATGAAATTTCGTTTGTATACTTTTAATCTAAATGATACTTAGGACTACAAAATGGAGATTTCGTTTTAAGTTTTTATAAAAAAAAGAGTTGATAGCTCTTGAGCAACTTAAAATAAGTGCAACCGGCCCAGATAATCTGTCGGCAAGACTGTTAAAATCCTCACGCTTAGAAATAGAAGATATTTAGGTAGAGCTATTCAACAACTATCTCAAACAATCCTTCGTTCCGAGCCAATGGAAACTCGCTAACATCACTCCAATTCCATAAGTCGACAACCCAAAAGACCGTGGCGACTACAGACCGATCAATGTAACATCTATCTTATCAAAAGTATTTGAAAGAATACTCTGTCGGTTTATACTCGAGGAAACAAAACACATCTGGAAAACGAATAAACAACATGGATTCCTACCAGGAAAATCAACAATGGATGCCATTATAAAATTAATCGACGACTGGAGTATGACTATCGACCAAAAGAAATTTTTTTTAGCTATTTTCTTCGATTTTGCCAAAGCATTTGACCTTGTAGACCATAAGAAACTGCTAAAGAAATTACGAAAATTACTACCTGGATGGCTTGTATCATGGGTAGCTTCATATCTTACTAACAGGAAACAACGAGTCTGCCTGAATGGAACTGAAACAGAATGGAAACAAGTTGAAGCGGGGGTTATTCAAGGGAGTACAAAAAACTATCCGAATCCTAAGAGATAACGAAAGCAAGAAAAATTTACTTAATTTTGCAAAAACAACCAACGATAATAACGTACAAACAAAAGTTCTTATAACGTCAATTAAACCTAAAACAGAGTGCCCAAATTGTGGTAAATATTTTGAAGCAAAGATCGGGATCAAAACACATATGAGATCATGCCATGTTCCAAAAATATAACCTCACATAGCGAACCCCATATCTTATTTTATTTTCTTTTTATTTTTTATCCTTAATTTAAATTTTTTTCTTTTTTTTTTATACCGATGTAAGCTAATATAAAGTAATTCATAGATACAACACTTATGAGTGTGTATCAATTATTGTGCCATTTTATATGAATTAAATAAACTATAAACTATATATATATATATTCTAAGACAAAAAATACATAAATGCTGAATATCTTTTAAAGCTCATAGCTTTCGTTTTGAAAGAGAGGGAAAATATATGGACTCAGCAAGACGAGTAACACCCTATAGATAAGCGAACTGGCAAGTTTCTCAATTTCTGCTCATGTTACCTCCGCGCGTGAACAATAACTCACTGATGTATCTAAAGTAGCCCGTTGGCTTACGTCCACGTTTGCAAGTACCGAATCCGTGTTCAGGTTCGTAAAATATAATTTTTTTTTTGCTGGGTCATTTTCCGGTCTTCTAAGCGACTCAGCTAAGCTGTCTTTGAATGAGCGTCGACACTATGCTTGTAACTTGCAATTTCGAATAAATCTTCATTATCTGTTGACTTTTTATTATCCGGAACTTTTTGTCATACATGTAACTAAATTCTTAAGGAAATATGAGAGTTTTAAATTAAGCCATAAATATCCTACTAAGCTTATTCTAAGAATTTATTATGCATATGTACAAATGAAACACACGAAGAGTTTGAATTTATGATTACATCGATAAAAAAGAGTCTGAAAACGATCTTCAATATTACCTATCAACCGAATACTTTAGTCGCGGATGGTGCTAATTCAATAACTAATGGTTTTATGTCAGCTTTCGGTTACAATAGTATTGAAGAATTTAGTCGAGTTATGTGTTAGGCTCATCTTGTTAGCGCTATAGACAAGAAGTTAAATTTTGTATGAGATACAATAAAATAAAAAATATTTTATTATATTCATCGATTACAGGAGTCATCTTGCATTGAAATGTTCAATTTGGGGTATGATTTATTTGTCAAAAAATGGAAAACTAAGGAAGAAAAAACACCAATCAATATTTTTTTGGAGTACTTCAAAAATGAGTGGATCAATTCAAAAAATTCAGGTTGGTTTGAAGGCTTCGCTCATAACACTCCATCGACTGACAATGCACTCGAAAGTATTAATGGAAAAATCAAAAGTATTCATACTCTACGTCAACGTTTAGCTGTAAATGTGTACTTTAAAAATGCTTTTAAAATGTTTTGAAATTGGTCATTAGATGCTGTTAGTGAAAAACCGTTTAGAGATTGTTTTGACGTTAACGAAGTAACATGGACAATGGCTTACGACTATTTACATTCGGCAGAGGCTTTAATCAAAAGAATCAACTCGAAAGAGAATGTTTATGTTTTGACAAAAAGGGCATCAAAATATTATTAATACTGACTTTGTTAATAAAAAGTATTCAAAGATTAAAGGCTTAGATTTCGATGGTTTGGTTAAATACATGAAGAGCCTGAATGTGATAAGGTTAGATGAAAATGAATGGTCCAAGAGCATTTGTAGTTGTAGCTTTTTTATGAAGAACTTTTTTTATGAATTCGTGAGTTTGGACAAAGAAACATTTAGACTTTTATACACAGGGCTTGTGAGACCACATCTTGAATATGCTGTAAGTATTTGGAACCCTTCAACGAAAGCTAACATAAATATTATTGAAAGAGTCCAAAGAAGAGCGACGAAACTAGTCAAATGCTTGAAGGAGAAACCGTATCAAGAAAGGCTTTTGGCCTTAGACTAAATGAACTTAGAAGACTGTAGAACAAGAGGGGACCTTATCCAAATGTTCAAAATAGTCAACCGTCATGAGAAGATTAATCTAGTGAAAGGAGTAAATATGGCCACAAGTTTGAAGCTGAACCTAAGAAGAAACATGGCATTAAGCTAGAGAGAGAAATTTGCAAACAAGCAACATCAAGATATAACTTTTTGACGAACAGAGTGGTTTCAAAGTGGAATATTTTACCGCAAAGTGTTGTCAACGCAGAAACAGTTAATGGCTTTAAAGCGGGTATCGACAGAGAAGTGTTTGGTATGGAACGAAGAAAGAAAAGAAAGACTGCCACAGCTCTTATAGAGCTAAATGCCGAAAGGCGTTAGTATAGGTAACTATACTGCAGTCTCAACACTACTACTACTACTACTACTACTACTACTACTACTACTACTACTACTACTACTACTACTACTACTACTACTAAGAACTACTTTTGTTACCACACTATAGCTTCATTGAATTATTTACGTCTTTGGTAGTCTGTGTCTGAAAATATTCTTCAGGAAGCGTATTTTAAATATTTTTCTAATTTCATTAATAATCTTTAGATGCTAAAAAGGTCTACGCAGCTTTCAAAGATAATCATATCAAAAAATAACCTTTATTTTGCTCTAATTTTTTTTTTGGTTTCAAAATTTAAACCTAAAAAATACTTGAAAAATTTATGTTGAAAAATAATTGATAAAAAATTCAAATCGACAATTTTTTTTATCAACAAAAGAAAAAAATGATTGAAGATCTTCTAACTCAAAAAGAAACTTCTAAATCAATTCTAATTATTGGTAACTCTTTTAACTCCAGTCATAAATTCACCCAAAATCAATTTGCTCTGCTTTAGACTCGTTCGATAACAAATCCGAAAATTTACTCTACACTTACATAACCAAATTTATTGAAAAAGATAATTTAAACACACGTCTCAATTTGTATCCGACCACACGTACATCGAAATTGAAATTCGTAAATTTGTTTTCAAATGATTTGATTAATCATACGATACTTAACAATCTATTTCGTTCAAAATTGAATCTCTTTAAACTTGTTCTAGATGATTTGGAACGTTCATCTGATGAACATAAACACAAATTTTGTCTTTTAATCGACAACTTGAATTTACTCCTTCGTCATTTTGATAATAATCCGGTTCAATTGTTACAATTTTTGATTCAATGTTCGAGAAGATCTGATGTTGTCCAAATCGTCATGGTCTGTCATAAAGAATCTATCGAAGAATCAGTACTAAACCAACTTAAACTAGTCTTCCAAACCGTTGTGAATTTGATTGACACTAAAATGAAACAAACCGAGATTACAATGTTCTCAAAACTCAACAAACAAGTGTTAAAATTTAATCTCAAAATCGAACATCGCAATTTAAAGTCGGCTAAAGTTTTGACTCATGTAAACCTACAACTGTAAAATTGAACAATAATAAAATTAAACCCGTTTTTATTTTGTTTATAGGATGAAATTTTGTTCATTGACCACGAATACTCGATCCAAAAAGTCGAGAAACAGATCAAAACAAAAACTATCAAAGACGAAGAAGACGAAGACATGCTAAAGGGTCTTACATTTAATGTCCATTTGAGTTCAGATGATTTAGAGGCCAAAAAGAACTTGGTCTTACCGTATGAATTAATAGGTCAAAAGAAACAAGTCGTAGTCGAGAAAAGAGAGGAAGAAGCTAAAATATTTTATGCGCCTGATGAGGGTGATGATGTTGACGATGACGATCCAGACGACGATTTAAACTTTTAATAAAATTCATAAAAAAATTTTGACCTTTTTTTTTTGGGAATGAGTTGTAAAAAACTCGTTCAGAAACTAATTTTGTAAAACCCTGGTAATTTTTTGAAGATTAAGAAAATATGAGCGAAACGACCACAAGCGAACCCCATCCGGTTCAAGACCGACAAGACATAATTGAAACAGCAATAAGATTTTTGAATAATCCAAAAGTTATACCAACTCCTTTGGAGAGTAAACGGTTGTTTCTATCTAAAAAAGGTTTGACCGAATCCGAAATAAACGCTGCATTACAAAAGTCTGCTTCGACGGTTAAGGTAATTGAACCAATTCCAGTTGAGCCTAAAGTTCAAGTAGCTACGCCAAGTTTGTTACAAAAAATATTTCGATGGGTCAAAAATATAATTCTAACAGGGTGTATTGCATACGCTGGTTATAAATTATTGTTGAAAAAATTTTTGAATAAAAAATCAAAATTAGATGTTTTAAAATCAAGTAATGATGAGCTTAAAAAATCTTTGAACGATATCAAAAGTTCGATTAACTCGCTTAAAGATTCTATTGAGTTGATTAATAATTCGTTTACGAAAATTTCTGTTCAAAAATCAAGTGATGACTTGTTGAAAGGTGAATTGCAATCGATTAAGAGTTTATTATTGAACAGACAACAATTTCCAAGTATACCAACAGTTAATCCGATTATACCAACATGGCAACTTGAGACAAAAAGTTCATCAATTAAGACTAGTCCAAATGATTCAGTTGAGAGTAAAAGTGATGAAAATAGTGAATAAAAATTTTTAGGGAATTTTTTATTTTTGGAATTTATTTAAATTATTTTTATATTTATTGAATAAAGCGAAAAAAAAATTTGTTTTTTTCATTCATTGGAACTGGACTATGAGGATAAAATGACAATGGTACTTTTATTAATGTCATAAGGTTCCGGCAATTTAAAACTTCCACACTATCAAAACTTTTCTATTTCGATATCAGATTCGGAATCTGCGTACCAAAAACCTCTAGAAATGTATTTTTTTATTTTTCGAAAAAAATTTTTTTTTGACCCTTCCCTAGTTTTAAAGAACAAGAGTAAGTTGGTCACCATTTCTGGCCGATATCTCAGCTATTTTATCATATATCACATATAATGGGCATATATTCTGAAAGCACATATTCTAATCTACAAGATAATGTGTTTAATGTTGCGGAAAAAAATAATGTATGATTTTATCCTAAGAAAAAAGCGGAAAAATGTGCATAATTCCAATTAAATCGAATCTCGTCCTTCAAAATACCAAATAACCCCAATTTTTACTATAGATTCTAAAGCTAGACAAAATTCTGAAAAAAATGATGGAGCTAGTTTGTTCGTTTTCGTTTTAATTTTTGTACAGTAAAGGCCGAAAAAATTCACAAAAATCACTAAGATGAAGGAATTTGGAATTTTTGACCTAGGAATTTTTTCCTAGGATAAAATCACACTTTGTTTTCCGCAACATTAGAATATATGCTTTCAGAATATATGCCCATTATATAAGATAAATGATCAAATAGCTGAGATATCGGCCAGAAATGGTGACCAACTTACTCTTGTTCTTTAAAACTAGGAAAGGGGTCAAAAAAAATTTTTTTTTCGAAAAATAAAAAAATTTTGAGGTTTTTTGGTACGCAGATTCTGAATCTGATATCGAAATAGAAAAGTTTTGATAGTGTGGAAGTTTTGAATTTCCTCGCAACCTTATGTTTGTACTTTAAGCCTTCCAATATCCACAACTGCTTAATCTCATGAGCCACATATATTATTTTTTTTTGAGCCATTTATCAAAATGTTTTGTTTTAACAAGGCCCAAACGATTCAAAATATCTTAGAGGTCAAAATTTAAAATCTTAGACAAACGAATAAATCTTAAAAAAACATTTACAAACATAATTGTTTTAAGCGGGGTTTATCCCAAACAAAAAGAAAACTTCTTTTCGTAATAAACTTGGTCGAGTTTGTTATTCTTTTATAATCAGAAAAACAAAGGGAATAATGAAACTAACCTGGTCGATTAATTAAAAAAAAAAAAACTTTGATCAAGCATTGTTATCGTGTTTTTGAAACAAAAATTTTAATTTGAATAGACACGAAATAAATAGATTAAGATTTGAACGAGGGGAAAACTTGAACTATTTTTTTTTGTTATTTTTGAATGTTTATTTAAGATGTACACGAAAGAATGGACAGACATCTCTTTTTGTCATCAAAATTTTGATTTCTTTATTTCATGAATTGTTTTGTTTTTTAAATTTTTTTTTTTCAAAAATGATACTTTTGGGCAAAAAATATTTTTTCGATAAGTCAATAAATCAAATCGATACGAATTTATTTTATTTCATTCCTATGAATTCAATATTTTTTCATCCATAAATTATCGTCACGGTATAGGCTTTCAAGAGCACTTATAAAATTTATTCTACTTCTTTATGAATAATTATTAGTTATTGTATTATTTAAATTAACTTTTTAATAAACTTAATCAGTATTGTACGGCTTTTTTTAGGTACGACTCGAATTGTATGTTTTTTGACTCCTTATTTTCAACGTTTTAAATTGAAATTATAAACGGATCAACAATGGCTAAGGTTCCGGCGATTCAAAACGTCTACGCTGTCTAAGAAAGTGACTTTCGACCTCAAATTTGTAATCTGCACAAGCGAATACCTAGGAAAGACATTTTTTTAGGGGGTGTCCAGAATAATTTTTCAGACCCTAGGGGTCTAAAGTGTCAACATCCTTCAAAATCCATACTTTACTTTTAAATCTATAACTTTATTATTAACCGACCAACCTCATATACATGTTTTGTAAGAGAGTAGAATTTACTAAAAAATTATAAAGGCTCCCTGAAGGTGGTAATAAAGGTAGAAGGAGCAAATTTTACCCCTTTTTTTACTTTTTTTGATATAACTTCCACATTGTTTACCTCACGCAAATGATTTTTACTAATTCTAGTACTAAATAAAATTCTGAAACAATAGGTGCCTTTTTCAGCGCCTAAAATCGGAACATTCTCTTAGTTAAGAGTTTATTGAGTCTTTTTAAAAAACCTTGATTCGAGAATTCTGATCACAAAAAGTTTGAATTTTATTGTTAAGCTCAAGTACCGTAAATTCTCTTTAAATCATACAAAAAACTGAATCAAATATTTAAAGTTGTTACATGTTTCAGCGACTATCTCTCCCATGTTATACCTCGTCGTCGAAATCAGTTACCTATAACTAAACCCCGAAAATAATTTTAAACCCTGCACTAAAATGCGAAATACAGCTTTAATTTGGTTATTGGAATTTTTAAGTTCAAAACTTACATGCTATTTGAATTTCTGATATTGTTTCCGTAATCTACGACCTCAAAAACCCTAGGAAACCAATTTTTTTAATGGGGGTAAAATTATAAAGCTATAATTGATGTTAAGATATGTTTTGATAGCTAAAAGCTGACAATGACGCTAAAAAATTTCCCTAAAGGCATAACCGGTGTAAACGGTAAAAAAAAGGGAATTTTTCAGTCAAATCAAATATCCTCCTAGCGGAGCCGCAAAACCCTATTTTTTTCATCTGCTTAACCAAGAGGCCTTTTTTATCGATTTCGTCCGAGGGTGACTTCATCGATTTTTTTCTTCGGCCAATTCAGGTACGGGTATCAATGGGAGATTTTTAGCCTTCAAGTGGACCTCCAGATCAAAAATATATTTTTCTAATCATGAGTTCTTAAATGTTTAAATTAAGAACCTTATCATTAGGCTGCAACAAGGGAGGGGTTAGGGTAAAATTTTTGAGCTTTAACCCTCAAAAAAAAATGATTTTTTGGGATTTTTGGGGTCGTAGATTACGATTCTGATGTCTGAAAAGTCAAATTCAGATAAATTTATGCACTTCACATATCGGTTTGATTCTTAGAGCCTTAAAAGAGGCGTATTTCTTGTTTATTTTGACAAACAATGTTATTAGAATCTTTAAGGCTTAAGTATTAATTCGCTTCTTCATTTTTGAATGTTGATGTTCATTAGCCCTTAAATAGACTCTCGTTCCACGGTCTTTCAAGAGTTAGATAAATAATTACTTAAATCAAATTAACTCTCAGAACGTTAAGCAAAAAAAACTGATTTATTTTGAATAATAAAAAAAAGAGGGGTATCTTTTTCAAATTAAGAAATCAAAAACAAAAAACAAACTCCTAAGGGTATCTTTATTTTTATAGCATTACTTAAAAAAAAATATATTTAAGATAAAACAAAGACCATTCCCCTACACTCAACAAATCGTTTTAAAACTAACCTTTAACAAAAAAAAAAAATTAATCATTTTTATTTATTCGAAATTTTTAATCAACTTGATTTTTTTTTGTTTCGTTTCTTCTAATTAATCATTTATTATTTGTAGATAAGAGTTTTTTTTTCTATTTGTGCAAACGTGCAATATTTTTTAATTGAGTCCATTGCACGAAACTAACAACAAAAAATCGTCATTTTTAATTTTTTATTAACCCCAAAAAAACAAAAAAAAAAACTGTATTTTACAAAAATATTTTTTTTTTCATGAACAATGTTTTTTCTATTTTGTTTTTTACTTATTCGGCTTACGAACTCATTTAACTTTGATATTAACACACCAATTATAAAACAAGTTAACAAAGACGTTTATTTTGGATATTCAATAGCACAACATATTGTCAAAAATACAAAAACTCCTTAGTAAGCTTATCCCATAGATCATTTTTTTATCGTTTTTACTAATTTTAATTAAAGTGTTCTCGTTGGCGCTCCTCTTGACACTCTTGAATTCAAAGGAGTTAAATTCAACCGTTCCGGTTCGATATATAAATGTCCAATAAGTTTTGATTTAAACGATTGTGAACAAATACCAGTTGATTTTCTCACAAAAAACAGTGATGAAAGTAAGACCATATTATTATTTATCTTCTTCTTTCTCTTATTCTTCTTCATTCGACTGTTGTTTTGCAACATTCGGCGAAGGAAAAAAAAACACGACCCTGGGATTAAGAGTCCCATGCTCTACCGACGACTGATATTTTTTATACCGGACTCGAATAACCACTTTAATTTTAAGCCACTGATGGAAATGTGTTTTTAGACGATGACTTGAGCGAACAATTTAAAGGTCGTTTATTCGAAAACCAATGGTTAGGTGTTACTCTATCAAGCTCAATCGAAGGTGCATTTTCAGCATGTGCTCATAAATACGTTCATTATTACAATTTTACATCCCGAGACGCTCATGCCGCTTATGGAGCATGTTATCGTTTTAATAACGATTTTACTCAAGAATACAAACACGTTCCATGTCTAAAATACTCACATTCCGTCAAAATTTTTTACTCAAACAACTATGCGTTTTGTCAAGCTGGGACAAGTTTATCAATCTTAGAAGACTCAAGTTTACTCTCAAGTAACCAAGTAGATACTTATTTAAGTTTTGGTATGCCCGGCGCCCTCAATTCTAGGGGTCTAGTATCGGTCAAGACAATTGGAAAAAACTCTCAAAATGAGTATGTTTATAAAAATAAATCTTATTGTAAATTTGATATTGAAACAGACCGTCCTATGATCGACGGATATTGCCCAAATTTATGGGATAAATACAGTTATACTGGCATGTCGAATGTAATCGTACGTAAATATTTGAACAATCCGAGAGTTAATTTAATCGCTGCTGGGGCTCCGAGAGAAGGTCTATACGGTCTAGTTAGACTTTTTAACATAACTTTTGACAGTAGTTTTGGACCTGTTACTAAGTTACTTAGCTTTACTCTTAAAGGCGACCAAAAAGGGGCTTATTTTGGATTCTCAATGGTAACATGTGATATAAATGGTGATAAATTTGACGACTTAATCGTGAGTGCACCTTATTACAGTCGTAAAAATGAACCAAACAGTGGGTCAGTTTACGTTTATCTCAATCATAAAACAAAAGGTTTTTCTGAAAAATATTCTCTTAACTTTACTGGTTTGTCTCGATCGTTGTTCGGACATTCGATTGCTTGTCTCGGTGATATAGACAAAGACGGTTACGCTGACTTTGCAGTCGGAGCACCGTATGAAAAATTTTCTAAAAACACCGGAGCTGTTTATATATACAAAGGAAATCGAGATTTAAAAAAAGTTAAACTTTCTCAAAAAATAACATCTGAGAGTTTTGATGATTTACAAACATTTGGTTATTCGTTAAGTGGTGGTGTTGATATGGACGGAAACACGTATCCAGATCTAAGCGTTGGAGCGTTAAACTCGAATAAAATTGTTTTGTTAAGAACCCGTCCGGTAGTTAAAATCGAAGCATCGTTAAGTAATAAAGAAAATTTGAACGAAATAGACCAAAGTGTTAAAGAATGTGTACACGACGGAGTTAGTTTGACCTGTTTTAATTTTGAAATATGCTTCAAAGTGGTCAATAGTAGTGTCAAAGATTTGCCTTTATTGAATTATACACTTGAAGCTGATGTATCAAATGCATCAATTAGTTATTCAAGAGTATTTTTCACAGGCACGAATTCGAATTTTGTAACAAAGTCTATTCCAGTTGGTACTGATCGTACTAGTTGTGATTACATTAATGTTAACATAAAAAAAGATAATAATGATTTTGTAAGACCGATCAAATTCATGTTAAAGTATAAATTTGTTGAGAGATCTGATACTGTTAATGTATTGGAGAATATAAACAAAATTCCGATGGTACATGATGAATCCAATATGTATGAGTTTGAAGCCAATTTTAAGAAAGATTGTGGTAGCGATAACAAATGTATTACGGACTTAAATTTGAATGCTTATTTTGTTGATCTTTTAATAAGGTACAGTTTTTTTACAACTCAAGTATTTAAAAGTGTTAGAAATATTTTTTTTAGCGAAGACAATGTTCCATTATTAAGCTTTAAAGAACGTGATTCTGTAACCATAGCAGTTATATTAGAAAATATAGGTCCAAATGCAGAGCCAGCATATGCTACTCAAATTGATATTGATTTCGATCAACGTCTTGATTTTATCAAAAAAACCGAAACAGTAAGTTAAATCTAAAAATAACTTTTGATTCAAAATGTTAATTTTTTTTTCTAGAAATCATCCGGTTTTTCATGTGAAATACAATTTAAAAAATTAGTCTGTAAACTGACCAACGATATTCAGGGAGTTCCTTTTGGTGCTAATAACATCGCTAGATTTAATCTCACGTTTAGCTCGACTCGATTGTACAGATACCCAAATATATCAAGCCAGCCGAATATTATGTTCAATTTAGAAGCTAAAACGTAACCTTATTCGAATCACCGATAAACCATTTTTAAAACAAAATTTCTTTAAGTCTTAGTCATGATCCGAATATCAATAATAATCAAGTAGACTTGCTAGCAGTTCTTAAAGTTAGAGCTAATCTTTACTTATACGGGTAAGATTTGAATCAAATATATTCCTAAAATATTTTTATTTAATTGGGATTTTTAGAACTCGTACGCCTGAACAAGTTTTCTACAGTGACAAATCGATAGTCAGAGGCGAAAGTTCAATCCAAAGTCTCGAACAAATCGGTCCAATAATCGAACACACTTATATCATTAATAACGGAGGGCCATTCTCTGTACATAACTTTCATTTAGTTATTGATTGGCCATATGAGTCTCGTTTAGTCGATTTTGACGCTGAGAATAATCTTCAATTCCTATCTGGAAAACATTTACTTTATTTGACTGAAAAACCAACTAAAATTCCTAATAATCATCCAATTAACGTTGTTTGTTCATCATACCAAGTCGATTCGTTAAAGATATCGGATCTAAAAACAATTAAAAAGAGATCTGTTTATGAAGATTCAGTTATAAAATCTCCATTAAAAGAAGAACCGTCATCAAGAACAGCTGTAATTGTAAGTCAAGTTACTCAACTTGAATTGAAAAACTTTATTTTACCAATTTATATTATAGGATTGTTTTTCAAACAGTGCTTATTGTTACAAAATAAATTGTACATTTAGCGGTGAATTTAGTAAAGATGAGACAATATCATTGAAACTAACAGCCCGTTTATGGAACAGTACACTTGTTGAAGATTACGCTAATTATGAAAAAGTATTAATAAAATCAAATGGTAGATTATTTTTAGGTGAAGACGTTCACGATGATAGACCAAATGATAACGAAATAAGTGTAGCCACTTACGCTTATTCAAGAATTACATTCAGAATTGAAAAGAAACAACCACTATGGATTTATTTTATGTCTGTTCTAATAGGACTTTTCTTATTTTGTTTGTCAATTGTTGGATTTTATATGCTCGGATTTTTTGAGCGAAAAAAATTTGGTGATGATAAATATTTGGAAGAAAACGATAAAGTTAAAAAGACTCCATATTAATTTTGCATTTGATTTTATAGAGAATAATTGAAAATCAATTACCGGTATTTTTTATTTTTAATGAAATCGTTTTGTAGATTTTTTAGAATTTTGTTAATTCACCATTTTAATTTTAAATAAAAAATCTTAAATTTATTTAATTTCTATTGAAAATTCAGACAAAAAAGTTGTCCGCAAACTCAATCGAAATCTTAATATAAAACGGTTCAATAATTAAACCTCTCCAAACAGAGTAATTTTTTAGAAAAAATATAAAAATCACGAGAATTTTTATCATATGAAGCTTTTGCATATAAACCACAAAATTATGCTCGAAGATTGAAAAATGATTTTTAAAGAAAAAAATTACGCTGAATTTCTGATCAAAAAAGGCTTACCACTAATTTTAATCATAATCTCAATACTAATAGCCATTTCAGTTATAATAATTAAGTTAATCCGAAAAAAATCATATTTTGAATATGTGACCGAAAAATTAATCGAAATATTTGACAGTGAACAATACACGGTGATCAAATTAAACAAGACATTAAATTCAATAAGCTCATCAACAAAAAAATATATCAATCAAGAATGTTATAACATTAAAATTGATCCTACATCAGTCTTCATTCAACTACCTTACTTTACTAGATTTTTGAGCTACGTTCTCTTTTGGGGTTATTTTTCAATTCAAACTCTCTTTATGAAAGAAATTCTAACAGATACGGATCAAAGTCTAGACGATAATGAGTTCAAATGTTATAATGTTTCAACTCGATTGGTCAAAGCTTTGTACAGATGTGAAAGATATGGCCTTAAATCGATTGATGAAATATTCGATAGTATGGACGAGATTGCAGGTATACTCGCGCTTTACGAAATTGATCGTCTAGTTTTCAGATTTTCGTTCAAATTTCATAAATGGTTTTTACAAAGACGCTATTTTTCGAGAATTTGTACTCGTTTAAGAAATCAATTTTTGGACAATCGAATACCCTTGGTATCTTTATCACAAATCAATTATATTTTTATTAGTGGTTATTTAACGTATTCAATTTATGATAATTTAGTCACTGAAAAATATTACATACCAATAAAGCTTGTTTGTTATTCAGTACTTATTTATTCAAGTATTTTGTCATCGTTTGAAACAGTTAAGTATTTGATTTCTCAGAACGGTTTAGACGAGGTTTATGAACCATGTTTAGTTGAGTATGAAAATGAGATTGAAAAAGATGATGAAAGGAAGGTGATAGTCAATGAAATAGAATGTGAAAATGAACAAATTGAATCTTAAATTATTGAAAATGAAGACAAAAAAATTTCAAAAGCGAAAATTTTTTTTCAGAATTTTTGAACAACATAATTTTTTAATAAACATTTTTGTTTAATTAAATTGTTTTAGAATGCTTTAAGCTAAAGCTTCGTCAAAAATATGGCCTTATTTTTTATTTGCTAAACTCCCAAGTCTCAATTCCCTTTACATCTAATCGAAAAGTCAATTCATGACACACTTGAAAAAAATCGTAACACTTGGCTTATTTAGAAATATTTTCAAATTCATTTATATTTTATTTTGATTCAAAAAAGTGAGTAATAAGTAAAATATTTGGTTTAAGTTTTTATATAAAAAGGAGTTAAGAAGATAGTACTTAAATGGTATTAATTACTTAAAAAATATTTTCCGCTAAACCTAACATTTGCCGAAAAAAAAGCTTGTAAGAACGTTTTTACAGAATTCTATTCAGGACAAAAAATACAATTTTAAAATTTGGTATTCGAGAATACTTAAAAGTATTATTGGGTACTTAATAGTTATTCTGGAATACAATTAAGAATTTTAAAAGAATCCCTCCATTATTCCAGAAAACATCAAGACTACACGAGGAATAAAAAAAAAATTTCGAGAAATCAAGAAATAATAAGATTTTTCTAAAAATTAGAAAATATATCCTAAACAAAAGGGAAAAAACGCCAAAAATGGTAATTTCGTATTTTGATTTGAGATTTGACCATCAGTGAAATTATTATTTGTTTTTTTAAAATTTATAAAGATTTATTGTAGAATATTATTAAATAATAGAAAAACAAGTTGGAATCTATTTGCCGGCACCAGCTAACAAAGCGGTCAATGAACCAATAGCTTGTTGGACTAATGGAGCAGCATCACCAGCATGGTTCAATAAATCGTTGACTAATTGACCTAAGATAACTTGAGCTTGAGCCAAGATTTGTTGACCAGCGAACAACAATTGAGTACCAATAGCAATGACTTGGCTAACAGCACCACTGCCTAATTCTTGGATGGTTGACCAGACTTGATTTAAACCTAAGCTGTTGACAATGACTGAAACGATATCTTTTTGTTGAGCAGTCAAATCTCTTTTGCCAGCACCAGCTAACAAAGCGGTCAATGAACCAATAGCTTGTTGGACTAATGGAGCAGCATCACCAGCATGGTTCAATAAATCGTTGACTAATTGACCTAAGATAACTTGAGCTTGAGCCAAGATTTGTTGACCAGCGAACAACAATTGAGTACCAATAGCAATGACTTGGCTAACAGCACCACTGCCTAATTCTTGGATGGTTGACCAGACTTGATTTAAACCTAAGCTGTTGACAATGATTGAAGCGATATCTTTTTGTTGAGCAGTCAAATCTCTTTTGCCAGCACCAGCTAACAAAGCGGTCAATGAACCAATAGCTTGTTGGACTAATGGAGCAGCATCACCAGCATGGTTCAATAAATCGTTGACTAATTGACCTAAGATAACTTGAGCTTGAGCCAAGATTTGTTGACCAGCGAACAACAATTGAGTACCAATAGCAATGACTTGGCTAACAGCACCACTGCCTAATTCTTGGATGGTTGACCAGACTTGATTTAAACCTAAGCTGTTGACAATGATTGAAGCGATATCTTTTTGTTGAGCAGTCAAATCTCTTTTGCCAGCACCAGCTAACAAAGCGGTCAATGAACCAATAGCTTGTTGGACTAATGGAGCAGCATCACCAGCATGGTTCAATAAATCGTTGACTAATTGACCTAAGATAACTTGAGCTTGAGCCAAGATTTGTTGACCAGCGAACAACAATTGAGTACCAATAGCAATGACTTGGCTAACAGCACCACTACCTAATGCTTGGATGGTTGACCAGACTTGATCTAAACCTAAGCTGCTGACAATGATTGAAGCGATATCTTTTTGTTGTTTTTGAAGTGGAATAGCTGATACAGCCAATCCGAGTAATAATAAACATAAAATAGATTTCATATTTTCAATATGTTTTTTTTTCCAAATTTCTCTTTGATTTTGAGTTTTTATTTTTCATATTTATACTTACAATCAAATCATATTTTAAATGTGAACTTCGCATATTTTTTTTTAAAAACCATTTCCTACACTTACTTGATTTATATTGTAGGTGTTTTTTTGATTATTTAACTTTTTGATAATTTTTCGCTTATTCCTTTTTTTTGTGATTCGTCTTCTCGATAAATTTTTACTCTCAAATCGAAAAAGGTCAAACAAATCTTTTTAGATCCTATTTATTTTCGTGTAATTTTCATAGATTAGAATTAAGATTGAACGACTCTATTTGAAAATAGCTGTCTAATTAATAGCTATTTAAAATTAACCGGTTCAAAATAGCAGTTAATTTTTTTAATAACTGGAAAGATTTAATAATATTGTGAGTACAAAAAAACTAAGAAACTCTTAATAAATATTTTAAAATCTTAAGAGATTGCCCAACGAACTTATTTTGATTGAAACCTTAATATTCATTCATTGAAACTTGTAAATGCATTATTTTAAATAAGGAAAACCTAATGGACTTTGTTGTTTTTTTTATGAATTTTAAAATTAGTTTCAATAATTTTCATTGGCTATCCAATTTTTTGAATATTTTTTTAAACATGTACATGTAATAATTTTATATTAATACGACTCTTTAGAGGGGGGGGGGTCTCGAAGATTAAATTTTAAATTTTGAACTTTTCTTTTTATTTAGTATACAAACAGAAAAAAATTTTAAATTAATTTCATTTTTAAAATTTTAAAATTTTTTCAAAATTTAGTTTACATGCATAAAAGTATTTAGATAAGGGAAGAGTCACTTGAAATCAGTGCCGGCGCTACATGTAAGCTAATTAAAAAAGTTTTTCGCAAATTTTATAAAATTTCCAAAAAAGCCGCCACCTCCCTGCGAATTTTTTTCAAAATTAATATTTTCTAAGGATAATTACAGTGCTTCATTTGACGTCAAATAATGCAATTTTTTACATGACCTCAGCTGGCCTCATTTTTTACGGATCAATTTAAGCGTCAACTGATACCAAATTACGTCTTCTGAAGTCATTTTGCGTCAGAGATGACGCACAACAAAATTTTGTGTTCATTGGTCACCTGACGTCAGCACTGGTAATATAAAAATGACGTCATCTAACGTAAGATGACGCGCTGTTACAAAACCTTTGGTAAAAGAGAAGGTTAAAAAATAATAAAAAATCAAGTTTTTTACTACCCAAAACCCCCCTTCTACCCCAGCCTGGTGTGTGGAAAAAAATACAATTGCTTCTTTTTCTTAAAAAAATTCACTATTCTCTATTAAACTGATGCTGAATTTATGTTCAAATAATGTGCTCTATGGATGTCTTAACATTCGTTCGGCCTCAAAATTTTAGCTTGTCAGAATTAGTCGTCGTCGGTGGGAGGTCATTTAGGCCAGACTCGGATTTTAGCACCCCTTAAAATTTTGGTCTGGCGCCGGCCCTGCTTGAAATCATAAGACATTTTACCAGCCTTTTTTTGTTTATTTGGTAAAATCCAAAGTAAATTTTTTTAAGAACTTTAAGATATTAGGAAGAAATCAAAGATGTTCACTTATTCCACTAGACGGCTCTAATGACATAACTAACTTGTTGATTACAGTCAAACCTCATTAATCCGTCCTCCGATACTTGGGAAATTCCGCCTTAAATTAATCATTGGATTTATCTACGTAAACTCAATAGTACCAACCGTGTACTAGTCTCTACTTACTTTAACTTCTATCGCCGCACTACACATTAAAAAGCATCAGACTTGGCCGGACGAAAAATTTACCGTAGTCTTTTATAAGTCCTTTTTCAAAATCACGCTTAATAGCTAAAACCATATCTCACTGGGCATTGACCATGAATTTTCGAAGAGAACTCGAAATTAGCTTTTACGGAGCAAACATTTTTATACATAGGGAATTTGCGTTTCGATTTTTTTCAACTTTACCTGGACGTTTTTACCTTGATAATTTCATTCAGCAATTTTAATTAATTGACAATTTAATTGAGCCTTTTTAACTTGAGCTTATTTAATTTATTCCCGATAGAACATACTTTGTTTCGTATAACGTATGAATTATCGTGATAGAAGTTACAGAACATAAATTTAAAGGCTTATGCTCTTTTCACCAAACTCCATTTAATTTCACACCATTTTCATATACCCTGTTTACAACTAGCATTTTCAGATGGTCCTGACTATGACTGGTAGACAGGTTTTTAAAGCCGGTTCAAAAACGACTTTTCACTCATACAGGTTTGAATATAAAACTGGCTCTGGAAACCGGTTTTCATTGCAAGACTGGTTTAACAAACCTGCTTTGAAAAAAAATGGTTAAATGAACCGGTTTCATGTTTAAGCCAGTTTTTAGAACCGGATTAAGTCGGTTTTAAAAGAAAATTTTTATGATCCTTGCTTGTTTTCAAGAAGTAGTGAGTAAATTTTTGTCAATCACTTTGTCTTGTTCTAATCCCAATCTATTAAAAATAAAATAAGGGCCATTTTCACTGTTTAAAAGTCTATAAAATTAACAAGCCAAAAGGACATTTCAGCGAAAAGTTCTATAGAAAATTTTACCAATAATTAAGAAGATATGATCCTTGTCAAGCTTATATTTATAAAATGATTTTTTATATTTTTCAAAAAATGACCCAGAAACGACTTTTTGCAGGAACAAGCTTAAACCAACTTTAAACCGGTTTAATTTTTTGAAAACCGACTTATAAACCAGCTTGATTTTAATGAAAAGTTTTAAAAAACCGGTTTAAGAAGTGAAGTCGAACTTAGAACCGGTTTAGGATCCTAAACCAGATTTAAAGCCGATTCTCCAAAATAAATCGGTCTACCAGATCTAGTCATGATTTATTTATAATTACGGGAAATATAGATTAAACGGAATAACAAATATCTATAGGTTATATAAAGCCGAATTTTCTAGATAACCGAATCAAGGATATGAACACTAAATATTTTAGGTATTATAGAATATCTAATTATAGAACAGCGAGCTGTGAAAAAAATACAAAGGAAGTGATAAATTTATTTTCGAATGGGGAATAAATAAATAGCAAAAAATAGTCATATATGACAATTTTTCTAAGGATAGAGGGAAACGAATTTTATTGGTTAAACCAGATTTTATTATCATAAAAAATAAAAGATAAAAAAAATTAGAAAAAAATTAAAAATCTAATGT
This sequence comes from Brachionus rubens, assembly GCA_022207745.1. Taxonomy (NCBI): domain Eukaryota; kingdom Metazoa; phylum Rotifera; class Eurotatoria; order Ploima; family Brachionidae; genus Brachionus; species Brachionus rubens. The sequence goes on along the minus strand of JAJVHD010000003.1, from coordinate 4,131,073 downwards.
TAAAGTAAGTTAAACAAATTTCAGTTTACTATGGACAATAATTTTCAATTAATCATTTTTGTTTAGATACATTGACATTAATAATATTAAAAAATCTGGAACCACCGGAAAGCTTTTTTTACGCAGGCTTTTTAAAATTGATATAATACTCGGGATTAATCGTACTATCATAAATAAACCAGTTATTATAGCAATCGTCCGAATCAACATAGCTCGGATTATGATTTGAAACAAAGACCCATGGGTTACCAGCATGTAATAATTGGACGAATAAAGATTTCGTAAAGGGTTTCGTAATTTAAGCAAAAAGTTCGTAAGCGAAAAAACGAGATCCGAGCGTACTTAGTCGTTTTCGTAACCCAACCCTACTCTTTATATTTCTTCATTTTTTAAAGATTTCATATTATTTAAATAACACACAATTATTTAAGAGTATCAACCAAAAGCTAAAAATCTCTAGTTAAAGTTTGTATAACCAGATTTCAGTTTATACTTAATAATCTGCACTGTATTTTGGACTTTTACAATGATTTTAAAATCTTTAAAAAAGACCTTTTTATTTTTCAAGATCAAATTGTGAATATTTTTTTAAAAAATTGGGTCTTGTTAACCTGAATATCAATGATATTGAAAATCGAATATCATCGAATCTCAATATCAATTAATCAATTAAAGAAAACTGATATTGAAAAACGAATATCAACAACGAAATGGACCGAAAAAGCTGGACTGGGTGACGTCTATCTATGGAGATGTTCTTCTTGTGGTTGTTCGTCATCTATTCGGAACAATAGTTTTTTTACATCTTATGATTTAACTTTGGTCAAAATATTACAAATTATTTTCTATTGGTGTATACAACAATGTCAAGTAGACATTGAAGCATTAGTCAGTGTTTCACGTAATACAATCAACAAAATTTTCCAAAGGCAATAGTCCTGGTGACTTCAGACCCATATCGGACCATTGTTTCAAAGAGAACTTTTAAGACGATAAATATAGGAGTATCCAAAAGGCCTTATTTTAACTGAATGGCTTGGGATGTAGAGCTTTTGGACTTTGATAAATCCCAAGCCTACGTCATCAAGAGAAGTCTTGGTCTATCAAAATACACAAGAAATACCGCCCTACTTGAGGCTTTGAGAAAGAAGCCCATAAGTAAGCTTTACTACCGGTTTAAACTGTTATTTTTTGGTCAAATTAAGAATCTCGGTCTGTTGAACAACATCACGTCGTACCTCAAGAACTACTACGAACGCTAAAAATGCCCAGGAGACTCTTTTATTAAGCAAATCAGGGATGTTACAAGGTTAATTGGTCTTTCCATACTGAAGTTAAAACATGTTTGGATGCCCTAGATCAAGCATATTTAGCCAAAATTACTCACCAAAATAAAGATGAATTGTTCTGAAAAATTATTAATTTATGTGATATGATCTGCAAAGATCAAACGAATCGTAATCTTTACACAAATGTCTAAATAAGCGTTTTAAATGACTCAGTAACTTAATTTTGTTTTGTTTTTGTAAACTCTTTGTTTATCTTTTTTTTTTAAATACTTTTTTTTTAAATACTTTTTTTTTTTATTCAAGTCGCCTTCGTGGTGCATTGTGATCTAATAAATAAATAAAAAAAAATAAAAAAGATCCTCTTTAAGTTTATATAGCTTTTAGATGTTTTATTGAACAGTTTGAATATTTCCTATAAAATTAGAACACTGGAAATGAGAAAACCAATAGTTCTGCACAAAAATAAACATGAAAAATTAATTCGACTTAAGTTCCTTAGCTCCAGTTCGAATTTGTCAAAGTTCGAAATTGTCAATAGACAAAAAGTTCGAATTAGTCAAAGTTCTATTTTGTCAAAGCTCGAAATTGTCAACCAATCATAGAATTTATTTTTAAATTAAACTATTGGATAACTTTTTTGTTGCCGAATAAAATTATAAAATATTATAATTAGGTTTTTCCTTTATCAGTCAAATATCCTTTATCAGTCACAGCTTTTTACCACAGTGGAAGTTTTTTTTCTTCTAATCAATTAACTTTAAATGAAAAATAAAAGCTTACCAGGTATTGATTACGAATTAAAACAAGTTATTTTCAAGTATATTCAAGTATCAACGGAACACCAAAGCAGGAAATGGTGCGTTGTCAAAGCTGTTGCTTGCACTTGACTATGCAAAAGCTTTTACAATGGATATCGACCAAAATATGCTTTTTCTCATTCTTTTTGCCATAAATACTGATTTATTATATGTTGTGCCATTTTGTCACCAAATTAATCAATCATTTTTGTCTTATGTTTTTTGTAATTTTTTTTGAAAACTAAGTTTGTAACAAACTAATTATAAAAATATTTATAATTAGATTATCCAATATCGTTAATTGTCTTTTTTTTATTAGTTAATTCCACTGTCCAATAGTTTTTAAGGTTCGAATTTGTCAAAATTGACAAATACAACCATGACAATTTATAACTTTGACAAATTTGGACTGAACCGTTCCGTTAAATTTCTCCCTGATTGACTTAATTTTTAAGTCTTAAAATTTTTTTACAATGACTCAGACTCAAATTTAAGTCATGCTCAATCTTTAAAGACTCAAAAAATAAACATCAACATAGATATGGATTTTTAATTCTCTGAAATTTAAATTTTATATTCTACAGTAAATATTTTATTATACAGAATAGAAATTTTTTATGAGTTCTGTATAACCGAATTTTTTAGATAATCGAAAAAGGAGTAACCCGCTCTTTTTTATTTTCTTTTTCTATTTTAATTGAAACGAAAATTGTCTATTGTTTATGAACAATACAAATAAATTTTTTGTCTGTTTTCATAGATCAATAAGTATTTTGGCGTTTATATTATCATGTCTGTATCATGGATATCCATTGTTATCCATGTCTTTTTCAGAGTCACAACTTGCTCAAGAATAGTTATTAATTTTTTTTTTAAAAGTTCAAGCTTTTTCCAAACTTAATGAGACTCATACTTAAAAGACTTAAGTCTTTACTTTTTTACTGAGTCAGACTCAAATTACTGAGTCTATATTTTTTTCTGAGATTTGGATTTTTTTTTAATTCATCGGGTCACAAAGACTGAGACTTAAAACTGAGTCCTTCTAAAAAGTTTGATTCTGAAACTCTGATCGTTCCTCGCATCTAAAGCTTTCTAATTTTTTTAATATTTTCTGCTGTAAAGATGATGAAAAGATGAAAAGTTTTTTCTTAATTTAAAATTTTTTTGCTGAGAAGTGAACATTTTTGTGTTAAAAGTTTCTGTTTGCGTTAAAAAGATTTTGTATTGTGTTGAATAGGTAGACCCTAAAAAATGGTCAACTAAAGGCTTAATGTAGAAAAGAAGAGAACTAGCAAAATCGATCGTGAAAAAGCCAACAACAGCATCATCAAACGTATTAAACAATCTTATTTTTAATTTTTTTAAAGTAAAAAATAGAAAACAAATTCTCATTTTATTCAGTATATTTTTCCGAATATAAAACGAAAATAGTATATTTTTTCTTACAGTTTATTTTCCTCCAGCTATTAATTTTTTTTTGAAGTAAATCTTTTTGCGGAACTGTATATGTTGTTTTTCCGGCTCAATTTTTAGTGCATATAATTTATTGGTATTTTTTTGCACCGAATTAAGATGTCAAGTTTTGTCCTGACCATATAAATGATATGAAGAATAGAAAAGGAAAAGCAAGCGTTTAGAAAAATTGTAAAAACCTTGACTTAAAAAAAAGCATCAATAGAACTAAAGGTAAAAATTTTCCTAGTCTCCTGTGTGTGCAAAATGGTTGATCAAATACTAATTTCATTAAAACTTTCACTAGATGATCAGAAAGAAAAATGATTTAGTTAACGTTTTTTGATGTTCTTTTTTGAAAAAAAAACTTCTGTAAAGAACAAAGAAGGTAAAGAATATAAAAGTAAGAGTAAATAAAAACAGAGGAAAAAAAGCAAAGAAGATCCGAGATAAAAATCAACGTAATAAAAAAAAACAGAATTAGCAGAAAAATTTATTTTTTAAAATTAAGATATAAAACAATTTATTTGCCAGCACCAGCTAACAAAGCGGTCAATGAACCAATAGCTTGTTGGACTAATGGAGCAGCATCACCAGCATGGTTCAATAAATCGTTGACTAATTGACCTAAGATAACTTGAGCTTGAGCCAAGATTTGTTGACCAGCGAACAACAATTGAGTACCAATAGCAATGACTTGGCTAACAGCACCACTGCCTAATTCTTGGATGGTTGACCAGACTTGATTTAAACCTAAGCTGTTGACAATGACTGAAACGATATCTTTTTGTTGAGCAGTCAAATCTCTTTTGCCAGCACCAGCTAACAAAGCGGTCAATGAACCAATAGCTTGTTGGACTAATGGAGCAGCATCACCAGCATGGTTCAATAAATCGTTGACTAATTGACCTAAGATAACTTGAGCTTGAGCCAAGATTTGTTGACCAGCGAACAACAATTGAGTACCAATAGCAATGACTTGGCTAACAGCACCACTGCCTAATTCTTGGATGGTTGACCAGACTTGATTTAAACCTAAGCTGTTGACAATGACTGAAACGATATCTTTTTGTTGAGCAGTCAAATCTCTTTTGCCAGCACCAGCTAACAAAGCGGTCAATGAACCAATAGCTTGTTGGACTAATGGAGCAGCATCACCAGCATGGTTCAATAAATCGTTGACTAATTGACCTAAGATAACTTGAGCTTGAGCCAAGATTTGTTGACCAGCGAACAACAATTGAGTACCAATAGCAATGACTTGGCTAACAGCACCACTGCCTAATTCTTGGATGGTTGACCAGACTTGATTTAAACCTAAGCTGTTGACAATGACTGAAACGATATCTTTTTGTTGAGCAGTCAAATCTCTTTTGCCAGCACCAGCTAACAAAGCGGTCAATGAACCAATAGCTTGTTGGACTAATGGAGCAGCATCACCAGCATGGTTCAATAAATCGTTGACTAATTGACCTAAGATAACTTGAGCTTGAGCCAAGATTTGTTGACCAGCGAACAACAATTGAGTACCAATAGCAATGACTTGGCTAACAGCACCACTGCCTAATTCTTGGATGGTTGACCAGACTTGATTTAAACCTAAGCTGTTGACAATGACTGAAACGATATCTTTTTGTTGAGCAGTCAAATCTCTTTTGCCAGCACCAGCTAACAAAGCGGTCAATGAACCAATAGCTTGTTGGACTAATGGAGCAGCATCACCAGCATGGTTCAATAAATCGTTGACTAATTGACCTAAGATAACTTGAGCTTGAGCCAAGATTTGTTGACCAGCGAACAACAATTGAGTACCAATAGCAATGACTTGGCTAACAGCACCACTGCCTAATTCTTGGATGGTTGACCAGACTTGATTTAAACCTAAGCTGTTGACAATGACTGAAACGATATCTTTTTGTTGAGCAGTCAAATCTCTTTGTCCAGCACCAGCTAACAAAGCGGTCAATGAACCAATAGCTTGTTGGACTAATGGAGCAGCATCACCAGCATGGTTCAATAAATCGTTGACTAATTGACCTAAGATAACTTGAGCTTGAGCCAAGATTTGTTGACCAGCGAACAACAATTGAGTACCAATAGCAATGACTTGGCTAACAGCACCACTGCCTAATTCTTGGATGGTTGACCAGACTTGATTTAAACCTAAGCTGTTGACAATGACTGAAACGATATCTTTTTGTTGAGCAGTCAAATCTCTTTTGCCAGCACCAGCTAACAAAGCGGTCAATGAACCAATAGCTTGTTGGACTAATGGAGCAGCATCACCAGCATGGTTCAATAAATCGTTGACTAATTGACCTAAGATAACTTGAGCTTGAGCCAAGATTTGTTGACCAGCGAACAACAATTGAGTACCAATAGCAATGACTTGGCTAACAGCACCACTGCCTAATTCTTGGATGGTTGACCAGACTTGATTTAAACCTAAGCTGTTGACAATGACTGAAACGATATCTTTTTGTTGAGCAGTCAAATCTCTTTTGCCAGCACCAGCTAACAAAGCGGTCAATGAACCAATAGCTTGTTGGACTAATGGAGCAGCATCACCAGCATGGTTCAATAAATCGTTGACTAATTGACCTAAGATAACTTGAGCTTGAGCCAAGATTTGTTGACCAGCGAACAACAATTGAGTACCAATAGCAATGACTTGGCTAACAGCACCACTGCCTAATTCTTGGATGGTTGACCAGACTTGATTTAAACCTAAGCTGTTGACAATGACTGAAACGATATCTTTTTGTTGAGCAGTCAAATCTCTTTTGCCAGCACCAGCTAACAAAGCGGTCAATGAACCAATAGCTTGTTGGACTAATGGAGCAGCATCACCAGCATGGTTCAATAAATCGTTGACTAATTGACCTAAGATAACTTGAGCTTGAGCCAAGATTTGTTGACCAGCGAACAACAATTGAGTACCAATAGCAATGACTTGGCTAACAGCACCACTGCCTAATTCTTGGATGGTTGACCAGACTTGATTTAAACCTAAGCTGTTGACAATGACTGAAACGATATCTTTTTGTTGAGCAGTCAAATCTCTTTTGCCAGCACCAGCTAACAAAGCGGTCAATGAACCAATAGCTTGTTGGACTAATGGAGCAGCATCACCAGCATGGTTCAATAAATCGTTGACTAATTGACCTAAGATAACTTGAGCTTGAGCCAAGATTTGTTGACCAGCGAACAACAATTGAGTACCAATAGCAATGACTTGGCTAACAGCACCACTGCCTAATTCTTGGATGGTTGACCAGACTTGATTTAAACCTAAGCTGTTGACAATGACTGAAACGATATCTTTTTGTTGAGCAGTCAAATCTCTTTTGCCAGCACCAGCTAACAAAGCGGTCAATGAACCAATAGCTTGTTGGACTAATGGAGCAGCATCACCAGCATGGTTCAATAAATCGTTGACTAATTGACCTAAGATAACTTGAGCTTGAGCCAAGATTTGTTGACCAGCGAACAACAATTGAGTACCAATAGCAATGACTTGGCTAACAGCACCACTGCCTAATTCTTGGATGGTTGACCAGACTTGATTTAAACCTAAGCTGTTGACAATGACTGAAACGATATCTTTTTGTTGAGCAGTCAAATCTCTTTTGCCAGCACCAGCTAACAAAGCGGTCAATGAACCAATAGCTTGTTGGACTAATGGAGCAGCATCACCAGCATGGTTCAATAAATCGTTGACTAATTGACCTAAGATAACTTGAGCTTGAGCCAAGATTTGTTGACCAGCGAACAACAATTGAGTACCAATAGCAATGACTTGGCTAACAGCACCACTGCCTAATTCTTGGATGGTTGACCAGACTTGATTTAAACCTAAGCTGTTGACAATGACTGAAACGATATCTTTTTCTTGTTGTTGAAGTGGAATAGCTGATACAGCCAAACCAAGTAATAATACACATAAAATCGTTTTCATTTTATTGTTTTTAATTTAATTCTGTTTTTTTTTTTAAAAACTTTTTCTTTTTTATATATTTTTATTTCCAACTTTATGTGACTTTAACACATTTTTTATTCGACAATTCTTTTCATATTTTAAAGGCATTTCCTACACCTTCTTGCTTAATTGTAGGTGTCTTTTATGATTATTTAATTTTTTGATAATTTTTTCGCTTATTCCTTTTTTTTTTCCAATCGTCATCTCGAAAAATTTTTTCTCTCAAATCTAAAAAGGTCAAACAAATCTTTTAATATTCTGTTTAATTGCGTGGAATTTCATATATTAAATAGAGATTGAACATACTTTGTTGCGCATAATAAAATCTGAATTCTCGGGATAGAGACATCAGAACATAAATTATAATGCTTGTCCCCTTTTGACCATACTCATACACATATTTTTAAACTATTTCGATTTTAATTACAATAAATGTTCGATTAAACGGAATAAAAAATTTTTATCCTGATCATATTCTAAGTCTTTGGTCAAGTTATATATCTTTTATACATATTTTTTTTAAACTATTGCTAAACTCTTAAAAGTTCCTTTTTATTCAATATTTAATTCAAAAATTATTCCAATAGTCGTTTTTCATTACGATTTTCTTGCCGAATTTCACACATCGCTGTTAAAAAAATTCAAAAGAAGCGATGAAAAGCTTCCAATTTATTTTCGAATTATCACACAATTTTAAGTTAACGATAAGTTTACATTAATGTGTGAAATAATTTGTCAAATGCAAACGCAAATCTAATTTTATCAATTTGAAGAATATTTCAAATGATTGGGTTGAACTAGTTTTCACTTTTTGTCTGGAGAGCTTTTTGTAGTTTCTTGTTATACCTGCTGAACCTATTGAATCCAAGTTCGAGAATTGAACAAATTGGCGGAACCAATATAGAAAGCTATAGCTACTTTTTATCAAATTTGAAATACTGAATTACAATTCTTGGCCTCCGATCTTCAAGAGTTGTTTTAAACATTCTTGGCCCAATAATTTTAAATATTCACTATTCACTTTTAAAAATATGTGTAAAATGTTATTTAATATAAGTTCATTAAGGGTAAGCGTTTTTTTTAACTTAGTAAGTCCGATGCTTAATGCTTTTTTAGAAATTGGATAAAGATCAAAAAGAGTTCTTTAAAATGTTTTTATTTAAAAAAACAGCAAGAAAATTAACGAAGCAAATCTTTTGCTTTTTAAATTAGTTCGTCATAATTGAATAACGATCTTTCGGTTGACAAACATGGGTGCTTAAAATCGAACCATCTTAAAAATCGTGTCGTCAAAATCATTAAAAAAATAACTCAACTAATCGCAAAATAAATATACTTTATATCTGACTGATCCTTCCGATGGAATATCGAATAATCCATACTAGAAAATTGACTAATCACTGAAGACATTCTGATAATGGCACAAAATTAAAGTTTCTAAAATTTTTGACGAATAATTTTGAAAACTAATTAACTAATTTATCTTGTTCTATTTTTATCTTTTTTTATTTTTCTCTGAGAGCAAAGATTTTCAAAAGATAAAATAACATGAAATAACTTTTCAACAAAATTTCTTTTTTTCATCAATATTTTTAAATTCACTCAATTATTCGTGTATAATTAGACTTTTCTTAATGTTATGATTTAAGATCCAAAAAGTATTGAGATTTTTCTATTAAAAGGTATCTTTTTTATTCATGTACCTTTATCATATTTTCGGCATTTTAAATTTTAAAAAAAGCACAAAAAAATACAAAAGAAAAAAAAACATGCCATATCTTTGTAATTTTTTTAGATAAAAATAGTTTTAAATTTTTTATTTAAATCAATAAATCTTTTTACTCAAAAAAAAATTCTCAATTTACATTTTATAATAGTTTATAGTTTATTTAGTTCATATAAAATGGCACAATAATTGATACACACTCATAAGTGTTGTATCTGTGAATTACTTTATATTAGTTTACATCGGTAAAAAATTTAAATTAAGGATAAAAAATAAAAATAAAATAATTGTGAAATTGAAAAATAAAATAAAAATAAGATATAAGTTTCGTTATGTGAGGTTAAACTATTTTTGGAACATGGCATAATCTCATATGTGTTTTGATACCGATCTTTGCTTCAAAATATTTACCACAATTTAGGCACTCTGTTTTAGGTTTAATTGACGTTATAAGAACTTTTGTATGTTTGTAAGTTATTAACGTTGGTTGTTTTTGCAAAATTAAGTAAATTTTTCTTGATTTCATTATCTCTTAGGATTCGGAAAGTATTTTGTACTAAACTATCGTTGTTTGTGTTCGTTTTAGCCGGTTTAGTTTTGTAGCAAAAATCAGAGTTAGATCTGTCTGTGTTTCGATATTTTATGGACACTTCGTTATTCGGGTCGACGAGGAGCTTTGATACCATTTTAAGGCTCATTGTTTCGATTCGTTCAACAGCATCAACTAGATTGTATTTTTCAAGTGCTTCGTTTTTATTTATACCAATGATTCTCAGGATTCATTTCTGCAGGTTACATATTTCTGTTTTAATTCCTTTACTCACCATAGAGAGCACCGGGCTATTTTAATCAAGGTTGCTTACGACTAGGCTTTTATAATCTGTTACCAGAATTTCTTTATAAAATCCAAGACGCTTGAGTTGTTTTATCAGAAACGGGATGTGACTCGTGTGCTTTTCGATATGTTCCCACTGCTAGGGTTGTTCGCCGGTTTTTATAGTAAAACCGGTTAATCTTAATTTATGGTAACATTGAATGGTCGAATCCTTATAAATAACATACAAGTTGTAGGAAATAAAATTTCCTAAATTTTGGTACCCTCATAGTTGAAATATAAAATTATTTTCGTTGATTACAAAGCAATTTTCCCTTAAAAAAATTCGGTTAAAAAAACCTGTTCTAAAACCGGTCAAAATCAAATAAAAGGCTCGATTGGAATTAAAATTACATAAACTACATACCAATTGATAGAGAATTTAATTTTCTATAATCATATATGTGATCTATAACGATTATACCATCATATGAAACCCTAAATTAGAAAAACAATTTTTTGAAGAAAACCGGTCGACCAACCCTACCCACTGCTGACCCCAGTCAAGTCTGTTGTTAATTTCGATATCTAGGTATCGATATGATTCTACGACTCGTAGTTCTGTGTCATTTAGGCAGAGGCTAGGTGGTGTTTCTGAGTCTTTTCCAGACGAGAATACGATTTTACATTTGTTTGTGTTTAAGCGCATGTTGTTTTCAGCGCACCATTTTTGGACTCCATTGATAATTTCTTGCGGTAGTTCGCTGCAGGCTTTTCCAATTATGTGACTAAGGATATCATCAGCGTATTTTTCAATATCGGCCTCTTTCGGGAGGTATTCGTTTATATCTGACATAAACAAAATGAAAAGAGTCGGTTCGAGTACACTCCCTTGGATAACCCCCGCTTCAACTTGTTTCCATTCTGTTTCAGTTCCATTAAGGCAGACTCGTTGTTTCCTGTTAGTAAGATATGAAGCTACCCATGATACAAGCCATCCAGGTAGTAATTTTCGTAATTTCTTTACCAGTTTCTCATGGTCTACAAGGTCAAATGCTTTGGCAAAATCGAAGAAAATAGCTAAAAAAGATTTCTTTTGGTCGATAGCCATACTCCAGTCGTCGATTAATTTTATAATGGCATCCATTGTTGATTTTCCTGGTAGGAATCCATGTTGTTTATTCGTTTTCCAGATGTGTTTTGTTTCAGGATCCTTGTTGTTTATTCGTTTTCCAGATGTGTTTTGTTTCAGGATCCATGTTGTTTATTCGTTTTCCAGATGTGTTTTGTTTCCTCGAGTATAAACCGACAGAGTATTCTTTCAAATACTTTTTATAAGATAGATGTTACATTGATCGGTCTGTAGTCGCCAGGATCTTTTGGGTTATCGACTTTTGGAGTTGGAATGATGTTAGCGAGTTTCCATTGGCTCGGAACGAAGGATTGCTTGAGATAGTTGTTGAATTGCTCTCCCTAAATATCTTCTATTTCTAAGCGTGAGGATTTTAACAGTCTTGCCGACAGACTATCTGGACCGGTTGCACTTATTTTAAGTTGCTCGAGAGCTTTAATGACGGTTGAATGGTTAACAATATGTTCAAATTTTTGATTTGTTTTAATAAAGCCACTAAGATCTGGTTCTGATCTGGATCTGGTTGACCAAAAAAAGTATTTTTTTCGCTTCCTGATCTCGTATCTAATTTTTTTTGATCGGATCTTCCGTTCATCTTTTTCATTGTACAAACGTTGTCTTTGCGTGATCATTTTCTTAATTTCGAGCGTCATCCAGGGCTGTTCGTCTTTTGTTTTGATCGTTTTAATCGGCTGGGATAAATTTTCGGCGTTCAGCATCAGTTCGTAGAAGTTGTCTGTAGCTCCGTGAGGGTCAGATTTGTTTTTCTCAATAGTTTGTGTCCCGTCTATGTTCCTAATGCAGTGGACAGTGTCTCTGCTTTTACCACTCCTGATTTGTTTTTTTAACAGATTTTGTTTAGTGTTTTTGTAGCTATTAAAGGGTGGTATAGCTAGTAACCTTAAGATAAAAAGCGACGAGTTCTCGATTGATGAATCAAAGAAGGCAATCGATTCGTTAGGCAATGAAAAAGCACCAGGCTTTGATTATGAAATAACAGCAGAAGCGCTTAAAAATATATTATTAATAATTGTAGCAGAGCGGATCCTGAAAATTTGTAACCGAGTTCTAGGCGGAGAAGATCCCGCTTGGCAATGGACCACAAACAAGATCGTGCCCATTCCAAAAAAGGGAGATCTTACTCTAATGTCGAACTAAAGAGGTATATCTTTAATGTCAACTCGAGCGAAAATTTTTAATAAAATGCTTCTTAATAGAATCCGTCCATTTGTTGAGCCAAAGCTCCGAGTTAACCAAGCTTGTTTCAGACCTGGCCGTGGAACAATTGAGATGATCAATTGATTGAAGGAGCGATTTATAAGAAGCGTCCGTTAATAATTACGTTTGTAGACTTCCGTAAAGCGTTCGACTCAGTAATCAGGCTAGGAATGACGCCTTTGGACAAAGTAACAAATGAAGAAATCTACAAAAGAGTTGAGCAGAAACCAATTGTATCGAAGCTCCTCCAAAGACAGCTCTGCTGGGTTGGTCACACGCTTAGAAGACCGGAAAGTGAGCAAGAAAAAATTTTTATATTTTACGAACCCGAAGCCGGATTAGGTACTTGCAAACGAGGACGTAAGCCCACGAGCTACTTTAAATACATCTGTGAATTATTGTTTCAGAAACGTGCGTAAGTAACAAGAGCTGAAATTGAGAAACTCGCCAGTTATCGCAAATTATGGAAATCATACGTCGCCGAATGTAGCAAAACAACAGTCGAATAAAGAAAAAGAATATAACTAGTACAACCAAGTGGTCGGATTTTCCAATTGCTGGCCAGTTCTCTATTTCGTAGCATCTTGGGGCGTAAGTGATGCTGAGGGCCAAGCATCTTTTACCTCTGGTGGCCGTTTGGTTGGCTTTGTAAAGTTGAAACGATTAGCAAATGTTTGAAACGTTGGCTCCGTTAAAGTCACCAGCAATAAAAATGAGGGGCCGACTCCCGTGACTACTATTTACAAGAGCTTTTTCGAGTTGTTTGTGTAACTCCCAAACACTCTCATTTTGCTTGTATGGTGAAAATTCGGCAATGTAGAAGCAGAGAATCAGAACCGATGAAAATCTTCGAGATAATTTGTTTGGATAAGCTCTAACCATTTTGATTTCGATTTTGGGTCTATCGTAATTTTTTACCCATTCTGGTTCTGCTGTTTTTTGGAGCTCGATTGGTGCACATCTCTGCGAGAATTATTTTCTGACAAGGATGAGTGTTCCGCCACCACGTTTGTCTGCTGTAAGTCTTGGTGAGCTAAGCTTGTGATTATCTTTGTTCAACAGTCTCTTGGTAAGTTCGTTTTGGTTCGGTCTTATACAAGTCTCTGTAATACAGACAATATCTGCTTTCGTATCGTCTAACAGTTGATTGACACATTCGATTATGTTATCTATTGATCTGACGTTTGTGGTGATGATTTTGGGTAGCCTATCGGTTGTTTGAGGTATAAACGGCTTTAAGAGAAAGTGTAGTTTGTTTGACTTGTGATGCAAATTTCCTTTTTATAACCCGACATCTTCGTTGATACCTGTTGTTTCTCGCACGTTTTCTCTCTTGTCTCTCATCAATTTGTCTCTAGAAACCTCATAGAAACGATCAAGTTTGACTTTTATTGGAGCTTTTTAATTTTTATTTTTTTCCTCAAAATAAAAAATATAATGATATTCTCATTTAATTCGGTAAATTTTTTTAGATAAATTAATAGATAAAGATTAAAATCAGGATATAAGTTTACGTAATAAAAAAGAAAAAGAATTAGCAGAAAAATTTATTTTTAAAATTTAGAAAAAAAAAATTTATTTGCCAGCACCAGCTAACAAAGCGGTCAATGAACCAATAGCTTGTTGGACTAATGGAGCAGCATCACCAGCATGGTTCAATAAATCGTTGACTAATTGACCTAAGATAACTTGAGCTTGAGCCAAGATTTGTTGACCAGCGAACAACAATTGAGTACCAATAGCAATGACTTGGCTAACAGCACCACTGCCTAATCATGGTTGACCTAAGAAACTTGAGCTTGAGCCAAGATTTGTTGACCAGCGAACAACAATTGAGTACCAATAGCAATGACTTGGCTAACAGCACCACTGCCTAATTCTTGGATGGTTGACCAGACTTGATTTAAACCTAAGCTGTTGACAATGACTGAAACGATATCTTTTTGTTGAGCAGTCAAATCTCTTTTGCCAGCACCAGCTAACAAAGCGGTCAATGAACCAATAGCTTGTTGGACTAATGGAGCAGCATCACCAGCATGGTTCAATAAATCGTTGACTAATTGACCTAAGATAACTTGAGCTTGAGCCAAGATTTGTTGACCAGCGAACAACAATTGAGTACCAATAGCAATGACTTGGCTAACAGCACCACTGCCTAATTCTTGGATGGTTGACCAGACTTGATTTAAACCTAAGCTGTTGACAATGACTGAAACGATATCTTTTTGTTGAGCAGTCAAATCTCTTTTGCCAGCACCAGCTAACAAAGCGGTCAATGAACCAATAGCTTGTTGGACTAATGGAGCAGCATCACCAGCATGGTTCAATAAATCGTTGACTAATTGACCTAAGATAACTTGAGCTTGAGCCAAGATTTGTTGACCAGCGAACAACAATTGAGTACCAATAGCAATGACTTGGCTAACAGCACCACTGCCTAATTCTTGGATGGTTGACCAGACTTGATTTAAACCTAAGCTGTTGACAATGACTGAAACGATATCTTTTTGTTGAGCAGTCAAATCTCTTTTGCCAGCACCAGCTAACAAAGCGGTCAATGAACCAATAGCTTGTTGGACTAATGGAGCAGCATCACCAGCATGGTTCAATAAATCGTTGACTAATTGACCTAAGATAACTTGAGCTTGAGCCAAGATTTGTTGACCAGCGAACAACAATTGAGTACCAATAGCAATGACTTGGCTAACAGCACCACTGCCTAATTCTTGGATGGTTGACCAGACTTGATTTAAACCTAAGCTGTTGACAATGACTGAAACGATATCTTTTTGTTGAGCAGTCAAATCTCTTTTGCCAGCACCAGCTAACAAAGCGGTCAATGAACCAATAGCTTGTTGGACTAATGGAGCAGCATCACCAGCATGGTTCAATAAATCGTTGACTAATTGACCTAAGATAACTTGAGCTTGAGCCAAGATTTGTTGACCAGCGAACAACAATTGAGTACCAATAGCAATGACTTGGCTAACAGCACCACTGCCTAATTCTTGGATGGTTGACCAGACTTGATTTAAACCTAAGCTGTTGACAATGACTGAAACGATATCTTTTTGTTGAGCAGTCAAATCTCTTTTGCCAGCACCAGCTAACAAAGCGGTCAATGAACCAATAGCTTGTTGGACTAATGGAGCAGCATCACCAGCATGGTTCAATAAATCGTTGACTAATTGACCTAAGATAACTTGAGCTTGAGCCAAGATTTGTTGACCAGCGAACAACAATTGAGTACCAATAGCAATGACTTGGCTAACAGCACCACTGCCTAATTCTTGGATGGTTGACCAGACTTGATTTAAACCTAAGCTGTTGACAATGACTGAAACGATATCTTTTTGTTGAGCAGTCAAATCTCTTTTGCCAGCACCAGCTAACAAAGCGGTCAATGAACCAATAGCTTGTTGGACTAATGGAGCAGCATCACCAGCATGGTTCAATAAATCGTTGACTAATTGACCTAAGATAACTTGAGCTTGAGCCAAGATTTGTTGACCAGCGAACAACAATTGAGTACCAATAGCAATGACTTGGCTAACAGCACCACTGCCTAATTCTTGGATGGTTGACCAGACTTGATTTAAACCTAAGCTGTTGACAATGACTGAAACGATATCTTTTTGTTGAGCAGTCAAATCTCTTTTGCCAGCACCAGCTAACAAAGCGGTCAATGAACCAATAGCTTGTTGGACTAATGGAGCAGCATCACCAGCATGGTTCAATAAATCGTTGACTAATTGACCTAAGATAACTTGAGCTTGAGCCAAGATTTGTTGACCAGCGAACAACAATTGAGTACCAATAGCAATGACTTGGCTAACAGCACCACTGCCTAATTCTTGGATGGTTGACCAGACTTGATTTAAACCTAAGCTGTTGACAATGACTGAAACGATATCTTTTTGTTGAGCAGTCAAATCTCTTTTGCCAGCACCAGCTAACAAAGCGGTCAATGAACCAATAGCTTGTTGGACTAATGGAGCAGCATCACCAGCATGGTTCAATAAATCGTTGACTAATTGACCTAAGATAACTTGAGCTTGAGCCAAGATTTGTTGACCAGCGAACAACAATTGAGTACCAATAGCAATGACTTGGCTAACAGCACCACTGCCTAATTCTTGGATGGTTGACCAGACTTGATTTAAACCTAAGCTGTTGACAATGATTGAAGCGATATCTTTTTCTTGTTGTTGAAGTGGAATAGCTGATACAGCCAAACCAAGTAATAATACACATAAAATCGTTTTCATTTTATTGTTTTTAATTTAATTCTGTTTTTTTTCTTAAAAACTTTTTCTTTTTTATATATTTTTATTTCCAACTTTATGTGACTTTAACACATTTTTTATTCGATTAAAATCTTTCGTCATTTTTTATTTAAAATTAGTAGGTGTTTTTTAGACTGCCGAACTAAAAAATTCATGTTTTTCATTCACATTTTATTGCTTCTTTTCCTTTTTTACCATATCTTTTACCCTTTTCATTTTTTAATTCTTTTATTTTTAATTTATTCAATTCAAATCTTTATTCGATTCAGATTTATTTCTAGTCAACATTCAGCTGAAAATGAATTCAAATTATCTTTTAGTTTTTCTTTATAGAGATTTCTACACATAATGGAATTTTGGTGCTTATTAGTAATTAAAGCTTTTAACAAAGTTGATGTATTTTAAAATACTTTGATTTGGCTTGCGAGTCCTGGTGAATTAAAATAAGCGATCCGAAAGGAGCAAGTTTTAGCGATCGACATTATTTCGTATCGGATTTGCTTTTTGAAAAGTTTTAAAAAGATTTTTTATGTCTTTTTAAATTATTTTCCTAGTTTTTATTTTTTAATTTTTATTTGGATTTAAAGCAAAAACAATTATGTGGTCTTTTTGCAAGCCCATATTTATCTTATTCTACCTTATCTTATCCATAATTTGGTGATTTAAAAATTATTTAAATGCTTAAAAGATAACCCATATCTTAATGATTCAAATTAGAATTTTACTAGTCCCAAATAGAATTTATTTTTTGTTCAAAATGTCAAATTTATTAAAATTCAGCATCCTAATTTTTTTAATTGCAATCTACTTTGGTTATTTTAAAAACACTCCAAAGACCTACCAATTCAACAGCTTTGATGCGAACCTGGAAAAATTTCCGTTAATTTATGAAGAAAATTTTTTTGATGAAAATGCTTTGCTAGAGCTTGACAAAATTGTTAAGTCTCGAAACGTTACCATCATATTTGAAGATCCTGGGGTTGAGTCAGCTGGTGAAGCCAAACCCATTAAACATCAAGACTGTAAACATCCGTACATGATATCCAAAGGAAATAATACATTCTGTGCTTTTCCATCAAGAATTGACATCGGAATCCATTATCTAAAGACTGGTGGGTTCGATAATAGAATGGAAAAGTATGAAACAATGACTGCTCGAGTCATGACATTTCGACACAAATTTTTAGACGAGTTAAAAGAAAAACGACTTAAAGAGATTTACGGAGACAAATTTTTAACAAAAGCAAAAGAATTATGTCACAATAATGACCCTGAGAATTATAACTTGGACAAGCTACGAACCGGTTTATTCCAATTTGATGTGATACTAATGCTCCCTGGTCAAGAATTACCAATGCATTTGGATATTCCGTACTTTTGGGGTGCTGATAGAAAAAACATACCACACTGGTTGCTTGTACTAATGAAACAATCAAAACTCTTCGAGGATCGTTTTATCCCACAAGTTCAAGGCGTAAGTTGGTTAAGCAAACATCAATACAGAAAATTAGAATTAGAAAGTGTTAAAAATGGTGGAAATTTTTATTTCTATCCGTACCGAAACGAACGTGATTTACATGTTTTAGCAAAATCAGAGTATAACTCAGCCCTTTTGGTCGATGGTACTCAAGTTGTTCATGGTGTTGAAAGATTCAAAGCCGAGTATGAACAACCACCATTAGAAAAAAATAAAATTTTTTATTTATCATATGATGAAAAAAGTAATAAATGGGGTCTATTTGATCAAAATGATAATTTATTAAAACAATACTTAAACGATGATTTGAGGGTGTCTTTAGTATGGAGAGTACATTGTTTCAAAGACGAGATTGAACAAGTCAAGTATAAAACACAAGCGGATAGATTAAGCTTGGACCATGTTTTAAACATTTTTAAGCAAGATATGATACACAAGAATAAGCTTGATACCATAGAGATGTCAAACTTGGATTTTTTAATTAAGTTAATCGAAGAATATTCGAATTATCCGAACAAGAATCAAAATGGGCTTGGTATACCTATGTTCAATTATTGTCTAATTCCATTAATGACTCCTAAATTTTTAAATGACTATTTTTTAAATTATGTATTTGACTTTATTTGTTGAATAAACTGCAAATTTTAATCTTTTGATAAGCAAGTTTAAACAAAAAAATTTGAAACACGTTGCGGAGCACCATTTGTAGTTTGATATGAGAGGGAGGTGGTTTAAAAATATTTATCTAATATTATTGATAAACCATTTTTTGTATTCTATAACATAAAAAAAGCCATTTTTTTTATTTCTCAAAACATCTTAATTGATAAAAAATAATAATCATTTTTGATTGTATAACTCGTGTTTGAATAAGCAATTCAAGTTCGATTCGTATGAGGGTTGTGGTGAAAAAAGTCGTTAATAAAATGTGACTTGAATTTTAGTATGTTTCGCAATTTTTATGATAAAGTCAAAATTTTATTGAAAATTTATCAATAAAAACACGTTTATCAATAATCGTTTAGTCACACATTGAGATATTTAGCTTGAAATAAAGACCCCTAAATGGTACAAAAATACCAAAAGTCAAGGCTATATTTCCAAAATCTGATAACATATGCGCGTTCTGCATAATAAATAGTCCATTATCGGTTTAAAAACCGTATAAGCCGAGTGGTTTGCGAGCTAGTCGTGCAAGCAGAGGGTCGGGAGTTCGATACTTGCAAGGCGAGAAAATTTTCTTGACTGTTTCTGTATTATGGGGCGATTTGTTTGATGGGAATGGTAACTCAGTTGGTTCTGTCGGTTGATTAAATTGTCATGAAAGTGTCAGATGGAATCTCGTTCGGGTCAAATTTGTTTCAAAGAAGCAAAGAAACTAAGGCCCCAAATCATAAATCTTACTAGCTTTAAATTCTATTACTCCTTTGTGATACAATAAATCAAAGTTAAAAAGTATCTTAACATCTTTCTATCATAATTGTCTCTGTTCTATCATAATCAAGAGTTACTTATCATTTTAAAAACCCTCACTCGTTCTTGTAGAGAAAGACTTAAACTACAAAGCTAATAAGTTTGTGTCTTAACTTGATATAAAATTGAAGAGAAATTAGTTCTCAAAAACTATGCAAAAATTAACTAAGCTTTTAAATGCCATTGGTGAAAAATTGAGTAAAACACAGAAGCCTTAGCTCTTAAATAATTTCAATTCACAGGTACCATACTTTGTATGTGCCACTAACTGTGTTAACATTATTTAATTAAATAAAGATATTATACAAGTAAAAAAATCAAAAATTAGCCAAAGGAGGGGGTTTGAGTCTGCAAAATATTCGAAAATGGAGACCCTAATAAACCGACTGATTCAATTTTTTTCGAATAATGAACTTGAACTTTATTTATTGTTTGAAAATAGGGGTGTCTATCATATTTTAACAGGTGGAATAAAGTAACGGGTGTTCCAAAATGGTTGCCGCCATTTTAGAATTAAAAAAAAACTATGAACGGATAATCGGAAATCATTGAAATTTTGTAAACTTGTACCTTGCCCGTTCTAGTTTACAAAAAAGTCGTCAACTTTACACCATAAGTTCCTTGGAAGTGACCCGACACAAACCTCGGTAATTTTGTATTAGAAAAATGAGTGCGATCCACCATTGGGGAACAAAGTGCTCTAGAAGATATTCATATTTTATTGTTATACTGTAAAGCTGACCACTTTTTTGTTAACTAGAAAGGATAAGATATAAGTTTCCAAAATTTAATTGATTTCCAATTAACCGTTCATAGTTTTTTTTTAATTCTAAAATGGCGACAACCAAGTTTGATGA
The DNA here is from genome assembly GCA_022207745.1 of Brachionus rubens. Lineage (NCBI taxonomy): Eukaryota > Metazoa > Rotifera > Eurotatoria > Ploima > Brachionidae > Brachionus > Brachionus rubens. Next base: position 4,110,573 of record JAJVHD010000003.1, on the reverse strand, counting down.
TTAGCCGTGGATGTCTCAGGACACGAAATCCTTTATTAAAAGGAAATACTCAGCTTGGAAATCTCACGAGACCAGTGGTTGTTGTGAGTCAAAAAAGCTAGACTATGCAAAAATTAGAAATGAAATTAATCAATGAAGCTGTTAAAAGTTACGAAAAAAAATCGGCGAAGTTATCGAAATCGAACCCTAAGCTAGTTTACAACTATGTTATTTGCAATATTGATATTAAGCCATTGGTCAAGGCATTGAAAATAGATGAGAGCGATCACAACATTTCCGATCCTTATTAAATATTTCTAAAAAATATTAGAAGTTGTATCAATGTCCTCTACAAAAGTTGGTAGGCTCTTGGTGGAGTCCTATTTATACCTTTTGTACGACCCCACCCAAGAACATATACTCATAGGCCCATGTCATGTTTTAAGCTTTTTTTGTCGGTCTTTAAGCATTTTATCGAAATCTACGGATCAGAAGACCTAGAAATTGATGTAACCATGAAGAATTTTTGACCTGTTTGGCTTTTTGAAATTTCAGTGCAATATAAAAGGCAACAAGCTACCAAAAAAATTTTTTTTTTAAAGGAAACATTTCAGACTCTCAAGATACCATTAAAAGGATTTTCTGACTCGTAGAATTCGAAAAAAATGCTCAAATTTTACAGAAACGTAGCAAAAAACACAAAACATATCATAGCATCAAAAGTATATTTTCTTTAGTACGATCGCACGATAGGTATACATAGGACACTCGCCAAGAGCCTACCAAATTTTATAGAGGAAGGGACGAAGAACATTTTAAAAATAAAATTGCCTTTGTTGGACGTTTTTTTCGGGAGTTTTTACATTTTTTCTGAAAAATACATGGTTTTTTCAAAAAAGATTAAAAAAGCTTATGTTGGAAATCTTTTTTTTATCGAATACAGGGTCCTACTAAAAAGATGACCCCCCATTTTTCGCGAAATTTTTCACCCCCGAAAAAAATGGAAAATAAATTATTTTTTTAAAATCTAAACCTATCAGCCAATACAAAACTTCAAGAGATTTTTAGCAATCATAATGGTTTTTTAATAAAATTAATTTTTACCCCTTAAATATCAATTTTTCGATTTTTTGGAGCTTTGACCCCCTGATGACCCCCAAATTTTACCGATTGACCCACGACCGACCCCCGATTTTCGGATAAAAGAGGCTTCGAGCTGTCTAAAAAATAGGTCTCGACCTCCTAGCTCTTTTAGTTTTCGAGATATTTTGGTTTGAAAAAAAAGTGTCCTCAAAGCGGCAAAATTTCTAAAAGCTATGGGGAACCGAATATTCAAAATCTGACTTCATAGGCATGTTTCCCATGCTGAGAAACATAGAATTAGTAAAAAAAATAGGAGTCTATAAGGTTGAAAATTTCGGCAGAGTGAGGGTCCTTGTTAGCTAGCCCTCTAAAAGGCTGGATTAACTATATCGTTAGTTTCAATCACTAAATTTATTCTAATCAAATCATATGATATAGATTCTTGTAGAGAAATTTCAGCTCTACAAGCTTAATAATAGGATAAAATATGATGTTCTATTTTATCTTATTCTTAAGCTTGTAAAGCTTAGAGCCAAAAAAAAAAGGAGGTAAATTTTTTTATCAAGGGTTAGACCTCACAACCGTTAAAAATCGATGAGGGTCTGGTGCATAAAAAGAGATGCTGAGTATCTGGTATTGGTTACACACGACTAAAGTAGACTTTTAAAAATTTTATTTTTTCAAAAAATATAATTTCTTGGTTTATGGATTAAAAAAATAATTTCACAAATCCTAAAAAAATAAAATTAATCATCTCATCAACATATCCATAGCATCGGATAATTTTTATTTTGATTTCATTTCAAGATATTCTTGAATAAACTTATCAAAATCATCATGTATGTATTTACCTTTGTTCCTTAAAACACACAAAATTTAAACTTTTATATTATTACAATACCTATTACTTACTTTAATATTTTTGAATGAGCCAATAATTGATTTAAACATTGTATATCTCCCTCATACTTTTTCATTTCTTCAAAATATTCGTCTTTTGTTATATCTATATACCGACACATTTGTGCAAAGTACATTGCTAATTCTTGTTGAACTTGAGACGCTGCGTTTTGACTCGTTAAATCAACAATAAGCCTCAATTTAGAACTTGCAAAATCTGCATATTGTCTCTTGAATATTTTCTCTTGACTTTTTTTAGTCCACATAAGTCGTTCGTACAAATAACACAACCCGTATAAACTACCAGTTACAGCTAGAATCTTCCAACCTAGACCTCTCCATACGATACCTCCAACAGCGAATAGAACAACATTAGACTTAGACGCCAACATGTTAACACTTTGTAAAAGGACTAAAAAGTTAGCTTGACCCGAATTAAACGGGTTCAAATTTGAAGATGTGTCCATTTGATTGAAACGAGATGATTGTAAATCTTTTGGAGAGTTCATAAAAAATTTTGTCGTTCCGTTGTTAAAAGTCTTGTTGCCTGTGAATCGTCTCATAAGTGCTGTGAAACCTAACGAAAAATGGAAGCTTATGTCTTCGCGAAAATCGGCGCATAGGTTCGAACAATTGAGACGGTAATTTATAAAAAAGTCGTCTCTTGGTAAAGTACTTGAGACTAGTTTACGATTTTCTTCAGACTCGACTAGATCCAAGACTCTTTCTTAAAAAATAAAAATTTAGACCGAGACTCAACCAAAAGGTCTTACATACTTCTTATATCGTTTTGGGTCGCTTGTAAATTTTGTAACAATGGTGAGTTCAAACGTTTCGCCAAATTCGAACCGAGTCTCTCTTCTAAAAACTCGTGTAACTCTTTTTTGTACCAATTGAGTTGATTCTCTTCAGGATGAAACGGTCTTTCGTATTCATCAATCAACTGGTTTATCTTTCGGATTTCTTCATTAAGAGTCAAAGATACATTTTGATCGACCTCGTCCATTACATTACGTATCTTATCCTTCATCTCTTGGGTGAAATCCTGCAACTTTTTTTCAATTTCCTCAATCTTTTGGATCAAGTCTTCCAAATTTTTTTCATAAAGTTGTTTTTTGTCTTGGGCTTTATGATGAGTATTGTCTAAGGCTTGTTTTAAATTGAAGGCCATTGATTTACCTCGTTGGGCCGGTTGATCAAACTTGGTCTTGACCGCACTCATTGAAATACACTTTTCAAATTCCTCTTCGAACCATTCGAATTGTAACAATCGACTTTGATAGCCCGGTGGAAGCTGGGGGTTTGTTTGAGTTCGGGTAAAAAGAGCCTCACGGGCTGAGACAAAATAAACTCTGTTGTTGATCTCTTTTTCGTCACAGACTTTGAGTTCATGACATAAGAATTCAGTGTTTCGTTTGGTGTGTTGGTCTTTGACAACCTCCGCCGTCTCTGGTTCATAAGCAGTAGCGTCCCAACGGTTGTTAAGAATAAAAACGTTTGGTTTAGTGAGTTTTTCACTCACTTTATGAAAAAAGTCTTTTTCAGTTTTAGTAAGAGTCGATTCGGCATTGACAACGAGAACGAAGACATCAGCGTCTAGACAGTTCTGATCGATCCAAGAGTCCAAATCAACAGATACATCGATACCTGGACTGTCAACTAAAACGACATCTTCTTTCAAAAGTCGACATTTCTCTTTCGGCCATAGGACACGGACAAGACTACTCGAGTCTAATTTATCCTCGGACAAAGCAGATCCTAAATTGTTTAGACTTTTAATATTATGAGGGTTTTCGGAGCCTGGTATGTAAATACAAGCGTCTTCTTCGGACATGTCTGAACCCTCGACTTGAAGGAAACAGTTAGTCGTGTGACCAATGCCGGTCGGGAGAATCTTTTGTCGTAACATAGCGTTAATAACAGTGCTTTTACCGTTGCTAGTTCGACCAAAAAAGACGCATTTCATTCGATCACGTGAGATCATTTTGATTAAACCATCACATTTATCTTTAAAAGTCTTCAAATTTTGTATCTCTTTATCATCGATTAGTTCGGCGTTTTTGAGTTCAGGAGCTTAAAAAAAGATCAAGTAACAAAAGGGTCTTGCTCGGACAGTTTTAGTAGACATACTTTCTAAAAAACTATTAACATCTGCAATTATTGAATTGAACTCTTGATAAACCAAATTCATGGCTTGTTTAGCACGGCTAAAAAGTTTTAAAGGTGACTCTGTATCATCCGCATTATCCATTAAGTTTAACGAATGAAATCCACTCGAATTTAAAGGCGCCATAGACGAATTACGAACAAGTTTTGGATTAGGCATTCGATCTGACATCGTTTTAGATCAATCGCAATTTTTTTTCAAAAAATAATAATTTTAAATTTTAATACAACAGTTTATGTTTAGTTAAAAGCATGAATTTTTATTCTAGCTCTGGTAGGCAGAATTAAGTTTTTAAAATATTTGTTTTGTATTTTGTTATTATATAATTTTGGATACACCCTTTAAATCGCAGTATTTCGAAATAACACTGTTACAGATTTTAGTCGCCCTCCCATTTTCACATCCGGGCTTGGGACCGGCCATGGCATGGTTACGACTATGTCACTGACCATCCACTCCAGTGACTGTGGGACGTTCATCATAAACAGCGTCACTCATCCGAGCCGAAGCTGCGAACTCGACAACTATTTAGATTTAGCTTGGAACCACAAACCAAGTGTATTAACCAGAAGGAGAATACTTAACTTTGTCACTAGGGCTACACCTATTGCTAAATGAGTCTGCTGTAAAACAAGTTCTTGCACCCGTACCCAGGCTACTATACGGAGTGATGGTCAAAGCCAGCGGCACCCCAATACGACAAGATTCGAACGCGATCTTTAGATCCACGTACCCGTAATACAGCACATTTAGAACGATGTTAGAATGACAGCAACATCACCGCCCCTCCCATTTTCACATCCAGGCTTGGGACTGGCCAAGGCATGGTTAACGGCACGGGTTATAAAGAAAAAAATGAAAATAATTTAACTTTTGAATAATTTATTAAATAAAAACAAGACAATTTTTACAAAAAAATAAAACACTTTAAAAATGACTTAGATTTGTCGAGAATTTTTGGATAATTTTTTAGTTGTTGAATGAATTTGTGTCATAAACGAATTCTCATAATACGTTTCAATAAAAACATTTATGGGCTTATTCGAATCATAACTATTCAACGTATAAGCCGAACTCGTATTTATTAATTGATTATTCTCATCAATAAGTATTGTATATTTACTATGATCAAAATTATACAATAAAGCAGCTAGAATACTAAACGCTGATTTTTCATAACGATGACAACCTGAATACAAAAAGTATGGTCGACGATTAAAATCACAACCATTATATTTCGATCCAGCCGGGGCTATACATTTTTCTTTAAGCGCACATTTAACCCATGGTAACATTAATTTTTCATGTATTTTTTTATTATTATACAAAATGAACTGACTCGTGTCCAACATGTGTACAAAATAATAATCTTTTTGACGAGTATTAAAGTATTTGAACATTGATGGATGTGTCATTTGGGACACTGGTTGACTCAATGGCCACGCTAACAAGCCATTCTCTTTTGATTTGTTCAAAAAACGTTCGATTTTATTCGATGTAAAAACATTTGGTGGTTCAATCCAAATAATTGCTCCATATTCATTAAGGACTTCCTTTAAAAAAATTTTATCCTTTTGTCTTGGAACAAACTTAAAATTTACCTGTATAATAATTGGTTTGTAGGCTTTCATTTTTTCTTCGACCAAATGATCCGGATAATTATCACCTTTGAATGTCTTGATCGTACACGATGAGTTACATAGCTTTTTTATCTTCAAAACAAAATTTAAAAAACCCGAGTCAAAATACTTTTGAAAAATTACTTTTAACTGTTCAGACGAGCTTAGATCCAAATCATAAATAAGAAGTAAATCATTGAAAAAATATTTCAATTTTGAGTCAATAAGTTGTTTTTCTTTGTCCGAAAAGCGACTAAATGCAGTTACCAAAGGCGGAATTTTGTTCAAACTCGATTCTTTATACTCGTTATTAGACTTTGGGTTTAAATTGTTCTCCTTAAACATTTTTGGTTCATTCAAAAAACCTAACAATTCAAGATACGTTGAATCGACTTCAAGATCTTTTTTACGTTCATTTGGTTCCAAAACATTTAATTTTGAGTTTATATTTTTAATGTGTTCTTCAGTTTCACTTACAATGTTTCTCAAATGTGGTGTCGATGTGTTAAAAACCCATATGATTAAAGTTATCAATAAAATAAAGCTAATTAGAATGAAAAAACTTTTTGTTTTCATTTTGGCTAGTTTTTTTAAATTTCGTTCAATCATTTTTGTTTTGTTGTTTCACCCAAAAGAGATAAACATTTTGTTAAACAATAACAACAACAACAAAAATAATTTATCAAAATTTCATTATTTTTCTTGTTGCTTAATTAAGAGTTTTTTGTTATTTGTGTATTTTTTTTGTTATCGAAAAAGTATGTTTGTGTATGTGTGTATTTTTTTTTTTTACTTAGTTTCATTTTTTTGTCTGAAAATTTTTTATATAAATTATTTAAAGAACAGGCGAAGGAGTAGAAGAGCTTTCGATCTGAAATGGTTAACTGTTTTTTTCTGTGACTTTTTATGACTTTTTACAAAATAAAAATATAGTAAGGTTGGCACCATGCAAAACTTCCACGCTATCTGAATTTGCAAAATCCGACTTGATAACTTTGTTCTCCATATATGAAAATTAAAGAAATTTTTAGGGGGGGGGGGGGGGGGGGAAAAAAAAATTTTGACCCGAGGGTCCTAATTTTGGGCCTCGAAATTTTTTTCATAGAAAAGCATTACAGAAATCATTTCAGAACACAACCAGTGAGACAACGAATATCTTATACTATTCGAAAGCAAATTTTAGTTTATTCGCCGATAAATTCGAACAAATGGACTGGAACAAATTATTCGATAAAAAAGATGTTGAACTATGTTATAATTTATTCGTAGATTATTATTACAAATGCTGTGATGAATATATCCCTCAGAAATCTTCTTCGACAAATAAATCGTTCCCATGGCTAACCCCAAACACAAAAAAGTTAATAAAAAAGAAGAGGAACTCTTGGTTTAAATTTATTTCGGCAAAAAGATCAAACAAACCTGCTTTACTTCTAGAGTTTAGGAAAAATCAAAAAATTGTTGATAAAGCCATTAAGAACGACCTCTTAATCTTTGAGAAAAATCTTATCTTTAAAAGTAAAGCCAATCCAAAATTATTCTATTCGTACGTAAACTCGAAGCTGAAAGTAAAAAACCAAATCAAATTAATTTTGGACGAAAACAACCAAAATATTTCTGACCCGTCGATTAATTGTAAGATTTTAAACGCTCAGTTTGAATCGGTTTTCATAAAGAACTAAGACAGTATTTTACCAACGATGGAAACGAGAACAAATAAGACACTTTCGATTGATCCAAACCATACCTTTTCAAGATCGAATGTTGAAAAAGAACTAAACAAATTGAACGAATTTAAAAGTATGGGGTAAGATCAAGTTAGCCCGATGGTTTTAAAAAAAGTTTCTGGAGCTATTTCTGTTCCGCTATCGCTCCTCTTTGTCAAATCCTTTCAGACAGGTCAAGTTCCAAAAAAGTGGCTTGAGGCAAACGTTACCCCTTTGCATAAAAAAGGAAGTAGACTTTTGGCAGCAAATTATCGGCCGGTATCCTTGACCTCAATTGTGTGCAAAGTAATAAAAAAACTTATAAAAATTCCAATTATGGAGCATTTAAAATTGAACAAACTAATCACTGATAGACAACACGGTTTTGTTAAAAATAAGTCATGTATTACGAATTTGCTCGAAATGTTGGACATGATCACCGAAGCTCTTAACCGTGGTTATGCTATTGATCTTATCTATCTCGACTTTGCAAAAGCATTCGACACAGTACCGCTTAAGAGACTTCTATTCAAATTAGAAAAATACGGATTAGATAAAGCAATAGTGAAATGGATTAGTGCTTTTTTATCAGAGCGGAAACAAAGAGTCGTTTTAGGCGACAACGTCTCAAGCTGGGTGGACGTCTCAAGTGGAGAAAAAAATTTTGACCCGAGGGGTCCTAATTTTGGGCCTCGAAATTTTTTTTCATAGAAAAGCATTACAGAAAAAATCAATGATTTATAGATATTTTAGTTATTGAATTGACACATACAGTGGCATTGAGTTAAAGCCCAATGCCAGGCTTCTAGAACTATTATTTGATCTCGGTTAAAATTTTTATGACTCGATTATGAACGTTCCATCAGGGGGTACGAAAAAAAAAATCTTACACACAAGGTAGGGGGGAAGGAGGGGTTATTAGTGAAAATAATCCCTTCTGCCCTTAACCCGGCAGACGCTCCTTCCAGGAGCACAGCGGTAATACGCTAGGATCGTACGTGATCGGCTATATATACGACCGTCTATGGGAGTCATTTTTCAGCTTTCAAATAAATAATAAAAACGACTGAACTTAGTGGTCACTCACTGGTCAGTCAAACAATTTTAACGACCGTCGTTAAAATGTTAAATTGTTGAAAAAAAATAAAAGCGATTGTTTAATCCCATTTTTTTTTAACGAAGCGGTAATTCAACTTTTAAATCATAGTAAACAAAAGAATTATGTTATCTGTGACAAAATACGCGTAAGCAAAAACTCAAGAACTCGAGCGTAAGTTGATTTTTCTTTATTCGGCAAAAAAGCATTCACTGTGAATACTTGTGTAAAAGTATCGGGGCTAATATTAAAAGTCCCGTCAACGTACCAGACATCTTCTTGTTTTAGTATATCTAAATTTTCGTCAGTGCCCATTGTAATAATTCTAGATGGATCCATGTTATCACTATAAAAAAACAATAAAATTTTTTTTGGATTCGGTCATTGAGTATTTATCTTTAATAACTATCGATTGTCAATTTTTACCGTCTTTACCAAAGCCGTTTATAGCTCGACGTGTTCTGTTCACAATTTGGGCCAAATTTTTAGTCGACGAAATATAAGGTGCAGAGTGAACTGAAAGACTCATAAGGCATTCATTAATTACTGTTCTCGGTTTTTCAGTTGTTCGAGCAACTCTCTCTTTGATACTTGCTTTAATAATTTTACCTTGAAGTTGATCAGGTTGAGGCTTGTGATAATAACTGTCGACCTCGAAATGTTGGATCGATGCAAAAAACAATAGTATCAGTCTCATCTTGTTGCTGTTGATCGTCAACGGTTTCAAGATTTTCAATCAATTTTTCGATGGAATCATTTTATAAATCATCGACCCAAAATACCTCCCACATAGGTATGTTCCTCGTCATTTGAAAACTTTCGATAACTTTGAAAAACTTTTGAAAATTTTTATGGGGTCAAAAAAATTTTAATTTTTGCCATGAGAGTTCCTAACTGGGTGACCTAAGAAAGAGGGTGCTTTAGTAAATCGTTAGTATCTATGCTAAATAACAACATGTACGGTATTTATGATACAGATTCTGAAAGAGCGGAAAATTTTACAAACGCCAATTTGATTTCTTAGACTAAAAAAAAACAATCGAAATTTATGATTCAAATACGCCTATGTGGTCAGATTTTTCAAATTTAGATAGTGTTGATGTTTTGCATGACGCGAACCTTACAATTAAATTATGATAAAATAATGATCGTACAAACGCTAAGCGAATTGAACTTCTGAAATCAAGCAATCGAATTTTGGTCTTGGAACGACTCGGTCAGTAATTTCACACAGTAAATTCCAAACTTAAGTTCTTTTTGAATATGTCATTTTTAAATCTACGATCTCGGAAACCCAAAAAAATAAAAAATTTACCCCCACCCCTTTTACAGCCTAATGATAAAGTGCTTAACTTAAACATTTTAGAACTCATGATTGAAAAAGGTTATTTTTGATCTGGAGGTACCACCTGAAAGCTAAAAAGCTCCCATTGACGCCAATACCGAAGAAAAAAATTCCAGAAGGTGACCCTAAGACGAAAATGGAAAAAAAAGGCTTTTTTTTTAGTCAAATCGTATGTAGTCTCAGGGGTCACTTTTCACCCCACTCTTTTTTTTTACGTTATTCATTTTTAGCTGTATTTCATTTAAAAAAGCAGATGAAAAGAGACAAAAAATCAAAAAACACAAAGCTGAGGGATTTCTTATGTCAGATGACATTTGTATTTTCTAGTTGGTTATAGTTGCCTTATACTAGATTGAAAATAGAATTCAGATTTGTGAAATTATGCTCAATCGGCTTTTGTTTGTTCAACCACTTTAGAAATCTTTTTGAAAATTTAAGTTCGTACAGCATGTTGTAAACCTTTCATCAAATTAATTTTTGTTTTAATACTATTTTCAGCAGTTCAAAGAACATTATTTACATTGATGATGTCTATATATAAAACAATACCAAATCTTTGAGAAACATCTTTATTGCTCCTTATTAATCAAACAAAAAAGTTGTTAGAAAACTTAAATATTTGTTGAATTTTTGATAGATTATAAAAATAAAGAAATTTCGTTGAAGTTTTTCAAACACTAAGTAGCAAAAAATCTTTGAAAATCTTGATTTTAGGCCTAATGTTTAATTGTGGGTTCCGATTACAGCAATTTTTCCTATTTCTAATGATGTTACGGTTGAGTCTTTTTTCTATTAGTGGTCTGGATGATTTAAAAAACATAACTTTAGGATGAAAAAGAAATATGTCTTTGTTTATGTAGATTATGTAGAATAGAAGAATGAATTATTTAAAAATAACGTTACTTTGAGTTTTAAATTAAACTGATTGGAGACTTAGAAACACTATAACTAAGACAACTTAAAATTAACTATAATAAATTTTTGTGTTAAACTCGGACCGTTCGTCATGTATGAGGTTATTTTCTCGTATAATCTTAAAACCTAGATAACCAAGCCTGAGGACATGATCACTAATTTTTTGATCTTATGTTGACAAAACAGGGTAGACCCCTATGACAAATTAGGCTAATGTTATTCAGCTAATTAACTTTTATCAGAGTTGATTTTTCAATGCAAGTTCTACAATTTGGAAAATTATTTCTCTTTGGTAGGACAAGTCTCATCCTTTTCCATGTTCCAGGGCCGGGCCTGGAATATTTGGTCTTTATGGCAAAGGATTCCGTGAGAGGGGGAGGGGGTTCCAGTCCAAATAGTAACAAAAACGTTAATAGTAACTTTTTACCCTTCTTTAAACCAATTAAAGCTCTTTCAAATCATGAGGACTAAAATGTTTTTGAAATAAATTTTTTTAAAAAAATAAAATTTCGCTCTCCTTTTGTCTTGAAATAGCAAAAAATAATTTAATAATTTTCTAATGTCTTATGCCACATTGTAGCGCCGGCCCTGCCATGTTCCCTATTTTAGCACGTTCCGTTTCGTTCCGTGTTTTAGGCTAAAGCCCTAAAAATTATAAAATTTCCCTTCATAATCAACTAAAAAAGAATTTGATTGCTCTTGCTAACTTCAAAGTCCTATAAAATAAAAGGGTTTGATCATCACAAAATCAATAGAGATCTTTTTTTTCTGCTACGAATAGAATAATAATCCAAACTGAATTACGGATTAAGACAATAAAATTTGCATTTAAAGTATTGGATAGGGAGTACGGACCGGGGAAAAATGTACCAATCCCGAATTTTACGGATATCAATCATCAAAAGAATGATTTTTTTCCTTAAGCAATTCTCTAGAAGCTTTTATTACTTAAAAGTTTTTTTCCCCAATTTTTAACCCGCTTGGTCACTTAACCGAATAAAATCGGAATTTTGAAAACGATGCACTAAGAGTCTTAAAAAAAAATTTAAAATTATAAATTCCTGAGATATCTTGTCTCTTGGTTAAGCAGATGTATAAAAAAATTTGGATATTGCAGGTCCCCTAGGAGATGTGATTTGACCCAACGTCAATGACAGCCTTTAGACTAAAAGCTTTTTCCAATCAAGTATACTAAAATGTTTAAATAATACAAAATTATATTTGGCTGCAAAAATCTGAGGGGTATAGGTAAAATTTTTGATTTTTTGCCTCATGAAAAAATTGGTTTTCTGGGGTTTTCGAGGTCGTAGAACACGGTACCAATATCAGAAATAACATATACAGCATAGCATGGTTCTTTTTGCAGATTTATTCCATAAAGCTAAACATTTAATGTAAAACCTTCTGTAACAAAATCTTTAACAGTGTTAGGACTTTGAAGAACAAAAGTTTTTTATTATTTTGAAAGACATAATGATTTGAAATCTAGATCAACTTCAACAATTACATAACTTAACATAATTTTACCCATGTTATTTATTCATTTAAAACAAAAAAATATTTTTTTTCGTAAATTGTAATTTTTTTTTCTCTAAATGGACGGTGGTTACCCTAAATTCTCAAACGAACTTGTCGAATCAATTGATCGACTATGCCTTGGCGAAAAACTAGTCGTTCACAATTCGAATTTTAAATTTGATATTTTGAGTCCACTTGAACAAATCGAATGGCAGTTACCATCAATCAAAATAGAAAATCTAAATTTAAAAGATAACATTTTTAAAAATTTTTTCACTCTCAAAATCACTGACAAAAATCTCGATCGAGTACAAACCTTAAACAAAGACACTTTATTCTCAGCGTTAATTAGTAAAAAAATAACCGATTCGGATGGATTAAACTTAAACTTGGACATACCAGATCTACCTGACGATGTAAGTCTCTTAAAATGGCAGATACCAAATACAGAGACTTACGAATGGGTAAATCACACAGAGTCGAGTGAACACAACGATGAAGACGAGGGTTTCTTTTCTAACAAATGTTCACCGAGTCAAAAAAAAGTCTACGCTCAAATACCTGAGACTTTATGGGACGAAATTTTAGACTTCAAATTTTCGAACTATTCAAATTGGGACACTAAATCAAATGAAGAACGTCTAATAATCGGATTCAATCTCAATCAAAAACTAGAACTTACAAAACCTTTGCTCATTGACTCAACAAAAAAAATATTCGACTACTTTTATTATCATTATTTAAACACAATCAACATTATAATAGACCAAAAATTGGCTTTTTACAAACTCGTTATTAACCCATCGAATTTTTTGATCGATACCCTAAACGTTTTGTTAAGTCTTCCATCGGTTAGTTTCATTTATTCGAGTTCAAAATCAAAATTTTTGTTCAATAATCAAATTCAAATAAGCGGGTTATCAAGCGAGGCTCTAGGGGCTTTTAGTGAAGAGTTTATCCAAGTCGGAACCAAGTTTAGACAAATTCTAGACTTGATTAAAGTACCACGTCGATCTCAAACATGCGGTTCAGTGTTTAGATCATACGTCAACGCCATCACTGAATACCTAAACTTGTATCACATCAAAATTATTGAATACTTTTCGATTGTTAATGAAATGACCCCGTTGAGGTTGTATTCAAGTCTAAAACCAATGATGGATCAATTTGAGTGTTTAACAAGGATTATAAAATTGGATGGATTTGACCCAGACGAGTCTAATTCGTACCAAAAAGGGTCCGATTTAATTTTTTATTTGTTCAATTTGGCACGTCAAAGTTCCAATAATGATTTTACGTATCAGTTGTGTTTGCACTTGTTGACGAGTTGTTTGGACCCATTTTTTCGGTAAGGGGGTTTTAAATTTAAAAAGAGGGTTTCATTTTGTGATTTTTGTGTTAAGGTTCATTGAAAAATGGATTTTTGAAGGCGAATTTTTGGACAAATACGACGAATTTTTTATCGAATCAAATCAAATATTTGCAAAAACAAACGATTATTTTAATAACGCATTTAAATTGAAAGAAAAATTTAAAGAATTGGATCAAAGTGAATGTTATTTTATTAAGAGTTTGTATGAAGATATTTTTTATTGTGGTAGAAATTTGATGTTGTTAAAAAAGTGTGATCCTGATGTAAGTATTTTTATATGATATTCCGAGTTATCTGGTCCAAAGAAAGAACAACAGCGCATACTTTTTTACATTTCAACTTGTAGATCAGAAAAATCTGAACAAGATGTCGGCTTTATTTTTGTTAGTGCGAAAAAGTCAATACAAGTGTTAGAGAAAAGTCTAAAGGGTCAAAATCAACGCGATAAAGAGCAAAATCGAATTGTCAGACAAGTGTTAGAGTGGTAAAAATCGGTGCCTAGAATAAGAAGCGCTTGATCTTACTCTAGCACTTAACGCTGAGCGTTTTTATCGCTTTATTTGGTTCCTGATGCCTGTCTAACGACCCACTCTGACTTCCCTAACGCTCTTCAAACATATCATTCAAGCACTTTAACGCACTTTTTTAAACCCTCAAACAATCGATATCATTTTCTAACTCTTGGTCTATCAATAAACCAGAGCCTCTAACGTTTTTTTAACACACCTTTCTTTATATCAAACACTTGTCTTACACTGCATCATGGACTTTTTTCAAGGATTAACGCCTTTACAGTTGCTCTTACGGATGTTTTTTATAACCTCACACTTTATCAAACGCTTTGTAATTACCCTAACGTTTGTCTGTATAAAATTCGCGCAATGCAAAATTACCACACTGTGTTAATTTCGGATTTTCGACTCGATTTTCTTATTCTCCATACCCGAAAACCTAAAATTTTAGTGGGGGGTCAAAAATTTTATATTTGGCTAGGGGTGTCGGTAAAGAAGTAAGTCATTTTAAAACGTTTCGATTGAATCGAAAATAAATCCTATATTAAAAGTAACCATATTTTCTGGTAGAGAATCGAATATCTTGCACGGTAAGCGAAAAAAAAATGCAATTTCGCTTTGACTGGAAAATTCCCTTATTTTTACCGTTTTCACCCGTGTATTGCTTTATGGAATTTCAACAATGGTCCCAGCGTCAATAGTAACTTTTTAGTTTCAGAACATATCTTTACATTAATTATAGCTTTTTCCAATAATGTTTACTAAAATATTTAAACAGAGCACCTTGACGTTTAGCTGCAAAAAATGGGAGGGTAGGGTCAAAATTTTCGATTTTTTACCCCCACAAAAAAGTCATTTTTTGGGGTTTTCCGGGTCGTAGATTAACGTTATATATTCAAGAACGACGAATTTACAGTATTGTGAAAAAATTAGAGAACGCTTATGATTTTTTTGTTTCATTTATATTCAAAGGCTTATATTTCAACATTGGATCGGGATATCGATTTGGTTTTTCTTTTAGTCAAAAATATACGTTTTCTCCTTTCAAATGAACCCTCATTTATTGGCTGGCGAATTGTTTGAGTCTGGGCATTAAAATTATAAAAAAACACTCTTTTTTTTGTTAAACAATTTTTTGTGAAAAATTTAGAGAACGACTTGAATTTAGCCCTCGTACTCAGCGAAAACTCAACCGATCTTTATCAAATCTTGTATTTGAGCACAGAAACCTTCATTCTATCACATGAAAAAGTTTCCAACCCATCTCATGCCACATCAAATTAAAGGAAATCATCTAATTGAAAAGCTGGATTAATCTTTTTAGCGAGAAAAAAGATATTCGAAGAAATATTCTGTCGAAAAGTAGTGATAAAGGAACCGAGACATTGCCTAGATTCTATCAAAGCCCTCTCGTTTGGTTCTAAGGGTAAGAATTCGGTCTTTTCAAACGTAATCTTGATTTTTCATCTTGTAAAAACAAAAAAAATTTTTATTTGGATTTCTAACATCACTTTACCGTCAGATTTCTACCTTTGAAATGATTCAACAAAATACTTGGTTTAAAGACAGCAATTATTCACTTGAGGAATTTTCCGAAAAATCTTTTTCTTGCTTTAGAGGGTTGTCCAGTCTTTTCAATTAGATGATTTCCTTTAATTTGATGTGGCATGAGATGGGTTGGAAACTTTTTTCTATACAGATCATGCTAATTTTTAGAGTTGACTTAAGTGGCTACCTAATCCAGATCCGTCTTTGGTTGGATTATTTTTTATTCTGTATCTTCAAAACATGATTTGAGTTTATTTAACTCACTCCCGATTGTAGGAAACGATTTGCAATTATCTCGACCTTACAGTATTCATATTGTCAACAAGGATTACCTTTGGGTGTCTTCTCGGTTCCGAAGAGAGTTTTCTTGAAAACCCGTCTACCCTTTAGTCTGAAACTTTTTCATGTGATAGAATGAAGGTTTCTGTGCTCAAATACAAGATTTGATAAAGATCGGTTGAGTTTTCGCTGAGTACGAGGGCTAAATTTACCTTTTTTGGACCAATTTCAGCACTCAAAATCGAATATCTTGAAAGACATGTTCTTTAAGAGTTTTAAGGTTTTCTAGGGTTTTCTTACATGAGAATTAAGAATTTATAGTCAAACATAGGAAAATCAATCATTTTAGTGATTTTTGATTTTTTTTTTTTCGACCAACAAAATGTTCAGAATTTGTGTCTAGTTTCAGAACCGTAGGTTTTCGGGTATTGAGAATAAGAAAATCGAGTCGAAAATCTAAAATTAAGATTGCATTGCGCGAACTTTAATTATCTAAAATTTAAAAAAATGGCCCATATAGCTCGCCTTTAGCACCCAGAACCAAACAAATTTTCAGTAAAAAAGGGCATAGTACTTCGTGATTTTAAGGTTCATTTTAAGCTTTTTCCAATTAAGTACCGTTATTTTAGCTAAAATTTTAGCTTGTTTTGTGTAAAATTTTGTTCTCTATCAACATGGGATTTTAAAATTTCTTTAGTTTAATGAGGTCATCTTCATCAAGGCTCATTAACCTTCGATATTCACATATCGAGAACACGGTTATAAAGTCAGACTTTACGTCGATTTCACTAATATTTATTTTTATTTCAAGAATTTTTTAT
Organism: Brachionus rubens; assembly: GCA_022207745.1. NCBI lineage: Eukaryota > Metazoa > Rotifera > Eurotatoria > Ploima > Brachionidae > Brachionus > Brachionus rubens. The sequence continues at coordinate 4,093,713 of JAJVHD010000003.1, read as the reverse complement.
TCAAAACAAAAACGTTTTATCCAAAATTACAAGCAAACTTTAACGAATCTTATTTGAATCAAATCGAACAAACATGCACTGAATACTCATCTTATGTAATCAAACATTCAAAATATAATCTCAAATCTCGTCGTGAATATTTAGACGAACAATCTCGCTTACACGATTTATATTTAACTCGTCTTCAAAATGAAGCAATGGAACGATTTCGTCTGTACGAACAACAAGAGACAGAAAATCGTAAACACGAACAAAAACTAAAACAGGAACGATTTAATTTTTTAAAAGAACAAATGGAACAAGATTTAAAACGACGTCAAAACGAAAAAGACAAGCAAAAACAAGATGATAAAGACTACATGGACAAGCTTGTAAATCGAGACTTTGAGTACAATCAAGAAAAAAAAATACTCGAACAAAAATTAAAAGAGGAGATTCAAAAAGAGTATCAAGACAAAATGAGAGATGCTGAGGCTAGAGAAAAAGCGGCTAGGGACCGAATTGAACAAACTACAAAACGAATTCAAGAGTTAGAAACCTCGGCAATGGACATCGAGATGGAAGAAGTGGTCGAAGAACTTAAACCTCCTGAACCAGTCGAGACAAGCGACATTGAAATGGAAATCTCAGAGTCTCCTGTTAGGCTAAAAGTTAACGATGAGACAACCGAAAAAGACTATCGGTCATCAATCAAACTTCAAGAGACCCAAAACGCATTGACCGAATCCCCAAGTCAAGTCTACAAACCCTCGATTCGACTTAACGAAAAGTATCACCCCTCAAAACAAACCGATTTGAATGAGTTAGACATCAAAGAAAAAAATCGTCTAGACTGGTTGAGGTCAAGGAACATACAAGGCCATTCATCAAACTCAAAAATTCAAAATTATATCGAGAATTATGATCAACAAGCGGACAGTCTTGAAGAACAAAACCTCCAACGGTTAAAACGTTTTGAACATTTTACCAAAAAAGAAGACCGAGTTGAACAAATTAATTTCGATGAAATAGTCAAACCCTATCAAAAAGACTACCCTGAACTTGACAGTGAAATTAACAACGATTATCTTCAGAGTTTACGAGAAAGTTTTGAAAGTCCTCGCTTGAAACTAGACACAACCGCGTCTCTTGTTTTTAATCACATAAATTTAGAAGAAATTTTCAATCGTATCTTGTACAAACCAGTTCAAGTCCAACTCGGTCTAGTCAACCGCTCGTGTATAAACTACTTTTTATTTGATCTTAAACTCGAGGATCATTTAGCAGCGTTGAGAAAATACGTTCTTTTCGAGAATGGTGTTTTCGCACAAACGTTTGTCGATGAATTAAACTCACGAGTCCAACAAACAAACTATACGTACATGGACTTGGAATTTTTGTTAAGTCCGATCTATCTGAGAGAGGCTTTTGAGAAGACCCGGTCTCAAATTAAACACTGCAAACTCGTTGATAATTTGTCCATTCGGTTAAACTTGGATCCAAAAAAAACTAGTGGACTCTTGAATTATTTGGGTATGATTGAACTGGTTTATAAAGTTGAATGGCCTTTGAGTATTGTTATTAATGAAAGTACGATTCAAATGTATAATCAAATATTCTCATTTTTGTTAAAGATTAAGTTTGTCTTGTCCGCTTTGAATAGTATTTGGTACACTTTGAGACGTTATGGTAAGAGTCTTTTGACATTTTTTATCTTGTTTGGCCTATTCATCAGTAAAAATGCGATTTTTTTTAAACTAATTTCTGTTCTTCTTCTTTAATCGAATGTTGATTTACAGCATTCGGTTAATCTTCTTTTCCATGGTTCACATGTTTTAGCAAGGTTCACCGGTTCTAGTAACGCTATTTCGATCTTAGCTGGGAATAACAGAGTGCATTTATAATTGAAATAGTTGGTCGATTCAGAGATCAGGTTCATAAAAAAAAAACGGTATACATTTAATCTTCAAAATATACAACATTATGCTCTATGGTCTTTATTCATCTATCAGCGAGCAATTCGAACCTCTCTTGTACCACTCCTGGCTTTTTCGCCACCCAGCTTCAACTTGGTCTTGTTTAGTAAAATTCCGTCCTCTAAGGTAATGAGCCATAGAGCGGAAAACATGACAATCAGAAGGGGAAAGGTAAGAAACTGTTGGATATGCTGAATGAGGGAGAAGTTCTATCCCTTCCAGCTCTTCATTCTTTTCCATGATTTTTCGCGAGTTTATGCGTTAGCTTTCGGCTGATCAAGGAGGGTATTTTGCTTGAAGTGAAGCATACATTTGTTCTAATTTTTCACAATAAAGGTCTGCATTTACCGTACGACCATCATGAACCAGTTCAAAGTGCATTACCCCTTGGTAATTCCATCAAACGCACCACATTACCTTCTTTTTGAATCGTCCTCTTTTAGCTAATCGTAGGGCTGGTTGAGATGGGTCCAACCACTGGTTTCTGTCATCAATATTTTGAAAATAGATCCATTCTTTTCTTACCTAAAGGACATTCTGACCTTCTACTTAACATATTTCGTGTGTTGCTGCTGTTGCTATATTTTTTGCACTTAGTTCTTATAAAACATATTATATTTTATGTTTTTATGCAATTTCCGTCACAGTATAATAACCATTATTTTATAATTTTCTCTTTGGATTCCAATGAACGTTCTAAAACTTATTTTTATCATTTATTGGTTGAAACCCAGAATTCCCCAAACCACCAAACTTGGAGTTTAGGAAAGAAAAAATCGTGAATAATTAGTCGGAAAATGTTAGATTAAGTGTTGGGTTATAAAAAACATCCGTTAGAGCAACTGCAAAGGCGTTAATCCTTGAAAAAAGTACGTAGTGAAACTTTAATATTAAAGTTAATTAGTGGCTAAAAAAACTCTGGAGGCACTGATTTACTGTTCCATTTGTTCTTTTCCCAGTCAATCAAAAATTAATGAAAAATCACTGTCAAGACTTACTGTAACATTAATGTTTCAGTCCCAAAAACAGTAATGTTCCAGCAATGTTTACGGATGTTTTGACATTAATGTTTCAGCAAGTTTATCAGTCTCTGTCACATTAATGTTTCAGTAAATTTTTCATAAATTCTTAGACCATAGCATTCTTAGGATGACTGTTTTGGTAAGTGATATGCAGTGTAACTGAATTTAAAAATTAAGGGTGGATCTATTTGTGCAATTTTTTTGCAGTAACTATTTATCAAAGGGGCGAATGGTTTTAATTAAGCGGTATTGTTTCAAAAATTCAAAGTTTTTTAAAGGTATTTCAAGTGTTAGCAAGCTTTTTTCAAGTCACAAAGTAAAGAGATTTATGTTAAGGAAGGTAGTGTTAAGTTGGAATGGTCTCAAGTAATTTATCAAGTGATTTTGAGGTTAATAGAAAAGTTTAAAATATTGAAAAATTTAAATTTTTAAAATTTGGTTAACTTAGTTTAAATGAAAAAACTAACAGCTATTTATACAAAATTTTTAAAAAATATTAAAGGTCAATTACGTTTGTGTCTAAAATAAAATTCGATTGGATAGATTTTTTTTTTAAAATAATACTCTAACTATCCTGTTTGAAAAAGTTCAAACTTTGAAAAATCAGTACTGAAAAATTAATGAAACTCCTTGGGATGGAAAATTACTGTACGTATACAAAAAAAAATTACTGTGACATTAATTTAAAAGTTCACGAACCCAACCATATAATAAACATGAGTTTTCAGTTAGTTTTTACTATAATAACTGTTACATTAAGAAATCATTAAGAATATTTCATGTTTCAGTAATTTGAAATTGACTGGGTAATGATTGATCAGGGATATCGAGTGTTAGAGACTTAAGAAAAAGTGCTTTCATTGAAAGAAATACATTAAAAAGATTGGGATCACTTATACGCAGTTCATATGTAATCATTACAGTAAAAAACAACTGATGCATTTAATCAAAACGAGATATTACTGAACACGATTAATGTCAAAAAAGATTATTCAATCATTAAAAATTAAAAATTTTAATTTTTAAAAAAGAGCTCCTTTATTTAAAATCAGCTATTTAAAACATTGAATAATCATTATCATTAGATTACCTGAAGCGTTAGGATTTTTAATTTATTAAAAAGGAAGATACTGTTTTAATTTAATTTCTTAAGTAAGCTTCATCTCATGTAAACCCTTTACAGCTAAATTTAAATTCAAAATCCTTTTTACCATATTTCAAAATCAAAAATAAAAATGACTTTAAAAATATTGACTACAGAACTGTGAATTGAAATTATTTAAGAACAAAGGCTTGAACTTTGAAAGCTTGTAAACCGGTCGTGTTTACAACCGACTGATGATGATGATGAAGAACAAAGGTTTCGGTGTTTTACCCGAAAACCCGAACCCGAAAAAATCAGGTTTTGGGTTCGAGTATGGTATGGTATTTCGGGTTTCATAAATGGGTCTGGGTTGGGGAACTCAAAAATTTGGCTATATTTACCCAAAACCAAATTTTTTTCAATAAAAAAACAACTTAAAATATATAAAAGTTAGTTAGCTAGTGTGAGCTGCAGTATAGAAAATTCTATACCAATGCACTAAGGCGTTTAGCCCTTGATGGTCTTTGGCAGCATTTGCTTCGTGTCATTCCAAAAACTTTCTCATCAATGATGTTCTTGAAACTGTTTGTTGATGTTGCTGATACTGCACTTTCAGGTTCCTTTTTTATTGATTTCACGTACTAATCGGCTTTTGTGCTGCCTTCTTAGATTGATTGTGGTAGGTTTGGCGAAATTGATACCGTTGAGCAAATTTATGTCTTCATGACCATTAACCAACTTGTACATTTGTATCAAGTTGCCCCTACGGCGTCTGTCCTCTAAGCTCATTAAATTGAGTTCTTTTAGGCGAACCTCATAGGGTTTAGATTTGATCAGTTTGGCCAACTTTGTTGCTCTTCTTTGTACTCTCTCTAAGATCTTAATGTCGGTCTTATAATATGGACACCATGAGTTTACCGCATACTCCAAGTGTGGTCTCACTAATGCAGTATATAGAGGCTTTAATGTCTGATGACCGAGATATCTGAAAGAACTTTTTATCTGTCCGAGAACCCTGTTAGCCTCGGGTGACTTGTGGTCTTGACTTGAAATTCCAATAAGCTTCAAATCGTTCGCATAGCCTAAACCAAAACTTTTTAAACACCCAAACACTAAACACAAAAATACCCAACTTTTTGGGTTACCCAATCCAGATCCATATCTGAAACCCGAAATTTCTGGGTAACCCACACCATACTCGAACCCAAAGTCTGATTTTTTCGGGTAACCCATACCCACTCAATACCTTAAACTTTATGGGTACATATGTCTGGCTTTTGCTTGTTTCTTTGCTTCTTTGAAACAAATTTGACCCGAGCGGGATTCGAGCTGACACTTTCATGACGCATTGATCAACCGACGATACCAACTGAGCTACCATTCCCATCAAACACATCGCCCCGTAATACAGAAACAGTTAGAAATTTTTCTCGTACTCCCGATCCTCTGCTTGCAAGACTAGCTCGCAAACCACTCGGCAATACGTTTCCAAGCTAAATATTTCAATAACCAAACATGCAGATAATCTAAGAACCAGTCTTTTAGATTAGTTGATAGTCTCTTCTTTAAGCAAATCAGGGATCGGTTGTTTAGTCGAGAAAAATCAAGGGTCAGTAGAATCCCAAAAAATGTTAAAGTTTGAAACAGATAGTTTTGTGTCGACATGAATTCGACTCGTGATCAATCAATTCTGACATGAGCGTTTTAAAATCTCATGCTTTTATGACGTTAATTTAATTTTTCTAACGGAATTCATCATTTTTGAATTTTTTGTTGAATTAATTAAGTCTGCATGCCAACCTTTATTTTTTGATATCCCATAGCCTTACAATGTCTAAAGGTCTACTGTGAATATGCCCGAGCCTTAAACTAGATCTTTAAATTTATTGTTTTTTGCCCAAAAAAAGAACTCGTCTACAAATCAGAAAAATCATTTCAATTAAAACAACTTAAATTCTATTGTCACGAAATGCAAAATTACATGATCGCATTACAAAGTTACATTTACAATCAAGTAATTCAAGTAACATGGGATGATTTGCAAAAAAATCTCAATAATGCAAAACATATTGACGATTTAATTCGAATCCACGAAACTTATATCAAAACAGCGCACTCAAGATGTTTCTTCAAAAAGACTCCAAATGTCGTTCAAGTCATTTTAAACACATTTGAAATAATTATAAAATTTCATTTGTTGATTTTAAACGGAAATTTAGTACGCAACGAAATTATACATGAGTATGAACATGAAGCATTCGGTTTGTTAACAGAAAATTATCAATTTTTCAAAAATAATGCCGTGTTTTTACACAAAAGTAAGATCAAATGTTCAACTAAAAACTGGATTAGATTTAAAATTTTTTTTTTTTCAAAAAGTTCTTCAAAAAGGTATCTCAATTGGTTATGAATATCATTTAAATAATTTAGCACTTAGTCTAAATTATAACTATTATTATGGTAATGATACTCCTGTTGTATAAATAGCACAAAAAAATGTAGTTTAAGTACGTAATTTTTAAAAAGTATTCAGTATCGATGTATTTAAAAATAAAAACAAATGTATTTATTAAATAATAAAATATTTTTTGTACTTGAACAACACTTGAAAGTAATTGGATTAATATTTAACTTTAATTATTTATTCATTGATTTGTGAAAGTTTGAGGGAATCAGAATATGAAATTATTTAAGTGACGCTTATTCGAATTTACCCGATGGTCCAAAGTCGAAAATATCAACGGACATCCAGTAATAAATTAGCACAATTAGTAGTAAAAAAATGGACCCTTGAAAAACGGGTGTATTTTTGAAAAACATACATCACCAGTGGCGTAGCCCCCCTTTTTGGAAAGTTAGAGGCGCTCAAATTTTAACAGCACCTCTTTAATCCTGTAAAATACTGTCTTAGAGCCTTAGAACGCATAAAATAGTTCACTGAGATACCGATATATGTAGATCTCGTTGAGAGCTTTTGATTGATATATAAAATAATAAGGGGTGTAAACAATAACTAAAGGGGGTATATGAGGGTCCTTTAAGACTGAAAAGGGAAAAATCAGTTTTTTGTTCCCCAAATTACTTCACAAGGGGTCTTAATATGGTATCATTTTGTAGCTCTTCATTTACTCTACCTTGTATGAAAATATTTTTTTTGTATACCTCACTTTGTGTTAAAGTAACACCCGGGTGTATGTTTTTAACGGGTCCAAAAAAATGGCAAAATTTTAATAATGGCGTAATTTGATTTTACGTTTATGTTCTTTATTTGAAAACTCACTGATTTTTTTGTAGTCTCTAAATGGTAATCGTCATTATTCAAAAGATCATAAGAAGATGCGACAACTTGGGTGTATACAGCGCCAGCTGAAATTCTTAGTGACAATAAGGTCTTGAATAGAAACTTTTAAGCGAAAAAAGTGAACTTTGACAAAGAGTTGTGGTTTGTTTTCTGAGCTACCAACCCCATCAAACACATCGCTCCGTACTACAGAAACAGTCAGGAAATGTTCAAACAACTCGGCTTTACTGTAGTTATGTTAAAGGGTTACTCCTTTAATCGGAGAATTTTCTAAAAATGATTTTTCAAAAATTTTTGGTAAAATGAACTAATTCGCGCCTTTTTCAACACATTGATTTACTCGTTGATGTAGATGGATTAATAAAAAAGTTTTAGTTTTAAATTAAAGTATGGTTTTTGAAGGGTCTTGACACTTTAGACCCCTAGGATATGAAAAAATTATTTTAGACACTCCCTAAAAAATTGTCTTTCCTAGGTTTTCATATGTGTAGATTACGAATTTTATAGTGTATACGGTACCCTACATTAAGTAAATGAGTTCAACTTTGGTGCGTAAGGCCTTAGTTTAATCAAAATTAAACAGATTATGGATAAGCAATCATATCGAAAGCCCTATTAAAATCGATAAAAATAATCTCATGAAAAGCAGATTCACAAGTCGTGATCATTTTTCAACATACTTTGAATCAAACAGGTAATTAATTTCGAAACAAAATGGGTTCCTTAAATTTAAAAGAGCCTCTGTGGTAATTTGAACTTTTCTACTTTTTTGAACAATCTTGACACATTCACAGTTGTATTATCAATAAAAAAAGACTATTTAAATAAACTTTAGGGATTTTAATTTAAAGTAAAACAAATTTGAATTTCCCAAGTGTAAAATTTAATATAATTTTACTTTTTTGATCATACCTTTTGTTCGTGACAAACTCAGAACAAAATTAGATGAATCATTTTGTGTAAAACATGTCTTGTTAGATCATCCTTTCAAGATAAGTTAAAAAATTTTAACCAACGCTTTGAACTCTGATTTCATCTTTCAGTAGAATAAAACAGGGTTTTTTTTATCTTATGAATAAAAATTAGTGCGTTTAAAAAATCAAAATAAAAGAGCTTCATGTTTATTGCGTTAACATCGTCTAAACAAAATTAAAGTTTAGGTTTTCTCAAGTAAAAAAATTGGCATAAGAAACCCAAAAACACCCTAATAAGATTCTAGATACATCTAGAAACTGATAGAGCATAAAAGAATCAATTATGTGGTTATATTATTATGATAAAACCCTTAATAAATAGAAAAAACCTTTTAGAACCACAAAAACAGCTAAATGATACACCCTATGTAAATCGTAAGAAATTAAAATTAAGATTGTAAGAGAAAGTTTATTTAGGGGTTTACCACCCTGAGAAACCCTAAAGTGTGGTCAGATTTGGAATAAATATTTTTGTTTTGAAAGTTGGTTTGGCCAGAAAAAGAGATCATAGCCAAATGCTAAGCTGCCTTTCTAGATCATTAATAAGCATTTTTTTTAAAAGGTAAAATGTTGACTATGATATATCAGCTGAAAGCTAAGGGTCTTTAGTTAATGATGGGATATTTTTTGAAATGTTAAGCAAATTTTTACACAGTGTCAGTGTAGTGTTAAGTAAAATATAGGATTTCACTGTTTAATTTTACTATCTATGTCAACTTTCATTAGTGTTACTCTAATAGAATTGAGTTACATTTGATTCGAGTCAAATTTGAGTCCCTTTCTCTGGAATTAACTAAAGACCCTTAGCTTTCAGCTGATATATCATAGTCAACATTTTACCTTTTAAAAAAAATGCTTATTAATGATCTAGAAAGGCAGCTTAGCATTTGGCTATGATCTCTTTTTCTGGCCAAACCTACTTTCAAAACAAACAAATATCCATAATAAAAGAATCACATTTCCTAATTGATTCTTTCATGCTCTATGCTAAAATGTCAGCAGTTTCTAGGTGTGTCTGGAATCTTATGGAGTTTTTTAGGTGTCCTATGAAAATTTTTTTTTGAAGAAAAGTTTAATACCAAAATAATTTCAATCATGTCATATCCTTGCTTTCAAATGTTGTGATATATTAGGGTGATTCATAAAATTTTTTTTATTCTATCAAAAAACAGTATACATCTAATCTTCAAAATATACAACATTATGCTCTATTGTCTTAAACCATTCATCAGCGAGCAATTCGATGCCTCTCTTGTACCATTCCTTGCTTTTTGAGCTAAAAAAATCAAGGCATCCTGTTTCAACATTGTCTTGGTTAGTGAAATTCCGTCCTCTAAAGACTAAAAGAGCGGAAAAGATGATAATCAGAAGGTTTGGACTATTTGCTGGATGAGGGAGAAGTTCTATCCCTTATACAATATCAAAAGATGTCAAATCATGTGGAACAACTCGGAAGCGTCTATTAACTAAATGAATCAACTTAAGGTGACCAAATATGGTCGACTGTGAAGTGCTAAGGTCACTTGATAATTCGCGAATCCCGGAAGTTTCTCTCTACCGCTGTACGCAGGGCGTCCTGATCAAAACTCACTGGTATTCCATTCACCTTTTTCCTTTGAAGGCTAGTATCTACGCTCTTAAACTTATTGAACCAAGCTTGTGCCTTTCTTACTTTAAGGACATTCTCACCTTCTACTTGGCTTGCTGCTGCTGCCTTTTTTCCAATAATGACTTAACTGCACCAAAATATTCATCAAAAGTTATCATAATTTTAAAAATACTTAGAATCAAAAATTTTAAATTTTAAACTTATCATCTTGTAAAGCATTCAATTTTGAATAATATAATATGAATTGAAGATTACATATGAGCTAGAATCAATACAAACTCACCATCTTTTGAATCACCCTTATAAGTTCGTTAAAAGTACACTATTATTTGATTAATTTGCCTTGAGTGATGTCTGAAGATAAAAATTATTTCGAATATTATCACGAATAACAGAAAAAAAAATCAATTTTTTAAACAAAGCTCTAGGCTAAAGAAAAAAAAATTTCAAAAGAAATATTTTTTTCCATAAAAATTAAAGGATTTTCTATTAATGTCATTTATCATTGTAAATTAAACAAATTGGCTTAATTTTGAGCATCTTTTTCTTTTTTTAAATAGCTGTGATTAAGTTTAAAAATGTCTTTTGTGGTGTCAATAAGTGCAAAATTTTCAACTAAAAATACTTAATATTTTTCAAGTTTCGCGTCTTTTGATCGTATACGATACTTAGACTTGCTGAAGACTATTTAAAAACGTTAAAATTTTCAAGAGTCTTGTGAGTTAATAATTTTGTGATGTAATAATTTTTTTTTTTTTCTTAAAATAATTTTAATTGCCTTGCAAACAGTTGGATAATCGCAGCAAAAAAAATTCTTTTCTGATAAGAATTTTTTTTCATTTAATTAAGGATTCTTTGAGATAAAGCTTCTTTGTTTTGTTGTTTTCAAGTTATCGATTTTTCTAGCCTATTAAAACATGTTTGCTCTTTAAACGTGCTTACGGGATAGAAATTGGTCTTGAGTTTATTTTTTAATTTTGCTTTGCACTCAAATAGGTTTACGCTTTTACGTTAATGTTGCAGTAAATTTGTTGTATAAAAATGGAGAAATTATGTGAGGTACTTTTTCACCCAAAAGAGATTTTAACATGTCTAAGTTAAATATATCAGTAAATAGGTCATTTTGTCATCTTTCGAATGAACTATAAATGAGAGATATGAATTATAAGATTTAAGTGTATAAGCATATTTTGTGGACCATACTTTTTTTAGTAGGAAAAACAAAAAAATGGTATATCATTTTTAAATCATAAGTTAAACCCACTGGTTATTTATTTTGCTAAGTATTTATAGTTCGTTAGAAAGAGGACAGGATAGGCTACTTACTGATATGTTTAACTTTGACATGCTAAAGTCTCTTTTGGGTGAAAAATTCCCTCAAATAATTGCCCCATTTTTATCCATTTACCCAAAAATCACTTTTACAGGGTCTGTACTTTAGGTGATGTCGACGATATCTAAACAATATATATCGGCTTGTTGAGGACAAAATTCTCTACAAGGAGAAGGGTCAAAGTATACTTAAAAAAATATCTAAACTTCATTGGCCCCATTACATCATGTTGTAATTAAAATTTTCTAAGGATTGCCCCTTCGAGATTATGAGTATCAGAAGAAAATGAAATTATTATGGTTGGGTCCTCAATAGAATAATATAGATATTCAATTGGATTTCAAGTGTTCATAAATTTATTATAAGTAAAATAAAAAAGAAGTTTTTATTTTAGAAGAGGCCTCAAGCAATCGATTTTGTGATTTAGAATTATTAATATTAGTGAACCTCATTTAGTAATTTATACTAAATAATAGATCTATAGGAGCTGTGTTCTTTGTTCTATGCAAAAGACTTGTCTGTCGGTATTAATTCGTATCCTAGTGTACAAAAAGAAAAAAAATGGTTGGATGAGGATCATATCTTATTGAAGCAGATGCCACAAAAAATAAAGTAATGATACTAGATAGAATTCGAACGAAAAAAGATTATTTTTACCACATTCGAATATGGAGGACTTCCTTTTTCATCGATTTGGACCCAGCCACTTTTTAGCTTTTGGGCGTAAGGTTCGGTTGGAGCAAAACGTCCACACTATCTATATAAGTCATTTTTAACTTTACGACGTTAATCTACGACCTCGAAAACCCCAAAAAATTAATTTTTTTTATCAGGGGTAAAAAATCGAAAATTTTGACCCTACCCTCCCGCTTTTTGCAACCAAACGTCAAGGTGCTTTGTTTAAACATTTTAGTAAACATGATTGGAAAAAGCTATAATTGATGTAAAGATATTTTCTGAAAGCTAAAAAGCTACCATTGACGCTGGGACCATTGTCGATGGGGAAATAAAGTTCCGGTAAAAATAAGGGAATTTTTCAGTCAAACCGCATCTCCTCACAAGGGAACCGCAATACCCTATTTTTTTTGTATCTGCTTTAAGGTTGTTAATTGAACTATTTCATCAAATTATAAAGTTTTCTTAAAAATTTCAAGCTAATTTATTCAACTTCAAAGTTTTTTCAAAGAAAAAGATTTCATACTTGAAATTTTGTTCTTTAAAAAAACACAAATATTTCAAAGTAATCTTGATTTCTGGACCTTTCAAATGCGTTAAATCATGAATTTTTTAAGGTAAAAATCTTCCTGGACATTCTGAATGATGAGAACATACTATAAATTGCTTTATAAACGCACATAAGTCGAATAATTTGACGTTTTTCTCATTTCAAGCAGGATTTTACAGAGATTAAAGTTTTATTTTTCAAACTTGAAAAGATATTTCAAAGTCTATCTTCAATAATTGATATTTTGAAGTTTATAAAATAACTTTCAAGTCAAAAAATTTTAAAAAACTTTAGAATTTGAAAACTTTAATTAACAACACTAATCTGCTTATACAAGAAGCAATTCTCTACAAATCTCAGGAATTCGTTTATCTATTTAATTTTTCATTTTTGTATGGTAGTGGACGAAAAAAGTCATAAAAATCAAAAACCAAAAATAAGTGGGATTTACCACTTTTTGACTTTAAATTCTGAATTCTCGCATAGAAAAACCATAGAAAACATATATATTTCGATAGTGACATTTTATTTTTTAAGTGCAAAATAGCCTGTTTTTTTTCAAAATTAAAGGGATTAATTTAATATAAAACTGTAAATGTTTTCTAAGGTTTTTCTATGCGAGAATTCAGAATTTAAAGTTTGACTGAAAAATCCCTTATTTTTACCGTTTTCACCCGTGTATTGCTTTATGGAACTTTATTTACCCATCGACAATGGTCCCAGCGTCAATGGTAGCTTTTTAGCTTTCAGAAAATATCTTTACATCAATTATAGCTTTTTCCAATCATGTTTACTAAAATGTTTAAACAGAGCACCTTGACGTTTGGTTGCAAAAAGCGGGAGGGTAGGGTCAAAATTTTCGATGTTTTACCTCCATAAATTTTTAAATTTTTTGGAGTTTTCGAGGTCGTTGATTAACGCTATAAAGTCAAAAATGAAGAATTTAGATAGTGTGGACGTTCCGGCCGAACCTTATATTTAAATCAATTATCGCTCTTTCCAATCATGAGTACTAAAATTTTTAAAAAAAGCACAATGAATTTTCAAAGGAATATATCTGAGGGATAGGGTTAAAATTTTTTATTTTTTAATCCCATTAAAAACTTGGATATTCAGGGTCTTATATTAAATTTATGGTATCAAAAGTTACAAATTCAGAAAGTACGGACGATTTGCTCGGAGTTGATCTTAGTTTTTTTTTTCTTGTTACTTGACTCGAGTCCTTGACAGATACGATAAGACACGAACAGATAAGAATTTTTAAAAAAAAAAAATTTCTTTTGCGGTCTCAGAAGACTTAAGTGTTATTCGTTAAATTGTTTATTAGTTACCGGTCTACTTCAAAATCATTAGAATGCAACAGATCTGATGTCCATCAGTCTACAAAAAGGGGGTATTAGGGGAGCACTTGTAAGCAAGGAATTACGGTAATTTCAAATTAAATTAACATAGAATTTTTTTGAGAAAGATCGAATCATTGACGCATTCTCCTTGGTAACAAATTTTCAAAAATTGTTTGTTTGTTATTTTCCTAACGAAATTCCGTTCATAACGCTCAACATTTTTTCACAATCAACTTGACTTTAAAATGAAGTTATTCTTAGAATTTTGTTAGAAACAATTTTATATCATTATCTTTTTTGTGTCTTAATCATAATTTTAAGAATCCTTTATGTTTTTTTTTTAAAAACATTAACGGAAAAGCAAATTTTTTAAAAAGACGTCATGCTTTTTAATTAAATTTAATTAAACTCCTTTTGATGCTTCGATACGAAAACATTTTTTTTTTTAAAACTGACTGAAATCTAGTTTCTTGCATTGTTTTCAAAAAATCTAAAGTCAGAATATCCTGTTTATTTTCAAAAGAAAAAAATCGACTCAATGGTAAATAGGACGTTTTTAAATTTTTAGGATATGCTATTCAGTACAATAGCTTTTAACCGCCTTTTTAAACATTTCAAATTTCGACTTGGAAAAATATAATTTTGATGTTTATTGGAATCGAATTCTTTAACACAGAAGAGTTCTTTACTAAGTCTTTATTTTTACACTGTTTCATTTTTTACATTTTGCTAATAAATGGAAATTTGAGAAATAGAGGTTTTCGTAATTCCACTCTGACGCAATTTTGTACAAAAATTATATTCTGTATTAGATAGACTAGTTACAGATAGACTGCTTTAAGTGTCTTCTACAAAAGTTGGAGCTTAAAAACTCAAGGCACCCAGCTTTAACTTGGTTAGTAAAATTCCGTCCTCTAAGAAAATGAGCCATAGAGCGGAAAACATGATAATCAGAAGAGGAAAGGTCTGGACTATATGCTAAATGGGGGATAAGTTCTATCCCTTCCAGCTCTTTAATTTTTCCATGGTTTATGCGTTATTTTAAAGAAACAAACCAAGATTTCGAATGATCAAAGTAGGGAATTTTGATTAAAATAAAGCATTCATTCGTTCTAATTGTTCACAAAGGTTAGCGTTTATCGTACGACCATCAAGAACCAGTTCAAAGTGTATTCCCCGTTGGTAGTTCCACCAAACGCACAACATTACCTTCTTTTCGAATCGTCCTCTTTTAAAAACTGGTAGGGGGGTTTCTGTCATAGATCCTTTCTAATCGCAAGTAATTACTCTTCTGAAAAATCGTTCATCAAGAGGATTTTTGATTAATTTTCTATAGATTTCGATACGACGTTGAATATCATAATCTGTAAAATCGTGTGGAAAAACTCGGCAGCGTCTATCAACTTTTTGGATCACTTTAAGGTGAGGAAATATAGTCGAGTGCTGAGGTAACTTAATAATTCGCTAGTATTAACCAGGGGGTTGGTATATCCCGCAATACTCAGGCCGTTCTGATCGAACCGGTCTTCCAGATCTCTTCTTCTTTTGAAGGGTTGTATCACCACTATTAGACTTATTGAACCAAGCTTGTGCCTTTCTTACTTTAAGGACATTATTACCTTCAACTTAATTTTTGAATTCTTCATTTTTGACCTTATAACGTTAATCTACGACCTCGAAAACCCCAAAATTAATTTTTTTTCGGGGGTAAAAAATCGAAAATTTTGACCCTACCCTCCCGCTTTTTTGCAGCCAAACGTCAAGGTGCTTTGTTTAAACATTTTAGTAAACATGATTGGAAAAAGCTATAATTAATTTTCACCCGTGTATTGCTTTATGGAATTTTTTTTCCTCATCGACAATGGTCCCAGCGTCAATGGTAGCTTTTTAGCTTTCAGAACATATCTTTACACCAATTATAGCTTTTTCCAATCATGTTTACTAAAATGTTTAAACAAAGCACCTTGACGTTTGGTTGCAAAAAGCGGGAGGTTAGGGTCAAAATTTTCGATTATTTACCCCCGATAAAAAAATTAATTTTTTGGGGTTTTCGAGGTCGTAGATTCACGTCGTAAAGTCAAAAATGACTTATTTAGATAGTGTGGACGTTTTGCTCCAACCGAACCTTATAACCTCGATTTAATATTTGATGCGACATATGTATTCAAAACTAATGTTAAAAATAGTTCAATAATGTAAAAAAGTAATTTACACATTAATTAGATCTCAAATTTCAAATTTGATAAATGAAATTAGAGTCTTTAAAGGAAATCTAATTTCCACAAGAGCAAAAAATCTAAATTAACTTTGTTCAAAGTTTAATCAATCAAAAAAAAACATCGAAAAATTGAATCAATATTTTAATTTTAACTCTTTTAAAAGTGCAAGCGTCATAAAAAATAAGAGAGATAAGACTTTTTTTTAAATTTTTTATTCAAAACAAGAAAAGGTTTCATCAAGTCAAGATCTTTTTAAATCTTATTTTTTTTCTCGTTTTTAAACCGAATTGACTAGTAAACTCTGCTATGTGTTTATTTTAGAATTTTCCAATCATCATAATCAAATTGATAATCAATTAAATGCATGTTTATGTTTTTCTCATGCTGTTTTTGACATGTTTACATGTTTAAGCCTCTTTTGAAACCATTATGGTTAAGAGATTTAAATCTTTGTTTTTCAGACGTTTAAATAGAAAAAACAAACACTTTATATTGTTGTGAACTGAGTTACATATGTTGTTTAATTTAATAGCATATTTTCAGTTTTTAAAAGAAAATGATTGACAGCTTAACGATAACGGATAGACTCCTGTTCTTTAGATTTCATGCTTAAATTGACGTTTTTACCAAAATTATCTGGAAATTTTCCATCAAAAACACCCATTCATTTTTCGGCTATAGTATGGGTTATCCAGAAATTTCGGCTTGGGTAACCCATAAAATTTGGGTATTTTATATGTTTTGTAGTTTTTGTGAAAAAATTAGAGAACGCAAATTTTTTATTTTAATTCAAATGCCCAGAACTTTTGCTGTTATTCTTTTTTTGGTATTAAATCATGAAAATCTTGTTCCAAAATTGAGTCAAACGCTTTCCTCGATTGTTAGACACTTATGCATATCAAAATAGAAAATTAAAATCATAATTGCACGATAAAAAGAGACATATTAGCGGCCTTAACGGCAAATATCCTGAGGATCAAATATATTCCATAGAGAGAATACATGGAAAATTTCTCCTTGGAAGGAAATAACCAACCCTCAAGTCGTTATAAATCAAAGAAATCTTTGTAATGGACACCCTCATTCATGATCTCTAGTGAGGAGAAGGTTTTCATTTAAATTTTCAAGTGGAAAGTTTCAGACTGAAAATATCCCCTTTCACCGAACCACATAAGAATTTGAAGGAGGCTTTGGAAAACCTTGAAATCTTGTAACCATCAAAATAGAAACGAGTTCTCCTTACAAAATAAGTCAAAAGCTGAATTTGGTGATCTTAAAATCCAAAAGTCACCAATAAGAGACCATCAAAGCATCGGGAAGAAAGGGTTTTTTTTACATTCTGAAATTTTTGGCTTCTCGATCGGGTTGTTTTCATAGCTTAGGATTTTAATTATATTATCTTTGATAGAGGGATTTCTCCAACATGAATAAATTTTTTGATCAAATTCAGCAAATATTACCTCAATGGATGAAAAAAACCTGTCATAATAGAACCTATTCATTTAAAAAAGAGAATTCAATTACTCATAAAACCCAAAGAAGTGGTCGAAGAGTTTGCAGAATAAAAGATAGTGTACCTCTAGTTACTTACACCAAAGATGTAAATTATATCTTTAATTTGCTTAGTTGATAAAAAAAAAGACTTGGAAAGGCTAAATCTCGATTCACAATTGAAATGTATCAAGCTAGAAATTTAGAAAGGAGTATCTGAAATTGTAATAGTTATGTTCTTTGAAGAAGCAAATTATTGTTTGAATAAGTTTAAAGTCGGTTCTAATTCGGTATTACATTTTTATTGATGAAAAAACAGATGCACTCTTAATTTTTTACAATACTGTAATTTTGTTTAGGGTTTATATCCAAATTTAACCGAACCCAGACCCTTACCTGAAATCAAAAATTTTTGGGTTACTCTAGCCGAACCCAAAACTCGAATTTTTCGGGTAACACATACCCATAAGTGAAATTCGTAGGTCTGTAAAATTACTCTTTGTTTCATGTTTAACTGAAAGAAATTGATCTTTATCGATTTTAGCACTGTTTTTGATTTCTTTGAATATGTGAAAACTTATTTTATTACATAAACATTTTTTGCGATTCAAAAAGTAAAAAAGCATCTTTAAAAGTGATGATTATCGGTACAAATGATTATGTAAAAGCCCGACTGTAATTCTAATTGGAATTTTTTTTTCTTTACTTAAGTTCTAATTTTTATTTTTTCGAATTAATTAAAATAATTCATGTAAATGAGAGAGGTATTAGACTGGTAAATTTAAAAGCACCTAGATTTTAAATATTAGTCTCTATTTAGCAGTAAAGTCATTTCTGTTATTTTAAGATATATCTATAGTTTGTGTGTTTAGAGTCATTTACGTTAATTAATTCCCACAAAGGAATTTTAAATTATTAATTTTTTCCCTAGATGTTCTTTATTCTATTCATTTTGATCTTTTTAAATAATGTAAAACTCTTGCACTTTTA
Organism: Brachionus rubens; assembly: GCA_022207745.1. Classification (NCBI taxonomy): domain Eukaryota; kingdom Metazoa; phylum Rotifera; class Eurotatoria; order Ploima; family Brachionidae; genus Brachionus; species Brachionus rubens. Next base: position 4,075,167 of record JAJVHD010000003.1, on the reverse strand, counting down.
AACCAAAATTTTATTTTCTTGGGTTTGACTTGAATTTAATGATAGACTTAAATTATACCAGGGAAAATTGAAAGCTTAATAACCAACGAAATTTTTACTTGTTTACAGTACAAAGCTGGAATTAAATTTTGACTGTTTTTAACTCTATATATCAAGGTGCATAAAAAATAGCTTTTTTACAAGGCTCAATTTATCAAAAAAAAAGGGTATAGATAAAATATGTGACGAAATTTTTTAAACAATAACGCACTCAAATTAAAGGTCATACCACGAGTAAAAGAATCATAAATTGTCACTGAGATTTGGGAGACTGTGAAGTTTTTAACAATTCACTCATTTCAATTCAGATAAATTTAAAAAACTTTTTTGTCCAGATGACATATAATTATTTTACTTTATTCTATTGCCGTATTCCCTCATCTCGTAGGAAAAAAAAATTTTCTGCATCTTTGTACTTAACACATATTTAACACATATCATACTAGATTTAATCTCTAGATTTAATACTTTTATGTGCAGATCTAAAATCTTGTAGACCAATCCTAAAATTCATTAGTTGCATAAGCTAATTAGGCATCTAACTCGGGTAGGTTTTGTCAGAATTTTTTTATTATACTCGCTACGCTTGCATCTTTCGACGCCCCTTAGAGAACGTATTGTTCGATGATCCTAATATTCTATATAAACTAGTCGGATCGTATCCAAGTCTCTCTAGAAAATTGTAAAATATAATGTAAAGAATCTTTTTGTTACAAGTTGTATCATTTAGAAGGATTTGGTGTCTAAAGACTATTTTGAACCCATGGGTAGTTAAATAATGTGAAGATCGTATCAAAAAACATTTGTCAGAAGGACACTTTGAACCCCAAAATCAAGATTTTCATTTTTTGTTTTTTTTTCAAAACCAACTTGATAGGCATATTCTTCACAAAAAATACCGAGGAATTAGTTCTTAGTACAGTCGACTCGCGATAATCCGTATACAGTTTAATCCGAATAATTTGACATCCGAACAGAAATACACGGGCTCGGAGCCCTTTCCGATACTATTACATGTATTTGATTATCCGTAGATTTTAATCCGAACAACAATTTTCTAGGGCTTTTTGTATACGGATTATCGCGAGTCGACTGTACTTTGGTCTGAAAGTTAACCATTCGCCAAAAGTTTTTTTTCTTTTAAAGCTTATAGTTAACTATTGGAAAGACAAATTATAAAAGTTGATCATAATAATGATAGCAGAGATCCTGAGCTCCTGTCACGCTTCTTATTGCGCAACACAAATAAATAAAACATTTATTTAAGTTGGCTTGACTAGAAAGAATACTCTTTTTCTAATTCAAGTTAGTTTATTTATGATAATAAAATAAGTAATAATGTAATATTAGTAATAAGTAAATATTAGTAACAAATTATAAAAGACAAGTAGGTACCCGTTGCTTCGCTGCCGGAATTTGAGAAATATTTTCGATTATACCCTGAAACTTTTGAATTAAGGTACTAAAAACATAGCTGAGTAGGTTATTACATCCCTAATATCGTTAAATAAATAAATTAATATAATTTATATAATAAAAAGTGACATCTTTCTTACCTATATCATAAACTCAACTTGTATGATTATTTTCTAAAGACATCTCTTTCAAGGGTCACCGGCCTGTACGTCAGATATTCGATTTTTTTCGAGATGAAAATTATTGATGTATTTTGGGGTTTTCATACACGGAGAACCTAAAAACAAAGTTAGAATTTATAAATTTAGATGACCAGGTTCAGTCCGTATCTTACATCTCGCCGACCCTGTAAACCCTATTTTTCCGTAGATGTTCCAGGTTGTTTCTGACAAAAGTTCAAAGTGTCTTGGACTGTTTTATCGGAAAAAAATTCAATTCAAAATATCACTCCCTTAGAAATTTACCAACATGTTTTACCACTCGCTCAGTAGCTCTCGAGACTAGATGAACAAAATACGAACCCCACAGGTGGCATTCACATAGCCTGAAATTTTTTGAACATTTTTGTCCCATGAAGACAATCAAAATACCGTAGTGCCTCATTATAGACACCAGGGGTCTTAAAATGTGACTGAAAAAAATTGGAGTCCCAAATCAAGTAATTTTTAATTTAAATAAATTTCAGACCCTTTGTTTTTTCAGTCACATTTTAAGACCCCTGGTGACTACAGTGAGGTCCTACAGTAATTGTTGTTACTCGAAGTCCAGACCAATTTTTATCCCAGCGGTAATAAGCGGAAAATAATAGGAATAATGTACCAATTCTTTGTTAAAAAATAATAAAAAAATACCATAAAACTTATCAAGGGTTCCAATATAAAAAATCTTTTAATAATTTTAGATTAATGACGTCAATTTTTTCATAAATTTTTCATAACATGTCCTTTTTTTCTGATTTAAAAAATTAGAACGTTGTTTTTTTGTTGTTGTTGTTCAAATGCTTTCAAAATTCGTTTCAATTGTTTGAAAAAAAAAATCAAAAAAGCTTTATTTATTTGATTTTCGTCAATAAAAATTAGTCATAGAAATAATTGAATTTTAAAATGTAAAACGTTTATTTAATTTTTAATTTCATCATAAAGTTGGAGAAGAAATATTGACAGCTTCTCAAATAGATGATCAAACAACAAACAAAAACGTAATATTGGAAAGCTATGGTAAGGAACCCATAAAATTTAAGTTTCATTGAACCAAACTAATTTAACAAACGAAAATTAATCTCAATTTCAAAACAACAACAACATCTCAGTCTTCTAATGATATTAAAGTAATTGTTCATACTAGAAAAATTTCATACTAGAGTAGTTAGTTATAAATAGATGTTGTTTTAGTTGTGTTAGATTGTTGTTATTCTAAAGATTTTGTTTCACATCTTTTTCAAGTTTTTTTCAATTATCGGCACAGTTTATGCCATCGGAAAATTAGAATTTTAAATAAGTTTATTTTTCCTTCATCCTTTTTTTTATCGAAAAAAAGACAAATAAGACAGACATTTAGGGAATTTTTAAATTAATTAAAATTATTAACTGATTCACGTTAACACCGATTAAAAAAATATTAGTAATGTAACATTACTAATTTTTTAAGGTTTACAATATCCCTTTAAATATGTTACAAGAATCAAATCAAACTGACTTGATCTACCTTTTTTTTTTAATTTCTTGAAAAGATAATTTTTTTGGTTTTTTGAGACTCAGAGCTAAAATCGGCAAGAATTTGATCTGAATTTAGCTAATTCTAATTTGAACTAATGGAGCAGCATCACCAGCATGGTTCAATAAATCGTTGACTAATTGACCTAAGATAACTTGAGCTTGAGCCAAGATTTGTTGAACGGCGAACAACAATTGAGTACCAATAGCAACGACTTGACTGACAGCACCACTACCTAATGCTTGGATGGTTGACCAGACTTGATTTAACATTAGAGTCTTTCTGATCCGTTTTCTTTTCTTTCCAAGCTTTTTCTCTAAGAATAAAGTTTCAAGTAGTTTTTTAACTAGACTCACTGTTTAAGACTAAAACATTCAATTTGTTATTTCTTTATGGCTATGGTTCGGATCGAATTTGCAAAATCCGACTTGATAACTTTGTTCTCCTTATATGAAAACCAAAGAATGACAAATTTTCAGAGGTCTAAATAAAAAATTTTGACCAGAGGGACCCAACTTTAATGGCTTTTGAAGGAGCGTGTCTTGGTTTTTCGCTTGATACTATCTCAAATGACCTCATATGTATTATTTTTGATACATCTCCTCCCAGGATTACCCCAAAACATAGATTTTATTAGTGACCCCCCTTAAAAATTTGCCATTCTTAGGTTTTCATAAATGGAGAACAAAGTTATCAAGTCGGGTTTTGGAAATTCAGATAGCGTGGAACCAATCGATGGATAACACTAAAAGATTTCTTTAGATGGGATGTTGTAAATATACCTTTTTAGAGGATTTATTCTGGTAAAATCCACAAAAAACCGCGGTAATCTCGTGGAGTACCTTATTTCTTTATTCTGACGAAAAGTCAATTGGTTCAGCGTTAAAAGAAATCTTTTATTTCCGGGATTTTTTGCGGTTTTCCGCAGATTTTTTGAGACCAAAAGTCAAAAATTTTACAAATAATTGATAATTTATCATCTTTAAGAAAAACCTTAGCTGTTGATAATGATTGAAGCGATACCTTTTTATTGAGCAGTCAAATCTCTTTTGCCAGAGCTTATTGGACTAATGTAACAGCATCACTAGCGTGGTTCAATAAATCGTTGACTAATTGACCTAAGATAACTTGAGTTTGAGCAAAGCTGAAAGTTGTGTAAGCTCGTTTTGCAATTAAAGGATAATGAGTACAAGGTGGATCATTTAGTCGAAATCTGTTTCCTGATCCTCACAGTTTATTTTTATAAAATTCATTTAAATATCAAATATCTCTAAAAAGGAAATGGTGGTAAAAAAATTAGAAACGGAAAACACGTTCTTTTTAATCAAAGGTTCTTTTTTGTTAATTGAAAATTTGTAATCCGACTCTAAATATTTAGATTTAAAAATAAACTTAAAAAAATGCAATAAACAAATAATGTTGGACGAAATAAACAAGACATCTCTCGGTCATAATTCGACTAAAATCGATGAAATATGCAATTCATTTTCAAATGATACCGACATACGTACAATGTGCGACACATATCTTCTTAAACTCGAAATTAAAAACAACACAGACTTACTAACATACAAACTAGTCAAAACATTTTATCCATTTTTACTCATATTTGGTCTATTCGGAAACACTATAACATTCTTAACAATGATTCGAATTTACAAACGACGTAAAAATTATCAAAAATTTTGTTTTAGCCTTGCCACATTGGCCCTAGCCGATTTAGTTGTACTCATCATTGGATGTCTAAGAGAGTATCTTGAAATTGTTTTTGGAATCAATATAAGAACATCATCCGTTGTATCATGTAAATTAATAATGTTTTTTTGTTATTTATTCTCATTTTTTTCGGTCTATTTGCACGGATTTATAGCTGTTGAGAGATGGCTAGCCGTTTCTGATCCAATAAAATCGAAGGCTAAATTCACGTTTAAGATGAGTAAAATTATCATATTGGCTATTTTTTTGACATGTATACTCCTTAATTTACCATTACTTTACTATCATAAATTAGAACAGTACTTAATCGCTGAAAATGAAATCGATTTTAAAACAGTTAACGAATGTAAAGTAACAGACGAAACGGCACTTTTGTCAATTGACTCTCTTTTCTATTGTCTAATACCTTTTGTAGTCACAATCCTATTCAGTTTTTTAACAGTTGTTAAATTGATTCAATCGAAGACAACAATGAAAAAATCGAATCAAACAGAAGTTTTACGAACTAATTCAATTTACAAGAGTCGTGATGAAATGCGTCGTATAAGCTCACTATTTGATTCAAAACGAAAACGATTTAACTCGACAATAATGTCAGATACAAGCCAATCGCCTTATAAAACAAGTATTATAAAAGTCTTAAGTGCTAAATCATGTCACTCGTCAAATCTTAAAATTACAATTATGTTAATGGCACTTCCAATATGTTACATAATAACAACATTTCCAATATTTGTTATAATAATATACGGTTGGTTTTTGAATAATTTTGGTTTTGTTGGAGAAGATGGTTATTATTCGGATCGTATGAATCATGCACATGCTGTTACAAAGATATTCATGTACATACATAATAGTATTAATATATTAATTTATATTTTTTTTGGTAAAAGTTTTCGACAAGATTTTATTGGTATTTTACCGTTTAAAAATTTGTATAATAAATTAACACGATCAAGCCGTAATAATAGTAATTTTGATGTTAGTTTAACGATTAGTCTGAAAAATCAATTGAATTTAACAAATGATATTTATGTTAATACACATTGTCGGGCTATGAGTCTCTATTAAACTGTTTTTTTTGTTTAAGTTTTTTAAATAAAATATTTTTGAATCAAGTATGTATATTAAGATGATTTATAAAATTTTGCATTTTTCAACCAGCTCTACCAGTCCTTAAAAGAGGACGACTCGAAAAGACGTTTGGTGGAATTACCAAGGGGAAATACTTTTTGAACTAGTTCCTGATGGTCGTACGATAAATGCAGACCTTTTATTATGAAAAATTAGAACAAATGTTTGCTTCACTTCAATACCCTTCTTAAGTCAACTGAAAGCTTGGTTTTTTTCTTCAAAAAAACGCAAAACCCTGGAAAAAATGTAATAGCCGGAAGGGATTGAACTTCTCACTCATCCAGCATATAATCCAGACCTTTCCCCTTCTGGTTATCATCTTTTCCGCCTTATGGTTCATTTAGTTAGAGGACGTAATTATACTAACCTAGACCAAGTTGCTCACGGAAACAACCCCGGGGTAAAAAGTGAACACACGATTTTATTCAATTTTCTGATTGGTTGAAAAAAATTTGACCAATCAGAAAATTGTATAAAATCGTGTGTTCACTTTTTACCCCCGCAGTATGACTCCCGAGTTTACGGTATTTCAGAAAAAAAGAAGTTTTTGATGAAAATTACAAGGATTACGATAAAGTTGACAGCAAGACGAACAAATACAAGAAAGTTTTGGGGGCAGGTCGAAGATGATCCTCCGTGAACTTCTAATTTACATAAAATTTTCACCTTGTAAAAAATGAAACTAGGTGGTCATTAAATTTACACTAGATATTTATTTTGTAAAAAATGAGTTCACTTCAAAAAAAAATCTCTCAATTTTTAAAAAAGTGAAAAAAATTTATTATTATTGTAATGTTCTTCAAAGATTTTGCCGTGATGGATCCCCTAAAATTTTTGATGACTCTTATGAGTTTTGGAGTTCTGATTGGAGAACAATTATGTGCCAAATGTATTAAACGTATGAAATTAAGTAAAAAAGAACAAATACCCGAGAAGTACGTATGGCGTTGAACTAAATGCAAAAATGTTTATTCGGTAAAATAGGGATCTTTTTTCGAAAGTTTTAGGCTCCCAATTATTAAAATTGTTGAGGTTATCGATCGACTCTCTTTTTTTATCAATTTTTTTGAAGTGAACTCATTTTTTACAAAATAAATATCTAGCGTAAATTTAATGATCACCTAGTTTCATTTTTTACAAGGTGAAAATTTTATGTAAATTAGAAGTTCACGGAGGATCATCTTTGACCTGCCCCAAATTTTGCTAATGTAAACATATCAAAAACAACAATTCAAATATTTGCTTTTAGAATTTAATCAAAAAAATTAAAATTTTTAATTCATTTCACACTAAGTTACATGATGAGTTTACGTTAACTTAATGTCTTAGTGAAAACCCAAAACTTAAACTTTCAAGTCGATCACTGTAGTTGTCAAACAAATATTGAAGTCAATCATTTTACACCGAAAACGATTTAAAAGTTAAGTATTTTAGAAATTAAATTGAACAAATGAGAACAGGAAGCAATCGATTTAAAATTCGAAAATATTAAATAAACAGTTAATATTGAAATATTGAGGACTTAGTTAGTTTTGGCTGAGGAAACAAATTCACACTTGGGAACAGACATAGAGAATCAAGAGAAAAAATTAAATGAGTTGTCCAAAGAAAATCATGAATTTTACACGAATAAGAATATCGAAGAGTTATCCGATCAAGACCTCAGTGACCCGTGTAAATAAGGGTCACTGTATAAAAAAAAAGGAGCTTTGATGGTTGAATTGTTGTAGTCCTCATAATGACTACACATGCTTTCTAAAATTACATTTAGTTTTGCTGCTTTTTAAACTTGAAACATATTTCAAGTATAAAGAACAGCAAACTTAAGAAAAAAACTAGATTTATTATTTTTTATAATTTTTCTCTTCTTTCTTTCTTTTCTTTTTCTCTTTTTTGTAAAGGCTAGAAGCGGCCAGTTTAATAAAAATTATAATTTAATTAATTGTTTTTTGTCCCTTCCCTTAAGTCTTTACCCTTCTGATTTTAAGTCAAGTTTAGCCGATACTTGATTTTTAAAAGAATATTAGTTTGAATAATTCTAATTTACGATTAATCGGTGTTGGGATACACAAGTCTAATAAAATCGAAGTTATATGAAATTATGGATTACTTAAAATGTAAATTTGAGACATTGAATATTGATAACAAAAGTTATCAATTAAAAATTAAAGAGAACGTACCTTTAATGAGTATGAAAGTTACCAATCGCCAGCTTAGATGCTTCGAAATGGAATAACTACTCAAGAAACTTCAAGACCAAAAGGAAGTTAACTTCCGCCATTAATTAAATTTTATTAACTTTCTTTGATAGACTTTGAGAGCTGCTATCGAAAACTTCAATACAATCTTTGATTGAATCATTCAAAAAAATTAATGAGATAACTAATACTCCGCAACATTTGAGCAATCATCAAATAATCCACGATTTACATAATTCGGGTTATTCAAACAATTTTTTCTAATCAACCGATATACAATCGAATACGTAAAGTTCAACTCGAAATAAACAGGAGAGAAAATTTTTTTTACTTTAGTTGATAATCGGTGTATCAAATTCATTAGAGATAAAAAATCCTTATGATTCAATCCGAGACAATTTACTGCTTTTCCATCTTTCTTACTATTTTCCTTGACCAAACTTTTGATTTTTTAATTTAAAAAGAAGTTCTTGTGTTATGTTCAAAATTTACCTTAAAACTATTTTTTTGTTTAGACATTCAACTTTTAGATTAATTTAAAAAAAAATTTTGGTCTTCGTTTGTCGTTCGTTTCCTTCTTATTTATTTATTTTAAATTTTGTAAAGAAGAAATTGTTTTATTTAGTTTCGACTCAATATTTTTTTTCTTTCCATGTTTTCATTTCATTTCATATACTTTTCAACATAAATCTCTTTGTTATTAATTTACAAAATTATAGAAAAAAAGCGTATAATTTTGAAATATTTTTGTAAGGTTTAATAAGATTTAAAAACTGTGTCAAGATTATTTTGTCATTTTTGTGAATTTTGAAAATAAAATTGCTTAAAAAAATTTTATTAAATACTGCATTTCCAGTGATTTTTCTCCTTTTGCATAGCGTACCTACCGTACCTGAGGCATACCCAAGGCATATTCACCGTGAATGACTTCAATCCATTTTTTTAAATTTTCTATATTTATTTGAAAAGAGAAAACAAAAAATCGATTAAAAAAGGGTTATCATTAAAAACTCTTGGGTACGGTTGGTACGGTACGCTTATGATATCCTTAGGTACGGTGGATAAGGTACGCTTAGGGTACGTTACGGTACGCAGATGGAGAAAGTTCGCCAGAAGTGCAGTACTTTATTAAAAGTTTCATGAAAAAATAATTTCGAAAAAACGAAACTTTCGAAAATAAAGACCATAAAAAATGAACATAAAAATTGATCTCCAGTATAGAGAACATTTCAAAAATGTATCTATGTTATAAATTACAGCACATGACCTCGCTTTAAAAAAAAAAGACTCTTCAGACATTATAAAATCGCTCAGTAACATAATCACATGTTCATATTATTTTTGAAATTTTTATTGTAAACAAGAAATTTAAAAAGAGTTTCATTTTGTGTTTTTTCATATTTCAATATGTCAGCCCCGACTCGAAAATTTAATAAAGTTACGTCTAGAGCGACCAAACAATCCGATCAATATCACAAGTCAAAACAGAAACGCTCGAAAACACAAAACAAATTTCGAAAATCATCAAAACTCCTCGCCGAACTGATAAAACAAATACAAGAAGAAGAAAAGAAACGATTTCAAGATGAACAAATACGTATTTTACGTAAGCAAGCTGAATTTAAAGCAAATCCAATACGTCATTATCGACCTATTGTAATTAAGCCAAGCGATGTACCACTCACCGTACCAAAATCGCCCAAATTCGTATCAAAATTTCGAGTCAAAAATTAACATTTTTTTCTTATATCTAATTTTTTTAAAAATAATTTTGTAACTCTTGAAAATTACTGTAAAAAATGTAACTTAATCCCCCGTTTAATTGAATAAAAATAAACATCTTTTAACTTTTAAATCCTCATCTCTTGTTAGAATATCTTGTCCGTCTTCTCTTTTTGTCTTGACTAAACTTTTATAAAGTCCACGTCATCTGAATTTGTAATTTTCCAGACTCTACCTGTAATCTAAGACCTCTAAATTCATCTGCAACCGAAACTAAAGACCTCAAAGCTTAGCTCTAATTATAACATTATGGATAGTGTTGCTTTCAAGAGTCTGTAGCAACAACGGCGGACTCTTAGGTCGGCAGAAAAGTGGTGGTCAGTAATTTTTTTTAGGTGTTTTCTTTATTTGAACAAGCTTGTATCCCGAACCGAAAGTCCCAGGGCTTAACCATCTGGTGGGATGAACAAGAATAGTCTCTAGTGTAAGCAGATGCATACAAAATATGGCTTTTTGGTAAAATGCTCTTTTTAAAAAATTGTAAAGAGAGACACACTCTCTTTTATTCTAGAGACTCTTCGACCACTTCTTTGGTTTTTATGAGTAATTAAATTCTCTTTTTTAAATTAATAGATTCTTTTATGACAGGTTTTTTTTATTGATTGAGGTAGTGTTTGATCAAAAAACTTATTCATGTTGGAGGAATTACTCTTTCATAGATAATTTAGTTAAAATCTTAAGTCATGGCAACAAATAAATGAAAATAATCAGGTCAAAAAGCAAAAAAATTTAGAATGTCTAAAAAACCATTTTCTTCCCGATGCTTTGATGGTCTCCTATTGGCGACTATTGGATTCTTGGATCACCAAATTCAGCTTTTTACTTATTTTTAAGGAGAACTCGTTTCTGTTTCGATGCTTACAAAATTTCAAGGCTTTCTAAAGCCTCCTTCAATAAAGGCAATATTTTCTGTCTGAAACTTTTCACTTGAATATTTAATTGAAAACCTTCATGAATGAGAGTGTTCATTACAAAGATTTCGAGCCCTTTTTCATGTAGTCTCTATGGAATATATTTGGTCCTCAAGATATTTGCCGGGATGCCTCCCATTTTGTCTCGTAATTATGATTTTAATATTTTATTTTGATCTGTATAAGTGTCTAACAATATCGGAAAGCGTTTGATTCTATTGATTTAGGAGCAATGCCTTGGTTCTGTCCTGTAGGCCACCTCATTACCGTCAACTAAGATTCGAGGTCATAACAACAAAAAAATTTAAAATATATTGTCAATTATTGAGTGAATATCATATTTTATCATATTCTTAAGCTTGTAGAGCTAAAATTTCTCTACAAGAATATATATCATATGATTTGATTAGAATAAATTTAGTGATTGAAACTAACGATATAGTTAAGTCAGCCTTTTAGAGGGCTAGCTAACACGGACCCCCACTCTGGCAAAATTTTCAACCTTATAGACTCCTGTTTTTTTACTAATTCTATGTTTCTCAGCATGGGAAACATGCCTATGAAGTCAGATTTTGAATATTCGGTTCCCCATGGTTTTTAGAAATTTTGCTGCTTTGAGGACACTTTTTTTTCAAACCAAAATATATCGAAAACTAAAAGAGCTAGGAGGTCGAGACCTATTTTTTAGACAGCTCGAAGCCTCTTCTATCCGAAAATCGGGGGTCGGTCGGGGGTCATCAGGGAGTCAAAGCTCCAAAAAATCGGAAAATTGAAATTTAAGGGTTAAAATTTAATTTTATTAAAAAACCAATATGATTGCTAGAAAGCTCTTGAAGTTTTGTATCGCCTATTATGTTTAGATTTTCAAAAAAAAAATTATTTTGCGTTTTTTCGGGGGTCAAAAATTTCACGAAAAATGGGGTCATCTTTTAAGTAGGACCCATAAATGTCGATTTAATGCACTTGGTGCAAACACCGAAATAAGTATCGCTTCCCAAGTTATGAGCCTTTGAATTAAAATTATACAATTTGCGTTCTCTTATTGTTTCACAATGCTGTTTATCTAATTATTAAGTACTCAAAAAAAAAGCTTTGGAAAGCCTGAATCCCAGTTTTTGGAATCAAACAAAAAATATGCAAAATTTAAGACTATTGTTTTAATTTTAATTGTTTATTTTTATGTAAAAACTTGTTCAATACCATCAATCTAAACTTCCTATTTATAAATTTATATAAAACAACAACAACTGAAAAAAATCGATTATTAAAACTTTTTTTAAAACTAACCCTATTGTGCAATATTAACAACAAAATATTTCCTTTAGAATTTAATCAGTACTCGAAATTGTTTAATTTAATTACGCCATTGATACTACTGCATAAAAATCGATAATAAAAAAAAAAAGTATATTAACTAGTTCAAATATTTATCATAATTTTTCAAAAAAACTTATGCTTCTTTTTTTTTATTGTTGTTAACTTGAATTATTACTGAAATTTTCTTCAAAAAAATCTTTCTTTAAATTTTGGTCATAAAATCGATAAATGTAAAAGCGTATTGATTTCTTTTTTGTTGGAAAATTTTATTTATTAACCTGTTTTTTTTTTAAATTTTATTAAATTTCGACGAAAACAAAAAAAAATTTTTTCCTAAGCCAAAACGAAAAAAAAAATGGCTGACAATCAAGAAATGGATACAAAACGAAAACAAAAAAGTAAAAACATACTCAAACAAGCGAGCAAATTTTTATTTTCATATTTGGGTTTATTGTCAATGGTAATATTGTACGCAGTAGCTGGTGCTTTTTTGTTTCGTTTACTTGAAGAACATCAAGAAGCTAAAGATTGTCAAGAAGGAAAAGGAGCCGAACTAGCGAATATAGTCAATCTAAAATCGGATCTTTTAACTTATATTCAATTTAATATATCATCAGTTACAACAGATACTAAAGATAATGAGACTGTTGCAAATGAAAAAATTGAAAAATGGTTAACTGAATTTCGTGATAAAGTCCTTGAAGTACGCAGCAATTACCGTTATACCGGTCAAAATTGTGAAACTTCATCAAAATGGAATTTCGCTGGTGCATTACTTTTTGTAATGACAATATTCACTACCATAGGCTATGGTCACATAACACCAGTCACTTGGGAAGGACAAATAGTTTGTATTTGTTACGCTACGATCGGAATTCCGCTATTCTTGATGTTCCTCTCAAACATTTCTGGTGTACTTGGAGACATGTTCAGATTTTTATACTCCCGAGTTTGTTGTTTCTTTTGTTACAGACGAAAGAAAAATAAAAAACAAAAATTAGAGGCTGAGAATAAAGAAGGTGAGGGTGAAACTGATGAGAATAAGAGTAATGTTAAAGTTGTTGATGATCATGAAAATTTAGAAGAAAAAGGCGATGATGAAGAGGAAAAAGTAACAGTTCCATTAACAATTACAATGATCGTGTTTACATTGTACATTGTATTGGGTGCTGTTTTGTTTAGTAATTTTGAAGATTGGCCGGCAGTAGCAGCTGGTTATTTCTGTTTTATAACTTTGGCTACAATTGGTTTTGGTGATTATGTACCAGGACAAAATGAAACTGATCAAGACGCGACTATTAAATTGATAGCAGGTTGTTTTTATTTGCTAATTGGTATGGCCATTTTGGCTATGTGTTTTGATCTTATGCAAGAAGTAAGTCAAAAATCTGATTTTCAGGAAAAGTGCTTTAAACTTTTTGTTTTGAAAGGAAATAATTGCAAAGTTTACTTGGTTGGGTAAAAAATTGGGAATAGTTGACAAAGATGATGAGGATGATGAAGAAGAAAATGAAAAACAAAATGAAAAAGATGCACATAAAGACGAGGATAAAGAGAAAAAAAAAGAGGTGAATTATGAAGGTGATAAAATTAATTTTAGTTCACCAGCGCCTAGTTATTCGGGTTTTGATGATGAAAAAGAAAATATGTCACGTATGCGTTCAGCTTACTTGCAAAGTGTTGTTCAAAGACAAAAAAAATTTTAGAGTTTTTTTTTTTTTTATTGAATTAATGATCAAAAAACTATCGGTGTCTTATTATTTTTTATTTTATTGAATGATATAATTGAGATTGATAAAAATTTTTTTTTTGAAAAACGGCCATTTTTTTTGGAATATTTATTTTAATAAAAAAAGTACAAATCTTTTATTCTTTGTCACTTTGATTTTAGCCCTTCAATTTAAATCATCGAAGCTAAAACGTAAAATTCGTGAAAGACAAGAACTGTACCAAAAAAAATTTTCAATGACTTGTCGCCCTCCCATTTTCACATCCGGGCTTGGGACCACAAACCAAGGGTATCATTCATCAAAGAGAATACTTAACTTTTTCACTAGGGCTATAGCTAAAAGAGTCTGCTGCGCCCTTTCTCAGACTATTGAACGTTGTGATGATCGAAGCTTGCGGCACTCCAATACGACAAGATTCGAAGATTCTTAGATCAACGTACAAAGCATATTTAGAACGCTGTTAGAATGACAGCAACATCGTCATCCGGACTTAGGACTGGCCAAGGCATTGTTAACGGCAATTTTTTTGTAAAATTTAGCTTAAGGTTCGCGCTGGTCAAAACTATTACCATAAATTCGTAATCCTCGGAAAACCTTAGAAAACATAAAACTCTTCATAAAAAACATGTTTTTTAAAATATACGATTTTGGGTGCTGAAAATGGTTTCCGTTTCCGCGGCTTTAACTCGATCAAAAATTATTTTTGCCGAGAAACCAAATACACCGTTTTGTAACTGAGATTATGAGCTTTAAGAATATGTGTAATTTTATGCAATTATGTAAGTTAGTTGATAAGTATTTAGGTATAAAGGGGTGAAGCTCAAAAACTTTTAGTTTATCTTTGAGGGCAGGGTAAAGACTTTTGGTTTACAAACGTTTTAATGGTGATGTTTTCATCGGATGCTCTCTTTAGATGAATTAGAGCATGCTTTTATTCTAACTAACTCAACTCTCTAAAGTTTAGTTAATTAATTAAACCAGTGATATAACCGAGATGTTGCCTTGTTTTTCAGCAGGCTACTTCAGCAATTATAAGACATCTTCGTCACCAGGATTTGTGCACATTTACACTCCTTGCTGTCTGATGTAACGTCTTATTACTTTGGGCTCGTCCATTCGATACTCTCTTTAGACGTATGACGACGAAAGAGATGTCTTATATGACGAGCTGAAGTAACCTGACAAAAGTCAGGATCGGCAAAAAAATAATTGTCTAGATCCGTTACCAGTCATTCGCAGACCCAATGGTCGTCATTTCCCGACCTTGTTTTTGTTAAAAAACAAGGGGAAAGATACCGACATCTCGGTGATATCACTGGTTTAATTAATTAACTTAACTTTAGAAAGTTGAGTTAGCTTGAGAATATAGTCATTGCTTGGACAATCACCCCTTTCGTTCCAGCAATTTTATATATCCATGTCGTGATATATCCAAGCAATCATTAAAAGGCATGCTCTAAAACGTCTAACGAGAGTATCGAATAGACGGTCCAAAATGTACTAATAAAAGACACTACTTCTGCTCTGTCTCTACAATGACTAGTTCGGCTCGTCTTCTGACATTCAAAGCCAGTATCCAACAAAACTGAGTGGACTATTTCTAATCTCATTTTGGATCGGGTTTTGTTTGTCCGCGTTGTAATGTCTTTGGTTTGTCAACTCAGCTTTAGATTGGGAAACTCCAAATTTTTGGTTTCAAGAGTTTTAGTTTATCAAAAGCACTCTAATTTCTATAATAAATTTCACTCTCTCTTAATTATTTTTATTCAATCAGTAAAATTTAAGAATTGACTATGTTAACATTCAAAACAGGCATAATTTTTAAAACAAAATTCAAATTGAGTCTTCATCTTCAACTGATTTTCTTCCATTGCTGATAATTTCTTGATAAATATCCGGGTTTTTTCTTACCACTTTGAGGGCATATTCACTCAAATTTTTGACACTTATTTGACACAGATCAATTTGAATTATAGGTTTAATAGCACTCAATAGACTACTAAACAATGATGGAAATGCTAATTCTTGTTGAGCTAATAATTGTTTCATACGTTGTCTTTCTTTAGGTGCTTCAAAACAAGCTGGACAATTTTCAGTTATAACTGGTAGTCTATTATTTTCAGTAAATGATCTCAACTCTTTTTCACGTACGTAAACAAACGGTCGAATGATTCGAAGATCACCGTCTTCATTTTTGTATGACGCTTTCATTGACCAAAGTTTACCATTATAAAATATTGACATCATAAAACTTTCTGTAAAATCGTCTAAATGTTGACCAAGAGCTAGTACATTATAACCATTTTTTCTTGCTGCATGATAGATTCGACCACGTTTCATACGACTACAAAAACTACATATCGAAGCACAACCGTTTGGTAAATTCTCAGCAGTCTCAAGAATAGCTTAAACAAAAATTGAAAATAAAAATTAAAAATTTCAACTGTAAAACATACTTTGCTCTTCATAAAAATAAGGAACTTCAAGTTCAGCTAGATATTTTTTGAGCGAACTTGGATTGTACGAAGATGTTTTTGGATCAACTGTAACAGCTCCAAATTCAAATTCAATATTCTAAGACCAACAACCAAAATTTAAGACAAAATAAAATTCCTTTTTTCAAAAACCCTACTTTTGATTTTGCAAAAAATTTATATTGACGCACTGCATGTAATAGTGATAGAGAGTCTTTACCACCAGATAAACATACTAAAATTTTGTCTCCATTTTGAATCATGTTAAATTCTTGTAAAGCTTCGACAAATGGTTTAAAAATTGTTTTCGGTGGTGAATGCCATTCGTGTTTAAAATTCTCATCGGGTTTTTTAAGTTTAATTTTACAGACCATCTCTGTTACGACACTGTGGTTGACCACAGTCTCTTTTTTGTGTTCATTAATATTTTTTTTGTACATGTTGAAATACCTGTTGTGGCCATTTTGGGGTTCTAGTTTGGCTTTAATTTCGTCTCGGATTAGTTTAACGTAACCATCAATTTGTTCGTTTGAATAAAAATTTTCAGCGTAGTCCGAAAAAGAGATTCTCGAGTCTTCGTGTTTATAAACATTGTTTAACTCGTTAAGATTTAGTTTGTACTCTCGTGGTGTGAATGGTGGAGTGTATTTTTCTGAATCGTAAAAAGATATGTTATTATGTAAGATACCATAAGCTTCACTTCCTAATAAAAACCAACGTAATTTTGATGTTTTTTCATTAAAAATTAACCTTTGATCTGAAATTTGGACTGTTGCCTTAACAAAAAAATTATGTTTTAAGGTTCAGGCGTAGCAAGACTTCCACACTATCAAGACTTCGGGAGTTAAAAAAGCGTAAATTTTAGGCATGTGTAATTTTTTCTGTGTAAAATTTGATAGTCACAAAAAATGTAGTGCTGACTTACAGATCAGAGTCAATACAAAAACGATTATTTTTTTCATTCAGCGAAAAGTAATTCCTTACAAATTTAGAAAATTATACTTATTTTCGTACCACCTAGATTGACAAACCTTCTTCAACCAGCCGATGTCTTTTGGTTTGCATCTTTAAAGAAAGGTTATCGAAGAGCTTGGAACGATTGAAATCTAAATGATATGAGAGTTTTTACACAACAAGGAAATGCCAAATCTCCCGGTTACCCAAATTTACGGTAATTCCTGAAGTTTGTAGGAAATCTTGTTTAAGCATGTGCTTAATATAATTTGTCTATTGCGGCTCCCCTAGGAGGATATGTCATTTTTTTGAAAAATTCCTTTTGCGATGCGAAACAAAAAATTGGACAACTTCTAGTTGGACCTTACGCGCAGAATACTGGTATTATTTACTGCAACAGTAAATCGGAATGCGACACAATGGTGAGTCTTTTACTTAAGAAGAACGATTCGACAACCATATCTTTCGGCTCAGGGTTAAATAGTAGTTCAGAGCGAATGAATCTTTTTGTCGATGGTGTTATTAAAAATTATAGTGACCACTATCTCGTTTGGAATGGGAGTCAATGTATCATTTGTGATACACAAAGGTTAGCCAAAGTCTCTCGAGGGCTATTATCAAGAAACAGATCGAGGTGGTAGAGACGGCTAAATCGCAAACTAAAGGATGTCAAATTCTTACTAAGATATTTGGGTCAAGAATATACCAAAGAACAGTGTAAATCTATCGGTGCAGCATGTGACACTTGTTATAACTCTTAAATTTTAACTAACCTTAGAAAAAATTTTAAACTTTTTTTTTCTAAAACAAAACACTCAACCAAATAAATTTTGTGTTTTAAATGGAAATTTGGAGAACAACCGGGACAAAATACATAATTTCAGTGTTTACGTCCTACAAAATCGATCTTATACCGTAAGGCGTTCATTATAATCATATTTGATAACCAAGCATGGAGCTGAATTACCTAATAAGGGAGAATTTTTACTTGGTTATTCGGATACCGTTAAACCTGATGAAGTATTTGTCTGCGATGATTGCGGTTTTCAGTTGGCCCGTAAAGATAAACTTATGCCATATCAAAAAACAGCGACTCTTAGAAGAAAAATCCAATTTAATGCTCAGTTTGAGAACACGGTAGCCGAATTTTCAGAAGTCGATTCACCTATGACTAGTCAGCCAACACAACCCTCTTTACCACAATCCACTCAAAGTACTCAAGGAGCCCAAGTCTCCCTACAAAACATATTATGTGAACATATAATTATATATTCATCAGCTCATCAGGAATTTTCTATAAAACCTTGGGACTAGATTTTTTATTTAGTGACTTAAAGGATATAAAATATTTGCCTAAAAAGGCGCTGAATATTAATAATCGCAAAGATAAAAAATTTACACTTTTTGACCCATCGATGATCTAAATGACCTTATCACTATTTTTATCAATAATTAAAAGACCTCAAGGGCCGCTCTCCAAGCTTTAACTCAAGGGCCTTGATTTAAATTTTTTTATTGGAAAGTGATTTGAAACCTTACAGAATCAAAATACCGTCTTTAAATTAGAGAGTTCTTGAAAAATAAGATTCCAACACTGGATGGTTAAAATTCCCTTCTAAATGTCTCTTTCTACTCTCGAGGTTAATCGGGTTTTGTTCAACTAGGCTGTAAAGTTCTTGACAAGAAAATAGCCAAGGTATCAACCTTGTTCAATTTTTCCGATAGTGTGGAAATTTTACATTTTTTACCTTTGTTGTTTCCAATGCTTTGTAAGCCATATCCAAACAATCCTTAAATAAATTTTCAAAAAAATGAAAACAAATAACCCCAAAATCCATACCTTATCAGTTAATGGACAATCCTCAACTTTTATATTAACAATTTTTCTATTATAGTTAAAAACATTATTCTTATAATTTACATTTGATAACCATTTTCTGTCTTTGAATACTTGAAAATGTCTATGTCTGTATTCAGCTGTTTCCAAATTGACTATATAATGGGGTAAAAACTTCCATCCATGTTCGCACACAAACTTGATCGCGTTTAATATAAAATCAACTCTTGATTCATCGAAAAAAAATCCTAGATTAAGTCTTGTAAAACCGGGTCTTAAAATTTCAGATTTAGTCGTGTCATGTCCAATTCTTAAATGATGTCTGTCAATACGCTCGTCTTGGATTAAAATTTCTTCATAAACTTTGGCTAATTCATAACTAAGACCCATTAGATATTGTGAATACGGACCTGCACATGCACAACCCGAACGAGTTTGTATTCCAAACAAATCGTTTAAAAGTGATGTTACAAAATTTGGATGCAAATACAAACCAGTTTGTTCATGTTTTATTAAAAATGAAAACAATGACAAACGTTTTACACCCAAACTACCCAAAATACATAAATTTTGAATCTTTGAAAAAAATTCTATCGCTTTCCTTAAAGTTAAGACTTGTTAAAAATCCTTTCAAAAATCATCTAAAGAGGGTTTTACTTTGTGTAATAGTGTTCCTTTGCTAAGATCGCTTCGACACCGATTGCGTTTTTAAGTTGAAAAACTAAACCTGCTCTGATCGATTCAACAATAGCCGGTGTGCCACCTTCTTCTCTCATTTCATCGTTTTTTAAATATCGATGATCTTTTTTGGTAACAAAAAAAACTGTTCCACCACCGCACCCATCAGGCACACGATTTATAAAAAGTTTTTTTTTGGCCACCAAGACTCCTGGTGTCTGTGGTCCACCGACAAATTTGTGAACAGACATAAAAATTGCGTCTTTGTACCCCAATTCTTTGTTTCTATAAACCAAAAAAAAATTGAAACTCAATTTTAATAATTGGGTTAACCTACTCTTGTGAAGGTATAAACGGGTTCATGTTGATATCGACATGAGGCGCAGCAGTGGCATAGTCCCAAAAACTTAAGAACCCATATTTATGCAACATGATCGTAATCGTGTCCACTTCAGACAAAATACCGGTTATATTAGAAGCCGCGCTGAAACTTCCGATCTTAACCCTGTGGTCATTTTCGTATATTTTGAGTTTAGATTCTAAATCGTTGAGATCAATTGAACCGTCTGTAGATTCGTTTATAAAAACAACCTCAGCTAATGCTTCACGCCATGGGATTAAATTTGAATGATGTTCATACGGTGAGACAAAAACAACCGGTGGTTCGATTAACTTTAAAGCGTTTAGTAGCTTATGTATAGCATGAGTCGTTCCTGAACCGCAAAAAATAAGACAATCATGTTCACTTGCATTCACTGAGTTTCGTATTAATTCTCTTGATTCGTTACGAAATAGGGTTGTTTGTAAAGAAGTAGCAGTGCTTGTTGTATGAGTGTTACCGTATTCGGGTAGGACTTGAGATTTTATAAAATCTTCTATAAAGTCTAATGAACGACCACTTGCAGTGTAATCACAGTAGATTATGCGACGATAACCGAAAGGTGAAAGAAATTTTTCGTTGTTACCAATCTCGGATTTGGCGATTAGTTTAAAAAGTTCTTCGGGGTCTTTTTGAAAGGACTCTTGTGTGTCTTTGTTTATTGGAAGATCATAGAATTTACGATCACCGTGGGTTTGAGAGCTCATGTTTCAGGGGTATATCAAAAAATAAAAATTTTCAAAAAATGAAATTCAAATTTTTTCACTATTTAAATTTGCATAATTCAAATTAAATTTGATGATTTTTTTATGTTTGAACATTGTTAAAAAGTTGTGTTTAACTACTTTGTTGATGAAATGGTTGAGGGATGTGTTGAGTTGGTGCAAAGATTAACTGTATCAACTAGCATATTGTGATGACGTATTAATAGCCACTGTTTTCAGTGAACTGTTGTTAGCTCAATGTGAAGAGTATGCTACCTTATTGAAAATAGAGTTCAATGCCTCAAAATCAGCGTTTATGATAGTGACGAATCTGAAATGTCAGCTTCGAACCCCATTTTGGTTAAATGGGCGTAATATACCTGTCGTTTCAAATATGATCTACTTAGGCTTGCCGATAGGTAATCAAGATTTTGTGTATAATTTTATTGAAGAAAAATGGAAGAAAGTTGAAAGAAGTTTCTTTTCTCTTAGGAGTTTAGGATCCAAACCCAAGTTGATGTATTCAGGATTGATTGTTTTTTTTATTCAAGCAATTTTCTCAGTCAATTTTTAGGTACCCATTAGGCAATTTGTATATTGGTGAGACAAAACTAGAAGAGTTAGATGTAAGACAAAAGAATCATCGAGAGAAAGTTATTTATTGATTGCAATGACTATGGTGTAACTATTTTATTGATTATAATTGATGAATTATTCAAATGCGAAAATGAAGGCGGACTCGTTAGGGTTTATTTTTATAATTATGATTAACTTATTCTCTTAAAAATTTTCGATCCCTTCTTCTGGAAGCCCTAAATATCTTGTCGAAAAAAAAGTAAAAAAACAAAAAATTATGTATAATCAAATATTTTCTGTAAAATGCATCCTAATAATTAAAGTCCAAAAATTAATTTTATAATTATTTATTTAAATCTAAAAAGCATAAAAATTGGTAAAAATTGATCATTCAAGAGGTAATTTAGAATGAACCATATGAGCCAAATGAAGCAGCTGGAGCAGCAAAGGCAGCTGATTCGAAACCACCGAATGAAGCGGCTGGAGCAGCAAAGGCAGCTGATTCGAATCCACCGAATGAAGCGGCTGGGGCAGCGAATGATGAGGCATCAAATGAAGCAGCTGGGGCAGCAGCGAAGGCAGCTGATTCGAATCCACCGAATGAAGCAGCTGGGGCAGCAGCGTAAGCTGATGATTCTAAACCGTATGCTTAAAATGAAAATTTTAAAATCTCTTTGAAAATTTTTGGTAAAAATATGAAATTGTAAATAAACTTACAATTGAACATTTTAGTATTTTGTTTGAATTTTGGATTTTGATGATTTTTTTGGTAACAAAAAGGGTATATTTATAACTAAAATGTTAATTGTAAAGCTTGAGTAAATTTTACTTGGTTTTTAGTGATTGTATATATTATTTTAGTAAAACAAAGTTAATTGGCATTGCATCTTGAGTAATACGAACAAAAAAAATCCAGCTCCAAATACTAGAACTCTCAATTGAAAAAACAAGTTTTTCTATCTTGATTCCTATTATTTTCAAAATCTTAATTGTAATTTTTCCGACTATTTCTTTATAGTAACAAGAAAGTAATGTGAAACTCTTGGTACTAATTGAATTCTTTTTTCTTTTTCTTTCGCTCGCTCTCGTTCTCAATGTTGATGGAAAAATGTTCATTAAAATAAAAATTGATCAACCTTAAAATTCGAAAAAACTAATGTGTATAAATATCAGAGAAAAAAGAATCAGGAAAAATCATCAAAATTCAAACAAAATCAAAATACTAAAATGTTCAATTGTAAGTTTATTTACAATTTCATATTTTTACCAAAAATTTTCAAAGAGATTTTAAAATTTTCATTTTAAGCATACGGTTTAGAATCATCAGCTTACGCTGCTGCCCCAGCTGCTTCATTCGCTGGATTCGAATCAGCTGCCTTCGCTGCTGCCCCAGCTGCTTCATTTGATACCTCATCATTCGCTGCCCCAGCCGCTTCATTCGGTGGATTCGAATCAGCTGCCTTTGCTGCTCCAGCCGCTTCATTCGGTGGTTTCGAATCAGCTGCCTTTGCTGCTCCAGCTGCTTCATTTGGCTCATATGGTTCATTCTAAATTACCTCTTGAATGATCAATTTTTACCAATTTTTATGCTTTTTAGATTTAAATAAATAATTAAAAAATTTATTTCTGGTCTCTTCTAAAAATTTATCGGGATGCTTTGAATTATACTCCGAGATTATGGATGTAATGGATAAGGAATTTCGGTTTTATGAGCGAAATCTCGCTGCACTTTAGAAAGTGAATTTAGTTTGAGCATAAAAGCATGCTCTTAAACGTCTAACAAGATTATCGGCTAGACGGATTTCAGGGTCCAAATTGCACTGGCAGCGGTGCTCGAAATAGATGTTAGGTAAATCCCCTTTTTTTTGGTTTTTCATTTTTATGACTTTTTTCGTCTACTAGCATACAAAAATGAAAAATTAAATAAAAAAACGAATTCCTGAGATTTGTAGAGAATCGCTTCTTGTATAAGCAGATACAAAAAAAATTGGGTATTGCGATTCCCCTATGAGGAGATGCGGTTTGACTGAAAAATTACTTTATTTTTACCGTTTTCCCCTGTGTATTCCTTTGTGGAATTTTTTTTCATCATCGACAATGGTCCCAGCGTCAATGGTAGCTTTTTAGCTTTCAGAACATATCTTTACATCATAGCTTTTTCCAATCATGTTAACTAAAATGTTTAAACAGAGCACCCTGACGTTTAGCTACAAAAAGCGGGAGGGTAGGGTCAAAATTTTCGATTTTTTACCCCCATAAAAAAATTAATTTTTTGGGGTCTTCGAGGTTGTAGATTAACTTTATAGAGTCAATGACGAATTTAGATAGTATGGACGTTTTGCTCTAACCGAACCTTAGATTCAAAAAGCTTTCTAACTTATTCTCTTGGTCAACCAATTCTTGTTCCCCGGTAGTACACATAAAATTTGTTATATCCTCGAATAGATTTTTCAACTTACGATATTTCTGCACCGGGGTACTAGGTCTCATAAAGTCCTTTGTCCACTGCCACAAAGGTCTTTTTGAAGAACAAATACTTTGTGACTCGGTTACAGGATTTACAAAACTAAGGGAACTAAATCGTTTTATGAATGCACTTTGTCTTATACATCAACTAATTTCATCTAATTTTGAAATGAGTCCATTAACTCTTTTCGAAAGACAAGTTTTTGAAACCTTTGTTTTTATTTGAGTCTATTTATTTTGTAAATCTATTTGGAGAAATTCTTTGTCAATCAACATTTTTCATTAAACAATAAGCTACGGGTGACCATAACAATCGCTTAACACATACAGTAAATAATTCTCAATGTTTAATTTGAATGTACTATCTATGTGTAAGATGGTATCATAAATTTTGAACAAATTCGATTGAAATTTAGTTTGGATAAACAAAAATTTCAATTCATTATCTTCATTCAAGCAAATTAAAATTTTATTGTCAACATCTTCATTCTTGATTTTTCAATATTTATTTTTTAAGAGCAAAACTAAGTGTACTACGACTCTATTGCAATAGTGTAGACTATTGACACTTATCGTTGCAATAGAGTCGCCCTTTCAATAATCGATTTAGATATGTACGCGAGAATATACATGTGTATTCTTCATTGATTCAATGTATTTTTTTAAAGGAATGTAGTGCAGAGAAGCACTTTATATGAGTGGATCGCGTATTCACCTGAAGAGAGCAAGGAAGCTCGAAACGCGTCACGGGTTCGATACTCGGCGGCAACACATTTTTCTAGGACAGATTCCCAGATCAAGTAGTAATCGCAAGCATTACAGAAATAAATAGTAAAAATAATAGCTAGTTGTTTATTAAAGGCAACTCTTACAAGGGTCAGCATCCTCTTCGTTAGAAATTCAGAGATAAAAATTAATAATATTAAAATTTGTTGTTCTACATGAAGGTAACCATTTGAATATACATTCTAGATCACAAATGAAATAATTTGGATTTTGTTTAGCAAAAAAACAAAGTTAATTGGTATCGCATCTCAACCGAAACGATAAAAAAGAATCCAGCTCCAAATACTAGAAACTCTCAATTGTAAATTAAAAAATTCTATTTTTAAATTTTAATTGAATTGAAAGTTTTCTGTTTATTTATTTGTAAAAACGAGAAAGCAATGTGAAACTCTTGGTACTAATTGAATTCTTTTCTCATTTTCTCTCTCTCTCTCCTTCTCTCACCATTGTTCTCTTGAAAGAAAAATGTTCATTAAAATAAAAATTGATCAACCTTAAAATTCGAAAAAACTAATGCGTATAAATATCAGAGAAAAAAGAATCAGGAAAAATCATCAAAATTCAAACAAAATCAAAATACTAAAATGTTCAATTGTAAGTTTATTTACAGTTTCATATTTTTACCAAAAATTTTCAAAGAGATTTTAAAATTTTCATTTTAAGCATACGGTTTAGAATCATCAGCTTACGCTGCTGCCCCAGCTGCTTCATTCGCTGGATTTGAATCAGCTGCCTTCGCTGCTGCCCCAGCCGCTTCATTTGATGCCTCATCATTCGCTGCCCCAGCCGCTTCATTCGGTGGATTCGAATCAGCTGCCTTTGCTGCTCCAGCCGCTTCATTCGGTGGTTTCGAATCAACTGCCTTTGCTGCTCCAGCTGCTTCTTTTGGCTCATATGGTTCATTCTAAATTACCTCTTGAATGATCAATTTTTACCAATTTTTATGCTTTTTAGATTTAAATAAATAATTATAAAATTAATTTTTGGACTTTTAAATGCATTGTACATAAACTCCAAATATCTAATAAGAGTGTTAAATATGGTTGTCAGATGACACTGGAAAGCGAGTTATATTTGACTAACATTCGCGGAAAATTTATTTTAAAAATATGATCCGTCGATTGTTAAGATACTGCAACTGCTCCTCGTTACATGACAACACTACGATTTTTGGTCACGGAAAAAATTACATAACATTTCAAAATATTTAAAATATTTGTGAAATATTCAAATAACCAATTTTATAATCAATTTAAAGAGCTATCATCGAAATTTTACTTTTATCAAATTTTCATAAATTATTTTTATTTTTAAAAAATGACATGTTTTCTATGATACTCGATGATTACGAATTTTGAGTCAAAAAGTAAAATAAAACTCAAAAAATTCAAAATAAAAAGTTGTTTCAAGACGAAGGTTTGTCAAATAAAAGAGCACAGCAAACAATCTACTTCCTAAATATTTCATTGGATGCTGAACAGTCGTTTCTTCTTCATCTGGAAAAGCGCTCCGATTTTGAATTATAAATTATTTTATTCTTAAAAAATGATGTGGATACCTGTGTATAATTTAACTGTATGTAATAATTAATTCCCTAAACTGAGATCTTTGAGAGGTCTTCCTTCGATTCTTTAAGTATTTTTACGGAAAAAATAGCTTTTATTTTTTACGTAATTTTTGTTAAAACCTCTTATCAAATCACCACTGTTTCTTTCTTGAATTAAAAAAGGTCGTTTGATTCAAATCTAATCATCCCCCTTTTTGATGTTGAGGTCACGGTTAAATCCGTGTTTATACTAACTGAATTTGACATTCCTATGTAATAACTGTAATTTACGACCTCGAAAACACTAGAAATCAAATTTTTCTTTTTTCAAATTTTGGGAAATTCCGTTATTTTTACTGTCTTTCCACGTTTGTCTCCAGTCGGTTAAGATCCCAGCAAAAATTGCAGCTTCAATTTCATGGAAAACTGAAAAAAAGAAGATAGAAAATTTTTCATTTTTGGTTCCTGTAACTAGTGGTGTTCCTCAGGAGTCAGTGTTGGGACCTTTTCTATTTGTATTGTATTTTAATGATTTACCTAAAGACCACAAAATTCTTTATTCGTTAGAGAAAGCTGAACTCCAATGTTATTTAAACATGGGAGATTCCTTTAAGCGATAAAAAATGCAAAATTTGAATTTTTGGTTGTATATTCAGATGCGTGTAAAATTCGGATTGAATGCAGCAACGATTTAAAATGACTTAAAACAAGTTTATGGGGACAAGGCCCTTTCTTATGCAACAGTTGCTCGATGGGTGAAAATATTCCGTGGTGAGATAGAGAGAACCAAAGATGCTCCACGCTCTGGACGGCCGAGAACGGCAGTTGTTAACTCGAATTTTGACCTAGTTTGAAATGTTATAGGATAACCCACATTGTACATTTGATAAAATTGAAGCTTAGACTTTTCTTAATCGAGGGTTGGAATTTGTCAAGAAAATTTGGCTAAATTTAAAAGCGGGGCACGGCGAATATATGACGTAGTCACAGGTGATGAGTCATGGTTTTTACTGGAGACAAATTGGGCCGAAACAATCTAATGCAAGCTGAGTTGCAGAGAGAAAGAATCCAAAAACAGTTGTAAAAAGAGAGAGTTTTTGAAGATAAAACAACAGAACAAGTATGGTGGATCTGATTACATATTGGGATAAAGGAGGCTGTGTAGATCATAAAACATATAAAGATGATTGCTTAAAACCTTTGGTAAGATTAGTTAAGAAGAGCAAAAAGACATTGGGTACCAAAAAATTGAAATTTCATCATGACACCGCTTCATCAATCTGTAATAACTTATCTAAAAGAACAAGGTTTCACTTTAATGGGGCAACCAACATACTCGCCAGACCTTGCTCCTTCATATTTTTGGCTTTTCGATTATATCAAACAGCGTTTAGACAGTCACAGTAGCTCCGAAAGCTTACTTCGCCAAATGACGGCAATTGTTAAAACCAAACCTAAAGAAGAGTGTCTAAAGACTTTTCATAAGTGCATCGAAAGGATGAAACTATGCATAAAATATAAATGACTATTTTGAACATATTATAAAACAGACTTTATTATATGAACAAATTATATTACAAATAAAGGTTAGTTTGTATTGATCTTTTTGACGTTTTTATACCCGATTATCAAAACTTTTGGTATGTCCTAAATATAAAATTCTTTATGAGTTCGAAAAAGTAAATTTGATCAGTGGTGTGAATTTTTCGATCAGCAATTATAAAAACAGAAAAAAATGCGTAGTTACAACTACTACGTAGCGATACGAGTATAAAAAAATTCTGTTACAAAATGATCTAAAATGGGGCACAGAGCATCCTTGTCAATCAAGCTGCTGTATTGTTCACTGGTGAGACCTCATTATAAAATGAGTACGCAGTTAGTTCATGGTGTCCATATAAAAATATATAAATGAGATAGAGAAGGTACAACGCAACAAAAATGATCCCTGAACTGCATAATTTGGAGTATTCACAGCGATTATCAAGCTTGAGATTAAATGATCTGAGAACGAGAAGAAAACGTGGTGACCTGATCCAAATGTTCAAAGTAACAAAAAAATACGAACATGTTAATTTTAGTAACGGCATCAATTATAGTCTAAACACAAAGCTTGCGTCTAGAAGAAACAGCCAATGTTTAACACGTGAACAAGTAAAAAATTGTCTTCTTAGATATAACTTTTTTGGAACAAACTTCCAGAGGACGTGGTAAACGCAAAAAACATGAATAACTTTAAAGATGTTTGGATGTAAAAACAATGTAAAGCGACGGCTCAATTGAGTTAAGCTTGGATATTTTCCAAGTTGTAGTATAAACTACTACTACTACTACTAAGGTTCCGGCAATGCAAAACGTCGACAAAGTTTTAAATTGATTTTCGACCTAAAAATCGTAATCTACATGTAAGAAAACCTAAGTAAGCCAATTTTTTAGGGAGTGTCCAAAATTATTTTTTCAAACCACAGGGTTCCGAAGTGTCAAGACCCCTCAAAAACCATACTTTACTTTTTAACCTATAACTTTTTTTTTAACCCCTCAACTTTATATTATTTATACATATTCTGAAAAGGCGTAAAATTTTCTACAATTTAAAAGTATTTTCAATGATCCTTGAGTTATTTGAAGGGTGCAAATTAAAGAAAAAAGGCCACATTTTACCCTTTTTTGAGGGGCCTTGACACTTCGGACAGCTGGGGTCTAAAAAAATTATTTGGGACACCCCCTAAAAAATTGAAGATTACTATTTTGAGGTCGAAAATCAATTTAAAATTATGTGGACGTTTTTCATTGCCGGAACCTTACTACCCCAAGAAAAAAAATTGATTTTCTCGGTCGTAAATTAGTTTTCGAACAAAAAAATTTAAATTCAGTTTAAACCAATAAACTTTAATTTCTTCCAAGTCGAGTCAGTTCAAATATTTATTCAATTACTCGGTTGATAAATTAATAAACTTTTTTTCGAATATTAATTTTTTAAGAAAAAAATTAAAAAACGAAAATTCACTCGAGGCTTTGAACTATTTTTATTTCAAATAATTAAAGGTAATTTTCGAATAATTTCTCTCTCTTTATCTGTCAATAACAACACATAGGTTTTTTTTTTATTTTGGTTGTTGTTATTGTTGTTCGAGTGCAGAAACTAGAAAATTTATTTCCTTAGCAAAAAAATTTCTTTTTTTTTTTGTGTGTTTCCAAAAACAGGAATCAAAAATTTTTTATTGGAAACTAACTAATTTTTTTTTGTTTTGCGTAACAAAAAGTGTTTCATAATATTTTTCTTTAAGCTCTTTCGTTTTTAGTTAAGCTCTTTCGGTTTTAGTTTTTAGTTTTTAGTTAAACCATTTTTTTTTAGTTAAATTTTAAAAATGTTTATAACACTTAAATTTGGTGACAATCAAGAAATATTTTTGAATTCAAATTGTAGAGTTTTACATTTGTTAAATCATATTCGAAAAATAGCCGTACAAACCGAGGAAAAAATTGATCTCGATTTGTGTGACTTAAATGGGGATGTTAAAAATTTACAAGAGCATAAATTCAATTATGGAAGTAATTTGCTTAAAGAAAAAGAAAAGTATATTCTTATTAAAATTGACCGTAAGTACCCTTAAAAATTAGAGTTGTTACTTGGAAAATAATTTGTTTTTAAAGATAGGAAAGGAGATGGTAAACCGGTGTATTCAGTTTTATTAAAAAATGAGCAAATTATAACAGAGGAATTTATGTCCAAGTTAAATTCGGTTAAAAAAACAAACAAAAACCCTCAAAATATGTTAACTAGATCACAAACATTAACTAAACAAAAATTAAACAATCATTTAGCACAAACAGGTCAAAGTAATTCAAAGTCAAATAGTATTCCAAAACGACAGTATGCTGGGAGTGCAACGTCATTAAATGATTCAGATTCAATTACGAATTTTAAATTATAAAACTTTTTGTTTTTGAAGCTAAAAAAATAAAAAAAATTTTCTGTAAAATAAATAAACTCTTAATTATTTTTGTTTACTGAATTTTTGTTTTGTTTGTTTTACGGAACGTTATTTAAATCAGAAACTTGGTTTTCATAATTTGAAAAGGAAGGACAAGTTCTTTATTGATAGAGAGAAAGTCCAAACTTACGAAGCGTTGATTTAAAGGGTGATTAAACATTTAAGTTTTATTTAATGTGACTATTATTTTTGTAAAAAAAAAGGTAATTTAGAATGAACCACAAGAGTGGGCTCCGAATGAAGCTGGAGCAGCATGAGCGAATGAGCTGGTATCAAATGAATTTAAACCAAATGAAGCTGATTCCAAACCAAATGAATGTTGTGCACCAAAAGATGGAGCAACTTGACCGAATGATCCAGCATTGAATGAATTCAAACCAAATGAAGCTGATTCTAAACCAAATGAGTGGAAACCACCGAATGAAGCAGCTGGAGCAGCATGGGCAAATGAACCAGTATTAAATGAGTTTAAACCAAATGAATGTTCAGAACCAAAAGATTCTGAAGCTCCAAAAGTTGATGGGAAAGCTAAACAGAATAAGTTTAATTTCTAATTTAAAATATTTAGATAAACTTTAAAAATGAATCTTACAGTTGCACATTTTGATATGTTATAGTTTTTATGAATTGTTTGTTTTTTTACAAATGATTTCCATTGACATATTTATACTAAAACAACCTAATGCTTAAATCAAAGAGCTTGACAAGTTCTTTCTTTTTAAAACTGGTTTATTGATTAGTCTCAAAAAATAAAAGAGTGGTTAACAAAGGAGTTTCAATTCTAATCTTTCGAAATCGATAGAAAAAAACTAGAAAAATAATCAAAAACCAATTATAAATGCTTTTCGAAAGATACTGTTTTTTAAGATGAATTATCTAGATTTTGCAAACCGAATCATCATTGAGTAATTTGTAAAAATTGAATAATTGAACAAAATAATTATGTTGAAAATTGATCATGCCTTACTTGAAATAATTGTCTTTAAATAAACACTCAAAAATTGGAAAATAAATCATCAAATTTTCGAAAACAACAAAAAAAACACTAAAAAATGTTCAATTGTAAGTTTTAAAACTAAAAAAATGAAGAATTAATTAATTTTAAGAGTTTGATTTTTCTTTATAGCATTCTCATCAACCTGCAATGCTGCTCCAGCTCAATCATCATTTGGTTTAGAATCATCTTTATATGGTATTGGTTCTTTTGCTAGTGCTGCTCCGTTAAATTCATTTGGTGTTCAACACTCATTTGGATTGGAATCAGCTTCGTTTGGTTTAAACTCATTTAATGCCGGTTCATTCGCTCATGCTGCTCCAGCTGCTTCATTCGGTGGTTTCCACTCATTTGGTTTAGAATCATCTTCATTTGCTGCTCAACCATCATTTGGATTAGAATCAGCTTCATTTGGTTTGAATTCATTCAGTGCTGGATCATACGGTCAAGTCGCTCCATCTTTTGGAGCTAATTCATTTGGATCATGTGGTTCATTCTAAATAAATTTTTTAATTGTAAATAAAGACTTAAATTATTTTTTAATTCGAATTTTTAATTATTTCTATTAAAAAAAATCTTCAAATTTACCAAATTATTTCCTCCAAAACAAGCCTCAATTCAATCCTGAATATATTAAAGAAAGAATTAACCGACTACTTATCACTCATATTATTTCGGAATATTTAAAACGCCACAAGGTTCCTTTTCAAGCATGTTTTGTGGATTTTAAATTTAATTCTTATCAGTTGGTAATTTCTTTTTTCCATTACGGTCTTACAAATGAAATTTCCTTAAAAATTCATCACAAATCTTCTTGCAAACATTTGATAATATGATTGATCCATTACATATATCTTCGAAAGAAAAAATATCACTTGACCTTTATCATAGTCTGTTTACAATTCCGGACATGAATGTTTATAAATTTTACCCAAACTGAAATGAATTTAAAAAAAATTTTTTTTAATTTTTTTGGTATTTTTCTTGGAATCATTTTTGTGGTTGATTGTGTCATCGCAATTGTATATTGTGGAATTTTTCGGTTAATATAAAACGAACCCTAACAGACTTTTTCTAATTTACCTGCTAAATCCTTTTCTGGTTTTAATTTTAACTGAATATTTAAACTTTTTGGA
Source organism: Brachionus rubens (assembly GCA_022207745.1). Lineage (NCBI taxonomy): Eukaryota > Metazoa > Rotifera > Eurotatoria > Ploima > Brachionidae > Brachionus > Brachionus rubens. Next base: position 4,042,686 of record JAJVHD010000003.1, on the reverse strand, counting down.
ATTTTTTGTCAAAACAGGAGAATTTATAAAAGATACAACCGTATCTTTGGTCACTGTCTGTTTCAGAGTTGTTCCTCAAGTCTCAAGTCAAGTCGAAGTCATGACTTGACTTGAGATTTTAAAAGACGTTTTCTCACAAACTTACATATGGAATCGCTTTTAATCTCGAAAATCCTAAAGAGCGTATAAAATTCTTTGAAAGAAATCCTTTTTTTTTCTTTTAAATCATTTTTTCAGAAAAAAATTCAAGTCTTTACTCCAAAAAGTCAAGTCGCGACTTGAGGAACAACTCTGGTCTGTTAACAATTCTAGTTTTGGTAAATTTATAAAATTTACTTGAGTACTTCAAAGATACATGTCCAAAAGATTTCTAAAGTTCGAAATCTTTTTTGGATTTTTACTCAACCCATATCAAACATCAAAGGACGACTAATTATTCGACCAATCAATAGCATCTGATGACCTTAGTAAGTGCGAAATCTTCTCAAACTATTTTTGCTCGGCAAACACCAAAACTGAGCTAACCAACGTAAATCTCGAGTTTATAGAAACTCGACTAAAAGCTCACTTAGCAAAAACAATTCCTAATTCAATCCGAAAATTTATCTTTAAAATCGTCACTGACGGCAAGGTGAAGAATATGATAAATGAATTAGATACAAATAATTGACCAGGGTTCTCAATGATTCCAACGAAAGTATTCAAATCATTGTCGGTGAAACTCGTACACTTTCTAACTGATTTAATCAATGACTGCATTACTAGTAACAAAATTTCATTGGATTGGAAAACAGGCATTGTTACTCCTTTGTACAAAAATAAGGGTGCTCTGAAGTTGTGAACAATTATAGGGGGAATTCAGTCATTCGACCAATTGCCTAATTATTCGAAAAAATACTATCGGAACAAATAACCGACCAGATGGAAACAAATGAACAAATTAGTTTCATCATTAAATCGAGAAAGTAGCGATTAATAGTATTACTTTTATTCATCGATTTCAGGAAAGCCTTTGATTGTGTCAATCCTAAAGCCCTCCTATTTAAATTAAAGTTTTACGGTTTGATGAAACTGCTCTAGAATTAGTTCGTAATTATTTCACAAACAGATCACAAATCGTAAAAATAAATCACACTTTCTCATCAAAAAAGGAAATGGAACTAGGAGTTCCCCAAGGATCGGTCCTAGGGCCTCTATTCTTTTAAGTGTTCATTAACGACTTATCAACTTACAACGAGTTTTGGTGTAGACAATTCGCTGATGACACAACTTTGATCAAGTCATCTACCAATCTCGGCAAGCTCCTAGATTCGTTCAATATGTCAATCAAACCGATCCTACTACGAAATCAAATGGTGAAAAACTATGGCTATGTTTATTACCAATAAATATAATAAAGAATTCCCAATCTCTATCAAGATATGCGATCAAAATGAAGAACTGGTACCAACTTTCCGTCTACTAGGGGTTTCAATTGATAACAAACTTCAATTTCTTGACCATGTGAGTACTCTACAAAAAGCGGTAAATACAAGGTTATATTCAATCAAAAAACTTTTATATCTACCTTTTAAAGTTAAACTTCAGTTCTTTAAATAATTTATCTTACCGCATTTTAATTATTGTTCCTCACTATTCTTATACTTCCCAGCAATTCAAAAAATTTCAAATTCGTATAATTAGTGCCTGATTCAACTTTTCAACTCCAGGCAAGTTATTAAAATCCTTAAGTGACTTCAAAAGCTTCAACAAAATGTAAGAGAAGTACCAACTGTGGAAATATCTTTTAACGAATAAAGGGAAATACAATGACTATTGTGAACTGACCTTTTTTTTGGGCTTACGCGAAATTGATTAATGACTTGGTTCTTGATGAAACGAAACTTTCATCCTGGAGATCATATTATAGAATATTAAAGAATCGTTTAATATATTTGTATCATAAAAAACAAATAATCTAATTTTAATTTTTGTTTGCTTGTTATTTGTACAATAATTCTTTTTTTTTACTTTAAGAAATGGATTCGACCGCCTACTAAAGTTTGACATATGTAAGTACGGTCGAATTAAAATTGAAAAAAAAAGTTGTTTTTTATTTATTGTTTGTTTTACGGAACGTTAATTAAATCAGAAACTTGGTTTTCATAATTTGAAAAGGAAGGACAAGTTCTTTGTTGATAGAGAGAAAGTCCAAACTTACGAAGCGTTGATTTAAAGGGTGATTAAACATTTAAGTTTTATTTAATGTGACTATTATTTTTGTAAAAAAAAAGGTAATTTAGAATGAACCACAAGAGTGGGCTCCGAATGAAGCTGGAGCAGCATGAGCGAATGAGCTGGTATCAAATGAATTTAAACCAAATGAAGCTGATTCCAAACCAAATGAATGTTGAGCACCAAAAGATGGAGCAACTTGACCGAATGATCCAGCATTGAATGAATTCAAACCAAATGAAGCTGATTCTAAACCAAATGAGTGGAAACCACCGAATGAAGCAGCTGGAGCAGCATGAGCAAATGAACCAGTATTAAATGAGTTTAAACCAAATGAATGTTCAGAACCAAAAGATCCTGAAGCTCCAAAAGTTGATGGGAAAGCTAAACAGAATAAGTTTAATTTCTAATTTAAAATATTTAGATAAACTTTAAAAATGAATCTTACAGTTGCACATTTTGATATGTTATAGTTTTTATGAATTGTTTGTTTTTTTACAAATGATTTCCATTGACATATTTATACTAAAACAACCTAATACTTAAATCAAAGAGCTTGACAAGTTCTTTCTTTTTAAAAATGGTTTATTGATTAGTCTCAAAAAATAAAGGAGTGGTTAACAAAGGAGTTTCAATTCTAATCTTTTGAAATCGATAGAAAAAAACTAGAAAAATAATCAAAAACCAATTATAAATGCTTTCCGAAAGATACTGGTTTTTAAGATGAATTATCTAGATTTTGCAAACCGAATCATCATTGAGTAATTTGTAAAAATTGAATAATTGAACAAAATAATTATGTTGAAAATTGATCATGCCTTACTTGAAATAATTGTCTTTAAATAAACACTCAAAAATTGGAAAATAAATCATCAAATTTTCGAAAACAACAAAAAAAACACTAAAAAATGTTCAATTGTAAGTTTTAAAATTAACAAAATGAAGAATTAATTAATTTTAAGAATTTGATTTTTCTTTATAGCATTCTCATCAACCTGCAATGCTGCTCCAGCTCAATCATCATTTGGTTTAGAATCATCTTTATATGGTATTGGTTCTTTTGCTAGTGCTGCTCCGTTAAATTCATTTGGTGTTCAACACTCATTTGGATTGGAATCAGCTTCGTTTGGTTTAAACTCGTTTAACGCCGGTTCATTCGCTCATGCTGCTCCAGCTGCTTCATTCGGTGGTTTCCACTCATTTGGTTTAGAATCATCTTCATTTGCTGCTTAACCATCATTTGGATTAGAATCAGCTTCATTTGGTTTGAATTCATTCAGTGCTGGATCAAACGGTCAAGTCGCTCCATCTTTTGGAGCTAATTCATTTGGATCATGTGGTTCATTCTAAATAAATTTTTTAATTGTAAATAAAGACTTAAATTATTTTTTAATTCGAATTTTTAATTATTTCTATTAAAAAAAATCTTCAAATTTACCAAATTATTTCCTCCAAAACAAGCCTCAATTCAATCCTGAATATATTAAAGAAAGAATTAACCGACTACTTATCACTCATATTATTTCGGAATATTTAAAACGCCACAAGGTTCCTTTTCAAGCATGTTTTGTGGATTTTAAATTTAATTCTTATCAGTTGGTAATTTCTTTTTTCCATTACGGTCTTACAAATGAAATTTCCTTAAAAATTCATCACAAATCTTCTTGCAAACATTTGATAATATGATTGATCCATTACATATATCTTCGAAAGAAAAAATATCACTTGACCTTTATCATAGTCTGTTTACAATTCCGGACATGAATGTTTATAAATTTTACCCAAACTGAAATGAATTTAAAAAAAATTTTTTTTAATTTTTTTGGTATTTTTCTTGGAATCATTTTTGTGGTTGATTGTGTCATCGCAATTGTATATTGTGGAATTTTTCGGTTAATATAAAACGAACCCTAACAGACTTTTTCTAATTTACCTGCTAAATCCTTTTCTGGTTTTAATTTTAACTGAATATTTAAACTTTTTGGAATTTTTTGTCAAAACAGGAGAATTTATAAAAGATACAACCGTATCTTTGGTCACTGTCTGTTTCAGAGTTGTTCCTCAAGTCTCAAGTCAAGTCGAAGTCATGACTTGACTTGAGATTTTAAAAGACGTTTTCTCACAAACTTACATATGGAATCGCTTTTAATCTCGAAAATCCTAAAGAGCGTATAAAATTCTTTGAAAGAAATCCTTTTTTTTTCTTTTAAATCATTTTTTCAGAAAAAAATTCAAGTCTTTACTCCAAAAAGTCAAGTCGCGACTTGAGGAACAACTCTGGTCTGTTAACAATTCTAGTTTTGGTAAATTTATAAAATTTACTTGAGTACTTCAAAGATACATGTCCAAAAGATTTCTAAAGTTCGAAATCTTTTTTGGATTTTTACTCAACCCATATCAAACATCAAAGGACGACTAATTATTCGACCAATCAATAGCATCTGATGACCTTAGTAAGTGCGAAATCTTCTCAAACTATTTTTGCTCGGCAAACACCAAAACTGAGCTAACCAACGTAAATCTCGAGTTTATAGAAACTCGACTAAAAGCTCACTTAGCAAAAACAATTCCTAATTCAATCCGAAAATTTATCTTTAAAATCGTCACTGACGGCAAGGTGAAGAATATGATAAATGAATTAGATACAAATAATTGACCAGGGTTCTCAATGATTCCAACGAAAGTATTCAAATCATTGTCGGTGAAACTCGTACACTTTCTAACTGATTTAATCAATGACTGCATTACTAGTAACAAAATTTCATTGGATTGGAAAACAGGCATTGTTACTCCTTTGTACAAAAATAAGGGTGCTCTGAAGTTGTGAACAATTATAGGGGGAATTCAGTCATTCGACCAATTGCCTAATTATTCGAAAAAATACTATCGGAACAAATAACCGACCAGATGGAAACAAATGAACAAATTAGTTTCATCATTAAATCGAGAAAGTAGCGATTAATAGTATTACTTTTATTCATCGATTTCAGGAAAGCCTTTGATTGTGTCAATCCTAAAGCCCTCCTATTTAAATTAAAGTTTTACGGTTTGATGAAACTGCTCTAGAATTAGTTCGTAATTATTTCACAAACAGATCACAAATCGTAAAAATAAATCACACTTTCTCATCAAAAAAGGAAATGGAACTAGGAGTTCCCCAAGGATCGGTCCTAGGGCCTCTATTCTTTTAAGTGTTCATTAACGACTTATCAACTTACAACGAGTTTTGGTGTAGACAATTCGCTGATGACACAACTTTGATCAAGTCATCTACCAATCTCGGCAAGCTCCTAGATTCGTTCAATATGTCAATCAAACCGATCCTACTACGAAATCAAATGGTGAAAAACTATGGCTATGTTTATTACCAATAAATATAATAAAGAATTCCCAATCTCTATCAAGATATGCGATCAAAATGAAGAACTGGTACCAACTTTCCGTCTACTAGGGGTTTCAATTGATAACAAACTTCAATTTCTTGACCATGTGAGTACTCTACAAAAAGCGGTAAATACAAGGTTATATTCAATCAAAAAACTTTTATATCTACCTTTTAAAGTTAAACTTCAGTTCTTTAAATAATTTATCTTACCGCATTTTAATTATTGTTCCTCACTATTCTTATACTTCCCAGCAATTCAAAAAATTTCAAATTCGTATAATTAGTGCCTGATTCAACTTTTCAACTCCAGGCAAGTTATTAAAATCCTTAAGTGACTTCAAAAGCTTCAACAAAATGTAAGAGAAGTACCAACTGTGGAAATATCTTTTAACGAATAAAGGGAAATACAATGACTATTGTGAACTGACCTTTTTTTTGGGCTTACGCGAAATTGATTAATGACTTGGTTCTTGATGAAACGAAACTTTCATCCTGGAGATCATATTATAGAATATTAAAGAATCGTTTAATATATTTGTATCATAAAAAACAAATAATCTAATTTTAATTTTTGTTTGCTTGTTATTTGTACAATAATTCTTTTTTTTTACTTTAAGAAATGGATTCGACCGCCTACTAAAGTTTGACATATGTAAGTACGGTCGAATTAAAATTGAAAAAAAAAGTTGTTTTTTATTTATTGTTTGTTTTACGGAACGTTAATTAAATCAGAAACTTGGTTTTCATAATTTGAAAAGGAAGGACAAGTTCTTTGTTGATAGAGAGAAAGTCCAAACTTACGAAGCGTTGATTTAAAGGGTGATTAAACATTTAAGTTTTATTTAATGTGACTATTATTTTTGTAAAAAAAAAGGTAATTTAGAATGAACCACAAGAGTGGGCTCCGAATGAAGCTGGTATCAAATGAATTTAAACCAAATGAAGCTGATTCCAAACCAAATGAATGTTGAGCACCAAAAGATGGAGTAACTTGACCGAATGATCCAGCATTGAATGAATTCAAACCAAATGAAGCTGATTCTAAACCAAATGAGTGGAAACCACCGAATGAAGCAGCTGGAGCAGCATGGGAAAATGAACCAGTATTAAATGAGTTTAAACCAAATGAATGTTCAGAACCAAAAGATCCTGAAGCTCCAAAAGTTGATGGGAAAGCTAAACAGAATAAGTTTAATTTCTAATTTAAAATATTTAGATAAACTTTAAAAATGAATCTTACAGTTGCACATTTTGATATGTTATAGTTTTTATGAATTGTTTGTTTTTTTACAAATGATTTCCATTGACATATTTATACTAAAACAACCTAATGCTTAAATCAAAGAGCTTGACAAGTTCTTTCTTTTTAAAAATGGTTTATTGATTAGTCTCAAAAAATAAAGGAGTGGTTAACAAAGGAGTTTCAATTCTAATCTTTTGAAATCGATAGAAAAAAACTAGAAAAATAATCTAAAACCAATTATAAATGCTTTCCGAAAGATACTGTTTTTTAGTATAATTAACTAGATTTTGCAAACCGAATCATCATTGAGTAATTTGTAAAAATTGAATAATTGAATAATTGAACAAAATAATTATGTTTAAAATTGATCATGCCTTACTTGAAATAATTGTCTTTAAATAAACACTCAAAAATTGGAAAATAAATCATCAAGTTTTCAGTTTGGTTTAGAATCATCTTTATATGGTATTGGTTCTTTTGCTAGTGCTGCTCCGTTAAATTCATTTGGTGTTCAACACTCATTTGGATTGGAATCAGCTTCGTTTGGTTTAAACTCGTTTAACGCCGGTTCATTCGCTCATGCTGCTCCAGCTGCTTCATTCGGTGGTTTCCACTCATTTGGTTTAGAATCATCTTCATTTGCTGCTTAACCATCATTTGGATTAGAATCAGCTTCATTTGGTTTGAATTCATTCAGTGCTGGATCAAACGGTCAAGTCGCTCCATCTTTTGGAGCTAATTCATTTGGATCATGTGGTTCATTCTAAATAAATTTTTTAATAATTTTTTAATTTTTTAATAATAAAAATAAGGGTGCTCTGAAGTTGTGAAGAATTATAGGGGGAATTCTGTCATTCCACCAATTGCCTAATTATTCGAAAAAATGGCAATAGTTCACTTCATCGCAACATAATTTTCATAGCAAGACAAATTTCATCGCATCTTAAATTTTTTCATCGCATTTGTTTTTATTTCATAGCAGATTTATTTCATAGCAGATTAATATCATAGCGTCATTCTATAATCTTTTATTTATTGTGTTTCTAATAAAATATCTTGTCTTTCGTTTATATAATGAACAAAAACTAACTTTGAACGACACACAGTAGTGGAAGGTGATAAGGTTATTAAACAAAGAGCCGATCAAAGTCGTGACAAGTGTCAAACTATAATTTCTGAGTCCAATAAATTACTAAGTGAAGAGGCCGTTGCACAGATTCCCACGTATAATGCGAAACGACAAAAAATACAAAGAATCAGGCGTAAAAGGGTTGGTGGTGGTAATGAGCCAATTGACCTTTCTTCGATAATTATCAAAACCGATCTACAAAACACATATCGGAATTTTTTTTGGGACGACAGCGGTTCTGATGACAATGAAAGAATCTTGATGTTTCCTACAACAAATATCTCAAGTAACTAGACAAACATAGAGAGTGGTATGCCGACGGTACTTTCGACGTTAGTCCTACCCTATTTACTCAGTTGTACCCCATACAAATTGTTTCAAACAATAGAGATTTACCGGCTTTATACCTTTAGATAAAATAAAAAAGACAAAATTTGCGTCGAAACGTTGCATAGAAAACTTTTAGATAGAAATCTTAGATAGAAAATTGTAACATAACGTAAAGGCGCAATTTTTACGACATGTCGGTAAAACCGAATTTCGAATTTAGCGACATGTCGCTATTTATCGGGCCTGGCATTGCTTCTGGATGTCGTTAAATTCGAAAATCGATTTTTACGACAGTCGTTATTCTTGAAAAAACGCAAATTTAAAGAATAACGACTGTCGTTATTCATGAATATTCGACTTTAACGACACTTAAATCAAAAATTTTGCCCGATAATTAGCGACATGTCGCTAAATTCGAAATTCGATTTTACCAACATGTCGTAAAAATCGCGCCTTTACGTTAAAAAATTAACATGATTACGGGTTGTACCTCCGTTTCCGATACACACCTGGAACGTACATAAACGTGTAACCGAAAACTTACCTAGGTCGAATAATAGCTTGGAGGCTTGGCATTATGTTCTAAGTTCTGACATTAAAAGTCATCCTGAGACTAACAAGCTAATTTACCACCTTAAATTTAGACAAGACTACTAAATTAGATAATTATATAATATTCTTAAAAAATCTATTTAATTTAAATTGCTATGAACACACCTTGCTATGATCTGACCTTGCTATGATCTCGCCTTGCTATGAACACACCTTGCTATGAATAAATTTTAGATGCAATGAAAATGATTGCTATGAAAAGTTGCTATGAAAATTAGTTGCGATGAAGTGATACAAAGCCGAAAAAATACTATCGGAACAAATAACCGACCAGATGGAAACAAATGAACAAATTCATTCGGGATTGAATCGAGGCTTGTTTTGGAGGAAATTCATTTGGATCATGTGGTTCATTCTAAATAAATAAAGTCATGACTTCGACTTGACTTGAGACTTGAGGAACAACTCTGAAACAGACAGTGACCAAAGATACGGTTGTATCTTTTATAAATTCTCCTGTTTTGACAAAAAATTCCAAAAAGTTTAAATATTCAGTTAAAATTAAAACCAGAAAAGGATAAAAAAGAAAAAAATTAAAAAAAATTTTTTTTAAATTCATTTCAGTTTGGGTAAAATTTATAAACATTCATGTCCGTAATTGTAAACAGACTATGATAAAGGTCAAGTGATATTTTTTCTTTCGAAGATATATGTAATGGATCAATCATATTATCAAATGTTTGCAAGAAGATTTGTGATGAATTTTTAAGGAAATTTCATTTGTAAGACCGTAATGGAAAAAAGAAATTACCAACTGATAAGAATTAAATTTAAAATCCACAAAACATGCTTGAAAAGGAACCTTGTGGCGTTTTAAATATTCAGAAATAATATGAGTGATAAGTAGTCGGTTAATTCTTTCTTTAATATATTCAGGATTGAATTGAGGCTTGTTTTGGAGGAAATAATTTGGTAAATTTGAAGATTTTTTTTAATAGAAATAATTAAAAATTCGAATTAAAAAATAATTTAAGTCTTTATTTACAATTAAAAAATTTATTTAGAATGAACCACATGATCCAAATGAATTAGCTCCAAAAGATGGAGCGACTTGACCGTATGATCCAGCACTGAATGAATTCAAACCAAATGAAGCTGATTCTAATCCAAATGATGGTTGAGCAGCAAATGAAGATGATTCTAAACCAAATGAGTGGAAACCACCGAATGAAGCAGCTGGAGCAGCATGAGCGAATGAACCGGCGTTAAACGAGTTTAAACCAAACGAAGCTGATTCCAATCCAAATGAGTGTTGAACACCAAATGAATTTAACGGAGCAGCACTAGCAAAAGAACCAATACCATATAAAGATGATTCTAAACCAAATGATGATTGAGCTGGAGCAGCATTGCAGGTTGATGAGAATGCTATAAAGAAAAATCAAACTCTTAAAATTAATTAATTCTTCATTTTTTTAGTTTTAAAACTTACAATTGAACATTTTTTAGTGTTTTTTTTTTGTTTTCAAAAACTTGATGATTTATTTTCCAATTTTTGAGTGTTTATTTAAAGACAATTATTTCAAGTAAGGCATGATCAATTTTCAACATAATTATTTTGTTCAATTATTCAATTTTTACAAAATACTCAATGATGATTCGGTTTGCAAAATCTAGATAATTCATCTTAAAAACCAGTATCTTTCGGAAAGCATTTATAATTGGTTTTTGATTATTTTTCTAGTTTTTTTCTATCGATTTCAAAAGATTAGAATTGAAACTCCTTTGTTAACCACTCCTTTATTTTTTGAGACTAATCAATAAACCATTTTTAAAAAGAAAGAACTTGTCAAGCTCTTTGATTTAAGCATTAAGTTGTTTTAGTATAAATATGTCAATGGAAATCATTTGTAAAAAAACAAACAATTCATAAAAACTATAACATATCAAAATGTGCAACTGTAAGATTCATTTTTAAAGTTTATCTAAATATTTTAAATTAGAAATTAAACTTATTCTGTTTAGCTTTCCCATCAACTTTTGGAGCTTCAGGATCTTTTGGTTCTGAACATTCATTTGGTTTAAACTCATTTAATACTGGTTCATTTTCCCATGCTGCTCCAGCTGCTTCATTCGGTGGTTTCCACTCATTTGGTTTAGAATCAGCTTCATTTGGTTTGAATTCATTCAATGCTGGATCATTCGGTCAAGTTACTCCATCTTTTGGTGCTCAACATTCATTTGGTTTGGAATCAGCTTCATTTGGTTTAAATTCATTTGATACCAGCTCATTCGCTCATGCTGCTCCAGCCTCGTTCGGAGCCCACTCTTGTGGTTCATTCTAAATTACCTTTTTTTTTACAAAAATAATAGTCACATTAAATAAACTTAAATGTTTAATCACCCTTTAAATCAACGCTTCGTAAGTTTGGACTTTCTCTCTATCAACAATAAACATTACAAAGATCTTGTCCTTCTCTTTCAAATTATGAAAACCAAGTTTCTGATTTTATTAACGTTCCGTAAAATAAACATAAAAACATAAAAAACAAACTTTCAGTTAACAAAAATAATTAAGATTTTATCCAATGCTGGATCATTCTGTCAAGCTGCTTCTTCTGGAGCTTATTCATTTGGTTCATGCGGTTCATTTTAAATTAAATTTTATGACAAAAATCCCTTAACCTTTAAAGTCATGTGGCTCTACAATATGTCAATCATCCAAAGGGAATAAACAAAAACAAATTATAGGCCGCCACATCTAATTAAGCCTGTCAAATTGTTTGAATTTGAAAATATTTTTTTAGTAATCCTTTTTTTATAAATAATTTTTAAAAGATTAATTGTAATAGTTCTATATTATAAATTAAAAAATTGCCTGTTTATATTAATATGGCGGCCTAAAATTTGTTCTTGTTTTTTCCCTTTGTATGGTGCCATATTATAGGGCCATATGTCTTTAAAGGTTAAGGAATTTTTGTCATAGTTTTTCCTCTTTGTATTTTAGAAAACATTTAACAGTTATATAATTTTTTAGAAAATTATCTTTCATGAATTAAAAACTAATAATACTATTAATCTTAAAAAGTTATTAGAATTTTCGTGTCTTGTCCCTTACCTGGACAATTGTCCGCTTTTCAAAATGATTAGTTCATGAAATTTCACAAATGAAACTCGTGAATGGTCACAACATTTTATTTAGAAAATTATAGAATAACTTATTTTATAACTTTCTATAAGCTGATAAATTAATATGTAAACATCTTTAAAACTTAAAATTAGAGGGACGACAAACAACTGCGTGTTTAAAAAACGAAAATTCGATTTATTCTATTATCCAAAATAAGGGAAAACCGAATTTTCGTTTTTTAACCACGCAGTTGTTTCTTCGAGTTTATGGTACTGTCTTGACAAATTCAAGAAAGTTAAAATAAATCAAAACAAGAATAGCTTCCCTGACTGCTCAATCTATGAAAAAGTCTGTACATCCTTTGTGTGACTCTTCAAGCTTTGAAATAGGCCGGGCAATGCCTTCCCTGACTCTTCAAGTTTCAGTAATACAGAGGGTCATCCCTTCGTCGAAAAAGTAGTGTATCCAAATTTATGGTTTGAATGGCCGAAAAATTAAGCTTAATCAGGGGGTATCAGTAAGAAAAATTTTTTAAACACAAGGTCCATTTAAAAAAAAATTCATGGTTATACCCCTCTACTTCAAGGTAAAGATCAATTTTTTTTCAACAAAATATTAAAATTTAAACGTATTTTGTCACAAATAACCTATTTATTTTGTTTACTAAGATTTAAAAGTTAAATTGCCGCTTCGTTAGAAAAAATTTGGGTTTAAACAATTGTCTTGAGGGGTTGGTCTAAGAATTCATCAATCAAAAAAAAATTTTGATTTCATTTCTTTTCTCTTCATAACCCCCCCCCCCCCCAACCTTGGGCAAATGAATCATTTTTACATTAAATCATTCATAAAAGAATTTGTCGACAATTGTTAATAAAACTGCCCAAAAATACAAAAGTTAACGTCTCGTTACTCGCATATATAAAGCTCTGCTTCGTGTATCTTAAATTTTAATATATTAAAAAAAAAAAAAACAATTTATTTTGATTTCAATTGTGATCTGGTTTTATTTTTGAAACATGGCATGATCCCGATCTTTGCTTCAAAATATTTACTCGTGCACTCTATTTTAGTTTTAATTGACGTTTTAAGAACTTTTGTTTGTGGGTTATTTTCGTTCTACAGCAAACAAAAATTCAAATCGATTCAAAATCTTTGTTATTACCAATTTATTATGTGTTTCTGGAGAAAATGAATTTTTACAAAATAAAGAAAGGCTTGAAAATTTTTTTTCGGGACTTCAAACCAATAGCAGAACAAGTGGAGATATTCTATACTCTAATAGTCCTGCGGCTTCGTTAGTTCCTCAATCACCTTTTAAAACAAGTTTAAGTTTTTCTTATGACATTTCTAATAAAAACTTTTTTAGAGCGTGTTCCGTCTCCAGTTATTGAAATTTCTGAAAATTAAGAAACTGAGGTTCAAACAATATGGTTAAACTTTACATACTTCCCCGTCCTCATATCAAACTTTAAATGCTTACAGTTATCCCCTAAATCAAGCAATAAGCTAAAAGCATTCGAATTAATCTGTCTATAAGTCCTCTATTATTGATGACCAAAGCCAGAGGTCTTAAGTCTTTTCAGACGAAATTATAGGACTTTTAAGTTTGAGGTTAGACTCGGGTAGTATGCAAGGTTTTACGGTAAACAAAAACCCTAAGAGGAAATTAGAATTTGAATCTACACCAGTTGCCAACAAAAAAAACAGATCACGATTAAAAGATAAATAAATTGTTATTTTTTTTAATATATGACTTTAAATGACTTAATTTGGACAAGTTTATGTTATAAAAATCTTTTTTTGACTTTCAATATTGTTAAAAAAATATTCACGTTTAATTCACTGTGTCAATATTATCAGTCTATTGGAACATAATGTGTCAATAGTCACTTTGTAATATTTTTCGCTGACTTGATAGAGCAACATGTGACTAAAATTTTAAGAATTTATTTTTATCTAGATTGTTATTCGTTGAAAAACAAATGAATACTAAGTTGAATTTAAGCATACGATAATGGAATGCCATTTAAATTTGAGTTCTGAGCCAGGAAAGTAAGTAATTCAAGTTTCTCTAAATTTCCGGATAATTTTTGTACCATTTTCCATTTGGCTCAAATTGGATTAAGATGACATCGAGAACGATTTGTCTCAGGGTGTGTTTGTGAACTACGATTGAGTTATTCGGATCACCCTCTTTTATTTCGTAAAGAATGGCTTGAATAATATAGTACTCGGTTCGACCACGTATTTTTACTTTGGACTTAAACTATTAGTATCTTTACTCGTACAATTGTATACATAAGGTATTGACTATGTGTTCAATTGTATACATAGCCATGCTCGTTTAAATAACATTCATCTAAACATTGAATACATTAAATTGACTCTTTTACTTTAAAGGCTTCATTTGCAATTACTGTTTTGGATATCTTTTCTGACAGAAACTTAGGGCATAAATCATAAATTCGCACAGCATAATTGGAACCAAGACCGACCAAAATCTCTTTATTAGTATCAAAATCCGTGCAAAAAAAGAGGATTCGAATGAGATAGTCGACTACGAATCTTGCTTATATCTCATTGTATGTTCAAATCAGTTTTTTAATCTGCTACCAAATAATACCGTATTCCCTCGTTCGATTATGCAGCATCATAACACGATATCCAAAAGTTTAGGAAGCTCTTTTTAGCAATTCGCCTTTGTTAAAATATTCTAAGCAGAATCTGATTTCAAGACTAGAGTGTGACGAATGTCATAAGCATGTTTCAATATTTTTTTAAACGTTAAAAAACCCTCCTAAAAATTTTGATTTTGGGTCTTAGTGCTGCATAATCGAACGAGGGAATACGGTATTTATAAAATTTAACAGTAAATCTTTATCAAAGGCATTTATATTATACCAAAAATGAAATTAAAAATTATATAAAAAGTTTCAAATCATACCATCATGATTTTAACGAATAATTCTGAGTAAATGATTTTTTTACCATTTTAACTGTCTCAACGAGATATATCACAGATAAATTTGAAACTTATTTAAAAGATGAGAAAAAAATATTATAAACCTAGAACCTTGTCTACTACTGTCTTAAACAAAAGGTAATTTTCAAGGATCTGAAGTTTTGTACGATTGTTCTGTACGATTCGCGTACTATTCGTGGTAGAATATTTTTTCCTAAAAATGAACCTTATAAACATATTCAGATTTAATTTGTACAACTATTTCATTATGTATCAACTTTATACCTCTTAAAAGATATGAATAGTACAGCAATAAACATCCCAAAATTAGAAAACTTTTACAAGCAACTTCAGATTAACAAATATTAAAGGTACGATTTTATAGGGATGTGTACAACATTTTTGTACATCTTGTACAGTTCTTGGGTTTACTTTTTTTCTCAATCTAGACCAAGATTATATTCAATTTTGAATAGTACAAAATTGTACGTTTTAATCAATCGAACAAGTTTCAAAAATTTTAAGGATTAAAAGCTTTTACCAGTTTTTCGATAGGTGAAACTAATAAAATACTCAAATTTTATGAAGAAAATATAAAGTCTCGCATATGAAATGATTAGCTGAAAAAATTAAATTTTTTAGAGTATATAAAAAAGTTTGAATTAATTTTTTTCAACGATTTTCTTGATTGATTCTGACTTCTCATCCCGAGAGCTGCATTTTGATACCCATATCAACCTACTAAATAATTGTTTTATTTTTCTTGTTTTTAATGTCCTTTTAGACAATATTTATACAGACCAAGTTAACTTTAAAGGAAAAAAACTTAGGATTCTAGAATTGAGTGTACAAGGTGTACATTTTAGCGGAGAATTAGAAAATAATATCAAAATTGCATTTTTTTAAAATACTTTTTGACTCCTTGAGGGTTTTAAGAAAAAGAGTTGGGTAAGGTTGTACAATGATTTTTCTTAAGGGTTGATGTCCAAAATTACCTTGTACACTGTGTACATTGATTTGTACACAAGATGTGAAAAAAAAATTTCAGAAAAGTATTCTTTAAAGCAATAAGACAATCGTACAAAACTTCAGGTTGCCGGATTTCAGATCAAATGAAATTAACAATCATTTTAAAAAATTAAAAATCATTATTTTAATTTAAAAAATTTATTTAGAATGAACCACATGATCCAAATGAATTAGCCCCAAAAGATGGAGCGACTTGACCGTATGATCCAGCACTGAATGAATTCAAACCAAATGAAGCTGATTCTAATCCAAATGATGGTTGAGCAGCAAATGAAGATGATTCTAAACCAAATGAGTGGAAACCACCGAATGAAGCAGCTGGAGCAGCATGAGCGAATGAACCGGCATTAAATGAGTTTAAACCAAACGAAGCTGATTCCAATCCAAATGAGTGTTGAACACCAAATGAATTTAACGAAGCAGCACTAGCAAAAGAACCAATACCACATAAAGATGATTCTAAACCAAATGATGATTGAGCTGGAGCAGCATTGCAGGTTGATGAGAATGCTAAAAAGAAAAATCAAACTCTTAAAATTAATTAATTCTTCATTTTTTTAGTTTTAAAACTTACAATTGAACATTTTTTAGTGTTTTTTTGTTGTTTTCGAAAGCTTGATGATTTATTTTCCAATTTTTGAGTGTTTATTTAAAGACAATTATTTCAAGTAAGGCATGATCAATTTTCAACATAATTATTTTGTTCATTAATTCAATTTTTACAAATTACTCAATGATGATTCGGTTTGCAAAATCTAGATAATTCATCTTAAAAACCAGTATCTTTCGGAAAGCATTTATAATTTGTTTTTGATTATTTTTCTAGTTTTTTTCTATCGATTTCAAAAGATTAGAATTGAAACTCCTTTGTTAACCACTCCTTTATTCTTTGAGACTAATCAATAATCGAGTTTTAAAAAGAAAGAATTTGTCAAGCTCTTTGATTTAAGCATTAAGTTGTTTTAGTATAAATATGGCAATGGAAATCATTTGAAAAAAAAACAAACAATTCATAAACACTATAACATATCAAAATGTGCAACTGTAAGATTCCTTTTTAAAGTTTATCTAAATAACGGGTGATTATTAAAGGCTAATTTTTTGCACATTTATAAACAGGTATGTCCTTTGTAAGAAATTAATTTTTTTTTCTCAATCCTTCTATTGCGTTAGATTTGGCGTCCTAAAGTATACCTCTTACCTTTCGAAAGGTTTGTCCTCCCTCAAAATGAACTTGAATTGTAAAATAAACACCGTCACTTTGTGCCAAATCGTCTCCTGAATCTAAAAATATATTTACATTTTTGATTCTATAATCCTATCAAAAGTTATTTTTGAAAAACCACAAAAAATTACTCAATTCTTGAAATTAAGGAAAAACACGAAAATTCGAATTTTAATCGATAATTTTTCAATGGAACATCGTATTGCTCTGAAATTTTGCAGGCTTATTTGTTACTATGTGACTAATAAAATAAATTAGTAAGAATACATAATTGCTTTTTTTAAAATAACTTTTTCAGAAAAAAAACCCAAACGACGTATGGGTTACTTTGAGCTAATTATACGAGGTCACCAACAGACGAAATTTAAAATTTTGAATAACCGGATTAAAGCTTAAAAATTAAGCTTTAAAAAGATATATATATTTATATGATTACACAATCGGTTTGGGTAAAAAAAAAGTGTAAGTTTTTTGTCTTAAATAAATCTTTTTTTTTCTAAATCCTTGAATTAAGTTAACAAGTAACAATTACTTGTAATAAAACAAAGCTGCTTTTTGAATATTTTATTTATTACAATAACCCCCCTTAGCTTTTTCTACTTCTCTGACTCGACTCGTGAAAGACTCGACTGCTTCCCTAATCTTTTTAACATTTGTCTTTAGAATAGCACCTTCTATCTCTTTTTTAAATGTCTCCAAATCAGAAAATTTTGATTGGTTCATATTCGAAACAACAGCGTCCCAAAAATGAAAATCCAAAGGGTTCAAGTCTGGTGAATTTGGTGGCCAATTATTTTTATCCATAAATTTGGTAAAGTTTTTTTTGCACCAATTTTGCGAAATGTTGGCTGTATGTGGCCTGGCACCATCTTGTTGGAAGACCCATTTTTCTGAACCTATCAATCGATTCCCTTCTCTTTTTGCAAACGGAAGGATTTTTTTTACATAATAATTTGAGTCCACTGTCTCTCCTTTTTAAGAAAGCAAAAATTAGTCTCATTAAGATAAAATTAATGAGAGATCGTTCGAAAAGTTACCTTTTCCTATAAAAAAAGGTGCCGTGGATCCATTTTTTGTAAGACCAACCCAAACCATTATGCTTAGAGGAAATTTCATTAGCCCATAAAGACCTAAATGAAATAAGTTCAAAGTAGTCATTATAATTTCTGTTTTAGACAAAAAAAAACTACCTCCTCTTTTGTCAGCTTCATCGCGTGAATAAGCATAGACACGATCGTTTTGAGAATTTAATCCACCGTCTATTGTAAAAATTTTTTCATCTGAAAACATGATCGGCATTTTTTTATAGAGTCGTTTATTGTTTTTTCTCCAAAAAACTGCGAAATTATAACGAGCTGTAATATGTTTTTTAGTGAGCAGCGGAATCTTTCTCTTTTTATAAGGCTGAAAAAAATCATTAATTAGTAAGAATTAATCGAATAATAATAATTATATAAAAATAAATACTTTTAGGTTCAACTCTTTGCATATTTTTACTACAGAAGACTGAGATATTTTTAGCTTTCGGCTAACAGCACGACCGGAGTGATTATTCAAAAGGCGTTTAACTTTTTGCTTATTGATTCGAGTAGTAACTGATGGTTTTCTTCCAGGACTTGACAAAGAATGCACCCGACCAGTTGCCTTAAATACTTTAATCCATTCGTACAGTGAGGGCATGGAAACCTTGCCACACAAAAGCTCGTGAATTTCTTTAACGCTTTTGTTTTTTTCATGATGAACGATGGCTAATTCTCTTAAACTGTTGGCTTTAGTACGACCCATTTTACAAAATTTTTTTTTTTTAAAAATATAAAAATTTATTTATGTATTAACTTTAGTTAAAGATACAAGCACATGAGGTTACTTGTTAACTTAATTCAAGGATTTAGAAAAAAAAAGATTTATTTAAGACAAAAAACTTACACTTTTTTTTTACCCAAACCGATTGTGTAATCATATAAATATATATATCTTTTTAAAGCTTAATTTTTAAGCTTTAATCCGGTTATTCAAAATTTTAAATTTCGTCTGTTGGTGACCTCGTATAATTAGCTCAAAGTAACCCATACGTCGTTTGGGTTTTTTTTCTGAAAAAGTTATTTTAAAAAAAGCAATTATGTATTCTTACTAATTTATTTTATTAGTCACATAGTAACAAATAAGCCTGCAAAATTTCAGAGCAATACGATGTTCCATTGAAAAATTATCGATTAAAATTCGAATTTTCGTGTTTTTCCTTAATTTCAAGAATTGAGTAATTTTTTGTGGTTTTTCAAAAATAACTTTTGATAGGATTATAGAATCAAAAATGTAAATATATTTTTAGATTCAGGAGACGATTTGGCACAAAGTGACGGTGTTTATTTTACAATTCAAGTTCATTTTGAGGGAGGACAAACCTTTCGAAAGGTAAGAGGTATACTTTAGGACGCCAAATCTAACGCAATAGAAGGATTGAGAAAAAAAAATTAATTTCTTACAAAGGACATACCTGTTTATAAATGTGCAAAAAATTAGCCTTATGTCTTTACTCTAAGTTATTTTTTTATTAAATTGAAAATTTTCTGGACCATTAATAATCACCCGTTATTTTAAATTAGAAATTAAACTTATTCTGTTTAGCTTTCCCATCAACTTTTGGAGCTTCAGAATCTTTTGGATCTGAACATTCATTTGGTTTAAACTCATTTAATACTGGTTCATTTGCTCATGCTGCTCCAGCTGCTTCATTCGGTGGTTTCCACTCATTTGGTTTAGAATCAGCTTCATTTGGTTTGAATTCATTCAATGCTGGATCATTCGGCCAAGCTGCTCCATCTTTTGGTGCTCAACATTCATTTGGTTTTGAATCAGCTTCATTTGGTTTAAATTCATTTGATACCAGCTCATTCGCTCATGCTGCTCCAGCTTCATTCGGTGCCCACTCTTGTGGTTCATTTTAAATTATCTTTTAATATTATTTTACATAAAATAAATAATTTTAATAAATCAAAACTATTAAAAAAGACTTTTCTAGACTTTTTCTGTCAAAATGTGATTTACCCTCCTATCTGATGTATAACAGATTAATGAGCCCATGATCTGGCTTCTTTGCGGTTCGAATTTTTTTCGATGACAAACTCAAAGGATATGTAAAAGCTCTTTATAAAATTTTTTATTAAAAAAAAAATTAATTTTTTCATAACCTAATGAATAATCAAAATTTCTAATTTTTGGTTTCAGTTTTGGTCAAATGTTCAAAATAATTCTTGGTCGATTTCCCTAAATAATAGTCTAGGAAATCATAAATATTTTCATTTGTTAATGGATTTTGCTTGTCCATATCGAACTCAGGAGTTCTTGAGTGAATAATCGAACTTATCATTATACACATTAATGCCGTTGCACCCCATGTCGTTATCTCTTTATTATCGACTAGATCATTAAAATGGTGAACAATAAACTCGTCTTTATTAGGTTTAAAACATTCCGATTTATATCTTTCATTTCTCAAGAATCTGTCAGTCGGTAATTCGAACACAAAATCGACTTCATGTTTACATAAATTAGGTTTGAAATCATTATTGTGAAAGTAACCCACAACTGGTGTGACTAAAATTCCTTTTGAAGTTAACACTGGACATAGTTGAGCTAAAATAGTAACATCATTTGGTTCAATACCAATTTCTTCTTTAGCTTCGCGTAAAGCTGTTTGAACATCATCAGCGTCTGTTGCATCACGTTTACCACCAACAAAACATACTTGACCTTTAAACGAGCTCATAGAATCAGTACGTTTGGTGAGTGTGAAAAAACTTCTCGGCACATAATTTCCTTTTGAATTTTTTTCGAGTCGAGTACTTATTGGCACTAGGACAGATGCTCGTTTAGTTTTGGCAAAATTTTTGTTTTTAGATAATAAAAAATCGTAATGATTTGGACGATTGAATGGTGTAAATGTTTGTTTTAAGTATTCAATTTTTGGATCATCTTCGAGTAAACTTGAAAGAGGCAAACTTTGAGTTTTAAAATTATGCAATAGGGTTTTATGTGTTAAAATTTTTTTTGAAATATTCATTTTTTTTGTTGTAACTCGAAAATTATTTTATTTTTAATTATAAGTTTGAGTAGATATATTTTTGAAAAGGGGTGGATTTGATCTTGGAATGGCAAAACAAAATTAACTTTTAAAAGATTTAACAAAAATTTTTTTGCTTCAAAACCTGGATTAAAAAGGGGCAAGTTCAGGTATCATTTTTGTATGACAAGAAGTATCTCAGTTTATATGATTACTTCTAAATTTGTCTCGAGCAAAACAGATTCATTTGCCCGTTTCAATGCTTCAAAATTATGTGAAGGTCTAATTCTTCACAATCTGAACGCTTATGTCGTAATTTACAGTAGAATACGACTATAAGGAACTCGAATTAAAACGTAGAAATGATCCTTGAAAAAACAACACCCCTTTTTGGTTCAAAGGAATACACCCGGATGAAATTTCTCTATTTTGAAAAACTAACTTTTCTATTGAATTGAGCATCGAAAATTTTTCAAAATGATACCCTCAACAGCCTTGGGGACGGTCTTTATTTTCAGGAAAATGAAACCTCTCCCACTATTTTCTTGAGTATTAAAATTGAAATGAAATTGATTGAAATTGCTTTATCTGAAGATTTAAAAATATATATTTAGGTGCTCTTTTGGGATCTGATGCCCTATTTTTGCTTTAATGATTGATTTATTTTTTGGAAAATATGCTGCATCTCCTGGTAAAGTCTGTTATAACTCTGCAAAACAATGCAGAATCGCACGGATGTGGAAAAAGTCCATTTGAAATCCAAGGTTTTTGAAATGGGAGATTTTTTAATAATTTTTGATTCTACATTTTTAAAAAGTGACTCAATGATTCTGTTTTTCTGTCGAATAGTTTTCCAGGAGATTTTAAATTTTTTAAGAGCCTTAATTGTCTACATACCGTATTTCCTTGCTGATAATTTCCCCCAGATTCGCACTTTGATCGAAAAAATAATAATGATGCGAGTATATTTTTGGGTTCATTTGGATTATATCTGATATAACTCAAAGCGCTTTATCTGAAATCATTAAAGTGAAATTGACTTAATGTTCGTTCGTCTAGAAAATGGGTGGTTTAGAGGGGACTTATCAGCAAGGAAATACGGTAAATAAAACACCTCTAATTAAATATTACGCGAGTTGGAAAATATTAAAGAAAAGTTGTAAAATATAGCTTAAAAGGATTCCAATAATGGGGTAGTATTTTAAAAAAAATCCCGAATAAATTTAAATTTTTAAAATCTTTATTTTAAATAAAAAAACTTTGTTTAGAATGAACCGCATGATCCAAATGAAGCAGCTTGACCGAATGATCCAGCACTGAATGAATTCAAACCAAATGAAGCTGATTCTAATCCAAATGATGGTTGAGCACCAAATGAAGATGATTCTAAACCAAATGAGTGGAAACCACCGAATGAAGCAGCTGGAGCAGCATGAGCGAATGAACCGGCATTAAATGAGTTTAAACCAAACGAAGCTGATTCCAATCCAAATGAGTGTTGAACACCAAATGAATTTAACGAAGCAGCACTAGCAAAAGAACCAATACCACATAAAGATGATTCTAAACCAAATGATGATTGAGCTGGAGCAGCATTGCAGGTTGATGAGAATGCTAAAAAGAAAAATCAAACTCTTAAAATTAATTAATTCTTCATTTTTTTAGTTTTAAAACTTACAATTGAACATTTTTTAGTGTTTTTTTGTTGTTTTCGAAAGCTTGATGATTTATTTTCCAATTTTTGAGTGTTTATTTAAAGACAATTATTTCAAGTAAGGCATGATCAATTTTCAACATAATTATTTTGTTCATTTATTCAATTTTTACAAATTACTCAATGATGATTCGGTTTGCAAAATCTAGATAATTCATCTTAAAAACCAGTATCTTTCGGAAAGCATTTATAATTTGTTTTTGATTATTTTTCTAGTTTTTTTCTATCGATTTCAAAAGATTAGAATTGAAACTCCTTTGTTAACCACTCCTTTATTTTTTGAGACTAATCAATAATCGAGTTTTAAAAAGAAAGAATTTGTCAAGCTCTTTGATTTAAGCATTAGGTTGTTTTAGTATAAATATGTCAATGGAAATCATTTGTAAAAAAACAAACAATTCATAAAAACTATAACATATCAAAATGTGCAACTGTAAGATTCCTTTTTAAAGTTTATCTAAATATTTTAAATTAAAAATTAAACTTTTTCTGTTTAGCTTTCCCATCAACTTTTGGAGCTTCAGAATCTTTTGGATCTGAACATTCATTTGGTTTAAACTCATTTAATACTGGTTCATTTGCTCATGCTGCTCCAGCTGCTTCATTCGGTGGTTTCCACTCATTTGGTTTAGAATCAGCTTCATTTGGTTTGAATTCATTCAATGCTGGATCATTCGGCCAAGCTGCTCCATCTTTTGGTGCTCAACATTCATTTGGTTTTGAATCAGCTTCATTTGGTTTAAATTCATTTGATACCAGCTCATTCGCTCATGCTGCTCCAGCTTCATTCGGTGCCCACTCTTGTGGTTCATTTTAAATTATCTTTTAATATTTTTTTACATAAAATAAATAATTTTAATAAATCAAAACTATTTAAAATTAGACTTTATCTTCCAACATTCCATGTTTCTTCTCATCAGCTTTAAAATAGATCACAGAGTCTAGTACCAGGCTTCAGGTGTGCAGGGGGACCCCTATTTTAAAAGTCAGATTTTGTTATTTGGTTCAGTCCCCCCAAATGAAAATAAAATTTATGTTGTTTATGTAAAAATCTCTATAAAAGTTGCATCTTAAGTAAAGGTTTATTAATTTTAAAATAAAACATCACTATAATTGATATTCTAATCACTAAAATATCCATTTTCAGTCAATTTTTAATTAATCTTTCTGTAAAAAGTTGAGCCTGCCTTAAAAAATCAAAGAATCGACTTGACTTAAAACAACACAAAATAGAAAAAAGCGTATTCCTCTGGGAATTCTTAAAGGAGTAAAATAGTCCGCTTTGAGTATAGTCAATTCAGTGAACTTTCCGATGCCAAATTTTCCTAAACGAAGAGATTTAAAAAAAAGCACTCCGACATTCTCGCGATCATTTTTATTTCAGAAAAAGACAATTTTGGTTAATAATCGCTAACAAAAACGATTCCTTATGGACTTCTATAACTTGAAAGTCAAAGTTTGACAGCACCTCTTTAATCCTCTAAAATACTGACTTGGAGATTTAGAACGTTTACAACAGATCACTGAGATACCGATATTACGGATTTAAGAACCGTTAATTACTTAACGCTCAAGCTATTTTAGAATGAGTGTAACAAAACTTTGAGAATGAAAAAAATCAATTTTACACACTGTAAATTTTTGCGACCCTTTTTGATTAGAGCCCCCCCCCCCCCAACGCCGCTGCTAGAAGGTAGACTCAGGTCAATGCAATATTTTTCTCTCTTGTCATGTCAGATCCCTCGGTATTTTTCTCAGCTTCTCATTATTTCTTTTTTTAAAAGCTAAATTTAAAAAGGGTGTTTGAAATTTTTTAATATCCGCCAATTAAAACTTTTCTAATTTACGAAGTTTTCTTTTTTTTTAAGACGTAAGATCGATCGATAGTAACAAAACCAATAAAAAAATTATTTATTTAAAATAAATTAAAAATAAACATCCGACTAAGAGTTTTAATGACACGAAAAAATCTAATATTACCAAAGTAAGAAATGTCTATAAGAAAAAAATCGAGAAAAAATATTTATATAATATGCATTTAAATATTGATAAAATTTAAACTAACTCGAAACATTTAATTGAAAAAAATCATGAAATCAACAGCTTGTTTTGCTATCTTAATTTTGAGCTTAAAAGTAACTACTTGTTTGTCTTTGACTTGTTTCTCTTGTTCTGGGTGCGAATCAAAAGTAACAAACACAAAATCAATTGAATGTACGACTGAAAAATTTTGTTATTTGGGAACGATTGGTGATACATTTTATCAAGGATGTAGTGATTCCGATCAGATAATTAGATATTATGGCTCGAGTAAACTATGCAGTAATAATTTATGTAATAATAATCCATTGTCAAGTATTGCATTGAGTATTACTGCTAATTACAATGACGGGTTCATTCTAAAACAAAGCATAAGTCTCATTTATATAAATATTTTTATTATTACACTCAAAAATTTAATTTAATCGTAAAATGAACAAAATTTTTAAATAAAATTAGTTGTTTAATCCATTTTGTAAATTTCTTAATGAGAAGCCTTGGTTCCTCTAATATTACAAGGCTCAAGAAACATTTTGCTATGACTTACATTCGTTTTTAAGCACTTCGATATTGCAAATCGCTGATTTCTGTTTTGAAAAACCCTAGAAAACATCAGACTCTCACAAAAAGAAGAAAACGTTATATTTTTTTTCTCATAACAATTTTCTGATTCTTGTCGAATGATCTTTAATATAAATTTAGAAACTTTAGAGGTAAGCTTTTAGACATGCATCATTATACTTTTAGTACCGAATGAAGCAGCTAGAGCAGCATGAGCCAATGAACCGGTATTAAATGGGTTTAAAACCAAACGAAACTGATTCCAAGCCAAATTATTTCGAAGTCATGGCTGCCTCTCTTTCGATTGTCTTCTTATTCTTACTCCCAGGTTTTCTACCCCTCTTTTTAGGAATATCGACTTGTGGCCCGTTGAATAATGTTGCAAATATCGATACCACCAACTTCTGTAACACCGTCCACATCAAAAAAGATGATAAATATTATGAACCGAGAACTTTCGGATATTTTGCTTAGAAACATGTGCGAATATCCGAAAGGTAATTTATTTGACCGTTTCAACCGAGTATGGCTTTAGGGGAATTGTTTTACCCATCGATAATGGTCTCAGCGTCAATTACAGCTTTTTAGCCTTCAGAACATATCTTTAAATTAGTGTTGGCAGTCGACTAATGAGGCAACTGGTCTAAAACATGAACGGTAAGTTTTCATACCAAGTGCATATATATCAATTGTAGGTCCTTTAGTCTGCTTCAAAATGGTACCCTAGAAGTCTTGATAGCGTCATTGCTAAAGGAGAGGAGAAAAATGGATTTAGTTGCAACTGAAAATCGTTTTTAAATTCAACTAAATCTTATCAAGACATCTAGGGTACCATTTTGAAGCAGACTAAAAGACCTACAATTGATATATGTGCACTTGGTATGAAAACTTACCGTTCATGTTTTAGACCAGTTGCCTCATTAGTCGACTGCCAACACTACTTTAAATCAATTTTAGCCTTTTCCAATCATAAAATGTTTAAACTATGATATTTGGCTGCAAATAGCTGAAGGATATGGGTATAATTTTTGATTTTTTTTTGGGGTTTTCGAGATCGTAGATTGTAGTAAATGTATTCCATAGAGAAAATACATGAAAAAAAGCTCGATTGGAAACGAAATACCCAACCCTAAAGTCGTTGTAAATCAAGGAAATCTTTGTAATGAACAATCTTAAGCATGATCTTTAGTGAGGAGAAGGTTTTCATTTAAATATTCAAGTGGAAAGTTTCAGTCAGAAAATATCACCTTTCGCCGAACAACATAAGAATTTGAAGGAGGCTTTGGAAAGCCTTGAAATCTTGTAACCATCAAAACAGAAACGAGTTATCCTTAAAAATAAGTCGAATGCTGAATTTGGCGATCCAAAAATCCGATATTCACCAATAGGAGAACATCAAAGCATCAGATAGTCCTTCATGAGGCTAAGAGTCAGCTGGTTTTTATTTTGCAGACAGTTTTTTACATGTTTCCTGAGGAGACTTTTTAGGCAAGTTTCAACTGTTCCTAGTTCATCCAGAAAATTGATGAAAGATCCGACGGAGTGTCGTAGAGCAGATTGATAAATGGATTTAATACAGATATTTTGTAGAACTTATTTTGTTTTTGACGCAAGGCTGATAATAAAGTAGCTATAGTCTAAAATCGAACCTACAAGTGCATTATAGAGCCCAATAGGGTTTTATGAGCAAACTTCCAGGACTAATGTGAGATGATTTTTATTAAATTTATTCTGTCCTTGCATCTGGAGCGAATGAAGTCAATTTGAGAGTTAAAACAAAGGTGTTCGTCGAACTTTATACCTAGGAAAGTTGGAGATACACATTTTAGATTGGGTATACCAAAGAGCACCTGATTTTTTGATGGGTTGCCGGAGAATATCAGATAGCTACATTTTTCAGGAGCCATTTAAAGTTTCCACTTCCTGCGCTACCCCTCAATGCCACTTAATTTAGAAATTATCAGTTTAGAAGCGCTTCCGTATTTTTTAAAAATGAAGAAGGTGACTAGGTCATTTTTTCAATGGTAGCTTTTTAGCTTTCAGAACATACTGCACTTCTAGCGAACTTTCTCCTTTTGAGTAGTGTAGCGTACCGTATTCTTTGCGTACCGTACTCACCGTACAAACCGTACCCAAGCGTACCTACCGTACCGACAACACAAAAGACCTGTTTTTAATTAAAAAAACAGTTCACTTCATTTTTACGGGGGTACGCCTGGGTACATTTATGGGGTACGCTAAGGATACGGTGGTACGGTAAGCTTGGGGTACGCTACGGGTACGCTTAGCGTACGTTGGTACGCTGGCTACGGATTATCGAGTACAGTACAGTGGAGACAGCATCTATGCTCTTAAGTGCGATCCTTAATAAACGAACACAATTAAGCGTTAAATGCAGTGAGTCTGACAAATATTGGCAAAGGGGGCGCACATCATCCAGCGGATCGCACTTTTGGCAAGTTAAAATTTTTTCTCAATTTTCTTTTTTCTATTTTTTGACTCTGTTGGAATCGTTATAAAAAGTGTGCTTTTGGATATTTTAAGGAAAGAAGGATGCAGCCTCATGCAGCAAAATTTGCTGCATCTACTAGAGAGGTCTGAAAAAATTCTCCAAATGAAATAGCGCATTTAAAAATAAATATTTTTCAATGGCGTGCAATTTTGCAAAGTATTGCAAAAAATGCTGAGTTATGCAAAATTGCACGCCATTGCCAATCGCCTGCATGAGGCTGTATCCTTCTTTCCTTAAAATATCCAAAAGCACACTTTTTATAACGATTCCAACAGAGTCAAAAAATAGAAAATTGAGAAACACTTTTACGAAAATTTTTAGTGGCTATTTTTATTAGAATAACACTAGAACGCCCGAAGGTTTTTTTAGACCCCTACATCGAAAATTAAGTCCTAATTATTTCCGAGATAAAACTTGAGGATCGACTTGATCTCAGTATATTTGATTCATTTTCGTCCATTTAGCTGGTTTGTCATCAGCTTTAATGGTTCGTGAATAAAACGGAACCATAGTTTTGGGAAAAAATCTACCGGGTGTTCTAAGGATAAAGGAGAAATTAAGAGAGTACAATCAAGGGTCCCATAACCCCCCCCCCCCCCCCAAACACACACCAAGCGAAATACACAGACTCTTTTTAAGATTCCGCCACTGAAACAGATCGTTATTTTTTAGATTTTTTTTTAATCAACTTTTTTGATGTTTTAGTTTCAGGTGTGTATGTTGCCGACACCACTTACCCAATTTTTTTAGTCTAATCAAAGTATGTATTTTTAGGATTTCTTTTTGGTTTATTTTTCAGTATTTTTAATCTTAAAATGAAAGTTCTCAAAAATCGTCGTTCTCTATAACTTTTTCACAATACAGAAAACACTGACTTTAAGTTTTATTAAAAAACGTTAGATACATATATCAAGACAAAAAAAATGTCTTGGCAACACTTTTTAATTAGTTCTTTTTTAATCTAAAATAAATTATTAAAAAAAAAATAAGAAATAACCCTCCAAAACGAAAATAATAATTATTAAAATTAAGCCAATCTTATTGAAAAAAAATTATCATTCCCTCTCTCTTTTTTAAAACACTTAAAATTAAAACACGCAGCTAAAGTCGAAAACACAACCAACAAATTATTTTAAGCCATCCGAAACAAAAAATTTTCAAGCTATGTACTCATGACGATATAAATTATCATTTCACATCTAAGCGCTGTAACTTTCTTTCTCTTTAACATCGCAACTAAAAGCATTAATTTATTCGCTTTTAAATTTACTTTTTAATTACAAAACATTTTCTCGTTTATTCTCAAATCTCGCAATTTTTGTTTTAAAAAAAAAATGAAATTTTTATCAATTTTTGTTCGAACTTATTCAACTAGATCGACTGTAAACACCTTCGTTTATTCAACTTGAAACCCGCGTAATCTCTCTTTTTTTAAAGTACAAGTCAAGTCTAACAAAATACGATAAACAAATATTCTCTGGCATACAACCAACTAGTATACCACATTTAGGAAACTATTTTGGCGCCATTAAACAATGGGTCGATTTACAAAATAGTCTAGTCCAAGGTCAAAAACCATTGATTATTTCAATTGTTGATTTACATGCTATTACATTGCCGAAAGACCCTCGGATTTTAAAGTCTGTTTTTTTTTTTTAACTAAACCCACTTGGTTATTTATTTTTGTAATTTTTAAGTGATTATATTTATAAATGTGCGGCGACTTTGATCGCATGTGGTATCGATCCGGATAAGACTATACTTTACCAACAATCCCAAGTTCCTTATCATGGTCAACTCTCATGGATTTTAGGTTGTAAAGTTACAATGCCTCAACTTGGTCGTATGCATCAATTTAAATTCAAATCAGACGGTTTAGCTGAAATACCGTTAGGTCTTTACACTTATCCGGTACTTCAAGCCGCTGATATAATGTTATTTCGTGCTACACACGTCCCTATTGGTGAAGATCAACTTCAACATTTAGAATTATGTCGCGACATCGCTGATAAGTTTAATAATAGTTATAGTGAGTATTTTCCGTTGCCAGTTCCCATTGAAAGTGAGTTTACGAGGTTAAAGAGTCTACGTGATCCGTCTAAAAAGATGTCAAAATCAGACTCGGATTCGAACAGTCGTATTGAACTTGTAGACCCACCTGAAGTGATTGAAAAAAAAATAAAAAAAGCAATCACTGATTCAGACCCATTGATAAGTTATGACCCGGTAAATAGACCCGGTGTAAGCACACTCATCGATTTAGAATCAGCTTGTACTGGTCTATTACCAGAAGAAATAGCCGATCGATGTCTATTACAATCAATGGATAAATCACAATACAAAAAACATGTTAGCAAAATTGTTATAAAACATTTAGAACCCGTACAGGTTAAGTATAAAAAATTGATATCGGATAAATGTTTATTGGATAAAATTTTAAATGATGGAGCGCGTAAAGCTAATTTAATAGCTGAAAAAAATTTTTATGATATTTGTAAAATAATTGGATCAAGATAAAAAAAAAAAAATTTTTCTTCTTCTTTTTTTTTTTGATTCACAAAAAGCACTAGTTATCAAGTGTCCTTTTTTTTTGTGTTTTAGATTAAAACGAGCCAACGAAATTTTTCTATTTGTTATTTTTTGTATTCCTAAGCAATGTCTGAGAGTAAACAATTTCGTCGTCATTATAAATATAGTAATCTAGATGCTGAAGAGCTTAGAAAACGTCGTGAAGACGTAAGCATCATGTTACGTAAACAAAAAAGAGATGAACAGGTTTGTTATATTTTTTTTAATTTTATCTTTAGATCGACCTGGACTGGACACTTTTTTTTGTTGAGAAGACAATCAAACCCTCTTGCATAAGTCTCCAGGGTTAGGGTCAGACTAAAGGGTTCACCCGTTCACCATTATAATATGATTTATTGAGGGATACTGCACTTCTACTGAACTTTTTTGTTGAGTACGGCACGGGACACTATGCTTCGGTACTGAGGTTCCTTGTTACGCTATGAGAAGGTTATGGTACGGCTTCGCTTGCCACCGAAAATTCGATAGAAGTGCAGTATCAACCCATGTTGCGATGTTCATTTTAATCTCTCTGGGTGACGGATAATCCAATGGGATGCGTGTCCCTCTAAATGTGTAAACCCACACATGGACTGGACGAGGTTCAACTTTCGGGCCTAAGCTCAACATCGAGAAGTTTAAAATTTCAGGTATCCAATCTCTGATCTTGTCCACTAGGAGCGGTTTTTGTGAAAATAAAGATTTCCTGTTTCGAGTTCCATTCCTTAATCCCACGAGGGTTACTCCCAGTGGAGATGGTCAGATAGAGAGTACCTGTTCGTTGTACAAGTCTCTTGTCTAGAGACATTAAAAAAAGTGTCATTCCATGTTAAGGGTATATTGAAGGGATGTGGGGTTACCTTATGGGTGCCTAGGAAAGGGGTTCCAAAAAAATTAAATTTAAAAAAAAAAAAATTTTTTTTTAAGCTTCTTAAAAAACGTAACGTAGACTTACCAGAACAAGAAATTGACGATGTCGAAAATGCAAGTGGTCAAGATTACTCATTTCAAGCAACAGGTAGCGTAATTACAAACGAAATGATTCAAACATTACTTTACGGAAATGAAGAACAACAATTAAACGTTACTCAACGATTTCGTAAACTCTTATCCAAAGAACCAAATCCACCAATTGATGAAGTTATAAGCACTGGGATAGTACCAAAATTTGTTGAATTCTTACAACGTGAAGATTATCAACTTCAATTTGAAGCCGCTTGGGCTTTAACAAACATAGCCAGTGGTAATTCATTACAAACACGATGTGTTATTGAAGCAGGTGCGTTACCTATATTTGTTTTATTACTATCATCACAGTATGAAGATGTACAAGAACAAGCTGTATGGGCATTGGGTAACATAGCTGGTGATTCAGCTGAGTGTAGAGATCTTGTTTTAAACCACGGAATTCTTCCACCTTTGTTGAATATTCTATCGGCGCCTACACGATTGACAATGACCCGAAACGCTGTATGGTGTTTATCGAATTTATGTCGTGGTAAAAATCCACCGGTCGATTTTTCCAAAGTCGAACCGGCGTTGACAGTACTTGGTAGTCTCTTATTAAACCCGGACGTTGATGTACTTGCTGATGCTTGTTGGGCTATTTCTTATCTCAGCGATGGTCCGAATGAAAAAATTCAAAAAATAATCGACTCTGGTGTTTGTCCACGTCTTGTTGAATTATTAATGCACGGTTCATTGAACGTAGTACAAGCAGCTTTACGTGCAGTTGGAAATATAGTAACTGGTGATGACACTCAAACTCAAGTTATTCTTAACTGTAACGCTCTTCAATGTTTACTACCACTTTTAAATTCGTCTAAAGAGTCTATCAAAAAAGAGGCTTGTTGGACCATATCGAACATCACAGCGGGTACTAGAGTCCAAATTCAAACGGTCTTCGAGGCTAATATATTCCCTAAGTTGATCGAGATCTTGGCAAAAGGCGAGAATAAAACTCGTAAAGAAGCCGCTTGGGCAGTTGTTAATGCGACTTCATCAGGCACGCCTGAGCAAATACGTTATCTTGTACAGCTCAATGTTCTCCAACCATTGTGCGACTTACTAGGTGTTGTGGACACAAAGATAGTCGAAGTTGCCCTAAACGGGATTGAGAATATTCTTAAACTAGGCCAAATGGATGCTAATATGAAAGGTGCTAATGTGTATGCACTTAATGTTGAAGAGTGCGGTGGTCTTGATAAAATCGAGTACTTACAAGGACATCAAAATGAAAAGATTTATAAAAAAGCGTTTCATATAATTGAGCAATATTTTAGTCAAGAAGAAGATGATACTGGACTTATGCCTCAAGTTGATGAAACAGCACAACAATTTCAGTTTAATGTTCAACCTGGACAATCATCGGGTTTTTCGTTCGGTTCAGCTGGTGATCAACAACAACAAAGTGGTTTTAATTTTTAAGGGGAAACAAAAAAAAAAAAATTATCTTTTTATTATTTTATTGATCAATAAAATCTTTTCTGTTTTTCTTTTTGTTTCTTTTTCTTCTGGAATGAACGAGACTTTATAATTTTTCTTCTTTCTTTTCTTCTTCGAAAGATTGATTTCTTGGCGAGTGTCTGCTGCTGTTGTGAGTTTAATATACAAAAAAACGTGTAGGTATACACGGTCTACGTGAACAAACGTAATGAATGTGAAATTAAATTTTTTTTTTTCTTTTTTCTTTTTTTCTAGTGTGGAACGAGTGAATGTGGTATTTTTTCTTTTTTTCTCTCTTTTTTTTTGTTCTTTGTTTTTCACACCGAACATTGTTGAAATTTAATTTAATTTTGAAAATAAATATTTAACCACCTTGAATGTTTTTTTGATTTTTTTGCTAACCCGTAAGGCTGTCACTAGTCTACTTTTCCCCACCATCTGTGAAAAAAAAGTTTAAAAAGACCCTAATCGAAGTTCGTAGTCCTTTTTCATACAGTTCGATTATCCTTTAGATAAACTTGATTCAAAGAGAGTAGACTGTAGTTAGTAGTGGTAACCCTTGGTAGCATAAAATTTTTTTGCTCTGAACTGAACCTTTAAATACTAGTATTTCAGGTGGGGTCTAACTAACATTTTAGATCATTCGAAATAAAACCACCAAGGTCTTTCTTTTGACACGGTTCATTCAGAGTGTGTGAACCAGCCGAGTCCATCATTATAACTTAGACTTGTTTCCATCAAGATACATTTTGACAAGTTAAGCTCCATAGTACAGACAAGACTTGCTGAAGTTTAAACTTTTATTAGGGTAATCGAATTTGTGTAAGATTCAGGTGTAAGAAAACAACCTCACAATCTGGGTTAAACATTTCCGGCATCATAACTGTCATCTTCTTCATTCGAACGTCCATTTGGAGCATTCGGAAGCGTTTGATTTCCATAGTTACTTCCGCGTTTCATTTGACTCATGGATTGAGGAGGCTCATAGAGCGCAAAAATTCTGCCGGGGTCATTTTCGTACCTTCGTATCGCGTGTCCCAGACACCGCAGCTGTATTTGCCGAATGGTTACCACTTTTGGCTTTTGGTCCACTTTGCTGTATACTCCTTCGTTTGATGATATTCCAAGCCACATTCTGTAAGAAGTGGTCGCAAAGCTGTTTAGTCTCTTTTCTAGGCCTTTCGAGACAGTCCAAGTTTCGCATCCATATAAGAGAACAGAGACGACTGACGCACCCAAAATATTAGCTTTTAATCTGATTGGAATGTGCCTTGTCTTCCAAATTTCCTTTACCGTCCGCTTTGGTATTGAAAACATGCATTCAGTTTTGTCGGTGTTTATCCTCAGTCCCACTTTATTGGCTTCGAAATGGACTCTGTGGAGCTGTTCTGAGGCTCTTTCAATATTCCACTCAAGGAGAGCAATATCGTCTGCGTAGTCAAGGTTGCTATGATTTGATCTTGATGTCTTCGACACGTTCGCTTTTTGTTGGCAATACCGTGCTCATCTAGACTCATAATGTAATCAATGATGATGATGAACAGGGACGAAGCAAGAACATTTCCTGGTAATATTGAACGTTTCGGAAAGTTTTCAATTTACAAATACCGCAGCTTAAGAACTGTCCTCCGCTCATTACAACCAAATACCGAGGTGTTTTATTTGAATGTCTAGGAACTCATGATTGGAAAAATATAATGCTGATTTGGAGATATTATCTGAAAGCTAAAAAGATACTATTAACGCTAATAACCTTGCATTTTTAATCGACAGTTTATAAACCTGACCTTTTTCGGCTTTTAGTGAAAAAAGAATAAACAAGAGACACTTGAAACTTATGATAAATCATCTCTAGATTAAGCGAATGCAAAAAAATGGGTAAAGGGTATCCCAAGGGACTAGATAGGATTTGACTGAAAAATAACCAATTTTTCGTTTTCGTTTTCAAACAAATACGCTTTTAGGGAAATTTTTTTTAACATCGATTTTGGTACCAGCGTCAATCGGGGCTTTTTAGCTTTCAGGTGGTACCTCATGATCAAAAATATCTTTTTCCAATCATGAGTTATTTAATGTTTAAGTTTATCACCTTATGATTAGGCTGCAAAAGGCGGATGGGTAAAAATTTTGATTTTTTACCCGAATGAAATAAATTGGGCCGTAGATCTGGGCCGTAGATCTCAATTACAATGTCGGAAATGTTAAATTCTAGTCTTAAATGATACTACGTTCATGTTTTGTCTTAATTATTTCGCCTTTACTTGATAAAATCTTTAAAAAAGTTTATGTTTTATAGAATGTCCGAACCGGTTACATGTCCTCTATGTTTTAAACGTGTGTCTAAATCATTTGAACAACACTACAACGAGGAACATACCGAATTTGAGTGTCCATTTTGCAATAAAATATTTGAGAGTCAAAAAAATTTAAACGAACATTTAAACAAATTTCATGATGAAAAAAATATCGAACCAAACGAAGAATTTCTAACGTGTCCTGTTTGTTCCGAGCTATTCAAAAATCAAAAAGATCTTGAATTACATGTCGAAAGTCACTTTAAAAGCGAATATTTAAGAGACAATGATTTGGCATTGGAATTAGAACAAGATGAAATTAGAAAAATGAATCGAGAAGAAGAAGACTTAAACGCCGAAATGGAACATGAATTTCTCAAAGTAATAAATTAAACCCTTCGGCTTGTCTGAGGCGTCTAAAATTGTCTTTATTTAGAGTAGGTATGGGATGACAAGTTCAAAGGCATCGAGTAAAGCAATTTCAAAATTAAATCAAGCATACAAATCAAACAAAATCGATGCTCTTACATACCACAGTGAAAAAGACAAAATTGAAACTAAAATAAATTCAATTTACGAAGACAATTCAACTTGTATTCCAGGATTAATAGAAATTTTAAAACAATTTCCTCTTGGTAAAAACATTACAAACCGGTTTTTGTGTTCAAACACAAATTTATACACAAGTGGTTTCATTGATAAAAATTACGGTTGTGGTTATCGGAACACTCAAATGTTATTGTCTTGTATTAGAGATGATCCTGAACTTAGAGATGTCATTTTTAATAACCGTAAGTCCACTCTTCTTTGAGTTTGAAGACTTTTTAACAGACATATGTACCCATAAATTTTAAGGTATTGGGTGGGTATGGGTTACCCGAAAAAATTAGGTCTTGGGTTCGAGTATGGTGTGGGTGACCCAGAAATTTCGGGTTTCAGGTATGGATCTGGGTTGGGTAACCCAAAAAGTTGTAAGCAATTTTTTACTTTTTAATGTACCCACACCATACTCGAACCCAAAATCTTAATTTTTCGGGTAACCCATACCCACCCAATACCTTAAAATTTATGGGTACATATGTCTGCTTTTTAAGAATTTTTTTTTAGATAACAGAAACATTCCATCGATTGGAAAACTTCAACAGTTGATTGAGCAAGCATGGTCGAACGGGTTTGATGTAATGGGAAAGACCCAACTAGGTGGTGTTCTTTATAACACAGCTAAATGGATCGGTGCGTCAGACGTAGCCGCCATGTTTTCATTTTTAAGAGTCAAAACCGAATTAATCGACATAACTCGTTCGAAGTACAGTGATTTTAAGACAAGTCTAGCAGACGCAATGTTCGATTATGTTTTAAAGTATTTCGAAGAGGAGTGTTCTAGACCAGGAAAGTTCGTGTACCCGATATATTTACAACATGATGGACATAGTCGGACTATAGTTGGAGTTGAAAATGGGAAGAATAAAAATTTTATTCTTTTCGACCCAGCTGGGAATAAAAAACAAATTGAAGAACATGTTAAATTTAATCCGACAAGGCTGTTGAGCATGTTTAGACGAAGTCTAACGACTTTTAGAAATAGTGAGTATCAGTTGTTGGTGGTTAGAGGCCGGTTTGAGTCAAATGAAGATTACGAGGTAATTTTTGGAGTAATAAAAAAGTTTTCATCTTGTTGTATAATTTTTTGATTTTTGTAGAGAGCTAAAGTTTTGAGATCGACCAGAATCGAAGTTTGAGAATAAATTTTCTTTGTTTTAATCCAATTTTATGTAATAACCTTTAAATCGCGTTCAAATTCAAATATTTTTTTAAATAAAAATTTATGTAATTACGGTTGTTTCTAGAAACAAGTTGCCTTTGGGCCGCATGAACTATAGAAAGTTGCTAAATTTTAAGCGTCCTTCAATTTCTGAAATCGTATTACCAATAAAAGCTCTACGTGATAGTAGTAGTAGTGCTAGTAGTGAGACTCTCTTGTACCATTCATGTTTTTGTGAGCTAAAAAACTCAAGGCACCCAGTCAAATTCCGCCCTCTGAGCGCAAAGTAAATGAGCCATAGAGCGGAAAAGATTACAATCAGAAGGGGAAAGGTCTGGACTGGGCTGGATGAGGGGGAAGCTCTTCAATTTTTTCCATGGTTTTTCGAGCGGTATGCGGTTTTGCGTTATCTTGAAGAAACAAACCAAGCTTTGGGTTGATCAAAGAAGAATATTTTGCTTAAGTGAAGCATACTTCAAAGTGTATTATCCCTTGGTAATTTAATCAAACGCACAAAATTGACTTCTTTTCGAATCGTCCTCTTTTAATGACTGGTAGGGCCGGTTGAGATAGGTCCATCCACTGGTTTCTGTCATCAGGATTTCGAAAAATAGATCCATTTCTCATCGCAAGTAATTATCCTTATGAAAAATCGTTCATCAAGTTGATTTTTGATTAGTTTTCTACAGATTTCGTTACGACGTAGAATATCAAAAGGTGTCAAATCGTGTGGAACAACTCGGCAGCGTCTAATAACTTAAGGTGACCAAATATGGTCGACTGTGAAGTGTTGAGGTCACTTGATAATTCGCGAGCACTAACCCGGGGGTTGCTCTCTACCGGTGTACGCAGGGCGTGCTAATCGAAACTAACTGGTCACATTTCTTCATCAGTATTTAGTTTTTTTATATTGATAATTAATGTACCGTAAACTCGCTTTTTTATCTTGCTGGGTTAAAAAATTCGGTTTTTACCAATTTTCTGATTGTTCATTTTTTTCAACCAATCAGAAAATTGGGTAAAACCGAATTTTTTAACCCCGCAAGATAAAAAAGCGAGTTTACGGTACATTAATTATCAATATAAAAAAACAATTCGCCTTTTCTGATATCATTATTTTTGATTAGTCTGAACCTAATGTATTCCGTCGTTTTCTAAATTCAGAACAATCAAAACAAATTAAAAAAAGTATTTTTAGTTTAAGAAAATTAATGTACCTTAAAAATAAACGAACTTGTTTAGGGCAGAATACTGAATCAAGGCCCCATTGAAAAAACAAAACCCTCTATGAAACATTATAAAGGGTTGTTTATCAAAATTAATTGACAAATGTAATTTATCATTTTAGAAAATTAATTGGACAAATTTACCTATAAATAAAACATTTTCAAATCTTTTAACATTTAAACAAACAAAATGAGGTATTTAATCTTATTAGCATGTCTTGCTTTGGTGGTCTATGCGGCCAGGAAAACCGAATTTCAAAGTTTTAAAAAAAATTTTAAAAAATCTTACAAGACAAAATCGGAAGAGACAAA
The DNA here is from genome assembly GCA_022207745.1 of Brachionus rubens. NCBI lineage: Eukaryota > Metazoa > Rotifera > Eurotatoria > Ploima > Brachionidae > Brachionus > Brachionus rubens. The sequence goes on along the minus strand of JAJVHD010000003.1, from coordinate 4,003,993 downwards.
GAGATTTGGTATTTTTTCAAAAAATATGGACAAAATTGAGGCAATGAACAAAAAAGCCAAACACTTTGAATTAGAAATTAACCAATTTGGTGATTTAAGTGAAGCCGAATTTAAAAAATCGTTTCTTGGTTTCAAAAGTATTGACAATAGAACATCAACAAGAAGAAAAAGACAAACAGAGTATGTAGGAAAAAGATGGTTAGACTGGAGAAATTTCAAGAGAGTAAGTGCTGTTCAAGATCAAGGTCAATGCGGGTAAATTTTAATCAGTGAAAAGACTTTGCTTGAGTATTTTAATCTTTGAGTTAAGATCATGTTGGGCATTCTCAGCTGCTGGGGCTATCGAAGGAGCTTGGGCTTTTAAAACTGGTATTCTTGTTAATGTATCAGATCAAAATATACTCGATTGTGATCCGAATGGTAGTTGCGATGGTGGTCACATGGTCTACGCTTATAGAGCAATTATTTCAAAAGGTGGTATAAATAGAGAAGCAGCTTATCCAGTAAATAATCTTGAACTTTTTTTTTGAAATTTTTAAATTTAATTTATTTATCCAAGTACCTTGTATATGATCAACATGCAAATACAATCCATTAAAATCAGTGGCTAAGATAATCGATTACGTTAGAATACCGAGTGGTGACGAAGGTGCTTTAGAAAAGGTAGTTTCCAAAACGTTTTTGTTTAAATTCAAATTTCTTATTTTAAATTTAAAAGGCTGTGACCGAAAAAGGACCAGTTGCTGTAGCTGTATGTGCCAATGATAATTGGGCATATTTTAAAACAGGTGTATTGACTGCTGAGTACTGTGACTGTTCATTGAATCATGGGGTTCTAATTGTTGGTTACAATAATACAGCTAATCCAAAATATTGGATTGTGAAAAATTCATGGGGAAAATCATGGAGCAGAGCTGGGTATATTCGAATTGAGAAAGGAAAAAATGCTTGTGGCATTGCTGATGATTGTTCATATCCAATAGCCTGATTTGATTAAGATTACATTTGAAAATTTTATTTTTAATAAAAAAACTGCTTAAACTTAGTTTTAATTGTTCTTAATTTGAGTAGATACTCTCCCAAATAAGCTCGGTTCCAAGCTCTGGCTGTCCAAAAACAGGCTCCATAGACCGATGCATGGCCCACTTCAATAGCTCAACCAACAACTTTATTTCATAGAAAAATTGTGTTTATTTTCGTGTACACATTTTTTAACCAAAAAACCCTATATGGATTACCCAACCTATCCCCATAAATCCAAAATTTATAGGTAACCTTGATACCACCCGAACCCTAAAACTCAAATTCTTAGAGTTGACCCAATACCCAGAAATATACATGTCTAGTTTTGTCCCAGTCTAATATTTCGAGTTCCCAGGACTTGGAGTCTTTTGATTTGCTTATCTAGAGCAATTGTAAATAATGATGGGACCAAAACGTCTCGCTAAAGAACTCTTGTTGTTTTTTTTTAAAGTCCGATGACAATGCTTAAAGAATAAGTCATTATAAACTACCTCATTGACTTTTAAGATCTTTCTTCCAGGGCCGTAAGGTTCGCGTCATGCTAAACTTCCACGCTATCTTAATTTGAAAAATCTGACTCTATAACCTTGTGCTCCATATATGAAAATCTAAGAATGGCAAATTTTAAGGGGGGGTCTAAAAGAAAAAATTTTGAGCAGAGTCGCTTGTACTTAATACTGAATACTAAAGATGAAAAATAATATTAAAGGACCTAAGAAAAAGCCTTCAAACTGTTTTAAGACTTTTATTCTTAAAATTCCGCTTAAAAGATGATTTAAATGATTTTAGGTTTAAATTTTAAAATTTTTGATTCTTAGTATTTTTAAAATTATGAAAGCTTTTGATGAAAATATTGAAATTATCAAGTGACCTCAACACTTCACAGTCGACCATATTTGGTCACCTTAAGTTGATCTTTACTAGACGCTGCCGAGTTGTTCCACACGATTTGACGGGAAACTATTGAATAATTCTTTACGAATAATAGTTGTCAAAAAATATCGATTAAATAGTAGTTTATTGTTTCATTTAATTGTAATTTCAAAAAGTCTCGAATCAAATAATAGTTTTTAATTAGTGTTTAACAAAAAAAATCAATTAGCCAAATTTGAAACCAAGTTGTCAATAAAATCTAAGATATTTTCACTTTTATAATTATCACATAAAAATTTTATTCTCTTATTTTTGGTTATTTGTTTATTTTTCTTCTCATACAAGTTGTCTTCTCATACAAGTCTTGTTTTTTTTTTTATGCTGAAGGAGCATTAGCTCGACCAGTTTTTACTAAATAAATAAATAAATAAATAAATCATACAAGTCCCCCGCCTCTATTTGATCAATGATAACGTCAGAAAAATTTTGCTCCAATCTAAATTGTTGAATCAAGCCATTAACAGTTGGATGCTTTTTACATGAACTCTTGAAACAAAAAACAGTGAATTTAAAATATTAATTTTGTTGTTAAATTTTTACTAACTTCAAAATTTTTATGCCATGACTCGAGACTGTTATTTGTACGAGGAAGATCAGTTTCAACTCGTTCAAATAAATTCCATAATTTAGGATGAAATAGCGGTTCACATCTGACACTTTTTGAATTTTTCTTTAATTTTCCGATGTAGTATGTTTCAAAATAGTTAACCATCGGTTCGAATTCGTCTGGAGATTTCGATTTTACTATCTCAAACGCCTTAACAACATCACAAAGAGGCACAAATGGTAACGCTTTGAGTCTCTGAAAACTCTTAAATACTTCAAGTTTATAATTTTCTCTTTTCGTAAGACCATAGTCCTTCATATGTTTCCATAAATTTTGACACAAGTGAAACCAGCAGCCTAAAATAACACAACCATTGAAATTTGTTTCTAAGCTGTTTAAGATGGCTTTCTCAAAGTCACAACTAAAAGATTTCGGTATGTTTAAATATACTCTAATCATTCTAAAAAACTTGTCATAGGAAGATTGCTCTTTGTTAGGAATAACAGCATATAGAAGCGGAAGGACTTTTCCATTTAACGCAGCCTGAATACTGAACATTTGTTTGAATAATAACGGTGAGACATCGAATGTTCCATCACCAAACCAATCTAAATTTTTATTAAGATATTCAATGTTTCGTTCTGTTGTAAATATCAAGATTCTAGATGGGTCATCACTTCCACTATCATCAAAATAAAAATTGTCACCCCTGATACTCCTTTTCAAACCATGACTAATTTCAATGTCCTCCAGATTTTGTGGGTTTGGACCATGATCAACTTTTTGTTGTCTTATTCTTGTGATTCTTTGTGTTAAAGCGTTTGTACGAGGCATTCTTTTAGCAGCGTCTTTTGTAATCCCAACTAAACAGTTTTTTATTATCGTCCTTGGTTCCTCACAGGTCATCTTAGCTCGATGCAAAATACGAGCAACATAGAAATACACCTCTTCCATCACTAAATCCGGTTCATGATTGTGCTCAACTGTTATATCAACTGATGAATTAAAACCAATAGTTTGGGCACGTCCGGGACATTTCGCAGTTGTTTTGTTACCTGTCCTTTCACATCTCCAAACAACAATATCCTTCATTTTCTCGATTGTATAAAAAAGACCACTATCACAAAGCTTTGGTTTGTTTTGATTAGTTGGTACAAACATTAATTTTGAACGATCAAGTTTACTGTACTCAACTTCGACATAATTAAAATCGACAATAGGACAGTAACAAGACTCGCTCGAATTCGATTCATCGTCAGTAAAATCGTCGTCATTTTCTTGTAAATAACCATTATCTTGTAAGTAATTGTTACTAGTACATGTTTGATTTGTATCAATGGTGTCTTTTTCGACGACAAAGGTTTCATCATTGCACTCAACTACAGTCTTATCTATTTCATCCAAACATAACACATCAATCGACTCAGAACGGGTTAGGTTGTTTATTTTAAAAGATTCACGCGAGTTATCAATATCGTCTTCTGAAAAGTTGCGTCTTATTTTTCCACTTCTCGTTGTCAAAGGTGAAAATAAATTTACACTTTGTAGGTGTTTATTTTTATTTTTTTTGTTCATCACTTAACTTAAGCTAATTCGAATGGAAAAAAATTATTTGTGTTTGCTATTATTTAACACTATCAATTGAAAACTACTAATTGTACACTATTATTTAATCGCACTTATTTAATGCTAGCGATGAAATGTAATGATGACTATTTTTTAGTCTACTATTATTCGATATAGTGCCCGATTTGACAACTTTTGATATTCTACGTCGTAACGAAATCTGTAGAAAACTAATCAAAAATCCACTTGATGAACGATTTTTCAGTAATTACTTGCGATGAGAAATGGATCTATTTTTCGAAATACTGATGACATAAATTTTTAGACCATCCGAAAAATTTGAGAACAAAGTTATAAAGTCAGATTTTGCAAATTCAGATAGCGTGGAAGTTTTGCATGGAGCGAACCTTATCTAAGGATATTTCTTAGATATGCGCAAAAAAATTTTCTTAAGACCTCAATGAGTCTTACGACTCGTCTATTCTTTTTTACACCAATGAACATTTCACCACTTAAACCAAGGAAAACTTTTCTTTTCGGAACACATCTTTAGTATGGTCTATTAGACTCAAAATTTCTTGTCACTCGACCTGATTCCGAGTCATTTGACTTAAGTTAAAAAGTAGCATTTTATGTCGTTCTTCAATGACAGTGGCTCGACTCGAGTCTAAGACAATTTTTCGGGCAAAAAATGTCATGACTCAAGTCACAAAAAAGGACTCAAGCCTGAGCTGTGTCAGATTTGACACATTTTTGAGTCTTTATCTCTGTCCAATGCCATCCACCCTGGGACGTTCATCATAAGCAACGTCACTCATCCGAGTCGAAGCTGCAAACTCGACAACTATTCAGACTTAGATTGGAACCCCAAGGGTATTCTCCCGAAGGAGTAAACTTAACTTTGTCACCATTGCTAAATGGGTCTGCTGTAAAACAAGTTCTTGCGTCCGTTTTCAAGCTACTATACGTTATGATGGCTGGTATGACATAAAACTATCTGGATACGCCCCTTCGATCTTCTCTGGGACACCATAGTGTCTTAATATTGCAATATTTTTTGAAGTCGTAATCAAAATTAAACGTATAACTTTCAATATTTTATTAAAAAATCCTAAAAAATCAAGGAGTTCTAATCAAAAAAAAAAGAAAAATTTAAACCGGTCGATTGAATTTTTATTCGAATTCGTCAGAAAAAAAATATAAAAATCTGAAAAAAAAAATCATCTTCAAAAAAAGGGTTCATAGAAAAAAAAATGAATAATTTGAGCATTCAAACAAAAAAACTTTACACGTTCGAGATAAAAAATAAAATCCCATTACCAAATTTCTGATAACATAAAAAATAAATACTTTCTCTATCATTTTAGATTCTTTCCATCTTTTTTTGTTGTTGTTAAGCCTTCTCGATTTTTTTTTATAACAAAAAAAATCATCTTCATTTTAGTTAACTTCAATTCTTGAAACATGCATTGCTTTGAGATCACATTTAGGCTCGATTTCAAACAAAGCAGCACGATTTTGTTGTTCACCTTTTTTGACCCAATGACCATAAATCGAAAACGCTGCCGTATCAATAATTTTCCGATACGTTTTAAATCTATACGGATTATCCATTAAATCATTAACACGTATTTGTTGAGGTTTATTTTTTAATGTTTTTAATCGTTGTATAACCATAGTGGCTATAATGTACACTCGAAATGTTTTACGTGGGTAAAAAACACGTTTCGGAATACTCGTTGTAGTATCACGAGCAAAAAAGGGTGATTGTAAAGCTTGTTCAGCAGTGAATCGTTTAGTTGGATCAACGACTAGAAGATTACGAATAAGATCTTTAGCATGATCAGATATATCATCCCATTCTGGTGATGAGAAAGTATAATTTCCTTCCATTATCATACGCAGCATTATGACTTGCCGCCGATGCCAAAATGGCGGTGAACCACTTAACAATGTGAATAAAATAACACCACAAGCCCACATATCAACTTCAATTCCATAACCTGCAGCCCCTTCATACATCGAACATATAAGAGTCTCAGGTGCTAAATAACCTGGTGTACCGCACAACTCGGTCATTGTTTCACCCGGTTCTAATTGTACCGCAAATCCAAAATCGGATATTTTTATATTCATATCTTTGTCTAAAAGTATGTTCTCTGGTTTAAGGTCACGATGAACTATATTCCGATTGTGTAACCAAAAAACAGCTTCTAGGATATTTCTCATCATAATACGAGTTTTTTTTTCGGATAATCGAACTACTTGAGTCAAGTAATCAAAGAGCTCACCGTTTGGACAAAGTTCCATAACAATGAAAACAAACGAGTCCGACTCGAATGTGTCGTGTATATCAACTTTTAACAATAAAAATGTAAAATAGTAAAAATATTTAAAATGGAATGGTACTTATGTTAGGATGTCCGCCTATAAGTCTCATTATTACTATTTCACGTTGCGTAGACTCTTTTAATTCAGGACCACTGTACTCAACTATTTTAACAGCATACTCTTTACCAGTTGATTTTTCAACACACCGTCTAACTACACTTGATATACCCTTTCCCAAAACATCTTTAGGCTCGTATTTTGAATAGAATTCACGTGCCTTTTCTCTATCAGGCAACTCATCTGTTTCGTCATAAGCCATGAGTTTAAAAAAATTCTAAATAAAAATAAAAGAGTTTTATTAAAAAAAAGGGTGCCTCATAAATATTGTTGTTTTTTGCGTTACTGCTCATAATTTTTTTACATTTTTAAAAAAAAAAATAATTTTAATTTTATTATAATTTTAGAAATGGAAAAATTAAAGTTAACTCTCTAGCACTCAAAATGCACCCCTCTTTCAATGTTTTGCTACACAACAAAAAATTACTGTTATTATGTAAATTTTATTTTTGCTTCTCTTTTTTTTTTTTTAGGATTTATTTCGACTTAGATTAAAGTCTCATTCATACTCACGTTTTTTATAGATTCAATTTGAATTCTATTTGTTTTTGGAAGTTAAAACACACCCTGAACAAAAAAAGATTGAATGAAGGATTCAAACTCAATTTTTTTAATGAAACATTTTCAAATTTATATGAGACTTAGACTCTAAAATGTGATTCTTTGTTTGATCGTGTTTAAAAACATGAAGACATCAAACGAGATCAAACTGATTTATTTTTTAAAAGGAGGAGAGGGTGTTCTCTTTTTTTTCAAGTACAAAGTTCAGATTTTATTGTTTTAGATTTTTAAACGCGTCAATTCAGTTGTTCTAAAAGTAAAAAAAGGTTTTTGTAACATGGTAAAAAATTTCACCATCTTCACATTCACAAGAAGCAAGTATGAGACCGATTAATTTGACTCAACCAGAGTCCCTGATTTTAATAAACACGCAGTACCTACATGGCGTTCTTTTTTTGAGATGCTAATACTCTCTACCGTTAAACCCAATGATAAATGCTATGAGGTAAAAGAGGTTTGAATGTTAAGTTCACTGCACATAAAATTAGTTTTAACTTGTGTCTTAGTTTATCCGCTGGCATTTTCGGCCGTAATTTTTATCTGTATTTTCATGTCCATAACCGACCCTTACCGTAATCTAGGGTATGAATCGGAACAAGTATTTATAAATTTTAACTAAGAATCCTCCATTTTAAAGTTTGAAAAAAATTATAAACGTCCACACTGTCTTTTTTAGAGGTTATCCAAAATAATTCTTTCATACCCTAGGGGTCTAAAGTGTCAAGACACCTCAAAATCCATACTTTACTTTTAACCTATTAACTTTTTTTTTAACCCATCAACCCCATAATATTTATGCATATACGGAAAGAGCGTAAAATTTACTACAAGTGTATCGACTAGATAAAATTCTTACCAATTTATTGGTTTTAGTTTTTTCATTTTTGTTTTACTTTTTGTACACTTTAGGCCGAAAAAGGTCAAAAAAATCAAAAATCAATAAGATGAGGGATTTCGAAATTTTTGACCAAAAATTCGTCTGCATTAAAACCTCCTCTGTAAAAAGTCGATTTTAGGCGCTGAAAAGGGCACCATTTTGGTGATTTTTTGAAAAAATTGTAAAAATCCTTTTATAAAAAATTCATGAGGTTTTCATGCATAAGGATTACGAATTTTTGGTCAAATATTTCGAAATCCATCGTCTTTGTGATTTTTGATTTTTTGACCTTTTTCGACCTTTAGTGTACTAAAAGTAAAACGAAAATGAAAAAATTGGTCAGAATTTTATCTTGTTTTAGAATTGGTATAAATCATCGGGATGAAGTAAACACTGTAGACGTTTTGCATTTTCGGAATCTTTCTTTTAATTTTGTGTTTTCTGTTTTCTTTATACCATGTTTCTTCCATAGTCCGACGTTGTCCATGCTTCGCATACGGCTATTTTCCCGAACTATATGGAATAGGGTATAAATATTACTGTTTTAATTATTTATTTTTCAGTTTTTGAACTTTTTAGGAATAAATAAAAACAATGTTGGTCTGTCCGTTGGTCAGCGCCAGGCTTAAACATTTTGTATTATTCTGAAAATTTCGAAATTCTGTGTAACCCATACTCACCTAATACTTAGAATTAATTTAATAAAATAGAGCAACCAAAAATGTGATTAGAAAACTATAAAATGATTTTTTAAAAAAAATAGTTTTTGTAAAAAAATCCATGTTTTTTTTTTCATTTACTTGATCACATTTTTTAAAAACAATTTTCAAAAAGTAAAAACGCAATTTTTCAATAGCAAAAATAAAAAAATAATTAACTCACATTTCGATTGATGTAAAACAAAAATTTTTTTTCAAACTCGTAAAAGCAAGGTAACCAAATTCAGAATCGAAAAAAGTCTAAAACGTGCCTCGCCTTTTTTTTTTTAAAGTTTAAAATTAAAGGCGTTCAAATTTGGTTAAATTTTACAATTTAAACAGCATCTCCCTAGAAACATGGATAGAATTGAAAATTAATTATAACTACCCAAAGTATTTTCATTACTCTTGAAATCGTAATTGGAAAAATAAATTTGAACTTATACGCAATATTGCTTCAATTTAAATTACTTTTTAGTTCACATTTTAGTTCAACGCGAGAAATTTTATTTTTCGATAAAATTATTTTTTTTTTAAAAGTTTGAAAATTCTGTTAGAGTAACCCTAATGAAAGATTGATATTAATATGAAAATTAAACAGTGAATTCATATATTTTACTTAAAAACACTGTAAAAATTTTTTTTAAACTTTTGAAGAAATATCCCAGCATTAACTAGAGACTCTTAGCTTTCATTTGATATATCATAATCAAACTTTTACCCTTCAAAAAATATCCCTTTTAATGATTTAGTACCACACCTTTGCATATGGCTGTGATCTCTTTTTCTGGCCAAACCTAAAGTTCGCGCCACGCAAAACTTCCACATTATCTAAATTTTCAAAATCTGACTTGATAAATTTGTTAACCTTCCAGGATCTAAACAAAATGGTGATTTTAGATTTTCGATTTTTTTAACAGTAGAATAGAAACAATATTCAGATAGGTTAATATGTTGAATATGGTTTTTCTATACGAGGATCACGAATTTCGTGTCAATCATAGATTGGGACCCCCGTAAAAATCATAGATTTTCATATATGGTGTTATCAAGTTGTCAAGTCAGATTTTGAAACAAACATATTTATACCAAATCTGATCACATTTTTGGGTTTTTCATGATCGAAAACCACAAGAATCACCTTAATTTTACAAGCTTAACTTTAATTTTTACAATTTACATATACCTAAATGTATTCACACCACTCTTTGTTTAGGAGCTTGGTACCATAAAATCGTTCTTATTCCTCAAGTTGTATTCAATCTTTCTTGATTCATTCGATACTAATTGTTCTTCTAGTTGTGTTGGCGTGTTTTCAAATGTTATAATTTTGTAAGAGAAGGACAGCATCCTCTCCAAAGCTCTATGTTGAAACGCCATACTTTTCCAATGAATTATTCAGATCATTGAAGTCACACGACCCTATTTTTTGTTTTAGTAGTTTAAAAATACATAGATAGAAACAATTTGCTAGCCTTTGGAGATTGAAAGACCAAAAAGAGGGGTGTCCTCCCCTCTTGATCCAGCCTTTTCTCAAAATTTCTTAAACATACCTCAGACGGAGGAAAAAATACATGGGACTGAATGGCAAAAAGGTTAAAAAGACCAAAAAGAGGGGGTCCACCCCTCTCGGTCCAGCCGAAATGGATTGTAAGCCTGAGAGTTTTTGTCATTCAATTCCTAGTTAAAAACATTTTAATCTAAATTATAATTAGCTCAGACGGATCTTTTTGAGGTTCAGCTGGAATTTACCAGGCTCATTGACGATACCTCCAATAACTTAAAAATAGGTCACTCGTGTCATCGAAAAGAAACTTTTTTGTTTGTTAATTAAATGAAAATCTTCTGTAAAGGGATTTGACAATAGACTAATGAACCAACCGAACTAAAACATGGACGGTAATTTTTCATACCAAATTCATGTATACAAATTGTAGATCTTTAGTTAACTTCAAAATGTCTTATGGGTCAATCACAAACCCTTATTTGAGCCTTTTGCTGATGACGCGACTCAATCTAGAACCATATGAAATTCTAAAAGATTTGAGTGCGCTATTCAGGAATTGACTTTATGGTGTAACTTTGCATTTCAACATCGAGCTTTGGATAGAATAACGCTCCAACTCAACCAATAGAACAATTGGTCACGAATGAAGCAAGAAAGATTGAAAACAACGGAATAAAATTGTTTTTAGGGCCTCAAGCTCCAAAACAAAGAGTGGTGAGAATAAATTTCGGTATGTGTATTCAAATATAGCTAACAAGTTCATTGTTAACAGAATGGTCCTAAAATTTACTACATTCAAGCTGTCAATATTAAACAACATCAATATTAAATTCAGGTAATTCAAAACTTGTGCTATCTGAATTTGTCATTTTTGACATCGGAACCGTAATCTACGACCCCTAAAAATCCAAAAAATAATTTTTTACATGGGAGTCTAAAATCAAAAATTTTACCCACTTCCACTCCGCTTTTTGCAGCCTAATGATAAAGTGCTTAATTTTAACATTTAAGAACTCATGATTGGAAAAAGTTATTTTTGATCTGGAGGTACCACTTGAAAGCTAATTAGCTTCCATTGACACCGTTACCCAAATCAGTCCAAGAAAAGGTTTCAAGTAAGCCAGCCTCGGACGAAAACGGGGAAAAAAAGCATTTTAGTCAAATTTTTTGCAGTCCCAGGGGTCACTTTTCACTCGAATTTTTTTTTGCGTTAAACAAGACAAAATTTGTTTTCATTTATTCAATTCTTTAATTTGACAAGGACACTAGCTTGTTGATTAACATTGAACTTGGCTTGATTAAATACACTAAGAGCTAACATTTAAGCCAAGCAAAAACTATTGAGTCTAATTCATCGTTCTAAAGAATGCTTGAGCAACATTGATTTTGTTGGACTCAAAGTTTGGGGAGTTCAGAAAGAAAGAGAATTAAGCATGTTTAATAAGAACTAAAGAAAACAAAATAAAGAAACTGAGTAGATTTGTGACTGGATCACAACTATTTTAACTTTTTTCTGCTTTTGAACTGCACGGCTCCAGAAAAAAAGGCGTTCTGTACCGGAAAATAAAATTAAAAAAAAAACTTAGGTCTTTCATTTTTAGTTAAAATTTCAAAAAAGGTACGGTGGTACGGTACGTTATGCTCCGGGGTACGCCTTTTTTCCAGGAGAGGTGCAATAGGAATGGTAAGATACTATTTTCATGTCAAACTCCAACTGAAATTCCCCATGGGATACGGAAAATTGTTTTGACACTCATGTCAAAACAAAATTTTTCAATTTATTCTAAAGTGCGACTTCCAAGTACATAGGGAAACGAAAAAAAAAATTTTTTAAATTTTATTTCAAGTGATTAAATTAAAAAATAATAAAAAAACTCCATTAAAATCAATTTCTGGCTAAATTACGGAAGATTGATTTAAATACACTTGGACTAGATTTGATTATAAAAAAATAATAACACCGTATTTTCTTGCTTTGTTAAAACCACCCCCTTAAAATAAACTAATTATTGATAAAATCAAGATTCCGCTCGAACATCAAGAGAGGGATTAAACAGTCAAGAAATACGATATATCAATGATTTGAGGAATAGTCAAGACTTTTTGACTTAATTTGATTTTGTTGTATTTTAAGACAATTTTTATCTTTTTGACATTCGGAAAAGAACCAATCATCATGCATTACCGTGTTCTCTTGAGACTTATTTTCTTCGAACGATTTAAATTTAACAGGTGATGTTTGACTTGAACCTGATGCCATTAGACTCGAATCACTACATTGAAATGAATATTTCTTTTTTTCTTTATACGACATGTTATATTTTGATTCTTCTTTTAAATCCCGATTGAGTGCTTTTGTTTTTTCTAAATCAACATTTAAATGATCCGACTCGTCTTCAGAACTTATATAAAAATCATCTTTGATTTTAACGTTGTTATTATTCACTTGAAGATTCGATATTAAATCGTCCAAGTCAAAATCTTGTTCGTATCGTACCGAACCAGAGTCACTTGAAATAATCGAATTTGATTTTTGAAAGTTACGGAGTAGACTTTTTTTGGTCAATTCGGTCAAGTCTATGTCTTGATTTGCCTCGATTTTGGTAGACACACTTTCCATTTTATTGGGGTTTTGAATTTCTATCTTAAACAACAACAAAAATTTATTAGCAATATGAAATTATTTCTAAGAAAAAAAAAAGAGGGTATATAATGTATTAAATTTTAATTTTTGAAAATTTTTGTCACATTTTAAAAATAAATCGATAAATTTTAAAATTCACGGATCTTTTACACTTTTATAATTTGTTTTTCTTTCGTTTCATTAATTTGTTTAATTAATTTTTTGTTGAAAACGTAATTATTAAGATTAAAAAAAAATAAAAATGCGATGAAAATAAAAATTAAAATCATCTACTGAATAATTTACACTTCGTTTTTTAGGCACATGTTACATAATTGATTATTTTTGCTCTAGTCTTTTTGAATGGTTTATCAGGTTCTTTCCTTTGAATTGCAAGAAATAAGAATTTCTTCACTTCAACTCGATTATTATGTTACATACAGATATAGATAAAGTTTGCAAGTGGTCAAAGGACTGGTCAACTCAGATTAACGTAGAAAAATGTAAAGTTGTTCTTATTGGTTCAAACAATACGCAGTTTGATTATACAATTGACTTTAAACCATTAAGTAAGTCAGAGATTTATTGTAAGACGGACTAATTGTGTTGGAATAAAGCTTATCGATAGACAAAGGCCCCACATAATTCATTCTTCTACAAGCCAATATATATTGTTTCGATATCGTCAGCATCATCTATGGTACAGACCCTGTCAAAGTGATTTTGGGGTAAATGGATACAAATGGGGTAATTATGTGAGAGACTTTTTCACTCAAAAGAGATTTTAAAACGTCAACGTTAAACATACAGTACTTTTTTTTTTGTTGGAACAGAGCACATTTTACGTAAAATGTTGTAAGCTTACTTAATCTTACGTCAAAATTGGTTAGTCAGATAATGTAAGCTTACATCATTTTACGTAAAACGATGTAAGCTGACTTAAAATACTGTAAAAGCTAATAAAACTCAAAAAGACCGAAAAACGACGCTTTTTTGGGCTTTTTATGAAAATTTCTTGATAATTTAAAAATTTAAAAGCAAAAAAAGTAAAAAAAAATTTTACAAAATTTGCACTTTTCTTACTATAATTTAACGTCATTTTATATAATTTCTGGCAAATTTCATTTGGTATAAGGCTAAACATTAAATTAAGCTACCAGTAAGGTTAAATAGGAGTCTTCTTCCAGCAGCTTATTATTTGCCACAGGCAATTATTACCAAAATCATAATAAAAAACCTTTAAAAGGAGTAGTTGGAGATCAATTAATCCAAACGTCTTCCTAAAATCGATAAACAGAGACAGGTAAATAAGCTTAAGATCTTTAGCTTTATCTAAGAATGATATTATCTCAATAAGTGCTGTTTGACTTGAGAAATTATTATATTAATATTGAGGAATTTTTATTAATTTCAAGAAGTAGTTGAAAAGCTGCTGGAAGAAGACTCCTATTTAACCTTACTGGTAGCTTAATTTAATGTTTAGCCTTATACCAAATGAAATTTGCCAGAAATTATATAAAATGACGTTAAATTATAGTAAGAAAAGTGCAAATTTTGTAAAATTTTTTTTTACTTTTTTTGCTTTTAAATTTTTAAATTATCAAGAAATTTTCATAAAAAGCCCAAAAAAGCGTCGTTTTTCGGTCTTTTTGAGTTTTATTAGCTTTTACAGTATTTTAAGTCAGCTTACATCGTTTTACGTAAAATGATGTAAGCTTACATTATCTGACTAACCAATTTTGACGTAAGATTAAGTAAGCTTTCAACATTTTACGTAAAACGATGTAAGCTTACGTAAAATGTGATCTGTTCCAACAAAAAAAAAGTACTGTATAAGGCATATAAATTATAAGATTTAAGTGTATAAGCATATTTTCTGGACCATACTTTTTTTAGTAGGAAAAACAAAAAAATAGTATATCATTTTTAAATCATAAGTTAAACCCACTGGTTATTTATTTTGCTAAGTATTTATAGTTCATTAGAAAGAGGACAGGATAGGCTACTTACTGATATGTTTAACTTTGACGTTTTAAAATCTCTTTTGAGTGAAAAAGTCTCTCTTATAATTACCCCATTTGTATCCATTTACCCCAAAATCACTTTGACAGAGTCTGTACCATAGCCAAAATGGATAAGTACATATACAAAATATATCAGCCTATAGAAGACAAAATTCTCTACAAGGAGAATGGTCAAAGTATACTTAAAAAAGGAGTTTTACATCTAAACTGTCGTTCCGTAAATTTCATTCTATACGGTATGGTACGCTTTGGTATGTTTAGTACGGTACGGAGGGTCTACGGTACTCTTCGCTCCGAGTACTCTTGCCACCAAAAGTTCGGTAGAAGAAAAAAACAAAAATTAATAAATTTAAATTTTGGCATCGAAACTTGATACTGAATTTGCTGTCAATATTTCTCATTTTGATGCATCCTTTCAAAAAGCTAAGGAGTCATAAATTCATAAATAGGAAATTTAATACCTTTGAAAATAACGATACTACCGAAATCGGATTATCTGTCTTCTCATTCCTTTTCACGGATGTAAAAATTATTCTGCTCTTAACTAACAAAAGGAAAATGGCATTCTCTATCAGTGTTAAAATTGCAGGCTCCTTGATTGAAGTTGTTAACCAGTTCCCTAAGTAAACCAAATGGTAACAAGTACCCCTATCAATAAATCTTGAACATTCGCCATGTACTTAAAAGTAACAATAGATCCTCGTCTAGTTTCTTATAGCACTTTTCATGAAATTGTTCCGAATCTTTCTTCTTTTTATTTGGCTCATTTGAACCATCTTGTTCCATTAGAATTTCAAAATCTTTAGTTGAGTCATTAGCTAGCATTCATGCAATCTAAAATATATCTGTATATGGTATATGGCTCTTTAAAACAAGAAAACAAAACAATGTTAATCGACCTTAAATGGTATGAATTGAAATATAAAAATTAGATCATTACCAATCAGATTGAGTAATCCCTGAAACATAGCTGAAACACATAATTAAATATAAATTAAAGAAACATAATCAACAAAAAAAATAAAAGAAACAGTAAATATTTATAGCTAAATATAATTATAATTAATAAAAATACAAAAGAATTCACTATTTTTATAAAGACATATAAAAATTTCAAAAAATTTAATGCTTGATTTGATTTTGTTTAATGTAATTATATAAAGATCAGACACAATAAACCTGGATTAGTAAAAAAAAATAAATTGAAATAAAATCTTATTTCAAGGTTCTCTTTATTTACATTACCCTAATTGAAGTAGAAATGTCTCATTTTTTTTTGAGAGGAATGAGTACGTCGGCGATTAGACTAGAGAACCATTTTGAACAAAAATAAAATATTTATTGGCAAAAGCAAATTCGGTAATATTGAAAACATGTATTCAGAACAGAGAATAACACAATGAACTAACCGCGTACTCTTAAAATATAATAATTTTATTGTCTCGCGGGAGAGATGCTTAAGATCTTATCCAAACAATTTACTTTAGATTTCTTTCGATAATATCTAATTTACTTCTGTCAACGTTAAGCTGAGTAGACGGTAATAGTTTAAAATAGCAAGTGTTAGAATAAATTATTCAAAATAGCACTTGGTAAATTTATTTCAAAATAGCAACAAAAAAAAAGCGATAGAAAAAAAATACAAGTTTTTAATTTATTAAGCTTCTAAAATTTACGATTAGTGACAAATCATAAAAAATCTTCTGATCGCTGGTATCATCTATCAATTGAAAGTATTGAACAGTTGAGGATAGTCTTTCTGAGAATGTGTGACAAATCCAAAGGCATCAACATCAAGATTTGTTAATTATTCGAACTAGTGATGGGCAATGATCATATTTTTTGATCATGATCGATAGAAGAACCGATGATCGGGACAATTAGAAATAATAAAAAAGTGATCCTCCAGGTTTCTAATTATAAGAATTCCAAGCTGATAAATCTGAACCTTTGGATCAACCGATCATGATCTAAAAACACGATCACTCTTTTATCATAATTTAACAATAAAAAAAAAAAAATCAATTAGCGCATATTTAAACAGCTATTATGACTTTGCTATTTTGAATTTTTTTTTTAATTATGCTATTCTGACTTGGCTATTTTAAATCTTTTATTTATGTGTGACTGGCTATTTTAAATAATCTATTTTGAATGTGCGATTTTTTAGTCTGCTATTTTAATATAGAGTCGAGTAGACCAGTCTCTAGACGACTTGCACACATTATTTTATACGACTTCATTCTTTTTTTTTTCAAAATTAGAACCTAATAAGTTATGCCTAAAACACGAAATCGAATTCTGAAGAACCCTTGAAAAAAATTCACCCGGGTGTATTTTTGAAAACATACACCCAGGTGTAACTTTTACACGAAGTGAGGTATGCACAATATAATTTTCATATAAGGTAGAGTAAATGAAGGGCTACTAAATTATACCATATTTAGACCCCCTGTGAAGTTATTTTGGGAAAAAAACTGAGTTTTTCATCCATATTTTTCTGGGATGCTCGGTTTTAGAGTTACAAATCGCCAAAAGAAAATGGCGTTTTTTAATAAAAAAATCATTTAAGACACGAATAAACTATTGTATCAGAAATAAAACTATCTAAGCATAGTAAATCTGAAAGCTAAAAACCTATCATTGTTACTGGGACTAGTTTTATTTCTGATACAATAATTTATTCGTGTCTTAAATGATTTTTTCATTAAAAAACGTCATTTTCCTTTGGCGATTATGATTTAATATTTAGTGCATACCTCACTTCGTGTAAAAGTTACACCCGGGTGTATGTTTTTCAAGGGTCCATTCTGAATTCGACATTAAAATACTTATCACATTTTGAGGAATCGATTAAAATATCGAATCCGAAAAGTGCTAAAATAAGAAACAAAAAGATGGAATGAAGTAAATTTCTCTTATTAACCAAGACGCTCGATGCACTGTAATCCTTTTGGTGAACACTGGAGCCGCACATTACCATACCAAAACTTAAAATTTTGGTGGTCAATTTAAAATATTTGGAAGTAGATTTAAAGATTCTGATCTTGAAAGAGGAAAAGGAATAGTAGTCTCAGTGACTAAATAAGTCTTTAAAGATTACGCTAAGGGGGTCCTTTCAAGATTGGTATAAATTAACAACAACTAAGTTTTCATTTCTTTTTAATAAAAAGCTAATAAATTCAACAGAGCCTGCTGCACCCACTGTTAAAGCTTGCTGTTATTTACTTTTACAAAATAAAAATGCCTTATCCTCGAGTGCTATCTATAAAATTCTGTTGGAAAAGCATGTATGCGTACTCGTAAATATTCTCAGTTGGTTGCTAAGTTTAATCGAGAAAAAAAATGATAGAGAATCAAAGGTTGCCGTGGCTATTCCGTTAAGCTTGGATTCCGTGAAAAAAAGTTTCATATTTTAGAATTTTCCGTTTTTGTACTAAATTATCCGTATTTAAAAGCTTTATACATTTGAATCCATGAATGATATACATGATGATTTAATAGATCCTTTACTTTTGCTCCTAAAGTTATTTCATTATGGTTTTGATAACAACTCTCTTGCTTTAATGACAAACTACTTTGATGAGAGGTCTCAAAAGCTTCTTTTGAAAAATCTCTTAACCAAACAAGCCAGACTAAAACTTGGGGTTCCACAAGGCTCAGTACTAGGCCCGCTCCTCTTTTTAATTTTTATAAACGATCTCCCATTGTGTATTTTAAAAGCTTATATAGAGCTATTTGCTGATGATACAAGTCTTACTAAGACTGGAAATAAATTGGACACATTAATAAACGAAACAGGAGTGGTTATTGAAGAACTAAGTACTTGGTGTTATTTTAATAAGGTTGATATAAATTGGGAAAAAACTTTCTTCATGGTTTTTACAAAGAAAAAAATTGAAATACCAGATTTTATTCAAATTAAAGAGGCTAAAATTAAAGTTGTTGATAATTTTATATTATTGGGCTTTACCATTGATAAAAGATTAAATTTCATGAAATTAGTTTCGGAAACATGTTTGTCGGTAAACAAGAAACTATTTTCAATAAAAAGACTTTTCTATCTTTGTACATCTGTAAAAATTCAATTTTTTAAAACTTTTTTATTACCTTATTTTGATTATGATTTTACTTTGATTTGTTATTTTTCAAAAGAAGCCATCCAAAGGCTCGCCAACTGTTTCTATTTATGTATTTATAAATTATTAAAAATTAAAATAAATTCTTGTGACTTTAATGAATTAAATAATGTGCTGGAAAAGTATGGACTTTTTGCTTTTCAACATCGAGCTTTGGAGAGAATGGTGTCGTTTTCATACAAGATCATTAAAATGGAGAACTCACCTATTCAGCTCAAAGAACAATTAGTCACAAATGAGTCACGAAAAATCGAGTACGACTTAAGAAACAAAAGTGATTTTCTGGTGCCGAAATCGAAAACAAAAAATGTTGAAAACACATTTGGTTATGTGTACACTAAATTGGCTAACAAATTCCTTATAAACTGAATGGTTCTCAAATTTAGCACCTTTAAGTTGTCAATATTCAACAACATCAACCTAATTTACAATGATTCATTAAAAATTTTTGATAAACTTACCGTAATCCCCCGCAAGGCTCCCCATGGGGGAAGTCAAGTTTAGACCCTTTGTTTCGGTTTTTGATATTATGATAATTGGTATGAATTTTTATTTTAAAAAATTTTTTATTTACTAAATAAATGGAGAGTTAATCAGACAAGGCCACTAGCCTGTTGATTAACCTTGAAATTAAAATTAATGATATACTTTTCCGTCAAAATCCGCAAGAAACCGCGGAATTTTGAATTCTTTAAAAATCCCATCTCTTACAAGAGTCAAAAACCTGCATTATTTTGCTAAAATATATTAGTATTTGATCATAAGTTTTAACTTGAATTCTAATTTAATTGGTTTTCCGAAGTTTTCTCGATTACCCAATTTCTAGATGTCAATAAATAGAGTTTTCTATTTTCAGCTCTGTATATTGTAATGTAATTAAAAGACTGTGTAATCACAATTACTAAAATTAAATTAAATTTTGAGAACGTTTCGTTTCTCACATTTATAATTTCCATAACTTCCGAACATTACGATATTACGATAATTTTCTTCTCATGACATTTTTGATCTCAAAGTATCATAATATAATAAATAACCCTTTATTCATTACAGTAAAAAAGCATGAATTCGAATGATCTCTTTTTTTTTAAACAAACATGCAAATTTTATAGTTTTTGTAAGGAGTTGAATGAAACTGATGTGAAATCATTCACTCTTGAAAGTCTCTATTTATATTAAAAAACTCACAATCATTTTAAGCTCATTTGCTGCTTGAAAGAAAAGACGCCTCTTTTTTTTGTATTTAATTAAATAAATAGGAATAGAAAAAGAATGAATTACACAATAATGTAAGCCGATAAAATATCTAAAAATTCACAGAATTTGTTTCATCATGTTTTAATAATTATTTGAATTGAAAACTAACAAAAAGGAAAATAAAATGTTGACATTGATTGACATTTTTTTCATTTTAAAATTCATTATTTTTATTGATATCAACTTGAAAAAACAAAAGTGACTTTCAAAATGCTTTCAGTTATGATTTCCGGTGTTACTAGAACTTGCTTCTTTTTTTTAACAAAAACGTCTCGACAATAAATGAATTTTTGTAAAGTTTCAGCACAAAATTAGAGTAAAATGGTCGCCTTAATGTAGGCATCATTATGCGATTTCAACAGAAAACGTTTTCAAGTAAAAAATTTAAATCTTCCGACACATGATTTTTTGAAAAAATTTTATTTGCTTGAACAAAATTGTTTAAACAAAAAATTAATCTCTTCGGTAATCCCTAAACAAGATTATACGCTTTGAAATCTTTTAAAGACTAAACACTTAAAATTTTGTTTTTTATTAAGTTTTAAAAATCAATTTTATTCAATTAGAAAGAGGATGGAATTTGAAAATCAATTAAAAGATTTTGTGCTCTTTTAAAAAATAAAAAATGACAAAATATTTCATTAAAATTTTCCTTGAACTTTTCATGATTCAGTGTAAAACGAACTGAAAAATTCTAGATTCAATTTCCTAAATTTTAAGATTTCCCGAAAATATCTCTTGTGAGAGATCAAATGCCAAGTTGCAAGGACCTTTAGAAGTTCTTTTTTTTTAGGATTTTGATAGTTTCTTATTTTTGTATTTTCGTATGCAAAACATTATTGACCCCTAAGGACTTTGGGCCAATATCGATTTCAACATCATTAGCGACAATTTTTGAAGCACTTCTATTGAGCAAGATCTTTGTCAAAATTCACAAAAAACAGTTTTGTCACAAGAGGAAACTTTAGTTTAATTAAACTATCAGTTTCTAAAGACAAAATGGCTGAAAATTGCATGTAATTTTTCTTGATGCAAGTAAAGCGTCTGATAAACTATGGAGAGATGATCTCTTCTTTAAATTAATGAACAATATTCCGAACACGGTCTGGCGAGTATTGTACAAGTATTACAGCATCTCCAAGATTTTAATTAAGCATGAAGGTGTAACTTAATTAAAATCTTAAAAAAACGACAGAGGGTGTCAAACAATATTCTATCTTCTTTTTTTTTCAATTATTTCATAAATGATCTCTTAAACGAATGTACTGAGTTGAAGTTTGGTGCAGCCATAAATGGTAATAATCTATCAATTAAATCGTATTGCGATGACATTGTAATAATGACGCCATCGTATGAGCATTGTTAAGCTCTTTTGGATTTGTGTTCAAACTTCTCTATTCTGTGGAAAATCGATTTTAATCCAATTAAGTCTGCAGCAATTACTTTTCAAAAAGGGAAAATTATAGATAAGCTTGATCTAAAATTGAATGATTTGTCAATTTCTCAATGGGAGAACGTTGAATATTTAGGGCTCCCAATTGGTGACGGGAAATTTTTTAATGATTTTGTTGAAGCAGAATGGAAAAACGTGGAGAAGAGATTCAACTCACTCTATGGACTGGGTTTTAAACAAAAAATTTTCATTAAGCTTGTATTCATTTAAACCTTTGAATGATTATCCTTTTAGTACTTTTTCACGGTCTTTGAAAATTTACGGGCTCGAGCTCTGAGTCTTATGAAAAGTAACGAGTTCTTATCTCTGAAGAAAACTACGAACATTTTGACCAAAAAAATTATTCGTAATGTGGAAAGATACACAGCTTGGAAAAGAAAATTCTTTCATTGATACAATCGATTATAATACAAAAACGTCAATCCATGGTTGACCTTTCTAAAAGTGTGTTTTTTTACTTTTTCAAATAATTGAAACTCTTTCAAATGCTAAAAAATTTTAATTTACTATATTTTTATTCACTACAACTATATAACCTACGTTATTTTTTTTCTAAATTCTAAACTTTCTAAATTCTAAATTGGCTAATTTAGAATAGGAAAAAGTTCAATTCTAAATTAACATTCTAAATTAGAATTTAGAAAATTTCGTTCGCTGATCGATTGCAACTTTTTCTTAATTAGAAATTTTTACATTCTAAACTTAATTTCTAAAGGAAACTGATGACGAGGATTACGAATTTAAAGTCATTTTTTTGATATGATTAAGCTTATCATCAGAAAATACTTCTTGTTTAAATCTTAATTGATTGAATTTTACTACGTGTTCTCAGGTCGCTTTAAACATAGAAAATTAATGTACATTTATCATATATTTTGGTTGGCAAAAATACTCTTCGGTATCCAGGATTCAATAGGATTTAGGCTAAAACTTGAAGTAACAATCTCTTTTTAACTAATTTGGGCTAGAGTGAAAAATGTTTTTAAGAAATAGAGAGTTGGACATCTTTGAATATAATAAATTATTTTAGAAAATAAAATAAGACAAAAAAGCTGTAATATTGCTAACATCGATTTGTTCAACGTAAACAAATTGACCAAAAAGATTTAAACAAGAAGTATTTTCTGATGATAAGCTTAATCATATCAAAAAAATGACTTTAAATTCGTAATCCTCGTCATCAGTTTCCTTTAGAAATTAAGTTTAGATTGTAAAAATTTCTAATTAAGAAAAAGTTGCAATCGATCAGCGAACGAAATTTTCTAAATTCTAATTTAGAATGTTAATTTAGAATTGAACTTTTTCCTATTCTAAATTAGCCAATTTAGAATTTAGAAAGTTTAGAATTTAGAAAAAAAATAACGTAGGTAACTATATAAAATTAATATTTTTTTTTCTATTGACTTGAATAGGAAAATTTTTTGGCAATGTTAAAAGATGGGTATACGAGAATTTTGCTGTAGCGTAGATTTCATCAAAAACATCTTTTTTATCATTGTTTTTTTTTTGTCTTTTTTTGCCTCAAAAAATTTAAAAAAGCGCTCTATTTGCCAATACTATGCTGACTATAATACGTTCTAATAAAATTGATCATTTGCGCTCAATTTTTTTCGACTTTATTGTTTAAAAGCTTTTAAATAAATGGCTACATCAAAAAAACAAAATTTTCGGAAACCTTACGATTTTATATATGTTCAATGTATAATAGCGAGAAATTGTAAGATTTAGGGCCACTTTAGGATGAATTCAAATTTGTAAAAAATTGTTTCTTATTAGAATATAAACTGCACCACGTTTTTTTCAGAAAAAGGAAAAAAGTGCATGACAAACCCAAATGGTCCTATTGGTCCCAAAAAAGACTCTTTGAATGATCATTCTTCAATAAACAATTATTTTCCATTCTTAATAATGTTTTGAATACAAAAAACCCATAGGAGAGCAAATTTTTGGTCAAGTATTTAATCCCGATCATGAAATATCGTAAAAAAAGATTTTTAAAAAGTGCATGCAAACTCGGCTAAGTATCTCCAACAAAACATATTTTCGGATATGCGTTATATGTCTTAAAATGTAAGAAAATTAAATTTAGAAGCCTATTATTGAGATACTTCTTTAAGAAATAGTAATATTTTTTTAGCAATACAAAAACAAAAATGTCATTTTCCGGTCGTTGCATAATTAGCCCAAAAGATTATATTGTCCCATTACGCTATCGTTAGAAGGAAAAGTATCTTAAGTAAAAAGAAATTAAGAACGGATCTTTCATTTGCGCGACAGGTTAACTTTTAAAAGGGCTAATTTTAGTTAATTAAATTTTTAAAATTATACAGAGTTTAATTTTATTTAAAACTAAAAGTTTTCTAAGTTAGGTTATGCAGTCGTAATTTAGTATAACGGTTTGAAATCAAAATTAGGTTGACTATAGACAAAATCAGTTCTTTAAATAAATAAAAAAAGGACGGACATGCTTTCAGCAAAGAAGTAGGGACATGTTTACAATAGAACCCAAGGCTCCAGTAATTCGAAGAGTGTAATGTTTGTAAAATATATTCAAAACAATAAAACCTCTTAAATTAATTGGATTGATTGATAAAATAATTATTAAGCATTAACATTTAAATTCTAATACACCAAGTTCTATCATTTTGTCGACAACTGACATGGACCATTACCGGATCCGAAAATCATTAAAATGAATCCAACATTTTTAAAAAATAATGAAAAAGATTTAAAAAAATCTAAAATTAAGAATCTGGAATTCTAAATTTACTGTTTAAGATAGAAACGGGTGTACATTTTAATTAATTTATTGATTAAGCTTCAATTCTATTTATCATTAATTTGGCCTGGAATTTTAGTTAGTCAAAAAATGTTGTTAAAAATGTCGAAAAAATATTGTTAAACCTCTTCCAACTTAAAGATAAACAACACACAACTTAAAAGAAAATTGAATTCTAAATTTTTGGTGTTTTGTCATGAAGATCACTCAGGAGTCCTCTTTAACAATTAGCATTTATTTGGAGGGAAGGATCACAAGGAGGGGGGGGCGAAGCCCCCCTCCTTGTTCATTCTTATAAATAAAATTTGAAACAAGCGGAGAAGACTAGTGTTCGCGTGTACTTTATATTTCAATTTAATCGAAGTGACTATTGTCAAGCCCTTTGACAGGTCGATTGAACTCATTTATTGATAAAAAAATTTCGGAAAGTACTAGTTTACGTTATTATACATTCTTCCATAGAAGTGATTTGGTTCAGGTAGTGTCTTACATTAGTACCTTTGGACCAGTCTATCCGATGCTCTCGTTAGACGTTTTAGAGCATACTTTTATGCTCAAACTATTTCAACTATCTAAAGTTAAGTAAACTAACTAAACCAATAATATCAGGGAGATGTCGCTATATCACAGTTCAAGACCTTTTAATAAGAACTTATTAAAATATTTCGAGTAAAAGTATGTAAAAGTGCATTCCATATGATCATTGTATTTTCTTTTGGAGGAAAAAAGAACATGTTTTTATTTTTTAAATCATACACTATTGGTTAATATTTTTTGTCTGTGAAGGTTTTAGTCCAGATGGTGAATATTGATTGTTATATAGGTCTGTGGATGAACCGCACCATCCTTTTGGTTAATCTGTGTTGAAGACACTCGAGGTCGTATTGACTCAGCTTGTTGATAAGTCCTCAAGATTTGTGACTGAAAGATTGTTGTGAAGTAAATTGTGAATGCAATAATAATAAGTATTGACCAATTTTTAGATTGATCGCTTAGGAAAACAAATCATGTAGTCTATATAGATCTATGTGGTTTATACAAATAAAGAAAAGCAATTGGCCTAGAACACTTCCTTATGGGACATCAAGCTTTACTACTGAAAGATAGTCATCAATTCTAACAAGATGTACCCAATTTTCGAAGTAAGTATGTAAAAATGCATTCCAGAAAAAGGAGTTGAAAAGGAGTACCTTGACAATTTTGTTAAATCGACATTTCGGACATACTGTAATTTCGAAAAATACTTGTTTTTATAAAAAGATGACCTATTCTTGAAAAGAAAACTTGTTCTACAACGCTGATAGGTTTGACTTCAAATTCGTAATCTACACATATGAAAACCCATTGAATGACAGTTTTTTTGGGGTTGTCCAAAATAATTTAAGACCCTCTACCTTGCAATAAAACCTTGCAATTTGTGGATCTGCGGTTTATTTACAAAGATTGTAAAAAATTTATATAATAAAAATATTGTTAATTGTTAACTCTTGTTTAATTGAAATCAAATGACTTGTATTTTTAAACAATTTGTTAAAAAATTATTTTATTGAAAACATTCGACTAATAATCATTTTCAAACTGAGATCTTAAAAAAAAAGTCTAGAATAAAAACAACAACAAAAGCTTAAAATTTAACGAAACCTTTAACTTAAAAAATAAACTGGACGGATAATATCAATAATCAATTTTTTTTTGTTTAATCTGCTAATCAACACCATTTTACTTAATTATTTCGATTGTTTTTTGATTTTGTTTTGTTTGTTTCAAAAGATAGATTAAAAGCATTATCGTAAAATATATTCATTGGGCTTAGACTATTGGATATCCCAAATATTTGACATGTCTATATCTTAAGAATATCGTCATTGATGTAAGTCTCACTAGACAGAGACGAGGCCATAAGGAAACTTTCGAAGCAATGTATGATTTCAATATGAAGCTGAACGTTTAACCGATCGAAGGGTCTTATTCGTTTCTGCGTAACCTCTCTCGTAAGGATATATTCCGGGTCTCCTCTATTAGGTGAACATGTGGTCACATATTATGTGAACACATGTTCCCTTAATCGAGGAGACCCTATATTCCGAGCTACTATAGTAGTCACAAGGTTGTTGCAGCCACAAAGTATTTTAATAAAGGCAAAAATTTTAACCAAATCAAACCATAATTACATTAAAAGTATCAGGATTTAATTTAAGTATAATCTCTCAAAAGTGTATAGCTTTAAGTGAAAAAACACAATCACACAATGGTGGTTGCACAACAAGTAAAAAACTAAAAAGATTAAACTAGTAAAAAAAAAATAAAACAAAATTATATCTAAGGACTTATTGAACATGAATATTAAACGCGCGGGAAAAAGGAAAAAAGAAATTACGTAAGAAAAGCTAAAATAAACATATTATTATATTTAGATTTATTTAAATTATTTTTTTCTAGTTTCCCCTTTTTTTTTATTTAATTAAGTTGAATTGTATATCTTTTTTGGAATATTATATTTATTTTTACATGATTTTTGGATTTGTTTTTCTAATTACATGACATTTAAAATGTCATAAAAAGAAACTTGGAATTTATCAAAACATGCCTTGGAACTGTTACAGCGTTTTTTGCGAAAATGTAACGTTCCGTTCCAGGAACGTTGCAAAAAAAAGAACAGTTTAAAGGGGTCCGTGCTATAGCAGTTCCGTTCCCGTCCCTTAAGGGTTAAATAAAGAGAGTTCCCTTCCAAAAAATTTCTGTTCCACGGGAACGGGAACGCGACCCTTTAGGAAAGGTAACGGTATAGGAACGCAACTCTATTAGTAGGGCTGGTAGACCGGTTTTTAAAGCTGGTTCAAAAACGACATTTCACTCAAGCCGGTTTGAATTTCAAACTGGCTGTGGAAACCGGTTTTCATAGCAAGACTGGTTTAATAAACCGGTTTCAAGTTTAAGCCAGTTTTTAGAACTGACTCAAGTCGGTTCTAGTAAAAAATTGTAATGATTCTTTTTTGTTTTCAAGTAGTAGTATACCAAAGGCAAAACAGAAATCAAAAAAGTAAAACCAAAAAATTGTTAAGAATTTTTATTTATCTTAGGGATGAGATGAACATTGCATAAGTTATATCAAGAAGCGAATTTGTTGTTCGTTTTACAAAAAGTTAGTGAAAACTTTGACTTTAGATTCAATAACCTAATGTAAAAATATCAGCTTTAATTCTAAATCAGCCTAAATCTAAATCAGCCTAAATCTTAGGATCCTAAATCAGCTTTAAAGCCGGTTCTTCAAAACAAACCGGTCTACCAGTCCTATCTATTGGAACGGAAGCCTTTAAACCGTTTTGTTTTTAGAACGTTCCTAGAAAGGAACGTTACATTTTAGCAAAAACCACTGTAAATATACTATTTCAGGTCAAAAGAAGTATCTTTCAATAGAGTTTAGTCGTAGAAGAAATTTCGTTTGCCATTTTCGTCACTAAGCATCAAAAATTAATTGAGGTAGTTAAAAAATTTTAATTTTTATTCCTCTGCTTTTTGCATCCTAATTCCTTACTCGTGATTGAAAAAGGCCTAAAAGCTCTGGTTGACGTTATTACTCATATCGAAAGGAAAATTTGGTTGAAAACGACTAGATAAAGATATTTTTCAGTTAAACCACAATCAGAACAAATATAAATTACTACGGTCTTATTTTACGACAGGTGACTGAGCCCTTCAATATATTTCGCTATTATTTTAAGACCGAAATATTTGTAAGAAATTCAATAACACATGAATGCTTGTTAAAGCATGTTTTAAGCAAAAAACAAGTCTTGTTCAGTCTACACTATTGTGAAAAATTAGAGAACGCAAATTTGCAAAAAAGTCAAAGTTACATAAGTAGCGATACGAATTTTGCTGATATTCTGATTTAAGCATTAAATCCTGACCTTTTTTAGAAAAAAAAATTGTGAAAAATTTAGAGAACGGTTCAAACTTTTAAGTCTAGTTTATTCAAAAATCAACTGATTTCACTGAAAATTTGAATTTAAGCTAAGATCCTCACTCCCTATCATTGTATTTTTTTACTTTTGTCCATTGTTTCTTTTTGCTGTTATGACCTCGAATCTCAGTTTACGGTAATGAGATGGCCTACAGGACAGAATCATGACATTGCTGTTAAACCAATAGAACGAAATACCCAACCCTTTCATCTCAGGTCATTGTAAATCAAGGAAATCTCTGTAATGAATACTCTCATTCATGATCTTTAGTGAGGAAAAGGTTTGCATTTAAATATTCAAGTGGTAAGTTTCATAGAGAAAATATTGCCTTTCGCCGAACTACATAAAAATTCGAAGGAAGCTTCAAAATATAAAAGAGTTCTCCTTTGAAATAAGTCGAATGCTGAAGTTTGCGATCCAAAAAATCCACCAATAGGAAACCATCAATAAAATGATTTTTTTATATATTCTGAAATTTTTGGCTTCTTGAGCGGATTATTTTCATTTATTTGTTGTCAAGACTAAGGATTTTAACTAAAATATCAAAAGTCTAGGGTAACGGCCACGCGGCAAAATGGCCGGTCATTTTTTCTATTTTGCCTTTTCCAAAATTTTAATTATATGCTAAGATAAACACTTTTTTTAAACTTACTACACCAAAATCTATAAGTTTGAAAGAATTTTATTGAAAAAAATTAGTAAATTTTAAGCTTCAGAAGTGTTTTTTTGACAAGTTTTGTAAAAGTTTGGCAGTGCCCAACACTAAATATCAATTTCTCCAACATGAATAAGTTTTTTGAAAAAATCTAACCTCAATTAAACATATAAAATCAAAATTTTGCTCCGATAACTTTTTTCTAAATTTAATTTCCTACATTTTGGTACCAATATTATGTACCCTAATTAGGGTGTTTGGGGTAAACATAGGTCTTAAACCCACTCAGCCCCAAAAAACCATACTTTTGCTGTGGTCAGTTCGAAAAAATTATTCATCCATCTGTAAATATGTTCACTAACGTATTTTGGGGGTGCTGAATTCATATATCTCAAAAAAAAAAACGATATGTCTACAAATTTTTAAAATGCTGTTATTAGACGGTTTTAAAGAGGTCTATTTTGGGTACTAAAGGCGAGGGGTATGAAGTAGAAATGAGGTCTCGATTTTTCCACTTTACAAGAGTAATTTTTTGTGCTGAACAACGTGGTATAGTTGGTTTTTTAAAATTTTTTTTCCTTAAGGCGTGAAGATTTATGATGCGTTCGCCTTTAAAGAGAATTTAATAAACTCACGATCGACATACCGATCGAATGGTTTTATCGTCTGATCGCCTTTGCGCTCGAATCCGATCTTCTAATCCCTAACCCTAACCTCTTCCAACACTAACCTCAATGAATGAAAAAAACCTGTCATAATAGAACTTATTCATTTAAAAAGATAAATATTAAAAAGAGAATGCAATTACTCATAAAACCCAAAGAAGTGGACGAAAAGTCCCTAAAATGAAATAGAGCTTGTCTCTAGTGACATACTTACATCCAAATCATATCTTAAATTTGCTTAGTTGATAACAAATAAGAGCTGGAAAGACTGAATCCATGTTCTTGTTGCACAGTTGAAAAGTATCGTGTAAGTTTAAAGTCGATTTTAATTCGGAATTACATTTTTATTGATCAAAAAACAGGTCGTTCTCTTAATTTTTCACAATTTTTAGATTTGTTTTTATATGATAAACTTTTTTGATGTTTTAGTTTTAGGTGTAAATGTTTATTTTCCGGTATTTTACATCTCAAAATGAAAGTAGTTAAACCATTCAAAGTTTTGTTGTAGTTTAAATTTTTCCATAAAGCATTAAAGGTCAAAAAACAGTTTATCATATCTTATAGATTAAAAAAAAATTTTTCTCAACATCAATTGTAGATAATTGTATAAGATAAGTTATAAAAATATCTTATTTCAATGATATTTAAGACTTAATTATTTGATAAAAATCAATTTGAAATATTAATTATTATAAAAAAAAAAGTTTAAGCAATGTTTAAACGATTTAACAGTTCAATATGTCAGAGATAATTACATTATTGTGAAAAATCTATTAATTTTAGTTGAATAGTTTTTTTTTTTAAATCAAAAATTTTTTATACAAACTGTTTCCTAACTTTTTAACAATCGTTTTTGTATTTTCATTTATTAAATATTTAAGACTTTGTTAAACATACAAATATTCTTGAAGAGATGATTTTATTTTTTTCGATTTTTGATACAAACTTGATTCAGTGAAATGTAGAAAATCGAGAAATTTTGTTAGTATGGAGATAGATGAATATTAACGAGTCAAAGTTAACTTCTTTTCTTACCAATCCGAAGTTAGATTTTTTTCAAGCGCCGCGATTCAAGGTTTAAATGAAAGTCGGTATCTCAAAACATAAGTTAAATTTAAAATTGGTTCAAAAAAATGAGTTTTGGTTTATGGTGCGTTCCCCTTTGGCTAAAATTTTATATTACCCTTTACTCTTTACCTTTAAATTTTTGAACATTGAAGCCGTACCCTACCATACCAAAATATATTCGACCCTAAAATACTTCGAACATTTTGCGGAATCTACTAAAATATGGAATTTTTATCACTGGAATGGCTACTAAATTACGCAATCGGCAACGTGCTAAAATACAGAACAAAAATAACGCTCGATGCACTGTAATCCTTTTGGTGAACACCGGAGCCGCACCTTACCATACCAAAAATTAAAAAAAATTTGGTGGTTAGGTAAAAATTTCGGCAGTAGATTGTATTGATTCTAATCTTGCATTGTAATCTCAGTGACTAAATAAGTCTTTAAAGATTTGGTTAAAGCTTGCTGTTATTTACTTTTACAAAACAAAAATGCCTTATCCTCGAGTGTTATTTATAAAATTCTGTTGGAAAAGCATGTATTCGTACTCGTAAATATTCTCAGTTGGTTGCTAAGTTTAATCGAGAAAAAATGTTTAATCGAGTGACCTTTCCGTTAAGCTTGGATTCCGTGAAAAAAATTTCATAATTTAGAATTTTCCGTTTTTGGGTAAAGCAATAGCAATTGTTAAGAATCGTTATAAAAATTGTTCTAAAGGTGCTATACCCTAAATGAAACTTGTCTTTTCTAAATTAAGCGTCTGCAAAAACTCTGCAAATTATTTACGCAGTTACCGTATTTCCTTGCTTAGAAGCGACTAAAAATCGTCACTTTGAGACCAAAAATCATGCTAAAGCCGATTGAATATTAAGTTCTCTTATGTTGCTTTGAGTAGAGTTAAGTCAGGCCTATCAAAGGATAGTGAAACTAAAACTAACATGATGCCCGTTCGTCCAAAAAAAGGGGGGTTTAGGGGGGCACTTATTCGCAAGGAAATACGGTAATTTAAAATTTTTTTTGTTTTTGCAGACGCTTAATTTAGATAAGACTAAGTTTGTTTCAGATAAGACAGGTTTTATTTAGGGTATAGCACCTCTAGAGCAATTTTTATAACCATTCTTCACAATTTCTATTGCTTTACTGCTATGAACTTCACAGCGCCCGTTCTGTCCTAATATATCCGTTTTTGAAACCTTTATCCATTCGAATCCATGAATGATATCCTTTTCCTTCAAAATCCGCAAGAAACCGCGGAAATTTAAATTTTTAAATATCCTTTCTCTTACAAGAGTCATTATTCTGCTAAAATAAAATAGGATCTGATCTTTCAGTTGCCAAGTTCAATCGAGAAAAATATAAGGTAAGTTAAGGGTTTCCGAAACCATTCCGTATTTTAGTTAAAATTCCATTGTTTAGCACTTTCCGGATACCTTAATTTTTGCGATTATAATTCCGTATTTTACTAGCTTCCTTAAAGTGTGAGGTCCGATTCCGTTACTGGGTTCCGTAATTAGTTTCAGTGTTTTCAATTTCCCGGAAAAAATAATTTTTGACCGAGATATTCCGCGGAAACGGAAAATTTCATGTCTTTTTTTCAGTTTTTTTATATCTTGCCCCTTAATCCCTAATTTTCCATTCAAATTCAAAAACTAGACAAAATTCTGAACAAAATGATAAGCTCACTTTTTTCAATTAATTTTTAATTTTTGTATATCGAAGCAGAAAAAAATAAAAAATCACAACGATGATGGATTTTCGGATTTATGACCATGAGTTCGTAATCCTCATGTAGGAAGAAAACATAAAACTCTTTATAAAGAACATGTTTTTTAAAAAATTCGATTTTGGATGCTGAAAATGGTTCATAAAAGGTAATTTTCTGAAAAATTGATAGAATTTTTTTATTCAATAATCATGTATGTATTTAAGGGTTTTCCTACGTGAGGATTACGGATTTATGGTCAAAAATACGAAAATCGATTATCTAAAATGGCATTTTTTTCTTTCCAAGACGGAAAGGCTAGTGCCATAACTCATTGTCCTTTTCGGAATCCTATTTTCAAGTCCCCACGACTCTCAAGCCTGACAATTTTATGAAATGACCATTTAACGTACATTGTATGCTTCGCATCCGTTCTAAAAGCAAGAGATTTGTCTCATGTCCATTTGCCATTCATGATCCTTATGTCGACGGTTATATGTTTGAACAAGTTTAAATAGAGTATAATCACTTAAAAGAAAGAAGACTGTTAAGTGGTCTGCACAATCGAGAGTCAACTAAAATTTAAACCCATTGTTCTTCCTAGTTGTCCAAAGTCATTTAAGATTTAAAACAAAAGGGGTCAAGTAACTATTTATTTAGAATCTTTGTCTTTAAATCTAGAAAAAAAAACAAATTTCTTCCATATTTTTTTAAAAAAAATAAAATAAAATTGAATCAATTAACTTTAATAAACAATAAATATGTGATTAAGAAAATATAAAATTTATTAAATTAATATTCGTAAAGATAAGACATAGAGATATAGAGATTCAAGATAAAACCCCCACGTACTTAAAAAAAAAAAAAGAAGAAAATTGAAATGTTACTCTCTCTCATAAAAGTTTAATTGAAATTTTATTAATTAATTTTTAAATTTTTTATGATAGAAACATTTATCTTTTTTTATTTTTTTTCTCAAGTCAAGTTCTTTCTAATGGCTACGTGCACTGGTCAACACATAAATCAATTCATAGACTTTAAAGTTCTAAGGCAATGGGTTTTTATTTTTTTTGTTGTTGTTTTTTTTTATTGTTGAAATTTACCATTTTTTAAAAATTTTTCAACAGCTGTTTGTTTTCTTAAATTAACTGAATAATAATTCCAAATGTTTGTTAGTAATTAACAGACCTTGAAATTAAACAAATTTTACTCCTGTTTATTTTTTAGTTTTGATCTATGACCATTCGCAAGGCTTAAATTTCAATTTTCTTAAATTACAATTTTATTGATTTTGAAGTATTTAATACTGTAAACGAAAACAAATTAAAATGATTTGTTTCATAATAAGTGATTTGAAACAATTGTTGCATAATTTTATGAGTCGTTCATTTTTTTTAGTTATCGAAGTTTTTTTGATTTTGAAACACAGTGTTAACCGGACCCTAAGCTACCCTACACTTTGTCATGTTCTAAATTATGACCAAATATTATTTCGATTCGAAGGGTCTTGTAAAAAACTCGACTGAAGAACTCTCTGTGTGTGGAATTTCTACATTATGAAGGATTACAGTACTTTTTTCGGTGCAGATCTAACATATAGTAGAGCAATTCTAGACTATATTAGGCTTCTAATTCAGAGAGGATGTATAAGAATTTTTTTCATACTCGCTATGTTTGCACCCTTTAGTCACAGTGACTGGCGAGTACGATGATTTTCAAAGTTATTCTAGTATCAGGTCATCCAGAATTACCATAGAAAACATATTTATTTTGTTATAGAATATGTTATTTCTGAAATTCGGTTTTGGGAGTTTTTTCTAAGATAATTTAGGCATATGGTAATTCTGTACAAGAATTCCAGGTCAGAAATAGAAATTCCATCCAGGTTTTTGATTTTTAGCATCTTTTTAGGCACATTGTTTCTATTCTACAGGTAAATAAATAAAAAATCTAGCCCCAACATTTTGTAGAAAATTTATTGCTCTACAAGCTAATAGGTAAACAAGTACCGTATTCCCTCGTTCGATATTGCTGCACCACAAGCTAAGACACGCCCATGCTATAACATCGATTTTATAGAAAAAATCGAAAATATAAAAAATGAATTTTTTAATATTTATTTTTCTTAATCTTTGGTGCTGCACCAAATGCATATTTCAAAAAAATTATTTTCGATTTTTTTCTTTAAAATCGAACCTTGATGACGCATTAAACTAAGACTTTCAGTGTTTGATGCTGACCTAAACGCGTGATTACGCTATTAGAGCATGCACTCCAAGTTAACAATGTTATAGCATGGGCGAGATGTACTTTGGTGCATGGTCCAAAGGCGTGTCTTAACTTGTGGTGCAGCAATATCGAACGAGGGAATACGGTATATGTTTTGGGATTTTCCGCGGACTTGATCCCAAAAAACTAAAAATATTGATATTTTTTTGTTATTTTATTGAAAAAAAAAAGAATTTAACAAAATATTTTTTCTTCAAAAATACTTTTAGCTTTTGTAAAATTTTTGTCTCTATCAGAATCTGTATCATTTATGGGTATATTTCTCATTGATACTAACGATATACTAAAGAAAACTCATTCAAGAGTGGCTTAATTATGGGAACCCTGGGTACAAATTGAAATTTTTGACCCTCCCCTAAGAGTTTTGGATCTTAGGGTTTTCATATATGGGGAACACGGTTATTAGGGTTGGTCAACCGGTTTTTATTGTAAAACAGGTTTATTTTAATTTATGGTTTCATGGAACGGTCGAATCCTTAAAAAATAACAAACAAGTGACCCTCAAAGTTGAATTTTAAAATTATTTTCATTGATTACATAGTAATTTTTCCTTAAAAAAAGCAGGTTCTAAAACCGGTCAAATTCAAATACAAGGCTCAATTAGAATTACAAATACATAACCTACATACCAAAAGATAGAGAATTTAATTTCCTACAATCGGTATGTGATTTATAAGGATTAAATCATTTTTTGAAGAAAACCGTTCGACCAACCCTAACGGTTATGTGGTCAGATTCTTTAAATTTAGATGGCTTGGAAGTTTTGCATTAGGCAAACCTTATCACATGATTTTATTTTCTTCTTAAAGGATTATGTCTAATGTTTTAAGTAATTTTGAAAAGTTGAAGGGTTTAAAAGGGCTACAGCTTACATTACAGTGTACCCTCAATTTTTGACGGTTCAAGAGAACCGAATTTAAGTTTTTACAATGTCATAAAAATAAATGAAGGTCAAAAATACAGAGTCTATTTTATTTTTCTTAAGAACGTTATTCCGGTGTAAAATCAAATTAAAAAAGCAGATGCAAAATTTATAACAATTGAACGGACACAAATCTATATCTTCCGTCAACAAAAATTTACACTCTTGACTAGTTTATTACTTAATTAAGAAATCATCAAGAAATAAATTTATTTTGTCGTTTTTTTTTTTTTATAAATTCAAATTTTTATTATTGACCCAAGAGTTTAGATTAAATTTTTGTTAGCTCACAAAAAGAATTTTATCTAACCTTTCAGTTTAAGACGATTTAAAGCAAAATATTTGTTTTTTGTTTTTAAATAAATTGTTTTACGAATAAGTGTTATTAGTTTATTTTTTAGTTATAAAAGCTTGTCATAGACTCATCCCAAATAGGTCTAGTTATTTTTTTCTAATGGATTCCGACGTAAAAAATCTGGTCTTAATTAAAAATATAAAGTAAATCCTTGATTTAAAAGCAGATGATTTAAGTTTTCTTTTTGTGTAAATAAGAAGCAGATAGGAAGGACACATAAAAAAATAAATCAATAAAATTCAATCAAAATAGATAATAGTTGAATGTCAGTCAGTCAGCCAGCTAACAAAAAATTTGTTTCATGTTTTATTCGATAAAAAATGAAATTAAGCAGATGCTGGCTATTATTTATACAAAAAAATTTGCAATTTTCTTTGTTTCAAAAAAACTAATGGAACGATCTATTTGTATTTATAATTGAAATTTTATGTCCACTCTTTTAAACAAAAAAAACTTTAATTAAAGTTTTTGTTGCCTTTAGGTAGACTTTTAGAATATCTTTTTTTTTATTTAAATTGACATTATTGTTCCGTTTTAAACATAAACTTATTGTTTATTTTTTACCTTGCGATGAGAAATTCATTATTAACTATCAATATTTAATCGAGTTTTAAATAGAGGTCAGTGACGATTTTCGAGTCAGACTTTTTTTCCAACTCACTGATTTTAACATTTTTTTTTTCCGTTAAAACATTAATATTTCGTTCTAATCGAATAACTTCAAGCAGACTAATAAAATTCTAATTAGTTTTTTTTTTGACTGATAATTATTTAAAGATAAAATTGAAAAAATGTTTTTTTTTTAGTCGAACAAAAAATCAGTTGGAAATTTTCATGATTTTTTTTGTTAGTTGCATAAGTTTTTACAGCTTGAAATTTTAATTATTTTTGTTCAAACTCTGTTGTTTTGTTCAAGGAGAATAATATTAGATACATCATTTCTTACCTTACAAACGAAAGCCCTAAAGTCCAAGCTTCCAAGTGACTTGTTCTAGAGATATGTAACTCTTAGTAGTAGTAGTAGCAAAATAAACTGCATAGAACTATAGCAGTCATAACACCTTTCTTCGCCAACCAGTTATCAAGCTTCGACTTAAAACTATTCAGGCTTCTTGCTTCTATCACCTCTTCCGGTAACTTGTTCCAATCATTCATTGTGAATTGTTTTGTTAAGCCTTCTTAAGTTGTAAGTGTAACTTGAACCAGCACCAAATCTAAAATTAGGGTCACCTCTTAATCTTCAGGTCACATAGACCTAACTTAATAAGACTTTGTCGGTATTCGAGATTCCTGAGCTCGGGGATAAGCTTGGTGGCTCTTCTCTGTACTTTCTTCAGTTCAGCAATCTCTTTTTCAAAGAAAGGGCAACACGAACTTACATCATATTCCAACTGAGGTCTAACTAAGGATATGTAAAGTAGTCGCATGTTGTCTTGATTATGAAATCTAAACGCCTTTTTAAGACCCCTGGTGTCTGTAATGAGGCACTACGGTATATGATTCCGTTTTAGAGAATGATATTTCAGGAATATGGTCACTAGGGTGTGACATATTTACAAAAACTTCTTTTGCCACTCATTTTTATTTCTTTATTATGCCGAAAAAACAGTTGATTCAGCGATAGAAGAGATTTCCGGAAATTTTTGCGGTTTTCCGCAGATTTCTTGAGACCAGAAGCCAAAATGATTTAATTAATTGATAATCAAACGTTGTGGGTATTCGAGATTCCTGAGCTCGGGGATAAGCTTGGTAGCTCTTCTCTGTACTTTCTCCAGTTCCGCAATGTCTTTTTCAAAGAAAGGCATGCATATTCCAACTGAGGTCTAACTAAGGATATGTAAAGTAGTTGCATGTTGTCTTGATTATGAAATCTAAACTCCTTTTTAATCATCCCCAATACTCTGTTTGCCTTTAAAGTACAATTTTAAATTTGAACATCCAATGCTTCCAAGTGACTTGTTCTAGAGATATTTCACTCTTGTCTTTTTAAATTTACATTTTTAAATAGATTTGAAAAAAAAAGATGCTGTTACATAACTTTTAATTGTAACCCACAGTTATGAAGAATTTTTCTCTAGGAATATGTTAATTAATTCAGTTAACACATGCTAACAAATTTTAACTTGACATTCCTCGAGCTTTTCAACATTTTTAGTTGGTTGTTGATAATTAGTCATTTCATTATTTGTAATTGATTATTGAAAAAAAATAAAAAATTCTTTTTAAGTTTATGTCTTTAGGAAATTTGCAAATGGTTACAATTAGGAATATATATTTTAACAAGTTCACAGAATCAAGAATATCATGTAAATGTAAACTACTAATAATTTTAAGGCTCTCTCGTCACGTTCAGTGACATTAAATAAACAGAAATTTAAAGTTTATATTCATTACTCTTTTTAAATTTTTATAAAAAACGGAAATTAGATTTTTAAACCCAAAAAATCTGATATGTGAACATAAATAAATGTTATCGGATTTTTTTCAACATTTAAAAATTTTCAAAAAATGTTATCAAAAAGGTAAAAATTTAATGTATTGTCAATCTCTTAGAATTAAATATTTGTAATTCTAACTCGTCACATTCTTTACGCCAAACAGATAATTCTCGACGTGATTTAAGTTTTGACACGACTTGTCCGATTTTGGATTGGAAGAGTTAAATCTACTCTTTGAATCTTTTCATTCGAGTTCGTTGTGAGTTCTTCGGATTGAGTTTTAGAGGCGTCAGTTCTTCGTGTAATGTCATTTTGACGATTATTTAATGGTTAATGAGCTCTTACCATGTGAGTTGTTCACTTCAAAAATTTTACCGTAAGTTTGGCTTTCGATACGGTTAAAATCAAATGCTTGAAGATCTAAATGGTTAGCATCTACACTTGTTTAAAGTGTATAACAGCTGGATTAGCTAGACGATCTTGATTAAAACAAGAAAAATCATCTTTAATCTTTTAGAGAGGTAGGGGTTTGACTGTTAATG
This sequence comes from Brachionus rubens, assembly GCA_022207745.1. NCBI lineage: Eukaryota > Metazoa > Rotifera > Eurotatoria > Ploima > Brachionidae > Brachionus > Brachionus rubens. The sequence goes on along the minus strand of JAJVHD010000003.1, from coordinate 3,964,954 downwards.
TTTTTAATAGATAAGTCAGTGAACTGTACTCGAATAGTTAAAAGACCAGTTTGCATCTTTATTTTTAACTAAATTCATTTTTTCGGTATAGTTATGAAGCGGAAGAATAGAATCCGTTGTTGTATTCTTTTTTATTTCCCCAAGAGAAAAGAAGTTGACCATGCTTTCAAAAAAAAAGAGGGTCATGTCTTCAACATCAATAGAAGTTAAAAGAGGGGTCAAAAGTATTAGGTGCTGATTTGACATTCAAATGTTTAAATTAAAAAAAAAACACAAAATTAACGTGTACTTGAAGATTTAATTTGTAAGAGTCAACGACAACAAAAAAAATTTATATTAAACCTGTTAACAACATTCCAAAACGTTTTTTGATAAACGGATATCTTTTTTAGATTAGATGTATATATTTATTTAACACTAGAAAGCCCTGCGGGTCTTTTTGACCCGATTTTAATTTATTTCAAGAAAAAAGTGATCTTTTAGAAAGCTTTCTTTAGATGTAAATTTCTACCATTTTAGAGGATTTTATTCCGGTAAAACCCACAAGAAACCGCGGAAATCAGATTATTTTCTAAAATTGTTTATATCTCATGCAATAGTGGAAAACATATTTTATTTTGTTGAAACTAACCAAAAGAGTATCTGATTAAAAGATAAAACTTACCGTAATATAGACACCAGGGGTCTTAAAATGTGACTGAAAAAAATTAGGGTCCCAAATCAAATAATTTTAAATTTTAATAAATTTCAGACCCTTTGTTTTTTAAGTCTCATTTTAAGACCCCTTGTGTCTGTAATGAAGCACTACGGTATATGATTCCGTTTTAGAGAATCATATTTCAGGAATATGGTCACTAGGGTGTGACATATTTACGAAAACTTCTTTTGTCACCCATTTTTATTTCTTTATTGTGCCGAAAAAATAGTTGTTTCAGCGATAGAAGAGATTTCCGGAAATTTTTGCGGTTTTCCGCAGATTTCTTGAATCCAAAAATGATTGAATTAATTGATATATTTTATTTATTAAATATAATTTGCTAAGATTGGAATATTCTTCGATGAATATTGGATTTTCACTTTTTAACGCGTTTAGGACATAACCTTTGTTTAACTCAACGAGTCTTTCTTTAAAACTTGTCAAATCGGATATTCCATTTACAACTTTAGATGGTGTGTCAAATAGTAACTCGTATATACTTTTGATAGCGGCATTTTGAATAGTTTAGAGTTATTTTTTTATTTTTTTTTTGAGAGTGATGAGATAATAACTGATGAGTAGTCTATAACAGATCTGACTAAAGACGTGTAAATGCTACGATTTGTGAGCTTTAAATTTTTATACAATTTAACCTGTTTCTACATTTCTTCTTGATTGAGTCTATTTGATTTTTGAAAGACAAGCTTTTATCGAACGTGATACTTATGTCATGAATATATTTATACTAAAAAGTTTATGACCGGTTCAACAAAAAAAATGTCGGAACACTTTTACAAAAAATTACAAAATTATGCCTGTTAATTAAAAAAAATAAGGGGGGGGGGATTAGAAAAAAAATTTTTGATTTATGACCAATTCATTGTCTCATGTGTAACACAAAATATTTTAATTTTACACATCGCTAACAAGACTAATTTGTCATTTATCTAATCTCTCTTATTTTTAGATTACAAATGATTAATGATTAATCTGATTTAAAAAAAAAGAAGAAAAACCGTATTCCAGTATTTCGATTATTTTTTTAAATTAAGCTTTAATTTGTAGTGTCAAGAGAGATCTTTTTTTTTTTAATTTTTGACTAGCCATTTCGATTTCAAATTAGCATTTCTTTTTATATTCAAATTAGAGAAAGTTTTAATAGTTTTTTTTTTATATTTTTCAAGTGGACAAATCAGGTACCCCTCTTTCACTCCCCGTCTTAAGAAAAGATAGAGAGCTCTTTTATCAGGTTATATAATTTGCTTCCAGCTGAGTTATTTATAATAGCCATTAAGATAAGAATGAATATTTAATTAGAATTTATAAGAGGAAAAAAAAAAAAAAATTTTAGTATTGAAGAGGTTTGTATTTGTCGTATATGTTTGTTTTAAGTTTTCAATCAATCAACCTGTCATTATCTATCGATTGAATTGAACCGATGATGATTGGATTCAAATAAAGGACATGTTTATCTTTACGAAAGCGCTTTGAGTACAAAACAATAAATATTTTTTAAAGACATGCTTGTCTGTATCTTATAATTAAAGATGAGTAACCTTATTTTAGTAGAAAAAAACATTTTTGATTTTTTTTAAGTTGGGAAGTGTATAAAACAACCTCGAGGGTCTATTAACTCTAGCGTAAATTAATTCGATAGACATTTTTTTCAAGTATCAGAACATTAATGACTTTTTTTTTAATTGAGTTTTTTTTTATTGCTTTTAAATTAAAATCATTAAAAGGTCAGATTTTGAATTTTTTCAAGAATTTTTAGTTTTCAAGATACTTTTTTTTTTATAAAGAACAGACCATTAATATGATCTATATATTTATAGTTATAGTCTTATTGTTAATGTTCTTCAGTAGCAATCAATGTTTAGAGTTCGGAAAAAGTTCAAGAAGGAAAAACTGAAAATAATTTTTTTGTTGTATACCTATAGAGTCTGATGGGTCTTTTTAACAGGTATCATAAAAAATTGATTTTAATCTGAAGTCATTTTTTAGGGTCGAATTGATAGCTTTATACTCGAATTAATTTTAAGGTATTGGATGGGTATGAGTAAGCCAGAAATTTTGTAACCCATACTCTATCCGAACCTAAAACCGTAATTGATACAAGTTGCTACTCTTGAATAGGAAAGTACCGTAAAACCCCGCGAGGTATCCCATGGGGTAAAAGATTTTAGAAAGTCGAGTAAAAGACCTTAGAAAATTTAAATATTGATTAAATTGTTATTAATCGATAGAAAAAACTTTGCTGTAAATGCTTGAGCGTTTTTTAGTCTAACAAATCATATCATTCTTTTTATAAAAGTATGACCTGGGGATGGGGCACCTCGCGGGGTTTTACGGTAGAATTGTTAAATTTCCGCGATTTCTTGCGGATTTTATCGGAAAAAAAATTATATACGGGTCGAAATGTAATCATAAAATTATAGATTGTAGTTTTGAAATGATAATTTTAATTTTTGAAACAAGGACCAATTAAACCTCTTTCGGCACTAAAAATTGTTTTTTTTTCAACCTACTGTGTTGGGTTATCCCTTCGGACTAGATATAAATGGACTTAAAAATGTTCTTATTTGACCGAAGGCAGAAGGTTTGATACCAATAAAAAACGATAAAAAATAGGTTTACAGGGTAGTAGATTACTGTCAACCATAAATATCCATCAATTTTAGCGGTTTTGGTGGGTATGGGTTACACATAAATTTTTGATTTCAGGTATGGGTCTGGGTTTGGTGTATGTACCCAAATTTTATGGGTTACCCAACACAGATTCATACCTGAAATCAAAAATTTATGTGTAACCCATACCATACCAGAACCTAAAACCTGAATATTTCGGGTAGCCCATATCCATCTAATACTTAAAGTTAATGTCTGATTACTGTTATAATGTGGAATTCAAATAGAACTGGATCCGCGCAAAACGGAATTTCCGCAAAAAGACACCAGAATTATCGGTTTTTACGGGAAAAAAATTTGGAACATTTCTCGGAATTTTGAGGAAAAGGTTGCGGAAAAGGGAATTCCGTTTCCGCGGAAAATTTTTATTGATAAAAAATTCGAACATTTTATTTTTTTGTTTGCAAACTCGTCTTTAAAAAAAGACACAATTTTTTATGGTTTAGAGGTTTTTGAGAGGAAAAAAAAATTCAAAGTACTAATGGACTCAAGTTTATGTTTTTGTTTGTCAATCACTTAACAAAAAAAATGACTCTTGTTTACAAATCCCAATCCGAAACTAAAATCAATTTTTTTTCTTCTTCTTCTATAAGAGGCTTTTCATCAATTAAATAATTTCAACTTATAATGGACAAGTATTTTCAATTAATATCTCATTTTATTTTTTTTATTTTTCAAATTATTAACTTGATGCTGAGAGTAAATCTTCTTTAACACTTCTTTTTTTTTTTCAACAAAACCCTATTTGCTTGAATAATTCAAAACATAAAAACTCTGGTCAAATATTTGAACTGTCAGAACAACATAACAAATTTCATAGAGTGGAATCTTATTTAATAGATGGCAGGATTTTATTTCTATTTTTTACGTAATTTTGCCTATCAAATTTAATTATTCTCAACAACAACAAAAAAAAAGTTTAACTTAATCTGGAAATTATATAATTGTTCAAATGATATAAAGAGTCCTGTTGAGTTCTAAGAGGAGTTGTATATAAATACTTTTGATTGAGGTATTTTATTTGCTCTTTGTTTTTTTCAAAAGAATTTTTTCTAAACGAACGGACATATGAACATAAGGCTTTTTATATTGTTCTAATGATGCAATCATTTTTATACGGATCAAATTTTATTGATACGTGATTTACAACAACTTGACAGCAAAAACTATTTCCTAAAGTGTGACAGCATGCGGCGACAAATGTTCAATCGAGTGGCAAAAACTTGAAATCGATCTCGTGACTGTCTATTTTTTTTTTAATTTAGGGAATATAAATTTAATTATAGACTTGTGTTTATTATTGTGCGTCGGTTTCTTTACCGATTTTGTGTTTGCACGAACCTTTTTTTTTTTATCTTTTTTTGTTTAATTAAAAGATAAAATTTAAGTGTCCGAAAATTGTTTTAAAAGAATTTATTTTTTTTCTTTGTTGAAAGATTAGAGTTGATTTATTCCACTTAATTTAAGTCGAATAAATTTTTTCTTCTTCTGTATTCACGTGAAGATCACAAGATAATTTCATTGTTATTTTTTAGTTCTCTAGTTTACGTTTACAATAATCTAAGAATCATTAACTACGAAACGGAAACGTCATTTTATATGATTAAGTTCAGGAAATTCAAAACTTAAGTGCTATCTGAATTTGTCATTTTTGACATCAGAACCGTAATCTACGACCTCGGAAACCCGAAAAAATCAATTTTTTTCATGAGAGTAAAAAAACAAAAATTTAACCCTTACGCCTTTTGCAGCCTAATGATAAGGTGCTTAAATTAAACATTTAAGGCTCGATAGTGAACATTTTATTTTTACAAATCGGTTTTGGGTGCTAAAAAGGGTGCAAAAAAAACGAGTTTTTTAGAAACTAAACGGATAAAAATATGTATGGTTTCTAGGCTTTTTCTATGTGAAAATTCCGAATTTCAAGTCAAAAAATGGTAATCCAGTTTTTTTTTTTGGTTTTTCATTTTTAAGACTTTTTTCGTTTACTAGTATACTAAAATGAAAAATGAAATAAAAAGACGAATTCCATCTTATACAAGAGAATCGTCTCTTGTATAAGAAGGTTCGCCAAATTCAAAACTTCCACGCTATCTAAATTTACAGAATCAGACCACATAACCGTGTTCCCCATATATGAAAACCTCAAGTTACCAAAATCTTAAGGGGGGTCAAAAATTTCAATTTTTACCCATGGGTGCCTAAATTCTAAATAAAATTCTCGTATAGAATTATTATAGACTGTGTAGCAACTAGACCGGTTTCGTCCTTTTCAGGACTCATCAGTAGTGCATAACACAACCATACCACCAAATAAACAAGCTAGTTATAGCTAAACCAATTGGCCCAAATTTTGGGTCAGAAAATTCAAACTCCTTCATCTTTAAGGTTTTCCTTCATCTTTTAGCACCTTGATGTTTGGCTGCAAAAGGCGGGAGGGTAGGGTCAAAATTTTTGATTTTTTACCCCCATGAGAAAATATATTTTTTGGGGTTTTCGAGGTCGTAGATTAACGTTAAAAAGTCAAAAATGACGAATTCGGATAGTGTTCGTCCGACAGAACCTCAAGAACTCATTAACGGAAAACGATATTTTTGATCTTGAGGTACCACCTGAAAGCTAAAAATCTCCCATTGACGCCGGTACCCAGATCGACGGATGGAAAATTTCACAAAAATGAGCGTTAAAATTTTGATTTTTTACCCCTATTAAAAAAATTGAAATTTAGGTTTCCGAGACTGTAGATTACGGTTCTGATGTCAAAAATGACAAATTCAGATAGCCTTAAGTTTTGCCTTTCGAAAAAAATCTAACCCACTCGGAATTTTAAACAGTAAACTTAAATTTAAATGACTTCTATTACATAATGTGAAAGTATTGTTTCATCTTCGGGTAATTGAGTTTTCTAGTTGATTATTTTTGAACAAATAAATATGTTCTTAAGTCTCTCGTCTTTTTTATTTTAATTAAAATTAAGTTACGTGTTGTGTCAATACAACGTTTTTAAACCGGAGCTTGCTTTTTTTTTATTAAATAAGAATAAATTTTTTATTTTTTCAAAATTAAATTTGGATCAATGATTTAAAGTGTAACAGAAGGTTTCCAATATTAAATTTTAATTCAAACAAAAGCTGACGACAAAGATGAAATTAAAAAGAAAATGATTAAAATTTTGGCGACAAAAATCGGTAATTTAAGATCTCTTGTCTCTTGAGGTTTCTTTATTTCATTCTAAACTTTTAATTTCACAAATGCGGTACGTTAACAACTTTTCTACTTTCAAAAATTTACCTTTTATTCATCATCTTAATGTCACGGTGATATATTTAAACATTCAAGAGCATACAATCGAAAGATGTATCATTGATTTGATGATATTGTCTGATAGCTAAAAAGCTCTCATTGCACCTGGTACCAGCATTCAAGGATAAAAATGTTCCCTAAGACAGTAATCGTGTAAAAACATCCCACAAATAAAGAATTTTTGGTAAAATCGTATCTAGTCCCAGATAATTTTTCATAACCATGTTTTTTTGTTCACCTGTTTACAATATAGACGATTCTGCATAAAACTCAAACGGTGTTTTTGAATTTTTTTTGTACACTAAAGACCGAAAAATGTCATGTCAGTTCTGTAAAATGTTTTGTTCTGTAACAACATGCTGAACCTTAGCTCTGAAAAAAAATGTACAACTTCAAGATTCCCTTTAATGAAGCTACTTAAACGAGAGTCGATAATGCATCAATACCAGAGGCTCGATTCAAGGTTTTCCGGTATAATTTTATGGTAAAAAAGTGCTAAGCTTTTATCATAAGAGTTTAGTTGATACGATTGAATTGCAAAAAACAACTCTTGAATTTAATGTAAAATCGTCTCATTTATAAGCAGATGTATAAAAAAATCTGGTTAAAATGAAAAATCATCTGGGACTAGATATATTTCTGATATTGATCTACGACATTGAAAACCTTAGAAAACCAATATTTTCATGAGGATAAAAGTTAAAAGAACATAAAACATACTGCACTTCTATCGAATTTATGGCGTACCCGAACAATACCAAACCGTACTCGTACCAGCACTAAAAAATCTAAAATTCACCGCAAAATCGTGCATTAGAAATTTAGTACGGCTCGGGTACGGGCACGTTTTGAGTACGATTTGGTTCAGTACGGATCCGGCAAGCCATTAATTCAGTGAATGTCCAGTATTCCCTTCAATTTTTTGTAAAACAGACTTATTTTTTGCCTTTTTACAGTACTGCTTAGGATGGATTTCAGTTTTTTTGAATTGTTTTTTGATGAGAACAATCAAGAAATCAATTGGAATTTTTCTTTTTACGAGAATTTACGGAATTTCCGGAAAATTAGCCTAAAATCCGGTAAATAAAGGTAAATTTACCGTTTTTTACAAATGTAATTTTACGTTAAATTACCTGTTTTTACGTGAATTTTGGTTAAATCACGTAAAAATGAGTAAAAACATAAAATCATAGCAGTACTGTAGACCCCAAAACCGATTTTACAAAAATTTAAACAAGCAAATCCTGATATTTATGCAAAATAGACTCTTACATGCACACAAAAAATATGAGTTTAAGGTATCCCACGTGACTAGATAGGATTTTACTGAAAAAAAAACTTTTTTTTTCTACCATTTTCACCCAATCAGGCTCTATGGAAGACGTTTACCCAATCGATCATGGTCCCAGCTTCAATGGTGGCTTTTTAGCTTGTCTACCATACCTTTGAATCAATTGTACCTTTTTCCAATCATGAGTACGAAAATTTTTAAAAACAGCACAATTACATTTGACTGCAAAAAGTTGAGGGGTAGGACTTAATTTTGTGATTTTTTACCCCAATTTATTTGACCTTACGATTTTACCGAAAACTTCTATCTTTTTTTCCGGATTTTGTTACACTATTAGGGCTTTAGGGATTATTTTTTATCCTTCAAAACCGATAACAGTTGCAATGAGAGCTCTTTAGATATCAGACAATATCTTCACATCAGCAAAAGATGTTTAACTAGTCCACCGTATTTTCCCGTGAAAAAATTTTCCGCGGTAGAATACAAAATTTGAACGTGTTTTTTTTTGTTAAATTTTTAGAATATTTTCCATGACTAAAAAAGGTCAATTTGAATTTTAAGTGGTTTTCTATTATATTAAGGGTAATTTAATCCACGATATGAAGATTTTCACTTAAGTGGACACATAGCCTATCCGATTTACGAAATAAAAAAATAGGGAAACAGAACCATAATAATATATTAATTACTCGATTTTATCGAAATTTTATTTGAGATTAATTTTCAAAGATATAATTTTTAAAAGATTATAAAAAAAAAATCATAGACCATAAATTGTCAACAACAAAATGAAAAAAAACGAAAACGAAAACATATTTTTGTTATCATAGTCTAAAATCTCGAGTCTATAATTCAATTAGAATAATTTGATACTATTCGAAATGTTTTAAATTTCAATCAATAAAAAAACCTATTAAATTTTTTCTCTCTTTATTTTTTTAGAACTACCGAACAAAAACAAACAGCTGGTTTAATTTTATTTTATTTTTGAGTATGAAGTTAAACTAGAACGAAACAAGAAAAAACTACAACAAAATGTTATTGAAATATTTATTATTTATTTGTTTTATAATAAATGGACTAACTAGTTTAGGAAATGTTAATATACCGTCTAAAACGATACTTGAAGAGATACCTATTGGTTCGTTAATTGTTGATTTAAACGAAGAATTTACAAATTTAAATGTAACATTACATGATTATGATGAAAATTTACATTTTACATTTTTGGATGACATTAAAACATCGACACAAAATTTATACTTTTTACTCGATCCCATTACTGGTCGTCTTACATCGAAACGTTACCTAGACAGGGAGAGTATGTGTTTAAACAAACACTGTTCATGTGAACCAATGGGTGTATGTGTCATTAATATTCAAGTCCTAGTTATACCAAGTTATAATATTATTAATTTTAATGTTGAAATACAGGATATAAATGATAATAGACCGGTTTTTACATCCGAGTATCAAGTCGAAAAGATACCAGAGAATGTCGAGATTGGTCACAAGATACCCGTCGAGGTGCCAACTGATACAGACACTGGGATCAATTCGATCCAAACTTATCGATTAATTGAAAAAAATGTTCCTTTTCGATTGGACACTTTGGAGGGTCTTAAACTAATTGTAATTGATAAATTAGACCGGGAGATGACTTCTGGGTACAATTTAACAATAGAAGCATGTGACGGTGGGAAGCCTATTTATTGCGCTAGGACTCGGTTGAACATACTTTTGATCGATTTAAACGATAACCCCCCTCGGTTTGACCAAGAAATTTACGTCTTTAAAGTCAGTGAAAATGAGTTGACTAGTCCAATAATCGGGTCTGTCCATGCCGTTGACTTTGACGAAGACGCCAACTCAAAGATCAAGTACACCCTTATGAACAACCCAAACGGGTTTTTTTCATTGAACGAACAAACCGGAGAAATACGTTTAAAAAAATGGTTCGATTATGAAAAAGAAAAATTTTTTACATTAAATATAGAGGCTAAAGACAGTGGTTTAGGATCATTACAAACGTACACAACAGTTGAAATACATGTTCAAGATTTGAATGACAATCTACCGGAGATAACATGCAGTTTTTTAAACGTGTTCTATCGTAACATTACAAATGATAAAGTTTATGTTTATATTCCCGAAAATTTGGAGCCTAATAAATTCATAGCTCATGTTCAAATTGAAGATAAAGATCTAGTCGATGTTCAATTATTGGAATGGAAAGTTTACGTTAACCAACGAGAGCTTAAACTTCCGGGTGTAACCGGCTCGGTTTATAATTATCTCAGTCTTAACAAACTTAACCCCGAATCGTTTACAATTAACTCAGGAAATAAAATATTGGACCGAGAAAGTGATCCATGGTTGAATGTAAGCATCAGAGCTACTGATGGTAAGAATATTGTTTATTACAATTTTACTATTGAGTTGTTAGACTTGAATGATAACTCTCCAAAATTGGATAAAGACTTTTACGAGTTGAATATTAATGAAAACAACTATGTCGATCAATTGATTCATAAATTTGATGCTCAAGACCCAGATGCAGGACAAAATGGCCTCGTTATTTACGAACTTGAACCAGAAAAGAACGAGTTTGTGTACATAGAACCTCTTACGGGGTTCCTTCGAGCGTCTAAAGTATTCGATCGAGAACAAAAAGCAGTCTATGAATTTTCAGTAAAAGCGAGAGATAATCCTAAAAATTTTACACTTTCTAAAACAACTCGGGTCAAGTGTAGACTAAACATAATCGATTTAAACGATAACAAACCCGTTATATTTTATAATGGTAAACAAACCAAAAATTTAACACTCAAAGTAAACGAGAACTTGAACACAAAAACAGAAATTTTAAAATTAAAATGTTTGGACAAAGACTTAAATTCGGAGATTAATTATTCGATCAAAAGTCAATATGATTATGTCACATCGGGAGAAATTTTGAACCAATTGCCTTTTAGTGTGTCCCCTCAAGACGGGATTTTGGTCAACACGAATAGCCTCGATCGAGAATTAGTCGATTTATACGAGTTTGAAATTGTATGTTCTGATGGGAAATTTAATACAAGTCTTTATTTGAAGGTGATTGTTAACGATTTGAATGATAATTGTCCGAGGAATTTATATAAATCTGATGAGGTACGGCAAAAATTTGTGCTCAAGGATAACATAACAACCCTTGTTATGTTCAAAGAGTACTACACTGATGATGACTTAAACTCGAATTTAAAATTCGAATTGATCGATTTGAAAGACATTTTGCACGTGACTGCCATGCAACAGGACCAAACTAAACCTCTTATTTACGAGTTGAAGATTCAATTAAAAAATACGAGTTTGATTCCGAAGATGGGTCGGTATCCGTTTAGGGTTAAGATATCGGACTCAGGGTTGAAACCATGTGAAATAATAGAAAGATTTGTAATGTTAGTCGGAGATGAGACCCATCGAAATGAAAGTCTACTTCTTCAAAGTTTGAAACGACATGATCGAAATTCATCAATCCCATTGGTCGTAATAATATGTTTTTTTGTAAGCATATCAATATTTTTAGTCGTTATCCTTATTGTTTGTATGTGTAAAAAAAATCGTATGAAACAAAAACAGAAAGAAATTGAATGTATTAAAGTAAGAAATTATAGATTAATAGAAGGTACTTCGGAATCGGATACTAGACTTAGTTATAGTACGGACCCGTGTGGTGATTCAATGTCAAGTCACGTGACATTTACTAAAGACACGACTAGTCCATCGTCCGGTTCATCGCAACAATTAAATATTGGTTATTATCAATTGAGTTCATTTGTTCAAAAGCAAAAAGTAAATACATCTGATTATTCGACATCGATAGGTTCGACTGAGTTTAGTGAATCAAGTGACTTGTGTGATGGGTATAAGGTTAAAAAGTATGATGATGTTGATGAAAAACAACCGTGTCTGGTTGATATTTATCGTAATGAAAATAATTATGGACATTATTTGAGAAGTTCTGTTGTTTAATTTTTAATTTTTTGAAAGAGAATTTACAGTATTTTTATTTTCGTGTTGAGATACTCAGGGGTTGTGTATATTTTTTTTTTGAGTTTTTATTTTTTTTAGTATGGATTGTTTTTATTTTGAAAAAAAAAGAAAAAAATATATTTTTTGTACAAATAAATGTTTTTCAAAAAAAAAATATTCTTGTTCAAGTAATGATCCAACTACAACCACCTACAGAGCGAGATCACCTCATACTTCGATCTCTAATTGGTCTCTTGAGCATCAGGTAACCTAAATCCGCGGCTAATAATTGTCCATAAATCATAGCTTTTCGAGACTGGGTTAAAATTATTTTCGGGTGGGTCCTTGAAAAAGAAAGTTTTTTGGGAAAAATCTTCCTTAGGGTGGGCTACAAAAGGCGGATTTTTTTTGTAAAACTCCTCGTGGACCTAATTTTCTTTCTTCATAGCTCTGCTTCTTTTTTTTCAAAACAGATCCCCTTAAAGTACAAATTCTCCATAAATCACGTTCTCTTAATCTTGATCTGAAATAAGTTAAGGTGCCCCAAACCATAAACCCGTGCTGCTCAAAACACCGATTTTTGAAGAGGGAACCACTTTTTTGGGGTTTTCTAATGTGCAGAATTAAAATTTGGGTGACTCTATTGAAACACTATGTTGCAATAAATTATTTTATTGACACAACTAGGGAAAAAACTTAGTTTTGCAATGTTGAATGTAAAAATGATTCTCAAAATGGATCTAGATATGACCGCCCTAACCATTGAAAGACAACTGATTGAAAATTGAAAACAACGAATTTTTTATTGACACAATACATTAATTTCAAAATTTTTTTAACATTATCATTTGTATGGAGTACAGTTCCGGAAATCAGCTTGTCACCTGACATATGTCGTTAGAGAATGTAAGACCATTATCATACCAGATAATATCATTACGAGAATTAGATACATTATGAATAGTCAACGAATACTGATGGAGACTGATATTAGATGACATCGTCAGCTTATAGTAAACTATTCCTATTCAAAGTACAGTCACGGAAATTAACTTATCACATGTTAAAATATATCAGCTGATATCAGTTTTTATCAGAAGATATGGCCATTACGGTATCATATACTATCAGATCCGAAAAGTGGAAATCATATGATATGAGATAAAATCATGTGATAAGTAAATTGCCGTAACTGTATTTGCAACAAGTCATAATCAAATGTGTTTCTGTAAAAAACTCACTCTCAAGTATTTGAATCACCACCAAGGACGCCCAAAAATGCTTGCGCAACTTCTTTTTAGGAAAAAGATAGACCAGGTTACTAAAGATCTTTGATGCGATTCCGCACTTTTACATAGGCTGATCCAAGCATAGTTGAATTTTTGTGATGCTAGAGTGGTAAAAAAGTTTTTTTCTTCATGTGAGTACTTCAATTAACTATCTAAAGGTAGATGAAAGTTTTTTCTCTCAAAAGAAGAGGTGTTTTCGGAATTATTATGAAAATTTAAAATTTATTGAAAATTTAAATCTGATACTGTACAATAGTGTTGCAATAAAAAAATTTATTGAAACATAGTGTTTCAATAGACACTCCGATAAAATTTTTCAAAAAAAAAAATGCGTGAACTAGTATAATTTCAAGCCCCAGGAGTACTCCCCCCCCTAAATATTAAAATAAGTCGAAAATAGAGAGTACTACTCTAAGAATTAAATAAGAAAAAAATTGCTTGGTTGCTTATCACGGGTTTATGATCTGGGGCACCTTACTGAATCACAAAAAAGTTTGGCAAATTATTCTTTTATTTCAGATCAGAATTTTCTGCTGAAACTGTTGTCAGACTCGATCCGGAGATAAAAAATTCACTGGTCTTTTTTGCTCTATTTTTATTAGCGGTAAGATTTAAATGAACTTTATGCTGGATGAAGGAAAAGGGAGAAGTTCAATCCCTTCCAGCTCTTTTTTTCCATGGTTTTTCAAGCTGTATGCGGTTTTGCGCTATCTTGAAGAAACAAACCAAGCTTTCAGTTGATCAAAGAAGGGTATTTTGCTTGAAGTAAAGCATACATTCGTTCTACGGCAATCAGTAACCAGTTCAAAGTGTATTATCCCTTGGTAATTCCACCAAACTCACAAAATTGCCTTCTTTTCGAATCGTCCTCTTTTAATGACTGGTAAGACTGGTTGAGATGGGTCCAACCACTCGCTTTTGTCATCAGTTTTTCGGAAATAGATCCATTTCTCATTGCAAGTTATTTCCCTTCTGAAAAATCGTTCATCAAGAGGATTTTTGGTTAGTTTTCTACAGATTTCGATACGACGTTGAATATCAAAAGGTGTCAAATCGAGTGGAACAACTCGGCAGTGTCTATTAACTTTATGGATCAACTTAAGATGACGAAATATGGTCGACTGTGAAGTGCTAAGGTCACTTGATAATTCGCGAATACTAACCCGGAGGATACTCTCTACCCCATAAGCAGGGCGTCCTCATCGAAACTCACTGGTCTTGTAGACCCCTTTTTCCTTCGAAGGCTAGTATCACCACTGTTGAACTTATTGAACAAAGCTTCTGCTTTTCTTACTTAAAGTACATTCTTAATTTCTACTTGACATATTTCGCGGGTTGCAGAGTTACAAGACTTGTTCCAGGTTTTTCACACTTGGAGAATGAAGAGAGACTTCGCCGATTCAAATAGATATGGGCACAAGAAAGGCAAAGAGGTGATTTAATTCGATTTTTTAAAATTGTTAATAATATTGAAAGGGTCGAATTTGTAAGTGGTATTCTGCTATAAGTAAACAAAGAAACATACAAAATTGAGGATAAAAAGAGGTCATTCGATGGGGATAAAAAGAGAGCTGGTTGATAATTGTACAGTACGCTTCAATTTTTCCACGAACCGACTTGTTAAAGACTGGAACAGTTTGCCACAGAGAATAATTGAAGCGACATCAATCGAAAATTTCAAGATTAGATGGATGGGGCAAGCAAACGCTTGTAAAAAACTGCTATCTCCATTAGGTTCTACTCGATATTAAATCTACAAATTTTTCCAGAATTATCTCTTCTACATACTGGGCAGTAAAAAATTTATGTTGTTGGCCTGTCTTCCGAGGAGATGTATGAAAAACTAAAAAAAATTATATTTTTTCATTTTAGAGCCCTGGAAAAGACGGTTGTAAAACATTTTTAAGCCAACAAAAGAATTGGCTTTTGTAAAATTAATTGCTCTATCAGATCCTGTATCATAAATATCATTTATGTGCTTATTTAGAAACAGTACTAGCAGTTTTTCAATGTCAACTTTACCAAGTAATGTCAATTTTAGACAACCTCTGCTCAAAAATTGACATTTTTATCCACACATGAAATTTTTGGCAACTTATAGTTATGGAGAACACGCAGTGCCATTGCTAGAGACTTTTGTTAAGTGGGCTTGAACTCTCCATGACACGCAACCTAAGGCCGGGCCTATCGTCAACGAGTGCCCCTAAAGTCGTTTAGATTTTTTTAAAAAGACACCACGCTGTAAAAAAATGACAAAAAAATCTAGATCGCTCCAAAAGATAATACAGTTGAACTTTTGAAACATCTTTTTCCTCTTACCTCTACTCTCTAATCAGTTTTCAGTTGGGTTTCAGTTTAGCATTAATTTTTGCTGATTCTCTCGAAATTACTTTGAGACTAATCCGGTTTAATTAATTCCAATATGTTAACAATAACAATTTTTTTTAAATTAAAATTACGAGAATTTTAATCTTTCTTAATTTTAGAAACACAATTTGTTTTTAATAACTATGTTAATCAGTCTGTAAAAGCATAAATAACAACAGCAACAACAAAAATTACAGGCTTGTTAAATCTTAATTTCAACAAGGAAAATAATTTTCTATCTAGGCTTTTAATTAACACCGTCGATTAAATAGAATTTGATCTCTAACTTTAGTCTGTTGGTATCAATTAACACCCTAAATATTAACATGAGTCTCCAGAAACGAGGGATACGTTTGAACATAAAACAAAAATATATGTTGTACAATTTAGCAGACATATTTGTTTTTCTAATATTTTAGGAACATGTGTTTATTTCAACAATATAAACAACAATAAAATACAACCTAAAAACAATTATGTAATCCTTATTTGCTTGCTTTACAAATGTTTAAAGAGAGAGAGAGAGAGAGATTGGTATATATACACAGGGTTTATATCTGTATCGATTCATGCTGAGCTTGGAATAATTAATCAAACTTGATATTACAATAATAAGGTTTTTTTTGTTCTCTCGCAAAAAAAAAATTCTAATTCATCAATAGATAAATGTTGTAATGAAAATCGAAACGAAGAGTAAGAGATAAAAATTTCATAATTTTTCTATCTAAGAAAAGAGTTTATTATAATGAAATTTTAGAAGTTGTTGTTATTGTTGGTTTTTTCTTTTAACCTTCGAGAGATTTTCTCTCTCTCTTCATTTTTTTTTTGTTAAGATTAAATTAGCTTTTAAATACGTTTTTTATTAACACTTATAAAATTTTTCAAGATTTTTTTTTTAAAAATTCAATCGATTTTGTAGACTGTTGAGGTAATTTTGTTACTGTTGAACTAGATTAAAACAGAGGTCTATTAATTGCGGTATGAACTTTATAGGTACGTTTATGATTAATATACCTAGACTTGTAGATAAATGTAGTTTTCAGTAAGTCTTGATACTTCTTTAATCCAGTCTAAGATTATAAAGTTTATCGACCACATGACTTTACAATATTCTTTCGCTGAGTGTGTACTCTGAAACTCATTAACTATATTTGCACTGAAGTGTCGGGATTTCAAGTTTACTTTAAGAATAATTTTCAAACAAACAGGTCCGTGGTCTAAAAGACGCACGTCAATTTTATCTTCTGGCTTAAAGAAAAATTCGAGTAACGGAACGCGTTCAGAATGGTCAGGTAACATTTTTTCAAGAACCCCTGTAGATTAAAAAGTCTGATTGCCTTGGACCCTTTCTCGAAAATTGCGTTCGAAGTTTTCATCTTTATTGAAAAAAGGCGTACCAAAACTTTGACATACTCGTATGATGTAAATAACTAAGACAGTAAAAAATATTTTTTAACATTAAAAAATCGTCTCAATTAGATACTGCACTCTTTTCAAAAAATCAACACGACTCTGGCAAATCTTTTAGGGAATTAACGGGTGAACCATAAAAGTTGAGAATTTTTTAAATTGAAGATTAAATTATGTTAGCATGGTTCAATATTGATGAAAATTTGTAAAAGTATAGATTTCAACCCCAAATTAAAGGAAAAATGGTCGTTATCATGTTCGGTATCTTTATCGAGTGTTTAAGGACTACGAAAAATGATTAAGTCACTTTAAATAATTTAAAAATATTATGTTGGTTTTAAAGGAGTTTTTTAACAGTGGCTAAGTATGCCAAGTATTCATGCATAGGATCGTTAGGAAGCCTTTATTTTCTTCTTTAAGAATCATCATTCTATTTTCTAAAAATCTAACTGTACCTCGAGACATATTGAGGGCGCCCTAAGACACTCGCAAAGGCGATTTTTTGACATTAGTTCTAAAAATAAACATTATAAGAAGAAACAAAGTACAAGGGCTTTAAGGGTTTTCATTACTCTGGCTTTTTTAGTTCTATACATACTGATAAAAAACAAAAATAGTTATTTTTTAACTCAATTTTTTTTTAGTTTTTTTTATGGTTTTTGATTTATTTCTTTTGAACGGAACATTCAAATTAAATTCCCAATAGTTGGTGGTCAAGTTTTAACCGTGATTTCCGAATAAAGATACCGAACATGATAACGACCATTTTCCTTTAATTTGAAATCTATACTTGTACAAATTTTCATCAATATTGAACCATGCTAACATAATTTAATCATCAATTTAAAAAATTCTCAACTTTTATGGTTCACCCGTTATAGTAGTAGAAGGACATAAAAACTTCAACTTGAAAGCAGTTCAAGTGAGCTCATAGAGCTATATCAGTCGTTATACGAAAAGTTTTCCTTTTTTCTCTATGAAATTTTTTCAAGTTCAAGGTTAATCAACAGGCTAGTGCCCTTGCCTTATCAAAGACTGGTTAATTCTTCATTTATTCAAATAAAAAAATGTATAAATTGAGAAATAAAAATTTTGTCTTCAAAAATACAGCACGGCTTCTGAAAAAAAGGCGTATCGTACCGTACCACCGTACCGTTTTTTGAAATTTTGAATTTTTAACTAAAAATGAGGTACTTGAGTTTTTTTTAAATTTTATTAACCGGTACGGTAAGGTGGTACGGTTGGAAGGTACGGTACGGCATACCTAAATGCATTCACACCACTCTTTGTTTAGGAGCTTGGTACCATAAAATCGTTCTTATTCCTCAAGTTGTATTCAATTTTTCTTGATTCATTCGATACTAATCGTTCTTTGAGTTGTGTTGGCGTGATATCAAATGTTATAATTTTGAAAAAATCAAAAATTTTCTCCATACTTTTTACTCCATGAACTCTCATAAATAGACATTGTGAAAGACCAGTATTGTAAGTAAAACTTTTACCATCACAAAATTCTCTTTCTCAAAAATTTTTACTTATTTTGGTTCATGTCTCTGGTCATTATGGGCTACTTTTCGTTGCGGTTATTCGAGTAACTCTTCTCTGTACTTGTCAATAGCCTGGTATATTCTTCTCAAAGTCAGAACGACATGATGAGGATTCTCCAAGTCAATCTTTTATGTGTGCTTCTTGAATACTAAATATCAATTCAAAATTTAGAAGTTCTTCTTTAAGTATCTACCTAAAATATTTATGTACTTTGGAACATCTGATTTTCAATCGTGAGAACCGTTTAGAGAGTAAGCGAGTATATTTCAAATTATTTTCAAACTTAATTCTATTTTTTGGTTGAAAAAAAAATAACAAAAATGGCGGTCTATTTCTTAAAAAGGAGAAGTGTTTAAACGCTTTGAGGGAGTCAATAGACTTTCAAATCAATCTCAAATAGATCAATACTTATTCAAATTCAAATAGAAAATAGATTAATTGTTTAAAACCAAGTCAAAAAAAAAAATATTTTTTTTTAAAAATATTCAAACAATGATAAACTGGTAAATTATTATCTCAAATAATAAATTTCAATTAAACATTTTCAATATTTGAAATGAGCTTGATTAAAAAGAAAAAAATTTTCAAGGTTTTTTTTTTATTTTTCTAATCATTTAAAAGCAAAATAACGACTCAAATTATTCAATCAAATTAGATCTCAACATAAAAATTTTGTTTTTTTCATTTTTATTTGTTAATTAAGTTTGGGTGTAACATTGAAATTCTTGGATTTTTATTTTGTTTAAAACTCGTAACTCATTGTTATTTCGGTGATTGGATAGGTTTTAAAAATGACTTCTAGACGACTGCCAAAGAATCAGACTACCGTAAACCCTCTCTATTTTTACCCAGAAAATTTGGTCTTTAACATTCGATTTATGTTTAAATTTCTCGAAAATACCTCATTCTAATCCCCTCAACCTAGTCTATAAACTAAAGGTATGACATTTTGAAGCAATACTCAACATATCGAAATCTTTAAAAAAAAACTACAGGATACAAATAGAGGGAGTTTACGGTAGCGTAAGCCTAACGAGTCTGTTTTTAGAGGAGGTCTTGATTTGCCAAATAATCATTACGCATACTTTTAGGTTTGAAAGTAATGACTTAAACAGGGACACTAGTCTGTTGATGAACATGAAAACGTGTCGCATTGTCTACAATTAATTTTAAAAAATTTGAAAGAGATTCAATCTGCCAGTTTACAATTCAAGTAGTTTTAAGAGTATAAAAAGGTATATAGTGAGTCAAAAATACCGTTGGTGGCAATCTTACCTACCGGCCTATTAAGATGCCCACCGTGTTAAAGGATCGTATCATTGATAAAATATTGACAAGCAATTTTTAACTATCTGAACTCTCATTAGGGCGCCCTGTACCATCATTGAAAAATTTCCGACGTTTTCCGCGGATATCATGTGCTTAAAAGTTGTTCAACATTTCGTCTAGTTTTATTAAATTACCATTTATTAAGGACTCAGCAACATTTAATAAGTCAAATTTCCTCAAGAGTTTGAGAGTAAGGTTTAGGGGCACCAATACTTTAACATTATCCTGCTTGTAACTTCGACCAGAAAAAAAACGGAAAATATTTTATCGTGGGGGTTAAGCTACCACTTTATACAGACGGAAGCCGAGAGTTCTTTTTTTTAAAGATTTAAGAACTCATTACTGGAAAGAAATATTGTTGACCTGAAGAAACAACTTGAAAGCTAAAATTCAACCATTGATGCTTGGACCAATAAAAATGGTGTAATAAAATGATGTTACCCTCAACATTTAAAAAATTTATCTTTTCATTACAGTCGACTCGCGATAATCCGTATACAAAAAGCCCTAGAAAATTGTTGTACGGTTTAAAATCTACGGATAATCAAATACATGTAATAGTATCGGAAAGGGCTCCGAGCCCGGGTATTTCTGTTCGGATGTCAAATTATTCGGATAAAACTGTATACGGATTATCGCGAGTCGACTGTAATCAAAAGTCTTCGAAATCAGGGTAGTCTCGATCCGAAGGGTTCAAGAGACAAAACTCTAATCAACTCTGTTTTTTTATCTGTGGGCAATTGAAGTAACAGTTCGTTTCAGAAATAAGTTAACATTTTCAACATTTTAAAACTTGAATTTTACTGCATCCTGTTCCTCAGTTATAAATAAACCAACATTAAACTTGTTTACGACTTCAACATCTTATAAGTTCAAAAGCAATTAAGGAACACAACAACAACACAAAAGAAAGAAAAAGGAAATTCGGCTACAAAGATTTTAATATGCCTAATTTAAAATTTAAAGTATGCAAATTTGTTTTAATTATCTTATTTAATAATTCATTTACAAAAAATAAAAAAAAAAGAAGAAAAAAGATTTACATATTTCCTTTCGACTCTCTCGTTTAACTTTTTTTTGTTAGTTCTTAAAAATACATAAAATAAATAATTGATGAGAACAAAACGAAAAAATTTTTGTTGTTGTATTGTTGTTGTTTCCAAACCATAAATTCTTAATTTAGAATTAAACCGTCGTTAGTTGTTTTTTTTTAAATTACCTTATTAAATGTTTAGCTTCCAAAAAAATCAATTCCTCTCTCTCTTCTCAAGTTCAAGTTATATTTGCTTGTATAATTAATTAATTTAGCTAATTGATTTCAAGAATCTACAACTATAATTTTCTCCCTCTTCTCCCAACAACAACAAAAGTTTGTTTTATTTACTTTTAGATTTAATCATCGGCATAACAAAACAAAACAAATTTTTTCTAATTATTAATCGGAAAAAATTATTATTACAGCAATTATACCCTAATTTTCTAGTTTTACTGATAACAAAATGATTTATTAGTTTTTATTTAAAAAGGAAACTATTTATTGCTTTTGAGTAATTAATAGTTTTAAGGTCGATTTTTGTTGCGTTTCATTTGTCAATATTTTTTTTGTTGTCATTGATAATATCTTCACTAATCCTTGTGTTCTATTAAAAACTGTCAAGAGCTAAAAAAATTATTTCTTGTTGAATCAAAGAGATAAAACTTTTTATTAATGTCTTATTGTCATGCTCAAGTCTTTGGTACATGTAAATTGAATGTAAAGAGTATGTTCCGTAATGTCAAAATATTTTCATTTCAAAATGTCAACTTTCTTGACGTTTGTTGCATACTTAAGGCTGCATTCTTTACTTAAGTTTACTGTGAATAAATGGTAAAGGTACTTTTTGAACCGCTTAAAAACACGCAACCAGGTGCAACTTTTAAACGAAGCGATATATGAAAAAAATTGTTTTCATGCAAGCTAGAGTAAATCACCAGCTTCAAAATGATACCCAATTAGGACTACTAGTGCAGGTATTTGAACTGAAAAATTAATTATTCAATTTAAGGTCATAAAGAACCCTCAAGCACCCCATATAAAAGTACGACGCTCCTACCACTTTCTATATACCAAAAGAAAGCTTTAGTGAGATATTCAAAATGGTATGATTCTCTTTCAATTTGGATGCTTGTATAAAAATAAATAAATCGCTAAATCACAATTCTTAAACCAGACTTTTTAAGTGTTACAACATTTTTTATGATTAAATCATGGGTATCTGGAAAATCGATTATATACTTTTCTTTACCATGAATTTACCCAAGTAAAGGACTTAAACATAATAATAATAATAATAATAAGCTACTGTCCATAACATAATGTTATACACACGCCTAAAGCGTCTAGTGACTTCAGCAGTTATTTGTTCATTCAATTAGATTCAACTGATTTATTTTATTGCATTTCCAAAGAATTAATTGGTTGCCGTACCGTACCGGAACCGTAATAAAAATTCTCGTTTTTTTTTTACTAAGGGTATTTAATTTTATTTCATAAAGCTTTTGACTCACCGAGTCTTTTTCAACCGTACCGTACTCAGCAAAAAGCAAAAATTCAAATTATTCCGAGTGGGTAAAACAACAGATTTGGCAGCTAGTGGCACGAGTTCAAATCCTGGTCGAGTCAAAAATATGTAACGTTTTGAAAAAAATAATAATAATGGATGAGGGTCATTAGTGCTGGGAAAAGATCCAACTCGAATCATCAACTAGTCATTATCTAGATGGCCTGATACTAGAACAAGTTTGAACACTCGCGAGTCTCTGTGACTTAAAGTAAGGGCGTCGAAAAATACAAACGTAGCGAGTATAGAAACTAAATTCTGTAAAGGCCTACCCGGCTAAGAAATCTAATTAGCTTCTGCAGCTAATAAAATCAAGGATTGTTCTACTAGATGTTAGATCTGCACAGAAAATGTACTACTACTACTATTCAACGCCTAAATTTTTCGAAAAAAATTTGTTGCGTACGGTACGGTATGCTTCGGTGCGGGTGCATTTCGCCTTCTTGTTACTACGCTTAGGTTTGCTGTCCACCTAAGCGTAGTAGAAGTGCAGTACATGATTCTTTGTTTTCAAGAAATACTTTTTTACAGTTAATTTTTTCAGACAAGAAATCAATTTTATTTTTTTTATAATTTCATGTAAAACGATTTTCACGTGTAGAAAAAGAAGTATGCTAAACAACTTTCCGATTTTAATTTTAAGTTTATGAACACGTTCTTATTAAAGAAAAGGAACTCCATCAATTCATTCTATAATTCGATTTAATCACGTTTAAGAATTAATTTTTAAATTCTGCTTTCACCTAAAGACACTAACTAATCTTAATGTTATTTTGTAGAGTGTTGTTTATGAGAAATTTTTGCTTTTTTAATGAAAAAGTTTTAATTTACATTTAAATAGTCTAATTTAAATAAAATTCAAATTGATTTTTAATTTTTTCTGTTGTTTAATATTCAAGAAAAATTGATTTTCCGACTTTTTAATTTATAAGAAGTGCTAAGTATAGAAAATTAAATCTATTCTTAGCATCTACAATTTTTTTTTTGTGTCAATGCTTAATTTTAAGATTTGATTTCCGTTCACTTTGAGACTAAAATAGGTCTCCAACTTTTCAATAAAGAAGTGGAAATCGATAAGTTTTTACTCAAAATTTGAAATACTCGTGCAAAACTACCTGAAATCATTATTTCAGAATCTTGGTTCAGGGTGCTAATCGGGTCATTTTTTCAAAAATCGAATAAAAAGTATGTTAGACTTTAAAAATATCTGGAGTACTTTTGAACGGGGAATTCAAATTTTTGGTAAAAACTTATCAATTTCAACCTCTTTACCAAATTTCAAAAATATGCCTTTTTGCACCCCTTTGTATACCATAATTGATTTATGCAGAATCGTCTCTTGTTGATGCTAGATTGCAGAAAATTACGGGTATCGGGGGTATACTTGGACTAGATACGATTTAATTGAAAAAATATTGTTTTTTTTACCATTTTTACCCGATTTTAATTTACGGAATTTTTTTACCGGAACGATTTTGGTCCTTGCATCAATGGTAGCTTTTTAACTTTCAAGAAAATCCTTTATCATTCATGATATCTTGATATAGGACCTTTACACTCGGTACTAGAAAGCGGAGGGGTAGGGGTAAAATTCTTGATTTTTCACCACCATCAAAAAATGGATATCTTGGGTTTTTTTGGGTCGTAAATTACAGCTATGATGTCGAAAATGACAAATTCAGCTAGTGTGGAAGTTTTGCACCTTAATCCATACCCTACCCGAACCCAAAACCTGAATTTTTCGGGTAACCCATCCATTACCTTAAAATTAATGGGTACATATATCTAATTTGATTCATGTTAACAAATAGATGATAAGAAATTTTTGCGTGACCTTAAGTCCATTGAGGCAGTTGATATAAAAAAACACTCTATTAGCCCATGCAGGTTTGACAAGAAGAAAAAACAAATTGTGTAAACAATTGGTAAAATCTTGTGCGGCGAGACACAACTTTTTTTACAAACAGGGTTATTCCTCACTGGAACGAGCAGCCAGTTGAGATAAAAAATGGTGAACCAATCATATAATTTATAATTTATAATATAATTTCAATTCAATCAAACGACAACTGTCAAACCTTAAGGATTAGCTAAAGGCAGATTGAACCCATTTATTAATTCAAAAAAATAAAGTAAAAATAAAACAAAATAAACAAAAATAAACAAGTTTAAAATTGAGATTAGTTTAATAAGTTTTGTAGGCTAGATCAAATTTAGGAAACACTTTATAAAATTTATTAAAAATTAAGTTTATATTATTTACAATTCGAGATTTAAAAAGGTTGTAATCTAGGCGAATGTCTTTGATAATGAAATTGTTGATAAATTTTGAAAAGAAGTATTCATACGTATCTTCCATACGATTGTTAAAGGATCCTTTTGATGGGACCTTTATCTCATTTGAACATGTTGTTTGTCAAGTTCGTAATTAAAGATGAAACAATTTTTTAAATCGATTGGCGCTTGCTTATTATTTAACATTTCATGAGCAAATAATGAGATTCTCTTGATAATACGATGTTGAAAACAGTCCAAATTGCTCTCGTTTAAAATGATGTTTAGTTTATTAAAATCGTCAGCATTAAGAACATCGGAACGAACTATCAGAAGCCTGCTTAAACAATAATTATAGTAGTTCGAGGGCATTGTGAAGTTTAGTACAAAAGAACAGAACAATTTTGAAAAATTGAAATAATTTTTTATCTGTTGGTCTTATGACGGATCTGTACATGTAACAAAGTGTAACAAACTTTGTTACACCATTGGGCAACCTCTGCTAAATTTATGCAAAGTCTCTGCAAAATGCACACTATTAAAAAGTATTGAAACTAAATGCGCAATTAGACTGCAGAGTTTTTGCAGAGTTTACTCAGTGGTGTAACAAAGTTTGTTACACTTTGTTACATGTACAGATCCGTCATAAGACCAACAGATAAAAAATTATTTCAATTTTCCAAAATTGTTCTGTTCTTTTGTACTTAACTTCACAATGCCTAGTTCGAGAGCTTTTGAATTGCTTGTTTGGGAAAATAAATAACTAGTGACAGACAGTAGTCAAAGAAGGGCAGTATAAACGTTTTGAGAAATTGGAGTTTAACTTCATATGACAGATAGAATAATTTACGGATTGAATGGAGACGTCTATTTATTGCAAGTTTTAGATCACCAACGTGCTTTAAAAAATTCAGTTTGTTGTCTGTTATTATACCCAAGAGTTTAAAATTTTCAACTCCTTCAAGAACAGACCCGACAAATGGTCAACTTAATGTTTCTAGAGAAAACAAAAGCCATACCAAAGTACGTTAGTGCTTAGCTCTGGTTCAGTCAAACTTAATAATAATATTTTTATTAATCGATTTAATCACAAGTTGTAATTAAACAAGTTATCAATTTTGGTATAAAATAAGCGACACGTTAATTTGAATTTATTTTTTTAAGATACTTGGTTTATGAAGTAATTAACTCTTTAACAATTTAACACAAAGGAAAAATAGTTTTCGATTTTCCTCTCAATCTAAGAACCGTCAATTTTTTTCTTTACAAAATCGAACCCCTTGTGATTCGGAAATGTACTCTAAAGTCACTTTTTTTTTTATTATTGAAATATTATTTTTTAACGAATGGAATTTCATGTATTGGTGACATTTAACTCAGTGAAGTCCAATATGCATTATTATTGTCTAAGTATCGGAAAAATCAATTTTCAGATTTTTTTTGATTTTGACAAAAATCAAATAAGTGTTCAAAATTAAAAAAAAAAAACACTAAGGAACAAACGTAATTTTATTAAATTCCGATTATCGGAAGACAAGAAAAATATAATAAAAAACTTGAAAGCATAAAATTGAAAAAAAATCAATTTTTTAGTCAAGAGAAACAATTTATTTAAATTTAAAAAAAAAATAATAATTTTTTATTTTTTTTAATAATGAAAAATATTAACAAGGGGATTCTAGATCTACAAAATACCTGATTGTTGTTTTTATAAGATTTAACATTTCAACTAAAGCGTCATGTTATTGATTAGCTTTATAACAAGATTATTTCAACAGTTTTAATTAGATAGATATCGAGAGAGAGAGAGAGAGAGAGAGAGGGGTTTCCTTTTATTTTGTTTTTTAATCGATGAAAAAATTGACATTTTAATTATATTCGAACAATATGTTGCTTTATCTCTCTCTCTCTCATTTTTCATTCGCTTTTTTGTTTTTATTCGTTTTGGAATTTATTTAAATAAATTTACATTCGAATAATTAATTTTTAAAGTTTTACTTTAGAACAGGAAGTTTAAATTGGGTGAAAGTAACAACAACAAAAAAAACTTTTAAACTCGATCCCCAGATTTATTCTAAGGGTCCTGTTAGACCCCATATAGGTTTTAAGAAATTTAACCTCAAAGGGTTTGTATCACACAACGATCAAAAGTTAAACAAAAATCGTGACATAAACTTGGTCCCTAGTCATTGATAACATAAAAAAACATGATTTCTATGTTCGTCAGTTCTCGAAAGAATTAGTTTTATTTTATTTTATTTTGCTCTCAATTGTTATGCAAAGCAATCAAATTAAGTCGCTTAATGCTTTAAGTGGGAAAATAAAGCTTAATTATTGAGTATTTAAAACAAAAAAAAAAGAGAATTTTACTCATTTGCTTTTTGTTTCAATAAAAATCGAATTAAGATCGGTCAAAATGTCGAGATTCTTTTGTTTTTAAAATTATTTTCAATTGATCTATGTCAACTTCCGTTCATTTTTTTAACTACAAGTGGGACTGTGGAAGTGCTTTCAGAATTTTCGAGCGAATTATTCAACAGTTTACTCTAAGAGGACTCTCTAATGAGTCTCTTCTTAATCCATTTTAGGATTGTAAGACACTTGAATTGTGGATAGGATAGGGTTCCGCAAAGAGCCGCGATAAATGTCATAAATAACTTAACATTTACTGAAATCTTTAATATAGATAATGGGTTTCAAAATTGAAATTGAATTTTTGAAGCCTTGTGACCTCATTTTTTGATAACTTAAAAAATTTTAATTAAAAATCAAAACCCCATAAAGTAACAAGAATAAATTCAATTATCAGTAAATGTAAATGATTTAGGTTCTAATCTAAACTAAATTTCAATCAATGACGATATCTCTTATCATTTACAATGAATATTCAACAACAAGTAAAAATTGATAGCAAGGGTTAAATCAAGTGTCGAAATGAATACAATTAACAAATTCTAAAAAAAAACTTATCTGCGAGCCCGAGAGGCTCAGTAATAGAAAACTAATTAAGTGTATTAATTATACAAAACTAAGAGCACATGTTGAATAAATTAAACTCAAAGAGAGAGAGAGAGAATTTTCGAATAAATCATGGAAAACTTTTGACTATAATTTTTCAAAAATTTTACTCTATTACGAGGTACAAATTTATATTTTTGTTTTGATTAATTGTAGCTCGTAAAAAGTTGCTTGTTTCTATCTTTTCTTTGTTCAAACAATCAAATTAGAATTTTTGTAAAACAAACCGTTCAATAAATTATCAAATTTTTAAAGATTTTTACGGTAAACTTGTGTTAGATGACTGGGTCTAACCCAAAGGAATGCTTCTTCATCCAACGTCTAATAAAAAAAATCAATAAATTTTTTGATAAAAATTTTCTTCTTGTCTTTTTTATGAAAATAATTAAACGTTATTTGATGCTGAACGTAATTATTATTGATTTTAACATGTGTCCTTAACATTTTTATTTATTTCAAAATTGAAAAAGGCGTAATCGTCTTGTGTTTGTTTCTCTTTTCATCTTTTTTTTTTTATGAATTTTAATTAAATATTTTTCTGTTTTCGTTTTTTTTTAGATAAATTTAAATTCAGAGCTCAAAAAAAATGGCTTCGGCAAGATTTTTTATTCGAATCACAATTTTAGACATCTTTGACTTACATTTTTTCAACCGGTACTTGGCTTTTTGCGTTTTGTCACGGTCTAATTTTAAAAAACAAATGATCCAAAAATCTTCTGAATTTATCCATTTTTAAGGTTTTAGGTCAATCGTATCCCATAGTTCAAATTTGATTGCTGCTTCCCATAGATGAAAATATCGTCTAACACAAATATTTTGTGCTAAGTAAAGCATCGAGCAGAAAAATCCTAGACTTAATTAGTTGCAGAAGCTGATTAAGCTTCCTTTCCAGAATTTTCTTTCAATACTCGCTGCGTCTGCATTTTTTGGAGGCCCTTATTTAAGTCAAAGCAACTCGCGAGTCCCGATACCATGATTTTCAAAGTTGATCATTTCAATTTATTTTCCCAAACTTTACAATTTTCTTGACTCGACCAGGATTCAAACTCATGCCAATAGCTGCCAAAGATGTTGTTTTACTCGGTCACGACCACCGAAATTTTTTCCGTCTGTCAGTTTCTTTATCCAATTTACTATAACTGTAATATTTTTAATTCAAACAAAATCTCTAATTATGGAAGAATATGCTGGATCATACACATCCTCTGGCACACTTCTGTAAATAACTTTTACAATTTTGCTGAAAAGTTGCAGATTTTTGTTTAAAGGGAAGAGATTTTCATTTTTTGGGATGAGTGTTCCCTGGGATTTAATGCGAAAAAAAAACTATGAAATGAACTATGAGACTTTTTTGCACTAAATTATACTTTACATTAAAGCAGTAATCGTGGATCCTAAGAACCCTTGAAAATAATTTTCATAGTGGTAGACCACGGTTGTGAAGACATATATTTCAAACCAAACCGGGAAAAGTGTGTGTATAAAGCTTATATTGAATACCAAAAAAATCCGAATTATCAAGATAAATATTTAATTAAAGATTTTTAAACGCTAATAAACAAAGAATCTATCATTGAGTTAATATTCAAAAGAAAAAAAAAGAAAAAATTTCTTTTTTTGTAAGCATATCAAATTTATATTTAAAGAGGAACCTAGTCAGAGATTATATTTTCATATTAGATTACCCAATCGACTTGAAATTTTACACAAACACAAACTAATTTTAAGTTTTTTTTAAATAAATTTGTTTCTTTTTGTTTTGTTGTTGTTCCATTCCTGAACAAAGATAAACAACAACAATAAAAATGTTTCTTTAATGTTTGCATCAACTTAAAAAAGGTTAAATTTTTGTTTTTTAATCGATTTTATGATATTTTCAGATTAAATTCTCTTATTTTTATTAATTAATTTGTTGTTTAACTCAAGGTATTTTTAACCTACTACTTCTACAACAACTACTACTACTACTACCACAAAGATCAGACTTTTTTTTTGTTTTACGTAAACAAAAATAGTTCAGATACTTAAGTTATTTTAAAAGATATTTAATTAAAATGTTTACATGTCTATATAAACTAGAGGTAATAATCAATGATTTAATCTTAAAAAATATCTATCTTACTTTATTTTTTTAAAAGAAGATCTTTTGGAATTTCTGTTTTGTTAAGAGCAAATAAATACCTAAAGGGATGAGTTTTTAATTTTTGAAAAATTTTATCTTCAAGACTTTTTGTTTCTGGCTTTTGAGAGAAAAAAAAGACTTTCTATTTTTGTTGGTTTCATTTGGAAGAGATTAAAAGTTGTTTAAATTTTTTTTTTTGTATGTTAAAAAAGTGCTGAAGCGCAATTCATAATAACAAACCCATTTAACTTTTACAATAATTAACAAGTGCTTTTTAAATTAATTATGAACATATTTTATGATGTGATGTGAGCATGAGAAGAGTCATAAGTGTATATAGAACAATTTTCGTAGATACTTGAAGCCTTCTTTTTTAGTAATTTTCTATCGGAAAACATGATAATCTTTTTTTCATTCGACATATTTCTCTTAAATATTAAAAATTTTTTTAATCTTTAATTATACATGTCATTTTTGTGATGTGATTTCATTTCTTTTCCGAGAGAGTAAAAGAAAATAGAATTTTTTTTTCAATCTTAATCGTAATTTTGTTCTTTTACGATTGAAAGCTTCAACTCCGGAAGATAAGTTAATGTCTCTGAAAATCGAAACATCATAATATACTCGTTTTAAGATCGAACACCCCGAACAACTTTTGTTCAATTGCGATCGTTTGGCTATTTTTAACCTTAGAAATCCTCATTTCAAAATTTTCCAATTTTAGAATACCAATTCTTCCGGAAAGTTACAATTTGTTTGGACCTACAACATGGCTTTGTTCAAACAAATTCGCTTATTTAAACATTTGGAAGGGAAAGTGTTTTAATGGAACCCATGACCCTATCATTCATGGATCTGGTCTTAATCACTAAATTTATACAAGCCTTCTTAATTAAGACTCTTCAGATTTACATGTCTATCGAAGTTTTCTATTCTTTATTTAACGGTCGGTTAAGAAGTATCTTCAAATTTTCGATATTAAAACAGTAATTTATGACCCTGAAGACCCAAGAAAATAATTTTTTTCATGGTGATCTAGAACCCAAATCGACGTGAAATAAGTTTTTCTAACAGTCTTACTCGAGTGAAAACTGTAAAAACAAGTGAACTTTTGAATCGAATCAAAACTAGTCCCAGGATATACCCTCTATTTAATATTTTTATAATCATCTGCTTAAACTACAGACGATTCTCTTTAAGTCTCAGGTTACACTTTTTTATATTTTATTTGAATTAGAGGTCGAACAAAGTAAAAGAACACAAATTTGTATTTCCAAACTTGCTATCGTGCTAACTGAATTTCAAATTTTCGACATTTTAACAGTAATTTACGTTTCTGAAAAACACAGAAAATAATTTCTTTAATTGTGGTAAAAATCCATATCGAGTGAAAACGGTAAAACGTGAATTTTATACCTAACTCCAGTCAAATAATCTAGGGGTTGTAAAACTCAAGTTGTATCTAATCCCAAAAATATCAAGTTTTTGATATTCAGAAGGGGTGGTTCTCTATTATCAATTTTTTTTTCAAACCTGACCTATAATACCCCTTGATTATAAGCGTTTTTTTTCAGAAATTAGTAGGTGCACATAAATTACAGAGAAATCTTTAATAATTTATTGAAAGTTTGCTTGCGGCAGAGTCCCTTCATAATCATTCAATATACGCTGTAGACGCGACCACTAGTCTTTTCCATTCTTTCCAATATTTGCAACCCTCTCAAACTCTTCAAATGACGTGGGATGTTCTTGTTAATTATATTAGGTTCGTTGCTTGTTATGTGAAAAAAAATAAATGTTAACTTATTTTTGAAACGTAATGTAATAAATTTTAGACTTTATTTTTTAATTTTATTCAAAATTCAATACAACCATAAAACAAAAATCAACTCGTGGAATTTGTTTCCATTAAAATCGAAAACAACAATAGAACAAAAATATGTCAGTAAAACGAACCGGATCAATTCAATCATAATTCTCAATAAATATTTTTTTTTATTTTTTTATTATTAAAATAATAACATAAATCTCTTATCTTAGGATATTTCTTGTCAAAATAAAATGCTAATAAAAATACACAAACAGAGAGAAAGAGAGAGAGAATCGTAATAAACAATAGTTAATTTCAAGTATCGTATTTTTAATTAAATGCAAATCAGATCGGAATTTTTTTTAAGGTCAAAGATTTTCTCTAACAATCAACTTTTGGTTTTCTTAAACAACTTTTACCTGTTGGTTTATTTTCTCCACTTCCGTAATTATTTGTACTTATTCTAAGACTAATGGATAATTTTTTTTTTGTTTTAAACTTTCACAGCGGAAGAAATTTTGTGCAGTTCAAATTTTTCTTAAACATGCAATCAATTTATCTAACTTCCGAAAGTTTACGTGTCTTTTTAAAAATAAAAGGTTTTTTTTACTGTTTTAAGACCTCTAAAATGTTTTTTTTTTTAATTTTTTGATTGATTGAAGATCTTAAGATAAAGAACACCCTTTTTGTTTTAGTTCGAGATTTTGAACAAAAACAATCAAAACTTATTTTGTTCCTTAACTTCGAGACTTGAGAGTTAATGCAAAAAATTTGAATTAAGAAGATTAGACTCATTGACATACAAACAAAAAAAAACTGTTCTTAAAATTGATTTGTTGTTAAGGATTTTCCATACGAAGTCATGAAACTTTTTCAAGTCTAAATTTAGGCTCCGCTTCGGCTTTCGAAAACACCTTCATTTTTAACTTTTGAATTTTCTGAATGAGACGCTAAATTACGGTTTAGTATCGTAAAGTGCATTTAATTAAAACTTCCATGCTATCTGAATTTTACATTTGACAATTGTAACATTTCTTTTATTGTAAGTTTAAACATACCCCTTAACTTTCTGAAGCCCAAGGTGTTTTATTAAAACATTGATAAAATTATTCATGATTGCTAAAAGCTATCATTCAATTAGAGATATGAACTGAAAGCAAAGAAACTCCGATTGAAGATAGAATCCAAAAATTTTTGTTCATATCACAGCCCAGGTTATACCCTCTACCCACATCTGCTTAAATTACAGACGATTTTTTTTTCCACTAGAGATCGATAAAAGGAATAAAAAACAAGCCCGAAAGCTGAAGAAAATTTGACCCGAAATCCTAGTTTAGAAAAACCTTAAATATTTTGAAAGCCTATTTTGGGTGCTAAAAAGAGTCCCGACGTTTTATTTTTAATCTAATATGTGTTCGAACTCTAATTCAAATAAAATATAATAATGATAAACTTAAACTTAAAGAGAATCGTCTGGAGTTTAAGCAGATGAATATAAAAATATTGAAAGATACTACTTGGGTTTTACCACCCTTAAATTATTTGACTGCAGTTAAATATGATTGACTGAAAAATTCAATTTTTTTACTGTTTTCACCAGATAAGGATATGTATAAAATATATAATTTTTTTACCACAATGACAAGACTTAAATAGAATCGTCTGTAGTTTAAGCAGATGACTATAAAAATATTAAATAGAGGATATATCCTGGGACTAGTTTTGATTCGATTCAAAAGTTCACTTTTTATAACAGTTTTCACTCGAATAAGAATGTTAGAAAAACTTATTTCACGTCGATTTGGGTTCTAGATCACCATGAAAAAAATTATTTTCTTGGGTCTTCAGGGTCATAAATTACTGTTTTAATATCGAAAATTTGAAGATACTTCTTAACCGACCGTTAAATAAAGAATAGAAAACTTCGATAGACATGTAAATCTGAAGAGTCTTAATTAAGAAGGCTTGTATAAATTTAGTGATTAAGACCAGATCCATGAATGATAGGGTCATGGGTTCCATTAAAACACTTCCAATGTTGTACCACACCCCACAAAATTAAAAATATTTTGGTCCATTTGGGTAAATCAAAGTTTTAGTGAATAGCGTTTAAAAAGGAGTCAACCTTCTTTGACTCATCCCCGGTCTATAAATATTTATCAGAACAAATTATTGATTTTCAGAATAAAAACAAACTTTTTTATAAATTAAGTTATTCAGGCAAAATTTTGTTTGTCGTAAAATCAGGTCTAAAATTTGAATATTTTAAAAAAAACCTTGACTCTAATAAAAACAGAAAAAATAAGGAATAAAGTATTATGATTTATTTATAATTTTTGTTGTTTTGTTTCGGGGAATGATTTGTTGTTTTTGTTTGTTCGTGATTTCAAAAGTTAAATTAAAAATCCATTCATTTTTATAAATTGATCCGTTTTTACATGAAATTTAGTTTAAAACAAACATGCAAATTAATATAATTTACGGCTTTATTTTCGGTGTCATTTTTAAAACCATTTTAAAATATTTTTTGTTTATTGCATGAATTCACGAAAGTTTGTTTTCATTATTTGTTATTTTTGACCCTGGTTGTTTTTAAACGTAACACTGCCATTGAATTGTTGATGTATTCCCTCTAAAAAAATAAGCATTCATCAAATTGTTATCTTAAGTTTAAGAGATATAAAGAGCGAACTTAACATACTCAAAATTAATTAAAAACAATGTTTTTCTAGACACTTGAGCCAAATTTGAGGTCGAATTTAAATCTCTTGTTCGATAATGAATAATGATTATTTTGGAAAAAAGGAAGATAAAGATTACATTTTATTTTGATCCATGTTTCCTTTCTTGAGCTGTATTCTCCAAAAATGAAACGTTGTATAAGTTTTTTAAGAAAAGAGCTTATGAGGAATGGCTAGTGAACCGATTGGACTGGAAACATGTACAGTAAATTTTCACTACAGTTGAATATAAGAAATGATAGGAAAATTTCAAGAGGAGAAAAATTGATTTATTTGCAACTGAAAATGTTTTTTAAACCTTTTTAAGTGCTCTTATCAACACTCCAAGGCTAATATTTTGAAGAAGTCTCAAGTTCTACGGATATATGCATTTGGTAAAGAAATTTACAGTTTGTTAAATATTCGGGTCTACAACTTAAAGGTTAAGTGAGCAATTTAAGGTTCACGCAGGTCAAAACTACAGCACTCAAGGAGAATGAAACTCTTCTTTAAATTCCAACATATGAAACAAACGCTCAAATTGTGATAAAATTTTATCATTATCAAGATGACCCGGAATAAGATCTTGTCAAGGAATCCAAGATCACCATTACAAAACTTTTAATATTTTATATATCGTAATTCCATTTGTTTCTTTAAGTAAAGGGTACTTTTTATCGTCATTAAATTATTCAAAAAAGATTTTATTGAAAAAACTTCCGGAAATCGGAAATCCAAATTTTAAAATAGTGCTGTAGTTTTGACATGAGCGAACCTTGCAGATTGAGGATTTTTTAGTTTTTTTTATAATCGAGTCTACGATTTTTTGTGGAAAATTGAGACAAATTAAGCAGAAATTCGAGTTTCCGTTTCGAGTTTCTAATTACACCTTTGGAAATATGTTCACCTTTACTTTTTTCATTGGGATGTGCAAATTTGAAAATTCTTTGTTGTTTTCATAAAATATCTCATAAAGTAAAAGCGAAATTACGGGCTTTTTGAAAAGCTAAAGGGTCTCAGCTTTTTGAAATGTTTTCTTCAAACTCTCAATTTTAGACTTCGAAATTTCAAAATACCAGAATTCATTTGATTAAATAAAGTCGACTTTAAGCATAGTCAAATCCAGAGAACTTAAACTTTTCCGAAGCTAAATTTTTCCTAAACCAAGAGATTTAAAAAAAGGACTCCAATATTCTCGCGATCATTTTTTTTTCAGAAAAAGACGCTTACAAACACGATTACTTATGTGTTTCTTCAACATGAAAGTCAAAGTTTGACAGCACCTCTTTAATCCTCTAAAATACTGACTTAGAGCCTTAGAATGTATAAAACACTTCACTGGGAAACCGATATAACGGATTTAAGAATCATTAATCACTTTAAGTTCAAACTATTTTAGGAAAAAATCAATTTTATACACTCTAATTTTTTGCGATCCTTTTTGATCAGAGTCCCCCCATTGGGGATATGCAGAGGGTTTCGTATGGGTGCGGATGTTTTTAGGGATTATCCAAATCGATACGGGTACCATTTACGAGCCATAATAGTTTGCAACCACAAAACGATTAAAATTTACTACAAATTAATATAAATTATCCACTAATTTAGTAACAAATATATTTTTTCTGTCATTTATTAAGTATATCTTATTAAATATTGACCTCAAAATAAGGGACACCTATATGCTTTTTTCAGGTATCCTTGTGTTCTTAAATGATTAAAAAAACACATAATTTTCATTATGATAATGGAAAGATCATATTATAACAAGCTCGGTATTCGGGATAAACTAGATCGTCGTTTTCATGTAATAATCTCTGGTACAGAAAAATTATTTTTTGTTGCAGAAATAAATCAAAATTTTAAAATCAAAAAAAAAAACTATATCCATAAATTTATTAAGACATCTATCATTATTTAATGTTTAAAAAATTCAATACCCAATAACTAAAACAAAAAAAAAAAAACGAAACAATAATCTAACCCTGTAAATTAAAAAAAAATATTTTCTTTTTTTTTTCTAGTTTTGAGTTATATAACCATGTGGAAGTTGAAATTTAAAACTTATTTAATAATTATATTTCCATTCATAGATCGATAATAGATTACAAAAGTTAAATACATTTAGAAACAAAAAAAAAAAACAATAAAAAATCTAACAATAAGAAACACATTTACCATTATCTAAGTACATAAATAACTTCTTTTTTTTTTGTTTTCCTTTCGTTTTTTGTTTGTTTCGTTACCATTTAAAGAAATCTATTATTTTCTATTTTAGATTCATTTACATGGGTTTGCTTTCATGACAGTAAAAAAAAATGTTTAATCGGTTTCCTTCGAATTAAAACTTAAAAAAAAAAAAAATTTTTGTTTTTTTTTTTGTTTTTTTACACTTTGGAATTTATTTACGCAACGAAAAATGTATAATTTATCTTCTAATTTGAGTGAACCATTATGTACAACAACAGCAAGTTTATGTAAACCAGGTGTTTTATTACCAGTATGGATGCCACAAGAGAATTTAACAATAGGTGATACTATAGCACGTGCATGTGTATACGCTTTAGGATTAGCTTACTTGTTTTTAGGTGTAAGTATAATAGCGGATCGTTTCATGGCCGCCATTGAAGTAATTACAAGTCAAGAAAGAGAAATACATGTAACTGATTCGAGTGGTAATAAACAAGTAGTTATGGTACGTTATTGGAATGAGACTGTTTCAAATTTAACCCTAATGGCCTTGGGTTCATCGGCACCCGAAATACTCTTGTCTATTATTGAAATATTTGGTAATAAGTTTGAAGCAGGTGATCTTGGGCCGAATACAATTGTTGGCAGTGCTGCTTATAATTTGTTTGTTATAATCGGTTATTGTATTCTTGTCGTTCCGGATGGTGAGATTAGACGCATAAAACATTTAAGAGTCTTCTTTGTAACTGCTTCGTGGAGTATATTCGCTTATATATGGCTTTATGTCATCATAGCTGTTATAACGCCTGAGTTCGTCGATGTTTGGGAAGCGACACTTACATTTTTGTTCTTTCCATTAACTGTTTTAACAGCTTACATTGTTGATAAGAAGATTTTTTTCGGAAGTTTTTTGCACAAAAAAATCAAGTCAACCAAAGTTATTAAAGACGAAGAGGCTCTAGATGTCACTCAGCCCCTTAAAGCTATCGAGGGTTCTGAAATTCCGGACGAGCTTAACCCTGATATGAAGAATTTTGAAGATCATAGACGCGAGTATATTAATATTTTAAGAGAAATGCGTCAAAAGAATCCGGATATTGGAATCGATGAGTTACAAAAATTGGCTGAAGTTGAAATATTGAAACGTGGTCCTAAGAGTAGAGCTTACTATCGTATTCAAGCAACGCGTAAACTTATTGGTGGTACCTCGAATGTTAGAAAGAAACTAGACGTTAAAGAAAAACTAGCAAACTCAAAATCAAAATCAAATCTCGAAAGTATAATCGAACAAGAACAAAATAAATTAACGAGTGTTTATTTTGAACCGGCTCATTACACTTGTTTCGAAAGCGTCGGTTCATTAGAATTGTACGTAACACGTCAAGGTGGTGATTTGTCTAAAACAATCCTAGTCGATTATAAAACTGAAAATGGCTCGGCTGAAGCAAACAGTGATTTCGAATACACTGAAGGTACTTTAATATTCTACCCGAATGAGATGCGCAAACATTTTGTCGTAAAAATAATTGATGATGATGTATATGAAGAAGATGAACACTTTTATGTGCGTTTATCAAATGCTCGTTACCAAGAAAATGAGATTGTTGACCCGGAAACATTGAAAGTTGTTAACCCAGACTTGGCTACAGTTATGATTTTAGACGACGATCATGGTGGTGTGTTTTTATTCACAGAGCCTAAAATGGAAATCATTGAAAGCATTGGAGTATTACGTATTAAAGTAATTCGTACATCGGGTGCACGTGGTAAAGTAAAAATACCATATCGTACCATTGACGGCACATCTATAGGTGGTCGTGATTACTCAAAAAAGAATGATATGTTAACATTTTATAATAATGAAATCGAAAAGTATATCGAAATTGACATAGTAGATGATGAAGACTATCAAAAAAATGAGAATTTTTTTATCGAGTTAGACGAACCAATACCAGAATTAGAAGAGGCAAGTCTTAACGAAGCAGGTAGACCACGTCTAGGTGATCAACGAAAGATTGAAATTTTTGTAAAAGAGAGTAAAGTTATAAAAGGTATAGTCGATAAGTTGTTAGTCAAGAGTAATGCGGCTGTGTTGGTTGGTACTTCATCTTGGAAAGAACAGTTTATTGAAGCGTTTCAAGTGAACGCTGACGACGATGATGACGATGAAGGCGGTGATGATGATAAAGAAAACGGTGAAGAGAATAAACAAGAAAGAGAACCAAAAACACCAAGTCTAGGAGATTACTTTATTCATTTTGTGTCCTTATTTTGGAAAATCTTATTTGCATTTGTACCACCAACTGAAATATGGGGTGGTTGGGCTTGTTTTTTTGTGTCTATTATAATTATTGGTATTTTAACAGCTGTTATAGGAGATTTGGCATCTCATTTTGGATGCACTGTTGGCCTTAAAGATAGTGTTACAGCTATTTCGTTTGTTGCTCTTGGTACTTCTTTACCAGGTAAAAATTAAAATACAAAAAAATTTTAGTCTAAAAATTTTATTAACAAAAATTAATATTTAAAGATACATTCGCCAGTAAAGTAGCAGCAGTACAAGACAAATATGCCGATAGTTCGGTTGGTAACGTAACAGGCTCAAATGCAGTAAACGTATTTCTTGGTATTGGTCTAGCATGGATGTGTGCTTCAATTTATCA
Organism: Brachionus rubens; assembly: GCA_022207745.1. Taxonomy (NCBI): domain Eukaryota; kingdom Metazoa; phylum Rotifera; class Eurotatoria; order Ploima; family Brachionidae; genus Brachionus; species Brachionus rubens. The sequence continues at coordinate 3,925,621 of JAJVHD010000003.1, read as the reverse complement.
TTATTTTAATGGTACTCGATTCGTTGTAATACCTGGTAATTTGGCATTTTCGGTAACAATGTTTTGTACATTTGCATTAATAGCCATTACGATAATGATGTTTAGACGGCTAAAAGTAATCGGCGGTGAGCTCGGTGGACCTAATGGTTGGCGTTATTTTACATCATTTTTATTCTTTGGTTTATGGATTATTTATTTACTCTTATCGTCGCTTGATTCTTATTGCTATTTCGAATTTTTAAAATTTTGAGTTTTTGTTTGAAAATATTTTCTAGATTTTTTAATTTTTTTTCGATTTAGATTAGGGTTAATATTGAAGATCTCAACGCAAATTGCTTAAACCCAAGCCCATCATAATTTTTTTATTTGTTTTTCTTAGTATTTATTCGGGTTTTTTTTTTAATGTATTTTTTCTTAGGAATGACTAATAGAAGTCTTAGATTTTTTTTAATAAACAGTATTTAAACAGTCAAATTTTAATGTTTTCGGAAAGGGTTTTTTTTTTTTTTCTAAACAAAAAATTTTATTTTATTTAACTTGAAATTTTATTTATTGTAATTGAAATTTTATTTTTGTAAATAAAGTAATAATAAAAAAAAATTATTCATTATTCAACTGCCTAAAACTTCCTTGTAATAACGGGCGTTTAAAAAAAATATGAATCGATAATCAGAAACCAATGAAATTTTGTACACTTGTACCTTGTCCTTTCTAGCTTACAAAAAAGTTCTCAGCTTCTCAGTATACGCTTTTCTTGAGAAGTAGACTCTCTGGACATGACCCCACCCATATCCCTCGAGTGTCCTCGGTAATTTTGTTTTGGAAAAATGAGTTTGGCCCACCATTAAATAGAAAAATTCTTAAGGATTAAAAAACTGTGTAGATCATAAAATTGGAATGTTCCTTCCCGGAGAAATTCTTTAAAAAACCTCTTTATTTGACCCTTACAATTCAAAGTTTAAAAAGAGGGTATTTAAGGTTTTTAATCCATAACTTTTTAATGGATTGAGCATCACCAAAATTTGTTTAGCAAGAGCCAACAATCTTCTGAACAAGAAAATGTGGCTAAGATATCCATAGTTTACCGTAAAGACCCAAAACATTCATTATTCAAACCCAAGTATTTTAAAGCTTGTTTTTTGCCCTAATGAGCCCATAAAAGTCGTCTGGGTACCTAGGTTTTCCGGGAATTGAATGTTTTGAGTCTCCACTAAAATTTTGTTCAGAATTTTGTCTAGTTAAAGCAGGTTACATCGATAATGTGGGTTATTCGGCATTCCGCAGACTAAAATAAAAAAAAAACGCGGAAATCCTCGAAAATTTTCATATTTTCAATATATTCAATAGGCTAATAAAATCGAAAATATAAGTGCGACCATTCAGCTTGTAGGAAATTAATTGCTCTATCAGAATATATATGAATATTAATTGGTTTATGTGATTTTAATCACACAGAAGTGAAATACCCATTCACGAAAATCAAAAATTCAGATCAAACTTTATGTTCAGCGCAGACCTTACAAAAAAAAAAGCAAAGTTTAAAATTGTAGTATGTTTTAAAGTAGATCAAAATTAATGTGTAAAACATTGTAGACTTTAAAAAGATTTGTGCTCAAAATCAAATCGTAAAATTTCATGCGTAGTTGTTCTTTTCTTAGAAGGATTAAATTTATTAGCTAATCTTGATTATATTCAAACTCCTAAACATTTTCGTTTAAACTTTTTCATGATTTAGAGCAAGTAACAAAAACAACAACAAAAAATTCGAGAAATTACTTTAATAATTAAAATCTGTACACAAACGCAAAAAAAGCTAATCGAAATTTATATGCATCCAATAAAGCTAAAATTAAAAATATTCTGTTTATTATTCCTTGAATCCGATTTTAAAATTTGTCCCAAAACTTCTTTAAAAACGATGTTTAACAGCTGCTAAACTAATGATCAGATAACTAAAATCTTGACTTAAAGGCAAATCAGCACAACCGAAACCTTTTTTGGAATAATTAGAATCATTTAAGTGTCTATTGTATCATTAAAATCATTATTTTCCTTAATTGAGTCGTCCGAATTCTACTGGCTCCATTCTAAAGCTTACTATTAAAATTAATTGAAAATAAAACATTTAAAAATTTATCTAAATTCTGAAAATCAAACCTAAAATTCTAACAGCAGAGGTTTTTCAACAGCTTGAGCAACGTTAGACTATATTTTTTATCCAAGTTAACTTCCAACTGAGTTAAAGAGCTGCTTTATCTATAATCAACTCTCGATAATTTCAAAAGAGTAATTCAACGGAAGTGAAAGATAACATGACTTAACTGTTTGGAAAATTAGCATAGTTGAGCGTTATCTTATTCTATAACTATGAAGGTCTTGAATTCTGTATCCAAGTTTTTTAAATTAGAAATTCTTATCTCAATTTGTGTTTTCAATTTTTCTTAAGATTTAAATTTTCATACAACGTTGTCGTGGGCTAATTTTGGATCATGATTATAAAGTTAATCTGATAAACGTTGATCGGAAACTTGATAAAAATAATACTAAAAAAATATTTTTTTGAAATTTTTTAAAAACGAGTTTTGGATTTTAGTTTATGGTTTATAATTAATTTTGAGGTTTAGTTACCGGTAACTAAATTCAAAGAAGGTTTAACAAGGGAGAGATGGTCACTGTAACCACTTTAAATATTTGATTTAGTTATATGTAACATTTAACGAGAATTTACGGTAAATAGACACTACCGTTTCGTAATGACAACGACTTCCTCATCCCAAACAAAGGAAAATTCAATGACAAAATGGAGGACATATTTGCCTCATAAAAAATATAATTCAACAAAATTAAAATTGACAAAGCGTGTTTCGATAATAGAAAATTTTCATAATTTTTTTACTAAGGTTACACTAGTTCAGTTCGTCCGAGGACAAATAATAATTTAGAAGGCTGTCACAATGTCCTCCAATCATCTATAAAGTCCCACCCTATTTCTTGAGTTTAATAACGAGCCTTAAACTGGTGCAATCCAAAATAAGAAATGAGTAACTAAAGCTGTGTAAAGTCAACAAAAAAAGCCGATTTATATTAGATTAAAATAGCAAATAAGTCAAATTGTGTCAGAATTTTCGTTTAATAAAATCATGGATAATCTCGATGATTCGTCTTTATTAATCTGTGTCTTAACTTAACAAATTAATGATATACCAAATCTTCTAACAAAGGATCATCAACAACGAAACTTAATTTAAAATATTTCCCTAAATTTAATTTAATTTACAAAAACTTTTAGTGAAATTTTATTTTTTTTTTAATAAAAAATGGAGTCAATCGGTCTTAAAGTTCGGCACTAGCCGTTCAGTTTCAATTATGGTGTACTAAGGGTTGCAAAAAAACATATTTTTGAAATTTGGTAAAGAATCCTCGTGCAGAACTACCCCAGATAACATGTATCTGATGGTCCTAAAATTATGATTTCAGAATCTTGGTTTTGGGTGCTATTAAATGTGTAAAATCGGGTCATTTTTTCAAAAATCGAATTTTAGAGACCTTAAAATATGTTTTCTTGGGTAGTTTTGTAGATTTTCTTATCTTTACTAAATTTCAAAGATATGAATTTTTGCACCCCTTAGTACACCATAATTGAAAAAAAAATGCAAAAGTTGCCACATAGATTTATGCAGAAGCGTCTCTTGTTGATGCTAGATTGTAGAAAAATACCGGTATCGGGGGTTTCCTTGTACTAGATACGATTTAACTGAAAAAATGCTGTTTCTTTACGGTTTTACCCGATTTTAAATTTACGGAATTTGTTAAACGGAACGATTTTGGTCCTGGTAGCTTTTTAGCTTTCGTTTTGTACCTTCAGGGCAAGAATATACTTTATCATTCATAATTCTTGACTGTTTAAATATAGTATATTTATACTTGATACCAAAAAGCGGAGGTGAAGGGCTAAAATTCTTGATTTTTCACCCACACCAAAAAATTAATTCTGTTTTTTTTTGGGTCGTAGATTACAGCTATGATGCCGAAAATGACAAATTCAGATAGTGTGGTAGTTTTGCTCCGCGCGCACTTTACATTTTAAAAGATGCGATCAATTTTACAGTGTATCGATAGTGGCGTTTGGATTAGATGAAAAAATTTATTATTGAAAAAATACTATCTTTTAAGTTTTTGTCATTAGGTACTTGTCCTCTTTGTTTGCATTTACCAATCATCAATTCAAATTGTATCCAGCTGAATTTAAGAAAAATAATTTGCTAGATGTTTTCTTCGAGGAAAGAAGAAAAAATTTATATTTTACCTCTTACTTGGGAAAGATTTTTGGGTTGACTAAAAGACATTAAATTCAAAATATTTTTATTTCAGTATTTTAAAACAGAATGATAAAAGATAAAAAATTGTACTTTATGATTTTCTCAATATTGTTTTTGTTTTTTTTTTTTTAAATTTGTTATAAATAAAACAAGAGACATACAATTCGACAAAAAAAATATTCAATCACAAAAAATCAAAAAAAAAGTCTAAACAGCAAATATATTTAAGAAAGTTTTTTTAGTTGTAACACATAGTCATCTTGTTTTTAAACAATAAGTTGAACAAAAAAAATGAGAGATTTTTATTTTTTTTTGTTTCAAATAAGAATCAAAAAATAATAAAAAAGTTGTTTTTTTTCTTTTGAATAATTAAAACTATTAAAAAAAAAATTATACAAAATAAACAATCAAACTATGCGTGTCAATTTTGAAAGCTATTAAAAGCTTTGTTCAAAAATTTTTCTAAATAATTTTTAGTCAATTTTTTTTTTATTTTTTCAACGATCTCAATTGCTATTATTGCTAGTGTTATGATTATTAAAGTTATTTCCGTTTGTTGAGTCTAGAATTGGTGTAGCAGAGTAGCAAAGTTTAAATGTGTACGGATATTTGCTAGCTGTTGATTTTTGCAAAATTTAAAAAAAAATAGATATTTTAAAGTATATAACATTCAAAAATTCTAAATAATAAAAAAAAAGAAAAATATTTACATGGATGATCAATGTCAGTGTGATTAGTTAGTATGAGAGCTTCAGTACAATCAGCTATATTATTCCATTCAGCGAGACCAGTTGTAGATTTGTCAGCTTCAATTTATTTAGTAGAATTTATTTATTTTTTAGGTTGTGAAAAAAATATTGGTGATTTTATAAGACATCTATGCAATACTTTAAATACTTACCAATTAAAAAATAGCGAGAGTAACTTAATTAAACATGGCAAAATAAAGCTTATTTATAAGAGACTGTATTTGAGAGGATTTTAAACCAAACATCCTTAATGAAAGAGCTTTTTTTCAAAGTAAATATTAAAATTTTGTATATTATATTTTAGTTGCATTAATAAATTTTATTGGCTGATATTTTTTTAATTAATATGACTCCACCCCTAACGAGAAAAATTTTTGATTTTTATATTACTTTTATAACTTAGAGCTTCGAATTGGTGATCAAAAGAAAATGTATAAAAAAATATGAAAAGCGTAGAGACAAGTATGTATTCACTCAGTAGCATTGGTTGTAGACCAAAGATGATGAAACCGGAGAACAGTTCTCGCAATCGATATTAAGGTATCACTTGGATAACATTTTTAATTGTGAATAACGTATAAACGAATTTTGACATCCGTCAAAATATTATGGTTAAACGATTAATTGTACTCAATAAATATACAAGAACAAGGTCCCTCAATTAAGCGCTAAAGTTGGAATCAATCAGACAAATTTATAATAAGCATAAGATATTTTTTTGTCAGTTGTAAAGTTTTTGAGTATCTTAGGAAAGACTATAAATCGTTCGATAGAGACTTCACATCGTTTTTAGTTTATCAGTCAGTCGTTGAAAACTTGACCAAAAAACTGTATGGAATATGATACAAAATTTTCTATTTTTTTTAATAGAAAGCTATTTTTGCTGTAACAATGCTGGATTCGGTGTAGTTCTATCTTATTACTGGGACGAGCTTTATAATAATATGTGTGTGTGTATTGAAAATCAAGGAGGAAATTTAAAAATTTTTGATTTTGAAAATTTAAATTGGTATATGCATGTGAAAAAAATAATTTAATTCAAAAAATTGTTTGTTTTTAATTTGAACTCTTGAACTAACAAATAAATTATGCATAGACAAAATATTTTATATAATGTCTCGTTACTAGAATATAAAGCTCGGCTTCTCTATGAGAAATAATCAAGACTAATTTTAATTTATATAATGGCTATTATATTTTATTAAAATGTGTAAAATTAACAACTTAAGTGCAAAATTTAAATCTTTTATTTTGAACTTTTAAACGTATTGCCTGTGGGGCTTAAACAAATGATTAAATAAATAACTTAGACTTTCCTCAAAAACAGAGTCAAATCAAATTTTAAATCACAACCAAACCTCTGAAAAAATCCGTTAAAATTTTCAATAAATAAATGAAATTTAAATTAAACTTTGTGCATTTAACAAACTTTATAAATATAAATTTTACAGTAATTTTGATAGTTTTACTTTCAGATTCAGATTCATATGAATTTTTATTTTTCAATGATAAAATATAATATAATTTTTATTAGTTAGACATAAATTTCCTTTATCAGTTAATCATATAGAGATGTTTTAGACGCGATGTATGCCAATAAAAGAAAAGAAAGAGTTGAAAAAGAGAAGACTTTTTCGACATGAATCAGTAACATTATAAACGAAAAGATCGAACAAGAAGTCAAAAAAATATGAAACTTAATGAGAAAAACAATGTTCATTTGCGTAACTTGGTACGTCAAAGATCAAGTTTGATTTTTATTGATACTTATAAACCCCGAAATAAAAAATTTAAAACGCATTCTCATTTAATTCAGTACATTTTTCCATAAGAATAAAATAGTACATAATTCCTCTCAGTATATTTTTGCGTATAATCATTTTATCAGTAAACAAATTGCTGTATTATTATTCTAAAAGAGATATCAAAAAAATTCCAAGTTAAATTAAAAGACTGAATTTCTAAGAATAAACGATCAAAAATTGATATTGAAACTTGGAAAAAAATTTTTTGTCGTTTTTGCAACAATATTACCTTAAACGTAGCGTAACTTATTCAGTCTCATTAGTACAAATTCAAGTATTAATACGCTGATTTTTGTTTATTCAATTCAATCCTTATAAAGTAACTCAAGCTCAAATATTTAATGGTAATTTTAAAATATGATAAGCTTGAAATAATAAGCCTCAAGTTAAAGTAGTTTAAATGTTTCAAAATTTTTAAAATTCCTTAGCAAAGTTGATGACTTAATTTATTTAAAGTTTGAAGTAATTCTACGAATTTTTTTCAATTTAATGTGTTTATATATACAAATAAATACTTCTTAATGAAAACTTTATTTTGCCATTTGTCTTGAAAGCTTATTTAATTTTTTCAATATCAAGTTAAATCTCCAACTAATAAATCTTTATCTAAACCAAAAAAATTTCTTCTTTTCAAGTTTTTCAATCGCTTATTTCAAAAATCAAAAATTTCTTCTCAAGTATTGCCTTCTAAGTCGTGTAAAAGTAAAAAAAATCAACTTACATTTCTTTTGAAATACTTTGACTTTAGTTGGAGCTTTAGCGCCAGCATTCAAGAACAACTTAAAAGAAAAATATTTAAATTAACACGTTAAAGATTGCCTTATGAAAAAAATAAATACATCAGCAACATCGTTTTCAACGAAACCAGGTGGAGCATTAAACCAATGTAATACATTAGCAGGTGCAACAGGTTTATTTTTAGACGCTGTTTCATTAGTCGAATATCTATTGTTTCTACAATTTGAAAAGTCTTTGTAAGACGGTGTACCATCCGGTAGTTCGCCCGGTTTAATAGCCGGTTTAAGCTCGTTTTGATTACTTACATGAATATGTATTTTTCTACCGAATATATACACATTATTAATATATTGTAAAAAGTTCAATATCGAATCAGAAGCATTCATCATGGCCATAGCCGAACCCTCTTTAGTGATTAAAAATTTAATACGCTCAACGTTACCGTACAAACATAATAAATTAAATAATCGATCGCAATTGAACTTTTGTGTGCATAAATTGTTGATCATGAGAATAAGTTGATTATCATTGCTGTTATTTGAGTTGTTTCGATTGTTCATAAGAGATGGGATTGAGTCTTTATTTGATGATTTGTTTGAATCACGATAATTTCCATTCGATGAACCATTTGACGGACGATCTGAACGATCAGAACCATTCGAACGATTTGTATTTGTATTGTATGATTTTTGGGTTTGGCCATTATTTGAATTACGTGAATTGTATGACGATGATGATGACTGACTTGACCGATTATTTGAATTATCACGTGGGGTTTGTAATAAAGGAGTTTCTTTTAATGGGAAATAATTAAAATTTAACGGTTAAAAATAAAATTAAAGTTCAAATATTTTCTACTTGAACTTTTAAACTTTTCATTTTTTTGAATATTTAAGACGTGAATTTTATATTAAATTTTTAATTCATATTTAGAACCGAAAAATTAGATAAATTTGAACGATGACCTAATGAGCGATTCTTACTACATGGGGACGAATTGTACAAAATTTATTTAACGATACCTATTTCAAACGCGAATTGTTTAAAAAGAAAATGGGTCAGCAAAGATTAAACGATTAAGCTTTATTAAATATAGAATCAGAAGAAGCTGACAAAATTGAAGAAAATAAATTATGTATAAACTAAACTAGATGTGTTTACAGAACTATCGACAGAGTTTTATAGGAATATTTGTTCTTATAAAAAAGCCTTAATACTAACTACTAACAATTTGGATTCCAATAAAGCATAAATTATTAACCTAACTTTCTACTAACATTAAACTTTATGATAACAAATAGAATAATTACTTTGACTATCTGAGTCTCTTGTATAGTCCCATTGATCTTGATCATTTTTACCAACTTTAAGAGTTACAATCTTGAAAAAAAATAAGTTAAATTTTTTTTATTGATTTTAGTCTTGATTGTGACCTACTTTAGAAAAATCAATTTTCAAAGTACAACAACCCGAATAAATATCAGCATTGTCCAATTCATCTTTAGCCTTTTGTGCCGACTCTCTGTTCTCAAACTCAACAAGAGCTTGAACACCATTCTTTCTCGTAATCACAATTCTGTATATATTACCAAACGGTGAACTAATTGTGTTTATCACATCGACCGAAATTGGATATAACGCGTTTTGTACAGTGTAACATAAAACAATACCATGCGCTTTTTCTTCATCCCTATCATTACCATCATTATTCTCATATTTATTAACTAGTTTTTGATTGAGTGAATAATTGAAGAAACAAGTTGAACCAGCAATTGTTATGGGGTTTCTTGATGATTCGTTAACAAGACTTATAGACGATGTTATTTCTTCGAATTGTATTAGTGCTTGACGTTTACGAGGCATAAGAATGATACGTTCGATAACACCGTATCGATCCAATGAATCACGCAAGTCACCTTCAGTTGTGTACTCGGATAGATTACGAGCGTGTACGACATAACTTGGCGCTGGTTTTTGATTATTATGATAAGATGATGACGATGAGTCACTCGAAGTTTTAAGACGTTTCGTCGGCGGGTTAAAATTTGACATTTTTTGACTTATAATTTACAATTTTTTTATTAAGACCTTTATTAGAAAAAAAATATTTTATTTTGCGAATATGTCTTTTACAGAGGAATAAAGAATTTGAAGAGAGTTTAGTCGAAGGAAAAAAAATGGATTTTATTTTTTTTTTGTACATGAAAAACTAAACTGAAACGGATTTACGAACTTATAGAAATAATATGAAAATAATGTTTCGAAATTATGTTAAGAGAATATTTTTATTGTTGTTTCCTTTGTTTGCTTTTAACTTTGACTTAATTTACTTGAATATATGTCTATCATAATTTTGGTCTTTAGTGAGCGACGCTGTATTTGTCTTGTTCGGAAATTAAGATTTTTATATTTTAAACTGTTAGTTTATAAAAAAGTGGGAATATTCATTTCAGAAATTGTGATACCCCGACACTTGAAATAAAGAGAAAAGAAACCAAAGTATCTGATATGAAAGGGAAGCTAAAAATCGCTTTTAAGAAAAAGTTTAACCCTTATCCGTCCGAAATATAAAAATCACGTTAACGTCTGAAATGGGTCAAAAATGGCCCGGTTTTGTTTTTTTTGATTTTTCTCAACTTTGATGTTTTATTTTCGATATTCTGAGAACATAATAATATTCTTCTTATTCTCAGCTGTCGGGATTGATATTTTAAATTTAACGGCATACAATACTCTCCTAAACTTTCTCAGTTTTATTATTTTTTTTTATTTTTCAATTTTTCGGGTCATTTTTGACCCGGTTTGGACGGATAAGGGTTAAAGAAAAATGAAAAGAGAGGTAAAATTTGCCTATTTTTGGAAAAATTTTACCCTCTGAACAACTCAAGGATCCTTTTTCAATTTTCAAAAGCAAATTTTTCTAATGATAAATTTTATAAGCTTTCAGAATATAGTTTTACATGAGGTTGATGGGTAAATAGTAGAGTTATCTTTTCAAAAGTAAAGTATGGTTTTTGAGGGGGTATGTTTGTTTCAAAAGTAGGTTTGGCTAAAAAAAGAGATCACAGCCATGTGCAAAGTTTTGTTACTAAATCATTAAAGAGCATTTTTTTAAAGGTAAAAAGATGATTTTGATATATCATCTGAAAGCTAAGAATCTCTAGTTAAATATTTTTTGAAACGCTTAGAAAATTCTATTAGAGTAAAACTAATGAAAGTTGACATTAATAAGAAAATCAAACATTGAATTCCTATTTATTTTACTTAAATTCACTGTGAAAATTGAGATTCTTAGCTTTCAAATGATATATCATAATCAATCTTTTACCTTTCAAAAAAATGCTCTTTAATGATTTAGTAACACACCTTTGCATGTGGCTGTGATCTCTTTTTCTAACCAAACTTACTTTAGAAACAAACATGTTTATACCAAATCTGACCAAATTTTTGGATTTCTCAGGGTCGAAAACCCTAAAATTATGGTTTCTTTAATTTTTATAATTTACATAGGGTGTATAATTTTGCTGTTTTACGGTTCTAACTGTTTTTTTCGATTTATTAAGGGTTTAACCACATATCCATAATAAGAGAACCACATTTACTAATAGATCTTTTCATTCTCTATCTGAAAATGACATCAGTTTTTAGGTGTATCTGGAAGGTTAGAGGGGTGTTTTTGGGTGTATTTTGACAATTTATTTTGGAAAAAAAAATGTAATACCTAAATGACTTTTTTTTCCCGGAAAAGGGTGTTTTAGAAAATTTAGGTCGCTAGGAATAAAGTTAGCGAAACATAAAATCAAAAATTTATTTAATTTTTGTGATTTATACCCGATGTTGTTTTTATGCATTGTCGATGGGTGTTGTTTTTAAAGGATACCAAAATTTTAAATTAAGAATAAAATAAAAATAAAATAAAACGAATTGTGTCATGTGAAAGTTATTTTTTTGTAATATGGCATGATCTCATATGATATTCAGATTCCGATTTTTGCTTCAAAATATTTACCGCAGCTGGTTTATAAAAATGGGTAAACATGGATGTTGATGAAAGTACTTTGACTAATGGCCTATGATAAGTTCAATAACTTGAACTTAATTTTTTAGAGTCCCGTTCACTTTGTACTCATTTTTCACGTCGATTAAAGGTTTGAAATGAAATACTTCTGATATCTTAGCACCTAGAGTTGACACTGAAGTTTGTTCGAGTACCACTCAAGGTTCAGAAAAGAGTTAATCGATATTTATGTTAAAACTATTGGAGCGGAACATCAATTAATTAAGAAAAACAACAACACAAAATTGTGACATATCGATCAATTTAATGCAATTGATTATTAAATTATAATTTTTTTATTAGAAAAAAAAAAAAGAATTTATAAATAATAAAACTCAACATCACAAATTTTTATATCAAAAATTTGCATATCTATTCTAATTAATTTCTTTCATTTCAACATCATCTAGTGAATCAATTTCAGATGTTTTATCCAAATATATTTCTTGACCATCCAACCAACTTAAAAAAAAGCAAAAAACATTAGTTAAACAAACCCCTTTGCAGTAAACGAAAAAAAGTTACTTGTTTTGGATTAATTGTTGATTAGTTTCGACTTTAATTTCAGGACTAGTATTTTCTTTTTGTATTTTAGGCAAAAAAAGCGTCGATAAAGCAGACGAAAAACAACTTATACCAAATATTAAAAATGGTAGTTGTTTAAAATAATAATCACCGAGTGCAATTATAAATGGTGCTATAATTGAGCCAGTACGTGCCATTATAGAACATTTAGTAAGATAATTTTTTCTTTTATATTCAGGAAAGTATTCGCTTGAATACAATCTAATTAAAGCATATGTACATGAGATTGAAAATTTGGCTACGAGTGCGCTCGATATGGTCAATATAACATTTTCTTTGGACAAAAAGATCAAAAAAATTTTAACCAGAATTTAAAATTTCTAAAAGTTACTTGAAAAATATACAGTTGTGCAGCAAATACCTGAGATTAGCATGAATATACAATAAAATTTTCGTCTATATTTAAATTGTAATAACTTGAATGTAAATACACTGCATATTAATTCGACACATGCTGATAAAGCAAATGAACCATATGGACTTATACCAAGGTCGTTTGATCTTAGACCTAATCCATGAAATATAAAATTGTTGATAATCCTTAAAAATGAATGATATTGAAAAAAATTAATGGAGAACTGAAAAAATGTATTATAAGACGGTCTAATGGGGGGGGGGGGTGAATTAAGGTTTTTTTAAGTATACTTTGACCCTTCTTCTTGTAGATAATTTTGTCCTCTGCCAGCATATACTATTTGTTTATGTACTTATTCATATTGGCTATGGTACACACCCTGTCAAAGTTATTTTGGGGTAAATGGATAAAAATGGGGCAATTATGTGAGTGACTTTTTCACCTAAAAGATGTCAAAGTTAAATATATCAGTAACTAGCTTATCCTGTCCTCTTTTAAATGAACCACAAATAGTTAGCAAAATAAATAATCAGCGGGTGTAACTTATGATTAAAAAATGGTATACCTTTTTTTGTTTTTCTTGATAAAGTATGGTCCAGAAAATATGTTCATTCACTTTTTTCTTATAATTCATATCCCTTATTTATAGTTTATTTAAAAGAGGGCAGGATAAACTACTTACTAATATGTTTAACTTTGACATGTTAAAATCTCTTTTGGGTGAAAAAGTCCCTCACATAATTTCCCCATTTTTATCCATTTACTCCAAAATAACTTTGACAGGGTCTGTACCGTAGGTGATGTGGATGATATTTAAAAAATATATATTGGCTTGTAGAAGAATGAATTATCTATAAGCTAAGGGGTTTTTGCCTATCGATAAGCTTTGTTCTAACTCTTTCCAATCGTTCCAAAAATGTAATTCACCCCATTATGCGGTCTTACAATATCATTTTTGAAGCTAGATCTGTAATCTGCATGCCGCAAAACACAAGAAAATAATTTTTTTAATGGAAATAAAAATTTTACCCCTCCTCCTACGCTTTTCAAGGACGAAGAGAGGCTCTATTTAAAGGCATTATTGATTTTAAGATATTAACTGAAAGTCAAAAAGCTACAGTTGAAGATAAAGTTTTTTTCTTAAAGGCTTAATGTGGTGCAAAACGTTCAATAGTAGCTCAAAATTCATGAATTTGCTTCAACAGTGAAAAAATTAGATTAAACATTAAAAATATTTACCAATTAAGGCTGATTAAGAGCATAAAAAAATAACTTGGTTTCGATGAAAAAACAGCTTGTGAAGCAACTGAAACTCTACGTTCAGGATATTCTTTAGACAAAAACGATTTCCATGAATTTTGATCAAAAATTGTATCATTTTTTTTGGCAACTTTTTTCAATATTTTTTCTATTTTATCAAATTCTTTTTGACTTGACAAATGTTGAATCGATTCATCACTAAAACTACAACAAAAAAATCATCAAAACTCAAACCAATTCTTTCATTTTTTCGAATACTTACCAAATGAACAAAAAAAAAGGCACACAAGGCACTAATATAATTAATGTCAAATCACGCCATTCCCTCAAAAAATAAGCGGAAAATACCAAAACTAATTGTCCCAAAGCGAACACAAATTCAAATATTAAAGCACAATATTTTCTACTATTACGACCTATGAACTCCATTGCCAATAAATAACTATTAATCGATATTCCATGAGCTCCAATGGCTATTAAAAAACGTCCAAGTACTAATAATACAAAACTAATTTCGTTTTGTATGTGTTTAATTGGACCAATACTTAAGGTCAAACTACCAATTATAAGTAAAATTAAACTAAGTGTCAATGTTGATTTTTGACCGAATTTTTTTCCGATTATTCCCAATAGAATCGAACCAACAAGCATTCCAGTGTAATATACAGCCTGCATAAATGAACGCCATATTGCTTTATCACATACTAAGTCAAACTTTTTTAAAAGTCTTAAGATACTGGAAATTTAAGATTTTATTTTGAAATTTACTTGTTCAGTTAATGTTTTTTTGTAATAAGTTTTATCATAAATCCATGAGTTGCAATAAACATAATTGTCGTTGGTTTCGTTTAAATATGAGTTTATTGTAGTGTTAACGGTTAGGTTTTCGTCTAGTTTACGACATTTTTCATGATATGTTTGAGAATAATAATAATTAAAACCATTTGTTGAGAAGTTAAAAGTTTTTTCATTGTCAGCACAACTTTAAATAACACAATTTAGTTTGAAGTTAGTTTAGGACTTAAATCAAAGGTATCTTTAAAAGTAAAAATTATGAAATTTGACTTCATAAGCATACTGTAAGTTGGCCTAATGAAGTGAATGCAACTTTCGGAACGATTGTTTAATGCAGAAAATTCCGTTTATGCTAGACCTTGCCCTCTCTCAGCTAATAGCAAATCTATTCCTATACAAACCAATGTATTTTTTAATGCGCGAATTATGTGAGACACTTCCACGTGGTGGAAGTGGGTAAACGTCACGTTTAGTTATGGCGTTGACCTTCCCATAGTCAAAACAGAATCTTGTACTCTCATTTTTTTCCCTACGAGAAATAGCATATCATCAACTTTAGTCATAATTACTTTCCTTACCTTAAACCCTGCTCCATATGGTGCTCGGTTTACGGGCGTATGATCACCCGTATCAATACGATGCACTACATTCTTATTCAGCATTACCTGGCTGAACTAGCGTTTTACTGAAAATATCTCGATTTTCGCAGTAACTTCTTTAGAGCTTCTAACTCACACTCGCTCAAATCCACTCCTTCCGGTAGAACCAAATTTGTTATATTCTCTTCTTTTCTTGATTTATTCTCTTTCTCCCCTACCTCATTCGCATTTAATTCTACTTTCTTTGCTTCCCTTTCCTGTTCTTCCCATTTCTCCATAAATAACCAAGAAGCTATAGTCTCTGTATTTTAGAGCCTTTAATTCTCCCACAATCGTTCCTTTAGGCATTGCAACTGGCCTATTAGACAAATTGGTAACGCTAATGGTCATATTGACGTCCCATTGTAATATTCCTTTCCAAATAAAAAAACCCAAACTTTTCTACAATAGGCGCGTAGTTGGTTACAAGTGCATCTCCCTTGAATTTGCGATTCGAACGAGTAGAAATTAAAGTATGGTACCGAGGTGGTAAATACAAGTCTTCCATTAAAGTTAAATAGAATAGGGTCATACTTTGGGTCCAAGGTAGGTGTTTTAGTGTAAAGACTACATCGAATTTCAAAATTCGAAATTATGTTTAAATGAATTGTTTTTAACTACATCACTTACATATTAATACTCTAGTTTAAAGTGGGAAAATAATCTACTTACTTAGTATTGAAGTTAAACTAGACAAGGCTTTAGATGTTGGGCTGTTAATGATTTATCAATTGAAGAAGAACAAGAGATGGTTAAATGAAATTGTAATGGTCAATGCCTTAATAACAGATGTAGTTGCAAAACGACTCATGGTGGAAAAAGATGTCATGGTAGAAAATCAGTATAAATCTTAAATTGTACTTTAATGTATTGTTTTGGATTTATACTATTGGCTAGTAAATTTACGTGTTTTATTAATTAACGGTAACACATATTATTCATTTGCAACTTGTTGAGTCTCTTTTTCAAAAAAAAAGCCTCTCATATAATTTACCAATTTTATCCATTTACACCCAAAATCACTTTGGAAGGCTATGTACCCTTGAAGAAAAATAGCTGTAAAAAATTTCTAAACGGAATTGTATGCCTAAACAATCATTCCGAAAGTTTTATTCACTTGATTATACCGTATTACAAGAGAGTATTTCGAGCTTTTTGCATTTATGAAGAATCCCTGATACTAAAATAAAAAAAACAGAAGAAGAAATAGAAGGAGTAGAAGGAGTAGAAGGAGTAGAAGATGTTTCAAGTAAGAATTTGGACATTTGGGAAGATGAATTACTCATCGAGTTCTTGACAACAGGAAAGTTTCTCCCTGGTTCAAGTTCAAAACAGTGTAAACGAATCAAAAAGATGAAGAAGAATTTTATATACGATAATGGTAGAATATTTCACCGAGAGGACGAAAACTCAAATATCTTGAAGGAAGTCCCAAAACTAATTGAGCGGTTAGAACTGATCAAGAGTGAACATCTCATTGGACACTTTTCGACACCAAAAACGTGAGAATTATTATTTTATTTTATTCAATAAACTATTAAACAAGGAACACGTCTAGTGTTTACTTAATCTGCCCAGAATACTTAAATATACTAACAGGATAAATAAGACAAGTTCTCATCGTGATAACTCCTGAGCCCTCGTTCTATGAAAACCTCAAGGTTCTCAAATCTTAGGGTGACGAAAATAAATTTTGTAAAGAGAGGGTCAAAGGTTGATGTTTACTCTATTGAAATTTTATTAGCTATTTGAAATTATCACAAAAATGTTAGAGAGTGCAATTTTTTGACTCAATAAATTTTTTAAAACTGCATTGTTCAAAACTCACAAACATTGGCACAGGTACCCTCCAACTACTCCAAGGCGGCCTTCTGAAACAATATCTCTTAATAATCGTAATTTTTTTAACCGAAAAGAAATTTCGAAAGCATCCCGGTAAGTTAATCAACGAACACGATTCTGTCGATCATATTGCCCTGTTCGAATCATTCATTAGACCTTATATCGCTTTTAAGCTGCCTAGGCAAATTACTCGAGCGAATTATTAATAAAAGAATAACGAATTGGGCTGAGTCAATATTATTATTAGTCGAAGAACAATCGGGTTTTCGTAAAAAAAGGTCAACGCAAGATATTATATTAAACTTAATCGAATCAACATCCAAAGCTTTGAAACAAAAACTAAAAACCGGCTTAATATTATTCGACTTTGAAAAAGCTTTCGACTCGACACCTCATTACCTAATTCTAAAAATTTTAAACAAACAAAAATGTCCATCGTTGATAGCACTGTGGGTAAAATCGTACCTAGAAAACCGTAAGTTCAAAATTATCCTAAATAACCAACAATCTGAAGAGAAAAGTATAAACGCCGGGATCCCGCAGGGAGGTTGCCTCAGTGCTGTACTATTCGCTTTATTCATCAACACTTTAGGAAAAGACCTAAAGAAATTCGGCAAGGACCTTAAATTCGCACTTTTTGCTGACGACGTCTCAATTTGGTGCTCAAATTCGAGAATAAAATCGGTGAACAAAATACTCCAAAAAGCGACGAAAACAATTTTTAAGTTTACAAAAAAATGGGGACTAAAGCTCAATGTCAAGAAATGCGATTACACAGTGTTCTCGAGAAATTACAATCGCCCAACATATAACTTCAACACCAACCTCAATATAACAATCAATGGCTCAACCATACAAAAAGCTGCAAATCCAATCTTGCTAGGGTTCAAGCTCGACCCAGGACTCACATTCAAACCACACTTAACCGAAATAAAAGAAAAATGTGAAAGTAAGCTAAATTTACTCAAAATACTAAGTTCAAAGCACTACGGTATCCGTAGCAACCATCTGTTAACCATCTACAAATCAATTATACTTTCCCTAATCCAATACAGTATGTTCCCATACTTAATCACATGCAACAAAATCAAGAAAGAACTACAAACAATCCAGAACAGAGCCATCAGAATTATTTTTAAGGTACATAGAAGCACATCACAGACTATTCTGCACTCGATTGCCAACATGGACACATTACAAAATAGATTACAAAAACTGGCTCTCAAATACATTACAACGGCGTCAAAAACAAATAAAATCATTAAATCTCTACTCGATTGTCCAAATAGACATGTTGAAAACAAGAAGTCAGCATTAAGTAAACTTTATCTGTAAAACAAATAGTGCCTTTAATGGGTGAAATGAATACTTAAAAAAATTTTCTTTTTCTTTTTTGTTTTTTATTTTTTTATTATTATTAATTTTTTATTTAAAATCAAAAGACAATAATTTTTTGTAAATATTTATAAACTTAATTGGAGTTAAACTTTCTGCTGAAGGAGGGGCGATCTACCCTCAAACAGCCGACCCGTTCGGGTTATTTTTTTAAATAAATTAAATCATTCATTGAAAGGACAATTAAATTTTTCCAAAGAAGAACAGCAAACCGAAATTCGAATAAACTTAAGGAAAACAGAATGTATGACTTTCAACATCTCAGCGAAACAAGAGATATCGAGAGTCAATGATTTTGTCAACTGAAGCAGACTTTAGAAACCGAAGTGGCGTTCCTGGAACTGTTAAACTTTGATATTACAGTCACCGCTATTCTATTATGTAGTTTCTAACGAGAGGAAGTCAGATTAATCTAATAACAAAATGAGATAGTACGAGGTCAATCCAACTAGCACTAATTTTGTTTCTGTTCGATCTTAGAATATGATTACTCAAGTTACAAAAGATTGAAAAATTTAAATAATATTTGAGACCTGCGACATCTGCCAACATTAAAAAAAAATCAAAAAAGAAAAATTTAAAATTATTTTTAATTCACGCCAAAACAATCAATAAACAAGCCGATCTCATTTTAAATGAGATTAAAGCCATTTAAACGTAATTTTAGTCAAATACTTTTAAATGTTGAATTCCTTTGAGACAAACAAATTAGTAAAATACTTACCTATATTTAGGACTTGCAGCTATAAACGAATGTATATAACTAGCTATAGGTGGTAACAGACCAGATAGACACAACAATGTATACCTTAACTTTTGATATTTCCCAAAACCGTTTAAATTTTCTAAAATATCTTCCAATTTAGTCATTTTTTTATCGATTCGAGCGTAAAATTAGACATTTTCCAAAAAAAAAAAATCAACAACAGCGCAATAAAAAAAAGATCAAAAAATTGAAATAAAATAAAATTTTATTTTTTTCTTCCTTTATTGATTCTTGGTCACAGAAATTATGTTTTTTTTATTTTAAAAAATTTAAATTTTTTTTTTTTAATAAAAACAATTTAAAATGACAACATAATTTGGCACCATGATTTTTTATTTTGAATTGCTTCATCTTGAACAATAAACAACATCAAAAAATCCATTTGAGACTATTTTAAAACGAAATAAGACTCCTAAACATAATTTATAACAACAACAAACAAAAAAAATTCGATTCCTTTACGTTAAATGTTTTCTTTGAATCTCAAGGATTTTCGTCGTGCTTACGCAAATCATATCCAATGATTTTTCTAATCGAAAAAATATGAAATAAAACTTTAATTTAACTAATTGACTAATTTTAAATGCAAACTTTCGAACGAACATATTTTGTTCTTCAATTTGTCTAATGCGTCCAAAATTAAGATTTTAAAGATAATTAAACTAGGGTTCCTTAGCCTTTTTAAAAATCATAATTTTTAATCGTTTCCCGTTTTTTTTTTGTAAAGTTTTGAAACGTATTGAAATAACAATAACGTTAACGAAAAATAATAATTGTTTTTTCATTATTATTTTTTTTATAATAATAGGAAGTAATCAAACATATTGTTTGGCATTGTACACCTACTACCCATTTAAATTATACTTATTGATTTCCAAAAAAAAGTTAAGACTTATTAATTGGCTTAATAAAAAAAGTAAAAATTTGTCAACCTCATCCAGGAATTGGCTAAATAAACTTTAGACGGAATTTTTTAAAAATCAATAAGAACACCTTAATTTTTAACGATTTATCACACAAACGTCTTAAACAGTTCAAATCCGGGGCTGTGAAGTTTTTTTAAAAAACGATTACATAAAATTGTGCATATGAAATGCAGAGTTTTAGCAGACGGATATCCCAGGTGTAGCAAAATTGTTACAAGTTGTAGCAATATGCAGAATGGATTTATCTCGTCTAGAAGAAAAGTTATTCAGGTTTAACTGAATTGAAATGAGTGAATTGAAAAAAACTTCACAGCCCCATCCAATCCTAAAAAATGGAATTATGAAACTTTCAAATTTTTCTGATTTTTATGAATACAATGGTTTTTTAATCAAATGATGGAATTTTACGTAATCTTACGTATGTTTACGTACAATTACGTCCATTTCGCCTAAAAAGCCTATTTTTTTTTGGAAAATTTTGGCAAAGTAAAAATTTTGCTCAAATTTTAATTTTCTAATTTTGCTCAAAAATATTAAATGCGCAATTCAGTTGCACTGCATGTCACAGAACCAACTTAACTGTTAAAGATTCATTTTTACATTTAAAAAAAAAGGATAGCCTTCTGTAATTTTGCAATGCATTCAATTGCGTATTTAAATTTCTTGAGCAAAAGGAGCAAATTGAAATTTGAGCAAAATTTTTTACTTTACCAAAATTTTGTGATTTTCAGGCCCATGACAAAATTTGCGATTCTTCATATACTGATATGAGCCGAAAGTTTCCTAGTGCGACTGACACACCTTTTAACACTAGAAAGTCCGGAGGGTCTTTCTGACCCGTTTTCATGTGTTTCCAAAATGTTTTTCAACA
Source organism: Brachionus rubens (assembly GCA_022207745.1). Classification (NCBI taxonomy): domain Eukaryota; kingdom Metazoa; phylum Rotifera; class Eurotatoria; order Ploima; family Brachionidae; genus Brachionus; species Brachionus rubens. The sequence continues at coordinate 3,904,520 of JAJVHD010000003.1, read as the reverse complement.
AGTTTTCAAAAAGTTTTCAAACTAGATTCAATATTCAATACTAAAAAATTAAATTTTCCATGTTTTTTTTGATAAAATCTATAATTTTTCCAAATCACATTGAAAGATTTCTTTAGATCTAGATTTCTACCCTTTTAGAGGATATTATTCCGGTAAACTCCGCAAGAAACCGCAGAAATCAGATTATTTGCTCAAATGGATTATATCACATGCAATAGTGGAAGAGAAGTTTTATTATGCTAAAACTAACCAAAAGAGCAGCTTATTAATAGATAAAACTTATATCTACAATCTGATAAAGGGAGAAAATTTCGCAACCAGATCGTGATCGCCTTTAAGAAAATGTGGCCTGATTTATCTCTCGTACACGGTCGAGCTCGCCACTCTCAGTCACAGAGGAGTGTAGAGCGTGCGAACGCGGACATCAAAAAGATAATTGCAACATGGATGCGCGAGAATTAACCGAAGCACCAAATTTAATATGTAGAATTATTGACACTTATTATGTCAAATCTCTGTATGAGCTTTCCTGTGAGGCCGGTGTATTGAATACACTGTTCGCTCGAAACAGTTTTGATTTAGCCAAAAACTGTAGTATTGAATATGAAGTTAAACTCGATAAGCAAGTTAGTGTAAGACAAGCAGTTAATGAATTATCAATTTGTGACGGACAAGGTATGATTAACTGTAACTACACTGGGAAATTTGCTACAAACAGATATTTGTGTAAAAAAATGGCTTGTTATGCCATTGCGGTAATTCTGGTTGCAAAAGTAAATAGTTCGATAAATTTACTGGTTTAAAGTAAAATACTAAAAAATTTTGTAAATAAACTATTTTTGATAGAAATTAGGTAAAAAATCAAAACTTTTTTTATCTTTTCGAATTTTATTTTTTTTATTTTACTAATAAGTCAGTTATTTTGTATAAAAACGTCTTTTGATAATTTAAGCTAACATATATATGATTCCGTTTTATAGAATCATATCTGGTCACTTAGGTATGACATATTTACAAACAAAATATTTGTGATTAAGATTCGAATTGTTTTTTTAATTCTAACGAATAAGCAATTGATTCAGCGATAAAAGAGATTTTTCACTTCCGGGAATTTTTCGGTTTTCCGCATATTTCTTGAGACCAGAAGACAAAAATGATTCAATTAATTGATAATTAAACATTGTCTAAAGCTACCGATTGATACCCTAAAAGATGACTTAGCAGATATTAATATCCTTTTTTAATGATACGGATCAGAATGACCCGTCGGGCTTAGGCATAAATTAAAAGTGTTCTAAAATTTAAGCCAATTTGGTGAAAACGGCAAGTAAATAGATAACTAACCGCCATTATTTTAGTTTTCTCAACAAATCCTATTATTATTGCCAAAAAACTTATGAAAAAATCTTCAATCAAACTTCAAGCCAAAACTACGTAAAATATATTGCATTTCGGCTTTTTATATTCTTATAAAACATTTCAATAATGTGATTTTTTTATAGTAAACATTTGTTTAATATTTAAAAAGAAGGGGTTTAAACCCCTTTTCTCTACTATACTGTACTGCTACGATTTTGTGTTTTTAGTAATTTTTACGTGAATTTACGTGATTTTACCAAAATTCACGTAAAAACAGATAATTTTACGTAAAATTACGTTTGTAAAAAGCGGAAAATTTACCATTATTTACCGGATTTTACGCAAATTTACCTGAAATTACGTAAATTCTCGTAAAAAGTAAAAATTCCATTTCTATTTTTGATGCTTTGAACAAAAATGCTCTGAATAATCCTAAATTTTAATTTTTTGTGATACCAAAACTATTGGAGAATACTTCGTAATCTTATAGACGTACTTAGGATGGGTTACAGTTTTTTTTTAATTTTTTTTGATGAGTTATTCGATGTCGAAGTATAGCAATCAAGAAAACAAGTGGAATTTTTACTTTTTACGAGAATTTACGTGATTTCAGGTAAATTTGCGTAAAATCCGGTAAATAAAGGTAAATTTACCGTTTTTTACAAGCGTAATTTTACGTAAAATTACCTATTTTTACGTGAATTCTGGTAAAATCACGTAAATTCACGTAAAAATTACTAAAAACACAAAATCGTAGCAGTACTGTAGTTACATTAAAATAAAAAATACCGATGAAATGATCTATTTTATCTAGTTTTTTTAAAAACATAGATACGTTTGAGTCTGAACTTGGTGGAATCAAACTCACACTCCAATGCAATTTTTAAGAATGTCTATCTCAGCATTACACAATTCAAAAACCAGAAATAAAGGTTTAATTTCCTCAACAAACTTGACTTGTAAAGACAACTTTTGTTTGCATTGGATATCAAAAAGAATTCTTCATTTGAGTTCAACAAGAAGATTTTTGTCAATTTAATCAAATATTTTCTTGATAATATTGAAAAGGTTTCGTTTTTTGATGCGAGTGTGGTTAGTTCAGCAAGACACTTTGAATCATGCTCGATTGTTAGCCAAATGGTAAACAGGAAATAATTATTTGTGCATGTATGAAAAATTTCTAGGGCTTTTTGTCCCTTGTTTCTTTAAACGAACATGGATTACCGTCAAATGAAAACAGATATTTCGAAAATTTTGCGATGAGATCGGTTTAATGTTCTTTTTTTCGGTTATGGAAGTTTCGACTTGAAAGAATCATAGTATGTTTTAAGATCTTTTAGCCTTTTTTTATCACCCATGTGAGGTTTTTTCCCAAAATCCCAAATGGATCAAAAAAATTTCATTATAACATTTGAAGGATCATTTTAAAGCATTGGAGAGATATGGATATAATTGATATGAAATAATGTCTTGGTACAAGGAGCGCTTTTGTGCAACTCTGTATTTCTAATTTCGCAGTTAAAAATGATAAAATTACTTGGAAAGAATTTAAATGGAATGCACAATTAACATTGCAGAGTGTTGCACAAGAGCTCATTGAATAAAAAAATCAATTCTCATCTCTGCAAAGATTTAAAATGATCCTTCAGTTGTTTTGATTCATTTGAGATTTTTGGAATTTTGGGACAAAACTTCACATTGCCACGTGAATCTTATTTTAATTTGTTTTTAAGATAATTATTTCATTAATTTATAAATGAGAGAGTTTTTACCAAAGTTCCTAGCGCTTTCTTTCTTGGACATAGCGCAGTACTTTTTTGGAAACCTATCATTTTAGTTTAAATAGTCAAGGCGATTTTTGAAATAATTTTAGAAGTACCAATTTTTTCATAAACTGTTGAATGTATCTGTTATGATAAATACAACTCGATTACAACATCTTTTATCGTTTTCGACTTATTTTGATTAAGAAGTGTTTAGTAGTAAAGTATGGTGGTAAGCCTTTTTTTTACTAACAGTGCTGTATTATTTCTAGTTTTTTCGAGGCCGTTGATTACAGAAATTTCAAAAATTCATTAAAAACAAAAAACTTTATTTCTAAGTTATGGTGGTGTCTTACAGTTGTTTCTGGTAAAGCTAAGTATAATTAAATTGTCCGTGTATAGAATGATTCTGAGGTGTATTTTGTCGATTCATTCTTTGTACTCATTTTTTTTCAAATTCAGAGATCAAGTATAAAGAAAAGATAAAAAAAGTTTAACCAATAGATTTTGCTGTTTCTTCAAGTGAGTGGTGGATTCGAAATCAAACATCATCTTTCCTGAACAGCTATAGACGACATCCTCAACAACTCCAAAATAACATTTTCATCCAATGTTAACTATTTCTCAAGCTCTTCAACTTTCTCATTTTGTAATCTGAATAGATATTGGCAATCATGTTTTTTCGTTACTTGGAAACCAGAGTCGCTAAAACTCATGACAGAAGAATAAGAACTGAATTTAGAACTCCAAAGATATTCAAAGCACACATTCGCAGTATTCTCAAGATTCAAATGACCAGAAAGTCCTTGAATTTTCTCAAATTTGGGATCCAAAAACATGTAAAGATAAAAAACGAGATGCCCTCCGACATTTTATCTGATCCCACTTTTTTTATTTAATAATGTCTAATAAATTATTTAAAATAAAAATCGATTTGTTATAGATAAATATAATTTTGAATTTTATTTTAAGTTGTTTAATTCTATTTTCATAAATGGGCTTAATTGGAAAAAAAATGAGATTCATCAATTAAGCACATACCCCATTGAGACCAATAAAATATTTTTTAAATTGCTTTCAAATTGAAAATTAGAACATGCCTAATCAAAAATCACGTGACATAGTTCCAACAATCTACGCTTCAAAATGATCGAAAAGTTTCCGTCTATTTTAACCTTGAACTTGATCTAAGGAAAAAAAAGTGGATCAAATTGAATAAATTCTCTGTAGGAAATACTTGAATTAAACCCTGTTTTAAAAAATCAAATCAATCAATTTTAAAAAAAGTTTTTTTTCTTGTTGTTGTTGGTGTAAACCCAAGTGGTTTAAACAAATAAAAATTCAACAATCAATAAAAAAAAGTTTCTATTAATTTAAATTAAAGTCGGATATTAAAGATTAACGAAAAAAAAAGGTAAATAAAAAAAAAAAGAAAGAAAAAGCTTGTACTGAGAATCGATTTTATTTTTCTAATTATTTTTATAATGTAAAAATGCTTTATGCTTGAATAAAAAATAAATTTTATTCGTTTTTGAAACTTCTTCAATTGAGCATTAAGATTGAAAATGAGAACTGTTTGGGCTCAATTTCAAATTATTTGAGCTTAAATTATTTGTTAAACAACAAACCAAGCGAATGGATAAGACTAGAAGTCTTAGCTGAGTTAAATTTCTTAATTAACTGAGTATTTAAATGGATCAACTTGAGTGTGTAATTGGAATGGGGGATTGATAAGAACACTACAAACTTAAGGTCTCTTAGTGTTAAGTCTCTCAGGGTGTCATTTTGAAACTGACAAATAGCTGCTTGTACTAACGTATTCCATAGCCATTCGATTACTTTTATCATGTCCATTTCTGAAAGTTCATCAATTTAGATTAGAAATGTATGGGTATATATTTTGATTTTTTAATAGAAAAAAACATGGTAATCTTAGATTTTCTGGGTCATAGATTACATTTCCTGATTCGACACTGAAACAATTTTTGTCTTCATTTTGTTATCTTCATTAAGTTCTTCTAGGACCGTCATTTTATAACTGTTCTTGGAAGAAAGAATCCTTTTGTAAGCAATCAAACTAAATTTAAAAAATGGACTTTTTAGTGAAATCTTGTTACTGTTGTTTCAGTGATTTTTGTGAAAATAGAACGTCCAGTTCGGATTGCGTCCAGAAAGGTGTTTAAAAACAGTCTCATTTGAGGTTTTAGTGCCGTTCTAAGAACAGAACAAAACCTTATTGAAATTATTACGAACTCGTATAGGACTGTTTTTTAAAGACCCGTTCTCATTATCAACGCTACATTTTCGCAAGAACAGCTGTAATCCAGTCAAATTCAATTTACTGTAAAACCACTGTAATTGGAACTCAACCAACAATCATTAATTATACATTATTATTACATTGATATTCTATTAATGTAATATACAGTCCTGGAAATTAATTTGTCCCATGATATCATATGATATCAGCTGATATCAGTTGGTATCAGAATTACTGAAAATTTTTGTATCATCTACCATCAGTTCCGATCAGTTGAAATCATATGATATCAGATGATATCAGTAAGAGAATTACAAACATTAATAATTGCCAACGAATTATGATGCAAACTGATATCAGATGATACCAGATGACATCAGGTGAGGTCAGCTGATATCAGATGATATCATGGGACAAATTAATTTCCACCACTGTAACTGTTTGTTAGTTGAGTTCCAATTACAGTGGTTCTACAGTAAATTGAATTTGACTGGGAAACCGATATCAAATTAATAAATATTAAGAGTGAAAAAAATAAATTTTTCTATAATCAATATTTAAATACAAACAGATCTTAAATGTTTAGTAGTTTGTAGCATCGTATTTTTATATTTTATATCAAAAATCGTATCATTATGTTTTTATTTCATTAATTTTTGCATATTTTTCAATTTTTGTAATGCTTTTTTGATCAAAAACGGCGATTAAAGGGTGTTCAAATACAGGAAATCGCAGGGATTACTTTATCACGCCTATCACTGTATATGTACAAGTAAATGATCTTCCTAAGATTAACGGTACAACTGTATCCTGTTAACCTCTTTTTGGACATCTATACGAGTATACATAAATATCTATGCGAATATAGATATTATCTATACTTTTCAGTCAAAACATAGATATTTTTTAAAATTATGTATGCGAGTATACATAAATACACATATTTTAATTTATTTTCAAAAAATACATCTAATGTATACGAACATAAAGGAAAGTTTAAACTTATCAGCTTTCATTTAGTCCAGTGCGAATCAATAGCAGCTGACAGGCTCAAGTCGTGTAATATTAAATGTTGAACGTTCATGATAAGTTTTAGGTTCACTTTATGATTCTATCACTCTAAGTTCTACCAGATTGTTTAATTAATGTTAAATCTAGTTACAGGTGACTCTTTTTCTCCATAGATCACGTGAGCTTGCAAGACCCACCAATTCTGACTGTCCCACTTCGCTCTTTGATGGAAATATTAGATCACAAATGTACTTAAAATAACTTGTGATTTCCGTACTCGTTTAAAGGTACTCAGTCCTGATTTCGGTTCGTAAAGGGCGAATACTTTGTCTAATTCATGTTCGCTTCTGCGTAGGACGTGAACAACCAACGATAATTGTCTTCGTCTCATTGACTCAACTAGCGGTCTTTGGTCAACATTGTTGTAGATTATTTCGAGTCCTACTTTATCCATTGGCCTGATACCAATCCACATTCTGTAACATGTTGTACCAAAGCTATTTATTTTACCCTCTAGATCTTTTGATACAATCCATGCTCCACAACCATACAGCAAAACTGAAACAACGGAGGCATTGAAGATTTTTCCTTTTAATGTGGGAGGAATATGCCACGCTCTCCAGATCTTATCCAGCTTCCAATAAGCCGCCCATGCCAAGGCTTTGCGGTTCTTAAAGTCAGCTTCGGTAAATGATACTTTAGAACCTAAATATTTAAAGTCCTCGACTATTGCTATAACTCCCCCGTCATGCAAAAGCTTACCCTGATCTCCTCGGATATTTAAGGTAATGCTTTCCGTTTTTCGTATATTGGTATACATCGGATCGATATTCGTATACATAAGAAGTATTTTTTTATGAATACCCGCATGCATAATTTTAAAAAATAGATTTAGATTTTAGATTTAGATTTCTTTATTTAAAATTGATTCGTACCTTATAAAAAATTACACAATTTTTCGGATAAGATAATAAAAGGAGTTAAATTATAAAGTTTTAATCAAAATTTTTCTGTTATTTCTTTTTCGTGTGAGAGACGTATGTGTGCTTTGATTCCCGCTCCAGCTTTGAATGTTTTATCACAATGAGGACATTTAATCGTTAATCAATAAGTCATAATCAAATGTGTTTATTTAAGAAACTAACTCTCAAGTATTTGAATCACCACCAAGGACGCCCAAAAAATGCTTGCGCAACTTCTTTTTAGGAAAAAGATAGACCAGGTTACTAAAGATCTTTGATGCGATTCCGCACTTTTACATAGGCTGATCCAAGCATAGTTGAATTTTTGTGATGCTAGAGTGGTAAAAAAGTTTTTTTCTTCATGTGAGTACTTCAATTAACTATCTAAAGGTAGATGAAAGTTTTTTCTCTCAGAAGAAGAGGTGTTTTCGGAATTATTATGAAAATTTAAAATTTATAAAATCCGATACAATAGTGTTGCAATAAAATAATTTACTGACACATAGTGTTTCAATAGACACTCCGATTTTTAAACTACTAAAACTAAGAATAAGGTCGTGTGACTTCAATAATTTGAATAATTCATTAGAAAAGTATAGTCTTTTTGCGTTTCAACATCGAGCTTTGGAGAGGATGCTGGCCTTCTCTTACAAAAATTTAACATTTGATAACGCGGCAACACAACTCAAAGAAGAATTAGTATCGAATGAATCAAGAAAGATTGAATACAACTTGAGGAATAAGAACGATTTTATGATACAAAGCTCAAAAACAAAGAGTGGTGTGAATACATTTGAGCATGTGTATACAAAAATAGTTCATTGTAAACAGATTGGTCAAAAAATTCACTACATTCAAGCTGTCAATATTCAACAACATCAATCTAATTTATTTAATTTTAAAATTTTTAATTTTTGAAAACAATATTTTTATTGAAAAAATGGAGAGTTAATCAGTCTTTAATTAGACTAGTCTGTTGATTAATCTTGAACTTGAACATCAACAAATGATAAAAATCGATTTTTAATTGAAAAAAAAAATAGACTAAATGGTAAAGTATGTGACGAGTACCTATTTTTTTCTTCATAATTCATCAATGCACGCACAAAAAAAACAGCAGTATAACAAAAATTATTAATTAAAAGATTTTGCTTTTCAATTTTAACTTATAATTATAACATCAACAAGAAGAAGAAAATAAATAAAATACACTTGAATTTTGTGTATCGATTTTTTTTCATTTTTCCTTTAAAAATTTATTATTTTTTTTAGATCAAAATTAATTTTAATTTTTTTCTTAAATAAAATGTATTTATAATGTTACAACATAAATCTCGTTTGGAGTTTGTTCTAATACAAAATTATACAACAACAGCAACAACACAAATAATTTTATACGAACACATACAAACAAAGACAAACATGTTTATTAATAAAATGAATCAATCAGGTATTGTTCTAAATATTTATATCCCAAAGGCTTTTGTATAAAAAAAAATAAACAATTTTTTTTTTCTTTTAAACTTGTTCTCTATTGATTTTTTTAAGTTTCTTTTTGTTTTGTTTGTTGCCGAGAGAGTTTCCTAATGACGCTTGGTTTTAGCTCATTAGACAAAAAACTTAATGACCCAAAATAAAAGTTTGATTAAGATTAAATTTGATCGAATTTATACAAAGTTATGAATTTTTTTTAAACTTGGTGTCAAAAATATTAAAAATGAATTAATTTTTTTTCTTATGTTGTGGGTGAAAAAGACGTCATTTCTTCTTTTCGTACACTTTAAAACAAAACAGATTATTCCTAAAGGAAACAAGCCTTTAAATTGTATTTTAGATGCAGAAAAGCTTTCCATTCAAAAATTTTACTCTTGTCCTACACTTTTAACCGAATCAGACTGAGAGACAAACAACCAGACTACCATTGTGTCTAGTTTAAGGTATGAAAACGAATTTTTAATTTGACCCAGAACACTGTTCGCCTTTGAAGCAGCCACAGAACATTTTTTGTTCGACTTCATTCGAAATGAAGACTCCAAGGTCCTTTTCCTGACTCGTTTCATTGAGTGTATTCAAACCAGCAGCATGCATTAAATAAAATTTCATTAATATCTTAAATTACGACCAAAAAAGCTCATATTAACTGTTGTCTAATGTTTTTCTTCTGCTTTATTTTCATCAAATCCCCAACGTCTACCCTTTCTGATATATTATCTGATTTATTTATTTAAAAGCTTATGTCAACTTATTTACTAGAAGAAGAACCTATCCGAGAGTAAATGATATATATTCGTAAAGTAAATTAATGAAATTACAGTATATTTTCATAGCTGCAAGACTCGTTTTTGATCTTTAGTGGATTACCGTGATTGACGAAGAATAAAATAAAATTACGGACAGGTCTATATTTGCGCCAAAATTCTAATTTACAGCAAGATCGTTTTTAGATCTGTACCCTATTAGATTCACCCAATATAAAACTTCCACGCCACCGGAAATCCGATAAATTTGATCTAAACTATAAGACGGCCTCATCGGATGTCCTATTTCTACCATAAATCATTCATCATTGTTCATACCCAGAAACGCAATCTTATTAAAATTCTTGGTAAGAAAAGTATCGGAACTTGGCCGAGTTCAGTATCTGATCCAGAATAATCTTAATTGAATCTAAGATTCTTAATCGTTTCTTACAAAATCTTAAGAAAAAATTATTTTTTTTAAAATAAGTTTTTTCAAGATCTTATTTCTTCATGGAAAATCCTTTTAAAAATTTCAGACAACATTTTTTTAAAGGATCCTATGTCAATCTTTTATGATCTTAAAATCAATTTAAAAAAATTGCCAAGATTTCATATGAAAAGCTTAAGAATCTTATATTCAATTAAGATTGTCCTTGATCAGATACTGAACTTGTTCAAGTTCCGATACTTTTCTTACCGAGAATTTTAATAAGATTACGTTCATGGGTAGTCCCTTAATTTAAGAAGCCTAATCAGTTTCTGCAGCTAATTAAGTGCAGAATTGTTCTGCTAGATGTTAGATCTGAACAGAAAAAGTACTACTACTACTAAAAATAAGCCCTTATTTATATTTTTGACCAAAAAAAAGCACTTTGTTTTTTTGCATTTTTAAAATTTTACGCTCTCTTAGAATCGGTGTTGTTTTTTAGCATAGATACTAACGGTTAACTGATGTAACCGCTTCTTTAAGTCACTCAATTTGGACCCTTCAGCACAAAAATTGAAATTTTTTTCGACCCTCTAAAAATTTGGCATTTAAGGGTATAGTTTTTCGGTATATTATTTCGACACAATCAATTATACAAACAACACAAAGCTAAATCTTTTCATCACAAAAAAAAATATTCTCGGCACAAAAATTGATGAACCCAAATAAAACTTTTTAACATAAAATTTTTTTGATGAAATTTTTTTTCAAATAAAACATTTATTAATTGTCATTCGTTTCGAAAGAATATAAATAGATTAATTGAGTAACAATTCTCTGTAGCCTTTGGTCTACCCTTCATTTTATACATTTATCTCTTTTAATAAAATATTTGCAAGAACATCTCATGCTATTTAATTTAATCTTGTAGATTCATTTTTAAAGATATGTTTGATTATGCTCTCCTGTAAAATTTTCCCAGCATGCCATTGTTTTTGTTTTTTTAAGAGAGGCTGTAGACGGCTTACGTGATTGAGCAAACTCTTTCGATTCAATTGAATAATATCTGATGATATCAATACTCTTTTGGATAAAACTATAAACACTTGATTTAAGTTTAAATAAAAAGTATACAATAAAATCTTACCATTAGACCAAGTGTCCATAAAATACTTTAAAAAGTCAGGACAAGTATCTTTACAAAAGTGAGAGAATTCATTAAAATATTTTTTGTAATGCTCCAAGCTTGGGTCAAAAAATCTTTGGTCAAGTAATCCGTTTGAACTTTCTTACCACTTCTCAAATTCATTTCAAAAATAATAAAAATTTTTTATTGCAAATTTTATTTTTAAAATTTTGTGTCAAAGAGATTTTTTTCAAAATAGTTTTTCAGTACAATCCTTGATCAAATTTATTGAATTCAAATTCTGGGTTCATTGGGGGAACCTTAAGATAATATTATTTTAAAGGTTAAATCATTTTAGCTCTTCAAATTCCTTAAGCTTTAAGAAGAGTTATTCTAAGAAATTAGAATCCTCTTGTAGAGTTATTCCTGCATCTGTAATTTTTACATTAACGTCAACATAAAATTCACTTGTTTAAAAATCGTATTTTCAAAAATCAAACCTCTAAATTCTAACAGAAACGGGATTTACTTGTCTCTGTATAACGAAACAAGTTTCAAGAGTTTGCTTTTTTTTGAACATGCCAAATCATGTCATAAGATTTTTTTTTGTGATGAAAAATATACCAAAACCACTCAATACATTATTGAAACTTTTTATTAAAGAAGCACTTATGCACTATTTTCAGCACAATCATAAGCGGATGTAAATATAGGCGAAGCTAGGATTGAGTAAGTATCCCTATCAAGAGGGTATGATTACATTTTTAAGAGGAATGTCTTACATTCGATATTCATAGTCAAAGATTATTTGACTTGAGTTAGATAATGTTGCGAGTTGTGTGAGTCAAAATTTTTTAAAGGTTCGTGACAATTTATTCCATTTTTTTTTTCGATAAATGAGATAACTCCGACATTTTGAGATACTTAAACGAAATTTTTTTGATTAAAAGACATAAAAATTCAATTTTTATTTCATCAAAATATTCAAACTTTAAGCATAATTGGTTATTCATTAGTTAACATTAATTTAATTCAATATTTATAGAACAATTAATGTGTTCTTTACAAACGGACCAGGCAAAAGAGTAGCTGTCAATGGAGGCTGTAATAGGCTGTACACATCTCAAGGTTCATGTTATATAACTTAAAAAGGAAAATCTTCATTACGATTCAAATCGGATCAGTTGAAACAAAAAATATCTTAAGCTCTTATCCATATCCTAATATAAATATCTCCCCAGGACTTCAATATCAGTCTTATGATTCCTAAACAATAAAGTCAATGTTAGATAAATTAACATAATCTGGTATTAAAAAAATAATTTTGATAAGAGTCTCAATAAAAGCTAAAATTCTAGAAAATAAAATATAGAAAAAACTAAGTCAAACTAAGTGAAAAATTAAACACTACAGGATAACTGTTGCTCTGTAACCTAACTCTAATGACTTTTCTTGATTTATGTCAAATAAGATTGACATTGAATTCAAGTAAATAAAACTTCTTTTTTTTTTTTAATTTCTCTGTTTCAGCTAAAATAAACATCTCAAAAAATTAAAGATAATTTTCTAAGATGCGTGCTCAAATTAATGTGTATTGGGATCACAAGCTTAAATTTTCACTGAAAATTCACCCGAGTATGGCTTTACCGATCGATTTTTATCCAAGCGTCAATCGGAATATTTTATCTTTCAGTTCATATCTCCAAATCAATTATTTCTTATCATTAGTTCAAGGCTGCATAAAGCCGAGGGTTAGGGTCTTAAAAATTCGGAGATATGCTGAAAAAGGGTTACTTTAAAGTTACAAGATCAAGGAACAATGTTCAAAATAACGTCCTTGGAGTGTAAAGTCTCTGTAGGAATGTCAAAATAAAAACTGCCTGATTACTAAATTGCTCAAATATTAGATTGAACCATGCAGTTTAACAATCATTTTATTGATGTTTTAATTAGAATTCAAGCTGATGAGCAAAGAGATAAAACAAAATATCTTCTTTAACATAAAAGTTCGATTGTTGTACTTGAAAGACAAGCTACTTCATCTCATTTTTTCTTTAATTAAAAGTACGTGCAACATTAATAATTTAACAAATTTTTAATTTTATTGAAAATATAAAATCATGAAATTTTAATCATCATAATCTTAACATTTTTAGAAATAATTCATTGAGCACGTATTAGACTTACTTTTCACCCAAATGATTAAGCAAAATTGTAATATATTCAACAATTGTAACTTAAAAAAAGAAAACTTGTTAAGCTTGTCAAAAATGCGAACGTTCTTGAAAAATCATTTTGTAAACTTAATGAATAGAACTAATACACTTTAAGCGAGGCATAAGATTATTAAAAAATTTTTGCTACGGGCGAAGAGTTTGGTAAATAAAAGTGACAAGATGAGCTAACACCATCAAAATTAATCTCACAAAAATTGTGAAACTTAATCTTCATTTGTTCAGTTCTGTGAAGAAAAAAAAAAAAAAAAAATTTTTTTCAAATCAAATTTTTCACCCTTTACCACCCTTAATAAAATTAGATTCGATCAATTTTGTAATTTTTTTTGCTCGAAAAACTTGTTTTTTCTGTTTCATTACGTAATTGAGAAAAAAAAATTGTTTATCTTTAGAACACATAAACTTACATTTATTTTAAAAACTTAAAAAAGGTCAACGAATCATAATCACAATTGGTATAATTGGAATTTTAGTTAGTATATTAGTGTTAGTATGTTTTATTAGGTGAGTATTCTCAATATTTTTAAGTTAAATGTATAATTTTTTGTACAATTTAAAAGAGTTCATTTAAATACACGTACAAAACTGGAATCGAACACAAGCAAAACCAAGTCAATTGGTATCAATCGAACATTCCAAGTAAGAATTTTGTTGTTTTGTTGTAAGTGTGATTACCATGATTTTATTTTTCGCTTATTTGATGATTTAATAACATAATTTAAGTTCTATTATTTCAAATAAAGCACTCGAAAATTAAGAAAATAAGTTTTCAATAATTATTTTTTTTCTCTCTCTCTCTCTCTCTTTTTGTCGTCTTCTCTTGTTTGTTAATAAAAAAAAAATTCTTTCGATTAGTTTTTTTTTTTCAGTTAAAGAATCACGATTAAAAAATAGATAAAATTTGTTTTTCCCTCGACACAACAAAATGTTTTAACAATGCTCAATCCATTAAAGGTAAACTTTTTTTTATATTTTTCAAGTCATGTGGGTTGTAATGGTCACTTTAAAAGAGACCATTCGATTTTTTTTAATTTTAAAATCAATAATTTTTTATTTGTTTATTCTTCTGGGTGTAAAGATTTATTATTTTTTAAGGAAAATAGTTTGTTTAATTACTTCCGTAATCGAAATATAAAAATGTGTTGTTTTTTTTTCCTTCAATTACTTTTTTTTTTTAAAAAAAGTTTTTTTCAAGAAAATTAAAACCTTTTTTTTAACATAATTTGAAACAAAAAACAAAAGCGGAAATTTTTTGTTATTTTTTAAATATCCTGATTATCATGGTCCATAGAGTTTTAACTAGAAAGTCGCTTGATTAACTTTTGTGTCAAACACAGTTCTATATGTTTCAGAATTAAGTTAACATTTACAAGAAAGTTCTTCTCTTCTGAGCCTTGAACATGATCAAGATTTTTTCCACCAAAAGACTTCAATTACTTAACCCTGTGTGTTGTAACATTAATTTGTTAATTAAAATTTTTTTTTTTGAATGACATTTTTGCCTCTGATACACAACATAAAGGGATTTTGAGACCATCTCTGCCAAACAACATGAAATTCCCATGCAAATAATTAATCAAATTGCATTACCCTGAATTTTTTTTAGAACGAAATTTTTATTATTCCCTTAATCACCCAAGATGTTGGTAAATTAGTTACGACTTCTTGATTATCTTTGATTCATAACAAAACAAAAACCTTTAAAAACATAACTTTTAACATCTGTCTTGAAGAGTTCTCTCTTAACTCCTTAAGTGAAGTTACATAATCAAGTCGATAATCAATTTAAATTAGAAACTATTCAAATCCAACTTCAATCATTGTTCAAAAAAAAAAAGAAGAAAAATAAAATCAGAATTTATAAATCAATACTAATTATAATAAGAAGTTGAATTTTTCTTTCACTTTTCAAGTTCGATTTCCCTTTTTTGTCGTCTCATTAAAATGATGACTTTAATTAAACAAACAAAATCGGATACCCGTTTTTTTTTATGTTAATTTTGATTTTGTTGTTGTTGTTGGGGGGTTCGGTTAATCAAAATTGTTAAACATGTGTTGAGAAAGTAAATCAGCATGAAACAAACGGACATCTTGAATAAAAGTTATTCATGTTGATTCTAGGATCATTAAGTGTAAAGTATTCATACTGTGTGTCTTGAAAATAAATTGTTACAATGCGATTCAATAAGTTTTATTATATTTATTTATGCTAATTTGAATTGAATAGTTTCAATTTCAAGATACTCGAATTATTAAATAACTTAGAAAATATACTTTTTTGTTTTGTGTTTGAAGATAAGAATCTGAATAGAAATGCATTCATTAATGTTTAGAATAATTTTCAAGTCACGTAGAGTTAGAACTTTTAAATTCCTTGTTCAAATCTCTTATCACGTTGATGAGCAGGAACGCCCACAAGTTGGTTTTTTCAATATAAAGTGATGAAATAGCTTAAAAAACTTGTTCAAAGTTGGTTTAAGTGCTTTCTAAAAAGAAATGTGTAACTGGGTTTCTATTGAGGATTGGAAATTTTTAAATTTTTTAATATCTTTTTTGTAAAATTTATTCTAAGTTTAGTCTAAATGATGGCTGATATTATTACGGTGGTTCATAAAATTTCGCATTTTTTTGAGGTTTTTTATTTTATTAAAATAAAGAAAAACGGTAAACACCTAATATTAAAAATATACACCATTATGCTCTATAGTCTTTAGTCATCTATCAACGAGCAATTCGGTACCTCTCTTTTACGATTCCTGGCATTTTGAGCTAAAAAACTCAAGGCACCCAGTCCTCTAAGCAAATGAGCCATAGAAGTGAAAAGATGATAGTCAGAAGGGGAAAGAAAGGTCTGGACTATATGCTGGATGAGCGAGAATTTCAATCTTCTCCAGCTCTTTAATTTTCCCATGGTTTTTCGCGCGGTATGCGGTTTTGTGTTATCTTGAAGAAACAAACCAAGCTTTTAGTTGATCAAAGAAGGGTATTTTGCTTGATATATCGTACGACCATCAGGAACCAGTTCTAACTGTATTACCCCTTGATAATTCCACCAAACGCACAAAATTGCCTTCTTTTCGAATCGTCCTCTTTTAACGACTGGTAGGGCTGGTTGAGATGGATCAAGAGGATTTTTGATTAGTTTTCTACAGATTTCGATACGACCTTAAATATCATTTACTTTATGGACCAACTTAAGGTGACGAAATATGGTCGACTGTAGAGTGCTAAGGTCACTTTATAATTCGCTAGTACTAACCCGAGGGTTGCTCTTTATGCCCGTACGCAGGGGGTCCTGATCGAAACTCACTGGTCTTCCAGGCCCCTTTTTCCTTCAAAGGCTAACTTATCATCTTGTAGAGGGTTCGATTTTGTTTAATTTAATATATAATATGACTTGAGATTACATAAGAGCTTATATTCTCCTAACGATGCTCAAATTTTACCCTTCTCTGGCCATTAATTAACTTCTCCGACTACGGTTTATGACTTGAGGCACTAAAATATCTACAATTTGCTTATAGCTATCTCCTGTCATTTTTTTGTTAAATCATCCCGCCTACCATGGCATCGTGTTACAAAAGAATTAAAAAGAGATTATGATTTTGAGAGTGTCAGACCCTTGAGAGTCATGTGAGCCTTTTTTTATTTTAATTTTAGAAAAATTGAAAAAACAAAACATCAAAAAATAAGAAATTAATAGCTTCTGTAATTAAAATGTAATTTTTCTAAATGTAAGTTAATATCGTTGTTAATTATTTTAAGTATTTTCCTTCAAAGCTCTTATTAAATTTTCCTTTCTGATCTGATTGATTATTTTTATAACAAGAAGTAACAATTTTTATGTGAGGTTTAGCTTAACAAAATTTTTATCCAACGGTTTCTCGAAATTTCAAGAAAAAGGTTACTTATATCGATATCGATTACATGTCACTTAAAATAATAGTCAAAAGTCTATTTGATGAAAATACATAGGAAATTATTTTTTTGTCAAAAATTCCCATACGAGATATATTTTCATTAATTTCGGATTTTTTTCATTCCGCAAAAAAACACGTTTTTAATAATTTTTATTATCTTGAGAAATTTTTACAAAAAAAATAAAATCTCATAAATTTTGGCACATACACATACACACACACAAAATTCGTAATCAATTAACCTCTAAAGGATTCTCAGAGGTTTTTTTTTTAAATTATTTTGTCAAAGTTCATTATTATCTAATATTTCTCTAATAGTGAAATTTGAGTCAATCCGATCATTTTTTTTAAAATTTTTTTTAATTAAAAAAAATCTCGTTTTTTGGTCTAAATTCTGTTTTGGAGTTGACTTGAAGCTACTTTCATTTTTGTAGAGAAAAAAGAAAGACACTTCAGTTGATACTTAGATTCAAAATCGGTTTATTAATTTCTAAAATTCCTTCTATCTGAATTTGTTACCGTGATCTACGACATCGAAAACAATAGAAAACCAATTTTTTCATGCGGATAAAATCTCGGTAATTTTAGCTTTTTGCAGCCTAATGGCAAAATAACAGACATATCATTAATTTTAAGGTATGTGTTACCAAGAAATTTTGAATTTCAGGTATAGGTCTGGGTGGGGTAACCCAAAAAAATTTGTTTTTTTTAGTTTTTTTTTCACAATAATAGGGTTTTGGGTATATATACCCAAATTTTATTGGTTAACCCACCTAAAATCCAAAATTTCTGGGTAACCCATACCCACTCAATAACTTAAAACTAGTGTGTATACTTCCATTCTCAGGTAAAAAGGGTATTTTTAAGTCAAATAACATCTTCACAGACGATTCTCTACATATCTCAGGTATGACTTTAAATATTTTTAATTCATTTTTTTTGTAACTAGAGTCACTTTAAGAGTCTAAATATCCCGAGAGTCCTACATTTCGAAAATAATTTAAACTAGAGACGAATTCGAACAAACTGTCAAAAAATTTAACATTAATTCATATGAGATGTCACAACAAAAAAAAAAATTTAATGTTTAGAGTCATAATGTTGTATGAAAAGTTTTAATTTAAGTTGACAAAATAATCATGGAATGTATATCATGCGATAAGAAACTTTTAGTTTTTGTTTGAACTCATTTATTGATTTGTTTATGTATTTTCATTAAAATCAAAAAAAGTTCCTTGTTTATTTGTTGAAAATTTTGGTTAAGAAAAAGTCAGGTATTTTTTAGAAACTTCATGGGGCTTTTAAATTTTTCAAACTCTAACAAAACGGTTAGTGCCGGAGTTTGATTAAAATCGATTTTTTTTAACAATACGACAAAAAATTTGAATTAAGGTAATTAAAAAAAAAACATGATAAATTATTTTTAATCAAAATTTTGAGCTTCTTCAATCTCTATTTTAAAAATTATCTGAAATCCTTTGACTGAATTTTTAGGTCAAAGAAATAAAATTTTTGTCAACAGTTCAGTTTTTAGGGCATCTAACAGGTCAACAATAATCCTTCCAAATCTCTGTTTTGTTCTTCTCTTTTTTCACGACCTAAAGATCTTCTAGTAAAGAAGTGCTCGGATATAAAATTTTGTTAATCAATTTAATCTCTTCTAGGAACTTGAAATTGATATCACGAAACCATCAACAACAACAGAGCTTTTTTTCAAAATCCCAAGAGACTCTAGTTATTCATCAGGATTTGAAATTTATTTTACCCTACAAGGATTTATTACACTGGAAGTTTTTCGATTATAAATTAGGTTATCAAGTTCTTAAATTTCAAAATTTTGTAATTAGGCCAACAAGCTCAAAAGATCAAAAATTCTAATTGAATAGGAATTTACGAAAAAAAAAAAAAAAAAATTTTTCCAGAGTTTGTTTTCGTTTCATTAATTTAATTAGTTTTATGTTAAAGATTCGATTAAATGAACCAATATTTTTTTTTTTGTTAAATATTTTTCTCAATCAATTGGTAAACGTGTTTTATCTTGTTTCGATTAAATTAAGCTTGAAAAAAAAATTTTTCTAACAAACAAATTTCAAGGCACAAAACTTCTGTTGTTGTGTTCAGGAAACGCTTGAAGACGCGCGCTGAAAAAAATAATACGAAATTTCCATTTTTATTCTTGTCAAAAAATGTTGTTAAATTGGTTGATTTATATGCAAACAAACACACACTTGTAATGTAAAGTAATATTACAAGAAGGAAATTGTTAACAACAATTGTAGTTTTTCTCTAAATGTCTTGGGATCCAAAAAAAATCAAACATAAATCATCATTCAATTTGTTTTGCTTTTTTTCTTTTAATAAATTCATGATTTATTAATGATTATAATGGAGATTCCATTAGATAAGTCGCAAATTTGTGTTTTGTTTTCTTTCTTTTTTCTTCTATTTTTTTTTATGTTCATTGATTTTTTATCTTGAAAAGTTTTTCTTTTACAATTTTATCTTTAAATTTTTAAAGATTAACATAGTTTACCCCGTTTGTTAGTTTCAAAGCTTGATAACAGCTAGTTCATTCCTTTATTATCTTCATAGATTGGTCTTCGTAACGCTTACAAAAACTTACTAAGTCAAGGAAAATACTTTCATTAAAAATAATCAAAAAATTGTGTCTAATTCTTTGCTCTATCCTCAAAATTGGGTGTTTTTTGAGAATTTCCGCGGAAAAAAAGAACCCGAAAATAATCCGTATTAAATAGGAAGCATATAGTACGACCAATGGAAATTTTTTTTTAATTACAGCCGACTCTTGATAATACAATTTAACTGCGAATAGTTCGATAATCCAACAAAAAATTTACCGGGTCGAAGCTATTTTCTAAACCTTTACATTAATTGATTATCCGAATATTTTAATCCGTACAAAGATTCTTTAAGGAGATTTCTAATCGGATTAACGAGAGTAGACTCTATCATCAAAACATTTTTTTTGAAATTCCGCGGAAAAAAGAACCGGAAAATAATCCATATTAAATCGGAAGTGTATAGTGCAACCACTAATCTTGTAGCAAATTTTCCACTCTTTTAGAAACCCGTTTAAACTAAAATTCTTGTCTCAATCATCAAAAATTCCACGGGAAAGTTCTGGAAATTTTTTTGAATTACTGAAAGTGTATAGTGCGACCACTCATCTTGTAGAAAATTTATTAATCTATCATCAAAATTGGGTTTTTATTTGAGAATTTCCGCGGAAAAAGAACCGGAAAATAATCCGTATTAAATAAGAAGCATATAGTACGACCTGTGGAATATTTTTTACTCTATCGTCAAAAATGATTTTTTTTTCAGAAATTCCGCGAAAAAAAAAAACCTAAATCGGAAGTGTATAGTGCGACCACTCATTTTGTAGTAAATTTTTCACTCTATCAGAATTCGGATAATTATTCCATTTTTATGTGATATCTAATGGTCCATAAGTGAAAAACCAAGACGGCTGCCTGAATCGATTTAAAAGATGCCTCTAATGAAACTTCGTATATTATGAATTTGATATCAGACTTGGGGAATCTGAATTTTTTGAACCATTTGAGATAAGCTTTTCTGAGATTACAGTTAGATGTTTTCAAGCTCTTAAAACAAGCCGTTGTAACTAGAATTGATTTAAAAGTACGCAATTTAATCGATCAGAAATATTTTTTGTGTTTAAAACCATTTTTATTTTATTTATTGCAATGAACATAACTTGATTATTTTTGGTTAAATGATTGAATAAATTTTGTTTTTATAACTTAATTTTTAAACTGTTTGTAGAGCATAATGATAGTTGCCCGCCAAGTTAGGAAACCTATTTTTTAATCAAATAATTTCAAAGCAAAAAAAATCTTTTTGTTTGTGCAACGACAGACGCTCGTCTTTTAACAAAAAATATTAATTTATTCTTACAAAATTCAACACCCAAATTTCCTAATTCAAAAAATTGAAAAATTTTGACTCATACGAGATAGGATAATTAAAATTTTATCAAAAACATCAAGTATCAATTAAATTAACTGCCTTTTTTTTTAGGGTCTATCATTGAAAATAATGTCATTTTGATTAATCTAATCAAGTTATATAAAGCTATTTTCTTTCATAATCAAATTTTCAATTCATTCAAGATTAGAATTTTTTTTAATTCATTCAAATATATGGCGTTGGAGAAAAGAAGGCTTCAATAACGTCACTGATTTTACTGAACATGTGAAAATGATCAAATAAAAATGTTAATCTATTTTATAACCTTTCATAAGTTTAGTTTTGTTTAATATACCATTATTGTTCAATTTTGTTTGATACCTAGATTGATTAAAAGGATTTTTAATCCTTCAAAAAAATACTTTCTTGGTAATTGACGATTACAGTAAAGATTAAAGCATCTTTAAGTAATTGAGAGATTGATTTTTAAAATTCGCCATTTTTTTTTTCAATTTCAAATTTAACAGATCATTTATGTTCAATTATTTTATATTTTAAAATCACGTGTCAAATGTAGTCTTTACTTATCTCAAAATAACTAGATCCATCCGAGAAGAATTTATTTTTTGTTTGAAGGATTACAACAATTGATGCTTTTATTTCTATTAATGGAATTTTAATTAAAATTTAGTTTCCATGATTGAATACAATCAAAGTTTTCTCTCAAGACTGTTAAATGTCCCTGAAGAGTTTTAAAAAAAAAATAATTATCAATGTTAAAATTTAAAAATCGATTTTTTTTAACTTTGATCTTTTCAGAAAAAAAAACGGGTGATGATGAAGAGATAATTCCGAGAATGTTTCAGTATAAATGTAACGTTAGTTCCTTACGGGCGGTAACCACTTTAGTTTAACACGCAGAGAATAAATTTTACAAATTGTAAGACGACCGTTGAGGTGAATTCACTGAGTTAGAAGCTGTCAATTTAATGAATGATATTAGGTATAGATCAGCAAAGAAAAATTATAATTTAACGGGTCACCCCAAAGTAGTTTCAAGAGAGCTTATCAAGAACTGCCCGATACGATATAACTAAATTACAAACAGAGTGGTCAATGATTGGAAAAGTTTACCAAAGAATGTTTTATTGATTCAAAGCGAAACTTGATGACTGGTTTAGAACAAATGAACGGTCAAATGTTACTAAGGCAAAGAACTGCCACAGCCTCACGGCTTAACTCGACCAAAGTCGGGTTGCAGCTATTCTTTTTTACTACTACTACTTTCGGAATGATTCTAAAGTGATAAAATTACGTTTTAAGAGAATTTTCTCGCCCTTTACAAGCCTATTTATTAATTGTAACTCCTTATAAACATCAAAGTGATTTTAGGGTAAATGGATAAACTGGAAATTTATATATGAGGTTTTTTATCAAAAATAGACTTGGACAAATACAAGATCCATAAATAAGGAAGTGGTTTTATTAAAAGCATATTTTCTTAATGATACTTCTTTTACCATAAAATAAAAAAAAAGTATACCTTTTAGTATTAAATATTAAACCCACATTTTAATTAATTTTGATAATTATCAATAGTTTATTTTAAAAAAGAAAGGATAAGCTACTTACTGATATATTCATCTTGGATTTGTCTAAGTGTCTTTTTGATAAAAAGCCTCTTATATGGATTTCCAATTTTATCAATTTAGCACAAAATAACGTTGGCAGGCTTTGTACCATGATTGATGAGTTTAAGGAGATACAAAAATCATATTGGATTGTATAAGAAGAAATGCTCTATAAGCTGAGGGGTCAAAGTATATTTTAAAACATAATTTAATGTTTTAAAAACCGTTCCGAAACTTACAATATTTGTTTTTTTGATAGTTCTTTTTTTACAGAGTCTTACAAGAGGTAAGGCTTAGAAAAGTAATTCCGTTAGTTACAAATTTTAGTCTCTTATAATCTTCTCAAGTTTTTGAAAATTGCGTAACCTTAAAGTACTTTAAAAAAAAAACATTCAATTTACGTAAACTAAAATCAATTAAAAATCAAAACCTTTAAGTTTTATTTATCTTATTTTGTTGCTTTAAAGCATCTACTCAAAATAGGATTTCAACTAAATTAAGACTTGTTTATTAAAGCCCCTTTCAAACAAAACAAAACGAACTGAACACTAAAATTAATTAGTTGGTTTTTTAATTTTTTGTTGTGTATTTAGACAACGAGGTAATATCAAATTTAAGATAAGCAAGTAATTTTCTCATCTACATAAAAATCGATTTCTCACTGTTTTTTCTTCTTCTCTATTTTCAATTGAATGATTTTATAAGTGTTTGATTTTATGTATTGAAGAGTTGGGGGAGATAAAGGGGGGATCTTATGATGCTCTTAAAATATAAACAAAAATATAGAAAAAAAGAATGAATTTCTTATCTTGATTTTATTTATTTTTGAAATTCGATTGATTTTGTTGTTTTGTTGTTTTATTTTTTTGTTTTGAAAATCTGCGTTTATCATACCAGTCAGTCAGTTAAGGGATATAGCAAAGATTTTCAATAATTAATTCAATTATCGATTTTTATTTTTGAGTTTTTTGTTTCTATTTTGATTGTTCAATTGAAATCCAATCTGTCTTGCAGCAACAAAATTAAAAAAAAAACTCTTCTTTTTCTTGTATCTTTATCAAAAGTTAGACAAACAACTTGAATTCAATTTGTATATTTTCAGTGACATGGTTTTAAGTTTCATCTTAACTCAAGTGGAAGCTTTAATTCAAGATACTACACTTCTACTCAACTTTTGGTGGCAAGCGTAGCCGTACCGAAGCATAGTGTCCCGTGCTAAACATACCAAAGTGTACTTCTTGTTGCTAAACTTCGCTTTGGTACGGCTACACTACGGTTTGCTGCCCACCATAAGTTCGGTAGAAGTGAAGTACAGTTGAATTTAGGATGTAATTTTGGATTGTCAGCAAACAAGGTCTATATCGGTCCTTAGTGCATTCTTGGTTAAGGTGTCGTTGTTTTAAGAAATTTTTTTTCACTTCAATATGGAAAACAGGATCAACTAGAGTTTTTTAGCTTTCAGTTCATATCTTCAAATCACTGATACAGTGCAGTCGCGTTAATCCGAACTTCTTGGGACTGTAAAAATTGAGTTCGGATAAAATTGTTCGGATTAAACGCCTTAGTTTACATGCATCGAGGCCTGAATGGGAGACAAATTTTAACCGAAATTCTTAAAAGTTCGGATTAACCTGGTTCGGATTAAAGCGACTCGACTGTAGAATTTTCCAATCATGAGTTCTTGAATGTTTAAAATGAAGGTCACAATATTAATACCAAAGAAGTGTCTTCTAAGCAAAATTTATCCAAGAATCGAGTTATAAATGAGTTAAGGGAACCAAGTTTAATTTTGTTTTAACTGTAATAAGAGAATGTGATTTGCATTATTTCTTGTTGTTTTCAGAGTAAATTAAGTATTCTAATTAAGAGAGAGAGAGAGAGAATACTATTGATAATTTGAAATAAATATATTCATCGCTATTTTAATAATCTTGATGAGTTCTTCAACAAATTTTTAATAAATTAAGACTTGATAAGAAATAATGATTGTTGAGAGAGTATTATAATTAGAAACGAGGTTTACGTGAATTTATCAATAAAAAAGTTGAACGAGTATCTTCTTAAGGTATCCGAATATCAAATAATCTAATTCATGGAACATTTAATCCCAATTTAAAAAAAAAAAAAAAAATTTTTTGGAGTAAAAATAAATTAGTTTTAATAAAATTCGAGTATTATTAATTTAGTCTGTTAAAAAAATTATTTTTTTATGTTTTCAAGTGGTTCATTATTGTTCTTGTTTTTTACAGATTTTTTCATGTTTGATTAGCGCCTATTCAATTAATACTTAAGACACCAATCCAAAATTTTTACTGACTTGAATCAAAAGTGTCTCCATTAATGAAACTTTAAATGTAAAGTTAGTTTTGATCTTGATTGTAAAATTAATTAGTGTAACAAAATTAGCTTGTTTCAAGGAGTTTCATTGTAATAGTCAAAGGATTCCATAACCACTCAACCTCCGAAGTCCACGATTACGAATTTCAAAAAGTGTAGAATCTTTGCATCTTGAAGGTTTTCAGTATAAACGACTTTTTTCGAGCAAATGAAGAAAAAAAGTGCAATCGCTAGAGTAATTGTCTTTTGAAGCTTGAACTAAATTAAATCGAAGAATGTCCCAGAGGTTGTTTTTTACAAGATCAAGACTTCAGGATTTTTTTTCTTTTCGATTTGTGTCCCAACGTAAACTAGAGCCTTTTAACTTTTAGATTATGTCTTATTACCAATTTTAGAGTTTTACCATTTCAGTGTTTTAATTAGGGTTGGTCGACCAGTTTTCAATAGATAGAAGATACCATATTGTAGGAATTCTCTATCTTCTGGTATGTACTTAGGGCTTACCTAAAGTTTTGATAATCGGGTATAAAAACGTCAAAAAGATCAATACAAACTATTCAACTGTGACTGTCTAAACGCTGTTTGATATAATCGTAAAACCTGAAGGAGCAAGGTCTGGCGAGTATGGCGGTTGCCCCATTTAAGTGAAACCTTGTTCTTTTATATAAGTTATTACAGCTTGATGAACATGTGGTAGAGCGTTGTCATGATGAAATTTTAAATTTTTTGTTCTCAATGTCTTTCTGCTCGTCTTAATTAATCTTACCAAAGGTTTTAAGCAATCATCTATTTATGTTTTGTGATCCACACAACTTCCTTTATCCCAATATGTAATCAGATCAACCCCACTTGTTCTAAAAAGTATCTTCAAATCTCCCTCTTTTTACTACTACTCTTGGACTCTCTCCCTATGAAACCCAGCTTGCATTAGATTGCTTCCGGTCAATTGTCCTCCAGTAAAACCATGATTCATCACCTATGACTATGTCATATATTCGCCATGCCCCGCTTTTTAATTTAGCCAAATTTTCTTGACAAATTCGTACATTATCTCTACGGTTTTTTTCAGTTAATAAATGAGGTACAAACCGAGATGCTATTTTTCGAAGTTTAAGAGGATTGTGAATAATGCGCTCGATCGACTAAGAACAGCCTGAGCTTCAATTTCATCATATAGGTACATTATAGGTTATCCTCGAACTAGGTCAATATTCGAGTCAACAACTTTCGTTCTCGGGCGTCCAGAGCGTGAAGCATCTTTGGTTCATCTTTTATTTTCACCCGTCGAGCAACTGTTGTATATGAAAGGACCTTGTCCCCGATTTAAAATTGATGTCTAATCAATCAAAATAATTTGACATTACAACTTTTAGGGTACCAAAATTTATGAAATTTTATTACCTTCAATCTGATATGTTATTTATAAGTATTCGACGGTTCCATGAAACCTTTGTCAAAAATCTTCAACAAAATTTCTGTAAAGTTTTGTAATTGATTGGAACACTTTCAAATGCCTCGAAATTTTCGACAAAAAAACTTGTCTGTCAGCATTTAAATTAATAGAACAAGCTTTTAAAACTTCTTATCCAAGATTAAAAAAAATAAAAG
This sequence comes from Brachionus rubens, assembly GCA_022207745.1. Classification (NCBI taxonomy): domain Eukaryota; kingdom Metazoa; phylum Rotifera; class Eurotatoria; order Ploima; family Brachionidae; genus Brachionus; species Brachionus rubens. Next base: position 3,877,691 of record JAJVHD010000003.1, on the reverse strand, counting down.
AAACAAATTTAATCTTATCATAAAAATTCCATTAATCCAAAATTTTTTAGAAATTATTGATTATTTATTAAAAAAGAAGAGGGTCTTAATAAATCATCAATCACATGAATGAAACAATTAAAATTTAATTGTATCTCCTTAAGGGGGGTGAATTATCCCCTTTGCTTATAAACAAAAATAAAAAAAAGAAGTGAAAATTAATTTTAATTAAGATTTGTTTATGTTTTTTTTTTCTGTTTAGCTATTTACGATTAAAAAATCGTCAAATGGACCAAAACAATCGAATGTAAATAATTTGAGTAAAAACAAAAAAATTAATTTGCGTAAATCGTCAAGTAATTGTATACTATGCAATAAATCGTCATCTCAAAACGATTCAGACACAAATAATACATCGGGTGCGACTACAAGTGAAACAAAACCGAAAAAATACTCACGTTTTCGGACTCAATTGTTAATTAAATTTCATCCGTTTACGTTCAAGTTACCCGATAAGGCTAATTTTGTACAACAAAATACAACAAGTGAACGTAAAATGAGTCAACGATGTTGTTTAAGTGTGTCTGTAGTACCGTTCGATAAATCAACATCGAATAAGAATAAAAATAAAAGTAAATCGTCATCATCGTCGAATAATTCAAAATCTAGTAATCAAATTGTAAGTTGTTTAGATTTTTGTTTTGGGATTTCTTTCTTTTGTTGTCGGGAAGAAGCTAAGAAATTTTGAAGTATTAATAATGCGCCAAGTTACCTAATCAACGTCACGATTTATTTTAAGAAAATTATTTTTTTTCATAAGTTAGATGCAGTTACAGTTGTAAAAATAAAATTACATTCCAATGTTTGTGTGCAAGAGAATTAACGCCTCCAAGAAGGTAACACTTTTAATATTTGAATCAGTGGGCGTACCATCTAGACTCGCTTGGACTCTGTCTTTGGCCGTAAAAGGCATCCATGGGGTCGATAAGGGTATCGAAGTTGTTTCAAAGATTAAAACATTTTAGCTCTTCAATCAAAAAAATTTGAAAGGGTCAGTCAGTTGGGTGTAGCACATAGTGTAGCTTAAAATGAACACGAAAACTCGTCAACGACCGAAATTTCTAGAAGGAAGAGTTTTCTAAAATTTATGGAGACTTTGATAAGATGAAGAAAAGGCGTTTTGGAGGGTGGGTTTCTCTTTCGGAGTAAATAAAAATATATTGGCATCAATGGGACCAAAAATGGAGTAGAATGGGAGGTCCGTTTGGTAGTGTCACTATTGAAAAATTTTGCATGAGTGAGTTTCAAAGTTTTTTTGCATTTTAAGGAGCCGAGCAAGAAGTTAATTTTCATTCTTTAGTCCTAAAAATAAGTTTAACTAACTCTGTTGGGTCTGAAATTAATCATAAAATATTTTTTATGATTTTAAAATATTCTTCTAATAACCCACGTCAGTCACCAAATGTCAGAAAACCACAAACATTTCGCGGCTCGAAAATTGCAGAAAAAAGATTATGGTCAAAAATATTTGACTCTCTCGAGATTTATGTCGCGAAGCGGCACAAACGAACCAAAAGGCTTTTGATTGACAAGCGAGCAAAGGCTCGCTTTCTTAAAAACTTAATAATTTTTATGTCGCCATGGTTTTTCAATGAGTTAACTCAGTTGGTATCGCATCGAGGGGTTGTTTTAGTTAAAAGAGTTCTTTACAATGAACAAAAGAAAAAAAAAAAGAACAACAAAATTTCCTTCCCGAGAATCCCTAACGTTTTAAATTAAATTATGTCTAAAGCAAAAAATAGAAAAAAAAAAAAGATCTGAATGAATTATTAAAATCGTATCAGTTTTCATTTCAAACAACACACTCAAACTTTTTTTTGTATCAATAAAAATTTTCAACACACAAAAAATGAGAAAAAAAGAGTGTTAAAAATGACTTTTTTTCAAGAACTCGGATTAAAAAATACACGAAATTCTAAACCGCGTGCTGTTCAGTTCTATTTACCTCGAAGTAATTTACAACAACTACTCTTCCATTTGGTTAAGTTATTAAAAAGTTGTTTCTTTCATCTAAATTTATCTTCAAACAACAAAAGAAATAATAAATTTTTTGTTTTCATCGATTTTTTCAGAGCTGAAGGCTTTGAAATCATCTATAGGAGTCTGGGTTTAAGACTAGCTCATTTTTTTTTGTTTTTAAGGTAAATAAAATTCAAGATGATGATTTGATAGACGATATCCCTTACACTAAAGAAATCGATAAAGAACGTTTACTCAAAGACACGGATAAATGTGAATCTTATTCGAACTCGACTCAATCGTTGAACAAGCCTACAAACATGATTAAATCTAATAGTAAAAATTTGAGCGAGATAATACACTCGGCATCGTCTATTTCATCGGTCCAAGGAATCAAATCGGAACATGCGTCGAGTAGACAGAACGTAACTGAACTCGGAATTATTGATTATGCGAATACTATAAACACACCATCGTCTTCATCGTCTTCGTCATGTACTACTCTAACCAAAAATGAAGTCATTGAACAACCTAAACGGTTATCAGTTGTTTCTATAACAAGTCAATCGACGACATCTAGTCATGTGACACCATTGTTAACTGAGCAAAAAAAATTTTCAATTCCTTCCGAGTTTCATTTGCGCATAAACCAATTGAGGTTCATTGATGATAGTGCTTCGTCAACTGCACTTACATCACCAGTTGGTTCAACTACTCATCTATTTCAACCGAAACGTGCACCTCAACAACAACACAAATACTTAAGCTCATCTAGTACAAGTTCATCTCGGACTATATCTCTCCCACCATCGTCTAATTGTTCACAAACAAGCTCGGGTCAATGCACACCAATACAACCATGTCGTAATAAACGAATTTTAAGTATACAACGACAAGCTAATGTACAGTCTTCCACTGAAACTTTATGTTCAGATGATACAAGTCAGCTTCAACGTCAACATGAGTTGTTAAACGAAAATTATCTCGAAAAAATAAAACAAAAAAGCTCAAGTGAACAAGACGATGAAGAAATACGAAATATAATATCGAATAAGATTCAAAATGATAAAAAACAATCTAATGATTCATACTCTGAAGATGATTCATATTACAGTCATTTATACGCTGAGAATAAGAAATTATTAGAAAAATGTAAAATGGAAAAAATTTTACTTAAACAAAATGCTAATGACTCAGACTCGTCGTCCGTATGTTCGTCAACAAATAATTTTAAATGTAAAAAAAGTCTTAAAAATCAACATAATAATAAAAATGGATCTAATCAATGCTTTTATGCTTTTCCTAATGTGAATAAAAATGTCAAACAATGTGAAAATGAACGAATTTATGCTTATGATAATTTTGATTGTATAAATGAGTGTTTAGAAGAGGTAGAGCTTTTTTTTAATATACAAAGGGTTTTGGGTCTTTATAGTAATTTTTGGCCTCGAAAAATTTAAAAACTAACTCTTGCATTAGTGCAGAATCGTCTCTCCTTCAAGCAGTAACATGAGAATTGAGCTACTTCTCGGACTAGATACAAATTTAATGAAAAATGACCTATTTTTGGTGTTTTTCACCTAAATTTTGCTTTAAAAATTTTTTTCCCCCCTTCAGTATGAGTACCAGCATCATCAAGAGCTTTTTAGCTTTCAAAATATATCTTCAAATCAATTTTAGCTTTTTCCAATCATGAGTAGTAAAATGTTTTGATAAAGCACCCTGGCATTAGGCTGCAAAAAGGTGGTGGTTAAGGTTCCGGCAATTCAAAACTTCCACGCTATCAAAACTCTGCTGTTTCGATATCAGATTCGGGATCTGCGTCCCAAAAAATCTATAAAAATGTATTTTTTTATTTTTCGTAAATAAATTTTTTTTTGACCCCGACCCTCCCCTAGTTTTGAAGAAAAAGAGTAAGTTGGTCACCATTTCTGACCGATATCTCAGCTATTTGATCATGAATCATATATAATGGGCATATTCTAATCTACGAGATAATGTGTTTAATATTGCGGAAAAAAATAATGTGTGATTTTATCTTAGGAAAAAATCAGAAAAATTTGTATAATTCCAGTTAAATTAAATCTCGTCCTTCAAAATACCAAATACCCCCCAATTTTTACTATAGATTCTGAACAAAATGTTGGGATTGGCTTATTCATTTTCGTTTTATTTTTTGTACAGTAAAGGCCGAAAAATTCACAAAAATCAAAAATCACTAAGATGCGGAAATTTGGAATTTTTGACCAAAAATTCGTAATCCTTATGTAAGAAGGTTTTTGTGGTCGGAGATCAATGTTATGATATCAAAATGACAAATGTAGGATTTTAGAACTGAAACTTAAAGAATATTGAAAATAATTGCAGCCTAATGTCAGGGTGCTTTATCTAAACATTTTACTACTCATAGTTGGAAAAAGTTAAAATTGATTTGAAGATATGGTCTAATAGCTAAAAAGCTCTGGTTTACACTGGGACCCTAATTGAAGAGAAAAAAAAACTTAAAAAGTCCTACTTGGGTAAAAACGGTCAAAAAAGGGACACCCTTCATTTAAATAGTATCAAGTTCGAGCTGAATTTCCCATACCTATGTTTTTTAATTAATCGGAATTTCACGATCTAGTTTTTCAATTTTTTGTCCATTTCAAGTGCACTGAGATCGGAAATGGTCATCTAAGCCAAAAAACAATAGGGGAAGGGTTATTCCGGGATCATTAACGACAAATTCAGATCTAGTTCTTGTTAAGATTGAACTTTAGGTTTCTTTTTCTAGATCCAATTTATGAGACTAATTTAATTCATTGCGAATTAGAGCATCCTACTACAAAGAAAAAATAGAGAAGACTTAATTAATCATAGTTTGTGTAACGTTACTGAAAGCTCAATGGAATAAATGCATGATATCAACCCATGTTTACAAGAAATGAAGAAATATATTTTTTTTTCTCTGAAACAAAAATGAAGTTTAAATTAACACGCATAATTAAATCCTTAGATAATTGTTTTAAGATACTTGTGTCCAAAACTTGTGAGGTTCTCTCCGTTAGATACAAAAAAATTTTTTTTTTTTAATTTTTTATTTCGTAAGGTTGATCAAAATGAAGAAATGGACGATGATGAAGAAACATCAAATTTAGTCGAAGACGGTTTCATTCGTATGTCCTCACCAGTTGATACACGTTTAAATAATAGTATGAATAACACTAATTTAGACTCGACTGGTCTTGATACTACAACAGACTTGAACGATTTGGAGTTAAGCACAATTGGTTACGTTAATAATGTTCCTAATTTTCCGAATGTCGGCTCGTCTCCAGTCGAAGAATTGTTAAACACTTCTTCAGATGCTGAACCAGATACCCAAATCGATAATAACATTGACACAAACGATTACGATGGAATTATAATTCACAATTCAAGTGATTCAAATACGAACGAAATTGGATCGTTAAGTGATGACAATGGTGAAATAAACGAAGATGAATTTGGTTTCGATAAATTTGATCGGACAGACATTAAATATTTGAATAATCAACAAGTACATGGAGGTCATAGAGCACCACATTCGATAATGAAAACTAAAAATAATTCATGTTTAAAAAATTATGAAATGGAAGAGATTAATGAAAATGTTGATTATAATCAAGGTGTAGCTAGTGGTCAAGTTACATCATCGTCAAATCAAAAACCTAAAGTACGTTTTAATTTGGATATAAATTATGAAAAAGAAAGAGAATGGAATAGAGTTAATAAATTAATTGGTGATGCTAGTAAAACTCAAATTGAGTGGACACAAGAAGTTGAAGTTTAAAATAGTTTTGATATTAATTTTTGTATTTCATTATTTAAGCAGATATTTAATTTTTTTTTTCTTGTTTGAGTTATTCAAAGTATTTTTCTTTTGTTTACGAAAATTATTTTAAAAAAAAATAAAATTTTTCAAAAATCTAGTCCTTGTTTATTTATTTTTAATCCACATAAAGTCCTTTGATTGGGCTAGCTTAAAAATTTAACTTTTTCGACATGATGACTGTAATCTACGACCTCGAAAACCAATTTTTTTCAATGGAACTGAATGAGACTGCATCATTAGGAGGTCATTTTCAAGGTTTCAGTGAGAAAAAATATTATTTTTTGATAACCATTTGTAGGATCCTAAACTAATTTTAAGTTGATTATGTTAATTTTAATCCTTCTGATCTGAGCTAAACGAAACTGATTAAGTTTCGCGCGCTAATTTTAATGAACACTTAAAATTATTACCTTCTTTTGTAACTCCCACTTCTCTAGCACGAGGACGGAAACTATAAAATATTTTTGTTTTGTTCTTTTGTTTTTAATTGTTTTAAATAAAGCTTTAATACCCACCCCGTTAATTTTGAATTTTACATTTGGCGCAGTGAGCAAAACGTGGATAAAATGAGCCAGTTTGATTATCCAGTATTTGATTGCGACAGTGAACCATTTAGCGTGGGTACAAGATGGGGAAGGTATAAAGAAAGATTTGCAAACTTTTTGGTTGCCAAAAATAACCAGAAGATTGATGAGATTGACGACTCAATTAAGAAAGCATCCTTGCTTCACTATATTGGGGAGAGAGGATATGATATGTACATGACACAGATGCCGATACTTACTTGCAAGTGATTGGAATTTTGGATGAATTCTTCGTTCCTCAAGTTGACGAGGAGTACGAAAAATTTGTGTTTTCGAGAGCGACTCAAGGCAAGAACGAGCCTTTTGTCGCGTTTGTGAATCTTCTGAGACTCTTTGCGAAGAATTGTGGATTTGCTCACGTGAACGTCGAAATAAAATCTCGTATCATCCAGGGCTGTTATGACGAACAGTTAAGGGTCAAAGGGTTATCTAATCTACGCAAAGGCTAATCAATGAAGGGAGGACTATGGAATTGGCTAGAAGACAGGCGTCTTCAATTGATAAAACTGAGACTATCACTAGACAAAATTCTAAACAACATGTAGGTTTTTCAATTAATTTTTTCAATTTCAAGCGAAACGTTTTAAAATGACATACTTCGTTAAGGTTCGCTTAACTTCGGACCCCCCTGGCCAAAAAAAATAATTTTTGGACCCTCCCTAAAATTTTGGCTAACCCTAGGTTTTCGGCTATGGAGAATAAGAAAATCGAGTCGAAAATTCAAAATTAAGATAGTGTGGTAATTTTGCATTGCGCGAACTTTATTTGAAATAATGTTGCAAAGCTCCAAAAAATGATTCAAAATTTTCAGAATCTACCGTACCTCTTTATAACCTCATTTTCCTGTGAAAATCAGAATTTTGTAAACTGCCCTCTCAATTAAAGTAATCCACCGCCTTGAAAACACAAGATTTATCTTACATGTAAGCCTATTATCGACAATGAACCCAAGGTGAGCGTGGAGGAGGTCATTCAATTTTTTGTAAATCGAAAGTTTTCTGATGAAATATTCTTAAAACCATACTAAGTCAACTGTTTATTTTGACTTGAAAAAAGCTCAACGAAGATCTCAATTTAAGCAAAAAAAACAACAGTCAAAGCCTAATTAAAAATTCTTTTATTCAAGAAAAAATAAAAAAACTAAGTTAAGAATCTTTTATCCAAGATTTAAGATTGCTTAAAGTGTAAAACAAAAATTATACGGCTTTTTTAACGATTTTCCTAGAACAAATTCTGATTTAGTTAGGTTTTTAAAGTCTACAATAATAAGCGACGCAATTTGATGACAATAAACCATTTTGAATAAACATTTCGAAGTAAAAGAAAGAAAAATTACCATTTCGATATGACACAACATGATTTAATTAAAAATTTAAATTTTTTTTTTTCAACAAAAAAATTTTTTTTTTCTTCATTTTTTGAAAACAAAAGTTTCCAACAATAAACAAAAACAAAACTTTTTTTCGACAAAAAAAAATGAACGACACCCAAGGCGATAAAGCTAGTGTACCTAAAAATAAACCTACAAATAAAACAGAAAAAAAATTATCTACAAAATCAAATGAAAATTTAGAAAAACTTAAAGTACCACCTGAGTCAATTCTGAATAATTATACATCAGTTACCATTAAACGAGACACTTCGGCTAGCACTACTCTTAGTCAATATTTACCGAATGTTACATATTCTATAACGCCTAGTAACGGAGACGATAAACAAGACAATCAAAAGGCACCTGGTAAGACAGTTGATTCAAACGAAAAGCCAATTCGTTCTGTCTCTAAGCCGATTATTATAAAATCAAGTTCTTTTGACGAAGAAGCGCCCGAACGGATTATTATTGTTCAAAGCCCGGTTATTTATACTCCAATGAGGCAGGTAAGAATTGTTGAAAAACAGCCTAAGACGATTATAAGACGTGTCGCTCCTCAGATCATAACAGCCCAGATCCCGAGCACGTTGAGTTTGATTAGAAATACTCAACAAGTAAGACCTATTTATGTTGCTAATCCTCAAAAAATTGTAGTAAGACAATTACCGGGTGGACAGTCACAATTTTATTCTCAAGGGATAAATCAAGCGGGCTATGGACTTCAAAATCCGGGTGTTTATTCACAACCGATAAATCAATCGGGGTATGGACCTCAGAATCCGGGTGTTTATTCGCAACCGATAAATCAATCGGGTCGAATGAGTCAAAATACAGAGTCACAATCATACCCTCCTCCTGGAGTTCAACAACAAAACGGGAATCTATCACCCGGTCCGAATTCAATTAACAATTCTCAACAGTATCCATCAATGCCGTTTAATTATGGTGTACCAGCGCATGGTCAAATTCCTGGGGCTGTTGGACCTCATATGTATCCGAGGTTTATGCCGAATTATCAGTATCCACCAAGAGTTCAACCGAAATTGCAGCCTCCTGTTGTGATTAAAAATGATCAGAATCAAAAGAGCGAGGATGAACGAACTGCGTCGCCTATTATGCTTTTTCATGACCACGACGATGAACCTAAAAATGGTGAAAGTGATAAAAATGGATCGGACAATGGGAGTACAGTCGGTGGTGGTTCGACGAGTCGTTCGGCAACTAAATCAAAAGTTGGTAGAAATAAACTTGATTTTATATCAAATTTATTCGATGGGTATTATTACACTAATATTAATTATGACGAAGAAGAGCAAAGGAAACAAGAAGAAGAAGCAGCAGTAAAAAAAGAAGAGGTTGAAACTAAAGTAGACATTAAACAAGAGGATAAGAAAATCGAAACAAAAGTTGATGAAAAAGTAACAATTGAGCCAATTAAGAAAAATCAAAAAATAAAACAAGTTCAATCGAATCAAAGTGTAAACAGTCAATTGAATGGAGCACATACGAATAGTTTTAGCAGTACTATTCTACCACCATTGAATGGTGAAGTATCAAGACAAAGTTTTAGCAGTGACAGGCAAGGTCAAAAATTTTCAAACTTTCAACAATTAAAAAATCAAACAACCGAAAATCGATCAGCACCAAGTCCAGCACCAAGTTCAAAAAGTCCAACTAAAAATCGAGTCAAATCAGCTGGAAGTAAAAAATCCGATACGAATGCAAAACATTTATCTTATCCAAGAAATTCGGTGCTAGCCAAATAAGAATTATTTTTTTATCAAGTTTTATTGTAAAAATGTTTAATCAAGTTTTTTTAAAGATCTTCTTTTTTTTTTAAGTTTTATTTTATAGCTTCTTTGTGTTTGCCTTTAACATTTTTTTTTTGTATGAAAATATTTTTTTAAAATAAAAACATTAATATTTGATTTTTGTTAAATGAAGTTAAATTCGGGTCATTTATCTCTTTAACAAAAGCTTTGAAGGTTAAAAATGAAGTTCTAGAAATCTGAATTTTTCATTTTTGACATTACAGTCGTAATCTGTGACCTCGAAAATTCCGAGAAAATCAACTTTTTCATGGTTATAAAAAATTTTAAATTTAACCCTACCCTACCCCTCCGCTATTTACAGCCTAACGAAAAGGTGCTTTGTTTAAACACTTAATATCTCATGATTGGAAAAAGATATTTTTAATCCGAAGGTATGACCTGAAAGCTAAAAAGCTACGATTGAATCTGTGACCAAAATGGATTGAAGAAAAAAATTCCAAGAAGTCGTACTCAGGCGAAATCACTTTTCGGAACACTTGAAAGCATGAATTCAAGAACCATGAAATGAACGTAGTAATCCATCAACCTTTTCTTCGTGATTTTAATCACGTTAAACGGCTTGTTATTGTGAAAAATCAACTACGCGTTTCCATTGATCTAATTAGGCAATTAAATGTGTCATTTAAGCCCTTAAGCATCTAAATTAGCGTTTTTTTAAAATAATTTTGTTTTTATTTACATTTTTTTTAATTAAATTTTAAAATTAATTGGAAATTTATTTTTCAAAAGCTTGTACCTTAAAAACTTTTGAAGGATTCCCTATAGGTATAATCATTGCTTTTTCTTTAATTCCAGAATGAAATTTTTAAAATAACTCCAAGGCTTTTCCGAGGTATCAGAGTGTGATTTCGATTATTTTTTCTAATTAAAAAAAATGGCGTCTCTCTCGTTAAATTTTAGTATCGACAAAATACTTTGAAAGAGTGACCAGTATCATGTATAATTTCCTCTAACCTTACACTCCAATATCATGCACTCTCAGAAATGGACATTGTGAAAGACCTTAAAAACGTGCAGAAGGTTGGGATAATTAATTACGAAACTCCGATTTCAAAATAAATGACAGAGAAAATAATAGGGTTTACTATCTAAAAAACAATGGCTCTTTTACAAAGTGCTTTACAACCTAGTTGAACAAAAACCGATTAGTTTCGGAATTAGAAATCGAATCGCTTTACTGGTTTCTGTAATGTTTCATTTATGGGTCATGAGTTGAAGCTTCATTAAGGTTCACGTCATGCAAAACTTGTAAGCTTTCTGAATTTGATAAATTTGACCACATATGTGTGTTCCTTGTATATGAAAGTCTAAGATTCCCAAATTTTCAAGAGGTCGAAAAAATTTTAATTTTGTCCGTGAGGGGTCCTAACTGGGTGATCTAAGAAAAGGCTGCTTTAGTAAATCGTTAGTAACTACAAGACCGCTAGCGAAAAAAAGTTTCATCGTATAGAAAAAAATTTTAAAATATAAATTAATATGGTTAAAAATAATTGAAACATTTATCTGAATAAATGTTAAATTTTCAAAATTTTCATAATGTTCGGTACGGTACGCAAGTTAGGAGCCCTCACGACCAAAATTAAAATTTTTTCGACCTCTTGAAAATTTTGGAATCCTAGGCTTTCATATACGAGGAACACGCATATGTGGTCAAACAGATCAAATATTATTAATACAAGAAATCTGGTTAGACAAAATTTGAACAAAGTTTAAAAGAAGAACTGATCTCTTTCAAAGGACAACTTCTTCTCTAATTGAACTGACAATGATTGTAACGACTTTCCGAAAGATTTAATCATTTCGGAATCAACTAACTTATAAAAAAACAAAAACTTTACATTTTTAAAAATAAGCTGACATGTTTCAGTGATTTGCATAAGACTTTCTGACCTGGTTTTGTTTAGGAAACTTGAATTGACAAAACATTTAAGAATTCATGTTTGGAATATATTCTTTGAAGGCACGACCTAAAGCTCAAAATCCCCTGCTAACGCTAGTACCCAAAGTGAAGATTTTTTTGTTAATATCATACTACCTTTTACCCACAAATGGAATTGGAATTGAAATGAAATGATACTTTTGGTCTCCTCTCAATCCAAGCATTCAAATTGAAGAGATTAAGAGGGCAGAAAACTTGTGGTCGCAAGTACTATGAAGGTCGAGTGATTGGCTCTCATAAAAACGCCAGAATGATGATTATAATGATAGGGGGTGCTTGAGGGTCATAAATGAAAAGCACCCGGTGCGTCGTTTTCAAGGGTCCATTTTAATTTATTTTTTTAATTTGTTATATTTCAATTTAAATTATATCGAACATAGTTACCGTAAACTTGGGTTTCATAATGCGGGGTTGAAAAGTGAAAATTCGGTTTTATCCAACTTTCTGATTGGTTAAAATAAAAGATTGACCAATCAGAAAATTGGATAAGACCAAATTTTCACTTTTTAACCCGGCATTTGTTTCTTCGAGTTTACGGTAGGTCCTTTGGTTGAATATTCTAATGACCGGACACAACTTAAAATGAAATAAAGGTAGAACATTTTCTGGAGAATTCGTTTCATTTTATTATGAAACTTGATTAGGAAAATCGCAATATTTTAAAAATAAATATTTAATTTAAAAATGTCTTAATAAAGCTAAATATTTTGATTTATTCAAAATTTAAATTCAGCCAACTCAAAATTTTTTTGAATTTTCATTATAAAAATTAAGAGTCTGTAAGCTATTGACTTATAAAATTTGATAAATGAAGAAAGTACGATTTTTGGAACCGGAGAAAACCAACGTCAACGTTTTAAGACGTGCCACATCCCAAATAATCTCTACTAGAAGCATAACTAAAGTAGAACCTTTTAATGGATCTATTGAAGTTAATCATTCGACAAGACGTGTACCTAAAATTGGTCCTTCATTTGATTTATTACCTTCTTTTGTTACACAAACTCCAATACCACCACCAGTATCTAATTCAGATCTAAACGAAAATGATCTTAAAGCCATTACGAGTTTATTCGATAATTATTGTTATTTAAATGTTTATTACGGTGATAAAGAATCGAGTGGAAAAATATTTTCTTCGAAAGATGTAATAACTCAAGAACCGTCTAAATCTGGTTTATCATTGGAAAATGAATTGCAAGATGTTGAGAGTATTGATGTTAATTTGATTCGAAATGATACAACTCAATCATCAAAGCATAGACCAAGATTTAAATTATCAAGAAGTTTGTCTAATCTTTCACAACGAATTGTAAAATCTGGTCTTATCAAAAAGAATATATTTGATTCAAGAAAATTAAATTATCCTAGAGATTCGTTGTTAATCGAGTAAATAAGAACCAAAAACAAATTAATTTTCAAATTTTTAGTTTTTTTTTATTGAGAGACCTAGTCTCGGTATGTCTTAAGCTTGAATTTTAAAAATAAAATTTTACAAAAAATCAATATTTCACCGTAATCTTATCTAGACGTTCTATCGATTTTGGCGAAAATAAGAAAACTCAATTCTTATTTTTAAAAACATGGTTGTTCCTAAATTACGGAACCGGAATTTCAGGTACCTAAATTACGGAATCAGTCCTCCGGAACAAGTCCCTAAACTACGGAACCGGAACTAACTAAATTACGGAACAAGGTATACGGAATCAAAAGAAAACCTTAGTGTAATACTGAAAGTTTAACATTTTCTCCTTCAAACTTACTTAGTTCAAAACTCAACAAAATTTTTTTTTAAAGTCTCTTCAATAAAAACTTAAATATCAAAATTTTTGGAATTTTTAACACTGCAAAGTTATATCAAAAAAAGTTAAAAATAGGGTAAAATTTATTCTTTTTTTTACACCGTTCAAATAAATCAAGGGTCATTGAAAATACTTTTAACTTGTAGAAAACATAACGCCTTTTGAGAATATGAATAAAAAATATAGGGTTGGGGGTTTAAAAAAAAAGTAGTGATTCCGTATACCTTGTTCCATAATTTAGTTAGTTCCGGTTCCGTAGTTTAGGGACTTGTTCCGGAGGACTGATTCCGTAATTTAGGTACCTGAAATTCCGGTTCCGTATTTTAGTTAATTCCGGTTCCGTTGTTCCGGTTCCGTAATTTAAGAACAACCTAAAAACTTGATTAATCCACAAGAAAAAACTTTTGCTTTCCTTGAGTGTTTCTAAACAGAGGTGCAGTCATTTAAAGTTCTTGGAAGCCTCCAATTCTAATCTAAATAATCATCTTGAATAGAATTTAACTTCTGTGTTGAAAAATTGTCAAATAAAGTTGCAAGGGACCTTATATCTTTTAAAGAAATTTATAAAATACATGTTTAACTCGTGAACAGGTAAAAATTGTCCGTCAAGATATAAGAACCAGAAGCAAATAACCTGAGTACTCTTAAAAGCCAAGCTTGATAAATGGTTATTGGAACATGTTAAAGCGACTGATGCAGCTCAATAGAGCTCTACTTGAGTTTATCTCAAGTTGCAGTTTAAACTCCTACTACTACTTTTGGTGTCCGTATAAACTTTTTTTATGCTTATGTAATTTAACCTTTGATACAATAAAGTATTCGTGTCTGAAATTATTTTTTTCTTTCAAAACGCCATTTTTATTTGTCAATTTGATTCTTTATTACTGAACATCAAAGCTGTAAAAGAACCTAAAATATATGTAGATCTGGTCGAGAGCTTTCGATTGATATAAAAAAAATGGAAGGTGTTTATGTCAACTATGAGGGTTGTATTTAAGATCGAAATTTGAAAAAGTCAATTTTTTTACCCAAATTACTTCACTAGAGGTCTTAATATCATTTTACTTACTTTAAATGAAGACTATTTTTTCCCTACAAAAGTTGCACCCGAGTGTATGTTTTTCATAGGTCCGATAGATTTTATTTTAAACTAATTTCACACTGAATTTTTCAAATATTTGCAAAGTTGAAGGCTGAGTTACAAACCGTAACCGGAAAAAAAATGTCAAAATCATAATGTTATAGGCTTTCTGCGAACGAGAAAAAATTAAAAAAGATTAAGGCTCGGTCCAAGTTTGACGACCCTGAAGTGAAAATGGGCCATAAAAACGAAAAATGCTTCATTCATGTATTTTTTTAAGTTACGTGAATTGTACATCAAAAAGAACATTAAAATTGCAACAACTTTAATAATTTAATATTTTTCAATTCATCTCAATTTGATGCTTAATTGGCCTTTATCAGCATCACACTAATGTAACAAGTTATATTTTTATCAAGACATGAATTTTAATCATGCGGTCGGGTAGAAAGCCTTTATTCTATTGAGTGAACTCTCAAGGCAACTGTGTTTTACCAAACTAATGAAACTCTTTCAAGCTAATGAGATGAGAACTTTTACTGAACCATGAGGCTATCTGCGAAAAGTAAACTCAACTATAAACTATATGTAATAGAATGGTCAGTCAAGTTTTTTGTCATCTTTCACAAAAGATGCACGCATTAAGCGAGAAAGAACAAAGAAGCCTGTTTCCAATTAAGATAATCTCGATTATAAAACATCTTTGAGTCTGGTTCTTGAATTTGTTTTAAATAGTTTCAGGTGAAACCTTGGGTAGCAAAGAATTTATCTAAGTCCTCCTTTTTCGCTCTTGAATTCCGATCATTTACAAGATTAAACAGCACTCACTTCATCAAAAGGCTAAGGTATAGAAAACGACTCGAGAGTAGTGGGGGGGGTCAAAAAAATTTTTTTCTAGAAAAATGAAAAAAAACATTTTTAGAGGTTTTTTGGGACGCAGATTCCGAATCTGATATCAAAATAGCAAAGTTTTGATAGTGTAGTTTTGAATTGCCGGAACCTTATTATTTAAACAAAACTTGTGTGAGATGTTTTTGTTAAAGGCATGGAGAGAGTATCGTATCATACATACTTTAGATAACTTCTGTTCGAATTAGCTACGATTGTTGCTTGATCAAGTCAATCTAAATGATGATGATAACCTACAAAAAGGCTTAAAATAAAGTTTAAGATAACTTTTTGCGCCTTGTTTTAAAACTGTATTGCGAATTTTCACTGATGCAGACTTAAAGGTTTCAAGAAGGGGTTTAAAGTCAACAAAAATTTTTAAAAGTTTAAAAAAAGGAGGAGTTTGACATTTTTCTCATTGGTTTTGAAATCAAAAATTCAAGATTTCATTTGAAAATCGGTAAGACCAAAAATTTTTTACTGCAAAACTTTTAGAGCATTTTAATAATTCTGCGACACTAAATAAATGCGTAAAAAGGCGTTAAAATATGATTAATCTTTAGAATAGAGGGTTATTTAATAAGAAGCTTAAAAGCAAGCAAACTTTTTTATGATTTCAAAATATTTTAGGACAAGTGTAACTTTTTCACTTACATCTCGGCTTCGGAGACAAAAAAACCTTAACTTGCGAGCTTTCAATAATTTTAATTTTTAAGTTTAAAAATGTCTCAAAAAATATAACTTAAGCCAATCAAATCTCTCAAAAAAACAAACGTTTCTAAGAATTCTATAATCCGAATTTTCAAGAATTAATTTAAAATTTAAATTTCAAACAGAATTTGAATAACAAACAAACGTTATGATTTATAAAGCCAAACAATCATACCTTAATGTATTTTTATTTATTAAAATTTCTCAAAAAATGAGACGAATAAAAGTAATAAGACGACCACGAGCAGTCAATTATTCAAGACATTACATTCCTCAAGGAATATCTCAACAAGCTCCTGTTAATGGAATACCCATTAATCTAGCACCTTTTGTGATACAAAATTCTCAAGACGACTATGTACGACCCTTACCTGTTCAAACTTCACAACCTGTTCATTTATTTCAACCTCAAGGGACAAACAAAAAAGTCGTTGTAATCAAACAATCAACAGAGTCAAACTCAAAACAAGGAACTGAACCTGGACGTTTACAAACTTCTCATCAAAGCGATGAAACAGGTATATCTGGAAAAAATAATCTTTTACAAGAGATGCCGATTTCTGTACAACCGAGTTTTTATCCTTCACCATTCGCAAAAAATCGTGTTGGACCAATCATGGGACCTGTTCCAATATCCCAACCAGTTAATTTTCAACCTAGAATGGTACCTGTGATTGTTAGACATGTTATTCAACCTGAACCAAAACCTGAGCCTGAACGTAAAACGCCATCGCCAATCATTTTGTTTCATGATACTGATGAAAAATTAGAACCAGACACATCGGGTAATAGTAAAATTTTAAAAGATATATCGAATAGTGATCCATCTAGGCCTGGTTTTAAGCTCACACGAAAAAAAAATAATCTTCATTCAATCAAAAACATATTCGATAATTATTATTATACGAATGTTGATTACAGTGGAAAAAATAAACAAGGTACTGAAGATAAACAAAGTACTAAAGAAGATGATGAAACGAAACTGTTGAATGAGGTCAAGATTCAAGGGAATAGTCAATTGGACAACTCTTTAAGTATTTCACCGCAGATGACCGCACGTACCACAGATAACAAACCAACTCAACTTGGAGTTGAGCATGCGGCTTTGTTGAAACAAAAAGCAGTGTCACAAGATTATGAAAATGTTGAAAAACGATCTGAGACAAGTCAAACGAATCGATCGAAATTAAAATCTTCGAAAAGCTTTGCAAGTAGTGTTGTTAAATCAGGATCGGTCAAAATGAGTAAAAATGATTCGAAACAACTTAATTATCCAAGAGATTCAGTGCTCAAAATTTAGTCGAAATTCAGTTCAAGTAAAACTAAAAGTTTTGACATAGCACTTTTTTTTGAAGGACTTAATTTAAGTTTACTTATTGATTATAAAAATAATTTACCTAGTCGACTTGTTGTTCATAAACAAAAAGTAATCATGTCAAAACTTTTGAGTACACCAACAAGTTAGTAAAATGAGTTATCTCGTTTTTTAAAATAAAAAAAAATACATTTTCTCTAATAAAATTTTGTAGATTTTCAATTAAATTTTTTTTCAATGCCCTCTAGCATTGTGAAGTTTCGTTCAAAAAGTTCAGTTCAAAATTTAAAAAATGAATATTTTTTTATAGGAAATGAAGATGTGGTTACGAAAATAGTGTAACAAAATGTAACAAAAAATGTTACACAACTTGCAATAAAAAAGGATTAAAAACAAAATTTGATCAATCGATTATTGATTTTCGTAAAAAAACGGATGTTATGTTAAGTTTATATTGACATCATGAAATATAAAATTGAGTTTAAATCTCCAAGTAATACTAGTCGGATTTAATTATTTTTATATTGGTATTTACAATCTAAACTATTATCAGATAATTTAGGACACTCTGAATGGAATTTGAGGATGTGGAGATATTAAAAAAGGCTATCAACTTGGAAATGCACTTTTTTGATCATTTTCACTTGAGTATTACTGTATTTTCCTCTTCAATACGCATCCAAATATCAATGAAATTGTTTCTTTATATTAACTTCAAATCAACGATATCTTTTTCATTCATGAGATCCTAAATGTTAAAAGAAACCACCGCAAAAATCAAGAACATTATATATACTTTTTTTATCCGATAAAAAAAAATTTCTTGATTTTATGGGGGCCTTAAGATACAGTTACCTTGTCAAATATCACAAATTGAGATATTAGTCAAGTTTTTTTACGCGAAAAGCTTGAAATTAAACTTCTTAATCATTGGACTTGTAGAAGAAAATGTAAGCCGAATCCTAATTATTTTGATATTTTTTTATTTAATGCTGTGAAATTTGTAGTAGTTCATTTGAACAGTTAAGAAATACCTTTTTAGATTTTTTTTATCTTACGCTCTCTAAACAATCCCCTCACAGCTGTTTTAAAGTCGAGGTTTCTAATTAGCATTCTTAGATTAATAAACCACCAAACGGATATGTTATTGAGTTTTAAGGAAAGCCGGAACCCTAAAAACTCAGGTTTAAATTAATTGAATACTTTGACCTATTACAAAAAAAGAATTTGTTTAAGCTTGATCCTAATACGAATACATTGTTAGTATCTTAGGATATCCCGCTTTAATCATTAAAAAAATTCAGCTTATTTGATGTATATCTATTGTTTTCGGAATTTTATTTGAGGTTTTATTTGTACACTTTAACCAAAAGTTCACTTCGCTCTATCAAGACTTCAAACTTGTTATTATGCCTAAAGACTAATCTTCATTTTAATCGTGGTTGTTGATCTTTAAATGTTTTTTTAAGCTTTGATCGATTGTCATTTACTCCTGAGGTCTACCTCAAATTATTTAATAAATAAATAAATTTGAAGTTATAACTTCAAATTTCTTTAATTGGATATATCCACTTAAAGAATGGTATTTAATATTTAAACCTTTCCAACAGTAAACACTAACAGTAAATTAAGATATTTTCTTATCAGAATCTATTTGATAAAGTTTTTTATCTAAATTAATTACCGTAAACTTGCGAGGCATCTTGCGGGGGTAAAAAGTGAACACTCGGTTTTATTCAATTTTCTGATTGGTTGAAAAAAAATTTGACCAATCAGAAAATTGAATAAAACCGAGTGTTCGCTTTTTAACCCCGCAGTTGTTTGTCCGAGTTTACGGTAATTAGTGCGATAGATATTAAATTAAAACGTAAAAATAATTATAATTTTTTTAATAATTGGTAATCAATCAATCAAATTGTCAATAATCTTCTTTATTTTTATATAAAAAATACATAAGGGGAAGAACCCAAGTCTCGTCCGAATTGCTTAAGTATTCTTTCAAACCCACCTGATAAGGAAAAAATCACCAGTCTTTATTAGTATTCTAAGAGAGCGTCGGCATTCTAAAAGGTTATTTTTTTTATTAACGTAAAAATCATCAAATCCTAATTAGAAAGATAAATTTTCAATTCTTAACGAAACAGAAAAAGTTATTTAATTGAATTATTCTCTAATTAGTGAATTAATTATTGATTAATTAGAAAATTTTTTTTGTTTTTTTTTATTTTTTTGTGACCTCGACAATGATAATTTTAACCTTGACACGAATAAAATCGACAAATATTAAATAATAAGATCAAGTAATTTATTTAATTTTCAAAATCTTAACCGAGTTTTATTGCGGTTTTCTTGATATATTCCTAATCAACCATTTTATTATCCCTTAATTTTTGTGGTTAGAGTATTGTACAAAACGAAATCTAAATGTGATCCAAACATCTCGGGTTCGATCCCCGGTTAAACTTTAGAGGAGAGAGTTTTAGAATATTTAAGTTCCATGATTTGCGGACTTAAAAAGCAACTTAATTTTAATTTAATTATGGAATCTAATAATAATTTCTTGGACACTGACTTCAAAAATTCGAACAATTCTTGGCAAATAATCGATTATTTGAAGTTTTATCTCACGATGTCAATATAAACTTAACATAAAATCCGTTTTTTTACGAAAATCAATAATCGATTGATCAAATTTTGTTTCTAATCCTTTTTTATTGCAAGTTGTGTAACATTTTTTGTTACATCTTGTTACACTTTTTTCGTAACCACATCTTCATTTCCTATAAAAAAATATTTAATTTTTAAATCTTGAACTGAACTTTTTGAACGAAACTTCACAATACTATACCCTCTCTCAATCCCTTCAACCGATGAAACAAAGTTTTAATTCAAATTAAGTTAGACACATATCTTCTATAACTTGTTGTTTGTGTTAATTTATTTGGTTTTCGACATTCAACAGTAATCTACGACCTCGAAAACGCCATTAAAATGAAACTAAAATATAAAAACTATAACAACTTAAATACTTAAAAAAGATCGTGTTACCAAGTGCTTTTACGATATATACGTCACGACATTGTAACATAAAGAATAAAAGAAACAGTTTTTTTTAATAGTTTATAGTTGTGTTAGAACCCAGTTTTAACATAACACAAACACAAAGTATAAATAATCATTTAAACATAGTTTATATAAATATTCTCTTGTTTAAATACTAACAAATATTGATAAATTGGGAGCCAGAAACAATCAAGTTATGTTTATTAATATAGCAACTAACTGGTAACACATAGAAACAACTGAAAGGTTACAACCAGGTCCGAATATGCGTAGTGATAAATCACCCGCCAACAGATCGACTTAGGTTAAACTAAACTTCAAACCTTGATTTTTGAACTACACGTCAGCAATATAAGATTAAAGTGTTTTTTGCGAAAATGTAACGTACGAGAACGGTCTCTAAAAAGAGTTCCGTTCTCATTCCAAAAATTTTCCAAAAGGGTCCCGCCCTGTTTCTGTTTTTTCCTAAGGAAATGAGTCTGGGGAAAAACGAAACTCTTTTGGAAAACGTTTGGAATGAGAACGGAACTGTTTTTAGAGACCGGTCTGGAACGTTACATTTTCGCAAAAAACACAGTACAAGTTTATTGTAAAATATATTCGATCATAGAATTGTTTTACTTATCACTAAATGTTAAAATTCAAATTTTTAAAATATATTGCCCTATTTTGATTACTGTTCGTCGCTTGTTATTTATTTTTCGAAAAGAGCGATTCAAAGTTTGCCAACTGCTATTATTTGTGTATTTATAAAATATTTAAGATATTTTCTGATTCGAATGATTATAATATTGGCAATTCTCAGCTGAAGAAGATGAGTCTATTTAATCTCAACCACCGGTTAGTTAAAAAACTTTCAATTTTTAGTGCAAAGATTTTTATTTTTAAGAACCCCCTGAGTGAGTTAAAGTTAAGTCATGAACGTTACTTTTTCATAAGAATTTGAGAAACATTAAGAAGATTTGGGAAAAGAAACATTAGGGGTAAAAATGTCATAGAAAAAATGTCAGATAAGAAAAAACAAATTAGATTATTCAAAATTTTGACAAATGCAAAGAGATGACATTTCGATGGAACGTTCAAAACATGCCCAACTCATTTTTATCAAATCTACTCGATTAATGGCTATTTTCAAAATCAATTAAACTAATTATTCTTGGAAATAAATTTTTATCAATAATTTGTTGAATTTGAGATTTAGTACCAGCTGCAATATTCGATATAATCCAACATGTCTCTTTAGTTATTTTTTCATTTTGAATTTCCAAATATTTTTTAAAATAATCGAGAAGGTTTAAGTCAAGAACAATTTGAGTTTGTTCATCATTGCCTGTTACTATATTTCCTAATACACGCAAAGCTGCTTCGATTACTTTATCGTCTTGATGAGATATTTTTTCAAATACCAATTTTAAATCAGTGTTATCAATAACAAATTGAATTCCATCTGTTGGATTTTCAGTTAGATAACTAAGAGCATGAAGAACATCTATTTGTATTTCAGTCTCTTTTTCATAGTCGATTAGAAGTTTATTCATGATCGGCATTGATGGTTTTATTCTTTCTAAATCAACATGAGGATCATCTTTATGACATAAATTTGATAAGCACCAAACTGAAATTTTTATTGTAGAAATTTTTTTTGATTTGTCTTGAATAATCCTATAATAAAAATTTTTAGACCTAAAACACATGCTTACTATTGTGAAGTCTTACTTTAACAATGGTTCTAAAATACCTTGATCAAGTACATAATCCCTTGAATGACCACCATCACCAGCAATATTACCCAACGCCCATATACATTGTTCTTGAACATTTTCTGAATTTGAACTAATCAAATTTACGAACAATGGAACAGCGCCTGCTTTAATAACTGTTTGAGTTTGCATCGAATTACCAGATGCTATGTTTGTTAAAGCCCAAGCCGATTCGAATTGTAATGAAACATCATTTGATTTTAAAAATTCAGTCAATTTTGGTACAAGACCAGACTCGATTATTTCGTCATATGGTGGGTTTTTGGATGTAGATAAAATTTTTCTGATCATAATGGCTCCATTTACTTGCTCACTTAAACTTCCTTCTATTAAATCAAATATCTCAGGTTTCAATCTCTAAAATAATAAATTTTAGTGTTTTCGGAACTTAGAAAAGAGGCTTGAATATACTTTGTGTTGTTTTTCTATTGACTTTACTGTATCTATTAAATCGTAATCGGGTATGACTTGATTGTACGGATTTTTACAATTCGGACATTTGTCCAAATTTTTTATGCATTCATGACAAAATGTATGACCACATGGAATTAGACATTCGGGTCTAAGGTAATTAACTTTATAAGATTGTTTACATAAAACACAGTTTGTATTCGTATCGACAAGCATTTTTCAAAATCTAAAACAAAAATGTTTTTGATTACTTTGTTTTTGATTACGAAACATTCACCAATCAGAAAACACATCAAAATTAAATGTTATGTAATTTAATTAAAGAAATAAAATAATTTAAATTCAATAATAAAATCGAGTTAATTTATAGTAAAAAAATGTTGCATGCTTTTTCTTGCATTTTCACCTTGCGAATATGGAGCATGAATAAACATGTTGATGTGTTTTTATATCCAACAGCAAAAATTTTAGATTTTAGCTCATTCAAAAATAAAAAAGGAAGGATTTTGAAATTTTCACAAAAAATCCCTACCGTATACCCTTGTAATGAGATGCGTGCACTTAAACCCAAATACCAGGCTTAAAATCAAGCCTCGACAACCATCTAATCCATGTTATAATGATATTAGTTTTAGGACCAAGTCTTTAAAACTTTTATTTAGGTTTAAGAGCGTCGTTTTTAATCAAAAATAAACAGTACATTTCTGAAATAAGTTGACATTTTCGGAGCATTGCTTAGGCAAAGTTCTGGACTGCCTAGGACGCTCCTGTGCATTATGTCAATTTTGCGGTTACAAAAGAAATTAATTAATATTTTCTATCCTCTAAAATCTTCTAAAAGCGTCTTCTTTGTATGTATTATTTGAATCGGCTTTTCAAAAAATTAGAAAAAAAAAAATTTCCACCCTCTCTTTGTAAGAAAATTACAGAGTAGCCGAAATTTTGTCTTAGGCAAAGCTTCGGAGCATGCTGCGCATTGCTTGGGCAGTGTTTCAACTTATTCCAGAAATGTAATTTAATACGTACTGTAAGGTTTTAATATAGCATTAGATAGATAATTACTTGTTCTTTTATATGGACCCGTTTCTGAAAGTCAAAAAGTAACGGTTCGTGAGATTTTCACCAAAAACTTCCACGGGCCTATAGTTTTCTCAAAAAATAAAAATAAACATTTGACCTACCCATCAGAATTTGATAGAAAATTGTCTAAGCTTTCATTTGAAAAAAAAAATTAGCCAGGTAGGATGTTTGGTTCTCTGTAAAAATCGATTTTAATACGTGAACTCATATAAGCAAAACAGACAAAAGGACATATTATTATACAGAGCCCCACTACATGCAGTCCTTCAAATCAAAATTTAATGAAAAATAATGTTTGAAAATTATGAATGAAATTTTGAAATCATTTCAAAATCTGAAGTGATTTTCAAACGTTTTAAAAAAAATTGTGTTGTAAAAATTTATGTTTTTTGTCATTTTAGATCAATTACCTTGATAATGACAACTGTGATTGTCGAAACGTCGGACAGTTAATTAATAAATCTTTATCAAAAACAAGAACTTTTTATCGTTTCATTTATTTTAAAACAGACAAAGATCACAGGAACCAACAAAAAAATATTGCCCTTGATCTAAGCTACAATTTGACATGTAAAAGTAGGGTTGGTCGACCGGTTTTCTTTAAAAAGTTGTTTTATTTAATTTATGGCTTCATATGATTGTCTAATCCTTCTAAATCACATACCAGATTATAGGAAAATAAATTCTCTATCTTGTGGTATGTAGAATATGCATTTGTACTTCTAATTGAGCCTTATATTTTAATCTGACCGACTTTAGAACCAGTTTTTTTAATCGAATTTTAATAAGAGAAAATTGCTTTGTAATCAATGAAAATAATTTTACAATTCAACTTTGAGGGTACCAAAATTTAGGAAATGTTATTTACAACAACTTGTATGTTATTTATAAGGATTCTACCGTTCCATTAAACCATAAATTAAAATTAACCGGTTTTAAGATAAAAACCGGTCGACCAACCCTTTGTAAAAGTTCTATATTTAACGTCAAATTTTGCTGTATTTTGAAACCGAATGTTTTAAAAACATCCATGCTGGTATGAGGGGTTCGCACCTGGTTTACCGAGTACAAATAATGCGTTAGAAGCGTGCAATAAGTCGATCATAGATGTTAATACGTAAGAAAGGGCTCCACTGTCTCAATTCCTCTCTCGTATCAAGATAATTCTCATAAGATTATTCGAAGATGAAATAAAATTACGTAATTCCGGAAAAAATTCCGCCTTAACCGTACCGTGGCCAATTCCGAGAAAGACTCAAAAATACAGTTAAAACTAGTAGCAAATTTTCAAAACGGTTTATTCTATAATTTTTACAGTATTTTTAAAACAAAAAAAAAAACAAAAACAAAACTATGAAACAACGTCATTATCATCATCGAAGTCATCATCTTTATCATCTTGAAGTAATTCATAATCACTTGAATTTGAACTTAATTTTTCAAAAATATCTCTTGCTTTTGTGTAAATTTCTTGATTTTCCGAATTCATTAATTTTTCCAATTCTTGACAAACTAAACGAAAGACCAAAAAAATTAAAATTCAACAAAAAATACTCAAATGGCACCACACTTACTTTCCTCAAATGATTTTTTCATAACATCTTCCATTTTATCACACAACGATTCGAATACAGACAAACAAAGACTAATGATACGATTATCCTCGACTTGTTTGAGCGTATCACTAACCATGCCAATAACATTTAAACCTGTCAAGTATCTCAATTGTTCTTTAGAACCACCTGAAAAAGCGTTTGCAACAACCCAGAAAGCTTCTTTTTTTATATTCATATTCGAGTGTTTACACAAATCGACTATTTTCGGAAATATATTTTTGTCTATTACTTGTTGTATTTGAGTTTTAGTACCAGCTGTAATATTTGAAATTATCCAACAAGTTTCTTTGGCAATTGAATTACTCGATATGTCTAGACACTTTTTAAGACTATCGAGAACGTTTAAATCGAGTACAATTTGAGTTTGTTTATCATCACCCGATGCAATATTACCGACTATACGTAGAGCTGGTGTTATTATTTTTTTTTCCTCATTATTTATTTTGTTAACGATTATTTCTAAGTCTGTGTTATCGATTAAAAATTGTATCCGTTCATTAGAACCATCGCTTATATAACTAAGAGCCCAAAGAGCGTCATGGATTATTTCAGTTTCCGATTCGTAATCGATTAAAAGTTGATTTATTACTGTAATTGATGGCTTTATTTTTTCTAAATCTACATGTGGATCTTTTCCACGACATAAATTTGATAAACACCAAGCGGAATTTTTTAACAACGAAATACCTTTTGTTTTGTCCTGAATAATTCTTTTTTTAAACAAAAAAAATTAATTATGAAAAGTTTGATTTTTTTGGTCTTAAAGTTGGTCTTTAAAATTAGGGTGATTCCTAAAATTTCGCATTTTTTTAGATGGTAAGTTATTATTGATTCAAGCTCTTTTGTAATCTCATAACTACAATTCACATTATATGTGAGATTAAATAAAATTGAACGCTCTACAAGATGATAAGTTTAAATTTTAAACTTATTTTTGAAAACTTTTGATGAAAATTTTTGAAATTTTGGTGCTGTTACGTCATTATTGAAAAAAAGGCCTCACAGCAACAGTAGCAACCCACGAAATATGTCAAGATGTCTTTAAAGTAAGAAAGGCACAAGCTTGCTTAAATAAGTTTAACAGTGTTGATACTAGCCTTCGAAGGAAAAAGGGGTCTGGAAGACCAGTGAGTTTCGATCAGGACGCCCTGCGTACGGCCATAGAGAGCAATCCCCGGGATAGTACTTGCGAATTATCAAGTGACCTTAGCACTTCACAGTCCACCATATGTGATCACCTTAAGTTGATTCATAAAGTTGATAGACGCTGCCGAGTTGTTCCACACGATTTGACACCTTTGGATATTCAACGTCGTATCGATATCTGTAGAAAACTAATCAAAAATCCTCTTGGTGAACGGTTTTTCAGAAGTGTAATTATTTTCAAAATACTGATGACATGAATCAGTAGTCGAACCCATCTCAACCAGCCGGAACAGTCGTTAAAAGAGGACGATTCGAATGAAGGCAATGTTTTGCGTTTGGTGAAATTACCAAGGGCTAATACACTTTGAACTGGTTCCTGATCGTCGTACGATAAATGCTGACCTTTATTGTGAACTATTAGAGTGAATGTATGCTTCACTTCTTTTATCAACCGAAAGCTGGGTTTGTTTCTTCAAGATATCGCAAACCTCTTACCGCTCGAAAAATCATGGAAAAAATTGAAGAGCTGGGAGAGATTGAACTTCTCCTTCATCCAGCATATAGTACAGACCTTTACCCTTCTGATTATCATCTTTTACGCTCTATGGCTCATTTCCTTAAGGGATTTAATTTTACTAACAAAGACCAAGTTGAAGCTGGATGCCTTGAGTTTTTTTAGCTCAAAAAGCCAGGAATGAAAAAAAGAGAGTTATCGAATTGCTCGCTGATAGATGTTTAACATGAAGGGAGGTATGGAAAAAAATATTTTCATTAAAAGTAAAGGGCTAAAAAATGACAACGTGTTCCTTAGTGAAGTTATTTGGAGAATTAAAGGACATTCTTACCTCTTTACCATAGCCACTCCTTTTTTTAGTAGGATTAAGCGCTCAGGGTCATCTTATGTGAACAACAAAAAGGTTAAAAGAAATTTTCACATCATCAGAATCAAAAAAAAAATTCAATGAGCTCTCGTCATGAGAGTTATTCAAGTCTCTCTTTTAAACAAATTATTTGAAATTTTTAAACTTTGTAAATTGGAATTGATTTTATGCAACATTTCTTTATTTGCTGTGTAATACCTTGAATGTTGTGCATCTTTTTTAACCCTTGAAATAGACTCCCAACCATTTTTTGACCGACTTAATGTTTGGTCTAAATGTTATGATCCAATTCTATAATTGACACAATTTCGGTAATGGTGTTCATTTGATTAATTTTATGTCTCAAATATTATGTGACCAGCAAATTATAATTCAAAACTTTTTTGTTCACCTAATTTTTGTTCACATAAAATGTGACCAGTGTTGGTCACCTTTGTCCTAAATTCAAAACATATAGAAGATAGTTCTAGACGCGTTCCGAAGAATCACTATACAATTTACAACAAATTTGGCACATAGAGGAGAGTTATAAGACTATTACAGTCTATCAAGAAGATGATCTAAGGTCTGTAAAAAATTTCATAGCAAGATTGGACGAACGGATATCAAAACAATGTGAAGAAACCTTTAAATTATTCTCATAGCTCCTTGGAGTTTAACCCTTTTGGATCGCAGGATAACTTCTCCTATTATTACAACATTACGATTTGAATTACTGAAAATACTTTAGTTTAATTTCAAGATCGAGAATAGAGTTGTTTTATTTTTAGTTTTAAACAACAGAATGCCTTAAGCAAATCTTGTACTGAAATAAATTTTCTCAAAAGATTAAAAATAACACACTTAAAATGTACTCAACAATTAATTTTCTGTTGTTTTTTCTTTTTGCAAAAAAACTAAGTAAGAATCAGAGTAAAAAAAACACATAAACCCATCA
Organism: Brachionus rubens; assembly: GCA_022207745.1. Classification (NCBI taxonomy): domain Eukaryota; kingdom Metazoa; phylum Rotifera; class Eurotatoria; order Ploima; family Brachionidae; genus Brachionus; species Brachionus rubens. The sequence continues at coordinate 3,849,422 of JAJVHD010000003.1, read as the reverse complement.
AGTTCTATAAAATAAAATACTTACTTTAACAATGGTTCTAAAATACCTTGATCAAGTACATAATCCCTTGAATGACCACCATCACCAGCAATATTACCCAACGCCCATATACATTGTTCTTGAACATTTTCTGAATTTGAACTAATCAAATTTACGAACAATGGAACAGCGCCTGCTTTAATAACTGTTTGAGTTTGCATCGAATTACCAGATGCTATGTTTGTTAAAGCCCAAGCCGATTCGAATTGTAATGAAACATCATTTGATTTTAAAAATTCAGTCAATTTTGGTACAAGACCAGACTCGATTATTTCGTCAATAGGAGGATTTTTAGCTATTGATAAGAGCTTTCGAACAGCTGTAACACCAATTAACTGTTGACTCTTAGTCCCTTCCATAATCAAATGAAAAACCTCTGGTTTTAATTTCTAGTTTAATAAAACTTGAACAATTTTTAAAATTCATGCATAGATTTTGAACACTTACTTTTTGATTCTGGTCTTCATTATCACTGCTTGACTCCTGAACACTATTTTGTTGTTTAATCATAGGTCTAGGGTCCTCTTCTTCGTGTACATCTTTAGTCGTAGCAATAACTAGATCTAAACTTTTTTCACTTTTAGTACTCTTTATTTCATTATTTTGAAACTTTCCTGACTTGACCATATCCAACATTTCGTAATCAGGGATTATCTGACTGTACAATTTATTACAAACTGGACATGATTTTAATTTTGGATTAAATTTTTTGATACACTCTTTACAAAATGTATGACCACATGGGATTAGACATACAGGTCGATGTGGATCTCTATCATAATTTTGTTTGCACAAAATACAGTAAGTTATTTCTTTTTTCCTGTCAATTATGACAACCATTTTTTTTTAAAAATTTGAAAAGCTTGAAAAAAAATTTTTACTAAAAGTCAATTGAGAAAAAAAAAAGTTTTCTTGATGTAACAAAAATAATTTTTTTTGGGTTGGCATTGGAAACATGATCTTAGGAATAAAAAAACGTAAGAAAAAGTTAATTGAAATATTATAAAAATTTATATTCCATTTACAATCAATTATACTCTTTTGAGAGAAACTTTTTTTTATCTATTTTTTTTGTAGTCATGGTGATAGTATACCGAGATCTTTAAGTTGATTTTTTAATGTTTTTTCATAAGAAATCAAGGAAAAAAAAACTTCATTTTTTTTGTTAAGAGGTGTTCTAAGATTTCACATCTTAACACACGAACAAAAAATGTTTATACGAAAAACAATTTGAAGTTATATAACTTAATGTGATAACTTAAAACAATTTTTAATTAAAGTTGAATATTTTAATTTTGATCTGAATATGAAAACACTTAAACATGCTTGAGTGTTATCATTTGTAAATGCTCCTTAACCTCTATAATCCTATTTTTCAGACCACTTAAGCCAAAAGTTCAGGTTAACTAAATTTCCAAAATCAGACAGGATGTGCGTCTTCTGCATGCTAAATAACATAAAATTGTCGGAAAAAATCTGAGGTCCAAATAATAAAAAATTTTCCCAGGAAAGGGGTTACAGTCTGCATAACCCTCGAAAAGAGAGGTCCTAAGAAATTTATAGTTTCAATTCAATATCATTGAAAAAGTATGATTTATGATACTTTTTATGATAGGTACCGTATAGATTTATGGGTTCATTTGGATTATTTCTGATAGAACTCAATGCGCTTTATCTGAAGATAACAAGAGTGAAAGTGACTTTATGTTCGCTCGTCTTGAAAAAAGGGGGTTTAGTGGGGCGCTTATGAGCAAGGAAATGCGGTAATGTAATTTTATACACGCCAAACTATATTAAAAGATGATAAAATTCAGCTTATTTTTTTTTAAACTAGAAAAAAACAAACTAATGTCTAATTTTTTCGCTTTTTCTTATAAGGCTTCTTTGACAATGACTCTTTAACTAGAATTTCTATTCATTTTTCAAAAATATACATTTTAAAATAGTTTACTTCTATGTAACATACAGTGCTGGTCATTCACGAAGTAAATGGGCGAACGTTAGCAGAAAAAGTTTTGGGTTGATAGAGCACATGGCCGAGTGGTGTGAGTCGAGGCCTAAGGAGCGAGAGGTCTAAAGTACATTTCCCGCTAGGGTAGGAAAATTTCCAGTCATCGTATGATGTCAAACGCAATTTAGAAGGCCAATCGTCATCGTCTTACATATCAAACAAAAAGCTATGAAGCAATATACGGAACATTGTAACTCTAGATGGGCGCAACCATTCGATACCAAATGCGAGTCGTGGTGACTTAAAATAAGGGTAGCAAGTGTAGCGATCGGCTCAAAAAAATGAGTTATTGCCATAAGCGTTTCGGTCATGGAAGGAAAAAAAAATAAAAAAGAACGTTTGCCCATTTAATTCCTGAGTGACCAGCCAAATTTTCACTATTTTCCGAAGCAAATTTTTAAACTTTTAGAGGTTTAGTTCGAAAAATAAAAATTTTTAATTTTTTTTAACGATGTGATAAGACAAGCGATTCTGATTTTAGGGATTTTTTTTAGAAAAAATCAATTTTTATATTTGAAAAAAAAATCCACGCCGTAACCATGCCACGGCCAGTCCCAAGCCTGGATGTGAAAATGGGAGGGCGGCGATGTTGCTGTCATTCTAACACTGTTCTAAATGTTCTGTATTACGGGTACGTGGGTCTACAGATCACGTTCGAATCTTGTCGTATTGGGATGCCGCTGGCTTTGACCATCACAACGTATAGAAGCCTGGAAACGGGCGCAAGAATCTGTCTTACAGCAGATCCATTTAGTAATAGGTGTAGCCCTAATGACAAAGTTAAGTATCCTCCTTCGAGAGAATACGCTTGGTTTGTGGTTCCAAGCTAAGTCTGTATAGTTGTCGAGTTCACAGCTTCGGCTCGGATGAGTGGCGCTGTTTATGATGAACGTCCCACAGTCACTGGAATGAATGACAGTAGCATAGTCGTAACCATGCCTTGGCCGGTCCCAAGCCCGGATGAGAAAATGGGAGGGCGACTAGTCGTTGTTAACTTTATGATTTTATCATTGTTTCAAAGGAATAAATTAAGAAGTTAGCCCCAATAAAGGTGTAAAAATGCAGAAATAAATTTATCATCACCGGCCTTGCGGGGAAAACGTAACCATTAATTATTAAGAAGTTTGAAAACTCGAGGCTTAACGCTTGAAGGCAATTTTGATTTAAAAAAGTTAGAAAAATTAAAATATTACTCATATCCAAAGTATTGATAAGTAAGACAAAAAAATGGTCTACTTACAAACATTTATTTACCTGTTTAATTAAACATACAGGTTAAACTTTTTAGTATTATTTTATGGACTCGCAAATCCTTATTCGAACAATAAAATAAAAATTAATTAAAAAAGATGAGAGTTTATTTATTGATATTTTTATTACAATTTATAAGTGGCCAGCTCGCACCACCATCCCGAGTCGATTATAGGTTCAATGAAAAGTACTATTTGACTTACAAATACTCGACAACAACTCGTCCAAGTGCACCTAAAACCGACCCAGACTCGTTCTTTTTTGGTTTCTTTCCAATATGGTCGGCTATTTTAGTTGGTTTGACCGGGTTTTGTCTAATATTATCTCTTGTGGGTTTGTTTTGTTGGGTAATTGGTTTAAAAAATCCGAGACGAGTTTTAAAATTGGAGTCTGAAAAGTACAAAAAAAAATTACAAAAGCAACAAGAAATCCAAGAAGAGTGTTTGGATGATCAGTATTATGATGATATATCGATGAGAATGATTGATACAATTGATAAGCATGGGCATAGTTTATTTTCGGATGCTAAGCTTGTAACTGAGTATGATTACGAGTCAAAGATTTATATGGATGCCAAAAAGAAGCGATTTATGCGTGATCATTTGTGAGTCATGTTTTTGTTTTAGCGAATCTCGTTGTTTATAGTTTAATTTTGTTTAAATAAAAATTTTGTTAATATTTATGTTTCTTTTACTGTCCTCTTTCGACTGTCGAATGAGAATATTAAGCCGTGTAATGTTAGATGAAAATAAGTGAAATTATTTTAATCCAATAGTCACCCTCCCATTTTCAAATACGGGCTTGGGACCGGTAAATGCATGGTTATGACTAAGCTACAACTAATGGTTAGTAAAATTCCGTCCTCTAAAGAAATGAGACATAGAGCGATCCATGGTTTTTCGAGCGGTATGCGGTTTTGCGTTATCTTGAAGAAACAAATAGTTCACAATAAAGGTCAGCATTTATCGTACGACGATCAGGAACCAGTTCAAAGTGTATTAGCCCTTGGTAATTTCACCAAACGCAAAACATTGCCTTCTATTCGAATCGTCCTCTTTTAACGACTGTTCCGTCTGGTTGAGATGGGTTCGACTACTGATTCATGTCATCAGTATTTTGAAAATAATTACACTTCTGAAAAACCGTTCACCAAGAGGATTTTTGATTAGTTTTCTACAAATATCGATACGACGTTGAATATCAAAAGGTGTCAAATCGTGTGGAACAACTCGGCAGCGTCTATCAACTTTATGAATCAACTTAAGGTGATCACATATGGTGGACTGTGAAGTGCTAAGGTCACTTGATAATTCGCAAGTACTATCCCGGGGATTGCTCTCTATGGCCGTACGCAGGGCGTCCTGATCGAAACTCACTGGTCTTCCAGACCCCTTTTTCCTTCGAAGGCTAGTATCAACACTGTTAAACTTATTTAAGCAAGCTTGTGCCTTTCTTACTTTAAAGACATCTTGACATATTTCGTGGGTTGCTACTGTTGCTGTGAGGCCTTTTTTTCAATAATGACGTAACAGCACCAAAATTTCAAAAATTTTTATCAAAAGTTATGAAATAGCGAAACCTTATCAATATTTAAAATTAAAAAAATAAATAGAAAAAACTTATTTGACTTTTGGAAGGACACAAACCAAAAAAGCACTTCAAAATCTACTGAAATAGTCGAAATATACAATAAAGATCATGATATTGACAACGACGAATGATATTAACAAATTAAACTTGTTGATAATTTTAAATTATTGGACTTTACCATTGATAATAGATTAAATTTCATGAAATTAGTTTCAGAAACATGTTTGTCGGTAAACAAGAAACTATTTTCAATAAAAAGACTTTTCTATCTTTTGTACATCTGTAAAAATTCAATTTTTTAAACTTTTATTTTACCTTATTTTGATTATGTTTTTACTTTGATTTGTTATTTTTCAAAAGAAGCCATCCAAAGGCTCGCCAACTGTTTTTATTTATGTATACATAAATTATTAAAAATTCTAGTGACTTTAATGAATTAAATAATGTGCTGGAAAAGTATGGACTTTTTGCTTTTCAACATCGAGAGAATGCTGTCGTTTTCATACAAGATCATTAAAATGAAGAACTCACCTATTCAGCTCAAAGAACAATTAGTCACAAATGTTAGAAACAAAAGTGATTTTATGGTGCCGAAATCGAAAACAGAAAATGTTGAAAACACATTTGGTTATGTGTACACAAAATTGGCTAACAGATTTCTTATTAACAGAATGGTCCTCAAATTTAGCACCTTCAAGTTGTCAATATTCAACAACATCAACGTAATTTACAATGATTCTTTAAAACTTTTTGATAAATTTAATTTGAATTTTAAAAATTATTTTTTATTTTGAAAATTTGAGGACCCTTGAAAAACATACATCCAGGTGTAACTTTTACACGAAGTGAGGTATGCACAAAATTATTTTCATATAAGGTAGAGTAAATGTAGGGCTACTAAATTATACCATATTTAGACCCCCTGTGCAGTTATTTGGGGAAGAAAACTGAGTTTTCACTTTTCAGTCTTAAAGAACCCTTATAGATTTAGATTTAGATTTATATTTCTTTATTTAAAATTGATTCGTACCTTATTAGGGTAAATTACACAATTTTTCGGGTAGTATAATAAAAGGGAGTTAAATTATAAAGTTTTAATCAAAATTTTCTGTTGTTTCTTTTTCGTGTGAGAGACGTATGTGTGCCTTGATTCCCGCTCCAGCTTTGAATGTTTTATCACAATGAGGACATATAATCGTTGTTTTTACAGCATTTACATCAGGAATACTGTCTTCAACTTTCGGTGGTGCTCGTCGAATTTGTTTATCTGGGTTTAGACGGGTTGTATAAATGTCAGAAGCTCCATTACGCAGTGTTCTTAGATATTTTTGAACAAAGCTGTTCTCGTAAGCTTTGGTTCTTATTTTCATATTGTTAATTCGGCAAATGGCTTTACTCTTTTCAGAGACCTTGTTTAGTTTACTCGTCAAAGGGTGGTTGTCTTCTTCAATTATTCGCTTTAATAATTTGATACAGGTTTGATCGATAATTTGTTCAATCGTATCAAGCTTGTATTTTTTGATAGCCGTTTCATGGGTGATACCAATAATATCAAGCATTCTATTGTGATACCTTCTCATCTCATCCTTGGCCTTTGTACTTGTTGAGGTAAGGAGAGGGGCACTGTAACTAAAGTGGCTTAATCCATAGCTACGATAAGCGTTGACTAATAGTTCGGTACGGAAACCACATCTCTTCAGGCGTCCAATTAGGTATGGTGTACTACTTGTTATCTTTTGGACACGGTCCCATTGTTGATTCCAATCAAGTGAATTGTTTAGTTCAACTCCCAAATATTTATACGATGATACAATTTCTAGAGGCTTATCGTTAAGTATAACGTCTACGTAATTTACTTCTATTTTGCTCGGCAGTACCATTAATTTACATTTGTCGGCATTGAGGCGCATTTTGTTCTTTGAACACCATCGAGATATTGAGTCGACAATTTCTTGTGGTAGCTCTTTTGGAATTGGGCTTCCAATGATATACGCAAGGATATCATCAGCATATTTTTGGAGGTTGGTGTTTTGGGGGAGCTCGTCATTTATGTCTGCAATAAATAGGATAAAAAGTATCGGACCTAATACACTTCCTTGAATTACTCCAGCCTCAACTTCTTTCCAATCTGTTTTTACATTATTAACGACTACACGTTGCTTGCGATCGGTCAGGTATGCTGCGATCCAGGAAACAAGCCAAGCCGGGAGTTGTTTGTTAAGCTTGTTAAGTAAGACTTCATGGTCTACTAAGTCAAACGCTTTTGCAAAGTCGAAAAATATTGCAAGTACAGCCAGGTTACGATCTTTTGAGTTGCTCCAATCTTCTACAACTTGAATTATGGCATCCATTGTACTTCTTCTTGGTAAAAAACCATACTGCTTATTGTGGGTCCAAATGTGCTTAGTGATGCTAATTATGTATTTAGCAATGATACGTTCGAATACTTTGCACATACATGATGTTAATGCGATCGGACGATAATGTGTAGGCTCAGTTGGGTGTTATTTTTTGGTATCGGGGTAATGTTCGCTGATTTCCATTGTGATGGTACGAAACTGTGCTGTAAGCATTGGTTAAATAGGTTAGCCATTGTGTCTGCTAATTCAAGACGGGCGCATTTTAGAAGTTGAGGAGAAATTAAGTCAGGTCCAGGTGAGCAAGGTTTCAACTTACCGAGAGTTTCTTCGACGTTTCTGATGGAAAATAGCATTGGTGCTTCGGTGTGTGGCATTTTGCTAATGAAACGAGATATGTCTGGTTGTTTGATGCCTCCCCAGACATTATAGAAACTTGAGTTTATAGTTTCGGGAGAGACCTGACCTTCGTTGATGCTCGGTGAAGGGCGTTTTGTTGATGCTTTAGCTTCTTTCCACCAGTCCATGTTTGATTGAGTGAAACGCCGATTCCAAGACCATTTTCTATTATTTATAGCGCTTTTTATACGATTGCACATCAGCTTCCATTTGCCTTGTTGGTTAGTATGGAAGAGTCGTTGTCTTTGGGCTATCATATCTTTAATAGCTGGGGTCATCCAGGGTTTGTCGTTTCTTTTTATTAGTCGTCGGAGGGGTTGATTGTACTCGACAGCTTCTTGAGCGACTGAGTAGAGTGTATCAAACGCTTGTTGTGCATTACCGAACATAAAGTTTTTAATTTTGTACGGTAGACGCTTATTCCAGTCAGTTGTACGGATTTGGGCTACAGTATCGATTATTTTTCCACTTCTAATGTAAGTTTTCTCCTTGGATGGGAGTAGGTCTTTGTACATATTTACGCTTGGTGGGAAGGCAATTACAACTTTATGGTCAGATGACTTGATACTTGGTAAGGTTGAGATGCGGTAGCAGTTGGGTGCATTGGTGAGAATTATATCGAGAACGTTTTCACAACGGGTTGCTTCGTTGTTAAGTCGGGTGAGTTCATAGGTGACTAGGAGGCGCGAGGTGTTAGCTCCATTGAAGTCTCCAGCAATGAAGATCAGGGGTTTGCTATCCTGAGAGCAGTTTTTGACGACGTTGGCAATGGCTGCATCAAGTTGGAAGAGGGCAGCTTGTTGTCTATTTTCTGCCCACTCAGGGATATATACACAGATAACGATCACAAATGCATATCCTCTTGGTAGACGTATGGGTTTGCATTTGACAATTGTTAACTCGATTAGGTTTCGTTTGTATTCCGACGAGAACCATTCAGGGAATGTTGGAGTTGGTGGTCTTATTTGTTCAATGGAGGTTGTGTACCTTTTGTTTACGAGAATAAGGGTGCCACCTCCTGATTTTCCTTGCCTGTTTGTATTAATTACTTGGTAACTGCTATCGATTTGACTAATGGTGGTGTCATTATTTGACTCATTAATCCAAGTCTCAGTGATACACGCTATATCAGCTGAGGAGTCTTCTAGAAGCTGGTTTACGTTGTCACACTTGTTAACGATAGAGCGGGTGTTAGTGGTAAGAATGCAAGGAAGGCGGTTTGTTCGACGGTTATCTTCTTTTTCGATTTCAATCGCGTTATGGATTCGTTTAAGGCGTCGATATTTTGAGTTTCTAACTCTTTTTCGTTGGAGGGACGCTTCATACGCATTGTGACGTGATCGATGAATTTGGAGGGATATTAGCCTGTTCCAGATCGGTTGTTCGATTTTGTTATAACTCAGGTCTGGTATACACAACGCTTTCAAGTGTTCCAAAAAATTTTGATTGTTGCAACGGATTTTGTTTGATGGAGACAAGTTGCTTGTCTTCACATCTATATTCATATTTTGAAAATTTTTTGAAAGAACCAACTGTTCTCTCAAAAAATTTTATATGAATGATTATAAACCCCCCATAGTTGTTTTATACACCCACCATTTTAATATATCAATCGAAAGCTCTCAACGAGATCTACATAGATATTTAATCCATTTTTATCTGGGATGCTCAATTATAGAGATACAAATCGCCAAAGGAAAATGGCGTTGAAAAAATCATTTAAGACACGAATAAATTATTAATAATAATAATAAAAATATTTCCGGGTTGTTTTTAAAGACTAAGGGTACATACCAATTTATCTTGTCGAACCCTTTGGTGATCGTGAACATTTCAATCAAATCTCCTCTTAGTCTTCTTGTTTCTAGATTGGTGAGGTTCAATGCATCTAATCTCTCTTGATAGCTTAATTTTCTAAGCTCCGGAACCAATTTAGTGGCCCTTTTCTGAACTGACTCCAGGATCTTAATTTCTTTTTTCAAATATGGATTCCAAACTTGAACTGCATATTCTAGATGGGGCCTAACAAAAGCTTTGTAAAGTTTACTTAATGTGTCTTTGTTCTGGAATTTAATAGATCGTTTGATTGAACCCAAAACCGAATTAGCTCTATTTGCAGCCAGCGGCGTAGACAGGATTTTTTACATGGGCGGGAGGGCTCTGATCAAAAAGGGTCGCAAAATTTTAGAGTGTATAAAATTCATTTTTTTCATTCTCAAAGCTTTGGTACACTCATTCTAAAATAGCTTGAGTGTTAAGTAATTAACGGTTCTTAAATCCGTAAAATCGGCATCTCAGTGATCTATTTTATGCGTTCTAAGGCTCTAAGTCAGTTTTTTAGAGGATTAAAGAGGTGATGTCAAACTTTGACTTTCATGTTGCAGAAACCCATAAGGAATCGTGTTTGTAAACGAATATTAACCAAAATTGTCTTTTTTTGAAATAAAAATGATCGCGAAAGTGATCATTTTTATTTCCATTTTGTTTTGAAAAATGAGATAAATTTTTGTTTTGTTTTTTGAATTTAAAAATAAAAGTTTTGTGAAAAAAAAATTAATTTCGAAATAAATTTTTTCTTTCAAAATTTTAAATCGTTTTGTTTTAACAAAAGTGAAAACGGTAAAATAAGGGAATTTTTCGGTCAAACCGCATCTCCTTCTAGGGGAGCCACAATACCCAAATTTTTTTTTGAATCTGATCAAACAAGAGGCGATTCTTTACCAATCATAGGAATTACTTTTTTTATTTTATTTTTATTTTTTGAATACTAGTGGACGAAAAATGGCATAAAAATGAAAAACGAAAAATAAGTGGGAATTACCACTTTTTGACTTCAAATTCAGAATTCTCGTATAGAAAAACCATAGAATATACATTTCGATAGTGAACATTTAATTGTTGATAGTCGTTTTTTGGCGCTTAAAAGGGTGCAAAATCTTTTTAAATAATTGGGTTCTTTTTTTTTAAAATTTCTGCAACTTCCCCCATCCTACTCTGCTAACCTCAACTTGGACAGTGTGCAACTGTACTATGGATCTATCCATCGATGATTCGAGTAGAACGATGTCACCAGCGTTGATCGCTTATGACGGTAGCGTGTATATTCAATCAATAAATTTTATAAACTAGTTTCAAGTGTCTCTTTGCATAAAAAATTTCAAAATCGGTAATAGATTTTTTTTTTGTTCATTCAAATCTTTTCTATTTAAAAATAAAAAAATATTTCAAAGTTAAATTTAGCATAAAATTTAGAAATATTTTAAGATTCGCATCATCGTGTTATGTTGCAGCATAATTTTTATTCGAAAAATTCTATTTAAAAATCGAAAATTTAATTAAATATAATTAAATTAACTGACTTCTTTCTTTTGTTTTAAGCTCTTTCGAACCTAATGGACTTGATAATGGAAAACAAAAAGTAAGTCTCCAAACTTCTGTCACCCATTTTTTTTAAACCTTTCAATCAAAGAATTTACTTGGACTACAATGCAACCACTCCACTTGACAAACAAGTCATTCACTCGATAAACGAGTCATTGACAAACCACTGGTCTAACCCATCTAGTCAGTACATTACGGGCAAAAGAGCTAAATCAGAGATTAACACATCACGTCAGTTGATCGCTGACATGATCAATGCAAACTCGTCATGGGACATGATTTTCATGTCCGGTGGAACTGAGGTAACTTACCCCAACCCTCTGAGGGACCAAACCTAAACAATCTTTTTCAAAAGGCAAATAACTTGGTCTTCAACTCGGTAACAAAATACTACAAATCTAAGCGACAAGAGTTTGAAAATTTACGTTCAATACCCCATTTTATAATTTCGAATGTCGAACATGATTCGGTTAAGCTAGTAGCTGAAAATTATCAAAAGGATAACTTAGCAGGTAAAAACACAGTGACTACTAGACATCTTTAACACTGTAACTTTTAAGAAATATCCTATGCCAATGTAAATTCACATGGAGCTGTTGAAGTAAACGAAATAATCGGTTTGATCCGTCCAAATACTATCTTGATATCAATAATGTTAGCTAATAACGAAACAGGAGTTATCCAACCGGTAAAAGAATTGACCAATGAGATTAAAAAATTGGGTTTGGATACTCTACGAGATATTCCATTATTCGTACATACAGACGCTGCTCAAGCTATCGGTAAAATAAAAGTCGATGTCGAAGATTTACAAGTTGATTATCTAACAATAGTGGGTCATAAATTTTATGGACCAAAGATTGGGGCTTTGTACGCCAGAAATTGTTTAGCTCAAAATTGTACAAACTCAAAAAAAGCTCCGATTTATCATCTCTTTTACGGCGCTGGTCAAGAAAGTGGACTCAGACCAGGCACTGAAAATACTCCAATGATAACTGGTCTAGGTAAAGCCGCAGAGTTAGTAATCAAAAATTTAGACGCTTATACATCTCATTTGAAAGAGACAAGAGATTATTTGGAAAAAGAGTTAATCGTAAGTCTGTTCAAATTTAAAAAAAAAAAAAATTAAAAATTAAAATTTTTAAAGAAAAATTTTGGTGAAGAAAATCTACGGTTTAATGGAAAATCTAAAAAATCCCAACGATTACCAAACACATGTAATGTTTCGTTTGTGTCAAGTCCAGACTATAAGGGTTATGTTATATTAAATAATTGTAAATATTTGGAAGCAAGTACAGGTTCGTGTTGTCATTCAGGTGAATTTAAAGCATCGAAAATTTTACTTGCTATGAATATTGATAAAAGTGTTGCATCAAATGCACTTAGATTAAGTGTTGGACGTGAAACAACTAAACAAGATATTGATTTAGTGATTCAAGATTTAAAAAATACACTTAATCAAATTTGATTCATTTTTAAAAAAGAGTTTATTTTTTAGTTTCAATAAATATTTAATTTTCCATAATTTTAATCTGCATGCGATTCTCTATTAATTGAACTACTATGCAATATTTTATCTTAATTCTAACTGATTTTTATTTACCACTAAGTAGACCATACTTTTAAAAATTAAAAAAAATGCAAAATTTGATTTTCGGTTTTATATTCAGTTGTGTGTAAAATTGGGATCGGATACAGCTACGATCCAAAATGACTTAAAACAAGTTTATGGGGAAAAGGCCCTTTCATATGCAACAGTTGCTCGATGAGTGGAAATATTTCGTGGTGGGAACGAGAGAACCAAAGATGATTCACGCTCTGGACGCCCGAGAACGAAAGTTGTTGACTCGAATATTGACCTAGTTCGAAATGTTATAGAGGATAACCCATATTGTAAATATTCTGAAATTGAAGCTCAGACATTTCTTAGTCGAGGTACAATCGAGCACATTATTCACGATCATCTTTAGCTTCGAAAAATAGCGTCTCGGTTTGTACCCCATTTATTGACTGAAAAGAAACGTAAAGATAGGATTCGAATTTGTCTGTATGCTAAACTCAAAAGCAGGGCATGGCTAATATATGACGTAGTCACAGGTCATGGTTTTACTGGAGACAAATTGTCCGGTTGCAATCTAATACATGCTGGGTTGCGGAGGGAGAGAGTCCAAGAACAGTAGTAAAAAGATGGATATTAGTTTGTATTTTTTTTTAGAACAAGTTAGGTGGATAGATGATTGCTTAAAACCTTTGGTAAGATTAATTAAGACAAGCAGAAAGACATTGGGTACCAAAAAATTGAAATTTCATCATGACAACACTCGACCGCACGTTCATCAAGTTGTAGTAACTTATCTAAAAGAACAAGGTTTCACTTTAATGGGCCAAACACCATACTCGCCAGACCTTGCTTGCCATACCATCAGCGTAATCCAAATTGTTTAGTTTCTCCTGTGGGTGTCAATAGGACTTTCTTAGATGTGTGATGAATCCATAGCCTCCTTCAAATTTCCATAATCTAGGACAATTATGAATAGTCTACAACTACAACGTATCCTTGTAGAACTCATCTCGTTATTTTGAGATCTTCTGACAGTGCTCCGTGTTCCAGGACTCGACTTTTAGAGTCCTAGTACAATAACTTTGACTATCTTTCCATAAGATGACTGACAATTTGAATCTACTGTACAAAGCGTCTTTCATTGTGGAAACCAGCTTGATTCCGTCTAAGCACTTCATCCAATAATGGGATTATTAAAATTATTTTGTTGTAGCCTTTAGCTGCGATCGACATCAATTAAATACCTCTATAGTTAATAATGAATTTTGGATTACCCTTTTTAGGTAACGGTACTATTAGATTTCTCGTCCACTGCTCTGAATGCTTAAGATTGTGGTAAAAATTCATACAAACTTGATGTATTAAGATATGACCAATTTTTGTCCATCACTGTGCACCGCGATTAAAATGAGTCACGTGGCCAACTTGCACTTAGTCGGCTGTTATAAGATTTAGTCGGAAACTTCGATACTATCTGAATATTTTATTTTCTAGTAATAACTGTTATCTACAACCCCGAAATATGAATAAAATCATTTTATTAAAAAGGAGTTAAAAATCAAAAATTTTACCCACAGCCTAATGCCGAAGTGCTTTGTTTAAACAGCTAAGAACTAATGATAGGAAAAAGTCATGATAGATTTTAGGCAATGTGAAGATTCGTATCAAAAAACATTTGTATCAAATGGATCAAAATTGAAAATAATTTTTTAAAGCTAAACGAATAGAAAAAAGCTCTGCACAGATGTTTTTTAGGTATAAACATTTAAAAAGCCACCCTTAGAATAAGCTCTGCAAAACTCTGCAAAAAAATTGCGTATTTAAATATTTTAAAATACATGAAAATAATTGAAAATAACTACGCAATTTATTTTGCAGATTTGCAGAATTTTGCAGAGCCTATTCTAAGGGTGGCTTTTTAAATGTTTATACCTAAAAAACATCTGTGCAGAGCTTTTTCCTATTCGTTTAGCTTTAAAAAATACATGAAAATAATTGAAAATAACTACGCAATTTATTTTGCAGATTTGCAGAATTTTGCAGAGCCTATTCTAAGGGTGGCTTTTTAAATGTTTATCACTAAAAAACATCTGTGCAGAGCTTTTTTCTATTCGTTTAGCTTTAAAAAATTATTTTCAATTTTGATCCATTTGATACAAATGTTTTTTGATACGAATCTTCACATTGCCTAGATTTTAGGTTATGGTCTCAAAGCTAAAAAGTTCTTGTTGACGCTGATACACATAATAAAACGAGCAAAAAATTTCCAAAAGCTAAAAAAGACTAAAAACGAGCAAAATAATGAAAAGTTCTAGAGAGGCTATCAATATTCATATTTTTTTATGTGTCTACTTAAACTAGCTTCAGGGTGCAGACTTGTCCAAATCAAGAAAAAACGGATTTTCTTGATTGACTCCACTCGCAGGTCTTTACAAGAGTTTGTAACTCGAAGCGGAGGTTTTAGAAAAAAGCCATCTTTAGAGCATTTTATGCTTTAGACGGACCGATAGTCCGAACTAAATGAACCTGACTGAATTTTTTTTGGGCGAGAAATAGTGGTCAGAGAGTTCTCTAAAGACTTCAGGGTTTTGCTTTTAAGAAAATGGAGACCAAACCGAAAGTTCTAGAGCTTAGCTCTTATTTTTGCAAAAAAGCAAAATAAATTTGTCAGAAAAACCGAGTTTGCGAACTGGTGGATCTTTAGGTGTTTTTATGATATGGACTAGCCTGTAGCTCGAATCGAAGTTATAGAGCTTAGCTTTAAGGAGTCTACAATAAAAAGCACAAAAAGTTGAGCAAGAATATCGGTCTCCGGAAGCTGGTCGACATTTTATAGAACGTGATGGTCCGTGCTTTAACCCTTTTTTTTATTAAAAATTTCATTTTGAAAAAAAATTATAAAATTTTAAAAATCAGATTATTTTAATTTATCAATTAATTGATCTGCATTTAGCTTATTATCCGTTACATTATTGTAATTGACCAAAAAAAGCATTGAAATGTCACCGATCTAAAATAAAAATTAACAACTTAAACCTTTATTTTGTCGGTAATTCTTGTTACAAGTTACCTCAATTATAGACTTGTCAAAAACTTGAGTTTTTTTATTCATAGAAACAACTTTACCATCAACATACACCACCAACTTGCCAAAATTACACAACATAAACAAATTCGAATCCAAACAAGAGATTTTAAATTGATTTCTAGACATTTTTTTACTAAAAAATTCGTATGGTGACAAATCTACATCAGCTGATCTCGATCTACCAAACGATATATCTCGTTTTGTCATTGTATGAGTAAAATTTTCGTTAAAAATTACAGCTAAACAATCAGGTTGTTCAAATGGGTTTGTATCACCGTTTATTTTGTCTATCAAACCTTGCCAAAGAAACACATCAGCCTCTGCTTTTCTTATATTATCGACTAAAGTCTCGTAAGTTTCGTTCATGTCTTGTTCAAGTTTAGGATCAACTTGGATTTGAGAGTCGATTTTTTCATCATCAAGACGGTTCATTATTTTATCAAAGCTTTCAATTTCGTTTATTTTAAACTCAATTTCTTGGTTGTCTTCTAACACTTGATCTTTCAGTAAACTCAACTTTTTGAGCATGTTAAATTTTTTTTGTAAACATTTAGCCGTTCTTGATTGATGAAAATGGGGTCTTTGTTTAAACAAAATGTCTTCGAAAAAATTTTCATCTCGATCGGATTTTGAGTCTAAACCCATCAGGATAAAAGTTTCATTATCGTTGAACGGAATTTGTTTCTCAAGTCGACTTAGGTCATCAACATTTAACTTTTTTATATTTTTACGAATCATTCTATCAAATAAAGGAATTAGTCTTAGAAAAAGTCATGGTGATTTTTTTAAGGTTACTTTGAGATTTGTTCATCGTACATAAAAGCGTACCATCGTTCCTCGATCTCCTTTTGGGTGAATTTGCTTGTAAAGTTAACCATTGAGTGAACATCTTTGATGTCTGAGAGATGAAGGATTGATTGAATAAGCATGAAATCGTCCTGTGGACGCCATTTTCCCATTGATTTAGCTACATTTAGCAAAGGACCTTTGAGTTTACGGATTTTATTGGATTTTGACTTCATTTTTTTTGACATGATCTAAATTATGATAAATTTAGTCAAAAAAATTTTCAAATGATGTTGCATTCACTCTCATAGAATGTCAGAATTATATTAACTATGGAAAATCTCTAAATCTTTGCTGACAGTAATGGTTTAATTTTCAAAAAATGACCTTTTTTGATACTAATTACAAAAAATAAAATTATAAAGTTAAAAACGACTAGTCGCCCTCCCATTTTCGCATCCGGGCTTGGGACCGGCCAAGGCATTGTTACGACTATGCTACTGTCATTCATTCCAGTGACTGTGGGACGTTCATCATAAACAGCGCCACTCATCCGAGCGAAGCTGCGAACTCGACAACTATTCAGGCTTAGCTTGGAACCACAAACCAAGCGTATTCTCTCGAAGGAGGATACTTAACTTAATCACTAGGGCTACACCTATTACTAAATGGGTCTGCTGTAAAACATATTCTTGCGTTCGTTTCCAGGCTTCTATACGTTGTGATGGTCAAAGTCAGCGGCATCCCAATACGACAAGATTCGAACGTGATCTGTAGACCCACGTACCCGTAATACAGCACATTTAGAACGGTGTTTGTTGTATGTATAATTTGTATGTATCTTAGGGGTGAGATGAACACTGCATAATTTATATCAAAAAAGGTAGAAAAAAGGATAAAATTAACTCTTTTTTCCTTAATTTGCACCCTTCAAATAACTCAAGGATCACTAAAATTATGCATGACTTGTAGAAAATTTAATGCTCTTACAAAGTGTTTATAAATAATAAGGGGTTGATGGGTTAATAAAAAAGCTCTAAGTTAAAAAGTAAAGTATGGTTTTTGAGTGGTTTTGACACTTCAGATCCTTATGGTCCTAAAATTTTACTTTTGGACCACCCCTAAAAAATTGGCTTTTCTATGTTTTCATACATGTAGATTACGATTTTGAGGTCAAAAATCAATTTAAAATTATTTTCGGTACCTTAACAATCAAGACATAAAGGTAATGTAAAAGCAAATCTTTAAAATTTCTTATAAAAATATTTTTATTTTTTAGAAAAAAACCATTTCATTCGTATCAAAACAATGTTTTAAAAAATATTTATAAATTTTGTCTCAAATAATCAATTAAATCATTAAGCATTTTTTTGGCCAGTTCATATCCAACATTTTCACTCACCAACGAGGCAATACCATGAAAGCCTTTTTCATAAAATTTAACATGAACATCGACACCAGCCTTTCTTAAACGCTCTGAATACAAAAAACCTTCGTCTTTTAACGAATCCCATTCGATCATTAAAAAATAAGACTTTGGTAATCCAATTAAATCGTCATGATCTGCAAACAATGGCGTTACTCTCGGATCACAAACCATTTTAAAATATTCCATGTACATTTTATTCTTTATAAGAATATTATTCTCGTCCAACTCATAATTAGGAAATAACTTTTTTGAATATTTGTAATACTCCCGTCCTTTTCGGTATTCCTCTGGTATTTGACTTGTATTCAAATAAGACTCGATTAATTTACGTTTTGTTTTGTCTTGGATTAACAGTGTGTGATTATTAGCGAGAAGATTTAGTTCAATTTCTTGGTTTATTTCATTAATTCCAAAGTACCATGCTACAAATTTTATAAGGTCAATTTGAGTTGCTTTTATTAATCCGGTGTTTGCGTAGTGTAACATTGAAGGCAAATGGAATGTGAACATTTGAAGCCATGGATAGATTAATATTTGTACTTTGGGCATTTTGAGATTTTCTTTGAGCATTCGTTGTACTGTTACCGCAACAGCGTTTCCACCTTACAAAATAAAAAAATTATCTTAAATGCTTTACAGTACTTCTGGATAAAGCTTCTGAAACCGACTATGTTGTAACTAGTCAAGTTCAAAGTTAATCAACAGGCTTGTGCCCTTGCCTAATTAAAGACTGTTTTAATCTCCATACCCCGCACCGTACCGTACCATCCAACCGTATTGAACCGTACCACTGTACCGTTTTTGAAATTTGAAATTTTAACTAAAAATGAAGGACCTAAGTTTTTTTTTTAATTTTATTTTTCGGTGCGGTACGGTGGACTGCAAGCATGGCCAAAAAATCTTTTTTTCCAACTAATCGGGTATTCAAAAGGGTATTCGGCTATTCGGGTATTCGAATGCCCATTCAAAGGGGTATTCGGGTATTCGGATATTCGAATGCCCATTCAAAAGGGTATTCGGGTATTCGGGTATTCGAATGCCCATTCAAAGGGGTATTCGGCTATTCGGGTATTCGAATGCCCATTCAAAAGGGTATTCGGGTATTCGGATATTCGAATGCCCATTCAAAAGGGTATTCGGGTATTCGAATGCCCATTCAAAGGGGTATTCGGGTGGTCTTGGGGGTCTTGTGACCTGGGGGTTTCGGAGTTAAAGGGGGCAAGCTGTATCAAGCTTAGAAAAAAGCCAACTTCAAACTAAAATATCAGGGTAGTTAAATCCGGCGTCGACGGCCATTCCAAATATCGGCCGTCGACGTCGGTTAACTACCCACGCTTTTGAGACTGATTTTATCATCAGATTTAAGTCGATTCTCTGTCAAAAATAATTTACGATTTAGTCTAACGCGTTTACCATTTAAATTTTAGTATTTTAATAGATTTTATGGTGTCTAGATTAATTTAAGGCTATTTCTGAGTCGCTCTATGACCTGGAGGTTACGGAGTTATAGGGAGAACGATGTGTCATGCTTTGATAAAAGTCAAAATCAAACTGATTATACAGAGCAGAATACCCTTTTGGTTGAATACCCGAATATTAAAATTCGAAAAGCCGAATAGCCGAATACCCTTTTGAATGGACATTCGAATACCCGAATACCCTTTTGATTTGACATTCGAATACCCGAATAGCCGAATACCCGAATACCCTTTTGATTTGACATTCGAATACCCGAATAGCCGAATACCCTTTTGAATGGACATTTGAATTCCCGAATATCCGAATACCCGAATAGCGGAATACCCGAATACCCTTTTGAATGGACATTCGAATACCCGAATAGCCGAATACCCCTTTGAATGGGCATTCGAATACCCGAATACCCTTTTGATTTGACATTCGAATACCCGAATAGCCGAATAGCCGAATACCCTTTTGAATGGACATTCGAATACCCGAATACCCTTTTGAATGGACATTCGAATACCCGAATAGCCGAATACCCGAATACCCTTTTGAATGGACATTCGAATACCCGAATAGCCGAATACCCTTTTGAATGGACATTCGAATACCCGAATAGCCGAATAGCCGAATACCCTTTTGAATGGACATTCGAATACCCGAATAGCCGAATAGCCGAATACCCTTTTGAATGGACATTCGAATACCCGAATAGCCGAATAGCCGAATACCCTTTTGAATGGACATTCGAATACCCGAATAGCCGAATACCCGAATACCCTTTTGAATGGACATTCGAATACCCGAATAGCCGAATACCCTTTTGAATGGACATTCGAATACCCGAATAGCCGAATAGCCGAATACCCTTTTGAATGGACATTCGAATACCCGAATAGCCGAATAGCCGAATACCCTTTTGAATGGACATTCGAATACCCGAATAGCCGAATACCCGAATACCCTTTTGAATGGACATTCGAATACCCGAATAGCCGAATACCCGAATACCCTTTTGAATGGACATTCGAATACCCGAATAGCCGAATACCCGAATACCCTTTTGAATAATTGAATATTCTATTAAGGTTTTGAAGGATGAATATCCTTTGAATAATTGGATAAAAGAAAATTTTGTCCATATCTCGTGGACTGGTACAGTAAGATGGTACGGTACGCTCCGGTACGCCTTTTTTTCAGTAGCCGTGCAGTATATCAGTCTTAAAAAATCTTCGTCTTGGTTTTTTTGCTGTTTTTGCGGTTTTCATGCTCAGACAACTGCACTGAGATTGAGCCCGACCACTCAATCTCATAAAAAAAATTATTGCACCAACAAAAAGGTTTTAAAGAAAGAGACTTGTCTAAAACATCCAAGTCTTTGATCAAAGTGGTCAAAATATATTAAATCTTTACCTGCAGAATCGCCTGCTATTGTAAATTTTTCCAAATCAACTTTAAATTCACTCGGATTTTTTAACAAGTATTCAACAACTTTAAAACAATCATCAGTCGGTGTTGGAAACGGATGCTCAGGTGCCAATCTATAACTATAACAAAATTAATAATACTCGTCTAGACATGATGATTTACTTACTCCACTGATATGATAAACATGTCCATTGCTTTTGATATCTCAATCAAAAACATATCATAGGTATCTTTGATAAAAAAAATATGTTAATGAGCTGATAATTTAGAAATTAGGTTAAATTTACTCAGGTCTCCAAAACTGTACCCCCCACCATGAAAGTACAACATTACCGGTCTTTTATCTGATACAGAATCGTACCGTTCATAGATCCTTACATCGATATCGCTTACTTTAGTATCTAAAATCTTCAAGATTGTTGAAAAAAAGTTTTTATCTAATCAAGTTGAAGAAGATGTACCTTGACTTCTTGACTCGATGATTGGATTATTTTAGTGTAACACCTCAGAAGGGTGCGTATATTGTATGCGTGGGTGCCAAGGTTTAATCCACTTCCAAATTTTGCCTTGAGGATAAAGGTTTAAAAAAGAAGTCGAAAATAATTTTTAAAAAAGTTACCAAAAGTCAGGCTAATTTAACAGCTAAAAATTTCACACGAAAATAAAACGGTCGTTCAAAATTAACCGGTATGTACATTAAGGAAAATTCATAGCCAATAAAAACACCCACAAGGATGACGAGAAACGCCAATTTAGAATTAATCATTATCTCTTTGTTTTGTTTTGACAGAAATAAAAAATTAATTTTAGTTTTTCAACAACTAAAAACAAAGTTTGTTCAGCTTCGTTTTTTGATGCAAAAATTTTCACTGCATGCAAAAATTTTTTTCGTTTTTTTTAATGAAAAAAAAAGTATCTTGTTCGCACATGTATTTTTCATTTTAAATTTCAATTGAAAAAATGCCTTTAAAAAAGAAACAAAAAAAAACCGAGGTTGAAAAACACGTTGAAGAAGAAGAAGACTCGGGTTCGTCGTATGATGAAGATGATTCAATGTCAGGTAGCGATGAAGATCATGATTTTGATGCAAACGAAGAGATTATGATTGATTTTGAAGCTCGTTCGATTTTAGAAACCGATTTGGAAGCGATCAAAATTTTGTTACAACAAAAACTAGGACAATTTCAAAATTTAAACATACACGAACTAGCTAAAATCATATCACAACAAGAGACTTTAGGAAACGTTATAAACCAAGTTAATGATGAGGACGTTGAAAAACAAGATGGTGATGAAGTCGAGGCAGACGATACCATTTTTGGGGTCTTATCAATGATAGATTTAAACTTCCCGCAGACAAAAAACTTTTCGACTGAATTCATAAAATTTCTCAAGTCTCAAACAAACGCCCAAAATGGGGTTAAATTAGACGAGTATTTAAAAAGCGCATCGTACGTTGTTAACGAACGATTCTTGAACATACCAACAGGTATTTCGGTACCAATGTTCGAAAGTCTATTAGAGGATGTTAAAAATCTAAGCGATGAAGCAGCTAATAAAAAAAGTGATTATTGGTTATTTTTGGCGAGGGTATTTACGGAAGATTCTCATAAGGGTAAAGCATCGTCTAAATTAAACGCACCCGATGTCGAGTATTCAAACCCGGAAGAAGAAATTTTTGAAGAGCTCAGTGAGCTCAAGTTTGATATATCATACGGTCAAAAGACCTCAAAAGCGACTGGTGGTAAATGGTCAAAAGACGATCCAAGTTTAACTCCTCATTTAAGTTGTTTTGTAATTAATAAAAATAAAATAGCTGAGGGTATTGAAAAAGTTAAGACTTTGGTTAAATAAAGATTTTAAAAAAAGAGCACTCTTTTTTTTCTTAATTTAATTGGTAGTAAAATACCAAGAGTGTAAAATTCGATAAATTTTAAGTTGATAGTTTTTTTGTGTTTAGAAAAAAATGGGTAAAGCGAATAAAAAAAATATTAAAAGTTCGGTAAAAATAAAAAATAAATCGGTTAATAGAGCTAATAAAGGCAAAAAAAAGCGTTCAAATGAAAACAAATTGAAACGTAATCTCAAAAAGGCTGAAAGGGTAATTTTAAATTTTTGTTTAAATTATGAACCCAGGACAATCTTGACAGATGTCTAAAAAAGATCATAAATTGCTATCTTATTTTGTGACAAATGGTGAAAAAGTCTAATTCTCTCTATATTGGACAAAAGCTTCACGTTGAGTTTTCTATGTTATGATTTGCGATACCAAGTCTTAAACTATTTATGTTTGTTTAGATCAAACTGAACCTTGAGGAGAATCCAATCATGCGATTCCTGATTATATTTCACAATTTCGACACTATAACTTTAATCTACGACCTCGAAAACCCCAGAAAACATTTTTGCTCATTGGTGTGAAAAATCATAAATTTTACTACTACCCCTTATTTTCAGCCAAATGCTGAAGTGCTTCATTAAAACACTTAAGTAGCCATTATTGAAAAAGGCTATTCTTTATTTGAAGATAAATTCTGAAAGCTAAAAAACTCTGGTTGATGCTGGAACCCATGTCGAAGTGGAAAAAACAGTCATTTTCCAGTAAAATCGTATCTAGGCCCAACGGGTAACCACATACCCATGTTTTCTTTAAAGCTTCTTTAAACAGATAAACTTGTTTGTTTACATACATATGTACCATCATAATTTTAAGGTATTGGGTGGATATCGGTTAACGGAAAAATTCAGGTTTTGGGTTCAGGTAGGCAGAGATAGTGACTCAAAAATTTGGTTTGAGTCAAATGTGACTCAAGTCAGACTTGAGTCCTTTTTTTTGTGACTTGAGTCAAGTCATTTTTTTCCTGAAAAATAGACTCAGACTTAGAGTCCGAGTCAACAAAAAATATTCTGAAAAAATGCTGTTTTTTGACTTAAGTCTAATGACTCAAGTCGGACTCAAGAGTCATGACTCGAACGCAGACTCGTGAGTCATGTCAAATGATCTACGACCTCGGAAACCCCAGAAACATGGTTTAGCTTGCATTGCTAAACCATCATTATTTGATGAAAAGTATACACACTAATCACCCAATACCTTTAAATTAATGGGTACATAAGCCTGGTTTTTCATCCAAAAGACATGAAACATGGGTTTTCGAGTTCGTAGAACAAAAATATAATCGTGAATGGTAAATTTTGAGCTTGAAAGTATATTCGACTAGGCTGTATCTTTAACATCTTCAAATCCATAATGAGGTGAAAACAAGCAAAAAACGGACGTTTTACTGAAAAATCGCATCTAAGCCCTACGGATACCCTCATACCCATATTTTTTTTTGTAACTGTTTAAATTACAGGCGATTTTATATAAACTTTATGGGCTTTTTTAAAATTTTTTCCTTTATTTCTGGTAACTAAAAACTTTGATTTAGTAATAGTCTGGGGATAGACTAAACTTCGGACCCTAACCTAACCCTTATAAGGCTAGCAGTCATTTATTCTGACATTTTCCTCAACAAATTAATTTTATAATTTAAGCCTCAAAACGATCACGATGAACAAGAAGATAAAAAATTATTTCGTACGACTCGTTTTAATGACGACGAGGGTTTAGACGATCTAGCCGTAAATAAGAACCGTCGTACAAAGAAGCGTAAAAACGATTCTGACAATGAATCCGATTCATTAGAATCAAGTTACAAGTCTAAACCATCGTTTATTCAAACAATGAACGAACAATCCAAAAGGTTAACACTTGCTTTACCAATTAAAACCAAATCAGGTCAATTGATGAAAAGTATACACACTCTAGTACATGATGACGACAAACCGGAAGTCGAAGAACCAAAAACAGAGGAGACTAGAGAGGTGGTAGCCGTCGAAAACGAGAAACCAAAATCAGCATTGGAAATAATCCGAGAAAAAAAAGAATTCTTCGAAAAGAGTAAAGCTCGCATTGCTTATCTGTCACGTGGTATCATTGAAAATCCAGAGGGTGAAATGAAAAAATTAAAAGAACTCAGACAAATGTTAACTATACAAGATGTACGTCAATCGTACGTTTTAAGAAAATTAATAGTCGTTTCATTATGTGAAATATTCAAAGACATTATTCCGAGTTATAAGATTAGATCTTGGACTGAAAAAGAAAATGAACAAAAAACTGGTAAAGATGTACAAGAGCTTAAGGAGTACGAAGAAACAATGCTTAAACAGTACAAACTTTTTTTGGACTATTTGAACGATTCTATTAAAGGTAAATATCTAAATTTGACACTCTAACTGTAATCTACGTCCTCGGAAACCCCAGAAAATCAATTTTTTAATTAAGTAAAAGTCATAAATTTTACCTCGACCCCTTCTTTTCAGCCTAATACTGAGGTGCTTCTTTAAAACACTTAAGCAGTCATGATTGGAAAAGACTATTCTTGATTCGAAGATATAATTTGAAAGCTTAAAAGCTCTAGTTGACACTGGAAGCCATATTGAAGTGGAAAAAAAATTCCCTAAGGCCGAAATCGGGTGAAAACGAACAAAAAAAGACATTTTCCAGTAAAAATCGTATCTAAGCCCAACGGATACTCTTTTTAATTTTTTTTCAAGACCGAAAATGTCTCATCAAAGACCTAGAGATAAAATTTAGTTTATAATTTAAGGTGTTTACAAAACGCTATTCAAATCAGACTCAAGATTACCGCAACAAGCCGTCGAACCAATTGAAAACTTTGCGTTAATTTGCGTTCGTACTTTATGTCAATTTTTAGAAAAACATAGTCATTTCAATTACACAAATGATATAATCGAAATAGTCGTGTTTCAATTGACTTCAAAAATAAGTCAAGTCTCTAAATTGACTATCGAGTGTATAAGGACACTTTTTGATCAAGATAAAACCCTCTATCTTTCACTTGAAATAACCCAAAAAATAACCAAAATGTTAAAACAAAAATCATTTGGTGTTCGTCCGGAATTACTTGACATTTTTTTGAGTCTTAAACTTAAAGAAATAAAACTCTTGGACGATGGTAAATCAAAAAAAATGAAACACAAAGACAAAATGAAATTTTCACGTACGGAACGTAAAAAATTAAAAGAAAAAGAACAACTTAACGCTGAATTGGAAGAGAAACAACTCGCAGATCGTGTTAAAGATAAAGCTAGAATTCAATCAAGAATATTAGAACAAGTTTTTATGATCTATTTTAGAATTTTAAAAAAAGCGCCTAACTTTAAGCTCTTTCCATCGGTTTTGGAAGGTCTCTCAAAATTTGCTCATTTAATCAACTTGGACTTTTTTGAAGACTTACTAAAATTAATGCACGAAATGATCGAATCCGATAAACTTAATTTCAGGTCTAAACTTCACTGTATAAAGACTATTTTTATAGTTCTATCAGGTCAAGGTGAAGCGTTGAACATTGATCCGATGAAATTTTATACCAGTTTGTACAATATACTTCTTCAATTGAGCGCTGCTGGAAATTTAGATAATGTCCATCTTCTTGCTGATTGTATTGACATGATGTTTTTAAAACGAAGAAAACAAATACCAACTGCTCGTTTATTAGCTTTTATTAAACGATTGACCATTGTGTCATTACAACTTGAGCCTGCAGGTTCGGCTGTTATTCTTAACATTTTAAGAAAACTCATAAACGTAAGTCTAAATTTAACGTTTTTATGGATAATGAAAATTTTTATTTTAAAGATGAACAAACAAAGTGATCTTTTGTTCGACAATGAGTACCAAGATAGTGGAATTTATAACCCAGAATTAGCTGAGCCTGATTATTCAAACGCCCAAAACTCGGCTTTATGGGAGTTTCATCTAATGAGAGTATGTTTATAAGAAGATTTTTGATTTCAATTTTATTTTTATTTTGACTTATAGAGACACTATAATAAGATGATTCAGGATGATTCAAGTGAGTTTTTGAAGCCTGGAAATGTTATATTTTCAGATAATAAAATGTAAGTCTTGAAAGATTTGTCATGTTTTTATTATTAAAATGACTATTTTTTTCATTATAAAAGGAGTGTTGATGATATATTCAAAATAATGAATGAGTATGATGAAAGTTATATGAACGAACCAGCAAAGTTTGGCAAAAAGAATAACAGAAATAAATAAAAGTTTTAGAAATAAAATTTTTTTCAATTTTTGTTCTACTAAAAATGGACACCATTTTATCAACGCTTGGATCTACCATTAATTCTTCTAGTTCTTATAACGATAAGTCGCCCTCCCATTTTCGCATCCAGGCTTGGGACCTCCTAAGGCATGGTTACGACTATGCTACTGTCATTCATTCCAGTGACTGTGGGACGTTCATCATAAACAGCGTCACTCATCCGAGCCGAAGCTGCGAACTCGACAACTATTCAGGCTTAGCTTGGAACCACAAACCAAGCGTATTCTCTCGAAGGAGGATACTTAACTTAATCACTAGGGCTACACCTATTACTAAATGGGTCTGCTGTAAAACATATTCTTGCGTTCGTTTCCAGGCTTCTATACGTTGTGATGGTCAAAGCCACCGGCACCCCAATACGACAAGATTCGAACGCGATCTGTAGACCCACGTACCCGTAATACACCACATTTAGAACGGTGTTTGAATGACAGCAACATCGCCACCCTCCCATTTTCACATCCAGACTTGGGACTCGCCAAGGCATGGTTACGGCGTGGACTTACCATATTATAATTTATATAGTATTATAGTTTAATTTAATATAAAATTGCTCACACACTTTAAGTTAGTGTTGAGTAAGCTATTTTAATGATGAAACTTGAAAAATAACAAGATGCTTATTCTTGTCCTCTTCATCTCTGAGTTTTCGGATGCTTTTAAGTACGATACTTTCATTATATATCTTGGCTGTTTTTGTTTTAAATTCGAAGTCATAGTTAGATTGGTCGAAATTTCGGTATTTAAGAGATAATGAATTATTTGAATCGTTGAGCAGCTTTAAGAGTTTTTGATCAGGCATAAGTTAAATATTAATGTCATAGATTTAAACTAGGAACAAAGAATCTAATTCCAGTTGGATAGCAGAAGGTCAAAGTCCGCTAATTGTAATAAAACCCAACCAATTTGAGCCAAAATCGACGGTGAGTGTCTTTGTAAAAACAACATGAAGTACCTAGGTGTAGTTCATAAACAACACTTATTATGTTGAAAATTGTCTTAGTCCTCTTCTTAAGTCATAAAATCGCACAGACAAGCATCAGGTACGAAAATTCTCGATCACATGCTCATGAAAAGATCAAGAACTTTCTCAATTCAAATCACATGACAATAACCATCCGTCTTACTTTCCAGATTTAGAGCCATGTAAAAAAAAACGCTTACCCGATCGAGCGAAGAACTTTTGGAATCCCAAATTACAGAGATACTTAATTCAACCCCTAAAGAAGAGTATTAAAATACCTTTCAAAATTTTTGGTACCCCCTAAGTACATTAAGCTGATGATTTAAAATTTGAAAAAAATTTTCTTTTTGATTTGGTGAATAATTAAGAAATATTTACAAAAATAGACTTTATTGAGCAATTTAAAAAATATTTCAGAAATAAAAGATTCTTATAATATCGCCGAGTCTATTCTAGCCAATCTCATTGGTGTTTGTCTAAAATTTAACAAATTATCTTTTAACACAAGTTTCTTTTTCATCAAATCCATTTGTTGCATAATAATTTCTATTTGTTCTCTTAACTCTCTCATTTGTTTTTTTTCTTCATTTACATGTTGATCAAGTTCATGTGACATTGTGACCAAGTAATTTTCGATACGATTTAACAAGTCTGGTCGTTTGCCCAAGTTTATTAAACAATCCGGATGTGGACTGTAATACTCTTTAACATTCATGAATGTTGGTGTCTTTGTCGGATAGATAAATTTGTAAATTTTGTAAAGAACTTCTTGTGTTCTTAACACATGAATTAAGTTTATACCCACATTTTGGGTCTCAGCTTCATCAATTACTGTTTTAATTTCCCCTACTTCGATACCTGATTGACAAAAAAATTTCAAAAATTGGAAAAAAATATTCAAAATGGCGAATGACTTACCAATAAAAAGATCCAAAACAATAATGCACATAATGAATAGAAAAAAAATGTAAATTAGATTATTTGTGAAATAATTGAACGGGTCAATGCCTTCTTTTTCAATACCCATATGCTTAGATTCAAGTTCACCAACCATCATTGTAATAGTACGAATTATGTGTGCAACTGTGTTATTGTAATAAATTATACCAAAATTTTCTCTTATTTTAAAAGCACTCAAAAATCCGATGTAAATCATGAGAAAAAATGGTAAAAACTTGAAAGAATTTTGTATTGTCTTTCTCAAAGCTACAGAGTACGAACCAATTTTGCATAAGCCAATCATTTGAAAAAAAAATGCGTACGAAATCCAACCTAAAAGAACAGCCAATGCTCCAAAAGCTGATTGTAAATTTTTAAACGGTAGAAACGATAAAATATTAAACAAAAAACAAAAAATTTCTAACCAATTATCTATTGAACGTACCATTTTACCTAAGCGACCATAAGTTATTATTTGATAACATTTTTTTATGAAATAAAACATTATTATCATAAAAAAGTAAATTGTGTACACATTTGTAAGTATGTCTGACATAGTTAGACTTAGCTGAAAGTTTAAGTCCAATGGCCATAGATGATACGTACGTGTATTACCATGTGTTGTTGTGTTATTTAATGAAAGATTAACATGAAAAAATGTCATTGATATTAAAAATATAAAATATGATATTAAATTGAACCAATAGATTAAACGTGGCCAACGTTTCATTTTGAGTTCTAATAATTTTTTGATTGTCTGATGGGTTAACAAGTATTTGTATTGATATTGTGACATTATCCATAATGGATGATTTTCTGTTGCTTTGTACATGGGATTGTCTAAAATACCAAAATGGTATGTTTGAGTTTTGGAATCGTAACAATTATCGAGTAAAATTTTCATTGTCAATGGCATTTTTTTGATTATTTTTTTAATTTTGGAATATTTTTCATTCTTCAATAGAAAATTAAATTTTAAACCTTATCAATAAATAAGGTTGTTCCTTAACTGCGGAGCTCGGAATGAAGAAGCGGATTTTTTTGTATAACAATTACTACATCTCGCGTTTTAGATTAAATAAATATTTGTTACAAAATGTTGTTATCTTCATCCTCAAAGTTATCAAGCGCATAGATTCTAGGGGTCTAAAGTAAATTTTTTGCTTTTTTGCAAATGGGATAAAATATTCGTGTATGAAAATTTTCAAAAAATGCTTACGAGAACAGCTTTGTTCAAAAATATCTAAGAACACTGCGTAATGGAGCTTCTTACATTTATACAACCCGACTAAACCCAGATAAACAAATTCGACGAGCACCACCGAAAGTTGAAGACAGTATTCCTGATGTAAATGCTGTAAAAACAACGAATGTCCTCATTGTGATAAACCATTCAAAGCTGAAGCGGGAATCAAAGCACACATACGTCTCTCACACGAAAAAGAAACAACAGAAAAATTTTGATTAAAACTTTATAACTTATCTCTTTTTATTATCTTATCCGAAAAATTGTGTAATTTACCCTAATAAGGTACGAATCAATTTTAAATAAAGAAATCTAAATCTTAATATATGCAGCTTTATGTAGCATAAATTGCAAAAAATTCAGACATTTTTCGATTGTCTGCAACTCTGCAAAAATTGCAAAATATTGCACAATCACATTTCATTGAAAAATGTCTTTATTAACTGCGCAATTAAAGTTGCAGATCTTTGGAAAAATTTTTTAGCGGTGGATGCAGCAATTTTTGATGCATAAAGCTGCATTTACATTTTTTGAAAATTTCAATCCACGAATATTTTATCCCATTTGCAAAGAAGCAAAAAATAGAGAAATAGAGAAATTGATAAAAAACTTTAACATGCCTAAATTTTTTATTAACCCATCAACCACATATTATTTATACATATTCTAAAAGAGCGTAAAATTTACAATAAGACAAAAACGAACTTTAAAGTATCCTTGAATTGTTTGAAGGATGAAAATTTAATAATTAAATGAAAAAAGAACATTTTTTTCTCATAGAAAAATTAATAAAATGCATTACTATAAAATCAACCCTTAGAGTCCTATGGGTTGCCAAAAAGACCTTTCTTATGATTTTTGTCAAGAGTAAATTTTGGTCTAAATTTTCCTGGGCCTAATCCTGACTCAGTATACAAGGACTAATTCAATTTCTTACATTTTAATATCCTAAAATATGTCTTGTCGGAGATCATTAGCCGAATTTGTAAGCACCTATTAATTACGATACTTCATGATCGGAATAATGTAGCGGAATAAGAATTTGGTGTCCTAGGTATTTTTGAATGAAAAATAATGGTATCTTGAAAAACGAAATATTTGAGACCCATAGGATGACTTAACAGTCATGCATTTTTTTCCTCTATGAGAAAAAATCATGCTGAAAAACGGCAACTTAAAATTTTTTATCAATTTTCTTTTCATATTTTTTTTTCAATTCAAAAATTGAGCTAAAAAGTCTGCAAATGTGGGTTTTAATGAAATAAAATATGGAGCAAGGTGAAACAAAATTTGCTCCATCCATTGGTGAAGTCTGCAAAATCTCTGCAAAACTTATTTAATTTTCATTTTTTTAATGGCATGCACTGTTTTTAAATTCGCAATTCGTTTTGCAGAGGTTTTGCAGACTTCACCAATGGATGGAGCAAAGTGAAATCTGCAAATGTGGGCCCCACATTTGCAGACTTTTTAGCTCAATTTTTGAATTGAAAAAAAAATATGAAAAGAAAATTGATAAAAAATTTTAAGTTGCCCTGAAAAACGTGGTGCAATTTATTTCCTAAAAAAACAATTTTTGATCGATTCGAATTCGTGCTACATTGGCCTTTACCTTCATTCTTCTTCTTCATTCGACTGTTGTTTTGCAATATTCGGCGACGTATGATTTTAATATACTAAACTGGGCCTAAAAGATCAAAAAAATCAAAAATAATGATGATGGATTCTGAAATTTTTGACCAAAAATTCGTATCCCTTATGCACCGACTTAAACAGAAATCTTTTAAATAGGTTTGTAATACTTATATGTATTCTTTGCAGAGTTGTTCCTCAAGTCTCAAGTCTCAAGTCAAGTCCAAGTCACGACTTGACTTGATTTTATTTTCTCAGCAAAAAGTCAAGTCACGACTTGACTTGATTAATTTTTTAGAGCAAAAGTCAAGTCATGACTTGACTTGATTTATTTTTTAGAGCAAAAGTCAAGTCATGACTTGACTTGATTTTATTTTTCGTGAAAAAATCAAGTCACGACTTGACTTGAATTTTTTTTTCCATAAAAAGTCAAGTCGCGACTTGATTTTTTATAAAGATAGATTTTTTAAAGATGTCTTTTAATAAAATTTAAGATATGAAATCACTTATAATATCGAAAATTCGTAAGAATGTATAAAATACTTTAAGGAGAACACGTTTTTTTATCGTTTAAATCATTTTTAAAGAGAACAATTTCAAGTTTTTGCCACAAAAAGTAAAGTCAAGTTAAGACTTGACTTGGAAAATTTTGAAAAAATCAAGTCAAGTCGCGACTTGACTTGACTTTTTGGGGTAAAGACTTGAAAAATCGCGACTTGAGGAACAACTCTGATTCTTTGTGTATTTCATGTATTCTTCACCAAAAAATACACTTTTTTAAAATTTTGTATTCGAGAATACTTCAAGAATACATATTTTCAAAAAATTTTCCAAAGAATACTAGAACACTTGCTTATGTATTCTGGAATACATCAAGAATACATGAGAAATACAAGAAGAATACTATAAAAGTACTCTAGGAATACATTAAAAATACTTGAAAAATAAAAAGCATCAGTTTGTCAAATGAAAACCCTAAAAAAATATTTCTCTTGAATAAGAATATGTTATAAAAAGTTGATTTTAGGTGCTGAAAAAGGCACTTATTAGGTCATTTTTTGAAAAATTTTGGACATTTTTCATTTCCGTAACCTTAAAAAAGTCCATGAAATTTCCGTTTTCGCATTTTGGGATTTTAATTTCCTTTCCAATTTTCCGCGTCCCGCATTCCGCTTTCGCAGTTTATACACAGCTATTTTGAAAAATTGGTGACTCAAAATAAAACTTTAATTTAAGGACACGACAACTTTTTTAGTTAGATCATTTTTCAGCATACAACGCCAAAAAACTCAAATTTCTGTTGTACCGTTCTTAGACTGTCTAACTAAGAAGGGATTATAAACAGCCTGATCCGATTTATTAAAATTTGAAGCCTAAATTTACAGAAATTGTTGTCCAAGCTAAAATCCCTTAAGCAATTTTTAGCTAGTAGATCAAACTTTCCAAAAACTAGCAAGTCTTTTTATGGATATTTTTTGAGATTTTGGGAGTACATGGGGATCGGTTCAATTGATTTTTTCATTAAAATTTAAAAAAGTTATACCGAGAACAAAGCCGAGCGGAAAAATTGTTTTTTTAGGAAATAAATTTCACTCAATAAAAATAATTTTTAAGTAAGTCAAGTTACAATTCTGTAAGATATCGAAAATACCTAATCGATATTTACTTTTTTGCCGTTAGTACTATTTTGAGATGTACAATTCTAAGCATGTATTAAAGTGAAAATAAATCGAAATCTTACCTTAAAATAGACAAATTGACTAAAATTTTTGTCATTTAACAGTGTCTCAACAACAGCTCTATGATCATGATCAATGGCAATATCCAAACAATTGTAATGATCATCATTAATATCATGTACCAACGCATTATTCTCTAATAAATAGTTAACCAATTCATTGTGTCCAATAAGACACGAATAGTCAATTGGACTCATATTATTTTTATCACATGTATTAATTTTAGATTTGTATTTAATCAATAATTTAGTTATTTCTAAAGATCCTATTTCACAACTATGATGAAGCGGTATCTTGTCAAATTTGTCTTGAGCATTCACGTCAGCATCATTTTCGACCAAGAGTTCGAGAATCCTCAAATGATTTGTCTTGGCTGCTGAATGCAATGGAGTCGAGTATTCATCATCTCGATCGTTTAATGGATCATAATCTCTAAACAACTTGTTCTTTCGAATCATTAACAAATACTCAACTATTTCAAGACACCCGTTTTTACACGCTATTGAAAAAACAGATTCGTCAAATTGATTTCTCCAATCGATTAATTCACTCGGTAATTTTGACTCAAGTATACATTCAATTAGGTACTTGAAAAGGTTGAAATTTTTGTAAATACAAGCAAAATGGAGAATTGTGTTGTTGGATGAATCGCGTAGGGTTATGTTGTTCGATATAGAAAACTTTTTCTGAGCTAACTCAAAGAGATATGATAGAGTTTTCTTTTGATTATTTTCAATACAAATTCGAAACATGTCAATAAGTTGATTTTTTAAGTTGCTATCTTCTTGTTTATCGATTAAAATTTCAATACATTCAATGCTTCCTTTTAAATATAAAATTATTTATTATAATCGCCTCTAGTTGAAGGAGATATGAATAAATATGAATACGTTGGGACGAGGAAATGTTTTTTCACTTCGATAAGCGTTAAGTGGAGATTTTTAGCTTTCAGTTTATATCTTCAAATTGATGATAGCTAGTTCCATTCATGAGATATTTAATGTTAAAACAATGCAACTCGGCATTTGGCTTTAACAAGTGGAGGAGTAGGGGTATAACTTTTTAATTTGAAAATGGGCATAATCAAACAAAGAGATTTTCTGGGGTTTTCGAGGTCGTAGATTTCAATTATAACGTCGAAAATTTAAAATTCAGGTGGATGGAAGTTTCGAATTATATTAAACAGGGTTAAAAAAGTATGATCTATTTGACCCGATATATTTTGGTTTTAGAATTTAATAACCGTTTAATGTCATGCCTTAAAATTTACAGAATCGCCTGTCCTATCACATCGTAAAAGAAATTTCAATACTTCTTAATTTTATTTTTGGAAACATACCTCCCAAAGTTAAAAAATATTTTCGAAAAATTGTGAAAATTCGGTCACAAAGAAAATTATGTTACTGCAATTCCACCGAATTAAATGCTTGCCGTACCCGTACCCGTACCGTACCGTACCCGTACCGTACCGTACCCGTATCGAACTCCTACTATATCATTTAATCAAAAGTAAATTTTTTTTTCTATTTTTCGAAAATACGGGTCTGGCTAAGGGTACGCTTTGAGTACGGTTCGGGTACGAGTACGGTATGGGTACGGTTTGAGTACGGTACGGGTAAGGTATGGGTACGGTTTGAGTACGGTACGGGTAAGGTATGGGTACGGTTTGAGTACGGTACGGGTAAGGTATGGGTACGGTTTGAGTACGGTACGGGTAAGGTATGGGTAAGGTATGGGTACGGTACGGGTACGATTGGGGTACGGTACGGGTAAGGTATGGGTACGGTTTGAGTACGGTACTGGTAAGGTATGGGTACGGTACGGGTAAGGTATGGGTACGGTTTGAGTACGGTACGGGTAAGGTATGGGTACGGTTTGAGTACGGTACGGGTAAGGTATGGGTACGGTACGGGTACGATTGGGGTACGGTACGGCTACGCTACAGTACGGGTACGCCATTAATTCGGTGGAAGTGCAGTACATAGAGGTAAATTTTTAAATAAATTTATTTTAAAATTTGAATATAGATTCTAGTAGAACAGACTATTCTCTATGACCTAATCTTTTG
Source organism: Brachionus rubens (assembly GCA_022207745.1). Classification (NCBI taxonomy): domain Eukaryota; kingdom Metazoa; phylum Rotifera; class Eurotatoria; order Ploima; family Brachionidae; genus Brachionus; species Brachionus rubens. Next base: position 3,813,862 of record JAJVHD010000003.1, on the reverse strand, counting down.
TTTTGATTTATACATTCTTTCTATAAAAACAAAATTTTTTTAAGATTTTACTTCCATGTAAATTAATTAACCGAATTTTCAAAATTTTCCGGAAAATTTTTTTAACTTTGGGAGGTTTGTTCCGATAAATAAAATATAAAAGTTATGAAATTTCTATTACGATGTAATAGAACAGGCGATTCTCTAAATTTTAAGGTATGACATTAAACCATTTTTTAATTCTAAAACCAAGAAATATTCAGTCAAATTGACCATACTTTTTTTAACCTGGTTATCCCTGTTTCCTTTACAGTTGTTTTTGCCCGATACCGTTCGTTTCTAACACCGTTCACGTTACGGACCCTTTCGGAACGGCTATAGAACAGAACCCTATAAACCGTTTTATTTTTGGGACGTTCTTGGAACGGAATGTTACATTTTCGCATAAACCACTGTATATGTATCAAGACCAAGTGATCTTTATTATGCTCTGATAAAATTTCAATTTAGATTTTCGAGAGAGGTAGCTAAAGTCGAATATGGCTAGAAACGGTTGCCATCTCATAATTAAAACAAAAACTCATTACATAATGAAAATAGCGAATAAGACGATTAGGAAATCAAAAATAACTTTAAAAATACCTTTTGAAATGGCACACAACAACGGTGTCAAATTATCTCTATTAAACGCATTCAAAGCAAACTTTAATTTTTCTTCATAAATCGAATTTGTTTCATATTTACGAAATAACTCGAGTATAAATTTAGATTTATTCGAATAGGCAGCCAAATGAAATACATTATCCCAATTATTATTCGGATCAAACGATATAAAATCATATTTCTCTAACAATTCCAACATTTCAACACTACCAAATTTAGCAGCTATGTGCAATGGAAAATTTTTATCATGATCTCTTATTTGTTTAAAAGTCCTATTGAGTTTTAACAACATTTCAACAATTAAAAGATGATTTTCTTTAATCGCTAAATTTAAAATTGTATTCTCAAATTTGTCTTTTTTGTCCAAAATATCGATTAAATAATCACGTGAAAAATATTGTTGATATTTTTCGAGTAGCTTTTCAACGATTAATGATTGTTCTTTTTTATTTTTACAAGCGTGATGTAACGCTAACATTCGATTGTTGTCTACTTGGGTTAAATTTTCTCGTTTAACATTATCGATTAATAATAATGCTACACTTTCACTTCCATAACGTGCTGATATGTGCAAAGCAGACATACCCTGATTCTCTGTAGCCTTAAAATTATAAAAATTATTGAGTGTTAAGGTTCAGTTAATCCTAAACTTCAACACTATCTCGATAAACGTGTTATTCATACTTGAAAACATTTTATTCCATTTTTTTGGGGGTTCAAAAAAATTTCAATTGTTGTACAGACCGGTCCGAACTTTAATTAGCTAGCAAGAGTTGGTCTTGGTTTATCGTAAATAAATTTGTAAAAAAACATCAAATATGATGGGACCACTCTGTACAAAAATTAAAATTTTTTTGACCCTCCCCCTAAAGAATATGAAATAATTGGTTTTCAGAAATGGAGAATACTTTTATCAAGTCGGTTTTTGAAAATACAGATAGCGTGTAAGTTTTGAATTAGCGGAACTTTAGTTATTGAAAAACCTTTCCACTTTATTTGAAATTTAATGAAATGTTACTTCATTAGCGTTTTGTCCATTAATTTTACGGGGTCGAAAATGAGTTTTAAATGAAGTGTAGAGGACATTGATGACCCTTTTAAGAAGTTGAATTAAACTAAACTGCATGCAACTATACGGATACAGAATCCGAAAGAGTGATAAATTTTACAGAGATTTTGAGCTTAGAAAATTTTAAAAGAACTTTATTTATTTACTACATTTGGTCCGAACACCAACAACACATGTTTTTTGCTACTAAAATTGTAAAGCAGAAAATTCTAATCAATTCTGATACTTTTAAGAAAAAAAGAAAGTTAATTGGTTGACTTTTAAAATATTATTAGTCCAATAGAATAAAAGTAAGTTTTTTCATAAATTGCTCTTGAGAACAATTGAAAGTACTGTTCATGAACTGGTTCAAGGATAACATACGTAAAGACTTGTCGCCATCGAATATTATCATTCATTTGTTTTTTGATTTATTGTCTTAACGAAAAAAATCTCTCGACTTGGTTGTCATGGTGTAGTTCTCTAACCTTGCTGATTGAAGACGGAAAGTTTGCAGTTATTGCTCTCTCTTGGCTTCATCGTAGCACTCTCTTGTTGATTGACTTGTTGTAATGGACGTTGATATTTTTTTTGTCTGAACTTTAAAGCACTCGAGAGAACTATGATTCTAAGATTAGCCATCAAACGCTCTAACCACCAAGCCAGCAGAGTGGCTTTGGACGTTGATTTTGATCTATTGGATATCATTATTCGTTGCTTACTTTGCATCGTTGATTACAGCCATCATCATCATCATCATTTGACGAATTTTCTTCAGTTAATGTCCATTATTCGCAGCCGTACAGGAGTATTAAAACACATGAAACTTTTGAATTTTCACTCTCAGTTGTATTGGATTTATACAATTGGGGTTAATTTATATCGGGGATAAATTCCAAAATTAAGATGGGGTTTTAATTATACGGGTAAAAATTCGTGGCAACAAATTCCATATAATCTTTAAAAATTCAGATACTGTCACTATTTTGCTTGGGGCGAGCATCGAAAAGAAATTTAATTTTTTGGATATAAAGTCCAATAATATTGAGCAGATCATAAAATAAATCAATATTTGTCTAACATTATAAACAAATTGTTTGCCTAAAGTGCTTTTTGTTTGCTAAAGTTTGAGCAAATAAATCTTTTTCCTGAAAAAACTGTCGAAGTGTTCTTAAATTGAGACTCATGATCAAATACAACCTTCCACTCCTTATATTCAAGTGTCTAAATTTGTAACACTTTCCGAATCCTAGATGAAATTAAAGTGTTACATTAAAAGTTCTTAAAGTAAAATTAAAATATAACACCTTCCATAAGTCAACAAGTTGAAACACTTACTTCTTTTTTAATACGTGGATTGTTAAGCAATAACCATGCTGCACCATAATTGTCTTGCATTGCTGCATAATGTAACGCTGTAAAACCTTTCGAGTCTTTACGATTAACATCTACATTATTATTGACCAAACAATTAAACATGTCTGTGAATAATTCAAATTTAGGTGTTTTGATGTCACATTCATCTTTTGATAGAATATTCGATTTTACCAACCAATGAATTGGTGCTCCATCGTTTACCAACTCGTTTGGTCCAAAAATGTGGCGTAAATTTTCAAGTAAATATTTACTTATGTCCAATTTACAGTGTTTAATAGCAGTTGTTAACAGGTCCAAATCAGGCTCGAATGTTTTCAAATTTTTAAGATTCTTTTCGTCAAAACCATCTTTAGGAATTAGCATAATCAATTGTTTAACATTATCGGAAATTATTGATTTTGATATTTCCCATTCATCAAGTTCATGGTCAAGTGTTGGATCATCCAAAAAGATGAACTCATACTTTCCGTTCATAGCTTTGCATAAAATTTTTTTTTAAATTTAATTGTTATTTCTAAAAAAAAAATGAAGTGAACAAAAAAATTTCGATAAAAATTATTTTCTTAAAAAAAATAACACTCTTAAAATCAATAAACTATTTTCATTATTTTAAAAATTAATGAGCTTTAAATTTTTGTTGTTATTGTGTTCGAATGTCTTAATCAAATAAATTTTATAGACTGTGATTTTTAAAAAAATTCTCCCACGAACTTGTGGATTAAATTTCAATCAATTTTTGGGTGATTGAAAATAACTAGGGAAAAGAAGTTTGTCATGTAGGAGGATTTTCTAGACTACTTATTTTTTATTAAGATTCCTTAGCTTAATCGACTTTCTCCTAGTTGTTTGATGATTTCAAATTATTCAATAAAATTCTTATTTAATTGTAATGATAGGCTGTATCCAGACATAAGGTTCGGTCGGAGCAAAACGTCCACACTATCTAAATAAGTAGTTTTTGACTTTACGACGTTAATCTACGACCCCGAAAACCCCAAAAAATTAATTTTTTTTATTGGGGTAAAAAATCGAAAATTTTGACCTTAGCCTCCCGCTTTTTGCAGCCAAATGTCGAGGTGCTTTGTTTAAACATTTTAGTAAACATGATTGGAAAAAGCTATAATTGATGTTAAGATATTTTCTGAAAGCTAAAAAGCTACCATTGAGGCTGGGACTATTGTCGATGAGGAAAAAAAATTCCATAAAGCAAAAAAGGGGTGAAAACGCTAAAAAAAGGAATTTTTCAGTCAAACCGTATCTCTTCCTAGAGGAGCAACTATACCAAAATTTTTTTTTGTATCTTCTTATACAAGAAGCGATTCTCTACAAATCTCAGGAATTCGTTTTTTTAATTAATTTTTCATTTTTGTATGCTAGTGGACGAAAAAAGTCATAAAAAATGAAAAACCAAAAATAAAGGGTATTTACCACTTTTTGACTAAAAATTTGAAATTCTCGTGCAAAACTACCCCAGAAAACATGTTTTAAAAGTCTCTTAGACTTTTTATTTGATTTTCAAAAAAATTACCCGATTTTATAGCACCTAAAACCAAGATTCATAAATTATGATTTTAGCATCATCAGATACATGTTTTCTGGGGTAGTTTTGCACAGAAAATATCTTAACATCAATTATAGCTTTTTCCAATCATGTTTACTAAAATGTTTAAACAAAGCACCTCGACATTTGGCTGCAATAAACGGGAGGGTAAGGTCAAAATTTTCGATTTTTTACCCCAATAAAAAAAATTAATTTTTTGGGGTTTTCGGGGTCGTAGATTAACGTCGTAAAGTCAAAAACTACTTATTTAAATAGTGTGGACGTTTTTCTCCGACCGAACCGACATATTCATACTTAAAATCCAAAGCTTTTGGGTAATCCATACCCTACTAGAAACCTGATTTTTTCTGGTAACTAATACCAACCCAATACCTTAAAATTATTGGGTAAATATGCCTGGCTGTATCTAATCTTGAAGTATTTTGGAGCCTCAGACATTGTTTCACATAATATTTCAATGTTTTTTATTACAAATGTAAATTTAGTTTTTGATTCAGGAGACGATTTTTCACAAATTGGTGGAGTTTATTTTACAATATGAGCTTGTTTTTATGGATGAAAAACCTCTGGAAGAACCAGATGTTTACATTAGGGCGCCATTTCCAAAGGATGAGAAGAAAATTCTTAAATTTAATTTTCATATAAAGGGCATACCTGCTTAAAAAATAACCTTATATCTACTCCTTTATTGAATCGAACAATTCACACGTTATACTTTCATTTTTTTTCCTGGAAATCGATCGAGATCATTTATGACCCCATTTAATCCTAAGGATTCCAATTACAGATGTCATTTTACGGTTCCAAAATATGTAGGTGTAAAAATTTTTCAAAACTTTATCTTTTTCTAGAATTGGTAAATCATTACCTGGCCAATAACCCTAAGGAAGAGTCTAAAGTAAAATGAAATAAAGAGGTAAAATTACCCTTTTTCGGAAAATTGGACCCTTTCAATAGCTCACAGATAATTAAAAACAATTTTTCCTCAGGGTAAACAAAATTAGAGAATAGTTTTTCAGGGGTCTGTGTACCTTAGACCCCTTTGGTCTGAATAAAATTATTCTTGACACCAACTAAAAAAATCGGCTCCAAGGTTTTCATATGTGTAGACAATGTGGAACCGGAACTGCTTTTCGATCAAAAACGTGAAATGCAAGAACAAAAATTTTTAAAAAAATTTTATTGCAAACTTTTTCGTCGAGTGAGAGAGGAGTCGAAAGCTGTTAAAATTTTTCCTTTATTTTCATTCAAAAATAATACAAGACTCTATACTTAGTATATCTTTGTTATTTAAGTATCAAAATAAAAGTAATATCATATTACAAATAAAATTCAAAATGGTGCTGAATTATGAAGTCAATTAAATGATTTTTAACTAATTCTCACTTTACAGGCCTTATTTTACGCCTTTTATAAGTGTTATTTTTACATTATTTAGACTACAATACTGAAAAAGGAGTGAATTCTTATTAACATTTTTGTCTAGGCAGTGCTTCTGAAACGTTCCTGTGAATACTAAGCAAAATTTTGAAATAAACTTTGGCATGTTATAGAAATTATTTGATAATCATTCTCAATTTTTTAAGAGTGATTTTGATCAAAGTTTTTAAAACAAAGTCTGTAAAAACTCTTCAAATAAATTGCGCATTCGAAAACAAAATTTTTAATGATATGAAATGTCTTCTTTTTTTCAATGTATCAAACTTTGTTTCAAGTGTAACAACTTTTGATTAAAATCCCATTTTATACAGCTTTAAACAAAAACATACAAGACCTCTTAAGAAATGTATCCTTAACTCGATGAGTTTTAATTAAACGATTATTGTTTATGAGTCTCGACAATTTTTCTTATTTTTTTTTTAATAGGAAAAAATAATGTTCAAGTTCCAACTTTCAAAATTTTCTATTACAAATTAATCAACGACTCCTTTGAGAAATAATTTTTGTGCCTTGTTTGCTCCGTTCGGAAAACGTTTTGCAACATTCAATTTTCAACTAAATTAAAACCAAGTTTAAGAACTTCTTCACTTCTTATTCCGTATTTTTAAAAATTAAGATTTTGATTTATTAGGGGGATTCATAAAACTTAACGTTTTTTAGATGGTAGGCTATCATGTAATCTCTAAACTTTATTTGATATTATATTAAACAAAATTGAACTTTCTACAAAATGATAATTTAAAATTTTAAAATTATGAAAATTTTTGATGAAAATTATGAATTTTTGGTGCTGTTACGTCATTATTGGAAAGGGCCTCACAGCAGTAACCCACGAAATATATCAAGTAGAAGGTGAGAATGTCCTTAAAGTAAGAAAGGCACATGCTTGGTTCAATAAGTTTAACAGTGGTGATACTAACCTTTGAAGGAAAAAGAGGTCTGGAAGACCAGTGAGTTTCGATCAGAAAGCCCTGCGTATGGCCATAGAGAGCAAACCTCGAGTTAGTACTAGAGAATTATCAAGTGACCTTAGCACTTCACATTAAGTTGATCCATAAAGTTAGTAGAAGCTGCCGAGTTGTTCCAGACGATTTGACACCTTTGATATACAACGTCGTATCGAAATCTGTAGAAAACTAATCAAAAATCATCTTGATGAACGATTTTTCAGAAGGGTATTTACTTGCGATGAGAAATGGATCTTTTTCCGAAATACTGGTGACAGAAACCTGTGGTTGGACCCATCTCAACCTGCCCTACCAGTCGTTAAAATAGGACAACTCGAAAAGAATGTAGTGTTGAGCGTTTAGTGGAATTACCAAAGGATAATACACTTTAAACTGGTTCCTTGTAGTCTTATGATAAATACTGACCTTTATTGTGAACTATTAGAATGAAAGTATGCTTCACTTCTTTGATCAACCGAAAGCTTGGTTTGTTTCTTCAAGATAACGCAAAACCGCATACCGCTCGAAAAACCATGGAAAAAATTGAAGATCTGGAAGGGATTGAACTTCTCCCTCATCCAGCATATAGTCCAGACCTTTCTCCTTCTGATTATCATCTTTCCCGCTCTATGACTCATTTTCTTAGAGGGCGGAATTTTACTAACCAAGACCAAGTTGAAGCTGGGAGCCTTGAGTTTTTTTAATAAAATAAAAAACTTCAAAAAAACGCTAAATTTTATAAATCACAAACTGTAGGCTTTAAAATGGAGCCGTTTTTATTACCAATTTAAGTAATGGATGAGTTACACTGTTTATGATAAGCGCCCTCTGGTAGCTTTTTAACATCACCCGATAAATAAAAAAATAAATTCATGTTCCTTGTTTGCTTTCGAAAGCCAACGCTGGGGTTATTTTTAGAATTTCATGCTAAATTCTTAATCATCTTTCTATAAGTTATAATCTTTAAGCAATAACAACAAAAAATCCTTCCCATTAAAAATTTACATTATCACGTAACATGACTTAAATTTTTATTCCGTTTATTCCAAAAAAAGCAAAACTTCATTTTAGAAGAAGGTACATGACGTGTCAAAAGCAGTTAGGAAAATTCAAACTTAATTTTAATCAAAAAACTTTTAATCAAAAAATGTTGTGCTTAATTTTTAATATCTTTTGGTTTTATCTGTCAAAAATTGCGTTCTTCAAGAACAGTTAAACAAGATCGTTTAATTGAAAGGGAAGTCATAATTGTAATCTTGACATTTGTTCAGTGAATGTGATAAACTTTTTTATCCTGGTATACAGTTTGGAAAAATCTATTTTAAAGACTATAACGTTTAGTTTTAACGACCTCGAAACCTCGAATCATTTCTTTCAAATTTTTTCTTCGGTAGATTTGGGTACTGGCGTCAATGGGATGTTTAAGTTAAGCCCCTTATCATTAGGCTGCCAAAGGCTGAGGAGAAGGAGTAAAATTTTTTGATTTTTTACCCCCATGAAAAAAAGATTTTTTTGGGTTTTCGGGGTCGAAGGTTACGTTTCCGATGTCAAAAATTATACTAAAGTTTTGAATTTCCTGAACCATTTTTTAAGTAAAAGAAAAAAGACGCATGTTTTAGAATAAACTCGAAAAAAAAAGTGTTATCTCATCCATCGCTTAAACTCAATCTTTGAAATACATTTTTAAGATAACTGAAAATAAAATTTTATGGAAAATATTTGCGCCTGAATTGAAGAACTATTAAGATTAAGTCAGCATGATCGTCATTTAACTAAATTCAATTAAAAAAATATATTGAATCAAAGTAGAAATAAAAAATAAGTCTCTTAAAAAAAATAAATATTATTCGACTTACAAAATGAAATTAAATTAATTGGAAAATAAAATTTATTTTAAAACACGCGAATCAGTTAAACTCAGCGCTTTTATTTTTGCAATCTTCTAATAGGTCAAAAAGACTAGCTCAAAACCATGATTATCTATCAATCCGGTTTTTACAGATTCATAGCGTGGACCTAATGCATCGGATGAACCTACGAACAAGCAAAATTTTTTGTAAAGTTTCGGCAATGCAAAACGATCTCAAATTCGTTAGCCAACCTAAGGAAGCCAATTTTTAAGTGGGTGTCCAAAACAATTTTATCAGACCCTAGGGATCTAAAGTGTCGACGCACCTCAAAAATGATATCTTGTAGTAAATTTAAATTTCATAAAAAATTTGTACTAATAATATGAGGTTGGTGGGTTAATAAAAAAGTTGGTTAAAAAGTAAAGTATTGTTTTTCAGGATCGTTGACACTTTAGACCCTGAGGGTCTGAAAAAATTATTTTTGACACCCCCTTAATAATAGGCTTCCTAAGTTTTCATATTTGGAGATTACGAATTTGAGGTCGAAAGTCACTCTCTTATACAGTGTGGACGTTTTTCATTTCCAAAACCTTAGTCTATAAATAGACAAACATTTAATTCATTTCGCTTCTAGCGCAGCGTAACTTTTGTCTTCTATAATCCGAGTTAGATGAAGAACATAACAAAAAAAATCATTTAACAGCTTGACTTAAAATTTTACTGATAGACTTTTATTTTAATTGTTCCGGAATAGTTTATATAAATGTTTAATTATGAATGATTTTTTTGAGCTATAAGGGAGTTGCTAACGGTTTCTGGGCCTGAAAAGTAACTTTTACATTTATGCATTAATTGAGAATACTGTAAATAACCCTAACCCTTAACGGTACACTATTAATCAAAAATACACTTATAGAATAGAATAGGTACCTATAACCATCTACAGGTACCATTTGCCTTATTACAATGCATTAAACCAATAAAAATTAAGACATTTTCTAACAGCATTAAGTTTTGAAGTTAATGAATTTACTGTGCTGGTCGTTCACGAATTAAATAGAGGAACGTTCGACGCATGATATGAAAAATAAATTTCAATTCGTCGCCATTCGATTTGTGTCGTTTTGTCCCATGAACGCAATCTTATTAAAATTCTTGGTAAGAAAAGTATCGGAACTTGACCAAGTTCAGTATGTGATCAAGGATAATCTTAATTGAATATAAGATTCTTAAGCTTTTCATACGAAATCTTGACAATATTTTTAACGTGATTTTAAGATCCTTAAAGACTGGCACAGGATCTTTTAAATAAGTCTTGTCTGAAAATTTTAAAAGGATTTTGATCTTGAAAAAACTTATTTTAAAAAATAATTTTTTCTTAAGATTTTGTAAGAAACGATTAAGAATCTTAGATTCAATTAAGATTATTCTGGATCAGATACTGAACTCGATCAAGTTCCGATACTTTTCTTACCTAGAATTTTAATAAGATTGTGTTCCTGGGGTAGCTATTTGCGTTCTTTTAAAAAAAAATTCACGAGTGGCTACATAACGACAAACTTCCAGTAATCAGCTCAGACAAAAATTATCATTTTATGACATTAGGTAGGGTATGGGTTACCCAGAAATTTTTGATTTCAGGTGTGGGTCTAAAAAAATTTGGGTTTAAATACCCTGAAACACAATTATTTTCGGAAACTTAAAAACCTAAAATTTATCCAATTTTTTAGGACATTAAGGCTGGCTCTCCAAATTCGACACACTTTAACATGAAAGGTCCTCTATAAGTGTATTTTTTGATTTTTTATGCAGCGTTTGAAAATTAAATATTTACGGTATATGGATATTCTAAAATGTTTAGTGACTGTAGACAAAATCGAGGGATTGAAAATGTGATGATCAATAATCGTTAATATAAAGGATCTCCGGAGGTGGTAGTGACCTTTTTTATAATATGAATAGAATTTTCTTAGGTTTATTTCAAAAATTCGCAGTTTGGGTCCTCCAAAAAAAAATTTCAGCATCATTACCTTCATTATATACAACTCTGCAGCAAAACAAAATATTTAACTAAAAATAAGACGATCCCATTATTTTTAACAAAAAATTGTTGATTTTAAAACTGATTTAAAATTCTTAATCCGCACCCTCTGACATTGAATTAGTCGAAATTTAAATCCATTTGATAAAAGCTAACAACTTTGATGGGTTTTTTATAGACTTTAAAATAAAGTGAGCGTCTTAGCATTCAAAAAAAGTGTTTAGATAAACTTTAAGAAATGTGTAGAGTCTTTTAAACAAAATATATTTTGCACCAGATGGTTTATATTATTTTATGAAATAAAAAAAAAAATGCTTCAAAAATGATAAAGCTTCTTAAAAGAGCTTAGGCAATTGGATAAAGTCGAGCATTTAGTCTTTAAGGAACTTGTTGTCATGACAACGTATTTATTAATCTAAAATGAAAAAACAAAATTTTTTTCGTTTAGTCGAATAAAAATATTTTTGTTTTTAAAAATGAACGAGATTAACTTGGCAGCTAATAAACCAACCGGATTCTATGCAATACCTGTTCATAATAAAAATGTTGTTAACATGCAACCTATACAAACAGTTAAACATTTAATTGACGATTATCAACGACAACAAATAGCGCTTGTTAATTCTCAAAAAGAACAAGCGAAACGTACAGTAACAGTTAATGGAACTGGTGAAATAAAATTACCACCAAATGAGATTAAACTTATTGTTGTAATATCAAGTTCTAAGGCGAATATAGACGATGCTAAATCAAGTGTACATCGTCGATATGAATATGTTTACCAAACGTTGAGAAAGTATAGAATATCTGTAAGTTAATGCAAATTTAAATGTTTGTGTTAATTTTTTGACTCGATTATCTTTTCAATTAGAAGTATTTTCGATTGAATGATTTTTTTTTATGAGAATAAGTTTTTTTTCAAGCGTTTTTTAATCCTAAACGAGTTGAACAAGTAAATGAGATATGCTAAGCTTTTTGTTATTAAAAAAGGAAGTTAATTTCAAGGGTTCGAATCAATTTGCTTTGAATGAATAAGATTTTAGACGGTTTTGATGATTGATTAATCCAGTCCTTTACATTATTTCAAATGTTTTTTCGACTGAAATCTTCTTTTTAACATTGCATCCACTACTGCTGTTACGCTATTCCACCTACGACTGCACAAAAAATGATCTTGCTTCAAGAACGATCTTCAGTTCTTGTTATATGACCATCCCATTTCATTATTTTCTCATCGCTGAGTCTTTTAATTGTGCTGGTAAAGCCTGATCAGTTTTGGGAACATTACAAGAAAATTTTCTCAATATGTCGAAATTATACCACCGACCTTTCGTTCCATAAGACTCGACTCACAGCCATGTGCTCACTGAATCTCTATTAGTAACGCTTCGGTACGACTTCGCTGTCCACCAAAAGTACGTGTTTTACTAGATCTGATTCCGTGCTTTAGTCACCTAAAAATTCCGGTTCGTTAGTCAAACTGATCTTTGATTAAGAATAGTAGTTCCCAAATTAAGCTTCAAAAAACAGAAAGGTGGGTATAATCAACTTTTTTTAGGTGTAGATGAGTGTAATAAAATCAGAAGTAACAAATTCAGATAGCATGGAAGTTTTGAATTTAATGGAACTTAACGGATTTAAGTTAAATTCATTATACATTACATTTCAGAAATAAGTTGACATTCTGCCTAAGTAAGGCGCAGCAAGCGCGCAGGAGCAATGCGCTTGTGCGTCTTAGGCAAAGTTTCGAAGCACAATATTTATTGCGCATAAGCGCAGGAAAAAATTGTATTAAAATAAATTATCGTGTGCAGAAGCATGCGCTTGCGCATTGAAAATATTTCTTTTGTGTGCTTAAGCAATGCGACGGAGCGTCTTAGGCAGCCCAGAAACCTTGCCTAAGCAATGCCCCTGAGCGTCTTAAGCAATGCGCCTGAGCGTCTTAAGCAATGCTCCGAAACATGTCAACTTATTTCAGAAATGTACAACTTCAAGATTCCTTTTCTATCTTGGATTAAAAAGGAAGCTTCAAAAATCTTGACTATCAGTTCTTTTCAAACTTCAAGTAACCAGCTCAAGAAAAAACTATCATTTTATGGCGCCCAGACACTAGATTTGAGGTATTGGGAAGGTATTGGTTACCCAGAAATTTTTGATTTCAGGTGTGGGTCTACAAAATTTGGATATAAATATCCCAAAACCCAATTATTTTCGGAACAAAAACAAAAAAAAACATAAAATACCCAAATTTTATGGGTTACCCAACCCAGACCCAAACCTGAAATCCAAAATTTCTTGGTAGTCCATATCCTACTTAAACCCAAAACCTGAATTCTTCGAGTAACCCATATCCACTCAATACTCTAATATTAATAGGTACATGTTTGATGGCGCCTTCCTTTTTCAAGAAAAGTCTATCCTAAAAGTCACCTGATTAACATTATTGTTTTTAAAGGAATCCAACATAATTGTAAATACATCTTACAATCGTAAAGAAGATTTAAATTTCGAAGTACGATGCGAATTGAGTTCTGTTCTATCAGATTACAAAACATATTTACAAATTTACAATATTCTAACTGAAAAATTAGACAAAACAGTAAAGATCCAAGAGCCTCAATTGTCTCATACAGTGAATAGAATCGAAGCATTAAAACGACAAGCAACAATACTGGCTGTACGTAATGCTAAGCGTACAGCTGCCGATATTGCACAATCAGTTCAACTTCAACTCGGAAAACCAACTGATATTTATCAAGAAAGTTTTAAAGAATCATGGGGTGATCGTTTTGATGACGATCTACTCGGTCCTAAATCAATATCGGACTTAATCAATGAGAAAACAATTAAAGTATCATGTAACGTACGAGTCACATTTGACTTGGTAAAAAACAAATCAAGAAAACAATTGGAATGAAAGTGTGAGAGTTAAAATAAAAATTATTAAACAGTGTCTTTTTTTTATTATTTTTTTTTGTTGAATGAATCTTAACATTTTTTACATTTTTTTTTACACCATTCTTTAGCAATGCTTTTTCCGTTCCAATAAAATGTTTCATCACAATAATTATTTGTTAAAACTGTTTCACAAAATTCATTGTCCATTTCGTCTTTACACGTGTCTGTTGATTCATGAGATTTTTTTGATAGGGTTTTAGCTTGGACTAGATCAGTTTTTGGCTCACAAAGTCCTTTAATGCACCACTTTGAAAAAAATTAGAATTTTTTATAAAAGAGATTTGAGGGTTATTTTAAAAATTTTTACATTTTTGTCTCCACAGTCACTTCCTTCAGTTGCTGGTGCCATCCATATACAATTTGGATCGGATGTATTTGAACGACAGAATAAACTTTGACAAAAAATTGATTCATACTCCTTTAATAATAAATTAAGATTAAGATTCTTTTTTATCCTTTTTCGGATGGTTTCAAATTCTGAAAATAAAACACTATTCTGACAATTGTTATCTCACACCTGAAGGTTACACTCTCTTCGACTCCGGTTCCCTTAAACTTTGTTTTTAAATGAGTTTTTTCGATCTGTTCTCATGAAAGATAGGTTAGACCGGTCGATGGACCCGGAACCTAAAACACGGATCCGGATTCAAATTAAAAAATTTAAAAAAAGAAGAAACTTAGACGTTAGGTAAGACCCGTAACTTAGATCTTTCAAACACCTAATCCTAGCAAAAAATTAAGCCCATTTCCGGGAGATATGAATGGCTAAGAAGTGTCACATCGACGAGGGAGGGTAAAAGAGAAAGACATCGAACAGTAAGGTTCCGGCAATTTAAAACTTCCAAACTTTGCTATTTCGATATCTATTCGAAATCTGCGTCCCAAAAAAATCCTAAAAATTTATTTATTTTTTGACCCCCCTCTCCTAATTTTATAGAACAAGAGTAAGTTGGTCATCTTTTCAGACCGATATCTCAGCTATTTGATCATGAATCATATATATTGGGCATATATTCTGAAAGCGCATATTCTATTCTACAAGATAATGTGTTTAATCTTTCGGGAAAAAAATAAAGTGTGATTTTACCCAAGGAAAATAGCGGGAAAATGTGCATAATTCAAGTTAAATCGAATCTCGTCCTTCAAAAAACAAAATACCCCCTATTTTTACTATAGATTCTGAAACTAGACAAAATTCTGAACAAAATGTTAGGATTAGTTTATTCGTTTTCGTTTTACTTTTTGTACACTAAAGACCGAAAAAATTCACAAAAACCACTTAGATGAGGGAATTAGGAATTTTTGGTTTACTCATGTATGAAAACCTTATTAACCATATTTCTCTTAACTAAGAGCATGTTCCTGTAAAAAGTCATTTGATGAATCAAAATCCGTCGATTGGGATTCGTGTTTTAAGAACTGCACGAAAGATCAATCGAACTTCATGGACAAAACTAAAAGAACTTCCAAGTTAGATGTGCAGAGTCTCCTTTGAACTTCAGTAGATTTTTAGTAAGTTTGATGTCTCTAAGCGCACAGCTTAGGTCATTTCCAAGGAATCCAGGGATTTTGGTGCTCTTTTGAGGAGGCTGTGTGTAGAAAAATTGTTACAATTTGTAGAATTAATTTATCCCATGCAGAAAAAAAACTTATTCAAATTAATCTGAATTGAAATGAGCATCACAGTCCCTGGATTCCCCTAAGCATTAAAAATTGTGTAGTTGAAATGACCTAAGCTGTGCTCTTAAAGACATCAAACTTACTAAAAATCTACTGATGTTCAAAAGAGACTCTGCACATCTAACTTAAGTTAAAACCAAAAAGTTAAAACTTATAATCGATTCAGCCAAGACGCCTAAGAGTCTCGAATTACAGAAAAAAAAGTTTCAAAAGACTTTTAAAAATTGGATTGACTGTATAAAAATTTGCGCAGAAAACACAGAATTTAAGAAAAAAGGGTACCAGGTGTGATCTTAATTCTAAGATAGATTTAAAACCATTTATGCCGATGTGCATTTATGATCAAGAAAAGAAGCAGTGCAATGGTGCAAGGTGAATGAAAATGTTAGAGCGACCGACGAGCGGGATATAAAAGTTCTTCTAATGATCATCCCCATCATATACCTTAAGCATAGTTCATTTTTTAAAGTTAAAAACTTACAAAACATGGAATTGAATGAGGTCCATGTAAATGTCGACATTGATCGAACAAGTTATAAATTTGTCCTGGATATAATTCATAATTTAACCGTTCATTCTTGTCATTATCCGGTTTATTTATCAAACATTCATTACTTGAACCATAAAAAATAAATTAAAAAAATGAAATTTAAATTTTTTTAATAAAAGTAGTAAACTTGTTTGAATCGAGCAAGAACTCTTTTATTTTATTTTTTGAACAATTCGAAAATTTCCAAGAATTTAATTGATTGTATGGAAAAAACTTTGGTGCCATTATAAAATTATCCCATTCGGGACAGTCTTTACTACTTGTAAGCCCATCATGATCAGTACCTAGATTATGGGCTAGTTCATGAGCGAACGATCGAACACTTTCAAAAGCTCCTCTATCTTCGATCAATGACCCACTAAATCTTAGAAAAAAAAATACAAGTTTTCAAGTCCATAAGATTTTTGAACTTGACTTACAATTTTTTGCATATGCCATAAATGTAACCGAGACCATTGTAGTCTAAACTAGAATCATCTGACACCAAGTCCATTCTAAAAATTAATAAGATTACAATTTTTAAGTTTTAAAGGTAGGATTTCTTACGCTGTGACACCAAACGCATGGTCAAAGCTTGAAAAACTGTTTCTATTATTCTCGAGCCATGCGTTAAACTCGATAAGACTAAGGTCTCCATTCACTTTATCCTCAATATTTGTTTCACTCAAAGGTTCAGACCATGAAGAATCATCCGGTTTCTAAAGTCACAGTTTTAATACATTTTTAAAAAACGACTAATTTATTTTTACCTCAGCGATGTAGAACTGGGATATAGAGACTTTTATACGAATGTCAGGATCTTCTTTGAACGATGCCTCATAACGATCGTTTACTTGACTTATAATTTCAGTGTAGTAAGTTTTAATGTGTTTAGAGACGAGTTCTGTTTCATTCAAGTCGTTTTTGTTCCATTTTTTTGATGTAACAATTTTTTCATGCATTTTATAGACTGAGTAATCGGTTGCTATAAGTAGTTCGACATGAAAATCAATTGGTTTATGACAAAGATAATCTTATAAAAAATAATTTTTTTTTCATTTTAAAAAACTAAAAGATAAACAGCAAAGATTTGTACGTGCTCTATCAGCCAAAGATTTTCTCCTAAATTTTGGTTACAGACCTTAGAAAAAGAAGTATATCATCAGAAGCTCTTTAATCTGTAATCGCTAAATTATCAGCGTGAGTATGCAAACGAGCTTCCAGAAACCAAGGCTCCTTAATTATTCTACGTTCCTGGCATTAAGAGGGGTCCCGTAACGCCCCAAGTATAGGTTTTGTTCCAGCTGACCGTTCCACTCCAAAAATTAAATGCTTTCCTTTAACCAGCTGCATT
Source organism: Brachionus rubens (assembly GCA_022207745.1). Classification (NCBI taxonomy): domain Eukaryota; kingdom Metazoa; phylum Rotifera; class Eurotatoria; order Ploima; family Brachionidae; genus Brachionus; species Brachionus rubens. The sequence continues at coordinate 3,796,435 of JAJVHD010000003.1, read as the reverse complement.
TTTTTATATAGAAAAGGAATTTTTCAGTGATTTTAATTTTTTGCTCATCTCGAGAAGAACCCTTCCTTTGAACGGAACCGTTTCCTGGAATTGAACGGTTACCTGAAACGGAGAACGAAATAAACTTTAAATTACCCATGAATTCATTCTTATTTAAAATCTTGATAAATTCTGGTATAGTGGGGCATCTAGTTCGATTAAGATCTTAACAAGAGTTGAATCAGGATTTTTACAGAAATAAGATTCTTGTAAGTTTCTTTAAGAATTTTTCTTTAAGATCTTGTACTGCAAGGCTCCTGAAAAAAGGCGTACCGTACCGGAAAATAAAATTTAAAAAATTTTCATTTTTATTTAAAATTTCAAAATTAAAAAAAACGGTACGGTGGTACGGTACGCTCCGGCACGGGGGCATTGTGAAGTTTAGTACAAAAGAACAGAACAATTTTGAAAAATTGAAATAATTTTTTGTCTGTTGGTCTTATGATGGATCTGCGCATGTAACACAGTGTAACAAACTTTGTTACACCATTGGGCAACCTCTGCTAAATTTATGCAAAGTCTCTGCAAAATGCACACTATTAAAAAGTATTGAAACTAAATGCGCAATTAGACTGCAGAGTTTTTGCAGAGTTTACTCAGTGGTGTAACAAAGTTTGTTACACTGTGTTACATGCGCAGATCCATCATAAGACCAACAGACAAAAAATTATTTCAATTTTTCAAAATTGTTCTGTTCTTTTGTACTAAACTTCACAATGCCCGGCACGGGATACGGTGCGACTTTTTTTCAGGGGCCGTGCAGGATAAATCTTCAAACAAATGGAAAACATACAGTACATTTCTGAAATAAGTTGACACTCTGCCTAAGCAATGCGCAGCATGCTCCGAAGCTTTGCCTAAGACGCGCAGGAGCAATGCGCTTGCGCGTCTTAAGCAAAGTTTCGAAGCACAATATTTATTGCGCATAAGCGCAGGAAAAAATTGTATTAAAATAAATTATCGTGCGCAAGAGCATGCGCTTGCGCATTGAAAATATTTCTTTTGTCTGTTTAAGCAATGCGACGGAGCGTCCTAGGCGGCCCAGAAACTTTGCCTAAGCAATGCCCCTGACCGTCTTAAGCAATGCTCCGAAACATGTCAATTTATTTCAGAAATGTATTGTAAGTTTCTTTTCGTGTACTTAAGCCATAAGAATAATGTAAGATCTTAAAGAAAAATTCTTAAAACAAACTTACAAGAATCTTATTTCTGTAAAAATCCTGATTCAATTTTAAAGATCTTGTTAAGATCTTAATCGAACTAGATGTCCTCCTATACCAGAACTTATCAAGATCTTAAATAAGAATGAATTCATGGGTTTTACCAGAACGGAACAGAACAAAACAAAAAGAATAAATAATAGAACCCGAAAGTTGAATTATTTTTTCCTTTTAGACTGAGATTGAATATTAGAACAATCTTACTTTCAAGTCTTTAAAACCTCTGCAGGCCTGTTAGGTCTGTTGCTTCTTAAGAATTATCTCAAATTAGTGCAATCAAACATTTTTTTGTATCTGCTACTGTAAACTCAGCTACTGGAATCAGTTTATTCCATCAAATTGGAACTTTACTAGGAACTGATGCTGAGTGTCTAAACTTCTCAAAAGACTCATACAGTTTCTCACAGGGTATTGTCAAGTTTATAAAATCTTTGCTGCCTAAAAAAGATTCAAGAACGAGCTTACTGTTAACTTTAAAAAGACACAAAATAGTGATAATCCATTTCATTTTTGTTCAAGATTTTCAATTTTAAGAAAATTTATCGAAAGATTTTTGTTTTGTTTTTTATTAAAGTAGCTGTTGATTGTTTAGTCTATTTTACTTCATCCTTTATTAAAATGAAATTTAAATATTTGTTCATTTTTTGTTGTTGTTGTTGTTGTTGCAGGGGTTGGTCAATGCATTCAAACACAAAAAAAAGTATCAAATAACAAAAAAAAAAATTTTATTTTTGATTTTTGAACTTATTAAATATTTAACTTGAAATCAATTTTGTTTTCAAAGGTCATTGTCCAGCTAAAATATTTTTCAAAGAAACTAGTTGAATGTGTTTGGATAATCAAACAAAAAAACATCATGTTTGACTTACATTTTTCATCACGACTATGTTTTTTGACTAAAAAAACACCTTGAGACTGACTAGTTGGATTAATTTACTTGTTTTTGTGTGTTCATAGACGCTTGTTATTTGTTTAAGGATTTAAAAAGCGTCCAATTAAACGTTCATTTGCTTTGTATTTTTTTTACAGCTCATTTTTGTTTTTTAAAGATTAACCTTTAACAAGTTGTTGAGGTTTTTTACATACAGTGGTGTATCAAATTATGTCAGTCGTCTCTCAGACCCATGTTTGTCTAGCATTTCTATAGAGACGATCTAAACCTTGCTAAAACTGATTTAGAACGGGTGTTCCACATCCGCCATTTTAGAATGAAATAAAACTTTGAACGGATAATCGGAAATCAATGAAATTTTGTACACTTGTACCTTGTTCTTTCTGGTTTACAAACAAGTGGTTAGCTTTATAGCATAAGCTTTTCTTGGGCCCTTGGAAGTAACCCGACCCAAACCCCTCAGAATTCCTTGGAAAAGGAACATAATAAGGTTTTAATCCTTGAGCATTTTACTACCTAATGGTGGGTCGAACTCATTATTCAAAAAAAAATTACCGAGGACACCCGAGAGGTCGGGTCACTTCCAAGGACCCTACTCCCCAGGTAAAACTTGTGCTGTAAAGCTGACCACTTTTTTGTAAATCAGAAAGAACAAGGTACAAGTTTACAAAATTTCATTGATTTCCGATTATTCGTTCATAGTTTTTTTTAAGTCTTGGCGACAACCATTTTGGAACACCCGTTATTTACGGAAAAAGGTCACACCTTAATTTTCTATATATTCTAGTCTCTATTTTAAGATAAGAGCTCTGGTATGAGAGCTCTCTTGTGGATTTTTTTTTGAATTATCAAAGAAGCTCGAAGCTCCCTACCTTTCAGTAATATCTTGAAGGACTTAATTTCTTGAAAAAAGACTGACTACTTTGATTAAGATTTTTTGAAAAAAAAATTTTTAACGACATCTACCCTCTCTTTTTTTTATTTTTGATGGCTTGAAACATTTATTTTCTTTGTCGAGAGCAAGAAACATGTGAAGAAAAAAATGGCGTTTTTTAAATTTAAAAAAAAGATTTCAAACACTGTAAATTTTAGACCTCTCTTTCATCCACCTACACGAATTTGTTTTTTTGTTGTAACTAACAAAGAAAAGTTCCTTGAAAATTTTTTGCGTAGGATACCCCTCTGTATTTAAAAACAACAACAACAAAAATTCACTTTCAAAATTTTATTCATTCTAAAAATGATCAAATTAATTCAACTTGAAAAAAACACTGAACATAAAGAAATAACTTACGATCCCAATGAGACTTTAAAAACACTCATTCGTAAACACGAACCAACAGCTAGTGTTCATTCATATCGTATTGCGTTAAACAACACCCAAATCCTCGATTGGAATCTACCAATGAAAGCTTGTGTATGTTATGGAGACACCATTTATTTACACAAATTTCGTAATCAAGAAACTTACAAAGATTTTATTTCAATTCGTTTAATAAACGAATCTGATTCAAACAAATTGATAGAGTTCAAAGTCGATTTATCACACACGATTTATGATTTAAAAAATCTAATCCAAAAATATTCTAAAATTGAGCCTTGTGATCAACATTTACAATTCGATCAACAAATATTAGATGAAGATGAAAAAAAAATGTGGGATTATGGGATCAAAGATGGCTCAACTGTTCTTGTCAAACGTATGGTAAGGGGTGGGCTTGCAATTAACATTGCATTCGCTGATGTATCAAAAGCAGGTGATATTGTTAAACTTTCCAAAACAGGTCCTGATTGGAGAATAGTATGCCATGGGCTAAATCTAATGGGAATATGTGAGAACAAAAAATGCAATGCGTATGATGATTATGTTCTAATGCATGAAGGATTGGGTGTGTACAATGTCGAAGAGGACACTCATTCGGAGTGTCCAGAGTGTCTACAAGATGTACGAGTGTTAACATGCGGATTTTATAAGTGCAGTTTTAAATTTGTCGGTGTTAAAATTGAAGATGTTGAAACTCGTATTAAAACAGAATGGAGAAAAATAGAACAAAATTTTTATAGTTATCATCGTAAGGGTCTTGTTGTGTGGCGTATGTTGTGTATTGAGACAAAAAGTTTGCAAGAAAAAAGTACGCCAAAGACTAAAGATATCAAATGTCATTATTGTTTGACTGAAATTGAACCAAGTGTGTATGTAAAAGAGTGTGGACATTTTTATCATGCAAATTGTGCTTTTAAATCACAGTTCAAGTGTGTTAGTTGTGTTGGAAATATGAAAAATAAAATCAGAGAAAGAAAAAATGCGACAAATTCAGATAGTGAAGATGAAACACTTTCAGTAGAAGATCGTATTAGTATTTATTTGAAAAAATGTAATATTAAAAAATAATTAATAAATTTCTCAACACCGTTAAATCTCTTTTCTATTCCATTAATCTGTTTTCCATTCTTAAATTATTCGCAAAAATCATGACTTCATATTCCAATTTTTCTCTTATGAATTAAGTTCTAATAGAGCCTTATCGGTTTTTGCTAAAACAAGGACCACACTCGCTAAAAATTTAAACGGTCTCTGTAAACTTTTCGAACTTTAGTAATGCGGGAAAGTGGGGGTCAGCAAGGGTTTTTTGTGATCCTGTAAACGAGACTGTAGTCAGAACAGAAAGAATAAATAAAAAAGCTGAACCAGGACATCGGAGTCTAGAAACTGGCTGACATTCAGTTTGTCATGAAACTGGTGGTCCGTCAGTATTTTATAGATTTTTGGCTGGACGAGAGAGTGGTGGTTTGTTTTTAAACTTGGGACTTGTAGATAGTCCGAACTGAAGGCCACACAGGTTAACTTTATCAAACCAGATCATCAGAGTCTGGAAACTGGTGGTATATGTCAAGGATTTTAGCAGTTATCTTGCTTAAAACGAGACTTTTGCTCGAACCGTAAGCCTCATTAACACCAAGTGTAAGAGCATAGGTACCTTGAAAATGATGGACTTTTGGCTGGACGAGAGAGTGGTGGCTTGTGTTTAAACAATGTCCCCTTTTCGACAATTTGTGAACAAAAAATAAACAAAAAAATTTAAAAAGTAGATCCTGAGATTTGTGCAGAATCGTCTCTAGGTTAAGCAGGTGCAAAAATAAACATGGGTATCCTGGTCCCCTGAGGACTAAATAAGATTTTACTGAATATTCACTTTTATTTTCTCGTTTTCGACCGATTATGGCTTTATCGGAAAAAAAATTTTTATTGATTAGGGTCCCAGCATCAGTGGGATCTTTTTAGCTTTCAGGAAATATCTTAAAATCAATGATAGCTCTTTCCAATATTGAGTACTTAAATGTTAAAGCAGAGCACCTTGGTGTTTGGCTGAACAAAAGCGTAGAAGGGAAAAATATAATTTTTTACCAAAATGAAAAAGAATCATTCATAGAGGTTTTCGGTGTCGTAGATTACAGTTATGGTGTCAAAAATATTAAATTCAGGTGGCGTGAACGTTTTTTTCGAAACTTCTGAAACTTCTTCGTAAGATCAATAAAGTTTGTTAATTTAAAATTGCGAAAAAGATAAAACTTGAAGACTCATTCGGTACACCTTAATATTTTTGCAATTTTTTTTTAAATGTTTTACTTTTTGTCTTGAGATAAAAAATCCTTTTAAAACGAACTTGCAAGATTTTTTTGTTGCATTTTAAAAAAAAAAGAAAACAAAAATTTGAAATTCTGCTCAAAAATTATTTCTATTTCACGTGAATTTCAATACACGTTTTCCCCAAAAAAAATAAATTCATTAAAATTTGTGTTTTTAGAAAATAAACCTTGAAAACAAAAAATGATCGAATCAAACCAACAAGTAACAAAACGTAAAAAAGATAAACCAAAGGATCAACCAACAACAAATGGTGTTAAAAAAAATGATGTTAAAAATACTAAAGAACACGCTAAAATGATGGAAGCATTTTGGAAGTTATCCGAATACAATCAAAACACCCGATTAGATGGTGTACAACAAATCGTTAAATATTTTAATGATCAAGATCCTGTTAAGAACAAGGATCAGTTCAATTATGTTCTCAATCGATTGATTAAGGGTCTTGCTTCGAATCGAAAGTGCTCTCGTATTGGTTTCTCAACATGCCTGACCGAGCTTATCAACTCGAACAGTCACATTCAATTTCAATCACTTTTCGATTTGGCTAAATCAAATTTAAATCAATCCGATTCACAATTGACTAAGGAAGAGATCAGACACATGCAAATTGGTCTTGTTTTTGTGTACCTTTGTTGGATTCAATCGCACCGATTTGAAAAATCAACACAACATGAATTAAAAACCCTTCTCAATGATTTAAATTCATTCCGCAAAAATTCCGAATTCAAAGTTTACACTCAACAAATTTATCTTCAAGCTGAGTGTTTATTGATCCGCAAAATGCCGAATAAAAATTTAATCCTAAACGAATTGGAACAAGATCTAATTGACGCGTTTAAATTGACCGAAAACACCAAACGAGACAATTTAAACTTGTTATTCGTTTGTTTAAACACGTTAAAAGACGAGACTAGAAAATTTTTAGATGATAAAAATTTAAAACTAAAAACAATTTTTAATGCTAAAAATTTTGATTATTTTTACGAGTTGATAAGTCAATCGACCGAGTCATTACCAACGTTAACACCAATATTGACAGACTTATTCGATTATTTGATCCAATCGGACCAACAATTTTACAAACAACTTTGGTCTGGTCTAATCGAATCGAAACTTTCAACTCGTAAGGAATTGGAAAAAAAGTTCTTATCATTCAAATTGTATCTCTACTCCTTAAGTCTTGTTAACTCTGATAACTTTAGGACTATTTTTTACGATTGTCTATTGACTTCGGATAATGTTGTTCAAATATTTGTTCATCACTTAACAAATCGTATGTCAAATTTAAACGATATATTCCGATCTGAAATAAGCCGTAATCTTAACGAGCTGGTAAAAGTCAAAGAACAAGAACTAGGCGAAACTGATTCGACTCTAGGCGCTGATTTAATAATCAAAATATTAGGGTATACCAAAAATTATCATGATGTATCCGACTTGATGAGCTCATTAGTCTCTGTATTGAACAAAAAATCTCAACTTAAATTATACGAATTTTTAATAAACGATTTTTTGATCAAAGATTTGACCGAATTTAAATCGAATAGTTACGAAAACGATGAAGAAAAGGACACGGCGAAGCATGAGGTCATTTTAAAAGAGACTTGGGTGTTAAATCAAGTTATCAATTTGGCTAAGACAAGTCTAAATTATGACAAAAATGAGGTTTTAATTGAAAAAATATTGTCGTATTTATCAGTAAATTCATATTTTGAGTTAAACGGTAAAAAAATGAATGAATTCGGACTTAATTTGGTAAAATCGGATAAACTTGTGGCAAGTTTAAGAGATCGTTTAGTCGAATTCATTGGGGTGGTTCTACACAAAGTCAATAACAATCAATTAGACTCGAGTTTGTTGATAAACTCATGTGAATCAGTGAGGAATTTGATGAGCGGTAAAAAAGGTGTTAAATTAGTTGAAAAATTGTTGAGCAAAGAAAAAGACCTAATGGAAGCATCGACACGTATAATAGGACTATTGAAAGACTTGAATACAAAATTAAATGATAAAAAAGACGATGATAATCGTGTTGTTTATCAATCGTTTTTTATGTGTGTTATAATTGAGTTTTATCGTATGTTTGACTCGATTAAAAATACAAAGCAAACTTTAGAGGATATTGAAATTTGTGTTCAAAAATTTAATGATGATTTAAAAATTGAAAAAAAAAATAAAAAATCTAAAAAACAAGGTAAGGGTTGTTGTCATTTTGATTTTTCTAGATTCTCAACTTTCTCTATTTAGACAATGATTTTGAATGGATCGATGTATTGGTCGAAATGTTATTGAATTTATTCACACTTAACACGAGCTCAATTCGTAACACTGTGAAAAATCAGTTTAAAAAGCTTTTACCAAAATTGAGTGTAAACTCAGTCAAGTTGATCGTCGAGTTATTGAACCCGGAGAACGAAGAAGATTTACTGGTCGATGAAGACGAGGATATGGATGAAGAAATGATGGACGATTCGAGTGAAGAGTTAGACGAGGATATGATAAAAGGAGATTTGTTCTTGTCTAAGAAGAGCGAAGACGAAGAAAGTGGTATTGAAGATGTTTCAATGAGTCCAGGTTCGGATACAAAAAAGAAACAAGAAAGTGATGACGAAGAGTCTGAATCAGACGAGTCGGATAACGAGACCCAAGTGGACCCTGAGTTGAAAAATAAACTCCTAAAAGCTTTGGGAACAGCTGCAGTAGGAGAAGGTAGCGAAGAAAATTCAGATCTAGACGACGATGCAATGATGAAATTAGACGAAACAATCGCAGCAGCTTTCAAAATTAAAAAAAAAGACAAAAAACGTCAAACTGATTTGATCCAATACAAGTTAAGGGTGTTGGATTTGATTCAAGAAATTTTCAAGTCAACAACTCGTTTGGATCTTATAACAGTAAGGGGCTTAAAAATTGGGGTTTGACAAGTCTTAACATTTTTTTTGTTTAGTATTTGATCCGACCGATGTTGGAGATTTTGTTCGAGAGTCAGACAAAACCAAACTTAAAGTTGGTATCGCAAAGAATTTTGGGATATTTGATGAGTATTAAACAAACGACTAAAAAAATCAACGATGCCACATTACCAACACATGATGATCTATTCGAATTGTTATCTCATTTATTAGAATGCTCAGCTGTACATTTTAATGTAACTAATACATTGATTGAAACATCAATGTTTTGTGTTCGTTTAATTCAACATTTAGCTCATGTTGATAAAAATGAAACGGACAAGATATTGAAAAAATTGACCAATGTTTATTTGGATATCATAAAAAAGTAAGTTTCAAATGAAACCATTGGGAGCTTTTGGTTATATGTTTTTTTCTTAGTGAAAAATCAAAAGTCAATCCTGTCATGTACAAAGAGTATCTTGTGAGATACTCGTCGTATTCAGTGCCAATAATTGTACAAATGGTTGATACAGCATTACAGCCAGAAACGAAATTACATAAAAAAACAGTTACTTTGATCACGTTGAATCAGTGTGTTAATGGACAAATGTTTAATTCAAGTGTTGGTGGTGAAAAAGAGTCGGCACAAATGATCGAAAAAATATTCAAATTTTTTAATCAAGCTATTGATGATATCATTAAAGATGAGAATTTACACATAAAATTTGTGGATGCTTTTCTCAATTTGGCCGCTAGAGTTCTCAACTTACCGGTAAGTGACTTAAAAGAGAGGGATCCTGGACTTTGACAAACACAGAAGAGGGGTTGGCATGATAAAGTATAAAAATTAGTCCATGTTTCGATTTTACTTTGGATGAGGAACATTGTGCTTTTTCGATCTTTAGTGCAAAAAAATTAAAAAAGGAGACTCTGACATTTGAATGGATTAAGCAGCTGCATAAATAATAAGGAGTCCTCTGACCAAACATATGTAGCCACTAATTTTAAGATATTGGGTGGGTATGGGTTACCCAAAAATTTTTGATTTGAGGTAAAGGTCTGGGTTGGGTAACCCATAAAAGTTGATTTTTTTAAGTTACTTGAAATCAAAAATTTTTGGCTAATCCATGCTCTACACAAACCCAAAACCTGAATTTTCGGGTAACCTATACCCACCCAATACTTAAATAAAATTAACTGGTACATATGTCCTGACGAAAAGTAATTGCCTTTTTTTCTCGTTTTTAACTGAGTATGGGTTGAAAAGATGCAGTCAGCGATGATTTTTTAGTGATTTTATGCTTCGGTATATAGTCGGAACGGAAGGTCACACAGCTTAACTTTAATTATAGAAAACCAGACCATCGGAGTCTGGCAACTGGCTGATATTCAGTTTGTCATGAAAATGGTGGTATATGTCAGGGATTTTAACGGTTATCTTGCTTAAAACCAGACTTTTGCTCGAGCCGTAAGCCTCAGAGCTAAGCTATCAACACCATGAGAAAGAGCATAGGTGCCAGGAAAATGATGGACTTTTAGCTGGACGATAGAGTGGAGGTTTTATGTTAAGACAATTACGCTTTTTCGACCATTAGTGAACAAAAAATAAACAAAAAGTACATCCTGAGATTTGTGCAGAATGGTCTCTAGGTTAAGCAGGTGCATTAAAAAATATGGGTATCCTGGTCCCCTGAGGACTAAATAAGATTTTACTGAATATTCACGTTTTTTTTTCTCGTTTTCGACCGATTATGGCTTTATCGGAAAAAAAATTTTTATTGATTAGGGTCCCAGCATCAATGGGATCTTTTTAGCTTTCAGGAAATATCTTAAAATCAATGATATCTCTTTCCAATAATGAGCACTTAAATGTTAAAGCAGAGCAACTTGGTGTTTGGCTGCAAAAAAGCGAAGGGTTGAAATATTTAATTTTTTACCAAAATGAAAAAGAATCATTCTTAGAGGTTTTCGGTGTCGTAGATTACAGTTATGGTGTCGGATTTTTTGACTCAATTTTCTTAGTCTATCTGAAAGAAATTAAATTCTAATTTTGTTTTTTTTTATTTTAAATAGAAATCTGTGTTGAGGAATGACTTGTTGGAAAATTTTGCATCTAAATTAACACTAGTATCAAAAGATTCCAAATTAAAACAAGCTTACAAAAGTCGTATTATGAACCTAATTCAAATATGCAATCGATCATTGAACACTGCCAAAAACAAATAAGAAAATCTTCAAAATTTAAATTGAAAAAAAAAATTATTTTTTATTTTAAAAAATAAAGAAGTTCCAAAAAAAAAACCTTTTAGAATGTTAATTTTAAATTTTTCAATTCATCTATTTTTTCGTCTAGTTCTTTTACTGTGTCTTTAAGAATATTTCTCATCGTTTCCCAAGCTTTATCAGTTTGTTTGGCGTTTAATCTCTTACCGGTTATTTCTTCAACAAAATATTCACCATTGTAGTGAATCATGACACCGTCCATTGTAATCGTAGCCGGTTTTTTAAATTTACGTCTTTCGATTAATTCAATATCATCCAATATATCCTGTTGGTTCTTTTTAACACCATCAACTGTTTTATCAAGTGTAAAATCTGTATTAACTTTCCTTTTAAAATCAAAAAAAAGTTTATAAATTATTCATATTGACCGCTTACAAAATATATTTACTGTTCAGCCATAACTTTTGCAAATGATTGTTTCATATTCTCTTCCATTTTATTCTGAAATTCTTTCACTTGAAAACAATAACTTTAAAAACTTATTTTCTAAACATGATTTTTGTTACAATACTTTTTTGATTCAATCCAAGAGGATCTATTGAAAAACAATTGGTATAAATGACCATAGAGCCGATTAAAATAATAATTAAAGTTTTCATTTTATTTGCAAAGTTTAATTTTTTTGAAAACTCTCGTTGACTTTAAATATAAAAATTTTCATAAAGACTTGAAACTCTGTAACCAAGTGATCAAAAGACTTGGACCATGATAAAATGAACCTGAAAAAAAATTTTATAATCATCATGTGTGTCAGAATTTTTTTATATTTTGATTATGTAATTATAAGAAAATATTTTGGGAATGGTTAAGTTGCATCGCTTTAAATTTAAATTTAACGAGTCGTAACCAAAGGTTAACTTTACATGAAAAAAGTGTGATTTTTTTAAAAAAATGAACTTTTCATTTAAGGCAAAAGTCGCCAACAGTCAACATAAATAGTTGAAATTACCAACGTAATTAGTTATGGCAGATGTACTTTGACTTTGACTCCATTAATGTAATCATCATAATTGTTTTTGAACGTGTTAATTGATTTTGCATGTTCAAAATTAAACATTTTTTCACTTAACAGACCATCGGCAATAATTTGGAAAATAAAAATACATTTATTGAGTTGTGACTAAAGGTGAATGTACATTAAAGTGTGCTTTTAAATAATGTAAGTTTTATTTAAGGCAAAAATCACAACCAGTCAACATGCTACAATTTCTTGGATTTAAGCTCATGGAACAATTTCATTTTTGTACTCATTTTAGGGGGTAAATTAGACCAGTCTAATTCCGAATTTAGATTTGGTAAAAATAAAACTGGTAAAAAATAAGATTTTCTCCTTCGGGTTTAAGAATCAAAAAAGTCGAAGTTTAATAAGCTACTTTTCATCGCTTTTCGACTTTTTTAAGCTACTGATGAATGGTACTTATGGCTTATTTTTTAAGTGGCTACAAGTAGTTCAAGTAGAATGGTTTTAGCGACACTGTTAAGTATACGAAAAAATAAAAGAGTGCATCAAAAAATTGATTTTTATGATTAGAAATGTATCCTATTATCTCAAGAAATCTTATTTTTCTTGGAAAACCCTTGAAAACTCTTTTGAACTTGGGAAAAAATAAATTTTAGAATTTCCAAGATATTTTCAAGATGAATTGAAATTTTTATTGGAAATTTTTTTATTTCAAGAAAGAATTGAGGTTGAAATAGAAGAGTATGAGTTCGAATTATTTATGCCACTGGCTCCGTTCGTTCATGTTGACTCTCTATTTCTTGCTGGTTTTAATTGATATTTGGATCGGAGATGGGGTTGAAGTCTTTGGGGCTTCGCAATTAACATAAAACATTTTTCATTGAGCTACACAAAAAAAGAACTTGTAATGTTCCTATTTTTTTAATTTTTTGATTCTTCTTTTCTTTGAGTTCATTCGACTGATTGAAAGTGTTTCCGATCATTTGCGAAACATATCATTTTAGTTACTCTCCTGTGGGACATATTTTGATTTTTTGCTTTGTACCATGGTACATCTATCGAGTGATTATGGTATCTGTATTTTACAAAATTTTATCCACTGTAAATAGTGAAATTTGATAGTAAATTTCTAACACTAGACGAGGGGTCAAAAATATTCCGCAAAATATACCGACCCTCGTGAAGAAAAGTTCTTTCGATACTAAACTTTTTAATACCCACCCCCTAAATATTATCAGTGCAAACTTGTTTTCTAAGGTCCACGCCTAAAAATGTTTTCATTGGTTTCCCAAGAATTTAAAAATAGTCGTCTCATACGATTTTAGGAGTAAGAAAATTTTTCTTGTTCACTTTTCTTCTCTTATAAACTACCGACCCTACCCGGCCTCGTGTAAAAATTCCGAAAAAAAAATCAACCCACGGTAAATCAATGGAATCTAAAAATAAAGTCAATGCAAAGACTTGTCGACTCATTATTAACATTATGTAAATTTGAAACAATATTGAAAAGACATGAAAGAAAATTATTAAAAAGAAAAAAATTTATTTTTAGTAAATTTTCATTTTGTCTAATCGAGAGAAGCTTTTTATTTTTTGCTTTGTTCTTAATTGTTCAAACTAAAATCGAATTAAAAACTAGTGATGCTTTAAGTTTTGAGTATTATAAATAGACCTCTATTGAATATTGGAAATTCATCGATTAAACGAAAAAAAACAATCATAAAATGTACAACTGTAAGTTTCTTGATTTTTAATCCAAATTTTCTTTTTAATTTTAAAAATCGTATTTTTTAAGCATACTCACACTTTGGTGGCCAATCAGCTTTTGGCACTCAATTCAACGGTTTATCTGGATTCGGTAGTTCAGGATGCAATGGTTGTGGTTTCTAAATGAACAAATTTATTTGTTTTAAATTTTAAAAAATAAATTAAATGTGAAATTAAATATGTCTTTTTTTAATTGTTCTTCTTGATACAGATCCAACCAGAATAAATAACATTTTGATATGGTATTTGTTCCAGACATAAAGACTCAACCTATTTTGTAAGGGCTTTAGTCTTTAATCTCTTTAAGACTCTTCTGAATCTGAAAAAATGGTAAAAAATGAAATCACAAAATACAAACTTCATTCTCCAGACAATAGCCTCAATACTCTCTTTATATTAATTCAATTGGCCCCCACAAACCGAGATCAAGTTATGGGTTGACGACCGAGCCTCAACTTTGGTTTTAGAAAAAAAGCCGCGCGTTTCAAATCTGTGGAACATGCATGTTTTCTTTAGTTTTACAATTCTATACTCTATATGGAGCTCAATGTACAACTTGGATTTCGTTCACAATATCAGCACTAAATCTAACTGATAACAAGACCAAGTGAGCTCCAACAAGACTAGTTGGCAAAGGCTCCTTCAGCCTTAGGTCTCATTTAGAGAAAGCTTCTGCAATTATCAAAATGTACATTGTAGATCACACAAAATTAAAATTTTATATTTTTAACTGCGTCATTTTTTGTATACTTTTTTCAGAAGTTATATTTAGATGTGTAATTTTTTGTCGCACCCAAAAAATTATCTCTACAAAGCAGTTTCTATGTTACTTTCATTCGAAATGCTCGAATTGATTTGCAAACTCAAATTGCCAAAAAAAATGCGCAACATTCTTTCTTAATTTATTTTTTTGAGCTCCAATTTCAAGAAAAAGCTGCAAAAAATTTCAGAAAAATGCGAATAATCGCTTAATAGTTGCATCAACTTGTCTATTCACCAAGCAAATAAATTGTTTTAAGTAAAATTACTTGTTACTCTCTGAAGTAACTTCTTTTCAAAAATATTCAAAAAGAGATTCGAGTTTTTAGGGAATGGAATATTCTTCTTTGGTTTTTAGTTATAATTTTTTTTATTCTTTTCTTTATTTTTGTAAATTTTTCAGACTAGAAGTGGCAATTAAACTTAAATAAAATTTTTTGCAAAAATAAGAAAATCTTCTCTCTCTTCTCTACCGTTTGAGACTTAAACCTCACAACAGCCGGATCATAATTTAAAAATTCAACAGTTACTCTTCGTCTCTAATTGTACCCATTTTTCATTCATTATTGATGATTTAAAATAGTTGGCCTCGCTACTGAATTTGAAAATATGATAGAGATGAATTTAATGTAGCCATAAACTAGATTTTGAATTTATTTTTTCCATTCAAAATTTAAAAAAAAATCGAATTAAAATGTATGATATTTAATTTGACTAAATTTAATAAGAATGAATCTGGAAAAAGTTTGGAAAAAACTAGTGATGCTTTAAGTTTTGAGTATTATAAATAGACCTCTATTGAATATTGGAAATTCATCGATTAAACGAAAAAAACCAATCATAAAATGTACAACTGTAAGTTTCTTGATTTTTAATCCAAATTTTCTTTTTAATTTTAAAAATCGTATTTTTTAAGCATACTCACACTTTGGTGGCCAATCAGCTTTTGGCACTCAATTCAACGGTTTATCTGGATTCGGTAGTTCAGGATGCAATGGTTGTGGTTTCTAAATGAACAAATTTATTTGTTTTAAATTTTAAAAAATAAATTAAATGTGAAATTAAATCTTTTTTTTTTCAATTCTTGAGATCAGATCTCAATTAATTCGATTAAAAGAGACGCTCACGGTTGAATTTTGCCCATGTTTTTAGAAAACACAAGCCTAACCAATTAAAATTTAGAAAAAATGGTAGAAAATTGCCGCTATTCCGATTGTTGAATATACATTCTAACTTGAATTCTTTTCTTTTATAAAAAACCCTCAAGATAGGTCGGGAGTTTAACTTATAATATTGAGATTGGGCACTATTCGGTGAAAGAAATTTTTATGAATTATAACCATTAAACGAATATCTTATTCGATTAAACTCTTATTAGCGACAAAGCTAAACAGTAAATGTTCTACTTGCAGCTATGGTCAATTTTTAAACCACATTTCAGAGCTTTATTTTAAATCTATAAAACTTATTTTGTCACCATTAAATTGGTTTACGGTTCACCGTTACACAAGTAAGATAATTTTTTGAATCATTCCAAGTTGTTTTTTTATATTCAAGCATTTTTCGATGGTTTCTTTTCACTTCTTCCTTAGATATTGTACTTATTGATGAAAGAAAAGAAGCGCTTTAAAATGATTCAGTACTGGAATGATTTAGATTAAAAGATATTGTTTCAACATTTCAAGACATACCGGAGTCAGTTCAAATCGGCTTTTAGTATTTACTATCAGCCATCTAAGGTTCAGACAATGCAAAACTTCCACAAATTTTAAAATTGATTTTCCACCTCAAATTCGTAATCTAAACATACGAAAACCTCGGAAAGCCAATTTTTTAGAGGTGTCCAAAATAATTTTTCCTAACCCTAAGGGGTTCAAAGTGTCAAGACCCCTTAAAAACCATCCTTTAATTTTTTTAACCTATAACTTTTTTATTAACCCATCAACCCCATATTATTTACAAATATTAAAAAATAGAGTAAAATTTACCACAACATTATTCTATTATTAAGGAATCCTGAATTATTTGAAGGGTGCAAATTTTACCCTTTTTATACTCTTTTCGATATTATTTCTACAGTGATTAAGGTCGAAAAAGGTCAAAAAAATTAAAAATCACAAAGATGAGAGATTTTAGAATTTTTTACCAAAAATCCTTATGTGTGAAAACCCAAGAAAAGATTCAAGAATTTTATATAAAATGATTTTTAAAATTTTCAATATATGTCCAATTTGGTTTCTTTTTTCAACATCTAAAATCGACTTTTTACAATAACATGCTCTTAGTTAGGAGAAATATGTTTATTTAGGTTTTCATACATAAGGATTACGAATTTTTGGTAAAAATTATTTGCACATCCCTTAAAAAATTGGCTTTCCTAGGTTTTCATATGTGTAGATTACGAATTTGAGGTCGAAAATCACTTTTTAAGATAGTGTAGACGCTTTGCATTGTCGGAACTTTTGCTTAAATAGGATCTGCACAATAGTCTGCAAAAAAAATCCGAGGATTATTTCAAATTTTTTTAACAAGTCATAAGTTATGAAAGTTATGAACCTTAGTAAAAGGCTATCAATTCTGTCTAAAAATTATAAGATCATAAGTCAAAAAACGTGTAAAGTTGACTAATGTGCTCTGATCATTGAATACTAGGGGTGTCGGCTTTATTTTATTTTTCCTTTACTTTACCGATAAAGTAAAGAAAAAAGGTCCTTTTCCTTTATTTACTTTATTTTTTGTTTTTTTGCGTTTTCGAACTTAAAACTTCGTGAATAGTAACTTAAACAAGAAAAAATGTGTTTTCGAGAAAATAAAGGAAATAAAGGGCCTGACTTTACTTTATTGATAAAGGATAAAGGTTCTTTTTTTACCTTTATTTTTTCAAAAGACATAAATTACTCTTATAAATGCTTTCCCAAGTAGAAAAAACAAAACTTTACTCTCCTTTAGTTGCACTTTATTTGAATAAAGACTGTCTAACTCTTTTTTTAATGAGACTTCTTTCTTATTCGAATTTCTTTGGTTCATCTCGGACACAATATTTTCAAACCATAAAGAGATGGGAATGTTTTTTATTTTGAGAAAAAAATATAAAATCTCATTGAATAATGCTCTTCAAAAAACAAAAAAAAAATTAAAAAATAGCTTTTTAAAATGAAAAACCCTCAAAAGCCAAAAGAATCTACCTCAAGAAAAAATAGTCGTGTCAAAAAAAATACAATTGAGCCAACCGCTTTCATCAAATTCTTTTACTTTTGTACTACAAACTGAAAGTTGTAGAATATTTAAATGTAATCAATGCCATAACGTAGGTCTTTTTAGGAATATTTTTTGTTTATATTTATCAATTTTTTTCTTTTAAGAACTATAAAACTTGCTTGGACTCAGATACTAATCTTCGAAGTCATTTATATACAAAACACGAAATTGATGTTTTGTATCCATCGATGAAACAAAAGAAGAAAAGCTATGAGATAGATGCAAATAGAAAAAAAGAGCTCAACAAAGCAGTTCTAAAATGTATTCTGATAGATTCGAGACCTTTTGGAGATTTTTCCAAGCAGGGGATGTTACACTTTTTATCACTTGCTGTTCCTGGTTATGTTCCAGAGCATAGAGAAACCATTTCTAAAAAGCTCAAGGTCAAGTATGAGGAATACAGGAAAAGTTTGATTCAGCTATTAAAAAAAGTGGACAAAATTGCTTTAACCAGTGACCTATGAAAATCAAAGTTAAATGCATATTTTCTTTGCTTGACTGCCCATTTTTTTGACGAAAACTTCAAACTCAACTCGTTGATTATCTCTTTTAGGAAATTTTATGGAAGGCATCAAGGCTAACGTATCAAAATTTTTATTAAAAAGGAGTTAGATATACTACAAATTTCAGAAAAAGTTGTTTCTATCACTATTGATAATGCATCTGACATGACGCTTGCTTGTTCTGAGGGGTTTGGGTTAAGAATTTCCTGTTTCGCACATAATCTGAATTTAGTATTGAAGTGTTTGGTTTATTCCAGTTCAAATCAGGTTGTTGTTGAAGAAAATGAATCTTCAGATGAAGAGGATAATGTGAACAGGGAAGGCCAATTAGAACATGAGCAGGTAGAAAGGATTGAAGGGGACGAAATAATTGTCGAAAGTCAAGTTGATAATAATGAAGAAGATTGTCTAGATTATTCTTCAGACTTAGAAAATTATGTTAGCCTTGATGACGATAAAGATGACATGTTAAGATCAGAAAACGAATCTGAAATAAACATTATTTCAGAAACAAGTAAACTTTTAAAAAAAGTTAGGAAAATTGTTATGACTGTAAGGAAGTCTAGTATTCTATCAGGTTTTGTTCAAATTGAGGTTTCTAAAGACACAAACAGAAACAAATTTATTAAAAACTTTATTTTGGACTTTCATGTAAGATGGAATTCTACATATTTTATGTTGGATAGGTTTTATAAACTCAGAGATATTGTAAAAAAAATTACTGTTCACGCAGATCAAATCGCAGGGTTAAGCTCAAGTCAGATTAGACAACTAGATAAATTGAAGTTAAATATAGAAGAATGGGAACATATTGACTGCTTAATCAGAAATTAAACCCTTTTATGAAGCAACTAAGATTCTCTCACGAAGTCTTTATCCTACTTTGTCAAGTGGGGTCGTGGTCTTTAATCTACTCAAAAAGTTTTTACTAAATCAGTCGTCAATTGATAAAAAAGAGAAAGAGCTAAAAAAAATTTTACTTGTCAAATTGAATCACCATTTGGACATTAAACTCACAAAAGAACAAAAAGAAGTCATGCTTGTAGGCTTTAAAATTTGTTTTATGTTAAGGACTAATAATTTATTAAATTTTTTAAGATTGCAACATATTTTGACCCGGATACACATCACTTTCTTGATGAAAGAAATGTTATCGATGCTGAAAAACTGATCGTTGAAAAAAGCAGAACAGACAAATACTTGAATGAAGCATTATCAAAAAATAATCTTAAAAAAAAACCCCAAAAACAAATCAGATTTGAAATTGGCATATTCAACGATCTCCAAAAACTATGTGGTGTTCAAGAGAGTCAATCAACAACTTCCGAAATTGGTGAACAACAAGTCTCGATTAATGATGAACAAACTGAATTTAAATCGCTTTTGATGACTAATACGAAAAACTTTGAAAATTTCTGGAAAGATAATCAGTCTAAGATACCTTTTCTAAGTTTAGTAGTCAAAAATTTTCTGATGACAATGTTAACGTCTGTCCCAAGTGAATCGGCGTTTAGTGTTGCAAATTTTATACAAGAGAAGAGAGAAGTTCACTTTCAGCGTAAAGTTTTGTTTTTTCTACTTGGGAAAGCATTTATAAGAGTAATTTATGTCTTTTGAAAAAATAAAGGTAAAAAAAGAACCTTTATCCTTTATCAATAAAGTAAAGTCAGGCCCTTTATTTCCTTTATTTTGTCGAAAACACATTTTTTCTTGTTTAAATTACTATTCATGAAGTTTTAAGTTCGAAAACGCAAAAAAACAAAATATAAAGTAAATAAAGGAAAAGGACCTTTTTTCTTTACTTTATCGGTAAAGTAAAGGAAAAATAAAATAAAGCCGACACCCCTAGTATTCAATGATCAGAGCACATTAGTCAACTTTACACGTTTTTTGACTTATGATCTTATAATTTTTAGACAGAATTGATAGCCTTTTACTAAGGTTCATAACTTTCATAACTTATGACTTGTTAAAAAAATTTGAAATAATCCTCGGATTTTTTTTGCAGACTATTGTGCAGATCCTATTTAAGCAAAAGTTCCGACAATGCAAAGCGTCTACACTATCTTAAAAAGTGATTTTCGACCTCAAATTCGTAATCTACACATATGAAAACCTAGGAAAGCCAATTTTTTAGGGGATGTGCAAAATAATTTTTACCAAAAATTCGTAATCCTTATGTATGAAAACCTAAATAAACATATTTCTCCTAACTAAGAGCATGTTATTGTAAAAAGTCGATTTTAGGTCTTGAAAAAAGAAACCAAATTGGACATATATTGAAAATTTTAAAAATCATTTTATATAAAATTCTTGAATCTTTTCTTGGGTTTTCACACATAAGGATTTTTGGTAAAAAATTCTAAAATCTCTCATCTTTGTGATTTTTAATTTTTTTGACCTTTTTCGACCTTAATCACTGTAGAAATAATATCGAAAAGAGTATAAAAAGGGCAAAATTTGCACCCTTCAAATAATTCAGGATTCCTTAATAATAGAATAATGTTGTGGTAAATTTTACTCTATTTTTTAATATTTGTAAATAATATGGGGTTGATGGTTAGACACGTTAGACAATAAAGTTAGACACGATATTGAATTAAAGTTATATTTTGTTACGGATGAAAAAAAGGATTGTTATCAGGTAAAACTTTTACCGAAAGCGACATGTTCATGTATAGAAAAAAGTTTATGCTCTCATATAATGGCTGTGCAATCAATCAATGGTATTGACATTAGTATTTGTTACAAAGTTCCTAACTTGGCTAATATTACAAAAGCTAAAAATTCGGGCATTACTGGAAGAAAAAACAAGGGTCACCAAGTAAATACAATAGAACCTCAAACAAATAGTGGAGTAGAAGTTGATTTAAATAGTGAATATGAAACGTATTTAAAAGAATTATTGCTCGAGAACTTCCATGGTAATTTAGATGATATTCTATCGAAAACAAAATTAATTAAAACAACATGGGTGATTACAGATTTTAGTCAGTTAAGCGACATATTCATTAAAGAAATAGACATTAATGGGTTGGAGATTTTTTTTAACAAGTCTACATGGAAACAAGTGAAAAAAATGATCGAGGAAAAAGTTGCACATTGTTATTGCCCTGTTTGTTCTACGATTTGTTTTGAGAATTCAATAGAATGTGAACAATGTAGATTTTGGTATCACTTTAATTGTGCTAAAGTCACCAGGTATCATAGATCTGGGAAGAGTAAAGCTTGGGTTTGTCACAAATATGGTTTTAATTGTAATGATGCTATAAACTAAAGAATCATTTTTACTAATCTAATTTTTTTTTACTAATCAATGACTTAAAATTGTATACATTAGAAACACTGATTGAAATATTTTTTCTGTGTCTAATAAATCTTTATTTTAATATTCCGCAAACTTTTATGGTTCCGCAAACATATTCCGCAAAAAAATTTGAATATAATAATTTGCGGAAATTCCGCTTTTTAGTAGTTGATTTTGCGGAATTTAAAATAAAATTTGTGAATTTTTTTTGCGGAATTTGACCTGCGGAATTCCATATTCCGCATTCCGTTTTCCGCTTTTAAGGTACAACCGAAATAAAAGGTCTGACTTTACTTTATCCGTAAAGTAAAGTAAAGCCGACACTCTATTGAATACATGAGGTTATACTTTTTAGCTGTTTGTTTTTCTTGACTTTAGATTAAATAACGATTTTGTCGATAAAGTCGTTTCATCACTAAAAAACAATCTAACAAAAGATGAGCGTTACGAGGGCGTTGGAAAATAAAATGAGAAGGTGTATCTTAAAATCACTAGAATAAAATTAATCGAATGTCAATTATCTATCTTGAATCTCCTCGAGAGACTTACAAAAACCTTACTGTCGAAAAAAATATAAATTTACTATTCAATGATTATATGTGATTCATTATTTTCTTATTAGGAAAATTTATTTTTTATTTAATAGAAAAAACTTTGTTTGTTCGTTTGTTCAATTATTAAGAATAAATTCGAGTCATGTAATTTAATTTGAATAAGAATGAATCTGGAAAAAGTTTGGAAAAAACTAGTGATGCTTTAAGTTTTGAGTATTATAAATAGACCTCTATTGAATATTGGAAATTCATCGATTAAACGAAAAAAAACAATCATAAAATGTACAACTGTAAGTTTCTTGATTTTTAATCCAAATTTTCTTTTTAATTTTAAAAATCGTATTTTTTAAGCATACTCACACTTTGGTGGCCAATCAGCTTTTGGCACTCAATTCAACGGTTTATCTGGATTCGGTAGCTCAGGATGCAATGGTTGTGGTTTCTAAATGATCAAATTTAATTTTTTTAAATTTTAAAAAATAAATTAAATGTGAAATTAAATCTGTTTTTTTTTAATTGTTCTTCTTGATACAGATCCAACCAGAATAAATAAGATTTTGGTATGGTATTTGTTCCAGACATAAAGACTCAACCTATTTTGTAAGGGCTTTAGTACTTTCTTTCCATTAATTCCATAGTCACTACTTCTGGTGAGTTCAGTTAAATTAAAGCTCAACTAATAACTCATAAGGTTCATTTTGAAACTAGTTTTGTTTGTTAATTATGTCAACGGTTTAGTAGATCTGTTTGAAAGTGTAAGCTTCCCTTATGCCGACGGCATTTAGTTATTTGGAGAAAACAAAATTAAGTAGAACCAATTACAGAATGGCTTGGATTTTTTGACTAAATGGGCTTTAAGCTTTTATCTACTGAACATGAAAATATCGAAATATAAAGCAATGTTAGGTTCGCCGGATTCAAAACTTCCACGCGTTCTGAAGTTGGAAAAACAGACTTGATTAGCGAAAATATATAGTTCGCAACTTTTTAGAGGGTAAAAATTTGAATTTTTGTGTAGAGGCGTCCTAACTTTAATGACCTACTAAGAGTTGGTCTTATTTTATCGGTAGTATTTTAAATAATTCTATTTAGGTTGTACCTAAATACGAAACGCTGGAACGGAATGGAACGGAACAAAACGTTCTAAAATACGAAACACCAGTTCGAAATGTTCTAAAATACGGAAATGTCTACCTACGGAATGGAAACTAAAGTTTTGATTAGACCTACGTAGACTGATTTATCCATCTGAGAGCCGATACAAAGTTGCTTTTCGACTAAAGTCTTATCAATTTTGTAGAAACGAATGGTTAAACATTCTCGTCCAATTCTTCAAAAATAAGCCTGAAATTTTTAACTCCTTGCCGAGATCGAACTTCAGCCCTCTAGCATGGCTAGCTTGCTAACCACCGGCTCTATTAGTAACCTAACATTTGAGTACAAAAAAGCTAAAAACTTCGATGTCGCATTCTTTGTCATTGAAAAGAAACAAAATTTTAGAATACATAATATCTTCCCGTGACCAGGATACACTGTATTTGAGAATATCAGTATAAAAAATATAGCTAAAAAAAGAAAATCCTGCATACTTTAGTTTTTAGTAGTCATTCCGTACTGGTTCCGTAACTCTAGTTAATGCTGGGATATTTTTAGAAACGTTTAAAAAATCACTGATTAAAGTTGACATAAAAAGGAAAATTAAACAGTGAAAATCCATGTTTTACTTGAGGACACTGTGAAATTTTTTTTTTTAACATTTCAAAAAATATCCTAGCATTAACTAGAGACTCTTAGCTTTCAGCTGATATATCATAATCAGCATTTTGCCTTTCATAAAATCTGCTACTTAATGATTTAGTAAGACACCTTTGCATTTGGCTGTGATCTCTTTCTCTGACCAAACTTACTTTTGAAATAAACATATTTTGCCTAAACTGATGAAATTTTTTAGATTTCTCAGGACTAAAAACCCTAAAAATCACCTTACTTTTACAAGCTTAATTCTAATTTTTACGATTTAGGGTGTATCATTTTAATCTTTTCGCGGTTCGAAGAGATTTTTTCGAAAACCATTAGGGTTTTCCAACATATCCATAATAAAAGAACCACATTTCCTAATGATATTTTTATGCTCTATCCAAAATTGACATCAGTTTTTAGGTGTATCTGGAATCTTATTGTGCTGGTTTTGGGTGTTTTGAGGCAATTTTTTTCATGTGTGTAAAAAGTCGCCATTGTACACAAAAATGTAGCTACATATTTTTGTGCAGAATCGTCTTTAGTTTAAGCTAATGCATAAAAAATATGAGTTAGGGTTAAAAAAAGTTGTAAAATATAAAAATATGAAAGATTCAATTTTACTGAAAAACGCCCATTTTTTACCGTTTTCATCCGAAAAAATATTCCGGAAAAAAAATTTTCCGACCGTCAATGGTAGCTTTTTAGGTGAATTTGTGTGGAAGTTTTGTTCCGCGCGCACCTTACAAAAATATTTTTTTTTCCCAAAAAAAATACGTCTTAGTAAATTAAGGTCCCTCGTTTTCACTTTCTTGATCAAAAAAATTTAAATTGATTAGGAAAATTTCTAATCTTAAATTTCAAAGACAAAAATCAAGTCGTCACTCTTCGTCTAACCCCCGGGACCAGCAAGACTCCGTAAACGTAAATTAAAAATTTACAAATGCGTGAGTCGTGATATGGTCTCTCAACTCCACAACCTAAAAAACAACAAAAAATATAAGTCACGCGATCAATTACGTAGATGAAAACTAAAAAAAAATTCATATATTAAAAATAAGAAAAAAAGAGAGAAATAAAATTAAAAAAAATAAAAAAACGACTAGAAATTTCATTTTATTCTACAGAGGGATCCGGGGAGTCAAAAAAAAAAAAAGTAAAATTGTATTCTAAAAATTACAATTTAGATAATTTTTCGTAAATCGATCGATTCGATTGTTCAACAACAACAACAACAAAACTTATAATAATAATTGCAAATTTTATTTTTTTAAATAAAAAAAAAAAAGAAAAGATTTTTCCTTGTTTGTTTTTTTATATTTTTTTTTGTTTGTGAATTTCTTTCAAAGAGATTTTGATTAGAAAACGCCAAGAAACAAAAAGATTTGGTTTCTAAGTTCACGTAGAACAAAAATAAAAAGTTGAAAATTTTTTTCAGTTTGTATTGTTTCTCAATCTGGACATCTCACAACAATTGCCAAGTGGCGGCTCTCGACATGCATCTGGAAGGTCTGTTATTTGACCCATTAATACTTTATTTTTTTTTGTTTATTTTATTGTTGTTTTAGGGGCGAGACGATAGTTGTACAACAAAAAAATCAAACAGTAGTTTCTGCATGGATCCCTCCCAGTGCAATAAGACGAGATGCTTTGCTTAGACCAAATCTAAATACGAACAATGTAAATCAATACAAACAGCATCGTCACTTTAATAACAACAGCTATCAACAACAACAACAACAACCAAAATTTGTTATAAATAAAGTAAATCGTCAACAAGATGATCAAATACATGAAAATGAAGATATATTTCGTAGATCGAGAGGTTTATTAAATCGTTTAACACCCGAAAAATTTGAAAAATTATCAATTGAATTTTGTAATTTGAATATTAAAAATCCAAAAATATTGAAAACAATTATTGTTCTTGTAAGTTGAGAGTTTTTTTATTAAAAATTAACGCTTTCTATAATCAAAAGAGAGTCACAACTAATCAGTGGCCAGATGTTAGATCTTTAGTCATTCCAAGCCCTGGGTGGGGGAATAATGTTACTGTCATTTTAAAACAATCCTTGCTGTATTATGGGTAATAGGGCGCCGCTGGCTTTGAATTTTATATCTGCTAATGCTTTCAATACAGAACCTGCTAAAGTGACGGTAAGAAAAGGGTATCTTTCATTCAAATCCTATCTAGCCCACATTATACTCTGTACTCATCTTCTTAAACAAGATACGATTCTCTACAAATCAACGGATTTAATTTTATAATTTTACTATCCTTTGTGTACACAAAAGGGCGAAAAAAGTCATAAAAATTAAAAAGGAGATTTATGACTTTTTATCTAAATTCTCGTGTAGGAAAACAAGGAGCTATGTCTGTCCTCTTCAAAATGAATCAATGTAACAATACCGTTCAAGTTTAAAATACAAATCGGTCTTGTATTCGTGCGCGATTAATCAGCTTAATTGAGTGAATAAAATTATGTTTAACGATAGACTTTGACCTCTCAGTTAATAGAGAATTTTTTCCTCTACAAGCCAATATATTTTTTAATCTGCTTATGCATATCTCTTAGGGTACAGAACCTGCTAAAGTGTTTTTCGGGTAAATGGAAAGAAATGGAGCAAGTATGTCAGAGCATTTTTTTTGCAAAAAGAGGCGTTAACATGTCCAATTTTAGTACAGTACTTTCCGGTTATAAGAAACTCCAATTTGCATGAAAAGTAATTTATTATATCCGAAGATTTCTTATAAACAAATTAAAGTTTTCTTGCATAATTTTTACTCACATCATCTTAAGTTAGCAAGTGAGGTGATAATTGATAAAGAAACCGAAGGAATAATCCATTTAGAGAAAGCAGGCGAATATTTATTATATCTATGATATTTGTCCAGTAAAAAACATTTTTACAATGATGTAAACACTTTTTTTCTAGAAACAAAAGTAAAGCGAAACAAGATTTTCAAAAAAATGTCGTGTATACGTAAGGGCTTAAAGATAAATTAACATTTTTTAATCCTTTTTTGATAATATAACTGCTTATCGCTAAAAAGTTTTAGACCCGCCTCATATTTTTTTTCATAAAAAGTTCAAATTTTTTATAAACAAGTTAAATTTAATGGTCTTACTCTAATTTTACCTAAAAAAAATTTATTATATACGAATTTTCGCTATACATGAATTTGTTATAAACAGTTAAAAATACATGGAAGGGGTAGGAAATGTTTTTGTTCTGGCGAAAACGTTTATTATATCCGAAAATTTCTTAAAACCGTGTTTCTTATAACCGGAAAGTACTGTATACCATTTAGTAGCATATCTTGTCCTCTTTAAAATGGACAATAAATAATTATCAAATTAATTGATTAAGAGCTGTAACTAACGAATTTAAGAAAGTCTCTTATTTGGGTCTTAGGTTTTATGTGACCAAATTTTTTTTTAAGAGATCGCTGGTCACATAATATATGAACAAAAAATTCATTAAAAATCTAAGTTCGTGGGTTACGTGAACATAAAATTTATTATGTGAATAGTACATGAGATTATGGGTCCACTTGATCTTCAACACGATTGTTTCTGGTGGATCAAAGACTTGTATTTGACATTTGAAATCTTTACATGTTGTAAACTGAAATTGATTTTATCCAACATTTTTATTTTCGTTGTCTAATAACTTGATCGATGTGCATCGTTCGACTGGTTATTAAATATGATGTTAAAATTAAGATTAACTTTACTTTCTACTATCGGGATCTATAAAGTGTAAACTATGATTCACAGTTTGATGGGTAAATTGTTTGAATTTTGATAACTTGTTATACGACGCCAAAAAGTCTGAATATGCCAGTCCCAGTTCTACATTCTGAATAAACAATAGGAACAAGAGTTTCGTCTTCTCTATTTTTTACCATTTGTAATGAACGAGGATTTAACAGTTTGGTAAGTTACATCTCATAGTGGTGAATGAGGAATTGGTTTATAACACAATTTCCCGCCCGTTTTAGAGTCACTCCGCGACTCGGGATTTGGTCTCGTTTACTTTGACCCCTCGATTGAGTCGATCCGTGTGATTGGGCGTCCATCTCCATTGGTTCGTTGGTTAAGAGTTTCGGACTTTCGATTTGTTCGCCCCCACCGGCTTGATCTTCGTTGTCCTGGCGCTCTCGCGTTTCACCCATGGATTCTACCACTTGTTGCCACGTCTGACGGCTATTTTGTGATGGTCACATATAAGCCAACATATACTCGACATTCACCACCTCTCGGGACCGGTGATCGAAAAAATAAAATCCAAGAGATCGAAGTGATGTTGATTTATATAGAATTTGATGAAAATCACTGTGTCAGGTCGTACTCTTTCGTCGATTATTCGAAAACACTGAATTGTTTCGATCCGATTGTACAGCTGTAATAGACGAGGATTTGGTCCATTTAGATTATGTAAGGGGAATATAAATTAAAGAGAGAGGAACATTGGGAAGAAAATCTTTTATTCAAGATTAAAATCTAAAAGCTTTAGTCTAAAAAAAAAGAAAAATGCGAGAGTGAGTCTCTCTCGTCAACTTAACAGTTTGTTAAGTTACATCTCATCGTGGTGACTGAGGAATTGGCTTATAACACATTTGCAAATAACATTAGCCATCTTGATTAGTTTTAGCATCAACACGATCAGCTAAACCAAAAACCCAAGCTTTTAGACTTAATTTTATTCGTTAACAATCGTTCTGAAAGTTTCATTAACCATTTTAGGTCGTATTTCACTTCATAGATCATTTTTTTCTTTTTCACTTAAATTTTTTTGTCTAAAAATCTGTTTCTACCGTTTTGCTTTTTACCGAGTTTACAACATAAAACATCATTGAAGACTAGGTTTCAGCGCCCCTGAAAATGACTCAAAAAACAGAAAACTAAGAGACGGCTCTTTAATTATACCCTGAATAGAAAGCGTTAAACTTGAAAGTTAATAAATAATAATCGATTTTTTAGATCTTTGACAAAGCTCTAAATGAACCAGCCTATAGTTCACTATACGCTCAATTATGCCAACGTTTGGATCAACATGTTCCAAATTTCGACACTCTCACACCAACAAACCCTCAATTATCAACATTTCGTAAACTCTTGCTCTCCGTTTGTCAACATGAATTTGACAACCGAGCTAGTTATTTACAAATTCAAGACGATAAATTCGAATTTAAAGACGAGTACGAACGTAACGCATACAACGAGTATCTCAGACAAATTGGAAAGAAAAAAATGCTTGGTAACATCAAATTTATCGGTGAATTGGGTAAATTGGATTTACTCAACGAGGCCATACTTCACAAGTGTATTAAAACATTACTCGAAAAAAATAAAAATGAAAAATATGCAGACATGTCTGATGATTTGGAATGCCTCTGTAAAATAATGCCAACAATAGGAAAAAAATTGGATCAAAACGAGGCTAAAAAGTTAATGGATCAATACTTTGAGCGTATGCAAAAGCTCAAGTCCATTAAAGACGGACTCCCTCAACGAATCAAGTTTTTAATACAGGATTGTATTGACTTGAGGGCTCACAATTGGGAGCAAAGAAAAATTGTACTCGAACAAGCTCCACAACGAGTAACTGATCTAAGACCACCTGAACCCCCACCGTCTTCTAAAACCCCACCCCCATCGCTCAATCCTTTTATCAACAAAATGTACGAACAGTTACATCAACAACCTAATATGAGTCTTCTTAACACGATTAACTTTAAAAAAATCAATCACGGGACAATTCAATCACCTTATACGAGTTTTAACTACAAAGACGATTTGATCGATGACGTTTCTTCAAATGCATCGACATCTTCGTCTCAGACCGATTTGAACAAAAAAGATGATTTAAAATCAAATTATGTCGCTCTAGGTCAAGCGACTAAGCGTATCGTTCAAAGAGAAAAGACCCGTTCAAACTCATCATCGAGTATATCGGCTCTATCGTCTACATCATCAGTCGCACCTTCAGTATCACCACCAATCCAATCTTTTGACACAACCCTCAATTTGAATAATCTAAATCAATTGCTAACTAGTATAAACATTACAACAAATAGTGGTCATGATGACCTACCAAGACAAGTTGAAATTTTTATGGAAAATTATTTGAACACAAACGAAATTGATTTGATGAAACAATTTTCAAATGAGAAATTAATTGAATTCATTTATTTGTTAATAAGTCAAAGTCTATCGAAACGTACCGATTCAGATCGATTAAAGATAAGTAAACTTATAGTTGAAATTGAACGTGATAATCGAGGTATATTCTTATCATGTTTAAGATTATTACTCGAAAATTTAAACAAACTCGAACAAGAACACCATTGTGTTAAATCGAATATTTCAATTTACATCTCACGGGCTCTTATTGACGGATTAGTTGACTTGAACTCATTGGGTCAATTGATGTACAATGGTAGCTATTATCCATTGTTTTTTATAATCTTACAACAACTGTGTAGGCTAAGAGCCGAGGAGGTAGGAGACGTTGAGAGTAAAATTTGGCTAAAAAATTTGGTTGAAAAGTCAAGAATTAATTTATTGGACATGTTGAATGGAGAACGAAGCAATGAAAGACTCGTACAAGTTTTAGAAGATCG
The DNA here is from genome assembly GCA_022207745.1 of Brachionus rubens. Lineage (NCBI taxonomy): Eukaryota > Metazoa > Rotifera > Eurotatoria > Ploima > Brachionidae > Brachionus > Brachionus rubens. The sequence continues at coordinate 3,765,981 of JAJVHD010000003.1, read as the reverse complement.
TCAACTTGATTTTATTAAACCAATGTTACGTTATGAAGGCATGTTATTAGATAAGATATGTGTAGAAAGTTTAAATTCAAGTGATTTAAAAAAATGGATTGATGATAATTTAAATCAAAATTGTATTGAGTCAAATGATTTTATTAATTGTTTAGTTACTTGGTAAGTTTTTTTTGGTTTTTTTTTTTTGGTTTTTCGATGTATTTGTAAAATAAAAAATTTTTTTTTACTAATTTTTAACTTTTTTCGTATCTAACCTTTTTTCCGATCAAGTATTGTTAGCCGAATTCGAAAAAAAAACGGTCCTTAAGGAGATTTAACATGAAATGGGACCGTCTACAATAATTAACTGCTGCTAATCTAGCTTATTCCTTATTTACTACATTTTGTTCCGATATTGAATCTACACGAATCATAGATAGTCTCTTAGATGAGGTCTTCATTAATATCTGAGAGTTAAAAAAATGAAGCTATCCATGTCACAAGCTATTCAGGTAGAAGCTTTCGATATGGGTGGAATGAAACATTCAAAACGATCGTTAACGAATAAATTTAAGTCTTTTTGAGCTAAAATACTCAAGGCATCCAGCTTCAATTTGGTATTGGTTAGTAAAATTCCTGGACTATATGCTGGATGAGGCAGAAGTTCAATCCCTTCCAGCTCTTCAAATTTTTCCAAGTTTTTTCGAGCGGTATGCGGTTTTGCGTTATCTTGAAAAAACAAACCAAGCTTTCAGTTGATAAAAGAAAGGTATTTTGATTCATTTTGAAGAGGACAAGATATGCTATTATATGGTATACTAAAATTGGACATGTTAACGCCTCTTTTTGATAAAAAAAATGCTCTGACATACTTGCTCCATTTTTTTCCATTTACCCAAAAATCACTTTAGCAGGTTCTGTACCCTAAGTGATATGCATAAGCAGATTAAAAAATATATTGGCTTGTAGAGGAAAAAATTCTCTATTAGCTGAGAGGTCAAAGTCTATCGTTAAACATAATTTTATTCACTCAATTAAGCCGATTAATCGCGCACGAATACAAGACTGATTTGTATTTTAAACTTGAACGGTATTGTTACATTGATTTATTTTGAAGAGGACAGGCAGAGCTCCTTAGTTTAGACCTTCGCGAGAATTTAGATAAAAAGTCATAAATCCCTCAGTTTTATGATTTTTTTAGTCCTCTTGGTTGCACAAAGGACTAAAAAAATATAAAAATTAAATCCTGAGATTTGTTTAGAATCGTCTCTTGTATAAGCAAATGCATAAAAAACTACAGAGTATACTCTGGGACTAGATAGGGTTTGACTAAAAGATACCCTTTTCTTACCATTCTCACCCAAGGTTGGGTTTAGGGAATTTTTAGCTTTCAGACCATTTCTTCAAATTAGAAAATCCGTTCTAAAAGTCAAACTTGCATTCTCGGTCAGACATGTGTACCAATTTTATTTTCAGGTATAGGATCGGTTTGACTTACCCGAAAAATTGGGTTTTAGAGTTTCGGTACGGTTTAGGTAACCCATAAATTTTGGATATAGGTTGGGTTGGGTAAGCCATAAAAATATGGTATTTCGGTTAAAAATTGTGTTTTTAATTTCAGTTTTGGGGTATACCTACCCATTTTTTATGGGTTACCCAACCTAAACCCAAAATTTATTGGTAACCCTACCCGAACCCAAATCCCAATTTTTTCGGGTTATTCAAACCGACCCTATACCTGAAAATAAAATTGGTACACATGTATGTCCCCTTAAGGTCAACAAGAATTTAAAATTTCAAATAAGGTTTCAATAAAATTTATTCATAAAAAAAAGTTAAATAAAACAAAAAAATTGACACACTATCTAATTATGAAGTTATGTGAAGTCCTTTAGGCTTGAGTATAAACGTTTTATTACTAACTTTATGTTGTTGTTGATTATCATAACTACTCTTTAAACTATTCGAATCAAACTCCATACCACCAAACAAAACAAGTTCGTCCTTACCTTTACACAATGAGTATAGAATTGTATCACTAGGTGTATGCAAACTAAAATAAGCTATTGGCATTTGCCATTCAACAATTAAACTTGTTTTATCACTTAACAATTCTTTTATATCACATACAAACACTTGCATGTACTTTGAATGAAGGATACAATGGGTTCGTTTTTTGTTCAACGAATTCGTGAACGTCAATTGTTGACTAACTTTACTCTCTTTATCTTCTTTCATTTGATTAAGTTTATTCGACATTTTTTTTAAAGCCTCAAGTCGTTTAACTGTATTTCGTTGTGTCTTTGTCAATAGACTAAGATTAGGCTCATCTGAAACATTTGCTTTAACTTCTTCACTCGAACATGTACACTTACGTTCTTCTACATTATCTTTATAAATTGTTAACGGTATTTTACATTCATCGACTGTTTTTGATTGTAAAGAACTATACGATTGAGATACACTCGATCTAGGTTTTCCTAAAGTAACTATCTTTGTACCACATTGTACAAATGGAATACAGTATAACTGAACAGGCGAGTTAATCAAGTTTTTAATTGTAACACAAGACCAAGAACAATTTGAATCAACCAAATTCAAAATCCAAACATCTACAAACTGTTTATTAGGACCACCACAACCGCCAATTATTAAGACCCTTTCATCATCTAAAGTGATCTGAGAGTGTCCATAACGAGGCTCAGGTTTAGGTCCATCAATCAACTTGTCTATAAAAATCCATTCATTTGTGTCTATATTTAACAAATGAACAGAGTTAGTCTTGTTCCCAAGTGAGCCATTGCACCCACCGAATAGGACAAGGATGTTATTTTTAACAACACTGGCCGAATGTCCGGCCAAACGAGGCGAGTCTTGGGAAAATAATTTTTGAGTCCAGAAATTTTTGTCCGTCTCAAACGAATGAAACTCGTCAAAAAAATTGACTTGTTGGTTAAATGGATACGAGTAGGGGTGTGAGTAGCCTCCGTATAGGATCAGGGTGTTGTTGTAATTAGTCAAAGTCGCTGCGGCTTTCGGGCTTGGGTATGTTCCGGACGTCGACGGTCGAGACCATTGTTTAGTGTTTAAATTAAGAGTCCATAAATCGTTGTAAGAAGTTGAAGTCCCTGAGAGACCACCGAATATGTACATTGTTTCATTAAGAACAACACTTGAATGAGAATGACGATGTGATGGTATCGTATTGTCAAAACACCGAAAGTAAATCTGACCATTGTCAAAGCATTCAGTAAACGTCATACGATTGTACTGTCTCAAACCGTCTACTATTCGATACCATTTTTTACACACTAAACTTATATTTTCGTAATCTTTGTACTGACTTGTAAATGAAAAGACTTTTTCGAGTATTTCTTCAGGCAGCACCTCTATAAGAGACACTTCCATTTTGAAAAAAAAAAAAAAATTTTTTTTCGGTTTCTTTTTTTATGATAATTTCAATTTGTGATTAGACAAAATTTTTTTTTTTTTTTTTTAACAAAATAAACTTAACATTTTTTTTCTTTTTAAAGTATTGTTCGTAACGCAACCGAAATGAATAAGCTAAATCGTCAATTGATTCAAAAGTATGCTGACTTGTTAAACGAATACTTGGGTACGAATCGTACACGACAACTCGAAGCTCTTTATGCAATACAACAATACGCTCAGTCAAATGGTTTAACTCAATTTTATTTAACTAATTTATTTAATCAAATGTACGAATTAAATTTAATTGATCAAGAGACATTTAAAGTCTACAAATAATGACACCCTTTTTTATTTATCTCATACTTTTTTTTAGGACCTTTTTTTTTTTTGTTTGAAATTTTTATCAAAAATAAAATTTAAGAAAAAAAAAACATAATTTTTTCTTGTGATTTTGTTTTGTTGAAAAAAATGGATTCTTTTCTTGATTTGTTTTACACCCATGTTGAGTCGAATAGACAAAAATATATTGACCGTTTGAAGGAGCTCGTCGAAATACCAAGTGTATCGGCATGGCCTGATAATAGACCTGATATTAATCGGGTTATTCATCGAGTCAAAAATGTAATTTTGCTTAATCTCTAGTCAACTTTCATCTAAAACTTTAGAGATCCTACTAAGTTGCAACCCCGTTTGCAGGTTTTACAGCTAGTGTTTATAGCCGTAGTCCAGGCCAACTAGGTTTTTTTTATTCTTTTGGGAATGTATTGGAGGTATCAAACTTCTTTAAGATCAGCATACCGAAACCGTCTAAACTGTAGACGAAATCAACCGAGAGAATAGACGGTACTTTGTATTTTTGAATCGTAAAATCTTCTGGTGAAAATTTGCTTGCTGAGTTGATCAAGCATGTATCAGCCCTTGTAAGTTTCAAGCTGCGATATCAGGACCTGTTTAACTATCTTTTACACTTCTCCATTTGGTTAGTTGTCTAAAATGAATGATCAAACTGTGTTCAGACTAACTATGTACAGCTCTCGCACCTTTTTCAAGTCCTTAACCGTGCTGTAAAGGTTTTAGACTCCTTAAACAGACCAGAAAAAGGCCTAGGAGACAGTCCACTCCATTTTAAAAGATAGTTTGAACCATTCTCTCTCTTAACTCAAGCTTCATTAGATGAAAGTTAAAGACTTGAGTTTAATCAATTTGTGTTTTCAAGGAACTTGAAAGACTCGGTGCTCAAGTCGAGCTTGCTGATATTGGTGAACAAACCCTAAGTGATGGAACTAAACTAGCCTTACCACCTATTCTATTCGGTGTGTTAGGAAATGATCCAAACAAAAAAAACGTTCTTATCTATGGTCATTTAGACGTCCAACCTGCTTTAAAAGTTTGATTATTTCAACAAATTTTTAAACTATAATTAACAAATTTGATCCTTAGTCTGACGGTTGGGATACAGAGCCTTTTGTGTTGACTGAAAAAGATGGCAAACTTTATGGTCGAGGCGCTACTGATGATAAAGGTCCTGTCCTTGATTGGATAAATGCAATTGAAGCTTACAAAGAGTTGAATCAAGAAATTCCAATAAACTTGAAAGTAATTCACAAACAAAACTCTCTTTAGGACCTTAACTAATCCAACCAAAGTTCTGTTTCGAAGGTATGGAAGAATCAGGCTCAGTTGGATTAGATGACGAATTAGCTAGAAGAAAGGACACATTTTTACATGATGTTGATTATGTTTGTATTAGCGATAATTATTGGTTGGGCAAAAATAAACCCTGTTTGACCTATGGTCTAAGAGGAAGTTGTTACTTTTTTGTCGAAATTGAATCGTCAACTAAAGACCTTCATTCCGGAGTTTTTGGTGGCTCAGTGTAATTTTCCAACACTTCTTCAAACAAAATAACCTGTTTTAGATTATTTATGTTCAAGTCATGAGTCAATGGTTGATTTGATATCTTTGTTAAATGAACTTGTAGACCCAAAGGGTAAAATTTTGATACCCGGAATTTATGATAAAGTCCTTCCAATAACCGATGATGAACGTAAAATCTATGAAAACATCGAATTTTGTCAAGTAGGCTCAACCATTTGACACCTGAAACTCAAAAATAATTATTTTGTATCAGCAAAGTTATTTGGAAGACAGCGGGTGCTTCGGTTTGATTCATGAAAATAAAGTAGACACCTTAATGCATAGATGGAGACAACCATGTTTATCTATACATGGTATCCAAGGTGCCTTTGATGGCTCAGGTGCAAAGACAGTTATACCACGAAAAGTGATTGGTAAATTTTCAATTCGACTTGTTCCCAATCAACACCCAGACGAGATTGAAAAGTTGGTTCATGATTATCTTGAGGGAAAATTTAAAGCTAGAAACAGTCCAAACAAATTGAGAATTCATAAGGACAAAGGCGCCAAGCCATGGATAACAAGTTATGATCATCCTCATTATCAAGCAGCTAGTAATGCGATTAAACGAGTCTACAATGTTGAACCTGATTTGACTAGAGAAGGTTGTTCAATACCAGTTACTTTGACTTTTCAAGAACTAACCGGAAAGAATGTTCTTCTATTACCGATAGGTATTTTATTAACGATTTTTGAGGGTTGAAAGTTTAATACTTTTTTTTCTTCAAAGGTTCTTCTGATGATGGTGCTCATTCACAAAATGAAAAGATTAATATTTCAAATTATATTCAAGGAGTATAGATGATTATTCGATCAAAGTTTTTTTGTCAATAAATTTTTTATTTTTTTAAGGTCAAACTTTTGGGAACATATTTTCAAGAAGTTGCAAAATTGTGATTTAAATTTTTTTATTTAGCGACAAAATTATTTTAGATAATAAAAATTTATCCCTTAAAAAATTGAAACAATTGAACCCAACAGTTTAAATTCTTTCATTATGGGGGTATGAGCAAGAAAAATTTTCAACACAAGGTCCATTTGAAAAAAAAATTCAGGATTTTGGCTATAAGTTGGGTTGGGTATCCTATAAAAAAGGGTATGTGGGTTAAAAATTGGGTTTGTATACTTATCCTATTTTTATAGGCTTACCCAACCCAACCTATACACAAAAAAACAAAATTTATGGGTAACCTAAACCCTACCCGAACCCTAAAACTCAGTTTTTTCGGGTTACTCAAACCGACCCAATGTCCGAAAATAAATGGTTAAACATGTCTGATTACACCACATATTTAATTGGTTATGGTTTATTTAAAAGATGATAAGGTATGCTTCTTACTAGTGATGGGAGTTTTCTTGGTTTTTTTGGTTTACCAAAATTAGCAATATTTTCGACCAAAAATTCGTAATCCTCATGTAAGAAAACCTTAGAAAAGATACATGGATTTATTATAAGAAGATTTTCAAAATTTTTCAAAAAATGACCAAATTGGTTCTTGGCCTTTTTTCAGCGCTTAAAATCGACTTTTTAAAGGAACAATCTCTTGGTACATGAGGATTACGAATTTTTGGTCAAAAATACCAAATTTCCTCATCTTAGTGATTTTTGATTTTTTGTGAATTTTTTTGACCTTTACTGTACAAAAAGTAAAACGAAAACGAATAAACTAATCTCAACATTTTGTTCAGAATTTTGTCTAGTTTTCGAATCTATAGTAAAAATTAGGGGTAATTGGTATTTTGAAGGAAGAGATTCGATTTAATTGGAATTTTGCGAATTTTTCCGCTTTTTTCCTAAAATAAAATCACACCATATTTTTTTTCCGCAACATTAAACACATTATCTTGTAGCTTAGAATATGCGCTTTCAGAATATATGCCCATTTTATATGATTCGTGATCAAAAAGCTGAGATATCGATCAAAAACGATGACCAACTTACTCTTGTTTTATAAAACTAGAGGAGGGGGGGTCCAAAAATTTTTTTTTTTTCGAAAATGTAAAAAATGAATTCTTTGGGACGCAGATTCCGAATCTGATATCGAAATTGAAAAGTTTTGATCGCGTCGAAGTTTTGAAATGCCGGAACCTTACATGAGAAATTTTTTTTCTTAATTTTAGCGATTTTTGGTTTGCCAGAATAGCTAATTTTGGAATGCTTAAATTTTGGTTTACTTATTTGGTTTTGCTAAATAAAAGCATACCAGACCAACCCAGTTTGGTTTTTGCCCATCACTACTTTTTACTGATATATTTATGGTGGACATTAGCGGCGTAGCCAGGATTTTAAAAATCTAATCAAAATGGGTCGCAAAAAATTAGAGTGTATTAAATTGATTTGTTTCATTCTCAAATTTTTTGTACACTCATTGGTTAGAAATATTCCTAAAATGGTTTTAGCGTTAAATAATTGAAGATTCTTAAATCCGTTCTATCGGTATCTGTTTTACGTACTGAGGTTCTAAGTCAGTCTTTTAGAGGGTTTAAAAAGCGCTGTCAAACTTTCAGTTTTATGTTGTAGAAACCCATAAAGAATCGTGCTATTGGCGGGGGGGGGGGAGAAGAATAGAGCCTTTCTAACTTTTCAGATAGGAAGGGGCAAGTCCCCTCTAGCTGGTTATGTCACTTCTAAACATGTTAAACTTTAACAACTTACATTATTCCTTTATATTTGCTTACTTTAACTTCAAAATCACTTTGGTTTCATAAAAGTAAAGATTTAAACATAATTTGGATAAAACATATCATGTTTTATTAAAATATCGGCGTAGAATGGAGTCGGAAAATCGGCTTGTGATATTTTATAATTGTATTTGACTGAATTACATTCAAGTGGACACGAATCGAAACACTCTTCGTTTTTTTTTGAATGTATAAAATTAATATACGCCTCAACAGTACAATTAAAATTTTCAAATGAACATACTTTTGAATAATCAACACCTAAAGTTCCAGCCGGATAACAACCACATTCTTGAAATATAAACTCATACGTACACATAATGAGACACTGTTTTTGTTGATATTTACCGAATATATTAACCAATCTCCTGTACAATCCTGAATCAAAAGAATCCATTGAACTTGTATCCTCGATACAATTGCTAAACGGTTCTGACAACTTATAAGTATGTTCTTGACTTATCACTATATCCGTTTCATATCCAACAGGTACACTTATACCATCGAAGTCAGCGAATGGTTTTGTTGACGAGTTATGCACGAATATTTGAACACCACTTGAAGATACAAGATCACTTTCACGATTAAGATAACCTGTGAATAACTCAAGTTTAAGACCGTTTGCTTTACCTGGACTACTTGCCTTTAATATAGAAGACTTGTTACCATCAAGTTTAACACCCGAATTAAATTTATAACAATTTCCGTATTTCGGTAAGGCAAAATATTCGAAGTCTTTTTTAAAACAAGGAAGGCCATTGTAATAACAATTTACCAACATTTCATCAATATCATAACTAAACTCATTTAAAGAGGTTTTTGATTCCAACATTTGATACCAAATCATAAAGTTTACGATTTCCATTAGATCTAATGTCTGGGGTATATCAGGCAACAAAATGTTGATGTACTTTTCTTTTAATTGTGTTAAATAAGAGCTCGGAACACTATTATTTTTGTTGTATTTGTTAATGTTAAATAGGATCTTGTTACAAAATGTAACTGTTGGAAATTCGATTGAGGGTAAACGTTTATTTATAATTTTAGTATTAACCTCGTAGCTTAGATAGTCTTTAAAACTTTTGGTTAAGTTATAAACACAGTAGGAGCTTGATATTAAAAGACATATGATCCATAGGGTTTTGACGAACCAGTTTTTGTTTTTTGATATGTTCGGGAATCCATGACTAGTTGAGGATTCAATAATGTCAATAAAAATTTCTTTAATTTCATGTTTTTTGGAAAATTTTGTGGAATTCATTTTTTAACAAAGTCTTTTTTTTTGTTTCACATTAAGTAGTTAAGGTTTATTTTTTCAATCGATTTAACAAAATAACGGAAAACAATGTTAATAGAATTCCTTAAATACACATAACTAGGATGCAATTTACATGTTTTTCCGTTTGAAATTAAAAACTCTTTTAGTAAAATCTTACTATTTAAATTTTACAAGTGTGAAAACTAAAAAATTAACCTGAACAAAATATTAAAAGAAAAAATATTCCCACGCCTATCAATTAATAAAGCTTAACTAAAATCAAACCTAAAAATTTACCCACGCTAATTTTTTTTTTTCCTTTTTTTCTAAATAATCATACCTAATTTTTCGCACTTATTTCGTAACAATTAAAATCAAAGATAGTTAAACAATCGAAGCGTTTAATAGATGCTAGAAAAATCAAAAGTGAAAGCAACAAAAAGAGATATTATTCATGAAAAAAAGATTAAATACATGAATGATCCTCTTTAGTTTTTTTAACATCGGTTCACTTCTAATATCAAAACGAGGAGATTACTGAGAATTACTGAGACCAGCTGAGATCTAATTTCTAAGATCTGAAGGAAAATTTTAGGATTAGTATCTTCTTATTATTTAAAATTTCAGCGATTCTGTAAAAAACTCTCCTAATATATCATAATCCTTTAACATTGTGTTAAAAAGATAGGAAGTAAAACCAAGAAAAATTCTATACATGAATAAAAAAAAAATTCCCACGCTCAATTAAAATAGCTATAAAATTTGCTATAATGTATTAATTAACGATAATTATAAGTGTCATTTTTTCACAGTTTACCTAAATAAATGCGTATTCTTTTTTTATATTCTTAACTTTGTTGAATTAATTAATGATGACTTTCTTAAAAGATTTTAACGTAAAGGCGCGATTTCTACGACATGTCGTTAAAATCGAATTGAAAAAAAATGCCCATCTTTTAACATTGAGCGACATGTCGTTAAATTCGAAATTCGGTTATAACGACATGTTGTAGAAATAGCGCCTTTACGTTCGAAAGAAAGAAAGTACATATCTTCAGTCATTGTCAATAGCTCGCTTTTCATCATTCAAAAAAGTGACCAAAAGATAGCATTATTATTTTGAGAGATTTAGGGTAGGGTTATGTCTGAAAAGTCAGACCTCTTAAAAGTTTTAATAACAGAAAAAATTATATCGATACTGTTCTCTGATAACTTACAAAATGACCAAAAAAAACATGTTGTCTCGATTCTTATTTTTTTCTCACGATTGGAACGACTCACTCCAAACTCAAATGAACCGATCGTTTCACGTGCCCCTCTCTTTAGCACCTGGACCAATAAACATAAATCGATGGGGTAAAAAAAATACAGATGAGCTTATCGTTAGAAAATGAGAAAAATTCTACTCGATGTGCTTTAATTTAAAAGTAATGGACAAACATCTAAATTTAGTCACTGTGACGATCGCGGTCAGTTGAGTGTTAACATAAAAACTCTTAATTTCTAACGGGACATTGGCCCAACGTGTCAATTTACCAGATTATTTAAAAGGTTTTTGCTCAAAGAAACATTTATCACTCTAACAAAAGAAAATATCTCATTCAAAAAGATATGTAACTCCGTTCCTGGGCTAAATTTCTTAACTTTTCATATTAGACGCAAATAAAGGTTCTAAATGATATGGCCGATAAGTGTCACTTTAGTGATGATAATCAAAATCAAAAACGGTCATAGTAATTTTAGATTTATCTGAATACTTTTATGATTTTTAAGAAAATTGATACTATTGAGGAGAGTTCTTCGCTACCATTCGTTTCTGATTTTCATATCCAAATTAAAATAGTGATTATTTTTCTAAGCTTTTAAATTTTTTTTTCCAACTGTTTACCGTAGTCTGGGTTCTCTAGTTTGTTTTAATTTAAAGTTGCTTAAAATCAAAACTTATCTACGTACAGTAGTTTTTTTTTGTATTTTTTGTATTTTTTTTTTCGGAATACATGAAAATACTTTTAAGTGTTCTCGAATACATACCTATGTTTTCTTTAAGTATTCTCGATGCATTACGGAATACATTTCCAAAACCTACGCTTTTGGGGTTCATGTATGCCAAATTTTCTAGTTTCAAAGTCGTAGTACATATGATTAATATGAAGTTTTATATCAAAGAACATTCGTGAAATCGAATTAAATTTGCAGAGACGTTTTCTTGCTAAAAAAAATTCCAAAGCCACTTTTAGAACATGCTCTGCAGAACTCTGCTAATTAGTTACGCAGTAATCATTTTTAATTTTGTGCAGTTTTCAGAGAATATGCAGAGTTTTTGCAGACGTAGTTATATTAGGGCTATAGCACCTCTAGAACAATTTTTATAACGATTCTGCACACTTGCTATTGCTATATTGCTATGAACTTCACAGCGCCCAAAAATTGCATATTTATTTTGAATACATTGAAAATGATTAAAAATAACTGCGCAATCAAATTTGCTGATTTGGAGAGTTTGCAGAGCATGTTCCAAGAGTGGCTTTTGAACGTCCAAACGTCCGTCCAAACGTCCTGTTATTAAACTTGCTTTAAAAAGCTAAAAAGTTTGCGTCATATTTGGTAATAGAATTGAACCACGAAAAACTAAGTGAGTTTAATTATTTGGTACTTTACCAAAACAAGAAAATAGGACTGTAATTATTATAGTTTAATTAAATTTATTTCAAAAATTACGCCAGGCTCGGTGATGATAAACGAAATTATTATAATCTCAAAAACAAAGACTTTTTTTAAACGCATGTTTAAATTTTTAATTGAAACTAGAAGATCAGCTTGATCAATGGTAAACTTCATAATGTTATTTCTTTGAAATTATTTTGCGCTTTGGTTGGTATTTTTAGCTGTTTTTTGATATCTTAAAATATTAAACAAGTATTGTGTCGCAACGCTCCTTTTACAAAGCGACTTCACAACGAATCAAAGATGATAATTTTTTGACTAACAAAGAAGATATTTAGTTAAATTTTTATTAAATATGAATGTTTAAAAAACTAAGATTTAGTTTCTGGTAATTTAAAAGGGTGGATTTTTGGAGAATTTCTAGTCTTTCAAACTGATTATACAGTGAGTTCGCACTTATATCAGCCATAACTTATATCACAATTCAGATATATCCCGATTTTCTTAAGAACCGATTTCCAATAGTAAACAATTTACTTTTACATTATAAAAGTGTTGAGTTATTTACCCTTTCGATATCACATATTTTAAATATATCCCGATTTTTTACGGGCCAAATTACATTCACTCTAATGCAATTTAGTCTTACTTTTATCACAACATAAAACAAAAAACGGAAGTTAAAAAAAAGATTAAGTTTTTTAATTGAACAAAGAAGATAATTGTTATGGAGAAATTAATTTTTTTGTCTAAGAGTTACTAATAACAGTAAAAGTAAGAAAAAGTGTCTGATTGTGTCTTTTTTTTTCAATAGTAAACAATTTAATTGTTGTCGAAAAATTAATGTCATTGATTAAAGATTTTTATCAAAGATCTTTAGCCCTTTTGATATCAAGATACACTTAGACATCGATTTAAACAATTCTCTACTTCGAACAAAAAGCTAAAATTGTGTATCTCTTGAGTGCAAAGGACTTGAAGTTTTTCCTATAAAAATTAATTTTTTTAGTTATATTACAATTTAGATGTATCCCGTATATCGCTCCGGACAAACGGGGTGATATATCTGCGAACTCACTGTATTAATGCTTGTTGATTTTTGCATTTTTGAATTTTATAGTTTTGGGTAAAAAATTTGGTTTGATTAGTAGTTTGTAATTATATGAGTGTTTATTTGATATGAGTTAAAAGATATATACTGTTGGCGGCACTGAGAAGAACTAGGTTTAGTGTGTAACTTGCCTTGGAAATGAAAAGATATTTTAAAGAATATATTAAGTTATTTCCGTATATAGTTCCGTTCAGTCTAAGTTACAAGTAACAAAACTTCTTTTATTTATTTCACATGGGACCTAAACGAATCGTCACTATTGCCGCTAACAATACTATCTCTATGCTGTTAGTTTATGTGGTTATAGTTTCATAGACAAAGACTTAAGGTAAATTAAAGTTTTAAAATATAAGATTTTGTTATGATTTATTTTGATGTTATGACTATAAAAAATTTTATTATATTAGGGTGCTTAAAGAAACATCCGCTGCAGTAGCTGTACCTCTTTCGCTCATCTTCATAAAGTCATTTGAAGCATCTGAAGTTCCAAAATATTGGCGGCAAGCTAATGTTACACCTTTGTTTAAAAAAGGCTCGAGACTCCAGGCTTCAAATTACAGACCCGTCTCACTTACATCTATTGTTTGCAAGCTAATGGAGAGGCTTATTAAACCCGAAATCATTAATTTTTTAACTGAAAACAAATTGATTAGTCCCAGTCAACATGGATTTGTTAAGAGCAAATCCTGCGTCACTAACTTGCTAGAAACTTTGGACATGGCAACAGAAGCTTTAAACTTAAAGATTGCGTTAGACATAATTTACCTCGATTATGCCAAAGCTTTTGATACCATTCCGCACAACCGTTTAAACCACAAAGTCGACAGATATGGTTTTGGCCTTCTTATCAAAGGATGGATCAATGTGTTTCTTAAAGACAGGAAGCAAAGAGTAATCCTTGGTGAATTTATGTCAGAATGGATAGATGTGCTAAGTGGTGTACCGCAAGGTTCAGTACTTGGTCCGATTTTATTCATTCTATATATTAACGATCTTGCGGATCTAATTGAAAATGTAATCGAAATGTTTGCAGATGATACGAAGATTTGTACTTTGATCGAAAATGTAGATTGTTGCTCATCCCTCAAAAGAGATCTTCAAAGAATACTAGACTGGACTAAAGATTGGCTGGTTGCGCTGAATACCGACAAGTGTAAAGTGATGCACCTTGGAGACAAGAACCCAAAATTCAACTATGAAATCAACAATCAACCACTCCTAGAAACAACTTCAGAGAGAGACCTTGGTATTATTGTTTCAAATGATTTGAAATGGTCTGATCAAGTAAATGCGTGTGCAGGTAGAGCGAACAAGGTTTTAGGAATGGTCAAGAGAACATTTAAATTCCAAAACACTGAATCTGTAAGCAGACTTTACAAAGCCCTTGTTAGACCTCATTTGGAATATGGTGTACAGGTTTGGAATCCATATCTAAAAAAAGACATTGCTGTGCTAGAATCAGTCCAAAGGAGGGCTACTAAACTACCCCTTGAAGTTAGAAGATTTGAGTACAGTGATAGACTTAAAGCCATGAACTTAACAACACTTGAAACGAGAAGACTAAGAGGTGATTTAATACAAATGTTTAAGATTGTAAAAGGTTACGACAAGATAAAATGGTTCAAACCCTTGATGTCCAAAAATGGAGAAAGCAATTGTTTCCGTCAAACGTCAAGAAGTCATGAATATGTTATAGAGAGACAACTGGTCAAAAATTGCGATCAAAGATATAACTTTTTCACAAATAGAATATCAAGCGTTTGGAATAGATTGACGAAAGAAATTGTGAACTCAACTACTGTTAATGAATTTAAAAACAAAATTGACTTAATAGATTTAAACAAGCTATCACAGTGAGGGTAAAACCTCATTTTATGTGGTTTTTCCACATCATAGCTTTTTCTTTATTATTATTATTATTATTATTATATTATTTCAAGTTTGTTATAGAGGGAAATAGTAATTTGGAGTCTTTCTGATTCAATGTTAGTTATGAAGAGTTAAAAAGAAAGTAATGTAGTTTTTTTAGTAAAATTAATGGAAAAATTTCCAAGACATTAACAAAGCTTCGCTTTGCATAATAGCTCCACCGGTCTCGGTTAAAAGAAGGGCCGAATTTTTTCTTTTATTTTGAATGTTTGATTCGGCTTTTTCTCTTCTAATCGACTATGGAGATAATTTTTTTCTTACAAAAGTTCAATTTTAAAAATGACAAAATTTTGGTTAGTTCGCTCCCAAACTATGTATTTATCGCAATTTTAGGCGGTTACTTTATTAGAAAATTATGGCAAACTAAAATAATGTTATACGGGAAAAGCATTTTAGAGGCCTGATTTTAGAAATTTCTATGTGATTAGTGTTTTTTTGTAACTGGAATTTGCAAATACCAGAATTTGAGGGTGTTGGATAATTTTCCATACTGAACAACGCAGTGTATTTTTTATGGAAATTTATGGAGCGGACTCCTTTTAAGGAAACCAAAATACATTGATAGACCTCAAGTGTTAGCAATAGAAAGATTTTGGAATAAATTTATTAAAATAATAAAAACGGTGGAAATTTAAAAAAAAATATAAAAAATTACGAATAAAAAAAATTAGTTTAGATGTCTCAAGTAAAACAAAATTAGGAAAGATTATAAATAAATTATAAAATTTGGCAAGTAATACTTTTAAAAATAGTATTCTTTTTTGAATTTTGTTTTTTTGGCACAATTTTTCCCGTTTTATTGTTTATATCATCGACTTGACTGTTATTGCTACTGAATTTTTCTAAAAAATTAAAACTCTGTGCATTCGAAATAATGGTCTCTTCGGTTGAACTTGTTTTCTCAGGAGTATATTTACCATTTGTCTCAGGTGTTACAGTTACAGTAACAATTGGAACAATCATAGATTTTTCCGAACCTGACGATCGCTTTATTTCACTTGACTTTTCACTCGAAATTTCTTCTTTTTGTACCTTTTTTTCCGGTTCTTGTTTAACTTTTTGAACTTCTTTTGGAGCATTTGGCAACTCTACTTGAGTCAATGATTCTTTACGTTTTACTTCTTCTAAGACCTTCATGTAAGGAAACTTGATCTCTTTGCCATATTCGTCAAGTTTACAAACCACAAAAAATGTTTTCATTTCACCTTTGCCTTTAATTTCGAGTTTACCTCTTTCGGCTATTTTGTACGGTTTGTGTGAGAGTAATATTTTTGTAGATTGACTTACATGAATTTTCATGGCTTCACTACTCGATTCCATTCTCGAGGCAGTGTTTACAGTATCACCGAAAAGACAATACCTCGGCCTAAAATAAAATACAATTACAAAGAGTTACAATTGAATGTCAAAATTTACATTTTGATTCCAACTACACCGGCTACCACAGGTCCAGAATGACAACCGACTCTTATTCTTAATGGTTGACCAGTAGCCGGGTTCACGAGAGTCGAGATTTCGTTCAACATGTCAAACCCCATTTCTACAATTTCCTCAGCATGGTTCGGAGTACGTTCAGGCAGACCACTGGCAACCATATAAGCATCACCAATGGTCTCAACTTTATAAACATTATGCGTCTCTAATTTCGAATCGAACTTTGTGTACATGCTATTGAGCATAGAAACAACTTCCATTGGAGATAACTGACTACATGTTTGAGTAAAACCAACAACATCACTGAATAAAATGGTACAACTCTGGACCACTTCACACAAATTCATTATAGCTTCGCCAGTACGTAAACGATCAGCTATTTTTTTTGGAATCATTTGGTACAACAATTGATCTGTACGCTTCATTTCAATGTCTAATTTTTTCATACTCTCTTCCAATGCTTTACTCTTTTGTTTCTCTTGATCGAGTGCTAATTTTAACTCGGCTGATTGTTGTGTTCCTACGAGGACTAGATCACGACTTGAATCGTGCATACTCAAATCGTTTATGTAAAAACCGGTGCTGAACATAATATCCAAGTTTTCTAGACTTTTAGCAAAAAAATTAATTTAAAAATTTTAAGTTATCGAAAGAAGAGATTTTAAAATTACACTGGAGTTGCCAAAAAGACGATTGCGTCCCAGTCTTTAATGTACATCATTTGACCTTTTAGTTTTAAACAATCATCATTACCGGAATCAGTTGACTGAGACGTCAGCAAATCTTTAAACGAAAAAATTTTGAATATTGTTCAATGTTTTTAAGTCCTGAAACCGAGTTGAAAAATCAAAAACAAGAAAGTAACTTTTGAAAGCATTTATATTTTTTGACCCTGTATTGAGTTAATTTCATTTAAACAATTACCGTAAACCTCCGATTGATACCCCATGTAAAAAATTGTTACAGAAATATACTGCACAAAAAACTCATCAATAAAAAATATTTTCGCGTTACAGAGATTCACATCAAATACTTGGAAATGTGAAGATTCGTATCAAAAAACATTTGGATCAAAAGGATCAAAATTTAAAAAGATTTTTTGGGAATGAACAAATTCAAAAATCTTTGCAGAGGAACGATACAGTGATGAGCATCAAAAAGTCACTCTTAGAATGAGCTCTGCAAAACTCTGCAAAAAATTGCGTATTTAAAAAATTCAAATTCATGGATACTGATAGAAAATAACTACGCAATTTATTTTGCAGAATTGCAGAGCACTGCACAACTCATTGTAAGATTGGCTTTTTTGATGCTTATCACTGTATTGTTCCTCTGCAAAGTTTTTTTGAATTTGTTTATTCCCAAAAAATTATTTTAAATTTTGATCCTTTTGATCCAAATGTTTTTTGATACGAATCTTCACATTGCCAAATACTTACGAATCGGAAATACTTACGGAGAAATAGTTACGTCGTACAGTGGTGCTATGATATTTGTATTTTACTAAATTTTACGTAAATTATTGTAAATTTACTATTTTTTCCGTAAAATCAGGTAAATTTACGTAATTTTACCAAAGTAAAAAGTGGGAAATTGACTAATTTTGACGTAAAAAATGATAATTTTACGTAAATTTACGTAAATTTTGGTAAATATCAAAATGTCCAAAAGAAATTCTGACTAATTTTACAACAATTGTTGATAAAAACTTTATAGTTAACTCACTTAGAAAAAAATCGATATTTACTGATACATTAACCTTTATACTACCAACAAAAAAACTCATTACTACTTCAGTGTTTTTTTTGCGATTTATGTCACTAAAAGACTAATAAAGGGTCAAAAAATTTTTTGGACATTTTAATATTTACCAAAATTTACATAAATTTACGTAAATTTTTTACGTCAAAATTAGTCAATTTATCACTTTTTACTTTGGTAAAATTACGTAAATTTACCTGATTTTACGGAAAAAATAGTAAATTTACAATAATTTACGTAAAATTTAGTAAAATACAAATATCGTAGCACCACTGTATATGAAAAGCTTATTTAAGGAAACAAATACGGTTCTTATTTTTAGAAATACTAAATTAAGGATTTACTTATGGTATAAGAAAATAAGAAACAAATACGCTCAAAAAACAGTAACGCTTTTAAAATTAACACTAGAAGCACCGGTGAGGTCAATTTGACGCAAATTAAGAAAAATCGTATTGAAAAAAATCATTAAATAAACCTTTGGGACTAAAACTTTGCAGAAATTTTTCATTGCATGAGATCAGATTTTCTGAATCAGACGTTATCCTGTCGAGTTTTATCAAAAAGCGCAAGGGATATCTTGAGTCAAGTCAAGATGATAATCAAACAGTAAACCCGAGCATCCCAAGACCTCTCCCAGGACTTTTTGAAGGCAATCATACGCATGAGTCTCAACAAGAATCTACTTTTTTTCTTTTATTTTTTGTCCGTATTCTTTTACTTCGTAACCATCTCTCCGTAATTACAATCCGTATTTAATTGCTTATAACCACAGAAATTCACTGTCTAAAATTTTTTTTTTTTTCTCCAAAACATGATTTCATATATTTTAATTCTATTATATCATTGATTTACTGTGCTGGACATTAACAAGGCGAATGTTCAGCATTGTGAAGTTTCGTTCAAAAAGTTTAGTACAAAATTTAAAAATTGAATAATTTTTTACAGGGAATGAAGATGAAGTTACAAAAATGGTGAAACAAAATGTAACAAAAAATGTTACACTTCACAATGCTCGAATGTTCCTTAAAGTTCACCATCTAAACATCCAGTTTATCCGTAAAAGCCCAGTACAGGACAGATTGAGTCCTGGCAAGTTTATTTTTCGTATTTGAGTTGTTGAAAATTTCGGTACAGATATACTTAAATATACTTGAGGCTAAAGGGCTGAGCTTAATAGTGATAATGAAATACATATTTGAAAAAGATATAGCTGCTCATTTTTAAAGAGTCTTGGCACCTTTAAAATTCCAGACATGTGACGGTTTCTGAGCTTTTTTAAATTTATCATTTGCAAATGGATTAAAATCTAGATTGGAGTTAACAACGAAACCTAGATAATCAATATTTGGACCAACATTTAGTCACAAATAAAGAGAGAAAGACCAAGGGTGATTACATTAGATTTAAGCGTGTAATATTCCATTTACCCGTTTCACTGCTTGACAGAATTGAAAATGTGAAAGCGATTTAGGATTGATAAATCTTTGTGCGGAGATCTAATCAACTGGGTGATGATTAGCAGGCGATGAATTGATTTACAAAAGGGGAAATTTGCAGATTAAACTCGTCTGATTCTTTTATTTAGTTTACCAATATACTCATCGATCTCCGGCATGTTTAAGACTAAAACCTGAAGTAATAATTGTGAAATAGCAACATCTCGTTGGTGTCACTGATTTATTTAATTAACTCAACTTTAGAAAGTTGAGTTAGTTTGAGCATAAAAGCATGCTCTAAGACGTCTAACGAGAGGATCGCATAGACGGCCCCAAAGGTGCTAATGTAACACACTACAATAATTACACTTAGTATCGATGTCTGAAAAAAGCTCACAGACTTGTCGTGAAAAAGAAATTTTATCGATTTTTATAGAACTCATTTTTGTGACTTTAAGATCCTTACGATCAATTGCAGTTAATTAATGGTCTTAAGAATCTTTTAGGACATGATTTTTTATGTATTGAATATGTTTTGCTACTTAATGTAGAGGTTTCATGCAATTTATAACAGGTACTTACTTAGGTCGATTTTTTCATCTGTAGGAGTAGCTGATCTTTTAATAGGCTCAATAGTAGTCAACTCAAAAACATTATTCGTATGGGAAATAATCTAAAAACATAAAAGTTTAGTTTTGAAAAAAAAATATTTTTTTTGCTTACATTGTCCCATGTAAAGCTTAGTAAAGGACGGACAAGATTAAACAAATCTTTAATTGACTCTCCTTCGGCATGTCTCATAGCCTGTTCAAGTCCACGACCAATTGAAACAACAGTCATATTTTTATTAAAAACTAAATGAAACGGAAATAGCTCGAAAAAAATATTGCTATTCATATTTAGATTGTAAAGAGGACCTCTTGATTGTATAAGTGTATTAAGTGAAGTACTCGAATTAACAACATCGTATTGATCATTTTTAAAGTGTAATTGTAAAATAGCATGTGACATTTCGGCCGAATTATTTTCGGATAAAACATCAATTTTTATGTCCAAGTTATAAAATACTTTTGCTACTTGTTTCAATTGACCTTTAACGTAATATAAATACCCTTTGCGTATACTACGATAATGTAATACGAGACCATTTTGAGATTCTTTTTCGACAAAAAAACTTGGCGGTTTTAACTTTGGATAACTAAATTTCAAGTATTCGTGTAAGTTGTCTAAACCATTGAGAAAGTCTCTCATATGACGACCGAGAACTCGAAGAATTTTATCGTAACCATATTGACTTACAAAATTAACAAACTCAACGCCAAGTTCTTCAAGTATTTCGTTTGGATCTTCTCCTTTAAAAAAAAAATTAATTTATGTTTCGGCATATTTGACCCTGGACACAGAACACAAATAAAATTATGTTAATTTACATAAAATTATCAAAAAAAAAATAATGTCTCTGCTTGATATCTTATATAAAATCCTGGTTTGAAGAAGGTTATTCTCCATAGTTCACTGGAACGCAAACTCTTTGAGAAACAAAACTTTTATTTTTAACGAATTCTTAAACATAAACAAACCGGATATTGTATCTATTAACGAAACAAAATGTAATAACACCACAGCTTACAAACACTTAAAATTTAATAACTACATCTTGTTACACCGTGAGCGGATTGGAGGTAAAAATGGTGGTGGCGGAGTCTGTTTTTTGATAAAAAAAAATGTTAAATACGAGATAGTGACCGATTTTGATTACTTGAGACTCGAATTATTGTGTATCAAAATTAACATAGAATCGAAAGACCTTTATTTGTTCACATATTATAACCCGCCAGTTTCAAAACTCAGTATCGAGCTTTTTAGTAAAATCAACTCGTTAAACTTTATTTTGTGTGGTGATCTCAATAGCAAATCGACTAGCTTTGGCTGTGTGACAAACAATCAAAACGGACGTCTTCTAGAGAAGATCAATCAATTTAATAATATTGTAAACCTAAACAAAGATCAAACAACATTTCAATCATACTCTAGTAATAAACAAGACATATTAGACTATGTTTTTTGTTCATCGGAAGCCTACAATACGTTTTCAATGCTCGAATCTATGAAAAATGAAAGCATGGGTAGTAACCACTTTCCAATACTAGTAAAGTTTAAACACAAAGAATTAAAAATCGTAGATGAAGGCACAAAACAACCCGTATTCAATTTTAAAAAAGCCGACTGGGACCTTTTTAAACAAAATTTACCGGATCAATTAGTTAACATCGATGAAAATAATGTTGAAGACATCAATAAATTTATAACAAGCTCTTTACTCGAGGCGGCTCATATTGCTATCCCAGTCAAAAAAACGTCTGTCCCCGAAAAAATTCCGTCGTATTTAATCGAATTAATAAAAATAAAAAATAAAATCAAATGTAAAACGGCCGAAGACAAAAAAAAGAAAAATCTCCTAAAACAAACGATTGATCAAGAAATTAAAGCTATTAAGAACAAACGCTGGCTAGATTTAATTTCGTCTCTTGGTAATAAAGTAACGTCATCTAGGCCATTTTGGCAAAAAATTAAACAAGTAAAAAATCCAAGTTCACATAGAACAAAAGAATTTCCAAATCTTATACACGAAAATATAAACTTTGTAGATGATAATGACAAAGCTAATTTATTTGGATCAATTCTTGAGAGTACCTTTAAAGATGGTGACGATCAAACGTTCGACAATAAATTCAAACGTTCAATAGAAGAAAAACTAAGATCGAAATTCTCAAAGAACAATGAAACAAACGAATTTACTCCATTTACGGTTGATGAGTTGAACAAACAACTAAAATCGCTAAATCGTAAGGCGTCAACGGGTCATGATAAACTTCACAACCTTATGTTAATAAACGCAAGTATAAAATTTAAAGACCTACTACTTACACTTTTTAACAAAATCCTCGTATCAAATATCATTCCAAACGACTGGAAATTGGCCACTATTAGTATGGTTCCCAAAAAAAATTCAAATAGCCCGAATCCTAAAGATTATAGACCAATAAGCGTTACGAGTTGTCTAGCTAAGCTTGCTGAAAAACTCATTTACTCTCGTATAGTAAAGTTCCTTGATGACAACAACATCATCGTTAACGAACAATCAGGCTTCAGAAAAAAGCGACAAACTAAAGACAATCTCATTCACTTAATCCAAAAAAGTACCGAATCATTTAACCGTAGAAAAAAGGTATGTGCTATATTTTTTGATATAGCTTCTGCTTTCGATAAAGTGTGGCACAAGGGCCTTTTATTCAAAATGTTCGAATTCAACATCCCATTCTATTTAGTTGCTTGGTGCAAAAGTTTTCTCGAAAATAGAAGATTTAGAATAAAATTAAACGACGTTGTTACAAACGATTTTAATATTTCAGCCGGTGTACCTCAGGGGTCAGTCCTCAGTCCATTGCTATTCTCAATTTTTATTAACGACGTACCAAAAAATTCAATTAGAAATAAACGTTATTTTATTTTATTTGCAGATGATTTATGCACATACTTTATCTTCAAAAAGTTTGGTAATATTTCAAAAATTATAAATAAATATTTAAAACAACTAGAAACTTGGTTAAACCAATGGAGACTCAAAATGGCGCCCAGTAAATGTTGTCACATCATTTTTTCAAAGGACAAGAAAAATAATAAAAACAAATTAAAGCTTAAACTTTATAATAAGAACATAGAATACAATGATTCTCCAACCTTTTTAGGTATTACGTTCGATAAAAGTTTGTCATTCAAAAACCAAATAGATTCGATCAAGAAGAAATGTACAAACAGGCTGAATTGTATAAAAATTATATCACACAAATCATGGCATTTATCAAAAAAAACGTTGGTTCAGATTTACACGTCCTTAGTCAGATCTGTTATAGACTACTCATCAATTATTATCTCATCGCTCTCAAAAAAAAGAAAAAAACAACTCCAAACTATTCAAAATGCGGCAATCAAAAGCATATATAAGCTACCATTTGACACACCATCTAAAGTTGTAAACGAAATGTCCGGTTTGACAAGTATAAATGAAAGACTCGTTGAGTTAAACAAAAGTTATGTCCAAAACGCGTTAATAAGTGAAAATCCATTATTCAACAATCTCCTCGAAGAATATTCAAATATTAGTAAAACATATTTAAAAAAATATAAAACTTTTTTATGTGACTCAATTTAATCTTTAAAAATTAATCTCTGCTTATTTACTTATTTATTACTTTCTTTTACACTCTTTAGATTAATTTAAAACAAGCTTTTTTTTATAAATTAATCCCTGACCAAAACAGCTCTAGCTGGGGTCATTTAAATAAAATAATTAAATCCAAAAAAAAAAAAAGGTTATTCTACTCTTTCTTAACAAATGAAGGTAAGATTAGTATGATCTAAATTTAAAAATCGATAATATTTCATTTTAACCACGCATATTTACCTATTAATTTTAAGGTATTGAGTGGATATGGATAACTCTAAAAATTCAGGTTTTGGCTTCGGGTAGAGTATGGATTACCAATAAATTTTGGATAAACTGTACTGCCATGCTATATTGTTTTTACTAAAATTCACGGAAATTTACGAAAGTGGAAAATTGCGAATTTAAAAAGTAAAAAATACCAAAAAAACTGCGATTTTTTTGAGAATTTTCTGATTTTTCCAAATTTTTAATCATAAAAATCTTTTTTTGCTTAAATTTACGTAATTTTTCGTAAAAAAACAAGAAATTAATGTAAAAAAATAATTTCGACAATTTTTTTTCAACTTTTGATATTTTAGCACACTTTAAACGTTTACACTATGCACTAAGCACTCTGAGTTAAACATAGGATGAGCTTTAGCATTAATTTAAACGTTTTATTAACATTTCTTTAATATCAATTCATCCAATCTTGCTTTGAATTTATTAGTAGCACGATTAAGGCATGGAGTTCCACGTGTTCGTGACTCAATTTTTTAAAAAATAAAAACGTTGCATACTATTTCTAAAACAACTGAACAGAGAGACTTGGGTTTAATCCTTACTTACGTAAACACGTGAGTACGTCGGCCGGAAGGGCAAACAGAATCCTTGGTCGAATCTTGACAACGCTGAGATCATCAAAAAAATGTATACAAGTCTCGTTCGACCCTATTTAGAGTATGCGGTGTCGGTATGGAATCCTTACCTAAAAAAAGATATTGACATCCTTGAGAGGGTGCAAAGGAGAGCGACTCAGAGCATACATGGCTTTAGAAAGTTTGAGTACGTGCAAAGGCTCAAAAGACTCAAACTGACAAATCTTACAACCAGTAGAAGAAGACGTGATCTCATCCAAATGTACAAGCTCCTAAACAAGCAAGATCAAATAAACTGGTATAAACGAGAGAATGATGCGGAAACAGTCAATCGAATTTGCGAGACAAGAGGCAATCGATACAGAATTAAGCGAGAACTTGTGAAAAACTGTGCACCAAAATTCAACAAACCGTTAAGTGAATGACTGGAACGGGCTGCTGAATGAAGTTATTGAATCAAAATCAATTAACATTTTTAAGACAATTTAGAAAGTCAAATTACTTTCATTAACCACTTCGAACCCGTTATATTGAACATTTGAACTAGATCGCCTCTTTTTCAATAATTTAAATATAGTGTTGTAATCCCTGTTCTTGATACAGTCAACCCTCGTTAATCCGTTTCCTCTTTTATCCGTATATCTCTTTAGTTCGTATAGAAATCACAGGCTAACTGTAATTCCTTTCAATAGAAAATACCTCCTTAAATCGTATATTTTAATCCGTATGACGTTTTGATGGGGGCTATTTTCGTACGGATTAACGAGGTTTGACGTAGAAGTTGTTGTTCTTCTCAGAACTTTTTCTCATAGATATAAATTTTCAGCATACTCAAGATGAAGCCTGACAAGCGAGGTATACTTAATTACGGTATTAATTTAAGCTATGGAGAGCATCTCGTGACGCATAAAAGGAATTTTGACGGCATCTTTCCTTGAGTAAATTTATTTTCAAAAAATCACAGTTTTTTTGGTGTTTTACTGTTTACTAAAATTTACGTAAATTCCGGTAAAATCACAATTTTTCACTTTCGTAAATTTCCGTGAAATTACGTTTACCTTAAAATTAATTGGTTTATATGTTTTATTTAAAACCAATTTTAAGGGGTCTCCGAGACTTAAATTGTTTTTTTTTTCGGCTAAAATACTTACCGACAATTTCGGCTACAGATTTTATTGCTCTGAGAAAAAAAGTTTCACTATACTGTTGATGAGTACTAAATGTATGATTTTCTATTTTAGCCTTTTTGCGTACTTTTTCCCATACTGAATTACCATAACGTCGCTTTATAAAATCAGCCACTGATTCAATCAATAAACCATACATTTTTTTTTATTCTGAAATGTTTCTTCAAGAAAAATAAAAAGAGAGAAGAAAACGTCTAAAATAAAAAAAAATAATGAAAAAATTAAAATTAAGAATAAATTCTTGATTTAATAATAACAAAAAAAATAGATGAAACAAGATGAAATAAAAATCCTGAAACACATTTTAATTCGGATGTTGGAACATAAACGATATCAACAACACACGATTCTGCTTCTTCTTCTTCTTCTTTTTTTTAATATTTTTACATTTTATTATAGAAAAAATACCACTAATTACAGGAAGTTATGAATTCTTGTTTAATTAACCAGTTGATGAATAGAAGAAAAAAATAGAGTCAGAGAAAAAGAGGGCTATTTGGTTTCAAATAACCTTATTATAAGTTTCATGTCAAATCGATTTAAATTTGTTTATTTCTTAATACTGTTACATTAGAAACGGAATTTAAATTTATTTGACTTTAGCATGCACTAGTAAAAACAGCGAGCTGTTTTTTTTCTCACGAATTGACAGTTTTTTGGAAAATATTTTGCATTATTTTTTAACTTTGTCAAAGATTAATTTCTCAAAACTATTTTTCATTGATTTTGGAATGGAATAAAAAATATTAGCATTGTGAAGTTTAGTTCAAAAACTTCAGTTCAATCTTGAAAAATCGAAATAACTTTTATCACAAAGGTCTTATGCTGGCTCTGCATATGTAACAAAGTGTAACAAACTTTGTTACACCATTGGGCGACTTCTGCAAAAAACTCTGCAAACTTATTTAAATACTTTCACAT
Organism: Brachionus rubens; assembly: GCA_022207745.1. Lineage (NCBI taxonomy): Eukaryota > Metazoa > Rotifera > Eurotatoria > Ploima > Brachionidae > Brachionus > Brachionus rubens. Next base: position 3,739,179 of record JAJVHD010000003.1, on the reverse strand, counting down.
TTTGCAGAGGTCACTCAATGGTGTAACAAAGTTTGTTACACTTTGTTACATATGCAGAGCCAGCATAAGACCTTTATGAAAAAAGTTATTTAGATTTTTCAAAATTGAACTTCACAATGCTAAAATATTTTCATATATACAACAAGATTTTCCGTATCCTCGTTCCAATCTCCAGCTCTTGCGTAAACAACGAATAAGACCATATCATAACTTTTCTTGACTTTAGTTGACTTATTTAACCTCTTGAACTCATTCAACTGAATTTCCGAAACTCTGTATGAAAAACAAAAGGACCTTTTTCAGAAGTCTTACCACAAGAAATAGTCAACTCAATCTCAATGGTGTATTAAGAACAAGACGTGTATCAGCTGCGACAATTTTAAAATCATCCTTGTGGATAAAACAACAGCTTTGGCAGCTAGTGGCACGAGTTGAAATCCGAAAAAAATAATAATGGAAATGGATGAGTTTGATTGGTTTTGTGCTACTAGAATCATCGAATAGTCATTGGCCTGATACTAGAACAACTTTGAACATCATCGTATTGGGACTCGCGGGTTGTTGTTAGCAATAGCAGTATAATACCGAATGATATAATTACCAACACTTATTGTTGATTTATTGCAAGTAATGAAAGAAAAAAGAATAAATCCATTTTAAACATTTTAATTCACCTTTTTTCTTTCATTACTTGCAATATAACAGAAGAACCCATTAAATATAGGAACTTAATAAGGACGACTTTTGCATCGGGACTTAAATAACACACTTTTCAAAGTTACTATATTTATAAGGCTTTTTAAGACTTAAGTTATTTTACGTTCAAGTTAATCTGACTGTTTAAAACAGGTATATTTATTTCGGCTTTTTCAAGAGCTAAAATTCTGACTCTTTTATATTTTCAAAGTGACTGTATATTGTTAAGATTTATTTCATGTGATCATAGAAATAACTAATTAAATGAAAGAATTTAATTAATTTAATCTTGAAATGATGAATTAAAAATCGGTGTTTAAAAAATTGGAATAAATCTAAATTTTTGAATCAATAAAAAAAAAAAATTTATTAAATTTTAATACAGTATGTTAAATGAAAAGAATTCGTAAATTGATAATATTTATTTTTTTAATTTTTTCTTAAGAGTTTCCATCGGCAACTGACCATCTAAAGCAAAAATTTCGTTTGCAAGCTGAAGCTGTTCTTCTGTTAAATCTTCTGCAAAAATGAATTCTTCCTCGGCCTCTGATTTATTCGGGTAAACTGGATGCTGAACAGCTTTTTCGAAATTTTTCTGGTTTGTTTTTTTGTAATTGTCAACAATCTCCGAATCAACTCGACTTTGTGATTCCCAAGATCTGTAAAAATAAAATTTAAGGAATGGGAAAAAAGTTTGAGAAATTAATTTACGGTCCGTATTTCGTTCTCATGACTTCTTGCCAGTCCAAAAAGAGCTCGACCTTCTTTGATATTGGGTTTACGCGATCATTTAAAATTGATTTAATCTAAAAGAAACATTTAGTTTTAATTGAAAGTTAAAAAAATGAATTGTTTTTTAGCTTTATCAAAGGCGCTGTGAAGTTCATAGCAATTTTGCGGAATCGTTATAAAAATTGTTCTAGTGGTAATCGAAACTGTAATCGAAATTAAGCGCCTTCAAAAACTCTGAAAATTCTCAAAATGCACACCATTAAAAAAGATTTAAAATAACTGCGTAATTAATTTGCAGAGTTTTTGCAAACGCTTAATTTAGATTACACAAATTTTTGGTCAAAAATGGGTTTGGTGTCGGAAAAGTCTTACTTGTAAGTTGTTTCTTGAAGACTTTTAGGTTTAAAAAAATTTCATCATTCGAATTCAAGTTGAGTAACAACGAAGTAATTTTAAGACTAAACCATTTGATGAGATACGAGTTAGGGTACAAGGGTACAAGGTTAAGTGTTAGGGTACAAGGGTTAGGGTACAAGGTTAAGTGTTCTTTAATAAGAGAATACGCTTGGTTTGTAGTTCCAAGCTCAGTCTTAATAGTCGTCGAGTTCGCAGTAAATACGATCAGAATTTTCAATTTTTTTTCTTTAATTCAATGGAAAAAAAGATATGATAAAATATTATAAATTTCAAAAAAAAAAAATTAAGAAAATGTTAAGGATTTTTGAAATACAAATTCAAATTTTTATTCTCGTAATACATAATTACCATTCACTTTTTTTTTTAGAATTAACAAAATTTGTTCAACTTTGTTCAATTTTTATTTTATCGATTTTAAATTTCGATGAAACATTATTAGCTTTTTTAATATTTGAATTTGCTTTGCTCCAAAAATTTGCTCCAAACTTCAACGTTGCGGGTTGTTGTTAAAAATTCTGTTATGGCCTACTCGGCTAAGAAGCCTAATCAGCTTCTGCAGCTAATAAAGTCTAGGATTGTTCAAATAGATGTTAGATCTTCACATAAAAAGTACTTCTACAACTACTACTAAATCCATCTGTCACATTAGCAGAACAAAAAAAGGACAGCTTTGACCTTAAATACAGTAGAATGCTGCGATACTAGTTCATTTACTTTTCATCAAGTACATAGCATATTCTAGCATCACTGTTAATAAGCAATTGTTCAATAAATCAGATGATATTAATGCATTTTAAATACAGCTGTGTCTTCTACAGTGATATGACTTCTTTGGGAAAGTAGTTGTTCGTGATCCAGTACAGAAGGCAAATATTACATTAAAATAGCTTGATAAATGTGTCATTATTAAAAATTAGAATTCAATTATAATAATATTCATGAAGCCATTTTCAAAACAACATAACTGATTGAAAATTTCATTTGATTTTTCATTGTTCCATGACTATTTCAGACAGATTACTCTTTAATTTAAGCAAAAACAAGATATTTATACCATTGCTAATAATGCACTCGTAAAAAACAAAAAAAACACAGGTTTAAAATTGAAATCAAGGAAATAAATAAAAACATTCTTACAAATTTAAAAAAAAAATAATAATTTCATATTCAAACTTTATGACTTTAAAAAATGATCTAGCTTAACTAATTAAAAATAAAAAAAGAAGAGAATAATTATTAGACATCAAAGAGTGTGAGAGAGAGAAAAAGAGAGGGGTGTTCTCAGTAACAATCATAACTTGATATATTAATTTTTCTTATTTAATTGTCTATACATAATAATTTGATTTTGACTTAAAATTCAAATAGAAATTATCAGCTAAAAATTATTTATTAAAAGTTGAATAACACTTAAGCTTATAAATAAATTAATAAGAATCCCACTTATCTATCACTTTATTTCTTTTTTATTTTAAGATTTTTAAAAATTAATGGCGGTATTCTTTAAAATCAACAACCGTTTACAATGCATAAAAACAACACCAGGTGTAAACCACAATATTGATGATTTTTTTACGTTAACTTTATTCAAAGCGACCTAAATTTACCGTTGTCCTTAAAATGCGGAATATTTTTGCGGAATTCCGCTTGATGGTATCACAAAATTTTTATGCGGAATTTTTTTCCGACAAGAGTCTACTCAGTGACTTGTTCCGTATTTCAACAAGACTACATGGAAAAAAATCAAATTAATTGATTGACCAAAAAATCGATCATTGTACGTGTCCAGTCTGCAAAGCGTTATATTTTGATAATTCTATTGAGTGAGATAACTACAAATATTGGTACCATTTAAATTGTGCTAAAGTTAGCGTTTATCATCGAAAAGGTAAAAGTAAGGCTAATAAAGTAAACTTCGAGAGTATAAATTTTTCATTCCGCATATTTAGCAAAATAATACCTAAATTTCCTGAAACACCTTTTTATTTTTTTTAAACTTTTCTTCCGATAAAAATTGGCATAAAACACCCCAATAAGATTTCAGATACACCTAAAAATTGATGGCATTTTTAGATAGAGCATGATAAAATATGTTTATTTTATGTTTAAGAAATTTGTTTATTTTATTGTGGATAAGTGGTAAAACCCTTAGTAACTCGAAAAAACCTGTAAGAACCGTAAAAGCAAAATGGTACACCCAACGTAAATATTAACAATTAAAATTCATCTTGTAAAAGTAAGGTGATTTTTGTGGGTTTCGACCATGAGAAATTTAAAAATCTGGTAAAATATGTTTGTTTCAGACAGACATGTGTAACCATTTATTTTCGGGTATTGGGTCGGTTTGAGTAACCCGAAAAAACTGAGTTTTAGGGTTCGGGTGGGTTTAGGTTACCCATAAATTTTGTGTTTTTGGGTTTTGGGTTGGGTTGGGTAAGCCTATAAAAATAGGATAAGTATACCCAAAACTGCAATTAGAAACCCAATTTTTAACCCACATCCCCTTTTTTATAGGATACCCAGCCCAACTTATACTCAAAAACCCAAAATTTATGGGTAACCTAAACCCTACCCGAACCCTAAAACTTAATTTTTTCGGGTTACTCAAACCGACCCAATACCCGAAAATAAATGAGTAAAAATGTCTGGTTTCAGAAGTAGGTTAGACCAGAAAAAGAGATCACAGCCAAATGCAAATGTCTCTTAATTAATATTTAAGGATATACGTATGATGCATCATTTTGCTGTTTTCACGGTTCTAACAGGTTTTTTCGAGTTACTAAGGGTTTTACCACTTATCCACAATAAAATAACCACATCTTCAAATAGATTTTTCCATGCTCTATTAAAAAATGCCATCAGTTTTATACCAGGAAGTGTTTTTTGTCCAAAAAAAAGGTGTTTTGGTAAAAAAATCACCAATTTTTGTTCTTTTATTTTTTAAAGAGTCCCCTTGATTGCTTAAAGAGGTTAAGAGTTTATTTAAGCTAAAACTGAAAGTAAAACATTACTTTCTTTTTTACTTTTTTCGTTTTTTCTTACAAACATAAAGTTGTTTGTTACTTTCACTTCTTAGAATTATTTTCTTAGCTTCATTTTATGTATATAAAAAATGTAACCAAATCTTATAATAAATATTCACTTGGTTTAATCAAAATAAAATATAAAATCAAATCATTTTGTCATTTCAGGTTCGATCCACGGCTATTCCGATTTGCAAAATTAAAACTGACTAATTTTACTGTAACAAAAAAAAACACAATTTAATTAAGTCTAATCTAGTTTTAACTTAATCAAATGATCTAAAAAATTAGAAAATTTTTGGGAAGGGATTATTTCAAGCGTAAACTTGCAACATATTTTTCGGTAAAAAAAGTATACACTTTCATTATTAATTAATATTGAATTCAAAAATTAAAAGGATCTCAATTTTTAACAAAGAATAAATTTGTTCAATTTTTGTTCAATTGTGATTAATTTTTTTTGAAATCTGTAAGGATTCATTAAAAAATTTTGTATAAAATTTTCTTAAAAAATCGATTATCGCATAATTCACGTGCTTGACACATAGTTGCATTAAAGTTGATTAAGTTTTTTTATCAGAAATGATGATTTACCTGACTCGACGATAAAAATAAAGTTAAATTGAGACCAAACCACTCGTCTCATTTTTGTAAGGAATTAAAGCTAATTGTTTTTTAATTTGATATTAAGAAACAATATAAGATTATTTTTAGATTTTTTAGATTAGGATCTGAAATGAAGTAACAAATGTTCTTCTTCTGCTTCAAAGACTAAGAGAGTATTGAGACAGATTAAAAATTCATTTCGATTTATAGGCCAAATATCCTCTTTATAGAGTACTAGTAAGGCCACATTTGGAATACGCGGATAGTCCTTGAAAGTTCAAATAAGATCAACCGTACGTCTAAATAAACTCTTTCTGATTAGCCTAGAAGACAGACCACTTAGGGATGATCTGATGTAGGGTTACACTTCGAATAAGCAGTAATCGAATATTTTTGCAAAAAAGTGTCTCGGAATCTAATTTTATTTTTCGATTATTTCCTTTTTTTTATTTTTCATTCAATCAAAATTAGTTAATTCAAAACAAAAATCTTGAAATAAAAGTTAATTTTTCTCTTTTCAGTTATACAGTACTGCTACGATTTTGTGTTTTTAGTAATTTTTACGTGATTTTACCAAAATTCACGTAAAAACAGGTTATTTTACGTAAAATTACGTTTGTAAAAAACGGTAAATTTACTTTTATTTACCGGATTTTACGTAAATTTACCTGAAATTACGTAAATTCTCGTAAAAAGTAAAAATTCCATTTCCATTTTTGATGCTTTGAACAAAAATGCTCTGAATAAACCTAAATTTTAATTTTTTTATGATAACAAAACTATTGGAGAATACTTCGTAATCTTTTCGACGTACTTGGAATTGATTAAAGTTTTTTTTAATTTTTTTTTGATGAGTTATTCGATGTCGAAGTATAACAATCAAGAAAACAAGTGGAATTTTTACTTTTTACGAGAATTTACGTAATTTCAGGTAAATTTACGTAAAATCCGGTAAATAAAAGTAAATTTACCGTTTTCTACAAACGTAATTTTACGTAAAATTACCTCTTTTTACGTGAATTTTGGTAAAATCACGTAAATTCACGTAAAAATTACTAAAAACACAAAATCGTAGCAGTACTGTATTTTTCCGTAAATTTACAGAAAAATTCGAAAATGATTTTTATTCTTCGATTAAATTCCACTTTCGAATTACAAATTTTAATTTAGTGTAAATAATGACACAAATCATTCATAGAACATTAGCTCCTTGCTTAATATTGTTCTTCAAAGGTTAACTTGTCCATCGGGTATCATATTTAGCCCTAAAAAGGCCAAATTTTAGACAGTTAATCGATTAGTTTTGCATGATTTCTTTCCGAAATAAAATTTTTGAAAAACGAAATTTAAAGTAGTCATCATAAGAAAAAATTTATTTCGAATGATGGAAAACTAAAACTAGCTGAATCAATTAAATATCGAAATATCGGAATAAAAAAACATCTTCGAATATCTTTTGATTGAGAAAAAAACTTATCGAATAGCAAAATTATTTTCCGAAACTTTGAAACCTATACGAAGTGTAACCCTAATCTGATGTATAAAATTGTCGATGGTCATGAAGAGATAAATTTATTAAATGATATTAACTACGCTAAAAAAGCACAATTAGAAAGAAGAAAGCACAATAAGCGATTGGTACGTGAGATAAATGAGAATTGGTCATACCGATACAATTTTTTCTCACATCATGTGGCTTCAGTTTGGAATGATCTGTCTGAAAATTCAGAGTCAGCTATTTCAACAAATAGTTTCAAGGGTGAGGAAGTATCGAAGCAATTACTTTCAAAGCTTTCAAAAGGCTAGACTCTTTTGTGCGCTCGTAAAGTTTGTCTATAGGCCAACTTTTTTTACTTTACAGTCATTGCGCGGATATATCACTCCTATCGTTCCAGCAAAAAAGTGATATAACCGAATAGTGATATGTCTAGATGCATTCACCATTATAAATAACCTTCTGTTCCAATAATTTTTAGTGATATATTCTAATTATGATATATCCATGTCGTGATATATCCAAGCAATGACTGTATATTGATAATTCTTCAACTTAAAACGCCGGGTCTAGTCGGTTATGTGTTCACCTAATAGTAATACGTGTACAATCGGTGTTCACTAAATATTTTGTTGACGTTTAAGTGAACCCAAAAAAATTGTCTTAATAGAAAACTTAATTTAGGTGAACACTTGGGGGATTTGGTGAACATAAAAAATTAGAAAACATAATTTCCTCACAAGAATACCCAAAAGCTAAAAAAATGAAAATAGACTCTGCTTATGTTGGTGAAATGATGATGAATCTTTGGTTCTTTTTTTTAAAAAAATATCCATATCATGATTGCATTTGCGCAAGCATTGTACTGACAAGTCCGAGACTCGTGAACTAAACCTTTTTCACTGACTTGTTTAGAGTTAGATTCTTCACAGTTAAGATTTTTCACTATCGTTATTTATTTGCATTTAAAAAAAATGAAGCAATAACAAAAAATTATGTTGTATTTACTTTTATGCCCATTTACGTGTTCCTCTTGTGAACTTCCATGAACTAATGATTTAGAAAGGCTATCATTGATTTAATGGTATCAACTGAAGACTAAAAAGCTTTAGTTAAAGCTTCTAAAACTAGCTTTCACTTGATACCCATAAATTATTAATCTTGATACTAGGCTAGAATATCAATGATCAAAATCAAGTGAACATTCCATCTTTTAAGTGAATACTCCGAGGATTAGGTGAACATTTTATTTTTTAAGTGAACACTCTTGTCTTTTGGTTAACATTTTTTATTATTAAGGCTCACATAAACGTCAACAAAATATTAAGTGAACACCGATTGTTCACGTATTAGGTGAACATGTGTTCACATAACCGACTAGACCCAAAACGCCAAAATACTCAAATTTCCGTTGAATTAATGAGAAGGCATAGTAAAGCATTCTGATTTCTATTTTTGAACTCTCAAACCTAAATTTATCTAAATTGTTTAAGAGATACCAAAAATCAGGTTTGAAATCCCTCAAACCCTTATGAACTTAGATGTGCACTAGAAAACATATTATCTAAAAAAACTGACTAAAGAATCCGTATTTTGATTTTTAGAGTTAGTAACTATATTCCAGACACTTTTTATCACCAGAATAAATAATCGAGATCTAACAGAAGTATTAACTTTTTTGGCGTTTAAATGGAAATTAAAATTTAAAAAAAAATTCAGAGAAAAAAAAAGTTTCCATACCGCAATTTTAACATAACTCAACCCTGGAATTAAAAAGGGACGAGGGTGTTTGACGCATAAAAATAAAAATTATCGCATAAGAAAAAAAAATTACAGCATAAAATTTTAATAACATAGCCTTTGATTTTTTTTATTTTCAAAAAATGACAGGTTTCAAATCGTGATCTATGAAAAAACTTCCTCTAAGTAACAAATTGGAGCCATAGCTATCCATCATGGTAAAAAACTTTTCGGAAAACTCAATTTTTCAGTTAAAAAAATGAAATTCTTACCCGCATTATAATGAGATACAAAAATGCCCAAGAAGCTTTCTTCTGTGATAAAAAATCGGACATCTACCGTATTTCCTTGCTTATAAGCGACTAAAAATCGCATCTTTAAGGGATAAAATAATGTCTAAGCGAATTGAATTTGAGGTCCAAATGCGACGCTTTATATACAACTCAGTCCGATCTACTTCAAAATCATAAGATTTGAATTGATCTGATCCTCATTGGTCTGTAAAAAGGAGGTATTAGGGGGCACTTATAAGCAAGGAAATACGGTAATGAGATTTTTTTGTTACCAAGAAAGGCCACTGTTCTAACATTGGATTGTTATTCTGTCTTTAGATTTAATTTGTATCTTGAGTTATCATAAAAAAATAACCTTATGCTTTAAATTACAATTTTACACTACATTTCTGAAATAAGTTGACACTCTGCCTAAGCAATGCGCAGCATGCTCCGGAGTTTTGCCTAAGACGTGCAGGAGCAATGCGCTTGCGCCTCTTAAGCAAAGTTTCGAAGCACAATATGGTATTGCGCATAAGCGCAGGAAAAAATTGTATTAAAATAAATTATCTTGCGCTTGCGCATTGAAAATATTTCTTTTGCGTGCTTAAGCAATGCGCAGGAGCGTCCTAGGCAGCCTAGAAACTTTGTCTAAGCAATGCGCCTGAGCGTCTTAAGCAATGCTCCGAAACATGTCAACTTATTTCAGAAATGTACTGTATATGCGATTTTAATTGTTTTATATGCGTCAAACAATTTTTTCCATTAAAAAGAAAAGTTAAAAAAAACTGGGCTTATAACATATCTTTAAGGAGGGGATATGGCAATTTACAGTTTTTTACTCCGTGGGAAGTTCGCAAGATTTTAAGGTATTCTTTTTAATAAAATTTTTAATAACCCCTAATAAAAAAGTAATCTTCAATCGGTTAAGATAAAGATCGTAATTAAAAGACTCTTGATATATGAGGTTCTACTTACTTTGATGATCATGATCAAACTTTCTTTTGGTTTAAATGATCTAACAGCACAAAATAATGATGAATTTTTACTAAACCTGTTTTTTTTGAATATAAATTCTAACTAGGTTTCAATAGTGTAAGTGTAACTTACCATTCGTGTTTAAATCATACATAAAATGAAATGACTATAATTGAGTTATTTATATTTTATGCAATTAGACTTGTTTTTTATCCTTGGGACTTAAATTTTTCCTTGGATAATTATGTCATTTATTTCTTACATCTATTTATCTCAAAAAAAAACAGTTAAATATTTGAAAATTTTTCAAATCGATAAATTAAGTTAATATATAATTAAAATAATTGACTTTAAGAGAGTCTATTTTAGATATTGTGCCATGTCAATTTTGTGACAGAATGACTATCTTCCGTTGACGATTAGAAAGCCTTACCTTTTTTTGTGTCATTATGATTTTATGAGAAAATTATTGCTTAATTAATTGAAAATTTGGATTTTATCTCAAAAAAAATTGGGTATATTTTTTAACAAAATTAAAAGATACCCGAGGCAGAGCTTTTTATATTGCGAGTAGCGAAGCGTTAATATTTTCTCTTTCCTTGGCTATCCCTTTTTCCAATTGCACTAGAAACGAAACATCAAGCGTAGCCTTAGCATCATTAAGATTTCTTAAAGTTGGACTTGATGACCTTGTCCTTATCTGAAGGTCAAATAGGCTAAACTGGTTGTCTAATGAACCATATAAACCCTTCTAAAATATCCCAAAGGTTTCAGTTGTAAAATAGGTCTTTCATTGAGCGAAGCTGACATAGACATACAAACGGGTGGAAGGCATGCGTAATTAAAATACAAATAAAGATCTTAATGCCACAAAAATTAGATAATCAAAATACAGTGTGGCGACATCTTTATCTTCATAAGAGCGTGACAAAGACTCATTCAACTAGACCAAGCTATTTCCAATATTTATATTTTGACTGTGATTTCCGGCTTAGTTCCCCAGTTTCCGGCCTTTTTTCGGGTCAAGAAATAAATTCGGTATCAAATATTAATGTCACGCTCTTTTGATGATAAAGATGCGGTAAAAGCCGGAAACCGCAGGACAAGACTCCTTTGTGTCGGGATTACTTTATGAGGGGTTTTGACACTTGTAATATTTGTACTTAAGAGCTTAATCAAAATTTTTTTTTTAAATAATGAAACACAAACAAAATAACTAAGATCCATCTGGTACCTCAGATTCGGGCCTAAGAAGCTCTTATGTGTAAAATTTGTGATGAAAATTTGATCTTCAGTTAGAATTTATTTTAAATACGGATCCGTGTTATAGTAGGCATTTAAAATCCGTAATTTGAATCCGTCTTTTAGGTACCCGAAATTCAGATCTGTCGTTCCGTATCCGTGTTTAGGGACAATCATTGACGCAATTGACTGAAAAGTTATAGTACTTGGAACGGAACCCTTTTAAATCTCGGTTCCGTTCTTGGAACGGTTGCGAACGGAACGTTACATTTTCGCAAGAAACACTGTAGAAATTCTAGTAGACACTCTAGTTGTTTTTTAGAAAGATTTTTTAGCTAGAGACCGAAAATTACGGTTCTCATTTTAGCTTGATTTTAGCAAGATCTACCAAACTTGCTTATGCTGAAAGACTTAGTTTCCGTCAAATGAAATAATCATTTTAACTCAGCAAGCATTATTTATCTTAATTTCCGTGTAACAATGAAAAATTAAAATCTAATTAAATTATAAAGCTTTTAAAAATAATATAAAAATTTCTTTAAGATTTTCTTGGTCTTATATCACAATTAAGACTCCATTTTTGATTATATTAAAATCTAGGCTAGTACCGTCAGACCTTGTTTTATAAAGAAGAAATTAAAATAAAATATCAGTTTCCGTGATCAAGTAAATTGGGAAAATAGACTTTATTCATTTTAATTCCTTAAAGTAATTTTAGAAAAAGTTGATAAAGTGCATGAATCATTTTAAAGATTTTTCAAGTCTCTAATAAGACTTCCATATATCCTTTAATAATTAAATTTATTACACTTGTATGCTCTTTTATTAATTTAATGTAAATTACTACTATTCGTTTTTAAAATTACTAATTGACTGAAACTGTTAGCGGGTAATGCTTGTTAAGAGTTACATTGAAATGAAAAACGTCTTGAAAAGTTGCAAGCTCAAGTGCCAACTGATAGGACACATTAAGTCGACTTAATCAGTCTAGACGCAAGTAAAGCTTTTGACAAACTTTGCCGCGCTATTTTTCAAGTTTATTGGTAAGATGAACAAGTTCATATGGAGAATTATCTATAAGAACTACATATTTTTGATGGTCATCAAAAGCATAGCATATTGTGACGACATAATCACCCTCTGAAATGAAAGTCGGTATGTTATCGAAAGTATGAGAAGAATATGCTCTCAGTTGGAAAATGGATTTCAATGCAAAGAAATCGGCTGCTTTTGGTAAAATAGGGCTTCAACTTCGAGCCTGGTTTTAAAATGAACAGTGTACTAATACCACAAGTATCTGCACTAATCTATCTAAGGCTTCCAAATGGTGATCAACCTTCAGTTAACGAATATGTAGACGAAAAAATGAAAAAGTAGAGAAAAGTATGTATTCATTCAATAGCATTGGTTGTAGGCCAAAGATGATGATTTTTTGGTCTACATATTCGTTAACTGAAGGTTGATCACCATTTGGAAGCCTTAGATAGATTAGTGCAGATACTTGTGGTATTAGTACACTGTTCATTTTAAAACCAGGCTCGAAGTTGAAGCCCTATTTTACTAAAAGCAGCCGATTTCTTTGCATTAAAATCCATTTTCCAACTGAGAGCATATTCTTCTTATACTTTCGATAACATACCGACTTTCATTTCAGAGGGTGATTATGTCGTCACAATATGCTATGCTTTTGATGTTGGGCTTGTAGGTTCGGTGTCTATCTTATAGATTTAATATGTCAAGTAGAAGGTAAAAGTGTCCTTAAAGTAAGAAAGGCACAAGCTTGGTTTAATAAGTTGAACAGTAGTGATACTAGCTTTCGAAGAAAAAAGGGGTCTGGAAGACCATTGAGTTTCGACCTGAACACCCTGCATATGGCGATAGAGAGCAACCCACGGGTTAAAACTCGCGCATTACTAAGTGACCTTAACACTTCACATTCGACCATATTTGGTCACTTTAAGTTAATCCATACAGTTAATAGACACTGCCGAGTTGTTCCACACGACTTTGATATACAATGTCTTATCGAAATCTGAAAAAAACTGATTAAAATTCTTGTTGAACGGTTTTTCACAAGGATAATTACTTGCTGATATTAGAAATGGATCTATTTTCGAAATAGTGATGACAGAAACCAGTGGTTGGACCCATCTCAACCAGCCCTACCAGTCGTTAAAATAGGAAAATTCGAAAAGAAGGTAATGTTGAGCGTTTGGTGGAATCACCAAGAGGTAATACACTTTGAACTGGTTCCTTATGGGTTTAAAACAAATTTGAATGGAAAATAAATAAATAAATAATTATGTTAACTCGGAATGAAATGGCTCATTAACCACTCAATGAATAATGAAAATTTTCTTCAGTTGAAAATGCAAAGAATTTTTTTGTAAGAATTAGTCTTTCAAAAGACATTGTAAGTCTGTCCCGAGATAAACTCTCTCAAATTCATTTCTAAAAATCGATGTAATACTCTAAGAACACGTGTCAATGTCCCGGTGAGAACCAATTTAAATTGAGTAAATTAATTTTATAACAATTAATCTTGTTTCTAAATTTCCTTATATTTCTCACAAGAGAATCTCAAAATTATTTAAAGAAAATCGATTTTAAAGGTACTTAACTTTACTTAAACCAAACTGTTATGATCAAATTAACTTCAAGAGGAAGCTGAAATAAAGATTACATGTCATGTACAGACCTTCCCTCGACATTTATATTTGTGTAATAAAACAATGTGTTTCTTGAAATTGTCACAAAAATCTTAAAATATAAAGCTAAATTTTTTTTTTGTGACTGTCAGTATATTTTCTGCTTACGCATTTTCTGAAATTAAACCAAAGTTTTAAGAAAAACCTAGTGGTAAAAAAATTATTTTAAATTTTTTCAAACTGTCTACGGTGGATTTCCTTTGCGGTTTATTGGTGAAATTTTCGAAAAAAATTTTAAAATGTTTTTTTTAGCATGTCCCTATTCTAGCTGATAAAACTTTTGTATGCCTCATGTTTAATAACTTGGAATTATAATAACAAGCTGCAATCATTTTACACAATCTTATTTTTGCAAGCTTCACATGATAATAAAAGAATATTTAAAAAACTGAAGATAATTTAAATTAATAACAATGAGGATGAGAAATTTTATTTGATGCTTGGAGTATCCTTAAAATAAAACACATAAAAGTTACTTGTTACGTTTTATCATCTTGAAGGAGATTTTTTGTTTATAAATATTAAAAAAAAATAATTAAATTTTATAAACCTCTTCAAAGTACTTGGAGTCTAATGCAAGAATTAAAATTTTGATTAAATATTTTTTAGGATCAACAAGCGCTTCACTTGCTAAAAGATTCTAATTAAACTCTCGTATAGATCATATGTGATGCTTGACAATAAGTATAATGACATGCCACTTGAAAAGGAAGGATATAGTTTTCAGTATATATATTCTAAATTAGGAAGGATTAGTTTTCAATATATTCTAAAAAATTTGCAATTTTTTTCTGGAAAAAATGAAAAGTTTGAAAAACGTGTTTTTATTGAAGACTTTCACTAAGAAAAAGAAGACTTGATGTACCTTAATAAATTACCTCTGTATATTCAACTAAAATCCTCGAAAAATATTCTGGCTTGAGTCTTTTCTAAAGAACCGCAAGCAAAGATTGGTTCTTGGTGGTAAAAAATCGAATTGGAAAGATGTTCTGAGTGGATCCCAAGGATCAGTCCTTTGACCATTACACCATTTTGTTAAATTATTTGCCAACTATAGTAAGCTCTTAGCTATTATTCGTAACCCACTCGACCAAGAACTCTTGCAAAAGGATCTTGACTCACTATTCGAATGGAGTCAGCAATAGAAGATGAATTTCAAGAAATGTAAGGTAATGCACCTTGGTAACGCTCAAATTCATCAAAAAAGAGAATACTATTTTTATTTAAATTCTAACTCCCTTGATTCAACTTACGTTTTAGAATACAAAAGTTTCGAGAGAGATCTTGATATCACCATTAGGAATGAACTCAAATGGGAAGATCAAATAAAAAGCTCGACGTCTAAAGCTTATTTTGCATTGGCCATACTAAAACGATCATTCACAGCTGAGGTGTTGGATGGGTGAAAAATTCAAGTTTTTGGTTCCGAGAGGGGGCGGCCCAGAAATTTTCGATGACTTTGAAAATCACTTGGTTTAAAAGGAGAACTTAAAAAACAAAAGCGATTTTCGACCTCAAAATTCGACATAGGGTGTTAACTCAGACTTAATTTTACTCAAAAACGCGAATTTCATTCCCGTATTTTTGAGTCACCCTTTAGGTACAAGGGGTGAATGAAGTGAGGGTCAATTTTTTTAAACGAATTAACCGAATTGACCCATTTTTTGATAATTTTATCCCTAAAAATCACCCAAATTTTTTCACCTAACCTTCTTTTGAATCGACAAAATATTACATAACTTAATTTTGACAAAAATTTGATAGCTAATAAAATATCCTGAAAATGACAGAGATGAAAAAGAGAAGATTCACTTTTGTGTTCTTAAAAAGGCATGCATTTATAAAAAAAAAATATTTTTTTGCATGCAGAGACATATTTGGTTATTCCATGTTAAAAAGAAATATTTTGACGCACATGAAAGGAACTATATGTCAATTTTAGAAAGTGGTTTTTGAAAATTTAAGCATCGACCAACAATGTCAGACTTTGCCTGAAATTCTTGAGTTTTTCTGGTTAAATCTTTTTTGAAGACTAAACATCTTTTAGGATCCTAAATTTTCAATTTCATAGATCTTAAAAATTATATCCCTATGGGATCTTATAGGATGTTATAACCAATCATCAAGATTTAACTAAACAAGATCATTCTGATTTCTATTTTTGAACTCTCAAACCTAAATTTATCTAAATTGTTTAAGAGATACCAAAAATCAGGTTTGAAATCCCTCAAACCCTTATGAACTTAGATGTGCACTAGAAAACATATTATCTAAAAAAACTGACTAAAGAATCCGTATTTTGATTTTTAGAGTTAGTAACTATATTCCAGACACTTTTTATCACCAGAATAAATAATCGAGATCTAACAGAAGTATTAACTTTTTTGGCGTTTAAATGGAAATTAAAATTTAAAAAAAAATTCAGAGAAAAAAAAAGTTTCCATACCGCAATTTTAACATAACTCAACCCTGGAATTAAAAAGGGACGAGGGTGTTTGACGCATAAAAATAAAAATTATCGCATAAGAAAAAAAAATTACAGCATAAAATTTTAATAACATAGCCTTTGATTTTTTTTATTTTCAAAAAATGACAGGTTTCAAATCGTGATCTATGAAAAAACTTCCTCTAAGTAACAAATTGGAGCCATAGCTATCCATCATGGTAAAAAACTTTTCGGAAAACTCAATTTTTCAGTTAAAAAAATGAAATTCTTACCCGCATTATAATGAGATACAAAAATGCCCAAGAAGCTTTCTTCTGTGATAAAAAATCGGACATCTACCGTATTTCCTTGCTTATAAGCGACTAAAAATCGCATCTTTAAGGGATAAAATAATGTCTAAGCGAATTGAATTTGAGGTCCAAATGCGACGCTTTATATACAACTCAGTCCGATCTACTTCAAAATCATAAGATTTGAATTGATCTGATCCTCATTGGTCTGTAAAAAGGAGGTATTAGGGGGCACTTATAAGCAAGGAAATACGGTAATGAGGTTTTTTTGTTACCAAGAAAGGCCACTGTTCTAACATTGGATTGTTATTCTGTCTTTAGATTTAATTTGTATCTTGAGTTATCATAAAAAAATAACCTTATGCTTTAAATTACAATTTTACACTACATTTCTGAAATAAGTTGACACTCTGCCTAAGCAATGCGCAGCATGCTCCGGAGTTTTGCCTAAGACGTGCAGGAGCAATGCGCTTGCGCCTCTTAAGCAAAGTTTCGAAGCACAATATGGTATTGCGCATAAGCGCAGGAAAAAATTGTATTAAAATAAATTATCTTGCGCTTGCGCATTGAAAATATTTCTTTTGCGTGCTTAAGCAATGCGCAGGAGCGTCCTAGGCAGCCTAGAAACTTTGTCTAAGCAATGCGCCTGAGCGTCTTAAGCAATGCTCCGAAACATGTCAACTTATTTCAGAAATGTACTGTATATGCGATTTTAATTGTTTTATATGCGTCAAACAATTTTTTCCATTAAAAAGAAAAGTTAAAAAAAACTGGGCTTATAACATATCTTTAAGGAGGGGATATGGCAATTTACAGTTTTTTACTCCGTGGGAAGTTCGCAAGATTTTAAGGTATTCTTTTTAATAAAATTTTTAATAACCCCTAATAAAAAAGTAATCTTCAATCGGTTAAGATAAAGATCGTAATTAAAAGACTCTTGATATATGAGGTTCTACTTACTTTGATGATCATGATCAAACTTTCTTTTGGTTTAAATGATCTAACAGCACAAAATAATGATGAATTTTTACTAAACCTGTTTTTTTTGAATATAAATTCTAACTAGGTTTCAATAGTGTAAGTGTAACTTACCATTCGTGTTTAAATCATACATAAAATGAAATGACTATAATTGAGTTATTTATATTTTATGCAATTAGACTTGTTTTTTATCCTTGGGACTTAAATTTTTCCTTGGATAATTATGTCATTTATTTCTTACATCTATTTATCTCAAAAAAAAACAGTTAAATATTTGAAAATTTTTCAAATCGATAAATTAAGTTAATATATAATTAAAATAATTGACTTTAAGAGAGTCTATTTTAGATATTGTGCCATGTCAATTTTGTGACAGAATGACTATCTTCCGTTGACGATTAGAAAGCCTTACCTTTTTTTGTGTCATTATGATTTTATGAGAAAATTATTGCTTAATTAATTGAAAATTTGGATTTTATCTCAAAAAAAATTGGGTATATTTTTTAACAAAATTAAAAGATACCCGAGGCAGAGCTTTTTATATTGCGAGTAGCGAAGCGTTAATATTTTCTCTTTCCTTGGCTATCCCTTTTTCCAATTGCACTAGAAACGAAACATCAAGCGTAGCCTTAGCATCATTAAGATTTCTTAAAGTTGGACTTGATGACCTTGTCCTTATCTGAAGGTCAAATAGGCTAAACTGGTTGTCTAATGAACCATATAAACCCTTCTAAAATATCCCAAAGGTTTCAGTTGTAAAATAGGTCTTTCATTGAGCGAAGCTGACATAGACATACAAACGGGTGGAAGGCATGCGTAATTAAAATACAAATAAAGATCTTAATGCCACAAAAATTAGATAATCAAAATACAGTGTGGCGACATCTTTATCTTCATAAGAGCGTGACAAAGACTCATTCAACTAGACCAAGCTATTTCCAATATTTATATTTTGACTGTGATTTCCGGCTTAGTTCCCCAGTTTCCGGCCTTTTTTCGGGTCAAGAAATAAATTCGGTATCAAATATTAATGTCACGCTCTTTTGATGATAAAGATGCGGTAAAAGCCGGAAACCGCAGGACAAGACTCCTTTGTGTCGGGATTACTTTATGAGGGGTTTTGACACTTGTAATATTTGTACTTAAGAGCTTAATCAAAATTTTTTTTTTAAATAATGAAACACAAACAAAATAACTAAGATCCATCTGGTACCTCAGATTCGGGCCTAAGAAGCTCTTATGTGTAAAATTTGTGATGAAAATTTGATCTTCAGTTAGAATTTATTTTAAATACGGATCCGTGTTATAGTAGGCATTTAAAATCCGTAATTTGAATCCGTCTTTTAGGTACCCGAAATTCAGATCTGTCGTTCCGTATCCGTGTTTAGGGACAATCATTGACGCAATTGACTGAAAAGTTATAGTACTTGGAACGGAACCCTTTTAAATCTCGGTTCCGTTCTTGGAACGGTTGCGAACGGAACGTTACATTTTCGCAAGAAACACTGTAGAAATTCTAGTAGACACTCTAGTTGTTTTTTAGAAAGATTTTTTAGCTAGAGACCGAAAATTACGGTTCTCATTTTAGCTTGATTTTAGCAAGATCTACCAAACTTGCTTATGCTGAAAGACTTAGTTTCCGTCAAATGAAATAATCATTTTAACTCAGCAAGCATTATTTATCTTAATTTCCGTGTAACAATGAAAAATTAAAATCTAATTAAATTATAAAGCTTTTAAAAATAATATAAAAATTTCTTCAAGATTTTCTTGGTCTTATATCACAATTAAGACTCCATTTTTGATTATATTAAAATCTAGGCTAGTACCGTCAGACCTTGTTTTATAAAGAAGAAATTAAAATAAAATATCAGTTTCCGTGATCAAGTAAATTGGGAAAATAGACTTTATTCATTTTAATTCCTTAAAGTAATTTTAGAAAAAGTTGATAAAGTGCATGAATCATTTTAAAGATTTTTCAAGTCTCTAATAAGACTTCCATATATCCTTTAATAATTAAATTTATTACACTTGTATGCTCTTTTATTAATTTAATGTAAATTACTACTATTCGTTTTTAAAATTACTAATTGACTGAAACTGTTAGCGGGTAATGCTTGTTAAGAGTTACATTGAAATGAAAAACGTCTTGAAAAGTTGCAAGCTCAAGTGCCAACTGATAGGACACATTAAGTCGACTTAATCAGTCTAGACGCAAGTAAAGCTTTTGACAAACTTTGCCGCGCTATTTTTCAAGTTTATTGGTAAGATGAACAAGTTCATATGGAGAATTATCTATAAGAACTACATATTTTTGATGGTCATCAAAAGCATAGCATATTGTGACGACATAATCACCCTCTGAAATGAAAGTCGGTATGTTATCGAAAGTATGAGAAGAATATGCTCTCAGTTGGAAAATGGATTTCAATGCAAAGAAATCGGCTGCTTTTGGTAAAATAGGGCTTCAACTTCGAGCCTGGTTTTAAAATGAACAGTGTACTAATACCACAAGTATCTGCACTAATCTATCTAAGGCTTCCAAATGGTGATCAACCTTCAGTTAACGAATATGTAGACGAAAAAATGAAAAAGTAGAGAAAAGTATGTATTCATTCAATAGCATTGGTTGTAGGCCAAAGATGATGATTTTTTGGTCTACATATTCGTTAACTGAAGGTTGATCACCATTTGGAAGCCTTAGATAGATTAGTGCAGATACTTGTGGTATTAGTACACTGTTCATTTTAAAACCAGGCTCGAAGTTGAAGCCCTATTTTACTAAAAGCAGCCGATTTCTTTGCATTAAAATCCATTTTCCAACTGAGAGCATATTCTTCTTATACTTTCGATAACATACCGACTTTCATTTCAGAGGGTGATTATGTCGTCACAATATGCTATGCTTTTGATGTTGGGCTTGTAGGTTCGGTGTCTATCTTATAGATTTAATATGTCAAGTAGAAGGTAAAAGTGTCCTTAAAGTAAGAAAGGCACAAGCTTGGTTTAATAAGTTGAACAGTAGTGATACTAGCTTTCGAAGAAAAAAGGGGTCTGGAAGACCATTGAGTTTCGACCTGAACACCCTGCATATGGCGATAGAGAGCAACCCACGGGTTAAAACTCGCGCATTACTAAGTGACCTTAACACTTCACATTCGACCATATTTGGTCACTTTAAGTTAATCCATACAGTTAATAGACACTGCCGAGTTGTTCCACACGACTTTGATATACAATGTCTTATCGAAATCTGAAAAAAACTGATTAAAATTCTTGTTGAACGGTTTTTCACAAGGATAATTACTTGCTGATATTAGAAATGGATCTATTTTCGAAATAGTGATGACAGAAACCAGTGGTTGGACCCATCTCAACCAGCCCTACCAGTCGTTAAAATAGGAAAATTCGAAAAGAAGGTAATGTTGAGCGTTTGGTGGAATCACCAAGAGGTAATACACTTTGAACTGGTTCCTTATGGGTTTAAAACAAATTTGAATGGAAAATAAATAAATAAATAATTATGTTAACTCGGAATGAAATGGCTCATTAACCACTCAATGAATAATGAAAATTTTCTTCAGTTGAAAATGCAAAGAATTTTTTTGTAAGAATTAGTCTTTCAAAAGACATTGTAAGTCTGTCCCGAGATAAACTCTCTCAAATTCATTTCTAAAAATCGATGTAATACTCTAAGAACACGTGTCAATGTCCCGGTGAGAACCAATTTAAATTGAGTAAATTAATTTTATAACAATTAATCTTGTTTCTAAATTTCCTTATATTTCTCACAAGAGAATCTCAAAATTATTTAAAGAAAATCGATTTTAAAGGTACTTAACTTTACTTAAACCAAACTGTTATGATCAAATTAACTTCAAGAGGAAGCTGAAATAAAGATTACATGTCATGTACAGACCTTCCCTCGACATTTATATTTGTGTAATAAAACAATGTGTTTCTTGAAATTGTCACAAAAATCTTAAAATATAAAGCTAAATTTTTTTTTTGTGACTGTCAGTATATTTTCTGCTTACGCATTTTCTGAAATTAAACCAAAGTTTTAAGAAAAACCTAGTGGTAAAAAAATTATTTTAAATTTTTTCAAACTGTCTACGGTGGATTTCCTTTGCGGTTTATTGGTGAAATTTTCGAAAAAAATTTTAAAATGTTTTTTTTAGCATGTCCCTATTCTAGCTGATAAAACTTTTGTATGCCTCATGTTTAATAACTTGGAATTATAATAACAAGCTGCAATCATTTTACACAATCTTATTTTTGCAAGCTTCACATGATAATAAAAGAATATTTAAAAAACTGAAGATAATTTAAATTAATAACAATGAGGATGAGAAATTTTATTTGATGCTTGGAGTATCCTTAAAATAAAACACATAAAAGTTACTTGTTACGTTTTATCATCTTGAAGGAGATTTTTTGTTTATAAATATTAAAAAAAAATAATTAAATTTTATAAACCTCTTCAAAGTACTTGGAGTCTAATGCAAGAATTAAAATTTTGATTAAATATTTTTTAGGATCAACAAGCGCTTCACTTGCTAAAAGATTCTAATTAAACTCTCGTATAGATCATATGTGATGCTTGACAATAAGTATAATGACATGCCACTTGAAAAGGAAGGATATAGTTTTCAGTATATATATTCTAAATTAGGAAGGATTAGTTTTCAATATATTCTAAAAAATTTGCAATTTTTTTCTGGAAAAAATGAAAAGTTTGAAAAACGTGTTTTTATTGAAGACTTTCACTAAGAAAAAGAAGACTTGATGTACCTTAATAAATTACCTCTGTATATTCAACTAAAATCCTCGAAAAATATTCTGGCTTGAGTCTTTTCTAAAGAACCGCAAGCAAAGATTGGTTCTTGGTGGTAAAAAATCGAATTGGAAAGATGTTCTGAGTGGATCCCAAGGATCAGTCCTTTGACCATTACACCATTTTGTTAAATTATTTGCCAACTATAGTAAGCTCTTAGCTATTATTCGTAACCCACTCGACCAAGAACTCTTGCAAAAGGATCTTGACTCACTATTCGAATGGAGTCAGCAATAGAAGATGAATTTCAAGAAATGTAAGGTAATGCACCTTGGTAACGCTCAAATTCATCAAAAAAGAGAATACTATTTTTATTTAAATTCTAACTCCCTTGATTCAACTTACGTTTTAGAATACAAAAGTTTCGAGAGAGATCTTGATATCACCATTAGGAATGAACTCAAATGGGAAGATCAAATAAAAAGCTCGACGTCTAAAGCTTATTTTGCATTGGCCATACTAAAACGATCATTCACAGCTGAGGTGTTGGATGGGTGAAAAATTCAAGTTTTTGGTTCCGAGAGGGGGCGGCCCAGAAATTTTCGATGACTTTGAAAATCACTTGGTTTAAAAGGAGAACTTAAAAAACAAAAGCGATTTTCGACCTCAAAATTCGACATAGGGTGTTAACTCAGACTTAATTTTACTCAAAAACGCGAATTTCATTCCCGTATTTTTGAGTCACCCTTTAGGTACAAGGGGTGAATGAAGTGAGGGTCAATTTTTTTAAACGAATTAACCGAATTGACCCATTTTTTGATAATTTTATCCCTAAAAATCACCCAAATTTTTTCACCTAACCTTCTTTTGAATCGACAAAATATTACATAACTTAATTTTGACAAAAATTTGATAGCTAATAAAATATCCTGAAAATGACAGAGATGAAAAAGAGAAGATTCACTTTTGTGTTCTTAAAAAGGCATGCATTTATAAAAAAAAAATATTTTTTTGCATGCAGAGACATATTTGGTTATTCCATGTTAAAAAGAAATATTTTGACGCACATGAAAGGAACTATATGTCAATTTTAGAAAGTGGTTTTTGAAAATTTAAGCATCGACCAACAATGTCAGACTTTGCCTGAAATTCTTGAGTTTTTCTGGTTAAATCTTTTTTGAAGACTAAACATCTTTTAGGATCCTAAATTTTCAATTTCATAGATCTTAAAAATTATATCCCTATGGGATCTTATAGGATGTTATAACCAATCATCAAGATTTAACTAAACAAGATCATTCTGATTTCTATTTTTGAACTCTCAAACCTAAATTTATCTAAATTGTTTAAGAGATACCAAAAATCAGGTTTGAAATCCCTCAAACCCTTATGAACTTAGATGTGCACTAGAAAACATATTATCTAAAAAAACTGACTAAAGAATCCGTATTTTGATTTTTAGAGTTAGTAACTATATTCCAGACACTTTTTATCACCAGAATAAATAATCGAGATCTAACAGAAGTATTAACTTTTTTGGCGTTTAAATGGAAATTAAAATTTAAAAAAAAATTCAGAGAAAAAAAAAGTTTCCATACCGCAATTTTAACATAACTCAACCCTGGAATTAAAAAGGGACGAGGGTGTTTGACGCATAAAAATAAAAATTATCGCATAAGAAAAAAAAATTACAGCATAAAATTTTAATAACATAGCCTTTGATTTTTTTTATTTTCAAAAAATGACAGGTTTCAAATCGTGATCTATGAAAAAACTTCCTCTAAGTAACAAATTGGAGCCATAGCTATCCATCATGGTAAAAAACTTTTCGGAAAACTCAATTTTTCAGTTAAAAAAATGAAATTCTTACCCGCATTATAATGAGATACAAAAATGCCCAAGAAGCTTTCTTCTGTGATAAAAAATCGGACATCTACCGTATTTCCTTGCTTATAAGCGACTAAAAATCGCATCTTTAAGGGATAAAATAATGTCTAAGCGAATTGAATTTGAGGTCCAAATGCGACGCTTTATATACAACTCAGTCCGATCTACTTCAAAATCATAAGATTTGAATTGATCTGATCCTCATTGGTCTGTAAAAAGGAGGTATTAGGGGGCACTTATAAGCAAGGAAATACGGTAATGAGGTTTTTTTGTTACCAAGAAAGGCCACTGTTCTAACATTGGATTGTTATTCTGTCTTTAGATTTAATTTGTATCTTGAGTTATCATAAAAAAATAACCTTATGCTTTAAATTACAATTTTACACTACATTTCTGAAATAAGTTGACACTCTGCCTAAGCAATGCGCAGCATGCTCCGGAGTTTTGCCTAAGACGTGCAGGAGCAATGCGCTTGCGCCTCTTAAGCAAAGTTTCGAAGCACAATATGGTATTGCGCATAAGCGCAGGAAAAAATTGTATTAAAATAAATTATCTTGCGCTTGCGCATTGAAAATATTTCTTTTGCGTGCTTAAGCAATGCGCAGGAGCGTCCTAGGCAGCCTAGAAACTTTGTCTAAGCAATGCGCCTGAGCGTCTTAAGCAATGCTCCGAAACATGTCAACTTATTTCAGAAATGTACTGTATATGCGATTTTAATTGTTTTATATGCGTCAAACAATTTTTTCCATTAAAAAGAAAAGTTAAAAAAAACTGGGCTTATAACATATCCAGTGAAAGCCACACCAAATATTTGGTGTTGGGTCTAGGTGTAGGTGTAGCGCTACACCTACGCCTACACCTACACCAATTTTTAAAAAAAAGACAAAAAAGGTGTATTTGGTGTAGGTGTATGGTGTAGGTTTAGAACAACAACTTTTAAATACACCAAAAAATTAGGTGTATTAAGGGAAAAAAATATTTAAGTCTTTGCTATTGAATCCTATAAAATTTCAGGTAGGTTAGGAACTTTTTAACTGTTATAAATGACTGAATGACTGAATAATTTTGTTTATCAAAAGATGTGAAGAATTCAAAAAAATAATATACGAATTTAGTCAAGAAATAAGTTGAGGAAATCGGGTCATGTTAAAATTTTTTCTCAATTTTCTTTTTTTAATTGACTCTTATGGAATCGTTATAAAAAGTGTGCTTTTAAATATTCCAAGGAAAGAAGGGTGCAGCCACATTCAGCAAAATCTGCTGCATCTACTGGAGAGGTCTGCATAAATTCTATATGCAAATAAAATTTCGCATTTTAAAAATAAATTTTTCAATGGCGTGCCATTTTGCAGAGTATTTAATTTAAAATTATGCAAAATTGAACGCCATTGAAAGATTTATTTTTAAATGTGGAATTTTTATCAAATCTTCTTCTCTTATAACACTTCATTAAAAACTCTTTGAGGTTTATCACATTTTTTATGGCTCTATCATAGAACCATTTGCTCCTTGCATGTCAACTTTAGGGAAGTGATTTAAATTAAGGTTGGCTAGACATATTTTATTCAGAGTGTTAAAGATATTGCCCTAGAAAAAAATTTTGTAGAAATTACTAAAATTATCGTAAGAAAAGTTAGAAAATGTAAAAATAATTAAGCATACATATGAAAGCAGAATGATAGATGTACAAAAACTGACCCAATTATTTTAACTTGCTTTAATTCGGCAAATCAATTGAAATTCTTAAATTTTGTTTCGTTTTTTAAACACTTGAAAATTACTAACAATTTTTAGTTTGAGCTAACTGATTTCTAGAAATCAACTGATTGTGTTGACACTTTGTTTCTGCATGATTTAAAAATTGTCTTAAATAGGAATAATAATCTTTGAACTTTACATACTCTCCTTTAGATCTTCGTTTTTGAATCCACCAGACTTAGTCAATATTTTAAGAAAACCGATATTAAAGTTTAATACTAAACTATACTTTTGAAGAAATTTTGACATCTTTTAAATCAATATTTACTTTTTTCCTATGTCTATAGAATCTTTTTATCATTATAGCAAAATTAGGGAAAAAAGTTTAATAACAGATATATTTAGCCATAAATTTTAAGATATTGTGTAGGTATGGGTTACCCAACTCATACCCAAACTTATAATCCAAAATTTCTAGGTAACCCAAAAAATATGAGTATTTTGGGTTTTTTAGTTTTTTTTCGACAAAAATTGGGTTCTGGGTATATAAACCGACATTTTGATTGGGTAGTTCTTACTTACCCAATTTTTTAAAATTAATGAGATCAAAAGTCTGATTACACCTAATTTTTTAACTCCATTACACCTAATTTTCAGGTGTATTCAAAAGGTGTAACGATAAACCTACACCCAACACCTACACCAACTACACCTTTTTAAAGTTTTTTATTGGAATTGGTGTAGGTGTAAGGTGTAGGTGTAGCGCTACACCTACACCTTACACCTACACCCGAAATTTGGGTGTAGCTTTCACTGATCATATCTTTAAGGAGGGGATATGGCAATTTACAGTTTTTTACTCCGTGGGAAGTTCGCAAGATTTTAAGGTATTCTTTTTAATAAAATTTTTAATAACCCCTAATAAAAAAGTAATCTTCAATCGGTTAAGATAAAGATCGTAATTAAAAGACTCTTGATATATGAGGTTCTACTTACTTTGATGATCATGATCAAACTTTCTTTTGGTTTAAATGATCTAACAGCACAAAATAATGATGAATTTTTACTAAACCTGTTTTTTTTGAATATAAATTCTAACTAGGTTTCAATAGTGTAAGTGTAACTTACCATTCGTGTTTAAATCATACATAAAATGAAATGACTATAATTGAGTTATTTATATTTTATGCAATTAGACTTGTTTTTTATCCTTGGGACTTAAATTTTTCCTTGGATAATTATGTCATTTATTTCTTACATCTATTTATCTCAAAAAAAAACAGTTAAATATTTGAAAATTTTTCAAATCGATAAATTAAGTTAATATATAATTAAAATAATTGACTTTAAGAGAGTCTATTTTAGATATTGTGCCATGTCAATTTTGTGACAGAATGACTATCTTCCGTTGACGATTAGAAAGCCTTACCTTTTTTTGTGTCATTATGATTTTATGAGAAAATTATTGCTTAATTAATTGAAAATTTGGATTTTATCTCAAAAAAAATTGGGTATATTTTTTAACAAAATTAAAAGATACCCGAGGCAGAGCTTTTTATATTGCGAGTAGCGAAGCGTTAATATTTTCTCTTTCCTTGGCTATCCCTTTTTCCAATTGCACTAGAAACGAAACATCAAGCGTAGCCTTAGCATCATTAAGATTTCTTAAAGTTGGACTTGATGACCTTGTCCTTATCTGAAGGTCAAATAGGCTAAACTGGTTGTCTAATGAACCATATAAACCCTTCTAAAATATCCCAAAGGTTTCAGTTGTAAAATAGGTCTTTCATTGAGCGAAGCTGACATAGACATACAAACGGGTGGAAGGCATGCGTAATTAAAATACAAATAAAGATCTTAATGCCACAAAAATTAGATAATCAAAATACAGTGTGGCGACATCTTTATCTTCATAAGAGCGTGACAAAGACTCATTCAACTAGACCAAGCTATTTCCAATATTTATATTTTGACTGTGATTTCCGGCTTAGTTCCCCAGTTTCCGGCCTTTTTTCGGGTCAAGAAATAAATTCGGTATCAAATATTAATGTCACGCTCTTTTGATGATAAAGATGCGGTAAAAGCCGGAAACCGCAGGACAAGACTCCTTTGTGTCGGGATTACTTTATGAGGGGTTTTGACACTTGTAATATTTGTACTTAAGAGCTTAATCAAAATTTTTTTTTTAAATAATGAAACACAAACAAAATAACTAAGATCCATCTGGTACCTCAGATTCGGGCCTAAGAAGCTCTTATGTGTAAAATTTGTGATGAAAATTTGATCTTCAGTTAGAATTTATTTTAAATACGGATCCGTGTTATAGTAGGCATTTAAAATCCGTAATTTGAATCCGTCTTTTAGGTACCCGAAATTCAGATCTGTCGTTCCGTATCCGTGTTTAGGGACAATCATTGACGCAATTGACTGAAAAGTTATAGTACTTGGAACGGAACCCTTTTAAATCTCGGTTCCGTTCTTGGAACGGTTGCGAACGGAACGTTACATTTTCGCAAGAAACACTGTAGAAATTCTAGTAGACACTCTAGTTGTTTTTTAGAAAGATTTTTTAGCTAGAGACCGAAAATTACGGTTCTCATTTTAGCTTGATTTTAGCAAGATCTACCAAACTTGCTTATGCTGAAAGACTTAGTTTCCGTCAAATGAAATAATCATTTTAACTCAGCAAGCATTATTTATCTTAATTTCCGTGTAACAATGAAAAATTAAAATCTAATTAAATTATAAAGCTTTTAAAAATAATATAAAAATTTCTTCAAGATTTTCTTGGTCTTATATCACAATTAAGACTCCATTTTTGATTATATTAAAATCTAGGCTAGTACCGTCAGACCTTGTTTTATAAAGAAGAAATTAAAATAAAATATCAGTTTCCGTGATCAAGTAAATTGGGAAAATAGACTTTATTCATTTTAATTCCTTAAAGTAATTTTAGAAAAAGTTGATAAAGTGCATGAATCATTTTAAAGATTTTTCAAGTCTCTAATAAGACTTCCATATATCCTTTAATAATTAAATTTATTACACTTGTATGCTCTTTTATTAATTTAATGTAAATTACTACTATTCGTTTTTAAAATTACTAATTGACTGAAACTGTTAGCGGGTAATGCTTGTTAAGAGTTACATTGAAATGAAAAACGTCTTGAAAAGTTGCAAGCTCAAGTGCCAACTGATAGGACACATTAAGTCGACTTAATCAGTCTAGACGCAAGTAAAGCTTTTGACAAACTTTGCCGCGCTATTTTTCAAGTTTATTGGTAAGATGAACAAGTTCATATGGAGAATTATCTATAAGAACTACATATTTTTGATGGTCATCAAAAGCATAGCATATTGTGACGACATAATCACCCTCTGAAATGAAAGTCGGTATGTTATCGAAAGTATGAGAAGAATATGCTCTCAGTTGGAAAATGGATTTCAATGCAAAGAAATCGGCTGCTTTTGGTAAAATAGGGCTTCAACTTCGAGCCTGGTTTTAAAATGAACAGTGTACTAATACCACAAGTATCTGCACTAATCTATCTAAGGCTTCCAAATGGTGATCAACCTTCAGTTAACGAATATGTAGACGAAAAAATGAAAAAGTAGAGAAAAGTATGTATTCATTCAATAGCATTGGTTGTAGGCCAAAGATGATGATTTTTTGGTCTACATATTCGTTAACTGAAGGTTGATCACCATTTGGAAGCCTTAGATAGATTAGTGCAGATACTTGTGGTATTAGTACACTGTTCATTTTAAAACCAGGCTCGAAGTTGAAGCCCTATTTTACTAAAAGCAGCCGATTTCTTTGCATTAAAATCCATTTTCCAACTGAGAGCATATTCTTCTTATACTTTCGATAACATACCGACTTTCATTTCAGAGGGTGATTATGTCGTCACAATATGCTATGCTTTTGATGTTGGGCTTGTAGGTTCGGTGTCTATCTTATAGATTTAATATGTCAAGTAGAAGGTAAAAGTGTCCTTAAAGTAAGAAAGGCACAAGCTTGGTTTAATAAGTTGAACAGTAGTGATACTAGCTTTCGAAGAAAAAAGGGGTCTGGAAGACCATTGAGTTTCGACCTGAACACCCTGCATATGGCGATAGAGAGCAACCCACGGGTTAAAACTCGCGCATTACTAAGTGACCTTAACACTTCACATTCGACCATATTTGGTCACTTTAAGTTAATCCATACAGTTAATAGACACTGCCGAGTTGTTCCACACGACTTTGATATACAATGTCTTATCGAAATCTGAAAAAAACTGATTAAAATTCTTGTTGAACGGTTTTTCACAAGGATAATTACTTGCTGATATTAGAAATGGATCTATTTTCGAAATAGTGATGACAGAAACCAGTGGTTGGACCCATCTCAACCAGCCCTACCAGTCGTTAAAATAGGAAAATTCGAAAAGAAGGTAATGTTGAGCGTTTGGTGGAATCACCAAGAGGTAATACACTTTGAACTGGTTCCTTATGGGTTTAAAACAAATTTGAATGGAAAATAAATAAATAAATAATTATGTTAACTCGGAATGAAATGGCTCATTAACCACTCAATGAATAATGAAAATTTTCTTCAGTTGAAAATGCAAAGAATTTTTTTGTAAGAATTAGTCTTTCAAAAGACATTGTAAGTCTGTCCCGAGATAAACTCTCTCAAATTCATTTCTAAAAATCGATGTAATACTCTAAGAACACGTGTCAATGTCCCGGTGAGAACCAATTTAAATTGAGTAAATTAATTTTATAACAATTAATCTTGTTTCTAAATTTCCTTATATTTCTCACAAGAGAATCTCAAAATTATTTAAAGAAAATCGATTTTAAAGGTACTTAACTTTACTTAAACCAAACTGTTATGATCAAATTAACTTCAAGAGGAAGCTGAAATAAAGATTACATGTCATGTACAGACCTTCCCTCGACATTTATATTTGTGTAATAAAACAATGTGTTTCTTGAAATTGTCACAAAAATCTTAAAATATAAAGCTAAATTTTTTTTTTGTGACTGTCAGTATATTTTCTGCTTACGCATTTTCTGAAATTAAACCAAAGTTTTAAGAAAAACCTAGTGGTAAAAAAATTATTTTAAATTTTTTCAAACTGTCTACGGTGGATTTCCTTTGCGGTTTATTGGTGAAATTTTCGAAAAAAATTTTAAAATGTTTTTTTTAGCATGTCCCTATTCTAGCTGATAAAACTTTTGTATGCCTCATGTTTAATAACTTGGAATTATAATAACAAGCTGCAATCATTTTACACAATCTTATTTTTGCAAGCTTCACATGATAATAAAAGAATATTTAAAAAACTGAAGATAATTTAAATTAATAACAATGAGGATGAGAAATTTTATTTGATGCTTGGAGTATCCTTAAAATAAAACACATAAAAGTTACTTGTTACGTTTTATCATCTTGAAGGAGATTTTTTGTTTATGCGTATTAAAAAAAAATAATTAAATTTTATAAACCTCTTCAAAGTACTTGGAGTCTAATGCAAGAATTAAAATTTTGATTAAATATTTTTTAGGATCAACAAGCGCTTCACTTGCTAAAAGATTCTAATTAAACTCTCGTATAGATCATATGTGATGCTTGACAATAAGTATAATGACATGCCACTTGAAAAGGAAGGATATAGTTTTCAGTATATATATTCTAAATTAGGAAGGATTAGTTTTCAATATATTCTAAAAAATTTGCAATTTTTTTCTGGAAAAAATGAAAAGTTTGAAAAACGTGTTTTTATTGAAGACTTTCACTAAGAAAAAGAAGACTTGATGTACCTTAATAAATTACCTCTGTATATTCAACTAAAATCCTCGAAAAATATTCTGGCTTGAGTCTTTTCTAAAGAACCGCAAGCAAAGATTGGTTCTTGGTGGTAAAAAATCGAATTGGAAAGATGTTCTGAGTGGATCCCAAGGATCAGTCCTTTGACCATTACACCATTTTGTTAAATTATTTGCCAACTATAGTAAGCTCTTAGCTATTATTCGTAACCCACTCGACCAAGAACTCTTGCAAAAGGATCTTGACTCACTATTCGAATGGAGTCAGCAATAGAAGATGAATTTCAAGAAATGTAAGGTAATGCACCTTGGTAACGCTCAAATTCATCAAAAAAGAGAATACTATTTTTATTTAAATTCTAACTCCCTTGATTCAACTTACGTTTTAGAATACAAAAGTTTCGAGAGAGATCTTGATATCACCATTAGGAATGAACTCAAATGGGAAGATCAAATAAAAAGCTCGACGTCTAAAGCTTATTTTGCATTGGCCATACTAAAACGATCATTCACAGCTGAGGTGTTGGATGGGTGAAAAATTCAAGTTTTTGGTTCCGAGAGGGGGCGGCCCAGAAATTTTCGATGACTTTGAAAATCACTTGGTTTAAAAGGAGAACTTAAAAAACAAAAGCGATTTTCGACCTCAAAATTCGACATAGGGTGTTAACTCAGACTTAATTTTACTCAAAAACGCGAATTTCATTCCCGTATTTTTGAGTCACCCTTTAGGTACAAGGGGTGAATGAAGTGAGGGTCAATTTTTTTAAACGAATTAACCGAATTGACCCATTTTTTGATAATTTTATCCCTAAAAATCACCCAAATTTTTTCACCTAACCTTCTTTTGAATCGACAAAATATTACATAACTTAATTTTGACAAAAATTTGATAGCTAATAAAATATCCTGAAAATGACAGAGATGAAAAAGAGAAGATTCACTTTTGTGTTCTTAAAAAGGCATGCATTTATAAAAAAAAAATATTTTTTTGCATGCAGAGACATATTTGGTTATTCCATGTTAAAAAGAAATATTTTGACGCACATGAAAGGAACTATATGTCAATTTTAGAAAGTGGTTTTTGAAAATTTAA
Organism: Brachionus rubens; assembly: GCA_022207745.1. NCBI lineage: Eukaryota > Metazoa > Rotifera > Eurotatoria > Ploima > Brachionidae > Brachionus > Brachionus rubens. The sequence continues at coordinate 3,706,281 of JAJVHD010000003.1, read as the reverse complement.
GCATCGACCAACAATGTCAGACTTTGCCTGAAATTCTTGAGTTTTTCTGGTTAAATCTTTTTTGAAGACTAAACATCTTTTAGGATCCTAAATTTTCAATTTCATAGATCTTAAAAATTATATCCCTATGGGATCTTATAGGATGTTATAACCAATCATCAAGATTTAACTAAACAAGATCAAGAATCTTAATTCTATATGGAAACCTGAAGTTTTTTACGGTTGTACTGTACGGTTCCAGCACTATTTGATAGGTAAATGCAACGAAAAAAAGAAGCATATTACCGAATTCCTCAGAATTTTGTCCACCTAAACGAACTGTTAAATCACCATTCAAAAATTGACCCCTTATTGAACTATCACTCGTAATTTTGAACTTCTTAATTTGGAACCGAAACTATTTAAGGATCATTTATTATTTTTTTAGGAGTACGATTCGTTGAACTACTAAAAATCTTACTTACTCCTTTTTTAAAAAACTTTTTGAATTTATCGACGCTAATGATTGAGGGAGAGCCAAGTCTACTTTAGTATTGAAAGTTGAATCGACAGCAAATTATGACTGTATTGGTGTAATATATGACTTTTTTGTGAGTAAAATGCTAGCTCTTTAATTTTGTCATCAAAATAGTATATTTAAATTGTACGACTTTTACATTTAACAGAAACATTTAAACGTTTCAATGGTTATTTCAGTTTAAATACTTAAATTTTGTGTTAAGTTTTGAACCGTACTTTTTTGTACGAAAAATTGAGAAATAAAAAAAAATTGAGAAAATTGCTTTTGTACAAGGTGTAGAAATTCAAGAGAAACACTTTGAATAAGTCGTAATAACCATGACTCCTAACTTTTGGAAGATGTGCAAGTTTTGGATTTGTTAAGCACTGTACAACTTTTTTAGCCTAAAAGAATTCGAAATTTTTTTTTTGTACACTCTGTATATGAATTTGTAAACCTCCTGTCAAAATTTCAGATCAAAAAGTTTATCAGAAGTGAATCGTACAATCGAACAAAAGTTCAGGTTGCCATTCTATTAATTAAGATCCTATAGCGTTCTTGAACAAGAATTAGTCATGTTCTAGTTAAGATTTTTAAAGTTATTTTTTTGGGGAATTTGTAAGCGGTCATGATACTGCCAAATTAAAAAAAATGGGGAATGACCGAAACCCAACACTAAAAAAAAATGAAGCGACTAAGAAAAGCCATCAAATTTGTCATGTTAGTAGAAGTTTTCATTTTTAGCAATGTCTCATCAAGGGCACATCAACTGCATTTGGAAGCATTATTTGTAAGCCAATATCTTATCAAGTGACATTGAATAGACATGAAAAAGAAAAATAGTCAGATTCTATGCCTTTGCCGGTACTGTTTTTATTTTGATTCCGTTTTAATTTACAGTTTACAATTCAAGGTCATATAAAATATAAAAAAATGAGAACATTTTAAGAAGTATCCCGATGATTTCAACAAAAAGGAACATTAGTTAACATTCAATCGAAATTTTCAGCAAAATAGCGAACAACAAATTCAGACATGAAGCAAGATCAATTCAAAATTCTTTCAATTAATTCAAGATTCTTTTGTGAACCAGGATCTAACTCATGCTCAGATCGTGATATAATAAAAAATTTCAGCATCAGAGCTGTAACGAGGAACTGGGCTAAAGATAAAAAAGAGTTCATATCGGTGATAGGGTGATATAGAAGCGAGAGCATTGTCAACGGAAGTAAAAAAAAAAGTTTTTTTTTAAATAATTTATTTTTCAAATTATTCAAATATTTTTATAGAATTGACCATCTAAATACTTGAAGGATACAACATCTGAAAAATAAACAAAAATTAAAATATCAATTAATATTTATGTAGAAAAAGGTTGAAAAAAACTTACAACTCTGACTCTTCTTCCGATGGCCTTTGATGGCAAATTTCTACGGAATTGAGCACGAACAGCACCACTGTTACCATGTGGTCTGGTTACTTTACCCCATATAACTCTCAAGTGGTTTGGTTTTTTCTCTTTACGGCCAGCGATGGCGGTTTTGCTGTCAAAAAAAAAAGAGCTGATTAATAAAATTCTCAAATGAAAATATTGTTATTCATGTACTTTACTTTTTAGCTCTGTAAACAAAAGCGCATCTTTTGCCCAAATAAAAGTGAGCATCATCTTGATTTTGAACGCCATCGATTTTAAGTAAAGCGGTGTTTTCGTGTTGGATACGGTGACTTCTTCTGTATCCAGTGAAAACGGCTTTAACATAAAGACGACGATTTACATTAGCTTTAGAGCTCATCCTCGATTTACAGAGAACTTTTTATCTAAACAAAAAAAAAATGACATAGTTAAAACATATTCAACTTAGTTCAAGGTTAAAGTTTCAGAAAAAAATTGCCGCTCTGTTTGTTTCATAACCCCCAGTCTCGATGGACCAGGTCAAACGGTAATTCCAAGTTTTCATCATTTAACTTTAAAGAACAAAAAAAATTAAATAATTTCAGAAAAAAATTGCCGCTATGTTTGTTTCATAAATCCCGGTTTCGATGAACCAGGTCAAACGGTAATTCCAATTTTTCATCATTAAAAAAAAACCTTGATTAAAGGAGATATCAGAAAAATAATTTGCCGCTATTGTGGTTTCATAAACCCCGGTCTCGATGGACCAAGTCAAACGGTAATTCCAATTTTTCATCATTTTATAAATCGGAAATTTAATACTAAAAAATTTCAGAAATAAAAATTGCCGCTATGGTGGTTTCATAAACCCTGGTCTCGATGGACCAGGTCAAACGGTAATTCCAATTTTTCATCATTAAAAGATTTTAAGCCAAAACGGTAGAAGGGGGGTTTTGAAAAAAAAAAGGGTGTCATATAGGGTGAACGAAATAGAAAAAACGAGAAAAAAAATTCGAAAAAAAAGCACTAAAAACGATATCTACAATGTGTGTGTGTTTTTTTTTTAGTTGAAAATTTTAAGCATGCAAAGCAGTGTTAAGGTTATTTGAATAAATGAAACAAAAATTAGTACATAGATTTTTGGTACATGTTAACGAAAATTTTCGATTTTTTTTTGAAATAAGTAAAAAAAAATAAGAAAATTTGCAATGCAGCAAAGAGAGTTGAGTTTGCATTTTATATTTAACTTGTTTTTGTTTAAAATCAGTTTCTTAATTTAACTGAGATGAAAATGTTTTATAAAATTTTGAAATTTAATCAAAAACTTGATGAATACAGTTCCAAAAAAATTCTCATTTTTGCCAATCAAACTTAGAATAATTTTTATTATAAATGGTCAAAGACATTGAACCAAAGTAAAAATAATTTTTTTTGAAAAAAATAGTCAATTTATGGAATAAAAAAGGCACTCGCTTTATAATTGGCCAAACAACTGCAGGCGTATCTTGCTTGAGGTTTTTTTGTTTTTCTTACAGGTCTCTGATCCGGAAACTCACAACATTAACATGTAGTAGTAAAAATAATTGCTACGTTCTCGCGTTAAGTCTGGTTCTGGTTCAGACCATGAGCAATGTTTTAGTCTTTCAAAAGTTTGTCTAAATTAGTCTTAAAAATGTTAATTGATTGATTCAATAAATTCATTCATCAGACGGTTCCCAGTTTGGAAAAAAAATTAAACCTTGGTGCAAAATTCTTCACAAGTTCTCGCTTAAGTTTGTACCCATCGCCTCTTGTCTTACCCGATTAACTGGGTCATGTCAACTAAAACTCTGATTTTCATAAAATTTTTTTACATGTTTCAAACACGATAAAATTATTTTACCAAAAATTGGGAGATAATGTAATCAGAAAGTTCAAAAAATCAACAGGATACCACAGATCACATTTTTTGATGAACTAATGTTCACATAGTCGAAATGACCCAATTAACTGTTTCATTGCTATCAACTCGTTTTTAACAGTTCACATGATCTTGATCACCTCTTTTTCTTCTGGTTTTGGGGTTTGTCAGTTTAAGTCTTTTGAGCCTATACACGTATTCAAAGTTTCTAAAGCCATGTAGGCTTCGAGCTGCTTTTCTTTACATCCTCTCAAGGATGTTTATATCTTTCTTTACTTAAGACACCGCATACTCTAAATTGGTTTAAAGAAGACTTGTAAACATTTTTTTGATGCTCTACGCGTTTTGATTGCTTAAACCGTTCAAGATTCGACCAAGATTCTATTTGCCCTCCGAACAGACGTACTCACTTGTTTACTCCAGTTCATGTCTCCAGTAAAGATTACACTCAAGTCTCTTTGTACTGTTGCTTTGGAAATTCTGTGAAGTCGATCATTCTTGATCATGAAATATTCACTAATGGAATTGTTTCTACTGTTAAGGATAACCTGACACTTATTGATGTTGAGGTGTTCACGTTCTTGAAACCCTCGGAGAGATGGTTGATAAATAATGCGGCCCAAGTACTGAGCCCTGGGGAACACCACTTGTCACATCTAACCAGTCCGATTTAGAATATCCAAGCACGACCTGCTGATTTCTACTTGATAAAAAAAATTCAATTCCTTTAAATAGACTCCCTTTGATCCCATAGCTTTCCAGTTTTTTTAAGCAATTTGCGGTGGTTGACACGGTCAAACGGTTTATGACATTAAATACTTCCGCTCGTTTTTTGCCCGATAGGTAAAAATTTCGGAAGTAAAACTGAAAAATGCATTGAACCAATCACTCTGTTATCCTAAAACCTCAAGAAATAGCCTTAAAACAATTGCTTACACTAATTGTTTGTTTTGGGAAAGCTGACACTTGTTTGATCTACCGAAAATTTAGGATTCATAAAAATTGCAAAACTAAATTCTTTTTGGTTTTAAGGGATTTCAAACCTAAGTCTGGGTATCTCTTAAACAAGTTAGATAAATTAAGACTTCAGAGTCCAAAAATAGAAATCAGACTGTTTTATTATCCATTCTCGTTAGTTCAACAAATATTTGAGTATTTTGGCGTTTAAGTTGAAAAATGATCAATTTAAAGTTTTGCTTAAAAAAAAAGTTGCCGTTTTCTTAAGATTATCCAACAATTTTTGATTGAGAAAAAAAATCTATTTGATCCATCGAAAAATAAACTAATTCTAAACAGCTTTTGAGCAAAGTTTCAGAGCACATGATGAAAAAATCAGAAGTCATAGTATTAGTAGTAGTAGAGACTGCAGAATAGAAATCTATACTAACGCTTTCGCCATTTAACTCTATAAGAGCTGTGTCAGTCTTTCTTTTCTTTCATTGTTCCATACCAAACACTTATTTAAAGCCATTAACTGTTTCTGCGTTGACAACACTTTGCGGTAACACTCTGTTCGTCAAAAAGTTATATCTTGATGTTGCTTGTTTGCACTCCTTTGACGGTTGACTATTTTGAACATTTGGATAAGGTCCCCTCTTGTTCAATCACGTAATACAAAGTCAAGCAAACAACCACGACTAACAGACAATTTTCTAAGTTGAGATGAGTTATGTCAATTTGAGTTGATAAGAAATCTTTTTTTTTGTTTGAAAATTTAGTTCAAAAAATGATAATTTTCAATTCCTTTTTTTCACTAAAAACTTTCAAGAGTTTGTTTTAACAAGAACTAACATCTTACTAAATTTTCAAATAGAGACAAATTAATCAATTGATTAAACTAATAATATGATTGACGTTTCATGATCAAACAAAAATCTTATGGCAATAGAGTCTTTCTTTATGTTGCTTAATTAGATCTAGACCCACAATTCTAACTATTCCAACAACAACAACAAAATCAAACTTTGTTTTATTGATTAAAGGTTGTTGCTGCTTTTTTAAAAAAAATTTGGAAAAAAAAGTAGTTGGAGGGATTCATAAAATATTTTTCATTTATCATAAATTATATTCTTTGCGTAATTTACACTTTGTAACTAAATAAAAAAAAAAATTTCAAAATTATTTTTTTTTTCGATCGACAAAAAAAAGAGTTGTTGTTTAAAGTGTTGAATTAAACATTTTGCAATATGTCATTGAGTAGGAGTTTTAAACTATTGGCAAAAAAAAGTTTTAGTTCATTACAACCGTATAGGATACAAACGACACAATTTTATTCGTCTATAAACGATTATTCATTAAATTCATCGCTTAATCATCAAACAAATCGCTTCGAATTGAATGGTTTAAAAATCGAAACGGCTCTACTTGCTAGACAGTTTATAAACACGTTAACTCTTAATGAACGACTTGTTATCAAAGATGAATTGATAAAAGCTGAACAAGAGACTCTAACGAATAATGGTAATTTTTTTTACTGTAGATTTAGAAGAAAATAAACCTTATGGTGATTAATGATTGTTTAAGTCATTCTTCAGACAATCAATAAATAGCTTAGCATAATTTTTCGTTCAAGATTTATTATTCAATGTTAAAAAAGAATATTTTCTATCGATTTCTTAAGTATGCAAAAAAAGGCTTCCACTTAATATTTTAACAATTATTTGTTTTGTTAATATTTTAGCTCAATTGTTTAACGTACCACCAGGATTCACAGACTGGTTGATACAGTGATTTTTGCGAAAATCTAACGTTAAGTTCAAGGAACGTTCCAATAGAGTTCCGTTCCCAAAGGGTTCTGGTTCTGAAAGGGTTTTATTCCGGATTTTATTTAAGTTATTTTATTTTTAAGGAGAAAAAAGTCCACACTATCTGAATAAGTCATTTTTGACTTTACGACATTAATCTACGACCCCGAAAACCCCAAAAAAACTAATTTTTTTATGGGGGCAAAAAATCGAAAATTTTGACCCTACCCTCCCGCTAAACGTCGAGGTGCTTTGTTTAAACATTTTAGTAAACATGATTGGAAAAAGCTATAATTGATGTAAAGATATGTTCTGAAAGCTAAAAAGCTACCATTGACGCTGGAACCATTGTCGATGAGGAAAAATAATTCCATAAAGCAATACACGGGTGAAAACGGTAAAAAAAGGGAATTTTTCATTCAAACCGCATCTCCTCATAGGGGATCCACAATACCCAAATTTTTTTTTGTATCTGCTTATACAAGAAGCGATTCTCTACAAATCTCAGGAATTAGTTTTTTTAATTAATTTTTTATTTTTGTATGCTAATGGACGAAAAAAGTCATAAAAATGAAAAAAAAAAATAAAGGGGATTTACCACTTTTTGACTAAAAATTTGAAATTCTTGTGCAAAACTACCCCAGAAAACATGTTTTAAAAGTCTCTTAGACTTTTTATTCAATTTTTGAAAAAATGACCTGATTTCACACAAATAAAGAGCACCCAAAACCATGATTCTCAAATTATGATTTGAGAATCATGAGCATCATCATATAGATATTTTCTGGGTATTTTTGCACGAGGATTTCAAATTTTTAGTCAAAAAGTGGTAAATCCACTTTATTTTTTGTTTTTAATTTTTATGACTTTTTTGTGAAACTCTTTGGGAACGGAATTCTTAAGAAACGGAACCCTTTAGACGTTTTTTTTGGAACGTTCCTGGGACGGAACGTTATATTTTCGCAAAAACCACAGTATCAGTACTATACTAATTTTGATAGCGTTATACATATGCCTCACAAGCGTCAACAAAGTTAAAGTTACAGCAACAATCTTTCGTTTTTTCAAATTACTAACATAAAAAGCTAGAGGAAAGTCATAAGCGGATAAGAGAGTCTATGAACCTTAAAAATATTAACATTAAAAAATTTTTTCAATGTTTTAAGAACAGTAACCCTGCACTTTTTTAGATTTTTCGCGTTATTGTAAGATAATTTGGGCAATTTCTATTAGCTTAAAGTCAAAGTTACGTATTAAGTGCGTCACACCTTTAATGATATGATTTTGACATGGAAGAGGTCTATGCATGCACTTCATTTTTAACTTCGGTTATTAATACACGAATATTTCAGCAAGGAAATACGGTACTATAACCCTAACCCAAGGATGCGCCTCGGACTCCAATCTCTTTTTTTTGATAAAAGTTCATAAAGGAAGGGAACGGTGTTCAAAAAGTACGGTTTTCCAATAACACATCCAAATGTGTGGGTAATGAAAAAAAAATTGGTCCCCCGTCCTCGGAATCCCCTCTAGAATCGATCATTGATTAGTTTTTAAAGACTGTTTCTGAGCACCTTTTGAACAGAACGCTACATTTTCGCACGAATCACTGTATGAGGTTTTTAAATGACCGTTAAGCCTTAAAGTTTTAAATTTAAAAAATTTTTAATGATTTATTTTTTAAACGTTTAGAGAACAAAGTAATTGAACAACCGACATGGAAACAAATAATGGTAGTTTGTTTTCAGAACGGTCTACCGTTTATCGGATTCGGTTTTGTAGATAATTTTCTCATGATCGTAGCTGTAAGTATTTAACCTTAAGAGATCACCAAAAATCAAAATCAAATTAGAATATATTCATAGGGAGATATGATAGAAAGTTCCATTGGAGTATTTTTACCAATATCAACAATGGCAGCAGCCGGTCTAGGTAATGCTATATCAGACGTTGCTGGTATAGGTCTAGCACATCATATTGACACATTTTGTTCCCGAATAATCGGAGTTCCAAAAATTACACCAGAACAAATGAATACACCTCGAGTTAATTGGTCTATTGTTATTGTAAGTTTTTCAAACAAAAAACAAAAAATATTGAAATTTTTCAACTTTATATATTTTAGTCCAAGTCACTGTGTATATTTGTTGGATGTATAATTGGTATGTTTCCATTGTTGTTTATGAATCACGATAAAGATAATCAAAAAAAGAAAGAAGAGAATAAAGATAAATAAATCTCTTCTTTTTTTTTAACTTAAATTCAACCGAACGTGAATATTAAAGCCTTAGCTTATCAAATTTCAATTTTTTTTTTATTTCTATACGTGTTACTTATGTTGTTGATTTTTTCTAAAATTCTATAGTGAAATTTAATCGATTTTAAACATAACTTTTTTGAATTAATAAAAAAGTTATATCGAGTTTTAATTTAATTTCGTTTTTTTATTAAAACCCTATCGGTTTAAGATATCGGTTCAAAAATTTTAAAATTGATTTTTGACCTCAAATTCGTAATCTACACACATGAAAACCTAGGAAAGACAATTTTTTTAGAGGATGCCCAAAATAATTTTTTCAGATTCTAGGGGTCTAAAGTGTCAAGAGTATGGTTTTTTAGGGATGTTGACATTTTAGAACCCTAGGGTCCGGAAAAATAATCCTAGACACCTCCTAAAAATATTGGCTTTCCTAGATTTTCATTTGTGTAGATTACGAATTTGAGATCGTTTTACATTTACGCAACCTTAATAAACAATAAAATAGTTAAAGTCTCAATTAAATTTATGCCGTTTTCGATCAGTTTTCATCTTTCGGTTATTTTAAAAAAAATTTCTAGACTAAAGAAACTCATTTATTTCCAACAGAATAGGCGAAAAACTTCTGAGATCAAAAGGACCCTTCCGAAAAATATTTTATTTGTTTAAATGAGAAATCCGTACTGTTTTTTAAGACGCTCCCTCCTTCTCTTTTGAAATTTTTGACATTTTCGAAATACTTTGCCTTTCGAAAAACGTAAAAAAGTAGGCCAGGGGCGAAGTCCTGGCGTGGGGTTACGGTAAAGGTAAGTATTTAAACGATCTAGGAGCAATTCTTTTGGGGACAACCCAACCATTTTTAGCCGTTTATTTACAAGGGGAGTCTTTAAGTTTGCTATTTTTTGGGTAGTAAGGTTCGCCCAATGCAAAACTTCCACGCTATCTAAATTTACAGAATCTGACCACATATCCGTGTTTCCCATATATGAAAACCCCAAGTTCCCAAAATCTTATGTGGGGATCAATAATAACCTTAAGCTAATTATTCGAATGTTGATATTTCAGACTACTAAAAACTACTGTGATTATTGTAAAAACGAACGTTCACTTCGGAAGGCGTCCTGAACTCTTACGTTCCCAGTTTCAAAAAGGAACAGGTACTAAACTCAGACAAGTTAAAAATTTTTTAATAACGTGTAGACACCTTACAAAAATTTAGGGAGACTGTCTATCTTTTTTTTCATGTAATAGTAGCCGTGTTATACTTGATGTCATTTAATAAATTCATAGTCTCTAAACCACGATCATAACGAATAGTTTCAAATCACCCTTTCTTCTTCATCGGTCTTACGACATTCATTTTTGATAACCATTTATCATCATCTAGTTGCTTAAAATCTGAAATCAGCCTCGACGTTGAACTCTTATCACCTTCAAAATAAGAACCTCCATACGCGTATACCATATTCGGCAATTATATTTTTTTAGCGATTCAGCAATTTAGCATTTCAACAGTTCATTTCTAGCCCTACAGTCCATACTTTTGAGACCGTAACATTACCTAACATTATTTTCCCCTATTTTCATATTACCACTATTTTCATTAGATATTATTTTTAAAGATTTTCAGCACCTTGACAGCTGTTTCATACGTCACTTTGCTGACAACGTCGAATCTAAAAATTAAGTTAAAAATTTACACGCTTTAGAAATGATTTTTGAGCTCAAATTCGTAATCTACACATATAAAAACTTAGGAACCATTTTTTTAGGCGGTGACCTAAAGTGTCCAGACCCCTCAAAAATCATATTTTAATTTTTAAAGTTAACTCTGCGTTATTTAAAGGGTCCAATTTTACCACTTTTTTTTTTTGAAAAAATTATTTTGGTCATCCCTGGATCCTACGCAACCAAAAATTTTGCGGATTGGTATGGGTTTGGGTATTACAAACAAACACGACAACTAACTCATTACATCTGATTTTTCGGGTATAAAACCAAACAACCGACAAATGAAAATTAAAAAAAACTGTTTTGGGATATTTTCTAATTTTAATTATGGACATTTTTATACTGAACTCAAATCTTGTCAATTTCTTAATAAAATAAGATACAAACCCAATTGAAAAGCTTCTTTGCACATCGAGTACGAGTCTTTACATGAGTATGGTAGGCAATTATAAGTTTTTAGCGATTCAGCAAAAACGGCAAAAATGGAAGCAAATATTAAATTTTTAACACCGTTACATTTTCTAACATAAAATGTTAGGTAATGTTACGGTCTCAAAAGTATGGGTTGTAGGGCTAGAAGTTACGACGAAGAAGAATCGACGTTGTCAGCAAAGTGACGTATGAAACAGCTGTCAGGGTGCTGAAAATCTTTAAAAATAATGTCTAATGAAAATAGTGGAAGAGTTGTACATTTCATGAGGTAAACATGAACGATTTTAATGATTCGATTAGGATGATAGGTTCATCCCAGTCGTTAAACCAGTGATTCTTATCTTGGTACGAAGATACCCTACCCTACTTTTAGCAAATTTCAAGACATCTTAACTTCTTAAGATTCTATCATAATTACTTTAATTAAGCCTCTGTATCTAAACAATTTACATAAACTAGTTTTTTTAATTAATAATAAAAAAGTACAAAAAGGATCGGAAAATTATTCATTTTGGGCAATCTTCAATGCAATTTTAAAATTCACTGAATAAATTTTCTTAAATGACATCATTAGGACTTTGATTCGAAAAAAATTTTATTTAAATTGATCACATGTTTAAAATATGTTTCAAATTTTTTAATTAAAAAAAAAAAAATTCAATTAAGATACAACAACAACAACGACACAAATAAAAAGGAGAATTTCAAAATTTGAATTTATAATCAAGGCTCTCTTGTTTTTCTTTTTTTTATTCTTAAAAAAGACATTAATAAAATATTCAAACAATTATAAAATATAGTAAGGTGGTAGTATATGAATTTATTTTCATTTTTCAAAAAAAATCATAATTCAAGTCTCTAAATCACGAGCTAAAATTCATAGTGTCATCAAATATGTTCCAAAAACAACATTTTTCTTGAAAATCATGTTTTGTGAACAAAACAAAAAATCAATTTTTAAGTGAGGATACAAAAAGGATCACATTTTATTCTAAAAGTAATAGAGAGACCACTTTTAAGAAACCAGTCAACTTTGAAATTTAAAATTTTAAAATGAATAATGAATGTTCTTAGTCATATCTATTGTTATTCATTAGTAAATTTAATTTGAAGAAGTTTTCTTTTAAGTATTTAAAGCGTTTAAAGTATTGGAATTTGGTAGCAAGTGAAGTGTATTTCGTAAAAACGTTCTCATAACCAATGTTTATTTGTTTTAATTATGACAAATAAAAGATAATAGAATATGTTTAAATTTGTCTAAAATTTTGAATTTAACAAATGTTTAACAAAAAAATGAAATTATTTTTAATTTATAAATTAAGCATTTTTTTTTTGAGATCCGAAATTTATTGATTTATAAAATAACCCAATTTCAGTTGGAAAAAAAAATAAGTTAAGTGTTTAACATTTTCAATTTTCAGTATTTTTTAAGTTGAAAATCCTATACCCTATGCCTGAGAGTCAAATTTTTCAATTGTGTTTATTGTAGATTTTTTATGCTCATTTAAATTGTCTAAAATTGTGTTCTACTGTTTCTAATTTTTTTTTTTATTGTTGTTTTTTATGATAAACGAATCTAGTTTTTTTGTTCAATTTAAATTTTAAATTGATTTTCCTACAAGAATCGAAGAATCAAATTATTTGAATAGTACTGCACCAAATTCATGACTTGTCGTATCGGTACCGTACTGTAATCATAACCGTACGGCGACAAATTATACCGTAAAACCTTGGAAACCGAGAGTCAAATCTGAAAATTGGATGTGCTTATTTCAAAAGAGAGAAGGGGGGGTCCTTAATTATGAGTAAATATTTTACATTTTCGTTTAACCCGGAGCTTGGCCACCTAAAGAAACAATACCCTTTATAAAAACAGTATTTATTTTTCACACGTCGAGACCTATAAAATGAGTAGTGATACGGGTTGATAAATAAATTTCTAAAGGCAGATAATTTGAGTTGAATTTTTTTTCAGAAAAAAAATCAAAGACACTTTGAATTTTTATCGGAAGCACCATAGAACGCCTTAGAAATTCTGTTAGTGAATTTAAAACTCTACTTTACATTCGGGTTTTTCGCGGCCTTAGATTTGTTAAAATATCGAAATTTCAGAAAAGAAAGATTGAGAATAATTCATGACACCCTCGTTTGGTTTTATAATTAAACATTAAATCGGCTCCTATTAAAATGCAGACTCACTTTTTTTCAAAAATTTCCTGACCCTTATAAAAGATCGAAAAATAAGTTATCTTCCGAATATTCAAACATACTAATCGATGCAGATTTTTACGGGCTATCTAATAATGACACCAGTTTGATTGAAACATTTTTTTCTTTGCATCGAAATTTCAACTTTCGTTTTTTGAGGGTTCTAACCCGAAAGAAGAGACTATCAGATATCTAAATAAGTGCTCCAAAGTTTATTTTGCATGTTTAGTTAAAGAGATAGCTTGAAGAAAAGACACCTTAAGAGTGTCCAAATGCCAAAAGTTCAAGTTATCTAAATTTCCAAAACTAACAGCATTTGCGTGTTCTGCATGCTAAAACTCCAAAATTAGCGGAAAAATCAGAGATCCAAAAAATAAAAAATTCCCCCAGGGAGGGAGTCCGCAAGACCCTCGAAAAGAGAGATCCTTAGAAACATAAATGTAATGTACAAATGTAGCCGCTATTTTGTGCAAGAGTCTTTGCAAGTTCACTTGCAGTTATTCTAAAATTACGGAAAATCAATATTTTTCAATGGTTGAAACTAAAACTGTATTAACTTGGAAATTCCAACCCTGGTTCCAAGGACTGAAGGAACCAAACATTCCGGTTCCGTAATTTAGATTCGAAGAATTGATAAGACTTTCTCAGTTACAAAGTGGTGAAGACTCGCTGCATAAATCACCATTTTTTTTTGGGAGAGACCAGCTTGTTTTTTAAAGCATAATTTAAAGGATTCATTCATTAGAAGATATCAACTTCCGAATAAAATTTTTTTAAAACAAAAGTGTTTTAAATACCTGTAAATTCAAATTATAATTTCAAAACAACTTTTTCAAGTGTTTAGCTGTTGTTTCAAATAATTCTTAAAGGCAAGAATAAAATTTTGTTTGTTGCTAACTAATTTTAAAACAACTTTAGTTTTTTAAAAAAGTTTAAACTTAACTTCTACCGAACTTTTGGTGACAAGCGTAGCCGTACCGAAGCGTATCCGCTCCAAAGCATAGTGTCCCGTGCTAAACATACCAAAGTGTACTGTACTAAACAAAAAAAATTATTACAATACGGCACGCTGCGCCTTCTTGTTGCTAAGCTTCGCTTTGGTACGGCTACGCTACAGTTCGCTGTTCACTTAAAGTTCGGTAGAAGTGTAGTAATTCAAAATGGTTAGCAAAAGCCTTCCCCTTGTCTCCACAACTGAAATTAAATCATGTTCATGTTTATCAAGATACTGCACGGCTCCTGAAAAAAGCCGTACCGTACCAAACCGTCCAACCGTACCGTACCATAGTACTATACCGTAACATCGTACCGTACCGTACCACTGTACCGTTTTTTGAAATTTTGAAATTTCAACTAAAAATGAAAATTTTTTAAATTTTATTTTCCGGTACGGGGTACGGTGCGACTTTCTTCAGGAGCCGTGCAGTATAAGTAGGTTATTTCCATGATTGTATTTATGATTTTTTTGAGTTAGAAAATAAAACATTAGCATTGTAAAAATGTTAATGTTAAATTTTGTTTCGTTTCACAATTCAACGCTTTTTGTTCTTTATTCTAGACAGACATAATGTTCAACTCTTAACAAAATTTAAAGAATCTTCCAAGTGTTACACAAAAAAAATCTCCATTAAACATCTTTCGTTCCAAAAAAGTAAAAAGACTCCCATTATTGAAAAAATGGAACCGTACGGAATTTTCCTAGACTCGTGAGAGTTTCCTCTTTCTGGCTAATTAACTTTTCAAAACATGATATGTTTTTACTCAAAATGACTCAAAATAAAAAATAGATAAATTTGTGATTTTAGTTTTGCTTTTTGTTGTTTTTTTCAAAATCATTTGCATTTTTTTAAGCTTTCAAAAAAAAAAAAATAATTCAACTCTAGCAACCTAAAAAACAAAATAATTTCGTTGCGATGATTAATTTTTTTTTTTATTTTAAATGTGAACAAAATTCAATAAATTCTTTTTTTTTCAATCTAGATACCATTCAATAACGTAGAAAGAGAGAGAGTTACCCCATGATAATGTCAATCATGTTAATAAAATGTTAACTACATCTAGTTTTTGATAATTTTTTTTTGTTTTTTTTTAATTTTATTTTTGAAAAGAAATTTTAATTATAAACAAAATCATCATCATCATAAAAATACCTTTTTGCCAAACGTTCTTACTAGAACCTCTTTTTGTTGTTGTTGTTGTTGTTGTTGATTGAAAATCATAAAACAAATTAAAATTAAAAAAAAACCACCTAAAATACTCAACAAATGGGTTACGAACATGCAATTTTTGTACTCGCTATTGGCTTCTTTATATACCTAGTCGCAATTTGGTCATTACACTTCATATCTCTAATCTACGGGTAACTTAAATCCTTAAAAAATTGCTCAAAAAAACCGTGTTAAAAACCCTCTGTATTTTAGAAAATACAAATTTCATAAGAAACCAAAGACTAAAATAGAGCTAGAAAAACTTCCTGGCGTGTCCATAATAAAACCATTAATGGGCGTTGATGACAATCTTAAAGAAAATTTGGAGACTTTTTTTGTCATGGACTACCCGATTTATGAGCTTTTATTCTGTGTCCAAGATGTCAATGACCAGGCTATAAATGTTGTTAAGAATCTTATCGAACAGTATCCGAATGTTGATGCAAAATTATTTTGTGGCGGTAAAGTAGTTGGTATAAACCCTAAAATTAATAATATGGAACAAGGTTACCAAGTAGCTAAGTATGAGTTAATGTTAATTTCTGACGCTGGAATACAAAGTAAATAACCCTTTAAACTTTAAATTTTCGGTGGTAAATTTTAAATTTGTCTAGTGGCGACTGATACTTTGTACGATATGGTTAGTTTGATGACTGAAAAAGTCGGTCTTGTTCACCAAATGCCGTTCACGTGTGATCGATCAGGATTCGCAGGCGCTCTTGAAAAAGTCTATTTCGGCACTTGTCATTGTCGAATGTATTTATTTATAAACTTAATGGGTATAAATTGTGTTACTGGTATGTCATGTTTAATGAGAAAACCAGTTCTAGACTCGTTGGGTGGTCTTCAGAAGTTTAGTAATTACATAGCTGAAGATTATTTTTTGGCACAAGCATTTCTTGATAAGTAAGTTTTATTTTTGACCTAAATATTAAAAGTCCTAGAGGTTTTTGAAAGACTTATAGGAGGACTCAGAAACTTAATTGAAAGTCACCAAGTTAAACTTTTTGCCATTTTTCGATTGTTGCTAAATAAAATACAAAGTCAAGAACTTCAAAACTTAAGTGTTATCTGAATTTGTCATTTTTGACATCAGAACCGTAACAACGATTCCAAAATCAGGTTCCAATTGGGAATCTCTTTCAACTGATTCTAATTCAGGAGCTCAACTATATTGCCTCTATACTTTTTCCCACTATGTTTAGAGTAATCAGGTTCCGGTTTAGAAATTATAAATTTGGATCCGGGTTTTAACAAAAAAATTAACATTGTTTTGTTCCGGATTTTGGACATATGTCCCGTTTTTTAGTCTTTGGTTCCGGATTCTGTGTTCCGGTTCTGGAGTTAAGGACAACCATGAAAGCTAAAAATCAAAAAAGTAAAACCTTAGATTTGTTCAGAATTTTCTCTAGTTTAACCTAAAATAAAAATGTGAACTGAAAATTGATCCCTGGGACTAGATAGAATTTGATCAAAAAATGCCTTTTTTACCGTTTTCGTCCGAGGGTGATTTCCTGGAAATTTTTTCTTCAACCGATTTGGGCACCGGCGTCAATTGGAGTTTTTTAGCTTTCAGATGGTAAAAAAATATCTTTTCCAACCAGGATTTCTTAAATGTTTAAGCCAAGCACCTTATCATTAGGCTGTAAAATTTTTGATTTTTTACTAAATTAAAAAAATTGATTTTTTGGGGTTACCGAGGTCGTAGACTACGGTTCTGGTGTCAAAAATGACAAATTCAAATAGCACTCAAGTTTTGAATTTCCATAACTTAAGCTCTTGAGATTTATAGAGAATCGTCTCTTCTTGAAGCAGAAAGCTAAAAAATATGCGAATCGGTGAAAAACTTGGACGATATTTGATTCATATCATCAATATTGTACCTTGGCATTAGGCTTGAGAAACTGGAGGAGTATAAACCTTTGATATTTTCCAACTCTAAAAAATCTATTTTCGGGGGTTCAAAGGGTCGTAGGATACAGTACTAATGCCGCAAATGAATAAATCAAAAATATTTACAGTTCACTTTACAGAGGACATAATAAGATTCTTACCGATATATTAATAATGATGTTTGACAAGTTCTGTACCACATGCGATAAAGATAAGTTGGTAAACAAAATAGAAATAAAACTTTAATTGCTTACATCTTCTCTATTTAAAAATGGCAATGGCTCCATCGTCGCGAAAGATTAAAATTACCGTCTCACCATGAAGTTTAACATCGTCAAAACAAGTGTTCCAAATAGCCTCAGGGTGTATAATTTCATTTTAATATTGAAATCCTTCCATAAAACTCTGGACTTTTTTTTTGAAACTCGTAAGATAGACTTGTCTAAACAATTTTTTATTTTAGTAAATGGATAATTCAATTATCACATCAACCAGCGATGCAAAACGCCGCTTCATACTCAGTTCCAACATGGCAAAAGCGTATGATACGTTGGTGTAAACTTCGCCTTAAATTAAACATAATGTCTTGGTTAGAACCAATGCAAGAATGTTTTATGTTAGGTATATGCACATGTTGGACTGTAAACGTTCTTTTCGGTTGGAATAGTTTAGTTTTTTTTCTATTCCACGTTCTTTGTTGGCTAATAAGCGATTATACTTTGTTAAAAATAACTCAAAATGGTAAATTACCATTCAGTAAATTAGATTATGTTCTATCATGGTTGTATCGTGAGAGTATTTGTTATTATTTATTTTTAAAAGCTGCATCGAATCCGACAGTACGTTGGCGTGATGGTAAATATCGTTTAAAATGGGGTGGTCTTGCCGAAGAGATTAAAGATGACTCAAAACCGAGTGTACCCAAAAGTACAGGTACATCCTCGACTTTAATCTTGTCAAACAAGAGCATTAATAATAAAATAAAGAAACCAAGTACTAGTCACAAACGTACTAGTTCATACTCGGTGACTATGAAAAATTCACCATCTCTTAATTCAAATAGTTACAATTCAGATGTTGAAAATTCAACATCAATACCATTGTTAACTCAAATATCTCCAACACACTCGAATCAACAAATAAACAAAAATTTACTAAACACATCTTCGAATCGTATAAATCGAGTTCAACATCAACATAATCATTCAATATCAAATCCAATAAGTATGAACCATCCGAGTTCACCTGATAAAGAACAACAGCAATCAACAGCCATTTTATTGGATATGAATGAACAGGATACCAAAATTAATTAATTGTATATTCAAAGCAACTGGGGGGAGGGGGGTAGGATTTATGTAAAACAATTACTAATAAAACAAAAATTAATACGGCTTTTAGGGGTTATTGTTTATTACTTGATGTCACTTTTAATGTGAATATTTAAATGATGGTAATAAAAATTTTACAGAAAAATCAAAAAAAAAAGAAACAAAAATGAAACGTTTTTCATTTTTTTTTTGTTAAGTATATTTTTTTTAAAACCTGTGTAAAAGATTTATTTTTTCTTTATTTTTTGGAATTTATAAAAAAATTTTTAATATGATTATTATAAAAAAATAAAATTATTTATACGATAAACAGTTTTGTTGTATTTTTGTTGAGTATTGCTTCATTCTAAACAAGATCTCAAGTGGATTGAGTCTTTTTAATCAAGTGCAGCAATTCTACCAAAATTAATGGCGCACACAACCTGAACTAAGCCATCCTCTTACCGTACCCGATGTTTCTAATGTTTAATTTTGAAATTTAAATACGGATACGGGTACGGTATGAAGACCCTTTGATACAGTACGGATACGATTCGGTGGAAAAGCTGCAGGAAGCAGCTTGGACATTGACTGGTTAGAAGTGACTAGTTGTGTTCCTCTAGACTCAGTCCTTGGGTCGCTTCAGTTCGCATTATTTATCAACCATCTCCCCGAGAGTTTCAAGAACGTGTGTTCACTTTATGCCGATAACTGTAAAGTTTATTGCATGCTAAACTTCAATCGGACATTTATAGTCTTGTACAGTTGTGTAATGAATGGTCAATGGACCTCAACATCAATAAGTGTCAGGTTATCCTTAACAGTAGAAACAATTCCATTAGTGAATATTTCATGATCAAGAATGATCCACTTCACAGAATTTAGTATGCGGTGTCATAAAGTAAAGAAAGAAATAGACATCCTTGAGAGATTGCAAGGGAAAGCGACTCGAAGCATAATACATGGCTTTAGAAACTTTGAATACGTGTATAGGCTCAAAAGACTTGAACTGACAAACCTCACAACACGAAGAAAAAGAGGTGATCAAGATCAAGTAAACTGTTATAAATGAGTTGATGGCGATGAAACAGTTAATCGGGTATACAAGACAAATAGGCGATGGGTACAAACTTAAGCGAGAACTTGTGAAGCATTGTGCACCAAGAATTAATTTTTTTACAAACTGGGTACATTTTTAAGACTAATTGTGACAAACTTTTGAAAGGCTAAAACATTGCTCATGGTCTGAACCAGAACCAGACTTAACGCGAGAACGTAGCAATTATTTTTACTATTTTACTATTAAGCTCTATTAAATAAATAATTTAGATTAACATGATGATGAGCAATTGGTCTAGATCCAAGTTTTCAAGATCAAGTTCTATTATTAAAATAGATAGATTTATTTGAATTAAAAAAAACAAAAACTATGAATACTTTATTGAAAAGTTAAAAATAAAAAAAAGGAAATCAAACAAAAGGATCATTAGCTAATGTTTTTGCATATCTAAATGGAATATAAGCATTCAAGTGAAAATAAATCTAGCAAAAAAATTAGTTCAATAATCGCGAAGTTCTTTAAAATTTTGAAAAGTATTGAAATTGCGAAGATCAATAATTTAGACGTAGCGGATTTAAAAAAAAATAAAATTTTAGCTATTAAAATTTGACCATATCATCAGAACATACTAAAAATGCAAAAAAAAACACAGATAATTTCATGATAAAGGACACTTTAGACCCCAAAATCGAGTTTCCTTTTTTTTTTTTGAAAAATCAACTTGATAGGAAGATTCTACGCCAAAAATTACATTAAAAACACATGATTTAGCCTGTAAAATATTATCTTTTCTGCGTACTAGGGTCTGGAAGTTGACCATCCTAGAAAAGTTGGGTGCCTTTTTAGCTAATGATTGAAAAGACATATTATAAATGTCAAACATGATAACGATAGAAGAGATCCTAAGCTACAAAGACGTTCTGTCGTTTTTATAAAAGAACTAATTTTGTTCAGTTTCGACCCAAAAAAAAACAAATGACAAGATCTACCAACTATAGGAAGTTCATTCTACTGTGTAGCTGTTCGGTTTGTAAAAAACTCATTGTGCCTTGAAGATATGCTTTGATACTTTCGCTTGCTTCTTCTTTTTGATCTGGAAGGGCTGGTTGATGTCGAATTGGGAGCTTTTATTAAATTTGTTTTTAATCAATTTCTTTTTAATATTTAAACAATCGGACAAGAAGTTACCGTTAAATAGAGGAAGCTTTATCGAAAAATGATTTTTAATGCTCAAATATACTAAGCAATAAAAAATGGAAGTTTTTGCGTGAAAAATTGTTTTTAGTTCTTACTTAATTTAGTTCTGAATTTTTGAACTTTTATCAAACATTTGTACTCATTTATTTTCGGGTATTGGGTCGGTTTGAGTAACCCGAAAAAATTGAGTTTAAGGGTTCGGGTAGGGTTTAGGTTACCCATAAATTTTGGGTTTTTGAGTATAAGTTGGGTTGGGTATCCTATAAAAAGGGTATGTGGGTTAAAAATTGGGTTTCTAACTGCAGTTTTGGGTATACTTATCCTATTTTTATAGGCTTACCCAACCCAACTTATACTCAAAAACCCAAAATTTATGGGTAACCTAAACCCTACCCGAACCCTAAAACTGAGTTTTTTCGGGTTACTCAAACCGACCCAATATCCGAAAATAAATGGTTACACATGTCTGACTTTTATGAACTTTTAAAAATCAAAAAAAGTTATTTTTTTTAATACGTTGATGATATACTTAGTTACTTAATCGGAAGAGCTTGCAGCTAACTCCCCCAAGAGATTATCACTGGAGTTCAAAAATGGTGTGCTAAAAATAAATGCGCTTAAGCACACAAATGTAAAATCGTTTTTTCGTCTGGAAAAGACTCAGAAACACCACCAGGCCTCTGCCTAAATGACACAGAACTACAAGTCGTAGAATCATATCGATACTTTGGTAGCGAAATTAACAACAGACTTGACTGGGTTCAGCAGTGGGAGCATATCGAAAAGAACACGAGTCGCATCCCATTCTTGATAAAACAACTCAAACGACTTGGATTTAATAAAGAAATTTTGGTGACTGTTTATAAAAGCCTAGCCTTCAGCCACCTTAATTACAACAGCCCGGTGCTCTCTACGGCAAGTAAAGGAATCAAAACAGAAATATGTGACCTGCAGAAACGAATCCTGAGAATCATCGGTATCAATAAAAACGAAACACTTAATATATACAATCTAGTTGATGCTGTTGGACGAATCATTTAAACCGTTCGGTTCAAAGTAAGGGTAATGTTCCAAGAAAGGGTTCCGTCTAAGTTAAAAATATCAAAATGTCGTTATTTTTCGAAATTAACGACAAACAAACAAATAACGACATTAATTTGCGGCTTTTGGTAATTAATGAAAATTTTGAACGGAACCCTTTTAAATCACCGTTCAGTTCTTTGAACGGCTGCGAACAAAACGTTACATTTTCGCAAGAACTACTGTAATCGTATTTTTAGGATTAAACTTGATTTTTTTACGTCTTTACCAGAAACGAAAATTATTGAAAATTTTTTTATGTCCACCACGATTTAACGATTCTTTATCTTTATGATTTCGGCTAAATTGTCTGAACCTGCACTGCGTAGGATACATTTTAATTTGATCAACAAAACAGAATCCATCTAAAAAACAAAAAAAAAGTATTTCTTAAAATACATTTCTTAAAAAAATCTGTTTTATGATATCAAGTCGTTGTTTTAGAACAAAAAGAGTGCAAGCAGTTCTTTTCTAAAATCAACTTACTTTAGATCACGTTTTAAATTTTATCATTTAATTAAAAAATTATCCTAAAGCGATTTTAAAGGTTTTCTTTTTACAGAAGAGAGAATATCAAATTACTAAAAATATCACTAAAAATTAAACATGAATTTTTGGGTTTCAATTTTTTTGATCTTTTTGACCAGTGCCGGTTGTGATAAATTTCAACAAATTCAGATTGGAAAAATTTCTAAACAGATCAATATCAGTCATGTAAAACCAATCTATGCTTTAAAAGAACTGTCTGACAATATTCTTGTCACTGGATCAGATGATTGTACAATTAATTTTTGGAATTTAACAAGTTCAAGTTTGATCAAAACATTGGTCGATCCTTCATCTAAAACGAACAAAATGGTCCATCATTTTTTTAAAAAATGGTACAATTAAAGAACGGAAATTTAGTCGCATCAACATTTCAACAAAATAGTTTTGTAATCGATACAAAAACTAAAACGATTAGTGAAAAATTTCAAAAACTCCATTCGGGTTTTAGTCTATTCGACATAAATTCTAATGACGGTACGTTGGATAAATCATTTCAAGTACAAAATGATAGTTTTTCATACTGTTTACTCCCAGACTCAAGACTTGCCATGGGTTATAAACATACAATTCAGATTTGGGATTTAAAAACTGAAAAAATAATGTTTACAATGACCGGTCATAAGTGGAGTGTTTATACAATGATTGTATTAGAGAATGGAGATTTGGAAAGTTCAGCGGGTGATGATACTATTAAGGTGTGGGATTTAAGATCAAAAAAGTCAAAAATAACTATAAAAGTTGAGTATAGTCCTAGTAGTATTAGTTTTTTGGGCAATGGACTTTTGATTGGTGGAAGTTTTTTTGGTCATTTGAATATGGAGAATCTTAAGACGGGTAAACTAGTTCAAAGTTTGGATGGAAATAATGAAGATTTTAAAGATTTCAAAGCTCTTTTGAATAAAGTCGACTCGAAGTATCATCAATAAATTTTCAAAAAATGGAATGAAACTGTAACTTATGACAGTGAAAAGAAGAACGAAGCTTACAATTGTGATAATAAAGTTTACTTTAATATTACGATGTATCAAACAGATCAGGCTTATTTGAATAAGACTATTGAGATTGGGTCTCTTGGTCCAATAACAGGAAAGGGAAGTTCTAAAGGATTTTTTGAAATTTTCACTGGTTTGTTTGATAGAAATAAATGTCATTTGATTAAATCATAAGTTTTTGTCATAATTGTAGAAAATTTATTTTAATTGATTCTTAGTTCATTAATAAATATTTTATAGCTTTGAGTTTCTTTTATTAATCATTCACCTACTACAAATTCGGGTGTTTTTGCGAAAGTCGATTACTCAACATTCATAGTACATGCGACCACTATTTTTTGATTAGGTTTTCAATATACCCAGTTCGTTGCTTATCTTCGTTGCCTTTATTCTCTCATTTGCTGACTCGGTTTGTACTCAGCTGCAGGCCGTGTTCCTTATACCTCAACTGCTCTAACGATAGTTTCTCAAAATTGCAACCACCTTCCGCCTAGAAATTGATTCCAATGCTTTTTTGGAGTCGGTGAGTTTTATAAATAGCGGGTTCGTCATCTTACTGAGAATATGATTCTGTTGCACGTAGCTTCTTTCATTGCGGAAACCAGCTTGAAGCACTTCATCGATCACAGTATTAAAAATTATTTGGGTCTACCATGTTTTGTGATCTCCTGTTCACAAAATTGGTGACCATGTCATTGGTTTGGTGAACAATCATGATCACCAAACTTCTGTTCACAAAATTTGAGATCAATACATGAAAGAATATTTTCATTTTTTAAAATTCTTACCACCACACCCTTACCGTACCAATAGCGCACCGAATCGTACCCTTGCCGGAGTGTTCGGTTGGTACGCTACGCTTTAGGATTCGCCTTAGGTACGGTTCATTAAGGGTACGCAAATGGTGAAAATTCGGTAAAAGTGCAGTACATAGTAGTAAAACTACTCTTAACTTGTTCGAGTTTTCTATCAACATCATTACTTGAACATGGTAGCTCGCCTATAGCTATACCGCTCTCAAGACCTATCACATCATTCTCCTGATTCAAAGTCTTGATTCAATATTTGATCCAATTTTGTGAACACAAGATAACAATACAGGATATACCCAATTATTTTGCTGTAGACTTTAAAAGCAATCTACATTGGACCCTTGAAAAACATACACCCAGGTGTAACTTTTACACAGGGTGAGGTATGCACAAAATTATTTCATATAAGGTAGAGTAAATGAAGGGCTACTAAATTATTTCATATTTAGACCCCCTGTGAAGTTATTTGGGGATGAAAACTGAGTTTTCACTTTTCAGTCTTAAAGAAAAGGGAGATAGTCTGGGATGCTCGGTTATAGAGATACAAATCGCCAAAGAAAAATGGTCTTTTTTAAAGCATTTATTAAGAGAGCCTACACAGAGGAAAATATGTGTAAAATTTTACACATATAATGTAAAATGCTACACATTTAATGTGTAAAATTTCGACAACTACATATTGTGTAAATTCTTACATATCCAATGTGTAAAATTTATACTTACACATAATGGGTAAAAAAATAGGTCTAATTAAAAAATTGTTTCTTCATCACTGTAAAGATGACAGTGAAGTTAGTTTGGGTATTTGTAGGAGACAGGAGAGAAAGTCTAAAGCCATTGAAATTTTTTGCTTGAATTTGTTTAAATTATTTATTGGAAAATGCAATCATAATAGAAATAAAATATTAACAAAACTTTTTTTAAGTAGTACATAAAAATTATAATGATAAAATTGATCTTTTTAATTCATCAATAGAAGGTTTTGAGTTTTAATTTTTACAAAAAATGAGTCAATAAAATAAATAAAATTTAAAGCTTTGGAAGGGTTTTCTGCATCAAACACACACAGCATATCGGTCACATAAATTATATTGTGTTTTTAAATACCGACGAACTTGATGTCTAATTTTGGCCATTTCGAACCCAATAATAATCGATTTGTTTGTTATCCATATTAACTCGTTACAAATATATTTGAATGTTGTACTTATTCAAAAAAATTAGGAAATTTACTAAGAATATTTCAATATTAGGGATTAAAAAATTTGTTTACTTTCTTTAAACTCGCGAAAAAGTTGTAAAAAACTTCAGCTGTTTATACTTATTTTTGACTTGTTTTTTTTTGTTAAAAAGTCTACATTGCATAACAATGTCGAAAGCTCGATCACTTGTTTCTGAGAACCTTAAAAAAAATATAAAGTTAGATCAATTAACTCTTTTAATATTAGAACAAAATGAATACATTCTCCAAAAGACAATAAAATACGGTGTCCAAGAAAATTTTTGCAATTAATTTTTTTTTCAAATGTTAAAACTAAAAATTTTAAAAATGACAAGATAAATTAAAAATTAATATTTTTCTAATTTATAAATACAATTCAAGCAAACAGTCAATAATTGGTGTATTAGTTTCGAATTCTTGCATATACTAATGATTATTTCAATTTCTATTTTACATATAAAAGAGTAATCGAGGACAATTCAATTTTTTTTTTACTCATTATCTGTAATAAAGAAATTTTACATATTATGTTTAATATTAAACATTATATGTGTAAGATACATGCTTACTTTGAAATGTGTAAAATAGTTTACACATATTTTTAGCAGTGTAGAAAATGGAAAACATCTGATGATCAAATGAGATTCGGCATGTTTAACTCTTTTTATTTAAAAAAAATAAAATCTAAAAAAAAATAAAATCTAAAAAAAAATTAAATTATTCATGATAAATGAAATATGCATTGATATTGAATACATAGTTTTTGCTTTTTTCACTAACCGAAACACAAAAATCTCTATTTGTATCCCATAGTCCATTCGAAGCAAACACAAATCCTTGTCCAATATTTTGAACAATTACTGTCTTGACAATAATCTTGTGTCTCTTGTCAGCTAAGCTTTTAAGCTGATTCTTAATCAAACTTGTTAAATATTCTGTATTTTGTTTTATTTGAACGTCGCTCATCAAATCAGGAACAAGGATATTTCGTTCAATAAAATTGTTAAGTAAACTCTTAATAATCGTTTCAATTTTATTAAGATTAACTTTTTTCTCCGGGTCAAGTTGATAAGTAGGTTCGTATTTTTCACGTCTATCAGCAACTTGGATTTGTTTCATCTTTAACATGGCATCATAGATCGTATTTTTCTTTTTTTCAAGTAAAAATTTATAATCATGAGTCTTTCTCCATTTTGATGTCGACTTTAAGTAAGATTCTAAAAACGGATCGTTTGATCGTAATGTTTGTTTAAACGTAACTGATGATGAACTACTCTCTTTGGGTGGAATTGAAAATAGTGATAAACTCACTTGATCGTCACTTTCTTTATCCATTCGTGTTAATTTTGTTGAAAATAAAAATCTTTAAAAAAAAAAAATGTTTTTTTTTGTTCAGATAAAGCTTCCATAACAACAAAGATAACAAAAAGAGAACGATTATGTTGTCAAATGTAAAGAGACTTTATTAGATCAAGGTAGATTCATTTTATTCATTATTATTCATGCAAACATTATTATTCTAAACACGTTGATTAAAATTCTAAATTTTATTTATCAAAAGACGAAGAAGTGGGTGTGCATTTTTAAGAGAAAGTTTTGTCTTGGAAAATTCCGTAACTAAGAAGCTGAGCTTGTTCTGTGTAATCTTGCTCCCGAGCTGAAAAATTCCTGGCTATTCAGTTACAAGACCCTGGAAGAGTTATCACCAAAAATTTGGGTACAAAGCAAATAAATGAAGCTAGTTTCAGAAGGTCGATTGTTTATATTTGAAAATATTAAATTTTCCGGATTTTTCCGCGGTTTTTCCTATTTAAGTCCGAGGAATTTCAAAATAGGCCGAAAAAATTCACAAAAATCACAAAGATGAGGGAATTTGGACAAAAAATTCGTGATCCTCAGAAAATCTTAGGAAAGAAACATGGATTTTTTATAAAAAGATTTTCAAAATTTTTCAAAAAATGACAAAATTGGTGCCTTTTTCAGCGCCTAAAATCGACTTTTTGAAGTAAAAAGCTCTTGGTTAAGAGAGATATGTTTTTTTAGGTATTCTTACATGAGGATTACGAATTTTTGGTCAAAACTTCCAAATTCCCTTTTTGATTTTTGTGAATTTTTTCGGCCTTTACTGTACAAAAAATAAAACGAAAACGAATAAACTTATCCCAACATTTTGTTCAGAATCTTGTCTAGTTTCGGATTCTATAGTAAAAATTAGGGGTCCTGGGTATTTTGAAGGACAAGATTCGATTTATTCGACATTATATATGATTCATGATCAAATAGCTGAGATATCTGTCAAAAACGATGACCAACTTACTCTTTTTTTATAAAACTAGAGGAGGGGGGGGGGGGTCAAAAAAAATTTTTTAACAAAAATGTAAAAAATACATTTTTTGGTTTTTATTGGGACGCAGATTCCGAATCTGATATCGAAATTGAGAGGTTTTGATAGCGTGGAAGTTTTGAATTTCCAGAACCAGAGTTGTTCCTCAAGTCGCGATTTTCCAAGTCTTTACCCCCAAAAAGTCAAGTCAAGTTACGACTTGACTTTTTGGAGTATCTTTTGTTGAAATTCTTCACGATCTTTTGGAATTTCTTATTACACTCATTAGTTTGAAGCAAATTTCTTTCTCTATCATAATTAGTACGTGAATGTTGATATTATATTGACCATCCCCTTCACTCTAATCAACTCGCCTTAGTTTTGGTTACACAAAGAACTGTTAAAGATTGATTGAAAAAATTTATTTAAAAAATTTACAATTCTTAAAAAAAAATAAATTCGATTCGTTAATTTTTAAAGGCAAAAAGAAAAAGTTTTTTAAAAGAAAAAGTTTTTGTCTATTTCATCTGTTTCATCACAACAACTAGCAAGTCCAATAATTGTAGATACTCATCAGCACCTTCGATTAAATCATTATCAACACAAGCTATTTTTTCGAATATAATTGCTTTCTTTTGATCATCTAAATCAGCTCTCTCCATCAAAACATCATGTAATTGTGTTACTACTTGATTACAACTGAATCCATCAAAAATTAAATTTTGAACACATTGTTCGACTTTTTCGAACGAACCAGTCGCACATGAATCCAATATTTTTTCAATCACTGAGGTATTCAAGATCTTAAAACCAAAAATTTTACAATTATTGTAAGACCATAGTTATGTCTTAACCCTTACTCCGGCTATTTCAAGAACGTCCGATGATTTTACAATTCCAGTGTCGACTTTAAGCTTACTTGCACATTGAAGATATGTTATAGCTTTTCTTAAATCCCCTTCCGAGCATGTGACCAAAGTCCCCAATGTCTTCAATTCAAATTAGAACTAATCAAAATATAATTAAACTATTTAGAAAAGACTCACATCTCTATCGCATGCAATATTCTCTTGTTTACAAATAAAATCAAGTCTTTGTTCAAGAATATCTTTCGCCAGAGGTTTAAAACGAAATTTACTACAACGTGAAGTTATCGGTTCGATGATACGACTTATGTAGTTGCAAATTAAACAAAATCGAGTCGTTTTGGATTCTTTTTCCATTGTTCGTCTCAATGCTGCTTGGGCACTTGAGGTCATTGAATCGGCCTCATCGAGAATTACAATTTTAAATGGAGGACATGGCTTTCCACTTTGAAAAAATAAAATAAAAATCTTCGAAAATTTTAATCTTTCAATTGAAAATTTACTCTGATCGATGTCCAGAAGGGGTAAACTGAGCAAAAGTTTTGACCTTTTCTCTAATCACGTTAATACCTCTTTCATCGGACGAGTTGAGTTCCAACACACGACTCTTCATTAGCTCAGGTCTTGAGAGGTAGACAATTAAAATTGGGTTAAGGATTTGAAAGGTTTAGAAAAAAGTACCCGAATAATTCTCTAGCAGCCGCAAGGATAGTTGAAGTTTTACCAGTACCTGGTGGACCATAGAAAAGAAAATTCGGGAATTCACCAGTATCATTATTGATAATTTTTTTCAATACAGCAACTATTTCATCTTGATAACTGATGTCATCAACTGTTTTTGGTCGACTTGAAACAATAATAATAAAAATTTCAATTAAAAATAGAATAGTTAAGAAGAGGATTACTATTTTTCAATCCAAGGAATAGACATTTTAGCAGATATTAGATTCAAGAAGCGGTTTTAAAAAAATAAAATTTTTTTGTTTCAAAATTTATTTCAAAATGAACAAAAAAAGCGTGAAGTTTGTTTGATGCGATGATTTAGAATAGTCTGATTTTTCTAAGAGTTAAATCTTTTAGCTTTCTTTTTTATGTTACAAAAGTAGTGATTTTCTTGAAAAAACTTCAAAATAAATTTTTTTAAAGAAGAAGCCTTTGTATGACCTTTGAAATTTGAAAAGCCAGGCAAAAACTTGGGGCAAATTCGAGCATTAAATTTCGTATTTTTAACATTAGAACATGGGGTAAAATTTTGACACACGAGGCCAGGGGAATTCAACTGTTTTTTTTACAAAAAAATCATAACAGCTTAGTGGAGTAAGATTTAAAAGTTGAATTCCAGTGTTTGGTAAAGGTAAAGGTTCGACGGAAAATTGGTCAGTTTTGTCTCCACTTTCGTTGAGATGACAGAGGGGGATCAAGGAACAGTTAAAATAATTTTTTTCTATGTTTTAACAAAGACGAGGTGAACTCTTGAGTTGGAAAATTAAAGATTTTTTTTAGTTAAAAGGTTCAGGTTTTAATTAACAATTGAAAAGGCCGCCTAAAAAACTGAATGTGAAATTTTAGAAGGGGGTCGTATTTTTGTATCATGTAAAAATTTCTAAATAGGCCAAGTGTTCGGAATTTTTTTTAAAGTACTCCATGGTTAGAAAGCTTAACATTGGTTAACAAAGGTTAACACTTTTAGATCAAGCTTTGCTTTGAAACTATTTATGTTCTTTGCGCTGACAACGTCTTCCGGAAGTTTGTTCCAATCAATCACAATTCTATTTGTTAAAAAAGGTTTATCCAGGAATTTTTTACTTGTTCACGTCTTAAACATTCGTTGTTTCTTATAAACTCGGGGTTATCCCTAAACTCCGGAACCGGAACAAAAAAAAACGCGGAACCCGGAATCAAAGACTAAAACACGGGACAAATTTTTAACGGAACAATCGCCTAATCAACGGAACCGGAACATGCTAAAAATCGGAACCGGATCACCTTCATACTAAAACACGGAACCAAAAAAGTTAAGAAAAGAGCGCGTTCATTTTAATTTTGAAATAGGGTACTAAAGTAATTAAATAGTTTTTGTTAGTACCTCACCCAGACTTATTGAAATCTTTCTCATATGGGTTTCATAAACTAAATTTACAAAGCACTTTAAAACTTAAAAACACTATTTAGTCACACGTATCATTCTTAAATATGTTTAGAATTAAAAAAAAACGATTTGGAAACTAGGAACTGATTCTTAGATAAGATCTTTAAAAGATTGGTAGACATTTTTCAACTCATAAACAATTTAAAGCCTTACTTAAATCGTATGACTATTAATTCTTGATAATTTGGATCATGAATCATCAATCATTAAGTAATAAAGATCTTACATAGTAACTTAAAAGGAATCGTTTCCAGGTTATTTACAAAAGTTTAGATTCCGCGTTTTAGACTAATACGGTTCCGTTTTTTAGATTGTTCCGGTTCCGAGTTTTAGAAATTACAAATTCGGATCCGGGTTTTAGCAACAAAAAACTTAACCTTGTTTTGTTCCGGATTTTTAAAAATTTGTCCCGTGTTTTAGTCTTTGGTTCCGGTTCCGGAGTTTAGGGACAACCTAAACTCGTATCTTCTAGCCGCAGAATTTCTGATTAGACTGTAATTGATGCATTTATTAAATGGAAAAATTTTTGTTTCTCTACTTTGTCTATCGCTTATTTAAATAATAAAAGGTAAAGGATCGAGTACTTAGCCTTAAGAAAATCCGGTTCTAACGCCTACACAGTTAGCAGCAGAGTGAGAAGTGATTGCTTCTATCTAAAGTTTCCAATAAGTTTGTTGAACATGATTTGTCAGGAAGAAAAAATTATGTTGAGATGCTGTTGTTAAGTTATTTTTCAACAAGTGTTCCAACATTGTGTCTTTGATTATGTTTTCAAATAGGCATTTATGACTGGGCACAATTTTTTGTACTAAAGCAATGGAGCTTGTCAGTTCCACCGACTCTATCTATAAAAAAATTGAAAAATTTGGAATTTATAACAAACTTCAACTTGAAAATTTATTCCAAAATAAAAAAACTATTTAACTTTTTTAAATAAGTGATAAATGTTCTAAACCAATCGAAGCTTTAGTGTAAGGATGCGTTAACATGTAAGATAAATATTTCCGCCATTTTCTCTTACATAAGCTGTGTAATGATTTTTAACATGCAACTCATGGCCTAGTTATTTGAATAAAAATAACAGCGTTTTTTCAAATTGACCAATTATTTAAAAATACATTTTTAAAATAAGATTTAAAAAAAAAACAAACCTCCAACAAAAACATGAGCTCCCCAGTCAACAAGACCCAACCATACTGTTCTTTCATCTGAGTGGGGAGGTAGTTCAAACTTTTCTTCTTTCACATTGGTTTTTACATGAACAAAAACACGCTTTCCAGTCTCGTTTTTCACATGTATATATGGCATTTTTGAATTGAATCTTCGTCAAATGAGCGAAAAAAAGAGTAAATTGGTTTTGGCTGGTAAAGGTTTAACCAAAAATCTGCGAATATTTATAGAGAATTCAAACAAAAGTAAAAAACTAATACTAAAACTATTTTTTTTTAAATTTTATTTTCCGGTACGGGTACGATTCGGGGACAGAAAGCATTTAATGGTAGAAGGTAGAAGTGCAGTAGAACATTTTAAATTGGACCATACCCTACCCAATTCCTTAAAATGAATGGGTACATATGTCTGCTTTATCTGAGTTTTTGCGAATTTCACATGGTTAGTGTTTTTTAATGGAGTTAGAGTGAGAAACCAAGAATGTTTTCAGAAATTACTCCTGTACATACCGAGCTAAGTTATTTCAAAACAAAATATTGCAGAATGAATGAATGAAGTTTTCAAGTCAAAAAGGCGCTCAAACCATCGATAACAACCAATCAGTCCCATTTGAAAAAAAATTTTATAATCTCCTACCCTAAATATCATTTACAGAATGCACATTAACCACTTTTCAAGAAATATTTATCAGTTTTATATTGAAAAAAGCAACTTTACGGCGTCCCTGAGAATGACCAAGTTTCAATCTAATTTCAGAACAAGTCTAGTTAAATCTTTTATGATACCTCGGCAATTTTAGAAGATTAAGCTAGACAATTTCACTAGTTTCAAATAAAAAACACTGTGTCAACTCAATTTCCCGACACAAAGTAGCGAAAGCGATAAAAATCATGTAGGTAAAAGGCCAATAAAGATCACTTTTTATTTAGAAAAAGTATTTTATTTACACAATTTGCTGTTTTTAAAAAAATTTCATCTTAAAAAAAGTTAATAATTTAATAAAAAAAAAGTGAAAAAATTCTAAGAACTTAAAAATGAGTTTATTTGATCGATTTTAGACTTGTCCAAATTTGATTCGGACAAACATGGCGCCAAATTCATAAATATATTCTGCAATATCCTTTTCAGAACAAAAAAATTTAACTTTTTGATTCAGTGGCAAACGGTACGAACTTACTTATCTTCAATTGAATTAGTTTCCAATCGACTTTGTTGTCTAAGTACAATTAGCTTGTCCAACAAACAGCCATTTTCTAAATTTTTAACGAACCAACTTCTTCCTTTAGAATTCGATATGAGGTCTTCAATGACTTAAATTAGACTTTTGTTTCAAAATAATTTTTAAAATAATTTACTGCAAATGAAACATAAGATTGACATGACTAGATTTTTAGAAAAAACAAATTGAACTGATTCGCTTTTGTTTCCGTTTATATCGTTGGTAGAGTTTAAAACTGTTTCGATAAGTTCATAGAAAACTCTCATTTGTTCTGTCTTATAAAAAATTTATTTTAAAGAGAGTGGTTAATTAACGGGAGTATACACTTACCGATTCGACTAAATTTTCGATGACTGATTCACTTAAGCTAGTTGCTTGACAAAGCAAAAATATAGAACATGAGCTAAGGTTAAGTAAAATGTCTCTCTCTTGGTAAATGGAACTCTTTAGTGATTTTTCATCTGACATTCTTAAATTTATTGATTTGGTTTAAAAAATGTTTTAAGACTTTCGATTAGATTTTGATTTCTAAACGGAAAATTAAAACAAAAATTTTTTTCAAAATTATTTTTATTTGAAATTATGAAGAGTCGATACAAAAAAAAATCAAAAAATGTCTTGGAATTTTTTGAGCTTCAAATTCGTCGCTTTGCAGTGCTTATGTACAAAACTTAAAAAAAAAATTGCAACTTTAGACAATGCTGATAATAATGTCAATCGTTCCTTATTCCAACTCACAAAAAGTGTCTGTGGATATGATACAATTCAGCAGAGAACTCCTTTCGCGTAGCTTCATCACTATATTCCCGACTGGTAACTTTGACCTACGGCCGGGAAACGTTTAAAAAATTACTTTTCCAATAATTTTTACCCCTAAACTCAAGGTGCTTTAGTTAAACTGCTTTATTGAAAAAAGCTAATTTTAAGTTGAAGACATTAGCAGAAAGTTGGAAAGCTCTAGTTGACACTGGCACCCATTTTCAAGGGAAAATATATTTCCATAGAACCAAAATTTTAATTTTTCAGCCAAATTACATCACGATCCATATTTTTTTATGAAGATGTTTTAATTTTGAATGATTCAGAATCTCGTCTTAAAGAACTGTATACCCTTAAAACAAATCTTACGTAAAATCCTAACAGGAACGTGACTAGTTCTTGTTAAAGAACGGTATAGGATCTTAATTAATCCTAAATAGAATTAAGATTATTGAGCTTGCCTAGTTAAATCTTGATGATCGGCTGTAAGATCATATAAGATCCCATAGGGATATTATTTTTAAGATCTATCAATAGTGTTGATAACCAAAATAACTGTAACATTTTACACAAAGAAAATTTATGGATATTGTACATCTCAAAGCCTGCTAGAAAATGTAACCCTAGCTGTCGTTAGGGTTTTTTAAAGATTTAACCAGAAATCCTAGGATTAATTAAGATCATACACCGTTCTTGAACAAGAACTTGTTCTTGTTATGATTTCGCGTAAGATTTATTTCACGTTTGATGTGACATTCTTATTAGAGCCTAGATGTCTTCAAGATAATGCTTGTTTTTTCTCAGCCGAAAAAAAACAAGAAGTTTACAAAGCAGATCTTAACTATAGATCAAGATTTAACTGCTACTCAGGACCAGATTTATCCTGTACGCGTTGCTCTACTTCCAAATTATGGTATTTCAGTAATTTCTTCTGACGTGTGGAGTTCTAGTTCTGGGTTGAGATTCAAGAGGAACGAATTGACAAGATTTGTTTTAACAATAATTTACCATTATTTCCTCTAATAAAAGCATCTCCATATTTATTTTTCAATTGTCCATTTACATACTCTTCTGTTTGTTCTAAAGCAATATTCATATAACCATCCAAACAAACTAACACTCCTTCAACGATCAATTAAAAAACTTTGGTTTTATTAAACAAGTTTAGGATTAAAAAATAAACCTCTATAATCGACACCAGAGTTGAGTTTAACAACAACTGGGCGTCCAATAATTTGTTTCAAATATTCACTTGGTGTTTGTTTTCGACTCATTTTTTAATTTTAATTTTAAAAATTATTAAAAATTTGAACCGTAAGTACAAGTAGAGACTAGAGACAAAGTGAATTTTGTTAAGCTATTTTTTTTTAAATTTTCATAAAAATTTACATTTAAAGAAAATCCAACAAAATCTCGTTTTCATAAATTTCAAAAAAAAATGAACCCAGACGATGTGTCTAAGGATACTTTGTACAACAAAGTAACCGAAGGTAAAGCCCAAGTGTATTTTCACAAGACTAAAAATGAAGTATTTTACAATCCGATACAAGAGTTCAATCGAGACTTGTCAATTAGCATAATGAACACATACTCGCGTGTAAACGAAAATAAAAAGTTAAAAATATTAGAAGCTTTGGCAGCGTCTGGTATACGTTCGATGCGTTATGCACTTGAAGTTGAAAATGTTGAAGAAATTTTAGCTAACGACTTTGATCAAAAGGCAGTCGATTTAATCGAAGAAAACAAAAAATTGAATAATGTAGAAAATTTAGTAAAATCGAATTGTGACGATGCTACTTTATTAATGAACTCAATGAGTCGTCATTGGAAAACAAAATTCGATTGTATTGACTTGGATCCTTATGGTACACCAGCAGCGTTTTTAGACTCGGCTATACGATCAATACGCTCAGGGGGTCTTTTATTAGTTACTGCAACTGATGCTGGGGTCTTGTGTGGCAATGGAGCCGATACTTGTTTCACTAAATACGGTTCAGTTTCATTACGAACCCCTAGTTGTCATGAACTAGCTCTCAGAATTCTTTTACAATCAATCAACAGCCATGCCGCTAGATACTCAAAATACATTGTTCCAGTACTTAGTTTAAGTATAGACTTTTACTTTCGAATTTTTGTTATCGTTTATGACGGTCAAATGAAAGCAAAAGAATCGATAAATGACATTGGGTTCTTTCATATATGCCCAGAATGTCATACATTTTATCAACAAAATTATGGAAAAACAGTCCCAACTCGAGGCAATGTAAAATTTGTGTTTGACTCAACAAGTCAATTTAACTTAAACCGTTGTCAAAACTGTGAAGGTACTCTCAAATTAGTCGGACCTGTATGGACCGGGAAGTTACATGACAAGATTTTTGTTCAACATGCCTTGAAGTATTTGAGCTCAAAGTCAAACCAAGAGTAAGTTAAAAAAAGGTCAAAGAGGGTCGGTTTATAAACACACTTTTTTAGTTTTAAGACGATTGATAGAATGGTTGGTATGCTTAACTTGGCATATGAAGAACTAGACGACCCTTTATATTATGTCCTAGACGACATATGTTCGATCATGCATTGTGAGACCCCAAATCATAATGTTCTTCGCTCGGCTATAATGAACTGTAATTATCAAGTCTCATATTCACATGCGGCTAAAAATTCGATAAAAACAAACGCTCCCAGTGATGTCATTTGGGATATACTTAAACGTTGGATCGAATTGAAACCAGTGAAAAAAAAATGGATGGGTCCAGAGTATAGATTGGCAAGAATTTTGAAGACACCAGCCAAAATTCAAGTTGATTTTACGATTCGTGATGATTGTACACCCGATTCGAAACGAAATAATTTGTTAAGATTTCAAGAACCACCGCCATTTTGGGGACCTGGTTCAAAACCTAAACGAAAAGCCGAAGGTGAAGATGAACAAGTCGAAAAAAATAAAAAAATTAGTGAAGATAAAAAATAAAAATGTTGTTATGGTTGATTTTTTTTTCAAATTTTTGATTGACGAATCTTAAAATAAACAAGTTTAGATTGTAATTAATCTAAAAAAAGATTGATTAAAAGTAAATTTTTTTTTCTTCAACTCATAGCACTCCTGTTTCAGGGTATTTAGTTGTTTATTTTCGGCAATATAAGTGGACCAGCCTCCCACAAAAACTTCCATTAATCATCCATAGGCTATCTTCTGCTGTTTGCGCTGAGCACTAGAAGCCGGCACTAGAAAAAACCTCTAATGTAACATTTTTAAGTCTATAAATCTGTGTTTAGCATCTGTAAAATTTTGCCCGCCTCCAGATTCTGTGCCATAAGAACTAGAAATGTTATATTCTGAAATGGTTAATAACAGTTTATTGAGACCAACTCCATCAACGATCATCAAGCGACCCTTTACAAAAATTCAATTTTTTTGATCAACCAAAAAACCTCCCTTTTTGTCCCGAGGTAAAAACGGATTCCGTAACGGAATACTGTTAAAATTTTGTATAAAAAATTCACAAGCTTTTCAATATGTTCACTTTTGTCCCATGGTCTAAAAATTATATTGAAATTTTTAATAAAATTTTGAAGTAAAGACGGTCTAGAAAATGGGACTATAAACGCAATTACCACTGGGGTAAAAAGCGAAGTTGTACGGGACTAAGTTTCGGCAGTGAGGGTTCGTAGCCGATTGGGTAAAACAACAGCTTTGGCAGCTAGTGGCACGAGTTCAAATCCTGGTCGAGTCAAAAAAATGTAACGTTTAGAAAAAAAAAATAATTGAAATGGATGAGTGTAATTTGTGTTGCGCTGTAAGGAAACGATCCGACAATAATCATCGAATTGTCATCGTATTGGGACTTACGAGTCACTGTTACTTAAAATAAGGGCGTCGAATGATGCAAACGTAGGAGTATTAAAAAAATCTGTTACGGCCTACCCGGCTAATCAGCTTCTGCAGCTAATTAAGTCTAGGATTCTTCTACTAGATGTTAGATCTGAACAGAAAAAAACACCATTACTACTACTACTACTAGTTTGAGCTTTTATGCATAGAGAACACATAGAGAAGTTAGAAAGTTTTGCTTGGGACGAACCTTAGACTCCAATCATTGGTTACAGTGGTTTTTGAGAAGATGTAATGTTACGTTCCAAAAAAAAGTATGGTTTTCCGGTTCCATAGTCGTTCCGTTTTTAATCCCGTTGCCGTTCTCTAAGAGTTTCGTTACTTAAAGATCCCGTTTAGGAGCGGTCTAGAATAGAACTGGAACTGAACATAATATTTTGGCAAAAGAAAACCGTCAATGACTATTGTGCTGATTGAGTTCAACAGACGCCTGTAGATTCTCATTTTTAGTTTTTTCTTTTGGCATTCATGTACCCTTTAATCTAATAGGCTTAGGAGAGCTTTGTTAATTGTCTTTTGTGTGTTTAAGTGAGATAGAGATCGGCCAGAAGTTTGCAAAAAAAAGGAGATCTTTCTAAATGACTTAGTTAAGTTTCTGCTCGATCGCCAGCTTCAACTTTGAATTAAAAATAATCAAAATTTGTTTAATCCTAAATTTAGATTTAATAAAAATGGGTTCTTCATTTGACAAGCCTATTTCTCAAACCCCAAAAGACACAAATGTTTATGATAAATTCATAGATGATAAAATAACTCAAAACAAAATTGTTGTCTTCTCAAAAACAAACTGTTCGTATTGTACTCGAGCTAAGTCACTTCTAAAAGACTTAAACTTGGAATACAAATCAATCGAACTTGACATAAATGAACAATGTCCCGAATCAAATTGTCAATCCTTAATCAAATCTTTAATAATCCAAACGCGGATTCGTACAGTTCCTCAAATATTCATAAACGGTCGTCTAGTCGGCGGCTATACTGATCTAGAATCGATTTCAAGAGACAGGTCAAAATTGGAACAACTTCTAAAGGAATGAAAGAGAAAAAAAAATATTTTTTTTGAATTTTTTTTTATTTTTTTTTAATAAATCGTTAAGAAAAATTTAAAAAATTTTTCAGATTAATTAAATTTTTTTTAACGACGAGCACTGTATTGACCTGGTACTTTATTGTCAACTAATTGCAAATTTGGTATGTTGTTAAAATCCAAAAATTTAAGCATTTCTCTTGTATCACTGTCGACTTCAATTGTTTCAACATCCAAAACAGAGGTCTCTGGTACATAGTTATCTCTTCTTTCTCTTTCTTCTTCTTGTAATTTAATTGAAATACCTCTGACTGGTGCAACTTGAATACGTCTCATCAAGTGAGTGATAAATCTTTAAGTAAAACGGGGGGTCAAAGAAGGGTCTTTATAACAAAAAAAAATCCATCCTTACCCAGCAATTTTGTTTCTCAATTTTTTGCTTGGAATAATGGCAACTTCTTCACATACTCTTTTGTTTGTGTGAAAGTCCAAAGTGAGACGAGTATAGTATTTTTCGATCAATACTTTGGATGCTTTTTTAACGGTCTTGGTTCTTACACGAGCCTTTTGAAAATAAAAATAAATCAAACTGATAGGAATTATTGATTAAATTGGATATTATTACCATATTGACGATGTATGAAAATTTTTTACTTTTTCAATCTAGAGAGAAAAAAAAAAACAAAGTTTCAATAGTAGAGAAGAAGATGAAAAAAAAAAGGGTGAATAAAATTTATGCACAATTGAGAATTTTTTCAATTGGTACACTCGTTGAAGAGAATTTTTTTTTTAAGTTTTTGTTGTGTTTCGAGTATACTTGTTTTCGTACAGAAATGCAAGTCGTGTTTTTTGTTTGAAATTTTTTTTTTCAATTTTTGACTTGGCTGAAACAAGTTTAATTTTAGTTAAGCATAAATTGAAAGCTTGTTTTGTTTTTTTATGAATGCAAAGTTTAAATTTTTTGAATTAGTGCAAATGTTTAGTTATTTTTTGATGTGTATTTAATTTTTAACCTCTCTTAAAATATCGCTTTTACTTCTAGATCTAATGAAAAACCCTGCTGAACGAAAAACACTTGATTGAAATAAAACCTTTAAGGCAAATTTGTTTGCCGAGTCCTCGTAAAATCGAGGAACAGAGACCCAACAGAGAACTTTTTGAAAATAATCGCCCACCGCTCTTATTTGGATCCATTGTGCATCATCAATCGACTATGAACAATCTTGGTCTAAAGCTACTTATAAAACTCTTCTTATGCTTCTGAAATCGTAGTACCGTAAGCGCTCATAAATTGTCCATGGGGTTTAAAGTAGAAAAACTATTTTAAACCCAAAGATAGCTCAACATTTGACTTCAAATTTTTGATAATTTTTGTCCCAACGAGAAATTATGGTTAATTTTTATGTTTCTGAAGGTCAAAACTAATTTTTAGTCCTGGGGTTATAAAGCGGGAAATATTGGGACTATAAATTCTAAATTCAAAGCTAGTAGAATTTAAAAAAAATTGAAAAAACGTTGCTAAAACTCTCGTTTAAAACCTATTTTACTGAAAAGAGTGTTCTTTAATTCAGATGACCGGTATATTTCCCTCGTCTTAAACTGATTCCAACCTGAACCAAAAAGAGTCAAAAATTGGAGTCCAAAACAATTTAGAACCAGGCCTCAAAAATGTTTTTTCCGCTTTTAGTCCGGAGTAATTTGCGAGCGTTTACGGTAATCTTTTTTGCTACACAGCCTAAATCTAATTCGGTTTAGCTCGGATATTTTGAACGAATAAAAGTTACGGATTCAAAGCGGCGAGTAGATTCTACTTGGTCTGCAACTTGCTCCACGACTAATAAGTTATCCTCAGAATATTCTCCGTATTTACCGTGTTTCAGTTGCATTTTTATTAATATACAAATTGAGATTTTTTTTAAATGCAGTGTTTTTACCCAAACATTGCGAAAAGTCCGCAACTTTCGGGAAAATAGCGAAATTTCGTTAAATCGAACCTCTCTAATCCGGCAATTTCGTTAAACCGGCAAAATTTCCCCTTCTCGACTTGACAGGATTAGAAAGGTTCGACTATATGTGTCTTCTCTGGCCATAACCAATGGGAATCTTTTCTCTTTTATAGTTTTTAAGAAGCTTTCGGATTTTTTATCTTTTTTGGAGATCGCCTTGGGTGAGCCCCCTATCTGAAATCGTCTAGCTACGCCGCTGGTAGTAGACTATAGTCTACAATTGGTCACGTTTAGCCCTAGAAGAACCACAACAGTCGTTTTTTTTAACTATTCCAAAAACTTCTTTATTAACAATTAATTTAAAATCATTGATTGACTTGACATTCACCACACTCATTAATTTATCCCTCTCTGCAGCTTTATATCTTGGAGATTGTGGACTATTTTGAATCAGATGGGCTCTTAAACGTCTTTATTCAAGACTCAATAAGTTCAAAACGCTAGGTGTATTCTCATATAGTTTTTCTTCAATCGACTTCACCAATTTTTCCGCCCTCAGTTGAACCCTTTCAAGAAAAATAATGTCTGTTCTAGCTAGAGCTGTATTACGCGGCATAATTGTATCTCGGTCAAGGTATTCGCCGCTGTTTGCTTCACTTAAGATCAAGAAGATCCCAAGATATTTTTCCTCGTTTCTTTGAGTTTAAGCTAACCAGTGTCAATTTGACCCAACTGGACTAAAAAATAAAGGTAAGTTTTTACGAAAAAAAGGAAATATGCATATTGTAAATCTCATGACCTTCAACGTTTACACACTAGTTGTTTTTATAAAACGATTTTCCGAGAAGTAAATAAGGTTTAGATGAATTTAAAAGCCATTTCAAAAGTCAATTAAATCATTTTTTTCCCCACAAGGAATCGTTCTATAAATACAACCATGATGTCATTTTGAAGCAGAGTGTAAAAACAACATCATCGGTTTATGTTTTCAGCACAAAAATTTTCAGTTCTCATTAAGCTTAGTTCGGTCAAAGTCGCGTATCAACATTACCAACCATCCACACTCATCATTCATAGACCGGTTTCACTCCATTCAGTTAGTGTACACAAATCTAGCTGAAGCTCAACAGACCTTTCTGAATCTCTCCAAAATTGTATTTGCTCAAATCTTGATGGACCATCGAGAAAGATGTTCACCATGATTTTTTAATTCAAGTTTCAAAGAGTCAAAAGAGGCTCTATTATACCATTGCCAAAATTATGAAAAAAATTTGATCAAAATTAATAAAAATTTTATTGATAAAAATTTAATTGAATTTAAATTAAAAAAAAAATTGTGTAAAAAAATTTGACCAATTTTTAATAAAAAATTAAATTCGATTATTTGAAAAACTGATAAAGGAAATTTAAATCGAAACGTCTTCTATATAATCAGCATCATTATTACCATGTATAGTCGATATAGATCTATCATTAGTAACTTCATCTAATTTACTACTTTCTTCAATGTATGACAAATTATCATCCATTTCTTCGTCCGATATCAAACCACCTCGGTTTTTAAAACCCTTACGGTCCATTGATGGTGTCCTTGGTGTCGTTCCACTAAAAAAAATTAGAGTTAAAAAAAATTTTCAAGTTCAAGTCCTTGGGTAAACTTTACTTGGTAAAATCGTCTTCGTAATCATCATCGTCTTTTGATTTTCCTAAATCTCTTATAGTCAATGGTTCTTGAATACAAAAGTGTCAAAAATCTCAAACATGTTTTCTTTTAAAGACTTACTTTTATTCGTGTTTAGAGCGTTTATTGGTGGTAAATCACCTAAGCTTGACATACTGAAATGTTTAAAGTTTAAAAAATTGAGCTTAAAAATTTTAATCTTAAAACTTACGATGATGGTTTCTTGTTTTCATTGTTTGACTTGTTCACATTTTCTTTCAAAAAATTCGATCCTAATTTCATTAAATCATCGTCATTGTCATCATTTCCAAATGAGATGAGATTTTTTTTATTATCATTTGTCGGCTTTGAATCGCTTAGAACATGATCCCCTGTCTCTTGACTTGTGCTCTCACAACTTTTATGCCATTTTTTAACATGATTCAAAAATTGCTTAAACTCAATCCCATTTTTAGACAAATCGTTTTCGTCTAAATACACTTCAAAAACACCACTACTGAAATTTGGGAATATATCTGACATTAATTTTGAAGCTTTAGCCAATGGTAGGGTTCCTTTTTTACCCTTTCAAAAAAAAATTCATTATCCCTTGTCTCAAATTAAAATTTTAAGGGCTTACATTATCCAAACTATCAAATTTTGACTTGATTGAATCGACTACATCTTGAGAAAAAGTATCCTTCCTCGGCTCTCTAGGTCCGTTTGAATAGTTTTTTAATAGTTCGATTAATAGTGGTAAGTCCCTTGTTGTGTCAGTTTCTTTTAGTCTGAGACTATTTGCTAATTTATCCCGTTTTTCTAGACCGACTGCAGAATTAAGTTCGGGGTCAAAGACCGAAATTGTGTAGTCTAAATTAGCGCTTTCTAGGTACTCACGAACTAAAGACGCAGCTGTTCGACCCTCCGGGGCGTTTAGCGCTCGTTTAGAAGCTATGTTTTGAATAGCATCGTTTTTTGGATCGTTACGATCAGCTTCGTCTAATGCTTTGAAAACATTTGCTCGAATTTGAGCTTTTATTTTGGATAAAAGACCAGTTGTTTCTAGGGTTTGTACAATTAAGTCTTTTAATTCGTATTCTTTATCTTCTTCTTCGCCGGACATTTTCGAGTCTTGTTTAGAAAAAATTTTTTTTTTTCAGATTTCTGATGGTCAACTGTTAATGTGAATTAAATTTAAAATTTTTTGTTTGAAACCAATAGAAACCAAATTGTACTATTCGTTTTTTTTTATTAAAATTTAGTTAGATATTTGAGTTTTGAAAATTTGGTCAAAATTAAGATAACAATATATCCAAAGTAATTCGATCTAAAGGGGGTGATGCAACATAAATAATGAAAAGACCTAATAAATGAATAAGAAGCAGACATGTGTACCCACTTTTTTTCGAGTATTGGGTCGGTTTGAGTAACCCGAAAGAATTGGATTTAATTTGGTTATGGGATGGGGACGCTTGATTGTACTCTCTTAATTTCGGAAAATTGGGGTCCCCTGGATGATGTGCACCCCCTTCGTCATTATTTGTCTGATTGCATTTAACGCTTAATTGAGTTCGTTTATTAGGGATCGCACTTGAGGCATAGATGCTGTCGTTGTCTTTTACAAAGCTAGGGTTGCTGTTGAGACCTTATCTATTTCAATAACAGCGCTCATCCAAACCTTTA
The DNA here is from genome assembly GCA_022207745.1 of Brachionus rubens. Classification (NCBI taxonomy): domain Eukaryota; kingdom Metazoa; phylum Rotifera; class Eurotatoria; order Ploima; family Brachionidae; genus Brachionus; species Brachionus rubens. The sequence goes on along the minus strand of JAJVHD010000003.1, from coordinate 3,662,101 downwards.
GTTTAGCATCTTAAGTTTATCAATCATCTAAATCCAGGCATTAAGCAATCCTTAAACCTTTTTTTGGGTTACTCAACCCAAAATTTATGGATAACCTATTCCCTACACGAACCCTAAAACCCAATACCCGAAAATAAATGGGTACACATTATTACGATAACGAATAATTTGAAATGGTCAAATTAAGTTAACACAGCTGAAAATAGAGCTAATTCGCTTTTGGGTTCAATCAAACGATCTATTAAATTCCAGAACAAAGACACATTAAGTAAACTATACAAAGCTTTTGTTAAGTCCAATCTAGAATATGGAGTTCAAGTTTGGAATCCATATTTGAAAAAAAACATTAAGATCCTGGAGTCAGTTCAGAGAAGGTCCACTACATTGGTTCCGGAGTTTAGAAAATTAAGCTATCAAGAGAGATTAGATGCATTGAACCTCACCAATCTAGAAACAAGAAGACTAAGAGGAGATCTGATTGAAATGTTCAAGATCATCAAAGGGTTCGACAAGATAAATTGGTATGTACCCTTAGTCTTGAAACAACCCGAAAATGCTTTTCGTTCAATTCCTAGACGTCATGACTTTGCAATCGAAAGACAACTGGTAAAGAATGGTGAGCAAAGATACAACTTTTTCAGTAACAGAGTAGTCAATGATTGGAATCGACTTGATAAAGATATTGTCAACTCAAATACTATTAATGTTTTTAAAAAAAAAATTGACAAAATTGATTTTAGCAAGCTATTATTATGAGGTTAAACCCTCGTTTCATGTGCACATCATATCTTAATTTTTATTATTATTATTACATGTCTGATTAGAAGATAATTTGAATGTAGTAAAACACTTTAATTTAAAAAATAAGTCAGTTTGCTGGTGATAAAAAAAAAGTCTTATTGGGAAAAAAATTATTCGGAATATTCACATATGTAATTTGAAAGCGTAGAAACCGCTGAAATAATAAGCAGAGTATTCGGAGTTCCTGTTGAATATGCAAAATTTCCAAAATATGTCCATCCAAGAAAACCTGGTGCAATATAGGAAATATTAATCGAATTTCCATTGTTCCATTTATATATTCCAACAGTGACATAATTTGCATTAACCTTCAGAAAAAGTGTTAGGTAACTTTAAATTTAAGTAAAATTTTAAAATATCTACCCATGTTCTAATATTGACCGTAAAACTTGTCAAATTTGAAGCAACTGATTTAAAGTATTCAAATTTCTCAGGCCCTTCTGCTGCCAGAAGAGTTGAATTGAGTGATAAACAACTGGACACTGATTCATTCCATTTTTTAATGGTTGAGAATCCTTTATAGCATATTGAATTGAATGATGTCCATCCTGTTCGACATTGGATGCACTTATTTTGAACAGTTGAATAAAAGCTTAAAATATAAAACAAGGCGGGGGGCTTCGCCCCCCTCCTTGTGATCCTCCCCCTCCCTTAAAATTCTTTTTTCTAATTTTTAGGGCATATATTGCAAATAATTTTATTGGTTTAATGTTTTCGAAGGTTACCCAGAACAAAAGCCTGGTTAATGATATATAGTATGAGCCTGGCATTTAAGAGTTACGAAAAAAAAAACTTTTAAATAATTTATAATAAATATTTTATTACATAATTTGTTTTATGGAAACAGGAAAAAATTATTTTTAGGTTTAAATTCTATACTAAAATTTGAATGTGGTAAAATAGCTGTGTAATGTGCATAAACAGATTCTTTATTTTTTTGTTTTTGATTAATTCTTTCATAGAAGCCGCACAAAAATCTGGTAGAAGTTGAACCATTTATTGGTTTGTAAATTATAGCATGACACAAATTCGATGTTCTTTCATTAAATATATTTTGAAGTTGGTGTATATTTTCAGCATGAACATTTTGTCGCATTTCGGAATAAATGTAGATATTTGTATCTAAAGCTGTACTCAAAGCTGACATATGATACTCGTTACCCCAAAAACCATTTTTTCTCGCACTAAATAATATTCTTCTATATCGATTTATAGATTCAAGGTTAACATCACCACCATTTGATTGCCAACCTGTTAATAAAAGTTCTCGTTTCAAAACATCGATGTAATAGTCTTTGTACCTTATTAAGACACATATTGTTAAAAAACGAAAAAAGGTAGAATGTTCAGAGTGACCAAAAAGACAAATTGAAATCATATTATAAAGACAGTTTCCATCAGCGGCAGTACTAATAGGAGAATATTCTCTTCTAAACACTGTATGTAGTTTTTGTGCCACATTTTCATCCAATTTAAGATCACATGAATAAAGCCGTTTATTTAGACTTTTTATTTTGCTTAAAACTAAGTCTATCGAAATTTCGTTCGAACTAAAAAATTTGTTTATCGATTGCAGTTTAATTTGATATGAAAGCTGGTAATCATCAGTTTCAAAGTATTTTAAGCTCAATTCTTTACTTTTTGTAAAATGCTTTATTATTTCTTAAAAAATAAAAAAAAAACTTAAGACTTTGTTCATTTCTTTTCTAAAATATTAAATTATTTACCCTTATAATTAAGACCAGCTGAATCGATTTCGAATTTGTTAGTAATTGTTGAAGTAGACATAGATGAATTAGAATTACACATTGATTGGAAGCTTTTATTGGAATTTATAGTAAACTTTATATTTTTCATTGAATTGTATTTTTTTATGTGATCTAGTAATTTGATAACATTCTGATTAGCTTTTATAACGTCTTTATCAAAATGTAATATGTGTAAATCTTTAGAATTTCTCACTCTCGATAATGCCACATAAGCCTGTCCTTCACAAAATATATTTTTATCGATTGATACGTGACATTTATCGAGCGTCATTCCTTGAGCCTTGTGGATAGTTTGTGCAGTCGCATCAACTACAGGAAACTGTATTCTATACAATTGTACCGAGTCCATATTTATGAGTATTTTTTGTCTAATTTTTGGAAGAGGCAAAAGCTTACTATCAGCTGTTTTGATAACTAAAACTTTCTCACTACTTGTCACATATTTACCTACCACACCATTTACCATTCCGCTCGAAATCTCAACATTTTTATTTATCATTAGTTTCGTATCTTCATAAAGCTCCAAAACTCTTTCTAAAGATCCTTGAACCTTATCTATTCTTTGTTTGTAATATTCTGAAATGTCACATCCAACTGAATCAACATCTTTCGAATAAATGACCTTTGCTTTATTTGTTGATGATTTTTTTTTGTTTAAGTCATCAATTGTACTTTTACGTTGAACATGGAGACTACACAAATATGTTGAATTTGATATATTTTTACATTCTTCAGTAAACTCATGACCGATACCACAAACACGAGTTTTAATAAATTTCAAATCATCTTCTCCCAAATTGCCAACTCTACAATTATTTAAAAAATTTTGAAACTCAAAATCAGACTGTTGTCTGACATTTGTCTCCAAAATAAACGGATCAAAGTTTTCGGTAAACAATTTAGACATATATAACTGTTCAACAGGATTATTTGGTTTAGAAACAGCTTGTAATTGAAAAAAATCACCAACAACAATCAAGCTTTTCCCACCAAATAATGTTTTAGAATCTGAATTCATTACTGCATTTAAAATTTCGTTTATTCGTTCTAACATTACGTCATTCATCATGCTTATCTCATCTATCATAATAACATCAGCTCTTTGAATTGCTTGCCACTTATCGCTGTCTTTTTCAAGCTTAACATCATATTTTGTGTCTAAATCAAAAAAACTATGAACAGTCTGTCCAATAATAAGCTTTGCGGCAAGCCCTGTAGTAGCTATTTTAGCAACGCAAAAGCAATTTAAAACTAAGAAATCGTATAAATAGTTAAACAAATAAGATTTTCCAGTTCCAGCTGGACCCCATACAAAAACAAACATTTGATCTTCACATTGTCGAGAAACATAATCGGCTACTTTTTTTTGGCATGTAGTTAGAGATGAATACTTTTTTTCTAGTTCGATAACCATTCTTGGAATCTCGTTTTGAACTTTTAGCAAATTCTCTATATCTAAATCATCATCAACAGGCTCGATTCTCATTTGATTATATTCGTTTTCAACTAAAACTTCGTCAGTTTCCAAATAAATGTCATCTAAAATTTGATCGTCAATCTGTTTAATCGGGTTGAATTTATCGAAGATAACCGATCGTTTAAAAACTTCTTTCAAATTTAATGCAAATTTATCAGAATTTTCTATTGTTTCTAATAAGTCACCATTTTCGGATTCGTCTACTACAATCAAACCTCGTAATATACATTCTTCTCGATAAGTTTTTGTAATATTTTCAGGACTTATTAAATCGTTAAAATCGTTAAAGGGTATCGAAAACAATAATTTTTGATAGTAAAATATTTCGCCGTCGGTCATATCATAGAAGTTTGTACGGATCAATATTTCTTTGTTTCTTTTAACAACTTTATTAGCTTGTTGATCTTGAAAAACGTTTTCTGATCTTGATTTCGGTATTTTCTTTTTTGAAGTTCGTACAAAAACTTCGTATTTTTTATGATAATCAAATATGGTTAGTGCATCGAACACAGAATTTTTGGGTCCATTAATGTAATAATCATAAGCCGAATCCTTAAAAACATCATCATCTTCAGGATCTAATTCCATTAATTCATCTTTTCTTTTAATAAATTTAAATTGGTTGTTAGGAAAGGCTGTTGGAATGAAGGTAACTTTCATATTCGATTGGACAAAATGATGACCCATTACTAACGCAGATGCCTCAAAAGAGCTTACAATACGACACTGAAAATATTTTTGAACTTCGGTGGAATCATTTGTTTGAGTAGAAGAAAAGGTTGGTTCAACTTTTGAAATATATTTTACTAGATACTGTTCAATTCCACGTTGTGTCACATATTGTACATTAACATGACCATCCCAGAGTAATAATAGGTCGCCATTATACGGCACAACATTTTGATCATTTTTACTAGTACGTCTATAATAATATTTACAACCATCGGCAGAAATATGTTCGTTTTCACACATTGCAAAAGGGAACCCATATTTACACTTTTTAAAAACACTCTTTTTATTTCTGAAGCATCTTCGAGGTACACAATTATGGATTTGATATTTTTTAACGGCCTGTCTAAGTCTTTGAGAATATGAATCATTTCCTTGAGGACAATCAGCTCTAACTAAATTCGGTCTTTTTTCTTTCAGCCAAAGAAGAATATGAGCATGCAAAGCTCCTCTATTCTGACATTCTATTCTACTCCAATAGTGTTGGACTTCCCCAAAAATACCTAAATAAAACCAGACATTAGAACATAAAAATTATTTTATATTTAACTTCGAATTACCATTTTTCGACTTAATTTCATCCCATTACCGAATACAATCGATGAAAAAAAAATTCAGATACATCAACAGGGTTGAAGATAGACGACTTGTTTTTTTTTGTTGACAAAATTGTTTTAAGTGCTGGCCAAGAATCATTAGCTGTTAATGTCACGAATAAAGTAGGTAACCCTTTAATTAGAACTAAAAGTTAAGATTTTGATATTTTAATAATTACGGGTCTGACAAACCTTTATTATTTATAATCGATATCAAATCATAGTATTTAGAATTCCAATATGACTTCGAGCCGGTTATTGATCTTGGAACACAATTACCATATTCAAAATATTCTTCAAAATCATTCTTGACTAGTTTTTCAACGTTTTTTGAATCAATCATTGAGCTACGAGCTTTGATCATGTTGTTTATGGTGAAAATACGCTCTTTTGTTAAACGATCGTAGGCATAAAACAAATAGAATTTATCTTCTCTCCAACGCGGATAAACATTTAAAAGACGGTTTCTAAAATATTGGGCCAAAGTTACCGATGTAGGACTTCGAATAAAGTATCCTGTACCATAAGGGAATAGATGCGGAAAGAGCTTGGGTTCAATATCCATATCGCCCTGATAAATTTTAGACGTAACTATCTTATTGGCATTGTCTTTTTTATAACAAACACCAATACTAACCGTTATGTTTTCAACATACTGTTGTGTTTTCCTCTCATCCATGTTGATTATTAAACCCGTGTCAGTTGGGTTATTTATATTTAGTGTTATTTGACCGTCCTTATTTTTTAAAACTGTCGAGCCAGTTGATGGAAACCCATTATGTTTCTCAAAACTCTTAACTGATACAAAACTATCCATTCGTTCTATTGCTGGTACAAACTCCCTATACAAAGGATTATTTTTTTTAAGCCATAATAACGCGTTGCGAACTATACTTTGATCGCATTCAATTTGTTGAATATCACTGTCTAATATCATACCAAATGTTCCTCTTAAATGTTCATCTGTTTTATTTACGACATTCATTTTCCCATTAAAATGCCAGTATGCGTAGTTTGTTGGTTGGAATGTATTGCAATATAAAGTACAAAGAGATAGTTTATTGATTTGAAAGTAGCTTTTCAAACATTTTAATTCATTCGGCACCTCATTAAAATCAGAAAAAACCTCTAATTTGTTATTTTTACCAAAATTGTTTGAGCAAGAAAAACAAAAAGCATATTTGTCATTTTTTAAATTAGAGTATAAAGGGGACAAAATTTTAACCCACTGACTAATTTGAACTTCGTTCAGAGACTTCCATTTTATTGAACTATTGGCAACCAAAATTTTTGCACAATATGAACAGCTGTAAAACACCGAAAGCTTATCTAACTTTTTTTGAAATTTTTTAAAACGATTTTCAAATTCAACCATTTTTTTTGGTAATTTTTTTTTGTTGAGAAAAGAAAAGTTTTTTTTTTAATTCGAAAATATGATCGTTAAAATAACAGCAAAGAATTTATCAATTTTAATTAACTATTATCATGGTCAGCGCGGCAAAAAAAAACGTTATACTTCAATTTTAAATAAGAAAAAGTTCGTTTTGTTGTTTGTTGTTTTTAGCTTGACATAGATTAACTAATTATGTTTCAAGTGTTTAATTTTTTCATACTGTTGTCCTTCGTGTTTCGAAATATCGAGAAAATTTCTTTTGAGTTTTTTTACACAAAATTGCCATAATAAAGGTTAAATTTTTTAAACTAATAATCGGTATATAATACTTAAATGTAATTTTAAAGGTAATACAATTCATGTCCTAGAACCTAGATCATTTACCAGATAAGTTGTAAAGGGGTTAGATATAGTTAGGAAGAAATTAAAAGTTACATTATTTGAACTAAAATACGGAGACACAATTCGGGTCATATGATTCATTAAATGAAAATAAGTATAATTAATGATATTTTCATAGAGTTGAGGATAAAAAGAAAGTGCTATTTAAAAAACATTTGAATACAGAAACTTTTATTGATTCAAATTTATTTAAACAAAAAAAAATTAAAACAAAAAATTTCTCTAATATTTTGTCCAGGTTAAAGATTTAAATTTTTAGTCTTTCGGCTTGTTCTGCCTAGCTTACTAGATGTTCTTTTTTTTTTAAATGTATCACACATAGATGAACCTAAATCCGATTGATTTTCTTCGTAATAAACGTTTGGATTTTCTTTTTCGATTTGTGTTTCAGGGATAAGCACACCATCCGCCAAATGATTTACTCCAGTTGAATGAATTTTTTCCCATTGAGAGAAGTTTATTTGACTAAGTAAATCGTCTTCTTCATTTCTGCTTGATTCTTTGCATGTTTTTTTTGTCTCATAATCAGAAAGATTCACTTGACTCAAAATTTTATCTTCGTCATAGTCTTCTAATATGAAATCAAACTCACAGTAAGGAATTTTATAATTCTCAAAGCCATATTGTCTTAAATAAGCTTTTCTTTTAAAAAGAGTTTTTTTCAATCTTTCAACTCGAGCCGGTTCAATTTTTTTCATTTCTTCAATGTAACTGCCTAAAAATCCAAGATACTTCTGAAATTTATTTGTGCTCATTCGAATCAGCTCATGTAACTTAAAAATAAGGAGTTTTTAAAAACAAAATTTTAAACAAACTATTAAATATTTATCAACAATTACCCTTCTATCACGAAAATGTGTTTCAGCGTATTTTGCTAAAATCTCTTTTGTACCTTCAATTTGATCGAAATGTTGATGACTACCTAATTTTTTTAGTTCAAGCTCGTCTTCATTCAATGCCCTTACTGCTTTAACGAAATCATCCCAGTTTTTCATTTTTAATAAATATTTTAAAAGATAGTTTAAGTAGAATAAAAATAAAAATTCAGCTTGAATAAAGTATTTTTAATACGTGCAATTTGTTCTAGCGTTAAATTTAATTTGGTTCCAATAAATAAATTTGGCTCAAATTTTTTAAAATAAAATATTGACCCTTCTACCCTAAAACAAAACGAACTAAAACATAAGTTTATGTTAAGTTTTTTCTTTTATTAAAATCATAAAAATTTTATAATTATGATCCACCTCATGTACAAACCCTTTAACATGGAGAATCAAGTGAAAACTTTCCCCTATCTTTTAACATGGAAAAAAAAAAAGAAATTTATAAATGTTGTTATTAATAAATTATTATAATTCCTAATTATTGGAAGTGAGCTAACGTTTCGCCTCTGCATAAGAATGGACCACGAACTGTTGTTTCAAACTATAGACCAGTCTCGTTAACTTCGATCGTCGGTAAATTTATGGAGAAGATCTTGAGAGATGAAATGATGGTTTTCTTAGTAATGAACAAGCTAATCAACGAGAAGCAGCACGGTAAATCATGTACCACAAATTTAATTGAGTTTATTGACAAAGTAACATATGAAATTGAAAATGGAAACTTAATCGATGTCATTTATACTGACTTCTCAAAGGCGTTTGATAAAGTCTCACATAGAAAACTTTTAAAAAAATTAAAAGCTTATGGCATTGTCAATGAACCATATGAATGGATTAAGTTCTTTCTTCTTGGGAGGAAACAAAGAATATGTTTTGGGGATGCAGTGTCAGAATGGGAAGAAGTCACTAGTGGTGTTCCTCAAGGGTCGGTTTTGGGCCCGATTTTGTTCGTTATCTATATAAATGATCTATTGGATTCAATTCAAAGTCCGTGTCTATCCTATGCAGACGACTTGAAAATGCTGGGAGTTTTTAATAGGAATGAATCAGGATCGGCTCAACTTCAAAATGATCTTCTCGTACTGAATAATTGGACAACAAAATGGTCTACTGAAATGAATGGATATACAGTTCCAATTTGGGAGGTGAGGTGACCCTGAAAGAAACTGCTGAAGAAAAGGACCTCGGAGTTGTTGTATCGAATGACTTAAAATGGAACAAACAGTGTTCATCAGCGGCTTCTAAAGCCAACAGAGTGTTGGCTCAAATTAGGAATTCGTTCGTTAGTTTGGACAAAGAAACATTTAGACTTTTATACACAGGGTTTGTGAGACCACATCTTGAATATGCTGTAAGTATTTGGAACCCTTCAACGAAAGCTAACATAAATATTATTGAAAGAGTCCAAAGAAGAGCGACGAAACTAGTCAAATGCTTGAAGGAGAAACCGTAAGTAGAAAGGCTTCTGGCCTTAGACTTAATGAGTTTAGAAGACCGTAGAACAAGAGGGGACCTTATCCAAATGTTCAAAATAGTCAACCGACATGAGAAGATTAACCTAGTGAAAGGAGTGAACTTGGCCACAAGTTTGAAGCTGAACCTAAGAAGAAAACATGACATGAAAGTAGAGAGAGAAATTTGCAAACAAGCAACATCAAGATATAACTTTTTGACGAACAGAGTGGTTTCAAAGTGGAATGTTTTGCCGCAAAGTGTTGTCAACGCAGAAACAGTTAATGGCTTTAAAGCGGGTATCGACAGAGAAGTGTTTGGTATGGAACGAAGAAAGAAAAGAAAGACTGCCACAGTTCTTATAGAGCTAAATGCCGAAAGGCGTTAGTATAGATATCTATACTGCAGTCTCAACACTACTACTACTACTACTACTACTAAATTTTTGACTTGATTTAAAATTATTACCGTGATGTCTCTATATCACAATAATGATAAAATTTTTTGAATAATAAATACCTATTTTTATCACTACATGTCCATGATGCACTTGAAAGTTCAGTGCTTGTTGACTCAAATGAAATTTGATCCGGCACAATTGTAAAAATAGACGAGCTTAAATACTCTTGCTCAAAAAAGATTGAATTCCCGACTCTTTCAGTCACAAGCCCATGATAGATTTGTAGACTCATGTTGAACAATTCACACTCGGTTTCAATCGCATTTCTTTTATACACTGAAATGACATTGCATGAAGATAAAGTCGTACATTTTATGCAACAATCTGAGACTGTTTCGGTAATTAAACTTTTGACAAAATAATTCGATGCAAATGGTTCAATAAAGCCCAAATTATTTACATTGTTAAGATCGAGTTGCTTGAATACTCTTATTTCTTGATTAGCTAAAATATAAACTGATAAATTTAAAATGAACAAACCAGAGATAAAGATCGCCATTTTCCATCAATGTTTTATCGATAAATGTCTAACTAGTCCTATTTGAACACTTTTTTTTAATATTTGCTTTTGGTTACTGCTTTATTTATTTACCATTAAATGGTATTTAAAATTAACTTATTTTCACAAAGTTGACAAAAATGTTCTCAAGTATGCTTAGCTATTTACTTTAATTTTTTTTTAGGAAATTTAGCTGTATGTTTGTTGTTTAAATAATTGATCAAGTATTGATTAAATGTCAAGCGCATAGTTTCTCATTTAACAAAAAGATTGCTTTGGTAAAAACGATTTTTTTAAACTTTTCTAAGATTTTGTAAGAAACGATTAAGAATCTTAGATTCAATTAAGATTATTCTGGATCAGATACTGAACTCGGTCAAGTTCAGATACTTTTCTTACTAAGAATTTAAATAAAATTGCGTGCCCGGTTGAGCGTTTTAAAATTCACGAAAATTGTTATTTCGGAAATTTTGACTTGAAGTTTTGGATCTCCTGGTAGGTTTAGATTTCTAAGAAAAAATTTATTTTGTGGTTCAAAAATTTCACGAAAAATGGGGGTGAGCTTTTTAATAGGACCCTAATTGTGCTCATAATTTAGATGAAAAAAAATCATTTTAAGTTTTTAGTTAAAAAATTTAGAATATTTGAATTTATTCTGTGTTTTTTTATTCATTATAAAATTTGAAAAACTGCATCAAAAACAAGGAACTCTTCTTGCTTTCGTCATCTCTTAGGATTCGGATACTTTTTTGTACGATACTATCTTTGTAAGTCATCGTTTTTGCCGATATTTTATGGACACTTCGCTATTCGGAATCAGCGAGGAGTTTTGATCGGTTTTTTTTTAACCTTTTATGCTCGTAAGTAGAATTTTAGTTGAAATTTTTAAAAGATCTATCTTTCAGAAACACTTAGACTGGTTCGAAAAACCCGACGGTAATTCTAGTGTTAATAACAAACCCTCACGTTTCTATAAAGAGATTTGTGAGAGAAAGACGTTAAGACGCTTTTTTCTTTGTTTTGTTGTATCAAAGTGGAGAGAAATGATTTAAAGTTAGTAAGATTTAAAATTTAATTACAAAAAAGAAATTTATTTTAAACAAAGGACACAAAAACAGAAAAATATTTAATTCACATTTAAAAAAAATTCCATTTTTTAATTTTAATTTTCTATCTCTTGATAATAAATAAGGCAAGATCTTTTAATACGCCTAGATATTTATGGGGATTATTCTCTGGGAGCTCTTTGAACTTTCTGAACTTTTATTTGAATTGTTTGAGTCCTCAAAGTCAAGTTGACTAAGTTTTTCTAACAAATTTCATCGACTATCGACTCAATTTTGCAAGATGGACGCAGAATTACACTATCTCGCTACAACTTTTTGCTTACGGAATCCTCTGTCCGTATTTTAGACTTCAAAAAAAAATTCCGTGTCCGTATTTTAGACATAGCTATTCCGTGTCCGGATTTTAGTAATTCAAAAAAATTTAGTCCGTGTCCGGATTTTAGATAGCTAAAATTCCGTGTCCGGCTGTCCGTGTCCGCCTGTCCGTGTCCGGATTTTAGTGACAGCCGCTTTATTCTCTTGCTAACCGTTCTTCGTATTCAATTTTTTCAAAACCCGGGACCATTCTTCGTCGCTCTACGTTGGACTTTTTCCAATTGCTTCTTCTCACCCTTATAATATGGACTCCAGATGCTAATACCATATTCTATTAGCGGTCTTACCAATGACGTGAAAAGGAGCTTAACCAAATTTACATCAAAGTACTCAAAATTCTTCCATATCATACCTTGTATCTTGTTTGCTCTGCCTGAGGAGTAGTCAACCTGTGCTTCCCATTTAAGGTCACTCTGGAAATTCACACCAAGATCCTTTTCCAAACTACCGTATTTCCTTGCTGATAAGTGCCCCCAAAATCGACACTTTGATCGAAAAAATAATAATGATGCGAATAGATTTTCGGTTTCATTTGGATTATTTCTGATAAAAATCAATGTGCTTTAAGTGGAGATCACAAAAGTGAAAGTGACTGAATGCTCGTTTGTCTAGAAGAAGAGGGGTTTAGGGGGCGCTTATCAGCAAGGAAATATGGTAGTTGTATCTAAAGGCTCGGTTCCGTATTTATTGAATATTGTGTATTCATATTGTTGATTCTTCTGTCCGATTAGCATAACTTTGCATTTCTCAATGCTCAATTCAGTAGCCCATGTAATCGTGATTCGGTTTAAGGTGAGTCGGCTGTATATGTTTAAAAGAATATCTGTAGATTAAAATAAACTTAAGCCTATACTTAAGCTAGTTTTTAGAACAAAATTAAGCAAGGAATAAAACAAAATGTAAATTTTACTTAATTCATTTAGTTTTTTTTAAGAATATTTTATAACCGAGCAAAAAGTGTCTATTTTTAATTTTTTGAATTGCGCTAACTTTTCATAATCATCTTATTCAGTGTATTCACAAACATAGTTTGATTGAACCGTTGTTCCAGAAATTATAAGTGAGGTGTTCGCTTCAGCCGTTGAATACGCAAAATTTCCGTCAAAAGTATTTGCATGAAACCTCGGTGAAACAAAAGACAAGTTCATTTGATTTCCGCTATTCCATTTATACTCATATAACGTTTGATAGCTAGCCCCAATCTAAAGTTAAAATTGAAAAAATAAATAAAAAAATCTATCAATTTACTTACCCATGTCCGAATATTATTGCTTTTACGATCTAAATCAATAGCAACACTTTTAAAGAATTCAAATTTTTCAGGCTCTTCAACATCAATAAGGCTTGAATTCAATCCTGAACAAAGTTTTGCAGAAGCATCCCATTTTTGAGAATCTAAAAATCCCTGATAGCATTCCGTCTTGTAAGGGGTCCATCCTGATCGACATGGAATACATTTCTTTTGATTAGTTGAGTAAAAACTTGAATAAAATAATTAACTCAAATGTTGTACAATTTTTTCTTGAATCCATTTACCTAAATGAGTCATTGCAAGTGATTGTCAACCTTGAAGAAGATAACTCGACTAATCTTTGAGTTGAACTAATCAATGTTTTTGAACTTACAGAAAAAAAGTTTGTTGGTTCAAAAGTTGAATTAGCAAAATTTAAAATATTATTTTTTTCAGCATAAACTGAAAAACCAGTCCTAGACACCAAATCGTTTACGTCAAGGCTATCTAAATAGAACACATCACATACGATACCAACATTATTTTGACAAACAGAAAATGATCTGCATGATAAAATTTCAGCACACAGCTTAGAACATTCGGTTACAGACTTAGTAATTGAACTCTTAATCAAATAGTTTGATTTAAATGAATCTGAATATCTTAGACTCCGGGTATGATTTATCTCAATTATTTTGAAAATTCGAGTCTTTTGGTTGGTGATTATACACGGCAAAACACTAAAGAAAAATCCTAAAATTTTAAACATTTTAAATTTAAGAACAAATTTTTTAAATTTGTGATTTATCAAGTCTTCGGAATCGAAATTCTTAGCTTTATTGATTTTCTAACGGAAGACTACACCAAAGCTAAATAAAAATTTATAAATAAAAAGGCTTAATAAAAATGTTTATTCTGTTCCTGGAAATTTAATCAAAAATCTTTCAAAATTGACACACATTCACGCAGATTATTGAATTTTCAAAGAAATAATTTGTTACTAATGTTACTGGGGTGAAGTTTTCACGTGAGTTAAAAAAAATTGAATTAGTTAAAAAAGATATTCAATGAAAATTTTTTTTTATTAAATTTTTTTTGTATTGAAAATATTGAACAAAAAATTGGAAAAAAAAATGAATACAAAAATAACAAAAATAAAATAAATAATTCAATACAATTCATTATTTTTTTTATTGAATAGCAGAGGGCTTCGAAAATTTTTTTAAAATTTATCCGGAAAAGAATCGACAACGATCTTTGCGAGGAACGAGCGTGGTGACGAGCTAATTAAGCAGACACGAGATACTGAACGATTTTTTTGAAAAAAATTTTCATTGGACGAGAAACCAAGAAGATTTATTGGTTAAAACGATAATTTATGCATAAATTCATAAAACTATGTTAACAAACTGTGTTAAAAAAAGAAACTAAAAAAATATGATTGAATTAATGGTCAATCAATACAATGAGGAATTGGATAATCTCGATGAACCAACAGTAAGTTTTTCACAAGAAGATATTCTAAATGTTATTAAAAGTCTAAGCCGAAACAAATCAGCTGGTCATGATTGCATCAGCAATGAATTCTTGATTCATGGCATCTCAGACGAATTGGCCTATGTTTTGGAATGGTTCTTTAACAGTGCTGTTGCCACTGGCTATCTACCAGAGAGCTTTAACATCTCTACAGTTACCCCCATTCCTAAAAAGGGGACCTCAAAATCTCCTTCGGATTGCAGACCTATTTCAGTGTCTACTTGCCTGGCAACCATCTTCGAGATGCCCGTTTTGGTTAAAACTGATGTTTTTGCAAACATACATTGCAATCAATTTGGATACAAAAAGAAGACTTCTTGCAAGAATGCGTATTTTCTAATAAATGAAGTCATCAATTATTATCGACAAGGTGGCTCGAGATTAAACCTAATCAGTCTAGACGCTAGTAAAGCGTTTGACAAACTTTGGCGTGCTGGTCTATTTTTCAAGTTGATTGGCAAGATGAACAAGTCCCTATGGAGGATCCTTTATAGGTACTACAGTATTTCGATGGTCATCATTAAAATCGGTGACAAACTAAGCAATGCTTTTAAGATCATCGAGGGTGTTAAACAAGGAGGAGTTCTATCGCCTTATTTGTTTAACTTTTTAATCAATGAGATGATGGTTCTTTGCACTGACCTAAACGTTGGTGCAGTGATTGGTGATATAAATTTGTCTATCATAGCATATTGTGATGACATAATCATTTTATCACCCTCTGAAGTGCAAGCCGATATGCTACTGAAAGTATGTGAAGGATTTGCTCTCTGTTGGAAAATGGAGTTCAATCCTAAGAAATCGGCTGCTATCTCTTTTAGTAAAAAGAGTTTAGACTTCAAGCCTGATTTCAGAATGAACATTGTACCAATAACACAAGTATCTACCTTAATATATCTAGGGCTTCCAATTGGTGATCAATCATCAGTGAACGAATATGTAGAAGAAAAAATGAAGAAGGTAGAGAAGAGTATGTATTCACTCAATTGCATTGGTTGTAGACCAAAGATGATGAAACCGGAAACTGTCGCTTTCTTGTACAAACAGTTCGCTCAATCGATATTTAGGTATCGGGTATCGCAATTTCGTACGGGATCCAAAATTCTTTAGCAAAATGAAGATCTTACTGGATTTGTAAAACACAGATCGGATCCACCCTTTTCAGCAACTCATTGTAACGACAATTTAGATAGTTTCGATAGAAAATTTAGATAGTTTCTGAATTTTCGAGTGTCGAAACGAATAATCTAATCCAAATGTAAATGAAAAAAGCATTTAATAATAAATTTAAACAAAATTTTTTTGAAGGTGAATACCCTTCTGTTTTGAAAATTTTAAAAGGCATTATCATCTAACTTGGTACGCATCTTAAATTAATGAAGTTTATCGTTGTTAATGAGTGTAGAACCTGTTTGGGACGTTTTTTAGTGAATTTTTCGAAATTAGTTTTTTTATTCAGATGTAGCCATTTATTTAAATACATTTACTCATTTACTTAAACAACTTTTTAGCAATCAAGTGAAAAAAAAGGGCGCAAATGATCAATTGTATTGGATTGAGCGCTTTTTTTAATTTTTTCAAGGAAAAAAAGACAAAAAAAAAACGATGATGAATAAAAAGATGTTTTTGAAGTTTAACACCGAAATTCTCGTATACCCATCTTTTAACATTGCCAAAAAATTTTCCTATTCAAGTCAATAGAAAAAAAAATATTAATTTTATATAGTTGTTGTTAATAAAAAGTTTCTATGTTACAATCTCAAAGTTCTTTTTCTATGTTTTTTTTCTATGATTATACAAGTGAAACATAGAAAATTCGATGAGTTTTTTTTTCGATATTTTGTGATTCTATGTTTTTTGTCTTGTCTATGTTTTATAATTATTCTATGTTTTGAACTAATCCCGGAAGGGCTACTTTCGAAGAAAAGAAAACTAATCTCCGTTATCATCGTAACAAGACAAAGCCAACTAATCCAAAAACCACTAACGATATTCATATCAACGAAATATATGCCAAAATCAAAGACCAACAATTTCTACAATACGACAATTTAAACAATAACAATCGTATTTTAATCTTCATGTCCCCGATTGGTATAAAAATTTTGACAAATTCAAAGAGATGGCATTTCGATGGTACGTTCAAAACATGTCCAACTCATTTTCACCAAATATTCTCGATACATGGTTATAATCAAAATCAAATGTTTCCAGCTGGTAACATTTTACAACAGAACAAAGAACGTGAGACCTACATAGAGGCATTAGCAAATTTCAAAGAAATTTTTCAAAAAAACAACTGTGAATTGACCCTTGAAGAGACACTAAGTGATTTTGAGTTGGCTATGATGCAAGCAATAAGTATCGTTTTCGATTCAACCAAAATGTATGGCTGTTGGTTTCACTAAAACCAGGCTCTCACTCGATACTTATTTGAACAATGCAACAAAAAAACGTTGTACTTTGAAAACTACGAGTTTAAACTGTGGTTCAGAAAGTTCAGTGCGTTAGCACTTCTACCTTTAACTGATGTTAAAGTCGGATGGAAAAAAAAATATTGGACTCTATACCAGTTGAATTCGATATTGACATAAGTAAATTTGTCAAATATTTTGTTAAAAACTGGTTAAAGGGAAAATATGGGTTTTCCTGGAATCAGTTTGAAAATGATGGACCTCGAACAAACAATCACCTCGAGGGCTATCATTCGAAACTCGCGTCGATGCCGTCTGCAGAATCAAACAATGTGTTGACCTTTATTAATATGATCAAAGAATCGGGAACAAAAGTTTACAGTGATTATTATAAAACTGAACGTAATCCAATCGAACCACCAAAACAACTGCCAAAAAACAAAAAAAAAGACCAAGTTTTTTCAACATTAAAAGAACAATACAAGCAAAAAATCATCACATTCGAGCAATATTTCGACAAGCTGACAGCTCATATTACCGAACCGTCCCAAACCGACAAAATGAGATTCGACCAACACTTCGAGGAGCAAATTGAGGATTCCAATACAAATTCAAAAAAACGAAAGAGAAAAGTGGTATTCGATAACCCATTCAAAAACGAAGAATTTTTGGATCGTTTAAATTTTTTTAATTTGCATATCAACTCAAAAGTTATCCCACAACCAACACAAACACCACCAACACAACATAGCGAAATTTTCACACACGAGCAGTTTACAATTTTAAAGACACAGCAGCACATCTACAAAACGTTTATAATCGCTAACCAACCAATTCGTCAAGACTTATTTGAATCGTTAATGGCTTACACAAATGTCCATTTAATATCTATCGGCGATGAGATCAATGACAGTAAAAAAATGAAATTAGACGACACCGAAGAGATAAAATTTTTGGAATGTCGATCCTATAGTGATCATGAAAGAGTCCCGATAGCCATGCATCTCTTAAGACTCAATCAACATCAGTGGCTTAATAATCTTCACAAAACCGAATTCCAAAATCTCATTTCCAAAAAATATCATGTATCTGGATTATTCATGCCCGACTTTTACACTCTGGACAACGCACCGTTCAACCCGGACTCTCTAAGAGACTCATTGTTCATTCAAGTTGTCCATGCTGACGATCATTGGGTTGTAATATCAAATTATAATCCCAATTATACTGACACGGAAAATGGCTTTAACACTTGGTTTATATATGATAGTTTGAATAATCCGAATCGCTATCTTGGTATTATCAAACCTGTGTTAAAACGATTATCGGGTTGCTCAAGATTTTTTACGTGTACACATGTAAAAGTTTCTCAACAGAAAGGAACTACAGATTGTGGACTTTTTGCACTCGGTTATGCACTTGCACTAGCAATGGATATTGATCCTGGTAAATTAATCTTTGATCAAAAAAAAATTAGAAATGAGTTTAATGAAATTGTTCTTAACGATTCTTTGTTTTTTTTCTCTAATTCATTAATTCAAAATTATTCCCCTATATTTACTGAATTTTGTGCTGACTGTAACTGAATCTATCTATTTATAAAAGTTACTGAATCTTTACTTTTTTATGTTTACTTTTTTAAGTTTTTTATTCTTATCTTTTGTCTAATTCTTTTTATTAGTAGTAGTAGTAGTAGTAGTAGTAGACTGCAGTATGAACTGTGTCCATACCAACGCAATTAAGCGCTTAGTCCAATTATGGACCATTGCAGTCGCTGCATCAGTTGAATTTAAACACTTCTCTATCAATACACGCTTTGAATTTGTTAACCGATTTGGCTGACACTGTACTAGCTGATAACATATTCCAAGTAGAGACTATTCTATTTGACAAAAAATTATATCGACATGAGCTCTTTTTGTTGATTTCTCTGACAAGTCTCTTGTCGTTTGACCTTCTTAGGTTAAGTGACAGACTTTTGGCGTAATTAATTCCATTAACTAGGTTGATTTTCTCTACACCATTAACCAACTTATACGTTTGAATCAAGTCACCCCTCAATCTGCTATCTTCAAGATTTTGCAAGTTAATCTTTCATCATAGGACTTGTCTTTTATTGATTTTACGAGTTTTGTTGCTCTTCTTTGTACCCTTTCAAGAATCGAAATGTCAGTTTTAAATTACGGACACCACATACTTACGGCATATTCAAGATGAGGTCTAACTAGTGCTGTATACAACGGTTCGATTATTTGGATATCCAGATTCACAAACGAATTTTTAATTTGGCCCAAAACTCTGTTTGCTTTTGCAGCAGCAATTGTACATTGTTTATTCCATTTCAAATCATTTGTTACCATAACTCCAAGATCCCTTTCCTCTATTGTCTCATTAAGGGTGTGAAAACCATTAGGGCTGTTCATTTGATACTCATGTTTTAATCTGTTCCCGCCCAGATACATGGCTTTGCACTTCGATAAATTCAGTTCAGTTGACCATAATTTAGACCACTCTGTCAGTACATGCAAGTCTTGTTGAAGTTGCAGAGATCCATCTGAATTACTCGACAATGTACCCAACAATTTAAGATCATCTGCATACGACAATGAATCACTTTGAAACGTCTCGAGTAAATCATTGATGTAAATTACAAAAAGAATCGGTCCCAAAACAGAACCTTGTGGTACTCCACTCGTAACTTGCTCCCACTCTGAAACGGTATCACCAAGTTCTACCCGCTGTTTCCTGCCAAGGAGAAATGATTTGATCCATTCAAAGGTCTCACCAACAATTCCATACGCCTTTAGCTTAATCAATAATTTCTCGTGGGATACCTTGTCAAACGCCTTCGAGAAGTCCGTATAAATTATATCAATAAAGTTACCTTGGTCCAGTTCGTGAGATACCTTGTCAAGGAATTCTAACAAATTAGTTGTACACGACTTACCAGGCATAAAACCATGTTTTCTCTCATCAATTAATTTATTTTCCAATAAATATAACATCAACTCATCTCTAATAATTCTCTCCATTAATTTTCCAACTACCGATGTTAATAACACGGGCCTATAGTTCTTAATTTCAACTTTAGATCCCCCTTTATGTAAGGGAGATACGTTGGCAATCTTCCAAAGTTCAGGTAGTGTACCATCTGAATATGATCTGATAAATATCAATGACAAAGGCAACGATAGAATTGAGGAACAATTTTTGAGTATCGACGGATTAATTTTGTCCGGGCCCACGGACTTGTTTATGTTTACTTTGTTCAAATATTTTTCGATGTTTTCACGACTAAAAATAACAAATGGGTTCATTGAGAAACAATTATCAGTAAGCTTCGAAAAATTCGGGACATCAGATTCTGGGATATTAGAAGTGAACACCGATTTGAAATATATATTCATAAGATCAACTATTTGATTTTTATCGGTTAATGTTTCAACACCCGTCTTGATTGCACCTATACCACCTTTGAACTTTTGCTTATTTTTCATATAATTAAAAACCAGTATCGGGTCCCGTTTCGCACGTAAAGCAAGTTCCCGTTCAAAATTACGAACTGCTTTCCTAATTTGCTTGGAACACTCATGTTTAGCTTTGTTGTATTCGGCTACATATTTTCTATTTCTGTATTTCGTCTGTCTACACTTTAACCACAGTACATTCTTTTCATCACTTATTTGTTTCAGATTTGAGTTTAACCATCTAGGCCTCCACCTCGTTACTCGATTCGATTTAAATGGAACAAATTTAAGACAAATCACGTTGTATTCTTTTACGAAAGCCTCGTACATTTCGTTAATAAAACTAAATAATTAACCAATATTATAATAAAATTAAATAATTAACCAATAAAAATCATTTCGCTATCTCTTTGAAAAATTAGTCATATTGACAATATTACCTTTTGACAAATTTATTATGACAAATTTGTTCTTTTTTTTTTTGACAATTTTGACTATTCCCTCTACGGGTATGAATTCACAGGTACAAATTATTTCGGGGACAAATTCCTTATAATCCTTTTTTTATTTTTTTACTTTTTTTTACTTAATTTGTAAATAAATATAATAAAAAAACAATAAAATCAATTAAGAGGCAAATTCATGACAATTTTAGAAAAAGTTTAATCCTCATCAGTAATTGAAGATTATTAATAATGAACAGGATGATCTTATATTTTTGTTATACTTTCAAGTAAAAATGTTTCGGCAAAGCTAACTATTATGGGATTTGTTATCATTTTATGCCTTTTTTTTTTATTCCATTTTTTTTTTAAGACTTTTTAAAAAATAATCAAAAGAAGAATTTATCATTAAATGACTTTTATTAAATTTATCAAATCGTCACTATTTCAATTTATGACTTATAAATTTAAGACTTTTAAATAAACTTATAAAAAATATAAAATTTTAGAGTAATACAGTCTTGGAAATTAACTTGACAAATGACATCATTTGATATCAGCTCCGATCAATTTTAATCACATGATTTCAAATGATATCATTGGGAGAACTACAAACACCATGAATTACCAATGAATACTCATTGAAATTTTTAAGTCACGAGCGAAATGAATAAGACTACCGGTTAAGCTGAAGAACATAAATATGTAAACTGTGATAAAGCCGTAAGCAGCCAAATTAGCATAAAAATATTTTCAAATTTTATTTGAAACCTATTAAACCATTTCAAAAAAAAAAATATCTATATGCTTGGGACCTAATGGAGCATTAAGACCAAAATTTCGACTTTAAGTGCCGCATTTACCTAAAGATTTCAGCATTTAATGCTGCTTTAATAAATATTTTTGAAAAAATCTTTTTTTGCGTATAGGATGCGGCATTTAAACCCGAGTTTCCAATTATAAATGCAATGCGTTCCTATTCAAGGCATTACGTTAATTTTTTTTTTCAAAATTTGCTTGAGTCATAAAATAATAAGTCATAAACTGAAAAAGTCCTATTCTAATAAGTCCTAATTTAATAAAATCTCATTATAATAAAGTCATATAAATAAAATTGGCAAAAAAATAAAAAGACATAAACCCTATTATGGACTGGGCCTTCAATAGAGAGAGGGCCATGTCTTCAAAACAACCCAATATAAACAATTTATCTTCACTGTAAATACAATTGCAAAATATGCGAAATTTTATTTCGATTTTGATCATTTAACTTTTATTTTTTCAATTTTTTTTTTATTTTTTTTTAATTTTTACTTCAAATCAAAACCTTCTCACTTGGGGCTGAAAAGAAGGTGTATACCGTTCGGAACTGCCCTGGGTCCTCCCTAAATTATTTTTCAAATAAATAAAAAAAAAAATTGAATATTTTTCTAACTAATTCACTTAATTAAATAATTCACGTGAAAACTTCACCCCAGTACTTTAGATGTGGTATTTTATTATTCAAAAAATTATACCTTTTTTGACCAAGAGAAGGACTGATTCCAATTGAATATTCTTTTGTTTTAGATTCAACGGAAAAATCTGTTGTATAATCATCAGGGACGACCAAAAGTTCCTTTTTTTATTGGCAAAAGTTGCTCGAAAAGTTGCTAAAGTTGCTCGAAAAGTTGCTTAAGTTGCTTAAAAGTTTCAAAAGTTGCTATTGATTTGAGGGCTTTCATTATTTAAATGAATTAAAAATTTTTAAAAAACCTTTTTTATTAATTTTTGTATGTTGAAATGAATACTAAATAAAAAAAAGTTTATCACAATTATATTTTAAAGTTTTAATTTTCATTATCAGAATCACTTTCAATACGAACAAAATCTTCGTCAAAATTTTAATTTTCTATATTGTCGGTCTCGCTGCTTAAGTTTTTATTAAAATTAAAGTTATTAAAATACAAAAAGATCGTGTATAAAATGGTCTCATCAGACATATTTTGTCGATTATCGGCTAATAATATTTTATATTTTGACAACGCACGTTCTGAATCACAAGATGTTGAGGTAAATGTAAGTATCCAACGAGCAAAATCAAACATTCTTGGCAAACGGGTTTTTTGTTGCAACCACCATTTTTCTAAATCGAATTTTGCCGGATCGGGAATATTCAAATCCGACATCAAACCCATGTAGATTGACCATTCACTAACTATGCCATTGTAAATTGAAAATGAAATCTTATGCTCTGACAAATTCGGACTTAAATAACGAGATTGAGTAGGGTCGAACAGACGAGCGGCTTTAAACAATTCCATTCCGGGTTGTGAACCATCGATTAAATATTTTTTTAACTTTTTTATTGCGTCTTCAAATATTTTTTTACCAAATTGATTTTCTTCTGTTTGGTTACAATTGTCAAGTTCTCCCTTCATCCAAATAAATAGATCGTTAACCAAATTGAAAACTTTTGATGTATGCAGGTCTTGTTTTTCGAATTCGAGAATTGAAAATTTAAACTTGTCACATCGATCCGAGACGAATTTAAACTCATTTTCCAAATCTTTTTCTTCGAAAAGTTTTTTTAAATTCTTTAAGGCCGATGTTTCTTCGATTGTAATTTCATTTGTAACAAATCTTTTAATAATTTTGTAATGTTGGGATACAAATTTAACTGCTTTAAACCATGTGTTCCAACGAGTCACAACAGGTGACGGGAAACACTGAGACTTTTCAATACCTTCACTCGTTTGAAAATCCAAAAATCTTCGCTTTCGATAATTACTTCTTGAAAAAATCGATTTTAAAAAGCCTATTGTCTGATCGACGTTGTTCAAGTTTGATCTCCATGTCTCTCCAACTAGTGAGATTACGTGAGCAAAACATGTCACGTGTGTGCAATTCGGCATCAAAGTTTTGATTGTGGCATTGAATGCTTTTAACATATACGAAGCATTGTCTGTCACGAACGACATAACGTTGTTGAAATCGACACCAATTTTTATTAACGAATTAAAGTTCATCGTTCTCGAAACCGTGTTATGGTCGACCGTCTCCAAGAAGGAAGTCTCGATTAGCTTTGGTTTCGTATCAGTATTGAAATCAATTTTTTTCAATAACACTTGAAAAACCGACCTGCTCATTGAGTCAGGAGTCTCGTCACATATTACAGCTACTTTGGAATTATTGAAAAAAGTCTTCAAACCAGTAAATTCATCGGCATAAACTTTGGGTAAGATTCGACGAACAGTACTTGTTGACGGAACGTTAAAACTGGGCTTCAAATACTTGTAAAGAAAGTTTTTGAATCGATTGTTATTTAGTTTGTGAAGTGGTATATTAGCCGACGAAAATGCCAAAACAAGATCCCGTCTAAATTGGTTTATTGGATCCTCTTCAAAATTAAGATTACGGGATGAATTTTGACCAGCTTCATTTTTCAGATGCTTATTGGTTTGAAGATGTTTAAGTATTGAAGATCGTTTGTCGTAGTCTAATTCTAGATAACAAGCGTGGCATACAAGTTTTTGTTTCTTAACCGAAAACGGTTTAGTAGGAAATTCTTGTAAGCGTTTAAGAGGAGTTTACATTTTTTGAGATCAAATTTTAAAATTACAATCAGTTCAAATGACAATTTATTTTTAATTCATAATTAGTTTTAAATTTAAAAAAAGATTACAAATTAAAAATGTTAATTTTTCATTATTATTTTCAAATAATTTTCTCAAATTGCAAAAAAGTTGCTAAAGTTGCTTTAAAGTTGCTCAGGTTGCTAAAAGTTGCTCAGATTTCAAAAAGTTGCGAAAAGTTGCTAAAGTTGCTAAAGTTGCTCAAGCAACTTTTGGTCGTCACTGATAATCATATACAGAATATTGATCAAGTATTTTCGTATTAAATTTAGTTCACAGTAAATTGAGTTTTCTGATTTTCTAATTATAAATCTAACATCAATGGGTAGGCTCACGCTTAGTAATTCACACTCAATTTCAACGGAATTTCTTTGAAATACTGAAAATACACTACAAGTTGATGTAGTTGCACATTTTATAGAACAATCTATGACTGTTTTAACAGTCAAGCTTTTTATTAAATGATTCGATACAATTGGTTCGGTAAAACCAAAATTATTAACATTGTTAAGTTCAAATATTTTGAATACTCTTGCTTCTTGATTACCTAAAACAAAAAAAGACAAATCCAAAATGAACAAACCAGACAAAAAGATCATCATTTTTCTTATTTTTTGTGAGTTTAATCGATCAGAGTCTCTTTAAATTTAGTCCTTTTTAAAGATTTCTTTGTGAAAAAGTTTAATTTTAATAACTGCTTTATTTATTTACCATAAGAACAAAATTTCAATTGAAAAGTTAGCTCCAATTAACTAAATTTCTCTCTTTTCACATGACGAAAATAATATTTTAATTAAAAATCGAGATGTGTTTACTTATTTATTAAATGATTTGTTTGCAAATTGAGCAGAATTTTTAAATAATTTCAATTTCTGTTTTTTTAATAATTATCCAACTCTTTAATTAATAAAAGGTCAATATTCATCCACTAGTGACTTTCAACCAGAACCCCGAGACAATAAGACAGAAATCAAATTTTCAAATGATATCATAGGATTTTACAGTCGACTCTTGTTAATTCAGATGAAAATATCCGAAGCAATCGTGATTTTCTTAAAAAACCCTTGAAAATTTTTGGACTCTCAATTTTTCTTGAAAAAGTCTTGATTTCACTTGGAATCAAATAAAATCTCAAGTTTTATTGAAAATATATTGAAAATGTTTGAAAAAGACACAAATTTCAATATCGAAGTTATTTTTAAAAAAAAATTACTTGGAAATTTCTTGGAAATTCTTGGACCTCAAATATTTAATAAAATCGAAAATAAAATTTTTTGGAAATCTCTTGGAACTTATTGGCCCTCAAATATAAATTGAAAAATTCTTGAAATGTCTTGGAAAATAATATTGTAAAAAAAAAACTTGAAAAAACTTAATTTTTCTTGAAAATCTAACTTTTTCCAAGAAAATCATTAAAATTTATTTGAAATGACTTGGAAAAAAAAATTTGAAAAAAAATATTGGAATTTATTGAAAAAGAGAAGATTCTCAACAAATTGTCGTTATCTAGTTTTATTCTCATCTCATCTCACTTCATTTTTAAGTTTATTCTAAAACTTTCAATACAAATCTCTACTAAAATAATAAAAAAACGAGGGCCTTACAAGCAATATCGCGATGATCCCACAAAAAGAGTACCACTAAAAGTTAACCTATTACCAGAGACGACAAAAAATTGCGAACGCAATTTTGCAATTTTTCGCAATTTTTTTTTTATTTGCAATTTTTCGCAATTTTTGAATTAGATCATGAGCGTAAATGGATGATTGATGCTCATTTAAAAACCAAAAAACATTCCTCAAACTTAAATTCAAAAGAATGTCAGAAATCACTTGAATTTTCGAATGACTTAAACAAGGATTCTTTTATAAGAGATCTTATTGTTTGCTTTGGTTCAGCTAATGTTCCTTTACATAAACTTCAAAACAAATTTTTTAAAAACATATTTAACAAATATCTAAAAGTAAGTTAAAATATAAACGATTTTTAATGTTAAATTATTCTAAACCACTGTCATTTTTTCTAATTTTAGCCAATTTTTAAAATTCCAAGTGTTTCAACTTTGCGTAATTCGCTTCCAAAAATATACGAGGAGGAGTTAAAAAAAACAGAAACGTTCTTCGCGGATTCTAAGATAGCACTTATGTGCGATGAAACATCTGATGCTCTTAATCGTTCGGTTTTTCAAATTATTTTTATTAAATTGGATTTAAACGTTGATAATAAACCAAAATTAGTTGAAACGGTCTTTCTTGAAGACGTAAATAACGAAACTGTTAGTAGAGCTGTTGTAGATTGTATAGTCAAATTCAAAATAATTTCAAAATGTTATGGCATTTATTTTGGATAATGCTTCTTACATGCTTAAGGCTTTTAATTCGTGTTTAAAGACGTTACTACATAATTGTACTCATGTTACTTGTTTCGCACATATTATTAACTTAGTTGGTGAAACTTGGAGATCTAATTTAATGGATGGTATTGTTGCTAATCTTAAATCAATTTTCGCTCGCGGATCGAATCGAAAAAAGCGGTTAATTGACTTGTTAAAATCTTATGGCGTACAAGATCCAAAAGTTTACCCATCTCCGGTTGTTACTAGATGGAATACTTGGTTCAATGCCGTTGAATATATAGATGAAAATTTCGATATGTTGATTTCGTTCGTTGATTCAGAGTGTGAATTAGATGAGACTGTTGCTTTGGGAAAACTCAAAAATTTTTTAAAACCCCCAATATCAAAGAACAATTTGAATTTGTTGCTTCCAAATGTGATAATTTTAAGTTTGCCTTGTTAAAATTTGAAAATCGAGATTTTAAAGCAACCGATGTTTATTCGGTTATTTTCGATCTTTATTTCTGGTTGGTCGGACAGCTTGACATTTACAGTTATTCTGAAGTTTTTGTTACCTCAAATGAGCATGAGCATGAGCATGATACTCATTTTGAGCATGAGCATGAGCATGATACTCATTTTGAGCATGAGCATGAGGATGATGCTCATTTTGAGGATGAGCATGAGGATGATGCTCATTTTGAGGATGAGCATGAGGATGATGCTCATTTTGAGGATGAGCATGAGCATGATAATCATTATGAGCATGAGGAGGAACATTAGCATTGAAAAAATTTATATACATTTATTGGAATATTTTTTAAACAAAAATCTTGAAAAATTTAATTAATCTTAAAAAACAGGTTAGCTTAAAGTGAAAACATTGCTTTTTTTATCTAAAATTAAATCGATATGTGTCCTTCAACGTTACAAACCCTAACCCTAACCCTAACTTTAAAATTTGTTTTTTGTAGAAAAGAAAAATACCTGAAAAAGAAAACATCTATGATTCAAAAATTCGTAAACAAAATGAACAACAAAAAAGCGCTGTAAAAAAAAAAGCAAGTATAGTAAACGAAAATGAAGAAGATGAAGACGAAGAAGAAGAAGATGATGAAGACGAAGATGATGAAGATGTAGACGAAGAAGAAGATGATGAAGACGAAGATCTCGAAGAAGAAGATGATGAAGACAAAGATGATGAAGAAGAAGATGATGAAGACGGAGATGATAAAGAAAATAAAAAAGCTCCTCAAAAATTCATACCAAGAACCTCTAAATCAACAATATCAAATGACAAAGAGCGAGACTTAAGTACATATTTTCATTTTTTGATTGCTTTTAAAAAATTTATTGATTGTGATTAAATATAGAACACAATAAGATTTTGACTGATTTATTAAAGAAAAAGAAAGTAACTAATCTCAGAGATTGTAAAAGTAGGACTCCTAAAAAATTCGCAAACATTAAAAGTAAATTGTTTAATTTAAAATTTGGTAACTTAAAATTTCTATTTTGGGACTGATTATTTGGAAAAACTCATTTCTAAACGGCCGTAAAATCATGCTGAATTAAGAGGGTGTCGCTAATTGTATTAAGAGCTTCTGTTCAATTATGTTATTCGGAAGTGCAGATTTTCAACGATGCTTTATACAGTGAACTCACACTTAAATAACCCCATTTGTCCTCAAACTTGACAGTGATATAACTTGAATGTGACAGAACTAGACTATTTTTTAATGAAATTAGTTCATTTTGCCTTGACAACGGCGGTTATTTAAGTTTGTTAAATGGTCACAAAAGGATGTAGTGACATAAGTGTAAGTTCACTGTAGTTTGCGTTTAGAAATCTTAAGAAAATCTAGACTTCCGAATAACAATTCTAAGGAAGTTTAGAACAAAGGCTTAGAATCTTTCAAGACCCTCGTAAACCGTTCTACTTTATGGAAACAAGACATTTTAATTATATGATACGTTGCTACCCAAAGTGTAATTTTTATTTTTATTAGAAATGATATTTTGCTTTTCGCTTGGTACGTTTAGTACGTTTAGATTTTCACCCTGGACCTTGGTTACGTACAAATGGCATAATTTGACCCTCTAAATATTTAATTATCAAATCCACTCACTAGGAGTTTACGTTATTTAATTAAAAAGTTTTTGATTTGAACATAGCATAAAAAAAACAGTCTTGAACTGTAGCCATCAATATCTCAATAAAAAGTCACAATAAAAATATTTATTTTAAAATGTTACAAGAATCGAAGTTTTAAAATTACCAAATAATTTAAGTATTTTGGTTATTTATTTTTATTTGTAGAGAAATTTGAAAATTCTTTGAAAAATTACACGCCAAAATATGTGAATAGGGCATGGAAACTGGCAGTAAAATCTTTTAATAATTTAAAAAAACGTAACAAGCATGAATTTCAAAAGTTTTTCTAAAGTGCTTTTTTTTTTAAATTAAATATTAAAATTGAATGTTTCTTTCTTAGTTTTAATATCCGCTTTTTGATGGCATGTTATGTTTTTTTTTGTTTAATCTTAATCTAAATTAAAAAAATAATTTAAAATAAATCAAAATTTTGTTTATAACTTTTTATTTTTTAAAATTTTTATTGAAACAATCGATTTTATATTCGATGTAGATTAGACTTCTAAAATATAAACCGCTAGAAAGCGACCATTAGCCTTTTTTTGATGCTTTTATCTAATTTTTCAGGCTTGGGCAATTTTAAAAAATATCATTCAAAAAATAATCGTTTAACATCACTTGAAAAAATTAGATTTGAATAAACGAATAATAAAGTTCTTTATATTTATATAATTTTTTCAACGGAATAAGTCAAAAATGTCTCAAAACTTGAAAAAATGTATTAAAGTTAAATTGTCAGAATGTAGTAGAGCACATAATCTTGAAGAATGCTATAAGTTTGTTCCAATCGATTATTTAAAATCAGTAGATATTGAAACAGTAATTTAAACAAAAACATCTTCGAATTTATATTTCTAAATTTCAAAAATTTATATTAGTTAAGAAATGGACTGGATGTAGTTTACAAAATTAACCGAAAAACATTTAAAGCAAAAGTTGTTGATGCTACAATTCAAAACATCGACCCTAAAATACCAATTTTAGTATTGTTTTTAATTATATTGCTGTTTAACTTAGAATTTTTCAAATTATTTCTTCTAAGGATGTTGTCAAAGTCTTTAAAACAGATTCTAATTTAAACCTTTTGGATTTTGAAAATTATTATAGTTCAGAAGATGAAGAGGATATGGTACAAAACTCTAGATTGAGTCATTCGACCAAAAAAAAAAAATATAAAAATCGAGTTATAATTGAAGGTATTTAGTTTTGGATTGATTTTTTTTTAAATCAAAACGTGTGTCAAAATTTTATTTGATTAAGATTATATTCATCCGACTGGAGATCTTGATGAAGACGAGATGGATAATTTGAAAATCCTCCATGAGTTCGAAATGTTTAATAGAAATTTGAAAGTTTGGGGTGAAGAAATTTCGCAACATATCATCAAGGTATTAAACAAATAAAAAATGACATTTTTTATCCACTAGATTGTTATCTTTTACATATTTTAGACAAAAGACAGCGTTAAAAAATTATTAGATTTTGAGCAAGATCATTTGGAAATTACTAGACTAATGTTTCCACAAGTAAAACTTGAAAGTAAATATTTTTAAGTTTTATTTTATTAAACCTTAGCCGGTTCGTTTTCAAGTTTTAGTATTTTTGGGTAATAAAGTCGTCATTAAATCTTTCAAATCCTTAATAATAAGCTTAAAATATAGCTTGTCTTCAAATTGAGTTTTTTGTGGCTTGTCAAGGTAATGTTAAAGTAAGAGTAATTTTTTTGACAGTCTACCAAAAAAAAACGACTTCCTTCTAGTTTTCGTTTTCTAGTTAACGCCGGGATTATGTCCATCAGTAATTAATTAATACTTAAGTATCCTGTTCATTAGTTATGTATTTACTTAAAAAAATCTGAAAAATGGACTTGATTTTAAGTATTTATTTAAAAATATAGCCAATTTACGCAAGTATTGAAAAATGATCTAAGTACTTAATGCACATCCCTGATAAACACTGCTCTCTAAAGTAAGAGTATTTTCCTGAAAAAATTCGAATTAAGCAGCTGATAAAGGTACCTATTTGTTCATATTCTGGAAAAATATTGTAAAAAATATATGTATCGTTTCTATTTCTAGGGTTTTCATGCATAAGATTTACGAACTTTTGGTCAAAAAGTCTAAATTCTAACTTTTTATTTAAATTTTTGTTTAGAATTGCCTCCCATGAATGAAAGGTATGAAACAAAATTAAAATTGTTTTCGAAATTTATTTATTTTTGCTAGAGTGAATGTGAATGAAGAAAATATCGTTCGTTTGAATTCATTTGACGATAAAGAGTAGGACATATTAGATTTTGATTAATGATAATTTGATTTGAACGTTTTTGTTTATTTAAGTAGCACAATTGATGATGAAACATTGTCAAGTGGATCTTCTAAGGAGTTTAAATCATTGCAACAAAGTTGTTAAATTTGTTTAAATATTTTTTTAAAAAGATTACAATATGTTAAAAATCTCAGAAAGTAATTATAATTTTTAAAAGCAATTGAATAATCAAACAATGATCCTTTTGATTTTAGTGGAGATATTTACAGTAATTTATCAGATGAGTAAAAAATTATTTTACCTGAATAATTCAAAAATATTTTACATATTTTAATATTCAAGAGAAAACAATCTTTTTGAATTACCAGACACTCCTGAAGCGATATCCGAATTAAGAAAAAAATATGTTTTGGATCGAGCATTACAAAAGTATTTTACATTAGAATTTACTTAATTTCTATTTATTTATTTTCGTATTAAAGGTTAGATTCTCTTAATATGGAGATTAACGGGGAACTTCAAAATGATCGAGAAGTTCAAGAAAATATTGAGATTGAAAAGTGCGCTTATGATACTAAATACAATTCTAGTTAGGTTTTTTATTCTTTTTCCCTGTTTAGTAATGAAAATATATTGATTGATGAAAAAATTCCTCATGAAGAAGCAAATAGTTTACAAAATACGGTAACAGACCGCAGTGACTCACTGTAAACTTACACTTTTATTAAACAATTAGGAGAAGAGTCTAATTTAAATTTTGATCAAGTGAACCAAGCAAAACTACTCAAATGGACGAAATCAATATCCCTGAAAAAGAAATGTATCGCGTATTCTCTTATGATATATTACCCAATTAACGTAATAGATCTAATAATATGACATGTCATTATTTTTATCGAAGACATGTCAATAATATACGAAGACGTTTTTTTGAAATGTAAAATACGGATATTTAAGGAGTTTTGAAGAATCCAAACTTTCATCTGTCTTGGAGCTTGTAACTTGAAGAAAAACTCTGAGACGACTCAATTTTTTTTTAATTTTGGCTAAGGTACAGTACAAAGCTTAAATATGCCAAAAGCCGTTTACTTAATTGAACTTAGTACTGTACGGTATCCTATTTTTTGACATGTCTTTTAATTCGCGTAATTACGTTATTTGGTTTTTGTGTTTTAGTTTTCAGCGAAACTGAAAACTCTTATTAATGATATTAATGATATTCATAATTTTTTTAAAATTTATTTCACAAGTGACCTAAATTCGTTAACGTCGGAATCTTTGGAAAAACTTTGTAATACGAATTTTAAAGAATGCCTGTTGTCTTTGAAGGTAATTTTTATGATTTTTGATTTGTTCAATTCAAAATGGTTTCAAAATCATTTACCAGCATATAATATTCAATAATTCCCAAATATTCAAGAGTAATAAGCAGGATAGAAGTCATTTGAATTCAAAGTTATACTAAAAAAGTACCATCTGTCTACACCCAATCGAATAGTTTGGGGGCGAAAGAGGGCGTTCGACCCCCAAAAGAAAAACTAGAGGGAGGGCCCATAAAATTATTTCACCATCTGAATATTAATCCGGAAATTTGAACTTTTCGACATTTTTTTCATTTATTTGTTAGTGCCATTGAGGGTTTGACCCCCTTACAAAAGTCTCTAGCTACGGCCCTGGATACAACTACACTAATATTTTCGAGAGTAATCTTTTTTTTAATCAGACTTTCTTTATTCACATCATATAGATTTTATTTTTTTTATTCAAAATTATAATCTTAACCATTGAAAATGGCTTCAAACATCAACATAAGACCAACTAAAATTTTCAGACAAACTTACTTAACTTACTTAAATTTGTCAAATATAAATTGAAAAACAAGAGCCAGTATTTAATTTTACAATTAAAGGGCACAAATAATCGATCACTTTTTAATCTTAAAATAAAAAAAATCTATTTTCCTCAAAAAGAGTACAGAGAGATTCCGAATATTTGATTTTTATCGGACCAAAAAAACAAAAGAATCACGATTAGCTAGAGATTTTTTGGAACTATACAATTTTACAAATATTTTTCCATATCAAGTCAAAGAAGAATTATGTTACTTAATTCAAAGTTTGTTTTATGAGAATTCAGAGGTAATATTTATTTTATTTTTTAAATGTCCCTTCAATTGTGATTCTCAATTTTTTTTTAAAGATTCACAATTCATCATTCATATTGGGTGTTTTTGTGCCGGAATTAATTATCTCTTTTGTTAAGAAAAGTTGCGGAATCGAAAGAGAAAAAGCCGAAAAGTTACTCATTGAACGTTATACATGTATTACTTATCGTAAATATCGACAGACACTTGATTGGTATTTAAGCGAAATTAACAACTAAATTATTTGTTAAAAGTTTAATGACTTCTTTAATTTTTATAAGACATTTAACTATAAATATAATGTTCTAGCTTCAATTAAATTATTTTGAACCTAACCCTTATTAACAAAATGAGCATCATGCTCATCCTCATGATCATGCTCATCCTTATGATCATGCTCATGTTCATCCTCAAAATGAGTATCATGCTCATCCTCATGATCATCCTCAAATGAGTATCATGCTCATGCTCATCCTCAAAATGAGCATCATCCTCATGCTCATCCTCAAAATGAGCATCATCCTCATGCTCATCCTCAAAATGAGCATCATCCTCATGCTCATCCTCAAAATGAGTATCATGCTCATTTGAGGTAACAAAAACTTCAGAATAACTGTATACCGACTCAAATATTTTAGAGCATGATTTTGGTCAAAAGTTATTTACAAATGCAAAAGCAAAGTTGAAAAAATACTTATTTAATGGTGGTCAACCTGCAACAGAACTATTTAAAAATGCTCGTGTTTTTGATCCACTTCAAGTTTGTTATATGTCAAGGAATTTAAATGATTATTCCTTACCAGAATTTATCAAATCACAATTAAAAGATGAATGGAATGTTTATTTAGAGATCAGCTCAGAATTATCGAAACAAAATCTAAAAGATTTCGATCTCGAAAAATGGTGGTTGAGTCAAAAAACTAGATTGATTAAAATATTTGGCATTGCTCGTTGATACATCAAAATCCCATCTAGTTCATGTGATTCTGAAAGAGCCTTATCAAAATACAAAATCGTGTTAGACGATAAGAGACAGAACATGACAGAAAATACGATAAGAATCAATAATTTTTTTTATTTAAATTTTCCAGATTCTCTTTTTGATGAGTTAGACATTGATGAGGAAGTATTTTTTGAAGACGAAATAATACCTATAGACTGTGATGTATGATTTAATTGTAGACCCTTATTTTACCCGAAATGATAATCTAATTAGTTTTTTATTTATTTTTTTTGATAAATACTATAATTGACTTAATAATTGTGGACTAATAAAAAAATGTAGTAACAATTTTTTGCAATTTCTCGCAATTTTTTCGCAATTTTTCGGAAAAAATGTCGCAATTTTGCAACAATTTTTTAAGAAAAAAAACGCAATTTTTTGTTGTCTCTGCCTACTACCCAAATCTCAAAAAAGATAATTTCACTAGAACTATTCGAAATTCGATTCATATTCAAACTCAGTATACGACTCGATCTCATTCAATTAATCGGCAGCAAATAATCTTATCTTCAAACGATTATTTATCAAATCCAAACTAAATAGCGAAATTGAACAACGAAATAGCGTTTCTTCGTGTAATGACAGAGGAATATTCGTGTGATGACAGAGACGATGAGCAAACAAGATCAATTCAATATTATCAAGACTTA
Organism: Brachionus rubens; assembly: GCA_022207745.1. NCBI lineage: Eukaryota > Metazoa > Rotifera > Eurotatoria > Ploima > Brachionidae > Brachionus > Brachionus rubens. The sequence continues at coordinate 3,626,938 of JAJVHD010000003.1, read as the reverse complement.
ATGGACGACTTTTCGGATGATAATTTGGTAGAAGATCTACAAGATGTTTTTGTAAACCATGAAATATCCAAAGAGGAACTAGCCGCTGGTTATTTAACTGCTTTTTTAATGGACGCACGTCACAAAAGTCATTGACAGATTATTTAAAGTAATCAAACTTAACTTCAACTATTAAAATACCGGATTCATTTAACGGTTACAAAAAATTTATTAATTAAAAAAGAAGACGTACTAGCTTACAAAATTAAGTTTTTCGAATAATTGTTTCGAATATAAAGTATCGAGTAACGGAGAGATCTTGAGATATTGTTTAGCTTGTAAATCAAGGTAATGGTTTTAATAAATAAATGTTGTTACGGTTGTTAATAATAATTAATATTTTAATAATTTAATTTTTTTTATTCTTGTTTCTTGCAGATTAAACAAATACTATCATCTAGATGTCGAATCTCAATTAAAAAAAATAATGGCAATGAACAAATTTAACAAGAAAACAAATGCTATTGAAAAACAAATACGAGATGTTTATGATCGAGTTTTAACAAGAATTTTCAACAAGAATTTGATACATCTCAACCTAAATCGTCTATGTAATGGCATCACCATCATCAAACGTCCTATGATCCAAGTTATCATCAGCTTGAGTCCAGACCGAGTTATCACAATCATAATTTTCAATCTCAAATTTATACTCAAAATGTCGAACAAAATAATGGTTACATTTTTAATTTTGATACAAATCAAAATTGCGATAATGATAACACTTCAGATGGTTCACCTTATGGAAATACTGAAAACTAATTTTATTTTTTTGGATAAAATGTTTACTTGATTGTTATTTTTTTCAAAATTTCACATACCTTTTTTTCTTAAATCTTTCTTGAAATAAAAAAATTTCCAAAAAAAATCAAATTTTTTTTTATCTGTCTCTTGAACATGTGTTGAAATAAAATAATTTCCAAGAAAAAACAAAAAAAAATTCTTGAAATTGTCCCTTAGAAATTTCTTGAAACTAAAAAATTTCCAAGAAAATTTCAATTCATCTTGAAAATTTCCTGGAAAGTCTAAAATTTTTTTTTTTTCAAGATCGATTTCAAGAGTTTTCAAGGGTTTTCCAAGAAAAATACGCTTGCTTGGGTAGCCGACCATCATGATCAATTTTTCCGATTCAATGAATTTGAATTTGGCTTTGATTTAACTTTCACAGATTCTAATCATTCATAAATAAATTCATAAGAGCCTTACAAAATCAAACAATATCCGATCCAAAATAAGATTAGAAATGTCAGAAGACGAACGAGCCAAAGTGCTGTCAGAATTTCAGAGACGCAAACAGGCTAGGACAAAGACCGACATCCTATATCGATCACATCTCAAACTACTTAACACAAGATAAAGCGATACATTAACAGAGGATGGATTAACAAAGTTTTCCAGAGACAAAATTGGAAATACTTAGCAGCCGCGTTTAAAAAGTCCGGTCGATTATGATGATGATCAAGTGTATTTAGTGGTTATGGTATTTTTTGGAGACAAAAAAACAGGCACCAATTCATATTTAGCGAACTCTAATTATCAATCAATAAGGGAGAATTAAGTCAAGTCAAGCATTCTATCAACATAATTTTAAATGCTTTTGTAGTTTCAAATAAGAGATAAACAAAAGATAAAAAAAAATTTATTGATAATAAACTTAAAATGACTAACAAAAACTTCATTAATTAATTTCTAGGCAATGTGAAGTATTAAAATCCAAAAAATCAAAAAAAAAATTCTATTATAACAAGTAAATCCTTACTATTTAAAATTCAAAAGTGTGAAAATCTTAGCTAAAAAATTAACGAATCAAAGAAAAAAAATTCCCACGCTGATTATTTGTGTTACTTTTTTCAAGAAAATTCACACATTTCACAATAAAATTTAATCCTATTGCTACAAATATGAACCGACAGAATTAAACATAGAAACCTTACAGCTAATGATTTAAAGGTATTTCTAAGAAGGTAATAGTCTAAGACTTGCGAAGGAGTAATTGAATCGTATAGTCGTAATTGTAATTGGAAAATTTAAAATGATGATTATTTATTTTTAAAGAGGCTAGATAGTCAATGGATGAGTCTATTTAATTTTTTAACATCGGTTCATTTCATAAACTAATACGAATAGATCAATGAAATGAACCAATATGGCATATCAACTTATGAGAGCAGATAATCTATGAAGGAAAACTTTATGATCAGTATATTTAATGAAACTTCTTTGACCTCTTTTTGAATAAGTTATAGAAGAAAAGTATTATAATAAATTTGATCTTAATAGAAATCCATGGAAACACTATTCTTTATTTTAATTAGAATGCTTAACCCGTTGTCTAGATTGTTTAGATGATAAAACATAATCTAGACAAACGTGCTCTAAGATGGCGAAAAACAAGATTTTGAAATATGATGCGTACGTATTCGTCCAATCGTCTATTGCTCTCAGTGGGATAGCTCCATTGGAGCGAATGTTAGCTTACCCCTCCACACCACTCAGAACTTCGACACGCTTTTCAAAGGTGTCTGGCTACGCCACTGTTTAATAAAGAAGAACTCAAATTTCAATTGAAAGCTTTTCTTATTACAAAAGAAGTCCAGTTTAGAAGACTTCCCTTCGTAAAGAAGGCATCTCTCAAAGCTTCAAACTAAGAATGATCGTTGCTGTAAAAACAATTTCAATGTTTCTGATAGATGCTTCTTTGAACCGAGACCGATGGAGCTATTAGATAATATTTTAGGATACCAAAACAAGCTAAAAATAAATTTAAAAAATACCAATAAGAACGCAAACGTATTTCAAAGAAATAACATTATGAAGTTTACCATTAAGGGGATCTTCTAGTGATCATTTTAAATTATTGCAGAAATGTTTATTATTGATGAGAAATAATTTCTTGATACAAGGTGCACTTATGCAAAACTCTTCAACTCTGCTATTTTAAAAAATAAAATATAGTGAAAAGAATTTAAAATGATTCTTAATTATAATTGAATGTTTTTTGATCCTTTTGGGATTTTGAGACAAAACTTCACATTTCCTAGAAATTAATTTAAAACTTTACATAGCTTAAAAAATTTAAAAAAACGTGACGAAAAAGTATGGATATTCATTCTGTGTATTCGCAAATTCCATTTGATAAACTACTACTTGATGACATAATGAGAAGTGTATTTGCTATCCCAGTTGAATAAGCAAAGTCTCCCAAAGAAGTCCATCCCAAAAAAGTTGGTGATATAAAAGAAGTATTGATTGAATTACCATTGTTCCATTGATAAACTCCTACAGTAGCGTATTTTGCCAAAACCTTAAAAAAATAAGTTTAAACATTCTAAGAGATTTTTAACCCTGTAATTATTACCCAAGTTCTAATGTTAGAGTTGATTGCAGTCAAATTTTTAGCAACGTTTTTAAAAAATTCGAATTTATCAGGCTCTTCTGGAAGTAAAAGTGTCGAATTAAGTGATGCACAATAATTAACAAAATCAGTCCATTTTCTTGGTGTCGATGAGCCTTGATAACACACATTTTTATAAGGGGTCCATCCAGATCGACATTTTAAACATTTCTTTTGAGTTGCTGAATAAAAGCTAGACGAATCTTGACATGTACATATTTGGTTAGTACAAGTGTAGTCTAATGTTGTGATCACTTGAATAGTCGAAGTCAATGGAACAGTGACTGTTGTTGTGGGTTCATTGGACTTCTTTTTGTAGACTTTCGTGTTAGAAGATTCAATGAAATTTTGAGAAGAAAAAGTGAAATCCCTAAATAGTTGACAAACATTTTCACTTGAAAAAGACACGTAAGAGCACGTTTTTAGCAAAGAACAACGTGTTGTGCATTTAAGTAGACTTGATCCATTCAACTTTAAGATGGTATTATTTTGTTTACATTCTTGAGTTAAATCTAATTGTTTTGATTTATTAATGGAAACTATTTGAAACATGTTTATTTCATGTCCTTTGAGTACATAAACATGGGTCATTGTAACCAATAAAATCCAAATTTTTATAATCACCATTTTTGATAATTATTAAAATTCTTTTTTACGAGAAATTCGGAATTATTTAATATATATTGGTAAAATCAGCTCTTGAAAATTTTAATAAAATTCTTCTTTATTGCTTTAAGTATTAAGTGGAATTTTTTTGAATGCGTAAAAATCTAGTAATCATAAAATCAATTAAAAACATGATTCAAGGTAATTAAATATAACGTAAAATATCGATAATTATGTCACAAAAAGCGAATTTCCCATCCCTTTAACATGGATTGGTCGGTATTTGTGACATGTCATATTAATCGAGATTTTACGATTGATTTTACTAATTGTTTTTTGTAAAAAAATATTTTATTATATTTAATAATCTTCTTTTGTACCCAAAGTACATCAAAAAGGATGGAATGAATTTTTTTAAAAAACTATTTTTGGCTTAGAATTTTAAGTTAATTTCATAGTAAAGATTTAGTTTGTCGAGCATAGCCTTGTCGAGTTTTGCTGTTGTGGTCATTCTCGTGATCCTCTTATGAACTTCCATGAGGTAATGATTTGGAAAAGCCATCATTGGTTTATGGGTATCAACTGTTAAAACTTGTAAAACTAGCTTTCACTTGATACCCATAACAATGATGGCTTTTCCAAATCATTAGCTCATGAAAGTTCACAATAGAAACACTTGAATGACCACAACAGTTAGTTAGAAAAAATAAAATTAAAGGTTATAATATCAAATAAACATTTATTCAAAATTTTGAACAAAAAAAAACTAATTCAAAATTTAAATGTTTTATTCAGTGTACTCGCAAATCGTGAGCGATGTTGATGTACAGGTTGAAATAATCATTACAGCACCTACAGAATTAGTACCATAAGCCCAGCAACCTGTACCACCAAATCCCAAACTAGTAGATTGTATGAAAGATATATTTAACGGGACTCCATTTGACCATTCATATACACCAACTGTATTGTAAGTACCCCAAGCCTTAAAGTCAGTTTTTTGAAATTTTCTCTTATTTAAAAAATAAACATAAATAACCCAAACTCTTAGTATAAAACTAACAGTAGACGTCAAGTTTTTAGCTACAATTTTAAAAAACTCGTGCTTTTCAGTGTCTACAGTCATCAATAATGTCGAATTCATCGACGAACAAAAAGTTAAAGACTCAGACCATCTTCTTGCTACATTAGAACCTAAATAACATTCATGTTTATACGGTGTCCATCCAGGTCGGCATTTTATACATCTCTTTTGTGTAACTGAATAAAAACTAGAGATTTAAATGTTAAAATTTTGAGTTAAACAAGATAGTTTATTCCGAATAATTACCTTTGATTGTCAATACAAGTACAGGTCTGTCCAATACATGTAAAGTCTGGTATAACTGTGGTGGTCACTTGGACAGTTGTTGAAATTCTTGTTGTGGTCATCAGTGTTGTAGTTGTTAGAGAAGAGATGGTATTCTTTTTAAGATAGATTATAAATAGATTTTTGAGTTTTTCAACACGTAGATATCAGAAATGGTAAAATTTTGAACAGAAAATAATTGGTATGACTTATTTGAGAAGACAAACCACAAGCATTTTTTATCATTTTAACAAGTTAATTCCATTTTGACTCAAAATAGAGTAATTATTTTTGAATCCATTTGTGAGTCCAAACTGATCTTTTTGATCATGTCAAATTTGTTTACCTCTTGTGCTCGGAAAAGTCCGAAAAAAATCAAATTTTTCAATAAAAAAATCATTTTTTGAAAGAATTTTTTTTTCAGTTTTTTTTTTGTTTTATGATCCTAAAGGAATATTCGCCTTTTAATTTTCAATGCTTTCAAATAATTTACTTGCCTTTTTTAAAATGAAACTTCAATAAAAAAAAAACTAATAAATATTTTTTGTTATTTAAATTTTATTAAAAAATCCTGAATCAAATAAAAAAACCTTAACAATCTTTCATCCTTATTTTTTTCGTTGTTTATAGTTTATAGTTTATTTAGTTTATACAGTATGTCTAATAAATTTAGAAATTAAGAAAAATAAAATAAATTATTAATTTAATCATAAATCTTAAAATAATTAAAACTTATCGGACTAAACTAACCATCCTATATTGTAGATATTTTCATCAGCTATCTTTCGATATGTTGGAAATTCCAAACAAATATTCCAGTCACTCCTAATTTTGTCTCTAACTTCTAAGATGAAAATTAAGTAAAAAATAAATTGTCTATAAGGTTTATAAATTTGACTTTCGTAGAAAATTAATCCACACCAAATCTATCCTTGAGATTTTTTTCTGGAAATGTCAGAACAGCTCTTAAAATTAATTTTGAATAGCACTCCAATATAAATACCATGTACTTAACATTAAAAATCGTTGAGTTCCAAAACCTTTATAGTATTTCTAATTTTACCATAAAAAATGGGTAAAAAAAAAAGTAAACGAGACCCAAAGATAGCAAATAATTGGTCTGTTGAAAGACAAGGCCAAGTCTCAAAAAGAAATAGCAGAGTTAGTTGGTGTTTCCGAGAAATGCTATTGAATTTCCGAAAAATTCTATTGAAAAAAAAAATTCAATCGTATGTTGCTATAAAAAAGCCCCTATTGACATTTAAAGATAGACTAAAAAGGCTCAAATAGAACGACAAGATTGGTCTAAAGTGATTTTCAGCGATGAGTCAAATTTCGAGGTTCTAAACCGAAAATCAAGAGTATTTGTCAAATGATTCGCAAATGAGAAGTATCATCCGAAGTTTTGTTTACCAAGGCTACAGAATGACGGAGATTCTGTAGGAATTTGGGGTTGCATTAATTACAATGGAACTGGGTGCTGCACTATTTATACTGGCCGAATAAACCAGTTTGTCTACAAGAAAACCCTGGAAAACGAATTATTGCCATCAGCCGAGCTATTTTTCGAAAAAGGACAAGATTGGATTTTCCAACAAGACGGAACAAGCGCTCATTATACCGCACAATCCATTCGAAACTTGTTTGAAGAGAAACAAATAACTGTACTTCCCTGGTGTCCTAGATCCCCAGATCTCAATCCTATCGAAAACTTGTGGTCATATATTGACCATTAATTGGTCAAAAAAACTAAGATAACGTCAATTAAGCACTTAAAGACGGTTCTGTTCAACAAATGGTTGAACGTAAAGGCTGAAATCGTAAAAAATTTGATTGAATCTTTGCCAAAACGTATCGCAGCATGTATCAAAGCTAAAGGCGGTCATTTTATGTTAAAAAGTACAATTTCTAAACTTTATAGACTTGTTTTTTTTCCTAAAAATTGTTTGCTCGTTTTTTGTCGGATTTTTTTATTTTCATTTTTTTTTATCTATCCTTATTTTTGTAGTTTTTCGATGTGAAACTTTATAATTAATAAAAATTTAAAAGAAAAATTTAGCTTTTTTTTTTTCAACCGTAAGATCCCTCAAAAACAAACCAGTCCCAAAATAAAAAATATTTTCTAGACATATTGTATAAAATGGCACAATAATTGATAGACACTCTTATAAGAGTGTATAAGTAGATACAACACTATAGTGTATACAATAATATCAATAAACATGATCAAAAAGACCAGTTTGGACTCACAAATGGATTCAAAAATAATTACTCTATTTTGAGTCAAAATGGAATTAACTTGTTAAAATGCGCTGGTATCTGTTAATTTAATAAAAAATGCTTGTGGTTTGTCTTCTCAAATAAGTCATGCCAATTATTTTCTGTTAAAAATTTTACCATTTCTGATATCTACGTGTTGAAAAACTCAAAAATCTATCTTAAAAAGAATACCATCTCTTCTCTAACAACTACAACACTGATGACCACAACAAGAATTTCAACAACTGTCCAAGTGACTACCACCACAGTTATACCAGACTTTACATGTATTGGACAGACCTGTACTTGTAATGACAATCAAAGGTAATTATTCGGAATAAACTATCTTGTTTAACTCAAAATTTTAACATTTAAATCTCTAGTTTTTATTCAGTTACACAAAAGAGATGTATAAAGTGTCGAGCTGGATGGACACCGTATAAACATGAATGCTATTTAGGCTCTAATGTGTCAAGAAGATGGTTATTTACAAAACCATCAAATGGTTCTTCGTCATGTTGATACAAGTCTCTGAAGTGTAATACATTCAACTTTGGGTTAAACTTTGATAAAAAATGTTCTCTAATCTTTTCCTTCATCGCCTGATAGTCATCAGCTTCTACCGCGTATTTCTTGTGAATCTTTTCCAACGATGAACTAAACGCAAAATTATCAATTTTGGTAAAGTACAGAAATATGTGCTCATAAATTATAAGGTATTGGGTGGGAATGGGTTGCCGGAAAAATTCAGGTTTAGGGTTTGGGTATGGTGTGGGATACCCATATATTTTGGATTTCAGTGATGGGTCTGGGTTGGGTAACCCATAATATTTGGGTTTTTTATAGATTTTTAGGGTTTAATCATCGACATGTCATAAATCAAAAAAAACGATGACAATTTTGAACTGTCAATATTTCGTGTCGCCTAGCTTGGAGGTCCGGGTTTTTCATTGAAACTAATCTTCTTCCTAAGTGATAACTCTTTTCCATTTTGTAAACATGGTCCAAATAACACCACTTTTACTCGTATTGTCAAGATTGGGGTCAAAATCCTCATTAACTCTATTGACAGTAGCGTCTATAGCCTCTTGAATTTATTGGTCTATATCATCAATCACTTCCTCTTCTACATGTCCATCTTCAAAAAAAAAGGTCATTTTAGTTAAATGCGTCAGCAAAATCATGATCTCCATCGTCGAATTCATGCATATAATTCTAATCGTCCAAGAAATCAGTATCATCTTCATCTGAGGCCATCGATTGGATTTGTGAGGATTTCAAGGGCTCTTTGCACGATTTGTCCTTAAGTAATTTTCAATATTTGAAAATTTTGATTGGAAATTAATTTGTTTATGATGTTTAAGCAATTTTGAGCCAATAGTGTCGAATAGTGAAGCTATTAATGCTTTAATTCTAAAAAGTGTCAAAATGACACCGCCGGTACTTAGAGTAATATTTTTTTTTTTTGCAGAAAATTTTATTTTATTTCACTCAAAAATCAAATTTTTTTATTTAATTATTTCAATAAATTAAGCCTATAATCAAAAACTTTAAAAAATGTTTTTAAAAAGCAAATTATTCAAGGTTTTTTATCAAAAAAGTGTCAAATTGACTCCGCGGGCCTTTGAGTGTTAAAAAGAATAAGGAATTTAACATAAAAAAATAACGTTGAAGTCTTATTTACAAAAGTCATGAAATGAGAAGTCAATTTTTGCGGGAGAAATTGAATTTTTTCTAAGTTTTAATTCCTGGACAGAATGATCGTTGATTGACTATTTAATCGATTGCAAAAACTTTCAAAATCAGAAAGAACATTCAACAGCAATATCGTAGAGCTATGTTTAAAAAAAATTACAACAATTTACAACCCTGGTAATTCAAAGCTTCCATAAATGTACATTCAAGGGACCCTGAATATTCAAAATTATTCAAATATTTTCAGTATTTTCAATGTTTTTCTAATTTTTTCTAAAATTTCCATTAAAAAATGAAAAAATTCAAAGGAAAGTCGGATACAAAGTAAGGTTAAAGTAAAGATGATAAAACTAATGTTTGAGGACAAGGAGCTTGGGTATGCTGTGATAATTTGGGAACTCGAATTGAATTTTTTTGACCTTCTGCATCTGGATTTGAACCTTCGACCTTCTGCATAGACGTACACGACGGTCCTAACTAAGCTATCCTCCCCCTAAACTAAACATTTTATAGATGGTGAGAGTTGATTTTCATTAGATTAATTGCAAAATGTTTAACCAATTTGAAAAATTCTAATTTACAACCCTGGTCATTCAAAGTTTCCTAAAATTCAATTCGAGTTCCCAAATTATCCTCAGTGTTATTAGCAGAACACAGCATACCCAAGATCCTTGTTCTCAAACATCAGTTTTATCAAATTTACTTTAACTTTGTATTTGACTTCTCCAAAAAGGAGGTTAATTCTTATTAAATTAATAAATAATGTTTGAAAAAAAGGGTATCAAAAGTGGCTATTTTGAGAAATATTACCGCTATTTATAATTACAGTGATGGCAAAGGTTTTGTAACCGTCAAATGACGTCATTTGATGTCAAATGATGTCAAATGATATCATTTACAAAATGACGTCATATGACGTTATTTTTTTTGATTTTTAGAAGTGTCATTTGACGTCACATTATGTCATATAACGTCATTTAGTCAAGTTTTAATAAGAAAAAGGTTCATTTTACTCAACTTGTCCATACTATCTGAATTTGTTATTTCTGATATTGTTATCATGTTATACGATTACCGAAAAACCCAGAAAATCAATTTAATCATGGGGGTAAAAAATCAAAAATTTTAACCATCCCACTAGCTTTCATATGACGTCACTTTGAAAATGACATCATTTGACATCATTTTGAAAATGACATCATTTGACATCATTTTGAAAATGACATCATTTGACATCATTTGACATCAAATGACGTCATTTGACGGTCTGTTACAAAACCTTTGGCATCACTGTATCAAAAAATTGATTTGTTTAGACTTATCTTTAATTTGATACATTTTGCTATCTAGTTTATGGTCAATGGCTTAAATGTACGTCTGAAGTTTATTCGAATGTAATTTTTCAATAAAATCAACAATTTTCCTATTTTTAACGCAAATTTTTGCAAATATTCAAAAATTTTTGCAAGAAAATAAATTTTATTCACACTTTTGACATGGTCAATTTTATTGATTTGTGAGGTTTAAATTCTGTGTTAGAAAAATTTCGTACCATCGATTGATTACGACACTTGTTTTCTTTCATTTCATGTTTGCTCTTTATTTAAGCAGTATTTTATTTGCTTAGTTTAATTAAAAATCAAGAAATTTGTTAAAAAATTTACATTTGAAATTTTTAAGAGAATGTAAAGTTTACTTACTGTGAAAAAAAAACCAGAGCAAATATTTTTTTAAAGGTTTTATTTCGATAGTAAAATTCGCCTAGACACTATTAATAAAGATTCAAAAAAAAAGGTTAAAAAAAAATTACCATTATGGAAACATAACTATAAACAGCCTCTTGATTTGCAGAATTTAAAAGACTGAGAAAAGATGATACTCGAGCCAGCAAGATTATGTCACTAAAAAAAAGAATGTCTCATTTATTAATTTGTTTGCTAATCAAGCTGAATTTTTAAATAATTTTTTCTGAACAATTTCTGAGTTTTAAATAATTCATTAAAGTAACTTTACTTATCCTAAATTATATTTACTTAAACTACAAAAATAGATTTTTCAAATTCTTCTAAAAGAATCCAGCTTGTTTTTCTCCTCTTTTATTTCAAAATAGTCTAGATACACAATTATACAAACTTTCAAATATTTAATAGCAAAAATCGAAAGGTTCGTTGAACCTTCAAAAACCTTCATGAAGATACAATGAAGGTAATGTTCCTAGTTTTATTCGAAAATTGATTCATTAGAAGCCTTAAAAATTATAAGACGCTATAAAGATGTCTTGGAAAAATTGAGACACATTTTAGTAGTAGTAGTAGTATAAAAATGACTGCGACTTGAAGAGTAACCCTCTAGCAGAACTCAATTGAGCTGTAGCAGTCTTACGTTTTCATTTGATATAACACTTTATCTATTTTTGATTTAAAAACATTCACATTCGGCGAGTTAATTGTTTCGTTTGATAGTTTGTTCCACCATGTTGTCACTCTGTTTGTTAAAAAGGAGTGCCTCGAATTGCAGATTCTAACGATCTCGCGTTCTAATGTATGACTGTTACTTCTTAAAATTGTAAACCCGACCATCTGGCTTATTATTTGGAACATATTTGAATCCGTTTACAAAATTCACTCTCTCATAGCCATGCTTAATCTTGTACATCTGAATAAGATCACCACGCATTCGACGTACGGATAAATTTGTCAATTTAAGTCTTTTTAAGCGCTCGGAATACTCGTATTTCCGCAACTCTGGTACCAGTCGTGTTGCTCGTCTTTGAACCTTTTCCAATTCGTTTTTATCTTTCTCAAGGAAAGGACACCAAGAACTGATTGCAAATTCAAGATGAGGCATAACCAGGGATTTATATAGCAGGTTTGCCGTACTAATGTCTAAGTATTTAAAACCATTTCTTATTAAAGCTAACATCGAATTTGCTCTGTTTGTACAGGCTTTAATTTGTGTGTCCCATTTATAAAAATACCTAGATCTTTCTAACAACTCGACTTGGCCAATAATTTTCTTTCCCCATCCGATGACTGTATATCGTAATCAAAACGAGTATTTTTACTTCCAAAATGAACAACCTTACATTTTTCACTATTTAGCTCAGTAGACCATAACTTCGACCAGTTTGATATCGTATCTATGTCAAATTGAAGGTTATGATGCGATAAAAAGTTTTGGATTGTCCCGATTATTTTCGTATCGTCGGCGTAAGCTTTACAACTATTGCTAATCAACTCAAATAGATCATTTATATATACAATAAATAGCAATGGACCAAGGACTGAACCCTGAGGTACACCACTGTAAACTGGAGCCCATTCGGAAAACACCTCCCCAAGAACAACTCTCTGTGTACGTTCTGACAAAAAAGACTTGATCCAGTTAATTTTATTTTCTCCAAAAAATATTTTGGTCATTTTGGGGTCTTAAAATTTTTTAAAGTGTAATTTCGAGATATTGTTGGAAAATTCTAAAACAGATTTTTTTTCATATTTCGATTTAAAAAGATTAAGATTAAGTGTAAACTTATTCCCAAAGATAAAACTAAAGTTTTTAAAAGTAAAAAAAAAATCAAGAAGCGATGACACAAATTAATTTATCTTTTATTTTATTAAAGTTTTATTTTATAAATGTTTTCCTTAAAGTTACGAACGATAAATATTCAAATCAATACATAAAATACTTTCTCACTCGGTGTATTCACAAACATAATTTGATCCAATATTACTTCCTGATATGACTAATAAAACATCGAATTGTCCAACTTGAAAACAGAAATTTCCAAGACTACCATAAGAATGAAATGATGATTGAACATATGACATATTAATTGGATTTCCATTGTGCCATTTATACTCATACAAATTTGTATAACTTGCTGCAACCTAAAGAAAAAATCATGAGATTCTCTAGCAATTAATTGGTTTTATTTAATGTAATGCAATGCAAACCCATATTCGAATATTATTATTAACTAATTGCAGTTTTTTTGTAACGCTTTTAAAATATTCAAATTTTTCAGGATCTTCAGTATTTATGAAACTTGAATTCAATGATGAACAAGAGGAAACAGCAGCGTCCCATCTAAGAGCACCAGTAAACTCTTTGTAGCAAACTGATTTGTATGGAGTCCATCCAGTACGGCATGGGATACATTTTTTTTGAATACTTGAATAAAAACTTGAATAAAACTCGTCAGCAGTATATCAAAATTAACTTTTTAGAAAATAAATTTACCTATTAACATCATTGCAAGACATTGTCGACGCTGATGTTGTTGTTGTCGATGAAGAAGTAGAAAGTCTGGTTGTTGTTGTCGAGGCCGTTGTTGCAGTTGAAGGTCTGGTTGTTGTTGTCGAGACCGTAGTTGAAGTAGAAGGTCTAGTTGTTGTTGTCGAGGCCGTTGTTGAAGTAGAAAGTCTAGTTGTTGTTGTCGAGGCCGTTGTTGAAGTAGAAAGTCTGGTTGTTGTTGTCGAGGCTGTCACTGTTGGCGAGATTGTAATTGTTGTCGTGGTTGTAGTTGAAGGCCTTGTTGTTGGAGTCGTAATTGTATTTTGTGAGCTAATAACTGTGGTCAATATTGTAGATGAAGGTCCTATTGTTGAAGATCTTATTGTTGGATAAAAACTTAAAAAATAATTTTTTTTAATATTTTTAAGTAATATTAAAAAGCAAATTGCTTTTTGGTTACAAAAGCTTTTGAAAATTTTCATCCAGTTTTATTAATTCAAAATAGACTTCTTTAACCTTCTTTCTATAATTTTGACTTTATAATTTTTTATAAAAGATTAAATACTCCCCTTATATTGACTAAATTCAATCAGATGATAAAAATTCTAAAGAATCAAAAGAAAAATTTGGATCACTTGCCATATGAGAGATCTAATTCGTTTTTTCAGAATCTTATAATTGTTTTTAAATTTTAATACCTGTTTTGATCATGGCATGTATTAGTGCAATTCGGACTGACTGTAGTTACTGATTCAACTGTTGAAACTTCTGTATAACCAAAGTTGGAATTTCGCTTGAAGGCCGTTGAATTTGACATGGTAAAACAATTTTGTTTACAGTAAATTGCATTACCAATTTTTTGATTCACAAATCCAACATCAATATTTTGACTCGAGTTTAACATATCACACCTGATTTCAAACGGATGTATTTGAATTACTGAAAAAACGTTACATGATGGTAAAGCTGCACATTTTATTGAACAACTAGTGACTGTTTTAACAATCAAACTCTTCATAAAATGATTTGATACAAACGATCCAATAAATTCCAAATTATTAACATTGTTAAGTTCAAGTCGCTTGAATACTCTTGCTTCTTGATTACCTAAAACATTAATCGACAAATGCAAAATGAGCAAACCAGACAAAAAAATCATCATTTTTTCTTGGGTTTTTCAAATTTAAATGAAAAATCTCTTATTATCTGAATTCCTTTTTATAAATATTTCTGTCTGATAATATTTGCTTTATATACTTACTTTTTTTCAAATTTACTCAGTTATTTTAAAATTTACCACTTGATCAAGAACTATTGAGAACTAGTGGTTTCAATTTAGTTACTTTTTTTAAAAGACATGTTATTATTTACTTAATTCTTTGTTTGCTAATTATACAGAATTTTTAAATATAAATTTTCTGGTTATTTCTTCTTTTTAAATAATTAATAAAATGTCAAATAAGGAACCGATTACCACGTACCACTGGATTCAAACCTAAATACTTTCAAAATTAAAATCTTTTATGTCTTCTGTTAATGAAAATATTCTATCGAACCCTAAGTCTAGTTTCCTTCATTTTTAGAAAATTTCAAATTTACACTTACGCCTTCGCTTTATGCATGTTCTATAAGGAATTAATCCAAATGCAAACATGTAATAAAGATCTATTCTAGAATAAAGACAAAAATTGAGGTTTTCTCCTAAGAAAATTAAAAAAATTGCTAAAACATGGTTTCAATGAGATTAATTCCATTTAGAACATATCCCGATTTTAGCTTCGTTCAAATGTTCTAAAATCGTTCATTCGTGCTTTTAAGTTCACTATTTTATTATCAATTTAAAAAAAAAAATTATTTTTTCAAGGTCGAAGATCAAAGTTATTATGTCAAAAATGATATACAGCACTTCCACCGAATTAAATGCTTTCCGTACCCTACCGTACCGGATCGTACTAAAAGCGTACCCGCACCGTACTCATACCGTACCTTACCGTACCAGTCCATCGTACCGTACCGTACCGGAAAATAGAATTTAAAAAAAACCTACCGTAAACCCCTCTATTTGTACCCAGAAAATTTGGTCTTTTACATTCAAATTATGTTTAAATTATTTTATATCGATGGCTAGAATATACCTCATTATAACCCCCTCAACCTACTCTATAAACTAAAGGTATGAGATTTTGAAACAATACTTTACCTATCGAAATATTTAAAAAAAGTACTGGATACGGTAGGTCTTTTATTTTTAGTTATAATTTCAAAATTTCAAAAAACGATACTGTGGGACGGTACGGGTACGCCATTAATTTGGCGGAAGTGCGGTATTAAGATAGTTAGGAGGTTTTTTGCTGAACGAAATTTTATTTTTTTTCTTACTAAATAATAAAAGATAAGTAAAACTGCTAAAGATTAAAAAAAAATCTATAAGATCAAATATTAAGGGTTAAAAGTCATTTAATCAACGCTTTCCGGGTTGTGTATTAAATTATTATTCCGAATATTCACAAATGTAATTTGAAAGCAAAGAACTCGTTGAAATTATAAGCAAAGTATTTGGAACTCCTGTTGAATATGCAAAATGTCCAATATATTTGTTTCCGATAAAACCTGATGAAATATAGGAAATATTAATCGAATTTCCATTGTTCCATTTATAAATCCCAACTGTTGTATAATTAGCATCAACCTTAAGAAAAATGTATATATTAATAAATCAAATCAATCGTAATTTTTAATACAAGATACCCATGTTCTAATATTTGACGTACCACCGGTCAAATTTGAAGCTAATGTTTTGAAAAATTGAAATTTTTCGGATTGTTCCGCTGTCAACAGAGTTGAATTGAGTAAAGAACAACTGAAAACTGCATCATCCCATTTCTTTATCGTTGAAAATCCTTTATAGCATATGGTTTTAAAAGGTGCCCATCCTGAGCGACATTGAATGCATTTATTTTGAGTAGTTGAATAAAAGCTTAAAAAAATAATTCTGATTTATTCTGACGATTAATAAAAAAGCAATACCTGTTTTGATCACATGATGCGTTGCTTACTTCAGATCGTGTCGTGTAAATTGTCGATGTTGAGTGTATGATAGAATTTTGAAACGATGGAATAGTTGAATGTAAAATATTCAAATTATTATTTTCAAAATAAATTGAATATCCCAGTTTCTCGATTACGATTCCTAGATAAATCTGTTGATTCAGATTGAACATGTAACACTCAACTTCATTTTGATTTTTTTTAAAGACTGAAATAGCATTACATGATGAAAGAGTTGCACACTTTACACTACATTCAGTAACTGTTAGGACAGTCATAGTCTTTATCAAATGGCTAAATGAAAACGTTTCAGTAAAGTCATAGTTTTTTACGCCATCAATATCAAGTTGCTTGTATACTTTTACATCTTGATTACCAAATACATAAACTAGTAAATTTAATATGGACAAACCGAGAAATCGAATCATATTTTTAAAATTTTTTTTCATACTGTTGAATGAATTTTAATAAAAAAATTTTTAACCAAGCTTAAGAATTTTAATTGTTTAATGTTTGCTTTTTTATTTTTAGCAGTTTTATATTTGTTTAGATTAATTAAAAATCTAAAAGTTAAAATTTTTAAGTGAATATGCCGTTTACCTCCTGAGTAAGAAAAATAACTTGTTTCCTTTTTCTGAAATAAGCAAGAAAAATATTTTTTAAGGTTTTTTTATTACGTTTCTAATTCACCTAGATCCGGTGTTTCATAAAAAGTTTCATACAGAATGAAAAAACAAAAATTAAACCTCTTACAACTTTTAACAGTCATGAACGTTAATGAATATTTAGTGCTCTTTCTTGTTGTATAAATGCCTTTTTATCTTAGTGTCCGGAAACGGTTGGCAGAAAAGTGGTGGTCCGTTATTTTTTTATTATTTGAACGAGCCTGTAGCCCGAACCGAAAATTCCAGAGCTTAGCCACCTGGTCCGCAAGAAAGAGCACAAAATATGAACAAGATAAAAAAAATTGTCTTTTTTATGTAGCTAAAAAATTGAAGAACACTTCTAATGAAAAAAAAAGAACTAAAAGTTTGTGGCGATTGTCTAATTTGTGATCGGACAAAAAATGTGATCATGCAAAAGTCTAATTTGTGATCGCAGGTTCAATTGCGATCACAAATTTTAATTGATTAAAAAATATGTGATCGTTAAAAGATAATTAATTGATTGGTAGACGTTGTGTAAGTATTAAAATGATCTTTCTGTAGCATTGACTTATGACAAAGATATCTATTTGAGAAAAACCTTATCTAGAGGAAGATATAATTTCTCACAAATTATAATTAAGTTAGAAAAAGAAAATAAGTTTCTTGATTTAGGCTCTTGTTGCGTCTTTATGTTTTGGAAGTTAGTTTACTGATGAATTTAAAGACTTAGATACGTTCGACTTAGGCTGGCACATTAACCAATGAACCGAATCAACAAACAAAAAACTCCGGCCAATTCAGCAGACAGAATACCAGCTATGTAATGGACAGAATTCTTAAAATTTTTAGTTTATTGAGCGATAAAAAAAATGACAATAATTGCCCACTTTTTTTTACGATCACACTTTTTTTAGCTAAAAAAATTTTGTGATCGCTAATTGACATTAATTAAATGCGATCACATTTTATTTTTTTTTGAAAAATTATGTGAGCGAGCGATCACATATTAGACAATAGTCAAAGTTTAAAACATTTAATAACACCGTTTGAAGAAAGCTATTGGGAATATTCACAAATGAAATTTAAAAGCGATGACTCCGATGAAGTTATAAGTAAGGTTGTTGAAAATGAAAAATGACCACTGGTTTCGAAAAAACTTGATGAAATAAAAGAACTGTTAATCGGGTTTCCATTGTTCCATTTATAAGGTACACCAGACGTAAAATTAGCATTAACCTGATAGTAAAATAGTTATTTTAACAAATAAAACAAAACTAATTTTTTTAAATCAATATACCCATGTTCTATTATTGGTTGATCTATAGCTCAAATTTGAAGCAACTTTTTTAAAATATTCGAATTTTTCAGGTTGTTCTGGTGTCAAGAGAGTTGAATTAAGTGACGAACAACTGGCTACTGCATCAGTCCAATTTTTCGTAGTAATAAATCCTTTATAACAAATGGTCTTATAAGAAATCCAACCCCAGCGACATTCCAAACATTTTTTTTGAACATTTGAATAAAAGCTAAAAAAAACTTAAGAAAGTTAAAAAGAAGTATAAACTAAAAGAAAATTCTTATTCTAAAAAGTTACCTATTTTGATCATTACAAGTACAAAATCCATTTATGCACACTTGGCTTATCGAATTCAAGTAATTCTTCTCATAAAAAATTAAATTCCCTAATTTACGATTCAAAATTCCCAAATCTATCTGATGTTTTACCAAGAACAAACTACATTCGATTTCAAACCGATTTTTCTGAAAGATCGAAAAAGCATTACATGGCTTCAAACTATCACATCTAGTGCCACAATCAGTGACTGTTTGATTAGTTTATTTTTTGATCAAATTTCAAAATGTCCACCATCCTTGTCAATTTGTTAATCTTTAATGACCCCAACTTTTTGACTCTTTTTAAATCAGGCTAGAACCAGTTTAAGACCAGGGACATTTACGGGTCATCTGAGTTAAATAAAATTCTTTTCAGTAAAAACGGTTTTAAATGAGATTCGTAACAGCAATTTTCAATTTTTTTTAATTGAACTAGCTTTGAATTTAAAATCAAAGCTTAACTACATAATTTGACACTCTGCCTAAGCAATGCGCAGCATGCTCCGAAGCTTTACTTTAAGTAGATAGTATCAATTTTTTACATGCGTAACAATCATAAAATTAATTTAAAACATCATCCAAGACAATTCAAAAAAATTATTTTTTGTAACAACTGTTTTAAAAATTTTAAGGAGTGGATTAATCGAGTTGGTTTAGTAAGCGACACATTTTTTTTTTGTGAATAGCGAGTCAATTACATTTTTAAGGAAGCTCTGGCTACTCCACTTATTCTGATAATGATCAACATTACCAAAAACGAGACTATATGATAAATTTTCCGCTTTTAAGATAAGTTAAGCTGAATTTAACAAAATAAAATTTTTCCGAAAATTCGATGCTGGGAGCTTTTGTCCTATTCATGGTTCACGTTTTTTAAGGTTGAGTTGAGAGTTTAAAAATCAAATTCAAACATTTATTCATAAAAAAATTAATTCAGTATTTAAAAGTTTTATTCAGTGTACTCGCAGATTGTAAGCGACGTTGATGAACAAGGTGAGATAATCAAAACAGCGCCAACAAGATTAGTACTATAAGCCCAGCAACCCGTGCCAGTATATCCCAAATAATTAGCTTGTATAAAAGATTTATTTAACGGGGCTCCATTTGACCATTCATACAAACCAACTGTATTGTAACTACCCCAAACCTAAAATTCAAGGTTTTAAAACTTTGCTCTTGTCAAAAAATAAACATAAATTACCCAAACTCTGAGTGTCAAATTAACAGTAGACGTCAAGTTTTTAGCTACAATTTTAAAAAACTCGTACTTTTCAGTGTCTACAGTCATCAATAATGTCGAATTCATCGACGAACAAAAAGTTAAAGACTCAGACCATCTTCTTGCTACATTAGAACCTAAATAACATTCATGTTTATACGGTGTCCATCCAGTTCGGCATTTTATACATCTCTTTTGTGTAACTGAATAAAAACTAGAAATTAAAAACTTTCAATTTTGAGCTAATAAACAAGATAGTTTATTCCGAATAGTTACCTTTGATTGTCAATGCAAGTACAGGTCTGTCCAATACATGAAAAGTCTAGTATAACTGTGGTGGTAGGTACCGGGACAGTTGTTGAAATTCTTGTTGTGGTCACCAGTGTTGTAGTTGTCATGGTAGAAATGGTATTCTTTTTAAGATAGATTTTTGAGTTTTTCAACACGTAGATATCAGATATGGTAAAATTTTGAACAGAAAATAATTGGCATGACTTATTTGAGAAGACAAACCACAAACATTTTTTGTTAAGTGAACACATACCAGCACATTTTAACAAGTTAACTCCATTTCGACTCAAAATAGAGTAATTATTTGTGAATCCATCTGTGAGTCCAAAATAGCAGTTTTGATCATGTTTAAAAATCTCAAATTTGTTAACCTCTTGTGCTCGGAAAAGTCCGAAAAAAAGTGTTAAAAAAATCAAATTTTCCAATAAAAAAATCA
This sequence comes from Brachionus rubens, assembly GCA_022207745.1. Taxonomy (NCBI): domain Eukaryota; kingdom Metazoa; phylum Rotifera; class Eurotatoria; order Ploima; family Brachionidae; genus Brachionus; species Brachionus rubens. The sequence goes on along the minus strand of JAJVHD010000003.1, from coordinate 3,606,109 downwards.
TTTTTTAAAAGAATTTATTTTTAGTTATTTTTTTTTATTATATGATCCTTAAAGAATTTTCGCCTTTTACTTTTTAATGTTATCAAATAATTAATAAAAAATTAATAAATGATTTTTGTTTTTTAAATTTTATTAAAAAATCTTGAATCTAAAAACAAAAAAGTCTTGAAAATGTTTTATTCTTATTATTTGTTTAAATAAATATTGTTCAAACGACTGAATGACATGCTGGTTATGATTTATCGATCAAAAAGAAAGACATTTTTTCTAATTAGAGTTGTTCAACGATTAATATGGTTAAAACTAGGAAAAAATTCTCAATTTCATCAAGGATTTCGAATTTTCTCTTTCATTTGCTACCAACAAGTCTTATATCTTCTAATCTGAAACGTGACATGTAAAGCTTATTTGAATATTTTAAGTTTAAGTCTTCAAGTAGAAAAGAAACAACTCAAACTAAACTAACTCATTTGCTCTCGGAAATATTCTTCCTTTTAGCAGATGAGTACTCTAAAATAATTAAATAAACAACTCCAACTGAAGAAATCGAATTTTTCGTTGAAATATTTTTGAAATTAGGATTAAATATTTTTATTTACTAAATTTTTATCAAAGTTTAACAAATCGCGACGTTTCTGTAAAATGGAGTTACCATTTTCAAGTCGTTAATTGATCTTACGGGAAAATACGATTTAATTATCGATCGAAATTTTAAAGTTCATTAAATGTTTGGATTTTTAATGGCGATTGGAAAGTATTCAAGAGTGACCTATGTATCTTACAAGATAGTATCGTAGCAGCTTTTCTAAAACATTTTTTAAAACTAAAAAATTTTTTTGATGCCAATTTTTTTATCAATTTCCGTTTGAAATTTTTTTTAATGTTGTTATGATATTGTATTTTATAGCAAATTCGGATTAACAATATAATAAATTAACAATATAATAAATGAAAAATAAAATAAATTAAAATGAATGTTAATTAATAAAAAATGAATAATAGTTTTCAGAGTTGTGCCTCAAGTCACGATTTCCCAAGTCTTTACCCCAAAAAAGTAAAGTTCAAGTTTCAAGGTTAATCAACAGGCTGAGGCCCTTATCTCTATGAGACTGATTAACTCTCCATTTATTGATTTAAATTTAAAATATAAAATTACAAATTAAACAAAATATAAATTTTAGATAAAAAAATTTTTTAAAGTTAGATTTAATTTATCAAACAATTTAATTGATTCATCAAATATTAGATTAATGTTATTAAAAAATGAAATTTTGAAATGTTCTTTTTTTAGACAAAGTTTATTTAAGGCAAATTTGTTAACCAATCTTGAGAATACATATCCAAAGGTTTTTTCACCTGCGCTTGTTCTTGTGCCATGTTCAATCATTCGGTTTTTATTACGAAGACTGTATTTTAGACCTCTCGAATCATTTGTTTTAATGCACTCTTTCAGGTTTGGTGCTGCATTCACATCATTAACAATTTTGAATGAAAACGTTAACATTCTCAACAGAGCCCTATGTTGAAATCCAAATAAACCTAGTTTTTCAAGTTGATTATTAATCACATTAAAGTCTGAAGACACAAATGAGATTTTTAACAGTTTTGAAATACAAAAATAAAAGCAATTTGAGAGTTTTTGAATTGCTTGTTTAGAAAAGTAACAAATTAATGAAAGACAATAATCGAAATATGGTAATATAAAAGTTTTAAAAAACTGGAGTTTAACTGAAAAACATAAATAAAAAAGTTTTTTAATTGAATATATTTTTTTGTTCACCATTAAGCATATGTTCGAAACATGTTTCATGAAATTCATCTGATTGTCAATTGTGCAGCCTAATAATTTGAATTCTTTGACAATCTTGATAATTGTTTTATCTAAAATAATTGAATCTTGGACTTGAATACGTTTTTTTGTTACAACCATGCAGTGTGTTTTTGACCAATTAATATCAACCCTATTATATTCACACCATTCTTTTAGATCTTTCAGTTCGCAGTTAAAATCGTTTATTAGCCGTTCAAGTGAAGTATCCGCTTTGTAAAGGGTCGTATCATCTGCGAAATATTTTGCTTTTACTCTACGAATGTACAGAGCCAAATCATTAATAAAAATAAGAAAGAAAAGGGGGCCAAGAACTGAGCCTTGAGGCACTCCAAGCTTTATTTCAATCGAGTTTGATTTTATGTTATTAAGCTTTACGACTTGTGAACGGTCTTTAAAATAATTGGATAGAAGTCTCAGCGAATTATTGTCAAATCCATAGTGAAAGCATTTGAGTAAACATAAATTTGGATCGACCAAATCAAACGCTTTCATAAAATCAATAAAAAGAATAAGGACAATCATTTTCAAATCGATCGAACTATTTATTTCTGAAATAAATTCATGCAAGGCTGTTTCACACGAGAAGCCTTTTCTGAAGCCATGTTGACCATTAAAAAATAGCTTATTGTCTTCAAAATAACTCGTGATTTGTTTTGCCAGTAGTTTCTCAAACACCTTAGCTATTGGGGGCAAAACTGAGATACCCCTATAGTTGTTGATATTTTGAGAACTTTTAACATTTGAAGAGAACTTTTAATTAAAGTGATAGAAAAGGCGCCTTAACAAGTTTGATACGAGGTAGCTTCTTCACTCTCAATACTGAACATGAAAATATTTTTGTTTTTTCCCGATTCGTAATTTTCGCATCTTTTCATTTCCTTTTCAAAAAAAGAATTTCAAGATTAGCTCTTTTGTTTTATTCTTAAGTATAAAATTCCATTTTGCTTTCAAATATTTTCCAAAATTTTAATGTTATGAAACAAAAGAATCGCCGTTTCAAACTAGAAATTTTGAAACGGTGATTTGTATTCCAGAACGGGATAATGAAATACTTTTGAATTTGGCTCTTTTGTATTAACAACCCTAGTCAAGTCGTGATTTGGACTTGACTTGAGACTTGAGGAACAACTCTGATAGTTTTAAATAAATCTTAGTAGACCATTTTACTCAGTGTATTCACAAACATAATTTGATCCAATATTACTTCCTGATATAACTAATAAGACATGGAACTGTCCAACTTGAAAACAGAAGTTTCCAAGACTACCATAAGAATGAAATGATGATTGAACATATGACATATTAATTGGATTTCCATTGTGCCATTTATACTCATACAAAGTTTTATAGCTTGCAGCAACCTAAAAAAAAATCATGATATTCTCAAGCAATTAATTGGATTTTAGTGTCAAAATTTTAATGTTCAGTGCCCGTCTTTTAGGCTTGAAAAGTTCGGGTTTGTGAGCCCGTTTTCCAGATCCATACATTAGGGACAACCGATTTTTGTGTGTCGAAAAAAAATAAAAAAAAAGTCATTTTAATAAAAAAAATTAATCAAACAAAATACTGATTGAACTTCGAATGACTCACAAAAAAAATTCAATTTTTAAAGATAAAAAAAGAACAAGAATTTTAAAAAAAGGTGATTAAAAAGTAATAAAAATAATCATTCTGAGTATTCGCAAATTCCATTCGATAAACTACTACTTGATGACATAATGAGAAGTGTATTTGCTATCCCAGTTGAATAAGCAAAGTCTCCCAAAGAAGTCCATCCCAAAAAAGTTGGTGATATAAAAGAAGTATTGATTGAATTACCATTGTTCCATTGATAAACTCCTATAGTAGCGTATTTTGCCAAAACCTTAAAAAAATAAGTTTAAACATTCTAAGAGATTTTTAAGCCTGTAATTAATACCCAAGTTCGAATGTTAGAGTTGATTGCAGTCAAATTTTTAGCAACGTTTTTAAAAAATTCGAATTTATCAGGCTCTTCTGGAAGTAAAAGTGTCGAATTAAGTGATGCACAATAATTAACAAAATCAGTCCATTTTCTTGGTGTCGATGAGCCTTGATAACACACATTTTTATAAGGTGTCCATCCAGATCGACATTTTAAACATTTCTTTTGAGTTGCTGAATAAAAGCTAGACGAATCTTGACATGTACATATTTGGTTAGTACAAGTGTAGTCTAATGTTGTGATCACTTGAATAGTTGAAGTCAATGGAACAGTGACTGTTGTTGTGGGTTCATTGGACTTCTTTTTGTAGACTTTCGTGTTAGAAGATTCAATGAAATTTTGAACAGAAAAAGTGAAATCCCTAAATAGTTGACAAACATTTTCACTTGAAAAAGACACGTAAGAGCACGCTTTTAGCAAAGAACAGCGTGTTGTGCATTTAAGTAGACTTGATTCATTCAACTTTAAGATGGTATGATTTTGTTTACATTCTTGAGTTAAATCTAATTGTTTTGATTTATTAATGGAAACTATTTGAAACATGTTTATTTCATGTCCTTTGAGTACATAAACATTGGTCATTGTAACCAATAAAATCCAAAAGTTTATAATCACCATTTTTCAATATTTTTTTATTACTTTCAAGGTTCTTTTTAGATTGTTTTTTTTTTGTAATGAAAAATTCAAAATACAGCTCTCTTGAAAATTTAATTTTAAAATAAGACTTAATTAAGAGTAGTTGAAATATTTAAAATGCGTCAAAAGCAAGAAATTATAAAATCAATTTAAAACAATCGATCTAAATTATATTTACGGACTTGAATAATATTAAGTTTTTTTGAAAAAACTAAGAAATCATGCTACATCTTTCCTGTATTTGACTGAGGCTATGAGAATATGTGAGAAAAACTATGAATGACTGAGTACTAAAATAACTAAATACCTGTCTTGAGAATTTTAATAAAATTCCTTTTTATTACACGTACTTTAAGTGACATTTATTTAATAAAATAAAATTAGTTTGAAGTGTTTTATTAATTTTTTTGATCTGGACAATTAAATTATTAAAAAAGAAATATCTAAATGTGCTTTAAAATTGAATGAAATTTTTTGTAAAAATTTTTCAAGTCACTATTTTATAAGGTTCCGGCGATTCAAAGCTTCCACGCTATCAAAAATTTTCAATTTCTATATCAGATTCGGAATCTGATATCGAAATTTTGAAAATCTTTTTATAAAAAATCTATGTTTCTTTTCTAAGGTTTTCTTGCAAGAAGATTACGGATTTTTGGTCAAAAAATCCAAATTCCCTCATCTTTGTGATTTTTGATTTTTGTGAATTTTTTCGGCCTTTACTGTACAAAAAGTAAAACGAAAACGAATAAACTAATCCCAAAATTTTGTTCAGAATCTTGTCTAGTTTTAGAATCTATAGTAAAAATTAAGAGGTAATGGGTATTTTGAAGGACTAGATTCAATTTATATATGATTCATGATCAAATAGCTGAGATATCTGTCAAAAACGATGACCAACTTACTCTTTTTTTATAAAACTAGAGGAGTCGGCGTCAAAAATTTTTTTTTCCAAAATGTAAAAAATACATTTTAGAGTTTTTTGGGACGCAGATTCCGAATCTGATATCGAAATTGAAAAGTTTTGATAGCGTGGAAGTTTCGAATTGCCGGAACCTTAATAAAAAAAATTTTGCGAAGAGTTCAATGACTGCTCTTTTCCTTTACAGGCCTTGTTGAGCTTTAAGACAGAAAAAATAAATTTTAGAATTTCAATATCAAATAAACATTTATTTTAAATTTTCAAAATTTCAACATTTAAAATATTTATTCAGAGTACTCGCATATCGTGAGCGATGTTGATGTACAGGTTGAAATAATCATTACAGCGCCTACAAGATTAGTACCATAAGCCCAGCAACCAGTACTACCGGATCCAAAACTAGGCGAATGTATATAAGAAATATTTAACGGGGCTCCATTTGACCATTCATATACACCAACTGTATTGTAAGTACCCCAAGCCTAAAAGTCAGTTTTTTGAAATTTGTTCTTATTAAAAAATAAACATAAATTACCCAAACTCTTAGTATTGAACTAACAGTAGACGTCAAGTTTTTAGTTACAGCCTTAAAAAACTCGTATTTTTCAGTGTCTACAGTCATCAATAATGTCGAATTCATCGACGAACAAAAAGTTAAAGACTCAGACCATTTTCTTGCTACATTAGACCCTAAATAACATTCATGTTTATACGGTGTCCATCCAGCTCGGCATTTTATACATCTCTTTTGTGTAACTGAATAAAAACTAAATAGAGTAATTAAAAAGTTTAAATTTTGAGTTAAACAAGATAGTTTATTCCGAAAAGTTACCTTTGATTGTCAATGCAAGTACAGATCTGTCCAATACATGAAAAGTCTGGTATAACTGTGGTGGTAGGTACTGGGACAGTTGTTGAAATTCTTGTTGTTGTCACCAGTGTTGTAGTTGTCATGGTAGAAATGGTATTCTTTTTTAAATAGATTTTTGAGTTTTTCAACACGTAGATATCAGATATGGTAAAATTTTGAACAGAAAATAATTGGCATGACTTATTTGAGAAGACAAACCACAAACATTTTTTGTCAATTGAACACATCCCAGCGCATTTTAACAAGTTAACTCCATTTTGACTCAAAATAGAGTAATTATTTTTAAATCCATTTGTGAGTCCAAACTGGTCTTTTTGATCATGTTTAAAAATCTCAAATTTGTTTACCTCTTCTGCTCGGAAAAGTCCGAAAAAAAGTGTTAAAAAAATCAAATTTTTCAATAAAAAAATCATTTTTTAAAAAAAAATTTTTATTCAAGTTATTTTTTGATTATATAATCCCAAAGTTTCGCCTTTTAAATTTTTTAATGCTATCAAACATTAAACTTCCCTTTTTTAAATGGCACTTCAAGAATATAAAAAACTAATAAATGCGTTTAGTCAGTTTTATTAAAAAATCTTGAATCTAATAACAAAAAAGTCTTGAAAATGTTTTATTCTTATTTTTGATTTAAATAAATATTGTTCAAACGACTGAATGACGTGCTTGTTACATTATGATTTACCGACCAATGAGAACTAAATATTTTTTTTTATTAAAGTTGTCCAACGATTTTAATGTAATTGCAATATTGCAACTCTAATTCATGAAATTGTATCCTTATTCGAAAGTCCGTGAATATTTTGATTTACATAATAAATTGAAACTCTTTTTCGAAATTTCAAGAAAATATGTTGAAAAAATAAAGTTCGAGAAAAAAACGTCTATGTACAATATGAAGTCTGATTTTGTTCGATATTTTGAATTTAGTTCGATATTTAAAAAATCAGCATTCGACTTATTTCTAAGGAGAACTCGTTTCTAATCTGATACTGACAAAATTCCAAGGGATTCCAAAGCCTCCTTCAAATTCTTATTTGGTTCGGCGAATGCGATATTTTCTGACTTAAACTTTCCATTTGAATATTTAAATGAAAACCTTCTCCTCACTTTAGATCATTATTAAGACTAATCATTACAAAAATTTCCTTGATGAAAGGGTTTGGTATTTCGTTTCTCTTCGAGCCCCTTTTAATGTATTCTCTCGATGGAATATTATTATGTCTCGTATTACCGACCGACAATGATTTTAATATTCAATTTTAGATCTGTAAAAGCCTCTAACAATCGCCGATTGTGATTGACTCTATTGGTTTAGGTTAAATGCCACGATTCTGTTCTGCATGTCTCCCCATAACCTTTAACTGAAATTCGAGGTCATAACTACAAAAAATTTAGCTAAAAGCAGAGTTGTTCCTCAAGAGTCAAGCCCAAGTCACGACTTGACTTTTTTTTTATCGTTTAAAGCATTTTTTTCAGGGAAAAATTTCAAGTCTTTACTCCAAAAAGTCAAGTCGTGACTTTTTGAATTAATTAGACCGAAAAGTTTGAACCGTTCTTTAAATTTTTCGCAATTTTTTTTCTTAGTGCAAAAAATGTACTAGTGAAGTTTCCGCAATTTTGGAAAAAGATTTTCAAGATTTAATGCCAAAAAAAGAATTACTACACGTAAAAATTAATTTTCGTTCTCTAATTTTTTCACGATTGAGATTTACCCTGAGATTTTTTAAATTATCCTTGAAACTATTGAAAAAAAAGATTAATCTCTATCATGCCAATATTTTGCCTTTTGCCCAGAATTTGCAATTTTACAAAACTCTGGTACCTTCAGTCATTTATTTTGAATTATCGTCTATAGCTCGAATTATTTCGTCTTGACGTTTTTTTGGTCACCAGAAAATATCGAGTATTTAAAAGTTATAAACAGTATTTTAGATGAACAGTAAAATATTGCAAGAAGATTTTTCATGTTAGATTTTTTTAAGAGTTAAAGAAAATTTTTTTGTGGGTGCCAAACAAGTCGACCCTCCTCTCCCAAATTTCAGTATCAAGTAAATCTTTTCATGTTATTTTCAAAATTAAAACATTTTAATAAATACGCAAAAGCTTTTGCATCAATAAAAAAAAATAATAGCCACCCTAGCTCCACTTTTCTTATAAATATTCAATCCTACACCATTTTGATTGAATTTAATTTTATTGTTTGATTTTTATTAAAAAGTTATTGAAACATTTTTATTGAAAGTATAAATATTAGTTCTTTATTTTATAAATACACGCCGACACTTGATTAAATTTTTTTAAAAAATCATTCTGGGTTTAGAAGAACAAAATTGTTAAAAAATGACCAACTTTTTGTTAAAAATATTTTTGATGTTGGTTCTTGTGAGAAACCAAATCACAGCACAGGAAGTGAAACATTTTAATCTTTTAAAGATAGAGAATTATAAAGGCATAAATTTTAATCATGAATTCAAGCAATCTTTCCTAATTCTAAACAAGACTAGAACAAGTCTTTTAAAATGTGCTAGTTTATGTTTTTCACACAATCAATGTTTTTCATTTGCCTTTGTTAAAGAGAATTTGTGTGAGTTCTATTCGACTGCAAAGTTTTCTTTAAATTCTCTCGTCGAGAATCGGATTTCAAAAGTTTATGTACAAAGGAATTTGGATGAAACAGTCGGTGAGGAACATGCTTTCTCTGTTGGAGCCACATTTACTCCTGGAAGTTCGTCAGAGCAATTGTTTTTTGAATTGATTAATTCATCACCAAGTAAATCAGAACAAACTACCACATCCGAATATGAAACTTCTATAACTTCGACTTATTTTAACAAAGAGACTACAAGTTCTTCAAGTATTCAAGATTATGAAACAAAAACAGAAGATTCACACATCCACTTTAGTTCAATTGATTCTTTGACAACAGTAAAAGTACTTGATCCAACTGATATACTTACAAGTAATGCGAATTCAAAAGGCCCGAAAGAATGTTACAATTTAACTTCAGAGAGATTTACTACAACATCACCAAATACTGAGGTTTATAAAAAACCAACGATAGAAAATATTAATCCTGATTTGGAATCAAATGAAAAAACTAGTTTATCAAAAAATTTTATATCAGAATATACTATTGCAACAACTAATAGTAATACAAGTGAAACAAGTTTAATGACTATAACTACAAATACTTTTGATTTTAGTCCAAATACCGAGTCAAATAATTTGCCAGATGAACAATTTATCACAACAGGATTAGAGAATACTAAAGAAACCATTATTCCAAACAAACTAACTACAACTACAATTCCAGAAACAACTACAACTACAGAAACAAGAACAACAACTTCAACAACAACTCCTGAACCAATTACAACTACAGAAACAAGAACAACAACTTCAACTACAACTACAGAACCAACTACAACTTCAACTTCAACTACAACTACAGAAACAAGAACAACAACTTCAACAACAACTCCTGAACCAACTACAACTACAGAAACAACTACAACCACAACAAGAACCACAACTTCAACAACAACTCCTGAACCAACTACAACTACAGAAACAAGAACAACAACTTCAACAACAACTCCTGAACCAACTACAACTACAACTTCAACTTCAACTACAACTACAGAAACAAGAACAACAACTTCAACAACAACTCCTGAACCAACTACAACTACAACTTCAACTTCAACTACAACTACAGAAACAAGAACAACAACTTCAACAACAACTCCTGAACCAACTCCAACAACTTCAACAACAACTCCTGAACCAACTACAACTTCAACTTCAACTACAACTACAGAAACAAGAAGAACAACTTCAACAACAACTCCTGAACCAACTACAACTACAGAAACAACTACAACCACAGCAAGAACAACAACTCCTGAACCAACTACAACTACAGAAACAACAACAACCACAACTTCAACTACAACTCCTATTATTCAAGATTTTTCTTGCAACAATCAAGTTTGTGAATGTTTCGATAGTTCAAGGTAATAAATATTCAATCGCCAATTATTATCCGATTCCGGATTAGAGAGGTTTGACTGATCAGTTTTGATCTTTGCTATGTTTACTTGTTTTTTGTAGATTTTACTATTAGATTTTTTTTCGAATTTTCTTAGAACTTTATTTTTTTATTTCGGGAATCTCGAAATCTTATCTTAAAAAACATATCTCCTAGGTTTTAGAACCCTTAGAATATTAATAAAATGCACGAAGAGTATTTAAATTTACCGAAAACATGTATATCACATAATGGTCATGTTCTTTCAAAGAAATTATAATTTTAGCTTTAAATTTTTTGACATTAGACTATACTAATTTTCAAATTCTCGCCTCTTAAATTTTATTTTTATTGTTAAAAGTTTCTATTCAAAAAATCAAAACAAATGCATTAAATGTCGTACTGGATGGACCGCTTATAAGAGTGTGTGTTACCAAGCATTTAGTACATTGAGATCATGGCCAAATTACGTTACTTATTGTTCATCATTGAATTCAACACTTTTGACCACTGAGGAACCAGAAAAGTTCAATTTTTTTAAAACTATTTCAAGACAATTGACAAGCCTAAGTGGAAATCAACGTACATGGGTAAATTCGAAAATACACATTTTTAACGATTTACGCTTTAGATCATTTATTTTTTTCTATTGAAGGTAAATGCGAGATACAGTACATTGAATGTTTTTCGATGGGTCAACAATAATCCTTTGAACACATCATATATCCAACCTGGAAGTTTGACAACATCACTTGGATGTTTTTCTTATTACACAACGCCACATTCAATGTTTATAATATACAGTTGTAGTTTATCTTCAAATGGCATTTGTGAATACACCCAATAGTTCATTTTTTTTAAGTTATTTGAAAAATTTTCCAATGATTTTTTGTTTCTTTTAAAATTAAATTTTGATTATTTAAAATCTATGAAAACATATTTACTTTGAATATTAGAGATTTATTTAAATAAACTTGTCGGAAAAAAATTCACTTTAAAAACTCGCCAAGTTTTTTTTTTAATAGTTTATTATTATTTAAAAAAACGCCTTTGAGTAATTAAACTCATTTCGCCGCTGAAATAAATCTATGTTAATAAAAAGCTGCAAAAAATATTGTAAGAAATAAGCTTAAAAACATTAGAGAACTTGGATTTTATGAGCGTTTGTCTTGGAAATTTGACTGAGTATAAAGAAACTGTAATCAATTATAGAACTTATTAGTTCATTATAAATACCACCAAGAGTTTTTTTAGTCAGATTCCAAAAGATTTATCACGATTTATTTGCGCATATTTTGGTGGTCCCTGCAATTAAACAGAAAATTTTCTCTTTTATTGTCAGGGCTAAAAAAAAAATGTTTTTTAAATTTTAAAGGAACAAATAAACACTATGAAAAGGAAGGGTAAAAACTTCCCAACTATCATAGATCGATAAAATAATGGAATATAACGCGAAGAGTGTATAACCTTCCTAATGGGTCAATATTACAATTAGCTATACCGTAAAAAAACTCTTAAAAGAGTTCGTAACCTAAACGATATCATAGTCAAAAAAGTTCCATTTGATGAATTCAAATCGAATTTAATCGACGCTTTTACAGTGAAACAGAAAGAAATGTAGATGAATTTTGAGATGCTGACACAGTGACACAATCAACAAAAGTCCAGTCGAACCTCGTTAATCCGAAAAACTCAATTATCGGATTTTTTTTCAAAATAAAAACTGTTATTTGTAATATGCCTACTGAACTAGTACAATGCATGACATAATCAAGTTGATAGTAAGAATTATCAGGTCCTTTAAGTGTCACTTTAAGAAACATTTTTTTTCCACTCCTGAAGATCAAAATTCCCTAAGCGATTAACCCAAATTTTGCTAATCCGAATCAAATTTTTAAAATAACGTTCGCGTTCATCCGAATTCGCTCGAATGTTCAAAAGTTTTCTGAAACTTTCAAATCCTTTCATAAGCTTTCATAGCTTTTCGGGACCTTTCATAACTTTTCGGATATTTTCATAAATTTACGTGGACTTTCGGGATTAGAAAATTAATGAAAAATTTTGAAAGGCTCCCAAAAATCATGAAAAGGTCTCGAAAAGTTCTGAAAGGATTTGAAAGGTTCTGAAAACTTTTTAAAATTCGGGCGAATTCGGATGAATGTTCATGAACGTTCATTTTTGGAACATGTGAACGACCAGGTTAGTAAAAGCTCGGTATTTGTGACATGTCATAATATCGAGCTTTTACGTTCAAACTTTTTCAGATTAAAGAGGTTCGACTGAAGTATCTTTTGGAGTCAGTTAGTCGAACCTTTCTAAATGTCTGTGTCTCTGAATAGATTGACAAAAACAACGTCGGACAGCGTTTATTACCTGCTTGTTTTTACTGACAAAAAATTAAGCAAAATTTTAATGCCAATAAATAAAATAACCAAAAAGGAAGAGAAATTTCCATACAGCGTTTGCAATCATTTTAAACATTATTTTTAACGCTAAAATTTTTTGATTTTAGCAAGCTTTAAACAGCGTTATTTGGCGTTAATTCGCTAACGTTAGATAACGATGAAAAATTGAAAGTTTTCAAAATATTTTCATCTTCTTCAAAATTAGAATATAAATTAGACTATTAAGTCTTTAACGATAGTTTAAAGTCAAAAATTCTTCTTCAACGAGTTAACTGGTTTGTGACTTCAAGCTCATTTTAATTATTAGTCGAGGTAAAACAAGAAATTGAAAAAAACACATTTTTTATTTAAAAAATTGAACGAAACATAAATTAAAAAAGATTCACTTACAAAATAACTTAAAGATTTTCAAAATTCGAGAATATCTCATCTTTACGTTAAATAAAGATTAAGTTGTAGCATCTTACCACGTCTTAGAGTCAATGAAAAAAAAGTTTAAATACGAATAAAAAATTTATTCTGTGAATTCGCAAATTTCATTCGATAAACTACTACTTGATGACATAATGAGAAGTGTATTTGCTATTCCAGTTGAATAAGCAAAGTCTCCCAAAGAAGTCCATCCCAAAAAAGTTGGTGATATAAAAGAAGTATTGATTGAATTACCATTGTTCCATTGATAAACTCCTACAGTAGCGTATTTTGCCAAAACCTTAAAAAAATAAGTTTAAACATTCTAAGAGATTTTTAAGCCTGTAATTATTACCCAAGTTCGAATGTTAGAGTTGATTGCAGTCAAATTTTTAGCAACGTTTTTAAAAAATTCGAATTTATCAGGCTCTTGTGGAAGTAAAAGTGTCGAATTAAGTGATGCACAATAATTAACAAAATCAGTCCATTTTCTTGGTGTCGATGAGCCTTGATACACATTTTTATAAGGTGTCCATCCAGATCGACATTTTAAACATTTCTTTTGAGTTGCTGAATAAAAGCTAGACGAATCTTGACATGTACATATTTGGTTAGTACAAGTGTAGTCTAATGTTGTGATCACTTGAATAGTCGAAGTCAATGGAACAGTGACTGTTGTTGTGGATTCATTGGACTTCTTTTTGTAGACTTTCGTGTTAGAAGATTCAATGAAATTTTGAACAGAAAAAGTGAAATCCCTAAATAGTTGACAAACATTTTCACTTGAAAAAGACACGTAAGAGCATGTTTTTAGCAAAGAACAGCGTGTTGTGCATTTAAGTAGACTTGATTCATTCAACTTTAAGATGGTATGATTAAATACGAATAAAAAATTTATTCTGTGAATTCGCAAACCAAAACATATTATGTTATTCCCTAGATGATTCGAGTTAAATCTAATTGTTTTGATTTATTAATGGAAACTATTTGAAACATGTTTATTTCATGTCCTTTGAGTACATAAACATGGGTCATTGTAACCAATAAAATCCAAAAGTTTATAATCACCATTTTTCAGTATTTTTTTATTACTTTCAAGGTTCTTTTTAGATTGTTTTTTTTTTTGTAATGAAAAATTAAAAATACAGCTCTCTTGAAAATTTAATTTTAAAATAAAAGTACATCTTTTCTGTATTCGACTGAAGCTATGATAATATGTGAGAACAATAACAGAGTATTAGAATAACTAAATACACACATTTGTGTTTTTAATTACGTGATTGAGCTTGCCAGGTGTAGTGTAGGCAATCTACTAATTAACCAACTGAACCAATACCACTACTGTAAATACAAAGTGTATATATTCAAATAGTAGATCGTTTGGTCAGCTTCCAGAAAGTTTCTTTAGTAAACCATTCCTTGGGGAAAAATTGATTAAGTTGCAACAGAAAATCGATTGTTCCTAAAATACGGAACCGGAACAACGGAACCGGAATTTCAGGTCCTAAATTACGGAATCAGTCACCCGGAACAAGTCCCTGAAATACGGAACAAGGTTTACGGAATCAAAAGAAAATGTAACGTTTAGAAAAAAATAACAATGGAAATGAATGAGTGTCATTAGTGTTGTGCTGCTGGGAAACGATCCGACTGGAATCATCGACTAGTTATTCCCTAGATGGCCTGATACTAGAACAACTTTGAAAATCATCGTATTGGGACTCGCGAGTCGCTGTGACTTAAAATAAAGGCTTCGAAAGATGCAAACGTAGCGAGTATAAAAAAATCTCTTACGGCCTACCCTGCTAAAAAGTCTAATCAGCTTCTGCAGCTAATAAAGTCTAGGATTGTTCTACTAGATGTAGGGTTGGTCGACCGGTTTTTATCGTAAAACCGGTTAATTTTAATTTATGGTTTCATGGAACGGTATAATCCTTATAAAGAACATGCAAGTTGTAGGAAATAAAATTTCCTAAATTTTGGTACCCTCAAAGTTGAATTGTAAAATTATTTTCATTGATTACATAGCAATTTTTCCTTAAAAAAATTCGGTTAAAAAAACCAATTCTAAAACCGGTCAAATTCAAATTTAAGGCTCAATTAGTAGAAATTCATAACCTAAATATGGCAATTTTTTTTTTCATTCAAGCTTTTATTTGAAAAATTGCGCAGTTAATTCTGAAATTTAACATTAAAAAATATTGCAAAAAATTTTAAATACGCAAATAAAAAAAATCTAATGAAAAAAAAGTTGCCATATCAAAAGATAGAGAACTTAATTTCCTATAATCTGGTATGTGATTTATAAGGATTAGACCATCATATGAAACAAAAAATCAAATAAAACAATTTTTTGAAGAAAACCGGTCGACCAACCCTAACTAGATTTTAGATCTGCACAGAAAAAGTACTACTACTACTACTACTACTACTACTAAAATGCAATAAAATTTTTGTGTAAGGTTCCGGAAATTCAAGACTTCCACACTAATTTTTAAATTGAATATCGACCTCAAATTCGTAATCTACACATATGAAAACCTACGAAAGCCAATCTTTTAGGGTGTGCCCAAAATAATTATTTTAGACCCAAGGGTCTAAGGTGTCAAGATCCCTCGAAAACCGTATTTAACTTTTTGACAATTTTGACCAAAAATTAATTTAAAAATTAGTATAGACGTTTTGCATTACCTTATTACCTACCTACCATTTGTTTAATTTTTTGGTATAAGGCAGATATTGAGTATTGAAACTTCTGATGATCAGTTAAATAAAATCGCATATCAAAATTTTTCTATAGGATTTGTCGCATAAGACTTTTTTTAATTTATTATAATTATATTCATAACGGTAGATTGCAATAACTTAATGTCCAATAAAATTTAAACTTTTAAACTTTTCAATTTTTTTTGTTAGAAAGAAGATTTTGTTGTCCAATTAGTAAAAGGGATTGAAAGTTTAACTTAATCTAATAATAATAAAAAAAAATTTATCCTATGCGTGAAAAATTTTCATATGGTCCTTTCAAAGAAGTGTTAATGAGTAAAGTCAAACCTCGTATGAACATAGCCCCATTAAAATCGTCATACCGATTAAAATATGCAATTTAAGGATTTAATTTAATTTAAGGTATTTTCTATTGATAAGAATTACAGTTAGCCTGTGATTTCAATACGAACTAAAAAGATATCCGGATAAAAGTGGAAACGGATTAACGAGGTTTGACTGTATTAAATAAAAAAGAAAATGATCAACTATTTTGAAAATTCTAGCCGAAAATTTCAAAAATTTTGATCTTTAGGTTTTTTTTGAAGAGCGAACTTTTAGAAAATTTCTTTAAATTTTAGTAGCCAGTCATGAGTTGATTACAACGAAGAAACGTCTGTAATAATTTAAATAAACAAGTGGTATGGCTCAACCAGGGATATTGGGGTCCACTCCTTACATTGAAAGAAAAGAATGCCTTCCTTGTATAATTGAAAATAATTTAAAAAAAACTTATTTTTTGTCTATTCAGTGTACTCGCAGAATACACGCGACGTTGATTAACAAGTATTCTTTTTTAGATAATTGAGTTTTTCAACATTTAGATGTCAATCAATTTTTGAATCCATTTATGAGTCCAAAATAGTCCTATTGATCAAGTTTAAAAACCTAAAATTTGTTGACATCTTCTCAGAATCTTTTAAAAAAAACAAATTTTTAAATAAAAAATACATTTTTTAAAAGAATTATTTTTCTATGTTCCTAAAGAAATGTACGTCCTCCAAGAAATTTACTTCCCGATTTTTGACACTTGAAAAAAACTAATTTTCGATACTCAAAAACCTAATAAAAAGAAATTTTTTTAATTATGGATTCAAATTAATAGAGGACCAGCGGTTTAATTGGTTTTTTATAATAAACTAATAAGAATAAAACATAATATTTTCCGTCGATTTAATAACTGTTGGATATAAGTGTTTCTAAATTATTACAGTATGGGTTACATGTCACTTTAAAAGTAAAATTGATTTCTAAAAAAGCACATCCTAGCACAACTAATATTGCCTTTTAAAAAACATAGGAGTTGTTATACACTACATACGACATTCCAGAATTGGAATTATGGATCTAAATAAAAATTTGAATATTCTTTTCTTAAATAATAAAGTGAGAATTTGTTTTTAGCCGTCTTACATCATCGATTGTTACACGATTCAACTTATTTATGAAAATCATGGTTTACATCATGTTAATTATTTCATTTTATTTTTGCATCAAAGTGTTATTTTTATTAAAAGTTACTTAAACATTTTATTAAAACATATAAATAGTTCTCAATTTTACTAGCAAAAATCATTCATTGGTAATATAATTTAAATTATTTTGTCTAAAAGGTTGGAGACATAAATGATCAATTTTTTGTTAAAAATATTTTTGATGTTGGTTCTTGTGCGAAACCAAATCACAGCACAGGAAGTGAAACATTTTAATCTTTTAAAGATAGAGAATTATAAAGGCATAAATTTTAATCATGAATTCAAGCAATCTTTCCTAATTCTAAACAAGACTAGAACAAGTCTTTTAAAATGTGCTAGTTTATGTTTTTCACACAATCAATGTTTTTCATTTGCCTTTGTTAAAGAGAATTTGTGTGAGTTCTATTCGACTGCAAAGTTTTCTTTAAATTCTCTCGTCGAGAATCGGATTTCAAAAGTTTATGTACAAAGGAATTTGGATGAAACAGTCGGTGAGGAACATGCTTTCTCTGTTGGAGCCACATTTACTCCTGAAAGTTCGTCAGAGCAATTGTTTTTTGAATTGATTAATTCATCACCAAGTAAATCAGAACAAACTACCACATCCGAATATGAAACTTCTATAACTTCGACTTATTTTAACCAAGAGACTACAAGTTCTTCAAGTATTCAAGATTATGAAACAAAAACAGAAAATTCACACATCCAATTTAGTTCAATTGATTCTTTGACAGCATTAAAAGTATCAAGTTCTTCATTTAAAACGAGCCTTGATCCAACTGATATGTTGACAAGTAATGCGAATTCAAAAATCCCGAAAGAAGATTCCAATATGACTTCAGGGGGATTTACTACAACATCATCAAATACTGAGGTTTATAAAGAACCAACGGTAGAAAAATTTTATCCTGATTTGGAATCCAATGAAGAAACTAGTATATCAAATAATTTAATATCTGAATCTACTCTTGCAATAAATGATGATCATACTCCAGAACCATCTACAACTTCAACCACAAGTACAACAAAAACTACAGAATCATCTTCAACTACAACTACAACCACAAGTACAACTACAACTTCAACCACAGAATCATCTACAACTACAACTTCAACCACAAGTACAACTACAACTACAGAATCATCTTCAACTACAACTACAACCACAAGTATAACTACAACTACAGAATCATCTTCAACTACAACTACAACCACAAGTACAACTACATCTTCAACCACAGAATCATCTACAACTACAACTACAACCACAAGTACAACTACAACTACAGAATCATCTTCAACTACAACTTCAACCACAAGTACAACTACAACTACAGAATCATCTTCAACTACAACTACAACCACAAGTACAACTACAACTTCAACCACAGAATCATCTACAACTACAACTTCAACCACAAATACAACAAAAACTACAGAATCATCTTCAACTACAACTACAACCACAAGTACAACTACAACTTCAACCACAGAATCATCTACAACTACAACTACAACCACAAGTACAACTACAACTACAGAATCATCTACAACTACAACCACAAGTACAACTACAACTACAGAATCATCTACAACTACAACCACAAGTACAACTACAACTTCAACCACAGAATCATCTACAACTACAACTTCAACCACAACTACATCTTCAACCACAGAATCATCTACAACTATAACTTCAACCACAAGTACAACTACATCTTCAACCACAGAATCATCTACAACTATAACTTCAACCACAAGTACAACTACAACTACAGAATCATCTTCAACTACAACTTCAACCACAAGTACAACTACAACTACAGAATCATCTTCAACTACAACTTCAACCACAAGTACAACTACAACTACAGAATCATCTTCAACTACAACTTCAACCACAAGTACAACTACAACTACAGAATCATCTACAACTACAACTTCAACCACAAGTACAACAAAAACTACAGAATCATCTTCAACTACAACTACAACCACAAGTACAACTACATCTTCAACAACAGAATCATCTTCAACTACAACTACAACCACAAGTACAACTACATCTTCAACCACAGAATCATCTACAACTACAACTACAACCACAAGTACAACTACAACTACAGAATCATCTTCAACTACAACTTCAACCACAAGTACAACTACAACTACAGAATCATCTTCAACTACAACTACAACCACAAGTACAACTACAACTTCAACCACAGAATCATCTACAACTACAACTTCAACCACAAATACAACAAAAACTACAGAATCATCTTCAACTACAACTACAACCACAAGTACAACTACAACTTCAACCACAGAATCATCTACAACTACAACTTCAACCACAAGTACAACTACAACTACAGAATCATCTACAACTACAACCACAAGTACAACTACAACTACAGAATCATCTACAACTACAACCACAAGTACAACTACAACTTCAACCACAGAATCATCTACAACTACAACTTCAACCACAAGTACAACTACAACTACAGAATCATCTACAACTACAACTTCAACCACAAGTACAACTACAACTACAGAATCATCTTCAACTACAACTACAACCACAAGTACAACTACAACTACAGAATCATCTTCAACTATAACTTCAACCACAAGTACAACTACAACTACAGAATCATCTACAACTACAACTCGAACCACAAGTATAACTACAACTACAGAATCATCTTCAACTACAACTACAACTTCAACCACAGAATCATCTACAACTACAACTTCAACCACAAGTACAACTACAACTACAGAATCATCTACAACTACAACCACAAGTACAACTACAACTACAGAATCATCTTCAACTACAACTTCAACCACAAGTACAACTACAACTACAGAATCATCTTCAACTACAACTACAACCACAAGTACAACTACATCTTCAACCACAGAATCATCTACAACTATAACTTCAACCACAAGTACAACTACAACTACAGAATCATCTACAACTACAACTTCAACCACAAGTACAACAAAAACTACAGAATCATCTTCAACTACAACTACAACCACAAGTACAACTACAACTTCAACCACAGAATCATCTACAAATACAACTTCAACCACAAGTACAACTACAACTACAGAATCATCTACAACTACAACCACAAGTACAACTACAACTACAGAATCATCTACAACTACAACCACAAGTACAACTACAACTACAGAATCATCTACAACTACAACCACAAGTACAACTACAACTACAGAATCATCTACAACTACAACTTCAACCACAAGTACAACTACAACAATAATTATTCAAGATTATTTTTGTATCAACCAAGATTGTGAATGCTTCGATAGTTTAAGGTAATTAAAAAAATTGTTTATGACAAAGCAATCTTTCTCTTGAAAGATTTATGAGAGAAAGACTTTAAAACTCTTTGCATCACAGGGGAGGACTATAATTTGAAGCTGGTAAGATTAATGATTTCTGATTAATAAAACAAAATAAATTTTATCGTAAACTTCTATATGTGTTTAGCCTTTTAAAAGGGTTTCGGGTTTGTTAAAGGCCAAGTTGAAAATAATTCTTGGCTGTTCGCCAACACAAGTTTTCAGCTGCCAGAGATTCAAAAATAACTTTAATTTTTAAAAGTTTCTATTCAAAAATTCAAAACAAATGCATTAAATGTCGTACTGGATGGACCGCTTATAAGAGTGTGTGTTACCAAGCATTTACTACATTGAGATCATGGCAAAATTACGTTTCTTATTGTACATCATTGAATTCAACTCTTTTGACCACTGAGGAACCAGAAAAGTTCAATTTTTTTAAAACTGTTTCAAGAGAATTGACTTTTCTAAGTGGAAATCAACGTACATGGGTAACAAATAAAATAAGAAGTTGAATGCTTTAAATTATTTTTATTTCTGTTGTAGGTAAATGCGAGATACAGTACATTGAATGTTTTTCGATGGGTCAACAATAAACCTTTGAACACATCGTTCATTTTATTTTGGAGTTCAATATCATCTTTAGGATGCTTTTGTTATTTCACTACGCCATATTCAATGCTTGCTATTTACGGTTGTGGTTTAGGTTCAAACGGAATATGTGAATATACTGAATAGTATATTTTAAATTTATGTTTTCAATAAACTTTTTAAATGAAACCTTAATTGAATTTGGTTTCCTAAATCTTTAAAATCACAAATCCTATAATATAAACTTTTTGATATAATATTTTAAATAAAAATTGTCTGGCAATGTGACGTTTAGTCCCAAAATCCCGAAAATCCCAAATAAATCAAAAAAAATTTCATCATAACAATAGAAGAATCATTTTAAGAATTGTAGAGATTGATATAATTGATAAGAAAAATGTTTTGGTGCAAGGAGCGCTTGTACAAAACTTGTGTGCTGAATGAAAACCTTTTTTAACTCAGAATATTGAATATAATCTATTTATTCTTATTGAATTTCGTTTTCCGTTGAACAAAGGTACAGCCAAGGCACGGTTACGACTATGCCATCCACTTCAGTGACTGTGGCACGTTCGTCATAAACAGCGCCACTCATCCGAGCCGAAGCTGCGAACTCGAAAACTATCCAGACTAGCTTGGAACAACAAACCAAGCGTATTCTACATCAAGTAGAATACTTAACTTTTTCACTAGGGCTGCACTTATTTCTAAATGGGTCTGCTGTAAAACAAGTTCTTGCGCCCGTTCCCAGGCTCCTATACGTTGTGATGGTCAAAGCCAGCGGAACCTCCAATACGAAAAGATTCGAACGCGATCGTTAGACCTTTGTACTCGTAAAAAGTCCATTTAGAACGATGTTAGAATGACAGCAACATCGCCGCCCCTCCCATTTTCACATCCGGGCTTGGGACCGGCCAAGGCGTGGTTAACGGCAATATTTTTTATAAAATTCCGATTTACATTCAAAAAAATCGAATTATTACTTTTTTTAAATGGTTTTTAGCAGTGAGAACTTTGACAATTATCAAAGTTCCTCAAATCCTGTAGAAATTATTTTGTTTTTTTTCCCTTAGCCTTTGTTCTATTGAATCTAAGATTTATTTGAAAAAAAAAAACTGCAAAAATTTTTTAATAAAAAATAAAACAAATCCCTGTTTAACATAGTGTGTCTGTCTTTAATCTGTTCCTTATATTTTCCCGCTGTATGGTTGACATATTACAGTCAACCCTAGTTAATCCAAACATGAAAACTTCAGAATATTCCATTCGGATTACAGAGACAAAAATTCACTGATTTTGCATATTTTATTCAGTAATTTATTCGGATAAAACAGGCTTTAGGATTTACGAGGTTTGACTGTATGGGGTTACATGTCTAGAATAAAGACATCTTCGTAATAATTAAGTTATTGATTAGTAAAATTAAGATAATTTTTGACCCCTTCCAGAGAAGAATGATTTGGTGTTGGTCAGTTTTGCACTTAAACATTGGGTCATTTCGAGAGGTTGTGGCCGAATGAGTAAAACAACAGCTTTGGGAGCTAGTGGCACGAGTTTAAATTCTAGTCGAGTCAAAAAATAATTGTTATGTTTAGAAAGAAATAATAATGGAAATAGATAAGTGTCATTGGTATTGCGGCCTACACAGCTAAGAAGCATAATAAACTTCTGTAGCTAATTAAATATAAGATTGTACTCTTCTTCTTCTTCTTCTTTCTTTATTCGAACGCTGGTTTACAACATTCGGCGACATGTTTCTTCCAAAGTGTGCGGTTTGTTGCTAGTCTCTCAACTTCCATTCTTGTTACCTCGTAGTTCGCCGGGAAAAGTAGTTGAAAGATGTATTTGAAGTAGGTTGTTGATTTTCTTCCACGCTTGAGTTCTATCAGGCTCATAGAAAAGAAAGATCTTTGCGGGATCCTTGTCTGATCTTCGTAAAGCGTGTCCAACCCAGCCCAGTCGTCTGAGCTACTCAACAACTGAATTTTGACTTACCATTTGATATACTTCTTCGTTCGAGACCTTGTCCAGCGGCTTAATGCCCAACCACATTCTGTAGCAAGTTGTAGCGAAACTGTTTAACTTCCTCTCAAATTCTTTTGTTAAGATCCAAGTTTCGCTTCCATAAAGGAGTACTGAGATGACCGTTGATTGTACTACTTGATGTTAGTTCTGCACAAAAAACGTACTACTACTACTATTCCGGTAAAGTTAGCGGTACGATTGCTATTTAATTGTGTATGTTTTTTTTTTGATGCAAAGATTTTATCTGAAATTATAATCTCTTCAAAAATACGAAATGAAAAGAGGTTAACTGTAATGTAAAAACACATTATTGAATAAATGAAATTGACACTTTGTAGAAAATAATGATAACCGAATCTTGACTGCTTGAGTTTTCAAAGAATTAATGCGGGTCAGCTAGTAAAATTTTAAGACAAGAGCAATTTATTTTGACAAAATATTTATTAATATAAAAGAGATTATTTCTGTCTATTTATTAATCATGTTTCCATGACGACTTTCTAGAATGTAAAGGATAAAACATATTTTTTTTGTTCGAAAAGAATAAATAATAGAAATTTCTAAATTATTTGAAATAAAAATTTGAAACAATAAGACATCAATTAGTTCTTAAACAAAATGTCTGGTACAGTTGCTTTAGAGGCTCAGCTAAACGGTTATGTCAAAGAAGTGCGTCAATTTTTGTTGTTGTTCTGAAAAGATTTCTTAATAATTTTTACTTTTAAAGTATTTGGATTTTTATGGCTTCGATTCGACTCTTCAAAAGTTTAATGATGAGTGTTCATCTAAAGCAAAATCGATTATTGAAATTGATAAATTGAACACGTCTAATCCTAAAATTAACTCGATTCTAGTAACACCCGTTTCTTTTTAATAATTTATCCACTCGAATTTTAGACCATTTTTTTAAGAATGAAATGATTGGACTATTCATGCAAGGTCAACGAAAAGAATTTTTTAAACAATGGTCCGAAAATATTACACCCGAAATGATTGATAATGATATCCAAGCCCAAAAACTTGAACTAGAACTAAACATACACTTTGCTGTTTATCCAGTTAGAAAAAATAATGTAAACTTTTTTTTTAACAATTCTTTTCATTATTCATAGCTTTATAACAGTTTCGTTTAGATGAATTCAAGAGAGGGTATGAACGCTTTCAAGGAGTACATTGAAAATAAAGGACGAGTTTTATGTCAAACAAAAGAGTTTTTGCCATACTTTGGTCTACCGTATCATCAGAACCCTCAAGATGGTTATCCTGAACTTTTTAATGTAAGTCTAAAATTTGTTGTAAGAGAACTCTAGTTGATATTTTTGCTGTAAAGGATGCATGGATAGCTGAGTTACAAAATAAATTAGAAGAATTTATCAAGAACTCATTAAAAACTCAAAATCAACCAAAGTTAGTCGAGCTCTTAACCCAACAATCCGACTCAGACTCGAACTCTCAAGTGGCCAAATTGAAACAACAACTAACCGAATCTGAAAAAAGAACAATGGCTTTTATGAGAAAGTTCAACCGAGTACAATCCGAGTATCATACACTTATAGGCATAACTGCAGAATTGGTTGATAGTTTAGAGAATTCAATAAATGGACAACCAGTTAGTAATGAATATATTCAAAATATATGCTTTAAATTGTTTAATACTCAACTTAAACATACGATTGATTTTACACGACCTGGTACGGCTGGTGATCATATACGGAAATCATTGGCTTATCAAAAAATTATACCGTAAGTATTACAGAAATTTAATACAAGTTGCCAGGTTCCATTTTTTTTCGATATTGTAAACCTGTTTTTTAAATTTAATGAAGGAAATTTTGCGGAATTTTCCGTGGTTTTTCGATTTTTGCCCGCGGAATTCCGCAAAAAAATTTTGCTAACTTTAATTTAGACTAGACAAAAATACAAATTTTTTTGTTTAAGTGAAAAATCAGACGCTAAAAAGACGACACCGCCATTGGACTTTTTAAAAATTAAACATGATCTGATCCATCAAAATGAAAAACGTCAAATCTCAATTTTACAAGCACTCCGTTGGCGTTTGACAAAAGCCGAATCAACTGAACAACGTCAACGTATTCTAACATCATACATTACAGCAGATCTTTTAAATTTTCGTAATGAAAAATTGTCAAACAGCATAATTGATTTACTCAAATCGCCTAATGATATCATTAAACAATTCATGTCAAGACTTGTAAACACATTTGCATCGTTAAATTATGGACGTAGCTATTTGGCATCGAGTACCGATTTAGTTAAAAACATGATTTATGTTTTGAGATACGAAAAAGACGATTCGTTTACGCGTAAAAATTTACTTGCAGCTTTACAAAAGTTAAGTTTAAGACATAACTTACACGTGCTTATGATAAATGAAAATGCTATCGATTATTTAGTTGATTTACTCGAAGATAATGAGTCATTAAGTGATTATTCACTTGAGTATACAGTAGCATTGTTTATGAATTTGACTCTTAAAAAATTGGGTAAATACAAATGTGTTAAAGATCATCGTAGAATTTTGAAGGTTTTAACCGATTTATTGGCTAATTCTTCAACTGAAGCTCAAAATTATATTAATGGAGCTTTGTATAGTATTCTTACTGTACCTGAGATTAGACGATATGCTAAAGAAATAGTAAGTTATATTTTAAGTTTACAATGCCAGAATGAATCTTCTATAAATGAATTTGTGATTTTCGACTTAATATCTGTAATCTACCACCTTGAAAACCCATAAAAATCATATTTTTTAATGGGCGTAAAAATCAAAAATTTTTACCCTCCGCAAAAAAAAAATGCAGCTCCTAAGATTTTTACAGAATTGTCCCTAGATCAAGCTGCTGCATAAAATATATTGGCAAAGATGGATCTGCTTTGACGATTTTACTGGAAAGTCGCAGCTCCTAAGATTTTTACAGAATTGTCCCTAGATCAAGCTGCTGCATAAAATATATTGGCAAAGATGGATCCGCTTTGACGATTTTACTGGAAAGTTGCCTTTTTTTGATCGTTTTCATCGGATTTTGACCTTAAGGGAAACTTTTTAATCTTTGATGTGGATACCAACGTAAAATAGAGCTTTTCAGCTACAAGGACATATCTTCAAATCGATATTATCTTTTTCCAATATTGAGTTCTTAAATGTATAAGAAAGGCAGCTCGAGTTAAGGCTACAAAAAGCGGAGGGTCAAAATTTTTGATTTTTTCCGCCGATGGAAAAATAATATTTTTAGGGGTTTTCAAGGTCGTAGATTACAGTTACAGTGTTGAAAATGTCAATTTAAGATATTGTAAACTGTTTTTATTTAAGAACTTGGCTGAGATCATTAAAAATTACACTTCAGATGGTGACGAGTACGTAAACAAACAACGCGAAGTAATCATAAACAAAATAAATCAAGATGAATCTGTTGTTGAACCAGAAGAAGAAGACGATGAAGATGACGATGAAGATGATGAAGAAGATGGTGACATTATGGAACGTGAACTAGACGCTGGTGAAACAATATTCAAAGCAACTGATGAAATAATTGGAGAAACTTTACTTTTAAAGTTTTATTCAATTCAGAACCAAGGCAATGAGCCATCTATCAATCGAGACATTGCTAAACAAAAGCTAGAAAACGAGTTCGCAAGTGAATCGACTTTGCTAAATCGACCAATAACTCCTCTCAATTTGAAACAAAATCATTTGGCACAGTCCAAAGTATTCGAAAAACATGAAACAAAACCTCCTAAAACAAATCATACTCTTAAAAATTCAACACCGGCCAAAAAAGAAAACATTAAATCAAGTCTTTCGTTTAATCGGACTCAAAGCTCGGACCGGAATAGTCGAGTCGTAGCTGAGTCTAAGAATAAAACAAATTTTCTAAGCATTAACTCGAATGATATACGAACTGTTGATAGCTATGAACCAGTCTATTCGAATGCTAAAGAATCGAATGAAGCATTTTCTTATAAGCCTAAGATACAACGTACACCCGATCAAAGTATGGCATTGAGACAAAAATCATACATAGCATCGTCGATACAATCGAATAGTTCATATGTGCCAAAGTATTCGATAAGTGAGCCAAGACCAAGTTCAACAAGTTCAAATAAATCAAAAAATTCCCCTAATTCATCTACACTTAATCAAAATTGAGGGGTACCTTTCCAGTTGTAAAACAAATACCATTTAAATGTTTAATAGTTATTTAGAGATTGAGAGATTAAATCTCGTATTTCCGTTTTTTTTTGTCATCTACTTTCTTCTTTGACATTTAGTTAATTCAATAAAAAAATACTGTCAAAATGTCGTTTTTTTTTACGTTTTCAAAACCAAAAAAACATCTTTTGAAAAATATTTTTTCTCATCAACGTGTTTCACTTTTGTGATTTTCAGATAAAGAGCATTGAGTTCTATCTGAAATAATCCAAATGAACTCAAAAATCTATTCGCATCATTATTATTTTTTCGATCAAAGTGTCGATTTTGGTGGCCCTTATCAGCAAGGAATTACGGTAATTGATACTTTAAGAACAGCACTTTGGCATTAAAAATCTGAAAAAATCGTAGGGGCATGGTTCCGGAAATGCAAAACGTCCACAAAATTTAAAATTGATTTTCGTCCTTAAACTCGTAATCTACACAAATGAAAACCTATGAAAGACAATTTCCGATATAACTTCTAGAGTGTTCACTAGGGCTGCTTCATTTACTTAACTTTCGGTGATTTGAAGTTCAGTATTTTCGTATTAGCCGAATTGAACTTCCTAGAGCTATAGTTATCACTTAATTTTTGTTAATTATTAGGGGGCAAGTGTAAATCGTCATTACGACCATAAAAAAATTTTTTTTGTTAATGCCTTGCCAGTAACAAAATTTGGGGCTTATAGGACCCTAAGGTCTGACTTTATGGTCATGAATGTTTTTCCTTTTTCTAGAAGAAAAAATCGTGCTGAAAAACGTGATGCAGTTTATTTCCTTAAACAAACAATTTTTGACCGATTCGAATTCATTTTACATTCGCCTTTAAACTTTTGTCGAAAATGTGTCCATTTAGGTTCGGATTCGAATTATGGTACCACTTGAAATGCAATCTTTAACAAATTTTAACGGTATTAAAAAAAAACTTTAATTATTGAGGTGTCTCAAGTTTTTTCCATAATTGTCAAATCGGAATTACGAGACGAAATCTGGATGACTAAAAAATTATCCAAAAATTTTTAATAATTTGAAGGTTGTCACTAAAATCCGGACACGGACAGCCGGACACGGAATTTTAGCTATGGCTAAAATACGGACACTGAATTTTTTTTTGAAGACTAAAATACGGACAGAGGATTCCGTAAGCAAAAAGTTGTTACGACATATCGATACAGTCAAACCTCGTTAATCCGTTTCCTCTTTTATCCGTAAATCTCCTTAGTTTGAATAGAAATCTCAGGCTAACTGTAATTCCTATCAATAGAAAATACCTCCATAAATCGTATATTTTAATCCGTATTACGATTTTAATGGGGCTATTTTTATACGGATTAACGAGGTTTGACTGTAGTGTAATTTTGCGTCCATCTTGTAAAATTGAGTCGATAGTCGATGAAATAAAGGATAAGAATTTCTTAGAAAAACTCAAATATCTAGGCGTATTAAAAGATCTTGCCTTATTTCTTATTCAATCTTATGCTTTATATTGAATTTTGAAGTTCTTGAGTTCACTTAAAAGAACTTTATAAGATCTTTACCGTTCTTGAATCTCTACTATACTAGAACTTATTAAGATCTTGAAGAAGAACTTTACTAAGAACCAAATCAAAATCTAATTCTTAAAAAGAACTATCATCGAATTGTTTCCTGGGTCCAGTCTTAGTGACTCGAAGATTTGGCACTGACTTGAGTCCGAGTCAGAGTCATTTTGATTTTAGTGACTCGACTCGAGTCTGAGTCAGACAGTTTTTAAATTATGACTCACGAGTCTGAGTCCGAGTCATGACTCGTGAGTCAAAATTTGAGTCATTTGACTCATCAAAAAATCAAAAATATTTTTTAAAAAAATACTTTTATTTGTTTATTCAGTATATAAATTTTGATTATTGTCAATTAATAGAAAAATAAAAAAAAATTAAGAAATGAACTACTCCAATTTATAGAATTTTTTAAAATGATCTTCGTTTTCTTTAAAAAAAAACAAATTTTCAGCTAAAACATTAGTCATTTGACGCTATTGCTATTTTTTTAAATGTGTATAAAAAAACGTTAGAATTGGTATTGACACATGCATATATGTATATAGACTAAAATTTTCTTAGTTGATTGAAAAAAAATTACATGAAATGGTCAGAAATTTAGGAGGGGGGGGGGGGGTTATGACGAGAAAAAAATTGAAATCAAAATTTTTTTTTCAACTTTGATAAATCAAAGACATACCCCTCAAGACCTCATGAGAAATTTTTTTTTTGAAAAAAAATAAAAGCGATTGTTTAAACCCATATTTTTTTTAACGAAGCGGCAATTCAACTTTTAAATCTTTGTAAACAAAAGAATTATGTTATCTGTGACAAAATACGTTAAAATTTTTACATTTTGTTGAAAATAGCTTTGAAGGAGGGGGGGGGTCCAAAATTTCGGCTCCTATGTAATTTTCTTACATGGGGAGGGGGGGTATAACCTTGTTTTTTTTTTAAAATGGACCTTGTGTTGAAAATTTTTCTTACTGATACCCCCTGGTATACGTTTACAAAAAAATTTTAATTTAAATTGTGAATTTTTAAAGTTCAACACAAAACACATGAAATTTTGAGTCATTTTTAGCTTTTAGTGACTCGACTCGAGTCTGAGTCACTTAAATTTTTTTGACTCAGACTCCGAGTCAAAGTCAATTTTCGAAAAAAAAAAAGACTCGACTCAAGTCAAAAAAAAATGACTCAAGTCAGACTCAAGTCACATTTGACTCGAGTCAAACTTTTTGAGTCACTATCTCTGCCTGGGTCTACTCCTTCCTTTTTGTAATTAAAGGTTGATATTCAACCGTTTTTGGAATTTTGTCCGTGTCCGTATTTTAGTTTGCTTTTTTTTTTTGTCCGTGTCCGGATTTAAGATAGCTAAAATTCCGTGTCCGGCTGTCCGTGTCCGGATTTTAGTGAAAACCTAATTTGAATACTCGTATTGAGAATAAGAAAATCGAACCGAAAATCCAAAATTAAGACAGTGTTGTAATTTTGCATTGCGCGAACTTTACAGTACGAAAATATTGAACTACAAATTGCCTTACTTAACCGAGGAAAGTAAAGCTTTTCATTTACTTCCCTTTACTGAGCCAAAATCGACTCTGATGATTATTACAGGAACATGCTCTTAGTTAAGAGAAATATATTTAATAATATTTTTCTAAATGCAAGTCAGTCAAGAGATCACTTCATCGCTCATAAAGCTTTACTGGAGAAAATTGATAAGCTAATACAATTAGAGATTAGGAATTTATTTTAAAAAGTGGGCTTATTTATAAGTCAAAAATGAAGATAATTTTTTTTTGAAAATTCTTCAAATAAAATTTTATAGTCAAATATTAGGCCATTTTACTCTGTATATTCGCAAATATAGTTTGATAGCACCTGATCTCCTGATATATTAAGCAAAAAACTTGTCCGCCCATTGTAATAATTAAAATTTCCGAGAGAGCTTTTCGGATGAAATTCTTGTTCTACAAAAGACATGTTTATTGGATTTCGGTTGTTCCATTTATACACATTCAAAATTGAATAACTAGCGGCAACCTTTTTAAAGAGACTAATAAAAAACAAAAACAAAAAATAAAGATTTAAAGTTCTAACCCATGCACGACCATTTTTGTTGATTTGATTTAATTCTATAACAACGCTTTTAAAATACTCAAATTTTTCAGGATCATCAGTACTTACAAGACTTGAATTTAATGCAGCACAAGAACTCGCAGAGACATCCCATCTCTGGGGATTAGCAAACTTTTGGTAGCAGACGGTTTTATAAGCAGTCCATCCTGTACGACAAGGTATACATTTTTTTTGAAGAATTGAATAAAAACTTAAAAATCACAAAGCTAAAAATTTCCATAATAAAGGACATTGGGCAGAAGAAAAATTTAAATAAAAGGTTTAATTATGAATTATATATATCAAACGATAGCTAAAAGATCATGTCTGAAAAATCTCCATGTGACTTACCGTTCCCATTCCAAAGTGACTGTACCCAAAATGAGGTTTTTTAAGAAGATTTATCTACGAAGTCTTAACTTCATTTGAAAAATTCTCTTTGTTTGTACAAAATTGCTTCCTCTACAAGCTTAAAAAAAATTAGACTTCTATCTCTATTACTCTCATTAAAACTTCCATTCAGCCCAAAACACCTAAATTTCAGTTTTTCCTTTAAAGATTTCATATCTGTAGATTTCGAATCTGAAGTCAAAACTTAATATTTGCTTTAGGTGATAGACATCGGTGACCCTGGGTGATACAGACTATTTCCTTTAGGGATTATCAGTCCAAGCTGAATTCTTGATATGTTTTAGATTTTTTGAAAATTTCGGTCCCGTCTTTCAAAGCGATATTCTTCATAGTTATATATTAGAATAAATGAAATTTCGGTGTTTTGGGCTGAATGGAAGTTTAAATGAGACTATTAGAGATAGAGGTCTAATTTTTTTTAAGCTTGCAAAGGAAGCAACATTACTTTTAAAAAAGATCCTACTAAGTTTTCACTTTGTATTTTAATCTTCTAAAAAAGACTTCTTTTGGGTATGGCCGCTTTGGAAACTTGAAAGAAAGAACGTCATATTGATTCTTATAGATACAGTCTTGTAGAAAATCGCTTTAGCTATCGTTTTATATATTAACTTTTTGTAAAACCTTTTATTTAATATTTTAATTTTTCCGCTGATTGTCCTTTTAAATTCTTTTTATATATTATATATTTACCTATTTGAATCATTACAGGTAGTTGATGCTGTTGATCTAGCTGTTGTCGAACTAGTCGTAAGTGGTCTAGTTGTTGTTGGACTAGTTGTTGCTGGAGTAAAAATCATTGGACTAGTTGTTGTTGGACTAGTTGTTAGTGGTCTAGTTGTTGTTGGACTAGTTGTTGTTGGACTAGTTGTTAGTGGTCTAGTTGTTGTTGGACTAGTTGTTAGTGGACTAGTTGTTGTTGGACTAGTCGCTGTTGTTAATTTAAAAGTTGAAAGACTAGAATTATCACTACTAATTGAAAAATTATTTTCAACATAAACAGAAAATCCAGGTCTTGAAATGAAATTGTTTAAGTCCAGATTATCCAAATAGAACATATCACAGTCAATACCAACATTTTTTTGGAAAACAGTTAATGCTTTGCATGATAGAGTTTTAGAACAAAGCTTAGCACATTCTGTAACAGTCCTGCAAGTTGAACTCTTAATTAAATAATTTGATTTAAATGAATCTGTAAACCTTAAACTTCGAGTATTATTTGTCTCCAAGATTTTGAAAACTCGAGCTGACTGGTTGCTGATTATAAATGGAAAAATGCTCAGCAGAAATCCAACTACTTTCAACATTTCAAATTTTAAAGCTTTTTAGTAAACTAATTCTCAAAAAATTGTTAGACGATCTGTCTTTTAAATCTTAAGATTTATCGATTTTTTTGCGGATATTAAAACTTCACCTTAGTTAAACAAAAAATTTTTAATAAAATAAGACGATTTATTGAAACTAGAATTTTTTTTCTTTGGAAACCAACAGTTTTGATTTAAATTACCCTGGTAAAAATCTAATAACTTCACGATTCATGTCATTCATTTTACTTTCTTTGTTTTTCTCGTCATGTTCTTACATGTTTAATTTTTGAAACAATCCTGTTTGATAAGATGCAATGTCTCAAGTCAATTCACGTCAACCAGTTTGGTTATAGACGGAAAGCTTCATGTAAAAACGCTTTCTTTCTAGTGAATGAAATTCTGAACTTCTACAAACAAGGTTAGAGTGATATTTTTATAATGAGTCTTGATGATAGTAAAGCCTTTGATAGGCTGTGGCGTGATGAATTGTTTTTTAAACTAATTGGAAAGATACCTGATTCAGTATGGAGAATACTCTATCTCTATTATGCCATCTCAAGTATCTTTGTAAAATTAAATGGAAAATTGAGTGAGAAAGTAATCACCATAAAGGATGTTAAACAAGGTGGTGTTTTATCACCACATTTGTTTATTTGTTAATGAAATGGTTGAGGGATGTGTTTAGTTGGATATTGGTGCAAAGATTAACGGTATCAACTTGTCAATAACAGCATATTATGATGATGTGGTATTAATTGCCACTGTTTCCAAGCATTGCGAACTGTTTTTAGCTCAATGTGAAGAGTATGCTTCCCTATGGAAAATAGAGTTCAATGCTTCTAAATCAGCGTGTATGATTGTGACGAATCGGAAATGTCAGCTTCGAACCACATTTTGGCTAAATGGGCGTGAGATACCTGTCGTTTCAAATATGATCTATTCAGGCTTGCCGATAGGTAATCAAGATTTTGTGTATAATTTTATTGAAGAAAAATGGAAGAAAGTTGAAAGAAGCTTCTATTCTCTTATTGGTTTAGGATGCAAACCCAAGTTGGTGAATCCAGAATTGATTGGATTTTTATTCAAACAATTTGCTCGATCAATTTTTAGGTACCCTTTAGACAATTTGGTTATTGGTGAGACGAAACTAGAAGAGTTGGACGTGAGACAAAATTTCTTAATCAAGAGGGCTATTGGAATTAAAAAGTTTCGAAGAAGTAGCCCCTTAAATCAGGCTCTAAAGATCGAGAGTATTAAAAAATTGTATATGAAACACAAGATTTACTTCTTGAGACAATTAATGAATGATAAAATTTGTAATGATGTTTTATTATATCTCAAAAATTGCTAAAAAAAGTTTGAAAGACAAAACACAACATTCTGCAAGCAACTTCATTACATCGAGAGAAAGGTTTTTATTGATTGCATTGACTATGGTGTAACTATTTCATTGGTTTTAATTGATGATTTATTCAAACGCAAAAATGAAGGCTTGGTGAACTCATTAAAGTTAGAATATTTTTATTTATATGAACAAGTAAATGATTTTCTCAAGATTAATTTTAATTTAAATGTGTAAAAAGTTCTTTTTTGTTTGATTTTTATTCTTTTTTACTGCCTATGAGGCTCAAACCAATAAAATAATAATAATAATAACATGTTTAATTAATGAATAATTATAAACAATGAGTCACCTGGTAACTTATAAACTAATTTTTGAAGATAAAAATACAAAGATATCATGGTTATCACAAGTTTCTCAACAAGATAACCGACTATAAATATTTGAATGAATTTAGAGAAAAATCAAAAAAAAATGACAAAATTTTTATTTCTTTTATTTTTAGGTCTTCTTACCGCAAACGGGTATGAACAAGGTTGTGACTTTGAATCATTTTGTAGTTCATTAAACTTTGATCGTTTTTGGGGACTTACTTCTGGTGATTCGCCATTTGGACCAGACGCTCCAAACCATGATCACACATACGAAAATTCAAGTGGACACTACATGTTTTTTGATCTCAAAAGCGGTCCAAAGTTTACGGACTCGATTGTATCTTTTAACGAATTATTCAATTTAACAAACCAAAATGACCAAAAGTGTTTGAAGTTCTACTACACTTTCAAATCAGATGTCCCTGTTAATCTAACTGTTAGACTCGTAATGGGGGATTTAAGTGAACTTCAACAAATTTGGCTTTTACTTAACAGTCAGACCCATGAGGCTAAAAATTGGACTCTTGCTCAAGTTAATCTTCCAAGCGATGCTTATTCAATCCAAATATTCCTAGATCTTAGTCAAGCCCAAAATCCAACTGATATCCTTCTTACACTAGATGATGTTTTTATAACCGATGAATGTGATGGAAAGATAACTCAAGAAAGCAAAGTTTTGTATTACTGTGATTTTGAATCAAACGATTGTTCATTTGAAAATACTATGCGACTCGAATGGAAGCGAACGTTAGCCGAAGAGAGTCGAGATTCCTTACCCAAAAAAGACCATACAAAAAACTCGTCTGATGGTTATTTTTTGTCAAGTTCAAAATTGACAGAATTAAATGGTGGGTTTATAGAAAGAGTAGTATCTCCTAAAATTATAATCCCAGATGATGGTATACCTTATTGTGTCAGTTTTTATTATTACATCAACACTTACATGCCTAGAGTATATCTCTTTGAGATCCCGCTGGGTCAAACAGAAGATGTTACTTATTTACCGAATAATGAAATTTGGAATAATTATAAACAACAAAAATTCAACACGTGGTCATGGGGTGTCGCAAATTTAGTACCAGGAAAAATTAAACTTGCGTTTTTGATCACTAATCAACAAAATTTTGATATTAACGCAGCTATTGACGATATCAAAGTCCATTCATGTTATGCCGTAAATAACCCTAAAAATTCTTATGATTCATGGTTGAGCTATTATTTTGAGTCCAAGTGTGATTTTGAAGAGAATCGATGTGGATTTAGTGAGACTTATGACAAAATTGATGGAGAGTATCCATCAAATTGGTCAAGGATAGAGGCTCGTAATAACTTTTATCCTCAGTTAGGACCAAGTGTAGACCATACCATTGCCGAAGATACCGGTCATTATTTAAGTGTGAATTTTAGTTTGCCTTTGAAATCTAACTTTGCAGCTGCGACACAATCCGAACTTATTTTCGCTCATAAAGAGACGTGCTTGGAGTTTTTTTATTACACGAATACAGAGATTTTTACTCCGACTAGTAAATCAACGTTTGGAGTGACGATTGGAGGATGTTATGGTAAGACTTTGTTTTATATTAACCCGTTTGTAAATGTTAGCGAACCAAAATGGACGAGGGTGTTGATACAAATGGATTCTTTTGCTTGTAGAGAATTTCTTGGTTTTTCGTTCGGAGGAGGTGATTTTTTTAAAATGAGTATTGCTTTAGATGATTTTAGAGTTGATCGATGTGACAAAATAAACACGTCTAGTTTGACTACTGAGTTTGTCACATCTGAAATTACAACTCAACCAGTTACAACTACTAAAACAACTACTCGAACAACTAGTACAACAACTTACCTAACAACAGTTCAAACTACAAAAACATTAGAGACAACTGAAACAACTATTTTAACATCAACAAGTGGACATGATAGTACTACAACTACAACATATAAAACTACATCGTATTATAATACAGCAAGTCATTTAGAGTTTAAATTAAGTTTATTTATTTTCATTTTTTTGCAATTTTTTTTCTAGTCAAATAAATTCTCTTCTCGGAATAGTAGAACGTTATTTTTATAGAATTTTTCTTTACCAATCCCCTTTAGAATCTTAAACATTTGAATCAGATCCTCACGATTCAAATTGCGTTAACTAAAAAAAAAATTTTTTTTGAAAAAAATTGCACACGCATAATTTTTTCAAATTTCAAATTTTATTTTTCATCGACGGTTGTTCTTCGTGGTCTCTACGTGGAGATAATCGGATTGTGGTTTGCGTAATCGCTGTTCAAACACGTGATGGCAAACAAGGGGTCTCAGATTTTCCTGACCAGGGTCGAAAAATTTTTTCGTTCCAATTTAGACTATGATTTACTCATAGATGCTTCAAACGAAATTTGTCAGTTAACCAAAGAAGACTTTATTAATAGACTGGTAGATAAAGTAGGTGAAGACATAAAAAATAAAGAAAAACTCAATCTATTAAGAGTAAGACTGGTAACAACGATTATTGTCAAATTTGAGATTAAAACCCAAATTCAAGTGAAAAATCGAACTGCGTGTAACCAAATGGCCATTGATATATGGAACTCAATCCTCTCGTACGTTGAGAATCGGTTGTCTCCTGAATGTACTGAGATAATTAAAAACACATCCAAAAACAATAGGGATGGTTGTGTAAACGAATCACAACTAGTTGCATCAACCTGTGAACACTCAATATGTCCCAATGTTGATATAAAGACACTATTAGAGCGTCTTGTGAATGAGTATGAAGGAATCAAGAAAACAAACGAGCGGATCCTTGAATCGGTAAACGAGCTAAAAACTGAGAATATGCAGCTTAAGAAACTACTTAAGGAGCAAGGCAAATTCAAAATTTTAATTTGTATAATGATGATTATGAACAGAATGAACACATTGTTAAAGATGTAGACTCTAATCCAGTTACTAATGGTGTCAACGAAGCCCAAAGAAAATCAAAGACTTATGCCAAATCACTTGAACCCACTAGTAGAAATGACCTGGTCGAGAAACAAACGTCATGTTCTGTTGGTAAAGAGGTTAATGCGAATGGAATGCAAGTAGTCAAAAATAAAAATGGTAATAATAAACAGAACAAAAGCAAAACAAACAAAAAATGTGTTGTAGGTTTACAAAAATCAAACACGTTGAGTGCAACTAGAATATTCGACTATTATGCTGGGTTCTGGTCTTTAGAAAGTTCCAAGCAAAGTGTGTCAGATTATGTAAGTTCTTTTGCCACTCCCCTTGAAGTTATTGAACTAAAAACGAAACATAGTACTTACAAATCGTATCATCTACGAGTTGAAAGCAGTGATCAAGATGCAATCCTCAATCCAGACAATTGGCCAAGAGGAGTTCGCGTTAAGCGTTTTTTTGAAGCGAAAGCTAATACAAATAAGGACTTAGCACCTAAACAAGCCAGGTATCAGAACTATTACGACAGTTCACAACAATTTGTTGGGTACGGTAGACCCTTTGGGTATGGTAGAGGTGCTCCGGTCAAATCTCAAATCACTATTGAGAAGTTGAATACAGTTGAAGTAGAGCTTGGTAAAAGTAAAAGAAAATTGTCTGATAACGATAACGATTCAGATAATAGTGTTGTTGAGGTTGCCTCCAAAAAAGTTTCGAAACCAAATTGTATAAATCAAATATCACTTAATGAACATGTTGAAACAGCGGAAAACGTTGAAAATCAATTCATGGATCAATGAGAATCGCTAGCTTCAATTGTAGAAATTTCAAATCAAATATACTTGTAATCGACCATTTGGTTAAAACTTGTGACGTAATTTTTTTATCGGAACATTGGCTAAATTCAGAAGAAGACTATTTAATTAAAGAACGTTACCAACAATTCAACGTTTTATTTCAATCAGATATGGAGGCTTCTGAATGCCACAAACAAAGAGGAAGGCCTTTTGGAGGTAAGTGTTGGCTTATAAATAAAAATATAAGTATTATGTCATATGAACTCGACCATTCAAGTGTAACTTCTCTCAAAATCATACTTGAATCTTGTCCTGTTACAATTGTTGGAGTCTGGTTACCAAATGATGATGGAACCAAAGAAAGTTTTCTTAACCTTAAGTCAAATTTTTCTTGTCTTGAGAGTTTAGTTGAATCTAGTCCGAATGAAGATTTAATTTTATGTGGTGACTGGAATTGCGATCCAAAACGCAAAAAGAGATTTGATAAAGCCTTTGTAAAGTTTATCGATGCGAATCAACTCACAAATTGTGGATCAAACTTAAAAAAATATGCTGAGTCAACCTATACAAAGGGTGATTATACGGCCCAAATCGATCATTTGGTAGTGAGGAAAAGTGATCTAAATAAAATTGAGAATTTTGAAACATTAGAACATCCCGGCAACTTAAGTGACCACAAGCCAATTGTTTGTGACTTTTTAAAAAAAAAGAATAAACAAGTGGACAACAACCTTAAGAGCCCACCGGAGCGTCATTTTCACAATTTTGATTGGAAAAATGAGTCTTTTGTTGAGAAGTACAAAGCCAATTTAGAGAAGAATCTTAGTTCTTTAATAAACCAATTAATACGAACTAACAATCGAGATAGAGAGGCCATAAAGAGCACAATAGATGAAATCTTTGCAGTCATCCCTAAGATCATGCTCAAGGCGGCTAGACAAAGCGAGTCGGTGGTGTTTAGGAAAAAAAAACCTAAATTAAATAATCTTCAAGTTGGATCTATAAGCTCCGAAATAGATGATTTAGTGGCCAAAAATAAATTGTTGTATGCAAGGCTTAGTGACAACGATGTAAACAATGTAGAGACAAAAAAAGAGATTCGTGCTAATAAAAAACGATTGAGAGAGACAATTAGAAGAGACAATTTCTTAAAAGAAAAAGTGAAATCAGTCAAACTTGACAAACTTAAAGATCTCAAATCAAATAAGTTTTGGGCGACAATTTCGAAATTCAAAAAGAACAAAGTTGGAAAAGATGATAAGTGTCAAATTGAGGAATATGTAAGTTTCTATTCCGATCTCTTTCCACATAAAGAAAGACCAAACAATAATCATCATGACAAGATCAAACAAAAAGTTCAAGAACATTTTGCGAAGATTGGACAAACAAACTTCGATTTTATTTTCTCAAAAGATGAGATAAAAAAAGCTGTTTCGAAATTGAGTAAGAACAAATCGCCGGGTGTTGACAAAATATGTAATGAATTTTTCATTAATGGTTCAAGTGAGATGTTAATAAGCACCCTTGTATGGTTTTACAACTGGTCGGTTAGTATAGGTTACCTACCTAAAGACTTTAACGTTGCCGTAGTAAGTCCAATACCAAAGAAAAATATTATATCAACACCATCAGACTCTCGACGTCTCAACGGCATTCGCTACAATTTTCGAAACAATTCTATTGGAAAAAATGGAATGTATTAAGTCGATTCATGTCAATCAGTTTGGTTATAGACGGAAAGCTTCATGTAAAAATGCGTTTTTTTTAGTCAACGAAATTCTTAACTTCTACAAACAAGGTAAGAGTGATCTTTTTATAATCAGTCTTGATGTAAGTAAAGCCTTTGATAGGCTATGGCGTGATGGACTGTTCTTTAAACTTATTGGTAAGATACCAGATTCAATATGGCGAATTCTTTATCTATATTACGCCATTTCGAGTATTATTGTGAAGTTAAATGGAAAATTTAGTGAACGAGTTATCACTACCGAGGGTGTTAAACAAGGGGGTGTCCTTTCTCCACATCTTTTTAACTTCTTTGTAAACGATATGATTACCGACTGTATTGGCTTAGATATTGGTGCTAAGATTAATGGAATCAACTTGTCTATCATTGCTTATTGCGATGATGTGTTGATAATTGCCACTATTGCCAAGCACTGTGAGCTGTTACTAGCGAAATGTGAAGAATTCGCTAATAAATGGAAAATCGAATTCAACGCTTCAAAGTCTGCGTGTTTGGTTGTTACTAGTCGAAAACACTTGTTTCAAACATCACTCCGGCTGAATGGTCTTGAGATACCCGTCGTATCTAATCTAGTATATTTAGGCTTGCCAATAGGGAGTCGAGAATTTGTATACAATTTTATCGAAGAAAAATGGAAAAAAGTTGAGAGAAGCTTTTATTCACTTATTGGTCTAGGGTGTAAACCTAGATTAATGAATCCGGAGCTTATCGGATTCTTATTCAAGCAATACGCTCAGTCAATTTTTCGATACCCATTGGATAACTTATACATTGGTGAGAATAAACTAGACGAGTTGGATGTTAGACAAAATTTTTTAATAAGAATGGCAATTGGTGTTAAGAAATTTCGGAGAAGTAGCCCCTTAAATCAAGCTCTGAAGATTGAGAGTATTAAAAAACTGTATATGAAGCACAAGATGTACTTTTTGAAGCAAATAATGAATGACGGTTTGTGTAAAAATGTTTTATTTTATCTTAAAAGTTACTATAAAAAGTTTGACAAACAGAATACATCTTTTTGTAAACAATTAGGTTACATTGAGAAAAAAATTTTTATTGATTGTATTGACTTTGGTGCCAATATTTCGTTGGCTCTAATTGATGACCTATTCAAATGCAAAAATGAAGGCTTGGTGGACTCCTTAAAGTTTATTTTTATGCTTATCAAAGACAACATGAATTCAAATTTAGAATATTTTTATTTGTATGAACAAGTAAACGATTTACTTAAAGTAAACTTTGGTTTAAATTGTAAAAAGAATTAATGTTTTTTTAATTTTTAATTTTATCTTTTTATTAACTTTTTTACTCTTTTTTTGTATTTGCCTATGAGGCTTAAATTAATAAATTAATAATAATTTAGAGTTTAAATTAAGTTTATTTATTTTCATTTTTTTGCAATTTTTTTTCTAGTCAAATAAATTCTCTTCTCGGAATAGTAGAACGTTATTTTTATAGAATTTTTCTTTACCAATCCCCTTTAGAATCTTAAACATTTGAATCAGATCCTCACGATTTCGACGTTCAGTTAGGGTTTGAATTCTAAGGTCTTTGAATTTTACTAACATTGTTTCTCTTGTTATTAATCTCTACAAAACATGCCTTACTATCAGTGACTAAGCCATAAAATAACAACGGGTTTCTTTCTCGTGAAATCAAGTGGAAAAACCGTTTTTGAGCCCTGGGTAAATGTTTTTGACAAAAATTTTTTGATTCAGGTTAGAATCAGTTTAAGACCAGGGACATTTACGGGTCATCTGAATTTAAGGAATTCTTTTCACTAAAAATGGTTTTAAATGAGAGTTGTCACAACAGTTTTCTTTTTTTTTTGATTGAATTACCTTTGAATTTTGACCCAAAGCTTAACTACATAATTCCCATTATTCCAGCTTAAAAATTAGTTTTGACCTTCAGAAAAATCAAAATTAATTACAATTTTAAGTTTCTCGATGAGACGAAAATGATAAAAATTTGAATTCAAATGTGAAACTATCCCTGGGTTTAAAATAGTCGTTCTACTTTTAACCCCAGGGACAATTTGCGAGCGTTTACGGTACAATAATTTTGGTGAACTCGTAGTAACTAAATGTAAATCCTTCAAAAATCTCGAAATAATTGAGCAAGATACAAATTACAAACATATACAAATAAGATTTTAACTTAAAGAAGAATTAATGATAGGTTTTCTGACCACATTTGGAAAAGTAACGAATAACGCCGAACTTTGCGAAGTAAACGTACCTATTGTTTTCAAATACCCGCCTGAAAATTATTTAAATAATCAAACAAGGCTAAAAGATCAACATTCGATTCGAACACGAAGATTCATTACTTAATTCTTTCGATTTTAAAAATTTCCAATCTTGTGATCATTGACCCGGTACTTGGGAGGGCTGACTACACCAATGCAAAATTTTGAATTCCAGAAATCACTTAAGTCTTTAATTTCCTGCACTTTTGAATTTTGTTGAACAATATTTTAAAAAAAATTATCTTTTCTT
Organism: Brachionus rubens; assembly: GCA_022207745.1. Taxonomy (NCBI): domain Eukaryota; kingdom Metazoa; phylum Rotifera; class Eurotatoria; order Ploima; family Brachionidae; genus Brachionus; species Brachionus rubens. Next base: position 3,563,526 of record JAJVHD010000003.1, on the reverse strand, counting down.
TAAAGGATGCTTTGAAAATAAAGCAATTTAAGGATAACGCAATTAAATCGGTTTTTTATTTCATATAACACGAATTGAAAATGCAGGTAATATTTGCTCTCACTTTATTTCGCTTATCAAAATCGGATTATTATTTTTATTTTTTTATTAAGGAAAATGTCAAAAAAGCTCTATCAATCTTTTTCACTCTTAAAATAATGTAATTCGGTTATTTTTTTACTAAATCAATTTTCTATAATTTACTCTCTATAATTTATGGCATTTGGACTTTTAAATTCTTGTGCTGTGCTTGGCAAACATCGTTGGCTCCATTTGTGTTTAGAGCTTTGTTGAATGGATGATACCAGTCGATACGATTAAAGTTTTGTTCGAATTTGAATAATTGAATTAAGTCAACCTTTTTTCTTCGTTCCTCAAGAGTTGTGAGCCCAAGTATTTTAAGTCCATCTTCATAACTCATGTTACGAAAACTCGGTACACACTTAGTTATTGTCCTTTGAACTCTTTCTATTAATTTAATCTTTTGTTTTTTGTATGGACTCGAGGCCGTTGCGGCGTATTCAAGGTGATGTCTTACGTATGTTGAGTAAAGAGTTCTAAATGTTCTAACGTAATTGCTCGAATTTAACGACATGTCGTTATAACTGGTAATCCGGTATTAACGACATGTCGTTAAATTCGAGCAATTACGTTAGGGTTCCGATTGGTGAATGCTCTTTTGAGTTTTGACAACATTAATTGTTACTTATGATGATGCATAGGTCACGTTCGGAGTTCCTTGTTTGCAGTAAGTGACTTGTCTTCTGAGAACCATTGTCTTCGTTTAAGTAATAGCTTCTTTATGCGTGAATATTGGGGTTGCCTATCTTCATTACTTTGCATTTATCGAAATTAGTCCTATTCGCCAAGTTTGACTCCATTTCAATAAATTGTCTTGGTCAGATGGGTTTCGAATAATATCAAGGAGCTTGGTATCGTCTGCCAACATTTTTACAATATGATTCAGGTCGTCGGGTAGGTCATTGATGAAAATAATAAAGAAAATTTGTCCAAGTACAGAACCCTATGGGACACCACCCAAAGCATCTCTCCAACTAGAATATTTTCAATTGATTACTACCCTTTGCCTTCGGCTCCTTAAAAAACTAACAATTCAATTTGAAAGTGGACCTTTAAAACCTTGGCTCTTTGGTTTGGCGATTATGGTTTGGAGTTGATTGTGCGGTACTATGTCGAATGTGGAAATCGAGGAATACCAGTACGATCGCAAAGCCTCGGTTTAAAGTATCTGTTATTACGTCTAAAGTCTCTATTAGATTAGTAACACATGACTTCAATTTAACTAAGCCATGTTGCTGTTTACAAATAAGATTATACTTCTCTAGGTGGTCGATCATTATTCCTTTAATAACGCGTTCAAGTATTTTACATGGGACAGCGGTTAAAGATATTGGTCTATAATTCGACGGATCAATTTTTTTGCCTTTTTTAAAAATCGGGGTATAATTATGTTAGAAGATAATAAAAATGGTTGTTTGTATTTTTTTTCAATTGATTCAGAAGGTTCTTGAGTAACTTTTAGGCGTCCCTGATAACTATAGCATTACTTGAAATGTGGTTCCCTTAATTTTCAACAATCAAAATTAGATTCAATTATTGAAGTCTTAGACCATATGAATATTATCTTAACATCAGTCTTAGTGACTCGAAGATTTGGCACTGACTTGAGTCCGAGTCAGAGTCATTTTGATTTTAGTGACTCGACTCGAGTCTGAGTCAGACAGTTTTTAAATTATGACTCACGAGTCTGAGTCCGAGTCATGACTCGTGAGTCAAAATTTGAGTCATTTGACTCATCAAAAAATCAAAAATATTTTTTAAAAAAATACTTTTATTTGTTTATTCAGTATATAAATTTTGATTATTGTCAATTAATAGAAAAATAAAAAAAAATTAAGAAATGAACTACTCCAATTTATAGAATTTTTTAAAATGATCTTCGTTTTCTTTAAAAAAAAACAAATTTTCAGCTAAAACATTAGTCATTTGACGCTATTGCTATTTTTTTAAATGTGTATAAAAAAACGTTAGAATTGGTATTGACACATGCATATATGTATATAGACTAAAATTTTCTTAGTTGATTGAAAAAAAATTACATGAAATGGTCAGAAATTTAGGAGGGGGGGGGGGGGGGTTATGACGAGAAAAAAATTGAAATCAAAATTTTTTTTTCAACTTTGATAAATCAAAGACATACCCCTCAAGACCTCATGAGAAATTTTTTTTTTGAAAAAAAATAAAAGCGATTGTTTAAACCCATATTTTTTTTAACGAAGCGGCAATTCAACTTTTAAATCTTTGTAAACAAAAGAATTATGTTATCTGTGACAAAATACGTTAAAATTTTTACATTTTGTTGAAAATAGCTTTGAAGGAGGGGGGGGGTCCAAAATTTCGGCTCCTATGTAATTTTCTTACATGGGGAGGGGGGGTATAACCTTGTTTTTTTTTTAAAATGGACCTTGTGTTGAAAATTTTTCTTACTGATACCCCCTGGTATACGTTTACAAAAAAATTTTAATTTAAATTGTGAATTTTTAAAGTTCAACACAAAACACATGAAATTTTGAGTCATTTTTAGCTTTTAGTGACTCGACTCGAGTCTGAGTCACTTAAATTTTTTTGACTCAGACTCCGAGTCAAAGTCAATTTTCGAAAAAAAAAAAGACTCGACTCAAGTCAAAAAAAAATGACTCAAGTCAGACTCAAGTCACATTTGACTCGAGTCAAACTTTTTGAGTCACTATCTCTGCTTAACATAGAAAATACTGGTCTTAAATAATAACATGTTTTTGAATCAAGAAAATTATGTCCGGATTGAAAAATATATTATTGTCATTTTAAAAAATATATTTTGTTATAGTAGTAGGTTTTATTTTATCTAGATTTTAAAAAGGCTTTTAAATCATAATATCTAAGTCGTTTTAATAAAGTCAAAAAACTTAATCTTAGTTCTTTTTCAATATATTTTTCAAAAAAAGAATGAATGCTTAAAAAAATAATTTAGATCGTTTTTTAATATCGTGAGGATGATAATTCATGCATCAAAGAGTTTTGCCAAACTTACAAAACTTTTTATTACGTAACTCTAGTTAAACACTAGAAGGCAAACTGAAGTGCGTGGTGTTTTTCCATTTTTTTTCGAGATTTATCATAAAAGTACGAAAGATTTTTGAAAAATATGCTTAAAATAAATTTAATGTAAAAGGGTGCGTTTATTCAAAAGTATTTATGTATAAGATAATAAGCAGACTGTTTCTATAAATAAATCAAATGACTTGAAAAAGTTTCAATCGAATTTGTGAAGTTTCTTCTTTAATAAAAAAAAATGAAAATAAAGGCATCTGATGAATATTCAAGCTTGAGAACTAGTTCGAATGGAATTTTTTAGAAATTAAATATAAACGTTATTGCTTAATTTAGTAACTTTTGAATCGAAATCATTTTCAGTTAATTAAGAATGGTGCGGTCGAAACAGAACTACAATAAAGAAATAAATTTAGGGTTTTCCTACACTAGAGGTACGAATTTTTGGTCATCAAAGTACAATCCAAGCGTCAATGGCAAATTTTTAGCTTTCGGACTATAATTTTAAGAACGATTATTAGCCTTGAAGACAAAATTATCCACTAAAACAAAAAGTGTATCTTTGTTTCCCAGTCAAGACAGTTTCGATGCAGCATCGCTGAAAATGTGATGAAAAAAACGATGATTCAACGATGCGATCGGGCCGATTTCCTCGGATTTCGACGTCGAAATTAGGATGAAAAGTGTTGAATTTGTCAAAAAATTTTCTTTTTCAATTAAAATCATTACTGAAATAAAGCTATAGAAATAGATGTTATTTGATGATCAGATCGTTGAGTACGATACCTATAAGATCTTTTAGCTAACTAAACATGGCTCTGATTCTGAAAGTTTTTATAAGAAAAACCTATAAGGATGGGAAGCCCACTCCCATCCTCGTCAGCAGTATAGCATTTGAATTCTGATGTACTTTAAAAAATAACAGTTTTGTTTTGTAAGTAAGAAATTATCTTTTCCTTTAGCATATTCAGACTTGTTTTGTTAAATTAACAAATTTTCGAAAAAAAAACAAAAAATAAAGTGGATTAGAAATCCGATTGTGTCATTGGGACTGCTATATTTTATCTTTTTTTTAAATTGAGTTTTAAAACTAATTTAGTAGTAATAATAATACTAAAAGTAGTGTTTAAACTTTAAAAAATATTTATTAATAAAAAAAAGTTCCAAGTTTTAAAATTGATTTAAATTAGATTTTTAATTTTTTCAGAAATGGATTTTAATTAACATCGATATTGTGAAAAAGGATAAGTAAACATGACTTGTAACTTTTCTCTAAAATTGCAGTAAAACATGAGGTAGTTAAGAAAATTAATTACTACACGAAACTGGGAGTGGACAAACCCACCCCAGTCTTGGAGAGTCCCTTAAATCAGAACCTTGTCATGAAAATATTTATGAGATCATTTGACTAGTTTGAAGTTGCATTATTAAAAACACCAATAATATAGCCCAGATATTAAGCAAAAATCTAGAAAAGATCCCCATTACGGGATGGGTGACTCTTCAATACACTCAGCATCGTGTAGATATTTTCTTATCTCATAAATGTGTTTGGAGGAAGCTTAGTAGTTGAAAGATTCATGATTCGTATACTGGTCTTTACAAACTAAGAAGGAGATAGGCTTCTTGCCTTTGATAGGTAAAGAAGACAAAATGAGTAAATTTATCGGTTCAAATAACTCAAGCAAAGTCAAGTTCCGTGTAAGCAGGAAAATAATAGATTAAAAAATTTATTGCCGTCTCTTTTGTTTGATTCATTTTGAAAAGGATCTAAAATAAAAATAAATTAATTAAAGGAGTTAATCGGAAAAAAATTTTTACCGCGTTTTTTACAAAATATCACAATCAAATCAAGAGCAACTTTTAAAAGTTATTGATTTTTTTAAATTTTTAAAGCTTTTATTCGATTTTCATTTACTCTCTTTTTTTATATTCCCATTTTTTCTAAGCGCTAGGCTAAAATGAAGGGCTTAGTTCCATTCTGAGTAGCCTGAGGTCTACCTCAAATTATTTAATAAATAAATTAAAAGTTTGATAGCTCAAGATTTTTTTTTATTTTTACAAGTTTTAAAATACAAGAAATTATGAAAATTTCGAACTGATAAAATAAATTAAGATTGCAACTTGTTATATACATGTATATATGTATTATATGTAACGTATGTAATTTAATAATTGAATGACCTTTTCACTTTTAATATATAAATATTTAATTTATGGGAGGAGTCAAAAATGTAGAGAAAAATTTAATTGGCGATCGTGATGAAATTTAGAGGAAAATGAACAAAATTTTGTAAAAATTTAAATTTAAAAAAGTTCATCGTCAAATGTTCTATTTTTTTAAAAATTCGACGATGATCATCGTTGATTCAGCAACAATGTCTTGACTGGGTTAAAGATTAACTGACTCTACTTTGAGTATGGTGAGTAAGCCAAAAGTATGAATTAATTAAGTTAAACATCTAATTTTATCGCACTACCATCATCAGTATGAGCGCAAATCTAACACTTTACACTGACTTTGACTCTTTGTGGTTATTCCAATTCATGTAAAAAAACAAAATATTTTACAGTAACGTTCCGTTCCAGGAATCCAGGTTCCCGTTCTATAACCGTTTCGTTTCCGTTTCTTAATGGGTTTCGTTCCAACACTATTTTCTTTCCTTAAGTGTTTAGTTTTAAAAGAGTTCGGTTCCAATACCGTCCCCGATCCTCAAGGAAAAACGCAAAAACTACCGTGTTTTCGCTAAGCTTCTAAAACAGGGTATAGGACATCTATACAAACCTAAAATGAGCTAACGAAAAAATAAATAAAAACAGCAAAATGTTTAAACATAAACAGAAAACTGTTCAATGAATAAATTCATTCAAAACTAATAGGTTAAAAACAAAAATGAAACAATAGAAAAAAAAATCATGTTTGAATATTTTAAATCACGTGTTTTAACATTTCTAAAGAATGATGTTAGCTTATTTTAGCTTTGTACTGTATCCCCCAAAATCGAGAAAAAACACACTAGGATGTAATTTGTCTTAATCGTTATTTTAATAACATAAATAGAAGTAGTAGTACTGCAGTATAGAAAAATATACAAGCCCTTGATGCTAATAGAAATGACCCTTGATGATCAAGGGTCATTTCTATTGTAGTCATTTCTTTCTTTGACTTCAAACACTTACTTGTCGCTTACTAGTTCTACGCCTTCCAAGGCACATTAACTCAATGGACTCAAGTCTCTCTTCATAAGACTTATGCGTCAAGGATTTCAGCATTTTAGTCGCACTTCTCTACGCTCTTTTTAGAATTTTAGTTTCAGTTTTCGTTGAAGGGTTAGAAATACCTTTTAAAGAAAACTGATTTTGTTTTTTAACGCTGAACTAAAAATCAAAAATACACTTTTAGAGCAAGCACCTCTTACCACCGATCCCATGTGCGATTTGGAGAGCCTGCCTTAAACGTGTAATTTCAATCTAGGTGTATTTTTGATTTTTAGTGCAGCGTTTAAAAACCAAATATTTACGGTATTTCAAAGAAAAATTAGAATTTTTAATCCAAATACACAGGAGTGTAACTGAATGCAACTCCCTGAAACTTATCAAAGAAAAACTATAAATCGATAACTTAATCATTTTTCCTTCTTTTGAGCTCTTGTTTAGATATCCACTTTTCTTTCATCAAATTTTAAATTATCTTTTTGTTGTTCAAAGATTTTCAGAAATTTTGCAACGCCATTTTCCGGAATAAAACAGTCAATAGGTTCATGTTAAGACTTAAGTCAATTAATGTCTCATTAATATCGCTCATTTATGATCCCAATAATTTTCACTTAAAATAAATTAGAAATTAATTTAGATATTAATCCTTGAGTTTACAATTACTTAACAAAGCTTAGACAAACCATAATTTAAATGAAATATATTAAATCAAGGATTTAAACAAAATTATATTAACACCTTTTTATTTTTTCAACAACGCACACATACAAATCGAGTTTTGAGTATCTAAATATAAATTGTTTTTTGTGTGTAATCTTGACCAATTATTAAATCATCAATTCATTTTTTTTTATAAAGAACGCTTAAATAAGCGAAACATAAAAATGATTGAAAAGCAAAATTTGTTCAAATTAAACTTTTTTTTTTAGAAACCATTCGTGGAAATTAGGAATAAATTAACTTGTTAATAATAAAATCGTTTTAAGATAACTTAACTCATGATTTGATTTTTGTTCGTTTTAATAGGAATCTAAAAATATGTTCGAGGTTGGTTTTATTGTTTAATATTCCCTTTTTAATGTTCCCATTGTAATATTTTTTTTTTATTAAGTTTAGATGAGATTGTTGATTTACATTTCTAAATTCAATAAATAAGGTTCCGGCAATTCAAAACTTCCACGCTATCACGAAAAAATTCACAAAAATCAAAAATCACTAAGATGAGGAAATTTGGTATTTTTGACCAAAAATTCGTAATCCTCATACAAGAAAACCTTAGAAAAGATACATGGATTTATTATAAAACGATTTTCAAAATTTTTCAAAAAATGACCAGATTGGTGCCTTTTTCAGCGCTTAAAATCGAATTTTTGACGGAACAAGCCCTTGATTGAGAGAAATATGTTTTTTTAGGTTTTCTTGTATGAGGATTACGAATTTTTGGTCAAAAATACCACATTTCCTCATCTTAGTGATTTTTGATTTTTGTGAATTTTTTCGGCCTTAACTGTACTAAAAAGTAAAACGAAAACAAATAAAATTATCTCAGCATTTTGTGCAGAATTTTGTCTAGTTTCAGAATTTATACTAAAAATTGGGTGTTTTCGGTATTTTGAAGGACAAGATTCGATTTAACTGGAATTATGCAGATTTTTCCCCTTTTTTCCTAGGATAAAATCACACCTTATTTTTTTTCCGCAACATTAAACACATTGTCTTGTAGATTAGAACATGCGTTTTCAGAATATATGCCCATTATACATGGTTCATGATAAAATAGCTGAGATATCAGACATAAATGGTGACCAACTTACTCTTGTTCAATAAAACTAGGGGAGGGTGGGTCAAAAAAAATTTTTTTGTCGAAAAATAAAAAAATACATTTTTAGAGGTTTTTTGGGACGCAGATTCGGAATCTGATATTGAAATTGAAAATTTTTGATAGCGTGGAAGTTTTGAATTGCCGGAACCTTATAATGAAAATTTTATTTTATTATACAATTTTTTATAAATTTTAAAGCTTTCAGTCATTGATTTCTTTATGTCAATAGCAGGTTATCTGTGTGTTGGATTGTATATTGGAAGGTGAATAAAACCTAAAAAAGAATATTGATAGCCTCGAAGTACCTAGATAAGAAACCTCTTTGGAATGATCTTTCAAAGTATTTGATTTGGGATCGACCCTTTGAGAAAAAGAATTTAAGCTAATTTTAAAAGTAATTTCTAATGGTGAGGACAAAAAGTAGTCTCAAAATTTTTCTTAAAAGCATGATTTTTTTGAAAAATTTACTTGTAAATATCGAAAAAGACTTCTTTTGGCTTTATGATGAGTCTGTAAAAAAACTTAAACCATTGAACAATCTTTGTAAGAACTCTGCGCATTTTGTTTCAATACATTTTAAAAGTGTGCATTTTGCAGAGACGTTGTACACATTTAGTACACATCACCAACAGAAACAAATATTATTTCGATTTTTCAAAATTGTTCTGTTTTCTTTGTACCAAATTTCAAACTTCCAAGAACATGAAATTTTGTTACAATCAATCCGAACCATGTTATTCTGAATTTTTCAAAATAATTTATCCGAACTTATTTTTATGCCTTCCATAAAATTCGAGTTAAAGCGAGACGACTGTATTTTAAGACGGGATAGAGTTTTCTAAACCTGTTATCAGGCTTCTCTCGTATGGAAGTAAAGAATTTTAATTTTTTTTCTGACAATACGAGTCGACTCGCTATAACCCGAATTCGGATTAATCGCCTTAATTTACCATTAGCGAGACCTGAATGGAGACACATTTTGACCGAACTGTTTAAAAATTTTGGATTAAAACGAGTCGACTGTAGACAAAAGATGACGCTAGAATAACTTACAATTTTTTGGGATTAATTTTGGTAAATTAAATCAATCCAAAAAAGTCAACAAAAACAAAGAATAGTAAGAAAAGTTTTAAGTTACTGCCATAGCTCCTTGGAATTCAACCCGTTGTCAGGCGAAACATACCGTAAACGCTCGCAAATTACCCCGGACTAAAAGTGGAAAAACCGTTTTTGAGCCCTGGGCGTATAATGTTTTTGACCCCAATTTTTTGACTCTTTAGTTCAGGTTAGAATCAGTTTAAGACCAGGGACATTTACGGGTCATTTGAATTAAAGGACATTGTTTTCACTAAAAATGGTTTTAAATGAGAGTTGTTACAACTGATTCGAACTGCATTAAATGAAAGACGATAAGTTTAAACCTTTGTCCTATGTTCGTATAGATAATTTCTATATTCGCATAGATATTTATGTATACTCGTATAGATGTCCAAAAATAGGATACAGTTGTACCAAAATTTTTTTTCCCAAGACTCTGTCTGAAGATTTTAATTTTTCATCTTCATCAAATTTGACCCTACCGTAAGAAAATAAATTCAGTTTAAATCGTCTCAATGTCCGATAAGATCTTGATCTAACTCAAATTACCATTTGATTGGCATCATAAAAAAAATAAAGAAAGTGGATTATTTTCTTAGGACTATGGAGTATCTACTTATCTTTTTGCTTCAATAATTAGATTTATGATTAATTTTTATTTTAAATATCGAACCTTTCTTTTGATTTTTTAAGTTATTTATGAAAAAAATCAAATTAATTCAAGTCGTATCGGTTATTTTTAATCATTTATAAAAAACCTCATCTCTCGCGGTTTTTCATCAAGTTATTTCAAAGACGAGCAAAGATTTATTTACCTTAGATAAATCAAAATGAGTCTAAATAAATTTATTAAAGTGCAGGAGATTCAAAACTTCCGTGCTATCTAATTTTTCCACTTTTGACTTAAAATTCGTAATCTACGACCTTTAAAACCCTAAATTTGATTTTTTGTTCAGGGGGTTAAAAAAAAAATTTGTACCCGAGGTCAAAAAAAGTCGACAAAACAAAAAGTTGTTGCTCTTTGAGACCAAAAAACTATATGATAGAACAAATATATATTGACAAGTTATACCAATTCTGAAAGAGCATAAATTTTTCTACAAACTTAAATGTTTTTAAGTTAAAAAAAGAAGGTGTGCCTATTTTAATAGCTTGAAAATATCCAAAAAATACACATTTTTCCATTTAAATCGAATCTCGTCCCAGGGGTCACTTATAACCCACTTTTTTTACATAAAAAAAACTAGACAAAATTTGGAACAAATCTATGGTTTTACTTTTTAAAAAAAGAAAAAAGTGGGGTGATAGGTGACCGCTGGGGCTACATGCAATTTCACTAAAAAATGCCTTTTTATTACCGTTTTTATCCGAGGACGACTTCCGAGAAATTTTTTCTTGGGCAAATATAGGTACTGGCGTCAATGGGAGCTTTTTGGCTTTCAGACCGTCCCTCCAGATCAATAATTTCTTTTTCCAATTGTGAGTTTCCTAAATGTTTAAATTAAGCACCTTATCATTAAACTGCAAAAAGCGGAGGGGTAGAATTTTCGATTTTTGGCCCTCATGAAAAAAATGATTTTTTGGGGTTTCCGGAGTATTAACTTACGGTTCCGATGTCAAAAATGACAAATTCAGATAGCACGGAAGTTTTGAATTTTCTGCACTTTAAGCCTCTTATTATACCGTATTCCCTCGTTCGATTATGCAGCACCACGACCCAAAATCCAAATTTTTAGGAAGGTTTTTTAACGATTAGAAAAATTCTAAAACATGCTTAAGACATTCGTCACACTCTAGTTTTGAAAGCAGAGTCTGCTTAGAATATTTTAACGAATGCCAATTGGTAAAAAGAGCTTCCTAAACTTTTGGACTTGGTGTTATGATGCTGCATAATCGAACGAGGGAATATGGTATTCAATATAGTTGTAGGTCTCAAAATATTTATTAGATAGTCTTCATGAACTTTTTTTAATTTCAACTTTACACCCGCAAACACTACATGTTAATTTTAGATGTTTAACTTTAATTAAACAAATTCAGAAATCATGGGGCTTACAGTTAACTTTTAAAAAAATTATAAATTAAAAGATTTTCTTGTTTAATAAATCTCTCCATAGGGATATTTAATTTATTATAAATAAAACTCAAATTTTATTCCAATTGAGTGATAAGATCAAAAAAATGTTTAACTCAACTTTTCATTTAGATAAGTTAAATTACTTTAAGTGATGCATACTCAAAAGTGGTGAAAGGAGACTAAAATCAGAACCATATCATTTAATTTTCACATATCTCAACTAAGATTTAGCATAATTTAGAGTCCCAAATTTTTTTCAAATTTTAAAAAAGCCATTATTTAAAATCTGTCATTTGTCACAAATATTTACCTTTTTTGAAAAAAAATAAAAATATATAAACTTGTAAAAACAAAATATGAGATTACCTCAAAAACACCAACTCAAAAAAAAAATTGTATCAAACAGAGCACTCTAATTGAATACTATCAAATGTTAATTAAGGGATAAAAGTAAAAAAAAAAAAAATTTTTTCAAACAACACATGAAACTTTTTTGTTCTTGAAAAAATTCAATAAAATTTTGTATTATTACATAAGGTTTTTACTTTGTTCTACAACTAAAGGTAAAAATCAAATATTAAAAACCTGAATACAATAATACAATAATAGTTTTTTTTTATGTTTATTATGGAAAAACTTTATCGCACATTATGTTCGGTCGAAAAAGCAATTTTCGAAGATTTTAACAAGATTTTTACATTTTAAAGTATCGTTTCTCGTTCTTTCTAAGTTTATGGGAACGGTTGTATAGAGGGTCGATCAATCATCATTATTAATTTAGAGAATGACAAAAAAATTCATTGTTTAATATATTGGGCAACGCCTTAATGTCTTTTTTAAGAAGTATACATTTTTTTACGAATATTTTGTCAAAAATTTCGTCATCTTAGTGATTTTTGTGAATTTTTTCGGCCTTAACTGTACTAAAAAGTAAAACGAAAACAAATAAAATTATCTCAGCATTTTGTGCAGAATTTTGTCTAGTTTCAGAATTTATACTAAAAATTGGGTGTTTTTGGTATTTTGAAGGACGAGATTCGATTTAACTGGAATTATGCAGATTTTTCCCCTTTTTTCCTAGGATAAAATCACACCTTATTTTTTTTCCGCAACATTAAACACATTGTCTTGTAGATTTGAACATGCGTTTTCAGAATATATGCCCATTATACATGGTTCATGATAAAATAGCTGAGATATCAGACATAAATGGTGACCAACTTACTCCTGTTCAATAAAACTAGGGGAGGGTGGGTCAAAAAAAATTTTTTTTTCGAAAAATAAAAAAATACATTTTTAGAGGTTTTTTGGGACGCAGATTCGGAATCTGATATCGAAATAGCAAAGTTTTGAAGTTTTGAATTTGAAAAACTCAAAATACGTTTTACAGAGTGTAAGCCATGTTTTACTCAGTTAGGATCTTAGACAATATAGTTTTTGAATGAGTTTTAACTACTAAGACTTGTCAAGCTTGATTTATCAAGTTCCAGCAAGTATTAGATAGAGAAATTTGTTCTTTTACCTCAAAAGCTAATTTCTTTAACGGCTTCCTGTAAGAAAAAAAATGTACCAAATAGAATTTCATCTTTCGGGGTAGACCTATTTGATAAAAGGGTTAGCAAATTTATTCCTAAATACATGTTCCATTCAGATTTCACCCATTATGTAAATTTAGTAAGCGAAATTCTTTTTTTTCCTCCAAAAATATCAGGTTTAAGTAAATAAAAATAAAAAAGGTCAACAGATTAGGTCGTCTTTTAAAACATAAAATAATTTTGATCCTTGAAAAAGGAAAAACCCTGCTATTGGTGAAAAGAATGCATCCAGGTCTAATTTCTCTTTTCGAAATTTATTTTTACAATACACTCGTTTAGGAAAATAAGGGGTCACCCTAGTACCCGGAATTGCCGGAACGGAATTTACCCGGAACTCTATTTCTCAAATCCGAAATCCGAAACCCGGTATTGAGTTCCGGGAAATTCCGTATCGGCGGGTTTAAATTCCGTACCTGAAAAGTATTTTTATTTTTGGATGCTATTTAAGTATCTGATGTCCATTTTGTGAAAATTTTCAGAGGTGAAAATTTTTTCCTATTCACTCATTTCAATTCAGATAAATTTTTTGTTTCTTGAATCAGGGACGGCCAAAATTTGCGCAAAAGTTTCGAAAAATCACTAAATTTCTTAAAAGTTGTGAAAAGTTTAAAAAAAATGAGTTAAAAAAAAATATTTTAAGCGAAGTCTTCATTAAATATTCCCATAATACAAAAAATACCCTAAAAAATAAAATTAAAGAAAAGTATCGTCATCCTCGTCATTGTATGTTTCATCGTCTTTCCGAGTTGAGTTATTGAAGACAAAAAGTTTGTAATCATAATGATCTCATCTGACACATTCTGACGGTTGTCAACCAATATTAATTTGAACTTTGAGAAAGCCGGCTCAGAATCACAAGAAGAGGATCTATTTTGCATATTCAAACATATTTGGAAGCCTTTTTTTAATCTGCAACCACCGTTGATCCAAGTCGAAATTTTCTGTATCTGTAATATTCGATATAAATAGGCCATTCATTTGAAATTGAATTGTAAATTCTAACGGGATTTTTAAACTCGGACAAATTAGAGTTACAAAAATCGAACTTGGGTCGGGTCAAATACTCGAGGGGCTTTGGAAATATCCATTCTAGGTTGAGAACCGTCAAAAAAAATCAAAAATAATTAAAAAAAAATACCAAGTCTCATAAAAGATATATTCAAATGTGATATAAATTTGCAGAGTTTTTGCGTATTTACTGGTTTTATTTTGCATATTGAGTATATCTCGTCTAAAAAAAGTCAAACAGTGTTTTAAATCCTCAAGACGAAATTGAAATGATCAAGTGAAAGTCTTTAATTTTTAAGATTTATACTGCACTTCCACCGAATTAATGGCGTACCCGCACCGTACAGTACCGTACTTGAAGGGTACCCGTACTCATGCCGTACCGTACCGGAAAATAAAATTTAAAAAAAACTTAGGTCTTTCATTTTTAGTTAAAATTTCAAAATTTCAAAAGACGGTACGACGGTAAAGGTAGTACGGTAAGGGTACGGTTCGATATGGTGCGGGTACGCCATTAATTCGGTGGAAGTGCAGTATAAAAATTTTTGAATGAAAATTCTTAAAAATAATGTAAATTAAAAAATGCGCATCAGGTTTGAAAGTGAATTTATTCATCTAAGATAAAGCTAAAATAAACATTCACATATTTTGTTTAACTTCTTAATTAAAATTGTTTATCTTTATCAAGGTTAAGAGAATCTATCGAATTTCAATAGACTTTCGATAATTCGATAAATTTTTTCTACTATTTCTTGTTTTTTAAATTGTTTATTTAAGTTGACTTTTTAATTAAAATATTTTCTCTCTCCTTTTTTTTTTAGTTTCATTTTTTGTTGCAACTGTTTCATTTATGAATATTCATAGATATTTCATGCGGAAAATTTTTGTATCTTAATTTTCACATACGAGTTTTTAATCTTCAGTACTTTCGGAAAAAAAAAATAAAAATTTTGTTGGGATCAAAAAATGATTCAATACTAGAGACCCATAAGAGCAAAGTAAACAAATCAAAGTAGTAGGGTTTAAAATGAAACAAAAAAAAAAGAGCATTAAATGAATTGTTTTGGTAAGTTGATGGTTTTTAGCTTCGGGCAAAAAAAATAATTAAAATCTCAAAGAATAAAAAAAATTTTATTTTTTTTTATTTTCAACACACACCTAAATTGAATTTGCACCTATTGGGCTGCTTTTAAATTTTTTATTACAAATTTTAAAAAGTCTGTGTTTAAAAGATTCGTAAACGTTTTATTTAAATTAGATTTTTGTTTGTTTTTTTTTTAATAAAATTTTTTTTTTTAATTATTAGAACACTTTGTTGTCTTCGAAAAAAAAAAAAAATTTTTGAACCCTAAAGTGGTCTGTTTGTCTTTAAAAAAGATATTAAATAAGCCGATTTTTGAATCGTTTTTTTTATAGATTTATGAGAATAACCCGTTAACTCCCTGAAGGTACTTTTCATAGTTCAACCTGCATTAAGATCAAACTTTGAATTTATGAAGAACACTAGCCTTATACACGGCGAGCATGTGCCATCTCAAAGGAAATGTCTGGCCTGTTGATAAATTTAAACGTCACTTTTAACTCATCATAATCTCCCCCGTCTAGATCACTTGGATTGAAAGCGGGCAGATTGAATCTCTTTTAAGTCTTTTTGACTCTCGAGGCATACAAAGGTCACCCATGGGTCCAGTAGCTCGCTTCGGTCGTATTTATGCAGCTTCGCTTCTAACGGTGCTCACCTTAGGCTCGCAGACGTTTGCTCATATAGATGGTTAGTGCGCGACTTCGCCGCGTTTAAAAAAATTATTGCCTCTTCACGGCATTGACTCTCTATTCAAGCTGACCGTCATCTTGTTTTTTTCAATTTTCCGCGGATTTCCTTAAAGATACCGAAAAAATTATTTTTTTCTTAGGATCTAGTGGACTTCATGCCCTACTCAATGATATATAAATATCTTCTATTTCGATTTTTAATCACTCTCTACAAACTTGTCGAATTGTAGCCTCAAGGGTTTTCTTAAAGTTTTGGTAATTTAGTGGGATATAATATCAATACATATCTTTAATGAAAACTATCAAGAGATCAAATTCAGACCTTTCTGTAAATGTTAAGCCAATTTTGAGATCAATCGGATGAAAATTCGAGTCATACTCGTCTCCTCAAGTTTAAATAAAATGTCGATTTTTGAACTTTTTGGACACTCTTAGACATGAATTTACTATGGGTACCCCAGATATGGATCCTAAACATTTTAAATCATTTTGCCATTGATCGTTAAAAATTAATAAGTGGAGGTGTCATCCTTTAACATGGGATTTTTTTTGTAATTTTTGCAACCTCCGGCAAGGCGCTGGACCAGGGTAACGTGAAGTCTTCAAGCTGTTAATTAGTATAGATGAAGAAGCAATTTGAATCTTTATTGATAAAATTTTACAAACTCATCCTAAATAAAGTCTTTTAAAAACTTAAATTAATATTATTGACCCATCAAATTCAAAATTTAATCAATTTCTTAAGGCATTTTTCCTTAATTTATTGATTTTTGACTTATTAGCTTACATTAAAATAAGTTAAAATTTTACCTTGTTAAATCAAATAAGGTACCATATTTAATCTTGTAGTCTATTCTATTTTGTTACATAATTTTCCAATTCGTTTAAGAACTAAATATGAATTTAATAAAACAGATTTAGAAAAAAATCATATGTTTCTGGTATATAAGTATTTAGTTTAGTATTTTTTTTCTATGAGTCATTTAAAATTACCTAAATTGTTTAGAAATAAGAAGGCAATAATTTATATCTTTTTTTAATTTTCTAAACAGATCATATTAAAACATAAGGTTAATAGGTCTAAAAATAGCTTTTCTAAAAGAAAATACTTTTGACTTTTCATCATCATCATCGGTCAGAATTTTTCGACCGTACTTGTTTCTTACTATGGTGTGTATTTTTCAACAGGGCCTTATTCAGACATATGTACCCATTAATTTTAGGGTATTGGGTGGGTACGGGTTACCCAAAAAATTCAGGTTTTTGGTTCGGGTATGGTATGGGTATGTACCTTATTTTCGTCGGAAAAAAAAACTAAAAAAACAAAATTTTATGAGTTACCCAACCCAGACCCATACCTGAAATACAAAATTTCTGGGTAACCCGTATCTACCAATACCTTAAAATAATTTTTTTGATATTACCTATGATGGTCTTTTATTTTCATGAAGTAAAGAAAAGTCTGTATAAAGTAGCTTCTGGGATTTGTGGAGAATCGTCTTTTTAATGTTGTTATGGGTAGTATCGTGAGAACCACATATTTTTTGAATTAGGGAATTATTAGACTGAACTTGTCCGATCATTTTATCTTTCATTAGAGATCCTCTCATTGGATCGACCATGAGCTATTGACAACCAACCAAGAGGGTTGAAGCCTTTCAAAGAATCTTGGATTTTACATGTAATTGTAGAGGATCGGTGATAGATTTGTTATGGTAAATTTGAACACAAAGCAACTTATTCAAGCTGGGTTTCAGAAGTTCAAAGTCCAACAATTTTTGTAAACACTGAGAGTTTAAGCAAACCTCATGTTCATTAATTTTTAAGATCTTTCTTAATTTAAGTTTTATTAGAAAAACGTGGAAAACATAATTATTGTATCGTAATGCCTCGCAAGGCTGTCCATGGGGGATTTTAGGTTTAGACCCTCAGTTTCGTTAATAAAGTGCATTGTGGGAGTTGTGCGGGAGATTATGTTATATTATAAGAAAGTGTTTTTAAAGACCGTTCTGAACGCGTACCAAACGGAACATTACTTTTTCGCAAGAACCACTGTAACTTTGACCCTTCTCCTAGATGAGAATTTTGTTTAGATATCGTCCACATCATCTATGGTGCAGACCCTGTCAAAGTGATTTTGAGGTAAATGATTAAAAATGGGGCAATTATGTGAGAGACTTTTTCACCCAAAAGACATGTCGAAGGTAAATATATTAGTCAGTAGCTCCCTTAGCCCTCTAGGTACCATACTTGTCCCATTTTTAATCATTTACCTCAAAATCACTTTGACAGGGTCTGCACCCTAGATGATGTGGATGATATCTAAACAATATAAATTGGCTTGTAGAGATGCTGAGGGGTCTTTCGAAAATCATTTTTCTAACTTATTAAAATCGTTCTAAAAAACTCAATCACCCCATTAGACCGTCTTTCACTGTAATAATTTTTTAAGATCTTCAACTTATGACCTTTTTGATACCATTTTCGGCTCCCAAAATTTAATTTAAAAAAAAAAACATGAACGATATGAAAGTTAAATAAAAAAGTGGAACCAGAAGTTTGTTCAAAATTTTGTCTAGTTTCAGAATTCCTTTAAAAAAAAATGCGGGGTTTTGGGTCATTCCTCAGAGGAAAATAAAAAAAAACTGAAAAAACGCCTAAAAATGTTCTTCTTTTCACTTTAAAGTGTAACTTAGCTGTACTTGAGAAACATAAAAAATATTTAACTTTGTAAAAAATTTTATGCTCTTTGAGAATATGTATGAATATAAAGTAGTGTTGGCAGTCGACTAATGAGCAAACTGGTCTAAAATATGAACGGTAAGTTTTCATACCAAGTGCATATATATCAATTGTAGATCTTTTAGTCTGCTTCAAAATGGTACCCTAGATGTCTTGATAAGATAATTCTCAAACGAATTAATAAGATTTAGTTGAATTTAAAAACGATTTTCAGTTGCAACTAAATCCATTTTTCTCCTTAAGCAATGACCCTATCAAGACACCAAGGTTACCATTTTGAAGCAGACTAAAAGATCTACAATTGATATATATGCACTTGGTATGAAAACTTACCATTCATGTTTTAAACCAGTTGGCTCATTAGTCGACTGCCAACACTAATATAAAGCCATTTGTATGAGAATTTAAGTGTAAAAGTTTAAAAACCGCAACCACCGAGTAAGAAGGCTGCCTAAATTCAAAAATCAAAAAATTTTTTTTTGAGGCATACTACAATCAAAGTTTTTTCTTTCCCTAAAATATGACTACGTTAATTTATTTCAAGTGTTTTTATTCTAAAAGTTAAACTAATGCATACCTACTCTTATAGAAACAAAAAAACTCTACTAGACTTCCATTAATTTAACAAACAAAAATCATAAGGCACCACGTTGTAACTTAATGGTATGCAAAAACAGTGAGAAAAATGTTTTAAAATTTGATTTTAATCAAGCAAATTGATTGAACAAATTCATATAAATAAACAGGCATACATTCCCAAGTCTCCTTGTACATTTCAACATATGTTCTTCTTAATTTTTAATTAACCAACAATGTGTTTAATTAAATTTACAAAAAAAACAAAACAACAAAAAATCTCATTTATGTTTTTCTATTACACAATTTAATTCAAATTAAAATATTTTTAGATTGAAAATGTTCTCTTAACCATGTCATTGAAAACTCTATTTTTTCATCATCTTCTTCTTCTTCTAACAACATTGGTACTTGGTCAAACACGTAACAAATGTTCATATGAAATCGATTCATTCAATTGTATAAACATAAATTGTATAGGCAAAAAAAATCTTCTATATATCCCGGTTAGTTTAAACGATTTAATAAACTATGATGTCAAACATAATCAACTATTGTGTTCTTTGGACATATCGGACACTGGTATTGTCGAAATAAGTCAAGATACAATTGGAAATCTTAATGAAATTTTACAAGACTTGGTACACCGTAATCCTAAACAAGAGTTGACTAGTTTAAAAATTTCATTCTCAAACATACAACAAATAAACGCGATTAGTTTAAATATAACAAACTTAGTCATGTTTATACAAGACTCTAATGTACGATTTATCGAGCCTAAATGCTTTAAGGATCTAAAATTAGAGTTGAATTTGTTCAAAACATCGACAAGTTTGTTAAATTGGATACACTTATTCGATCAAACAAACTTTAAACTTTTAAGTTTAAGACAAGCTGAATATTTGGTTTCAAACACTTATAATCTTCAAACAATTGGTACAATCAAAGATTTAAAGATATACAATACGTTTATTCCTGTTTTAGACGAATACTTTTTTATACTCCGTTTAGCAGATTCGTTGGAACAACTTGAACTTGTCAATTGTTCGATTTCGTTTATCAAAAATGCGATACTAAATCGTTTTACAACTCTTAAGGTTCTTACATTATCGTCTAATAATCTAAACAAAATTGGCGATCAATTGTTCATTAGTCTTGAGAATTTAGAATTTTTAGACTTGGATGATAACCCTATCGAGTATATACACCCAAGTGCTTTTGCTTCGCTTAAAAATCTCAAATTTCTTTCGATTAACACAAATTATGTTAAAACACCATTACAAACCCCACAATGGTTTTTTAACTTGTTCAAAAATAACAAGAATTTAATCGATTTGAGTTTAAAATCGAACAAACTTTTAGCCAATTTTTGTCTATTGAATCAAGTTATAACACAATTAAACGATGTCAATGACGAATTGTATCAAGCTTATGATCAACTTTTAACAACTGAAGATCATGCTGTGATTGTCAATGATCGACAATTGAGACTTTTCACATCGGACGAGATCAAAATGAGCTTAGGAAAGTTATTCAAAGACAAAACTTTGTATTGTTCAGTGTACTATGTGTGCAAGTACGCAAAAAATTATACCAATTCAAATTTTAATGCATGGGTCATCGAGTACTTTGATGTATGTCAAAGTATTCTATCAGTCAACGATAACAATGAGTTCATTTGTAGATTGGAAGATAAGATCAAAGATTGTAATCGAGTTGGCACAGCAGTTGGTGATCGACTTAAACAAATTCACATTGATAGCTTTAATCTTAAATCTCTATTCACCAAGTTTAGTTTTATAGTACTTTTTTTAAGTTTAATTATATTTGTAATTATTGTGTCTTTAATTTTGTTTTTAATTGTTTCGTTTATTAAAAAAAAGTGTTTGTTTAAAGAGACAAGAGATAATCGTTTAGATGATAAAAATCGTAATTTACATTCAAGAAATAAATGGCTTGATGATTCATTTGATTCGGGTTATTATGTTGTTTTAGTTAACAAAAAACATGTCAAAATTTAAAAGTTTTAGTTTAATTTGTAAAGTTTTTTTTTTAAATAAAAATAATGAAAGAATTTTTTTGTTGCTATTCGCCTCTACGAGCTATTGACGACGGTCCTATAGAATGACAGGTTCAAAAATAATTTTTCATTTTGAGAAAATAGAATTCTTAATTATTTATCAAGAAAAAAAAAGCTTCATTCTGATAATTTTGTTCATATTGAGGTTCTCTCATTTACAAACCTTTCATTCTGAACCCAAAAATTTTTATGTGATGAAAAAAGAAATCACCCAAATTTTTTTTATTTGATTTTTATTTGGTAACCAAAAAAAATAAAGTGAAATTGATTTTTATTGAAAATAAACGAGTCCTTGAATTTTGACTGGAATGGTCAAAGACACTGGATGAGTGACTTGATTTAGATGATTTTGAAAATAATCATAATTTTGGTACAATGGAAATATTGGAAAAGAACATGAGTAGCTTGGGTAGTTTTGATTATGCACGTAGCTGTTTTGGTAGTAACCGTTGGGAAAGTAATTATTGTAATTGTACGGATAATTTAGCCGGTTAGCAAGTCTTGTGCGATTCAAAAAATTTAAAGTCGATTTCTTTGTCAAAATCTTACAAGCTAATGCACTTTGAAGATTAAAAGAAGGGTACTCTTTTTTCTAATCTGGAATAACCATAATCAAAATCAAATAAACTAAACCATATGGTTTGGTTTTTTAGATAAACTCAAAGATAACTGAGTCAGTAAGGTTTAGGAGAGGAATTTGAAGAAGGTTAACTATCTTAACTTTACAGGACCAAATTACTATTTGGAACTTAAAGTTATTTACACTTTATCAGCCTGTATTCTCATTCTAGAGCAAATGATGATCATCTTCGAAAGACTCTAATTATCGGACAATGATTTTGACAGAGAAATCGACTTTAAATTTTTTGAATCGTACAAAATCTTGAATCTAACTTACTTTTTACTAAGATAACACAAAAAACTTTTAAAAACAAAAAAGTGTGTGATACGTTCCGTTTTTGTGTTAAACATCGTCAATTTTTTTTCTCTAGAAAAAAAATGTGTGATGAATAACGGAAAAGCTCGAGTTTTAGAACATGTTGCAAATAGCGAACTCAGAAAAAAACTCCCATCTTTTTCCATGCAAAAACATATCGTAAATAAAGGATATCCATTATTTGAGACATGTCCTATAACTCGAGCTTTTACGTTATTTGTGTTAGACGCAGTCACTCTCTTCTATTTTTAGAGAAAAGTGTTTTTAATTTTTGTTGCAAATTTAGTTTTATTTTGTAAATAAATTTGACCATCTGTAGTGTCTTACATTAGTACCTTTGGGCCCGTCTATCCGATGCTCTCGTTAGACGTCTTGAGCATGCTTTTATGCTCAAACTAACTCAACTTTCTAAAGTTAAGTTAATTAACTAAACCAGTGATATCAGCGAGATGTCGCTATATCACATCTTCCCCCTTGTTTTTAAGCAAAAACTAGGTCAGGAAATGACGACCATTGGGTCTGCCAATGACCGGTATCGGCTCTAGACTATTTTTTTTTTTTTTGCCAGTACTAACTGACTCTTGTCAGGTTACTTCAGCACGCACTATAAGACATATCCTTCGTCGCCAGGGTGTGTGCATCTACACTCCTGCAACTTTTTTTCCTCGTCGCCAGATGTAGTGTCTTACATTAGTACCTTTGGGCCCGTCTATCCGATGCTCTCGTTAGACGTCTTGAGCATGCTTTTATGCTCAAACTAACTCAACTTTCTAAAGTTAAGTTAATTAACTAAACCAGTGATATCAGCGAGATGTCGCTATATCACACCATCCTTGATTGGAATTGGTCCAAAAAAAAAGAAGGTAATAATCTAAGACTCGCGAGGGAGTAATTGAATCGTATAGTCGCTATTGTAATTGGAAAAGTTAGAACGATGATTATTTATTTTTAAAGAGGCTAGATAGTCAATGGATGCAAAAAAATAATTTAAAATCTTTTAAGCTTAGCGGTTGGAATTGAGCCTATTTAGTTTTTTAACATCGGTTCATTTCATAAACTAATACGAGTAGATCAATGAAATGAACCAATATGTAGTACCCGTACCCGTAGTATTTTGGTGGGCTGGTTTGCATACACTTAATGAAAAGAGTCAGAAGAAGAGGACCTTAATCTCGAATGATCATAAGTGGAGCAAACAATGTTCTGTGGCTGTCACTAGGACTGTATCGTTTTTTGAATTTATCTGCTCGCATTTATTTTCAAGCCAGTGTCTCTCCAGTACGACCGGATTTGACGTAATTCTAAAAAAAAGTTAATATTTATGTTAAGATTGATTATTAAATTCCAGGTTATTCGATATGATTGCATCTTATTTTTTATTCTGTAAATTCTTTAAGTCAAATATGAATTTATTATTTAAATTGAAATTTAAAATAAACATTTTCAGCTAAATAATTTAAATAGCATATTAACAAAAAACTAAAAAAAGTCAAGATAAATAAAAAAGTAATTAGATTAGCAGATTTAATCATAAAATGCTCAACAATAAGTTCTGAACATTTTTGTTAAAACCAAAATTTCTTTTAATTAACAACATCGATTTCCGAAACGTCGAGAATAAATAGAACAGAACTTTTTGTTTTCCAATTATTTTCAACTTTTAATTAACTTAAGGAAGATAAATCATTGAACTCAATTAAATTTCTTCTTGACTAAAATGAAAGCTGTTTGTGGATTTTTTGTTTGTTTCTACCTTATTCCTTTAATAATATGTGACATCGAATATTATAAGCTAAGTAGAATAAGCGGGACAAATGATCAATGTATCAATGAATCTTTTAGCGTGAATCTTATCAATTCATTTAACTCCAAATCGAATTTGGAATGTAGTAAAAAATGCACACTTGACCAAACATGTAGTATATTGGTTATCAGCAAAATATCAAAACGAAAATTTATTTGTAAGATGTATGCTAATTTAGACTTTAACAGTGAATCAGACAATCTGGTTTATAGATGCAATGAGAATAATGGAAGTTCAATTTTCTTCAAAAATGTTTTCGAACAAAAAATTGACATTTATTTTTAATTTGACAAGTTTTTCCTATGAGACAAACTCAAATAAAACTTGCCGATCTGGATGGACCCAATATCAAAACATATGTTATCAAGGTTTTGCAACTCCAAAGACATGGGATAATTCAGCTTTTATTTAGTGTTGGCAGTCGACTAATGAGCCAACTGGTCTAAAACATGAACGGTAAATTTTCCTACCAGGTGCATATGTGTCAATTGTAGATCTTTTAGTCTGCTTCAAAATGGTACCCTAGGTGTCTTGATAAGATGATTCCCAAACGAATTAATAAGATTTAGTTGAATTTAAAAACGATTTTCAGTTGCAACTAAATCCATTTTTCTCCTTAAGCAATGACCATATCAAGACACCTAGGGTACCATTTTGAAGCAGACTAAAAGATCTACAATTGACACATATGCACCTGGTAGGAAAATTTACCGTTCATGTTTTAGACCAGTTGGCTCATTAGTCGACTGCCAACACTACTTTTATTTGCGCATCGCTCAACTCAACGCTATTATTAGCTGACAATCCTCAAAAATTTGAGTATTTTAAGAGTGTTGCAAAAAATTTAAGCTCAATAAGTTCTAATAACCGAACATGGGTTACTAAAATTTATTGAAATCTTTTAATTTTTTTTGTAGATTTTGTGTCTTTTTTGGGTTTGGGCGACATACTCTAAATATTTAGTTAACTCCTCAATATAATATTAATAATTAACTCTTCTTTTTTGTCACCTATCTTTTCATTTAGCTTTCCTGGAGATAAAATGCACCAAATACGCTTCTTGTAGTTTATTCTTCAAATTTTATTTGTGAATACAATCACCAGTAAAAGCTTTTCTTAACTTGACTCATCATAGAAAAATAAAACTTTTAGAGTTATTTATCAGGATAATTACGTTTAAAAAACTCTAGGGCTCCTTGCCTTTTTGCTAATATCCTTTTTGCTAATAGGTTAATGAATGGTTTAAAATTATAAAAGGTTTTATATCCAAAAGCATGAAATTTTTTGATTATTTCATTTGACAGTTGATTAGAACTAGATTTTTCAGTCATCCCTTTTACAGCCAAAGATAAAGGGATGAACATCTATTTGTTTAAGGACGAGTAAACTGCTCGAAAATATCCTTTAAAATTAAGAGATAAATCTTTTAACGAATGATAGACTAAATGTCCAATTTTATTCAATTAGCTCAATTTTAGAAGGAAACTAAATGATAATCTTTAAATTCAACTAAAATTGCTAAATTACCAATGTTACCAATGTTAGGATAAATCTTTTGACAAGCAAAAAACCGAAAATCAGAATTTTTTCAGACAACTTGTGTTCATCATCGGTAAGATTGTCAAGTGATTTCTTCGACAGTTCAATAAATTCATTCGACATAATTTCTAATTGTTGGTAAAAAGCGTTTTTTGAGTTAAGATTCGCTTGCAATTCGTCACATTTCTCAGCAATTTCTAACCGATCCAGGGACTGGGCTAAATCTTCAAACCGATGAAAAACAAGATAGGTCTAATTCACTGCTTATTAAACAGAATCGAAGCCATTTGAAGTGAACAAAAAGACATCGATTGAGAAATAGAAAAATTAAAGACAATATCAAAAAGAACGAAGACAAATCACTGGCGGTATATAGAAAATAAAACGCTCATTATTCAAACGTATTCGCAATTTAGAATATCAAGCGACTAGTGGAGTTGCAATTACATATGTATTTTCACTAATATTATATGCTTTTCAAATGTGCAATATTATAACTTTTAAAAAATTTCTTATGTTTATGAATATTCCCTTTAGATCAATTAACAGCTTGATAATGGTAACCTCGTTTTACCGAAACGTCGCGAATTGTTAATTAAGTTTTTAACCGTAAAGAAATTTTTCGTTTTATTTGATTCAATTATAATCGATCAAAATGTTAAAATTTATAATGAAAAAAATTTATTTTTAATAAAATTTTTATCTAAAAAGAACTACAGTACATACTAAAACTAACTTGTACGTTTTCTTTCCTTTCCTCACATTTTTCACTAATATAAAGTTCTATAACACTAACACTTGTAACACTTATAACACTTATTATGTTTGACGATCAGTAACACATAAATTATTTTCGAAACACTTAGTAACACTTAATAAAACTTTTTTTTTGTCTTTTGTAAAACTTATTTTTTTTTAGTAAAACTTTTAAAATAAATTATTCTGTTCTTTAATATTCTGTTCAACGTTCAAACACACGTGGATAAGATCATCGGCAAAGGTTAAGGAGAGTCAGGAACGAGTTTCCCTAATTCATTTTTTGCTAAAAACGAATAATTATTGAACAAAAATGCGAGATTTTTTTAGAAAGAAGGTATTGAACAATTTAATATTAAGATATTACATAGTCAAATATAAAATGAGTCAAGACATCATGAGATCCATCAAGACGTTTAATCTGGTTTAATATTCACAGTGTAGAAGCAAAAAATGTTAAAGTACAAAAAACTTTGATTTTGCAAGTTTTATGAAAGAAAAAAAAAATTTATAACACTTAAATAAAACTTTTTTTTGCGAATATTTGAACTAAATGATTTTGCAACTAATAAGAGATGATCTTGGTACTAGCTCTGTATTTGAATTTCATGTACGAAAGTGTTACGAGGATATTATATTTTACTAGATACAAAAATTAAGTTTTGCTCAAGTGTTACAAAGAAATAAGTTTTGCTAAATACAAAAAAGTGTAATGAAGTGTGTAAAAATCCCAAATCTAAATAAATTTTGATAATACCATTAATTAAATGAAGGTTTAGAGGATTTAAAGAATTTTAGATTGAAAAAATCTCGATGAAACTATTGAAACTATTGGAAAATCTCGATTTTCCGAATATATACAGCGACACTTCTTTGACTTTCTTTGAATGTTCTATTTGTCGATAGTGTTCCATTGTGTAAATGGATAATTCCATGAACCAAAGTAGTACATAAATATTATGTTTTACTTGATAAAAAAAATAAGTTTTACAAAAGACAAAAAAAAGTTTTATTAAGTGTTACTAAGTGTTTCTAAAATAATTTATGTGTTACCGATCGTAAAACATAATAAGTGTTATAAGTGTTACAAGTGTTAGTGTTATAGAACTTTATATTAGTACATTTTTCTTTTACTTTCCTGAGTTTTCCTCACGAATAAATTATCTAAATTATTCATGCAATAAAACTTTTTTTAGTACATGCATTAAAAAAAAATTTGATGGACATTTTTGAACTTTTATGAACTATTTAACGAATTATTTTAAAAATTATTTTCTTCATGGGAAATGAGAGGAAAGGAAGAAGTGAGGAAGGGAAAAGGAAGAGGCAAGGAATAAATCGCTTAAAAGTTAATTTTAGTACGTACTGTAAGTAATAAATATAAATTACTAAATTATAAACTAATGCAATATTATCGTGATTTAACCGCTAATTTGATCTGGAATCCCGAAGTATTTTATTAAGTCTTTTTGGTTCTTTGTCCTATTATTCCGAGTGACTGGATTTTTTTAATGTCGTAGTATTGAATTTATTTCAGTTCGATTTGCATTTTGTAAATCTCCTAATGTCTCTAGACGAAATTGAAACTGGTGCCCTCTTAACTGTTAATAAAAGGAAATAAAATTTTTTTAAGAATTTTATTTTTTTTTCGTAAAATATAACTAACCTTTTGTCGTTCTATTTTGGTTGAAACTCTTGCATAGTTCGCATTGACTGACCTTATAAGGTTTAGCCTTTCTGCTTTTTTGATTTCGTGTAATAACCGCACGATTGAATCTTCGACTCTAGCAATACGGATGTTTGTGAAAGTGATTTTTCTGCTTAATTCGTTGATTTGTGTCACGAGTTGTTGTCCCAAAATGTTTACATTGTTCATAAATGAATTAATTCGGTTGAGATAATCATTAATGTTACGCAAATTTTCGCCTAAATTTTGATTAGCTTGAACTTCATTTGCAAGTCTTCCGTATGTTAGAGCAATTTCATCGAGACTCAAATTTAAGCAATTATGAGCAACATTTTTCAATTCTTTCTAATTGTAAATTTAAAATAAGTTTTAATTTTGGTTTTATTTATTTAGACGTAGGAGAGCGTAAGATCGACTGGTTTGTTTCGAGCCGTATCAGGTAAAAGTGCATTGGTACAAATCTCTCTAGAGAAGAAGACCAGTTGTAAATCAATTTGTAACAAACGTTATTTAACTTTATATATGACCATAATGATCTTAATTACTAATTTAAGAGCCTATCTATTCAACACAATAGAAAAACTATTCAACACAATCCAAATCTTTTGAGCACAAGGGCTAAAACTTGTTAACACAAAAAATTGAAATATTATGGAATTATCTTGTTTTTTTTCAACACAAAAATAAACAAGTATTGATCAACCGAGCTTTGATTATCATTCTAGTTGTAGTCATCATCAGGTAGAACCAAACTTAGATCAACGTTCTAATGAACATTCTTACATTAAACTTGACCAAAAGGACAATACCGAAAGTCTAAGTGAACTTACTCAAAGCATTTCTTCTAAAAAATCAAAAGACAGTATTGCCAAAAGTACGACTAGTTGTAGTTGCAATGAGTGTCAAGTGGTTATAAAGCATTTAAGCTCAAAAGATGACGTCGACAATTACATTCAGAATAAATTTTATTATACCCGTATCACACACAGTCAAATGGCTAGATTTAAGTCAGAGTATTTTCAAAGAGGTCCACCGTATCAAATGAGAGTGGTTTATAGTAAATGTAATTGTATCAAAGACTCGTGTCAGTTTAAATTAAAAATCATAACTACACACACAAAGATAATTTTTTTTTATCATTTATCTAATCAATTAATTAGCATATATTATTTGATTAATTAAAAGGTAAATTAAATAAAGTACGAATTACAAATGACTAGAGGTACCCTTATTAATTCTTTTTTAGAGGACCATTTTTGGTCGTAACGGAAGGCCTTTTGTTCACCTCCTGGTTTTGCTTGTTCAAATTCGGCAATTGAATCTCCCAATAATTCTATTAAGCGTGATTTTACATATCATCGGAAGTTTAGCGTTTATGGTTTTGTTTTAAAAAGTCTTGAGATAATAAGATATTTTTCGATTGAAGCCAAGGAATTTGCTCAAAACCCTAAGCCTAGTACGTCGGTTTTAAAACAAGCTAAAGCAATGGCTGATTTGAATAATTTTAAAAAAGTTTCGAATCATATGAGTACAAGGGTATCTATGAAGTAAAGCTGCACAAAATGAAGGGTTAAAAGGGGCAGACCAAAAGAAGCCGATAAATGGCATTCTAAGAGTTAATTTCTTACATTTTTTATTTAAACTTAAGGATTCATATTTATTTTTAATCAGTATTTTAATTGTAGTAGATATAAAAACTCAATTACTCAATTGACTCAATGGCGCTGATTTTTCGGGGGTCGAAAAATATTATAAGACTTTTATGAGCGAAAAAGAGAGTTAAGGTTATAAGTAGACTTTGAAGCGTACGGTTAAGCTAAATAACTTACTTTAATTTGTTGGCCGTCCATAGTTAAATCGATTTTGCTATTTGTACAAAAGAGAAAAAAAAACAAAATTTTAAGTTGGGTTGGGGAATAAAACTTTTGTGATTTTAAAAGATCTTGAATTAAAGTTAGCTTTTGAAAGAGATGCCTACAACTTCATTTTTGAATTTTTAATTGTTTGATCGCATGTGTAAAAAAATATTTGTCTTGCCTTGCCAAGAGACGCTTATATTTTGACAAATTTTAATTTTAAAATCAACTAGTATTAACCATACCCTAGTCCGGATAAGAAAATGGGAGGAAAATTTCTTTCAATATTTTTATTTAAAAAAAAAACATTTACAACCCTGGCCATTCAAAACTTCCAAAATTGAAGGTTCATGAAGGTTTACCAAACCATAAAACTAAAATCTAAGAATCAATCAAGCAAAGTAAAGCAAAAATCTTAAATCGGGTTTTCTTCAACTTTGGACCCTCCTTTTTTCTAAACATATAATGGAATTAATAAATTATTGAGAAAAGCATGTCTTTTGAGTTTAACTATTCAACATTATAGTCTTCTTTAATCTCTCTAGTTCAACTTGTAATGCCAAACGAGTCTTCTTCTCTTCATCAATTTCAAAAATCAAATCATTTAGTTTCTTTTGCATCTTTTTCATTTGATCATCATGAGTCTTTTTTACGTCAACAAGTTCACTTTGAACTTTTTTATACTCGTTTTGAATCTCAATCGAGCTTTGTTTGACCGATTCGACCTCTTGTCTTAACAAGATTATATCATCTTGAACAGGTGATTTTGTTGTACTTTGCAAATCTCTTGAAGTAACTGTGCTTACAAGTATCGATGCCGGGCTTGGTGGTTTAACCTCGTCTGGAATTTCGTCTTCACTACGAATTTGTTTGGACCGAAACAAAGGTGGTCGACGATTATTAAGTCGAGTCTTTCTCAAATGAGTTAAACGTTCAGCTTCGCCAAGATCGTCCAAAACAGGACTAGCTATCTTTGGTTCACGTTGTAACGAATTATTCGAGCTCGAAGCAGAAGAACCGGCTGAGTTTAAACCTGAAGTATCAGCCAACTTTTTACGTACAGGCTCATCTTCGATAATTTGCACAAAATTATCTGGGAAGACCCCGATTTTACCAGTCGAAATACTCTCACCATTCCACCAACCTTCATCCTCCAAGTTACGATCCAAAATATTAAATACTTCATTGCGAGCTAATTTAAGCTTGACCGGTTGACTTGGATCGTAATCGAACAAGACTTTGGCTTTCAATTTTTTGACCACTTCTGGCTCAGGTGAAAACTCGATTTGTTTACCCGAAAAAATGTTTCCAAACCCAATACCGAACACTTTTTTCTTTTTAGTCCCATTTTCGAATTCGTTAAGAGAATTACTAGCCAAATTCTCCTCTGGTGGTTTCTCAACTTTTTTGACATAATTTGACAGAAAAACTCCTCTTTTACCATTAAAAACACACTCGTACCAACCATCCTCGACCAAACGTATCACAGTAACGATATCATTTTCTTGTATAGACAATTCATCTTCGTTAACAGGTACATAACTGTAAAGCACCTTAGCTTGAAATTGAGTATTCGAATTAGTTTTTCGTTTGTCTTCCGGACTCGGCTGGTTGAATATTAAAGGCTTAACAAAATTATCTGGAAATACGCCTCGTGTTCCTGATGTTAATAATTCACCTTCAAACCATCCGTCTTATTAACATTCGTTGAATATTTTCTTAGTCCTTTTAATTGGCTTCATAATTAGAACGCTTATGCTCAAGAGGAATTTTAACATAATTGACCTCAAGAAATTTAAAATTCTTCCATATCATTCCTAGGATTTATTTGCTCTACCCGATGCGTAGTTAGCATGTTCACCTCGCTTTAGGTTGCTCTGAAAGAACACTCCTTGAAATTTTTTCTATTGTGTTGAATTCAAAGGTTTTGTAGCCTGTCTATTGAAGATTGATCCGATTTTCCCAAACATTGCATAATTGCACAAATTTGAAATGCTCAGTTTGGTATTTAGGGATTTTTGATCCTTTTTTTTTCTTCTTTTATTAATCAAAGTATGACTAAAATATAATTAATCCCTGGTACTTTTAGCAAGGCAAGACAAATATTGGACCAAGTTTCAAAAAAAGTTGTAGTCATCTCTCTCAAAAGCCAAATTTATCTCGGAATAAGATTGGACATTCAATCTATGATTAGTTATTAGCTCAAAGGTTTATCTCTTAATTATAAAGGATATTTTCGTACAGTTTGCTCCCATTAAACAAGTAGATATTCACCCTTTAACTTTGGCTGCAAATAGGGTGACTGAAAATCCTAGTTTTAATCCACTGTCTGTTGAAATTAGTGATGGCGATCGATCAATTTTCTAGATCATGATCATAATTTTGGATCATGATCCCAAAGATGATCAAACAATCGATGATCAGACAAATGATCGGCCTCTGATCACACTTTTTCGTGATCGGGATGTCTCAGAGAATTTATTTTTAAGCCAAATATTGTTATAAAGTAAAGTTACCATTTATATATCTCTAAAAGCATCTAAAAATCTAAAAATAAGAGATTTTGTTTAGGTACTCCAACTTAGCTAAGATTTTAGTCGACATTGTTATACTCATATTTTTTGTTACATGAATGTAATTTTATGAAAGTACGAGGGTCCCATAGCCCTCCACTTCACAGAACTTTGCCACACTATCCAAAAGTGTCTGGCTACGCCATTGAACCTAGGATACTGACAACAAAGACAATGAGTCTAAGAGATTTTTAAACTTAATTATTCTCAAAGGATAAATTAGAGTTATTTTTAAATTGAAAAAAAATCAATTTTTTTGCAGAATTGAACAGAAAAGCATCGAATCTTTACAAACTTGGATGTGGTGGTTGGTTTTGAGGAAAATGTCATATAGAAGCCTGGGAATGAACACAAGAGTCTGTTTGAAATTAGGCAATAGACTGTGACTCACCCGGGTATTAAAGTATTATTATAAAAACACAACTGTTACAAAAAATTATTTTATTAATAAAAAAAAGAAATTACAAAAAACTTTTTATCAAAAAAAATTGTTTACAAAAAATCCTTAACAATTTGAAATTCACAAAATTTCCAAGGTGCCAATCATTTTAACCTTATTGTACGGTTTACTAAAGATACCGTAATTATACTTTTCGGCTTGAATAGTATCATAGTTACTCGACGATTTAACAACATCAATCATACGATTCCAACACAATGGATCCAAAACAACTAGACCCGTATCATATTTTGACACTTTGTCTTTATTGTGTAGAGACATTTTTTTATTTTCGTCTTTAATGTGTTTGTAATACCACCATCCTGAGTTGTCCAATTTTCTTGGATGTAATCTAAACCAAACTAGTGGTAATTTACCAGTCGTTGCTTTCAATTCGCCTATAGCGAATAATGTAAAATTAAACGGTAGACTATCTACCAATGCACCACATGTTTCGACACCTTTTGATCTACAAAATAAAATTTAGAATCTTTAATCTAATCTGTACAAAGGGTCAAGTAACTTACGAGTTACATGTCAACTGACTGTTAACACTGTTGTATTGACATTTGGTCTGTTGTAAAAAGACTTGAAACAAATTAATAACTGAAAAATTAAATCAAATAAGGTTGCTATAGGGTTGACTTACATGTATTGTTCCGAGCTTGGGATAAACAAAATAAGACTGGTAGGATCAAAAATATTTTACTATTCAAGCCGATCATTGTTTCTTTTAAAAAAAAAGTGAAATTGAAAATTGAAATGTAAAACTAAATGAATTTAAAAAATCTGCAGATTAGCTAAGACTAAACTCAAGTCTGTACTTTGAAATTTTTTTTCTAAAGCATGCTTTAATTTATGAAAAAAAGTTGAAAAAAAAAATATTTTAAGGTAAACATGAATGAATTGTGCGATTTGATACATAGACAATTAAGAGTTATTCAGTAGGTTTAATGGCATTAAAAAATCCCTAAAAATAATTTTAAACATTTTTGTTAAGTTTGAGCGATGTTAAAGTAAAAGTCAATAAACTTGAAAAAAAAGATGGTATCCTTGAAGAGTACACCCAATGGTTAAAAGAAGTACTACCAAAGTGTAAACATAATTTTGATGAGTACAATAAAAGTTTAAACTTGTTGGATAAAGTTGAAAATTTACATGAAATGATTAAAAATTCGGAAAACACCGAAAGAACCGCTTGGTAAAAAAATTCTATTTTTTAAAGTTTATTCGGGTTTGGAAGTTTGTTTTTTTTGTAAAGGAGATTTTGTGATGATTCGAATAAATCGATTGACGCATTAATAGTCGATGATAAACGACGACTTGTTAATCGTATGATAGAATTAAACGCACAACACGATATGTTAATTCAAAGCTTAGAACAAGAACTTGAACATAAATCGCAAGAATTTCGTCAAGAGTTTAACAAATTGGATGTCAAATTGGAATGAGTTACACTCTTTTTTTTGTAATCAAATAGACAGTAATTATGTAAAATTTTGTAAATTTTGTAGACGCTTCAATAAAAAAATTATTTTTTTTTAATCTTGAATACTCTCTCGCTTTGCAACCGTTTAGGTCTAATTAAGGTTCGCGCCGGTCAAACTACAATCTGAATATGTGATTTTCGACCTCAAATTCATAGTCTGCACATATGAAAACCTAGCAAAGCCAATTTTTTACGATGATGGATTTTCATATTTTTGACAATGAATTCGTAATCCTCATGAAGGAAAACCCTAGAAAACATAAAACTCTTAAAGATTTTGACTTTTTTATTTTTTCTCGGCCTTGATTATACAAAAAGTAAAAATAAATTGAAAAAAGTGAGCTCAATATTTTGTTCAGAATTTTGTCTAGTTTTCGAATCTTTGTAGAACAATGGAGGTTTTGTGTGTAAATTAGGGACTAGATACAAAAAAACTGAAAAAACATGAAATTTTCCGTTTCCGCGGCATTATATCGGTCAAAAATTATTTTTTCCGAGAAACCAAATACACCGTTTTGAAGCTGAGATTATGATCTTTAAGAATATGTGTAAATTTATGCAATTATGTTAGTTAGTTGATAAGTATTTAGGCACAAAAGGATGAAGCTCAAAGGCTTTTAGTTTATCTTTGAGGGTGGGGTTACCCCAAAAAAATATCTTGACCCCCACCTAAAAAATTGGTTTTTCTAGGCTTTCATATATGCAGATTATGAATTTGAGGTCGAAAATCACATATCAAGATACTGCTGTAGTTTTGACCGGCGCGAACCTTATAAATTCTATTAAGTCTCTTCGATTCATTTCTGTATTATTTTAGACGAGAGTCTCTTTTCAATGGTTGTAAAATATCATTAACCCCAACCTTAAAATTAAATAGTTGACTCTCTTAATTGTAAGAAAATGATTAAAACTCTACTCGATCAACAAGCAGAAAAGCTTATCGACGAGTTAGTGAGCATAATCGAACAAAAATGGGTCTTATCAACAAACATTGGGGGTACATGTATCAAAAACATGTTCGATTTGTATTCAAAAATGACTGAAACTAGTGAAAATGAAGACGAAAATGAGTTCAAAATAAATTCTGATAAAATTACCGATATGTCCAAATGTAATCAATACTACGATAAGCTGCGTACTGAACTAGACAATCTTAAAACCCTAAAAAATCGTTTGGAGCAAATCGAAAAAAATATTTTAAGTCTTTTAAACTGTGACTATCTCAATCGGTTCGATTCAAACAGGTTTAAAACCGAGTTAAACCAAGTCGTGGAATGTTACAAAAGCGAATATCAATTAAAAAATTGTCTTGTAAATGAGTTCTTGTTTAAATCAAGACTTAAAACCGAATCTCAAGTTACTTTGACATCGTTATGGATAAACGAGCCCTATTTAAACGAATTACAAATTTACAAATTCAAAAGTTTATTCAAATAAATTTTTTTTAAAAAAATTTTCCTTCAATTTTTCGTCTTTAAGTCGTTTGTATTTTTGTTCGATTTGAGTCAACTTATCTTGTAATTGATCAATTTTTTTTGAGAAAATCTCAAGTTTGATTTGATCGTTTTCGAGGGTTTTGAAACTTTGACTCTCTTCCAATTGGGTCTTTGTAAAGTTCAATACCAAACAATCGATACAAGTTTGTTTTAAGCTTTTGAGTTTATAGTTAAGAGACGCGTTTATAAGATTTATCAAAAATTCGATGCGATTTTCAATCTCTTTGCCGTAAACTTTTGATTTAGGTAAGTCTTGGACCATTTGGACTAGATACTTTTCGACTAGCACTTTCAATGGTATGATACAATACTCTTCGCTTAGTTCAAGTAATAATTGAACTTTATCTTCTTCGACTTGTCGAGGATAGTTTGGGTAAATCATTTTTAAGAGTTCGAGTATTTCAGAATACTTTTTACCAGGCAAGTGAATAACATTATCATTCGATTCTTTGAAGTTAAGAGTCAACATTTTTTTGAAAACAGGAGAAGCTGTTCCTTTTAAAGTAGCCTGTAAAATGGTTATACAAAAAAATATTTTTTTTCTTAAAATTTACCTAAAATAGCTTTATGGACGAGTAGAGCTCGATTTTCAACGATTAGTTTCAAATCGGATAGTTCGTCACCGGTTTCAAAGTTGTATAAATCAGACTCCATTTTAAAAAAAAAAAAATTAAAAAATCTAATTTATAGGAAATTTGATTTTGAAATTTTGCCTTAAATGGAAATTATGAACTTGTTACCATAAAAGGTAAATCGAATGACATTAATTATGATTTTTTTTTCAGAAGGAAAAAAAAATGAAAAATAAAAGCAGTAAACCAAGTGTTGTCAAAACGGAAATATTGGCTTTGAATGAGAAAAAATTGCATAAGGCAACAAGCATGTGTAGTAGTTTAAAAAAGACGCGGGTTATTGGCAAGAAACCACAAAAGGTTATGACTAATTTAAAAAAAGTAATGGTCAATAATTGATTATTTTTTAGACTGTATAATGTAAATTTCTTTTTTTAAAGCTTGATTTGGTCATAAAAAAGGAGTTGAAAGCAAACAAACAAGAAGCAAGTCCACCTAAAACTGAACAAAAATAAATAAAAAACTTATAAATGAGTGTAGATCTTTTTTTTTGTAAATCATTTTGTCCTAAGAACGGTTGTTTGATACTAACATTCTGAGCGAAATCTAGGGACCTGTTCGCAAATCTGTTTATTTGAGTGATCTATCATGCAGCTGGATCTAAAGTAAAATAAAAACTTCCTGATAAAGTTCTTTGCAGTCAAACTTTTTTATATTGTTCTGCTCATTTAATCAACTTTGTCTAAACAGATACAACTGCGGGTGCATCATGCATGAGGCAGGAAAAAAAGTTGCTTTTCTACACGAGGCTTAGGAAGTCAAGGACCACCCAGCAGTCTAATGCCTCCATTTACACTGTAAAATAAAGCGTATCGAATTTAGTAATTATAGTTTGTAATGATAAAATAAAAAGTATAAAGTAAAATATTAAATGCATAAAATTTAATTAGGCATACATAATAAAGAGAAGAACATAAACTAAGATAAAATGGTCAACAGTAACTCCGTTGTCTTGCGTTTTGAGCATGCTTTTGATTATGTTTCCCTCGATTTTTTTTATTGACAGTTTTTCGGTTGCGTTTAAGTTGAAATTTTCTAGTCCGTAATAGAGAACCGGGCGTATGTATGTGTTATAAAAGTGACCCTTCATGTTTGGCTCTATTATTTCTGAGGTTATACCTAGTACTCTTAGTTTGGCTAATGCAACGTTCGCGGCTTTTTTGCGTCTAGTTATTTTTATCGTCTTCTGACAGATTTACGCCTAAGTATTTCATCTGGCTGACTTGCGTTATCTGGATTCCTTTAGGAACAACTCATCCTGCCACCAATCCTGTCTCATTTCGAAGGCACCTCTTTTGGTATTCTTGTTAAAAACCATAAAAACTGTTTTTGTCGGATTGTGACTGATCTCGTTTAGTATCCCGAATAGTTCGACAGCCAGCATCTGTTTTTGTAGCCCGAGTTTAGTGGTGCTTATTAAGATGATATCATCCGCGTACACTAGTATGTCGATTTTGACCGTTTCACTGACTTTGAGACCAATTTCTAAATTCTCGACTTCGATTATCAGTTCATTTATGTAAATGAAAACAGGTTAGGTGACATTTTGCCACCTTGGCAAACACCCAGTGTTGTAATGAAAATACTCGAATACTCGTTTTCAACCATCATGAGCGACCAATTATAATAATTGATTGTGGCAATCACTATTGCCGGGTTTATTCGGTATTTTATCAGTCTTGCCCAAAGGTTGATGCTTGGTGCGATTTATCTTATCGAACGCTTTTGACGCAACGATCGCTCAGAGTCTTTTTGAATTCTACTTATTTTGATAGCCTGCTTGATAAGAAAAATTGCATGGCCGCACGGCGAACGCGCTTTCAAATCAAATTGTTTTTTGTGATCGGTGTAATCTTTTTCTAACGCTTGTAGCTAAATCGCCTCGAAAATATTCGAAATAGAATCCGAAACATCGACTGGCCGTAGGTTGTTGATATCGCTATTTGACTTACTTGGAACTTTAATCAGCGGTTTGATTATGGTTATTTTAATATAATGAGTTGACTGGGTGTGTGGTCCTTGGCTCTCCCAAGTTTCGTGTAGTAATCGCTTTTCTTTCCTCCCCAATGTATCAGGTTAAGTAGTTGTACGAAGACATACGCATGTGTTTCAATGGTGAAAAAAAACTTGCGAAAAAAAAACAAATAAAAGAAGCTTTGTTGGATTGTAAAACGATAACCGTAAACGCAAATTGTCACTGGGGTTTAATGCAGACAAACTTCTTTAAACCCAGGGATAGCTAAACATTTGATCTTAAATTCTTGATCATTTTTGTCCTATCGAGAAAATTAAATTTATAGTTAATTTTGATGTTTTTGAAGGTCGAAACAAATTTTTATCCCTGGGGTAATAAGCGGGAAATAATGGCGTAATCTGAAATTACCACACTATCTAAATATTGAATTTTCGACTCGATTTTCTTATTCTCCATACCCGAAAACATAGGGTTAAACAAAATTTTAGTAGAGGTCAAAAATTTTTTTTTATCGGTCCAGGGGGATGGGGGTCCGAAGTTAATCTTAAAGAAGTATGTCATTTTAAAATGTTTCGCTTGACTCCAAAATAAATCCTTATATTAAGTCACATTTTCTGATAAAAAATCGAATTTCTGTTAAGAGAAAAAAAAAACGAAACTTGATTAAAATATTTAAAAAACAAAGTTTTATGTAGGCGTTAATAAATGGTCTGGTTTGATTATAAAACAGTTTCTGATGAAACCGAACGGTTTATAGATCGAAAATGGCCATGTTCTTTCAATCAACACCATGTCTGCTAAGACTGGTTTTGTAAAAATAATTTTAGAATTCGACAGTTATCATAACAGACCGGGTCGTCTTCGGATCCCTTATCAAAACTGTAAAAATAATTAATCTAATTTAGCATCACGGCTTCTCAAAGTCCGTACTTTAATTGAAATTCCGAATTAAGGTAAGTTTCTTGAAGTTTTGGAGACCTAAAAGCCTTAAGAACCATAAAATTTGCTTATCAGCAGGCATAGGTCTTATTTTCAGCATAATGAACTTCCATTTCTATAAATTAATTTTATTGAAAAAGCTTAAAAAACCCCAAAAAATACAAAATAAAATCCCAAAATTTCATCATTTTCTCAGTTTGTCAAATATTGGTAGAATCATTTCAAATTTAGGTCGTTTAGTAGGATCTTCATTCATACATATTTTTGTTAATTTTTGTACATGAGTTGGCATTGTTGAGGGCAATTGAAGTCTCATACCCTCTCTTGCAATCTAAATCAAAATTTATTAAAAAATAAATTCAATTTTAAATCATAATAAAAGTCTTTACCATCATTCCACATTGCATTGGTGAAAGTTCACCAAATGGAACCTCACCACTAAAGAGCTCCCAAAGGACAACTCCAAAACTCCACATATCAGCTGATTTTTTGTTTATTTCTTCAGGTTTCTTTTTCAAAACTTAACAATTTTTTAACAAAACAAGAGACGGTTTATAAAATTTAAATTTAAAATACCCTCTGGTGCCATCCAAGCTGGACTATACACTTTAAACTTATCACAAAATGAAAATTTATAATCAGCCATATTCAATTTAGGGACCAAATCATCATCGATCATGACATGTTTACTATTCAAATAAAAATTTGAAATCATTGGATCTATATTGTGTAAGAATTCCATGCCTTTAGCAATACCAATTGCAAAATTAATCGAACAATCAAAGTCTATTTCAAAATCTAAACTCTCTGTTTCGTGTAGAATATTGTACAATGATCCATAGTTTACATACGAGCTAACTAGGATTAAATCTGGTAGACTAACACATGTACCTAGTACTGGTAGAATATTTGCTGAGTTGAATATTCTTAAACGTTTTGATTCTTGATTGAATAAACTTGCAGTACGTTGTGAGGATTCTTTTGTTTTGAGGACTTTAATGACCACTTCATTACCTTGCCAGTAGCCTTTCCATGTCTTCAAGTTTAAAAAAACTAATTTTTTTTTCGTTGACAAAATTTTCAAGATCTTACTGTTCCACCATGATTTGAGTCAAGCATTTTTTCCACTGGTAACTCGTCTATGTTCATACTTGCTTGTGTCGAAAATGATGCTTCTTCTATTGAATAAAAAAGAATATTAAAAAGTGTGAACACTAGACGATCCTAAAGCTTTAACACTAGAACGCCAGACGGGTCTTTTTGACACGATTTTTATTTAATTCAAGAAAAAAGTGATCTGAGTGAAATTTTAGGATACCAACCTATAGATCTCATTGAAAGCTTTAGATGATTCTTTGTGAGGATTTTATTCCGATATAAAATCCGCAAGAAACCGCGGAAATCAGATTATTCGTTTTATTTCTTTATTCTGGTGAAAAAAAATTGATTCAGCGAAAAAAGAGACTTTTGATTTCCGGGAATTTTCGCGGTTTTCCGCAGATTTTTTGAGACCAAAAGTTAAAAATGATTCAATTAACTGATAATTTACCAGCTTTTGTCTAAAGCTACCGATTTATACCCAAAAAGATGACTTGGAAGATATTAATATCCATTTTTAATGATACCGGTCAGAAAGACCCGTCGGGCTTTATAGGCATTTATAAAAAGTGGGCTTTCTAGTGCTAAAGGTCAACTTTTCTGACAAGTTAGTTTTGTCCAATATTGTACTAATATTTTTCATTCTAATACTGAATGTGTAAAATCAGATAACAAGTCTTAAACCAAGCAGAGTGTCTTAAGGATAGAGCTGAAAATTTTAAATAAAAATTCTTAAAAATTACTTACTGCTTTTTTGACGACTGAATCTCAAAACTTGATCAAGTTTATAAGGTATAATGGTCAAGTCTATGTTCGAGTTTCTTGCAGTTTCTATAAAATACAAAAAATTAAAAACCCGGTAAAATTCGGAAAATCCTAGACATACCAATGAGAAAATCTCTAAACGAATCTCTACACAAATCAATGGGTGTTTGATTAAATCTGTTTGACAAATTTAAAAGAGCACCATAACGAACCAATTCCAAAGCAAGTTCTTGATGATCAAAATGACATGCATAATGTAACGGTGTATTTCCATGTATGTTTACAGTGTTTATGTTCGCCCGATTTTTAATCAACTAAAAAAAAAGGGTAAGATAAAGTCTCTTTTCTGTTGAATAAGCTTACAAAAAGTGCAACGTTCAAATGATTATTTTGACAAGCGTTGTGAAGTGGTGTGTCCTCGCCTTAAAAAAATGAATTTAAAAAAAAAAAATTCAAAAAAGTCTTATAATTTACATTTATTGACTGCGTTTATTTTTGCGCCTTTGTTAACTAGAATTTCAACAATATTCAAATGACCATCCCAACATGCCCAATGTAACAAGCTAAATCCATGATCATCTCTTTTAAAGAAATTTAAGACTTGAAATGTAATGAGATTTTTTAGACTAAAATTACATCAAATTTAAGTCATTTTCGATGCACTCGACCCAAGACCTTAAACTCAAGCTGTTACCTTCACGAACCAAATGAAATATATCCTCCATAACTGAGTTAATTATAGAATTCTTTATTTTTTTTTTGTTGTAAAATGATTAATTTTTGTTTAAAAAAGTTTTCGTGTGTATTCGAAATTAATGTTAGCCATAGATAAGCTTATAATTTATGAAAGACAAATAATGTGTCACTGTACAAAAAGTAAGCTTCAAAAAGTATTTTTCAAGCTTCAAGACTTATCAACAGACTAAGGACACCGTGGTGTTATCAAAAATTGATTTTTAACAAATTCATTTATGTCAACCAAGCTTGAGAAGACACTCAAGGTGTTTTACCTGTATCTTGCACCTTGTTCAATAATTTTTAATAAAAACATTTAAGATTCTCAACTCATAAATACGTTTTATTGATGCAACTAAGCTTTCGACCAATTGATACCATTTTACGAGGTCGCCAAAAACCGTAAACCAAAAACCGTACCTTAATCACTCGATAGATATACCATGGTACAAATCAAAAATTTTAAATTTATCCCATGGTACAATTTCATTTTTGTACCCATTTAAGGGGGTAAATTCGACCGGTCTAATTCCGAATTAAGACCTGGTATACTTTTAAAATGAGGTCGGTGCAAAACTGAAAACCGATCATTTTCCCAGAAAAAAGGTCGAGAGAATAACATCCACTATTTTCTCATGTTATATCAATTTCAAGTTTTTTGCTTGTTATATCAAAAGGATGTTATTTAATGAAAAAAATGTTTGATGTTTATTGCGAAGCATTGTATTAAAAATGACCAAGATTATTTTCATATTTTGCTTGCATAATTCATTTTGTATTAAGTACCATTGATGAGTCACCTAAAGACCAAACCGGTCCGGTAGTTTC
Organism: Brachionus rubens; assembly: GCA_022207745.1. Taxonomy (NCBI): domain Eukaryota; kingdom Metazoa; phylum Rotifera; class Eurotatoria; order Ploima; family Brachionidae; genus Brachionus; species Brachionus rubens. The sequence goes on along the minus strand of JAJVHD010000003.1, from coordinate 3,520,841 downwards.
ACAATCAGAGTATTTTAAAAGATTAAAAGAACAGAAAAAAATACACAAGGAAAATTTTTTAAAAGGGTGATTTAAAATCGTTAGATTTTACTTCTAACGGATAATTAGCCCTAATCATTTTTTTTGACGAGGCGACTGACTCGTCAAATTAGGTTTATTTAGGTCTATGACCGCCTACTGAGAGGTAGGGTTTAGAGTAAGGTTAAGTATAGGGTGAGAATTTATTAAATAAGAACTTCATAGTTTTTATTTGTATGCGCGAGTTAAATTTAAGTTTTTTCGTAAAAGTTATCGTGACCAGCGGTCAAGCTAGAAGGGTTTAGGGTTAAGGGGTTAAGCTAGAGGTATGTTTATATTAATTTAAATGAAAAAGCTGGAAATAATTAAAATGTTTATGTTATTTATAGTGTCCATTATGCTCAATTGGCGTATGTACTGCTTGTCTCTCTGAACGAGTCCGTGATATGCCTCGAGATGGCGTCAGCAGGGCTAGCTGCTGATGGAAAATAATGTACACTTATATGATACACTTGACTATAAATAGCCATTAGTATCACTGCAGCAAAAAACGGGTCCCAACTCCATTTTGATTGCATGAATTTTAGCCAATTCGCTCTACCATGTCTCCAACCAGCAATTGAGGCTGTGTTATCGATGTACATCAGTTTACTCGAGTTTATTTTTTTACTCGAGTTGAGATTTATAAAGTTTCTATGCTGGTTTTTAAAATAAAGGAAAAGAGATAGGATAAAGTGCAAAAAGACCATAAAGTCCAAGGGGATTTAAGAGTATTACCTTAAAGTTGTATAGTATTTCTATGCTTGGTTTCCCACTTAATCTTATATAAAGTATGGTATTTACGCGCATACTGGTTTTTAAGCTCAACGTTTACAATAGGCCCTTATTTTTATGCAAAATTTTTAAAGCAGTTGCATACATGTATTTGTAAAAGAGATAACTTTATTATTCTAGAGGGTTCAGAACTGAGCCTTAGGACACACCAAGGTAAATATTGGATTTGACTTTCAACGACCTGTTAACCAAAATTAATTGGATCTCTAAACTAAAAATCGAATGATTAGTGAAACATTATTATCTATTTCTAACGAAACTGATAAAAATTATTTGCAACTCTATAGAGATTTGCGGGAATTTTTAAATAAATGTCTTTCGATTGTAAAAATAAAATGAAACACCCATTTTTGAACGCAAAGAACAACACTCTTCCAAGAAATAAAAATTTCAAATATTTTTATAACCAATTAGACTAATTAGTTCTTGTCAAAGATAAGTCTAAAATTACTTTTAACAAACGATAACATGATTTTTTATTTAAAAACTTAATTTTTTTTTTTAAAATTTTCAACTAGACCTAATAAAATGAAAACAAAATTTGATGTTTATGATTACTTAATATTTGTATTAATTCTATTAATTACAATATTTATCGGTTTATATTTTGGTCTACATTTAAATGTTAAACTCAAAAAGTTATGGAATAGATATGTAAAAAAGAAACAAGATCAAGTTAATTCAGATGATGAAAATGAGACTATGGAATATTTAACAGCTAATCGATCAATGACAGCTTTTCCTATTGCTTTATCTTTATTATCGACTTTTTTTTCATCGTCAAGTCTTCTTGGCTTCCCAGCTGAGGTATATCAATATGGTATTCAATATTGGATGATTATATTTGGTGTTTCCTTTGCACCTCTTATTGGTGGTAAGTTCAAACATCTTAAGACCGTCCATATTGCTACTAGGCTTTTTTAAAATCTGAATTTGTCATTTTTGAAATCAGAACAGCTCTACAAGCTGAAAAATAAAAAAAAATATGATATGATGTTCTATCATAAGTCAGTCAATTACAGGTCGACCTAACAAAGACCCCCACTGTGCCTAAATTTTTAACCATTTTGACCCCTGTTTTTTTTTGCCTTTTAAAGATTTTGAATAATCGGTTCACCTTGGCTTTTAGAAATTTGTCCGCTTTGAGGTCACTTTGTTTAAAACCAAAATATCTCGAAAACTAAAAGAGCTGAGAGGTCGATACCTTTTTTTTTTTGAAAACTCGAATGTCTCTTCTATTAGAAAATCGGCGGTCGGTTGGGCGTTAATAGGTAAAATTTGGGCCTCAACAGGGGATCTAAGCTCCAAATTTTTATTTTAAACCCAATATGATAGCTAGAAAGCTATTTAAGTTTTGTATCACCTGGTAGGTTTAGATTTTCACAAAAAAAATTTTTTTACGTTTTTTCGGGGGTCGAAAACCCTAAAAAACATATATGATTATACTTGAGAGTGATTCTTACAGTTTTCCTAAAAAAGAACCTTATTTGTACCGTTTTCAGCGCCCAAAATCGATTTTCAAAAATAGACTATTTTATGATATTAGGATTATTGGAAAGACATTTATGTCTCTTTTCATCTTCGTTTTTTTAATTAAACAAAGCTAAAAATGAAAAAAGTCAAACCTAAAAATTTGACTAAAAAAATGCCTTTTTTACCTTTTTCGTACGACGGTGACTTCCTGGAAATTTTTCCATCGGCCGATTTGGGTATCGACGTCAATGGGAACTTTTTAGCTTTCAGGTGGAACTTCCAGATCAAAAATATCTTTTTTTCAATCATGAGTTCTTAAATGTTTAAGTTAAGCACCTTATCATTAGGCTGCAAAAGGCGAAGGAGTAGGGGTACAATTTTTGATTTTTTGGGGGGTTTCGAGAACGGTTCTGATGTCAAAAATGACAAATTCAGAAAGCACTTTAGATTTTAATTTCCTGAACTTTACTCTTAATTCTTAAATTTTTTTATTGAAGCTTTTGGAACCGGACCATTTTTTGACAAACTCAAAATAGTCAGTGTGTTCGAATACCTTAAAATGCGATACGATTCAGAATACGCTCGTTTACTTGGCGTGACATTATACCTAATCCGAGTTTTGATAGCCATGGGTATTGTTATCTATGGACCTGCTACAGCATTGAGTTCACTGACCGACTTTAGTACCGAAGTCTCTATTTTAATGATCGGACTAATCGCTACTTTCTACACAGTAAGTCAAACTCATCACTCAATTACATTTTTAACCATTTTTTAGACCATAGGAGGCATCAAAGCAGTCATATGGACAGATGTTTTTCAAACAATAATAATGTTCGCGGGTGTAATTGCAGTTATAATTAAAGGTACGTACGATGTTGGTGGTCTCTCGAACCTATGGGAGATAAATTCATCAGGTGGGAGGTTGAATTTTTTTGTCTTCGATCCGAATCCGTTTATCCGTCAGTCATTTTGGTCTCTTATAATTGGAAGTTTTGTTGCATGGTTAAGTTCGTACGGTATTGACCAACAAATGGTTCAAAGATACTCGGCGGCAAAAAATAAAAAACAAGCTCAAGCAGCTCTTTTATTAAACATACCAGGGGTAATCTTACTCATCAGTTTATGCTGTTTTTCGGGTCTTGTTCTTTACGCTAATTTTAAAGACTGTGATCCATTGAGTGATCAATTCAATTTGGCAGTCACTAACCCGAATCAAATTCTCCCGTATTTTGTAATTCAAAAGTTCAACAAGATTATATTCATACCAGGTCTATTTTTATCAAGTATTTTTTGTGCGTCTCTAAGCTCTGTTAGCTCGGCGCTGAACAGTATGTCAGCTTGTATATGGCGAGATTATTTTCTACGTTTTAAAGTATTTCAAAATTTTGGTGATAAAAAGAGTAGCCGTACTACAAAATTGATAGCTTTGGTGTGCGGTTTTGTCTGTACAGGTATGGGTTTTTTGATATCAAGACTGAGCAGTAATTTAATTCAAATAAGCGGGACTATAAACGGATCGCTTCAAGCTCCGATTATTGGAATATTTTTTTTGTCTTGTATGTTTCCGTTTAGTAACATTTATGGGCTATTTGCAGGTGCAATAAGTGGTTTTGCGATCGGTTGTTGGCTAAGTCTTGGTTCGTTTATAACAAAACCAAATTTTCCAAAACTACCGGTATCGGTTGCAAATTGTACAACGGAAGACGTATGGATGAGATCTAGTCTCGAAGCAACCAATTTGAACGGTTTTGATAAAGTCTATTCAGTGTCTTACATGTGGTTAAGTCCAATTGGAGTCTTTTTTACAATATCCATAGGAGTGCTAGTTAGTTTAATAACTAATAAGATATTCAAGTTAAAATATAATGTTGATGATAGTTTGATTATTTATAGGGCTTTTAGACAGCATAAAAAAAGAAATCGATTTTGAATTTATTTTTATTAAATAAATTTTATAGCCAAGAGTCTTCTTTAATTTTTTTTGAAATTTGAAAAAAGGTACAGTTAACTTTAATGGGTCTTTTATACCCGAATATCAATGATATTGAGATTTCAATATCAATACAAAAAAACAAAAAAGTTTAAATTTTTAGTTGAAATATGTACATAATGGTGTTTGATATTTCTTTGGTGCGAGTTCGCAGATGTCGTTGTATTCAACCATTAATTCACTGATGAATGGATTATTGTTTACAATAGCAGGGTCAAAATAATTTTTGTTAAGTTAATTAAATCTGGTAATAATGTGGAGTAGGCCTGAAATTTCTTGTAGTGTATTCGTATTCACATCAAATCTCTGATTGTGTATGACTCGGATTGCATTGTTTTGGATTGCTTGTAGTTTTTTGATTTTTGGTTTCGAAAGTCTCGAAATTATGAAGGACGAGTAGTCTAAAACGGATCTTATGAGCGATAAGTAGATTGATGTTAGTGTTAGTGTTTTTTTGTTGAGACACCATGACTTTTGAGACAATTGAACGGAACCTCGCAGCAGGGTAAGAACGGAGCCCTGGGGTACTCCGGCTTCGATCGAAAAATAATTTGATTGCGTTTTGTTAAGTTTGACAAAGAATTTACGGTCCATTAGAAAGTTAAAACACCAGGCTATTAAGAACTCGGGGATCCCTTTTTTGATCATTTTGTATATAAGGCCTTTATGCCATACCTTATGGAATGCCGAGGCAATGTCGAAGAATATAGCACATACCTTTTTTTTACGATTGAACGATTCAACAACTTTCTGGGTTAAATGGATAAGATTGTCTTTGGTTTGCCGTTTTTTTCTGAACGGTTCATTTTCATTCTTGAATGTTTCTTGTAATATTTGACTGAATAGATTTGACTTGTCTTGGTCACTTTGGTATATTTCTTGATTGAATAGAAGGTTCGGTATTGTTTTGATATCTTTTCGTTTAAGATTATTTGCTTTTTTGATTTTCTGCCAAAAAGGCCTAGACGAGCTAGCTTTTGAGCCGAGAGAGTTAATGAATCGTTGCCATTTGTTGTTTTTAAAAGCAATGACCTCTTCTTTGATTAGCTTTTTGATTGTATTGTATTTTGATTTTTTAATGATGTTTTTGAATTGAATTAGCTCGATTATATATTTTGGTAACTCGGTTTGAACTCTTCTGGATTTGAACGGGATCGCTTTGTTTGCGCTATCTAGCAGTGATCGTGTAATAAATTCATTGAGTTCATCTGGATTGTTTCTGATATTAATCGGGATTAATGTTGAAAGTGAACTTTTGTACAGATCCCAATCTGCTCTGTTGTAGCTAAAATTTAACTATTCGTTAATAAATGTGTCATTTCTTTCAAGCCTATTGTTTAGTTTTAAAATTAACGGATAGTGGTTACTGCGCATCAAAAATTATCCAAGGGTTTCATAACTCTCTAAGTCGTTAATCACGGAACAATCGGCAAATAAACAATCTAATATTTCTTCTTTATTATTTGAGAATGATCTATATGTCGTCGACGAATCACTGATTCTGATTATATTACGAAAATTTGTTATCTTGTCAAGAATTTTACCATTTTTATTACTTGATTTACAACCATAACCAAATGATTTAGAGTTGAGATCACCACAGAGAATAAACTTTTGACTGTTCAAACTATTAAAAAGTTCTGAACTTAACGTTTTATCTGGCGGGTTATAATAACTTATAATTTGGACATCTTCATCATTTAACTTGACTTTTACACTTATAAGTTCAAGATTTAAGTGATCGTAATCGTTAATACGAGTGAAGTTTATGTTTTTTTTTACTAAAATACTTGCAGACTTTTCTGATAACTCCAAAAAACTTTGTTTCAACTACAATACTTTTTGTTTTGATCAAAACCCAGCTTTGGGTGCTGTAAAGTTCAGAGTTCTTCAAAACTCCATTGCGATGAAGCGATCGAGAGATGAAGAGATCGAGAGATCAGCTTTGGGTGCTGTAAAGTTCAGAGTTCTTCAAAAACTCTACAAATTAATTACGCATTTTTTTCTAATTTATTTTAATGGTGTACAGTTTTCAGAGGATTTGCGGAGTTTGTGAAGGCGATTAATTTCGAATTCAGATAAGACTTCAATTTTATGCTGAAGAGATCGAGAGAGCAGCACAAATTGGAAAGAGTTGAGAAAACTATGGGCAGTAGCGTAGTCAGATTTTTTGAAAATCTTGCCAGACTCGTTTATGCATAGAACCCTTTTTCGAAAAAAATAGGGGAACAGCTGCCCTTAGCCTAGTTCATCCTAAATTTAAAGTGGTCTAATTCAGCTGGTTATTAGATTCACTCGTAAGGCTCGTAGAAGTCAATTTCCAAAAGGATTCTTTGACTTCACCCTTATGATTCAGGGTAAGACAAGTATATTTGCTGAGGCTAGAATCATGGAAGATAAGCAAGCCAATATCAAGATTTTATTTTATTTTAAATAGAATATTTTTGACTTAGATAATCAAATAGACGATCTCGTTTATAAAACATTGGTATAATTCCAATCTCTCTTTTAGTGTTTTTTAAAACTTTTCTTTCTTTTGATAATGTCTTGAAAACAAAATTTATTCTAAAAAGTATCAACAAAAAATTGCATAAAACAATAATTTACTTTTATTGTAGACTGGTCAATAAATCTTTCATAATCACATGGTTTATCTTTGGTTCCGTGTATTACAATTTCAAAATACCAAAATTTGACTTTTAAAGTTGCAAAAAAATCTTAGAATTAAACCCTTTTAGTTTTAAATATACCTTCTGAACCATCAGTTGTATTCACATTGAGAATCCAATCACCTATTGGATGTTCACCCCATGTTTGAACGCTCATAAACGACCATTTATCATACGGGAAACTGCTCACATCATTTGGTCGATTCTAAAAAAAAATTTTTGAGCCTATAAAATTAAAAAAATTCAAGCTAAACGATACTGGTAAAATTTTCGATCTGGTTCCCATTGGTGAAGTTAAATAAATCTCTAATAGACCTCTTTTTCGAGTTTTAACACTGATTACAATTTCAACTTGTTCGATAAAATTGATTTCATTATGGGTCCCTTGACAAGCATTAGTTGTCAAAACAGCCTCGATTTCATGAAAATTCTTAGTTGATTTTAACAAGTAACTTGAACTGTTGAGGTAACAGGACATCATTTTAGGCACGCTGATCCAATCCCTGGCCACTTCAACCATTCTACCAGCATCCATTAGACCAAACCCATACCTCGAACTTACCAATAATCCTCGTTTATTTTGTACATAATTATTTGATTTGATCGCTTTTGGTCGAGAGGTTAACACTGTTATGAACATTACGTCTCTCCATGTCAATTTAGGGTTTGCTTCAAGAGCCAGTGCGATTATCCCTGCAGCGATCGGAGCAGCTGCTGATGTACCTGTATGTTCTTTAGTACATGAGTTTTTTAGATCAGTAGTTATTATTCCTTTAGATCCGGAGCTGCTAAACGTAGTCGTTAGAATTGATGTACATTCTTCCAAATATGATGGTACTTCTCCCCACTCGTTTGTACTACTAATTGAAATCGTGTAAATGCTATTCACATATCCATCACTTGCACATGAGTCTTTAGAATAACCACCGTTACCAGAAGCCCATACATAAATAGAACCAAGACCCCTTCGTCCATAATTAACACCGTAATATAACACTCGTTTTGTTAGTTTTTTTGGTTCACTTACCAAATTTTTATGGTCACTTGGACCCCAGCTTATTGAGTAGACATCGATGTATTGTGAATTAAAACCCAACGATGAAGCTTCAATTTCATCGGTTACATTACTATTTAACATTCGTATACCCCCTATTTTAGCGTTATAAGCAATTCCGACTGAACATACAGTGTTATTAGCCATTGCAGAAATTACACCAGCACATCGTGTTCCATGATATTCCAAGATATCCATTGGCGTCGGGTCACTAATATTTCTAATAAAATCATAACTTGCGTGTGGATCAAAGTTTTTATATAAATCACTGTGGTTTGCTTCAAGACCATTGTCTACAACTGAAACAACTACTCCTCTACCTGAATAGCCTTGCGACCAAGCTCCAGTTACATTCATATCAGGTAGATTGGGATTCGTTTTGTGCCGGTTAAGATACCACATGTTTTTCCAATTGTTTTTTTCTTCATTAAAATCACGTTTTTGACGGGATAGGATCTTTTCTCGACGAAAATATTCGACTTTTGGGTGAGATTTGATTTTTTTTGTAATGTTTTTAGTCTCATTTAATGATCGTTTATGTATGTGATCAAGTTGAACCTTGTAGACACCACTTAAAGGACCGACTTGTCTTAATATACTGTAACCTGTGTCTTTTAGTATAAGCTTGGCAAGTTCAATATCATTGGTGTTGATTTGAAGAATATAATGGTCTGAAAATTTTATACTATCGATTACAATCAAAAATGGAAAAATCAAAAAAAATAATTTCATGAACATCTTTGTTGCTCCTTTTGTCAGTTTAAACTAGAATTCTAAGTTGTTTGGTTTCAATAAAATTTTATCGAACATATTTTTTATGACTCGAATCTAATTTATTTTCATAAGAGTTGTGGAATGAGTCATTGAGAAGAAGGAGACAGATGTATTGTCAACTTATCTTTGTTGGTAACTGTAAATCAGAAGACGAATAAGGAACTTAAAGGTTCTTTTAATAAGTCCAAGGGTCACATTTGCTTTATTTATGCATGAATTTATGTGAGTAGACCATTTTAGATTACTTGTGAAAAAGATACCCAAATCGCGTTCTCCATCTGCTTCTTTAATGTCACTACCGTTTAAAGTATACTTATAATGGGGATTTCCATCCCCAAAATGTAACACTTTACAGAGCTTTATCCACTCACTGATCTTGTCTAAAAATTCTTGTAACAAAGTGTGCTTATTCGGTTGATCTAGAGCCTCCCCAAATTTAGTATCGTCTGCAAACATTTCACACTGATTTTGAATTTGGTCAATAAGATCGATGATAAAAATTATAAACAAAACCGGCCCGAGAACTGATCCTTGAGGAACACCGCTTGTTACATCAACCCAATCGGACATATTGTTTCCCATAACAACTCTTTGCTTTCTACTTGATAAGAAAGCCCTAAGCCATTCGAAGATTTTTCGATCAAAACCATGCTTATGTAATTTAAACAGGAGCCTTTTTTGGAGTAGAGAGTCAGTCCTTACCTCCATGAAAAAATTGATTTTCTGGGGTTTTCGAGGTCGTAGAACACGGTAACAATATCAGATTGTGAATTTTTTTTTTGGGTATTAAAAACTAAGCACATTTTCGGATTTGTCAACCCTGTAAACCTTTAAACTTGTTTTATGAAAAAAAAAGTATTGAGTCCTCATTTCCTTGCTTACGATCAGAAAACAGTTAACGTTTCATATTAAGAAATTTTGAAAAGGGTCTGGAACCTGTGACTGTTTATCAAGGTAAATTTGACGAATAAGTTTAAGAAAAAAAAATTTTATTGAAATAAAAAAAAATATATTAAACCCCCAAAAAAAAATATTCTAAAAAAAAAAAATTTCAAAAAATAAAATTTTTATGAAAAGAAAAAATCCGCTTTCACTTTTTACCGGAAAAATTTTAAAAAATACGAAAAAAAAAAAAAGTGAAGAATGAATTAGGTTCGGAATGATAAAGAGATTTAAAGATCATTTAAAGCCGTATACTCTACATTATTAAAATTTTTAGCTTTATGAGAGCCTAGCTTAAGAGATTTCACAAAATATATTATTGAATAAATAATCAAACAAATAGATACAATAAATAAAAGTATTATAAAACTGTTAAAGGCCGATTTTTTGCTAACATTTAAAACGTTAATTACACTATCCGATTCTTCATTATAAGGTTCACTTGAACACACATTTGGTTCGCTTTGTGAACACTTACAACAAGCTGGATATTTGATTTTACCTCTAATGGAATGTGAACAACATGGTTTACATGTTGAAGTAATCATGTCTAAAGCTAATGAATTCAAACATTTTGTGCATGTATTGGCCGTTTTTATGCATGAACTACACATGGTTGTGTTGCATAAAGAACATAGATTTTCTTTTTTGTCATAAAATGTACCGTCTGGACAATCACTGCGGCATTCTTTGTTACCTGTAAAAGTGAATCCTAAATTACATGTTATACACGAAGATTTTTCTGAAGAATGACATGTTTCGCATGAAGGATGACATGGTTTACATGTCTCCGAGTCGGAAAAATAATTCAATGGACAATGGGTCAAACATTGGGAATTGAAAAATATTCTATTCGGTGCGCATGTTAAGCAACGAGTTGAGTCCATACATTTTTCGCATGGATATTCACACTTAGCGCATCCATCATCAGTTGGATAAGTTCTTTAAAAAGGATAGTTATGAAAATTTCATGTTTATTTTTAGAGTTTAATATGACATACCCGGGGGCACAGTCTATTATACATTGACTACCGAACAAGTGATAGCCGTCCTTACACTTTGAGCATTCAGTTTCACTTGTACAAGTCAAACATTTTTCATTACACTTGACTATGACATTTAAATGACCTTTGTTATCGTTTAATTTGTGTTTGTAGAAACCCTCTGGTGCGCTCAAGGCACAAGTACCATTAAATGAAAAGCTAAAAGAAAAATTTAACTTTACAGGTTCATGAAGTGTTAAAGGTAACCCTTACTATCCATTTTTACATATTTGACATTCATTTTTGCCTTGACCAGAACATTGATAACAATTTTTATCATTACATTGTTCATTGAAGAAGACACTTTTTTCGCATTGATTTTTATCGTTAAGTTTAAACCCGTACTTACAATCAACACATTCATTTGAATTCGATTTACATGTTTGACAGGTCTCACTACACTTAAAACAAGTCTGTAGGGTCTCATTTAGATAATAACCACTTTCGCAAAGGGTTAAACATTGGCCATTGCTTAAAAAAGGTCGACGAGGATCAGCACAACTTAAACAAGAATCTTCTGAACTCGATCTACATTCTTTACAAGTAATGTCACATTGTTTACAATCATTTAACGATGTATCAAAATATTCGTTTGAATCACACTCGTTGTTTTTCTTAATTAAAACGCAATAGTTATTTTTTTTAACTACACTGTACTGTTGGACGTTGATGGTTTTACAAGTGAGACAATTCGAAGAGCTAGTCTCACATGTTTCACAAGTTTCATCACAACGTTCACAATGATTTTTATGATCTACAAAAACGGGTTTAGACACAAAATTCGAAGGGTTTAATTAAATTACTTGAAAAAAATCCTGTAGGACATGATTGAACACACTCACTAGTAGACGGGTTAAAAAACGAACCAGTAGGACAAGTAGTACAATTATTTGCAAGTGGTCCAGAACATTCAGAACAACTCGAATGACATTTAAGACATTTTTTAGCCTCGTAATCAGCGTACAAACCAAACGGACAATACGAAACACATTTTTGTTTCTGATACTCGTTGACATAAGTCAAATGGGCGCATTTAAGACAGTCATCAGCAGTTGGACCACAAGGATTAACACTCGATAAACATTCATAATGACACTTTCAATTGGAAAAAAAACATTATTAAAATGGTGAGAGAGGTGGGGTTAAAGCAATAAAAGCAGCAGTTAAATTAAGCAAAAAATTTTTATTATTAACTTTCAAAATTTATTTTAATAAATTAAATTCGTATTTTTCCACAAAAAAATTTTAAAAAAAGTTTCATATTTCACAAAAAAAAAAAAAAGACAAAAATTTTTAGATAAAATATTTTCTAATCAAATAATAAAACAAACTGTTATTTTGAGTTTTATCTGAATTATAAAAAAATGGTTGTCTAGTATCTAGTATTGGTTTAATTGATTTTGTTTGAATTTGGTTTGTTGTAGAAGCTTGTTGTTTCGTCTAGAAGAATTGAAATTGAAAAAAAAAATATTTCGAATGATGATTTTTTTTTATTTACATTTTTTAGTATTTTTTAAAAAATAATAATTTCCCACAAAAAAAAAAAAAAAAAAAATTCTCTATGAGGTACTGAGAAATTTTTTTTTTTTTATAAATTTTGAAAAAAAATAAAAAAATTTGTTGCTTAATTTAAACAAAAAAAAAAAATAAAATCCCTGATTGTACTCGGCAAAAAAAATTAAAAAAAAATTTGGTTAAAAAATAAAAAATGTTATTAAATTGATTAAAATTAGATTTAAAAAATAAAATAAATTTTTTGATTTTAGATAATTAGCAGTGTTTTTAATATATTGAAAACGTTCATAATTATTGATAAAACTTACAGTCATTTCGTCGTTGTTTATGTATTTTTCATAGTCGCATGGTTTCTCTTTAGTGCCATGTATTACTAGTTCATAGTCTTCCAATTCAACTTAAACAAAAATAAAAAGTTTTAAAATTAAGGTTCATGATGATCTTTGTGTTTAAAATCGACTACCGTAAACCCCCTCTATTTTTATCCAGTAGTTTTTTTTAGATATTTCGATAGGTAAAGTATTGTTTCAAAATCTAATGCCTTTAGTTTATAGACTAGGTTGAGGTGGTTAGAATGAGGTATTTTTGAGACATTGATATAAAGAAAATTAAGCCTAAATTGAATGTTAAAGACTCATTTTTCTGGGTACAAATAGAGAGGGTTTACGGTAATGAATTGTATAGCTTTCAACTAATTCTTAATGATACACTCATTTAGGTGCAACTTAAAATTGTTTTTAAACCTAATTTGCTCTTTAAGGAATAATACTGTCAAGACAATGAGAATATTTTTTAATACTGCATGGCTCCTTAAAAAAAGGCGTACCCCGTACCATACCGTACCGGAAAATAAAATTTAAAAAAACCGTGGAGCAATTCAGGAGCCGTGCAGTAATTCGATTGGCAGCTGCCTTTGATGAAGTTGACTTCAAAAAACTGTTAGTAAATTATTGGTGGTTATAAGTGTCCTCAGGACCCTCTTTACCAACCCCCATCTCCAAAATTCATTTCGTCGCTAAACACCACTAGGGTAATGAACGATTATTCTTAAATGACAGCATGTTCGATTTTAGACGCTGAAGAAGCAAAAATAATTTTATAAAAAAATCATCTATCTTAAGGTTTTCGTGCATAAGGATTAAGAATTTGAGGTAAAAAATTCCATAACCCTTCATCTAAATTATTTTTGATTTTTGTTTACCTTTTCCGCCCTTTAGTTTACCAGAGGTAAAACGAAAATCAAAAAAGTGAACTCAAGAAATTGTTCAGAATTTTATCTAGTTTTAGATTTGGTATAAATCATATGCGTGAGGTAAACACTGTAGAAGTTTTATCAAAACAAGTAAAATAAGGGGTAAAATATGCTCTTTTTTCCTAAATTTGCACCCTTTGAATAACCCAGGGATCCTTGTAAATACGTTGATCTTGTAGTAAATTTTGCACTCTTTCCAAATATATATAAATAATATGGGGTTGATGTGTTAATAAAAAAGTTATAGGCTAAAATGTAAAGTATGGTTTTTGAGGGGTCTTGACACTTTAGACCCCTTAAAAAATTTATTTTGGACACCCCCTAAAAAAACTGTCATTCATAGGTTTTCATATGTGTAGATTACGAAAGAACTACCCCCTGCTAAAGTGGTAAAAAGAGGTTACAACTAGGTTACAACCTGTCTAATTTCTGGAAGCTTAAAACGCATCCAGGTTTTGTAGTTACGTCTTGTTTACGATCTGGTTCAAGTCGTATACAATAAAAGTCTCTTAAGACATTCCTTACAGTTTTTTTCTTGACTACTTCTTCCTCGTTTTAAAACAAAAACCATTCGAAAAATATTTGTTTGAATAAAAGAAAAAAAATGAATCGTACCTTGAGAACCATCACTTGAGCCAACTTGAAGTGTCCAATCTCCTTTAGGAAATTCACCCCATGATTGTACACTCATAAAAGACCATTTTTTAAATCCATCACCGCTTGCATCTCTTGGTCTTTTCTATTAAAAACATCCATTTTAAATTATTGTAACAAACCGTTTTTTTTTATAAAACCTTACTGGTAAAATTTGAGATTTAGTGCCCATTGGCGAAGTCAAATAGATCTCTAATAAACCTCTTTGTCTAGCTTTGACACTCACTACTATTTCAACTTGCTCAATATAATTAACCTCATTAATTGTTCCTTGGCAAACATCAGTTGTCAAAACAGCTTGTATCACATGAGACTTTTGTACAGTTTTGACTTGAAAATTCGAATTTCTGACAAAACAGGACACCATTTTAGGGACATTGATCCAATCCTTGGCCACTTCAACCATTCTACCAGCATCCATTAGACCAAACCCATACCTCGAACTTACCAATAATCCTCGTTTATTTTGTACATAATTATTTGATTTGATCGCTTTTGGACGAGAGGTTAACACTGTTATGAACATTACGTCTCTCCATGTCAATTTAGGGTTTGCTTCAAGAGCCAAGGCGATTATCCCTGCAGCGATTGGAGCAGCTGCTGATGTACCTGTGTGTTTAGAAGTACATTTATGTCTAATATCAGTTGTTATTATTTCTTTTTCACCTGATCTCTCATCACCACTACTATAAGTAGTTGCTAATGTCGATGCACATTCTTCTAAATACCATGGTTTTTCACTTCGTTCGGACGTACTACTAATTGAAAGCGTGTAAATACTATTTGCGTAACCATCACATGCACACGAGTCTTCGAAACGACCACCGTTACCCGAAGCCCAGACAAAAATCGAACCTAGACCACCACGACCTGCATTAGCACCTTCTTGAAACGCACGTTTAGCCAATGGCCCTGGACCATCGACGACTTCACCATTGTCATCAGGACCCCAACTAGCCGAATAAATTGCAACATGTTGTGGATTAAAACCCAACGAAGAAGCTTCAACTGCATCAGTTACATCACCATCTAACATTTTAATACCTCCAATACCTGCTTTATAAGCAATACCCACGGAACAAATGCTATTATTGGCCACGGCAGCGACCTCACCGGCGCATCTTGTCCCGTGTTTATTCTCATTCGAGTCGTCATATCTCGGCATTGGATCATCATCATGGTTGTTTATATCAGTACTAGCTTTGGCATCATAATTTTCTAAAATATCCGGATGATCCCATTCGAGGCCATCGTCTAAAAATGTTACAGAAACACCTTTGCCTGTGTAGCCTTGTGCCCATGCGCCAGTTACGTTCATGTCAAATGACTTTGAATCGGAATTGTGACGGTTCAAATACCACATTTCACTCCAAAATGGGTCTTCGTTCTTATTTTTTTCCGCGGAACGAACAAATTTTTCTATACGAGGTCGAAGTGGTAATTCTATAAAATCACGTTTTTGACGTGATAAAATTTTCTCACGTTGAAATAATTCAACTTGAGGATGTGATTTAATTCGTTGGGTAACATTTTCGGTCTCATTTAACGATCGTTTACGTATTCGATGTTTTTCTTGTTCGACCATAAAAACACCATTTAACGAACCAACTTGTCGTACAACACGAAAACCAGTATCCCTGAGTACGTGTTTGGCATGTTCAATATTATTTGTGTTCATTTGTAAGACATAATGTTTGGCTAATTTAGTATTTTCAATTGATATAATTACATTGAGCAATAGACATAAAATAATCAAGAATTTACACATTTCTTGAGGGTTTTTAAAAAAAAAAAAAAACGGGTGATACACAACAAAAATGATATTTCTACAATTGATTTACTTTCAATCTTTTCATATTCGAGTTTAAAAAATCTGAAATAAAAGAAATAGAGACTAAGCTTTTTGTTGAACAAGACATGAAAAGATACAAGCTTATAATTAAATTAATTTTGATTATACAATGTTGCCAAGTAGTTGAAAGAGAGAGAGAGAGATGATGATGACGATATGATTCAAAGTCTAATTATGAATAAAACAAAGTCGAAAATTGCAAATATTTTCGTTTTTATATGAAAATTATTTTAGTTGCAATTTTTTGAGTGTGTGTGTGTGTGTGTTCGTGTTTCATCTCAAATCTAACTTAATATTTTTTTTGTTCAAAACATCAACAAAAAAGGTATTTGACCTGATTTATGGAATTTTCGAATGTTAATATTAGTTTAATTATTATTACTCTAAGAATTTATAACAAAAATTTTTTGAAATGAGTCGTAAATAATAAATGTTTCGTTTTATTTTTGTTAATTATGCAATAAATGAAAATTATTTGATAGCATTCATTAGGTTCTTGATAAATTGTGCCTTGTTAAACAAAAAAATTAAAAAAAAAAAATTTGTATTGCAAATAATGACCCCCCTCGCCGCTCAAAATTCTATCTGACTGAAATTAATTTGAACCTGGTTGAATTAATGCAGTGTATTAAATAAACGTAAGAAAACCATACTAGGACTTTTAAAAATAATACACTCTATGCAGGGAGGTAATTTTTTTAATTTCTTTGTAACACGATGACGGGTTGCAATCGGTTTGTAAGCTGAGAAACACAGTTGTAATTGATTTGAAGAAGTCTCGAAGCTAAAAAGCAATGATCGATGGCGAAAAAAACAATCCTAAAGACACATTTGGAGGAAACGATAAAAAAAAGGAATTATCTCGAAAAATCCTAAAGGGTCCCAGAGGATAACCTATAACTATTATTTATATGCATCTGCTTAAACAAGAGACGAAATTTTTTTCTCTATCGATTTCATTCTCTCAGCGTCAATAATAGGTTTTTAGCTTCCAGACCATATCTTCAAATCAATACAAGAAATTTTCGGAACGATAGTTTAGATGTAAAATTTCTATGTGAGGGACTTTTTCACCCAAAAGAGATTTTAAAAAGTCAAAGGTAAATATATCAGAAAGTAGCTCATTTTGCCCTCTTTCAAGTGAACTATAAATAAGGGATATGAATTATAAGAATAAAGTGTATGAACATATTTTCTGGACCACGCAAAAAACAGATATACCATTTTTAAACCATAAGTTAATCCCATTGGTTATTTCTGCTAACTATTTATAGTTCATTTAAAAGAGGACAAGATCAGCTACTTACTGATATGTTTACCTTCAACATGTTAAAATCTCTTTTGGGTGAAAAAGTACTTCACATAACTTCCCCATTTTTATCAATTTACCCCAAAATCACTTTGACAGGGTCTGAACCATAGCCAATATGAATGAATACATACGGCAAACCCCCTCTATTTGTATCCAGTAATTTTTTTAAAATATTTTGATTGGTGAAGTATTGAGTTAGGTTCCTGATGCCTTATTTTAAAGAGAAGGCTCAGTCGGTCAGAATGAGGTAATTTCCGACTTAAAGTGAAAAAATAATTTTGCAGAAACTTTTTGTTAAAGGGTTTACGGTAAGCAAAATTTATCGGCTTGTAGAGGACAAAATTCTCTACAAGGAGAAGGGTCAAAGTTAGCTTAAAAAAGAATTTTATTAACAACAAAATTACTAACAACTTTTGGATTTGAGGTAAAATATTTCAACTTTTGAATAATTGAAAGAAGATCGTTAAAAAAGACTCTAAGAACCCGACAGATTTTGGGAAGTTTTCTCATGTTTATCTGATGATTTTATTCTAGAATATGTGGAGAATGTACTGTACTTCCACCGAATTAATGACGTACCCTTACTGTACCATAACGTACCGTCCCAGTCAATTTCGATGAATTTACGATTATTTAATAGGGGTACGCTTTAAGTACACCAGTCAACTTCAATTTACTGTAAAACCACTGTAATTGGAACTCAACAAACAAACAGTAAGATTACATTAATGTGATATCAATGTAAAATTACTGTTTGTTTGTTGAGTTCCAATTACAGTGGTTTTACAGTAAATTGAAGTTGACTGGTGTACTTAAAGCGTACCCCTATTAAATACAGTACTTTCCGGTTATAAGAAACACGGTTTTAAGAAATTTTCGGATATAATAAACGTTTTCGTCAGAACAAAAACATTTCCGACCCCTTCCATGTATTTTTAACTGTTTATAACAAATTCATGTATAGCGAAAATTCGTATATAATAAATTTTTTTTTAGGTAAAATTAGAGTAAGACCATTAAATTTAACTTGTTTATAAAAAATTTGAACTTTTTATGAAAAAAAATATGAGGCGGGTCTAAAACTATTTAGCGATAAGCAGTTATATTATCAAAAAAGGATTAAAAATGTTAATTTATCTTTCAGCCGTTACGTATACACGACATTTTTTAAACAAAATCTTGTTTCGCTTTACTTTTGTCTCTAGAAAAAAAGTGTTTACATCATTGTAAAAATGTTTTTTACTGGACAAATATGAAAGATATAATAAATATTCGCCTGCTTTCTCTAAATGGATTATTCCTTCGGTTTCTTTATCAATTATCACCTCACTTGCTAACTTAAGATAATGTGAGTAAAAATTATGCAGGAAAACTTTAATTTGTTTATAAGAAATCTTCGGATATAATAAATTATTTTTCATGCAAATTGGAGTTTCTTATAACCGGAAAGTACTGTAATCGTAAATTCATCGCAAAATGCATCCGGTACGGTACGGGTACTGAAAACATTTTATTCGATGAAAGTTCAGTATATTATTAAAACATAAGTCTTTAAGAAAACTCTTAAACAACAAAGATTCTTTTACTGTAGATTTTTAAAATCGTTTTAGGGTTTTTAAAAAAAAATTTAAAAAAGTAGCGAGATTACAAACAAAAAACAAACGACATTAAAACCTAATCTTTCTTATAAAATAAATTGTCAAAACCTAAAAAAGTCTCAAAAATATCAAAAAAAAATTCTTTTTAAAAAAAAAGATTCATTTTTGATATTTGTGTAATTAATCATTGAAACAATAGAAATATATTTTGACTGTCATCGAAAAATAATTTCGAAAAAGTTTTAGACACAAACATTTAAAAAAAAATTAAAAAATAAAAAGGAAATTTGTCTCTCTCTTTTTGTTTTAATTAAAATAATTTGTTAAAAGAGACGAACCTTAAAAATTGTCACTCACTCACGAGTCAGACTTGTTTAGATCGGGTTAAAAATAATTTAATAATTAAAAATTTTTTTTTGTCGCTGTTGAAATCTGTTGTGTTGCGTACGATCTTGATGCGGCTATTTATTTTTTTTTACTAAAATTTTTTATTGTAACACCAATTTTACTGGAACAAAAACCGAATTTTCTTTAATTTCCTAAAATTATTAATGTTTCTAATTTTTCTGATGTCTTTTAAAACTTCTGATTAGTAATAAAATTTCTTGATTATGAGGATATTGAAGGTATTTTTTTATTGATATACCTGCTCTTCTAATTTTTTCGCATATAGTTAGCTTGGTAAAATATAGCTTTGTCAAAATAAATTAACAATCAAGAGTGTTTGTAATGTAAGCTTTCGGTCTTCAGATCTACATTACACAACAAACTAGTAAGGGCTTACTCTTTTTTTAGTGCCGGCGCTACATGCAAGCTAATTGTGCTTTAGCACCCCCTAATATTTTATAAATTGTTTAAAAACAAGTCTTAAAAATCTTCAAGAATCACCAAATAATTTCTTCTGAAAATCAAAGACTGAATATTTTCACACAAGCGGTTATACTAAGTCAATTCAGTGGCGTAGCCAGAGCTCAATGGGATATACGGCGAGATACCCCCTGGTCCCGATACGGGCGGGACTTTTTAGCAGTCGTGGTGAATTGAACTAGGGTCCCTATATTCGCCAAACAACGCTCTAACCACTAAGCCAGCAGGGCGGCTTTTTGAAATTACTATGGAGGACTAAGGATTGTTATCAACGGGAATTGATAAAGTCTGTGTTGAAATAGTTGAGGCGGGTTTATCATTTGATGACTGAACGATTAAAAATTTTCTCATGATAAAGCGGTTAAAAGTTTCTCATTATAAAGAAAAAAAGAAAAAAAAAGAACAATCGACTTTTTTGCTTAAAAAAAGGAGCGAAACAAAAAAAATTTATATTTTTTTAGAATAAACAATTAATTTTTTCATATGAGGCGACGCCTCACCCGAAATTTTCATGTACGGCAGTCCGCCGTAGTTCGCCTCACGTAGATACGCCACTGAGTCAATTATTAAATTAAAATAAAAAAATAAAAAAAGGGATTGTATTAAAGAACAATTTTCAATTTTTTTTTATTCCTCTTCACAAGACCATCATCCTTTGTTCGGTTCAATTTTGAAAATACTTAAAATTTCGCCAATTTCATAAAATTTCCTAAAATGCTGCCATCTACCTGCGAATTTTTTTCAAAATTAATATTTTTTAATGGTAATTATTGTGCTTCATTTGACGTCAAATGATGCTATTTTTTACATGAAGACAGCTGGCTTCAATTTTTAGGGATCGATTTAAGCGTCAGCTTATGCCATATGACGTCATCTGAAGTCATTTTGCGTCATTTTTCTACTACCAGTGCTGACGTCAGATGACGCACAACAAAATTTCGAGTTCATTAGTCAGCTGACGTCCGCACTGGTAATAGAAAAATTACGTTTTCTAACGTCAGAAGACGCCCTGTTACAAAACCTTTGCTAACACAGAAGGTAAAAAATAATAAAAAATCAAGTTTTTTACTACCCAAAACCCCTTTTCTACCCCAGCCTGGTGTATGCAAAAAAATACACTTGCTTCTTAAAAAAATTAACCATTCTCTATTAAACTGATACTGAATTTCATATTGACCAGACTTGGATTTTAGCACCTCCTAAAATTTTGACCTGGCGCCGGCCCTGCCTATAGGTGGAAACTAAGATCAAAACTAAATCGTCTGGAATATTGTATGTAAACATTTAATCGGAAGCCAGCAACCTCTAATTATTTGCTTGTTCGCATAATATCTGACCATTGATAAAAAATATTCTTTCCCAAAAATCGACACAGTTTCGATGAAAGCTTCTTTTGCTATATTTTGGTTAGCCCTAAAATCGAGAAGCTTATTTTGAAAGATTGTGACTAAATAACTAATTTTTTTTCTTGATTTGGACCGTTTAACCTCAAGAGTTTTCGGCCTAGTAACTAAATCTCTTAAGCTCTGCTTTTATTTATATAAATGCGAGTCTACGGTATGACTTTTTTTGGGAGAATACCTTTTGACAAAAAATTAAAATTAGCAATTAGTAGAAATTTTATGATTATCGAACATTTTTAGACATCAAAATTAGACATGTTAAGAAAAATTGGTGATGAAATCAGAAATTTAAATTTCAATTTCAAAAATTATGCATGCACACACAACGCATATCGCCGAATGTTGCAAAATAACAGTCGAATAAAGAAGAAGAAGCAGAATTAAGAATAATTTTTGGAATACAAATCGACACATTTTTTTAATTTCTGTATTAATTTTTTGTGATACTTTTGTTTGTTCAAATAAAAATGTTAAAAAACAGTAGAACCGTTTTAAAAAGCTTTATTATAACCCTATGAATCGAAAACATATGCCTTAAACTCATTTAATAAACAAGGTCCAATCCTCTCTTTAGCAAATTGTTTCTATAATCTGACATTTTCTCTAACTGAAATTTTTGTATTGAAAATTCAAAGCGTTCAAAATGATCTTCGTATCGTAACAAAATGATTTTTGAAAAAAGTGATAGAAAAAATTCTTGAATTTAAAAAAGAAATTTCGAAAAGGTTACCAAAATAATATTTTTACTTGACGATAGAGTGAATCTCAAGTCTCTTTCGGCAAATTCTTACTAAAAGCCTGGGCTGAAGTTTAAAAAATAATTGATTGATGTGCTTGAACTTTAAAATAATTCTTTACTAAATATCTAATTTCTCAATTAAAAATACTGGCTCGTGGTAGTCATTATTAACACTATGTTTTGTTGAATATTGAAACTTTATGCAAGGGATAGGGAAAAAAAATCACACACAAGGTAGGGGCGGGGATATCAAACCGACTTTTAGATTTTAATATGAAAATTTCAGCCAATTTTCTTACATAGGGAGGGAGGTATCACGTTGATTATTTTTCTTGTGGACTCTGTATATGAAATTTCTCTTTTCTTACAAAATCGAAGCGTATGCTGATGACACAAAGATCTTATCGGCCTAGAGATAAGATGTGCAAGTGGTCAAAAGACTGATCAACTCAGTTTTATGTAGAAAAGGGTCATATTGGTAATAATAATCTATACGATTGACTCGAAACCACTAAGCATGTTATAACGTGAAAGAGATTCGGGTATGAATTAGAGAAAGTACAATCAAGAGCAACTAAGCTGATTCCAGAACTACGTGGTTTTGATTATTTACAACCTTTGTCTAGACTAGATTTAACCAATCTCAGAACAAGAAGATTAAGTGGTGACCTAGTACAAATTGGCAAACAAATACGAACATGTTGAATTTAATAAAGAAATCAATTACAGTCTAAACATAACCTCCGCAAACAGAAGATATGAATTAAGAAGTAATAATAATAGGTGTAACAAGCTTCTGGAAGAGGTGGTAAACGCAAAGAACTTGAATAGCTTCAAAGCGAAGCTTGATGTCGAAACAAAAAGAAGCGACTGATACAGCTCTATATAGTTAGCAACAGTAGCAGCGTTTAAGCTGAAGTAATACTACAAACATTAAAAGTAAAAATTTCAAAAAACTGATTAGATAGATTCGACTCCTTTTTTTTAGACACAAAGCTTTAAATTTAATCAAACAAATATATCAAGTCAATTTATACCTGGCTTTATAATAAATTTTTTTATTTTTATTTGTAATCTGTATCGAGCATGATCTGCTTCTGAATGTTACCTTGACAATACTTTTATATGATTTAGACCGAACAAAAAAATAATTATTTTTTTAGTCGATTAAACTTGAAGCCTTAAGTCATCTACATTTCATAAAAATAAAATCTTGTGTTTTCAAATAAGTGCGTGCTTTATTCAAATTAAACTAACTAAACTTGAATTAAAACCATTCAGATAAAATTTAATTTATTTTGAATTTTTTAGAATTTCGTCCAACGTATGCCGGTTATTAAAAATGTTAGTTAGCTAAATTTAATTCTAGGCTAAGAAAAATTTCAAAGGTTTTATGTATGTAACGGACGAGGATAAAGGGAAAAACAAAAAAAGAGGAACGTTAATTTGTTGAAAGTCTTTATTCTAAAAGTCGTCTTTATTCCTCTTTTTTTTCCCCTTTATTTCTAAATAACTCTAACGGGACAAATCCTCGTCCGTTACAGGCATAAGACAACCACCTTTGAAATTTTTTTGAGCTTGTAAGCGACTAAAAATCGTATCTTCTAGGGGTAAAATCATGCCAAAGCGAATTGAATTTCACGTTTTTTGAGGATTATGTATATACAACTCAGTCCGGTCTCCTTCAAAATTGTTTGATCTCCATCAGTCTACAAAAAGGGGATATTAGGGGAGCACTTGTAAGCAAGGAAATACGGTATTTTTTCTAGTAACAAACCAGAAAATCATACAGCTGATTATTTTGTCCAGCTACTGTGAACTCTACCTGGCTGGCAACTATACTTTTAAGAAAACTCAAGCCGTAACAATTTTTTCAAAAAGTTTAATAAAAAAGAATAAAATATCGAAGGAAATTTAAGATACTGATTAGACCAAAAACTTCACGCACATTTTGAAAGATATTTAATCGGTGTGTTTTCGGTTAGTTTATTACGATAAAAGTTTAGGGTTCCAATATTTTTAGCAAACACAATTATCAGGGACGAACAAAAGTTGTTTTAACAAATTTTGAGCAACTTTTGGTCCTCCCTGACCATTCCCAATCTGGCGTTTTGCTCTAGAGAATCTTTTTTTGAGATTCTTTAGAGCAAAACGCCCCCAACTGAAATTGTCTAACCAGGAGAACCTTACAGATCCTTTAGCACAAACATTTTTATATTAAATAAATCCCTTTAATTTTTAAAAAACAGGCTTTTTTGCACCCTTTTTTTTGACCCCTAGGAATAGATACGGTTTGACTGAATAATTCCCTTATTTTTATCGTTTTCACCCGTGTATTGTTTTCCGGATTTTTTTGCCCCCATTAACAATGGTCTTAGCGTCAATGGTAGCTTTCTAGATTTCAGAACATATCTTAACATCAATTATAGCTTTTTCTAATCGTTTAATAAAATTTTAAATAAAGCACATTGACATTTGGCTGCAAAAAGCTAACGAGTAGTGTTAAAATTTTCGATTTTTTACCCCCATGAAAAAATTGATTTTCTGGGGTTTTCGAGGTCGAAGAACACGATAACAATATCAGATATAAAATATTCGGATAGTGTGGACATTTTGAATTTAATGAACCTTAAAAAGAGCTTTTACTGAACTTTCTTTCAATATACAAGACTTATAAAGGCAAGATTTTCCCCATAATTTTTTATTTTCTTTATTACTAATCTTGAGTCTGACTATGTGATGCTCCCATCAGACGTATTACAGGAAATTCCTATTCTAAAACTAATTTATTTTTTTAGTAAAGACTTACAAAAGACGCATTTGATTACTAAAGACATGCAAACAAGTGTAGATTAAAAGTCTGTTAGCTAGAACAGTGGAATTTTTGATTCCGACTGCGCTTTTCAAAAAACTTCCTGATGAAAAAAAAATAAATAAAAAAATTATAACTTTGAATCAAACAAAAAATATAAATCCATAAAATTCTCTATTATTTCTACATTTATAACGGAAGTCAAAATTTTTATCTTTTTTTCTAAATTCATATTTAATTATTTTATCTCAAAAAAAAAGAGAGAATAGAAGGAACTATTAAAAAAACAAAACGAATGAATAAGATTTTTCAAGTCTTATGAAACAAAATAGGAACTAAATGAAAACAATTTTTTCTAAAATAATGTTACAGGTTATTCATGAAGAATTAATTTAAAGGTTTGGAATCTATTTTTTTTTGTGTTAAAAAAAAAATATTTTTCAAATCATTTAGCTCTAAAAAGAATATACTAATTAGCTTAATGAAATAAATACAGGTTGATGAGATATTTCAGTCAGAGAAAATAAACAGAAGTTCTTGAGAGAATTTAAAGCTAATGAAAGATATTTTATTGACTTTTACCAGACTTAAAATCAATCAATACAATAATGCAATAAGTAATCGATTGTTTTTCAATACAGTTAGTCTTCAGTTTTTTTGCTGTTTTTTATGATTTTGATCCTTAATGTTAATCTCAAACTATTTACATGAAAAAATATCTTTTTCCAGTTCGAAATCGGCCTCTCTAATGGTCCTGGAAATGACGTTAAACTGCATCCAAATATTAAGTGGACTTAGTATAAACCTAACCAAAATCCCCCAAATCGAAACTTAAAATTAGATGGAAAAAAAATAAGTTGAGTAGATAATCGGATCCATGGTCCTTCAAGTGAAGCGTACATTGAGACCCGAAAAGCTCAAGTGCTTTTTGGAAAATGAAAACCATCCTGGTATCAAAAAGTCTCTTTGAACTGAATAAAAAAATATTTCAACAAAACATGTCTGTAAAACTCGTAAAATGCAACAACTCATTGTCTGAAGCACTTCCAATTAGTTCAGGAGTTCCTCAAGGAATTGTTTCTTTTATTCATTAACGACTTACCACTTTTTATATCACATGGTAAGGTCAAATTATTCGCGGACGATACTACGATTTACTTCAGTGGGTCTGATTATAGTGAATGTAGTGTGCTTTTGTATCAGGAGTTGATGCGTTAGGGTTAAACTTCAATCGATCAAACGTATATTTTACTTATCAACTTTGGTGAAGTTACAATTTTTTAAGACATTCATCATTGTTTGTCACTGGTAATTTTCATGACAAAAATAGTAATACAAAAATAATCAATGCTTGAACAAGCTCTTTGGATTGTTATGGTAGCTTTTTAGCTTTCAGGTCATACCTTTGGATCATAAGTTTATTTTTCCAATCGTGGGATCTTAAATGTTTAAACAAAGAACCTGATTATTAGGCTGTAAATATCAGATGGGTAGGGTTAGAACTTTTGATTTTCTAACCGGTAACATTTTGCTACGGCTAAAATTTAGATGAAATAACATAATTTTTAAACCTCAATCAAGCTTTTAAAAACAATCCATTTTAATTAAAGCATAGCCCTTTAGATGATCATACACCGTCTAAAATATAAATTCGTACTTTAAGATGCCCTAAGATTGAAATGATACATACGTCCGATCATCTGTTGTTTTGACAAGTTAAATTAAGAACTCGAATTCCAATTAAAAGCTTTCTCTTATTAAAAGAGAACTAAGATCGATATTTGATCCAGTTTAGAAGACTTCTCTTCATAAAGAAAGCATCTCTCAAAGCTTAAAACTTACAATGATCGTGGCTGTAAAAGACAATGTCAATGTTCTTTAAACCGAGTCCGATGGAGCTATTAGCTAATATTTAAAGATATCAAAACACAGCTAAAAACAAAATAATAAAAATACCAACTAGAGCGCAAAAGAATTTCAAAGAAATAACATTACGTAGTTTACCATGAAGGGAATCTTCTAGTAAGCTTTTAGAAACGTTCAAGATTTTTTTCAATAATAAAGATAATTTTTTTTTTGTTGCCTAAAGAGTTTTATAATTAAAATAAAAATATTGTTTCTTTCCTCGAGCTAAAAAAGTTTATGAAATAATTTTTACTGAAAAACTTGAGTAATGCACTTTATTCTCATTTAGAAAAATCCTAAACTTAAAAGGAAAAAATAAGCCTCTCCAGTGGTGAATCGGGTATTAGACATCAAAACGATACTTGTTAATACACTTTAAATGAAATGATACATACACTGATCATGTTTAAATAAAGAGCATAAAAATTAGAGTTTCGATTTACAAAGACCAAAAGATGTTTGTTAAAAATGACAAATTTTAAAGATGTAAAATTGGGTTAATCCTACTTTTTTATCAAATCAATTTTCACAAAAGAAATAATTTTAATTCAAAAATCGGTCCCACAGGTTTAAAGGCTTGTCCTACAACTGCTACTCCTTTTTGATATAATCTCCATTTTGGTCTTATTTCGGTTTCAAAAAATTAAGAAAAATTGCGTCAACATTTCCATTCCTTTATATGGTTTCTTTTCATAAACTAATTGTAAACGAACGTGGCCAAAATAATCAAGTCAGTTATGTCTAGAGTCGGTCAGAGTTGAATCATATATTGTTTTAACCCTAAAAAATTATTATTTACAGGTTCTTGAGTGACTAAATAAGTTTCAATTTATGGGAGTTTAGGTACATCGAATAAATATGATCTTTTCAAAGAAAAAAATGACAATTGAATAGAATTACAAATAATAAAAAACTCAGGTTGACAGACCTAACAGTTTTTACAGGATCGGGTCAAAATTGTTTCAAAGGAGCAAAGAAACAAGCAAAAGCTTTAAAATGCCATTGGTAAATCGAGGAAAACATCAAAGCCTTAGCTCTTAAATAATTTCAATTCACTGGTACAATATTCAAAGGCATTTATTTGAATAAGGATATTATAAAACATAAATTAATTCTAGTGTTATGCAGTCTCATGTGAAACCGTGAAGCGTTACAAACCATGACTCAACACCTGTGACTACGTCATATATTCGCCATGCCCCGCTTTTAAATTTTGCCAAATTTTCTTGACAAATTCGAACCCTATCTCTACGTTTTTTTTAGTCAACAAATTGGTTATAAACCGAGATGCTTTTTCGAAGTTTAAGATGATCATGAATAATGCGCTCGATTGTCGAAAATGTTACAGTGGTAAATTTAAGAAATGTCGGTTTAGAGAGGATTCTGAACTAGCGAGGGTCGGATTAACGAGGTTAGACTGTAATCCAACATTTCCGTTAAACCGACTGAAAAAATCTCAACCAAAATGGTCGGATTATCTAGGGAAGACTGTACATTTATTGTCGTCTTGAAAATAGTTAATCTGCAGATCACGGTAAGACCTTGAAAATGAGCCTCGATGAATTTTGTGAAATTCCAGGCAAAAGTAAAAACTTTAAAACAGACTTTCATGAATAGATATTATCAAAAAAAATAAGACAGGCAAAGATCTATCAAAGTTTATAAAAAAAAACATGCATTTTCATTGCAGATTACAGCTATAATTACTTTTTTCAATCACTAAAATTAAACTTGCACCACTTCCACTCAATTTATAATTAGAATTTGAACAGACTTGTTTACATCAAATAGTAATTGATATATTTTTATTGTGACATCTTAATAACTCAAGTTAATCTTTTTATGAAATAAAGGAGTTCAAAAAAATTTTAATGGTAACAAAGTTAATTTTATTTTATGACAAAAAATTTTTTTTTTTGTGTTTAAACTCAATTTTAAGTAGCAAAATTAACAAATATTAATGGAAAAAAAAAATTTTTTTCAAAATTTTTAATGACAAAAAAAAACAACAACTCTAACTTGACTCTTCTAGATCCGATTCGGATGTCAACAAATCAAGATCATTTTCTTTGTATAATTCATCACGTTCTTTAAAAAAACATCTACCATGACCACATCCATAACCAATTGAATAACATGAAACAATTTGAGTATTTTTGAGACTTACATTGCCTCGATTTATGTCAAGACCATAACCGTGTCCAAAACCAGTTGAAAGTGTGCTCACAGACTTGTCATTTGAAGTAGCCATTTTATGTTTCAACAAAAACACAAATTTAAAAAATTTGACAAAGAAATTAAAAAATTTTTGAAATCAAATTTTTTGTTGTTGCTGTTGTTGTTGTTTTTATTGTGTTCAAAATAGTTGTTTGTCATGTATATTGCATAATTTAATTTTTTTTTGTAAAGCTAAACAAAGAAAATTAAGAACCATAAAATATTTATAATGTTTTTTACAACCACGTGATTCACTTGCCAAAAAAATGAAATTTGTGTTGAAAATTGTTAAAAAAACGTTAGAAAAAAATCTTGGCTTGAAATAAACATAATCATTTTAAAAAAGCAAACCCTCAAAAATCCTTTAATATTGTTTGAATTTTAAGATTCTAATATTATGTTCATTTGGGAGGCTTGTTTAAAGCATTTGAAGTCTATTATTTAGATTAACATTTGTTAGAAGAGATGAAGATCAACAAAATTATATTGTTTCGAAATACACTCGTTTCAATTTTGGTAGTCTAACATTTAAATCGTTAAATTTTAGGCTTGCAGTTGGAGCTACGTTCGCTTTTTTTGGTCACCATGGTGCATACGGTGCTTTACCGCACACTGGTTAAGGCTTAGGCTTAAGTAAAGTCTTTTTTTGAGAAATTTTTAGAAAAAAATTGGAGTTTATTCTCTATTTCTTAGAACCTAAGAAAAAGGTTATTGTTAAAACACGGACCAACTGTTTTTTACTCAAACACTGACCACCACTTTTCCTTTGATTAAAAGGTCGACTAGTTTTCATAGACCGATTCATTTTTTGCCAGAAAAAGGTCGGTCCGGTTCAGGACACATATTTTCGGGTACAACTTTTTGTGCTCTATCTTGCTGTAACTATAGCTAAGCACTGAAACCTAAAGTTCGGGCTACAGGCGCGCCCAATTTTTCGTTGATTTTTAAAAGTATTTTTGAAACTTTTTTTTTGAAAGGAAAAATACCCAGTGATTGTAACCGCGGCTAATTCCGCGTACTATGGTTCTCTCCAAGCAACAATTTTTCATATTCACAAGCTTTTACCCGATTATCCTTTGATTGTTTACAATTTAGGCCTTGGCGAGATGCTTACAAAGCAGTAAGTGAAGAAAAAAAAAGAATTTGACCTAGAAAATTTATTAAAAATTTTTTATTTAAGACTGTTAAAAACTGTAGATGTCAAGTGATTAAATTTGACCAAGGAAAATTGTACATTGCTTTATGATTTTTTAACTTCCCGCGAATTTCCTCGGATTTGAAACAATTCACAGGACTAAGTGTTCAAATAATGGTCCAGATTCCTGATATATTTAGTCCTTTACCGAACCCCAGACCCTTCAGCTTACTGACCATTTACACGATCCGAGATATCATGAAAATTCTAAAAATTTAATCGAGCGATCGGCTCAAAATTGAAATAAATATTCCTGGTCCTGTTTAGCCAAAATTATATTGTTTCGAAATTCTCTCGTTCACTCGGTTCAATTTTGGTACTCTTCAGTTTATCCCTAACATATAAATCGCTAAATTTAAGGCTTGCAGCTGGAGCTAGGTTCGCTTTTATAGGTTTAGGTCACTATGGTGCATGTGGGGATTTACCATACACTGGTTAAGGCTTACGCTTAAGTAAAGTCTTTTTTGAGAAAAAATCAAATTCTTAACACCTAAGAAAACTTGGGAAATAAAAAAAATGAAATTTTTTTGCCGCCCAATAGGGAACTTTATTATGCAATAACAATTAATTGTATTTAGTATAAAACCCTCTGTTAAATTATATAAAACAATCATTCTTTTTGACTCGAATAATAAATAAAAGTATCTGCCTATGGACATGGAAATAGCCGTTTCTATTGGACATGGTTATGCACCAACTAGGTTACATACCTCAGAAGCTAATCGATAGCCACCAACCAGAAAATTTAACGGTTCTCGATAAAAATCGGGAAAAAGTTGATGAGTTATAGTTTCTAAAAAATTGGATTAAGGAAGGTTTGTCAAGCCTGTTTAGGGTCTCCAAAGATCCCTTATCAAAGTATTACCCACATATAATAGCCGCTATATCCACATTATTGTTGCTGTATCTTCTGCGCAGAAAAAGGAGGCAAGCCTACAATCAAGTATGTGTGCCTACAATGCGGATCCAAACTAAAGGACGTAACCGTGATTGCGAGATAAGGGAGAACGTGCCAGCGCCAGCGATATTTAAACGGGATGGGATTTCGTTCGAAATGTGGATAGAACTTTTTGAGGCTTATGCTTACCAGTTTGATAAAAAATTTTGGAAAAGTCTCTTGCTCCTGTCAACCAAGAATTGTTAAAAACCCTCACAGTCAGTTCACTAGATAGCTATGACGATATTAAAGCTATCATTTTCCGAAACTTGGAAAATGACGCGTCCCACAAGAAGCCGGAAAACAATATTGTAACTGCTAAAGAAACGTTTGTAAAATGCTTTAAGCAGAAGGGTGAGAGTATAGATTAGTTCTTGTCTCGGTTCTTGAATTTAGCCGCTAAGGCAGACATTCATAAGGAACAAACACTCGTCAGCTATTTTTTCAACAATTTGAGGGATAGACAAAGGGAACAATTCATTCGGCAAAGCGTATCGCTTCAACAGTCTATTTCAAACATTGATGAGAATACCCCACTGTCAATGGGTACTATCATAAAATACGCAAAAGCGTATGAGACCACATCTCATGAAATAAGACTCAAGTAACCTATTTTAGGTTCTGTAACGGTTGATAGTTGCGTAATAGATCCGAATATTCCTCTTACGAATTAAGAAATGAAAGTCGCTGCGTTGAATTGTATTAAAGACTGTTTGTTGGGAATGGATATAATCAAAAAAATTCCGAAATTAAACGAACCATTTGAAGACATTAAAAACACCGTTGAAGAATTTTCGGCCAAAAATATAGATTCTGAACCAAATCAGATATTTTCGTTAGAGGTTTGTGAGGAAGAGGCGGAAAAATGTGAGAGGAACAAATAAGCGTCGAATTGGATAAGGTATCCGCACAAAATTTCGATGAACTTAGGCCTAGTGGCATATTAAAACATCGTATTCAACTTGTCAACCCAAACGGACTAGACCTGTTCCGTTTCACTTGAGGGACAGATTCAAAGCTGTTTTGGACGAACAATTGGCGGCTAAAAATTATCGAACCAAGTTCTTCGCCTTGGAGTTCACCTATCAACATAGGATTATAGAATCTTAAGAAACACACAATTAAGGACGCTTATTCACTTCCAATTAAGGAGCATGTTTTGGCGCTTTTAATTCATAGCGTATTTTTTACTAAAATTGATTGCTTCAGTGCTTTTTACCAAATCCAATTAGACAAAACAAGCAAACCTTTAAAAGCTTTTTCGTGCGAATTTGGTTTATTTCAATATACGGTTATGGCTATGGGTCTAACTGGAGCCCCAGCTACATTCCAAAGAACGATGAATATCATATTCAAAGATTTGATAGCAATGAATATCGTCATTGTGTTTCTTGACGACTTGTTAATACAATCAAAAACTCGTAAAGAACATTTAAAAAACGTATTAGCTGTTATTGAAAGACTAAGAAAATTTTGTTTAAAAGTAAAAAAAATTAAATGTGTGTCTTTAGCACGAGTAATCAAGTTTCTGGGATATACCGTTTCCTTTAATTCAATTACACCGGATGAAGAAAATTGCCGCAATCAGAGACTTCAAAAGACCTGAAAACTTAGAAAGAGAACAGAGTTTTATGGGTTTGTGCGGGTACTATAGAAAATTCATCAAGGGGTTCGCCGCAATCGCTTAATTACTTTACCAACTCATGGTCACTAAAAGTCTTAATAACATCTATAAAAACAATAACGGAACTGTTAAAGCCCGTAAAGTCATCCTCGTCTGGAAAGACCTAGCACTTGCCGCTTTAGAGCGACTAAAACAAGAATTATGCACTGATTCTTCCCGATTTTACTAAACAATTTGTTTTATTCACCAATGCAAGTGATTTCGCCTACGGCTCCGTACTATGCCAAGAAAGTGGTAACGATTTGAGGTCGATCGCCTTTTTCAGTAGATTATTAACGGGAGCCCAACAAAAGTACATCAGAAAAGGAACGCTTGGCAATAGTTATAAGCGTTGAACATTTCCATGCTTACTAATAACCACTTAAATGGTATTAGAAAAAACAACTCAAATGTCCGTTAGGCTGGCTAGATGGATTATGAGGCTTAACGTCTATGATTTCAAAATCACATATAAGCCAGGTAAATTAAACGGAAACGCAGATGCGTTGTCGAGGATGCCAACCCCCATTATTGGTGATTATGAAGTAATTAACGATGATAACAATGATCACATGGTATGTGCCATTGAATTGACAGCTTACGAAATAAGAATTAGATATTCACCCGAGTTCGAGATAGTAGATGACAAGTTCAATCAAAATTATCATATTGATTTAAAATGGCTGATTGATTTACTAAAATCAAATTTGGTAGCACCGTTAGCAACTCCAGTCTAGAATTATTTTAGAAAAGCTCTTCTCCCAATTATGAAAATTTATTTTTGAAGACAACTTATTGTACCTAAAAAAAACGCAATCGAAAGGCTTTACTTATTTGTAAGCATTACCAAGTCAAGCAACCGACAGTGTTTTGGACATTGGCCATAATTCGGTTTTTAGTGGTCACCTAGGAGTTAAGAAGACTTTAGAACGGATCTTTAGACCAGGATTGAAGAAAATTATCAAGAATTTCATCAACTTATGCGACACTTGTTAAAAAGTAAAGGCAACTCAACCAAGACGCCGGGGTGATTTAATCAAACCATACCTGAAAAATTTAATCAAATCGTCACAATGGACATTGCTGGTCCGTTCCCAAAATCAGTAAATGGTAACTTTTATATTTTGGTCATTATTTGTGCTTTTAGTGTTGATTAATTAAACCCCAAATTGAGCCAGAAAGTGGTAAAATTTTGCGAAGATAAAATCGATCGATTGAAAAGTATATATTCTAAAGCAATAGAAAACAGCACTTTGGTTATGGATAAGGCCAAACTAAGACACGATCGTAATATCAGAAAATTTGAGTACGAAGTAGGTGATTTACTACTGACTGAACACGTAAAATTGAAAAGGGGTCTTTCATCTTATCATTTAGTATAAAACCCTTTGTTAAATTATAAAAAACAATCATTCTTTTTGACTCGAATAATAAATAAAAGTATCGACTGCAGTCGATCAAGTGATTTTGAGAGACTAAAGATAGAAATTAAAGATGTCTCTGCGACAAGTTACAACGACATCAAAAATGGCTGTAAAGTCGGTTTGTTTAAAATAAGATTGAATTATGAAAACAAGGTTAGACGAGAGATCAAAAATGAACTTTTGAAAGCGGGACTAATACGCCCTTCAGATTCTCTTCACTTTCTAATGAAATGTATAGAAAAGAGGAAATTTTTAAAATTGAAACTTTAGTTTAATTGGAATAAAAAATATTATTCATAAATTTAAAAACTAAGTGAATAATTTATCAAAACGAACTACTTACATGGTTATACCTATTCATTAGTTCCTGTTAGCGTAATAGCTGATACAATCGACTCGAATCGCTTTATAGAGGGAAACTGTAAAGCAGATGAATTCAAATGTTATATTGGAAGTTCATTGATTATGTGCGACAAGAGTGTTATTTATGAGTATCCGTTTGAGTACGTACTCAATGTAAAATTTAATTACGAAGACAATTATTTAGTTAATTATGAAGTGAACATATTATTGGAACAAACAGTCAAACTTCAAGAATGCAACTCACGGCAAATTCAACAAATCAAGGCTTATAAGTGACATCGAAGAGTTGTTTAAAACGAGCTTTTAAAAGCACAACTTTAAACGATATCTAGTAAAAAGTCTCCTCATGGCTAATATCGTTTTGAATCAAAAAGAAGACTTAAAATGGATTTCGATGGTAAGATACCAATCTTGTATGAATTTCATGATGAATCTTAAACTTTTCTCGAACTCAAGAAGAGAATACTTAAGACTGATAAGCGACATGAACAAAGATTTGATCGTTTATGCAGATGATGGATTGAATTACGTATCTGATTGTACTCCTACAGTGTTTTTTGCGAAAATGTAACGTTCCGTTCCTGGAACGTTATATCGATCTAAAGGGTTACCTTTCCAAAGGAGTTCCGTTCTCTAAGGGTTCCGAACTCTTTTGGAACAGAAACCCTTAAATAACGGTACTCTTTGAGAACGGAACTCTTTTGAAACAAAGAAAATCCTCCGCATCCGTTCCATTTTTGCGGACGGAACGGTTTTTCTTAGACTTTTTTTTTTTGAAACGCGTTCAAACTGTAACGTTACATTTTGACAAGAAGCACTGTATCCACAATTCACACATGCATATTAAGACTGAAACCGCGATGGCAATAGAAATTTTACATCTCCATAATAATAGAAATAGATGAGTGTCATTATTGATGTGCTGCTAGAAAACAACCCGATTAGTATCATCGACTAGTCATTCTCTAGATGGCCTGATTCTAGAACAACTTTGAAAATCATCGTGTTGAGACTCGCGAGTCGGTGTGGCTTAAAATAAGGGCGTCGAAAGATGCAAACGTAGCGAGTATAAAAAAATTCTTTTACGGCCTACCCGGCTAAGAAGCCTAATCAGCTTCAGCAGCTACTCCTAGATGTTCTACTAGATGTTAGATCTGCACAAAAAAAGTATTACTTATTTGGCCTACTCAATTTTTTACATCGTCCAATACGCTACTCATGCAAGTAATTTGTGGTTGTTAAAGTCTTTTTCTCTAGGCGATACATTTAAGAAAAGATTCTTGAAACTAATAACTAGAGTTTAATTTTACTACTTTTTGGCTGCTTAGCAACAAAAATAAGTTAAAAGAACGTAAAATTAAAAAAAAAGAGAATTTATTCAAGAATTTTGTATTTATTGAATGGTCAAATGGATATTGAAAACAAAAAAAAATCTCATAAACATTTATTCATCTTGTTCTTCTGGTTCATCTCCTCGGTCGTCTGAAGCATCGTCTAAAAAAAAAATAAGTTTAATTTTAAACTTTTTGGAAAATAAACTCTATGCTTTTCTTACTATCTGCATTTCCAGCATCCATACTATCTAAATTAGCTCCTTCATTAGCTGTATTTGATTCACTCTTTTTATCATCATCTTTGTCAATTAAATCTTCTGGTGATGGTTCGAGCATGTTTGATAACTTTTGAGTCTTATGAGCTATCCATTTACTGGTAATAACTGGCGGAGCATCTTCATCAGCACCATCTTCGGCCGGCTAAAAAATTAAAACATTTAAAAATCTACACCCAATATATACTTTATTCTTAATTTACTTGAGCAGATGTTAAGTACTCTCCGATTTGTTCACAACCGATGTCAAACACATATTTACCGTTTCCTCTTGGCTTTAAAAACGATTAAAAAGCGTGTTATAATATTTATTTTTGTTTACAACTTACGTAATTTTCTCTAAATCTTCCAAAAAATTTATGATTTTTATGAATAACTTCTCCATGTTTTAGTTCAATTCATTCGAACGGCTTACGCCAAAACTCATAAGAGCCGAATGAACCCATTTATTTGGACAAAAAATAAAATAAAATAATTAAATAAAAATTAAACATTTAAAGAATAAATTTTCAGTTTCTATAAAAAACTTTGTAATTCAAATCGAATTTACCAAAGATTTTAACAAATTGAATAAAGTGGTTATTGATATTGTTTTTAACCCTGCATTTGAATGTGGTTTCTTGTAGACTTAAGTCATTAATCAGGAATTGATTCGTGAACATTGAGAAGAAATATGCGAATGAATTTTTATAATAGTCGTTATATTTTCCGATTGATGGTACGACTAAGCTATTTCTGTTTCGGAGATTGTAATTCGATGGTACTTGATATTTGAATACAAAATTCGAACGTAACTCTAGTATTATTTCCCGGTTGAATATATAAAATATAAAAACAGATAAACGATAGAAAAGACGATGAATAATTGTGTTTAGGTTGTAGTTTTCTAATTGAATATTAAGGTTATTGAAATCATTAATATCGTTTACTATCGGGTTAATCTTGAATAGTTTAAATATACAGTAGTTATAACAGTTTGCAATTTTTTGTATGGTCTCTTTTGGGAAATAAATCATTAATGTCATACAGTAATCGAAGTGGGGAAGTAAAAAGGTCTTGAAAAATTGAAGCTTGACTTCGAACGAAAGTTGATATAATCGATGAATCGAAAATAACCTTTTATTGACAGCTTTTTTTAGATTATTAACATGTTGTAGGAAATTGAGCTGAGAGTCAATTGTAACCCCGAGTAGTTTAAATGAGTCGACAACTTTAATTTTCACATTATCAATAAATATATATTCTGGAATAGCAATATTTCGTTTATTTGTAATAAACATGGCTTCAGTTTTTTGCCAGTTGATATCGATTCTATTGTATGTACACCATTTAGTTAGTTCTTTGATCGAGATATTAAACTTATTTAATAGCTCAGTTATTTTCTGATCAACCAACGATAATGTCGTGTCGTCCGCGAATAATTTAGCCTCAAATTCTTTTAGATACAGTACTAAGTCATTTATGAAAATAAGAAATAAAAGTGGCCCAAGAACACTTCCTTGTGGTACACCTAGTTTTTACATTTCTCAGTGCGGAAGAATATTCATCGATTTTTACGATTTGCTTACGGTATGAAAAATAGTTTTTAAGAAGCATCAAAGACTTATCATCAAAACCGTACCACTTCATTTTGAGCAACAATATTATGGACTCGACTGTGTCGAACGCTTTTTTAAAGTCAATAAACAAATATAGAGCAATAAGCCTTTCACTTAAGATTTTTAACATTTGTGATATAATTCCATGTAATGCTGTTTCACAGCTTCTACCGGGTCTAAATCCATGTTGATTGTCTACGAGTAATTTATTAGAGTTAAAGTAATTGTATATTTGCTTGTAGATTACTTTTTCAAAAATTTTAGCAATTGGTGATAAAACAGATATTGACCGATAGTTATTTATATCGGCTTCATCACCTTTGTTTTTATATAAAGGCGTTACGACAGCTGTTTTCCATTCATCAGGTATTTCACCATAAAAAAGACATTTGTTAAACAAACCTGCTAGAAACCCTGAGATAGTTTCAGATGTTTCTTTGATGAGTTTTGTTGGAATTCCAGCATAACCAGGGCCATTGCTATCGTTAAGTTCACTTATTAGCTCTTCAACTTCTTTTCGATTTGTTAAGCTAAAGGAAAATGATTTCGGTTTAATTGTCCCGTTCGCTATTAACGTTTCGAAATTAGTATTACAGAAACTGAGACACTCATCATTTGTTTCAGTCGATTCAGACTTTATGCTTGTGAAAAATAAGTTAAACGTGTCGACTATTTGCTTATAACCACTAAAAGTTTCATTTTCATAGTACATATTAGTTGGAATTGAGCTATTACTTGATTTATCAGATTTCACTTTGATAAATGATGAGTAAAATTCCCAAAATTGCTTGTTGCTTTTAAAATCTTGAGTTCCTTTCTTCTCAAAATATTCTAGGATTTTTTGTTCATATTGTTTCTCGTACAAGCTCTTCCAATACAAAAATTCACTTTTAACTTGTTCTGTATCCTGTTCATTATTTTTTTTGTGTCTAACGAACTGCTTATAAGCAATGTTTCGGTTGTGTCGAGCTAATAAAAGATCGTCATCAAACCATGGGAATTCAAAATCTCGTAAATAAACTTTTGTTTGTGGGGCATGCTTATCAAGAATAGATAATATTGATGTTTTGAACGATAGCCATGATGTCTCAATATCGTCGGTTAACTGAATTTTCAATCTTAGCTGACTGATTTCACTTCTTAACAAATCCATTTTGTTTGCTGATAATTTACGACTAAAGATAAACGACCGCTCTTTTCTTTTAAGAGGTATTTCAAGCTTTATAGCAATGATTTGATGATCACTAAACTGACAATTGAAATTTTTCGACTCTTTGACTAGAGTACCATTATGTAACACAACGTCAATTAATGAGCTTGATGTTTTGTTTACGTTTAAGTTTTGATAAAATTTAGTGGCTGTTCTTGTTGGACTAAAAACATGATTAACCAGCCCATTGCTACACATAAATTCTTTTAATCGTTTATTTGCGTTATTCAAAAGGTCCATGTTGAGGTCACCAACTATAAAAAGTGGAAGATCAAGATTGAACGTAAATATTAATTCATCAAGTTCTTCTAGAAATTTATCATCATCTTGATTTGGTGGTTTATAACAAAAAACAAAATTGATTGGCAATTTATTATCAGCTTGGATTTGTAAATAAATAAACTCAATTTTATTACTGCTTATTCTTTGTTGGATAACGTTTAATTTCTTCTTTAGATAGACTATTAATCCTCCTCCCGGTGAATTTTCAGGATGATCTAATGGTCTGTCGTATCTTATCATTTTATAGCTTGTGTTTAAATATTGTTTTGAAGGCATTTGACTATCGAGTCTAGTTTCGCTTAAACATAATAAGTCAAAATTTGCAGCATTCAAAATTTCTTGAACATCATACGCTTTCTTCCTTATAGAGTTGACATTTAAATGCATGAAGTTAAAATTTGTTTTGGTAAATTCTGTTAAATCGTTTAATAAGTTTTGATTATTCATTTCACTGTTTACTAATATCGTCTTTTGTAGTCATTCGTTTTTAAAATCAAAGTTTTTCATCTCAAAACTTAGTATCTCACTCTCCATATGCTTTCGAAAATCAGTTACGTCGTTATTAGTGAAATTAGTAGATTTTGAGAGAACAATTTGTCGTGCAAATAAACATATAAAAGGTCCACAGTCATAATCATTTAACTGCTTGGGAAATACAATATTGTCTTTGTTTAAATTTGTCCAGTTTTTGATAGTTTTTAGTTGGTCAAAAAGAGAAGAGATGTTGTTTTTAACTTTACGAATTAGCTCTATTGAAGAATTAAACGCTGGGTCATAATGGAGAATTGACCTTTTTTTTGTATTTATTACAATTAACGACCAGTGTTTGTTTATTGAATCATACATTGGAACAAGATAGAAATCAAAACATTCTGATTTTTTGCTAAAGTACCATTTGTTGAGATTTGTCACATTGATCGGGTCAGTAAAAGCAAATGTCGATATTGATATGCATTTATTTGATGAACTCTTACTAAGTAACTCAAAATAGATATTGATTATTGAGTCGTTTATTCTGCTCTTATCATGTAGCTTGATAATATCACTTTTAAAAACAGAGTTAGTTTTAGTTTTAAGGACAAGCGACGAATCAAGCGCAGACTCTGAAAACGAGTCATCAATTGTTATGAATGGTATCTTTTCTGAACCGATCTGGTCATTGTATTTATACAAATTATCTGTGACTTGTTTAGTTTCAGATTTTTTCAAATCACTGGTTTGTGGGGTGACATTTTGGACGGAGAGTTTTCTTTTAGTTGCATTCCTTGAAGGGAAACATTGAACAGAAAGCCTTCTTGCTGAATTAACTGGTAAATTCAACTTATTTGAATCCAATTGCACTTGAGTTTGGTCGAGGCTTGGGTTGGTTGATTTTGCTGACAATTTTTGGTCCGGTTTATTGGACGGCAGAGTTGACTGATTCAAGTTTGGACTCAACTTGGGTTCGGATGGTTTCGAATTGGTTGAATTAACTGGTAAATTCAACTTATTTGAATCCAA
The DNA here is from genome assembly GCA_022207745.1 of Brachionus rubens. NCBI lineage: Eukaryota > Metazoa > Rotifera > Eurotatoria > Ploima > Brachionidae > Brachionus > Brachionus rubens. Next base: position 3,480,134 of record JAJVHD010000003.1, on the reverse strand, counting down.
TTGCACTTGAGTTTGGTTGAGGCTTGGGTTGGTTGATTTTGCTGACAATTTTAGGTCCGGTTTATTGGACGGCAGAGTTGACTGATTCAAGTTTGGACCCAACTTGGGTTCGGATGGTTTCGAATTGGTTGAATTAACTGGTAAATTCAACTTATTTGAATCCAATTGCACTTGAGTTTGGTTGAGGCTTGGGTTGGTTGATTTTGCTGACAATTTTTGGTCCGGTTTATTGGACGGCAGAGTTGACTGATTCAAGTTTGGACCCAACTTGGGTTTGGATGGTTTCGAATTGGTTGAATTAACTGGTAAATTCAACTTATTTGAATCCAATTGCACTTGAGTTTGGTTGAGGCTTGGGTTGGTTGATTTTGCTGACAATTTTTGGTCCGGTTTATTGGACGGCAGAGTTGACTGATTCAAGTTTGGACCCAACTTGGGTTCGGATGGTTTCGAATTGGTTGAATTAACTGGTAAATTCAACTTATTTGAATCCAATTGCACTTGAGTTTGGTCGAGGCTTGGGTTGGTTGATTTTGCTGACAATTTTTGGTCCGGTTTATTGGACGGCAGAGTTGACTGATTCAAGTTTGGACTCAACTTGGGTTCGGATGGTTTATTGGACGGCAGAGTTGACTGATTCAAGTTTGGACTCAACTTGGGTTCGGATGGTTTATTGGACGGCAGAGTTGACTGATTCAAGTTTGGACTCAACTTGGGTTCGGATGGTTTCGAATTGGTTGAATTAACTGGTAAATTCAACTTATTTGAATCCAATTGCACTTGAGTTTGGTTGAGGCTTGGGTTGGTTGATTTTGCTGACAATTTTTGGTCCTGTTTATTGGACGGCAGAGTTGACTGATTCACTCGACTCGACTTAGTTTCACATTGATAATTACTCTTTAGTAAATATCTGTTGAACTTTTTACTTTTTCTCTCAATAGAATCTATTATTCGTTGATTACTTGTAAAATTTGGATTAATAAAGACGTTTTTAAATTCATCAATTCTCTTTAGTTTGTACGATTGACTTAGTATTTGTGCTACACGATTTACACTCTCTAGATCACATACTACTGGTGCTGGAAAAGAATTCGAACTTTTTCTTGTGTTTAAGCGTTCATAAGTCGCTGGTGATTTTTGACCTAATGATTTAAATAATCGATTAATTGTTTGTTTGTCATTACCTGTATTTGGTAAACCAATCAATACAATTTCTGTCTTTCGTTTATCACGTGAACGCACTTCGTCGTCGATTAACTTGATGACGGTTAATTTAAAGTAATCGTTTAAGTTGATAATGTTTCGATTTGTAGTCGAATTGATAGCGTTTTTATTTTTAGGTTCGTTCGTATTGTTCCAGTTGTATTCAGGGATAGGTCCAAGGATGAGAGACAAAAGTGAGTTAATTTTACTTACCTCGTTTCCAAAATGTTCGATTTCGTTTTTAGGTTGATAATTCATTTTAGTTTTTGAAAATCGTTGTTATCTTGTTTTTAATACTCGAATGATTAGATTATCGTACTTAAAGACGATCAGATGCTTTGTTTGTTTTTGATTGTTAACGTTTTGGGTATAAGGAAACGTTGTCAAGCGTAATTTTGCGTTTAAAAGATAAAATAATTATGATAATTTATTGAATCATTAGAAAGAAAAAAAGATTATAAAATAATAATAATTTCGGTTAAAAAAGATATTTTTTCTTTTATAAATTAGAAGAGAATACTTAAGACTGATAAGCGACATGAACAAAGATTTGATCGTTTATGCAGATGATGGATTGAATTACGTATCTGATTGTACTCCTACAGTGTTTTTTGCGAAAATGTAACGTTCCGTTCCTGGAACGTTATATCGATCTAAAGGGTTACCTTTCCAAAGGAGTTCCGTTCTCTAAGGGTTCCGAACTCTTTTGGAACAGAAACCCTTAAATAACGGTACTCTTTGAGAACGGAACTCTTTTGAAACAAAGAAAATCCTCCGCATCCGTTCCATTTTTGCGGACGGAACGGTTTTTCTTAGACTTTTTTTTTTTGAAACGCGTTCAAACTGTAACGTTACATTTTGACAAGAAGCACTGTATCCACAATTCACACATGCATATTAAGACTGAAACCGCGATGGCAATAGAAATTTTACATCTCCATAATAATAGAAATAGATGAGTGTCATTATTGATGTGCTGCTAGAAAACAACCCGATTAGTATCATCGACTAGTCATTCTCTAGATGGCCTGATTCTAGAACAACTTTGAAAATCATCGTGTTGAGACTCGCGAGTCGGTGTGGCTTAAAATAAGGGCGTCGAAAGATGCAAACGTAGCGAGTATAAAAAAATTCTTTTACGGCCTACCCGGCTAAGAAGCCTAATCAGCTTCAGCAGCTACTCCTAGATGTTCTACTAGATGTTAGATCTGCACAAAAAAAGTATTACTTATTTGGCCTACTCAATTTTTTACATCGTCCAATACGCTACTCATGCAAGTAATTTGTGGTTGTTAAAGTCTTTTTCTCTAGGCGATACATTTAAGAAAAGATTCTTGAAACTAATAACTAGAGTTTAATTTTACTACTTTTTGGCTGCTTAGCAACAAAAATAAGTTAAAAGAACGTAAAATTAAAAAAAAAGAGAATTTATTCAAGAATTTTGTATTTATTGAATGGTCAAATGGATATTGAAAACAAAAAAAAATCTCATAAACATTTATTCATCTTGTTCTTCTGGTTCATCTCCTCGGTCGTCTGAAGCATCGTCTAAAAAAAAAATAAGTTTAATTTTAAACTTTTTGGAAAATAAACTCTATGCTTTTCTTACTATCTGCATTTCCAGCATCCATACTATCTAAATTAGCTCCTTCATTAGCTGTATTTGATTCACTCTTTTTATCATCATCTTTGTCAATTAAATCTTCTGGTGATGGTTCGAGCATGTTTGATAACTTTTGAGTCTTATGAGCTATCCATTTACTGGTAATAACTGGCGGAGCATCTTCATCAGCACCATCTTCGGCCGGCTAAAAAATTAAAACATTTAAAAATCTACACCCAATATATACTTTATTCTTAATTTACTTGAGCAGATGTTAAGTACTCTCCGATTTGTTCACAACCGATGTCAAACACATATTTACCGTTTCCTCTTGGCTTTAAAAACGATTAAAAAGCGTGTTATAATATTTATTTTTGTTTACAACTTACGTAATTTTCTCTAAATCTTCCAAAAAATTTATGATTTTTATGAATAACTTCTCCATGTCCGGTCATCTTGCCTTTCTTCCAAAGACCGACGTATTTACTACCTGTCTCAGCGTAATGATAAGTACCTTGACCATGTCGTAAATCCTCTTTCCATTCACCCTCATATCGATCACCATTTGCATAGTGATAAACACCATACCCTTCTCTTAAATCATCAACCCAAGAACCTTCATACTTTGAGCCATCTAGATAAATAAATGTTCCTTGACCATGTTTTTTGTTTTTAACATATTCACCAACGTATCGACAACCGTTTTTAAATTTGTATGTTCCTTGACCATGACGTTTACCGTGTTGATAATAACCTTCGTATTTGTCTTTGTTTGGTAGAGTGGCTTTACCGTAGCCGTGACGTTCTTTTTCTTCGTTTCTTTCACCTTCATACTCCTAAGAAAAAAAAATTGGGTATAGATACGAAAAAATCGATTTAGTGGGTAGTTTAACTCACTCCCAAGTAGTTGCCAGACTCCTCTTCCATCTCTTCTTCTTCCTCGTAATCCGACATTTTGATACACTTTTGTAAGAATTACAATTAAAAAAAAAAGGTCTAAACAAAAATTAAGTTGTCAGGTTAAAAAAAAGAGTTGAAAAAAAATTTTATTTTTTGAGTTTTTTTTTTTCTCTCAGTTTTGTTCGTTTTTGAATATGAATAAAAGAAATAAATAAATTTGTTGTGAAGTAGTTACCTTGGTAACAGAGACTCTTTGATAAAAGAATTTTTTATTAGTTATTCAGTTTTTATTAAAATGTATGTATTTTCAATTATTCAAATGAGGTTTCCATTATTGAGGATAATATTATCATTCAATTCCTTGTAATGTAACTTGATTTTATTTGAGCCAAGTAAGGTTTATTCGTCTTCCTGGTCTGCTATTATCAATAATTCATTACATGTAATAACATTTTCCTGGCTTTTTGAGCTAAAAAACTCAAGGCACCAAGCTTCAACTTGGTCTTGGTTAGTAAAATTCTGCCCTCTATGGAAGTTTTTCCATGGTTTTTCGCACGGTTTGTGATTTTGCGTTATCTTGAATAAACAAACCAAGCTTTCGGTTGATCAAAGAAGGATCAAAGAATTGCTTGAAGTTAAACATACATTCGCACCTTCTTTTCGAATCGTCCTCTTTTGACGACTGGTATGACTGGTTGAGATGTCCAAACCCTGGTTTCTGTCATCAGTATTTTGAAAGATTTAGATCCATTAAAGAAGAGTATTTTGCTTGAAGTGAAGTATACATTCGTTCTAATTGTTTACAATAAAGGTCAGCATATATCGTATGACCATCAGGAACCAGTTCAAAGTGTATTACCTTTAGGTGATTCCAACAAACGCACAACATTACCTTCTTTTCGAATCGTCTTCTTTTAACGACTGGTAGGGCTGGTTGAGATGGGTCCAACCACTGGTTTCTGTCATTTCGAAAATAGATCCATTTCTCATCTCAAGTAATTACCCTTCTGAAATATCGTTCATCAAGAGGATTTTTGATTAGTTTTCTACATATTTTGATACGACGTTGAATATCAAAAGGTGTCAAATCGTGTGAAACAACTCAGCAACTTAAGGTGACGAAATATGGTCAATTGTGAAGTCCTAAGTACACTTGATAATTCGCTAGTACTAACCCGGGGGTTGCTCTTAACCGCCGTACGCAGGCTGTCCTGATCGAAACTCACTTGTCTTCTAGACCCCTTTTTTCTTCGAAGGCTAGTATCACCACTGTTAAACTTATTGAACCAATCTTGTGACTTTCTTACTTTAAAGACATTTAAATCATTAATAACTTACCATCTAAAAAATCGGTAATTTCATGAATCACCCTAATATAAACAAATAAAAAATTCAAATTATTTATAAGAACTTTATTGATGCATCAATAAAAAAAATTTAAAAACATTTTTACAAATAGTTAAATCTACCATAAACCATAGTCTTCCAAGGGACCAAAGCCTATATCAGTGTATGTTAAAGCACCATAGTGATATAAGCCATAACTATATGAAACTGGTAATCCCCAATAAACCATTTTTAATTTTGGATTGTTTGTTTTTAAAATTTGAAAATTGAATTTCGAATCGGTTATTGAAAATATTCTAATGTTCGATTATTTATAGTTAAAAAAACTTTTGATTTCAGACACTTAAATTCGATTCAATTTTTAAAACACTGATTGACAATTTTGATAAATCAATAACTTTCAAATCATTCTAGTAACAATGTTTTTTTGGGCTCTAAATTTATTAATTTAGTTATAAATTTTAAAAATACCAACGTTAAAAAGGTATCCAGATTTTTGATGAGTTAAAAACTAAGTCTCAAAAAAGTCAGTTCGAGTATGATTCTTTAAATGTTTTTCATAAACTCGGGCTCGGGGAAACTTTACCCAAATGATCTTTTCTATTCGCCATTAAATTGAAAATTATCCTCTTAAATTTGTATTATAGTTCGAACTCAACGGACTCTGACCGCAGGGTCATTTTTTTAAAAAGATAGAAAAAGAAGATGCTTGTCTATTATAAAAAAATCAAATAATTGAATTGATCTAAAAGAATTATATAATTTCTTATTAGTATCTACTTATTAGGGCTGCTTCATTTACTTTACTTTACTAGTAAATGGTAAAGGTACCCTTTACTTTCCTTTACTTTCTCAAAATCAACTCTAAATCGATTTTTTCGATACTGGAATGATTATTTCGCCGAAATAAAGCGTTTTAGAGAAAGTAAAGGAAGTAAAGGATTCCTTTACCCTTTACAAGTAAAGGAGTAAAGTATCAAAAATTTCCTTTACCTCAATAAAATCACTTTTTTAAAGATATTGGGTCATTTGCATCTCAAAAAGCGATCATTTACTTCCCTTTACCTTAACTTTACCTGAGTAAAGGGCTTTTTTTGTTATTTTTTAAAAATATATGATTTAAGAAAGATTATGATGGCAATCTAGTAATTAAATTTTTTGGTAAAAACGATGAAATTAAAAAGATAATAAACGGTCATTTTTTTTATTATTTTAACAGATTTTACAAACATTAAAAAAATAAAGGCAGATTTATCTTAACAGAATTAAAATTTTAATCTTTTCAATTTTTTCTTTATTTTTTACAGTAAATTATCAAAATCGAGTACCGTAAGTTTTTTGCAGAAAAAGAGCTTTTTTCGCGTATACATATATGTATTACGAATACAGTCAAACCTCGGTTATATCACTATGCACTTATATCAAGCCTCATTTATATCATCCAATAAAAAAAGACAAACGGCAGTCAATACTTTTACATTGAAATTTTGCCCAGTTATATCATGTTCACTTATATAATGTTTCATTTATATCATGCTAACAAAAAATTCAATAAACATTGTTCCTCATTGTAAATTAACCCGTTTATATCATTTATGCGTCTAGCCATTTTTTTGTCATTAGACAAAAAGCTAATAATTGATTGCAAGTTTATTAGAAAACAAAACATATTTATGTATACTCGTATACATTCGTTTACAAAAATTTTGCTTTTTTTCTGGTAATACATGGCATGTAAATGCGAATACATCGGGTATGTATGCGAGTATACATAAGATATGTATTCGCGAATACATGTTCATTCATATCTTCATTTTTTAAAGCAAAGAGTTCGATGATCAGAGAATACTGCTGCACGACTCCTGAAAAAAAGGCGTACTCTGTACAGTACCTTTTTCGTATACATATTATGTATTCGTAATACATATATGTATACGCGTAAACATGTCGAAAAATAGGTTAACATGACTTATCTAGTCCGAAAATATATATCCGTATGACACAAGTTCGTATATCGGGTACAGTCTAAAACAGCTACAACAACTTTGTTATATCGGATATATTATTTAGTCCGAAAAGTGTCACCTATTATTTGAAGCTTCAATCGGTAGATTCGTAAATATATTATAACCGTACTAATTGTTTTATGAGTCAGATTTAAAGCTTACCTTTTTATCCGACTTGGATTTTTCCCTGTTGTGAATTATCCGGGAGGGATCGTGGTGGACTTATAATCAAAACTTCTGAAGGGATATTTGGAACATTTTTTAAGTAGCTAATGTCGTTACTGCCGAAATAATCATTACTCTTACCCGTACGTAATAATTAGTACCGTATTTAATAACTAGATTGCCATCATAATCTTTCTTAAATCATATATTTTTAAAAAATAACAAAAAAAGCCCTTTACTCAGGTAAAGTTAAGGTAAAGGGAAGTAAATGATCGCTTTTTGAGATGCAAATGACCCAATATCTTTAAAAAAGTGATTTTATTGAGGTAAAGGAAATTTTTGATACTTTACTCCTTTACTTGTAAAGGGTAAAGGAATCCTTTACTTCCTTTACTTTCTCTAAAACGCTTTATTTCGGCGAAATAATCATTCCAGTATCGAAAAAATCGATTTAGAGTTGATTTTGAGAAAGTAAAGGAAAGTAAAGGAAAAACTTTACTTTACTCGGTAAAGTAACGGAAAGTAAAGTAAATGAAGCAGCCCTACTACTTATTTAAAAATCAATTCAAAATTAAAATGGCTTATTAGAGATTACCAACTGATACTTAAAATAAAATGTTTGATGAAATTTGGTTATTAATATTAACTCAAAGGAAATTTAATATTTGAATGCCGGGTGTGAAAATGGGAAGGCGACTTGCCGTTTTAAAATGTTTCATCAATCTTTTAAATTTTGGCTGTTGCTAAAACACGGACCACCTATTTTCCTCGGTACCGACATAAAAATATAGCCCTCGATCAAAGCTACAATTTGACATATAAAAGTGCTATATTTAACGTCAAATAGAAAAGTTGAATTTTGTTTTTTTGTCCGTTCAGCTTATAAGAGGTCACGTATTAAAATTGATTTTTACAGAGAACCAAACATCTAACCTGGCTGATTTTTTTTTTCAAATGAAAGCTTAGAAGATTTTCTATCAAATTCTGATGGGTAGGTCTAAAGTTTATTTTTAGTTTTTGAGAAAACCATAGGTCCGTGAAAAAATCCGAAAGTCCGTAGAGGTTTTTTGAGGATTTCTCCCGAATCGTTGCTTTATGAATTTCAAAAAGTGGTCCATATAAAAGTTCATGAAATTCCCTATCGAATGGTGTATAAAAACCTGGAGTTGGACTATCCCTTCAAGAAAAAAGCATAGGTCCGTCTTTTTCAAAAAATAGGTGGTCTGTGTTTTAGCAACAGCCTAAATTTTAGGGTAGTTATAGTTATAAATTATAGGGGTAGTTATAAATTGGATTTCAAATTTTTGATCCTTTTTTGTCCCATTGCGAAAATTAAATTCATAGTTAATTTTTTTTATGTTTCTTAAGGTCCAAACAAATTTTTACCCCTGGGGTAATAAGCGAGACACAAAGGGACGTATGTCGTCAAGTTTTTATACAGCAGACCCATTTAAAAATAGGTGTAGTCCTAGTGACAAAGTTAAGTATTCTAGTTTATGTAAAATACGCAAGCTAGTCTCGATAGTTGTCGAGTTCGCAGTTTCGGCTCGGATGAGTGGCGCTGTTTATGATGAACGCTCCACATTAACTGGGGTGAATGCCAGTGTTTTTCAGATACTTTGGTAGCACATAATGCGTTTTTGTTAAAAGCAACGGCTTTTTCCATGTTTGGAATATTTGGCTTATAATGATAGATGATCGGTCCAGCAATTTTCAGGAAAAAATCGAGATACCTAGATCTAAATATCGAAATTTTGAATGTAAAGTATTAAATCTAGGAATTAACAACGTTGAAATTAGAGAAAAAAACATCTGAACTTTGGGTGCGTGTATCTGATGATGTCATTAGACGATGATATCACAGGAGGGATAAGGATTAAGTTTACATAACTCTTGAAATCTGTAAAACTTTGTTTTTGATGTCATTTAGTTTGAGAGACTTATGTTAAGGTCATTTGGATGATTAAAGTAAATGGATGATTTCCGTTTATAAGAAAAACACGGATTATGTAACATAGATTAAAACGTTTTTTTATTAACTAAGACAATTAGTTTTTCCATTTGAAGTCAAAAAAAAAAAAAATTAAGCTTGTTCTAATTCAATCAATGTTCCACAACAATCTTTTGGATGTAAAAAAACAACTGGTTTACCATGAGCTCCTATTTTTGGTTCTTCACTTAAACATCTAATTTTATTTTTTTTAACTGTTTTCATAGCCTCATGGATGTTATCAACTTCAATGCAAATGTGATGAATACCACCATTTGCATTTTTATCCAAAAAACCTTTAATTGGACTCTTTTCGCCATATGGATGCAATAACTTGTTTGAAAAAAAAATTTACTTTTTTTTTAGAAATAGTTCGTGTTTTTAGTTACTTCTATTTTAGTGTTTCCTAATTCGACGAAGACGGTGTAGACACCATGTTCTGGTTGAGCGTGTTTTTCAGATACTTTGGTAGCACATAATGCGTTTTTGTAGAAAGCAACAGCTTTTTCCATGTTTGGAACAGCGATAGCAACGTGGTTTAATCGACCTAAACTCCATAATTTCTTTATTTGGAAAAAAAAATTGTTAAAAAATAATTTTAAATTTTTTAAGGACTAATTTACTTCTGGAACATTTGAGAATTGTCTTGAGTTGGTAACGGTAAGTCTTGTTAAGTTTGAGGCTAATTTGAACATTTTCGGAAAAAATAAATTCTCTAAATTAAGCCGATGGTTGGACAAATTAAAAACAGAAAGAAACGCAGTTAAGATTTAAACAAATGAGTTTCTAAAATTAAAATTTTAAAAGAAAAAATTGTGTAACATAATTGAGAAGGCTGGATCTTAATGCAACTCTTTTGAATTTTTAATATTTATGAAACTTCAAAAGTCTAGAGCGACTCAGCAAATTATACTTAACAAAAAATTAATTTTACACACCCTCATTTTGACCCAGAGATTAAATTTAAAGTTAATCAGAGCCAAAAATCTCAACAGAGAATATTTCCTTTTAATGCCAAATACTGCTTTTAGTGGAAAAGGACCCCCCTCTTTTTGTACTTTTTGCAATCGAAATCCATGTCTCTTACAAACCGTTTGAGATCTACTAGAGACTTTTGGAAGATGCATAGTGAGAACAATACATCCAGCCTAATTTCGAAAAACATGGGAGCGAGTCCCTCTCATTTAAAACGAATACTTATTGTATTCAGGTTTTGACTGTTCTTTCCAAAGCGCTATGCATGTAAACGATCTTTTGTGGGAAAACTTAATCGTTACTAAGGGAGACATTTCCGACTGTTCCTGTAGTACTGAGCGATGTGTTTGATGGGGATGTCAACTCAGTTGGTGTCGTCGGTAGATCAATGCCACGAATGTGACAGTTCGAATCCTTAAAATTTTACAGAACAAAACGAGAAATAAAGATAGTTTCTTGTTAAATAAGTTTATTGAAATATCAACAAAAAAGTTATAAAAATTTTTTGACAAAATTTGATTGAATTGTTACAAATCTACCATAAACCATAAGCATCCAAGTGACCTAAGCCTAAGTCTAAACCAGTATATGGTAAAGCGTCAAAGGCACCAAAGCTGTCTAAACCAAAGTGGTCTAAGCCTAAACCATAACCATATGAAGCAGCAGCTGGTAATCCCCAATAAGCCATTTTGTTTTATATGTTTTGAGTTTTTAGCTAAAAAATTAAATCTTAATTTGATGTTTGAAAATGCTGAGGTGTTCAATTATTTATACCCATTCAAGCTAAATGCTAAATGTTTCGAATTAAAATACTTTAGCATATGATTGTTTAAAAAATGTGTTTCTTTTCATTCGAATTTATGATTTAATCGAAATGACACTTTCATCAGCGTATATTCTAGAATATTTTTTTTTTATTTTTTTAAAGTAAATTATTCACAGAACTAGTATGTTTGATAGTAGTAAATTGGTAAATTTAAAAAATTACCTTTATCTAGTTGAGCATCAATAAAGTTGTCTTCATGAGGATATTTATATTTCTCAAGATTTTTATCACAAATTTACACTTATCTTTTATGTTTATCAAAAGTTTTTTTTTAAAAAAATCAACAATTAAATTCAATAATAAAATAATTTTTAAAGTAAATTATTCACAGAACTAGTATGTTTGATAGTAGTAAATTGGTAAATTTAAAAAATTACCTTTATCTAGTTGAGCATCAATAAAGTTGTCTTTATGAGGATATTTATATTTCTCAAGATTTTTATCACAAATTTACACTTATCTTTTATGTTTATCAAAAGTTTTTTTTTAAAAAAATCAACAATTAAATTCAATAATAAAATAATTTTTAAAGTAAATTATTCACAGAACTAGTATGTTTGATAGTAGTAAATTGGTAAATTTAAAAAATTACCTTTATCTAGTTGAGCATCAATAAAGTTGTCTTCATGAGGATATTTATATTTCTCAAGATTTTTATCACAAATTTACACTTATCTTTTATGTTTATCAAAAGTTTTTTTTTAAAAAAATCAACAATTAAATTCAATAATAAAATAATTGGGCATCCACGTACGTTCCAAAAAAAACGAAAAACATAAAAACGAAAAAAAACGAAGAATTTGTTTTTAATTTTTATTTTTCGTTTTATAAAAAACGAAAAAAAAACGAATTTTTTGATTGCTAAAAATTAAAAAACGAAAAATTTTTTTTTATTTGTATTAAACACATTGTACATATCGGAGTTTATTTGATAATTTATTAAATTTAAAATAAAACAGAAAATAATTAATGCAATTGCACTAAGAACATAGCTCCTTTACTGATGTTACTGACATAGCTCCTTTGGAGTTTTACTCTATTGGTTCGCAGTATAATTTACTACTACTACTACTAAGAACCCTCCGTTCCAGTGTAATATAAAGACAATTCAAAAGACTTATTTATTATGTGTTATTTTGTTGTTGGGCATCCTCAAGTTTTATATCAATTTGAAAATGATCAATTCAGTTTCTCTTTTATAACTTTTAAATGAAAAATTATAAGCCAGTTCTGCAAAATGCTAAATTCTGTAAAAAAAAAAAACGTTTTTTAAAAATGTTTTAGACTAATCGGTTGTCGCTAAAATCCGGACACGGACAGCCGGACACGGATTTTTAGCTATCTAAAATCCGGACACGGACAAAAAAAAAAGCAAACTAAAATACGGACACGGACTGGTTAAGAATCTCATAAAATCCGGACACGGACCGGTTTTAACTAAAATACGGACACGGACAAAATTTCAAAAACGGTTGAATATCAACCTTTAATTATAAAAACGAAATTTATTTTAAACATAGGACACAAAAACAGAAAAATATTTAATTCACATTTAAAAAAAATCCATTTTTTAATTTTAATTTTCTATCTCTTTTTGGACTGAAATACACTACAAACTTGAATATCCTTCTTCTTTAAAGCAGTGGTGATACAATATTTAATATACCTTGAAGTACGGGTTCTGGTGTAACTATAAGATCAGTTTTTTGGAATCTTAAACGTTTCTGTTTCAGAGGAAGGAGTATATCCAGGAAAAAATTCGATAATAGTTCTTTTTACTAATCTTAATTAGATTTTGATTTGGTTCTTAGTGAAGTTCTTCTTCAAGATCTTAATAAGTTCTAGTATAGTAGAGATTCAAGAACGGTAAAGATCTTATAAAGTTCTTTTAAGTGAACTTAAGAACTTCAAAATTCAATATAAAGCGTAAGATTGAATAAGAAATAAGGCAAGATCTTTTAATACGTCTAGATATTTAAGTTTTACTAACAATTTTTTAGCCTTTATTTCATCGACTTTCGACTCAATTTTACAAGATGGACGCAAAATTACACCATCGATATCTCGTTACAACTTTTTGCTTACGGAATCCTCTGTCCGTATTTTAGTCTTCAAAAAAAAATTCCGTGTCCGTATTTTAGACATAGCTTTTCCGTGTCCGGATTTTAGTAATTCAAAAAAATTTAGTCCGTGTCGGGATTTTAGATAGCTAAAATTCCGTGTCCGCCTGTCCGTGGCGACGGTGAAGTTTGGAGCAAATTTTTGGAGCAAAGCAAATTTTATTTTTTAAAACTGTAAAATTCAATAAATAGATGGACCTAACCTAGTTTAAAAATTTTAACATAACTATACAAAATTTGTTAAACTTGATTGAAAATATTTTCTTCAATTTTTTGAATTGATCGATTTTTGATCAATAATAAAATTTTTAAAAACAGATTGTTAACATTATAATGAAATTTCAATTTAAATTTTTTAAATTTTAATTTAAGTACAAATTTTCAAAAGTAAAATTGGCGGGATTTTTTGAAATTTTCAAAAAATTTAAATGTTCGCGCCAAAATGTCTTATTTAAATTTAATGTATGCATTTCAAATTTTGTTAAAAATCGAAACTAAGATTAATAATCAAATATTGATTTTCCCTTTTTTTTAAATATTTTTGAAATTAACAAAAAATTTACAATCTAAAACCATTTTTATTTTATGCACTGTACCTATTTTTATTTAAAAAAAAACAGCTTTTCTAAAATTGCTTTGCTCCAAAAAAAAATTGCTCCAAACTTCACTCTTCCCTGTCCGTGTCCGGATTTTAGTGACAGCCAGACTAATCGTTCCTCTGGAATTGTGGTTTTCCTTTTTTTTTACTTTCACCACTTAATGGTTAATATCCTTTAATTTAGAACCTGCTTTTTTGAAAGTTTTTAACTGCGCTTTTCGCTGATCATAATGGCTCTTGTTCTGGACTATGTCAAAAAATCTCAAGGAGTCCCAAATCGTAAATCTTACTAGCTTTAAATTATATTTCTCCCCTATGACACTTTAAAATCAAGGAGATAAGTGTCTTAGCATTTTTCTCTCATAAATCTCTCTAGAGATAAGTGAGGATTTGTTATTATACAAATAAATTCCTTAAATACAAACGATTATTGTAAAATTTGAACCATTTTACCTTGAAAATTTATTAAAACTGACATTTTGAAAATCTTGTAATTTCGAAAATAACTTATATGTGGCTCCTTATCGTCGTCGTATTTCGATAACAACAATCTGAATTTGTTCACATTTATATTGAAAATAAAGATAGGACCATTAGGCTCATTTGTATTGTGGAATCACATCATTTTTAACAGTTGTTCAAATGTGAAATAAGTATATTCACTTTGAACTTTCAACCAAACCTTTATTGAAATCTAGGATTAATCAAGCATTCAATTTTATTCAGAAAATGGTAGGAAAACTTGGGAATAAGATGTTTTAAAATTCGGAAAAAGAATTCTTTAAATGACCTAGATTAAGTTATTAGTTGTAGTAGTAAGTTATAAGTTTACTGTGCAGATCTAACATCTAGTAGAACAATCCTAAACTTTAATAGCAGCAGAAGCAGACTAGACTTCTTAGCCGGGTAGGCCGTAACAGTATTTTTTTATACTCGCTACGGTTTCATCTTTCGACGCCCTTATTTTAAGCCATAGCGACTCGCGAGTCCCAATACGATGATTTTGTTCTAGTATCAGGCCATCTAGAGAATGACTAGTCGGATCGTTTCTCAGCGGCACAACACTAATGACACTCATCAATTTCCATTATTATTTTACATTTTTTTGACTCGACCAGGATTTTAATTCGTGACACTAGCTGCCAAAGCTGTTGTTTTACCCACTCGGCCACGACCCCTTATTGAATATGTTATAATTATCAATTAGATGCAATTTAACACTTTCAATCTTATTAGCTTATAAGAGTGAGCCTTCTTCATCAAGAAATTAAAATGATACAACTTTTGATATTTAAACTTAAACGTTCAACATGTATTGCCTCTAGGGTTTAAACGCCACTAAGGGAGACATCTCCGACTGTTCCTGTAGTACTGAGCGATGTGTTTGATGGGGATGTCAACTCAGTTGGTATCGTCGGTAGATCAATGCTCACAGTGTAAGGCTACGAAAGTGACGGTTCGAATCCTTAAAATTTTACAGAACAAAACGAGAAATAAAGATAGTTTCTTGTTAAATAAGTTTATTGAAATATCAACAAAAAAGTTATAAAAATTTTTTGACAAAATTTGATTGAATTGTTACAAATCTACCATAAACCATAAGCATCCAAGTGACCTAAGCCTAAGTCTAAACCAGTATGTGGTAAAGCGTCAAAGGCACCAAAGCTGTCTAAACCAAAGTGGTCTAAACCCAAACCATAACCATATGAAGCAGCAGCTGGTAATCCCCAATAAACCATTTTAAATTTGTTTTAATTTTTGTTTAGTAATAAATTGATGATTTTAAAACTTGAATTTGTCGACTATTTATATAATAATTTGACGGAAAATAAGTCGATTATTGCGTATTCATAAAGTAAAGAAAAAAACGTGGATGTAAAAAAAATTAATTTTTAAAAAATCGATTTTTTTTTTTGTTTAAATTCCAAGAAATGAATGTTTGTTTTGTTAATTTTAAAAACTATTTTAATAATTGAATCGATTTGAAAACCATGGCCTGGATGGTAACATCATTATAATTTAAAATTCTAATTTCTAGAAAAAAAATTGATCAAAATGTCAATTCGATTAAATCATAAATTCAAATGAAAAGAATAAAAAAATTTTAAATATTTTAATTCAAAACATTCGACTAAAATTGGTATAAATAATCGATTATTTGAGTATTTTTTAATCATTTCAATTTTAAAAATCAAAACTTAAAACAAATTTAAAATGGTTTATTGGGGATTACCAGCTGCTGCTTCATATGGTTACGGTTTAGACCACTTTGGTGCCTTTGATGCTTTACCATACACTGGTTTAGGATTAGGTTTCGGTCACTTGGGTGCTTATGGTTTATGGTAGATCATTTTTTCAAATTTCAAATTCATATTTAACATTTAAACATCTTCAAACAAGGTGCATTAAATTTACCTTGTTTGCGTTATTTCATTATTTGTTATTATTTGTATTGATGCATCAATAAATAGTTAAAATCTCATCTTTTATTTACATTGACCCTTATTTTTTGAAGACTTTGTATATCCCAAATATATCGAGTTATAATATTCCCCATCTTCACCTGATACAAGAGATATGATACGAAGCTATTGATACAGAATAAAGAGAAAACTACAATAGAGATCAGAAAAGTAAATGATTAGAATCAGCCTATAAATGAGACTCTAAATACAAGATAAATCAGTATTTAAAAAAAACATTCAGAAAAAATTTGAAAGGCTAGACCATTTAAATTTTAATTAATTCAAACCGCTTTGCCAAAACCCTTAAGAGACGAAAACCATTTATTGAATTTTTGACAAAAAATTCTTAACATGAAATCTGGAAATTCCGTTGCCCTCTGTCATTACGGTTGTTATTCTCTAGTACGACATATCATCATTTAGATCTCTAAGAGACGAATCCAAAAATATGAGTTTTATAAGGTTCATTCAATTCAAAATGTCTAAAAATCCAAGAAAACAGAAATATTTCTAAAACGGGTGCAAAAAAGCCTGTTTTTTTTTTTTAAATTAAAGGGATTTATTTTATATATAAATATGTTATTTCAGAATTTTAAGTCAAAAAGTGGTAAATTCCTTTTTTTTTGGTTTATCATTTTTATGACTTTTTTCGTCCACTTGTATACAAAAATGAAAAATAAAATAAAAAAAGTAATTCCTGAGATTTGTAGAGAATCGCCTCTTTTTTAATCAGAAGCAAAAAAAAAATTGGGTACACTGGGTCCCCTCGGAGAAGATGCGGTTTGACTGAAAAATTACCTTATTTTTACCGTTTTCACCCGTGTATTGATTTATGGAATTTTTTTGATCAATGGTACCAGCGTCAAAGGTAGCTTATTAGCTTTCAGAACATATCTTTACATCACTTATAGCTTATTCCAATCATGTTTAATAAAATCTTTAAATAAAACACATTGACATTTGGCTGCAAAAAGCTATGGGGTAGGGGTAAAATTTTCGATTTTTAACCCCATGAAAAAAGTGATTTTCTGGGGTTTTCAAGGTCGTAAAACACGGTAACAATATCAGAAATAACAAATTCATATAGTGTGGACACATTAAATTTAATGAACCTTTAAATCTTTATTTAATTAAATAATATTAGCACAGTTAGTGGCACATACGTAGTATTTTACTTCTGAATTATTTAAGAACTAGGGTTTCGGTGTTTTACTCGATTTTATAATAATAGTATTTAAAATATTTTGATAGTTTCTTTGCTTCTTTGAAACAAATTTGACCCCAGCGGGATTCGAACTGACACTTTTGTAATGCATTGATCAACCGACGATACCTTTACCATCAAACACATCGCCTTGTAATAAAGAAACAGTCAGTCCTGGCGGAGATCAAACTCCCAACCCTCTACTTGCAAAAGTTTTTTATGCTTTTAGAGGTAATTAGGGATTCAACCAATTTACCAATAACAACAATCACACAATTAACCAGGGTTAAATCCGGGCTTATTGGAGTTACAGTCAACTTGCACTTAAAACACCCAATTTGTCCTTAAAATTGGGAGTGATATAACTTTAAGGTGACAGAACTAGAAAATTTTTTGGAATAAGTGTCATTTGTTCTTTACAACGCCGGGAATTTAAGTTAAATAATGACAAAACTATGTAGTGATATAAGTGTAAGTTGACTGTATATAAAAAAATTAGTCATCCGGCTTGGTTAGCATAATCTTCGAAGTCTTTCTCTACAAGAATAGGTGTGAGGGGACGGTTTAAAATGATTGATAACTTTTGAAACTAAAACTACCTGATACGCTTATGAAGGCTTAACGATAGTATATTGCAAAGTAAACATTCGTTGTTCACGCAGTCACAAGTTTTGTTCACTGTTCCGATTTGGTGATGTTCCCTGTGTGATATAACGACATCCCGCTGATATCATTGGTTTAGTTAGTTAGTTTGAGCATAAAAGCTGGCGTCTTACGAGGGCATCGGATAGACGGGACCAAAGGTACCAATATAAGACATTACACCCTCCATTTCCGAAAATTCCTATGAGTAACATTACACTAAAATTTTTTAAACTGATCAAGAACTAATTTATATAAATCGGATAGATGAAAAAGAAAGTCTTTAACACAAATAGATGAGCACTAACGCCAATGTCTAATCATGATCAAATATAAAGCGATAAGAATAGAAATCAAATATCAATTTTCTAGAATAACTTTTATTTAAAACTTAAAACTAAACTTTATACATTAAACAAAATAAGTGATTTACATTTAAATAACAAACAAAAAAAAATTTAAAGGAAAAAAAAAAAATTTATTTCACTCATTTTGTTTGATCTATCGAGTTGATAGACTAAATGACAATTTAGGTCTTGTACCTTGTTTACCTAAAATTAATTTTTGTTCATCCATATCTTTTTTTCGTCGTTCTTCTTCAAATTTTTGTCTCTCTTCCAAAAGTTTACGTTGCTCTTCAACAAGTTTTTGTTGCTCATCAGCCTAAACAACAAAAAAAATTAGAAAAAAAATAATTTTTTTTTTTTTGAAAAATTTTACAATTTTCAACTGTTGCATTTCAATTTTACGATTATTTTCGTTTATGATACGATTAAGCTCGGCACGTTTCCGATTCTCGTCTTCCTTTAAAAAAAATATCAAAAATAAACTCGTGAGACAATAAACAAACAAAAAAGAGAAATAAAGTTGTAAATTCTAATTTTATTTTCGTTCAATAACCATTGAATTACCTCTGCGATCCCAGACTTGTTAATCTATCTATTTATTTTTAGGGTAAAAATTTAAGGTTTCGATAAGAGTTTAAAAGATTTAAATGTCTACAAAAATGTGGAGTAAATACTTCTTTTTCTAAGAAAGCCTTAAATTGTGATTGTTTTTGTTTTTCAAGTTCCAATTGCATTTCTTTTTCCATTAATAGTTTAGCTGAATGTAAACGTTTTTGAACTTCAAGTTCAATTTCGTTTTCACGTTTGGCACGGTCGAGCTCAAGTCGTCTCGAAACTTCAATCTCAACTCGACGGCTTAACTCGATTTCAATCTGTTTCTGAGCGTCTTCTTCTCTATCCCTTTTAATAAAAAAAAATTAAAAAACAACCATTGGATGAAGTAGAAGAAATATTTTACCTTAACAATTTTTTATCTTCAAACATTTTTTCCAATTCTCTTTTTTTGAGTTCACTCTCAACGTCAACAGATGAATTTGACGAAGAGCTTAAAGATCGAGGTCTCGATCCTGATCTACGGTAAGACCTAGAAAAAAAAATTTTTTATAAAAAATTTTCTTAAAAATTTTTGAAAAATACTACTTTTTGTGTGCCTTTCGTCGTTCTCTTGATCTAGAACGATTTTTTCTGTGTCGACTAGACTTTGAGTGTCGTTTTGCATCACTTGGCGATCTACTACGAGACCGTTTCTTTTTCGACTTTTCAATTGATTTAGATCGTGAGCGAACCATTTTTTTGGCAACTTGAATCAATTAGCAAAAAATGTGGATTAACATTATGTTAAGAGGGGAAAAGAGTGTAAAAATATAAAAAAGCTAATTCTAGTAGAGCTTTGATACGAATTTAGCCTATTCATGCTCAATTTTTTTTATAAGTTTGTGGGTGTTCTACAAGGTATCCTTTTTAAGATTGATAGAAATTGCGTGTTAATTTATGAGTTTTCTCTTTTTTTTTTGAAGATAATTTTGCAGTTCAAATAATTTTGCCTATTTATTTCGAGTTTCAAGAATATTAATAAAAATATTTTATTTTTGTAGTGAAAAAGTATACACTATGTGTGTTGAATTAAATGAAAATGAGAGGGCTTATTAAAAGTTGCAAATCTATATTAACGAATTTTTTACCGGTTAACGGTGACTGCAGATAATGTGTGTCTTCTTAACTTAGTAGTAGTAGTAGTTTAACTGCGACTCGATAAATCGAGTAGAGCCTTACGGCTATAGTAGTTTTTTTGCAAGCCCATGTGACTTGCCCTTTCACCATTCATCTAATTTTGCCTTGAAATTTTCAGTTGTAGTTGCTTCGATTACTCTTTGTGGCAAACTATTCCAGTCGTTAACAACTCGATTTGTGAAAAAATTAAAACGAACTGCACAGTTCTTGGCCAATTCTCTATTAATACCCATTGAGTGACCCCTTAAATTGTATGACTCTTGACCAACTCTTGATGGAATTCCATTAATAAAATCGACCTTCTCAAAATTATTTACTATTTTAAAGAACTGGATTAAATCACCTCTTCGTCGTCTAGTGTCCAAATCTGTCATATTGAATCTCAAAAGTCTTTCATCATACGTTAGTTTTGAAAAACCTGGAACCAATCTCGTAGCCCGGCGCTGCACCTTTTCGATTTCTTGTTTATCTTTCTCCAGAAATGGACTCCACACACTAACAGCGTAGTCTAAATGAGGTCTTACAAGTGAACCGTATAATAATCTCATAACGCTTAGATCTAGGTATTTGAAATTATTTCGAATAACCCCAAGGATTCTATTAGCACGTCCACAGCAGTATCTTATGTGTGTTTCCCATTTTAAATCCTTGCTGAAGAACACACCAAGGTCCTTCTCTAAAATTGTCTTTTCCATTACTTGAGTGCCTTCTTTGTTAAAGATTGTATATTCGAATTCTGGATTTTGCAACCCAATATGCATCACTTTACACTTTTCTATGTTTAAGTCAAATGACCAAGTCATAGCCCAGCTGGATATTGTATCGATGTCTGACTGTAAACTTAGGTTATCGGCGATACTTCTAATTACTGCCAATACTTTTGTATCGTCTGCGTACTTCTTTGGTTCATTGATTAAACAATCCACTAGATCGTTAATAAAAATTATGAAAAGAATCGGGCCAAGTACCGACCCCTGTGGAACATCAAGCCACTCCGAGACCACACAACCCAATATGACTCTTTGTTTTCTGTTAGAAAGAAAATCCTTTATCCAGTTCAGGATTTGACCGACAAAACCATAATTGGGTAATTTTTGTATTAAGAGCCTGTGAGAAAGGCTTTCGAAAAATCTTTGTAAACTATGTCAATAGGCTCTCCATTTGCCAAAGCATTTGTGATCAAGTCAACTGTTTCTAGCAAATTTGTTGTGCATGACCTATTTGGGACGAAGCCATGCTGTGCACTGGACAACAACTTATTTTCTTTTAAGTGTTTTAACATTTTCTCTTTGATGAAACTTTCTAACATTTTACAAAGAATACACGTAAGAGAAACTGGTCGATTGTGTCCAGGGTTTAGCCTCGAACCTTTTTTATGAAGAGCAGTGACGTTGGCTTGCTTCCATATCGAGGGCAAGAGACCTGTCATTAGGGATTCTCTGAAGATTAAGTAAACAGGCAAACTTGCAGTTACCGCTACTTTATTAAGAATAAAACCACTAACTTTATCCGGTCCAACAGCTTTGTTGACATTCAGCTGTTTCAACTTCTTGAAAACGATCTCTTGTGTCAAAAACTCTTCGAAATTATCGTCGCATTTTATATTCGTACGGCTTTCGAATTTTGGAGCTGTTCTCTCATAATCGTCTTCGGTAAAAACGGATTGAAAATGTTCGTTTAAAATATTAACCATTTCTTCGTGTTCATTTGCAATTTGGTTGTTACTATCCACTTTTAAGACAATTTTTTTTAAAGTTAAACTGGTCGAAAAATGGACTGGGATAGACCGAAAAATCAAGAAAAAAAATTTAATTTCTTAAAAATTTATTTAAATTTCTAAACCGTGAACTCTAGGTTTGTTGTAATCAACAGCCATCAAATAAATAGGTCTAGTGTTTTCAATGCAACCTGATTTAATGAAGTTAAATGTTACTTTTTCATCTTTGAAAAGACTCGACAAAAAATCCATACAATATGGTTTATCAAAGTTATTCGAGTACAACGAGGCTAACCAATCGATTCTTTTTGCGAAAAATCGCTTCTCTGAATAAACTCCAGCTTCTAGAACGTTTAGTTCCTTTGAGCCATTTTTTGGAGTTGAAACATTGATATCTTTAAATGATTTTCTAAGAGTAACATGACATCCTTCATGAACGAATAAGCGGGTAAATTCAAGTTTCAAAATATCCATAGTATAATCATTGGTTTCACCATACACCATCATCATGTCGTACATAGACGATAATTCGCTTAGATTTACGTATATCGAATTGTAACCCGCAAAGCCTTTCAAGCCAGGTATTATACACGTAAAAAAGTTCAACTCTAACTCATCAGCCATAAATTTATTCAAATCAAATCCCAAATCATGTTTATCGGTGACTTCTTGTACTATTGCTTTTAGTCTATTGACGATTTGAACATTAGATTTTAAATCGTGAAAAAGTTTGGTTAATTCGTCTTTGAAGTCATAATGTGTTTGGTTGTTGACACTAATCGAATCGAATATTCTTAAAAAATAAAACCAATCTAGCTGTTCATCGATGTTCGATTTACTTAAGTGAAGAAGTAAATTTAACTTTGCTAGTTGATCGTTGTTGACTGAAGTCTTGGTAGTTAGCAAAAGATTGTATAAATTTTTGAATATTTCACACTTGATTTTTGTACACTTGAGGAAATTCTCATTAAAGCCTAAATTTGAAACGATTGCATTTCGAATTTGTAACCCAATTGAAGTCATGTCGTCGTTAGGAGAAATTTCCAACTTTTTTGGAGTAATTTGAAGAAGTCTTTCCATTTTAAATTGACGAAAATCAACAATATCATCCCATTTTTCTGAATCAATTGACGCTCTCAAAAAGTCAACAAATGCGTCAGCGGCCATATTTAGCAATAAAAGTTTAAAATTTTACTTCGAATTAAAATTTTATTTGATAAAGTATAGTGGATTGGTTTTAAAAATTTAAGTTTATTTATACTTGGTTGTTTAGTGTGGGATGTATTAGAAAAATCTATTTTTAGTAAAAAATCATCTGATTCAAATTTGAAAATTATCTGGGGGCGGTATGCTAAAACTAGAAAAATGTTTTTTTTAAAGCAGTGAGAGTGAATAGAAATTTCCACGTCTATTTTTAGAAATATATCTTTGAATTATTCGAAGTCGGTATGAAAAATCTAGAATTAGATTGACAACCTTCCATTGTATGGACAGTAAAGCGCACCAAAACAATAAAGATCGAAACCTTTTACTTATTTTAATTTATGATACACGTTATTTCATAACAAAAATGAAGTTGAATTTTTTTTAAATAACCTCATGAATTGACACCCACTGAATTTGAAAAAAAGTTTTTCAATTGAAACCCTCGCTTTTTTTGTTGTTGAAAAAAATGTGTTTGAACCAGGGATGTGCATTAAATACTTAAATCGTATTTTCAATACTTAAGTAAATTGGAAATATTTTTAAATAAATACTTAAACTTAAGTCCATTTTTCAGATTTTCTTAAGTAAATACTTAAGTAATGAACAGTATACTTAAGTATTACTTACCTCCTTATGCACATAATCGCGGCGTACTACGAAAGCTCGAAGGCAGCAGTTTTTGTTGATGTTAAACTGACAAAAAAATTTAGTCAGTACTGGTGTGTTTCAAGGAGTGTCCTGATCCCCTCCCTCTTCATAATTGTTATTGACTTTGTATTGTTAGAGGCTCAACACAAGCTCGAATTAAGATATAAAATAGGCACCAGTAGTAAGCTAATCAGTGATCTTGATTACGCCGAAGATATTGCCCTTCTCGAACCTAAACATCAACTAAACATCAAAATCTTATTATACGGATGTGAATTATGAAAAGTGTCTAAAGAACTAAAAGGCGAAATCAACAGTTTTTCTCATACATGCTATAGAATGTAGCTAAACATTAAACTGTACGATCGAGTAAGGCTGAAAGAAATCATCAATCGAGTGTAATAGAAGCTATTTTAAAATTCGTTTTAAAATTAAAAAAAAAATTTCTTCATTTTGATATTACGACCGGTTTGAAAATTGATGGATAGAAACGACGATTGGAAGAAAGAAGCGGCTTTTGTTTATTCGAACTCAGGATTGTTAATTGTTCGTGTGAAAAAATATAATCAAAGAAAATTAAATTTTACAAACAAATTCTAGATTCTTTCAATTCTCATGAACGTTCGTTAGTTAGTCAATGATAGTTCATTAGTTAGTCAAAACTAATGTCTCAGTCAAGATGTAAATTGCATTTTAACGTTTTTTTTGGGTGAAAAGTCCAAAATAGTGAAAAACCTTAAGTAACCTTAAATACTTAAGTAAAATGACCAATACTTAAGTACTTAACAAAAAGAGAAAATTTTCAAATTTCTTACTTAAGTATTTACTTAAATTCAAAAAAATTTTAATTACTTAAGTATTTAATACTTAATGCACATCCCTGGTTTGAACATAAGCCAATAGTTGGAAATGAAAAAAAGTTTTCAACAAAACGATCCACCCGATTCGGACCCTGGAATCGAAAGTAAATTTACACGAGTTTCATTATCATGTTATAGTATTGCAAGTCGATCATATGAAGATTTGAGTAGTGTTTTAGCTTCTTCATCATGTTCTTGGTTTGAGTGTAAAACAGAAGACTTGAGTCTTAATTAACGTTTTCAAATCGAGAGAGCTCTTCGAAATCAAAATCTTGATGATATGATTGAAAGTCTTTTGAAATTAGACTTTGATGTTACTTCAATTAAATCACTTAGTCGTCTTCTAATTATTCTAATCTTTAATAATGTTGGTTTGAAAACAATCGGACTAGCTCTTCTTGGACTTGTGCAAGAGTCAAAAATAACAATCCCAGTCTTGATACAGTCACTTTGTAAAATATTGAGGAAAGTTCGTCGCTGTTACCATTTTTCTCAATGAAATTAGCGTTTAGTTCTTTAAGAACTGAGTTAACTTTTTTGTTTGCTTTGTGTTATATGGTTATATTGGTCTCAAATTGAATTTAGAAACTTATAATCGTGTCACTTTTTTGAAAAAAAATTTCAATGAAAAAATTCACTCTTTAATTTTGTAGCTCGAAACTTTATGACTTAATTTTTTATTTTTGATTAGCGTTGTGGATCGAGCTGCGCTCGTCGCTCATGATCTTTTTTATCCTAGCGCTCCATCCGAAATTTCGCTCAGACATCCGATCGAGCGAAAATTATTAAAAAGACGCGATTTCGATTGAGATTTTAATGCTAAAGATATGTTTGTGAGCTTGTTTCTTCAATATTTTTGAAACTAAATACAAACAGTCGTTGCTTTTTCGAATAATCCTCGTTGCTTTACAAATTCTATTTTCAAATATAACCATATCAACTACACTGATTTTTTGAAGAGGCTTAACTTTTAGGCGCTTTAAAATAAGCTTATTTATTTTAAGACTTAGCCTCTTCTATTACTAATGGTCCTATGCTAGCTTTCAATTATGAAAGCATAGCATTTTTTACTCGTGTCAAATGTTTGGCTCATGTTTTCACGGAAATCGAAAAATAATTGCCGTCGTTTACTCCGCGTAGAGAGATCATATTGAGATATATTTCTAAATTACAAGGTTGACAAAGTTAACAAAGACCTGTTCAAATTTATGTTTGAATTATTTAAGAAAAAGTGGTCAATGTATGAAGATTCAAATATTAAGTTGTTTATGTCCTATTTTAAAAAGACATGGATCAATTCGAATAGTGTTATGAAAGCGTATCTGATGAAATACCATCAACTGATAACGGGCTTGAAAGTACTATTCGGGTTATTAAAGATTTATACGAGTTACGAGAGCGTTTAGCTGTTAATGTCTACTTAAAATGTTGAGCAATTGGTCGATTGACAAACAAACAATCAAATAATTCAGTAATTTGCATGAGTATATTCGTCATTAATTAAACCCTCAGCCAATTTTATTTCTCTTTTCCTCCGTTCATACAACTTTTCATTGTTAAACAATTTGTAAGGATTTTGAGGAGAAGTCGGCTTGTCTTTAACCTGTTTTTTTACATTATTTAACGACTTACTTAAATAAATCAAAAATAACCATACCTAACTACCTAAATAATTCATGTAAAGTATTTTCAAAAAAAAAAATTATTTAACTTTTATCTAAATTTTTATTGATGCATCAATTTAAAAAATATTAAGAGCGTATAATACAAATAAAAATTCATCTACCATAAACCATAAGCACCCAAGTGACCTAATCCTAAGCCTAAACCAGTATATGGTAAAGCACCATAGGCACCATAATGGTTTAAACCTAAGCCATAACCATATGAAGCAGCAGCTGGTAATCCCCAATAAGCCATTTTGTTTTGTTTGTTTGATTGAGTTGTTAAAAATATGTTTTCGAAAGAAACGATGATTTTGATTTTTGTTTGTTTAAACTATTTATACCAAATATGTTGGTATAAACGCCTTGTATACATTGGAAAATTAACAAGATTGATTGAATCGATTGCTTCTAAATTTGGATATTCAAAATGTTAACAACACGTTTGTGTGACACAAGAATTTAACATGATATTAAAAACAATCAAAACATAGATTCTTCTTCCAAGGGCTGAATGTTTATTTGGTATTCTCGAAAATCATGGAAATGTAATGATATAGTTTTTATTAAAACAAAAAGGAATTTTAAAATATTTGAAATTTGAAATTTATAAATTACATCCCATCCCTAAGGCATGTACTGTTAAAACTATTTTTGTAATTATGAAATTAAACAAAAAAGTTAATTAACAAACCCAAAACTAAAACTAAGTTTTGAGTGTATAAAACAATCATAATTTTACATTATCTTTTACGATTTATTCTAAGAATAAACTATTAAACTAAATAACTTCTTCTCCCCTTATTTAGTACTCTCTAGTCCCTAGCTAACAAACCTTAAGGCTCTCTCTCCGAACCGACCGATCGGTCTCTCTCTCCTGAACTGCTGAAAGAGCGGAATCTCCCAAATCCTCTGGTCGCCTGAGTGACTTTATCCAGCCTGACTGAAACAGTTTGGCCAAAGCTGAAATAGCTATTAAGTTAGGGATTAAGCGCCTCATTCTCTCGTGTTTACCAATCGACTCAATCAAACCAAACAATCTAATCGAACGAACCCGTAACATACTACTAGTCCCCTCTACGGCATAACATATTTGGTGACAGCAGTGCTAGTAGTATGAGTGCAGAATCGTCCAACTCAAAGACGTCATTGCCTCAGATGTTAACAAATCAAGAAAAACTTAATACGACTGTGATACAGCCAGTGTCACTTGATCTTGATACAGTTATTTTAAAGGCTCTCGAAAACATAAGAAACTGTATAAAAATCCATAAAAAATTTACGACAGCTTCGATTAATAGATTCATCTCACGAAATGAAGAGATCAGAACAGCCTTAAGAGAGGCATATGTTGATTTCGAAGACGTTGGTCTTTACTTCGAGAGAATCTCTGATCTAGCGGAAGCTTCCAAAGATGACCTAATTAAAGAAACAGCTACAAGCGCATTTTCATGGGTTTCTAACAAAGGTTTGGAACTGTCCGATAAGATAGTCAACTTATGGGTAGCTAGAGAGACTGTAGAGGTTAATGAACAAGAGAACGATGACCTAGAAATTTTAAACAGAAGTAAAGATGAGAGATTCGATCACATCGGTACAAATGTTCAAGAACATATTTCGGATCAAACTGTTATACACGAAACCGATGTTTTACAACGACTAGTTAATTCGTTAATGCTTAATAAAACTCTACGGATTGAGACTCTTAAAAATGGAAAACAGAATGTTAGAGGTTGGTTTGAGAGATTTGAAATACAGACAGCTAGATGGACCGACCAAGACAGAGCAGTGGAAGTCGTGGCTTTATTTGAAGACCTTGCACTTGAAAAATACAAATTGATGACAAGTGGTTTATATGACTACAAGAGAATCAAAAACCACATTATCGAAGAGTTAATCTCAGAAAAAAGATCTGTGAATAAAGTGATGGAATTCTATAATTCAAAACAAAGACCTGGGGAAACCATCGATGAGTTCGGTCATAGACTTCTAACGAATGTTAAGGAGTTGAAAGAGGACGAAAGAAAGTCAATTGAAAAACACTTGACAGACGTATTCATAAAAGGGTGTGATTGGTCTATTCGAAGCCAAATTGCTAGTGACTACTCTGTACCATTTAAAAAAGTGTGGGAAAAGGCTAAAATAGTCGAGAAATGCTTTAACAGTCGCGACGAATCATCAATTGCAGTGATTAATCAGGACGAATCGATTAATGCTGTAAAGTATGAAGCCTCAAAAACTTATGAAACCAAATCTAATAGCCCACCTAGACAATTCGAAATAAAAATCCTGTGCAATTTTTGTGGCAAAAGACACTACACTGCAGACTGTGAGGGTTGGAAAGAATTCATGAGATCATCCATTACAAAAACTGCAACAAGAAATACTTCAGAAAAACCAAAAGATGTGTTTTGTCGATTTTGTAAAAGAAAGAACCATGTTGAAACGGAGTGTAGAATGAAGCTTGGACTATGTGTAAAATGTGGTACCAAGGGTCATTATGCTAAAAATTGTCATTTAAACCAATAGTAGCCGACCAGATGGGAGGAGGCACGGCTAAAAATAAAAACTCCCAAACAAATTTTGTTGTAAATAAAACTTATTTAACCAAAAACGTAGTTAGTCAAAAGTTATTAAACGATCTTAAACCGAACCCCAAAAAACCCAATAAAACCAAAAAGACAAATAGAAAATATTTAACCAAAGAAATCGTTTCAGATGTTAAATCATCTAAGAAAGGTGCAACAACTGTAAATCTTGAACTTGAAGACCAAATAAAAGAGTGTCTAATTGACACAGGGGCTCAAACTTCATTCATTAACGAAGAATATGCTCAACATCGGAAATTTAATCTTTCCAAAATCGAAAAGAGGAAAAATTGGATAACAGCGAATGGTTCTCCTCTGGAAGTTTCTGGTCAAACAATTATTAAAGTCAAAGTTGGAAATTCAATTTTGGAGTGTATATTTATTAGTGCAAAAAATTTGTCTCATGATGTTATTATTGGTGTTGACATATTAAAATCAAATAAATTCACAATTGATTTTAATAAAAATGAATTGATCCTCAGGGAGAATAGAATACAAATTGAAACCAAAAAGCCTCAACTTGAAAAACAAATTCTAACATCCAAGACAGATTTTGAAATTGATCCTTTCACTCGAAAATATCACAAGCTGAAATTGAACCAAAACTTTTCTTGTCAAACAGTACTTATCGAAAATTTTGGAAAATTTAATGTCGTCGAAACTGTTGCCAATATTAATGATGGTTATATAGATATTATTCTGGAGAATTTAACACCAGTAAAACAAGTTATTAGACCATATTCAAACTTATGTAAAATATCATCGTGTTCAATTGTTGAATATATAGATAGTGAAGAAAAGTTGTTAACATATTTAAAGGACGAAGTCGACACCGTTCCTGTGGCAAGTATCTCACAAAAGTCTGAACCGATGAAATCATGGAAACCAAGTAAAGTTATCCAAATTAAGAATTCAAGTTTGAGCGAAGATCAAATTAAGCAACTAGGAAACTTGATTGACAAATATTGGATGTGTTTCGCGAGAAATGATGAAGACATTGGTGAAGTGAAAGAAAAGTATGGCTTTCATGACATCCAACTATCATCTGACAAACCAATCAAGCAGAAACCTTATAGCGTTCCATTTGCAAAAGAGAAGGTGGTAGAAGAGTGTATCGATAAAATGTTGAAATTAAAAGTAATCGAACCATCAAACAGTGAATGGGCATCACCAATAGTCTTAGTCAAAAAGCCAGACGGAAGTGAACGCTTCTGCGTTGATTATCGTAAAGTGAATAACATTACTATAAAAGATTGTTTTCCCATGCCAAACATCGAGGGAAAACTAAACAAACTTCACGGAGCAAAAATTTTCACGTCTTTGGATTGTATCTCAGGATACTGGCAGATTAAACTCACAGAAAAGGCCAAGAGAATAACTGCATTCATCTGCAGTAGAGGCTTATTCAATTTTCGAATGATGCCTTTCGGTCTTTGTAATGCTGGAGCTACATTTCAACGTATTATGGAACTTGTTTTAACTAGCTTAACAAACTCAACTGCTTATATTGACGATATTTTGACTTTCTCTAAAAATTTTGGCGATCATTTAAAACACCTTGAACAACTGTTTGAACGTTTAAAAGAAGCTAATATTAAGGTCAAAACGTCGAAGTGTAAAGTGGCTTGTGAAGAGACAATGTTCCTTGGATACAAAATTTCAGCCGATGGAGTGAGTATAAGCGATAAAAGGATTGAATCGCTTAAGAAATATCCTAGACCAACGACTTATAAAAAGATAAAAGAATTCCTTGGTTTAGCAAGTTACTATCGTCAATTTATTCAAAATTTTTCAAACATCGTGGAACCACTTAACAAACTTACTCGGAAAAACGCAAGATTCAAATGGGATCAAAATTGCGAAGAAGCTTTTAAGACATTAATTGAACGCTTAACAACTACTCCTGTACTTGCGTTCCCAGACTTCAGTAAACAATTTCATCTTTCAACTGATGCTTCAAACGTCGGAATCGGAGCAGTGTTAAGCCAAAAGGATGATGGGGGAAACGAAAGAGTAATTTTTTATGCAAGTAGATCGCTCAACCAAGCCGAGCGAAATTACAGTACAATAGAAAGAGAACTTCTTGGAATCGTTTACGCCGTGGAGAAGTTCAAATATTATCTTTATGGTCAGGAATTTATTATCTATACCGATCATAATCCACTCACATATTTACAAAATTTAACCTTATCTTCAGCAAGATTAACGCGTTGGAGATTGAAGTTAGCCGAATACAATTTTAGAATCATATACAAGAAAGGTAAAGCTAATACGAACGCTGATGCTTTATCTAGAGTAGAAGAATCAAACGGACAAGAAATAAATAAAGAAGACTTAATTGAAACTTTATTAAGTGTATCACAGATCGAAAACAAAATCGATGACCGAATCAAATATCATCAATCGAATATAATCGAAACAAAATTACCAATAGTTTTATGTATCCCTAAATTTACGAATGTTTTTTTCAAGTATCGTTGAACATGTAAATCAACATTTAAGAGGTTTGACTCCGCCTAAAAGGCACAACAATAGAGTCGGTGAATGTTTTAGAAAGGTTAACGCCGGTGGACGCACCATTGTTTATCTTATAACACAACGTTCAAATGAAAGACCATCTTTAAGCTTGATCAAAAAATGTTTAATGAATTTGGCTAAAGTATGTAAAGAGAACAAAATCAAAGAGATCGCGATGCCAAAAATGATGTGTAGTCTCGACTGGAACCGAATCGTTTGTCTTATTAATTCAATTTTAATAAGCCAAGGTATACAGTGCAACGTTTTTACAAACAATATGGCTTGCGAGTCTTTGAATTCAGTAACAGAGGACAACTTATCCATACAAGAGAAGATTAAAAAACTTCAAGAGAAAGACTTGGAAGTTAAAGATTTAATCCATAAAGTTAAAAATGGGAATGTAAAAGGGTTTACTTTTGAAGATAAAGTACTCTTGAAAATACGGAGAAGCAAAAATGGAAGATGCTTCAGACAGTTAGTGGTACCCAAATGTTTAAGAAGAGATGTTTTTGAATTGTGTCATGACAATTTCACTGGTGCTCATTTAGGGCAAAAGAAGACATGGATAAAGTTGAACAATAGATTTTATTGGCCAAATTCGTATAGAGAAACTATAAACTATGTAGAATCATGTGATACATGTGCTCGTACTAAAGACCCTCAAGCGAGTAGAGCTGACTTGAAACCAATTACAGAATTTTCAAAGCCTTTTGATATGATTGCTGTTGATATTCTTGAATTAAGCAGATCAAATACAGGAAACAAATACGTTGTAGTATTTACTGACTACTTAACAAAATGGGTCGAAGCTTTTCCTTTAAGAGAAGCTACAGCTGAGAACATTGCAAAGATCTTTGTTAATGAAATTATTACAAGACATTCAGCACCATCTAAGTTACTAAGTGACCAGGGTAGAAACTTTCTTGCCAACTTGGTTAAAAGTATTTGTGATTTTTTCAAAGTGAACAAAGTACAAACAGCACCTTATCATCCACAGTGTGATGGACTGGTTGAACGATTTAACAAGACTTTATGTAAGATGTTAGCTTCATATGCTGATTCAAACCAAACAAACTGGGATCTTTACCTACCTCTTGTTCTTTTCGCCTATCGAACAGCAGAACAATCAACTAGTGGTGATTCACCATTTGCTTTATTATATGGTAGAGAACCAAGATTGGGAGATTTGGATAATTTCAACATAGGATATGAACCATCTCAATTTATCCAAGATTTACATCAAAATTGGCTTTTAGCAAAAAACAAGATTGATAAACAAGCTGACATAAACAAGAAGTTATATGACAGCAAATACAAGTCTGATCCAGTCAAGTATACAGTAGGAGACAAAGTTAGACTCAAAATTCAGCAAACAAAAGCTGGATTAAAAAAGAAATTACGCAATGACTTATGGAGTGAACCTTGTGAAATTACAAAAGTACTCTCAGATCAGAACGTTGAAATCGAGTATAAATACAAGAAGAAAATTGTTAACGTAAACAACATTAAACCCAAGGAACCTGATAGGTCAATCGAAATTATTAGGCATAAACCAACAACAACTAAAAGCGGAAGAATTTCTAAACCACGTTATAATCAACAATCAATTATGTCTATTAATTCAAGTAGTCAAATAGGTCAATTACCATCTTTAATGGATTTGAACGTTGAACCTAATCAATATTTTAAGACAGAAGAATCCACCGTACGACGTAGAGATATCAATAAATCATTTAATCGAAGATCACTAAAACGAGAACAAGCTAGAGAGCAAAAAACTAAAATTGAACAACTTAAAAAATTAGCTAGAGAAAAACGTGAAGCTCAAGTTAACGTTAAACGCATCACAACCGAACAAGTCCAACAAGTAGTAAATATCTCACCCTCAAACCACCCAAATGTACATAATCGTGAAAAAGAACTTACACGAGTAAATTCAGAACTTAAGAGAGCTTACAATTATGAGAGAAATAAAAGACAGGTGGCTGAAGAGAACATCCTGATAGGCTATAAGCTTAAACCTATAGAAGATCTTGAACATCCACCAATTTACCAAGGAACGTTGAAGTTCGATTTATATCATGTCGCAAAGCAGTACGCTAATGGGTTGAAGATCGGAACCAATTTAATAGACACAAACGTTAATATTCCATTAGACAAATTATGTTTGGAAGAGGGTGAAGAAGACACAGAAGACCCAAGATTGATACGATAAAATAATTGATTAATTTATTTTTTGTTTAGAAAAATTTTATGAATTTTTTTTGTAAGGGGGGAGATGTAATGATATAGTTTTTATTAAAACAAAAAGGAATTTTAAAATATTTGAAATTTGAAATTTATAAATTACATCCCATCCCTAAGGCATGTACTGTTAAAACTATTTTTGTAATTATGAAATTAAACAAAAAAGTTAATTAACAAACCCAAAACTAAAACTAAGTTTTGAGTGTATAAAACAATCATAATTTTACATTATCTTTTACGATTTATTCTAAGAATAAACTATTAAACTAAATAACTTCTTCTCCCCTTATTTAGTACTCTCTAGTCCCTAGCTAACAAACCTTAAGGCTCTCTCTCCGAACCGACCGATCGGTCTCTCTCTCCTGAACTGCTGAAAGAGCGGAATCTCCCAAATCCTCTGGTCGCCTGAGTGACTTTATCCAGCCTGACTGAAACAGTTTGGCCAAAGCTGAAATAGCTATTAAGTTAGGGATTAAGCGCCTCATTCTCTCGTGTTTACCAATCGACTCAATCAAACCAAACAATCTAATCGAACGAACCCGTAACATACTACTAGTCCCCTCTACGGCATAACAGAAAATTTGATTTTTAAAATATAAAACAAATTGATTGATTTCAAATCATAGACTTGGAAAACAAGGTATCAATTGTTTTGAATAAGGATAAATAAAATGTTTACTAATTTTTGTTTTCTTTTGCGATTTTGATTTTTCTAGAATATTTGGAAAAAATGTGTCATTTTGATTCGAATTATTTTAATCAAGAATGTAAACAACTTCAAAAAATAAAATTCACAAATTGGTTTTGAATTTATATTTTGCGAATACTCTTTTCGAAATGGGTATAAATAATCGAGACTTGAAAAGACACATAATCATCAATTGAACATTTAAAATAAATTTGAAAAAAACATTTTAAAAATAAAATAATCAAAATGGCTTATTGGGGATTACCAGCTGCTGCTTCATATGGTTATGGTTTAGGTTTAAACCATTATGGTGCCTATGGTGCTTTACCATACACTGGTTTAGGCTTAGGATTAGGTCACTTGGGTGCTTATGGTTTATGGTAACTCAAATTCGAATTTATTTTAAAACATTTAAATCATATTCTTTTTTTTTTTCATTTTCTGTAACTATTTGTTGATGCATCAATAAAATTATTTCTAATTTTGATTTTTTTATAAATTTTAAAAATAATTTTTTGACTTGACGTAGGGAGAATTTAACTTCATTTTTTATCCAATAACGAACCTTTTTTTCCTATCACATGTTCAACGCTTTATTTCATCCTTGTTCGGCAAGGCTTAAAGCTCTCCATGTCGATCTAACCGATGTTTACATGTGCTGAAAATCTCGACTTTTCAAATCCGGGGATAAAAACTTAACAATCAGAAGCATTGTCTTGGACTTTAGTCTCACCCAAAGACATGACGATTATTACAAAATCTATCTAGCTTTCAAGCACATCTTAAATAAATATTTTAATATTACAAAACAAAACACACTTCAAAAGTTGAAATCTTGAGCGGGGTTACATGATACGTAAATTAAAATTATCCTATCAAGAATTTTTGTTATAATGTCAGCATAAGGATCGTCACTTAAAGGATCGAAAGAGAAAATTTTTAAAAAAAGTATTTCTTTATTGAGCAACAAAATTAAATTAACACTAGAAGCACCGGCCATTTTTAGCTGATTTTTCAAACTAGATTATATCATTAAATACAGATTATAACATTTCAAAAGGGAGCTCACTTTGAAGCTCGAAATAAAGGCTACAAAATAGTCAAAAATCATCTTGGTCGAATTTTTCTTAAAATAGTAATTAGCGTTCAAATTTTTGGAAATACGCTAAAATAGCGTATTCGGTGCTTCTAGTGTTAAATATATAAAAAAAATAATCAACTTTAAAAAAAAAATCTTCAATTCCAAATTTTAATTATTCTATTCTCAGCTGTTATAAGATCACCATTGTTTAATACCAAAAAATCAAATATAAACGATTGACTTGAAACAAGCAATGTCTTTAAACACACCGCATTAACTGTATCCCAATATTTTGTTGTTCAGACAATTGATAATTTTCAAAAACTCGAATTGAGTTTACCGTTGCCATGTGTCCACGCAATGTTTCTACACAAAATTCTAAATTTCTGTGCCATATCCTAATTGTTCCGTCTTTTGAACCGCTTAGAAATTCATTTTGATTAAACATTTCTAAACAAGTCACGCCATTTTTGTGTCCTTCAAAATTTCGAATTAACTTTCAAAAAATCAATTCGATTCAAAAAATCCCATAGTTTAATACTCGCATCTGACGAACCACTTAAAAGTTCATTTCCATTTAACTTTTTCATTGTCGTCACACAAGACGAATGCCCACTAACGTGTCATTGAACTTCAATTTTCTGTTCTATCGAATCGATATATTTCCATTCGATTGTCCAAATAGAATTTTATCTCTATCAAATATTAGAACACTAGTTGTCTCGGCACCAACGTCAATATTAAAAACTCGTTTCAATTTTCCCGTTTTTAAGTCATAATCCTTCACTTTTGGCACACATTAATTGATTACTGTAAACTTGAACAACGTGCAAATTTACAGTAATCCACGTTGTTTGTACATTTTTTTTCACGTTGCACGTTGTTTGTAAGATTGTTAACAAACAACGTGCAAACACATTTTTTACCGTCCAAATCCCAAAGTTTTATCGTATTATCTGTTGAAGCGCTCAAAAATTTATTCGTAAATGGAATTTGAAAAAGTTTATTAACATGACTAAAATGTTTTTGGATTGTTTCAGCACACTTTAAATTTTCCAAATCGGGTAAATCTTGTAAATTTGTGTTCAAAACTTTGACAAAATCGGCATTGTGAAGTTTAGTACAAAAGAACAGAACAATTTTGAAAAATTGAAATAATTTTTTATCTGTTGGTCTTATGACGGATCTGCGCATGTAACAAAGTGTAACAAACTTTGTTACACCATTGGGCAACCTCTGCTAAATTTATGCAAAGTCTCTGCAAAATGCACACTATTAAAAAGTATTGAAACTAAATGCGCAATTAAGAGTTTTTGGATTGGTGTAACAAAGTTTGTTACACTTTGTTACATGCGCAGATCCGTCATAAGACCAACAGATAAAAAATTATTTCAATTTTTCAAAATTGTTCTGTTTTTTTGTACTAAACTTCACAATGCCGACAAAATCAAAATCAAAACAAGCTGATGAATAATTAGTTTCGAGTTTGGCTGAATTTTCAACCGAACGAATTTCATTGTTCATTATTTCGTATACACTTGACTTTATTTGGGTCAATAGATCATCTATTTCTGAAAATGTGTTAAAACTTGGTTCGTTTTGATTCATTTCTTCTAATTTCAATGTGACTGATTCATCAATTGTAATTTTAACTTGTTCAATGCACGCCAATTGTTTCTTCGTTGTTTCACTGTCTCTTTTTTTTCTCTCTCTCTTTCTCTCTCACTGTTTAGTTTGAAAAAAAAAAAATTAAAAAAAAATTTTCAAATTTTTTTTTCTATTGAAACCCTCGCTTTTTTTGTTGTTGAAAAAAATGTGTTTGAACATAAGCCAATTGTTGGAAATAAAAAAAATTTTCAACAAAACGATCCACCCGATTCGGCCTTGAAACCGAATTAAATTAACACGAGTTTCATTATCATGTTATAGTATTGCAAGTCGATCATATGAAGATTTGAGTAGTGTTTTAGCTTTTTCATCATGTTCTTGGTTTGAGTGTAAAACAGAAGACTTGGGTCTTAATTAACGTTTTCAAGTCGAGAGAGCTCTTCGAAATCAAAATATTGATGATATGATTGAAAGTCTTTTGAAATTAGACTTTGATGTTACTTCAATTAAATCACTTAGTCGTCTTCTAATAATTCTAATCTTTAATAATGTGGGTTTGAAAACAATCGGACTAGCTCTGCTTGGACTTGTGCAAGAGTCAAAAATAACGATCCCAGTCTTGAAACAGTCACTTTGTAAAATGTTGAGGTCAATGTAGCTCGAATTGTAGATCGAGCGGCGCTCTTCGCTCATGATCTTTCAATAGGCATCAATCAATTTGATAATTTAAACTTTAAATATTTTTTATATTTTTATAGATGATTAGATTTTGTAACTAAAATAAAGTTGAAGTTTTTTAAATTTTATTTTGAAACAAAAAATTTTCAACTACCGTCATAAAATAAAGCATTTTCAATCACTTAAAATAAATTATAATTTTTAAATCAAAATATTTTCAAGTTTTTTCTTTAATAAAAAATGCCTAGAAAACGTAAAATTTCATCAAGTTTAAACGATTCCAAAGCTAAAAAAACAGATAGTTACGACTCTTCGAAAACAAGTTATACAAATTTACCTCATGAAATTTTGCTTAGAATTTTCGGCTTTTTAAACCTTAGACAACGATGTAAACTTGCCATGTAGGCTCGGTCTTCTTTGTCTTAATTTATCTAAAGTCTATTAATACTTGTTATTGAAGAGTCTGTAAATCGTGGCGAATGGCAATTTATGATGAAATTCTATGGTATCACATTGAAATTGATTCGTTTATCAAACTTCAACAATTGTGGAAATAAATCAGACACAAATGTATGCCGAATGCAAAATCTTTTAAAATAACTGGAAACTTGAACAATAGTAAGCATACTACTACTCTTTAGATACTCAAAAATTCTAAACATTTCTTTAGTTAATCCGAACAAAAATCAGCAAACACTGAGTCATGCATTTATGGAAAAGTTGTGTGAGACATGTAAAAAACTCGAGGTTCTTGAAATCCGATACGCCGATTTAAATTCAATTCAAGTAACAGATTTACCAGATTGGATACTCCAATTGAAGTTAATTAGATGTGAAATACCGTTGAATTGGTTCAAAAATAACAAATTCAAGAGTTTGAATCACATCGATTTGAGTCAATCAAGTCGAGTTTGTTCAAGTCACATAAAAGATTTGGCTAGTTGTAGCGAGACTTTAGAAATTTTAATTCTAAAACATTGTTATCGTTTGAATGACAGCTTGATTGATGTTTTAGTGTCAGAAAATTTTAAAAATTTAAAAAGTCTTGACTTGGAACAAGTTGTAGAAATAACATCGATTACTCTTCAATTAATAATTTCAAAGTATTTTAAGATAAGCACAGTGTTAAGTTATTTGAATTTAAAAAATTGTAAAAAAGTTAATGTAGACCAGTTCAAAGAACTTTTGGAAGTAAGGTCTTTGAAAATAGAATATTAAATATTTTTTTGTTTGATTTTTTTATTTTAAAATTTGCTAAATAAAAAATTTTTCAGTCTTAAAATCTAGAAAATTGTATTTGGCCAAGCTGGACTCAAAGCACCATCCATTTCATTAGCCAATCGATTATCTCCCAATAAACGATGGTTCTGACCACCAATATCAGCTTTACAGTCAGGGCATTTAGCTTGCTGCATGGCTCCACCACATTCAGTGATACAATAAATATGTCCATTTGGACATTTGAACCAGTGACCTTGTCCTAATGACATTGCTTTAACGATCATTGTTCTTTCTTCTTTGGTCAATTGGGTCCTCAAAAGTAAAGCTAAATCTTTCAATGAGTCGTTTACTTTTTGTTTCATTTTATTTTCGATTCTAACCGCTCTACGAATTAGAATCGTTTCCATTTCATCTAATATACGAGCAACTTTAACACTGTCATCAGTTTGAATGCTCGATGCCATATTTTTTAATCGGTAAAATTCGGTTAAGTTTGAAAAACGGTCTAATTCATTTATGATGTCATTCAATTTTTGACCTTCTTTAAATAAACGTATTTGATTCTCAGAGACTAAAAGATCAAAAACTCTTTTGATCTCATAGTCTAGATGTGCTTTTTGTTCTGCATGTTTGTCCAAACCTGTTTCTGTTATACTCTTTTTTAATTTTCTTAAAGTCAAGTAAATTGACCACGTATTTTTTAAAGCAACCAAAGTGTTAAAAGATAAATCGTTTCTTTCTTTTTTAATTTTTTCCGAAAAAATTTTCAAAAATTCAAGGTCGGAAGCATTCTTAGGATTCTTTTCATCGTATAAACCTTTAACTTCTTTTGATAACTCATTTGTTAAAAGCAAATTTTCGGCCTTGTCACCAAGATGTTTGAGTTTGATCTCTTCGATTGATTGTAATTGTCTTTTGATGACATTACAATAACGTTTACTCCGATGAATCGGGGTCTTGCATTTAGGACACTCGGGAAGTTGAATTGTGTTATTTTGAGTTTGATTATTATTCTCGTCTTCATATCTCGTACTTATCCAGTTGTCGAGACCAGACACTTCGATTATGTGTTGACAGTCGTTGAGTAAAATAAATCTTGAATCTGGTTCGTCTTCGGTTCCAAAAAATATTTCAGTTACAGTTTTTTTGTTGCATTTGCGGCATAACTTTGGACAAGGCTCGCCACAAAGACCTATGCAAGGATGACCACATTTTGGTAAAGCCTTTGGGCATGGTTCATCACATGGTTCTCTGTCACATAGCTCATGACAAAATCTAGTGCATTCTGAATGTGGACATGAGTTCTTACATTTTTCTTTACACGGTGAACAAAGATCGGAGCATTTTTTACCACATTTTGAATGTTCACATTTATTTTTACATTTTTTTTCACATGGTTGACATTGTTTGGAACATGGCACTGAGCACTTGTGACCACAGAAAAGTAACCGATCACAGTTTTGGGCACAATTAACATGAAGCAAACCTTAAAAAACGATTTAATGATTAATTTTTTAGCTGAGCTCGTAATTAAAGATTTACCCGAAGAACACTGTCCACAAGTAGCGACACATGGGTGGCCACACTCTAGAACTTCACCACATTTTTCTTGACATTTAGTTTTGTATGTCCAATGGGGATCCGAACAAAAAACTTTAAGCTTTTGACCATGTTTACAAGGTGAGTTGACTTTTACAAATGTCAAACATCTACCACAGTCTTTTTCTCTACACATTTTTGTACAAACATGACCACAATTAAATAATTTTGTACAAGGTAAATTACAATTAGCTCTAACTGGTTGAGAATCACATCTAATTGTAACCAAATGACCACATTCTTGAATAAATTTTTTCATTGGGACAGCACACTTGACACAATCATGTTCTTTTGAACAAACTTGTTTGCACAAATGACCACATACCATGAGTTTATCACAATATTTTTGACATTTATACTCGACATGATCTTGATCATAATTACCATGACATTTTTTTGGACACACATGTCCACAATTGAGACGGTATCCACAAGGTAATAGACACCCTCCATCTGGTCTCAAGTCAAATTGTTCAGGTTTACTTATTTCAATGTCATTTTGAGGATGTGACCCACAAGTCATCGATAAAGCATTGCCATAAAATCCACTGTTTTTTATGTTTTGAACTATTTTAGTCCACAAATCTCCTTTTTCTGATTCACAAATGAAATTGAAATTCCCGATGATGTAAAAACCATGACGAGCACGAGACATGGCTACACACACTCGATTTTTTATATTTAAAAATCCAATTTTACCATCGCTGTTTGATCGAATCAATGACAAAAGAATGATGTCATTTTCTTCACCTTGATAATTATCGACTGTGCTTACTTTAATTTTTAGAAGTTTTAAACTTCAGAGAGATTTTCTAATCTCCATCATTTGACCAAGGTACATCGTTAAAACTGTTATTCTCGACTCTTCATAGTCTTGTTTGACCAAATAAGAACAAAGCTTTGTCAAATAAGCCACTTCATACAAATTTGTTTTGCTTGTACTTTCATTCATATTTTTTTCCATTTGAGAATGTTCAATAAAAAAAACATTATTCTTGATTCCGTTGACATTCGGATACTTGTGAACGGATTCATCATCAAGAATTTTTTGCTCATAAAAGTGTTTCATTAGTAAACTTATTTCGGGTCTCATTCTATGTTGGTTGTTTAACATGACTCTTTTGGTGTCATTATTGATTAGTCTTTCAAACAAAGACACGTCCAGCTCGTACTTGGTTGCTAAATTATAGACAGCAGGATTTGGTCTCAGTTGAACATGGTCACCAATTAGAATCAAATGTTCGCAATGTTTGGATAGAGAACTTACAACATGAGCCTCAAATACTTCGGCAGCTTCTTCAACAATTATATTACGAGGTCCAATGTCTTTTAGAACAGAGTGGTATCTTGACGAACCAGTTGTAGTCATTGCTATAATAAAAGCATCTTCCATTACATTTCGGTCCTCTTGTAAACGGTATTCTTGCAATGCAGCCGTTTCTTCGTTGTATTTGTTGCTTAAATTTTGAATCTCCATTTGTTTAGCTGATTTGAATTTGTTCAACCAATGTAAATAAAGTAAAAATCTTTGAGGGTAACTTAGTTTCCAAATGTTTGACGTATTTTCGATGAGCTCAAGTTCATCTTCAGAGTATCGGTTAGTCAAGTGTGAGAATATAAACTTCATTTTATCTTCCAAATGAGCTTGGTCTTCGCTAATAACTTTTTTACCACGTTCGACTGTCCATTCAGTCTCGTCCATTCCGTGTAAATTTTTATATTTAATTAACATTTCGTAAATTTGGTCAATGTCTAAAAGACTATCACCTGTATGAGTGACTTTGCCAAAATTTAATTTGTTTGAGTCCAAGTCTTTGAATGCCTCAAAATCTTCTTCCAACATTCTTTCATCATTCAGAGAGTCCGTATCATCATCGAGAGGGTTTACAACTTCTGGTATTTGTGTTATACCTGGTTGATACTGATCTCCATAATCATCTTGGTCTCTGTCTTCACTTACGCCATTTAAAATTTTACCTCGGTCATTATCGGTCAAGTCCATATTTTCAAATTGTTCGATTAACTCGTCACTTTGGTCAATTTCAAATAACCCAAGCCAATCGAGTAAGTAATAATTTTCATCTACATTATTTTGATGAAAAAGCTCATAACCAAACTCGTATAATTGATTCAAATGGTCATCTTTGATATACCTTTTCAACTCATTCAGTGATAAAATCGAATCTCCAAAAAATATAGAATTAAGAATTGAACTTTTTTGATTGATATGTGATCTCACATCTTGAACTTTTCTAATTTGATCACGTAAACGATTACAAATGTTT
Source organism: Brachionus rubens (assembly GCA_022207745.1). Lineage (NCBI taxonomy): Eukaryota > Metazoa > Rotifera > Eurotatoria > Ploima > Brachionidae > Brachionus > Brachionus rubens. Next base: position 3,437,405 of record JAJVHD010000003.1, on the reverse strand, counting down.
CCGTCAATTTGTCGTGTAGTTCTTAAGTTTCTTTTGATATTTTTCATTAAGAATGGTTCCAAATTTTCGGATTTACTTCGACCACCAACCCGTACGATACCATGGGTTAAATTACACTCTTTGATACAATACTCTAAAAATTGATCCAAAGCATGATTGGTGTAACAAATCATCAAAATTGGTTTGTGTTTCTCACGACCTCTATTCCACCATGAGTGTTTGTTGTGCAAAAGAAGTTGAATTATTTTAACTCCAATGAATGTCTTACCAGTACCGGGTGGCCTTGAAAAGGAAAATAACTTTAAAATTGAATGATGATGATTTATAAATGAGTCTAACAATTACCCTTGAATTAAGGCTAATTTATTTGTGAGTGCTAATTTAACAGCAGCATATTGTGATTCGTCCAGTTTCATTTGTTCCTTATTTGGCCATGTCGCAAAATTTGCTAAGAAGCATTTCTCGGCATAAGCTACTGATTTTGAAAACTCATAATCGCCCATTTTGGTTAAAGGATCAAAGCGATGTTTTCTATTCTCATCAACCAAAGGTCTTAAAACAAATAATAAATATATCAACTTATAAATTTGAGTCTCATCAGAGGCTTACCTGAAGTCAATACAAGCCTCTTTCAAATATTTCGGAATAGGCATCTCTCTATTTTGACAATAAACTAGATTTTCTTTAAACGGAAAGTTATCTTCACCTTCACGTTGAAATGAGACCAAAGCTTTAAGAACATGTTTGTAGGATTCAAAGAATGCTGATGTCTCTAACATGACATAAGGTCGATTCAATACAGGAATACAGTTGAGATCAAATTGTATCGCGTCATAATCAAATTTAACATTAAAAAAGGCATTTTTCTTGAACGCTTTTTCATCTCTTTGACTAACAACACCAATCAAACATTCATTAAGAAAATAATCCGAACTAAAACAAACTAGAGAGCCAAATATCAAACGTTTAGAGGTTTCCCAATTGATAGTTTTAAAATTTTCCAAATTTAATTGCATTTCAAACACTATTCCATGATCACTAGCAACTGATTTTGACATGTAAACATCAAAATACGTGTTCAAGTTGTCAATTTTCTTGATCTTTTGAACAACTTCTCGGCTAAGGCCTTTCCGTGTTAACTTGCAACCTGAACCGTGAACTATTTTACGAAATTCACAGACACCTTCTCGTAATGGTTTCATAAAATCCTCCCTTAAAAGTCTAAATTGAACATCCAAATAATGATGGACGCTTTTATAACTTCCATTTGTTATATTTTTTCTCAAAAAAACCTCTTGGTCACTTAGAATGTCACTTAATTTCGGAACTATGCTCATTGTTGAAAAATCCTCCTCAGGTTCAAGTTTATTCAAATCTAGATTTCTAAACGTTTTATTTTTTCGTTTGTCTATTTTCTCAATGCATTCAGTCTCTTTTGAAGTAAACTCTTGAAATAAGTTTTCCAAGTCTTTACTTCCAGTTCGTCTAAAGACTAAAATTTCAAGTCTATCTTTCATTGAGCCTAGCTGATTGATCGCATAGTGGTTTATATACAAGAATTGGATCATCAATTTTATCAATAACTCGATCAATTTAACGTTGTATTGAAACGTTCGAGGGTTTTGCTTGTTTATAGCCTCGTAAAGGATGTGTTTGAAAAAATTTGACTCGAGGATTTTGTTAATAAGCTCATTTTGTTTTGTATTCAAAGAGTTACATTCACAAATTTTCAATAAAATAAATGTAAAGCTATATATTAGCTCGTCATCCATCCGGTCGACATTTAAATAATTATCAAAACCAAAACGTGGATTTAAAAGTTGAAGAAAAATTTGCTAAGGTGCTTTATCTTTCAATTCATTGACAGCTGTTAAGCTTATGTTACCAACGGATCTTGGACCATGCTCCGAATTGCGTTGGCTCGAACTATTTTGCCTAGAGCTTCCAGGCCTTGAATTAATCCTGGAAGCATTCTGGGATGTGTTTATTGTTCTTTGTCCGCTTGTCGAACTATTTTGCCTAGAGCTTCCAGGCCTTGAATTAATCCTGGAAGTATTCTGGGATGTGTTTATTGTTCTTTGTCCGCTTGTCGAACTATTTTGCCTAGAGCTTCCAGGCCTTGAATTAATCCTGGAAGTATTCTGGGATGTGTTTATTGTTCTTTGTCCGCTTGTCGAACTATTTTGCCTAGAGCTTCCAGGCCTTGAATTAATCCTGGAAGTATTCTGGGATGTGTTTATTGTTCTTTGTCCGCTTGTCGAACTATTTTGCCTAGAGCTTCCAGGCCTTGAATTAATCCTGGAAGTATTCTGGGATGTGTTTATTGTTCTTTGTCCGCTTGTCGAACTATTTTGCCTAGAGCTTCCAGGCCTTGAATTAATCCTGGAAGTATTCTGGGATGTGTTTATTGTTCTTTGTCCGCTTGTCGAACTATTTTGCCTAGAGCTTCCAGGCCTTGAATTAATCCTGGAAGCATTCTGGGATGTGTTTATTGTTCTTTGTCCGCTTGTCGAACTATTTTGCCTAGAGCTTCCAGGCCTTGAATTAATCCTGGAAGCATTCAGGGATGTGTTTATTGTTCTTTGTCAGCTTGTCGAACTATTTTGCCTAGAGCTTCCAGGCCTTGAATTAATCCTGGAAGCATTCAGGGATGTGTTTATTGTTCTTTGTCCGCTTGTCGAACTATTTTGCCTAGAGCTTCCAGGCCTTGAATTAATCCTGGAAGTATTCTGGGATGTGTTTATTGTTCTTTGTCCGCTTGTCGAACTATTTTGCCTAGAGCTTCCAGGCCTTGAATTAATCCTGGAAGTATTCTGGGATGTGTTTATTGTTCTTTGTCCGCTTGTCGAACTATTTTGCCTAGAGCTTCCAGGCCTTGAATTAATCCTGGAAGTATTCTGGGATGTGTTTATTGTTCTTTGTCCGCTTGTCGAACTATTTTGCCTAGAGCTTCCAGGCCTTGAATTAATCCTGGAAGCATTCAGGGATGTGTTTATTGTTCTTTGTCCGCTTGTCGAACTATTTTGCCTAGAGCTTCCAGGCCTTGAATTAATCCTGGAAGTATTCTGGGATGTGTTTATTGTTCTTTGTCCGCTTGTCGAACTATTTTGCCTAGAGCTTCCAGGCCTTGAATTAATCCTGGAAGCATTCTGGGATGTGTTTATTGTTCTTTGTCCGCTTGTCGAACTATTTTGCCTAGAGCTTCCAGGCCTTGAATTAATCCTGGAAGTATTCTGGGATGTGTTTATTGTTCTTTGTCCGCTTGTCGAACTATTTTGCCTAGAGCTTCCAGGCCTTGAATTAATCCTGGAAGTATTCTGGGATGTGTTTATTGTTCTTTGTCCGCTTGTCGAACTATTTTGCCTAGAGCTTCCAGGCCTTGAATTAATCCTGGAAGTATTCTGGGATGTGTTTATTGTTCTTTGTCCGCTTGTCGAACTATTTTGCCTAGAGCTTCCAGGCCTTGAATTAATCCTGGAAGTATTCTGGGATGTGTTTATTGTTCTTTGTCCGCTTGTCGAACTATTTTGCCTAGAGCTTCCAGGCCTTGAATTAATCCTGGAAGCATTCTGGGATGTGTTTATTGTTCTTTGTCCGCTTGTCGAACTATTTTGCCTAGAGCTTCCAGGCCTTGAATTAATCCTGGAAGCATTCAGGGATGTGTTTATTGTTCTTTTTCCGCTTGTCGAACTATTTTGCCTAGAGCTTCCAGGCCTTGAATTAATCCTGGAAGTATTCTGGGATGTGTTTATTGTTCTTTGTCCGCTTGTCGAACTATTTTGCCTAGAGCTTCCAGGCCTTGAATTAATCCTGGAAGTATTCTGGGATGTGTTTATTGTTCTTTGTCCGCTTGTCGAACTATTTCGCCTAGAGCTTCCAGGCCTTGAATTAATCCTGGAAGCATTCAGGGATGTATTTATTGTTCTTTGTTCGCTTGTCGAACTATTTTGCCTAGAGCTTCCAGGCCTTGAATTAATCCTGGAAGTATTCAGGGATGTGTTTATTGTTCGTTGTCCGCTTGTCGAACTGATCAAATTTCGCCAATGTTCAGGTTCATTTTGAGAATTATAAATTTCATTATTTATTGAAAACATTTTTCTAAAGAATTTATTTAAGCTTGGTTAAATCGTTTGCAAAGAGTTATTTAGTAAGTAAGTCTTAATTTCTTTATTTAAAGAAATCTCCATTTTAGAGTTAGAAAGCAAGTGAAAGAGGTTTTTTAAAAAAAATATTTAATCATCCTTATTTTATGCTAAAAGTCATAAGATTTTAGCTTTATTTTTTTTAATTTTAAAAAATTTTGATAAAATGTTCCCCTTGTGGAAACAAGCAAAAATAAAATCATTTAAATTTTTTTTCTTATTCATCTTCATAGCTTTTATTAATCATAATAAATATTAACCTTTTTACGTTGTAACATGTGAAAAACCATGGCAACTTAAAATTTTTTTCTATTTTTTATTTTCAATTTTATTTTATTCTAAAAATCCTCTTAAAAAGTCTGCAAGGTGGCATTTTTAAGAAAAAAATTGTGAAGCAATGCGATGCAAAATTTATTTCATCTATTGGCAGAGTCTGCAAAATCTCTGCAAAAATTTGCAGATTTGCACGCTATTTAAAATGTTCAAATTAAATGCGCAATAAGTTTTGCAGAGATTTTGCAGACTTTGCCAATAGATGAAGCAAATTTTGCATCGCATTGCTTCACAATTTTTTTCTTAAAAATGCCACCTTGCAGACTTTTTAAGAGGATTTTTAGAATAAAAAAAAATTGAAAATAGAAAATAGAAAAAAATTTTAATTTGCCAAAAACCATCATTTTACCAATAGAAAAAAAGGCTACGATTTAATGTATAATAGAAAGTATTAATGATAAAACAAAAAAAATAATTTTCAAGACAGAAAAAATAAATCAAACATTAATTATATGCCTTAGTCTGAAAGATTTTCATTTTACTCAATAAAGAATTTATTTTCTATAAAACCCACTACATGTGACCATTTAAGTTTCATTAGGTACAGTTTAGATGAATTAAAATTTTATTGAAATTTTGAGTCAAGAAAATTTTGCAATATTTAAATTATCTTATGATAAATACTAGTGTTGTGAGTCGACTCGAAAAAAGTCGACTTTTTTTTCGACTAGTCGACTTTTCGACAGTCGACTCACAACACTAGTATTTATCATAAGATAATTTAAATATTGCAAAATTTTGAAAGTCGACTCTAGTCGACTAGTTTTTCTTAAAAGTCGACTAAAGTCGACTTAGTCGAAACTTTAAAAAGAAATTTTAAAAAAATTTTAAAATTAAATTTTATTTTCATTGATTATCAAATTATCATTAAATTTAAATTAAACTAAATTTATAAAATTAAACATTTTCTTTTATAACAATTAAAGTAAAAAAAAAAATGGATACTAAACGGTCACAAAAACGAATCATAGCTAAATTAATTACACCCTAAAATTAATAACATTTCAGCCAATTCAGGTTTTAATCTGTTTCTCCGACTAGTAATCAATTCAGCAGCTTTACTGAATAAACTCTCCGAAGGTACTGAAGTAGCTGTAGTCGCAAATACTATTTTTGCCACTGAGTTTAAATTTGTAAAAAATGAATTTTGGCTGTAAAAAGTTAACGGACACAAAAATTCAGTGACTGGATAATTAAAATCCAAATATTTTTCTATCTCTTGTTCAATTGATTTCGTCTTTGATGCTTGAGAGTCTTTATAAAAGTTTACTTGAGCATCACTTAAAAGAGAAAACTCTTTTTTTTTTTTTGTTATTTCATTAACTTGACTTTGAAATTCAGGCTCTTTGTAAATTTTTTTTAAATACACTTGTTTGATGTAGTTTTTGGCTTTTGACAAAAACTTTTCTCTTTTCTTGTCATCTTTGATAAAATGGAAATTTTTATATCTCGGGTCAAGAAATGAGGCGGCAATTATCAAATCATTATCCAAATACATGTCACATCTATCAATTAAGTCATTGTACATTTCTTTAGCCAAATCTTCCAAAAACCGAAATCCATGGTTACTGTCATAAATTATTAATAATTCACAAACTCTAGTCACACTCGGATAAATAACTGAACATGTTACATAGTTTGATCCACTTAAAAGTTTTGTAATGTGCAAAAATGGCTTTAATAATTCCATCAAATCTTCAATTAAAAGAAGTTCATTGACTTTCAAAATTTGATCTCTGTATTTCGCATTTGCATCTTTACTTAAAACATACTTAATTGAATTGTGATTTATAAAAACGGACTCTAGCATCAAAAATGTAGAATTCCAACGCGTCACTACATCCTGTCTCAACCTATAGATTGATTCAACATTAGTTTCAGGGTTCTCGAATTTTTTGATCGATTGTACCAATTGATCAGTTAAAATCGAACTATGTCTGAATGTTCCGACGAGTTTTCGGCATCTTGTTATAACAGCTTTTAAATTTTCATTTGATGAATCGATCAAATTGTTTTTGACGACTGTGTTAACTATATGACCCATACACGGAAAATGATCAACGCCCGGTAAATAGTCAATCATTTTTATCATATTTTCCGCGCTATCTGTTGAGATACTTGACACTTTATCTTCAATTTTATAGTCAAGAAAAATGATTTTTAAATTTGAGGCCAAGTTTTGACTGGTATGTGACTCAGGCATATAATCGAGTGCTAAAGGTTTTCCCTTTAATTTGTTTTCTTGGTTGACATAATGACATGTAACACCCATATATGGATGGTTGGCCTCTGAGGTCCAGCAGTCAGTGGTCACAGATAGAGCCAAAGCCTGGTCTAGTTCGTTGATAATTTTTTTTTTGTGCTCCTCAAACTTTTTTGGAATAATAATATCAGTAAATTTTCGACGACTTGGTATAACATAACGATTGTCAAATTTTGCCATCATCTTAACAAACCATGGATTATCGACTAAAGAAACCGCCTCAGAGCAGTGAGTGATAAAGTCTACCAGACTATCGGTTAATTCCTTATATTTCGTAGATGTTTCATTATAAGTTTGTTGACTCGATAAAAAAGATTTTAAAGGCTTTTCGGGTATATTGTTGTTGTTTGATTCATTTTTTAGCTCCACATGCGGATGAATGCTTCTTAAATGATTCAACATTGCACTCGTGTTTCCATTTTTTTTTAAAGAAACTCCACATTTTTTACCATTAACCCGTACTTGACAAATTAAGTGATCATCTTCTTTAACAAAATGATTCCAAGCAACACTTCTTTTTTGAGACATGATTTTTTTCGGATTGTTTGTTTTTTTAGAAAAAAAAAACTTGAAAAAGAATAAAAAATACCAAAGAACAAACAAGCGCTCTTATTACTAGTCGTGCTGTATTTATTAAATACAGCACGGCTAGTGAAAAAAAGGCGTACAGTACATCGCTGAAATAAAGCAACAAAAAAACAAACAATGTCTGAACAATGTTTATACATAATCAGAAAAATGTTTAAACATAAACAGAAAAATGTTTTTTTTCAGACATGAACAAAAAAACATCTAATAATGTTTTTTTTATTTAAAGGGATAATTGATTACCAATTAAACCGCTTGTGAGAAAATAAAAATAAAACTCCAATCCAAAAAAATCTCGAAAAAACAAAGAACATGTTTTTTTTCTTTTTTAACCCTTATCCGTCGAAAACTGGGTCAAAAATGACCCAGTATTCTGTTAACGACTAAAATGGGTCAATTTTGACCCCAGCAAAAATTGATTTTTTTTATATACGTTAAATGCTAAAATCGGGTCAAAAATGACCCGATACTACGTTACCGGCTGAAATGGGTCATTTTTGACCCAAGCAAAATTTGTATGAATTTTTTTGTGATAATTAACGTTTAATTATTCTTTGAGTGTATTTTTTTAACAATCTTAATCGTTGTTTACTTTGTCGGCGTAATATCAAACTTATTTTCTAATCAATAGTTAATTAATCAGTTTCTCAAAACAATTACTGATAAAATTTTTAACAAAAAAGAAATAATAAACAAACCCTGTTCTCAATTTTTATATTTTTAACCGAAATTGCTCAAAAGCTTACGCTGATAACGAAAGTCGGCACCATTAGGAGATTTTGGAGAGTTAATACGATCAGTTCACATAAAACATAAGAGTAAAATCAATAATAATCATAACTATGTATTGAAAAAAAATTCATTGGGTCATTTTTGACCCATTTCAGTCTTTAAGCGAAAAAATAAATTAAAAAAAAATTCGGGTCAAAATTGACCAATTTGCGCATTTAAATTGAAATTTTATATTTCCGACGGATAAGGGTTAAAAACTGTTTTTATGTTGTTTAAAAAATGTTCAATGTTTGAAATGTTTGTTTGTTTATTTTCAAACACGTGTTTAAAAAAAAACAAACATACTGTTGCTTTATTTCAGCGTGGTACTGTACCATCCAGCGTACCGTACCGTACCACCATACCGTAGCGTACTTGCGTACCCGAGCGAACCGTACCACCGTACCGTACCATAAAAGGGTTCCAATCCAAAGAAGAATATTTTTAAATATTATTTAGAATGGTTAAAAATAATTGAAAAATTTATTTGAATCAATGTTGCAGAACTTTTTCTCTTAAAATTTAAATCTAAAACATGATTCAAAATTTTCAGAATAAACCGTACGCTAGGAGGGTACGGTATATTAAATAATATTCAAAAATGGAACGGTACGCCTTTTTTTTCACTAGCCGTGCTGTACATTGACATATTTTTGTTTATATTTTGTAAAAAAAGCACGGAGAAAAAAATCCGGTATTAAAAAATCCGTTTGAAAAAAAAAAAAATTAAACTATCAAATCTAATAATTCTCATGGTTCTTCCGTAAAAGTTCATAATTTAAACTCATTTAAATATTTATGCATTATAAAATTGTTATAATTTAATCGAATTTATTTTTTATCATACTTTAAACTCGATAGATTAATCTTGCGTGACAAATCGTAAGCATAAGCAAGACTAAAAGCACACAGTCGTTTACTTCGACCAGAGGAACAACTTTAACCATTGACAAAATAAAAGTCATTCAATGTTTACCTTGAAGAAATAACCCTGCAATAGAAAAAGTTATTCTCTAAAATTTTGTTAAAATACTTAGGCTTTGAATGGTGCGTTGATATTTTTAAATTGATTCGCAACTTGGAGTCGCCATTCAAAGGAACGTTTTTAGCTTTGGCAGAAGTTTTACATAAATTCAATCTAATAGGAAAAAAAATTAAATGTTTACAAAAATAGTGCTTAGCAAAATCACTTCAAGAGCACTTATTAAGCTTCCAATTATTATTTTTTTCATTTATAAAATATTGCCTTAAAGAAATCCAATCGTAAAATAAAAGAGAAAAAGAAGATTATCATAAATCAAAACAATTTCGTCGTCAACAAGTAAATTTGTACATAATTAATTTGTTTTGTCTTTAATTATTAATCACTTTTTGATAAATATAATAAAGCTAAATTCAATGAACTTGGCATGAAATTGAAAGATCTTGGTCATCTCCCATCGACGAAAAAATCGACCGTATTGTAATTGACCGAAAGGACAAAAAAAACTGTAAAAAATTGACAATAGTTTTATTGATGCATCAACAAAAAGTTACAAATAATTACAAAAAAATAGATGAAATGTTTGAGAACAAGTTTTTATCTGGATAATTACAAATCTACCATAATCCATAGGCACCCAAGTGACCTAATCCTAAGCCTAAACCGTTATATGGTAAACCACCATAGGCACCATAGTGACCTAAACCTAAACCATAATCATATGAAACAGCAGCTGGTAATCCCCAATAAGCCATTTTGTTTTTTTTTAAATGTTTTTTCAAATTTACTTTAAATGTTGAATTGATGATTTTCTGTCTATTCCTGCCTCGATTATTTATACCCATTTCGAAAAGAGTATTCGCAAAATAGACAAATTCAGAACCAATTTGTGAATTTTCTTTTTTGAAATTGATTACATTCTTCTTGATTAAAATGATTCAAATCAAAATGACACTTTTCTCGTAAATATTCTAGAAAAATCAAAATCGCAATAAAAAACAAAAATTAGTAAACATTTTATTTATCCATATTAAAAATAATATTTGATACCTTGTTTTCCAGTTCTTTAATTTGAAATCGATCAATTTGTTTTATTAGTTTCAAAAATCAAAATTTTGATTTTTCAATGTTTATTGAGAATACCAAAGAAACATTCAGCCCTTAGAAGACGTATCAATGTTTTGATTGTTTTTAAAATAATGTTAAATTCGTGTGTCATACAAACGTGTTGTTAATATTTTTAATATCCAAAATTTAGAAGCAATCGATTGAATCAATCTTGTTAATTTCCCAATGTATACAAGGCGTTTATTCAAACATATTTGGTATAAATTGTTTCAACAAACAAAAAATCGAAAACATATTTTAAGTAACAAATAACTCAATCAAGAAACAAAACAAAATGGCTTATTGGGGATTATCAGTTGCTGCTTCATATGGTTATGGTTTAGGCTTAGGTCACTATGGGGCTTATGGTGATTTACCATATACTGGTTTAGGCCTTGGTTTAGGTCACTTGGGTGCTTATGGGTTATGGTAGATTAAGTTTTATTTGTCTTTTACGTTCTTAAATGTTTTTAAATTGATGCATCAATAAAAATTTAGGAAAAAATTATTTTATTCTACTTTTAAATTTTCCAATATTAAATTAAATACAGACATATCAGCTCTATTCAACCGAGCTTCGAGCGAACTCTGGGATCAATATCTTTTAACAAAGTATGAATAGCAAAATACTTTGGTATGAAAACAATGAAAGATTTTAAAAACTCTAAAAAGTTTTGGAGATTTTACAAATCATCTTTGAAAGCTAATAAAGACATCTCGTTGGACGATTTTCCTGAGTTAACATCTAATGGGAACGTACCGTCGATTGAGGATCAAGCCAATACTTTCAATACGTTCTTTTCAACAATTCGGTCGAGCTCCTTAAAAAGTGATGACGAAAGTTCAAAGTTTATCAATGATAAATTTAGGTTTCTTAAAAAAGAAAACCTTATATCAACACCTGGTTTTACAATCAGACCTTTTACGGTTGAAGAGATTAAATTGATGTTGGATGAACTAAATAATTCAAGCTCCCCGGGTTTGATTGGTATCGAGACAAAAATAATAAAAAGTTGTGATTCGTTCTTTGTTCCCGTTATGTTCAAACTGTTCAATCAATGTTTAGACCTGTGTTCAATCCCAAGTGATTGGAAATCGGCTGTCGTTACCCCTTTGTATAAAAATAAGGGTGAAAAATCAAATATCAACAACTATAGGGGTATCTCAGTTTTGCCCCCAATAGCTAAGGTGTTTGAGAAACTACTGGCAAAACAAATCACGAGTTATTTTGAAGACAATAAGCTATTTTTTAATGGTCAACATGGCTTCAGAAAAGGCTTCTCGTGTGAAACAGCCTTGCATGAATTTATTTCAGAAATAAATAGTTCGATCGATTTGAAAATGATTGTCCTTATTCTTTTTATTGATTTTATGAAAGCGTTTGATTTGGTCGATCCAAATTTATGTTTACTCAAATGCTTTCACTATGGATTTGACAATAATTCGCTGAGACTTCTATCCAATTATTTTAAAGACCGTTCACAAGTCGTAAAGCTTAATAACATAAAATCAAACTCGATTGAAATAAAGCTTGGAGTGCCTCAAGGCTCAGTTCTTGGCCCCCTTTTTTTTCTTATTTTTATTAATGATTTGGCTCTGTACATTCGTAGAGTAAAAGCAAAATACTTCGCAGATGATACGACCCTTTACAAAGCGGATACTTCACTTGAACGGCTAATAAACGATTTTAACTGCGAACTGAAAGATCTAAAAGAATGGTGTGAATATAATAGGGTTGATATTAATTGGTCAAAAACACAGTGCATGGTTGTAACAAAAAAACGTATTCAAGTCCAAGATTCAATTATTTTAGATAAAACAAATATCAAGATTGTCAAAGAATTCAAATTATTAGGCTGTACAATTGACAATCAGATGAATTTCATGAAACATGTTTCGAACATATGCTTAATGGTTAACAAAAAAATATATTCAATTAAAAAACTTTTTTATTTATGTTTTTCAGTTAAACTCCAGTTTTTTAAAACTTTTATATTACCATATTTCGATTATTGTCTTTCATTAATTTGTTACTTTTCTAAACAAGCAATTCAAAAACTCTCAAATTGCTTTTATTTTTGTATTTCAAAACTGTTAAAAATCTCATTTGTGTCTTCAGACTTCAATGTGATTAATAATCAACTTGAAAAACTAGGTTTATTTGGATTTCAACATAGGGCTCTGTTGAGAATGTTAACGTTTTCATTCAAAATTGTCAATGATGTGAATGCAGCACCAAACCTGAAAGAGTGCATTAAAACAAATGATTCGATAGGTCTAAAATACAGTCTTCGTAATAAAAACCGAATGATTGAACATGGCACAAGAACAAGCGCAGGTGAAAAAACCTTTGGATATGTATTCTCAAGATTGGTTAACAAATTTGCCTTAAATAAACTTTGTCTAAAAAAAGAACATTTCAAAATTTCAATTTTTAATAACATTAATCTAATATTTGATGAATCAATTAAATTGTTTGATAAATTAAATCTAACTTTAAAAAATTTTTTTATCTAAAATTTATATTTTGTTTAATTTGTAATTTTATATTTTAAATTTAAATCAATAAATGGAGAGTTAATCAGTCTCATAGAGATAAGGGCCTCAGCCTGTTGATTAACCTTGAAACTTAAAAAAAAGACCGAGGGGGAAGTTCAATGGAAAATAATATTCCGAAAGAGCAAATATTTAAAAAATATACTGACATGAACACTTTTAAACATTAAATTGAAACCTTATTGTAATCAAAAAAATTTAGTAGCTAATCTCATTTGGGGTCTAATGAAAAATTAAACTTAAGATTGCCCGACTTTTATATTTTTTGTAATGATGTCAGCTCCGTTTGCCGAAACTTCAAACCTAAAATGAATAGGTAAGTTATTATAATAATATTTTTATAATGTTAAATTTTGAAATAAATTTACCTTTTCAGTACTTAGTAACTTGAATTCATAAACTTAAATTACTAAATTTGTTAAAAAATATTTTCTCTTAAACATTTTTTAAATGATCTTGGATAAAAAGCTTACTGTCGAACACCATAGTGAAGTGATTAATGACATAGACATACACTCTGAAAAAACCTTACTAGCTTTAACTAAAGGACTTATTACAATTGAAAATTCCTCGGATATTCATCGGTTTCGCACAATTTTTATTGACAAAATAAAAGAAATAGATAATTTCCAAGAAACAGATGTTGAAAAATTTTGTTTTTTTATTCCAAATCGTTCATTTGAATTGGATAGAAAAGCGATTGTATATCATAATGGCAAGTGCTTATTTACTTGTCAAGTAGGAGTTTTAATAGTGACAAGACTTTTTTTAGACCAAAATTTTATTTTTAATTTAAAGTAAGTCTTTTTTTTTTAATTTTTTATTTTTTAAAAAATATATCTCATTTTAAGTCAATTTTTGAATGGTCAACTTGGTTTTGATAAGAATAGTAAATCTTTAGAGGTAAAATTAATTAATAAATTTCGAATTATTGTCATCTTTTATCTTTTTAAGGACTTAATTTTACTGTTTATAATCTTTCAACTAATGGACAAAAAATACGATCAAAATAACCAAATTCCAATTTACGACTTATCGAATGTTAAAGAAAATAAACTAGACGAATTTTTCATAAATCTTGTGCATTTTAAAACGTTAACTTCAAAAGACTTTTTGAAAGTGGAAAAAATTTTCGACATTGAATCGGTTAATAAATTAACTGTTTATTCAAATTCAATTGAATTCTTTCCCTCGGATGCTTTTCATTATTTTCCGAGCTTAACCGATTTAAGTCTAGAGTCAAATGAGTTAAAAGCTTTGGTTGAAAAAAGTTTTTCAGGTCTAGTCAACTTGGTCAATTTGACAATAACTGGTTTAGAACGAGTTGAAAAAAATTCATTCAATGGTCTCAGAAATCTAAAAGCGTTAAATCTGATTGGTAAAACAGGTAAACTAAAAGTCATAGAAAGTGACCTCTTCGTAGGACTTGAAAATTTAGAATCCTTAGACTTGTCGAGTAATGGATTAACAAACATAAACCCAAACACATTTATTCATTTAAGAAATTTGAAAACTCTCAAATGTAGATAGAATAGTATCAATTTAATTGAAGAGAATGCTTTCAATTGTTTGGATAAGATTATACGTTTAGAAGCTTCGGGATGTTCTTTATTACGAGATGGTAAAAATTTAGAGATACATCCGAATGCATTTAGGTCATGTAAAAACCTGGAGATTCTCAATCTGGCAGACATTAATTTGAGTCATAATTTTTATGAGTCAATCGTTAACTTGAAAAATATCAAGTTTCTCAATTTGGAAAGGAGTTCAGTTACGAAAATTGACTTTCTAAACAATTTTGTTCATTTGGAAGTTTTGTCATTGCTTGGAAATGACTTTGATCCAGATGCTTTTGATCACATTAAGATTCAAAGCTTAAAATTTTTAGCCTTAAGTTGCACGAAAATGCCGAATTTTAAAGATAATTTCAAAAATTTACAAGTTTTGGAAATTCGTTCGCCGTTGACACTTGAGTTGACAAGTTTCAAGTGTCTCAAAAGTCTTGACAGTGTTGTTCTTATTTGTGAAGACTTGATAAATTGGGAATATCTAGCCGATCAAATCAAGAATCTTAAATATTTACAAATTATTACAAGCATTGTTAATCCAAATTCAACAATTATAACAGATGGTATTTCAAAGCGGATAGAACCTGATGATAATAAAACGATTTCTTTTTCGTATGGATTTACAATAACTGTAGGTTTTTTTGCATTGGGTTCAATTTGATTTTTTAAAGAATTAATTTCATTCTTTTTTCACAAGGCTAAAGCTTATGAATCAACAGAAAAATACATTCAAGAAAGTTTAAATGTTTCAGAAAATTGTAAACATGAATTATTGTGTGGAAATATCATGAGTAGATAATTCAAACAAAATTTAACTTATGTTGATAACTTCATTGTTACTGAAAAACGGTATTAGTTTGTCAGTACTTCACTTCTTAATGAATAAAATTTATCACAATATCAAAACTTAATTCTGGTTCAACAAATTTTCTAATTCGCCACCAAATGAACCTGGAAATTAATATGCCACATGATATCATTTGATTTCAACTGATATCAGTTGTTAACAAAATTTATGACCATTTTTGTATCATCTCCTATCAGCATCGATCATTTGAAATCATATGATATCAGATTATATCATAAAGAGAACTACAAATATTATTAATTGTCATCGAATACTGATGCAAAAAGATATCAGATGATGCAGTCGACTGGCTTTAATCCGAGCATTTTCGGAGGCACAAAATTGTGTTCGGATAAAATAATTCGGATTAAATCCGTAAATTTACATGTATCGGCTAAAATTTTGAAGCCTTATTTCGAAAATTTATTTCTTATTTATTTTTAGTTTAGACCTACACTTTTGCTCATATTGGAAATGAAAAAAACAAAGTAAAACAATTTCAACTAAACCCAGATTTAGTTGAAAATCTTGAAGTTTTTGTTAAATTATTAAGTTTAATATTATGTCTTAAATGTTTTCTCCGATCAGTTTGTTTCCAAATTTCGAGGTTCTATTTTTTTTAAATTTTTATTGATGCACCAATTTAAAAACATTTAAAACAAAGACTAAAACAAATATATCATAATTATTTATCTACCATAAACCATAAGCACCCAAGTGACCTAATCCTAGTCCTAAACCAGTATATGGTAAAGCACCATAGGCACCATAGTGACCTAAACCTAAACCATAACCATATGAAGCAGCAGCTGGTAATCCCCAATAAGCCATTTTGTTTTGTTTCTTTGATTGAGTTATTAGTTACTTAAAATATGTTTTCGATTTTATGTTTGCTGAAACAATTTATACCAAATATGTTTGAATAAACGC
Source organism: Brachionus rubens (assembly GCA_022207745.1). Lineage (NCBI taxonomy): Eukaryota > Metazoa > Rotifera > Eurotatoria > Ploima > Brachionidae > Brachionus > Brachionus rubens. Next base: position 3,421,318 of record JAJVHD010000003.1, on the reverse strand, counting down.
CTTGTATACATTAGAAAATTAACAAGATTGATTCAACCGATTGCTTCTAAATTTGGATATTAAAAATGCTAAAAACACGTTTGTATGACACACGAATTTAACATTATTTTAAAAACAATCAAAACATTGATACGTCTTCTAAGGGCTGAATGTTTCTTTGGTATTCTCAATAAACATTAAAAAATCAAAATTTTAATTTTTGAAAATAATAAAACAAATTGATCGATTTCAAATCAAAGACCTGGAAAGCAAGGTATCAAATATTATTTTGAATATGGATAAATAAAATGTTTACTAGTTTTTGTTTTCTATTGCGATTTTGATTTTTCTAGAATATTTACAAGAAAAGTGTCATTTTGATTTGAATCATTTTAATCAAGAAGAATGTAATCAATTTCAAAAAAGAAAATTCACAAATTGGTTCTGAATTTGTCTATTTCGCGAATACTCTTTTCGAAATGGGTATAAATAATCGAGGCAGGAATAGACAGAAAATCATCAATTCAACATTTAAAGTAAATTTGAAAAAACATTTTAAAAATAAACAAAATGGCTTATTGGGGATTACCAGTTGCTGCTTCATATGGTTATGGTTTAGGTTTAGGTCACTATGGTGCCTATGGTGGTTTACCATATAATGGTTTAGGCTTAGGATTAGGTCACTTGGGAGCCTATGGATTATGGTAGATTTGTAATTATCCAGATAAAAACTTATTCTCAAACATTTCATCTATTTTTTTTGTCATTATTTGTAACTTTTTGTTGATGCCATATCAATAAAACTATTGTCAATTTTTTACAGTTTTTTTGTCCTTTCGTTTAATAAAAGTTAATCCAACTTGATTTGTTTTTGCAATAGTAACACTTTTAAGTATTAGATTTTCTGAATATCGATATTTTCGATAATTATCGTCTTTTTTAGATAAAAAATTTCAATCGAATGTTCGATCACGTTCCAATGCAGCCCAAGTTCCTATGAGAAGGAAAAATAGTGTCGTTAACCATGCCTTGGCCAGTCCCAAGCCTTGATGTGAAAATGGGAGGGGCGGCAATGTTGCTGTCATTCTAACACCGTTCTAAATGTGCTGTATTACGGGTACGTGGGTCTACGGATCGCGTCCGTGTCTTGTCGTATTGGGGTGCCGCTGGCTTTGACCATCACAATGTATAGCAGCCTGGGAACGGGTGCAAGAACTTGTTTTACAGCAGACCCATTTAGCAATAGGTGTAGCTCTGGTAACAAAGTTAAGTATTCTCCTTCGGGTTAAAACGCCTGGTGTGTGGTTCCAGGCTAGTCAGGATAGTTGTCGAGTTCGCAGCTTCGGCTCGGATGAGTGGCGCTGTTTATGATGAACGTCCCACAGTTACTGGAGTGGATGGCAGCGGCATAGTCGTAACCATGCCATGGCCGGTTCCAAGCCCGGATGAGAAAATGGGAGGGCGACTTGCCGTTTTATGAAACATGAAAGTAGGTTTTTTTATTTTAAATGTGTTCGATTTTTTTCTATTTTATTTTTTTAAAGAAAAATCAAATATATTTATGAATTTAGATAAAGGTTGATTAATAAAAAATCTTGGAAATAAAAAAAAAAGTAATTTTATTAATTTTATTTCAAATCAATCGAAGTGACTATTGTCAAGCCCTTTGACAGGTCGATTGAATTCATTTATTGGAAAGTTTTTTTTATTCAAATATCTTGAAGCCAGGCTGGCTTGATATCAATAATGTCATTTTTTATAGTTTATTGAAATATTTCATTCCCACACGCCTTTTGATATCAAAAAAATACAATTCTTCATTTGTAAACGAATACGGAGGCAGATAGTTGTTAATATCTTTAGGATGACCGTAAAAATAACTATTCACAATAGTAATTGCGTCTTGATCGTAACGATGACATCCACAACAACCCCTAAGCGAACTTCCGACCGGTGCAATACACTGTTCTTCTAATGCACATGTAACCCAAGCTTTCATAATTAGAGACGTTAAAAAACTACGATGAAAAAACAAAATATTTGCCTCAATGGTAAAAAAATTAGCATAACTGGCAGCGGTTTCGTGAAACCAATCGAACATTTTTGGGTTAGTATAACAATTTAACTTGAGCTTAATGAATTGGCTTAACATACCCACATCAGTTAGAGAGTCTAGAATGGGTTTCAATTCATTCGATTTGAAACGAATCGACGAATCAATGTAAATGACTGAATCGAATTCTTTGAGGGTTTCCTGTATGAGTAATGGTTTCCATGCGTATTTTTTCAAGTTTGATAAGTGTGGTGATGTTTTTAAGTACAACTTTTTTTTGTCAAATTTAATGACTTGACATTTACAGTGTTTAACAGTCTTAAATAAAAAAAGTTTAAAAAATTTTCGAGGTCAAATTCTTTTTGTTTCTTCACTTACTGAATTGTAAGCCTTCTCGTCAAGGCCTAAATCGTAAATAATCAAAGGATAATCTGGTAAAAACTTGTGAATTTGAAAAATTGTTGCTTGGAGAGCATCATAGTAAACTCGATTAGCCGCGGTTACAATCACTGGCATATTTTCCTTTTAATAAAAAATTTTTGAAAATATTTCTAAAAATCACTAAAAAAATTGAAAGCAAAGATCTTTTAATTGTGTTCAAGACAACGCTTTTGGAAAGCATTATACGTTCGGTGGCATTGTAGCTACTTACGAGAGAATTAGTTTAGGAATTTTTTAAGGGGTTAAAGGCGATAAAGGGATTATTGACCTTTTGGTCTTAGTTTAACGTTCCTATCTTCATTAAATTATATATATTTGATTAATATATTTGATTACAGTCGAGTCGCTTTAATCCGAACCACGTTAATCCGAATTTTTCAGAATTTCGTTTAAAATTTGTCTCCCTATTAGATCCATGTAAATTAAAGCGTTTAATCCGAACTCAATTTTTACAGTCCCGAGGAGTTCGGATTAACGCGACTGCACTGTATTTGATACCGATTCTGAAAAGGATTTGAATTTTGCAAATGTTTAATTAATTTTTAGAAAAAAAATATCTGAAGGGAACTTATATTATACGCAACATCTTCTCTTGCTTAAGCAGATGCATTAAAAAATTTGAGTAACCCTGGTAATATGACTAAACTGAAATTTTTTTTATTTTTACCGTTTTTATCCCAGTACGACTTACGGGAATTTTTTCTTCCATTGATATGGGTAGCCTAAAGCCCATATCTTCAGTTCAACAATATAATTTACAAGTCATGAGTTCTTAATTGTTTAAAAAGAGCACTTCCCATCTGGCTATGAAAGGCGGTAGGAAAATTTGATGGCGTTTTTCGGGTCTTAAAACACAGTTATTAAATCGAAAATGTCAAATGCGGATTGTCTGGAAGTTTTGCTACGCCTGAACCAAATAATAAATATTTCAAATTTAGTCGTAACAAAAGTCTTATCGACACTACATGTCCCAAAAGAAAAATAAACATATGCAATTTATATAAGCAAATGGGTTAAGTTGTTAAAAAGTAATGTAATAAGATTTATTTACTGTTATTTTACTTTTTACAACACGATTTCTTTGATGATCATATGAATACGCTAGAGTTTTATTATATAAATAATTAACAAATCGTTCATTAACTTGGACTCGATTTTGACTCTTTTTCAAAAATATTTTGCTCTCAATTTCGTACATATTCGACAATACACTATCTTTTCGATTGTTCAAATAATCACTAAATGAAATCAAACCCAAATTATCGATTACATGTCGATACTTGTCTTCTTTATCATGCAAAATATCAAATAATTTATTTATTCGACTTGTTGAAATTTCCAATAAATATTTGTCTTTGTACATGGATACATTTAAAGTGTCAAGAGCATTTAAATAATTAGTTGATGGTAACGGTCGAGTTTCGTGCGTACTTTCATTCGGATCGTTCAGATTGTTAATTAAATTGAAACATAAAAGTGTGAATAAAACAATAAGAAAAAAATTGAAAATATTTGAACGTTTAAATCCTTTCATATCTATTATTGAATTTTAATTCTTTAAATTCTCAGTTTGAAAAAAATAACTAATTTTAAATAGATGCCGCTACAGAGATTAAACTCTGTCTCCACTCTAAAATTAAATGGAACTTTAATTATGTCTTGTCTTCGAGATTAAACTCCTCTTTACTCTCATTTTGTTTCACACATTCCCCTCATCATTATATCATTAACAAATGATCATGATTTTCGAGATAAGCGACGTAAACACATCTTTAACTTACTAAAAAGATGACCCCCCCCCCCATTTTTCGTGAAATTTTTGACCCCCGAAAAAACGGAAATTATATGTTTTTTTGAAAATCTAAACCTACTAGGCGATTCAAAACTGCAAGATCTTTCTAGCTATCATATTGGTTTTTTAAATAAATAAATATTTCATTGTTTTTATATTTGTATAATTTAAGCTAAAAATAAGCTTAACAAATAATAAAAGTTAAGATGTATAAATAATAGAAGTTTGGCACACCCAATACGTGACCAAAATACCTAAAGAATCTATTAAAATATTATAAATTATACAAATATAAAAACAATGAAATATTAAATCATGTCTGTGATTCTTATCATTTATTGTCTATGTGGATAAATTTTTTTAACATATTTATTTATTTAAAAAACCAATATGATAGCTAGAAAAATCTTGCAGTTTTGAATCGCCTGGTAGGTTTAGATTTTCAAAAAAAACATTTAATTTCCGTTTTTTCGGGGGTCAAAAATTTCGCGAAAAATGGGGTCATCTTTTTAGTAGGACCCTTTCATAAGAGTTATAAGATCGTCCTCGGTTGAATCAAAAATAAAGATTTAAAACATGAGGTAGAGGTAGATAACAAAAGTTATTTCTACACGATGCTAGGGCGAAGGAAGTCACGGGAAATCCCCTTTAGAACCGATTGCTGATTATTACATGTACTGGAGCTATATTATTGATGAATATTGATGAAAGAGCTATATTACTGGAGCTATATTATCGTTCAATGCACGGCATTTTGTATTGTATCAGCAAGTCAAGTAACAAGTTAAGATTAATATTAGCGTTCTAGTTGTTTATTACCGTGCTATAGCCAAGTACATTTATAGAAGTTCAAAAACATAAAATTTGAAATATTAAATAATATTTACTTTTAATATGGAACATTTCCTGTGGTTTTGTGTCTTCATATTCTTTTAGATTATCAAGAGTGTTCTATAATAGTAACCTAATCAAAAACAATAAAATAACCAACTTTGGATCAGCACATTAATGTTTTACTATTTTGTCCAATTAAAAAAAATCAGTACGTAACTTAAAATCGTACTCATGTGTGTAAGTAAATTCAGATTATGCATGATTTAGTCTTTTTAATGGTCTTTATTTTACACTGGAACTTCTTAGTGGAATAGCATTTACACACACAATGTGTTTAATACAAATCAAAAAAAAAAATTCGTGTTTAATTTTTACTGGGAACTCGAATTTCGGGTTTATTTTGCTTAATTTCTATCAAAAATCATAAAAAAAGGTCTTTAAGTGTTTTAAGTTATTGATTCTTAAAGTAAAAACTTTTTTGCGATTTTTCTCTAAAAACTGATAGAAATTAAGCAAAATAAACCCGAAATTCGAGTTCCCAGTATCAAATTACACCATGATATGACCCTTTGAAATATGTTCACATATACTTTATTTTTGCACATGGGTGTGTAAATTTGAAAGTTGCTTGTAGTTTTCATAAAATATCTCAAAAAGTAAAAATGATATCGAAATTCCGAGACATCCATTTTGTAGCTCTTTAATTTATCTATCTAGAGATATGTAAAGATAAAGAGTGTATTGAGGATGTGCAGGGGGTTTCGTATGGGTGTGGACATTTTTTTAGTGTTTTTTAAATTTTTCTATGAGAAACTCACATTCAATGCTCATGATATGGGTACCAAACGATAGCTCTTGACGAGAGGAACATTTCTATACTATCGGTTTATATATTGAAACTCAAAATAAAGGATTTACACCCCTATGTGCTTTTTTCAAAATTCCAAGGTGTGTGCTTTTTTCAGGTATCCTTTTTTTTCGTTTTTATGTTTTTCGTTTTTTTTGCCAGGGATAAAAGATTTTCAGCGTGTTTGTAGGATTTTAATACAATGCTTTAAAAGTTATTTTTATGCCTCAAATAGTGCCAAATAGTATTATGTTTTTACTTATAATAATTTTGAATTTTGGCCACCGGCTTTTCATAATTTTCAAGCGAGCATAATTTTTTTTTAGGGGGTACAACTATCGGGGGTTTACGGTACGTTCAATTTAAAAAAAAAGAAAAATTCACAAATTGGTTTGAATTTAATTTTTTTCTCAATTTAATGTTTGACTGACCAGTGTGTGACCACTAAGTTCAGTTGTTTTTATTATTTATTTAAAAGCTGAAAAATGACTCACATAAACGGTCGTATATATACACTATCACATAGTTCCCTAGCGTATTACCGCTGTGCTCCTGGAAGGAGCGTCTGCCGGGTTAAGGGTAGAAGGAACCTAGTGAATAGTTATATTATAATAGCCCTTCGGGAGAGCCATGAGGAAGATGGTGGAATAATGTGGAAGAAAAAACCCTGTCTCAATAAATACTTATCGTGGCAGCCGGTCAAGCTAGAACGACAATTTTTTTATTTTAAATTTGAAAAAGCTAAATAATGCAATAAAAGTTATGCTATTTATAGTGTCCACCATGTACCTTGGACGTATATACGGATTGTCTAACTGAGTCCGTGATATGCCGCGAAGTCCGTGATATGCCGCGAAGGGGCGTCAGCAGGGTTACCTGCTGATGGAACATAATGAACACTTAAATAATACACCTACTCATAAGGAGCCTTCAGTGTAATGTTGGCGAAAATTGATTACATTCTTGATTAAAATGATCCAAATCAAAATGACATTTTTCTTCTATATATTCTAGAAAAATCAATATTGCAATAGAAAAAATCGACCGTCTCATTGGAACTTTTACATGATCGAACATTCGATTGAAATTTTTTATTAATTAACTCGACAGCTATCCTTACTAGCCTGGAACCACAAACCAGGCGTTTTAACCCGAAGGAGAATACTTAACTTTGTTACCAGAGCTACACCTATTGCTAAATGGGTCTGCTGTAAAACAAGTTCTTGCACCCGTTCCCAGGCTGCTATACATTGTGATGGTCAAAGCCAGTTTACCTTTAAACAAAATTAAAACTTTTTCCTTCTCATAGGAACTTGGGCTGCATTGGAACGTGATCGAACATTCGATTGAAATTTTTTATCTAAAAAAGACGATAATTATCGAAAATATCGATATTCAGAAAATCTAATACTTAAAAGTGTTACTATTGCAAAAACAAATCAAGTTGGATTAACTTTTATTGTAATTGACCGAAAGGACAACAAAAACTGTAAAAAATTAAAAATAGTTTTATTGATGCATCAACAAATAGTTACAAATAATGACAAAAAAAATAGATGAAATGTTTGAGAATAAGTTTTTATCTGGATAATTACAAATCTACCATAATCCATAGGCTCCCAAGTGACCTAATCCTAGGCCTAAACCAGTATATGGTAAAGCACCATAGGCACCATAATGGTTTAAACCTAAACCATAACCATATGAAGCAGCAGCTGGTAATCCCCAATAAGCCATTTTGTTTATTTTAGAAATGTTTTTTCAAATTTACTTTAAATGTCAATTGATAATTTTGTGTCTATTCCTGCCTCGATTATTTATACCCATTTCGAAAAGAGTATTCGCGAAATAGACAAATTCAGAACCAATTTGTGAATTTTCTTTTTTGAAATTGATTACATTCTTCTTGATTAAAATGATTCAAATCAAAATGACACTTTTCTTGTAAATATTCTAGAAAAATCAAAATCGCAATAGAAAACAAAAATTAGTAAACATTTTATTTGATACCTTGTTTTCCAGGTCTTTGATTTGAAATCGATCAATTTGTTTTATAAGTTTCAAAAATCAAAATTTTGATTTTTCAATGTTTATTGAGAATACCAAAGAAACATTCAGCCCTTAGAAGACGTATCAATGTTTTGATTGTTTTTAAAATAATGTTAAATTCGTGTGTCATACAAACGTGTTGTTAATATTTTTAATATCCAAAATTTAGAAGCAATCGATGGAATCAATCTTGTTAATTTCCCAGGCTTTTATTCAAACATATTTGGTATAAATAGTTTCAACAAACAAAAAATCGAAAACATATTTTAAGTAACAAATAACTAAATCAAAGAAACAAAACAAAATGGCTTATTGGGGATTACCAGCTGCTGCTTCATATGGCTATGGTTTAGGCTTAGGTCGCTATGGTGCCTATGGTGCTTTACCATATACTGGTTTAGGCCTAGGATTAGGTCACTTGGGTGCTTATGGTTTATGGTAGATAAATAATTATGATATATTTGTTTTAGTCTTTTTTTAAATGTTTTTAAATTGGTGCATCAATAAAATTTTAGAAAAAAGTTAATTATTTTTACTTTTAAATTTTTCAATATTTTCCAAACTAAATACAGACCGTGATGGGTGCTGTTTTTGGTAGATACAACACAAATTCCAAATATTTGAAAGAAGCTTGTATTGACTTCAGGTAGGCCTTTAATGAGACTCTAATTTACAAGTTTAAATATTCATTATTTGTTTTAAGACCTTTGGTTGATAAGAATAAAAAACATCGCTTTAATCGTTTCACGAAAATGGGCGATTATGAGTTTTCAAAATCAGTTGCTTATGCTGAAAAATGTTACTTGACTAATTTTGCAACTTGGCCAAATAAAGAACAAATGAAGTTTGATGAGTCACAATATGTCGCTGTTAAATTAGCCCTCACAAATCAATTAGCATTAATTCAAGGGTAATTTTTACACTGTTAAAATAGTCCAACTTCTCATGGTGGAATAGAGTTCGAGCACCCCTTCTTCACCCTGATAATTACTGACTGTGCTAACTTTAGTTCTGAGAGATTTTCTGATCTTCATCATTTGTTCAAGATAAAAAAGTTGGGTTTTTTAGTATGGGTAATGGGTTAACCCAAAAGACAAAAAATTTTGAGTATAAATGCTAAAATTAATTGGGATAAATCAAAAAATTAATTTAATTTGTCAACAATTTATTTAAATTTCTAAACCGTGAACCTTGGGTTTGTCGTAATCGACTGCCATCAAATAAATAGGTCTAGTGTTTTCAATGCAACCTGATTTAATGAAGTTAAATGTTACTTTTTCATCTTTGAAAAGACTCGACAAAAAATCCATACAATATGGTTTATCAAAGTTATTCGAGTACAACGAGGCTAACCAATCGATTCTTTTTGTGAAAAATCGCTTCTCTGAATAAACTCCAGCTTCTAGAACGTTTAGTTCCTTTGAGCCATTTTTTGGAGTTGAAACATTGATATCTTTAAATGATTTTCTAAGAGTAACATGACATCCTTCATGAACGAATAAGCGGGTAAATTCAAGTTTCAAAATATCCATAGCATAATCATTGGTTTCACCATACACGTCGTACATAGACGATAATTCGCTTAGATTTACGTAAATCGAATTGTAACCCGCAAAGCCTTTCAAGCCAGGTATATTACACGTAAAAAAGTTCAACTCTAACTCATCTCCCAAAAATTTATTCATATCAAACCCCAAATCATGTTTATCGGTGACTTCTTGTACTATTGCTTTTAGTCTATTGACGATTTGAACACTAGATTTTAAATCGTGAAAAAGTTTGGTTAATTCGTCTTTGAAGTCATAATGTGTTTGGTTGTTGACACTAATCGAATCGAATATTCTTAAAAAATAAAACCAATCTAGCTGTTCATCGATGTTCGATTTACTTAAGTGAAGAAGTAAATTTAACTTTGCTAGTTGATCGTTGTTGACTGAAGTCTTGGTAGTTAGCAAAAGATTGTACAAATTTTTGAATATTACACACTTGATTTTTGTACACTTGAGAAAATACTCATTAAAGCCTAAATTTGAAACAATTGCATTTCGAATTTGTAACCCAATTGAAGTCATGTCGTCGTTAGGAGAAATTTCCAACTTTTTTGGAGTAATTTGAAGAAGTCTTTCCATTTTAAATTGACGAAAATCAACAATATCATCCCATTTTTCTGAATCAATTGACGCTCTCAAAAAGTCAACAAATGCGTCAGCGGCCATATTCAGCAATAAAAGTTTAAAATTTTACTTCGAATTAAAATTTTGATAAAGTTTAGTGGATTGGTTTTAAAAATTTAAGTTTATTTATACTTGGTTGTTTAGTGTGGGATGTATTAGAAAAATCTATTTTTAGTAAAAAATCATCTGATTCAAAATATGAAATTATCTGGGGACGGTATGCTAAAACTAGAAAAATGTTTTTTTTAAAGCAGTGAGAGTGAATAGAAATTTCCACGTCTATTTTTAGAAATATATCTTTGAACTATTCGAAGTCGGTATGCAAAATCTAGAATTTGATTGACAACCTTCCATTGTATGGACAGTAAAGCGCACCAAAACAATAAAGATTGAAACCTTTTAATTATTTTAATTTATGATACACGTTATTTCATAACAAAAATGAAGTTGAATTTTTTTTAAATAACCTCATGAATTGTCACCCACTGAATTTGAAAAATTCTCTCCCTCTCTTTGTTACGCAATCGCACAGTCTAACTTGAAAAAAAAACAATAAAGAGAGAAAAGAAGAGAGACCCTGAAAATAAAGTTTTTCTATTGAAACCCTCGCTTTTTTTGTTGTTTAAAAAAATGTGTTTGAACATAAGCCAATTGTTGGAAATAAAAAAAATTTTCAACAAAACGATCCACCCGATTCGGACCCTGAAATTGAAAGTAAATTTACACGAGTTTCATTATCATGTTAAAGTATTGCAAGTCGATCATATGAAGATTTGAGTAGTGTTTTAGCTTCTTCATCATGTTCTTTGTTTGAGTGTAAAACAGAAAACTTGAGTCTTAATTAACGTTTTCAAATCGAGAGAGCTCTTCGAAATCAAAATCTTGATGATATGATTGAAAGTCTTTTGAAATTAGACTTTGATGTTACTTCAATTAAATCACTTAGTCGTCTTCTAATTATTCTAATCTTTAATAATGTGGGTTTGAAAACAATCGGACTAGCTCTGCTTGGACTTGTGCAAAAGTCAAAAGTAACGGTCCCAGTCTTGATACAGTCACTTTGTAAAATATTGAGGTCAATGTAGCTCGAATTGTAGATCGAGCGGCGCTCTTCGCTCATGATCTTTCAATAGGCATCAATCAATTTGATAATTTAAACTTTAAATATTTTTTATATTTTTATAGATGATTAGATTTTGTAACTAACGTAATTGCTCGATTTTTATGACATGTCACAAATACCGAATACCCTAGTTTTATGACATGTCACTGTTAATCGAACAATGGTTAGAAAAAATGCAATATTCGCGATTTATGACATGTCACAAATAGCGAATATTGCATTTTTTCTTAATTTTTTTTAAAAAGTTTCAAATTCAATCCTTCCTTGTTAAAATAAAGTTGAAGTTTTTTAAATTTTATTTTGAAACAAAAAATTTTCAACTACCGTCATAAAATAAAGCATTTTCAATCACTTAAAATAAATTATAATTTTTAAATCAAAAAATTTTCAAGTTTTTTCTTTAATAAAAAATGCCTAGAAAACGTAAAATTTCATCAAGTTTAAACGATTCCAAAGCTAAAAAAACAGATAGTTACGACTCTTCGAAAACAAGTTATACAAATTTACCTCATGAAATTTTGCTTAGAATTTTCGGCTTTTTAAACCTTAGACAACGATGTAAACTTGCCATGTAGGCTCGGTCTTCTTTGTCTTAATTTATCTAAAGTCTATTAATACTTGTAATTGAAGAGTCTGTAAATCGTGGCGAATGGCAATTTATGATGAAATTCTATGGTATCACATTGACATTGATTCTTTTATCAAGCTTCAACAATTTTGGAAATTAATCAGACACCGATGTATGCCGAATGCCAAGTCTATTAAAATAACTGGAAACTTGAACATTAGTAAGCACATACCCACTCTTTTGAGACTTAAAAATTCTAAACATTTCTTTAGTTAATCCGAATAAAAATCAACAAACACTGAGTCCTGCATTTATGGAAAAGTTGTGTGAGACATGTAAAAAACTCGAGGTTCTTGAAATCCGATACGCCGATTTAAATTCAATTCAAGTCACAAATTTGCCTGATTGGATACTCAAATTGAAACTAATTAGATGTGAAATACCTTTGAATTGGTTCAAGAATAACAGATTTAAAAGTTTGAATCATGTTGATTTGAGTCAATCAAGTCGAGTTTGTTCAAGTCACATTAAAGATTTGTCTACTTGTAGCGAGACTTTAGAAATTTTAATACTTAAACACTGTTATCGTTTGAATGATAGCTTGATTGATGTTTTAGTATCAGAAAATTTTAAAAATTTAAAAAGTTTGGACTTGGAACATGTTGGAGAAATAACCTCAATTACTCTTCAATTAATAATTTCAAAGTTTTTTAAGATAAACGCAGTTTTAAATTATTTAAATTTAAAAAATTGTAAAAAAGTTAATGTAGACCAGTTCAAAGAACTTTTGGAAGTTAGGTCTTTGAAAATAGAATATTGATTTTTTTTGTTGATCTTTTTATTTAAAAAATTGCTAAATTATTGATTAAATAAAATTTTTTCAAGTCTTTGATTTTAAAACTAAAAATCTAGAAAAGTGTATTTGGCCATGATGGCCTCGAAGCACCATCCATTTCAGTAGCTAATTGATTATCTCCCAATTGACGATGATTTTGACCACCAATGTCAGCTTTACATTCAGGACATTTAGCTTGTTGCATAGCTCCACCACATTCAGTTATACAATAAATATGTCCATTTGGACATTTGAACCAGTGACCTTGTCTCAGTGACATTGCTTTAACGATCATTGTTCTTTCTTCTTTGGTCAATTCGGTCCTCAAAAGTAAAGCTAAATCTTTCAATGAGTCGTTTACTTTTTGTTTCATTTTATTTTCGATTCTAACCGCTCTACGAATAAGAATCATTTCAATTTCATCTAATAAACGAGCTACTTTAACACTGTCATCAGTATGAATACTAGATGCCATATTTTTTAATCGATAAAATTCAGTTAAGTTTGAAACACGTTCCAATTCACTTATGATGTCTTTCAACTTTTGACCGTCTTTTAACAGACGTAATTGATTCTCAGAGACTAAAAGATCATTAACTTTTTTGATCTCATAGTCTAGATGACCTTTTTGTTCGATATGTTTGTCTAAACCTTTTTCTGTTATACTCTTTGCTAGTTTTCTTACAGTCAAGTAAACTGACCACGTGTTTTTAAGAGCAGCCAAAGAATTAAAAGATAAATCGTCTCTTTCTTTTTTAATTTTGTCAAATACCAATTTCAAAAAATTCCAGTCTAACAGATTTTTGGGATTCTTATCATCATATAAACCTTTAACTTCTTTTGATAGCTCATTTACAATCTGTTTATTTTCATCTATGTCACCAAGATGTTTGAGTTTAATCTCCTCGATTGATTGTAATTGCTTTTTGATGACATTACAATAACGTTTACTACGACGAATCGGGGTTTTACATTTAGGGCATTCTGGAAGTTGAATTGTGTTATTTTGAGTTTGATTATTATTATCGTCCTCGTATCTTGTGCTAATCCAGTTGTCGAGACCAGTCACTTCGATTAAGTGTTGACAGTCGTTGAGTAAAATAAATCTTGAATCTGGCTCGTCTTCTGTGCCAAAAAATATATCGGTGACAGTTTTTTTGTTACATTTGCGGCATAACTTTGGACAAGGCTCGCCACAAAGACCAATGCACGGGTGACCGCATTTAGGTAAGGTTTTAGGACACGGTTTATCACATGGTTTCCTATCACATAACTCATGACAAAAATTGGTGCATTTTGAATGTGGACATGAATTCTTACATTGTTCTTTACACGGTGAACAAGGATCGGAGCATTTTTTACCACATTCTGAATGTTCACATTTATTTTTACATTTTTTTTCACATGGTTGACATTGTTTGGAACATGGCACTGAACACTTGTGACCACAGAAAAGCAACCGATCACAATTTTGGGCACAATTTACATGGAGCAAACCTTAAAAGTTGAGTTGAGTGTTAAATCTTGATTTAGCTCTTAAAAAAGGTTTACCTGAAAAACACTGGCCACAAGTTCCGACACAAGGGTGACCACATTCTAAAATTTGTCCGCATTTTTTTTGACATTTTGTTTTGTAAGTCCACTGAGGATCCGAACAAAAAACTTTAAGCTCTTGACCATCTTTACAAGGTGACTTGACTTTTACGACTGTCAAACATCTACCACAGTCTTTTTCTCGACACATTTTTGTACAAACATGACCACAATCCAATATTTTTGTACAAGCTAAATTACAATTATATCTAACTGGTGGATCATCACATCTAATTGTAACCAAATGACCACACTCTTGAATTAATTTTATCGTTGGAGCAGCACACTCGTCACAATCATGTTCACTCGAACAAACCTGTTTACACAAATGACCACATTCCATTGGTTTATCACATTTTTTTTTTACATTTAAACTCAGTATGATCTTGATCATAATTGCCATGACATTTTTTTGGACACACATGTCCACAATTTAGACGATATCCACATGGTAATAGACAGCCTCCATCTGGTCTCAAATCAAATTGGTCAGGTTGACTTATTTCAATGTCATTCTGGGGATGTGATCCACAAGTCACTGATAAAGCATTGCCATAAAATCCACTGTTTTTTATATTCAGAACTATTTTGGTCCACAAATTTTCTTTTTCAGATTCACAGATGAAATTAAAATTACCGATGATGTAAAAACCATGACGAGCACGAGACATAGCTACACACACTCGATTTTTGATACTCAAAAACCCAATTTTACCATTGTTGTTTGATCGGACCAATGACAAAAGAATAATGTCATTTTCTTCTCCTTGATAATTATCAACAGTGCTGACTTTTATTTTAAACATTTTAAAGTTTCGAAGAGATTTTCTGATCTCCATCATTTGGCCAAGGTACATTGTTAAAACTGTTATTTTCGACTCTTCATGGTTTTGTTTGACCAAATATGAGCATAGCTTTGTCAAATAATCCGTTTCAAACAAGTTTAGTTTGCTTGTATTTTCGTCCAATCTTTTTTCCATTCTAGAATGTTCAATGAAAAACACGTTTTTCTTGATACCTTTAACATTTGGATACTTGTGAACTGATTCATCATCGAGAATCTTCTGTTCATAAAAGTGTTTCATAAGCTGACTTATCTCAGGTCTCATTCTATGTTGGTTGTTTAACATGACTCGTTTGGTGTCATTTTTGATTAGTCTTTCAAACAAAGACACGTCCAACTGATACTTGGTTGCCAAATTGTAGACCGCAGGATTTGGTCTTAATTGAACATGGTCTCCAATGAGGATCAAATGTTCACAATGCTTGGATAGAGCACTTACAATGTGAGCCTCAAATACTTCGGCAGCTTCTTCAACAATTATGATACGAGGTCCAATATCTTTTAAAACAGAGTGATATCTTGACGAACCAGTTGTTGTCATGGCTATAATAAAAGCATCTTCCATTACAGATCGATCTTCTTGTAAACGATATTCTTGCAATGCGGCGACTTCTTGATTATATTTGTTACTTAAATTTTGAATCTCGATTTGTTTAGCTGATTTGAATTTGTTCAACCAATGTAAATAAAGTAAAAATCGTTGAGGATAGCTTAGCTTCCAAATATTGGACGTATTTTCAATGAGTTCAAGTTCATCTTCAGAGTATCGATTAGTCAAGTGTGAGAATATAAATTTCATTTTATCTTCCAAACGAGCTTGATCTTCGCTAACGTACTTTTTACCTCGTTTAAATCTCCATCCAGACTCTCCAAATCCGTCTAACTTTTTATAGTTCATAAGCATATTATAAATTGTAATAATGTCTAAAAGACTATCACCTGTATGGTTCACTTTTCCAAAATCTATTTTTTTTGAACTCAGGTTCTGGAAGGCCTCAAAATCTTCTTCCAACATTCTTTCTTCATTAAGAGAATCTGCATCATCCTCTAAAAGGTTTAAGTCTTCGGGTATCTGTGCTGTTGATGTTTCATCTTGATCCTCGAATGCATCATTTAAAATTTTATCTCGGTCATAATCGGTCAAGTCCATATTTTCAAACTGTTCAATTAACTCGTCACTTTGGTCAATTTCAAATAATCCAAGCCAATCGAGTAAGTAATAATTTTCATCTACATTATTTTGATGAAAAAGCTCATTACCAAACTCAAATAATTGATTCAAATGATCATCAATGATAAAATTCTTCAACTCATCCAACGATAAAATCGAATCGCCAAAAAATATTGAATTAAGAATTGAACTTTTTTGATTGATATGTGATCTTACATCTTGAACTTTTCTAATTTGATCACGTAAACGATTATAAATGTTTCCGTCAATTTGACGTGTAGTTCTTAATTGTCTTTTAATGTTTTTCATTAAGAATGGATCCAAATTTTCGGATTTACTTCGACCACCAACCCGTACAATGCCATGGGTTAAATTACATTCTTTGATACAATACAGTCGTATCTCACTTATATCACCCCGTTTTTGTCAGCCTCAAATAGTGATATAATAAAATAGTGACATAAAGAAATTTTATACAAAATTATTTATTTAACTAACTTTAAAAAAAAACAAATTACAAAATACTTAGCGGATAAAATTCAGTTTCTATTCAAATTAAAAACGTTAAAAAGAGTTTGTTGTTTTAGTTTTTGAACCTCTTCAACCCAATTCTAGTAGCTCTAGCAGCCAAATACCATTTATAGAGGGCATATTCAACCAATTCAAAAAATCCGTTTTGTATTCGACACTTGTTTTTTATCGTTTCTGGGTCATGCTGAGAAAGAATTGACTCTTTATTTTTTATTATTTTTGTAATAGTCGACCTCTCAATATTGTAAATGGCGGCTAATTCATAATCGCTTTTGTTTGTTTTTAATTTTTCTTTTATAATGTCGATTTTTTTCGAGATTAAAATCTTTTGTCTTTTTTTTTTAATTTGATTATCGCCGTTAATTTTAGCGTTATTGTTTTTGTTATTGTCTTGACTGCGATATTTAGTCATTTTTTATTTAGTGATATAATAAGTAGTTTTTTTTATAGAATATATACAAAACGGGGTTTCAATATTTTAGTGCTTTTACACAGAGTAGTGATAAGAAATGGTGATTTAACTTAACATTTTTTCAATGTAAAAGTATTTGAAGAAATCCGTTCCGAGTATTTTTGGTGATAAAAAAAAATAGTGATATAATATCGCGGTGATAAAAGTGAGATACGACTGTATTCTAAAAATTGATCCAAAGCATGATTGGTGTAACAAATCATTAAAATTGGTTTGTGTTTCTCACGTCCTCTATTCCACCATGAATGTTTGTTGTGTAAGAGAAGTTGGACAATTTTAACTCCAATGAATGTCTTACCAGTACCTGGTGGCCTTTAAAAAGAAAAATAACTTTAAAATTGCCTGAAATGATGATGATTAATAAATGAGTGTAACACTTACCCTTGAATTAATGCTAATTTATTTGTGAGGGCTAATTTAACAGCGTCGTATTGTGACTCATCTAACTTCATTTGTTCTTTATTTGGCCAAGTGGCAAAATTAGTCAAGTAACATTTTTCAGCATAAGCAACTGATTTTGAAAACTCATAATCACCCATTTTAGTTATAGGATCAATGCAATTTTTTTTATTCTCATCAACCAAAGGTCTTAAAACAAATAATAAATATTTAAACTTATAAATTAAAGTCTCATTAAAGGCCTACCTGAAGTCAATACAAGCTTCTTTCAAATATTTGGGAATGGGCATCTCTCTATTTCGACAATAAACTAAATTTTCTTTGAACGGAAAGTTATCTTCACCCTCACGTTGAAACGAGACCAAAGCTTTAAGAACATGTTTGTAAGATTCAAAGAACGCCGATGTCTCCAACATGACATAAGGTCGATTCAATACAGGTATACAGTTAAGGTCAAATTGTATCGCCTCATAATCAAATTTAACATTAAAAAAAGCATTTTTTTTGAACGCTTTTTCATCTTTTTCGCAAACAACACCAATCAAACATTCACTAAGAAAATAATCTGAACTAAAACAGACAAGAGAGCCAAATATCAAACGTTTAGAGGTTTCCCAATTGATTGATTTTATTTTTTCTAAATTCAATTGCATTTCAAACACCATCCCATGATCACTAGCAACTGATCTTGACATGTAAACATCAAAATATGTGTTCAAGTTGTCAATTTTTTTGATCTTTTGAACAACTTCTCGGCTTAGACCATTAGGTGTTAACTTGTTACCTGAACCGTGAACTATTTTACGAAATTCAGAGACTCCTTCTCGTAATGGTTTCATAAAATCCTCTCTCAAAAGTCTAAATTGAACATCCAAATAATGATGGACATTTTCATAACTTCCATTTGTTATATTTTTTCTCAAAAAAACCTCTTGGTCACTCAGAATGTCGCTTAATTTTGGTACAATGTTCATCGTTGTGAAATCGTCTTCAGGCTCAAGTCGATGTAAATCTACATTTCTAAACGTTTTGTTTTTTCTTTTGTCTATTTTCTCAATGCATTCGGTCTCTTTTAAAGTGAACTCTTGGAATAAATTTTCCAAGTCTTTACTTTGGCTTCGTCTAAAGACTAAAATTTCAAGTCTATCTTTCATTGAACTTAGTTGATTGATCGCAAAGTGGTTTATGTACAAGAATTGAATCATCAATTTTATCACTAACTCGATCAATTTATCGTTGTATTTGAAAGTGTGAGAGTTTTTTTGTTTATAGCTTCGTAAAGGATGTGTTTGAAAAAATTTGAATTGAGGACTTTGTTAATCAACTCATTTTGTTTTGTATTCAAAGAGCTACAATCACAAATTTTCAATAAAATAAATGCTAAGCTATATATTAGATCGTCACCCATCCGATCAACATTTAAATAATTATCAAACCCAAAACGTGGATTTAAAAGTTGGAGAACAATTTGTTCAGGTGGCTTATCTTTCAATTCATCGACAGCTTTTAAGCTAATATTACAAACTGATCTTGGACTCCGCCCCGGATTGGATTTGCTCGAATAACCGATTCTATGCCTTGAATTGTGACTAGAAGGATTCTGGAACGTGTTTCTTGTTCGTTGTCCGCTAGTGGAAATATTTAGTGTGGAGCTTCCAGGCCTTGATTTGTGACTAGAAGGATTCTGGAACGTGTTCATTGTTCGTTGTCCGCGATTGGAAATATTTTGTGTGGGGCTTCCAGGCCTTGATTTGTGACTAGAAGGATTCTGGAACGTGTTCATTGTTTGTTGTCCGCGAGTGGAAATATTTTGTGTGGGGCTTCCAGGCCTTGATTTGTGACTAGAAGGATTCTGGAACGTGTTTCTTGTTCGTTGTCCGCTAGTGGAAATATTTAGTGTGGAGCTTCCAGGCCTTGATTTGTGACTAGAAGGATTCTGGAACGTGTTCATTGTTCGTTGTCCGCGATTGGAAATATTTTGTGTGGGGCTTCCAGGCCTTGATTTGTGACTAGAAGGATTCTGGAACGTGTTCATTGTTTGTTGTCCGCGAGTGGAAATATTTTGTGTGGGGCTTCCAGGCCTTGATTTGTGACTAGAAGGATTCTGGAACGTGTTCATTGTTTTTAGTCCTTTGGCCAGGTTTCGAAAATGTTCATGTTCGTTTTTAGATCTATAAAATTCATCATTTAATGAAAACATTTTCTCTAAAGATTTATTTTAAGCTTGGTTAAATAAAATGATGAAAGTTAGTTAGTTTTAAGTGCTTTAATTAAAGAATTCCGCAATTAAAATTTTGCAGGCAAATAAAAAAAGAGAATCATCCTTTACAAAAAAATATAATCATCCTTATTTTATTCTAAAAGTCATAAGATCTTAGCCTTTTTTTGATATTAAAAATTTTGATAAAATGTTCCCCTTGTCGAAAGAAACAAAAAAATCACATTTTTTTTTCTCTTATCTATCTTTAAAGCTTTTATTGAATCATATAAAATATGTTGTAATTTTTTAGACGTTGTTACCAGTCTTAGTGAGTCGATGATTTCGTGGTGACTTGAGTCTGAGTCAGAATCGCTTGGTTTCATGTGACTCGACTTGAGACCGAGTCAGGCAGTCTTTAATCAATGAATCACGAGTCTGACTTGAGTCAATTGCATTAAGTCAAAAAACAGAATTTTTTCAGAATATGCGCTTTTTAATTCTAATGATGATGAAAAACATCAGTTTTAGTAATGTTGACTTTCAAGAATACACTTAGTAACTAATTTGGTTTATTCCCGTTTTTTCACTTGACTTTTTTTTACGTGTACTTTTTTCACTTCCAAAAATTCACTTTTTGTCTAAGTGGAATATTTTAACGCAGGAAAAAATTCACATGACTTTTTTTTACGTCTGAAATTTTTTACATGGAAAATTTTAACTTTGAATACAAATGAAAGATTTATTAATAAATATCAAATAATTATAAGGCTAACTAAATATCAAGCTAGTTCTAAATTTTTCCATGTCATCCAAAAATCTCTCGAAACTTGACTGGTCCTTTTTCAATCCTCCTATCAAATCGAATTTGAATGCGCAGGGGAATGATACTTGAGACGCTTAATAAGAGCTAATGCGTCAAAAACTTTCTTATATACACCAGACCGTTGACAAAATCGAGGATACACTGTAGTTCTTAAATATTTTTTTTCATCAAAATATACACACATTGGAAACATTGTGTTGTGACAAAATGCATGGACGATAAGCAATTGATAAAATTGCTTTGTTGACGCGTGAAAAGTAGCATCTAAATGAACTTGACCAGATTTTGCGACTAACTAAAATGCGTGGTCAGAAAAATAACTTATATATTTTTTATGTTTATCGAGTGAAAAAAGTACAAGTGAAAAAAAGTGCTTGTTAAAAATTTACACAATATTCGAAAGTGAATTTAATACACGCGTGAAAAAAAGTGAAGTGGATCTTTGAAAAGTAAAAAAAGTGAAGTGAATTTTTGGCAAGTGAAAAAAAGAGACAACACCACTAATTTATCTTGTAAAAACTAGGAAAAAAAGTATAATCTTTTTTAGATTTGATGATTCAAAAAGAATTTAAGTAAAAGACTTCACCCCGCTAGAAACGTAATATTAAAAGTAAGAAGTATACTCTAAGTGATGTATTGAAAAATTTATGCCTGGTTTGAGCTTTCTATTTGTGATTAGCACGATTAAGCATGTATTTTAATAAAAAAGACTCTTCGATTTTTTGGAAAAAAATGACTTGACTCAAGTCACAAAAAACGGACTCAAGTCTGACTTGAGTCCTTTGACTCACGAGTTGGGAAATCCAATGCAGAGTATCTACAATAATAATAATAAAAGTTATTGAATTCATTTCCATTTACGAGAAATTTTGTGTTTTTTCAACTTTTGCTAGTATAGTAGCGTCTTATATCAATTCATTTTATGAGAAATATCTTGGAAACAATTTCAGACCTTTCTGAGTTCACTTAGGCTATTTTGAGATTGATCGGATGTAAATTCGATTTACACCCGCCTCCTTAAGTTTGTAAAAATTGTAAATTTTTTGTACTTTTACACACTCTTAGACATTATTTTCATATGAGTACTCCAGGTAAGGAACATACCTTTCTTTCTCTAAAATGTGGAGGTTTCGAAATTATTTTCTCCCCATCCTTTAACATGTGATTTTTTTTAAAGGATGAAACTTCCACAAAGACGCCAGTGTGAAGTCCATCTCATACAAAACAAAGGTACCATTGCGATGAGATCAGATCAACTTTTATTTAAATGAACTCAAACGACAAAATAAAAAATGTATAAATTAAAAAAATTTTATTGATGCATCAACAAAAAGTTACAAATATAGACAAAAAAAGGATAAAATGTTTGAGAATAAGTTTTTATTTGGATAATTATTTATCTACCATAAACCATAAGCACCCAAGTGACCTAATCCTAAGCCTAAACCAGTATATGGTAAAGCACCATAGGCACCATAGTGGCCTAAACCTAAACCATAACCATATGAAGCAGCAGCTGGTAATCCCCAATAAGCCATTTTGTTTATTTTGTTAAGTCTCGAATTGTATTTTTTAAATTTACTTGAAATTGATGATTTTGTGTATTCTCATGTCTTGATTATTTATACACATTTCGAAAAAGAGTATTCCCCATTATAGAAATTCAATAACAATTTGTAAATTTTTTTTATCTGAAATTGTTTACATTCTTGATTAAAATGATTTAAATCAAAATGACACTTTTTTCTAAATATTCTAGAAAAATCAAAATCGCAATTGAATACAAAAATTAGTAAACATTTTATTGATACTTATTCACAATAATATTTGATACCTTGTTTTCCAGGTCTCTTATTTGAAATCAATCAATTGATTTCAAAAATTAAATTTTGAATTTTTCATGATTTCATGATTGAATACCTAAATAAACATTCAGCCCTTAGAACAAGAATATATGTTTTGATTGAACATCATGTTAAATTCCTGTGTCATAAAAACGTGTTATTAACATTTTTAATATCAAAATTTAGAATCAATTGATTCAATCAATCTTGTTAATTTTCCAATCTTTACAAGGCGCTAAAAATTGGTATAAATAGTCTTAACAATCAAGAAAAAAATAATTATCGTTTCATTTGAAAACTAACTCAATCAAACAAAACAAAATGGCTTATTGGGGATTACCAGCTGCTGCTTCATATGGTTATGGTTTAGGTTTAGGCCACTATGGTGCCTATGGTGCTTTACCATATACTGGTTTAGGCTTAGGATTAGGTCACTTGGGTGCTTATGGTTTATGGTAGATAAATAATTTCGAATATTTGTTTTAATCATTTTTTTGTCTAATTTCTTTGTAACTATTTGTTGATGCATCAATAAAATTTAGATTAAAATTAAATCAGACGTTATGTTATCCAATTTTTTTGTTTAACTTTCCTAGTTCAAGTCGTGACTAAGACTTGGTTTTAGTTTTGAGGAACTTCTCTGAATTGTATCCCGTTAACCTGATTTTGAATATCTATCCAAAAATACATATATTACCTATATAATCAGATTTGTATCAAACAGTTTATTTTCATATAGGCCAAGTTAAAAATACTTAAATTTTAATCAAATTTTAATTTATGTTTGAAAAAAAAATTAGATGAAAAATAATAATGTAAAACTTTTCAATAAAAAATGGTTTGGTACTAAATTAACGAAAAGTCTTTAACCACTGGTTCAATAAAATAAATATACTGATTAGGCCGTTGTCAAAATTTAAAAATTTATTTCTCAAATGATAAAAATTAAACAATAATTGAATTTGACTGGACTAGGAACGATTTAGTTCAATTTTTGTTCAAAAAAAAATCTTAAAAAGAAAAAATTATTCTATTTCCTTTTCAGATTTGTCATCACTGATTCTTGCTGTCATGCCTTTATCGTTAATTGCTATTTCATCATCGGATTATAAGCCATATGAAAGAATAGTGTTAAGCAATGCTATAGACTTAGCTTAATTTCTTTTTCCTTCAGCAAAAACTTGCGATTAAATTTTTTGACTATTTTTTATGATGCATCAATAAACTATATAGTTTATAGATTTTTTTTCAAACACCCTGGCTAAATGTATCATTTTTACATTATATAATTTCTAAAAGTATTTGTCGACAATTGTGAATAAAACTGCCCAAAAAATACAAAAGTTAACGGCTCGTTACTCGCATATATAAAGCTTTGCTTCCCTATCTTAGTTTATTTAATTCATATAAAATGGCACAATAATTGATACACACTCATAAGTGTTGTATCTGTGAATTACTTTATATTAGTTTACATCGGTAAAAAAATTTGGGTCTCGTTAATCTGAATATCAATGATATTGAAAATCGAATATCAGTGAATTTCAATATCAAATAATTGATTGATTGATATTGAAATTTTCTAGACTGATACTCAAAATTAATTGAATAATTATCAAAACATGAACAAAAAATTTTTTTTCTCTAATCTTCTAGTTAATTAATCGAATATCTAATTTATCTAATAGTTTGATTTTAATAAAAAATCAAACACGCTTCGGCTTTTCTTTTTCATTAACCGAAACATGATCAAAAGCCTCTAAGTTTTTAATTGCTAAATAGACTAGATCATTGGGTTTTTTACTTACACTCTCATCATCTTTGACTTTGTACCTTGACCATGTGGTTTTATAAAATAGCTTTCTCTCATCGCATAGACCATGTATATGATACTTCTTTTCTTTGGAAAGGTTACTCATAAAGATATGATGTTTGTACTGACCATTGATTATTTGGTCAATTATAACAATAGCGGCACTCTTAAATGTAATTCATCTACATCGGCCAATGATTTTACTACTGGCTCAATCAACGGCTCAATTACTTTTTATTCAAAAAAAATTGACACCTTGCAAAACTCACTAATTTGTTTTACTGATATTCAAAATTTCTTTGTTGATATTTGTTTTTCAATATCAGTTTTCTTTAATTGATTAATTGATATTGAGATTCACTGATATTCGATTTTCAATATCATTGATATTCAGGTTAACAAGACCCAAAAATTTAAATTAAGGATAAAAAATAAAAATAAAATAAGTGTGAAATTTAAAAATAAAATAAAAATAAGATATGAGGTTCGTTATGTGAGGTTATATTATTTTTGGAACATGGCATGATCTTATATGTGTTTTGATCCCGATCTTTGCTTCAAAATATTTACCACAATTTAGGCACTCTGTTTTAGGTTTAATTGACGTTATAAGAACTTTTGTTTGTACGTTATTATCGTTGGTTGGTTTTGCAAAATTAAGTAAATTTTTCTTGCTTTCGTCATCTCTTAGGATTCGGATAGTTTTTTGTACTATACTATCGTTGTATGTGTTCGTTTTAGCCGGTTTTGTTTTGTAGCAAAAATCAGAGTTAGATCTGTCGGTGTTTCGATATTTTATGGACACTTCGTTATTCGGGTCGACGAGGAGCTTTGATACTTTTTTAAGGCTCATTGTTTCGATTCGTTCAACAGCATCAACTAGATTGTATTTTTCAAGTGCCTCGTTTTTATTTATACCAATGATTCTCAGGATTCGTTTCTGCGGGTCACATATTTCTGTTTTAATTCCTTTACTCGCCATAGAGAGCACCGGTCTATTGTAATCAAGGTGGCTTACGACTAGGCTTTTATAAACAGTAACCAGAATTTCTTTATTAAATCCAAGACGCTTGAGTTGTTCTATCAGAAACGGGTTGTGACTCGTGTTCTTTTCGATATGTTCCCACTGCTGACCCCAGTCAAGTCTGTTGTTAATTTCGATACCTAGGTATCGATATGATTCTACGACTTGAAGTTCTGTGTCATTCAGGCAGAGGCTAGGTGGTGTTTCTGAGTCTTTTCCAGGCGAGAACACGATTTTACATTTAGCCCAATATCAAGAGAAATATCAGTTTAAAAATCTAAAGTAATTTAAAGTTCTTGACCACTTGGGTCTGGGTAAATATATGAACGCCGGATCACAACTTTCGTGATATGTTTTATGTGGTCATTGGTCATCCCAAATTTCGTAACCTGCAAAAACGTGACATTTAATAGCTCACCTATTCTTGTTGATGAAAACTTGCTCTAAAAAACTAAGAGTTTTGCGTCAGTTTTGGTGATGGAACTGACGAAAATAAGGTCTTAAAAACAACAAATTGAGAGATTAATGATCTTGGTTTCCTTACAAGTTTAAATATATAAAATCAACCTTTTTAAAAGCTTACTTGTCGCAAAAATGGAAGATGCGATTTTACTTTTTCATTTCTATCGATACTTTTCATTCTAATGATTACTCTATGGACGATCTAGGTTATCCCTAAACTTCGTAACCGGAACATTTAAAAAAACGCGGAACCCGGAAGAAAAGACTAAAACACGGGACAAATTTTTGGGCTCAGAGGGTTTTTCCACCCGACTTTGAAAAAGATAAACGAATAAGTGTGAAATTAAAGTGTTACAAAACAAAAAAGCGAGAAATTTTTTTTTTAAATTTATTAAAAGTAATTTTATTGGAAGATACTGTCCAATCAGAAAACAAAAAAAAAAAGAAAAAGTTAATTATGAAAAATTAAGAAATAGGATTTCAAGTCCAAAATTTCAAGTTCAAATGATTTTGTTTAGTAATATAGATATTAAGACATTACGACGGTAAACATCCATATCTCGAGCCAAAAATTCAAAGTCTTCAAGCTTTAAAGACTTATGTTGTGAAAATTTGCATAAAAAAATACAGCAATCATAATTATTTCTTTGTAGTGGAATATTGAATTCCTGATTGAATGTCCAGTGATCAGTAAGGGAAACACTTAAATGTTCCGTCGATGTGCCAACGACTTGACTTTGATAGTATTTCTAGTTGTATATCTGATGCGAATACGATGATTCTATCTTCGTCTTCAGTGTCAAAAAGGAGAAAACGCTGGTGATATGACGTTTCAACATAACGATCTTTTGAAAGATCAATTTGCTCAAGACTTTTCGGTAGTGATGGCATGTCTTGATTTCTTGAATTACTGAATTTGTCTTTAATGTTTTGGAGCTTCGGCATTTTAGCTGCTACTTCTTCAATGTCGTAGTCTTCTGTCAGGACTTTTGTTAGCTCATCTCGATAAATGCTTCCAATTGAACCATATTCGTCTCGTACTCTTTTTGTAACAGTGTTCATACATTCATATAAACGAATATCGACGTCACTAAATTTCGTGTGCTCGTTGTGTGTTAAATTGCTTGATACGATTTCAGTGCTGAGGCCTCTAGTTGTTAAACTAGCTTTACAGTCATCCTTGTATTGGTGTATGCATTTCCAATAAACAGACCCGTTATCTCTTGTTGTCCACTTAATAAAAATATCATGACCGATTAGTATCATTGGATTTCCATGAGAACTTGGAATCAATCTTATGCTGTTTTGATTCATTTTGCTCTATTTTTTAAAATTTGGTTTCAATTTGCATTATTTTAATAGTCAAAGTATAATAATTTTAATTTAATCAATTATTTAATCAACAAGTAAGTAAATTTTGATTTATAAGTATTCATTTCATTGAGTGTTCATCAGTGTAATTAGTGTTAATGATAGTTGTTGTAAGTTGTAAGTTGTAACTTGCTGCAATTCGTTCATAATTTTGAAATTTCACGTTTCTTAATCCATTAACACATTCAAGGGATTAATAATAAATGAGGTCACGCTGAATTTTTAATGAACCTTTCTCTGAAAACATAAAAGTTACGCTAGTATTTTCATGAGAAGGTGTTAATCCAATAGTGGAAAAAACCACCATAACCCAAATTTTTAACGGAACAAACATCCAATCAACGGAACCGGAACATGCTAAAAATCGGAACCGGATCACCTTCAGACTAAAACACGGATTCAAAAAAGTTAAGAAAAGAGCGCGTTCATTTTAATTTTGAAATTTGGTAATAAAGTTATTAAGTAGTTTTTGTTAGTACCTCATCCTGACTTATTGAAATCTTTCTCACATGGGTTTCATAAACGAAATTTATAAAGCACTTTAAAACTTAAAAATACTTTTTAGTCATGGGTATTGAAATGTCCACAAAAGGATAACAAAAGAGTTTTGTTAGTCAATATTTTATTCTAAATGTTTTAAAGAAAGTGGCCACTCTAAGTAGCCCGGAGTTTAATTAAATAAAAATAAAATTATAAAATAAGAAATTGTTGTTTAACAAAAAGTGAAACAACAAATGTAAAAGTTTCTAAATATAAATATAAATAAAAAGTAGTAACGTGCGCAAACTGTTTGTGATTTCTTTAAGTTTCAAAATACAAACAACTGGTTAAGGATTAGCAAGTTTTAGCTTTGCTTACAATTAATCAAGCTATAATGCTACAACACTTCAGGTATTATGCTTAACGTAAAAATCGCACCTTTACGTTAAATAATTTATGTTTTGAATTAAAAAAAAAACGATTTGGAAACGAGGAACCGATTCTTAGATATGATCTTTAAAAGGTTGGTAGAAATTTTTTAACTCATAAACAATTTAAAAGAATCTTAATCAAGAAATTATCAAGAAAAAATAGGCAAAAGACAATAATTCGATTCTTATAGATTGAAAATATTTATTAAGTACCTTTCTTTAATCTTATGACTATTAATCTTACTTTAATCTTGCGTTTTATCAAAAAGAAACCTTGTTTTGTTCCGGTTTTTAAAAAATTTGTCCCTTGTTTTAGTCTTTGGTTCCGTGTTCCGGGTTTTTTTTTGTTCCGGTTCCAGAGTTTAAGGACAACCGACGATCTACATGTCATATTTAGCGAATTTGCTGAAAATTTTCAATTTTTCAAGAAGTTCAAACTTGACTTTTTTGCATTATTGTTATTTGAAATACTCCAAGCTTATAGTTATAGTTGAATGAAATAATATTGCAAACATTTATGAATCAAAACTTTATACGATTTCAATTTGAAAAAATAGCATTATCGATCAAAGTAAAATAAAAAAACTATAAAAAATTCTCTTTTTTTGGTTAATAATTATAAAATTAATATAAAGATGGATGTGAGAATATACGAGAAAAAAGGAAGATAATATACGATCTCATTTTAAAGAGCGGCAATTCTTCATTTCGATTAATCAAAAAGTAAAAGAACCGCTTAGAATCTAGAATTTTAAGAACATCGTTAATTAAGTGGATGGTTGAGGCGTTTCAAAAATAGAAAAAAATAAATCATCAGAAGAATTAACCTCAAGGGAAGGTGAATATCTAAAAATTCTAAGTCGATAATGACAGACGAACCAATACGAATTTATTGTCTTTATAAACAAAGTCAGTAAACGAGAAAATCAAAACAAGAAAGCAAGCAAAAATATTCCTTCGTCTATTGAAAAGACCGAGACGGCAGCACAAACAAAACAAAAAAAATTTTAAATCGGTAAATGTGTTTAAGACATTTGTCAACTTGAACATTACTCGTTCGTCAACTTGAAAATCATTCGTTCGCTTGATTTCGCTTTTGATTTCGCCTTTGGAGATCCTTGTATTGTCTCTTTTAACTTTCGATTATTTGTTTGAGTCGCTTAATTTCGTCATTTGTTTTCACCGTGATCGAGGGCTTTACGCCTGAGCCTCTAATCGGTCTACTACATTGATTTTTGTAGAACAGGTAACGTTTTTTCTTTCTCGTCCATGATCTTTTCTTAATATTTGTGGTTAGCTTCATGTTCACGAACCAATTTTTCGAAACGACCGTTAAGTTGTTTGTATTAAGACCTCTATAAGTCAATCTCTAATTCTAACACGATTATTTTCTTCTCTTTGTTTTGTAATTCATTCTTTAAAGATCGATTTCTTGACTTGAGTTCTCTAGATTTGCGTTTTCAGCCAAGCTTTTAAAAGGTTAACTTCAATCCATTAACCCATGCGTTTCTATCAGCCTCGTTGGATCCCAAATATTGACTTTATCGAGTTGACGACTTAAGAACTATCTCAAAAAAGAAATGAGTTAGAGTGCTGTAATGTCTTACATTAGTACCTTTGGGCCCGTCCATCCGATGCTCTCGTTACAGTCAAACCTCGTTAATCCGTATGAAAATAGTCCCATCAAATCGTCATACGGATAAAAATATACGATTTAAGGAGATATTTTCTATTAAAAGGAATTACAGTTAACGAGGTTTGACTGTACATGTTTACTTACAATATTCCGGACGATTTAGATTTGATATTAGTTTCCACCGATAGATAAAAAATAAAGTTCAGTTGTGCGGGTAAGTGGTTAAGAAAGAGTAGCCCCTTACTGCTTGGTTTAGTAATGTAGATCTGAAGATCAAAAGTTTACATTACAAACGCTCTTGATTGTTAATTTATTGTGACAGAGCTAAATTTTACCAAGCTAACTATTGGCGAAAAGATTAGAAGAGCAGGTTAATCAATAAAAAAAATAGCTTCAATATCTTCATAATCTAGAAATTTAATTACTGATCAGAAGTTTTAATAGACATCAGAAAAATTATAAACTTTAATAATTTTAGGAAAATTAAGAAAATTTGGTTTTTGTTCCAGCAAAATTGGTGTTAGAATCAGAAATTTTAGTTAAAAAAAAATATATAGCCAATTTTTATCATTTGAGAAATAAATTTTTAAATTTTGACAACGGGCTAATCAGTATATTTATTTTATTGAACCAGTGGTTAAAGACTTTTCGTTAATTTAGTACCAAACCATTTTTTATTGAAAAGTTTTACATTATTATTTTTCATCTAATTTTTTTTTCAAACATAAATTAAAATTTGATTAAAATTTAAGTATTTTTAACTTGGCCTATATGAAAATAAACTGTTTGATACAAATCTGATTATATAGGTAATATATGTATTTTTGGATAGATATTCAAAATCAGGTTAACGGGATACAATTCAGAGAAGTTCCTCAAAACTAAAACCAAGTCTTAGTCACGACTTGAACTAGGAAAGTTAAACAAAAAAATTGGATAACATAACGTCTGATTTAATTTTAATCTAAATTTTATTGATGCATCAACAAATAGTTACAAAGAAATTAGACAAAAAAATGATTAAAACAAATATTCGAAATTATTTATCTACCATAAACCATAAGCACCCAAGTGACCTAATCCTAAGCCTAAACCAGTATATGGTAAAGCACCATAGGCACCATAGTGGCCTAAACCTAAACCATAACCATATGAAGCAGCAGCTGGTAATCCCCAATAAGCCATTTTGTTTTGTTTGATTGAGTTAGTTTTCAAATGAAACGATAATTATTTTTTTCTTGATTGTTAAGACTATTTATACCAATTTTTAGCGCCTTGTAAAGATTGGAAAATTAACAAGATTGATTGAATCAATTGATTCTAAATTTTGATATTAAAAATGTTAATAACACGTTTTTATGACACAGGAATTTAACATGATGTTCAATCAAAACATATATTCTTGTTCTAAGGGCTGAATGTTTATTTAGGTATTCAATCATGAAATCATGAAAAATTCAAAATTTAATTTTTGAAATCAATTGATTGATTTCAAATAAGAGACCTGGAAAACAAGGTATCAAATATTATTGTGAATAAGTATCAATAAAATGTTTACTAATTTTTGTATTCAATTGCGATTTTGATTTTTCTAGAATATTTAGAAAAAAGTGTCATTTTGATTTAAATCATTTTAATCAAGAATGTAAACAATTTCAGATAAAAAAAATTTACAAATTGTTATTGAATTTCTATAATGGGGAATACTCTTTTTCGAAATGTGTATAAATAATCAAGACATGAGAATACACAAAATCATCAATTTCAAGTAAATTTAAAAAATACAATTCGAGACTTAACAAAATAAACAAAATGGCTTATTGGGGATTACCAGCTGCTGCTTCATATGGTTATGGTTTAGGTTTAGGCCACTATGGTGCCTATGGTGCTTTACCATATACTGGTTTAGGCTTAGGATTAGGTCACTTGGGTGCTTATGGTTTATGGTAGATAAATAATTATCCAAATAAAAACTTATTCTCAAACATTTTATCCTTTTTTTGTCTATATTTGTAACTTTTTGTTGATGCATCAATAAAATTTTTTTAATTTATACATTTTTTATTTTGTCGTTTGAGTTCATTTAAATAAAAGTTGATCTGATCTCATCGCAATGGTACCTTTGTTTTGTATGAGATGGACTTCACACTGGCGTCTTTGTGGAAGTTTCATCCTTTAAAAAAAATCACATGTTAAAGGATGGGGAGAAAATAATTTCGAAACCTCCACATTTTAGAGAAAGAAAGGTATGTTCCTTACCTGGAGTACTCATATGAAAATAATGTCTAAGAGTGTGTAAAAGTACAAAAAATTTACAATTTTTACAAACTTAAGGAGGCGGGTGTAAATCGAATTTACATCCGATCAATCTCAAAATAGCCTAAGTGAACTCAGAAAGGTCTGAAATTGTTTCCAAGATATTTCTCATAAAATGAATTGATATAAGACGCTACTATACTAGCAAAAGTTGAAAAAACACAAAATTTCTCGTAAATGGAAATGAATTCAATAACTTTTATTATTATTATTGTAGATACTCTGCATTGGATTTCCCAACTCGTGAGTCAAAGGACTCAAGTCAGACTTGAGTCCGTTTTTTGTGACTTGAGTCAAGTCATTTTTTTCCAAAAAATCGAAGAGTCTTTTTTATTAAAATACATGCTTAATCGTGCTAATCACAAATAGAAAGCTCAAACCAGGCATAAATTTTTCAATACATCACTTAGAGTATACTTCTTACTTTTAATATTACGTTTCTAGCGGGGTGAAGTCTTTTACTTAAATTCTTTTTGAATCATCAAATCTAAAAAAGATTATACTTTTTTTCCTAGTTTTTACAAGATAAATTAGTGGTGTTGTCTCTTTTTTTCACTTGCCAAAAATTCACTTCACTTTTTTTACTTTTCAAAGATCCACTTCACTTTTTTTCACGCGTGTATTAAATTCACTTTCGAATATTGTGTAAATTTTTAACAAGCACTTTTTTTCACTTGTACTTTTTTCACTCGATAAACATAAAAAATATATAAGTTATTTTTCTGACCACGCATTTTAGTTAGTCGCAAAATCTGGTCAAGTTCATTTAGATGCTACTTTTCACGCGTCAACAAAGCAATTTTATCAATTGCTTATCGTCCATGCATTTTGTCACAACACAATGTTTCCAATGTGTGTATATTTTGATGAAAAAAAATATTTAAGAACTACAGTGTATCCTCGATTTTGTCAACGGTCTGGTGTATATAAGAAAGTTTTTGACGCATTAGCTCTTATTAAGCGTCTCAAGTATCATTCCCCTGCGCATTCAAATTCGATTTGATAGGAGGATTGAAAAAGGACCAGTCAAGTTTCGAGAGATTTTTGGATGACATGGAAAAATTTAGAACTAGCTTGATATTTAGTTAGCCTTATAATTATTTGATATTTATTAATAAATCTTTCATTTGTATTCAAAGTTAAAATTTTCCATGTAAAAAATTTCAGACGTAAAAAAAAGTCATGTGAATTTTTTCCTGCGTTAAAATATTCCACTTAGACAAAAAGTGAATTTTTGGAAGTGAAAAAAGTACACGTAAAAAAAAGTCAAGTGAAAAAACGGGAATAAACCAAATTAGTTACTAAGTGTATTCTTGAAAGTCAACATTACTAAAACTGATGTTTTTCATCATCATTAGAATTAAAAAGCGCATATTCTGAAAAAATTCTGTTTTTTGACTTAATGCAATTGACTCAAGTCAGACTCGTGATTCATTGATTAAAGACTGCCTGACTCGGTCTCAAGTCGAGTCACATGAAACCAAGCGATTCTGACTCAGACTCAAGTCACCACGAAATCATCGACTCACTAAGACTGGTAACAACGTCTAAAAAATTACTACATATTTTATACAGTAATGATATGACACGTGGTTCTGAGGTAAAATTACGTAATTTTACACTATTTTACGTAAAATTACTTTTGTAAAATTACGTAATTTTACATAATTTTTCGAAAATTTACGTAAAATTACCAATTTTTACGTAAAAATTTGTTAATCCTAAAAGGGCCAAAAAAAGATCACTTTTTTCGTTTTTTAATAAAATTTTTGAAAAAAATTGAAAAAAAAATTAATTTCCTTTTTTAAAACTTGAAAAAACAATTTACTAAATTTTATGTAAAATTACGTAAAGTCTTATTTTTTTGAGGTATAAAATCGTAAAATAAAGTAAAAAAACGTTAAAAACAGTAAAATTTTCTTAATTTTTTTATTCCAATTTTTTTGTAATTTTTTTGTTTTGTATTTGGTTTTATTAATTGTCAGACCATCCTCCGGCTTTTTTAATGACTATTTCGATTACCTTCAAGTTTAAAAATTTTATTTTTTCTTCTTACTTTAAGTGAGTTTTAATGATCAATATAATTTTACATTTTGATGGCGCCAGAAGTTTCTGGAACTCAAAAATAGCCTTAACTACTTCATCCTCGTTTCTCGGTGATTTTCTAAGTATAAATCTTTTCATTTCATTCCAATTCATTTCAATTGGGTTCAGGTCTGGAGAATTAGGAGGAGATTTGACCTAAAAAAAATCTTTGATTAATAAGTTGCTGATTTACATTTAAAATCATTAGATACCCAGTTAATAGTGTTTTTATCCAGAAAATTTCTACATAAATTTGAATTATATTTCGGATCGTTGTCTTGATGCAACTTGAAAGACAAGTCATATTCGTCTGCGGCAAAAGGAAGCAAGTATTCTGCCAAAATCTCTCTATACATTAAAGAGTCCATATTTGCTTTAAAAATCTTTTAACAAGCACTTTAAAAATTATAATTTAAATTGAATATAAAGAGGTGGTTTTAAGGGTCAAAAATTCATTAGAGAACACCATGATGATTCCAAAAATGCAGGATTTGAGAAGTCGATTTCGGGTTTAACTAGTCAATTGCTTACACTTAACAATAATATTCTAAAATCCAATGATAAGTTAAAAGCTTTAAGTCATAATTCAACACCTGTTGTTTCACCTCAGACAGAGGGAAAGATTCAAGAGAGGAATGAATCATGTGATTCTAATACTGATTCGGAAAATGTTTCATTAATTTGTAACTTTTTGAATTTATAATTTAATTTAAATTAGAAACAAATTTTTAAATGGTTGAAGATAAGCAGAAAGATTTTACAAAACAATTGAGACTTGAAATTAAAGAAAAATTCCCTGATAATCAACATGAGACCATCGACTTTTATGAAGAAAAAGATCACTCGAAATTTCTCGCAATGAAGAGTAAATTTCTTTTTAAAATCATTATGAACATAATTTAATTAAAATATATTAGAAAATATAATGAAATATGTTCCGAAAGCAAGCACTTTTCAAGAGGCGTGGAATAAGGCTGCAAACTCTTTAAAAAACAGATAGGTCAACGTCAAACAAAACTAAAAAAGTTAAGTTTATTTTTAATTTTTAAATTGAAATAAAAAAATTAAGAAAAATTTACTGTTTTTAACGTTTTTTTACTTTATTTTACGATTTTATACCTCAAAAAAATAAGACTTTACGTAATTTTACATAAAATTTAGTAAATTGTTTTTTCAAGTTTTAAAAAAGGAAATTAATTTTTTTTTCAATTTTTTTCAAAAATTTTATTAAAAAACGAAAAAAGTGATCTTTTTTTGGCCCTTTTAGGATTAACAAATTTTTACGTAAAAATTGGTAATTTTACGTAAATTTTCGAAAAATTATGTAAAATTACGTAATTTTACAAAAGTAATTTTACTTAAAATAGTGTAAAATTTCGTAAATTAACGTAAAATTACGTAATTTTACCTCAGAACCACGTGTCATATCATTACTGTATGATTCAATAAAAGCTATAAAGATAGATAAGAGAAAAAAAAATGTGATTTTTTTGTTTCTTTCGACAAGGGGAACATTTTATCAAAATTTTTAATATCAATAAAAGGCTAAGATCTTATGACTTTTAGAATAAAATAAGGATGATTATATTTTTTTGTAAAGGATGATTCTCTTTTTTTATTTGCTTGCATAATTTTAATTGCGGAATTCTTTAATTAAAGCACTTAAAACTAACTAACTTTCATCATTTTATTTAACCAAGCTTAAAATAAATCTTTAGAGAAAATGTTTTCATTAAATGATGAATTTTATATATCGCTTGTTAAGCTTATTTTCAATATTGGGCAATGGAAAGCTTTTCTTGATGGTAGCGGCGTTTACCTTACGATAATCAACACAAAACCGCTCGCTGCCATCAGGTTTCTTCACGAGAACAATAGGAGATGCCCAGTTGCTATTTGATATCCATTTTAAGCATCTTTTCTACGCATTCTTTCACTACCTGTCCATTAGCGGGATCCATGAAGTTTAGTACGTTAGAACTATAGTACTATACTACCATTGGGATAGAGATTAAATATAAGAAAAAAAAATTTCGTAGTGTTTGTACAAAATCATGTAAAGTCTGTACATGAAATTTATTTTTAGAGACCCCCTATTAATGTATGTCCCAGGGGCACCCCAAATTCTAAAGTGATTATATTACATAAAAAAGAATTTTTTTTTTTTATAATCATAGTACGACTGATTAGACAGAAAAACAACACATTTGTACACCTTGTACACAAAAAACAAATATAAATTTTTCAAAATGTCATTTCTAATTTGAATAGTAATAAAAATTACTATTCGAATTTTGAATTTAATTTATAATGTATAGATAACTTTTCTGTCTCAGAATTTGAAGAGGATTCAGAAAATGAAATCCTACTGTAAAAAAAATCAAAATTTCAGTAGTTTATTAGAATTTAATCTTTTATGAGGTTATTATGTTAATTGTTTATTTCTATTCCAATTTCCGATGAAAGATAGCGCAGCTTACAATTTCTGTATACTCTTTTAACTGCTTCATCCCATTTGCTAAATCATCAAAAAGATAAAAGTTATCATTAAATAAAAAATACAGATGAAATGATCTACTTTGTCTAGTTTTTTAAAAACATAGATACACTTGAGTATGAACTTTGCGGAATCAAATTCACACTCCAACGCAATTTTTCTAATGTCCAATTCAGCATTACACGATTCAAAAACAAGCCATAGAGGTTTTATTTTCTCAACAAACTTGACTTTTAAAGACAACTTTTGTTTGCATTGGATACATTCGTTATCAAAAACAAATTCTCCGTTTGAGTTCAACAAGAACTCGTTTGAATCCGATAAACTTCTTTGCGAACAAATTAGGCATTGTTTCTTAAGAGTGTATGACTGAGTTTTTTGAACAATTCTTACAAAAAAATCATAAATAGTTCAACCAAACAAAATTTGCTTTACCTAAGTTATTTTTGTCGATTAAATCAAATATTTTCTTGATAATTGAAAAGGTTTCGTTTTTTGCTGCGAGTGAGGTTAATTCAGCCAGATACTTTGAATCTTGATCGACTGTTAGCGAAATGGTAAACAGGAAATAATTAATTGTGCATGAATGAAAGATTTGTATTGCCTTTTTGCCCCTTTTTTCTTTGAACGAACATGAATTAGTCGGCAAGTGAAAACAGATATTTCGGAAATTTTGTGATGAGATCGGTTTTATTTTCTCTTTTCGGATACGGAAGTTTTCGAAGAAGAGCTGGAACTTGAATTCGAACGTTTCGTATTCAAGTTTTCGTTTTTCTTAGTTTTTTTAGGGATTCTTAAAGAATCATAGTATGGTTTAGGGATTTTTTTTGGGCTTTTTTTATCACACCAAAAGTCCTTGAGCATCGAGATTGGAATTTCATCCAAAGTAAAGTCTGTTTCCAAATTATATTGTAATGTTTCGGCTTTAATTTTCAATAGAAACTTAGAACAGATCTCATGAGGAGAACAAAGGTTTAATCTCTGGTTAAGAATGCTATGTTTTACAATTTTGAAATTATTTTCGACATAATTGTTAGTTATCCTTGTTGTATTTTCATTTTTGTCTCGACTATTCAACCAAAGAGGCATAATGAAAATGTAATTGAAAAATACGTCTTACATTTCTAAATTGTAATATTCGTTTGGGATAATACCAAGTCCATTTTCATTGGCCTCAATTTGTTTCAAATTATCTAACGTTGTTTTTTTTAACGATTCAAAATGATTTGTAAATGGGCTCCTTCCTCTAATCGTTTTTTGAACTTTTTCGATTTCTTCTGAAAATTCTATTTTTTCTTCAACTTCTGTCTCAACAACTTCTTCTGTCTTAATCTCAACATCTTCGTTTTTCGGTGAACGTCTTTCAAGACTTTCCAGAGCTTCGATCACAATCTGAGTTTTATTAGCCGAAGCTAGTAATTGGATCACGTTTACGAAAAATTTTTTGAAATCAGAAAAATTGGTACAATTTGGTAAAATCGAAAAAAAATATGTAAAAGTTTTAACTGTCTCATTATCTGTTTATATTTTCTTCGACTTATTTGAAATCAGTTTTATCATATGAGCATCAGCATTTATAAAA
Source organism: Brachionus rubens (assembly GCA_022207745.1). NCBI lineage: Eukaryota > Metazoa > Rotifera > Eurotatoria > Ploima > Brachionidae > Brachionus > Brachionus rubens. The sequence continues at coordinate 3,383,049 of JAJVHD010000003.1, read as the reverse complement.
GTGAACGAGAAGTCGGTTACAACTCCGAATGGATATAAATTTTTTTTTCACCATATAACAACATGTAGCTTAAACATGAGTTGAGACAATTTTCTACAGTGTGACCGAAATTTGAGTTTGAAACAAAATCGAAAATAGATAAGATTAAATTTTTAGATTGATCGTGAAGCACCATAGAATAAAGAAAAGGTTTTTTTTCGTTTGGTATCGGTTTAAGTATTGACCCTTTAGAGTCGAAGAACCAAAATGTTTTTTTATTTTATTTTATTAATGCTTTCCAAATCAAAACCTTAAATTTTTTTTAAAATCAAAATCTTAAAAATTAATATTAACTTAAGACCGTGTTAAATTTTAAAAAGGTTTGTCTTTTCTTAAGTCAATTTTTGATATAATTGTAATATTAATATAATTACTTGAGGCTCTCTCATCATTATCATAATTAAAGGATCAACAGATATTGATTGAATATATCCTTTAAGGTGTTTACTCGTTTTGTCTAGATTTTGAAGAATTATTTTAGAGATAAACGCGTCCTGAAAAACACCAGAATCTATTTGATTTTTGTTCTCGAACTCGTTTTTAATTTTATTAAGAACGTTTAGTTGCTTTCTTTTCGAGTCCTTTGAACTTACAAGACATTGGTTATCAACAGTATCTGAATGGTATGTATTTTAGACGCCTTCAGACAAAATCTCAAGTGCTTTTTCAACTCTATTTGGCCCAGTTAACTAGGGTTACACTTCGAATAAGCAATAATCGAATATTTTTGCAAAAAAGTGTCTCGGAATCGAATTTTTTTTTTCGATTATTTACTTTTTTTTATTTTTCATTCAATCAAAATTAGTTAATTCAAAACAAAAATCTTGAAATAAAAGTTAATTTTTCTCTTTTCAGTTATATTTTTCCGTAAATTTACAGAAAAATTCGAAGAGGATTTTTATTCTTCGATAAAATTCCACTTTCGAATTACAAATTTTAATTTAGTGTAAATAATGACACAAATCATTCATAGAACATTAGCTCTTTGCTAAATATTGTTCTTCAAAGGTTAACTTGTCCATCAGGTATCATATTTAGCCCTAAAAAGGCCAAATATTAGACACTTAATCGATTAGTTTTGCATGATTTCTTTCCGAAATAGAATTTTTGAAAAATGAAATTTAAAGTAGTCATCATAAAAAAAAATTTATTTCGAATGATAGAAAACTAAAACTATCTGAATCAGTTAAATATCGAAATATCGAAAAAAAAAACATTTTCGAATATCTTTTGATTGAGAAAAAAACTTATCGAATAGCAAAATTATTTTCCGAAACTTTGAAACCTATACGAAGTGTAACCCTACAGTTAACGCTTGCGACTTTTCTTTAAATCAGCCAGATGATTTGCATCACCCTCGATTGTACAAAAAAAAACTGGATCTTCTTATTTTTGATGATCCCATTCTTGAATCTCAAAAATGAATCTAACCAAATTTTTTTATAAAAATAAAATTGAATTTTTTTTCTAAATTCGTTTACCTAAGGCATCCTTTATTTACGCAATCATAGATTCCGCGCCAAAAACAAGAGTTTTGTCTTGTACCAATACGAAACGAATTACTATAATTTTTCAATAAACACTTCTCGACCAAATTTTTTCTTGAGGTGAAAAAAACAACAGAAGAGTAATTCAATTTAGATTTTTATGTATAAATATCTCTATTTATATAGATTTCTATAAAGTCTTCAAATTGAACTTTAAAGTTTGACAGATAAACTTTAAAAGGAATAAATTGATTCGTAGATGGCTCACACTGTAATAAGTTAATTTACTTTTTCCTCAAGATATTTCCTGTTTTCAATTATCTCGACTCTAGGGAACAAAGTATCGTCATTTTTTTTTCTTCGAAATCCTCCAAACTAAGCTTCAGAATGTTTTGTACCAGCTTTTCATTTAAGCTAATTTTTCGTTGTAAATACACACCAGTTTTATGGCAATAGTCTCTTTTAAGAATTTCTTTTGTCAGCTCGTTGTAAAAGGTTCCTTCTTTCCGACTCAAGTTATCCAAGACAGCGGTCTTGGGTATATTTTTGTTGTTATTTAACACTTCAATGATGTTTTTTTTCAGTACAGGAGTTTGAATCTCGAAATTTTTTTTTTCAGACATAATTTTTCAATTTTGTTTGTTTTAAAATATTTTTTTTAAATCTAGTTTTTCAAAGAAAGATAAAATTTGATATATTTTTTTTCCAAACCTCGTACTATTACATTTTTGAAAATTTTTAGCCTCACTCTCTTAGAAATTTTCATTCTTAAAACACAAAATTAAAATGACTTTGAATAGTACTATTCGAATTTTTTTTTGAATAAAATAAAAAGTAAAAGTCGGTGTGTACATCGTGTACAAAATTATTTGGATTGTGCAAAACAAATCTTAATATAATTTTTTTAAGTCGAAACAAAAAAAATTGAAAAAACAACTTAAACTTTAAACAAAGACTGGGTTTGGATTTTTGATTTTAGGAGGGTCTGAATTTTTTTTTCCTGACTGGATATAAAAAGTACTTTTTACTAAAACAGGTCCTACTTTATCAACTTTTTCCATTATGAATAGTACTTTAACCGTACGGCTATATCGTACTAAACTTCATGGAGCCTCTTCAGCGTGAGAAATTACATATGGTCTTTGTTTTATGTTTTCGTTCAACTCAATATCGTGTTCACCATAGTCGCCTGAAACATATAAATGTTTGGACAAATAAATAATAATTTCAATTATTTTTTTTAAGTTCGAACGGTTTTCAGAGGTAACCTTTACGTTGTTGTCGTTTAAGAGTTGGATATATTTTTTTTGAGTACTTTGTTTAAGCGCCCATTTTTCCATAGAAAATTTGTGGGCCGCGGATTCTTGATGACTTAAAAATGACCTTATTGCATTTTTCCAGTTTGAAAAACCTTCCATAATAAAGGACTTTTTCGAGTTGTTTGATGGGAAATTTTTGCATGGAAAACAAAATGCCTTGTTACTAAACGTATCGTACTCGAGCCAAGGATACAGAGAATACCAAGTAGTTAAAAATTTCCGATTCTCTGAGTCAATTGGGAAATCAATAATAGGTCGTGACGGCTCGAGTTTACTCAGTTTCAAATTTGAAAATTCGTTTGAAATGGTGATCAAGAAGGATGGTTATTATCGGGAATCATTGAAGACTGTGTTGAACTATTTGAGGCGGTTTTTTCATTTGATGATTGAGCGGTTAAAAATTTTCTCATGATTGAAAAATTAGAAATTTTCTCAACAGTTAGAAAACAAATAAAAAAAAACAATCACAACTTTCCTGTTCATTATTATTGAATAAAAAAGGAGCGAAATAAAAAAAAAGCAAAACAAACTATTAAATTTTTTATAAATTGATTTGTTTGTAATAAAATTAGTTAAGATGTTAAATTTTTCATATGAGGCGACGCCTCACTTGAATTTTTCATGTACGGCGGTCCGCCGTAGTTCGCCTCACGTAGATACGCCACTGGATGTTTACCATTTAGATTAATTTATTATAATTTTTTCAAAAATTTCAAATTTCAATTTCAAATTTTGTTTAGAGATGTTGAACCTCGAGTTCTATGGAAGCTTAGTTGAGTTAAGCTGATTCAATAATGAACACCATCAATAAGATAAAAAAACACAGAAGGTCGTTGTCCATACCTATTGAGATCTTAGATGTGAAGATTAAACGTACACCCAAGAAATAATTCTGAAATCATCCAGTAATGCACAAATAATACAACGGATAAGTATTATTTGGGAATGTTTTGACCAATGTTTTTACAAAATTCATTCGACCAAGCTGGGATTAGGACACATTGATGTCTTTCTAGGCAGCTTAGACTTTTTATTCTAAATTAAGAATTCATAGATGATAAGTATTGTATAAGATGTTGATGTTCAAAATATTCATTGCTTTTATTCCGATGATGAAATAACAATTAACGATAAAGGCATGACAGCAAGAATCAGTGATGACAAATCTGAAAAGGAAATAGAATAATTTTTTCTTTTTAAGATTTTTTTTTTGAACAAAAATTGAACTAAATCGTTCCTAGTCCAGTCAAATTCAATTATTGTTTAATTTTTATCATTTGAGAAATAAATTTTTAAATTTTGACAACGGGCTAATCAGTATATTTATTTAATTGAACCAGTGGTTAAAGACTTTTCGTTAATTTCTAGTTATAGTCTTTAAAAAATTTATTGTAATAGTTGTATAGCTCTTTATTGTTTAAATAGTTTGATCGTTTAAATCTTTTGTACGATGAGTCTTTAAGGTCTTTAAGTTTGACCAATTCATCATCATACAAAGAAAGATAAGAACTTCTCTTAATATTTTTCTTACGCTCCGGGGCTATACGATCAATTATGCTTAAAGGTTCGTTTTTTAGAAATAGCCATTTCTCATCGATACAGGTTAGTGATTGTAGTGGCTTCAGATTTATTGATTCAATGTTGGAACAAATTTCAATTAACTTCGATTGAGATAGGTTTCGGCAGTTGATTGATTTAAGGTTATTCATTTGGTTCCTTAAATTCTAGGATAGCAACTACAAAACTATGTTCACTAAATTGACAAGGGATGGCATCAGTTTCTTCGACCAGGTCTCCATTGTGCAGAAAAAGATCAATTATAGCCGAAGTTCGTTTAGTTTTATTGTTTTTTTTTAATACTTTGTACAGATTCTAGTTGGTTTGTGAATGAAGTTCACCGGATCGTAATTGTCGACAAACTCAACAATATTAGAATTTCTTTTGTTTTGAAAGTCCATATTTAAATCTCCAACAATAAAAAGTGGTTATGTTTGAGTAAGTATATTTAAAAAAAAAAGGATTTAATTTTAAGCTAAAATTTTATTGATGCATCAACAAATAGTTACAAACAAATTAGACAAAAAAATAATTAAAACAAATATTCGAAATTATTAATCTACCATAAACCATAAGCACCCAAGTGACCTAATCCTAAGCCTAAACCAGTATATGGTAAAGCACCATAGACACCATAGTGGCCTAAACCTAAGCCATAACCATATGAAGCAGCAGCTGGTAATCCCCAATAAGCCATTTTGTTTTGTTTGATTGAGTTATTAAAAATTAGTTTTCAAATGAAACTATAATTATTTTTTTCTTGTTTGTTAAGACTATTTATACCAATTTTTAACGCCTTGTTAAGATTGGAAAATTAACAAGATTGATTGAATCAATTGATTCTAAATTTTGATATTAAATATGTTAATAACACGTTTTTATGACACAGGAATTTAACATGATGTTTAAAACAATTAAATCATATATTCTTGTTCTAAGGGCTGAATGTTTATTTAGGTATTCAATCATTAAATCATGAAAATTTAAAATTTAATTTTTGAAATCAATTGATTGATTTCAAATAAGAGACCTGAAAAACAAGGTATCAAAGTATCAATAATAAGTATCAAAGTATCAAATATATAGTATTGTGAATAAGTATCAATAAAATGTTTACTAATTTTTGTATTCAATTGCGATTTTGATTTTTCTAGAATATTTAGAAAAAAGTGTCATTTTGATTTAAATCATTTTAATCAAGAATGTAAACAATTTCAGATAAAAAAAATTTACAAATTGTTATTGAATTTCTATAATGGGGAATACTCTTTTTCGAAATGTGTATAAATAATCAAGACATGAGAATACACAAAATCATCAATTTCAAGTAAATTTAAAAAAAACAATTCGAGACTTAACAAAATAGCAAAATGGCTTCCCAAGCGGGAATGAAAGCGAAAAATAAGCGAAAAGTTTCGCTTTCATTGAAATTTCGAATAAAAAGCGAAATTTTTTCGAAAAAAATATCATTTTATTTTCTCAAATTCCACAAAAAAAAGTCACACGTTGTTGGTTTAAAAAAAATCTTAATCGCAACGATTAAAAATTATTGAGGATGGATCTATTATTTTTTATTTTTATTTCACAGGCGGCTCCTGTCAGTCAATTATTCAATTAACATAAGAAATTACTTACTTGTTTATTCTTCTTTATCTAGCATGATCTTCTTCAGAATATAGGGGTTTAACAATCGTTATTTCTTTAAATAATACCTTTGAAATTTCCCGCAAAATTTTAAAATGTTAAGACTTTTTCTAAATTTATATTTTTGACGACATTGAGAATTAAAATGATCTACATGTAGTTGGTTTTTTGCAAGGAGTTTTAAAAACAGACAGACAAAGCTAAAAAACAGACCCAAACATCACCTCGTGTATCCAAAAAAATAAAAGAAATTTGTTTAGGATAAGTTCAATAGTAATTGAAATATATTACACTGTTAATTTTTAACGTATATAATCAAAATGCAATTTCCAAAAAAATATAATTTAATTTTAAAAAATTGCAAACAGCAAAAAATTACAAGCGGTAAATTAAAGTTAATTTCAATCCCACTTTACTAATCCTTATTTTTTTAAGTTTCACATCGGCTTATTACACACAAGATTAATGTTACTATCAAAAGACCTTCGCCGCTCTACTTTATTCAGATTAAGAAAATGAGAACTCTAATTATCATCGAAACTAGATGACAAATTCACTAAGTCAAACGACGCTTAAATTATTTTTGCGCATGAAGAACCATCATGTTTTTTATTAGTGTTGTGAGTCGACTAGTAAATCATAAAGTCGACTGTAATCGACTATTTTTTTTTTACAGTCGACTAAATCGACTTTTAAAAGTTTCGAGTCGACTAAAGTCGATTAAAGTCGACTTTTTTTCGACTTTCAAAAGCAATCGAACCTACTTTCAAATATTCTTAATTCGAAACTAGGTCGATTGTGTTTAACATTATGTTCATTGCTACATTGCAAGGGAAAAGCTCAATAGTTTAATAGAACCACTATCATTTTGAAAATTTGAAAAAATTAAATTTTTTTATCATAATTATTTTGATCATTCGGAAAGCTGAAAGAGTAAGAAATTTAAACATTATAGGATTGTAAAAATCTGATTTTTTCATTTAAAAACAAAAAATTAAGATAAAGAAGCCGTTCGATCAATAACATGCAAACAGGCTTGTTCTTAAAACATTTTTGAAAAAAAACTTTAACATCTCTTTGATTTAACTTTTTAGCCTATCCCTTTTTTTAATTAAACAATAAAATCCTTTTTACTAAAACAATAAAGCGCTTTTTTGTTCCTTTTGGTTTGTTTCAATAAAATATTATGTCAAAAAAAGAAGTTTTTTGGAATTGTCAAGTCAATGATAAAATTTGACAAAAATTTTAAAAAATTAATTCTGTGTTTTGTTCGACTAAGTCGATTTTAGTCGACTTTTGAGAAAAACTAGTCGACTAGAGTCGACTTTCAGGATTTTCTAGTCGACTGTCGAAAAGTCGACTAGTCGAAAAAAAAGTCGACTCTTTCCCAGTCGACTCAAAACACTATTTTTTATCTAACATACCTCTAATTGCGCAACAAGGAAATTTTTTTTTCAAATGTCTTCTTTGTTTTTTAAAGAATTTTTTTCTTAAAGTTCTTATAATAAAAATCCAATTAAAATATTTTTTTTACTATCATTTGGTTATGGACAAGTAGGCTTGGGATGCAATAACCTTAAATTTGTAGATCTATTCAACTGTCAATTCAACTGTCCAAAGTTTGAATCGTAAACGTAGTTTTTTAGTGCCTTGTCTTTAGCCTAAGATTAGATTTTCCGTAGAATAAGAAATTGTGGGAAATCAAGATTGCTATCAAAATTGCTCACTAATTATGTAAACAACAAAGGCTAATACATTGACGTTTTTTATTGTATTTTATTAAATCAAAGCTTCTTTTGACTATCACCATGACCGATTTTAGCTCTCTTTAAAACAACAAAAATGAAAATAATTTTCGAAATAAAAGCGAAAAACCTTCTTATATAATCTCGAAAAATAAGCGAAAATTTTAACCAATATTCACGTTTTATTTTCGCGTTCGAAATTTCGCTAAGTTTTCATTTTTTTTTCGGAAAAATATTTGCTTGGGTTATTGGGGATTACCAGCTGCTGCTTCATATGGTTATGGTTTAGGTTTAGGCCACTATGGTGCGTATGGTGCTTTACCATATACTGGTTTAGGCTTAGGATTAGGTCACTTGGGTGCTTATGGTTTATGGTAGATAAATAATTATCCAAATAAAAACTTATTCTCAAACATTTTATCCTTTTTTTGTCGATATTTGTAACTTTTTGTTGATGCATCAATAAAATTTTTTTAATTTATACATTTTTTATTTTGTCGTTTGAGTTCATTTAAATAAAAGTTGATCTGATCTCATCGCAATAGTACCTTTGTTTTGTATGAGATGGACTTCACACTGGCGTCTTTGTGGAAGTTTCATCCTTTAAAAAAAATCTCATGTTAAAGGATGGGGAGAAAATAATTTCGAAACCTCCACATTTTAGAGAAAGAAAGGTATGTTCCTTACCTGGAGTACTCAAGACATGAGACATGAGAATACACAAAATCATCAAATTTTAAAACAACAATTCGAGACTTAACAAAATAAACAAAATGGCTTATTGGGGATTACCAGCTGCTGCTTCATATGGTTATGGCTTAGGTTTAGGCCACTATGGTGTCTATGGTGCTTTACCATATACTGGTTTAGGCTTAGGATTAGGTCACTTGGGTGCTTATGGTTTATGGTAGATTAATAATTTCGAATATTTGTTTTAATTATTTTTTTGTCTAATTTGTTTGTAACTATTTGTTGATGCATCAATAAAATTTTAGCTTAAAATTAAATCCTTTTTTTTTTAAATATACTTACTCAAACATAACCACTTTTTATTGTTGGAGATTTAAATATGGACTTTCAAAACAAAAGAAATTCTAATATTGTTGAGTTTGTCGACAATTACGATCCGGTGAACTTCATTCACAAACCAACTAGAATCTGTACAAAGTATTAAAAAAAAACAATAAAACTAAACGAACTTCGGCTATAATTGATCTTTTTCTGCACAATGGAGACCTGGTCGAAGAAACTGATGCCATCCCTTGTCAATTTAGTGAACATAGTTTTGTAGTTGCTATCCTAGAATTTAAGGAACCAAATGAATAACCTTAAATCAATCAACTGCCGAAACCTATCTCAATCGAAGTTAATTGAAATTTGTTCCAACATTGAATCAATAAATCTGAAGCCACTACAATCACTAACCTGTATCGATGAGAAATGGCTATTTCTAAAAAACGAACCTTTAAGCATAATTGATCGTATAGCCCCGGAGCGTAAGAAAAATATTAAGAGAAGTTCTTATCTTTCTTTGTATGATGATGAATTGGTCAAACTTAAAGACCTTAAAGACTCATCGTACAAAAGATTTAAACGATCAAACTATTTAAACATCTAACGAAGCCCAATGGCACCGAGCCGAAGATGACCAGAAAAAATCTGGTATCACGGTGAGAAAATTAAGGCCCTGGCAGACCTTAAATCAAACAGGCACGCAGAAATAGAGAAGCTCGAAAATGATCTCAAATATTCAACCAATGTCAATCATGAGTAGGGTCCACCAAAATATGCGAGCGCATATTTCACATGTTATATCCGATTTCGCATATTTTGCATATTAATGCAAATTTTAAAAATTTCAATTTTTTTTTCTAAAAAATAAATAATAAACAATATTTTGCTTCGCTTATTCATTATTTATTTGTCTTTCTAATTCTTTTGAGTCAAACTTAAAGTACAAAATCTATTTGAATTAAAATCTCTACTTTTACACCACAAAAAAGACTTGCACAATACTCTCCTAGTAGCTGCTTAGTAATTGAGAATAAATCATTAAGTTGTTCTGCTTATAAAAAAAAAATTAAGCATTATAATAAGTTCTTGGTCGACTAACATATTAGTACGAGTGCTCACAAAGAGAATGTAAAAAGAATTAAAGTGATTGCTCAACTCGACTTTGATAAAGCTGAAACAACTAAATTGTTTAATAATGATTTGTGTATCTGGATTACGGCTTCGAATATACCCTTTGAAAAATTAAATAATCCAACATTCTCCGGTTTTTTAAACAAGTATATTCGACCAGAATATCGAACCCCATCTGCTTCAAATATCAGAAGAATTATTCCGAATTTATCCGAATTGAAAAACAACGAAATGATTCAATTCTTTGATGATTCACCGATCGCTATACTTTGTGACGATACAACTGATGTTGAAAGACGTTTCGTATTTCAAATTATATTTATAAAATTGGATATTAATTCAGACTCTTCACCAAAATTAGTCGATACTGTTTTATTAGACGCAGTCAACTTTGAAACCGTATCGAAATCGATTGTCGATTGTCTAGTTTTTATGAAAATAAAATTTTCAAACGTAAAGTTTTCCGTAACTGACAACGCTTCCTACATGAAAAAAACATTTAATCAAGTTTTAAGACCGATACTTAATGAATGTGTTCATATAACTTGCTTCGCTCATATTATAGCATTGGTTGGCGAAACTTGGAGAAATTACTTATCGGATATTGATACGTTAGTTGCAAATTTTAAATCGATTTTTTCGAAAAGCGTACATCGAAGACGAAGGTTTTTAGAAATTCAAACTGAAAACGGAATGGAGAATCCATTATCTTTTCCCGAACCTGTTGTAACAAGATGGAACACTTGGTTCAATGCTGCAAAGTTAGTATCAAATAATTTTGATTTATTAAAAAAATTCGTCGAACAAGAAAATGAAAACGACGAAACTATGTCTTTGCGTAAATTAAAAAATTTGTTAGAGAAGGACAACGTCAAAATCGAATTAGATTTTGTATCATCAAAATGTGATAGATTTAAATTCTTGATTCTTGGAATATAGGAACAAAATTTAAGACCAACCGAGGTCTACAATCGTATTAATGATTTGTATTATTGGCTAATCGAACAAATCGAATTTTATAAAAATCAAAATTCGTACGAAAACAAAATCGCTTAAGACCTATTTATGGTTGCTCATGATAAGCTAAAAAAATATTTTATCGATGTTTCGCAGCCGGGGATGAATACTTTTCAATGGGTTAGAATTTTCGATCATTATCAAATAAGTCTGCCCTTAAAAAATCTAAGCGAACATATCATTCCTAAGTCGATTAAGGATAAATTTAAAGACGATTGGCCAATTTACATAAATATTTGCAAAACCATAACCGAACAACCAAATGATTTCGATCTAGATTTATGGTGGAAAAATGTGAGCAGTCGTCTTCCAGATATGTTTTCGATTGCCAGATGGATCTTAAGAACCCGATCTAGGAATTGCGATTCAGATAGATCTTTTTCTTAGTATAAATTGGTTCTTACAGATAATCGTCGAAGAATGTCAGAATATACAATTAAGATTCAAAACTTTTTTTATTTTAACTTTAATAACCATTTTTTTTTAAACATCGATTTCGATGATGATAAAGACGAAAATTCGCAACATGATTATGACATTGTTCCTATAAATTAATTTTTTTTACCACGATGACTTTTTATACTGTTTTTATACTTAATTGTGTTTTTACTTAATTTGTGTATTAATAAATTTGCAAGAAAATAACTCACTGACTAAAAAACATCCATTTTTTAAACGCATATTTTTGCATATTTTTTGCATATAATAGCGCATATTTGGGGTCCAAAATTTCGCATATTTTGGTGGACCCTAATCATGAGTGCTTTTAAAAAATTGGCCGAATTCCTCGACGACATAGGCCAACTGGCCAACGAACTAAGTGAGTCCAGATCTCAAATCGCCTAACTAGAAGACCAACTCGATGACCAGAGAGCCGAAAACAAGCAATTGAAAAAAGCGATCAAACGCCTAAGTGGACCACAGTGAATGCAACAGTGGATGGAACTTTGAATGGAAATTGGAAATGAAAAAATTTTTGTTACATATTTTAATTTTTTGTTTTTGTTTAAACTTTGTAACTCAGGGGGGAGGTGAACGGTCAATAATTTGGACAAATTCTTTCATTTTTTGTGTTGCTTTCAAAAATTGTCTTCTTTTTCTTTTCCCGGTTAATTTTTCAAACTCAGGGGGGAGGTATGTTGTAGTCCTCATTATGACTTCAACTACTTTTCAAAAGAGTATTAATTTTGGCTGTGTATACTTGAAAACTATACAGTTTATGACTGTAAAGATTTCAAGTATAAAATCACAGTGTGTTTTTCATTATAATTTAGTCTTTTTGAGATCTCATTTATTATTTTCTTTATTTTGTTTCATCTTTATTATAATTTGTAAAGGCTAGAAGCGGCCAGTTTATTTAACAAAGCATTTATAATTTATATTATTGTTTTGTTATTGTCCCTTCCCTTAGGTTTTTACCCCATCTTGATTTAAAGGCAATTAAGCCGATACTTGTAATTTAAAAAAATGGAATAACAAAGAGTTAGATGACTTATGAAAAAGGGTTGAAAAATACCACATTTTTGGGACTTTCGCAAAAATAAGAGTCAAATAAAAAAAAAATTCCCAACTAGGGTAATTTTGATCGACAAATCAGATTTTTTGAGTATTATTCCGAACTTTACAAAAAGAGTCAATGTATACAGATTTGTAAAGGGCGCAAGAAGAACAGCGCCATGTAAGCAAATCATTTTTAGCCTCTTTATTTCGCTTTCTCAAATCTACTTCCATTTCTGCACCAAATTTGCTACATTTATTGTTCTCACAAAACCTTGATTTTTCGACAAGACCTTGTTCATAGAGTTTATAGAAAATACGGAATATATCCGATTCCGTAATTTTCTCCTTTATTTTCATATTACTATCTTTATTTTATGGATTGTTTAATAAAATTTTTTATTATTAATAAAAACAAATTTTTTGAAAATTTTGAAAATAAAGCTTAGTCATTTTTTCATTCATAAATTGTTTATGTCATCGACTGGTTTTAAGTCTGAAAATTTTTAACATTACTATGCAAATTAAATTATGTGACCAAAGTTTAAATTAAGTGACCAAAAAATTTATATGCTAACTATATTTTGGTCACCAATTTTTTGGTCACGTGACATGTAACCAGGGTTAATCACCTATCGTTTAAAATTGTATTGGTCACCTAATAGGTGATCAATTGGTCACATAATCGATAAGACCCTTTCTTATAAGTAGCGTTTATTAATGATTAGATCCATGAATTTCGGGAAAATACTCAAAAATTCTAATTTGTCGATCAAAATTACCCTAGTTAAATTTACAAATTGTTATTGAATTTCTATTTCGGGGAATATTCTTTTTCGAAATGGGTTTAAATAATCATGACATGAAAATACACAAAACCATCAATTTCAAGTAAATTTTAAAAAAACAATACGAGACTTAACAAAATAAGTAAAATTGCTTATTGGGGATTAAAAAAAAATTTAAATTAAAATTAAAACCTGTGTTGTTTTAAAAAAATAGAAAAAGATGTAATGTTATCCTGTTTTTCCGTTTTTTATGTTAAATCGTCCTTGTTTAGTCCTGACTAAAATATCTCGATGTCTTTCAAGTCTTTCTTTAATTTTTTTAATTAATGCAACAATAAAATTATGTTGTCCCTAAACTCGGAAGTGGAACACCGAAACCGGAACAAAAAACCGGTGCCAGTAGTAGTTGTTTATTTCAATAGAAGAGACTAGTGTCGAGCCCGATTGTTCGATTGAATTAAAAATATAAAATAAAATAAAAGTTTTCAAAAAATAAAGTTAAATTTTTTAAAATTCAAATCAGATTTTGGAAAAAATTTGCATAATCGAATAAACATTGATCCAATTGACCCTTCTTCAATTTACAGAATATAATTTTAGTAATAATAATATTGTCGTCAGAAAGGCAGTGACATCTTCTTCTCATTTAAGCGACATGGTAGGTCATTTGACACAGAGAACTCAGACGACCGAGATAACGCAATGTAAATCCAACATACACAAAATACCATAATCCATCTCCTTTTAACGATGTACTCAATACTCTTATGAGACTAAATAGACCAAGTGTAAGTTCCGATAAAGCCGAAAATTTATTCAACGAAAAAAATGAAAAGAAAATTAACCTTTTTAAACGACTAATTGAAGAGCTCAAAAAAGAATCAACTGCAACATATTGAATAGAAAATAAAAAAAAGTTACGTTTTTTATACGATCTTACGTTACGTCTTCTTTGTATTCGATCGACAAGCGCAGATGCTGAACCATTTTTTAGCGAGACTGTTCAAAATTCTTCTAAAGCTCCTAATATATCCTATGACCTTTTGATCCATCGATCTTTAATAAAAGTCAACTAAAAATTCCTTGACGACTATGCATTTTAAATTTGAAATCAAATCTTTTTCGTTTAATAAACTCATTTCCAAGAACGAGTATGTTTATTTTAATTAACTCAATGTTTTGAAACTTAATAGAAAAATTTGAAATTAAATATTATCTTTTTATTAAAAAGTGTTTTGGATGGTCATTCAAATGCAAAAGGTTGAGATATATTGTTTAAGAAAACTTATGAAATAAAAAAAATAAATTTGGATGTCCTGAAACCCCAAGTTATAGAACCTTTTACAGCCCTAAACTTTTGACCGGATCTTACATAATTTAACTTACATAATTTTCTACTCGGATCTTATTTAAACTTTTTTTTAAGATTTTTCCTTTCATTGAAAATGAGAGGAAAAGAAGAGTTGAATAAGAGGAAATGAAAGGAAGAGATAAGGAAGACGTGAGATGGGAAAAGAAGAGGAAAGGTGTTAATCTCGTATTAGATAGTTTCAGTGCGCACAGTACTAAAAATTGTTATTTAATTGCACAATTTTATTTTTACAAACACTTTTAAGTTTTGCAAGAAAGAATTTATCAACTTATAGATGTCAGGAATTCACTTAAGATTGCCAACGTTGATTTAACAATTGTTCCGAGAATTCCAGCGAAACTTCTGAAAATCAATTCTTCAAGCATCTGTCATCATTAAAAAAGGAGTAAATTGAATTTATGATTACTTGATGATCCTGTCGAATAACTACATTAGGGGATCAGTGCCTGTACTTATTGAATTTTGAGCCTTAGTGGTCATTGATAAGTCCAAGAAGTCTTTACGGCTACCCAAAAGAGAACTTGAAAGCGTCCATCAAAAGATTGAAAACGTTCCTTAGAATATAAAACAAAAATTTAATTTTGAAACGTAGTAAAATCTTGAGCAAGACGCGTCTCGGAGTTTCGGATTGACCTTTAGAAGGTAAGCAAAGAAACAATTATTCAAATAAATCAATCTGAAAGCGTTACCGTAACCGTGACATGACATTTTGAAAACGTTACAGTAACCGTAACGTGACATTCTGAAAGCGTTACCGTAACCGTGACGTAACAAGTTAAAAGCGTTACCGTAACCGTAACATGACATTCTGAAAGCGTTACCGTAACTGTAACGTGACATTCTGAAAAGGTTACCGTAACTGTAACGTGACATTTTGAAAACGTTACAGTAACCGTGACGTGACATTCTGAAAGCGTTACCGTAACCGTGACGTAACAAGTTAAAAGCGTTACCGTTACCGTAACGTGACATTCTGAAAGCGTTACCGTAACTGTAACGTGACATTCTGAAAGCGTTACCGTAACTGTAACGTGACATTTTGAAAACGTTACAGTAACCGTAACGGGACATTTTGAAAACGTTACCGTAACCGTGACGTAACAAGTTAAAAGCGTTACCGTAAACGTAACGTGACATTCTGAAAGCGTTACCGTAACTGTAACGTGACATTTTGAAAACGTTACAGTAACCGTAACGTGACATTTTGAAAACGTTACCGTAACCGTGACGTAACAAGTTAAAAGCGTTACCGTAAACGTAACGTGACATTCTGAAAGCGTTACCGTAACTGTAACGTGACATTTTGAAAACGTTTCCGTAACCGTGACGTGACATTCTGAAAGCGTTACCGTAACCGTGACGTAACAAGTTGAAAACGTTTCCGTAACCGTGACGTGACATTCTGAAAGCGTTACCGTAACTGTAACGTGACATTTTGAAAACGTTTCCGTAACCGTGACGTGACATTCTGAAAGCGTTAACGTAACTGTAACGTGACATTTTGAAAACGTTTCCGTAACCGTGACGTGACATTCTGAAAGCGTTACCGTAACCTTAACGGGACATTCTGAAAGCGTTACCGTAACCGTAACGTGACATTTTGAAAACGTTGCCGTAACCGTGACGTAACAAGTTAAAAGCGTTACCGTAACCGTAACTTGACATTGTGAAAGCGTTACCGTAACCGTAACGAGACATTTTGAAAACGTTACCGTGACATTTTGAAAGCGCTACCGTAAACGTAACGTGACATATTGAAAGCGTTACCGTATCGGTGACGTGACATTTAGAAAGATTTACCGTAACCTTAACGTGACATTCTGAAAGCTTTCCGGTTACGGTAACGCTTTCAAAATGTCACGGTAACGTTTTCTAAATGTCACGTCACCGATTCGGTAACGCTTTCCAAATATCACGGTAACGCTTTCAGAATTTCACGTTACGGTTACGGTAACGCTTTCAGAATGTCACGTTACGGTTATTGTAACGTTTTCAAAATGTCACGGTAACGCTTTCAGAATGTCACGTTACGGTAACGCTTTCAGAATGTCACGGTAACGCTTTCAAAATTTCACGGTAACGCTTTCAAAATATCACGGTAACGCTTTCAAAATGTCACGGTAACGCTTTCAGAATTTCACGTTACGGTTACGGTCACGCTTTTAAAATGTCACGTCACCGTTACGCTAACGCTTTTAACTTGTTACGTAACGGTTACGGTAGCGCTTTCAGAATGTCACGTTACTGTTACGGTAACGCTTTCAGAATGTCACGTTACGGTTACTGTAACGTTTTCAAAATGTCACGGTAACGTTTTCAAAATGTCACGGTAACGCTTTCAGAATGTCACGGTAACGCTTTCAAAATTTCACGGTAACGCTTTCAAAATATCACGGTAACGCTTTCAAAATGTCACGGTAACGCTTTCAGAATTTCACGTTACGGTTACGGTCACGCTTTTAAAATGTCACGTCACCGTTACGCTAACGCTTTTAACTTGTTACGTTACGGTTACGGTAGCGCTTTCAGAATGTCACGTTACTGTTACGGTAACGCTTTCAGAATGTCACGTTACGGTTACTGTAACGTTTTCAAAATGTCACGGTAACGTTTTCAAAATGTCACGGTAACGCTTTCAAAATATCCCGGTAACGCTTTCAAAATGTCACGGTAACGCTTTCAGAATTTCACGTTACGGTTACGGTCACGCTTTCAAAATGTCACGTCACCGTTACGGTAACGCTTTTAACTTGTTACGTTACGGTTACGGTAGCGCTTTCAGAATGTCACGTTACTGTTACGGTAACGCTTTCAGAATGTTACGTTACGGTTACGGTAACGCTTTCAAAATGTCACGGTAACGCTTTCAAAATGTCACGGTAACGTTTTCAGAATGTCACGGTAACGCTTTCAGAATTTCACGTTACGGTTACGGTCACGCTTTTAAAATGTCACGTCACCGTTACGCTAACGCTTTTAACTTGTTACGTTACGGTTACGGTAGCGCTTACAGAATGTCACGTTACTGTTACGGTAACGCTTTCAGAATGTCACGTTACGGTTACTGTAACGTTTTCAAAATGTCACGGTAACGCTTTCAAAATATCCCGGTAACGCTTTCAAAATGTCACGGTAACGCTTTCAGAATTTCACGTTACGGTTACGGTCACGCTTTCAAAATGTCACGTCACCGTTACGGTAACGCTTTTAACTTGTTACGTTACGGTTACGGTAGCGCTTTCAGAATGTCACGTTACTGTTACGGTAACGCTTTCAGAATGTTACGTTACGGTTACGGTAACGCTTTCAGAATGTCGCGTTACGGTTACGGTAACGCTTTAACTTGTGACGTCACGGTTACGGTCACGTCACACTCTATCTTGAATTTGTTACGTCACGGTCACGTTACGGTCACGCAAACGCCTTAATTACGCTGCGAGAGCTGTAAAAATAATTAAAACAAATATTCGAAATTATTTACCTACCATAAACCATAAGCACCCAAGTGACCTAATCCTAAGCCTAAACCAGTATATGGTAAAGCACCATAGGCACCATAGTGGCCTAAACCTAAACCATAACCATATGAAGCAGCAGCTGGTAATCCCCAATAAGCAATTTTGTTTTGTTTGATTGAGTTATTAATAATTAGTTTTCAAATGAAACGATAATTATTTTTTTCTTGTTTTTTAATAACACGTTTTTATGACACAGGAATTTAACATGATGTTCAATCAAAACATATATTCTTCTTCTAAGGGATGAATGTTTATTTAGGTATTCAATCATGAAATCATGAAACATTCAAAATTTAATTTTTGAAATAAATTGATTGATTTCAAATCAGAGACCTGAAAAACAAGGTATCAAATATTATTTTGAATAAGTATCAATAAAATGTTTACTAATTTTTGTATTCAATTGCGATTTTCATTTTTCTAGAATATTTAGAAAAAAGTGTCATTTTGATTTAAATCATTTTAATCAAGAATATAAACAAATTCAGATAAAGAAAATTTACAAATTGTTATTGAATTTCTATTATGGGGAATACTCTTCGAAATGTGTATAAATAATCAAGACATGAGAATACACAAAATCATCAATTTCAAGTAAATTTAAAAAAAACAATTCGAGACTTAACAAAATAAACAAAATGGCTTATTGGGGATTACCAGCTGCTGCTTCATATGGTTATGGTTTAGGTTTAGGCGACTATGGTGCCTATGGTGCTTTACCATATACTGGTTTAGGCTTAGGATTAGGTCACTTGGGTGCTTTTGGTTTATGGTAGATACAACGAAAATTTTTATTTAATATAAAACATCTAAACCTTATTTTTTTCTGTCGATTTCCTTTGTAACTCCTTGTTGATGCAACAATAAAACCATTTTTAATAATTTTTTTACTTTTAACACTTATTTCTTACTAATCATTTTAATTTAGATCGCATTTGAAATTCGTTTTTAGAATAACAAATTGTTTGAGAATCAAAGCTGAGAAACCATTTATTTTCCAATCATTAGAAATTTATATAAATTTAAATTCTGAATAACAACCTGAAGTTTGTACTTTTGCCTTATAGAACGATAGTCTTATTTTTTCTAAACGCACTTTACTGGTAATTTTTTTTCCAGAGCTTGCTTACAAATTTTTAAACACGGTATACAAAATATTTTTTCCATCAATTTTTATGAAAATAAATGATGTCCCTTTTCTCCCAAACCCTTTTCCAAAAATAAAACATATTATACGATAATTCAATTATACGATTATACAAAATCATTTTTCCTAGGACTTTAAACTTAATATGGTAAACTCTTAGGTTTGAATAAACTTTTGTTTTTGACAGAGAAACTGAGACGAGTAACATTTGACAAGAACTCCTAACACCGTGGGTAGTTAAACCGTCGTCGACGGCCGTTATTTGGATTGGCCGTCGACGCCGGTTCTAACTACCTTGATAGCTAAAGGAGAGCAGCCTTTTCTCTAATCTTGATTCAGTTCCCCCATAGACTCCAAGACTCCGAGATCACAGGTCCCTTTTAGAAAGGGTTTAAATATATCTTTAAACGAAATTATTGAAAAGAAGGTTCGAAAAAATTTTTTTTTGAATAATCTTTTCAGTGAATAATCGTATAGAAGTTCCAGGAAAATATTTTTTTTAAATAATCGTATAATCGAAGTTTCCTAAATAATACTTATCCATTCCCAGTCAGATTTTTTTTAAAAGTTTTTATAGAGTCTCTTTAAAGCATCTTTATTAATTCTTTATGTTTTTAGAGATATTTTAGAGATAAAATGGAGATTTAAAAATCGTAAAAAAAAAATTTTTTTTTTCTCTATATTTTCCTTGAAAATTCTTTAATTGAAATTTCCACAAAGACCATTCAAATTCTTTCTCTAATAGATCTTCAAATGATTTTGACGAAAAACAATTTGAAATTAAAGATTTTTGTTTGAACTTTGAAAAAATCGTAGAGCCGGACTTCAAGACCTCCATGATTAGAATTTTTTTTGAAAAAAATAAAAGCAATTGTTTAAACTCAGATTTTTTCTAACGAAGCGGCAGGGGGTTACATTTTCATTTTTTATCCTACACGAGGACGGGATGGTTCGGTTTTTTAGATATTTTTGAATATTATTCAAAAATTAACCTCAAAAATTGAAATTCAAAGAAAGAAAAATAAGGGTGGTGGGTCTTTTTTCAAAAAAATTATAATTTAGGGAAAAAAAATCCCTATTTTTGATTTCTTCTAAATAAATTGAAACATTTTGAACTGAGGAGGAATCAGAATTAAAGACTCAGATGCAATATGTGAAAGAGTAGAGTCCAAGATTTTTTTAATTTTCTCTTATTTGTTAAGTTTACATTCCCCGACAGTCACAAAAGAAAAAATTCAATTCAAATTAAATAAATACTAAGATAATTACAGCATTCTTTCTTTTATTTATCCGCCTACTCCCCTTTTTTAGATTATTGAAAATTTTTATTACTTACAGTGGTGCTACGATACCATGAATTTGTTACGTAATATTTTGTGGTTTTAATATTCGTTGTTTTAAAATTAATAATTGTCAATTCCAAATTTAATCATGATCAAATAAATCAAATAATAATTGTAATAATCCATTCCGCAGATTAATAAGGGATCTAGAGGGTCCATTAATAACTGACAAAGTAATCAGAGTTATGAATATCAATATGGTATTACGCAACTCGAATATATTAAAAAAGTTATGTAATACAATTGCGTAATAAAGAATGGATATAAATAGTTGTGTATTTTTACTAACTTGAGTCTAGATTTTAATACTAATTTTACGTTCTGTATTGTTTAAATAAAACTTATAAAAACCAGAATTATCTTTATTTTATATTCCTCTGGAAATTACGGTTAAGTTAGGAATCCCAATTTAAGCGTAACATATTTGGTAGCAGCGATAAAATACGATTAAGTAAGATAAAGATGAGCGGAAAAAAACGATCACAATAAAATTAAGTTGTCCTTAAAACCCGGAATAGGAACATCGGAAACGGAACACAGGACAAGTTTTTAAAAAAACCCGAATCCGAATATTTTAATTTCTAATACTCGGAACCGGAACAATCAAAAAAACGGGATTAGTCTTTAACGCGGAACCTAAACTTTAATTAACCTGGAAACGATTCCTTTCAAGTTATTATGTAAATATCTTTATTAATTCTTTAGAATTTGAATTATTCCTGATCCAAATTATCAAGAATTAATAGTCATAAGATTAAAGAAAGGTACTTAATAAATATTTTTAATCTATAAGAATCGAATTATAATCTTGTGTCTATTTTTTCTTGATAATTTCTTGATTAAGATTTTTTTTAAATTTTTTTTTTCAATTCAATTTATTCAATAATGAAACCACGCCTCATAGGTGATTTCTAAAAGTTAATTAACGAAAATGAAAATAAAATTATGATTATTAGCCATTGATATCGACCATTCCAAATACTTCTCTATTGATTATTGCCTTGAACGAATTTACTGATTAAGCATTAACCGCTTCTCTTGAAAGATTGTTCCATGCGTTTACGACTCTATTTCTTAAAAAGTTGTACCGATGTGTACCTCTTTTGTTTATCTCTCTTACCAGCCTACGGTCGTGTGGCCTTCTCAAAGAACCCACTCTGTCATTTGCCGAGTTAAAGCCGTTAATTAAGCTTACTTCTTCTAATTGGTTTATTAGTTTGAAAGTTTGAATAAGGTCTCCTCTGACTCTTCTATTTTCTAAGCTCAACATGTCAAGTTTTTTCAGTCTAACCTCGTATGGTAGATTCTTGACCGATTTGATCAATTTTGTTGCTCTTCGTTGAACATTTTCTATCTTTTTCACATCTGATTTTAAAGAAGGGCACCAAACGCTTACTGCATATTCGAGATTTGGTCTTACTAACGCATTAAATAGTAACTTTATTGTTTCTAGAGTAAGGAATCTGAACGAGTTTTTGATTTGTCCTAAAGCTCTATTAGCTTTTGCCGCTGCCGTACAGCACTGTTTCTTCCACTTCAAATCGTTGGTAATTATGATAACGAGATCTCTTTCTTCAGTTGTGTCTTGAAGTACATGGTAAACGTTCGCATCAGCCATTGAATAGTTATGAATGTCAATTGGATCACGTTTACCGATTTTCATTGTTTTGCATTTTAGAAGATTAAATCAGTTGACCAAGTTTTTGACCACTCGAATAGCATGTCGAGATCCTCTTGTAATTCCTTCGATTTCTTATCCTGTGTGTCTTTTTGAGTCCATGAGCCAATTACTTTGAGATCGTCCGCGTAAGAAAGATTGAAGCATTTTAACTGTTCCAGCAAATCGTTTATATATATGACAAAGAGAATAGTACCAAGGACTGAACCCTGGAAAACTCCACTTGTTACCTCTATCCAGCCCGAGGTCTCATTACCAAGTACAACCCTTTGTTTTCGACCCATAAGAAATGATTTTATCCATTCAAGAGTTTCGCCAACTATACCATGCAACTATACCATACGTATGCTTTAAGTTTACTTAACAATTTAACGAGAGAAACTTTATGAAAGGCTTTTGAAAAGTCAGTGTATATAATGTCAATGTTCAGCCCCTGCTCTACTAAATACGTTACTGTGTCTAGAAATTCGATTAGATTGGTTGTGCATGACTTCTTAGGCAGGAACCCGTGTTGTTTTTTGCTAAGAAGGTTATTACTCAGCAAGTAACTGACTAGTTCATGCTTTTTCAATTTTTCCATTACTTTGAAGACAACTGACGTCAACGATACTGGTCTGAAGTTTTTTATGTCTAATTTGGATCCACTCTTATGAAAGGGTGAAACGTTTGCTTTTTTCCAAATATCTGGAAGTTTACCCTCATTGAAAGACTTTATAAACAATAACGAAAGTGGAATCGAAAAAGCCTTAGCAAATGTCTTTAACATGAACGCTGAAACATTGTCTGGACCACATATTTTATCTGTTTTTAGATTTTTTATAATTTTTTCGATACTAACCTGTCTAAATGTGGTAAATAGATTCATAGTTAAGTCTGATTTGTGCGATTTGGAAAATTAGTTGTCAACGGTTGATAAAAGTCGTTACCAAAAATCGACTTAAAATCAGAATTCATTTTCTCCGCTTTTTTCTGTTTATCGAGAATCAATTCTTGTTCGAGTAATTATACAATAAAGAATAACAAAAATTGAGTAAAAAATGATAAAGTAAGAATAAAAATACAATATAAAACGATAAGTCAATCAACAGATGTCCCGCTCAGGGCCCTGTACATGATATTTCTGTAAAAAGATCAATTCATCTGGTCTTTTTCTATCAAACGACACAAGTTTACTATTTACCTGAATAGTTCTCTGGTTTCATTTGCGTATCCTTTTGTTGAGAACGTTGTTTATTAGTTAAAAAATTTTTACCAATCTTTTTAAGATCTTCCAAGAATCGCTTCCTAGTTTCTAAATCGTTTTTTTTTAATTCTAAACATATTTAAGCATAATACGCTTGACTAAAAAGTGTTTTTAAGTTTTAAAGTGCTTTATAATTTTAGTTTATGAAACTCGTGTGAGAACGATTTCAATATGTCTGGGTGAGGTACTAACAAAAACTATTTAATAACTTTAGTACCCAATTTCAAAATTAAAATGAACGCGCTCTTTTCTTAATTTTTTTTTTCCGTATTTAGTCTGAAGGTGATCCTTTCCGATTTTATGCATGTTCCGGTTCCGTTGATTAGGTGTTTTTTGTTAAAAATTTGTCCCATGTTTTAGTCTTTGGTTCCGTGTTTTTTTTGTTCCGGTTCTGGTGTTTAGGGATGACCATTAAATTATAGATAATATTAAATTAATTTTACTGTTAAATTTTCTACATTTTTGAAACTAATTACAGACCGTCTTATTTTACGTAAATCCTCATTGCTTTACAAGTTAAAATTTGCAAATTCTTTGTTTATACAAAGCGTAGCTTTGTCTTTATGTATGCATTCATTTCTTCAGTTTTTTGACTATTACAACAACACCCCATTTCGAAACCCTCAAACAACCACAATCATACAACAACCTTTGCATGCCATTAACATAGCTATAGCCAATTTACACTCCATTAAGTACCGATAATGAATACATAAACGATCCCACTAAAATCTACTACATAGTTTTTCCATAGTTTATACATAGTTTATAGCATCTAAATAAGGTTCATACAGTATACCTAATAACTAGTTTTTCCAATCAGTTTTTATATACCAAAAAAGCTAATATTGAACCACTATAATTTTCTATTCTTATTCATACATTTCATATGATTTGATATACCAAATTCTATATAACCTTTCCTATCTTATTATTTAGATTTAAGTAACATACTAATTTATAACTTAATTTTACATACATTAAAAAACACTGGTTACCAACATAAGCACTCTATATGCCTTATTTCAAAGTAATTTCTAGATATTTAATTACAAATTGATATACAAAACTCTAGAATCGTATTAGTGACTAAATTTAATCCTGTTATAGGCAACAGTATCTCATATTAGAAAATTCCTAAGATTTCGAACAACAAAATATCACAGCAATATATTTTTATAATAGTTATGCTTACTTAAATTTAGCAACCATGATACAAACTATAAAAAGTTTGGCTAATTCAAATAAACAAAAAAAACATATCTTTTGGAGATTGAGACACTAAAAAAATTTAATAACTAAGTTATTTGTATATTTTCTAGGTGATTAATAGTGGCGCTTTGTGTATTGATATTAATTACTCATCACCTGAACAAAATAATTTGAATATTTTGACAAAAACCAAATACCCAAGCTAATCTTCTAGTCCTATTCAAGTTAATTTAAGTTCTTTTTGGTTTTATTGAAGCAAGTGGTTAGCATACAATGCGACCCGAAAAATCGACGAGTTCGAGCACATGTACGCGAAATGCGCGTAATTCACGCGTAAATACATGCACTTGAACATATTTGTCGGGTAGAAAAGTTGTTTTTTATCAAAATTAAGAAAAAAAATTTTGAAATTAAAAGGAAAAAAATGACGATCATTACGAAAAAAAAAACGAAAAATTTGTTTTTAAAAAAATTTTATTTGTTTTTCAGAAAACGATAAAACCGCAAAAAAATGTTTCTTAGTTAAGCATAGGAAAAACGAAAAAACGAAAAAGATTAAGCTATTCAAGTTAAACTAATCATAAGTTAAAAATAAAGAATATAATCACAAAATATACAGATGGCTCTTTTTGTTTTACATCATAATGCTCAAAACATTCTAGGTGAAAGAAATGGCCACACTTTGAACAAGTATGTCCTTTCTCGATTTCCATTATATTTATTTTATTGAACCAGTGGTTAAAGACTTTTCGTTAATTTAGTACCAAACCATTTTTTATTGAAAAGTTTTACATTATTATTTTTCATCTAATTTTTTTTTCAAACATGAATTTAAATTTGATCAAAATTTAAGTATTTTTAAATTGGCCTTTATGAAAATAAACTGTTTGATACAAATCTGATGATATAGGTAATATATGTATTTTTGGATAGATATTCAAAATCAGGTTAACGGGATACAATTCAGAGAAGTTCCTCAAAACTAAAAATAAGTCACGACTTGAACTAGGAAAGTTAAATAAAAAAATTGGATAACATAACGTCTGATTTAATTTTAATCTAAATTTTATTGATGCATCAAAAAATAGTTACAAAGAAATTAGACAAAAAAATACCTAAAACACATATTCGAAATTATTAATCTACCATAAACCATAAGCACCCAAGTGACCTAATCCTAAGCCTAAACCAGTATATGGTAAAGCACCATAGGCACCATAGTGGCCTAAACCTAAACCATAACCATATGAAGCAGCAGCTGGTAATCCCCAATAAGCCATTTTGTTTTGTTTGATTGAGTTATTAAAAATTAGTTTTCAAATGAAACGATAATTATTTTTTTCTTGTTTGTTAAGACTATTTATACCAATTTTTAACGCCTTGTAAAGATTGGAAAATTAACAAGATTGATTGAATCAATTGATTCTAAATTCGGATATTCAAAATGTTAACAACACGTTTTTATGACACAGGAATTTAACATGATGTTCAATCAAAACATATATTCTTCTTCTAAGGGATGAATGTTTATTTAGGTATTCAATCATGAAATCATGAAACATTCAAAATTTAATTTTTGAAATAAATTGATTGATTTCAAATCAGAGACCTGAAAAACAAGGTATCAAATATTATTGTGAATAAGTATCAATAAAATGTTTACTAATTTTTGTATTCAATTGCGATTTTGAATTTTCTAGAATATTTAGAAAAAAGTGTCATTTTTTTGTTGTGTGATTTAAATCATTTTAATCAAGAATGTAAACAATTTCAGATAAAAAAAATTTACAAATTGTTATTGAATTTCTATAATGGAGAATACTCTTTTTCGAAATGGGTATAAATAATCAAGACATGAGAATACACAAAATAATCAATTTCAAGTAAATTTTAAAAAAGCAATTCGAGACTTAAAAAAATAAACAAAATGGCTTATTGGGGATTACCAGCTGCTGCTTCATATGGTTATGGTTTAGGTTTAGGACACTATGGTGCCTATGGTGCTTTACCATATACTGGTTTAGGCTTAGGATTAGGTCACTTGGGTGCTTATGGTTTATGGTAGATTTGTAATTATCCAAATAAAAACTTATTCTCAAACATTTTATCCTTTTTTTGTCTATATTTGTAACTTTTTGTTGATGCATCAATAAAAATTTAGCTTAAAATTAAAACCTTTTTTTTTGTAAAAATAGAATCAGATGTTTTTTATCCAATCCGTTGACTTTGTACATTCACTTAATCATACATAACCACTTTTTATTGTTGGAGATTTAAATATGGACTTTCAAAACAAAAGAAATTCCAATTTTGTTGAGTTTGTCGACAATTACGATCTGGTGAACTTCATTCACAAACCAACTAGAATCTGTACAAGTATTAAAAAAAAAACAATAAAACTAAACGAACTTTGGCTATAATTGATCTTTTTCTCAGAATGGAGACCTGGTCGAAGAAACTGATGTCATCCCTTGTCAATTTAGTGAACATAGTTTTGTAGTTGCTATCCTAGAATTTAAGGAACCAAATGAAACCTTTAAATCAATCAACTGCCGAAACCTATCTCAATCAAAGTTAATTGAAATTTGTTCCAACATTGAATCAATAAATCTGAAGCCACTACAATCACTAACCTGTATCGATGAGAAATGGCTTTTTCTAAAAACGAACCTTTAAGCATAATAGATCGTATAGCCCCGGAGCGGAAGAAAAATATTAAGAGAAGTTCTTATCTTTCATGGTATGATGATGAATCGGTCAAACTTAAAGACCTTAAAGACTCATCGTACAAAAGATATAAACGATCAAACTATTTAAACAATAAAGAGCTGTACAACTATTACAATAAATTCTTTAAAGACAACAACGACAAAAAATTAATCGATAATTTCAAAGACAAGTCAATGAATGATTTTAAGAACTCAAAAAGTTTTGGGAATTTTACAGCTCCCTTATCAATATCAAATCTGACAAGAGTTGAAGCAACCCGATAAGTCATATCAAAATAGATGATCGAATACCATCAGAAAATTTTTATTTTGATAAAATTGATGTTAAGCGATGTATAAAACTTTGCTGTAAATGCATTAGCTTTTTTTACCTTTTCAAATTATCTCATCTCCCAATTTGGGAGATTCCTTAAATTACTTGATAAGTCAAAAAGTAATTAAAAAAATGCTCTTCTAATTATATATTTTTGAATTCTCCGGTAAAATGTACATCTTGTACACTCAATTCGAGAATCATAATTTTTTTTCAATGCAAATAGATATTTTCTTATAAATATTGTTCTAAAGAACGTTAAAATTTAAAAAAAATAAAAAAACCTATTTAGTAGGCTGAGTTGGGTATCAAAATGCAGCTTTCGAGTCTCGAAATCAGCATCCAAAAAAAAAAAATTGATTCAATTTTTCATATCTACTCTAAAAAAAATCGTCTTTTCAGCCTTTCAGTACACATCCTTGGCTTTTTTTAATAAAATTTGAATCATTTATTTGTTTCACCCATCGAAAAACTGATAATAGAATTTATTCCAAAAATTTAGAACCATTTTCTATTATTGAATCTTACAATTTAGTACTATTCTAAAGAAGGTAAAACCAAGAATTGTACATTGTGTACTAAAATATTGTTGACATCCCTATAAAAATGTACTTTTGATATTTGTTTATCTGCAGTTACCTGTAAAGGTTTTCTCATTATGGGATGTTTATTACTGTACAATTTACATTGTTAAAGATGTAAATTTGTAAATTAGATAGTAATTTATTTGTTAGTTAAAGAGATACAAATTTGATACATAATGGTATAATTGTACAAACCAAAATTGAATGTTTGGGAGGTTAATTTTATGAAAAATATTCTATCACGAATAGTACGCGAATCGTACAGAATAATCGTACAAAACTTAAGATTGACTTTTTATTTTTTAATTTTATTTTGATTAAACTTATGCTTTTTTTAAAAATACTCAATTTTAATTTCCCAAATCTTATTGGTCAGCGCCAGTCTAAAAAACATTTGAGATATCGAGAACAAATATATTAGGTACCATCAAGTCTTCAACTTGATAGAGTCAATATTTTTTTTCCATTTGGTATTTATTGAACCATTAGACTAATTTTTTTTCTCAACCAACAAATTATATTTTTAACCAAAAATATAATTTGTTGGATCGATTCCAGTATCTCTGGCGCTGTTTTCAAGATGTCTTTTTACATTCAAGGTCATGTGCAACAAATCTTATTGACTGAAAGCGTTCTCATCAATTATTTTTATTCTATTCCATCTGCATTTGAGAGTTTTCAAATTTTTTAAATGAATAAATGTGTTTGAACTTATGTTTGTGAACCCATTATTTCGACAAGTCAAATTATTCTAAATTTTCAAGTCCGACAAAGACGTCAGTTTCAATGACTTTAAGTTGTCCTGTTTTATCAATCAGATTTACGATTTAAGATTTCTTAGACCATTAAGTGAATTATGAGTTGACTCGCGGGGTTTTAGGGTAAAGTTAGAATGAATTCAAATTGAGTTGAATAGTGGTAATCAACAGTACGATTTTTGGCCCATTGAAACATTTAACTAAAAAAAGAATTTCAAATGCGATCTAAATTAAAATGATAAGTAAGGAATAAGTATTAAAAGTAAAAAAAATATTAAAAATGGTTTTATTGATGCATCAACAAGTAGTTACAAAGGAAATCGACAAAAAAAAATATGATTTAGATGTTTTATATTAAATAAAAATTTTCGTTGTATCTACCATAAACCATAAGCACCCAAGTGACCTAATCCTAAGCCTAAACCAGTATATGGTAAAGCACCATAGGCACCATAGTGTCCTAAACCTAAACCATAACCATATGAAGCAGCAGCTGGTAATCCCCAATAAGCCATTTTGTTTATTTTTTTAAGTCTCGAATTGCTTTTTTAAAATTTACTTGAAATTGATTATTTTGTGTATTCTCATGTCTTGATTATTTATACCCATTTCGAAAAAGAGTATTCTCCATTATAGAAATTCAATAACAATTTGTAAATTTTTTTTATCTGAAATTGTTTACATTCTTGATTAAAATGATTTAAATCACACAACAAAAAAATGACACTTTTTTCTAAATATTCTAGAAAATTCAAAATCGCAATTGAATACAAAAATTAGTAAACATTTTATTGATACTTATTCACAATAATATTTGATACCTTGTTTTTCAGGTCTCTGATTTGAAATCAATCAATTTATTTCAAAAATTAAATTTTGAATGTTTCATGATTTCATGATTGAATACCTAAATAAACATTCATCCCTTAGAAGAAGAATATATGTTTTGATTGAACATCATGTTAAATTCCTGTGTCATAAAAACGTGTTGTTAACATTTTGAATATCCGAATTTAGAATCAATTGATTCAATCAATCTTGTTAATTTTCCAATCTTTACAAGGCGTTAAAAATTGGTATAAATAGTCTTAACAAACAAGAAAAAAATAATTATCGTTTCATTTGAAAACTAATTTTTAATAACTCAATCAAACAAAACAAAATGGCTTATTGGGGATTACCAGCTGCTGCTTCATATGGTTATGGTTTAGGTTTAGGCCACTATGGTGCCTATGGTGCTTTACCATATACTGGTTTAGGCTTAGGATTAGGTCACTTGGGTGCTTATGGTTTATGGTAGATAAATAATTTCGAATATTTGTTTTAATTATTTTTTTGTCTAATTTGTTTGTAACTATTTGTTGATGCATCAATAAAAATTTAAATTTAAATTAAAACCTGTGTTTTTTTTTGTAAAAATAGAATCAGATGTCATGTTATCCTATTTTTCTATTTTTTATGTTAAATTGCTCTAGTCCGAAATCCTTACTAAAAGGGTCTATCTATTCAACACAATAGAAAAACTATTCAACACAATCCAAATCTTTTGAGCACAAGGACTAAAACTTGTTAACACAAAAAATTGAAATATTATGAAATATTTTTAACACAAAATTTACAATATTCGAAAAAAATTTTCAACACAAAAATAAACAAGTACTGATGAACCGAGCTTTGATTACCATTCTAGTTGTAGTCATCATCAGGTAGAACCAAACTTAGATCAACGTTCTAATGAACATTCTGACATTAAACTTGACCAAAAGGACAATACTGAGAGTCTAAGTGAACTAACTAAAAATGAATGTCAAGTAGTGAAAGAAGTTCTAATTGGTCAAAATGAACTGAAAAATTCTATTTCTAATTTTGTAACAAAAACAAGAATGAACTCAGTTAACTATCCAAAATTCGTTTTTATAAAGCATTTAAGCTCAAAAGATGACGTATGCTTTAAGTTTACTTAACAATTTAACGAGAGAAACTTTATGAAAGGCTTTTGAAAAGTCAGTGTATATAATGTCAATGTTCAGCCCCTGCTCTACTAAATACGTTACTGTGTCTAGAAATTCGATTAGATTGGTTGTGCATGACTTCTTAGGCAGGAACCCGTGTTGTTTTTTGCTAAGAAGGTTATTACTCAGCAAGTAACTGACTAGTTCATCCTTTTTCAATTTTTCCATTACTTTGAAGACAACTGACGTCAACGATACTGGTCTGAAGTTTTTTATGTCTAATTTGGATCCACTCTTATGAAAGGGTGAAACGTTTGCTTTTTTCCAAATATCTGGAAGTTTACCCTCATTGAAAGACTTTATAAACAATAACGAAAGTGGAATCGAAAAAGCCTTAGCAAATGTCTTTAACATGAACGCTGAAACATTGTCTGGACCACATATTTTATCTGTTTTTAGATTTTTTATAATTTTTTCGATACTAACCTGTCTAAATGTGGTAAATAGATTCATAGTTAAGTCTGATTTGTGCGATTTGGAAAATTAGTTGTCAACGGTTGATAAAAGTCGTTACCAAAAATCGACTTAAAATCAGAATTCATTTTCTCCGCTTTTTTCTGTTTATCGAGAATCAATTCTTGTTCGAGTAATTATACAATAAAGAATAACAAAAATTGAGTAAAAAATGATAAAGTAAGAATAAAAATACAATATAAAACGATAAGTCAATCAACAGATGTCCCGCTCAGGGCCCTGTACATGATATTTCTGTAAAAAGATCAATTCATCTGGTCTTTTTCTATCAAACGACACAAGTTTACTATTTTCCTGAATAGTAGATCTTCCAAGAATCGCTTCCTAGTTTCTAAATCGTTTTTTTTTAATTCTAAACATATTTAAGCATAATACGCTTGACTAAAAAGTGTTTTTAAGTTTTAAAGTGCTTTATAAATTTTGTTTATGAAACTCGTCTGAGAACGATTTCAATATGTCTGGGTGAGGTACTAACAAAAACTATTTAATAACTTTAGTACCCAATTTCAAAATTAAAATGAACGCGCTCTTTTCTTAATTTTTTTTTTCCGTATTTAGTCTGAAGGTGATCCTTTCCGATTTTATGCATGTTCCGGTTCCGTTGATTAGGTGTTTTTTGTTAAAAATTTGTCCCATGTTTTAGTCTTTGGTTCCGTGTTTTTTTTGTTCCGGTTCTGGTGTTTAGGGATGACCATTAAATTATAGATAATATTAAATTAATTTTACTGTTAAATTTTCTACATTTTTGAAACTAATTACAGACCGTCTTATTTTACGTAAATCCTCATTGCTTTACAAGTTAAAATTTGCAAATTCTTTGTTTATTTATGTTAATTACTCATCACTTGAACAAAATAATTTGAATATTTTGACAAAATCCAAATACCCAAGCTAATCTTCTAGTCCTATTCAAGTTAATTTAAGTTCTTTTTGGTTTTATTGAAGCAAGTGGTTAGCATACAATGCGACCCGAAAAATCGACGAGTTCGAGCACATGTACGAGTAAGTACCTTTACGTGTACTTGTACGCGAAATGCGCGTAATTCACGCGTAAATACATGCACTTGTACATAATTGTCGGGTAGAAAAGTTGTTTTTTATCAAAATTAAGAAAAAAAATTTTGAAATTAAAAGGAAAAAAATGACGATCATTACGAAAAAAAAACGAAAAATTTGTTTTTAAAAAAATTTTATTTGTTTTTCAGAAAACGATAAAACCGCAAAAAAATGTTTCTAAGTTAAGCATAGGAAAAACGAAAAAACGAAAAAGATTAAGCTATTCAAGTTAAACTAATCATAAGTTAAAAATAAAGAATATAATCACAAAATATACAGATGGCTCTTTTTGTTTTACATCATAATGCTCAAAACATTCTAGGTGAAAGAAATGGCCACACTTTGAACAAGTATGTCCTTTCTCGATTTCCATTATATTTATTTTATTGAACCAGTGGTTAAAGACTTTTCGTTAATTTAGTACCAAACCATTTTTTATTGAAAAGTTTTACATTATTATTTTTCATCTAATTTTTTTTTCAAACATGAATTTAAATTTGATCAAAATTTAAGTATTTTTAAATTGGCCTTTATGAAAATAAACTGTTTGATACAAATCTGATGATATAGGTAATATATGTATTTTTGGATAGATATTCAAAATCAGGTTAACGGGATACAATTCAGAGAAGTTCCTCAAAACTAAAAATAAGTCACGACTTGAACTAGGAAAGTTAAATAAAAAAATTGGATAACATAACGTCTGATTTAATTTTAATCTAAATTTTATTGATGCATCAAAAAATAGTTACAAAGAAATTAGACAAAAAAATACCTAAAACACATATTCGAAATTATTAATCTACCATAAACCATAAGCACCCAAGTGACCTAATCCTAAGCCTAAACCAGTATATGGTAAAGCACCATAGGCACCATAGTGGCCTAAACCTAAACCATAACCATATGAAGCAGCAGCTGGTAATCCCCAATAAGCCATTTTGTTTTGTTTGATTGAGTTATTAAAAATTATTTTTCAAATGAAACGATAATTATTTTTTTCTTGTTTGTTAAGACTATTTATACCAATTTTTAACGCCTTGTAAAGATTGGAAAATTAACAAGATTGATTGAATCAATTGATTCTAAATTCGGATATTCAAAATGTTAAAAACACGTTTTTATGACACAGGAATTTAACATGATGTTCAATCAAAACATATATTCTTCTTCTAAGGGATGAATGTTTATTTAGGTATTCAATCATGAAATCATGAAACATTCAAAATTTAATTTTTGAAATAAATTGATTGATTTCAAATCAGAGACCTGAAAAACAAGGTATCAAATATTATTGTGAATAAGTATCAATAAAATGTTTACTAATTTTTGTATTCAATTGCGATTTTGAATTTTCTAGAATATTTAGAAAAAAGTGTCATTTTTTTGTTGTGTGATTTAAATCATTTTAATCAAGAATGTAAACAATTTCAGATAAAAAAAATTTACAAATTGTTATTGAATTTCTATAATGGAGAATACTCTTTTTCGAAATGGGTATAAATAATCAAGACATGAGAATACACAAAATAATCAATTTCAAGTAAATTTTAAAAAAGCAATTCGAGACTTAAAAAAATAAACAAAATGGCTTATTGGGGATTACCAGCTGCTGCTTCATATGGTTATGGTTTAGGTTTAGGACACTATGGTGCCTATGGTGCTTTACCATATACTGGTTTAGGCTTAGGATTAGGTCACTTGGGTGCTTATGGTTTATGGTAGATTTGTAATTATCCAAATAAAAACTTATTCTCAAACATTTTATCCTTTTTTTGTCTATATTTGTAACTTTTTGTTGATGCATCAATAAAAATTTAGCTTAAAATTAAAACCTTTTTTTTTTGTAAAAATAGAATCAGATGTTTTTTATCCAATCCGTTGACTTTGTACATTCACTTAATCATACATAACCACTTTTTATTGTTGGAGATTTAAATATGGACTTTCAAAACAAAAGAAATTCCAATTTTGTTGAGTTTGTCGACAATTACGATCTGGTGAACTTCATTCACAAACCAACTAGAATCTGTACAAGTATTAAAAAAAAAACAATAAAACTAAACGAACTTTGGCTATAATTGATCTTTTTCTCAGAATGGAGACCTGGTCGAAGAAACTGATGTCATCCCTTGTCAATTTAGTGAACATAGTTTTGTAGTTGCTATCCTAGAATTTAAGGAACCAAATGAAACCTTTAAATCAATCAACTGCCGAAACCTATCTCAATCAAAGTTAATTGAAATTTGTTCCAACATTGAATCAATAAATCTGAAGCCACTACAATCACTAACCTGTATCGATGAGAAATGGCTTTTTCTAAAAACGAACCTTTAAGCATAATAGATCGTATAGCCCCGGAGCGGAAGAAAAATATTAAGAGAAGTTCTTATCTTTCATGGTATGATGATGAATCGGTCAAACTTAAAGACCTTAAAGACTCATCGTACAAAAGATATAAACGATCAAACTATTTAAACAATAAAGAGCTGTACATCTATTACAATAAATTCTTTAACGACTACAACGACAAAAAATTAATCGATAATTTCAAAGACAAGTCAATGAATGATTTTAAGAACTCAAAAAGTTTTGGGAATTTTACAGCTCCCATATCAATATCAAATCTGACAAGAGTTGAAGCAACCCAATAAGTCATATCAAAATAGATGATCGAATACCATCAGAAAATTTTTATTTTGATAAAATTGATGTTAAGCGATGTATAAAACTTAGCTGTAAATGCATTAGCTTTTTTTACCTTTTCAAATTATCTCATCTCCCAATTTGGGAGATTCCTTAAATTACTTGATAAGTCAAAAAGTAATTAAAAAAATGCTCTTCTAATTATATATTTTTGAATTCTCCGGTAAAATGTACATCTTGTACACTCAATTCGAGAATCATAAGTTTTTTTCAATGCAAATAGATATTTTCTTATAAATATTGTTCTAAAGCACGTTAAAATTTAAAAAAAATAAAAAAACCTATTTAGTAGGCTGAGTTGGGTATCAAAATGCAGCTTTCGAGTCTCGAAATCAGCATCCAAAAAAAAAAAATTGATTCAATTTTTCATATCTACTCTAAATAAAATCGTCTTTTCAGCCTTTCAGTGCACATCCTTGGCTTTTTTTAATAAAATTTGAATCATTTATTTGTTTCACCCATCGAAAAACTGATAATAGAATTTATTCCAAAAATTTAGAACCATTTTCTATTATTGAATCTTACAATTTAGTACTATTCTAAAGAAGGTAAAACCAAGAATTGTACATTGTGTACTAAAATATTGTTGACATCCCTATAAAAATGTACTTTTGATATTTGTTTATCTGCAGTTACCTGTAAAGGTTTTCTCATTATGGGATGTTTATTACTGTACAATTTACATTGTTAAAGATGTAAATTTGTAAATTAGATAGTAATTTATTTGTTAGTTAAAGAGATACAAATTTGATACATAATGGTATAATTGTACAAACCAAAATTGAATGTTTGGGAGGTTAATTTTATGAAAAATATTCTATCACGAATAGTACGCGAATCGTACAGAATAATCGTACAAAACTTAAGATAGACTTTTTATTTTTTAATTTTATTTTGATTAAACTTATGCTTTTTTTAAAAATACTCAATTTTAATTTCCCAAATCTTATTGGTCAGCGCCAGTCTAAAAAACGTTTGAGATATCGAGAACAAATATATTAGGTACCATCAAGTCTTCAACTTGATAGAGTCAATATTTTTTTTCCATTTGGTATTTATTGAACCATTAGACTAATTTTTTTTCTCAACCAACAAATTATATTTTTAACCAAAAATATAATTTGTTGGATCGATTCCAGTATCTCTGGCGCTGTTTTCAAGATGTCTTTTTACATTCAAGGTCATGTGCAACAAATCTTATTGACTGAAAGCGTTCTCATCAATTATTTTTATTCTATTCCATCTGCATTTGAGAGTTTTCAAATTTTTTAAATGAATAAATGTGTTTGAACTTATGTTTGTGAACCCATTATTTCGACAAGTCAAATTATTCTAAATTTTCAAGTCCGACAAAGACGTCAGTTTCAATGACTTTAGGTTGTCCTGTTTTATCAATCAGATTTACGATTTAAGATTTCTTAGGTTTTAGGGTAAAGTTAGAATGAATTCAAATTGAGTTGAATAGTGGTAATCAACAGTACGATTTTTGGCCCATTGAAACATTTAACTAAAAAAAGAATTTCAAATGCGATCTAAATTAAAATGATAAGTAAGGAATAAGTATTAAAAGTAAAAAAAATATTAAAAATGGTTTTATTGATGCATCAACAAGTAGTTACAAAGGAAATCGACAAAAAAAAATATGATTTAGATGTTTATATTAAATAAAAATTTTCGTTGTATCTACCATAAACCATAAGCACCCAAGTGACCTAATCCTAAGCCTAAACCAGTATATGGTAAAGCACCATAGGCACCATAGTGTCCTAAACCTAAACCATAACCATATGAAGCAGCAGCTGGTAATCCCCAATAAGCCATTTTGTTTATTTTTTTAAGTCTCGAATTGCTTTTTTAAAATTTACTTGAAATTGATTATTTTGTGTATTCTCATGTCTTGATTATTTATACCCATTTCGAAAAAGAGTATTCTCCATTATAGAAATTCAATAACAATTTGTAAATTTTTTTATCTGAAATTGTTTACATTCTTGATTAAAATGATTCAAATCAAAATGACACTTTTTTCTAAATATTCTAGAAAATTCAAAATCGCAATTGAATACAAAAATTAGTAAACATTTTATTGATACTTATTCACAATAATATTTGATACCTTGTTTTTCAGGTCTCTGATTTGAAATCAATCAATTTATTTCAAAAATTAAATTTTGAATTTTTCATGATTTCATGATTGAATACCTAAATAAACATTCATCCCTTAGAAGAAGAATATATGTTTTGATTGAACATCATGTTAAATTCCTGTGTCATAAAAACGTGTTGTTAACATTTTGAATATCCGAATTTAGAATCAATTGATTCAATCAATCTTGTTAATTTTCCAATCTTTACAAGGCGTTAAAAATTGGTATAAATAGTCTTAAGAAACAAGAAAAAAATAATTATCGTTTCATTTGAAAAATAATTTTTAATAACTCAATCAAACAAAACAAAATGGCTTATTGGGGATTACCAGCTGCTGCTTCATATGGTTATGGTTTAGGTTTAGGCCACTATGGTGCCTATGGTGCTTTATCATATACTGGTTTAGGCTTAGGATTAGGTCACTTGGGTGCTTATGGTTTATGGTAGATTAATAATTTCGAATATTTGTTTTAATTATTTTTTTGTCTAATTTGTTTGTAACTATTTGTTGATGCATCAATAAAAATTTAAATTTAAATTAAAACCTGTGTTTTTTTTTGTAAAAATAGAATCAGATGTCATGTTATCCTATTTTTCTATTTTTTATGTTAAATTGCTCTAGTCCGAAATCCTTACTAAAAGGGTCTATCTATTCAACACAATAGAAAAACTATTCAACACAATCCAAATCTTTTGAGCACAAGGACTAAAACTTGTTAACACAAAAAATTGAAATATTATGAAATATTTTTAACACAAAATTTACAATATTCGAAAAAAATTTTCAACACAAAAATAAACAAGTACTGATGAACCGAGCTTTGATCACCATTCTAGTTGTAGTCATCATCAGGTAGAACCAAACTTAGATCAACGTTCTAATGAACATTCTGACATTAAACTTGACCAAAAGGACAATACTGAGAGTCTAAGTGAACTAACTAAAAATGAATGTCAAGTAGTGAAAGAAGTTCTAATTGGTCAAAATGAACTGAAAAATTCTATTTCTAATTTTGTAACAAAAACAAGAATGAACTCAGTTAACTATCCAAAATTCGTTTTTATAAAGCATTTAAGCTCAAAAGATGACGTCGACAATTACATTCAGAATAAATTTTATTATACCCGTATCACACACAGTCAAATGGTTAGATGTACGTCATAGTATTGTCAAAGAGGTTCACCGCATCAATGAGACTGGTTTATAGTAAATCTAATTGTAAAAAAGACTCGTGTCAGTTTAAATTAAAAATCATAAAGTGTGATATACAAAAAGAATTTTACATCTACAAAAAGTCTACACACACAGGTAATTTTTTTTTATTTATCTAATCAATTATTTAACATAAATTATTTGATTAATTAAAAGGTAAGTTACATAAAGTACGAATGACTAGAGGTACCTTTATAATTCTTTTTTAGAGGACCATTTTTGGACGAAATGGAAGGCCTTATGTTCACCTCCTGGTTTTGCTTGTTCAAATAGATAGGATTCATATTTATTTTTAATCAGTATTTTAATTGTACTAGAAATAAAAACTATTACAGTCAACTCTCGATAATCCGAATATACTTTAATCCGAATAATTCGATATCCGAACACAATTGACCGAGCTCGAAGCTATTTCCTATACCTTTACATTAATTAATAAAAAATTCTTTTTTAAGAGAACCATTTTTGGTCGAAATGGAAGGCCTTTTGTTCACCTCCTGGTTTTGCTTGTTCAAACTCGGCAATTGAATCTTTCAATGCTACTATTAAGCGTAATTTTACATATCGTCGGAAGTGCAGCGTTTATGGTTTTGTTGAAAAAAGTCTTGAGATAATAAGATATTATTCGATTGAAGCCAAGGAATTTGCTCAAAATCCTAAACCTAGTACGACGGTTTTAAAACAAGCTAAAGCAATGGCTGATTTGAATAATTTTAAAAAAGTTTCGAATCATGTTTATGAGTACAAGGGTATCTATGAAGTAAAGCTGCACAAAATGAGGGATTCGTGTTCATATAAATATTACATGAAATATGGTTACTGTACTCATCTTTTGTCCTTGAAATAATTGTTTAAAAATAATGATCAGTTCGTTAATAAAGCTAAAAAGGGCAGGCCAAAAGAAACCGATAAATGGCGTTCTAAAAATTAATTTCTTACATTTTGTTATTTTGACTAAAGTATTCATATTTAATTTTTAATCAGAATTTTAATTGTACAAGAAATAAAAACTATTATGAAAATAAAAAAAAAATTTTATCACAAAATTTTTGTGTTGAACAGTTTTATTATCTTGTCTTCATATGTTTGTGCTCAGAAGATTTTCAATTGTGTTTTTAAGAAATTCGATTGTGTTGAATAGTTATTCGATTGTGCTGAAATAATATACCCTTACTAAAATATCTCGAATTTTTTTAATGTCTTTCTTTAATTTTTTTAATTAATGCAACAATGGGGCTGTGAAGTTTTTTTCAATTCACTCATTTCAATTCGAACTACTGATTATAACTTTTGAACCATAAGTGATTTTTTCAAAATTCAAATTGCTACAACTTGTAACAATTTTGCTACATCTAAATATAAAAAAAAATTAATAGATAATATTTTTCTTTGGAATTATTTTCAGAACTGGAAAAATGTTAATTTTATTTTGTCACAAAAAAAATCGAATGAAGCTGGATTTGAATCAGGTCCTAATTTTAATCTTTGTTAAATTTATTATTTCAAATTTGAAATTTTCAAAAAAAATTTAACTTTTTTTA
Source organism: Brachionus rubens (assembly GCA_022207745.1). NCBI lineage: Eukaryota > Metazoa > Rotifera > Eurotatoria > Ploima > Brachionidae > Brachionus > Brachionus rubens. The sequence goes on along the minus strand of JAJVHD010000003.1, from coordinate 3,342,764 downwards.
TTAAAATTTGTAAACAACGATAACCATCTCCTCTATTCATTCCATTGCTTCAAACCCCAGTTTTTATCTTGATTTTTAGAAAATTTATGGCAATCTGAACTCAATAATTCAAGACGAGTCCGAGTATAACCAAAATAATTTTTTTTTAAAATAATGACGAAATGAATTTTGACAAAGAGTTTAACACTTATTGGAATTCGTTCCAAACAACGGTAACCCTCATTTCTTTTCTCATGAAACCCCTTTTTTGTAACTTGAGTTTTAGAAAAATTTGGCCAATCTGAACTCAATAATTGACTTGATTGTCGAGTACTTTGGCGATCAACTTACAAATTCCTCAGAGGTTAAGATTTTAGTCGAATCGTCTTCAACCGGTAACAGTTTGATAATCTCATGAGGTTCAACTTGAATTGCATTCAATTGGCCGGATCAAATTTTTTACTTTTTAAACGAAGAATTAGCTAATTTAAATCGACAACTAATTTCCGGTTTGACCCAAAATCAAAATAGTCGAATTAATCAAATTAATCAAAAAATTTTTACACTACTCAATTGTTGTTTTATACTTTCAAAGTAAGTTAAATTTAACTTTAGTTGTCCTCCCATTTTCTCATCCGGACTAGGAACCGGCCAAAAGAGTATGGTTACGACTCTAGTTACTGTGGGACGTTCATCATAAACAGTGTCACTCATCCGAGTCCAAGACTGCGAACTCGACGACTATCCAGACTTAGCTTGGCACCACAAACCAAGCGTTATTCTTCTATTGAAGAATACTTAACTTCATAACTAGGGCTTCATTTAGATCGATATTGGAATGATAGTCGTCCTCCCATTTTCTCATCCGGACTTGGAACCGGCCAAAAGGGTATGGTTACGACTCTAGTTTCTGTGGGACGTTGAGAGAACACTTAACTTCGTAAACTAGAATAAACTTTTATTTTTTGAGAGAAATTTAAAATGTTTGTCAATGCTTTTGAATACGTCTTAACTAAATCAATATTTATCATCGTTCGATGATTAACTTTTTGTTTTGTTAAAGTTTAACTCAGATGAATCGATTCGAGATTATTTCAAGCTGATTTGTTTTCTATTAATACGAGCCCATGATCCATATTTAAACTGGTTCAACCGTTATTTCAGTATTGATAAACGTTTCAACCGGTCAATCAACGTCAAATAACGTTCAAATTCGACACTGGATTTTTTTCATTTTTGTTTGATAGTCACAAAATTTTTAACTCAGACCAGGATGAGATAACATGTCTAGCGTTACATTGTTACGCTTGTATTCTAAACGAGATAAATTGTTCGAATGCGGCGAACACAAACGCGTCATCGGCTAGTTTATCAAGTCAAAATTTGAACGAAAATTAACTCAGAGCTACCACTCCGTCGATGATTGATTTTATGTTTAAATTTCAAAGTGATACACACACGGGTTATTTTATTCTAAACGATGAATTTTTATCAGTTGAAGAAGTTCAAGACCCGAATAAAGTTTTGTTTTATGATAAAAATTTGATTGTCTCACGTTGTCTGCCGTTGATTATTGACGTGTTACATTTGTCTCTGCCCGATAAACGTTTAATCGATCTTAACTTTGTTTTGGACAAGAGTTCAACCAGTTTAGAAGTTGTTAAAACTGGATACATCAAGTTTGAAATGTTAAAATCGTACTTGAGTTTGGTTACTGAATGCTCGGATAAAGCTGCGTTGAAAATTGCGATTGTATCGAAATGATTTTTTATTTGTCTATTTGAACAGCTGAGAATGGTTTGTTTGACGAGTAATAGTGATGATGTGTCAAAAAAGTTTTTGCACGAATTTATTTTGGTTGTTCTTAATTTGGTCAAGAATTTATTAGAAAATTCGCAACCTGTTAAAGTAAGTCTTTTTAAAGATCGTTCATTTTAGAAATGCATTAAAACTTGTGACATCGTAACTGTAATATACCACCCTGCAAACATTAGAAAAGTTATTTTTTCAATAAATATTAAATTTAAGAAGGACATTTTCAATGATTTTCGCAGCCAAATGAAGAGTTACTTCATTTAAACGCTTAAGAACTAATTATTGGAAAGAGATATTATTGATTTGAAGACATGTTCAGGAAGCCAAATGGCTCTTATTGATGCTAGAACCCTTATCGAATGGCAACATTTTCTCCAAAATCAATAATTGGCTAAAAACAAGCAAAAAATTGACGATTTTCAGTCAATTCTTGTTTTAAACATTTTAGACTCTTCACCTTTGAGTTCCGAGCATCCTAAATTTTATTTTAACTTATTGACCAACCTTTAGGGTATATGTTGAAATCTAAAAAAGCACTTTGAAATTACCTTGACTTTGTACAAAGACCCTCAAAGTTGTAAACCTCTTAATTTAGAAAGAAATATTTTAAAAAATGGCGTTTCATCGATTTTTGGCATTAAATTACTCATCTTTGGAAGAGTCTAATCAAACAAAAAATATACTAGGTTGTAGCTTAGGGTCTACTGTAAATCCTAAGGGCTTCGAAAGTTTATTAAATTTCAAAATTGGTTCTACTCAGCTCCTGAAAACTGAAAATTTTTTTTTTTAATGAAACTTTGTGATTAATGTGCGTCTAAAAGTTATGTTTCAAAATTAGGATTGGATTTGTCATTAGAAAGCTCTCATCAAGGAGTACCTACTGATATATTTTTTTCAAATACGAACTTAAAAGAGCCTTTATAATGTCTATGAAAGCTCAAAGAAGGGTGTATTTTCATGTTAATTAAACCTTGCACAATAAAGCACCCATATACCGATATTTTAACGTGCCTGCTTAATCTAGAGAAGATTCTATGTAAATTTTAAAATCTAAGTTTCGATTTTTTTGTTTATTTTTTGTCAACTTTAGACATTAAAAAGGTCGTGTCAATGAAAAACCATAAAAATACTGGATTTTACTCTTCTTAATCACCATATCCTATTCGATAAGGATATCATCATCTACAAGAGCCTTTTAGCTTTCAGAAAATACTTCCAAATCAATTTTATCTTTATCCATTCATGAGTTCTTAAGTGTTTAAATAGAGCAAATCTTCATTTGGCTGAGAAAAAAAGACAAAGAGTTCTGATAAAAATTATCTGGTTTCAGTTTGTTGTAAATTCCTCATTTAATTTCAAAAAGGATATATTTCAAGAATGTTCCTGTTACGATTTGTTATACGAAATTTTAAAAGAAACAAAAGTCCTAGACGTTGAGATTTCAATTCTTCTAAACGATATGGTAAGAAATTAACCTTAAACTCTTTTTAAACAAGTTTTTACACCCTCTTTAATCATAGATAAGTGAAAAGGCTTCAAAAGTTCCGAAAAAAACAATCGAAAAAACTTTACCAGCCTATCTAGACGAATTATAACTCACAAATGGCGGTTTTATCAATCAAACTACTTCCATTTATGAAATCAACAGCCCAAGAATTCACTTTAAACAACATTTGCCGTCTTTGTACTCTCAATCAAAAGAACCACCTCAACGTCTTGTAAAAACAACCTTCTCTTCAATCTAATCAAGTTGTTAAACCATCACCACGAGTTTTCCCATATTTTAATCGAAAAGATATTCCGTACCATACAACAACTTGGAAAGTGTTCGATCAAACACACCGAGCTGAAAGAGTTAATCGAACTTCTCCAGCCTAGAAAGCACTTCCCTTATGGGATACATGTTCTTAGATGTTTTTTACAATGGTCTAAAACAACAACTTCAATCGGTCTTAATCTTGGGATACTAAACCTACTCGAAAATTCAAACCCTTCTCTCATCCAAACCGAACTCGAAAATTCCAATTTGTCAAAATTAAGACGCACATCAGTGATTAACATAAACCAAAACACCATGATGAATTTATTAAAAACTGGTGCTTTGTCTCAAAACTCAAATCAACAAGCCAAATACTTTTTCGATTTTGTTCACTCGAACTCTAGGATAAGGGTGTCTAGTGTTAAAAAATGGCCTGGTTATGCTTTCAAATTCCACTGTTGCGTTGCCGATAGTTTTAATCATATCCGAATCGGAGCTGCATGCTTACGTCCAAATCTCCAATCATCCAATTTTTCGACTAGGAGTCTTACAGCTCCATTGGCGAATTTAAAAAACGTGTTCAACATGGCTTATAAATCCGGAGAAAAGTCGTTGAATGTCACATCGATTCAAGCTGGTTCTCAAGACGCTGTTTGGGATGTTTCAGCGTGTTTAATGGGAAAAATGAGTTCTTGTTTTTGTCTTCACGATGTTATCACTGATCTCATAGCCAAGCTTTTGTATGAGCTAGGACCCAATCAATACTCGATCAACTGGCTTGATATTTTCGAATTAAACGATTTTAAAAACAAATTCGTTTTTCATTATGACGCTAAATGTGTCAAAGATTTGACGTGTATTGATTTGTCATTGAACAAATTTTATGGAAAGTTGAGCGGAAGTGTTATGTCATGTGATAACTTTAAAGAGTCACTTAATTCCATTGGGAGCATTCAAATTTTCTATCCGTTATTGAATTATTTATCGGTCAACCGCGAGTAAATTGATGTGGTTAATAATAAATGAACAAGCAATTCGAAAAAGTCAAAAATTGAAGAAAAAATTTTGAATAATGAATTGGAGAGTATGTTCAAGTCAAAGCTAACAGTATCCAGAAAGTCATCATTCGATGGTATGTTCTCGAATTTATTTATTTTTAAATGCAGGACTTCATTTTTAAATGAAGAAATCAATGTTTTACACCTACCCCTCCGCTTTTTGGTACCAAGTGTAAAGGTGCTATATTTAAACAGTCAAGATCTCATGAATGGTATAAGATATTCTTGCTCTGAAGGTACAAAACGAAAGCTAAAAAGCTACCATTGATGCCAAGACAAAAATCGTTCCGGTAAAAAAATTCCGTAAATCTAAAAACGGGTAAAAACGGTAAAAAAACAGCATTTTTTCAGTTAAATCGTATCTAGTCCATAGAATCCCCGGATACTCGTATTTTTCTACAATTTAGCATCAACAAGAGACGATTCTGCATAAATCTATAGGGCTACTTTTGCAATTTTTTTTTTTCAATTATGGTGTACCAAGGGGTACAAAAAGGCATATTTTTGGAATTCGGTGAAGATATGGAGATCGATAAGTTTTGACTAAAAAATTGAAATCCTCGTGTAAAACTACCTCAGAAAACATGTATCTGATGATCATAAAATCATAATTTCAGAATCTTGGTTTTTGGTGCTATTAAATGTGCGAAATCGAGTCATTTTTTCAAAGGTCGAATAAAAAGTCTTAAAGACTTTAAAAATATGTTTTCGAGGGTAGTTTTACACGAGGATTTCAGTTTTGCTCCGCGCGCACCTTAATATTTATTTATTTAATCATGAGCTAAGTTATGATGAATCAAATCTGATTAGACTCATTATCGATCTAGTCATTTCTCTTTCATTTTTTATGTTAAACAACTTCCTTCGTCCCTGAACATTATGAGTTTAATTGATGAAGTCATATCGGTTGTTTCCATGAATTCAACTAGTTCTTAGTCGTAAAAAGAACTCAACGTCCGTTACTGCAATCCCTTCCAAAGTTGAAACAATTTTAAGGGCGTGTAATAAGTCAGTCGTTTTTCACCTTGTTGATATACCAATGATTCTCTTAATGATGTTGCCTTCTACTCTCTTTAAGTTTAACATGTGCGAAGGTTTAATGTTACACGTTTAAATCCCGTACCAAAGCACTGGTCTGATATAAATTTTGTAAAGTTGTGCCCTCATGTTTGGATGCATCCTGCTGTTCAATATACCATTTGATTTAAGCTTGAATACAGCGTAAATGGTCACCGTTGTTGTTCTTGTCATTAATCTCAACTTCCACGAGTCCTCTCATCGATCAGCAATTCTCGGTTCACTGTTTTTTGTTAAAGGCCATGTACACTGTCTAATCTAATTAGTAACACAGTTAAGCTGATCATGAAGTACAGCGTAAACAACAATGTCGACCATTAGACATTTACCGAAGTTTACCCCATGATCTAATGCCTCTACGTCGTTGATCAAATCTTCAATGTATAACGTGAAAAGTTTCGGGGATTTTACTCCTCCTTGTCTTACGCCGTATATATTTTCTTCTCTATTGACTTTGCCAAACGCCTTAGAGACGACTATTGCAGCAAATCTTGATCTTATCTAAAATAAATAACGATGTCACTTTGTTTGTCTTACCATATTTTATTTTTTAGACTCAGAATTGGAGCATAATGTAGTTTCGTTGATCCTAAACTTGATGCGATATCTATTCAACAACAGTGATATAATGCAAGATCGTTTTGAACGTAACAACGGAAAAGCCATACTCGGGTTTTTACTCCAACGCCTCCCCAAAAAACTCATCGACATAAATCTACTCCGTATATGCCAAGAATACGCAATCTACGAACACTCGATCTTTGATTTTCGTATCTGGAACAAAGCTGAGTATGAAATAAGAATCGGACACATCCAATACATATCTACGATAATCAAAGATGATAAAAAATACTTTCGTAAAAAGTATGGGATACAATTTTTTTTAGACATTATTAAAACATATTTTTGAGTGTCTAAAGACAACGTTACTCATTCACAGACTGAAATAAACCCAAATTTTTTGTCCGAACCGAGCGGGAATGTGAACCAAATGGACGATGAAGACCTCAGAAACTTGAGAAACTCATTCTTCGGTTTGATCAAATACTACAATCAAAAAGACATTAAGATAAACGAGCGGAACGCTATGATCTCGTTTTTGGCAACAACTAAAAACTTTTCATTCCAACATGATTTGCTAGATGTTCTTATTTCGTTATTAGAATCATCCAACTCGAATGATCAATTGTACCTGTTGTTATTCGAGCCTAACATGGCCAACGGTCTTTACTCAATGTTAATCCAGACTGATTTGAGTGACATTGTTAAAAAAAAATTGTTCAAAATTCTCAAGACTTTGTTAAAAACAGCTGGTAAAAACAAGAATCAAAGCATGTGACTTAGTGATCAAATTTGTGTTCGGTAACCCTAATAACATACGTCAGTTATCCCGGAATCCGGCTTGGCAGGATGTGATCTGTCAATTTTTGTGTTACAAAAAGCATGACGGGAGGAATCAAGGAAACGGACTGCCACCGATAATAGTCTCGTCGATAGTGCCATTGATATTGAAGATGAATCAGACGATTGGTAGAATATTACAGCGACCAATGAAGACAAGACCGTGTTCACATCGACCCCAAGTAAGGACAAAAAGAAGAAGTTCAACGGTCTGATTAAAAACGCAGTGAACAATCAGGTTATAAAATTGACCAAAATGGGATCAAGTGAAGAACAAAGTTATTCAAAAATCGAAGAGACAGATGAAACGAATCATAAAATAGTTTTCGTTCTCTTCGCCAGAATTGAATTCAACATCGAAACAAACCGAGGCTGATAAGGCCAAAGACTATTTGGTAGAGCTTAAAAGAGCTCTTGCGAGACGTTCAGCTAGCAAGAGCTCTTATAAGTGGTAATACTGATCTTAATATTTGAAATACTGAGACATAGATTAGTTTTCTCTAGAGACTTGTTTGGCCTTGCGTCTCCTTTCTTGAGACGTTCACCTAGCAATTTCTCTTATAAGTGGTAATACTGATCTTAATATTTGAAATACTGAGACATAGGTAAGTATTACCTAGAGACTTGTTTGGCCTTGCGTCTCCTTTCTTGAGACGTTCACCTAGCAAGAGCTCTTATAAGTGGTAATACTGATCTTAATATTTGAAATACTGAGACATAGATTAGTATTACTTAGAGACTTGTTTGGCCTTGCGTCTCCTTTCTTGAAACGTTCACCTAGCAAGAGCTCTTATAAGTGGTAATACTGATCTTAATATTTGAAATACTGAGACATAGATTAGTTTTCTCTAGAGACTTGTTTGGCCTTGCGTCTCCTTTCTTGAGACGTTCACCTAGCAAGAGCTCTTTTAAGTGGTAATACTGATCTCAATAACTGAAATAATTGGACATAGATTAGTTTTACCTAGAGACTTGTTTGGCCTTGCGTCTCCTTTCTTGAGACGTTCACCTAGCAAGAGCTCTTATAAGTGGTAATACTGATCTTAATATTTGAAATACTGAGACATAGATTAGTATTACTTAGAGACTTGTTTGGCCTTGCGTCTCCTTTCTTGAGACGTTCACCTAGCAAGAGCTCTTATAAGTGGTAATACTGATCTTAATATTTGAAATACTGAGACATAGATTAGTATTTCTTAGAGACTTGTTTGGCCTTGCGTCTCCTTTCTTGAGACGTTCACCTAGCAAGAGCTCTTTTAAGTGGTAATACTGATCTCAATAACTGAAATAATTGGACATAGATTAGTTTTACCTAGAGACTTGTTTGGCCTTGCGTCTCCTTTCTTGAGACGTTCACCTAGCAAGAGCTCTTTTAAGTGGTAATACTGATCTCAATAACTGAAATAATTGGACATAGATTAGTTTTACCTAGAGACTTGTTTGGCCTTGCGTCTCCTTTCTTGAGACGTTCACCTAGCAAGAGCTCTTATAAGTGGTAATACTGATCTTAATATTTGAAATACTGAGACATAGATTAGTATTTCTTAGAGACTTGTTTGGCCTTGCGTCTCCTTTCTTGAGACGTTCACCTAGCAAGAGCTCTTTTAAGTGGTAATACTGATCTCAATAACTGAAATAATTGGACATAGATTAGTTTTACCTAGAGACTTGTTTGGCCTTGCGTCTCCTTTCTTGAGACGTTCACCTAGCAAGAGCTCTTTTAAGTGGTAATACTGATCTCAATAACTGAAATAATTGGACATAGATTAGTTTTACCTAGAGACTTGTTTGGCCTTGCGTCTCCTTTCTTGAGACGTTCACCTAGCAAGAGCTCTTTTAAGTGGTAATACTGATCTCAATAACTGAAATAATTGGACATAGATTAGTTTTACCTAGAGACTTGTTTGGCCTTGCGTCTCCTTTCTTGAGACGTTCACCTAGCAAGAGCTCTTTTAAGTGGTAATACTGATCTCAATAACTGAAATAATTGGACATAGATTAGTTTTACCTAGAGACTTGTTTGGCCTTGCGTCTCCTTTCTTGAGACGTTCACCTAGCAAGAGCTCTTTTAAGTGGTAATACTGATCTCAATAACTGAAATAATTGGACATAGATTAGTTTTACCTAGAGACTTGTTTGGCCTTGCGTCTCCTTTCTTGAGACGTTCACCTAGCAAGAGCTCTTTTAAGTGGTAATACTGATCTCAATAACTGAAATAATTGGACATAGATTAGTTTTACCTAGAGACTTGTTTGGCCTTGCGTCTCCTTTCTTGAGACGTTCACCTAGCAAGAGCTCTTTTAAGTGGTAATACTGATCTCAATAACTGAAATAATTGGACATAGATTAGTTTTACCTAGAGACTTGTTTGGCCTTGCGTCTCCTTTCTTGAGACGTTCACCTAGCAAGAGCTCTTTTAAGTGGTAATACTGATCTCAATAACTGAAATAATTGGACATAGATTAGTTTTACCTAGAGACTTGTTTGGCCTTGCGTCTCCTTTCTTGAGACGTTCACCTAGCAAGAGCTCTTTTAAGTGGTAATACTGATCTCAATAACTGAAATAATTGGACATAGATTAGTTTTACCTAGAGACTTGTTTGGCCTTGCGTCTCCTTTCTTGAGACGTTCACCTAGCAAGAGCTCTTTTAAGTGGTAATACTGATCTCAATAACTGAAATAATTGGACATAGATTAGTTTTACCTAGAGACTTGTTTGGCCTTGCGTCTCCTTTCTTGAGACGTTCACCTAGCAAGAGCTCTTTTAAGTGGTAATACTGATCTCAATAACTGAAATAATTGGACATAGATTAGTTTTACCTAGAGACTTGTTTGGCCTTGCGTCTCCTTTCTTGAGACGTTCACCTAGCAAGAGCTCTTTTAAGTGGTAATACTGATCTCAATAACTGAAATAATTGGACATAGATTAGTTTTACCTAGAGACTTGTTTGGCCTTGCGTCTCCTTTCTTGAGACGTTCACCTAGCAAGAGCTCTTATAAGTGGTAATACTGATCTTAATATTTGAAATACTGAGACATAGATTAGTATTTCTTAGAGACTTGTTTGGCCTTGCGTCTCCTTTCTTGAGACGTTCACCTAGCAAGAGCTCTTTTAAGTGGTAATACTGATCTCAATAACTGAAATAATTGGACATAGATTAGTTTTACCTAGAGACTTGTTTGGCCTTGCGTCTCCTTTCTTGAGACGTTCACCTAGCAAGAGCTCTTTTAAGTGGTAATACTGATCTCAATAACTGAAATAATTGGACATAGATTAGTTTTACCTAGAGACTTGTTTGGCCTTGCGTCTCCTTTCTTGAGACGTTCACCTAGCAAGAGCTCTTTTAAGTGGTAATACTGATCTCAATAACTGAAATAATTGGACATAGATTAGTTTTACCTAGAGACTTGTTTGGCCTTGCGTCTCCTTTCTTGAGACGTTCACCTAGCAAGAGCTCTTTTAAGTGGTAATACTGATCTCAATAACTGAAATAATTGGACATAGATTAGTTTTACCTAGAGACTTGTTTGGCCTTGCGTCTCCTTTCTTGAGACGTTCACCTAGCAAGAGCTCTTTTAAGTGGTAATACTGATCTCAATAACTGAAATAATTGGACATAGATTAGTTTTACCTAGAGACTTGTTTGGCCTTGCGTCTCCTTTCTTGAGACGTTCACCTAGCAAGAGCTCTTTTAAGTGGTAATACTGATCTCAATAACTGAAATAATTGGACATAGATTAGTTTTACCTAGAGACTTGTTTGGCCTTGCGTCTCCTTTCTTGAGACGTTCACCTAGCAAGAGCTCTTTTAAGTGGTAATACTGATCTCAATAACTGAAATAATTGGACATAGATTAGTTTTACCTAGAGACTTGTTTGGCCTTGCGTCTCCTTTCTTGAGACGTTCACCTAGCAAGAGCTCTTTTAAGTGGTAATACTGATCTCAATAACTGAAATAATTGGACATAGATTAGTTTTACCTAGAGACTTGTTTGGCCTTGCGTCTCCTTTCTTGAGACGTTCACCTAGCAAGAGCTCTTTTAAGTGGTAATACTGATCTCAATAACTGAAATAATTGGACATAGATTAGTTTTACCTAGAGACTTGTTTGGCCTTGCGTCTCCTTTCTTGAGACGTTCACCTAGCAAGAGCTCTTTTAAGTGGTAATACTGATCTCAATAACTGAAATAATTGGACATAGATTAGTTTTACCTAGAGACTTGTTTGGCCTTGCGTCTCCTTTCTTGAGACGTTCACCTAGCAAGAGCTCTTTTAAGTGGTAATACTGATCTCAATAACTGAAATAATTGGACATAGATTAGTTTTACCTAGAGACTTGTTTGGCCTTGCGTCTCCTTTCTTGAGACGTTCACCTAGCAAGAGCTCTTTTAAGTGGTAATACTGATCTCAATAACTGAAATAATTGGACATAGATTAGTTTTACCTAGAGACTTGTTTGGCCTTGCGTCTCCTTTCTTGAGACGTTCACCTAGCAAGAGCTCTTTTAAGTGGTAATACTGATCCTAATATTTGAAGAACTGAAACATTATTTTTACCGATGAATCTCAAAATTTGTTTAGATTTAATTTTGTTGTTTCCTTTCTTTCATTATGTCATCCGAGTCTAATTTAACGATCTCTTCAGGTAATTTTCGATTTTTTTTTATTCTTTAATCATCACTCATAATTTTTTTTAAAGTTAATACATCTGAATTTTCTGAATTGAGCCAATCTGCGTTGAATTCACGTTTCGTTAACCCCGACGCATTTGTGAGTCCAGAAAATTTAATAAAAAAATTCAGTCCTATTTTACTTTTTTTTTAAGTCAAAACGCACTAAAAATAAATTTCATCGTCAGTTTTTGTGTGTTTGTTCATCAGTGTACAAGAAATATAACGGCGCCTTGGAAAGTAAAGAAATCAGGCAAAAATTCAAAAGTTATCATATTTCAAATATTGTTTTTTATAAATACTATAAATTAATCATTTCAATTTTAAGGTAAAGAAATCAATATTCCGAATTTCGAAGACTGGTTCAGAATTAAATCGTTTGTTGTTTGGAATAAGCTTAATAACAAACTTGAGCTTTCAACTGACGGTATATTTTAAAGCGGTAAAATTTCTTTTATTTGAAAATTTATAGTTTTTTTTCATTTAGAACTAGAAAATGAATCAAGTGAATCTTCAGAAGAATCAAGTGAATCTTCAGAAGAATCAAGTGAAGCTAGTTCTGGTAGAGAGGAAAACAATAATCGTAATTCTGGTGATGTTCACGATGATGATGTTCAGCATGATGTTTACGATGATGATGAACAACAAGATGTACATGATGATGAACAACATGATGTACATGATGAAGATCAGCACGAAGCCCGTGGTTCCCCGTTACATTCTTCGGCAAAATATGGGAAAAAAAATGGGCCAAAAAAAGTAGGAAATATTTTTGATATCAAATTATCCTTATTATTTTTTTTATTTTGATTTTTACAAAGAACGCAAGAATGAGAACAACTCAGACTCTCTCAAACAATGAAGAAAAATCGAAACAATTGAAAGAGAAAAAAGACTCAGAAGGTAATTATATAGAATACGTATATTTTCAATTATTTCTAATTTTTTTCTTAGTTCTAAATGCTGCCGAAAAAAAAGAACTTGGTCGACTCAATAAAAGTTTTGCCAAAAACACTGGATCACCAATAGAAGATGCGAGCTTCGATGTAACTTCTTTTGTTAATTTTTAGAAAATATTATAAGTTAAATTTTTGATTCAAAGGTAAAAAATATTTTAGGTTGTAAGTATTTGAACAAGAAACGACTTTATAAAATTGATTGGGGACCAGAATATGAACCGTAAGTTTTGATTAAAAACTCATCTTAACCTAAAATTTTCTTTTTAAAGTACATGGGAAACTGAGTCAATTTTATCGTGTCGAAATAAATTGGTGAAATTCCATAGAAAGAAAAATCAAAAATATATCGGTCCAGATAGAAAGAGACCTTATGTTAACGAAGAGGTCAGAGTGAAATTTCTCCCAAAAAAGACACAAAAAATAGCTGATGACTTTTTCCAAATTTTGAATAAAGGTCGAATTAATAATTAAGCTAAAGTGTCTTTTTTAAAAATACTTCCATAAAAACTTTTTTTTTTTTATTTAATAAAGATTTAAATAAATTTTTTTTTACTTTCAAATTTAGGAATTTTTTAGATCAATACAATTGTGATTCCTTGACTTTATACTGTGATTGATTGAACTTTAATTAATTGAAAAAAGATTGTAATGAAAAAGAAAAGCCAGAAAAAACTCATGATCTAGCTAAAACTAGCTACAAACTAACAAAGCATGAATTAGAAGATTTCTTACTAGATTTTTATTACCAAAGCAAAAAAATATAATTTCTTCTTTGTTAGCTTGTGGCAAGTTGTAGCTAGAAAATAAGCTTTGTCTTGCAATTCATTTTTATTTCAATCTTTTGTTCAATCAATTACAGTTCAATCAATAATTAACCCGAATTTTTTTTTAATAAAATTTCTTCAAAAAAGAATTATTTTATTTAAGGCTTCGAAATTTCGTTCTTGTAAAAAAGATCTAATTTTTGTTAATTTAAAAATTCAATAGAATTCTAAATTTTTAAACTTGCACATGATTTTTATCATCTTGTAATCGATCATTTAACCGAGTATATCTTTGTTATACATGTTGACCAACGTTTCTATATCAGAAACTCCTTCTGGGGACGGTAAAAATTTGGCTTGTTAATTTGAACAAGAAATTACTATTAAATTCTTTCTTTTTTCTAAATTTTAACTTAATAACCCTGTTAAATTAATATTTAATACATTTTTAATACTTCAATTTTAGTTACAAAATCGGAAAAAAACATCTAAATTTATTCAAAAATGTCAACTTCTCGGAATATTGATTTTAATGAGCTAGTTAACAAAACGCTTGATTTTATGACAAAAGAAAATTTAACCGAGGACCAATTAAACATTAGCAGTGCAAGAGGTGATCAAAACTGCTGGGGAAGACTGTGTCTAAATTTTTTTGGTCAGTATTCCCTCAAAAATTCAATTTATATCTATACAGCTTGGAAAAGAGATGTATGTTCTTACAGAAGTTTGGTACAAGAACGGCTTCAGAGTCAAAAAACAAAAGACATTCAAAAAAAATATATTCAGTTAACTTCAATCGAAGAGGATGAATTGACCAAAATGATTTTATCGTTTAAAGATGGGCGAAAGAGTTTCAAATCAGAATTTACCCATTTCTTGTCAAAAAAACTTCGAGATTATGGAACAAAATGTTGGCTTAAATGTCACTCAAATTGGTTTCGTAAAGAAAACAGTCGGAAAAATGGACACTATTGGGTAGGAAAATACTCATGTACTGATTGTAGCCATACCTTTAAAACATGGATAGAGACAGAGCTGTTGAACACAATTATTGTTGAGAGTGAATTTTCGAAGATTAACCACCATGATTATGTACAAGAACCGAACAGTCGTATAACCGGATTAAAAAGAAAACTTATTGGTCAGGAAATTGCTTCAATGGGCATCTCAAATTTTCGGGCCGAAAATTTATTATCAAACGGTAAATTGTCTAGTTTATATTTTTTAAGAAATTACTTTTTACATTTAAATTTTTGTTTAGCTGACTTTATTAATTACACAATAATAAGGAAGATTTCAAGTGAACATACTCATCGATATCGTTTATTTAATGAGATACGAACAGACTGCGATGCAATTAAACATGCATTCGATACACTTATCCCTGCAAAATGTCAGAATGGAATTCGAGGTTTTATTCAAGACGCGGCAATAAATCCATTCAGAATGATTTTAATTTCTGAAATACAAGTAAATTTTTAAAATCAATATTTTAAGAGTGTTTCTTACAAAAATTTTTAAAGATAAGAATGTGGGATACAATCCAACAGCGTAATCCTGTTTGGCACTTTGATGCATCTGGCTTATTTTTAAACGAAATAAATGATCAATCTAAACCTTTTCTTTTTTCGATTGTTTGTTATGATCCAATCTCAAAATCATTCATACCAATCGCTGACTTTTTCACTACATCAAATGATTCACTCAGTATTCAATTCAATTTAATGCGTGTTCAAAATATATTAAATAAATACAAAAGGACCTATAATCCATCGATAATAGTTACCGATTTTAGTTGGGCAAGTATAAATGCAATTTTAGGAACGTTTCATAGTTGCGGAATTATTCAATATCTAAAGATGTGCTATAAAAAAATTATTTATTTCGATAACGCTTATGATTCGATCCTAAAAACAAAAGTCTACCTGTGTGCCACCCATTTATTGAAAAATGTAATCGACGATCTAGATAATAAAACAAATTATAGATCAAAATTACCAGAAAGAGTACGAACGTGTTTTATTTTTTGTTTTTCGTTATTACAAAATTCAAGAACTATAATCGAGTTTAACGACTATCTGATGCATTTTTTTAATATTTTCTCTCAACCGAAACTAAACGAGTCGTTAATGGTTTCTTTGATAAAAATGCAATTCGCTATCAAAACAAGAAATAATGCTTGGTTAAAGAATGCTTTTCAATTCAAAAATCGGGAACTTTTAGACAAGGATGATGAACTTCGGAAAGAAATAATTTTTACCAATGAATTTTCTGATAATTACCGTCGTGATTCGCAATTTACTAAATACTTCGATGAACGTATTCAAGCATTTAAACATAAATTGGACGAAGATTCGAAAAAAAAGTGTGATTCTTTACCAATAAATGAGTATTATTATCCGCATTTATTCAACATTGTAATAAAGAGACTTCATTTAGCTCCGTTGTGGAGCGCGATTATAATTTCAAACGAACAACACAATTTTAAACATATAAAAAATTTAAATCGCTTAACCAATAATCCAGTAGAGAGCTGGTTCGGGTATTTTAGGAACCACATTTTAAAAGTTAATAAACGATTAAGATTAATTAGAAGACTTAATCCAAGTGAAATCACAATACCGTATTACAAGCATCTAATGATGAAATTTAAGGAACATTATAAAAACAATTGTATCGATTTTTCTAAACAAGAAAACTTAGATAAACGTCAGAAATTAGAAGAGAAATGGAATTATCCATCATTTTCTAAATCCGACTCTCATAAAGGTTACTATTATTCCGGTGATTTTAATCTTACAACTGGATTACAACTGGATTTACAAAATGATTTAGAAAAAAAATTCCCTGAATTAAGTAAACAACTTACAATCGAACTTGATTCTGATTCCGAGAATGAAATTTTAGAAAATAATTCAAAACAACTAGAAGATTTTATTTGTTTCCGTATTCCAGGCGCACACGGCAAATTGAACAATCTGACTTTTAAAAATGTGTATCGATTGTTAAACGACGAAAAAATTGATGATTTGGTAATTATAAATTAAATTTTTGTCTATATATTGATGATGTTATTTCCTTAAGGTTATCGAGTTGTTTATGGAAATTAAGGCAAAAGGCCAAAATATTAAAATAATTAATTACATCTATTCGAAGAAAATATTCGAAGGAAACAATGTAAATTTATCCCAGTTTTTAAAAGAAGTAGGAGTTTTTTAATAAAAATTAAATTCTTTAAAGTTTTAAGTTTATATTTTCAGGATTTATCAACCTATGATTCAATTTTCGGCTTGATTTATGTGAAAAATCTTGACCACTGGTGTTTGTTTTATGCTGATGTTTTAAAGCAAACATTTACACTTATTGATTCTCTTGGTTCCGATCGACATGCAAATTATTTCAATAAATGGAAGTAATAAAAAGAAAGTTAAATTTTTTTCAATCTTTAATTAATTTTTTAAAGCTTGTTTTGCGAAAATCGGTCAGAATTCGCTAAAGTTTCATGGAAACAAAGGCAATTCAAACATCAGCTGCAAAACGATGATGTTAACTGTGGTATTTTTGTTTGTATGTTCTTTGATTGTTTGCTCATCGTCGAAAACAAAGAAACTAGAATTAAAACGAGTGACCCATGCGAGTTTAGAAAAAAAATTTTCGAAGAATTTTATATTTTGAATCAAGAAAACAGAGAAAAAATTTTTTTCTGTTTCATTTGTTGTAAAAATGAAGTTGATTCTGATAAAATCAAACAATTTAATTGCTGGCATACTTACCATAAACAATGTTTAAAGAAAGAATCGGAAAATTGTCCTCAATGTTCTATTTTAAACTGTTTTCTCAATCAATAAACTATTTTAAAATACTTTTTTCTTTATTGTCTTTTTAATATTTGGGACGTAATGATCCTGAATTGCCTTAAAGTTTTGAGACAAAAATTATATAAATCTCATTTAATTTATAAGTTACAGATTTACAACTGAAATTAGAAACGAGCTACAAAACAAAATGGAACTCAACTTTAACAAGAAATCATTTTCCAACGAAAATTTAAACGTTATCAAAGAAAATATCATTGGTAAATGTCCTGTTATAAAGTCAAACAGTGAAATTAACCTACAAAGCGGCAATGAAGATTTCAAAATAGAGAAACACGAATATGTAGGAGCAATTTTACGATTTTTCAAAAACTACCCTAAGAACCTAATTACGGAATCAATAGATTGGTTAAGGGTAATATTTTCTTGAGTAATACTTTTAACTTAATAAATTTATTAATTGATTAAACACAGGAGAAAATTGACGAAAAATCATTTAAAGTGTTAATTGATTTGAAAACAAATATAACTGAATTTTGGGAAGTTAATTCTAATAAGGATGATCTTTTTAGCGGTAAATAAAAATAATCAATTCAAAAGGTCGAACAACAAAATTTACAAATAGATTTTTAAAAGAGCAATTTAGAGGGAAAAGAAAAGGATCTGACTCAAACAATCTAAACAGTTCATTTGTGACTGAAAATTTACAAAAGAAAAAAGGAAGAAGAAGCATTTTCAACGAAAACGAACTGAACATTCTGAAAAATTTCTATCAAAAAACAATTCGGCCTACTCAAGAAGAAATTTATCAAATTGTTGAAAAATTTGAAAGAAGGTTTTCAGTAAAACAAATATCAGTAAGTTTGTTTATAAATTTTTTTTTACAAGTTTTCCCTTAAATTTAAAAATTTTAAAAATATTAGAATTGGTTCAATAACATGAGGAACAAATTACGAAATAAGGGACAAATTATCGAATCATCAATAATTTCTTCCGAAATTCAGGAAATGATACCTGAAAAATCCATTTTAAACCAAGTACATGCAAATGGTGAACCTGTTGGTTCGGTAAATATTTTGAATTCTCATAGGAGCAGCATATCCGAATTTAATCAAGAAAACGGCGAACGAATCAATTCTAATCAAGAAATAGGCGCATCGCCCAATTCTCTTCATGGAGACGGAGAATTAATGGACTATCAAAATCAAGATGGTATATTTAGCGACACTTACACAGAAGACGATGAATTAAGCGATTCTGACAAAGAAAATAGTGAAATATGCGACACTAGAAAAGAAGACGGTCAATTAAGCGATTCTGAGAAAGAAGAAGGTGAATTAACTTATTATGGAAATAGTCAATCGAAAACTGATGATCGATTAATTGATATTTATGAATATGATGACTCTTTATTACCAAACAATGAAGACTTCCATCCTTTAACAAATAGGCAAAAACAAGCTGAAGATTTAATTGAATATGGTAATTTTCAACCTTCAATTATCGGTCATCAAAATGTTAACGAAATAAGTGAAATGATGGATATAATGAGATCAGATCATTTTGCCGAAATAGAAAACCTAAATAAAGTGATTGAAGATTTGGAAAAAAAACTTCAAAAATCTGAAGTAACTGATATTATTTTTATAAAATAAAATTAAGATAACTAAAAAAGAAAAATATTAAGGGAAGAAATTTCAATAAAAAACAAATTATTCGGGACTTATCACAAGATTTTCTAGAAATTAGTGAAGAACAAAATCACTTCGAGAAAAAAAACGAAAGTTTTAGACAGGAATTAGAAATGAGTCTTTTAAGAAATTCTAATTTGAGCGATGAATATCAAAATTTAAAAGATGAAAATCAGATTTTGATTGGAGAAAAAAATGATTTGGTCGAGAATATCAAAATTCAAAAATTATTGGTTAATGATTTAAAGCAAGCACTTTTAGAAGGTAATAATTTTTAATTTACATATCAATGTTATCAAAAAAATCTTCAAAGTTAGAATTTAAGAACAACAAAAAGATGGTCAGTTGATACTCATTACTGAAAAGCCAACTGAAAATTTGGAAAAAAGTAAATTACAAATAATTTTTAAAATCAAAGATTTTATTTTATGCCGATTATTAAGGAGTAAACGAGTTAAAAGCAGAACTCGAAAAATCATATAAGGACTACGAAGATTTACAAAAAGAATATGAGCAAAAAATCAAAAATTTAATCGATGGATTTGAAACTAGTAATTGAATAACCAGATTAAAAGACTTAGTTGATTTTTTAATTAGTATTTATTAAGCACGTAATTGTCTGGAATCGAATTTTGAAAACAAAGAAAACAATTTGAATCGAGATTTCAATGAGAATATTTTCATTGTTAACCGTCAATTACAAGAAAGAGAAAATGATATAAAAATATTAAAAGCAGAAAACGAAAATAAGCGAAATCTTTTAAAATCAACTTCAGAAGAACTTAAAAAACTTGCAAATCAAAAAGAGAGACTGCAAAACGATTCAAAAAAATTGAAAGAATCGCTAAAGAGCAAAGAAAATGAAGTCAGGGAAAGGTGCGAAAAGTTATCTGAATTGTCTGAGTATCATCAGAATGAGATCAGTCGTCTAAACAATGGTAAGTCATTAAATTGCTTTTATTTTTAAATGAAAGAAAGTAAACAATGAGTTCTTTTAGATAATCAAAGTCAATTAGAAGCGAAAGACCAAGAATTGACGAGATTAAACAACTTATTGGAAGTTAAGGAAGCTGAACTGAAAGCTAAAGATGCTGAGCTAGTTGGATTTACTGATGAGCGTAATGAAGAAATCAATCAACTTAAATTAGATCTTGAAAAAAGTATTGAAACTATTTTTAAAGATTTTTGAATGTAATTAGAGCTAAATTTAATATTTTCTTTAGGCACTGATGAAAGACTCAAGGCAAAAGACAGTGAAATTGCGAAAAAAAACAAAGAATTAAATGCAAGGCAGGCTGAGCTCAAAAAGAAAGAAAAAGAGCTTTCTGAAAAAAGATTACAGCTTGCCCAATTCTCTGAGGATCGACAAAAAGAGATTAGTCGTCTTAACAATGGTAAATCATTAAATAATCTTTTTTGTATGTTAGAAGAAAGTAAACAATCTTTTATTATAGATAATCAAGATCAATTAGAAGCGAAAGACCAAGAATTGACGAGATTAAACAACTTATTGGAAGTTAAGGAAGCTGAACTGAAAGCTAAAGATGCTGAGCTAGTTGGATTTACTGATGAGCGTAATGAAGAAATCAATCAACTTAAATTAGATCTTGAAAAAAGTATTGAAACTATTTTTAAAGATTTTTGAATGTAATTAGAGCTAAATTTAATATTTTCTTTAGGCACTGATGAAAGACTCAAGGCAAAAGACAGTGAAATTGCGAAAAAAAACAAAGAATTAAATGCAAGGCAGGCTGAGCTCAAAAAGAAAGAAAAAGAGCTTTCTGAAAAAAGATTACAGCTTGCCCAATTCTCTGAGGATCGACAAAAAGAGATTAGTCGTCTTAACAATGGTAAATCATTAAATAATCTTTTTTGTATGTTAGAAGAAAGTAAACAATCTTTTATTATAGATAATCAAGATCAATTAGAAGCGAAAGACCAAGAATTGACGAGATTAAACAACTTATTGGAAGTTAAGGAAGCTGAACTGAAAGCTAAAGATGCTGAGCTAGTTGGATTTACTGATGAGCGTAATGAAGAAATCAATCAACTTAAATTAGATCTTGAAAAAAGTATTGAAACTATTTTTAAAGATTTTTGAATGTAATTAGAGCTAAATTTAATATTTTCTTTAGGCACTGATGAAAGACTCAAGGCAAAAGACAGTGAAATTGCGAAAAAAAACAAAGAATTAAATGCAAGGCAGGCTGAGCTCAAAAAGAAAGAAAAAGAGCTTTCTGAAAAAAGATTACAGCTTGCCCAATTCTCTGAGGATCGACAAAAAGAGATTAGTCGTCTTAACAATGGTAAATCATTAAATAATCTTTTTTGTATGTTAGAAGAAAGTAAACAATCTTTTATTATAGATAATCAAGATCAATTAGAAGCGAAAGACCAAGAATTGACGAGATTAAACAACTTATTGGAAGTTAAGGAAGCTGAACTGAAAGCTAAAGATGCTGAGCTAGTTGGATTTACTGATGACCGAAACCAAGAAATCATCTTACTAAAATGGGAACTTGAAGGAAACCAAAATGAATTGGAACTAAAAAATATATTGTTAAAAGCAAAACAAGCCGAGCTTGATCAAAAAGGAGTAGAGCTTCGGGATAAAAACCTTCAAATTTCAGAACTTACTGAAAAAGTGAAAGCTCAGCCTGAACGAAAAGTTAAAGAGATCAACAAGAAAGTCAGATTCCTTGAAATCGATTCCTTAGGGAAAAAAAGACACATTTCTGAAGTTGGACGAGATTTTCAAGGCAATCTTAATGGTTTAAAATCTAACCTTTTTTCGGAAGAAGATACTGATGATGAAATAATCGATGACTTTGAAATTATAACCAATAGGAATTCATCTTGTGGATCATTTAACTGCGATGGATCAGGAAACATAAATCCAAAGCATTCACGGCATAACAAGTTCGTATCTTTTAATTAAAGTTTTTTTTTTATTCTCAAATTTTTTTTTAGAATTTCAAATTGTCCAAGAAATCCTAAAAACGCAGGAATAGTCTCAATTCGCAAAGAATACGAAACAAAAATCGAAATATTGCAAAAAAAACTAGATCTTGCACATCTTCTAGCTCGATCAAGTAAACTTGTCCCTAAAGAAATCAGTATATCCTCAACATTAAAGGATGATGATAAGAGTTTATCCAATGAGGGATTAAAAAACGAAATAAATTCACTGAAAAAAACTCTGCTTAAAAATGAAATGAGAATGACTGAACTTGTAAAATTCTTTTATTTTATAAAATATATTTAACTAAACTTGTTCTTAATTTAGTCCGACTTAATTGATGAATTGACCGGTGAAAATGACTGCTTAAAGGATGAAAATAACGGCTTACAAAGATTGCTAAAAAAAGAGCCTGTTGGGAAACCAGTTAAAGATAATAAAAAGGTTTCTTTAATTTGAATTTTTTCGTAAATAATAGGTTTTTTCACTAATTTATTTCAAGAACAAAAATCGGAATCCTTTGGAATCCGACGAAGATGAAGATACTGGAAAAATCATTGGATATTACCAGAGTGCAGGAGAAAGAAATAATCGTCCTGTTTATGAAGGAGTCCGAGGCGGCTTTTATATTTACAATCCTGGTAATACAAGACACTCCATTACTGGCCACGAACGGAGAAATATTGTTAAATTCTAATAGAAAAACTTATTCATAGTCTTTTTTTTTTTTTTTATTTGTTTATTTTTTTCGTTCAACGATTTGCGTTCGTTTTTCTTTTAAAACTTCGCGATGAGAATAAAGATGCCTTTTAAGGACATTTCTATTTGAGCCAAATTTTAAAAAAAATTCGAACGCAGATTCGTTTTTCTCCTCTTGCTTCATTAAAAAATTTTATTTTAAACAAAAAATATGAGTTAATATTTTTAAAATTGATGAGAGCAGATTGTAGTTTTGAATGAGAAATAGTTTTGAATTATATTTTTTTGTTTTATATTATTCTAAAATTGACGTTTGGAATTTCACAATAGACTCAAGCCCATAAGATCTTGAAATCGACTTATAAATCAGTTTCCTTACCATCAATAACAACAAATGGTAAGGAATTGTCTGTTTTTAAATTTTTTATTTTCCGATTTTCGATTTTTGTAGCAAGAGAAAGACGCGGAGCGCTTTCAGAGAAATATTTCATTACAAGGCTTTGTTAGATCTCATATTTTTCAAAGTTTAAGTGATAAAATCTTTTCGAAAATCTTATCATGTATTTGTTAAAAGATTCTATTAATCGTATTTTTCTTAAGATCAAAAATTGATCGGAGAATCCAAAATGGATTCAAATTTATTATTGGAAAATATATTAACAAGATGAATTGCGCAAATATTTTTGATGTTTTTTGAAAGATATTTCGCTTTTCCTTTTGAAAAATTTAAAGAGATTACATAAAGGCTGTTTGGTTGAAAATAGTTCTCATAGAAAAAGCGCTATACTTTCTTTGCTTCAATTCGAAACTTGGTTATGTAAAAAATTTTAAATCAGACACTGATTTTTAAGTTAAATATTTTGGTGGTAAAAGAGTCTATTTGTTTCGAAGTCTTATTTTAGAATAAAGATACAAAACACTAAGATTAATTTGAAACAATCCTTATTTGATAACTGCAAGATGACTTAATTTAACTTTAAATATGTTAAAATTTATTTTTTTAAGGAATTTTAACTTTTTAATGAGCTAGAGGATGAATATTTTTTTAGTCTAAATATGGTTAAAAAACTCTTTCTAAAAATTAAAAAAATATTTTTTACTCGTTAAACTAAATTGAAAAGATGTTTCTCAAATAAATAATTATTTAAAACAACCATTGAAATAGTATCAGATTCAAATCAAGTGTTTTTGGAATCCAACTTGAATATTTTAAATTGGAAATTTAAACATTACGCCACTCTTGCGTAACAGAAAAAATAAACATTATTAAGCGGATAAAAAAGTTTAACTTTTTTTTTGGAAATTTCCAATTTGAAATAATAAATTTAACCAAGATTTATTTTAACTAGGACCTGATTCAAATCCAGCTTCATTCGATTTTTTTTTGTGACAAAATAAAATTAACATTTTTCCAGTTCTGCAAATAATTCCTAAGATAAATATTATCTATTAATTTTTTTTTATATTTAGATGTAGCAAAATTGTTACAAGTTGTAGCAATTTGAATTTTGAAAAAATCACTTATGGTTCAAAAGTTATAATCAGTAGTTCGAATTGAAATGAGTGAATTGAAAAAAACTTCACAGCCCCTGCAACAATAAAATTAAGTTGTAACCGAAACGCAGGACAAGTTTTAAAAAAAACCCGAATCCGAATATTTTAATTTCTAATACTCGGAACCGGAACAATCAAAAAAACGGGATCGTATTAGTCTTTAACGCGGAACCTAAACTTTAATTAACCTGGAAACGATTCCTTTCAAGTTATTATGTAAATATCTTTATTAATTCTTTAGAATTTGAATTATTCCTGATCCAAATTATCAAGAATTAATAGTCATAAGATTAAAGAAAGGTACTTAATAAATATTTTTAATCTATAAGAATCGAATTATAATCTTGTGTCTATTTTTTCTTGATAATTTCTTGATTAAGATTTTTTTTAAATTTTTTTTTTCAATTCAATTTATTCAATAATGAAACCACGCCTCATAGGTGATTTCTAAAAGTTAATTAACGAAAATGAAAATAAAATTATGATTATTAGCCATTGATATCGACCATTCCAAATACTTCTCTATTGATTATTGCCTTGAACGAATTTACTGATTAAGCATTAACCGCTTCTCTTGAAAGATTGTTCCATGCGTTTACGACTCTATTTCTTAAAAAGTTGTACCGATGTGTACCTCTTTTGTTTATCTCTCTTACCAGCCTACGGTCGTGTGGCCTTCTCAAAGAACCCACTCTGTCATTTGCCGAGTTAAAGCCGTTAATTAAGCTTACTTCTTCTAATTGGTTTATTAGTTTGAAAGTTTGAATAAGGTCTCCTCTGACTCTTCTATTTTCTAAGCTCAACATGTCAAGTTTTTTCAGTCTAACCTCGTATGGTAGATTCTTGACCGATTTGATCAATTTTGTTGCTCTTCGTTGAACATTTTCTATCTTTTTCACATCTGATTTTAAAGAAGGGCACCAAACGCTTACTGCATATTCGAGATTTGGTCTTACTAACGCATTAAATAGTAACTTTATTGTTTCTAGAGTAAGGAATCTGAACGAGTTTTTGATTTGTCCTAAAGCTCTATTAGCTTTTGCCGCTGCCGTACAGCACTGTTTCTTCCACTTCAAATCGTTGGTAATTATGATAACGAGATCTCTTTCTTCAGTTGTGTCTTGAAGTACATGGTAAACGTTCGCATCAGCCATTGAATAGTTATGAATGTCAATTGGATCACGTTTACCGATTTTCATTGTTTTGCATTTTAGAAGATTAAATCAGTTGACCAAGTTTTTGACCACTCGAATAGCATGTCGAGATCCTCTTGTAATTCCTTCGATTTCTTATCCTGTGTGTCTTTTTGAGTCCATGAGCCAATTACTTTGAGATCGTCCGCGTAAGAAAGATTGAAGCATTTTAACTGTTCCAGCAAATCGTTTATATATATGACAAAGAGAATAGTACCAAGGACTGAACCCTGGAAAACTCCACTTGTTACCTCTATCCAGCCCGAGGTCTCATTACCAAGTACAACCCTTTGTTTTCGACCCATAAGAAATGATTTTATCCATTCAAGAGTTTCGCCAACTATACCATGCAACTATACCATACGTATGCTTTAAGTTTACTTAACAATTTAACGAGAGAAACTTTATGAAAGGCTTTTGAAAAGTCAGTGTATATAATGTCAATGTTCAGCCCCTGCTCTACTAAATACGTTACTGTGTCTAGAAATTCGATTAGATTGGTTGTGCATGACTTCTTAGGCAGGAACCCGTGTTGTTTTTTGCTAAGAAGGTTATTACTCAGCAAGTAACTGACTAGTTCATGCTTTTTCAATTTTTCCATTACTTTGAAGACAACTGACGTCAACGATACTGGTCTGAAGTTTTTTATGTCTAATTTGGATCCACTCTTATGAAAGGGTGAAACGTTTGCTTTTTTCCAAATATCTGGAAGTTTACCCTCATTGAAAGACTTTATAAACAATAACGAAAGTGGAATCGAAAAAGCCTTAGCAAATGTCTTTAACATGAACGCTGAAACATTGTCTGGACCACATATTTTATCTGTTTTTAGATTTTTTATAATTTTTTCGATACTAACCTGTCTAAATGTGGTAAATAGATTCATAGTTAAGTCTGATTTGTGCGATTTGGAAAATTAGTTGTCAACGGTTGATAAAAGTCGTTACCAAAAATCGACTTAAAATCAGAATTCATTTTCTCCGCTTTTTTCTGTTTATCGAGAATCAATTCTTGTTCGAGTAATTATACAATAAAGAATAACAAAAATTGAGTAAAAAATGATAAAGTAAGAATAAAAATACAATATAAAACGATAAGTCAATCAACAGATGTCCCGCTCAGGGCCCTGTACATGATATTTCTGTAAAAAGATCAATTCATCTGGTCTTTTTCTATCAAACGACACAAGTTTACTATTTACCTGAATAGTTCTCTGGTTTCATTTGCGTATCCTTTTGTTGAGAACGTTGTTTATTAGTTAAAAAATGTTTACCAATCTTTTTAAGATCTTCCAAGAATCGCTTCCTAGTTTCTAAATCGTTTTTTTTTAATTCTAAACATATTTTACAAGTAGTAGTAGTAGTAGTAGTAGTAGTACTTTTCTGTGCAGATCTAACATCTAGTAGAACAATCCTAGACTTTATTAGCTGCAGAAGCTGATTAGACTTCTTAGCCGGGTAGGCCATAACAGAATTTTTTTATACTCGCTACGTTTGCATCTTTCGACGCCCTTATTTTAAGTCACAGCGACTCGCGAGTCCCAATACGATGATTTTCAAAGTTGTTCTAGTATCAGGCCATCTAGAGAATGACTAGTCGATGACTCTAGTCGGATCGTTTCCAGGCAGCACAACACTAATGACACTCATCCATTTCCATGCATAATACGCTTGACTAAAAAGTGTTTTTAAGTTTTAAAGTGCTTTATAAATTTAGTTTATGAAACTCGTGTGAGAACGATTTCAATATGTCTGGGTGAGGTACTAACAAAAACTATTTAATAACTTTATTACCAAATTTCAAAATTAAAATGAACGCGCTCTTTTCTTAATTTTTTTTTTTCCGTATTTAGTCTGAAGGTGATCCTTTCCGATTTTATGCATGTTCCGGTTCCGTTGATTAGGTGTTTTTTGTTAAAAATTTGTCCCATGTTTTAGTCTTTGGTTCCGGGTTTTTTTTTGTTCCGGTTCTGGTGTTTAGGGATGACCATTAAATTATAGATAATATTAAATTAATTTTACTGTTAAATTTTCTACATTTTTGAAACTAATTACAGACCGTCTTATTTTACGTAAATCCTCATCGCTTTACAAGTTAAAATTTGCAAATTCTTTGTTTATTTATGTTAATTACTCATCACTTGAACAAAATAATTTGAATATTCTGACAAAATCCAAATACCCAAGCTAATCTTCTTGTCCTATTCAAGTTAATTTAAGTTCTTTTTGGTTTTATTGAAGCAAGTGGTTAGCATACAATGCGACCCGAAAAATCGACGAGTTCGAGCACATGTACGCGAAAAGCGCGTAATTCACGCGTAAATACATGCACTTGTACATAATTGTCGGGTAGAAAAGTTGTTTTTTATCAAAATTAAGAAAAAAAATTTTGAAATTAAAAGGAAAAAAATGACGATCATTACGAAAAAAAAACGAAAAATTTGTTTTTAAAAAAATTTTATTTGTTTTTCAGAAAACGATAAAACCGCAAAAAAATGTTTCTAAGTTAAGCATAGGAAAAACGAAAAAACGAAAAAGATTAAGCTATTCAAGTTAAACTAATCATAAGTTAAAAATAAAGAATATAATCACAAAATATACAGATGGCTCTTTTTGTTTTACATCATAATGCTCAAAACATTCTAGGTGAAAGAAATGGCCACACTTTGAACAAGTATGTCCTTTCTCGATTTCCATTATATTTATTTTATTGAACCAGTAGTTAAAGACTTTTCATTAATTTAGTACCAAACCATTTTTTATTGAAAAGTTTTACATTATTATTTTTCATCTAATTTTTTTTTCAAACATGAATTTAAATTTGATCAAAATTTAAGTATTTTTAAATTGGCATATATGAAAATAAATTGTTTGATACAAAACTGATTATCTGGCGCTGTTTTCAAGATGTCTTTTTACATTCAAGGTCATGTGCAACAAATCTTATTGACTGAAAGCGTTCTCATCAATTATTTTTATTCTATTCCATCTGCATTTGAGAGTTTTCAAATTTTTTAAATGAATAAATGTGTTTGAACTTATGTTTGTGAACCCATTATTTCGACAAGTCAAATTATTCTAAATTTTCAAGTCCGACAAAGACGTCAGTTTCAATGACTTTAAGTTGTCCTGTTTTATCAATCAGATTTACGATTTAAGATTTCTTAGGTTTTAGGGTAAAGTTAGAATGAATTCAAATTGAGTTGAATAGTGGTAATCAACAGTACGATTTTTGGCCCATTGAAACATTTAACTAAAAAAAGAATTTCAAATGCGATCTAAATTAAAATGATAAGTAAGGAATAAGTATTAAAAGTAAAAAAAATATTAAAAATGGTTTTATTGATGCATCAACAAGTAGTTACAAAGGAAATCGACAAAAAAAAATATGATTTAGATGTTTTATATTAAATAAAAATTTTCGTTGTATCTACCATAAACCATAAGCACCCAAGTGACCTAATCCTAAGCCTAAACCAGTATATGGTAAAGCACCATAGGCACCATAGTGTCCTAAACCTAAACCATAACCATATGAAGCAGCAGCTGGTAATCCCCAATAAGCCATTTTGTTTATTTTTTTAAGTCTCGAATTGCTTTTTTAAAATTTACTTGAAATTGATTATTTTGTGTATTCTCATGTCTTGATTATTTATACCCATTTCGAAAAAGAGTATTCTCCATTATAGAAATTCAATAACAATTTGTAAATT
This sequence comes from Brachionus rubens, assembly GCA_022207745.1. Lineage (NCBI taxonomy): Eukaryota > Metazoa > Rotifera > Eurotatoria > Ploima > Brachionidae > Brachionus > Brachionus rubens. Next base: position 3,313,660 of record JAJVHD010000003.1, on the reverse strand, counting down.
TTTTTATCTGAAATTGTTTACATTCTTGATTAAAATGATTTAAATCACACAACAAAAAAATGACACTTTTTTCTAAATATTCTAGAAAAATCAAAATCGCAATTGAATACAAAAATTAGTAAACATTTTATTGATACTTATTCACAATAATATTTGATACCTTGTTTTTCAGGTCTCTGATTTGAAATCAATCAATTTATTTCAAAAATTAAATTTTGAATTTTTCATGATTTCATGATTGAATACCTAAATAAACATTCATCCCTTAGAAGAAGAATATATGTTTTGATTGAACATCATGTTAAATTCCTGTGTCATAAAAACGTGTTGTTAACATTTTGAATACCCGAATTTAGAATCAATTGATTCAATCAATCTTGTTAATTTTCCAATCTTTACAAGGCGTTAAAAATTGGTATAAATAGTCTTAACAAACAAGAAAAAAATAATTATCGTTTCATTTGAAAACTAATTTTTAATAACTCAATCAAACAAAACAAAATGGCTTATTGGGGATTACCAGCTGCTGCTTCATATGGTTATGGTTTAGGTTTAGGCCACTATGGTGCCTATGGTGCTTTACCATATACTGGTTTAGGCTTAGGATTAGGTCACTTGGGTGCTTATGGTTTATGGTAGATAAATAATTTCGAATATGTGTTTTAGTTATTTTAATTTTGATTATGATGTAAACATAAGAATTGTCAAGAAATGGATTGAAAGAGATAACTAAAAAAAAATATTTCTTTATTGAACAACAAAATTAAATTAAATAGATAAAAAAATAATCAACTTTAAGAAAAATCTTCAATTCCAAATTTTAATTATTCTATTCTCAGCTGTTATAAGATCACCATTATTTAATACCAAAAAATCAAAAATAAACGATGTACTTGAAACAAGCAAAGTCTTTAAACACACGGCATTAACTGTATCCCAATGTTTGATAGTACCATCATGTGAACAACTAAACAATTGATAATTTTCAAAAACTCGCATTGAATTTACCGTTGCCAAATGTCCACGCAATGTTTCTACACAAAATTCTAAATTTCTATGCCATATCATAATTGTTCCGTCTTTTGAACCGCTTAGAAATTCATTTTGATTAAACGCTTCCAAACAAGTGACTCCATTTTTGTGTCCTTCAAAATTTCGAATTAACTTTCGATTCAAAAAATCCCATAGTTTAATACTCGCATCTGACGAACCACTTAATAGTTCATTTCCATTTAACTTTTTCATTGTCGTCACACGAGACTTATGACCCACTAACGTGTCACTAATCTTCAACTTTCTGTTCGATCGAATCGATATATTTCCATTTGATTGTCCAAATAGAATTTTATCTCTATCAAATATTAGAACACTTGTTGTCTCGGCACCGACATCAATATTAAATACTCGTTTCAATTTACCTGTTTTTAAGTCATAAAACTTTAAAGATCCTTCACTTTCAGCACACATTAATTGATTACTGTAAACTTGAAAAATTGGATTGTTAACAAACAACGTCCAAATGCATTTTTTAGCGTCCAAATCCCAAAGTTTGATCGAATTATCTGTTGAAGCGCTCAAAAATTTATTAGTAAATGGTATTCGAAAAAGTTTATTAACATGACTAAAATGTTTTTGAATTGTTTCAGCACACTTTACATTTTCTAAATCGGGTAAATTTTGTAAATTTGTGTTCAAAACTTCGACAAAATCAAAATTAAAACAAGCTGATGAATAATTAGTTTCGATTTTGCCTGAATTTTCGATAGAACGAATTTCATTGTTCATAATTTCGTAAACACTCGTCTTTATTTGAGTCAAAAGATCATCTATTTCTGAAAATGTGTTAAAACTTGGTTCGTTTTGATTCATGTCTTCTAATTTCAATGTGACTGATTCATCAATTGTAATTTTAACTTGTTCAATGCACGCCAATTGTTTCTTTGTGAGTTGTTCAACTGTTGCTTGAAAGTGACTATCGACTTTTTTTATAATCTCAACAATCAAAATATCTTTCTCTAACTTTAGCTTGTTTATAAAATCATTAAAGTAAGTCCTCACAAACTGGTCCGGTTGGTTTCCCATCAACTCGAGCTCATTCAAACTAGTTCGTATTGTTTGTAAAATATTTTCATCATCTTCAAACACACTCAAATCGCTTGATAAATCCATTCGAAGGCTTGTTGTTGTTTTTGTTGTTGTTTCACTGTCTCTTTTTTTCTTTCTCTCTCTCTCTGTTTAGTTTGAACACGCTTTACATTTTTTTTTATACTATTGACACCCACTGAATTTAAAAAATTCTCTCTCTCTGTTACGCAATCGCACAGTCTAACTTGAAAAAAAAAACAACAAAGAGAGAAAAGAAGAGACCTTGAAAAAAAAAATTTTCAAAATTTTTTTTCTATTGAAACCCTCGCTTTTTTTATTGAAAGAAATGTGTTTAAACATAAGCCAACTGTTAAAAATGAAAAAAAATTTTCAACAAAATGATCCACCCGATTCGGACCCTGAAATCGAGAGTAAATTTACACGAGTTTCATTATCATGTTATAGTATTGCAAGTCGCTCATATGAAGATTTGAGTAGTGTTTTAGCTTCTTCATCGTGTTCTTCGTTTGAGTGTAAAACAGAAGACTTGAGTCTTAATATTTTACTACGTTTTCAAATCGAGAGAGCTCTTCGAAATCAAAATTTAGATGAAATGATTGAAAGTCTTATGAAATTAGACTTTGATGTAACTTCAGCTAAATCACTAAGTCGTCTTCTAATTATTCTAATCTTTAATAATGTGGGTTTGAAAACAATCGGACTAGCTCTGCTTGGACTTGTGCAAGAGTCAAAAATAACGGTCTCAGTCTTAGAACAGTCACTTTGTAAAATGTTGAAAGAAGTTCGTTCGTATCGAATCGTCAATTTAAACTCATCATTAGGTCTAATCCTTTCACAGTTTTTTACTCTTCGAGACCCGGTATCGATTGATTTTTTGCTCCAATGTTTAACAAAAGGAGCTAACAAGTATCAACGAATGGACATAATTTTCAAGACGCTTAACCTTGCAGCCGAAAGGATTGGATACGAAGAGGTTAGAAACGTGTTCGTTTTGTCCAATTTAACAATCGAAAAATTTATACCAAAAACGTGTTTTAACAATGGAATTCAAAAATTTTTGCGCTCACACAAAATCGATTGGATTTTAATCGACTCACGAAGGTTTTACAAAAAAAAGTTTTTGGAGAGAATCGAAAATGCGATGAGCAAATATTTGTTGTTTGGAGATCATGAACAAGATCGAAGTGCATATGGGTTTTTGAAAGAAGAATTCAATCAACTTGAAATTGGATCTAAATTATTCATGAGATGTTTGATGATTAGTTGCATTAAGAGTTCAATGAAAGACGGACATTTTGACAAGAATCATTTCAATTCGAACAAATTACAAACGATTCGAGACGCAATGAGAGCTAAATTCAAACCAAAGTATCAACCATTATTTGCGTTAACATATTTTAATGATATTTTTGAACATGATTTAAGTAAATTTAAAAAAAAAATTTTTTTTTAAATTTCCTAATTTTTTGTTTAAGACATGTTGAAACTTGTTTTTTGGAATTTAGTGATCATGGACGTAATTACAAAAAATGCATTTGATAAATACATGAGTTTTTCCATTAATGAATATGATCCAGTTACGTTAAAATCAATTTTAAAATTTCAACAATTTAAAAATGAACTTTATTGAAATAAAATAAATTACTCAAAATTCTCTTTTTAATTAAACAAAGTTGAAACAGCTCAAAATTTCAATGCTTTCTTAATTTGTTACTTCTGATACTGTAATCTACATCCTCGTAAACCATAGATTAAATTTTTCAAGAGGGTAAAATATCAAAAATTTTAGCCATACCCTCAGCTTTTTACAGCCAAATTTCATTGTGCTTTATTTAAACATTTAAATACTCATGATTGGAAAAAGTTATGATTGATTTTAAAATATGATCTGGAAGCTAGAAAGATGCAATTAACGCTGGGATCCTAATCGATTGAAAAATTAAAAAGCCTAAAGCCATACACTGTTGAAAACGGTAAAAAAAGGACATTTTTCAGCCAAATCACATCTTCTCTTGAAGTTTTTTGTTGCTAAGAAGAATTTGCTATTTTTTGACCTGTCTGAATCCATAAAATCATCGTCGATAGTTAAACTTTCAATTATGGTATCAACCATAAATTGGAAAAGGGAACTTGAAAATTTAAAATAACATAAATCATTATCTTAAGCTTGATTATAAAGGCCAATAACGCATAAATAGAACATTAACTAAATTTTCAAACCTAAATGTGAAAAAAGCAAGCTGAAAAACGTGGTGTAGTTTGTTTTTCAAAAAAATCATTTTTAGACCGATTCGAATATATGCGTTACTGGCCTTTACTTGGGTTCCTCATGCTATTGATGATAAGTGTCAATTTCAAATATTTGACTTATCATGGTCACCTATCTCAAGAAAACTTTTTGACCACTGAAGCTAGTCACATAAGGTAATATAGTTCAGTGTAAGATTGGGTCTCCTCTATTAAGTGAACATGTGTTCACATAATATGTGACCAAATCATGTTCACGGGTTAGGTGAACAAAATGTTCACCTTTTTTTTTTTTATACAATCTGGTGAACAAAAAAACTCATAATGTGTTCACCTATTAAGATTTATGTTCACCTAATTTACAACATTTTTTAATCACAAAACAGTTTAGGATTTTGAATCAGATGGTTCCGAGGTTGGCTCAGAGAAAGATAGCGGTTCGGTTTTTGGCTCATTACAAAACGATGATCGTTCAACGAATAATGATTTTGACAGTGAAGCCGAAGATGAACACGGCTAAGATGATAATGAAGAAGTGAATGAAGAACAAACGGTTAAAAATGGTACTTTAAATTCAGAATCGAGTTTGGCAATAACTTATCATGATATAAATAATAGTTTCGATGATGCTTACGATGTAGTTTGGAGGATGTGATGAATTTAGAATCGAAACTTAAAAATTTTAAAATTAAAGCCACTTTAATCGAGGATAAGGCAAAATTAAAACGAATTTATGACCAAAGAACAGCCGAGGTCGAAAAAGTTATCTGTTTGACTCAATTTAAAATTTTTGAAAGAGAAATAAATTTATTTTTGTAAATTTTCCATGTTAACATTTTTTTCAGTGTTCACCTATTTTGATTTGTGTTATTACCTATTTTTAAGTCAAATTTACAGTTGAATTTTTTTGTTCACCAGATTGTATAAAAAAAATAGGTGAACATTTTGTTCACCTGACCTGTGAACATGATTTGGTCACATATTATATGAACACATGTTCACCTAATAGAGGAGACCCGTAAGATTAGCATTCAAGAAGAAGATGAGATTGTCTGGTCGATCCGGGTTCAAAATTAAAATAATTCGAATTATTTAAACTAACAAATAAAACGAAGTACAATGGATTTTTTTTTCATTAGACTTAATTTGGCTCTTTTACTATTTTTTTTTTGCAAAATTAAGCGCCTGATAAATTTTTAAGTTTCATTTTAAAAATGAATCAAGACATGAAAAAAGTTCAGTCCATGTAGAGGAGGGGGTATCTAGACAGCTTACGAATGAATTTAAGCACAAGAGAAGAGGCGTTTGTAAGTTTTTCGATGTTGTAAGAGGATCATGAATTTTCATCGAAAAATTAAGATTTCAAACAATCAAAAAATTTCAACAGTGATTTTTTTCTTTTAAATGTTCTAAACGAAGAAACAAGTTTTCACAGCTCTCTTTTTTATTTTGAAATTAAGCTTTCGATATCAAAAAAGGATAGAAGTTAATCTAAATGCAATAGAACAGTTTATTTTTAGGGTTTTCAATGACACTCACATGTTTTCTAATTGTGTAGTTGTTTTTTTTTTAATTTAGAACCGTTCCTATTAGAGAAAAACTTTATAAATACTTCGAACAAGATTAATTCACTTTTTTTATTTTTTTTTTGTTAAAAACATGGATTCCAAAAAAAACATGCCACCATATTTTAGAAGACGAGGAGAAGCTAAAGGGGGATCAAAAAAAGAAACACAAACAAATGAATCGAATAATCAAAGACGATACCCGAATGCTTCAAATAGACCCCAAAATTCAGCTCGATCTAATCAAAATTTTGTGCGTAACATAAGCTTAAAAGCTGTTGATGAATTAAAATCTAAACCACCTGAACAAATTGTCCTTCAACTCTTGAATCCACGTTTTGGCTTTGATAATTATTTAAATGCCGATCGTATGGGTGATGATCTCATATATAGCTTGACGTTCATTTTATTGAAAATTTCCGAATGTAACTCATTGAGTGTAAAACTAAACGAGTTGACTAACAAAATTCTCGATTCAAATTTTTTCAAACACATCCTTTACGATGCTATTAACAAAACAAAGCCTCTCACATTTCAATACAACGTTAAATTGATCGAGTTAGTGATCAAGTTGATGATCCAATTTTTGTATATAAACCCTTATGCAATCCATCAACTAAGCTCAATGAAAGATAGACTTGAAATTTTAGTCTTTAGACGAACTGGAAGTAAAGACTTGGAAAGTTTATTCCAAGAGTTCACTTTAAAAGAGACCGAATGCATCGAGAAAATAGACAAACGAAAAAACCAAACATTTAGAAATGTAGATTTGGACCGACTTGAGCCTGAAGAGGATTTCACAACGATGAACATTGTTCCTAAACTAAGCGACATTTTAAGTGAACAAGAGGTTTTTTTGAGAAAAAATATAACAAATGGAAGTTATAAAAATGTCCATCATTATTTGGATGTTCAATTTAGACTTTTGAGAGAGGATTTTATGAAACCATTACGAGAGGGTGTCTGCGAGTTTCGTAAAATAGTTCACGGCTCAGGTAACAAGTTAACACCGAATGGTCTAAGCCGAGAAGTTGTTCAAAAGATCAAGAAAATCGACAACTTGAATACGTATTTTGATGTTTACATGTCAAAATCAGTTGCTGGTGATCATGGGATAGTGTTTGAAATGCAATTAAATTTAGAAAAGTTTAAATCGATCAACTGGGAAACCTCTAAACGTTTGATATTTGGCTCTCTTGTTTGTTTTAGTTCAGATTATTTTTTGAATGAATGTTTGATTGGTGTTGTTTGTGAAAGAGATGAAAAAGCGTTCAAAAAAAATGCTTTTTTTAATGTTAAATTTGATTATGACGCAATACAATTTGACCTCAACTGTATTCCTGTATTGAATCGACCGTATGTCATGTTGGAGACATCGGCATTCTTTGAATCTTACAAACATGTTCTTAAAGCTTTGGTCTCGTTTCAACGTGAGGGTGAAGATAACTTTCCGTTCAAAGAAAATTTAGTCTATTGTCAAAATAGAGAGATGCCCATTCCGAAATATTTGAAAGAAGCTTGTATTGACTTCAGGTAGGCCTTTAATGAGACTTTAATTTATAAGTTTAAATATTTATTATTTGTTTTAAGACCTTTGGTTGATGAGAATAAAAAACATCGTATTAATCGTGTCACGAAAATGGGCGATTATGAGTTTTCAAAATCAGTTGCTTATGCTGAAAAATGTTACTTGACTAATTTTTCGACTTGGCCAAATAAAGAACAAATGAAGTTGGATGAGTCACAATACGACGCTGTTAAATTAGCTCTCACAAATAAATTAGCATTAATTCAAGGGTAAGTGTTACACTCATTTATTAATCATCATCATTCCAGGCTATTTTAAAGTTATTGTTCTTTTTAAAGGCCACCCGGTACTGGTAAGACATTCATTGGAGTTAAGATAGTCCAACTTCTCTTACACAACAAACATTCATGGTGGAATAGAGGACGAGAGAAACACAAACCAATTTTGATGATTTGCTACACCAATCATGCTTTGGATCAATTTTTGGAGTATTGTATCAAAGAATGTAATCTTACCCATGGCATCGTACGGGTTGGTGGTCGAAGTAAATCCGAAAATTTGGATCCATTCTTAATGAAAAACATTAAAAGACAATTAAGAACTACACGTAAAATTGATGGAAACATTTTCCACCGTTTACGTGATCAATTAAGTAAGGTTCAAGATGTAAGATCACAAATTAATCAAAAAAGCTCAATTCTTAATTCAATATTTTTTGGCGATTCGATTTTATCGTTGAATGAGTTAAAAAATTTTATTAGTGATGACCATTTAAATCAATTATACGAGTTTGGCTATGAGCTTTTTCATCAAAATAATGTAGATGAAAATTATTACTTACTCGATTGGCTTGGATTATTTGAAATTAACCAAAGTGACGAGTTAATCGAAGAGTTTGAAAATATGGACTTGACCGATAATGACCGAGGTAAAATTTTGAACGGTGTAAGCGAAGACAGAGACCAAGATGATTATGGAGATCAATATCAACCAGGCACAACACAAATACCAGAGATTGTAAACCCTCTCGATGATGATACTGACTCCCTAAATGAAGAGAGAATGTTGGATGAAGATTTTGAGGCATTCAAAGACTTTGATACAAACAAATTAGATTTTGGAAAAGTGACTCATACAGGTGATAGCCTTTTAGACATCAATCAAATTTATGACATGCTGATTAAATATAAAAATTTACACGGCTTGGACGAGCCTGAATGGACAGTTAAACGTGGTAAAAAAGTTATAAGCGAAGACCAAGTTCGTTTGGAAGATAAAATGAAATTCATATTCTCTCACTTGACTAATCGATACTCTGAAGGTGAACTTGAACTCATCGAAAAAACGTCAAATATTTGGAAACTAAGTTACCCTCAAAGATTCTTACTTTATTTACATTGGTTGAACAAATTCAAATCAGCTAAACAAATAGAGATTCAAAATTTAAGTAACAAGTACAATGAAGAAACCACTGCTTTGCAAGAATATCGTTTACAAGAAGATCGATATGTAATGGAAGATGCTTTTATTATTGCCATGACTACAACTGGTTCGTCAAGATATCACTCTGTTTTAAAAGACATTGGACCTCGTATTATAATCGTTGAAGAAGCTGCCGAAGTATTTGAGGCTCATATTGTCAGTTCTCTATCTAAACACTGTGAAAATTTGATTCTCATTGGAGACCATGTTCAATTAAGACCAAATCCTGCGGTCTACAATTTGGCAACCAAGTATCAGTTGGACGTGTCTTTGTTTGAAAGACTAATCAACAATGACACCAAACGGGTCATGTTAAACAATCAACATAGAATGAGACCTGAGATAAGTCAGCTTATGAAACACTTTTATGAACAAAAGATTCTCGATGATGAATCAGTCCACACGTACCCGAATGTAAAAGGTATCAAGAAGAACGTTTTTTTTATTGAACATTCTCAAATGGAAAAAAAGATGAATGAAAGCACAAGCAAAACAAATCTGTTTGAAGTGGCTTATTTGGCAAAGCTTTGTTCTTATTTGGTCAAACAAAATTATGAAGAGTCGAGGATAACAGTTTTATCAATGTACCTTGGTCAAATGATGGAGATCAGAAAATCTCTTCGAAGCTTAAAACTTCTAAAAATTAAAGTTAGTACTGTTGATAATTATCAAGGAGAAGAAAATGACATTATTCTTTTGTCATTGGTCCGATCAAACAACGATAGTAAAATTGGGTTTTTGAGTATCAAAAATCGAGTGTGTGTAGCCATGTCTCGTGCTCGTCATGGTTTTTACATCATCGGTAATTTTAATTTCATCTGTGAATCAGAAAAAGGAGATATGTGGACCAAAATAGTTCAGAATATAAAAAACAGTGGATTTTTTGGTAATGGTTTATCTGTGACTTGTGGATCACACCCTCAGAATGACATTGAAATAATTCAACCTGAACAATTTGATTTGAGACCAGATTGAGGCTGTCTATTACCATGTGGATATCGTCTCAATTGTGGACATGTGTGTCCAAAGAAATGTCATGGCAATTATGATCAAGATCATACTGAGTTTAAATGTAAAAAAAATTGTGATAAACCAATGGCATGTGGTCATTTGTGCAAACAAGTATGTTCAAGTAAACATGATTGTATCAAGTGTGCTGTTCCAATAAGAAAATTAATTCAAGAATGTGGTCATTTGATTACAATTAGATGTGATACCTCACCAGTTAGAGCTAATTGTGACTTACCTTGTACAAAAATATTTAATTGTGGTCATGTTTGTACAAAAATGTGTCGAGAAAAAGACTGTGGTAGATGTTTAACAGTCGTAAAAGTCAAGGCGCCTTGTAAACATGGTCAAGAGCTTAAAGTTTTTTGTTCGGATCCTCAATGGACTTACAAAACAAAATGTCAAAAAAAATGCGGAGAAATTTTAGAATGTGGTCATCCTTGTGTCGGGACTTGTGGTCAATGTTATTCAGGTAAACCTTTAATTAAGAGCTAAATCAAGATTAAACACTCAACTCAACTTAACATTTAAGGTTTGCTCCATGTAAATTGTGCCCAAAATTGTGATCGATTGCTTTTCTGTGGTCACAAGTGTTCAGTGCCATGTTCCAAACAATGTCAACCATGTGAAAAAAAATGTAAAAATAAATGTGAACATTCGGAATGTGGTAAAAAATGCTCCGATCCTTGTTCACCGTGTAAAGAACAATGTAAGAATTCATGTCCACATTCAGAATGCACCAGATTTTGCCATGAACTATGTGATAGAAAGCCATGTGATGAACCATGTCCTAAAACTCTACGTAAATGCGGTCATCCTTGTATTGGTCTTTGTGGCGAGCCTTGTCCCCAGTTATGTCGCAAATGTAACAAAAAAGCTGTCACTGAAATTTTTTTTGGCACAGAAGACGAGCCAGATTCAAGATTTATTCAACTTAATGACTGTCAACACTTAATCGAAGTGACTGGTCTCGACAACTGGATAAGTACGAGATACGAGGACGAAAATAATAATCAAACTCAAAATAACACAATTCAACTTCCCGAGTGCCCTAAATGCAAGACCCCGATTCGTCGTAGTAAACGTTATTGTAATGTCATCAAAAAACAACTAAAATCAATCGAGGAGATTAAAATCAAACATCTTGGTGACAAAGACGAAAATAAACAGATAACAAATGAGTTATCAAAAGAAATCAAAGGTTTATACGGTGATAAAAATCCGTCCGACTTGAATTTTTTGAGGTTGATTATGAACAAAATTAAAAAAGAAAAAGACGATTTTTCTTTTAACACTTTGGCTGCTCTAAAAAACACGTGGTCAGTTTACTTGACTTTAAGAAAACTAGCAAAGAGTATAGCAGAAAAAGGTTTAGACAAACATGTCGAACAAAAAGGTCATCTAGACTATGAGATCAAAAAAGTTAATGATCTTTTAGTCTCTGAGAATCAAATACGTCTGTTTAAAGAGGGTCAAAAATTGAATAACATCATAAGTGAATTAGACCGTATTTCAAACTTGGCCGAATTTTATCGTTTAAAAAATATGGCATCTAGTATTCAAACTGATGACAGTGTTAAAGTAGCTCATTTATTAGATGAAATGGAAACGATTCTAATTCGGAGAGCGGTTAGAATCGAAGATAAAATGAAACAAAAAGTAAACGACTCATTGAAAGATTTAACTTTACTTTTGAGAACCGAATTGACCAAAGAAGAAAGAACAATGATTGTTAAAGCAATGTCACTGGGACAAGGTCACTGGTTCAAGTGTCCAAATGGACATATTTATTGTATCACTGAATGTGGTGGAGCTATGCAACAAGCTAAATGTCCTGAATGTAAAGCTGACATTGGTGGTCAAAATCATCGTCTATTGGGAGATAATCAATTGGCTACTAAATGGATGGTGCTTCAAGACCAGCTTGGCCAACTGCTTTAAATTAAAATTAATTTTGTTGTTAATGTTTTGAAACTTTTTTTTTGTAATCAAAAAACTTTGTTTACCGTTGAAACTTTTGTAATTTAAAATAATAAATTTGTTAAAAAATATTTTATTTAAATTTTGAAAAGTCGTGTTTTCGTAAGACTTTTGTTTGACAGTCGTTATCGTTTTTTAAATTTTTACTCTTAGAGACAACTGCAAATCAATTGATTTTTTGGATTATACAATATTATAAATCTTAAGTCGCACAATATTAACCCTCTTTAGAGCTTGACCATTCACAACGGTGCTGGCTTTGACCCATCACAAAGTGTAGAAGCCAGAGAACTGGTACTTGTTGTATATGTTTGACAGTCGTAAAAGTCAAGTCACCTTTAAAACATGGTCAAAAGCTTAAAGTTTTTTGTTCGGATCCTCAGTGGACTTACAAAACAAAATGTCAAAAAAAATGCGGAGAAATTTTAGAATGTGGTCATCCTTGTGTCGGGACTTGTGGTCAATGTTATTCAGGTAAACCTTTAATTAAGAGCTAAATCAAGATTAAACACTCAACTCAACTTAACATTTAAGGTTTGCTCCATGTAAATTGTGCCCAAAATTGTGATCGATTGCTTTTCTGTGGTCACAAGTGTCTAAGAAAGTGTTTAAGCAGATCCATTTTGCAGTAGGTGACGAAAACCGAAAAAGAAAACGGTGACGAAAAGAGTTTAGTAAAACTCTTTTCTTTAAATCTTTACTTCTTCTTAAGAAGGTAAATTTGTGTTGTGGGGCAAAGAATTACTAGCTCAATTAGCCAGTAACCTAATTTCTGATCAAGTGAAGAAAACCATTTAGCTCCTGACATACTGTCCAAGGCGTCATCTATCTTGGGCATCATGAAAGTATCTGGAAGTAAAGCTACATTGAATTTCCTTTAATCATCACAAAAGAATTACTTCCATCCTTTTTTTTAATCAACAGGAAAAGACATAGAAAATGTTCGATGGTCTAATAACACTCACGCTTTACATTTATCTAATCTTTTCGATTAGATATTTCAGGTGGCATATAATGACGTGTTTTCTCAGGTTACAATAACCAATCTTATAATAATATCTGGCAAATCAATCGTCAATTGTGTAAATAAATTTTCTACATTCCTTAAGCTCCTCTATTTTTAAACACGCTTGGATCAATGAGTTAGTTACTAACCTTAGTGTTCCAACTAGAAGTATTTTCAATTTCTATTGTTGCTAATTCCATAGTTAAGCGTGATTTTTGGTCTGACTCCATCTTCAAGGATAAATTCTACTCAAATCGGATGTTTTAAAGTGTTTTTTTTTTGTGGTAAAAGGGTTAAATATGTTGCCTAAATTACCCCGAAATTTTCAAAAATTATACCCGATTTTTAACTATGTATCCCTTTACTCCAAAATCTAACACATTTTACACGAATTCATTTACAAATTTAACCCATTTACCCTTCAAAATGTAAAAACTTTTTTTTGTGCATTTTAAACATCTCTAAATTGTTTGACGATCAAAATTGTAACATAAGCTTAGTTTCATTTTGAATAAAATTTTACAAAATAAAAACATGCCAAGTCAGTATCAAGCTATTCCAAAAAATTATACACCAAACCAGAACTATAACTGAAGTTGTCACAGCATCACAAGTAGTAGCCACTACGGCAACAGACTCTGAACTAATTCCATCCCAACGTTCCCAGAAAAGGAAAGCAAGTGTCACAAGGACAAGTAAGAGATTGCCAAAGCAGAAAGGTCAAGCTGAAAAAGACACTTCCAATAAAGAAGCAGAAAATTTTCCACAGTTGTCACAAGTTGGCGCTGATAGCGTTCTGAGATTCTTGAAGTCGAGAGCTTCACGAAAACAACTCAAAGATAAAAGAACTAAACTTAAGAGACGCTTTGCTTATGTCTGACCGAACAAGATGTTCTTCACCAAATGGTCGAGAACGAAAAAAAAAAGTCGTTAAGGAAACAAAATTGTCAAAAGCAAACAAGAAAATTTTACAAGTGGAAACTGTCTTTTTGAAACTGAGAATATTTTTTGTTATGAATGTGCGGAGCCATTTGATCCTACTAAACAAGATTCCAAAAAAATGGCAACCTTGTGAACAATTTTAAATTTAAGGGTAATTGTTTTAACCAGTTTAACTACATAATTGGCTTTTCTGAGCAGAATTTTTGTAAAGATTTGAACGAAATTTTTTTCTTGTTATACTCTTGATTCTTATGACTTCAAACTTATAAATTGGTTAGTGGTGTAGAGAAAATCTATCTAGTTAATGGTGTTAATTTCACAAAAAGTCTTTCACTGCACCTAAGAAGACCAAACGACAAGAGACTTGTGAGAGAAATCAACAAAAGAAGTTCATGTCGAAATAATTTTTTGTCAAACAGAATAGTCTCTGTGGAATAATTTATCATTAAGTACAGTGTCAACCAACTTCGTTAGCAAATTCAAAGCGTGTATTCATAGAGAAGTGTATGTCTTCAATGGCCCCTAATTGGGCTAAGCGCTTAAATGCGCTGGTATAGAAATAGTCTATACTGTAGTTCTTTTTACTACTACTTCTACTACAACTAATCTTTAGCTTTTAATGTTTGAGAAAATTTTGAAATCTTGAATGTTTATCAAGAAATCAAAATTTCAAATAAAATAGTCGAGAAACTTTTTCAGTGTTTATTTTTCTTGCTAACAAAAGAAAATTTTCATAAAACACGAATCCCTTTTTCGAAATTTCGATTCTATTTTAAGCTTTCGATTCGAATAGGATAGAATTGAATCTAATCGTACAATAGAACATTTTATTTTTAGGGTTTTCAATGTCGCTCACATGATTTTTATTTGCGTGGTTGTTTTTTTTTATTTTAGAACTGTTTCTCTTGTTAAAATAAAATTATAAAAAAATACAACGAGCAAAAAGAAGAGCGAATCAAATTTTTCGTTCGAATAATGGATTTCAACAAAAACTTAAATTTTAGAAAACCATTTGAATCGACAGATCAAAGGCGATACCCAAACGTTACAAATAAAACCCAAAATGTTGCTCGACTCAATCCAAATTTTGTGCATAACATAAGCATAAGAGCTATTGATGAATTAAAATCTAAACCACCTGAACAAATTGTTCTTCAACTCTTGAATCCACGTTTTGGCTTTGATAATTATTTAAAAGCTGATCGAATGGTCGATGATCTCATCTATAACTTGACATTTATTTTATTGAAAATTTCAGAATGTAACTCGTTGAGTGTAAAACTAAACGAGTTGACTAACAAAATTCTCGATTCAAATTTTTTCAAACACATCCTTTACGATGCTATTAACAAAACAAAGCCTCTCACATTTCAATACAACGTTAAATTGATCGAGTTAGTGATCAAGTTGATGATCCAATTTTTGTATATAAACCCTTATGCAATCCATCAACTAAGCTCAATGAAAGATAGACTTGAAATTTTAGTCTTTAGACGAACTGGAAGTAAAGACTTGGAAAGTTTATTCCAAGAGTTCACTTTAAAAGAAACCGAATGCATTGAGAAAATAGACAAAAGAAAAAACAAAACGTTTAGAAATGTAGATTTGGATAAACTTGAGCCTGAAGAGGATTTCACAACGATGAACATTGTTCCTAAACTAAGCGACATTTTAAGTGAACAAGAGGTTTTTTTGAGAAAAAATATAACAAATGGAAGTTATAAAAATGTCCATCATTATTTGGATGTTCAATTTAGACTTTTGAGAGAGGATTTTATGAAACCATTACGAGAGGGTGTCTGCGAGTTTCGTAAAATAGTTCACGGCTCAGGTAACAAGTTAACACCGAATGGTCTAAGCCGAGAAGTTGTTCAAAAGATCAAGAAAATCGACAATTTGAACACGTATTTTGATGTTTACATGTCAAGATCAGTTGCTAGTGATCATGGGATAGTGTTTGAAATGCAATTGAATAAGGAAAAGTTTAAATCAATTAATTGGGAGACATCGAGACGCTTGATATTTGGCTCTCTTGTTTGTTTTAGTTCAGATTATTTTCTTAATGAATGTTTGATTGGTGTTGTTTGTCAAAGAGATGAAAAAGCGTTCAAAAAAAATGCTTTTTTTAATGTTAAATTTGATTATGACGCAATACAATTCGACCTCAACTGTATTCCTGTATTAAACCGATCTTATGTAATGTTGGAGACATCGGCGTTCTTTGAATCTTACAAACATGTTCTCAGAGCTTTGGTCTCGTTTCAACGTGAAGGGGAAAATAACTTTCCGTTCAAAGAAAATTTAGTTTATTGTCAAAATAGAGAGATGCCCATTCCCAAATATTTGAAAGAAGCTTGTATTGACTTCAGGTAAGATGAACTCTTTTTCTTAAGTTTAAGAGTTTAATTTTCTATTTTTCAAGAACTTTGGTTGATGAGAATAAAAAAAATTGCATTGATCCTATAACTAAAATGGGTGATTATGAGTTTTCGGAATCAGTTGCTTATGCCGAGAAATGCTTCTTGGCAAATTTTGCGACATGGCCAAATGCAGAACAAATGAAACTGGATGAATCACAATATGCTGCTGTTAAATTAGCCCTCACAAATAAATTAGCTTTAATTCAAGGGTAATCGCAATTTTAAAGTATTCATTGACTAAACCTTAAACCCTAATTTCTTTTTTAAGACCGTTATACTCATTTATTAATCATCATCATTTCAGGCAATTTTAAAATTATTTTTCTTTTCAAGGCCTCCTGGTACTGGTAAGACATTCATTGGAGTTAAGATAGTCCAACTTCTCTTACACAATAAACATTCATGGTGGAATAGGGATCTTGAAAAACACAAACCAATTTTAATGATTTGTTACACCAATCATGCTTTGGATCAATTTTTAGAATATTGTATCAACGAATGTAATCTAACCCATGGCATTGTACGTGTTGGTGGTCGAAGTAAATCCGAAAGTTTGGATCCATTTTTGTTGAAAAACGTTAAAAGAGAATTAAAAACATCTCGCCAAATTGATAACAACATTCATCATCTTTCACAAGCGCAATTTTTTATTGTTCAAAATATAAGATCACAAATTAATAGTATTAGCTCAATTCTTCATTCGATTTTTTTTGGCGAGTCAATTTTATCGTTTAATGAGTTGAAAGATTTCATCAAAGAAGAACATAAAATTCAATTATTTGAGTTTGGTAATGAACTTTTTCATCAAAATAATCTAGATGAAAATTATTACTTAATCGATTGGCTTGGGCTATTTAAAACAGACCAAAGCAACGAGTTTATCAAACAGTTTGAAAATTTAGTCTTGAGCGATTATGACAGAGGTAAAATTTTGAATGGTGTAAGTGAAGATAGAGACCAAGATGATTATGGAGATCAATATCAACCAGACACAACACAAAAAACAGAAACGGTAAACCCTCTCGATGATGATACGGACTCTTTAAATGATGAACGAATGTTGGAAGAAAATTTAGAAGTGGACCATGACTTAAACTATAAAAAGATCGACTTTGGAAACGTCAATCACACAGCAAAATGTCTACTATGCATTAAGAAAATTAACGACATGTTGATTGAATATAAAGAAATACACGGTTTGGGCAGGTCTGAATGGTCATACCAAAATGGTAAAAAAGCTATCAGTGAAGATCAATTTCTTTTAAAAGATAGAATGAAATTTATATTCTCACATTTGACTAACCAATACTCTGAAGAAGAACTTGAACTCATCGAAAATACCTCAAATATTTGGACGTTAAGCTACTCTCAACGATTTTTACTTTATTTACATTGGTTGAACAAATTCAAATCGGTTAAACAAATCGAGATTCAAAATTTAAGTAACAAATACAATGAAGAAACCGCTGCATTGCAAGAATATCGGCTACAGGAGGACCGATATGTAATGCAAGATGCTTTTATTATAGCCATGACTACAACTGGTTCGTCAAGATACCACTCTGTTTTAAAAGACATTGGACCTCGTATTATAATCGTTGAAGAAGCTGCCGAAGTATTTGAGGCTCATGTTGTAAGTGCTCTATCCAAACAATGTGAACATTTGATCCTCATAGGCGACCATGTTCAGCTTAGACCCAATCCTGCGGTCTAGAACTTGGCAACCAAATACGAGTTGGACGTCTCTTTGTTTGAAAGACTAATCAAAAATGACACAAAACGGGTCATGTTAAACAACCAACATAGAATGAGACCTGAAATAAGTCAGCTTATGAAACACTTTTATGAGCAGAAGATTCTCGATGATGAATCAGTTCACACGTATCCTAATGTCAAAGGTATCAAGAATAATGTTTTTTTCATTGAACATTCTCAAATGGAAAAAAAGATGAATGAAAGTACAAGCAAAACAAATGTGTATGAATCGGCTTATTTGACAAAGCTATGTTCTTATTTGGTCAAACAAGGCTATGATGAGTCAAAAATAACAGTTCTAACCATGTACCTTGGTCAAATGATGGAGATCAGAAAATCTATTAGACGAATAAACCTTTTAAAAATAAAAGTAAGCACAGTCGATAATTATCAAGGTGAAGAAAATGACATTATTCTTTTGTCATTGGTTCGATCAAACCACGATGGTAAAATTGGATTTTTAAATATTAAAAATCGAGTGTGTGTAGCCATGTCTCGTGCTCGTCATGGTTTTTACATCATCGGTAATTTTAATTTTATCTGTGAATCAGAAAAAGGAGATATGTGGACCAAAATAGTTCAAAATATAAAAAACAGTGGATTTTATGGCAATGCTTTATCAGTTGCTTGTGGATCACACCCTCAGAATGACATTGAAGTAAGTCAACCCGATCTATTTGATTTGAGACCAGATGGAGGCTGTTTGTTACCTTGTGGATATCGTCTCAATTGTGGACATGTGTGTCCAAAGAAATGTCATGGCAATTATGATCAAGATCATACTGAGTTTAAATGTCAAAAAAATTGTGATAAACTCATGGCCTGTGGTCATTTGTGTAAACAAGTTTGTTCAAGTGAACATGATTGTGACAAGTGTGCTGTTCCAATGACAAAATTAATTCAAGAGTGTGGACATTTGGCTACAATTAGATGTGATACTCCACCAGTTAGAGCTAATTGTAATTTACCTTGTACAAAAATATTAGATTGTGGTCATGTTTGTACAAAAATGTGTCGAGAAAAAAACTGTGGCAGATGTTTGACAGTCGTAAAAGTCAAGTCACCCTGTAAACATGGTCAAGAGCTTAACGTTTATTGTTCGGATCCCCATTGGACTTATAAAACAATATGTCGAATAAAATGTGGAGAAATTTTGGAATGTGGTCACCCTTGTGTCGGGACTTGTGGACAATGTTATTCTGGTAAACCTTTTTTAAGAGCTAAATCAAGACTAAATAATTTCAATTTTTTAGGTTTGCTCCATGTAAATTGTGCACAAAACTGTGATCGGTTACTTTTCTGTGGCCACAAGTGTTCAGTGCCATGTTCCAAACAATGTCAATCATGTGAAATAAAATGTGAAAATAAATGTGAACATTCAGAATGTGGTAAAAAATGCTCCGATCTTTGTTCACCGTGTAAAGAAAAATGTGAAAATTCATGCGTACATTCAAAATGCACCAGATTTTGTCATGAGCCATGTGATAGGAAACCATGTGATGAACCATGTCCTAAAACTCTCCGTAAATGTGGTCATCCTTGTATTGGTCTTTGTGGGGAATCTTGTCCAAAGTTATGCCGCAAATGCGATCAAAAAACTGTTACAGAAATATTTTTTGGAACCGAAGACGAGCCAGATTCAAGATTTATTCAACTTAATGACTGTGAACACATAATCGAAGTGACTGGTCTCGACAGCTGGATAAGTACGAGATATGAAGACGAGGAGAACAATCAAACATCAAGCAACACGATTCAACTTCCCGAGTGCCCTAAATGCAAGACCCCGATTCGTCGGAGTAAACGTTATTGTAATGTCATCAAAAAGCAATTAAAATCAATCGAGGAGATAAAACTAAAAAATCATGGTGACAAGGAGGAGAATCAAAAGCTAACGGAAAAGTTATCAGATGAATTTATAAGTTCATATAAAAAAAAATATAATAAGAATCAGTTTGATATAAATTTTTTGGAAAATATGTTGGACAAGATAAGAAAAGAAAGAGACGATTTTTCATTTAATACTTTGGTTGCTCTAAAAAACACGTGGTCAGTTTACTTGACTTTGACAAAAATAGACAAATATGTAACAGATAAGGGTTTGGACAAACACATCGAGCAAAAAATGCATTTGAGCTATGAAACCAAAAAAGTTTATGATCTCTTATTTTCCGAGAATCAAATACGTCTGTTTAAAGAGGGTCAAAAATTGAATGACATCATAAGTGAATTAGACCGTATTTCAAACTTGACTGAATTTTATCGTTTAAAAAATTTGTCATCTAGTATTCAAACTGATGACAGTGTTAAAGTAGCTCATTTATTAGATGAAATGGAAACGATTCTAATTCGTAGAGCGGTTAGAATCGAAGATAAAATGAAACAAAAAGTAAACGACTCATTGAAAGATTTAACTTTACTTTTGAGAACCGAATTGACCAAAGAAGAAAGAACAATGATCGTTAAAGCAATGTCACTGGGACAAGGTCACTGGTTCAAGTGTCCAAATGGACATATTTATTGTATCACTGAATGTGGTGGAGCCATGCAACAAGCTAAATGTCCTGAATGTAAAGCTGACATTGGTGGTCAAAATCATCGTCTATTGGGAGATAATCAATTGGCTACTGAAATGGATGGTGCTTCAAGACCAGCTTGGCCAACTGCTTTAAATTAAAATTAATTTTGTTGTTAATGTTTTGAAACTTTTTTTTTGTAATCAAAAAACTTTGTTTACCGTTGAAACTTTTGTAATTTAAAATAATAAATTTATTTTAAAAAAATTTACTCACTCGATAGTAATCACCGTACAGTTCCAAGTTTTTGGGATTTACGTACATGGTACAATTTAATTTTTGGATTCATTTTAAGGGGTAAATTGAAGCGGTCTAACTCCGAATTTAAATCTGGTTTGTTTAAAAATAGGATTTGCTGTTTTGGGTAAGCTTGTCAGGGTTTACAGTTAGAAATTCAAGAACTATTGCAAAAAAAGACGAAGTTGCTGTTTAATTAACTCCTTTCTAACGCTTGTCAATTTTTCCTTTAAGGCTTTTTCTTTAAGTGGCTTCACTTGGCTTAAAGAGAATTTCATTTTAGTAAAGTCTGGTTTAGTAACGCTGTTATGTAAAAGAAAAAATAAATGGAGGATCACCCCAGCATGGGGTAGGGAAGAAAAATGATTTCTACAAGAGGCTGGGCCTCTTAACCTAGCCCTGGAGGATCCCTTAAATTCAGATTCTTGACATGAAGGAAATTAGAAAACACAAGTCGTTTGAATACTTTGTATTTGAATTATGATATTCATCAATAAAACAGGGGTGATGGAGTGACAGTTACCGACGGGTAGCGATGTCATTGTGGTCAAAACACACAGTCACACTTTGTCCCTAACTTGACCTATTGAACCCATTAGACTAAGTGTGACTAAAATAATACAATGTGTCCTTTTTTTAAGGACAACTTGTGAATATATGTACTGGCGTGACAAGCTGTGACAAAATAAGGACAAACCGTGACATTAAAAAATGTGAATTTTCGTTGCTAATCGTGACTCGCCGTGACTTAACGTGACTAACAAGGTAGAGATCGGTATGTCAATCATCAATTTTTTGAATAGCTAATGGTAAAAGGCATTTAATTAACTCACTATTGATATACCGACCGTCTGATCGCATATGCGCTTGAATCCGATCTTCAAACACTAACTTAAATCAAGATTTTTTGGAGGAGGAAATTCTGTTCATTTAATTGACTATACACAAACCAAAACCACAAAACAAAACGAGTTTCTGAGACTGAATAAAAGAATACAAGGTCCAAATTCTGAGTTAGACCGGTTTAATTTACCCTCCCCCCACTAAAATGAGTACAAAAATGAAATTGTTCCATTGGACAAATTTATACCATGGCCTAGAAATACCTAGGGTAAATAAACAAATATTTTGATTGAATAATATTTTTATGTCAAGAAGGAATATTTACTGGTGGGTTAAATTCCACAAAGGACACTTTTATTTTCGAGAAAAAAATGGGAAATTTTTTACTAAATCCACAATATTTACCCTCTACAAACCGTAAAACTTCGGACTTAATCCTTTCGAGTATTTTGCTGAGTCATGGCGCACAACGCTCATTGTCGTAACCATACCTTGGTCGGTCCCAAGCCCGAATGTGAAAATGGGAGGGTGGCGATGTTGCTTCATTCTAACATCGTTCTAAATGTGCTGTTTTATGGATACGTTGGTCTAAGGATCGCGTTTGAATCTTATCGTATTGGGCTCCCGCTGGCTTTGACCATCACAAAGAATTGGAGCCTCGAAACGGGCACAATAACTAGTGGCAGCAGATCCATTTAGCAATAGGTGTAGCCCTAGTGACAAAGTCTAGTGACAAAATTCTACTTGACGTAGAATACGCTTGGTTTTTGGTTCCAAGCTAGTCTGTAAGTAAAGTTGGCAGCTTCGGCTCGGATGTAGCATCGTCGTAACCATGTCTTGGTCGGTCCCAAGCCCGGATGCGAAAATGGGAGGGCGTTGATTTTTTTTAGAATAAAAGAAAATTTTACTGTACAAAATTTTATTAACAAATTAGTAAGAAATCCGAAACTGGTAAACAATCAACTACAAGAAAAAAAAATTGAATAACAAAAATAGTTTAATTGTCTTTAACACTTTGTAAGTGATTGAAAAACTCGTCCAAAGACTTAAGACACTCTTTATGTCTTTTATTTTTGAGTCGCCATGACAAAAACAAATCCCCACTCACAATTTCAAAATCATATAAATAACTGAACACATCGTCCAAAAACGCGATTGGCGTCTTAGACGTGTCATGAACAACACGAATGGCACTCAATACTTCATGAACACATTTTTCGTCTGAACCCATAAAGTTTTTAATCAACGGCAATCGATTTACAAACTTGACACTATTAAATCCATTTTCTTCCATGCTAATTTTACACAACGAAAATGCCATTGTACCCACAAACTCTTTTGTTTTTGTTTCTTTTTGACTAAACTCGGTCAGAATACAATCTAAAATGAAATCGTTAGAGTCTCTCTCGTTTTCGAAAAGTCGGACAAAAGTTTTTTTGTAATCGAGTAACGTGTTTGTTGCAGACTTTTCTTCGACTTGTTTCTCTTGAACAATTTCACCACTTTGCAAAAAGTCTTTGACTTTGACACGTGGGGTCACTTGAGGAAGCAATTTTGAATTTCCGACTTTTTCTACAGCGTTTTTAAGTGTCTCATTCGACAAGTCCGAGTTTATTTTGAAAAATTTTTGAGCTAAGTTGTTGGCAAGTGATGTCATTTTTAAGGACTGTACGAGTAAGTCTTCAGCTTTGTTTGTCAAATCGTATAAACAAGTCCTCACGTCGGTTTTATCAAATTTTTTAGCCGATAAACCATTGTTTAAGTATTCAATTAAATCGTCAGATTTCGGATTGTCTATACTCGAGGTCAAAATCTCTAATAAGTTTGGTGGCGGGTTCTTTGGTTTAGGCGATGGCTTGTAAATTTGTTGGATACGATCGAAATCTTTCGGAAATTCGGCATTATTTCTTAAACTTAAGAGAAGTTGTTTCTCGTAACGACATGGTTTGATTCGTTCTGAGTTCATTGTTGAAATTTTTGTTTGAATTTTTAAATTTTAAATACAAAAGAGTGATTTAATGTTCTTTTTGGATAGACTTTTTAAATGATATCATTTAACTGAATTCAACATAATTTAATGGTTTTAAATAAAACTTAACTTATTTCAATTCTTTATAATTAAATGATGTTTTGCAATATTCGGGAACATTTTTCTTGTTAAATATGAACTCCTTAATACAGACTTATACTGCTGGTTAAGAAAACAAAATTATTAAAAATACAAAACAAAGTTCGGAGTAGACGCTTCTAAAAAAGGCTGCGAATCAGACGTTACATTTTCGCAAGAACCTTTGTAAATTGCAAATGACCTTAGCTTAACTGAACAGAGAGTTCGTAAAAGTGTGTATGGTCAGGAGCAGGATTTCTCTCATCCTTTTTTGCTCAACTTGGTTTGGTTTTTCTAGAGCTCAAAACTATGCCATCTCCTCCGATAGAAGAACAACAAAATGATTTTTTAAGGCTTGTAGCTTGTAAAACAAAATATTCTAAACAAAATTTCGGTTTTATATTTTTAATTTTTTTACCTCTGGGATACCTGTTAAATGCCTAAAAATGCGTTAAAAATACAAAAACTTTAAAATTAAGTATTTTACGATTTTTCACTCAAAATTCAAGCCACAGTACCAGGTCATATAGAGAATATGTGCTTTACTTCCGAATGACATGACCCGTATAGCTTTGCTGTACACACTAGGTGGGTCAAATAAAAAACTCTTTCAGATATTTGGGTCAAGAAACACTAAAGCCTTTGTACACAGCCTTAGTGAGGCCGCATTTGGAATACGCGGTTAGTACGTGGTGTCCACATTATAGGACTGACACAAAAATTTTAGAGAAAGTACAAAGAAGAGCAACCAAGTTAATCAAGTCGATAAAGACCAAACCGTACGTGCTGCGTCTTCACGAACTCAATTTGATTAGCCTAGAAGACTAACTAACTTACTAGGTAAATTTTAGTGGTTCACTCTCTTAACTGATAAATTCCGCTATATAATCAAACATAACTTCTGCATAAAGTCTGCAAAAAATGGCGCAGTTAAAAATAGATCATTTTGATGGTGTGTGATCTGCAATGTTCATTTTGATGATTGCAAAAGCTTTTTCTAAATGTGACATGCTTTGTCACATCCAAAAATGTATCTCGGCAAAGTGATGGTCCGCTGAAATTTTCTAATCATTTTATGCTTTGGCCGCATCTGCTGTCCGAACCAAAAATCCTAGAGCTTAGCTCTAGTTGGAACAAGATAGAGCATAAAAAGTTGTACCAGAAAATGTCTGCTCAAAAGAAAAACGGTGTCCGGAAACCGAAAATCCCATGGCTTACCCATCTGGTCCGTAAGAAAGACCACAAAAAGATAAACAAGAATATCGGTCACTGAGAGCAAGACGATATTTAGTTTAACGGAAAAGTGATGATCCGTGTTTTAGCAATAACAAAAAATAATTTCATTGAAAACTTTTTATTTTTTAAAAAAAAAATTTTTACCACCCCACTGTCTTAGGTAGAATATTTCTACGTAACAACAACTTTCTCAGCTCATCTGCCAAAATAATCACAATCGAATACCCAAACGCCAACGCATAATACTCAAAACCAACCGGTTTAGTGCTAATCAAATGATTTAAACACGGTACATGAACCAAAATTAAAAGAAAAAATAAATTCGTAAACGATGACAAAAAAAGTACATAATTTCTGTGTTCACGTTTAAGTGGAAACGTTTTAAACAATGACAAGTACCTTGTACGTGTTGCCAGGATATTTCCAATCGATTGCATTATCAACATTGAAATAAACGCTGATGTTTGTGCACCGCGTAAAAAGTCTTCAAATGTTTGTTCATTAATCCCGTACTTTTCGTCCCATTCATCAAACAAAAATAATAAATCACTAAATTTTAACACTGAATTCCATTTGAAGTAAAGAATAAAGTTAAGACTTGAAAAAAATGACATCAAAGGCCCTAAAAATATGAACGCTTGTAACAACAATCGTTTATCAACTAAATAATCACTTGACTTCCTCGGGGGTTTGTTGAGTAAATTTTCTTCAGGTTTTTCAAATATAAGGGCTATTGATGGCAAAATGTCAGTCATAATACAAATTATAATCATTTGGTACGATGACAAAATCATTGGTAATCCGATCATTATGTTCAAGAGGGTCGATAAAATTTGACAAAACACACAAGAGGGGAGCAGAAATAACAAAATTTTTCGAATATTATAATAAAGTAAGCGACCGTTTTCGATCGATGTTACGATATACGAAAAACTATTGTCTAGTAAAATTATATCAGCTGCTTGTAATGCTGCCTCTGAACCGGAGCCAACAGCTATTCCGATATCAGCGTTTTTTAACGCTGGTGCATCGTTAACACCATCACCAGTCATGCCGACTATAAACCCGTTACGTTGTAGTTCTTTTATACAACGTAATTTGTGATCAGGTGTTGATCGAGCTAATATAATTTCTTCGTATTTGTTACAAATTAGACCCCATTCGTCTTTTGTTAACAAGTCAATATCCCGACCACTTAGAACAATTGAGCCTGAAAATTTTTTGTTAGGGTTAAACAAAGTCTTTTTAGAAGATCTTAGTTTCATTAAAGTGTCATAGCGTAAGTTTGAGAGTATCCCGATTTGACTAGCGATGGATGCAGCGGTTAATGAATAATCCCCAGTGCACATTATGACTCTAATACCGGCTTTTCTTAATTTGTCAATAATGTCTGTTAGATTTTCCCGAGGTGGGTCAATTAGACCAATCATACCCACAATACACAAATCATTACAAGATTTTTTAAAAAAATTCTCAAGACTTTGTTGGTCCAATTGATCTTGTTCACGTGGTGTTATAACTTTTTTACATAATAATATAACTTGACGACCAAGGCTACACCATGTTGCTTGAATTTGTTTCAATTTATCCCAAGTTATTGAATTAATCAATGAAACATTTCCGTTCGATTCAATTATCCATTTACATTTAGCGTATAAAATATCCGGTGCGCCTTTGACTATGACATGATTCAAGTCCCGGTCGATTAGGGACCTAGTCGATGAACCGAATAGTCGAACATGAGTTGCAACATCGATTGGCTTCAATAGTTTAACATGATACTTATTCTTCGAATTGAAACGAATCTCGTCTAATAATTTATAACATTTTTCAAGTTTAGGAATCTTTAAGTTCTTATCAGAAAAGTTAAACAAGGCAAGGTCAATTGAATTCTCTGATTTTATGTTAAAAGTATTTCCAAGGTAACATATAGCCAAGAGTTCTAGGATCGATTTGTCAACCCCTAAGTACACTGCTGGATTAAAATAACACGAACCGATATCAATTTCTTTAAGACCAAGTAAAACTGAAACAACATGGACTTTATTTTGAGTAAGAGTCCCTGTTTTGTCCGATGCAATTACATTAACCGAACTCAACGCTTCAATAGCGTTTATATTTTTGACAAGTATGTTAAACTTTTTAAGCTTCTTTGAATCGATTATTAAAGCTAGAGTTATAGTCACTGGGAGTCCAAAGGGTACACCGCTTATTATAATAACAAAAATGTCCATTATAAAATTTTTAATAGACGGGTTATAGGACCAACGTAACCAAACGAGCCATACTAAAACATAAATCAAAACTGCAAATGAATAAAATATGATTAATGTAATCGAAAATCGGTTCATTTCTCGTTGTAAAAGTGTCTTTTTACGTGTTATTTTTAAATCAGTTAGATATGATATGTGGCTTATTAGAGTGTCACCACCGACGCCTACGACAACCCCTTTACCACTTCCATAAGTTATAAAACAACTCATAAAAGCCATGTTGTTTGATTCGAAATATTCGACTTTTTTGTCTTGTTTTTTGCATTTTTCGGCTGTTGCGTCAATCTGTTCGCTCTCGCCTGTCAAAAGACTCTTGTCTAGACGAAGGGACGAGACTTCTATGAGTCTAATATCAGCTGGTACTTTGCTGTTACAGTTAAGGATAACAATGTCACCGATTACTAAATCAGTCGAGGGTATTTTTTTAATTTCACCATCTCGGACAACCGTAGCCAAGTTTTCGGACAAATTTTGTATTGTTTTCATAGTGTTATAAGACGACCAGTCTTGAAAACTGATAAAAAATGATTGAAAAAATATGATTGACATAATGACGAGTGCTGTTACTAGATAAGCTGGATCGGATGGTTGACTCAATGGTTTATATACAAGGAAACTCAAGATTGTAGCGACCCATAACAAAGCGGCAAAACCACCGAATAAACTACGAAAAATAGCCAAGTAAAGAGTTGTGTAAGAGATTGGGATTTTGTTTGAACCATTTTTTTCTAAAAGTTCTTTGGCTTTTTGTGAAGTAAGACCAGTTTTAAAATTTGTTTTAAATAAAATCTCAAGTTGGTCTAATTTTAAGTTGTGATAGTCTTTTTGATAGTTTAAAAATTCGAATGGAAATATTTTGGATTTTTTTAAATTCATCATGATTTTGAATTAAAAAAATAAAAAAATGGTTTCATTGTTATGAGCTTTTTTTTTTAGAAGAAGGCTTATCTTATCGATAAAAGTTGATTAAAAAAAAAATCATAAAAATTTTTTAGTTGTTTTAAAAATTTCCTCAATTAGTAAATGAGAGATGAGCTTATCTAACGGATAGTAGATAAGTTGTTCTTGATTTAAAAAATTACCTTCTAGAATTTCCTCTTCCTGGTTTTAAATTTTTTAAAAAAAGTTTATTTTTTTGTTATCTATTATTCGTTTGGATCCCTAGATGTAATAAATGAATTTTTTAATTCAATCCTATACCTAGATATAGATTTTACTAAATCGGCTATTTGGAACCGGTCTGTCGTTGATATGGTAAATTCAAGCATTTTAAACTTTGTTGTTTGCCCTAATTTTTTAGTCCCAAGCATCGGAATCGAAAATTTGACGAGTACTAGTACAAGTACTGTACTCGTACTTATTGCAGTACTCGAAATACCCGTTTTTTTCGAATAATTTATTAGAGTTACTGACTTGGAATTGACATGGTGTATCCTTGGTCTGAAATTAAAAAAGGAATATCCTCTAAAAATAAAATGTTTTAAGGTGGGCGCGGACCAAAACTTCCGCACTATCTGAAGTTGTCATTTTCGACAAAAAAACCCAAGAAATCAATTTTTTGATGGGGGCGATAAATCAAGAATTTTACCCCTACAACTCTGCTTTTTTGGTACTTTTTGGTACCAAGTGTAAAGATGCTAAATTTAAACAGTAAAGATCTCGTGGATGGTAAAATTATATTTGGCCTGAATGTACAAAACGAAAGCTAAAAAGCTCCCATTGATGCCAGGACCAAAAACGTTCCGGGAAAAAAATTTCAAAAATTTAAGATCGGGTATAAACGGGAAAAAAACAGCTTTTTTCAGTAAAATCGTATCTAGTCCAAGGAAACCCCCGATACCCGTATTTTTCTACAATCAAGCATCAACAAGAGACGATTCTTTATACATCTACGGGGCTACTTTGACAATTTTTTTTTCAATTACCGTAAATATTTGTTTTTTAACGCGGCACTAAAACCCCGAAAATTTGGTTTTAGTGCTTCAAAAAAAATTAATTTTTCCCCCAAAAAAATCTTCATACAAACCTTTTTCTATACGTGAAGCTTCTTTGACCCAAAAGTAATAAAATGATAACTTAATAGCTTTACTTTCTTTTTAGATTGGAGCTCCTGCTTATTCAAAAGGGTTAAATCCTTCAGAGATGGTCTGGCTGAAATCAAAAGTTTAAATTAGAAAAAGGAATTGTCAGGATCGTTTTTCGGTTAAAAATGCAATAAGTGATTTTTGCGAAACTTTGAAACCTTATAAATGCGCTCGTTATATAAACAGGCTAAAAAAAGTAAACCATTTAGACTACTCTATTTGAGATCTGCAGCATTGAAAGCAAATTGTCATATGAAATAATGGAAAGTGGTCCAATTGTTAGAAGTCGTTTTTATTTAAGTTAGTACTGTACTTGTTCTCGTACTCGTCAATTTATCGAGTCTAAATGTATGATAACTATCGTCAGACCATAGTTATCCCGGATGTTATAAGGTCAATTAAAGTAAATGGGATCATATGATATCTATATCATTTTCTTCTCCACGAGGCTGTTGTGTCTTAACGATTAAATTTTGGTGATATTACCTCATTAGACTCAGTTATGGAATAAAAACTAGAATACTTTGAATGGTCAAGGTCAAATTTAGAGTTTTTTTTACAATTCCTGCAGAACGGAACATAATAATGTGATGGTGTATATAGCGTTTTAATCATTGAGAATTTTTCTATCGAATGATAGGTCAAACTCACTTTCCAAAAAAAAAAACCGACGACACTCGTATGATTAGAATGGGATAACTTCTAGGGAGTGGGCTAAAAAAAATTTTATTAGCATTTTTTTTTCTCTTCAAGATCGGTATGATCGTCAAACTGAGATTTTATGTTTAACCTGAGTCATGTAAGAAATTTTTAAGGGATGACAGGATTCATAGCTCACCCTCGTTCGATTGGACAATCGTTCCGATTCCGAATAACTTTATTTTTTAAAAACAAAATCAAAATAAAATTACGTGACAAAACCGATCAAAGAAATAAGAAAAAAAATTGAGGTAGCTTAGTTCATGTTTAAAAACTAGGGTATAGAATTAATTAAGCTAAACGAAAAAAAAAATAATTTTAATTTCGGTTGCAAGGAAATCAAGTTTTGTTTAAAATACTTAGTGAAAAATGGTGACTGAAAGCTATTAGAAATTATTTAAAATAACAGGAAGAATTTAAATCGTTGAGAAAAGTAGGTTTCGAAGCGTCAGTTCTTCTTACTGCAGAACTTTTTAAATATTAAAACATGCTTCAATTTTGAGACGTCAATCAATTAGCTGGAAAAAAAACAATTATTGATGATTTTAGTTGTTAAGAGAAAGTAACGGTATAAAAACGAATAAAATTTTTTTTTAACTTTAAAACAAAAAATGAACAATTCAGTCATCTTTTTAATCATAAGCTTGGTTAAATTAATCTCAAGTCAAAGTAATCCAGTTATTACAAAATGGACCAAGTCGACTGGAAATGGTTACAAGAATGCAAAAACAAATGTTTACAAAATTCAATATTCAAGTGACTATGTTTGGATAAGCACAAACAGTATTCCAAGTTTTTCAATTGGACCATGGTCGTCTAATCCAAATGATGCATCAGCACAAGGTTTTACATTTAAATTTCCGCTCAATCCAACATACGCAACTACTTCTAAAACAGAAGTACCACTTGGTCATATTGGTCTATGGTTGAATGGTGTGAGTGTTTTCAATGCTGATGACGGTCAAACTTATTTAAATCTTGGGGTTTGGAAAAGAAACGCTTATTTATGGGAAAGTGTTTCATTTGATTCATGTGAAGGACATCCTGATTCGTCAAGTGAATATCATCAACATATTAGTTCGGATTGTTTGTACAGTACCAGTTCATCATCACATTCACCACTCATTGGTTTTGCGTTTGATGGCTTTCCAATATATGGTCCTTATGGTTACTCACAAGCAAACAACTCAGCATCGTCTATAAAACGTATCGAAACAAGTTATAGACTCAGATCGATCTCAAATAGAACAACATTGTCAAATGGAACTGTGTTGAGTTCAACATATTATGGGCCAGATTTAGCCACTTATAATCTTTCTCATTTCATTCAAGATTATGAATATTCATTAGGCCTTGGTGATTTAGATGAATATAATGGAAGGTATTGTATGACACCAGAATATCCGAATGGTACTTATGCTTATTTTATTGCAACTGATTCAAATTTGAATCCAGTTTATCCGTTTGTTGTTGGTCCGTATTACAAAGGAAACATTGTTCCTGGTAATACTGGTCAAAATTCCGGAAAATTAACAGCTACTGGTGCAACTGTTTATTATGAATATTCATCAGCAAATTCAATAAGTTTAAATAATTTGATTTTATTGGGCAGTTTGTCGTATGTATTTTTTTTTCTAAGCGAAGATTAAATTTTTCAAGTTAATTTCAGTCTTATACGATGACTCTTTTTTAGAGATGAAGTAAATTTGACAATCAGTTAAGAGAAACTGTTCAATGAAAGCCGAAATAATTTGGTTGATGGATAGGGTTATGATGATTTTTTTTAAATATTCCTTTAATAAATATTTTAAGCTTTCCAAATTTTTCTTGTATGCCAAGAATATATTCATGCAATGTAAGGATAGGAACTTCCTATCCTATTCCTGCTTGGTGCAGATTATGAAAATGTTTCGCGTGAAAACAGGTTAACGTTTTGGAAACATCAAAATAAAATATTCGTTTTTGGTACCCTTAAAAATGTGAAAATGGTCTGATTATGAAAAAAAAATTACCACTTAACCTTAAATATGACCCTATCCTGTCACAGTCTCTTTCACCTTGGGTTTATTTTTCATTATATGTCAAAATGAAAGCCTGTGTCTCAACACATAAGTGCTCATCAAAATAAGTCCGAATCAGATTTTGCAAGTAATCGTAAGTAATTTTTATTTATTTTAAATTTAATTATATTTTTAGGTAAATCGAATTTTTAAAAAATATTGTCGTTAACCCTGCCTTGGCCGGTCCCAAGTCCAGATGTGAAAGCGTGAGGGGCGGCGATGTTGCTGTCATTCTAACACTGTCCTAAACATGGGTCTACGAATCGCGTTCGAATCTTGTCTAATTGAGCTTTGACCATCACAACGTATAGGTGCCTAGGAACGGGCGCAAGAGCTTGTTTTACAGCAGACCCATTTAGCATTAGGTGTAGCTCTAGTGATAAAGTTAAGTATTCTAATTGATGTAGAATACGCTTGGTTTGTGGTTCAAAGCTTAGTCTGAATAGTTGTCGAGTTCGCAGCTTCGGTCCGGATGAGTGGCGCTGTTTATGATGAACGTTCCACAGTCACTGGGTAGGATGGCAATAGTATAGTCGTAACCATGCGACTAAAAGTTAACAGATACACAATACGGATTCGAACTAATTACGAATTCATTATTTTCTTCGTCTTCGTCAAAAGCTGCATTAAGCTATTTCGCCGAGCTACCGGCATTAAACTCTACCTGGTTGGCAGCTATATCTTGAGGGTACAGTGTCAGCCAGAACTTTTTACTTTGGAGTCAGAGACGGAGTCTGAGCCTAAGTCGAAAATTACGCCACTCTTAATTTAACACAGAGCCTCTTCTCTTCGAGTAAAGACCCATGATTTAGACTCCGTCTCAGACTCAGACTTCGACTCTAAGGTTAATAAGTTCAGACTGACACTGTAAATTAATCCGCAACAATTTTTTCGAAAAGTTTCAAAAAAAGAGAAAAAAATATCGAAGAAAATTTAAGATACCTATTGAAGCAAAATTTTTAACTATCAAGATTTTCCTAGGAATATTATCAGGCATTAACACTAGAAGCACCGGTGAGGTCAATTTGACACAAATTTAAGAAAAATCTTATTCAAAAAAGTCACTAAATAAACCTTTGGGGCTGAAACTTTGTAGAAATTTTTCATTGCATGAGATCTATCAAAATCGTATTTCAAATTCCTCTCACTTGGAGGTTTTTTCGGGAAAACATGAGAGTATACCTAGAAGCACCGGCTTCGTTATTTTGACGCATGATAAAAAATCTAAGAGAACAAGCTATATTGACCACCATTTCTTTTTTAGTTCTAGTAAAAGATGTTCAACTACCATTTTTCGGTTAAAAAAGTATGTGCTCTCTTTAGCCGAACAATCAAATGTATCTGAAATTACCATATATAATTTTTTTTAATATTTCTTTTGATTTTATAGACAATTTTGAAGATGTTGATTCTTTTGGATGCAAGATCTTGTTGAAAAATTGATTAACGTTCAAAAAAAGTTTTTTTTTCCCCAATTGAAGAACAAAATCTTTGGAAAAAAAATCGTGGTTTTATTAAAATTAATTCAAAACGTACTCTCAGACTTTCTGACTATTCAGACTTTAATTATGTCAATCAGATCCCGAGGATTCCCACATTTTTTTTTAAATTGAGCGATAAAAACGTCAAAACAAAAATTTTCTGAATCAGACGTGACCCTGTCGAGTTTTATCAAAAGGCGCAAGGGCTATCTAAAAAAATACCTTTTTTTTCACAGTGTGGCGAATCCAGACAATTTATTTTTGGCAAAAGTCGTACTTGACTAATTTAAGTGTGATAAAGAAACCCCACAAAAGACGCTTATGTAGTTTGTGTTTCAAAATTAGTTTAACCCGTGCAGGAAGTTGTAGCACCCTGAAGCTAACTTAGGGTCCTATATCTCATCAATGGTAGGTTATACATTAAAAAAGACCACTTTTTCGTAATCCTCGAAGTCAAATTGATTAAATAATTGACTAACCAAAACGTCAACAATTCAAGGAGTTTTGTTTTGAATAAATGACTAAAATTCATTTTTTGTATCGGTTTTTAAATTGCATTTTAACTCAAATTTGCTTCATCGTTAAAAAAGTCTGAAAAATTTCAGCATTACAATCGAACATATTGAAAGATATTTAATGGAGGAGTTGTTTCTAATACGATAAGCGTTTGGGGTTCGGGTATTTTGTGGTATGCATCTTTTGTATTTTGAGCAAACACCATTACCAATCTGTCTTTTTTCTCTTTAAGAGTTTGTAAGAAGAATTTCGAATTTTTAACTAATTTTGAGACCTCTTGGTTGAGCCATCCCATCTGAAATTGTCTAGATACGCCACTGGCTAGGGGTACACTCTCCATTTTGTCTTGTAGTAAAGCTCTAAAGATATTCAGTTGGAGCTTTATAATTAAAGAATTTAAGCAAATCAAATTAAAAAAGACAAAATCACGGGACAAATTGGCTTTATCTTGTGCAGGCATGGTGGTGTACTAAGAGAAAGGCTGATAAATTTTAATCAAACTCAGACCCGAATGTTTTAAAATCGATAGCCACATTATCGTAGCTCAATTTCTGTACTTACATAAACTGAAAGTATTTTACGCGGGTAATCAACTAGAAACCAAAAAAATTTTCGACATTGGTATACACTCTCATGAAGGATTACAATTTAAAAAATAGCAATCTTAAAAAAATTAAAATTCAATTTTATTGAGATACATTTTTGAGATTCTAAATTTTCATTCATTTCATTAAAAGGTTAAAAATTCAAAAAAAAAAAATTGATTCAATCTAATTGCCACAAAAATTTTACAAATAAAAATGTTTTTTTGATTTTCTGAACCATTTCCTAAATTTACACAAAAAAAAAAGAATTTATTTAATTCTGAACAACAATTTACGTTGCGCTCTATGTTGAATTTCACCACGTCTAACCATAGTTTGAATAACCTTATAAACTGCCTTTTCCGAATAACGTTGCTTAACCATATCTTGTATAATTGCATGTTCACTTACTTGTGAACCTACAACAAATCGTCTTCTTATTTGTTTTTCAATACGTTGTAATTGTTCTTGATCTTCTTGTGATGTAAAACCTTCGACTCCGTTCAATGAACCAGACATTGCCGCTGACATTGTCGACACATTAAACAATCTCAACGACTCGTTTACGTCTTGATCATCAGCGAATGGTTGTAAACGCATTTTGGCCAAAGACTCTGAAATACGAATAACAGCTTCCAATTGTCTAACAGTAATTGGAATACTAACCCTCTTACCAGTGTCTCTCTCATGTGCCAATGTTCCTGATCTCATCAAAACATACTGACTTTTTAACTTCTCAGCGGCTTGTTCACCCAATCTTGGACCACATTTACTTCGACAAAATTGAATAAACTTTCTTAAAAACTCTAAACTTATTTCACCGTTTGCTTGGGTTACACTACTACCGGCATTGTGTGTGGCGTTCATGTGTACATTCATTACATGTCTTGCTAATGTTGAATCTCTCGCCTCGTTGTGCTCGTCTTTGACTATAAAAATCATGTCAAAACGAGACAAAATAGTCGGCATAAAATCAATGTTCGCATCTCCTTTTAAATCATCCCATCTACCAAAAATACTGTTAGCAGCGGCTAGGACTGAACATCTTGAATTTAATGTTGTTGTAATACCAGCTTTAGCGATTGAAATAGTCTGCTGTTCCATGGCCTCGTGGATAGCAACACGATCTTCTTCTCTCATTTTATCAAACTCATCAATACATACGACCCCACCGTCAGCTAATACCATAGCACCACCTTCAATCATAAAATTTCTGCTACTCGGATCACGAATAACAGACGCTGTTAAACCAGCAGCTGAACTTCCTTTACCCGAAGTATAAACTCCAATTGGTGCTACACGTTCAACAAATTTTAACAATTGAGATTTAGCTGTACCAGGATCACCAAGTAACAAAACGTTAATATCACCTCTACGAGTCAATCCATCTGGTAATCGTTTTCTCGAACCACCGAATAATAGACACGCAATTGCTTTTTTAATGTCATGAAAACCGTAAATCGAAGGAGCAATGCTTTTACAAATTGTTTCATAAACATCTGGTTGTTTCGATAAACGTCTGAATTCTTCTTCTTCTTCAATACGACTTGTTAAAAAGTTGTTCGAACCAATCGTTGAAGTCGATTGAGTGGCATTTGTAGTGCTAGAACCATCTGAATCAATTTGAATACCAACAACTCTCAAATACGGTTGACGGATACCAATGTTTAATTTTTCTTTCAAACCAGTCTTTGAAGTGCTGCCTTTTTTAATCGAGTAAATACCTGTTACAGTAACACGATTTCCAGGTACGATTTTATCACATAGATAACGTTCGACGTACAATTGCATGTGACGTGGCATTTCACCGTTAGGGACATTTTCAGGGGTCTCTTGAAGCTTTAAAGTTTGAGAATCGACACATTTACAAGAGTCAGGGAGAACAAAGAAAGGGTCTAGAGGACATTGAAGACGTCCGGCTTGATCGGCATTACACTTACGCGGTAAAGCATAGCCTTCTAGACCTGGTTTGACCGGGATGTTCGGAATAGTTGATCTACAACTTCTGCATTGAATAGTTAAACTAGTAGCTTTTGCACGGATATTCGAAGCAGCGACTACGATACCACTTACTTTGAATAATTTCGCTACTTGTTCGGCTGTAAGTTGACGAATGTACATTGGATTGGCTTCAGAGCGGAGCATTACTTGAATGTTTTTGACTTGTTCTTCACCATCTGGACGTGGACGAGTGATTTCGTCGACTATTTCCTTGGCAGCATCTTCGAACAATGGTAATACTTCAGTCGGTTGTTTTTTTAATAGTTCACCAAGTTCTTCGTCATAAGAATTCAAGTCTTTTAAGTCGACTTCGAGCCAATAGCGACCAGAGTTGTAGTTGTTTCTTAACGCATCTCTGTAAATATAGTTAAAATTTCCGGTGTGAAAAACACGTAAAAAATCTTTGAGTTTTTTTTTAATGCTCATAAAATTGATTTTATTTGAATCATTTCCGCCGTTTATTTCGTCTGTGGAGAATGTGTCCACAAAGAAAAGGCCCATGTCATCAAAACCAGACATTTTAGTAAGCTTTAAAAAGTTTCAAATGAAAGCCGACAAAAAAAAAGTGTAAATTTAAATTGATTTCAAAAAAAGTTAGAGTTTCAAGTGTGATGATTTTTTTAGCTTTTAAAATTTAAAATAATTTTCTTAAAAATCTTGACTTACAGTCTCTTAGTTTTGATTTTTTTGTTGTGGTTATTTTGTCTTAACATTTTTGTAAAAATCAAAAAAAAAAGTTGAACTTTGATGAAATACCCTGACTACTATGTTGACTTGACTGATTTCGGAAAGGCATTGAATGCTTTTGATTAACAGAGTCAAGTTATCATATTTTTTAAAAAAGAGCAATTGAATTGGTCTTAAACAAGCAGGAAAATTTAATCTTCAACTTGTGCTCAGCCAGACAAGAAGATTATTGAAACTACAATACGTAAAACGTCCACGCTATCTGAATTTATGAAATTTTACTTCATTAGTGTGTTCCACATACATGAGAACCCCGAAGTCTCTCGAAATTTTGGTGTCGAAAAAATTTTAATTACAGGAAGGCTACAGGACGCTTATTACTATTTCAAATTAGCAAATAAATGATACAAACTCTGATAGAGCAGAATATTTAATACAAGCTAAATTTAATTTTAAGTCAAAAATAGCTTCAAAAGAGACGTTATTTGGAGAAGAAAACTGAGATTTCATTTTAGTCTTAAAGGACCCTCATAAATTCCTTAAAGCAATACATGGCTGAAAACGGTAAAATAAGGGAATTTTTCGGTCAAACCGCATCTCCTCCTAGGAGAGCCACAATATCCAAATTTGTTTTTGCATCTGATCAAACAAGAGGCGATTCTTTACCAATCATAGGAATTACTTTTTTTATTTTTGTTTTATTTTTTGAATACTAGTGGACGAAAAAAGAGATAAAAATGTCATAAAAATGAAAACAAATACTGAAAACAAATACATTTCGATGGTGAACATTTAATTGTTGATAATCGGTTTTTGGTGCTTAAAAGGGTGCAAAAAGCCTGTTTATTTTTTAAATTAAATGGATTAATTTAATATAAAAATGTACAGTGGTGCCCGGGAAAAAAAAACGCCGTTTTCCCACGCGTTTTAACGCAAAAAATAACGCATTTTCGGACGTTTTAAGAAGTTTTCAAAACGTTACTTTTTTTCTACAAAAAACGCGTTTATACAAGTGCAGATTTAACGGGTTTTTACTAAATAAAACGGATAAAATTTAACAGTTGAAAAGCAAAATGTAACGGGTTAAAACGCGTTTATTTGTAAGAAAAATTGAATGTTAAAAAGTGTTTTTTTTCTATTATTTAAGGATAAAATTAATTTCAAAAAAGTTTATTTGTTAATCTAATTTTCTTTCAAATTTTTTTTGGTCAAGCGAAATTTAAATCAAATCAAGAATATATTTTTTTGGTCAAAGCATAATTTAAATTAAACCCTAAGGAAGTTAATTTACGATATAATTATTTTTTCTTAATACAGTCCCGGAAATTAACTTGTCACATGATATCATATGATATCAGCTGGCCTCATCTGATGTCATCTGGTATCATCTGAGATCAGTTTCCATCAGAATTAGCTGCAATTCATAAAGTTTGTTAATTCTCTTAATGATATCATCTGATATCATATGATTTCAACTGATCGGAGCTGACAACATATGATATCAGTATGGTCATAAATTCTGATACGAACTGATATCAGCTGATGTCATATGATATCATGTGACAAGTTAATTTCCGGGACTGTAGGTATCAAATTTTTTATCAAAGTCAAAGTTACGAAATAGGGAATTTACGTGATTTCAGGTAAATTTGCGTAAAATCCGGTAAATAAAGGTAAATTTACCGTTTTTTACAAACGTAATTTTACGTAAAATTACCTGTTTTTACGTGAATTTTGGTAAAATCACGTAAATTCACGTAAAAATTACTAAAAACACAAAATCGTAGCAGTACTGTATATGTCTGATTTAAAAATAAAAATTTTTTGGACCGATTCCAATCAAGACTTTGGTAAAATTACGTAAATTTACCTGATTTTACGGAAAAAATAGTAAATTTACAATAATTTACGTAAAATTTAGTAAAATACAAATATCATAGCACCTTTTACTTAAATTGGTTTAAATTTTAAAAAAAGTTCATAATTTAACTTTCAAAATTTTAAAATTTTTAGAAAATTTTTAAAAAAAGTGGTAAATTTGACTAATTTTGACGAAAAAAATGATAACGTAAAGGCGCGATTTTTGCGACATGTTGTTATAATCGAATTTCGAATTTAACGACATGTCGCTCCAATGTTAAAAGATGGGATTTTTTTTTTCAATTCGATTTTAACGACATGTCGTAGAAATCGCGCCTTTACGTTAATTTTACGTAAATTTTGGTAAATATCAAAATTTCCAAAAGAAATTCTGACTAATTTTACAACAATTATTGATAAAAACTTAATAGTTAATTCACTTAGAAAAAAATCGATATTTACTGATACATCAACCTTTATACTACCAACAAAAAAACTCATTCCTACTTCAGTGTTTTTTTTGCGATTTATGTCACTAAAAGACTAATAAATGGTCGAACATTTTTTTGGACACTTTGATATTTGCCAAAATTTACGTAAATTTACGTAAAATTATCATTTTTTACGTCAAAATTAGTCAATTTACCACTTTTTACTTTGGTAAAATTACGTATATTTACCTGATTTTACGGAAAAAATAGTAAATTTACAATAATTTACGTAAAATTTACTAAAATACAAATATCGTAGCACCACTGTATATGTTTTCTATAGTTTTTCTATACGAGAATTCAGAATTTGAAGTCAAAAAGTGAAAATTCCCTTTTCTAGCGCTCAAATATAAAATAGACCATTTTTTTTAGCTTTTTGACATCTCCTCGGCAGGGAGACGAAGTAATAAAGAAGAAACTGAATTGAGCATGTTCAGATCGCTTTAACTTCAAGGTGCTCTTTTAAAGCGAATTAAATAGCCCAATAGCAAAATTGTTTTTTTTTTAACGAAAGCTTAGAAGACTCTGTTCAAGATTTTGATTTATTGATTGAAAGTTTGTTTTTCGTTTTGGAGAAAACCAAAGGTCCGTGGAAAAACAAATCCGATAAGGTGCAGTATTTGCAAAAAATTATACAAGTTAATTACGCATTTAGTCTTTATATTTTTTAATGACGTGTATTTAGCAAGAAATTTGCAAAAAGGCATTGCTCAGTGTTGTTTTAAATTTTAAGATTTTTTTAAATTTTCTTGTTTTTTATGCTCTGTTTTTGTGTTAGTCTGAACTATTTAACTTTAGAGTCGGAGTCTGAGCCTGAAACGGAGTCAAAGTTATGGGTCGAAGAAAAGAGGCTCTGTGTTAGATTAAGAGTCGCGTAATTTCCGACTCAGACTCAGACTCCGACTCCTGTTTCAAATTAGCGCATAAAATCTGATAGAGCATTAAATTTTACACAAACTTAATTTTATTTTTAGAAGCAAAAGTGTCTTTTCTACGGCTCAAATGAGAAAAATAGACCATTTTTTTTAGTTTTTTGAAATCTCCTCCAAGGGTAAACGAATTTTTACTGCTTAGATTGTTGAGCCTAAAAATTCTATGCTCATTTTTTGAAGTAACGTTCCGTTCCAAGCCCTTCCAAGAACCGAACGGGAATTAAAAAGGATTCCGTTCAAGGTAGCGGTTCCGTTCCAAATTTTAATTTAATTACCAAAAGCTTTAAATTAATGTCGTTATTTTTAGGTGAGTTTTGTTTGTCAAGTTTGTCCAAAATAACAGAATTTTGATGTTTTTAACTTGAACGGAATCCTTTTAAATCACCGTTCCGTTCTTGGAACGGCTGTGAACAGAACTTTACATTTTCGCATCTGACACTATGCAGTTATTCCCATTCAAACCATTTAAAAGCACCTAAGGCAAATACAATTTTTTTTTTAACGAAGATTTTGATTCATTGATTCAAAGTTTGTTTTTCTTTTTTGGTAGAACTTGTCCGTAAAAAATGAAATTCCGTTAAGGTTTTTTGACCGTTACTTTCATATTCTCAAAAAGATGCTTATAAATCAATAAATTCCCGATTGAGAAGTTAAATTTTTCATTTTTTTATCTCTGGGATCCGTTCTAGATGCCTAAAAGGCGCTTATTTAAGCTTGATAAAAGATGATTTACTTTGGTTAAAGTCTGCAGAAACCCAGTAAATGGGAAACAAGAAATACAAACAACGAGCTAGACTTGATAAGGAAAATTTGATAAATTAAAAAAATAATCGTCTAACTGTTGAATAGATCAGGAGGGATGCACAAAGAGAGAACATAAAGTTAGGCAATCAACTGAAATGAATTTTTTTATTAAACTTTGACTAAATATTTATTGACACAAAAAAAAATAGGCATTCTTAAAATCAAACAACTAAAACGAATAAATAATATGCATTCAATTTATTTAGTTTTTTTTGCTTTCGACTTTGACTGGTTTTTGCCATTTGAGTGGATTTCTATTCCAAAATGGCCATGGTGGTAGAACAGCCTTAAAAATCAAAGGTTTAAGAATATTTTATTCATGATTTAAATGAAAAAAATATATTTACGAGAGCACTAAGTCCGACACCAACAGCTAGAACAAACAAAGTATACGAAAATTTTTGCTCATAAAAACCATAAACAAATCCGATTACTGCAAAAACTGAAATTAAAATTTGAAAAAGTCGTTCAGCTCTTTTTTGTCCGACATAGTCCTTTAAAAAAAATCATTGAGTGACTCAAAAAATTAAAAAAAAACGTTTGATTTTGAGCTCTTACAATTGAAGTTGAAATTGATGAAAAAACCATTTTTAAGATCAAATAGAATGAATTAAAAAATATTTTGTTTTTTTTTTAAAAAGAAGAAATTTTGTTAAACGTCAACATTTTCGAGTATAAAAATATAATTTGAAAATTTTAAATTAAAAAAATTTGCAAATTAAACTCAACCTTTTCTTTTTTTTTCCAATTTTATGATACACGAATGAACCCAATTTTAGACTACATCCGATAGAGGGTCTCATAAAGGGTATTCAGCTTTTGGTGTTTTCGAAAATTTAAATTTATGGAGTTTTATAAAAACTGAATAATTAATCGAAAATTGCATCCTTAAAATCTGAAATCGGGTTTAGTGAGTGGGGAAGCGCCTCCTTGGCAGTGGACAACGAACAAAATAGTACCAGTTCCTAAAAAGGAGATCTCAACCTAATGTCCAACTACAGGCCAAAGTTTTCAAGACCGGCTATGGAACTAGTGCTCAATCAGGGTTTAGACTCGAGCGAGTTACAATCGAACTAATAAACTGCCTTAGACGTCTCATTGAAGGTGCTCATTGTACAAATTAACTTCCGGTGATTATTTTTGTTGACTTTCTCAAAGCGTTTGACTCGGTAGAACGTAAGATGTTATTCGCAAAAACGTGCCGCCGAAAGCTGTAAAACGGTGTTAGACTGGAGAAGAAAAATTGAATAATAAGACTAAATT
The DNA here is from genome assembly GCA_022207745.1 of Brachionus rubens. NCBI lineage: Eukaryota > Metazoa > Rotifera > Eurotatoria > Ploima > Brachionidae > Brachionus > Brachionus rubens. The sequence continues at coordinate 3,270,887 of JAJVHD010000003.1, read as the reverse complement.
ATTTTTTTTTTGTGATAGAGGTCCTATCCAACAGATGAAAAACTATCACACACAAAAATTTTTACTCTATTTCGAAACCGCGACATAGCTATAATGGACCGGACCAATTTTAGGCGTACCTTGAACGCGACGGGCCTGGTACGGCTCCCTTTAAAAAAAAGGGTTTTTATTTTCTCATAATTTTACAAGAAAAAAGTAAAAAATAAAATTCTTAATGTGAATATATAGACGATGAAGATGACAGTAATTCTCAGATTGATAGATTTGACCTTCCACTCTATGAGTCATGTGAACCGATCCTACCATGTGAACCATCCGAGTCATGTGAACCATCCGAGCAATCATCTGAGCCATCTGTTGAGCAACCAACATCAACTTCGAGAATTCTTATACGAGACATGTTAATCAAAGAGTGTCAATCAAGAATTGAAGAAAACAAAAATGTATCAGAGGTAATTAATAAAGAGACAAAAAAAAATCCGAAAAAAAAACTCAAACGCCTAAAAAATATAATTTGAGAAAAAGAAAATAATTTTCTAAATAATTGTTTATTATATGTTTTTTGATTATTAATAAAAAAATTGTCCACCTAATTGATTAATTGTCCACCTATTTTGCTAATTGTCCAGGTATTTTGATAATTGTCCAGGTAAATTTTTGATTTTTTTTTTCATTGAAAATTTGTCCATCAATTCAAAAAGTTTGATTGTCCATGGACAATTGTCCATCAAAGCTACAAGACCCGAATATTTTTTATTATTACTGTTGGGCCATTCACCTGTTCCTCTTGTGAACTTCGGAAAAGCCCCTATTGCTATATGGGTATCAAATGAAAGCTAGTTTTACAAGCTTTAACTTGATTTTTCTAGCTTTCAGTTGATACCCTACGATAAATGGTGGCTTTTCCGAATCATTAGTTCTTGAAAGTTTACAAGAGGAAAACGTAAATGTATATATATATTACAGTTATGAATATTTAAATGAATTTGTTAACAAGTACCCGGTCTGGACCAAGTCCAGGTCCGCCTGAATTAAAACGTTCCAGAAAGACAGACTCGGACTTGAGACACATCTCTTCAAACCGACCCAGACCAGAAACGTAGATTTGAAGACGGAGCTTAGATCGATCCAGTCTGGGTACGCCGCTAGGACTTCGAGAATCTGTCCCGACTTGGTCCGTGTGACAACACAATAGATATAGGCTAAATTTTTAGGTACCGGAATGCACACTTAGACACATACAGAGTCACTTGAGTCACCCTAGGCATACATACTTTGTCTCATTCATACATTTTGACTTCATACATATTCAACTTTTTTTTCAATTAGTAGGAGTAGTAGTAGTAGTTTTACTGGGACCCATCAGGGTAAAACTCATAAGAGCTGTGGCAGTACTTAAACTTTATTGCTTCACAATGCAGGTGCAATGGCGCAATACTCGACCCGAGTCGTGCATGGCATATTAAGAGATGATTGCACTCTCTTCTATATAGCTTCTCACGGAATCGGAATCTTAGACGTTTTGAATAAGATTCGGACACGCTATCCACTACAACACACCACCAACAATAAATTTTTTAAAATGGCCGAAAGAAGAAAGTTCAACTAATGCTCTTTACTGTTGATAACTCAAGATTGAACTCTATTTAGTTCACTAAGTTTCGTACCGTACTTACGAGTATGGTAAGGGTACGGAAAGCATTTAATTCGGTGGAAGTGCAGTAGCAATGTAGTTTAATTACCTTCTAAAGTTCACTTTTCGTTTCTAGAAATTCGCCTTACTCTTAGAAGCAAGGGTGAGTCAAGTGACTCTGAATGTGTCTAAGTCTGCATTTCGGTATCTAAAAATTTAGTCTTTCAATAAAGCTGCTTTTTGGTTTTAATGATTGGTCAACCTAAGTTGAACCTTAACTATTTTTCTCAGTCGATAAAAATTGATTTAAAAATTTATTTCATTAATGAATAAATAAAAAAGTAATTTTTTTGAAAATTATTCAGCTTTACAAAATTGTACAACAAGAACTTTCATTATTCTTCTTATTAACATCAACAATACTCTTATTCACATCACTTTGTTGAATCGATTGTTTCTTTTGACCATTTTCATCATAATTTTGCATATCTAAATGATCACTGGGTGCTATTTTATTACGCTCGGAATTTTTTTTTCTCATTTCAATTGTATCCGATCGATTAGTTAACATACTATCCGGATCAAAACTCGATCGCACAGGTTTTCTCGGATTCATATAAAATCGTCCTTCTTCAATATAACTTGTGTGTATTTCATCTCGTACTAAAGTGTTATGCTCACATATAAACACGCCCTTACGTCTACATAGTGCACATTTTTCTTTACGTACCTCAATCGGATACCGTACATACATTGTATTCTCTTTACCACTCATTTTTTTTGTTCAGTTTTAAATTTGTTTAAAAAAAAATTTTATCATTGAAATAAAAGTTTGACATTGGGTTTAAATTAGATGTTTCCTGATTGATTTTGTTGTTGTTGTTGTTGGCTTGTTTCTATGTTTAGTATCAAAGGATTATAAGAACGTGAAAGGAACAAATTCGAAAAAAAAAAAAAAACTCACACAAAATTTTAAATCATGAAACAAATAGAAACAAAAAAAATAATTTTCGATGTAAGAGAGGTTTAAAAAATTTTATTAAATTTTCATGATATTTGTTATGTTGTTTTTTTTTCTGGTAAGAGAGATGAGAAATTTAATAATATTCAATTACACTTTACATTTATTTTCAACAAGTAACATCAATTATCCCACGTGTGGTAACATACAAACCATGAGGAATTGATTCACTTTAAACTAAAAATGACAATTTTGTGACTAATTAATTTTTGGTTAAGCTTGTTATTGTATCTGAAAAAGAATGACTAAGACTTATTTATTCTTTTAATTAAAAGAATAATAAAGTTTTTTTTTTATAAATCGATTTTAATATTCTTAGTTGTTTGTTTCGATACAGGTATCTATGTACAGTGATTGTTATCGATCGATTACTTATTTTTTAAAGAATATTTAAATTATTTAATTTTTTTAGACAAACGGAATTGCTTTAAAGTTTATTTTGATTAAAATCTGAGTAGAATGAATTTATTAAAACGATGAAACAATAAAAAAATTTCTAACTTTGTTGTTTTGAGACTTTTGGCCTATTGACTAATTCTCACATGGGACAACTGTCCAAGAACAGCAAGAGTAACACACAGAACTGTTAGTGAAAAAAAAGCGTACCCTCCTAGGTACCGTACCATTTTCCGTACTTTACTCCTAAACACAGACACAGTACACAGAGGGTTCGGTGCGGATGAGGGTACGCCTTTTTTTCACTAACAGTCCTGTAATTAAAAAAAGATTTTTAATTTTAAGTTCGACCGGAGCAAAACATCCAAACTATCTGTATATTTCATTTTTGACTTAATAGCGTTAATCTATGACCTCGAAAACCCCAAAAATCAATATTTTGATTGGGGTTCTCCGGTAATTTTGAACTTTCTGATTAAAAACTCGTAATCCTTGTGTAGGAAAAGCATAAAAACACATATAACTTCATAAAAAACAAATTATTTTTGAAATTCGATTTTTTGTGCCTTTAGCGGTTAAAATCAGATCCTTTTTTGGAAAACTAAAAGTAGCAGTAGTGAGGGGGGATCGAGGAAAATTTTTTTATCGATGATCCGACCATTTCGGCATTTTCAGTGGCGTTGAAAGCGAATATTCGATTGATGTTTTTTGGATTTATACTCGGTAAAAAACTTGATTGCCGAAGCTAATATCTTAAAGGAAATCTATTTATTTTTTCCCAAAAATTGACTCAGACTCGAGTCGAGTCACAAGAAACCTACCGACTCTTACTCTGACTCAAGTCACCATGAAATCGTTAAAAGCATTTAAGGTTATGTAAACAAAATCATATATTTTATAGTCGTCAACGACGTATTCAGACTTTGAACCATTTGCAGCGAAACGTAGAAAAAATCCGAACGAAATTTTTTAAAGTGCGAAACAAAAATTAAAAATAAAGCTGAAAGAGAAATGCATGATCAAGTAAAATCATGCATTTCTCTTTCAGCTTGAATCATTAATTTAAACTTATCGATCATTTCGTTTTTTTTTTCAAGAGTGTCTGATTAAAAATCAAAACGATCTCCTATTATTTTTAAAGACTATTCACCCACAGATTAGCCCATACAAACTCAATTCAAATCCTAAAAATTCTAATACAACTTTACAGAATAACTTTTTCTATTGCAGAGTTTTTTCCTCAAGGTAAACATTGAATGTAAAACGTGAGGTTAAGTTCTGGGGTCTAGTCGGTTATGTGAACACTTGTTCACCTAATACGTAAACAATCAGTGTTCACGGTTTAAGTGAACATTGTGTTCACCTAATAGTTTGTAGACTTTTAAGTGAACATAAATAATAAAAAATGATCACCAAAAGACAAGAATGTTCACCTAATCCTCGGAGTGTTCACTTAATTTTGATCATTGATATTCTAGTCTAGTATCAAAAATAAAGCAACATAACAATTAAAAAGCTAATTTTTTTGAAGAGGAAGCGAAGAGTAAACAAGTCAATACCGAATCAAAAGAAATAATAAGCAAAGTTTTGAGTGGAAAAAGAAATCCAGTGGAATGTCAAATTTTTCATCGTTTTATTTGAAGGTGAAAGAGGTTTAAAGGGTCATATTACCAGGACTCATAGCAATAATTAACTACAATCATCATGACTAATATGGCTTTTTAAATTAATACCTTTTTTCTAATACACTTATTAAATCTTTTATGTAAATTTTTTATGTTCACCAAGACCCCCAAGTGTTCAGCTATTTTTAAAAATGTTTACCTAATCTTTTAATGTTCACCTAAATTAAGTGTTCGATAAGCACAATTTTTTTATGTTCACTTAAAAGTCCACAAAATCTTAGGTAAACACAATGTTCACTTAAACCGTGAACACTGATTGTTCACGTATTAGGTGAACATGTATTCACATAACCGACTAATAAGTTCTGCATACTTCTGCAAATTTATTGCGCATTTAAATTAAATTTTTTAATATTGTCTGCATTCTGAACTCTGCATATACTTTTTGCAGATGTTATCCTTACGTTTTACATTCAATGTTTACCTTGGAGAAATACCTCTGCAACATTAAAACTTGGAAATAAAAATAAGAATAAATTAATAATTTCTCTCTTTTCGGGTATTAGGTAAACAAATTGATATTATTTTTTGCGTTTTTTTATTCAAGAACCGAATTGAAAAGCTGCACCAATAACCAGGAAAAATCAAAAAAAAAATTTTTTAATTTAAAAATAACTTTCATTTATTTCAAGTTTTGCAGCAGCTCTAATTCCCGAAAAGAGAGAAATTATTAATTTATTCTTATTTTTATTTCCAAGTTTTAATGTTGCACCAGTCTAAGATTTTTGACTATAAACCCATCATTTGAATTTAATTTTCATGTTTTAACGCCTTGTTAAAACCCAAAGTTACGGCTCATATGCGTCGGACTTATAAATATTTTTTTTAAACATGGCTGAAGTCTATGTCTCTGCATGCACAACACACGTTTCTTTGGGTATTAATGCACGCATTCTTAAGCACGGAAATACGGTAGCTTGATTTAAAAATACGTTTCATTCTAGGCTAAAGAGACCCTAAGTTGATTTTTGATAATTTTCTGGTAGTCTATTTACGAAAAGATAAGTCCGTACTTGAGTTTTTCTGTCGAGGTTTATAGACTCAGAAGTACTTCTCAGGAATTGCGTGGCTTTTCCTTATAAAAAATCAATTGAAAAAAGTTTATTGCTAATTTTTAACGAAATTAAAACAAGTCATTAATCACTTACTCCTCAAAAATTAAATCATAAGAGTAACCGATTTCAAATTAATCACATTAAAATTATTGTCTAATAAAAATATAATGATAAAAACAAAAAACTGTTTATGAATAATAAAAATGATAATCTTAATTTATCCATAGCTCCATTTGATGATGATCCATATTTGTAATAAAGCGTGGTATTTTCTGATACAGTTATTTTACCAGAGTTAGTTCCCATATTTTCACGCACAGCTCTACCTCTAAAATACGGACCAACATGAAACGGATAAACTGGTGTCAAACTGGCATTGGTAGAAACAAAATACGCGTATACACCATTCGGGTATTCAGGTGTTTTACAATATCTACCATTAAATTCATCTAAATCTCCTGAATTAGCCTGGTAAATATAATCTTCAATAAAATATGATAATGGATATGTTGCTAGAGTAGGTCCTATAGCGTCTCCAGTTAACACTGTACCATTAGGCAAAGTAGTTCTATCAGATATACTTCTTAATTGATAACTTGTCAGCATTCTTTTAATACCTGATGCTGAATTATTGGCATCTGTGTAACCATAAGGACCGTAAATCGGGTATCCATCAAAAGCGTATCCAATGAGTGGTGAATGAGCTGAGCTACTTGTGTTATACAAACAATTTGAGCTTATATGTTGATGATATTCACTACTAGGATCAGGATGACCTTTACACGAATCAAATGAAATACCTTCCCAAATGTAAGCGTTTCGTTTCCAAACACCTTTATTGTTATATGTTTGACCATCATCTGCATTGTAAACACTAACACCGTTTATCCAAAGACCAATGTGTCCCAATGGTGTTGGAATTTTTGTACCTGTATTATAAGTTGGGTTCATAGGGATCTTGAATGTGTATGCTTTACCAGTTGCATCGTTTGGATTTGTTGGCCAAGGTCCAATCGAAAAACTTGGTATACTGTTAGTTTGAACATAGACAAAAGTACTTGAGTACTCGATTTGGTATATGTTCGATGTGAAATTCTTATATCCTGGTCCAGCTGATTTTATCCATTGGGTAATTACAGGCTCGGTTTGACAGCTTATGAATTTAATAAACAATAAGCTTAAAATTGTTCTTAATAAAAACATTTTTTAATCGTAATGATTCGAAATTAAACCCTTTTTTTTATATACAAAAAAAGTTATTGATTTTCTTAAAAAAATAAATAATTAAGCGTTACCGGATAAAAATTTAAAACGTAAATCGGTTTAGATTTTTTATAAATAATTTAAAATTTTTTTTTTCAAGTCTACTTGAAACTGTTACTTAATAAAAAAATACTTTCGTAGAACACAAGTCTGAAGTAGACCAAAATCAAAGCTTTAAAATTTAAAAAGTTTCAGTGAAAAATTTGAAATGTTTTTTTTTCTCAGGTGCTTCTATGAATTTGAAATTAGGAGTTTTGAAAAATAAAATAGGTGTCTGGGAGAATTTATTTTGCTTGGAAAAAACATTAGAGCAAAAAAAGACTGGTTTAGTCTTTCCGCCTGACGACAAATTGACTTACTTAACAAAATCAAGCACTCATTAATTGGAAATTTTGCAAAAACATAATGTGAAAGCTAACAAGTTCTAATTGACGCAGGTTCTACATTTTTTTTATTAAGAAAAACAAAAATTTCTAAACAATTTTTTTTTGCCACAAAAAAAAGCAAACAAACTTTGAATTTTAATGAGTCTCACTCAAAATATACCTTTTAGCGTTTTTTTAGTCATTTGGAAAACTTTCAATTACATTTTTTTTAATTTGACTGAAGTAAAATTTTGAAGGTGTTGAAAAATCGAAAATTGAATAATTTATATTTTTTAATTTACATGTTTTTTGGAAAACTTTTAGTTGCAAAAGCTGAAATCTATTTGCCAAAATATTTTAATGAAATTAAAGCCAAACCTGAAAATAATAAAAAAAGAAAGAAAATAAAATTTTTGAAAATAAGTAATTGAAGTTTCTATCTTCTGCTAAAAACTTATTCCTTACAGTGCTTGCCACTCACGAATTAAAAATAAAATGAAATTGTTTCGCAAAAATTTACCACTAAGCCAGCATGTATAGAAGGAGCCTACGCACAAAACATACCGCTAATCATCATATTCATGGATTTTAAAAAAGCTTTTGACTCCATCGCTCGTCAAATGTTATTTGAGATCTTACGAAATTATGGAATACCGCAGAAAATTGTCGACGCAATCCGTATACTGTACGAAAAATCTTCAAGCAAAGTGTTCTTTAAGGGTCAACTGTCAAATGAATTTACTTAGGGGTATCCAAAAGTTTTGACGTTCGGTTTATAAAAGACGAAAAAAAAATTTTTTTATCGATTTTATTTTTTTAGGTGTTCAAAGTAATTGCCTTGATTTTCTATACAAAGTTTCATCCGCTCAGTCCACTTTTGAAATGTCCTTTGAAACTCTTCTTTAGGAATCGAATTAAGTATCTCTGTAATTTGGGATTCCAAGAGTTCTTCACTTGTAAGATCGGGTAAGCGTTTTTTAATTTCGTTAAATAACCAAATATCACATGGAGCTAAGTAATTTCGTTAAATAACCAAATATCACATGGAGCTAAGTCTGGGGAGTAAGCCGGATGGTCGATTATGGTCATGTGATTAGTATTGAGAAAGTTCTTGACGTTTTCATGAACATGAGGTCGAGCATTGTCATGCAAAATTTTCATATTTTTTGTACCTGTTGTTGGTCTTTGCGATTTTAAGGTCTCAATAAGAGGACCTAAGACATTTTCAACATAATAGGTGTTATTTATAGACTGTCCCCTAGGAACTACATGCACTAAAACAGGTCCTGTTGTTTTAATAAAAACACACACCATTGATTTCGGCTCAAATTGGTTGCGTTTTACCACAGTTTGCGGACTTTGGCCCTTTGGAGCCCAGCTCGAATTAGATGCTTTGTTCCCAATTTTACGGTGGTAAATCCATGACTCATCCCCTGTAACTATATCACATAAACGCCATCTTTGGGTCTCTAAAAGTTCTAAATTTTTGCGACAAATCTCAACCCTTTTTTTTGTTGATTCTCATTCAATTCATGGGGGATCCAACGCGAGGATAATTTACGTAAATTTAAATGGTCGTGCAAGATCCGTCCAATTGTTCCATAACTCAGGCCTGTCTCAGCTTCAATATAATGTATAGATATCCTCGGGTTCTTTTCAACAAGTCGTCGAATTCGATCAACATTTGAAGAATTAGTCGCTGTAATTGGCCTCCCAATTCGATCAATATCGTTGACTGACTCCACGCCACTCTTGAAACGTTCAACCCACCTTTCGACAGTACGTTTAAAAGGAGCACTATCTTCCATTGATGCCATAAGTTCGGAATGGATTACTGCTGCTCTAATATTTAACTTATACCTGATCAAAATATAGCTTCTTACGTGCTCCTTATTCATTTTTGAAATTTTGAAAAATATGAGTTTCCAATTATGAGCTGATACTTTTGAAATACATATTCAATATGTTGATGCGACCACACATTAGAAAGCTAATAAAATGGAGAACATTGTTATGCAAAAAAATTTTTTTTTTAAATTTTTTTAAATGAATTATCGATGAAAACGTCAAAACTTTTGGATACCCCTAAGTATAATATTCTAATGAAAAATGGCCACTAAAAAATTTCGGAAAATTGGGGTGGCGGATGTTCGCTACTTCGCCATTATTTGGCTGACTGACTGCATTTTACGCTTAATTTTGTTCGTTTATTAGGGATCGCACATAGGAGCATAGATGCTGTCGTTGTCTTTTACAAAGCTTTTGCTGTTGGGACGTTATCTATTTCAATAACAGCGCTCATCCAAACCTTAAGCTTAGCATCTTAATTTTAGCAATCATCTAAATCCAGGCATTAAGCAATCCCTCCAGTAAATCAAACCTAAACTAGACCTCTGGTTAGTTTTTTTGGATAGTTTTATCTTTTAAGAAGAAGTCAAGAATAGAAAGAATAAAAATTAACAGTTGTGTCGTTAGATTAGATTCAAAAACGCAACTTCAGTAGATTCTATATAATAGGCATTTGTTAGTTATTTTAAAAAAGCAGCGTAATAAAAGAATCATTTCAACTAATGCGCAGACTTATTTTTGATATTCCTTGTTATAAAACTTATTTTAAATAATCAACTATTCTTTCAGTTATTTACCGTGGCGTTGCCACAGTAAGATTTGAAATTGGTGTGGCGGCCGCCAAAGTTTTCCACAATGGAGCACACAGAGGGTCAAAAAAAAGAACAAACAGAACACTAAGAAACGCCGAGTTGAAGAAAGGTGTCCGATTACATTCCTTTTCTCGAAAGTGACTTCACTAGAGTTCAAGACCAAGCGTACAGCATAAATGCAGAGAAAGTTGGAAAAATAAAGCTCGTCTACACAATACTCAAGTAAGACTCGGAATTCAAGATTTCGTTGAACGGAAAAGAATCGGTCAGAGTTGAATTTTTTAAAAAATCTCTGTTGGCTCAACTGTAAAAGATGATGTTCTTAAGTTTTCCTGTTCGGATTAACGAGGGTTGACTGTAATAACAAATCAAGTACTTAAAAATTGAATGAAATATGCCTGTCTCTTATTTAAGGGTTCCTTTTCTGAGGGTACTAATTGCAATTAATGCAAGTTTAATTAATAAAAAATTACATGCAACATTTTTTGAATGTTTAGTGTTAAAGCCGACTCCACATTTTTTCACACTTCGGCTAATCAAAGATATTGAAAATAATGAAATACGATATGATGTGGAAATTTTTCGAAATACCGTGAGCCCATCTGGATTAGATAATATTACCTATGTTACACAAACGCATTTTTTCCTTTAAAAAGTCGAAACTAAAAAGTTCCAATTCAAAATATAACATTAATGTCTTACATTAAAGCTCTTTTCTATTAATGGTAGAAGACGGAACTTACGTGAACTAACCCCTAGAATCTCTAGAAGAATAATTTTTTAAGTTTTTTTTCGGGTCTGGTAAAGAATGTGAACAATTGATCTCAAAGTTGTGATCAATTAAGCATTTTTTAATTATGTGATCAAAAACAAAAAAATAGCACAAAGAAAAATAAATTGTTCACACTTTTATGGCTAAGTTAAATTGGTGATCAAATAAATAATAGTCATGAGACAAAAAAAACTGCTAGTGAGCTCAGCAAGCAAAACATAAACAAGCCCTTAATTTTGAATGTAAAGTTAGTTGTAAATTTTAAGAATTTTTAACTATTTCTTAGTTACTGTTTTTTTTACTTTCAATAAAATATGGTCCTTTTATCGACAACTTCTACTACTCCTTCTTCTAAGAATTCGTTCATCTAAATGATGTTTTGTGCTTCCCAAGGATCTAAGCTAAACATAAGTGATTGGATCGACAATGGTAAATCGTTTGAGATCTGAAAAAAAAGAATTTTTTATTAAGAGAAAATTGATTGGATAAATCTTGATCACGTATTTCTATTTATTTTTTTGATCACTTATTTGTGAACCAACTATTCAATTAATTGATAATTGATCACATAATTAAAAAATGCTTAATTGATCACAACTTTGAGAAGAATTGTTCACATACTTTACTTGACCCTTTTTTCAATTTGCTCTATTCGCTCAATTCAAATTACAAGAGACAAAAAATATTCAACGTCAAATTATTGAGTGAACATATTGAAAAAATTTAAAATTCAAAATTTTAAAATCAAATTGAATTAAACGAATCGAAAAAAATTTTTGTTTGCAAACTAAAATTTTTTTCGATTCGGCATGCCGTTTGAGTTTTCTTATTTTTTTTCCATTTTTCAAAAAATATGACCAGTCTATTACTTCGACAAAATTAGATTGTATTATCTATTCCAGCTTCGATTGCACATTTTATCTCTCCGATTGAATCCATTTCTAAATTCGGATGCAACAGACTATTTAGAAGATCGACCTTGTAGTTAAATAATGTGAATAAATACCTTTTTTCACCATCATGATCGGAATTTTTTTATAAATCATATTAAAGTGACATTTGAAATCGAAAATTCATCGTTTGTATTTAATATATTGATAAATTTAGATTTTCAAATTCGATATTAATTTCGAATTGGTTCCCTTAAGATTTTTGGGCTCTAGGAATTTGTATAGATTTTTTGTAAAAGCATTTTAAGATTTTCGTTTTGTATCAATTATTCACTTTATTTTTTAATGCGGCTTTGAATCTTCGATTAATTTGTTCATTTGCTCAGTAATATCAAAGTTTTCCCCCATTCCGATTCCAAGATTTTTCAGTTATTTTCGTCATTTTTAATGCGGCTTTGGATTTTGAAAAAGAATCTTCGATTAATTTGTTCATTTGCTCAGTAATATCAAAGTTTTCCCCCATTCCGATTCCAAGATTTTTCAGTTATTTTCGTCATTTTTAATGCGGCTTTGGATTTTGAAAAAGAATCTTCGATTAATTTGTTCATTTGCTCAGTAATATCAAAGTTTTCCCCCATTCCGATTCCAAGATTTTTCAGTTATTTTCGTCATTTTCAATGCGGCTTTGGATTTTGAAAAAGAATCTTCGATTAAATTGTTTATCTGCTCAGTAATTTCAAAGTTTTCCCCCATTACGATTCCTAGATTTTTCAATTCTTAAGTGTGTTCGAAAAGTCTTTTGATTTGCTTATTCGTCTCGACGTGGAAACTAATTTCATTGAAAAGCGGACGAAAATTTCGGTGAAGAATTTTTAGAATCTAAGGCGATGGTCTAATAAGTGAACAGATTAGATATGTGAACATGCTTTTGACAAAACTTGCATACGAAACTCATTTTTTGGTCGACTGGAATACTCGAAAAGGCTCGAGGACAATTGAAGAAATTTAGTATAGGAGATTTCATTTTCCTTATAGTTAAAAAAATTGTGTGTCCTAAGCTTGACGAGTGGTCAAGAGGCTGTGAATAACTTTTGCTTGTACCAGCTCGGGTGTTTCAGTTTTAAGTCGGATTCGTTTCTTTATCGATTTCAACTGAATTTTCTGAATCGGATGTTTCAGATTCGGAAGTTTCGATTAGGACCCTTTTTCGAGACTTTATTGAAAGAGTCTGACTTGTTTTTTTTGGGAAACAAAATCTTCTTGATTTATCATAGAAATTGGACGCTCTCTCTTACGATTTGTCGATTTACTATTGTCTAAATTTGCTGAAGTTGAAGATGCTATTCGAAACGATGGAAAAAAAGGACATAAATTAATTTCTAAAAATTACGGGGTTAATTATAAAAGTTCTCTAATGAAGTTGAAAAAGTTTGATGTAACTAAATGTCTTCTTCATGATCCTATGCATATATTTTTTGAGGGTATGCATTTATCACTTAGAAATAAAATGTTTGTTGAACTATACTTTTAATTTAGAAAAATACTAAATCTCAAGCGTCTAAATGAAGGCTTAAAAAAATTTAAGTATTTTGATGTAGATAAAGGTGATTTACCAAATGTCATTGATTAATCTAACATAAATACTGGGGTATTTCAGCAAACCGCTGCACAAATGAAAACTATTTTTTACAATTTTCCTATTATTTTTGGGTCTTACTTTCCTGACAACAATGAACATTGGGAAAATTTTTTACTACTTCACAATATAATTAATTTATCTTATTCCTATACGATAGAAGACTTTTTAGAATCATTTATCAAATTTTATCCCCGAAAGTAATCTAACAACAAAAATGCATTCTTTGCTGCATTCGCCGGGTCAAATGATTAATTTTGGGCCTCTAAGGATCAATTTAACATATAGATTTGAGTCCAAAAATGGCTCTTTAAAGAATGTGAAATACAAAAACTTTAAGAACATATGTAAAAATGTTAGTTTTAGAGGATAGTTAAACAAAGGAGTAGAAATTAAAGAAAGAAAAAATGATATTAACGAAAGTAATGAAATAAAATTAAATAAATGGCTCTAATTACAAATTAGGTTGCTTTTTGATAGTAAGAAAGGATTGGAATTTTAAACAAAGCATGCTTCGGGAAAGTTGAAAATCTGCTTTGGTTAGACGGGCAAATTGTATTAAACCTCTTTTGAGAAAAAAAATCAATTGTCATAAAATTGTAATTACAAACGTTGAGACTTACTTAATTGAGAATGATTTGGTTCATAAGCAGCCTTTAAATGGAATCATAGATGGTGAGCATGTGCTGATTCAAATGGGATATTTTTACAGAAAAATAAATTCAATTATAAATTAGATTGTAATTTTTCGAAGTTATAAAAATGATTTTTTTTGGAAAACTTTTTTTATTTTAGAAAAAAAATTGTGTTGTATTTTTTTGGTTAAAAGGATAGTTGCCATTTGCAAATAAATTTTTTTTTTACATGTACTATTGAAATTTAATTTTAAAAATAAGGCGCTTTTAAAAATGAGGCACTTTTGAAGTGTCGTTTTTGAAGATAGGACACTATTTTTTTTATTTTGTTTCTAGAAACGTCATTCATTTAAAAATGTCTTGTTTCAGAAATTGTTTTGTCCGAGGCATTATTGGGATTTAATTATTAGTGACTAAGTCGGTTTTATTTTTTGCAGTGTCAACTCTTCTATATTTGAATAAATAAGGCTGGTTGTAGTAACAAAACGGGACGCCAATTACATAATACAGCACTTCTACCGAACTTGTAATGGCAAGCGTAGCTGTATCGAAGCGTACCAGACCATTCCCGAAACGGAGCAAGGAACCTCCGTTCCGAGTTTCAAGAAAACATACATATGTTTGCAGAATACACATATGTATTCCTGTGTATTCGATGTATTTTTTAAAAGGAAAAAATGAATCTTCTATCATTCTACAAGATAATTTCTGAAAAATTCATATTAGACAACAAAAAAAAAAGTTCGACAAAATAATTTGACGAATAGGTTTTCGACGATAATCAATTAGACAAAACGGACCCTTGAAAAACATACACCCGGATGTAACTTTTACACAAAGTGAGGTATGCACAAAATTATTTTGATATAAGGTAGAGTTAATATAGGGCTCTTAAATTATACCATTTTTAGACCCCCTGTGAAGTTATTTGGGGAAGGTAACTGAGTTTTCACTTTTCAGTCTATATTCGAGCCCTATATTTACTCTACCTTTTATGAAAATAATTTTGTGCATACCTCACTTTGTGTAAAAGTTACACCTGGGTGTATGTTTTTCAAAGGTCCGACAAAACCTTAATAACATGACAACAATAATTTAGACAAATCAGAAAATTCTATTTGACCAATTATTTGGCAACTTAAATTTTTTTATCAATTTTCTTTTCATATTTTTTTTCTATTCAAAAATTGACCTAAAATGTCTGCAAATGTGGGTTTTTATGAAATAAAATATGGAGCAAAGTGAAACAAAATTTGCTCCATCCATTGGTGAAGTCTGCAAAATCTCTGCAAAACTAATTGCGCATTTAAAAACAGTGCACGCCATTAAAAAAATGAAAATTAAATGCGCAATTAGTTTTGCAGAGATTTTGCAGACTTCACCAATGGATGGAGCAAATTTTGTTTCACTTTGCTCCATATTTTATTTCATAAAAACCCACATTTGCAGACATTTTAGGTCAATTTTTGAATAGAAAAAAAATATGAAAAGAAAATTGATAAAAAAATTTAAGTTGCCCAATTATTTTTACAAAACAAAAAATTTTACAAAAAAATAGAAAATTTTATTTGTTTTTTTTATTATTTATAAATTAATAAAAATTTAATAATACTCAATAAGAAGTGATAAATTTTTTAAGAACTCGAAAGTTTCGACATTTATAGTTTGTTTAAGTTTTCTTTGTTTGATTGCTCAAGTTTAAGACTATCAATTAGGCTTAGCAAATGAGGATGAGTTCGGTAAGAAGACTTAAGTGCTTTATGCCAAACCTTTAAGTTAATCGTGGTTCTTGGTAGACCCGATGTTGATTATTCAAACCGTCAAAAAACTCATCAAATTTTTAGCATTTAGTATTTTTTATTTGAAACTGCACAAGGTCTTTTTTTGGATTGTATCATAATTTTATTAATTTTTGAGCTCCAGAGACATGATTTTCAAAAAGTAAAAAAAGAAAAAATAATTTATATATTATTGTATACTTTTTATTTGGTAAAATATATTGGACAGCCCTATTGATACTCGATGGTATAGTAAAACTGACATCCCTAGTAATATTTTAATTCTTAGCTTGTAGATCAAAATTCTTTGACAAAAATGTTAGTTTTAGATTTCTTGTTTATTTACCTGTATAATAGAAACTATGTACCTTAAAAGATGCTGAAAATCAAAAAACTTAACCCTTCGGACGCCCGTCGGATCATATGTGATACATATTTTAAGCAGTTAAGTGTTATGTTTTAACATTATCAAAATAGCATAAATTATACATTGTGAACGTGAGTAGATCTATTTAGTGAACACACTTATTTGCCAAAATTCCTTTAAAAATTAACCGTACTTTCGTGTGTTATTTAACTTGTTGAACAATTTTTATACATTTTCTTTTTAACATAAAAATTGAACAAGTGGGCGTTTAAGGACTAAGGATGAAAGAATTTGCATTTTTTTTTCAGGTTTAAAATTTTTGGAGATGTTAAAATCCAAGTCAATCAAGTCTTAACACGATTAAATTAGAACCCTCGCTTATGAAGTATTTTGAAATAGTTTTATTAATAAACATCTCGTTACTCAAACAGCATTCACGAGATGTTGATTCTTTCCAACATGAGCACCAAAGTCTAATGGATCATACACTGAGAAGAGCCGATCATCACCAAAAATTAAAGAGCTCTCTCAACTCTTTCAACCTAACTTGAAAATAAACCAATGAATGTTTGATAAAAATAAAATATTAATGATAAAACTCAGAAAGACTAAAGTCATGTGGTTTATTAAACTAATAAAAATAAAAAATCTAATCTCATAAACCGACCATTTTGCAACTAATATCCCATAATTTTGTCGCATTCTCTTGACTTCGCGCTTCTTCAGACGGTTTTTTAGGCTTGCAATCGGACATATAACACCCGTTGTATTGAATTATATTATCTTCAACAGCACAATAAATAGTTGTTTGTGCACCTTCTTCAGCTGTTTTGAGGATAATTCTAATAAGTGGGTACAATAAATCCCATAAATACGGCATCAAAAAGAACAAACTTTGACCTGTATATCGTGTCAATTCAGTTATAACAGCTCCTGGATGCAATGATATAACTGTAATACCAGTACCTTCTAAACGTCTTGCCAATTCTTTTGTAAATAAAATATTCGATGTCTTGCTTTGACAATAAGCTCGAATTGTGTTATAACTCTTCTCCCAGTTGATGTCATTCCAATTTATTCTCATATCTTCATTTTGTTAAAGTTTAAAAAAAGTTTTTTTATGAAAATGAGTAGTCTTAATACTTAATAAGAAAATACCGTAATGAGCCCTTGATGACACGTTTATGATTCTTGCTTTATCTGTTTTTTTGATCAAGTCCAATAAAAGGTTAGTCAACAAAAAGTGTCCCAAATGATTGACTCCAAACTGCATCTCAAAGCCTTGTTTTGTCCTCCAGTTCGGGCAAAACATTATTCCTTTAAAAAAATTGCTTAATTTTGAGAGTGAATGGAACTGTAACTAGATGAGCAAACCTGCATTGTTGACCAAGATATCTAGCTTATCCAATTCAGAGTTCATTTTCTTGGCAAAGGCTCTTACTGAATCCAAATCAGCTAAATCAATAAACTCAACTTGAACGTTCTTGTTTCCAGTCAAGTCTAAGATTTGTTTAGCCGCTTTTTCTGCCTTTTTAGTATCACGACATGCCATGATGACTTTAGCACCACGTCTAGCAAAATCAAGAGCTGTTTGATAACCAATACCAGTATTCGAACCGGTAATGATGGTTACTTTACCATCAAGACGATTTTTAGAGTTACATCTACCCCCGCTAAAATAATACTTATTTGCCAAATAAGATATCAATAAAAATCCTAAAACACCTAGAACTATGTAAATAATCATTTTTAAAATTTGTAAATTATTTTTTAATTAGAACTTTCTAAAATGTCGTTTCGATTTAATGCATGCATTTAAACTTTTTTTTATTTTTCAATCAAAATTTTTTAGAATAATTTATAACAAAATTAAGTTGATTTTTTAAAGGTAAAAGGAAAAAGAAGAAAATTAAATTCTTGCATTAAAAGCGTTCAAAAATTATTTTATCGAATCTACAGTCCCGGAAATTAACTTGTCACATGATATCATATGCAGAGACGACCAAAAGTTACTCGAACAACTTTCGCAACTTTAGCAACTTTTTGAAATTTGAGCAACTTTCGCAACTTTTGAGCAATTTTAGAAAATTTTTTGAGAATTTTTTAGAAAAGTATACATTTTTTGTATCAAAAATCATTTTTTAACTTAACTTAAATTATGAATTAAGGATTTAACAAGATTTTCATTTGAATTCGATTTGATTTTTAAAATTAAAAAATGTTAACTTCTCTTAAAAGCCTACGATAATTTCTAAAAGACCATTTTTGCAAAAGAAATAAAAACGCATTTACGGAGTTCGAAATAATTAGGGTCCAAAAAAATATGCTGCAGCAAGCTAATGAGTATGTTTTTAAGGCGTTTTTTAGCTTCTTATCCTTTATAGACCATGGATATTAAGAATATTCCAAATTAAGCATCTAAGAATTCATATTGATTTAAGCATTTTCAACGTAATAAGCATTTTAGTCAAAGTTTTAATATGAACTCGTCCCGTATCCTTAATCTTAATGATCAATAAGATTATAAATTTGACGAATGTTTTATTTCTATTGATAGTGATTCAGAAAAAACAATTGATGGTTGAAAAAAAAAACTTTCATGCTACACATATAGATAAAATTTACATAAATATGAGTCCTGTTTAAATTTTTGATAGATTTTAAAAAATCGTGTATATAAAAGCCTTGGAATAGGTAGCAATATCCGCAACTTTTGAGCAACTTTTAAAGCAACTTTTGGTCGTCTCTGATCATATGATATCAGCTGACCTCATCTGATGTCATCTGGTATCATCTGTTATCAGTTTCCATCATAATTCACTGAAATTCATAATGTTTGTAATTCTCTCAATGATATCATCTGATATCATGTGATTTCAACTGATCCGAGCTGATAGGAGATGATATCATTTGGTCACAAATTCTGATACGAACTGATATCAGCTGATGTCATATGATATTATGTGATAAGTTAATTTCTGGGACTGTAACATTAAATTTTAAAGTCGATAAAATGCTTAAACTTATTTACTTGTTCGTACTAATCAGTTTTGAGCTTGATGGACTTGAATAAAAGAGTTTTCTAAATTAAGGACCATCTTAAGGCAGTGTATTTTCTAAATTAACATGGAGGATTTAGAAACAAAATTGAGATAGAATGTCTTGTTA
Source organism: Brachionus rubens (assembly GCA_022207745.1). Classification (NCBI taxonomy): domain Eukaryota; kingdom Metazoa; phylum Rotifera; class Eurotatoria; order Ploima; family Brachionidae; genus Brachionus; species Brachionus rubens. The sequence goes on along the minus strand of JAJVHD010000003.1, from coordinate 3,251,563 downwards.
CCCCCCATGATAGAATGGCATTTAACAACAATTTTAGGATTAAATGTGACATTTATAATTGTTTTTTGAAAAATCTTACGTGTAAAATGCGGCATTTAGACCTGAGTTTCCAAGTAAAATGTAATGAGTTCCTATTCAAGGTATTACGGTATTTCGAAAAAAAATAAATGTAAGACCATTACAAAAGTAACAAAAGGATCTAAAGGACAAGATCCGGTACCTAAAATACTTGTTAAATACTTTAAGGTCCTCGTTGATGATAGGTTTGGAATGATGAGTCTGATCTTTCTTGAAAATGATCGCATTTTTTTAATCACCAACTTGAATAGAATTTGCAATCTGAAAATTCTGTCTATTGTAAATGTAAATTTGGCGAATTCCTCACAGTTTAGTACAACAATTGAATCCATTTAATCATCTTTCGATAATTTCCACTACAATGAATTTTACCCTAAAATTATGATTTTCTTAATTTGGTATCTCTGCTGTTAAAAAGACTTAAAATCTGTTCCAATTAAAGATTATTTATGGGATTTGAAGGGGCTCAAAAAATAGAGGAGGTTCTGATATTACCAGAATACTTTTCGAATTTGGTTTTACTGAGCTTACAGCAAGAAAAATTTATGTAAAAATTTAAATTTTTCAAACAGAGTCTCGTTCTACGTTTAGCCATAATTAAAAAATAATGATCATAAATTTAAAAGAAATTTTAAAGATATTTTGAGGAAATTGTGTGTTCTGCTTATCTAATGGAGATGAATGGGAATTTCCAATCCCTCGCCATTAGAGTAATATGCAAGAGTTTACCGTTTAAGAGACTTACTTCTCGTCATTACAACAAAACTTAAAAATAAAATTTATTTCTTTTTTGAAAAAAAAATAAAAATGGTGATCATTTTGTGTCAGTATTTGATTTTGACTTAGTAATTTAGTATAGTGTCAGTCTGGACTTATTAACCTTAGAGTCGAAGTCTAAGTCTGAGTCATGGGTCTTTACTCGAAGAGAAGAGACAATAGTAATTTCCGACTCAGCCTCAAACTCCGATTCTGAATCTGAAGTTAAAAAGTTCGGGCTGGCACTTTACTTTTCTTTTGACTGTCATCTAAGTCAAATATACAAATCATCTTAGTCAAAGAAATTTTTTTTTTAAAACTAGAAAACCCACGTTAGAAATATACCTAAATCGCCCGACGGGTCTTTCTGACCCGTATCATCAAAAATGGATATTAATATCTGCTAAGTCATCGTTTAGAGTATCAATCAGTAGCTTTAGACACAAGTTGTTTAAATATCGATTAATTGAATCATTTGTGACTTCTGGTCTCAAGAAATCTGCGGTAATTCCCCTAAGTTAAAAATCTCTTTTATCGCTGAATCAACTGTTTTTTGGTCAGAATAAAGAAATAAATCGAATTTCAATCACAAATAAACGTATTTTAACAAAATAAAAGATGTTTTCCACTTTTGAATTGTGGTATAATCCATGTTAGCAAATAATCTGCTTCCGCGGTTTCTTGCGGATTTTACCGGATCTATAGATTGGTATTCTAAAAGTTCACTCGGAAAATCGGGTCAGAAAGACCCGTTATCATTAAAAACATAAAAATTTTATTTTTTTAGTCTTGAATAGTAGGTCTAGTTTGAAAACTTTTTGAAAATTAGTTTATTCTCTGAGAAAAAGCTTGGAACCACATGTAAACGGGTGAGAAAGACCAGCCACAGGGCTTTCTAGTGTTAAATAAGTCAAGTTTTAGTCCTTCGGAATCTAGATTTACTTTTATCAATAATCTTTCTTATCATACAGCTGTACTCGAAATACGTAATTAGACTCAATCTTCAATTATAGCGTCATAGAGAGCATGTGCTCTCTTTCGTGTTGCTTCATGTTTTTTTAAGCATTTTTATCAATTTTCTTAATTAAAATTTTGTCCCGACGATAAAACCCACTCTCATTAAAGCTCCGAAATTTTAGTGAACTAATTTTCAAAAAATCCTGAGGCATCTCTTAGACAAGGCTTTATTGAATTTAAAAAGTCAATTTAGTGTAAAATTAAAGAAGTTACAATTAATAAAACGCAAAATCAGTTGTTGTATTTTTTTACAAAAAATAAAAAATTTTATTGCATAATACAGTTAAAAAATAATTAACATTTCAAATCAAAAAAATATCGTCATCAATTATTTAAAAAATATTCAGATATTTTTTTAATTGTCATAGATTGTTGTTCATTTTTCAATATTAAAAAAAAAAATTTATACTAAAACTAAAGCTCGACCATTTTGGCACTAAGTTCCCATAAACGTTTAGCATCGTGAGTATTTTTAGCCTCTTTTGAAGGCTCTTTAATGGCACAATCACTAAAATAACATCCATTATATTTTGGTACTTCATCATCTAAAGCACAATAAATAGTTGTCAATGAACCTTCGTAAGGTGATTTTGTAACAACCATGTAAAAAACATAAAATATTTTTACTATTATTGGAAATATACGACACATGCTATCACCTGTATGACGAATAATCTTGATAAAAATAAAAACTTAATTCAAGTTTTTTTTTTTTTTTTTAAATTTAACTTACTCCTGTACGAACAGCGCCAGGGTGTAAACAAACAGCTGTTACACCGGTTCCTTTTAAACGTTCAGCCAATTCTTTTGTAAACAGAGTAACTGCTAATTTGCTTTGACAATAGCTTTTGATTAAGTTAAAGTCTTTTTGACCGTCCAAATTATCCCAATCCATTTTTCCAACTTGAAATAAAAATTTAAAAAAAAACTGAATTTTTCGGATAACCAGGACTTACGGTAATGAGCAACTGAAGATACTGAAATGATGCGACTCTGAGGTGTTTTCTTGATCAAGTCCAATAACAAATTTGTTAACAAAAAGTGTCCGAGATGATTGACACCAAATTGCATATCATAGCCTTGTTTAGTCCTCCATTTATTCGGACACGCCATAACACCAGCATTATTGATCAAAAAATCAATTCGATCAATACGAGTTTTAATTGTGTCCACAAAACTTCTAACCGATTCCAAATCGGCCAAGTCTATAAACTCATAATCAACTTGAGTATTACCAGTTTTGGCGATTATTTTTTTAACACTCTTCTCGGCTCGTTTGGTATCACGACAAGCCATTATTATACGCGCACCTCGTTTGGCTAAATCTAAAGCAGTATAATAACCAATACCAGTATCAGAACCCGTTATAACAACTACTTTACCATCAAGACGTTTATTCGATTTGTAACGGGCACCACTAAAAAATAATCGATTCGACAAATACAATACAATACAAAATATAATAATATACCATATCATTGTTAACAAGGCTATGTCTATGCGATAAATAATAATGTTAATTTTCTAGTGTCGTTTTAAATTTTTTTTTCAATTTTTTTTTCAATTATTTATTCTCTTTTTTTTATGTCAATAAATATCTAATAAAAAAAAAAAAACTAGAAATTTCAGTTTCTTTTGCTCGTGATTTACATTATTAATATGGCTTAAGAAATAACAATATTTGAAAAATAAAGGTAACGATATAACGATTGTAACATTTTTCTATTGGACAAACAAAAAAAAAACTATTTGTCGTCATCATCCCTAAACATAAACATTCAAAGTCTAATAATTTTTTTGTTGTTGCGTGTTTATTAATTATTATTCCAAAAAATAAATTAAGCAAAGCTCAAGATATGAAGTTTTATTGAAGATTAAAATTTTGCTAATTCATTATTTTTTTCGTATAAGATAAAAAATGAAGAATACAACCGATGATGATGAAGATGGTTTAAACTTAATTAATATATACTGTCTCATTTACATATATTTTTTCGAAAATAATAAGATTCTGATTTACATTGAATTACGCCCAAACGAATGTTGATTGAACATTTGTTAGGCAAATACTTTGAAACCCTAGTAAAAAAAGTTTTTTTGATTGTCATAGAGATGATTTTGAATAAAATTAAAAATCTCGATATACATGTTGACTCCTTCAATTTTTAGTGTCAAGTGGTATTTTTACTGATATAAATTAATTTTGACTTAAATTAAAGTCATTTTGATCAAGTTATGGCGTGTCGTAAAAATCAAAATTAAGTTTTGTGTTTACATAGTTAATCCTTAAGCTTGTGTACCTTTATTTTTAGCGGGATTAAAAGGTAAAAATTCAGTTTTGTTGCAGTAATTAATGGCTCCCTCCCTTTCGATTGTCTTCTTATTCTTACTCTCAGGTTTTCTACCTCTATTTTTAGGAATTTCGATTTGTGCCTCGGTTTCTGGAGTTTTCCACGTATTTGATTTGGATAGTGTTTCAGAAGCTGGTGGTTTCAATATTTAGAGATGATGAATCAGCTATTTTTGCTCAAGATGGAGCAACATTGGTACAATGCTTTAACAACAGAACAGACAGTAGAGTTAAATGAAAATGATTTAATGACTGGTGAAGAGCAATAAATTTTTGAGAATCTTGAGGCAGGCGAGTTGCCTCAGACACAACGTCTCAAATTTAGCTTAAGAGAAACACGACTAATGAATTTAAACCAATTTAAAACTCCCTTGGTATCTCTAAAAAACTTAGATAATGAAAACGAAAATCAGTTTGTCGAATTTCAGTTATCTTAACCACCAACTCCGGTAAACCAAAAGAAATGAAAACAAAATGATGATGAATTTTCATATAAAAAAAGATATATAGACTTGACTAATTTGAAAATTTTAGTGATTTGTCTCCATAAGGGGATTTGGGAATCATCAAATGAATTGAATTATTGGTAACACAAGACGACGTAAGCTCAGATGATGTAATATCTAATTACGTCAATGAAAATATTTATGATTTTTAGTCGATAAATAACAGTCTTTTTTCTTAGTTTTATTTTTTTCCTCCAAAGTTTACACAAAAAAATCGAACTTCAAAAGTTCGCGTTTTCTAGTTCGAACTTTAAGATAAAATCGAATTTTACTTACAACATCTAGCATTGTTTTGGAAAGAAAATTTTTTTTAAACGAGGCCTGAGTTATCCACCACAGTCATCAGAGACTCCCTAAACCAAGTATTTTCTAATTGCCTTATTTTTTTGGTCAAAAAAGTGTTGACAAAAACAATCAAACATTGATTCGAGGAGGGTCCCCCATGACGACCCTCCTGAAGAAGTGTATGGTCCTTAAAAATGTTAATTTTAAATTTTCCTAAAAAAATCTACACTAATTGTAATTTAAAAGCAACTCGGGTGTTTTAGATTTCTTCCGCCATCTAATCATGTCGCTGAAAAGTGACATTACTTGTATGGAAAGAGTATGTTTGTATTTTATGTTAAAATTAAATAAAAGAAAGATACCTTCCAGTTATCAAATAATCATTTATTGAACTTTAGATCAATATTTATCAAAAAATTATGAGTGCTGTCTGCACTGATCGAATAATGAAAAATATAAGAAAAAATTTTAATAAATTACAACACTAGTTTGAATAAACCTTAAAAAAATATCTTTCAATTGATCTGAATACTCAACAAACATGATTTATTTAAAGCAAAAGTTAAAATATTTTTTATTTTACCCAATATTAATCAATCATTTTATTATCATCTTTTTCAAAATTACCGTAACCCCCCTCTATTTGTACTCAGAATGAAAAAATGATGCGACAGTAATTTATTACCGTAAACTTTGCTACTTGTCCCGAGGTAAAAACTAAATAATCGTTTTTACACTATGGGTCTAAAAATTAAATGGAAGTTTGCATTAAAATTTTGGTGTAAAAAAACAGTCTGGAATATGTAACTTTATTGGATAGAATAGAGTTTTCTGTGTTTGTGTATGTTCTGTCTTGGAGTATGGTAATATATGGCTAAATTTTTTAAAAAATAAAAAATTTCAATTTTTCGACGCTCAACGACAATAAATTATCGTATTTTTTAATCGAAAATTTTTCTATAGCTGTCTTCTTCTTCGATAAGCATGAAATCAATTACTTTCCGTTCGAGTGAAATCGAAGGCATTATTTGACTTATTTATCAATAAAGTTAATCGAAAAACTATACAAAAAAAAAATTATATAATACATTATTTTTAAACAATTACTGCACGGCTTCTGTTAAAAGGCGTACCGTACCTTACCGGAGAATAAAATTAATAAAAAAACCATAGACCCTTCATTTTTATTTAAAATTTCAAAATTTCAAAAAAAAGTTTTTTTGAATTCTGCATTCACTAAACTAAAAGAAAAAATAATATTTTGAATTACCGCAATATCTGGACTATCCCCCCTCCCCGGTGCACCTTATTAGCGTTAAGCTGGGAATATTTGATTCGAAAAAAATGTTTTAGACTTCAAAGTTAAAACTAGTTAAAAATATTTTTTTTTTCAAAACCGAAACTGAGTGTGTAAACTTGAATTCCCCAACGGGGTACCTTGCGGGGGATTAAAATTTGCAAACATTTTATTTAAACTAAACTTTTTTTGTTAACGTAAAGGCGCGATTTTTGCGACATGTCGTTATAATCGAATTTCGAATTTAACGACATGTCGCTCCAATGTTAAAAGATGGGATTTTTTTTTTCAATTCGATTTTAACGACATGTCGTAGAAATCGCGCCTTTACGTTATATTTTTTGCACAAACGGCTGATTTTTAAGCATTTTAAACTTTTTTTGAAAGTTTTATTGGAGGCTATAGTACTGTACGGGGTACGGTATATCTGTTAAGCAACGAAACCGTTATTACCGTAATTACCAGGGTCAGAATCGTCATTAGAGACAACACAAAGTTGATCGAGCATTTCTCAGCAACAACTCAAGTTAAAGCAACTTTTTGCCTTTTTGATAATTTCTCCTTTGTAATTTGAACAAAAATTATTTTAATCGGAAAAATTTAATTTTCTCTTTGGGTCCTACTAAAAAGATGACCCCCATTTTTCGTGAAATTTTTGACCTCCGAAAAAAACGGAAAATAAATTTTTTTTTTTGAAAATCTAAACCTACTAGGTGATACAAAACTTCAAAAGGTTTCAATTTTTCGATTTTTTGGAGCTTTGACCCCATGATGACCCCAAAATTTTACCGATTGACTCCCGACCGACCCCCGATTTTCGGATAGAAGAGGCTTCGAGCTGTCTAAAAAAATAGGTCTAGACCTGAGCTGAAAATTCTCTACAAGAATCTATATCATATGATTTGATTAGAATATATTTAGTGATTGAAACTAACGATTTAGTTAAGTCAGCCTACATGTATTAGAGGGCTACCTAGCAAAGACCACCACTCTGACAAAATTTTTACCTTTGTGACTCCTGTTTTTTTCCACTAATTTTATGTTTCTTAGCATGGAAAACATGCCTATGAAGTCAGATTTTGAATATTCGGTTCACCGTGGCTTTTAGAAATTTGGCCGCTTTGAGGTCACTTTTTTTTCGAACCAAAATATCTCGAAAACTAAAAGAGCTAGGGGGCCTAGACCTATTTTTTTAGACAGCTCGAAGCCTCTTCTATCCGAAAATCGGGGGTCGGTCGGGGGTCAATCGGTAAAATTTTGGGGTCATCCAAAAAATCGAAAAATTGAAATTTAAGGGGTAAAAATAAATTTTTTTAAAAGACCTTTTGAAGTTTTGTATCACCTAGTAGGTTTAGATTTTCAAAAAAAAAATTTTATTTTCCGTTTTTTTCGGAGGTCAAAAATTTCACGAAAAATCGGGGTCATCTTTTTAGTAGGACCCTTCTTTTTTATGGTTTTGATGAACAACTTTCACAAGAAAATCTGATACGTTAGAAGCTATGGTGAATAGAGGGCTAGAGTTGTGAAATCGAAGAATCGAATTACTCTTCAAAATTGAAAAATATTTAGGTTTAAATGCGCAATTTAGACACTGAAATTTATCCTTATGTTATAAAACATGCAAATAATTAACAAAATCTCAAGGGAAATTTTTATCTGTTCAAAAAAATTCATGGAAAATTAAACGGTTTCAAATTAAATGAAATATGAAAATTCGAAGCATTTGAAACGTTGTATCTAAAAATGTGTTTCAATTAAATGAATCTTTAAACGACAACAATAAAAGGATATTGAAAAGAGGAATTGAATTATTACAAGCAGAAAAAAAAAAAAATCTCCCATTATTATTTGACAATAAAAAAAATGAAAACAGAAAAAAAATCAAAATTTTGTTTTTAGTTTAATTAATTATTTTGTTTTTTTTTTTAAGAAATTAATTAAACTAAAAATATTTTTAACAAAATTAAAATAACCTTAAAAAATGTCAGAATCAATAAATGTAAAAATTCCAGGTATTTTTAAACCGCTCATGTTTTTTTGTAACAGCTTTAAACAATATAAATTTAGTCTTTTTTTTTTAAATACAGGATTAGTTTGACTTATTTATATATCAACCTATTTTGAACTATAACTTTCCCTTTCTGTAATCTGACAATGGGAACAATATAATTATTTACATGGGCAATTTTATGCCTATCACACCGCTTTTCTCGGTACTGCACTTCTACCGAACTTTTGTTGGCAAGCGTAGTCGTACTGATGCGTACCGTACCAAACACGAAAAAGCGTAGCCGTACCGCACTGGAAAAACAAGAAAAAAATAAAGAAAAAAACTTCGAAAAAAAGAAAAAAAATTTTAAAAAAGAACGGTTCGGTTCGGTTTATTTTGTTTGGTACGGTACGACTACGCTTCAAAATTGCCTCCAAAATTTCGGTAGAATTGCAGTAATAAACTTTAAATAGGTCAAAATGACGGTGATATCTGAAACAAATTTTTAAAACCATCAAAGAAATACTCTACAAAAATTTCGCAGATAGTTTATGAAATTTTGTGCGACTGGAACGAGCTTCCGGACGAGATAAAAAATGCTGAATCATTCAACTCCTTCAAGAAAAGACTCGAGATATGGTCAATTGCGTTAGTTCTTAGCTCCGAGGACGCTCAATTTCAACATCTAGGTAACCCAGGCTAACTTTAAAGAGTTGATAACTTTAAATATCTCGTCTCAAAATTATCATCTTCGGAAACTGACTCTAACAAGCTGGAAGGCAAAATCAACAACTTTGTCACTACATGAATGTGGCTTTACACTAGACCGAATGAGACTCGAAAAAATTTACAATCGAGTCAAACAGAATCCGCTAGTCGAGTTAATGAGACAAAGAAAAGTAAATTGGATGGCCAGCTAAAACTTTTTCGCTGTACGAGTCCGAACCTACGCTTGGTACCTCCAAAAGGTCGCAAATTGACAAGATATTTTAACTATATTTGTAGTCTATTATTAATTGTATCTGAGGTAATTATAAGCCATGAAAAGTATGCTAATGTAAACTCTTGTAATTTGTTAAATTGAAATGAAAATAATCTGATTTAGTAACAACCAAAATAGTGTATTTTATGTTCGCTTCAAGTATTGATTTTAACAACTTGATTAAATTATAAAATAATTCAAAAAATACACAAAAGAAAAGTATTTGTGTAATGTTAAAAAAAAAGTGGAAATTATTTGTTTTTAGTTACGAATGTTTCATTTTTTCTTAAGCTAAAAAATCAATCAATTTCTTTGATAAACGATTAAAATAGTGAAAAAAAAAACAATTTTTAAAATTATTTTAATTGAATATCATTTTTTTTCATAGAATAAATATTTGACTTGGAATTTCTTTTTTTTCGAAATTATTTGCATTGACACCGACTGACACGTACTTAAGCTTAGATTAATTTGATTAGAACAACAAAAAAAAAATTATTTAAATTTAAACCATAAAAAAAAGTCTAAAGAATTATTATTTTGGGTTAAATTTTTTGACATGAAAAACAAAAGAACAAAAAAATATTCACCTTTGGGAAGAATTTAAAGGCTCGATTTGATACCAATCAGAGACTAGTTGTGATTCTCTTTTGGAACATGACATGTGATTTTAGAGCTTAAAATGTAAGTACTCTTTACAAAAATTATTCTTAAAGATCAAATTTGAATTCCTTTAGGTTATGTATCACGATAGATCATGACTATGACAAAACAGGTCAAAGTATGAGTCTAAATATGTAATAAGTTTATAATTTTTTTTGTCGTATTATCTTAAAATTTATTTTTAAGATCTCAATAGTTCGAGAAATGCGAATTTAGTTCGCATCTAAGAGATTTAAGATCAAAATTATTTTTGGTGTTTCTTAGATGGTGAACTACCCTAAAGTAGATTACAAAACTGCTCATTTACGGATTCCATAAATGTTCATGAATTTTCATTAGAATTATTTTGCATAAATTTCCTATAGAAAATCAAGAAAAGTCAAAAAATTATGTTTTTAAAATAAAATATATTTAAATCCCTGTTGGTTTTCATTGTAAAAAGATTGTTTTAGATTACCTTTTGTAAGTGACCAATTTATTTTGGCAATATCTTGAATCGATACGAGACAAAAATTTTTGAAAACCCTCAATTAATTGGTTTTGGTAAAGAAGAGTGATGTTAACCTATTTTTCGACCTGTATACGCGTATACTCATTCAAGTAGGATGTATACGAGTTTACATTGAGTATGTATGACCGGGTGGTTTACGTCAAGACCTCGATCGACAACACCAGACGACACCAAAAGCTCAACCAACAACTTCAGTAACAGAAAATGATATCAAGGAAAAAGCTGTGTTTACTTTAAAAGAAAGCTTTTCAAACCTTAAAGAACTCTTTGCTTTAAAAAATGAAGACTAGAAAAAAAAATAAATGAAGAAAATATTTTGAATGATGAGATATTGTCGATTGAGGGGGTCAGAAAGAAAAAGATTCGACTTGTGTTTGTAACTTTTCGTTCAATTTTAGACACTGCTAAAAAAATGTTAAAGATTTTGCTTTTTTGCTTTTTCGATCTTTTTTCTAAGTTTAAAACCAAAATTTAATAAAAATTTATATGTTGCTATCGACCTTTGTTACCCAGAAATTTTAATTTTATTATGTATAGGCGAATTCAACTTGAATGAGTATACTCAAATACATATCCGATGTATACTCGAGTACATGTTCTGCATTCCTTGGAAAAAAATTGAGATTTTTGTATGCGAATGTATAAGAGTATACATATGTATTCGCGAATACATAAAAAAAATTCGTATACTAATGCCTTGGACGTATACATATTGATGTATACTGGTATACATGGGGTATGTATACGCGTATACAGGTCGAAAATAGGTTAACAAGACTCAGCTATACCTTGCTTTTAAGTTGATGGTTTGACATAATCCGAAAGGTAGTATTTTAAGTCATTTCAAACAAGTTTAATGGCATTTAGATCCTTAAAAAAAACTAAATAATTTTCTAATCTAAGCTATTTAATTTTACTCACTGAACTGGCGTTTTAAAAAAATGTACTGAGTGTTTATTAAAAAAAAAATTTTGTTCAGCGGCTGACATGTTTAGGGTTGTTAATAAAAAGCAAAAGGCTCATTTTCAAAATTCTTTGAAATCCCTATGTCAATCTGAAGATTTTTACGGTTGTACGATTGTACTGTCTGTACTATTCGCCAATTTTATCTATTTTAATGAAATGACCTTCATAAAACTAATGCAAAAAAGTTTTGTATACTAAGTATACTACTTGAAGAAATATTCAACAATCGAATCGTCCAATTGTAAAAATATTTATCACCTTATTTTGACCTTTGAGAATCATTTTGTACAGTCTAGAATCATTTTATGAAAAAGCTTTGAATTCATGAAAGTTCATGAATGACCAGAATAGTAGATTAGAAAAAATTAAAATCGCAAATACAATTTTGAAGTGTTCAAGTGGTAATGAAATTTTTGGTTCAAAATGAGATTTAATTTAACAGGAACTGTTAAGACAAACCTAACAGTATAACATCAACTTATATCAAAATCAAAACTATGACAACAAGCGGAAAAATAAATAAATTAAACCTGCGATATGAGAGAGAAAGTTGTCAAAAATTTAATAGACACCTTTTTATTTATTCATTTTTTTTTCAAAGTAAAGTAGACTGATTTTTTTAATATAAACAATAAGTCAAATACTCAAAGCCATTTAGATTTAACTGTTTGTGCATTTGAATTTATTTACGTGGAATCCATATTTCGTTTCTTGACAACCACTTGATGTAACAATAAAAGCTTTTCTTTTTACGAAAGCAATAGTTTTTGAGGTTTTACATCATAATTAAGCAAATAATTTTTGAACGATTTCCATTAGGAAAGCCACGAGATTTCTTGTTATGATTCTTATTGATTTAAAATCTCAATGTTTTTAAAGGTTTTTTTTAAAGGTTCTCATACATTGTTGCTAAACAGTGGCGTAGCTAGACAATTTCAGATGGGGGGGGGGCTCAACCAAGGGGGTCACAAACATAGATGGAAATTCCAAATTTTACAGGAAAACGCCAGATTGGTGATGGTGTATGCTAAAAATACAAAATTTTCATACCCCAAAATACCGGAACCCTAAACTATTATCGTAATAAACCAGCCGATTACACCCCGACTAAATTGCTTTCAACAATATACGATTGATTTATAGGATAGACTTAGTGGTGAAGACTAAATATAAGCTCTGGGTTCTTAAGTTCGAACTATCGACCATTCCAATGCATCAAAATCGGATTTTTCACTTTCTGACTAAAAAATCGAAATTCTCTTGTATGAAAACCCTACCGGAAACCCCCTCTAATTGTATCCAGTAGTTTTTTTTAAATATTTCGATAGGAAAAGTATTGTTTCAAAATCTCATACCCTTAGTTTATAGACTATGTTGATGGGGTTAGAATGAGGTATTTTCGAGGCATTGATATAAAGAAATTTAAAAATAAATCGAATGTTAAACACCAAATTTTCTGGGTACAAATAGAAGGGGTTTACGTTAAAAAACATATATATTTTTCCATTAAATAGTCTATTTTCGAAAATCGATTTTGGGTGCTGAAAACGGTACAAATAAGGACTGGGTGGTGAAAACATTTTTTTTAAGAAAACTGAATGAATCTCTTTTAAATATATATTTTTTTAAGGTTGACTATAAAAATGCCTTTTTTTACCGTTTTTGTACGAAGGTGACTTTCGAGAAATTTTTTCTTTGTCCAATTTGGATACCAGCGTCAATAGGAGCTTTTTATCTTTCAGGTGGTCCTTCCAGATCAAAAATATCTTTTTCCGATCATGAGTTCTTAAATGTTTCCTATCTCTTAATTAAGCATCTTATCATTAGGCTGCAAAAAGCGGAGTGGTAGGGGTAAAAAATTTCATTTTTGACCCGCATGAAAAAATTGATTTTTTGGGGTTTTCGGGGTCATAGATTACGGTTCCGATGTCAAAAATGACAAATTCAGATAGCACTAAAGTTTTGAATTTCCTGAACCTCAGTGGTCAGCAATTATCGATCAAATTTTAAAGCAGTTGAGCTTAATTATTTACAGCTTACAGTGCTCCTTAATGAGTCTCTTGAAGATATTAAAGTCAATTTTTGAAGCTTTCATAAAAATAATTTAATGTCATTCTAACAGTGAAAAAATTTTCTTGTGCACTAAACTAAAGTTACAAAAATTTCGCTTGCTATTTAATATAAAAAATAGAATGTAAAAATAAAAATTGCAACTGTTCAGTGACATAAGCAAATTTACTATACCCTTCTTCGACTATAAATTTAGAACATTCTTTTTAATAAAATCATACTCAAATTAGCCCAAAATTTTTAAAAATCTAAAATTAATTTCTCAAAATGTCGAATTATTTGGAAAATTTTAAAAAACATACAGTCGTAGTCGCTGATACTGGTGACTTCGAGGCTATGAAAAAATACAAACCAACTGATGCTACAACAAATCCATCTCTTCTCTTAGCTGCCACCCAACTCCCACAATATAAACACTTGTTAGATCAAGCTATCGAATATGCCAAGAAAACTTCAAAGTAAAATCCTTTTTGAATGAAACTTTTTGCTTTCTAATTTTCAAATCTTTAATAGCAATGTAGAAGAACAAGTTTCTTTGGCCTCGGACAAATTGTTTGTTCTATTCGGTTTGGAGATCTTAAAAATTGTTCCAGGGCGTGTCAGTACCGAAGTCGATGCGAGACTTTCATTCGACAAAGAGGCTCAAATTCATAAAGCTCTCAATTTTATTAAGTTATACGAAGCCGAAGGGATTTCTAAAGAAAGAATTTTGATTAAATTATCCTCAACTTGGGAGGGCATTCAAGCTGCTAAAGAGCTAGAAGATAAACATGGCGTACACTGTAATTTGACCCTACTTTTCTCTTTTGCACAAGTAACTTAACAAAAAAATGGAACTCTCTAAAATCTTTTGAAAAATTTAACTTAAAGGCTGTTGCATGTGCTGAAGCTGGCGTCACGTTAATCAGTCCGTTCGTTGGTCGTATTTACGATTGGCATGTACAAAAAAAAGGGATTAAAGACTTCGATTTATTAGAAGATCCAGGTGTTAAGAGTGTCACTCGTATTTATAACTATTACAAAAAAAATGGTTACAAAACTCAAGTAATGGGTGCATCGTTCAGAAATGTTAAAGAAATTCAAGCACTTTGTGGTTGTGATTTGCTTACAATAAGTCCAAGTTTATTAGAGGAAATGTCAAATTTACCAAGCGAACCTACTGTTTATTTGAACGATGAAAATGCAAAACAAGTTGGTGAAGAGAAAATAAGTTTGAATGAGTCTAAATTCAGATACATGCATAATGATGATGAAATGGCATCGGATAAATTGAGTGATGGCATTCGTAAATTTGCTGCTGATGCCATTAAATTGGAAGACCTTATTAGAAAACATTTATAAATTCCCAGTGTGAAATTTGTAATCCTGAACCTATTTTTTTTAGTTTATAATTTCAAATCTTAAATTTTCAATCGATTAATAAATTTTTTAAAATTTAAAATTTTTTCATTACACTCAAAACAGATCCCATGTAATTAAAACCAGAGTTAGATCAGCCGACCTTAAACAGGTTTGTTGAAACCGAGAGTCAAACGGACTATCAAGTATTTGAGAAATAATGATAAATACAATAGAGGACTTAGAAATTCACAAGAGGCAAGTCAGATTAAAATGTCTTAATGGAAGGGTTTCCAGTTAAAGTTCTCTATTTCATGTTGTGTAATTTTTCGGGAATATTTACTTCCAAGAGCTTTAGTCTGATACAATGCCATCAAAGGCATTCTCTGAATTTGATTGCTCTTAAGATTGAGTTTTAAGATTTTATCGACCATAAGAACGTTCATCAAGAACAGAATTGAGTGAAGGATGGTCTTTAAAAACGGTTCCGTTCTGGTTCCAAACGTTTTCCAAAAGGTTTTCGTTTCCGTTTTCAACCTCATGTTCTTCTAAGGAAAAATGGAAAATGGTAAATTTCCCTTTGGGTAATTTTTTGGACCGAACTGTTTTTAAAGATCGTTCTGAAAGCGTTCCGAATAGAACGTTACATTTTTGCAAGATCGGCTGTGGTTAAAAATGCAAAAAATTTATTAAATACAGATTCAATAAAAGATTCGGGAAGTGCGGTTTTTTTGTTTGGATGGAGCGGTTCAATTTAAGTTGTGTTTGGCCGAACTGAAGTTTGTGGCGTTCGCTCAATTCGCTCTTATCAATTTCAATTGAAAAAAAAAAAATTTTGGATTCGTTTTAAACCATACCGTTCCCAAGTTCTTATGAAATTATATGAGGACGTGGCTGCTAGCTTGACAGTCACCACGAAAGCGAGTGCGGGAGACTGTTAAATATTTGATTTTTAGTTCCAAGCTAAGTTTACATTATTAGCTTTAGACACAAGCTGGTAAATTATCAATTAATTGAATCATTTTAAACTTCTAGTCTCAAAAAATCTGCGGAAAACCTCAACAATTCCCGGAAATGAAAAATCTCTTTAATCGCTGAATCAATTATTTTTTCGTCAGAATAAAGAAATAAATCGAATTTCAATTACAAATATTTTTCCAAGAAATAAACAAATTCGGTAGCAAAAGAAGTTTTTGTAAATATGTCATACCTCGGTGACTAGATTCCTGTAATATGATTCTCTAAAACGGAATCTGATTTCCGCGGTTTCTTGCGGATTTTACCGGAATAAAATCCTCTAAAAGGGTAGAAATCTACAACTAAAGAAAGCTTTCAATGTAAAAAAGACCAGTCGGGTGTTTTAGGTAAATTTTTTTTACTCAAAAAAATTTTTAGATTTTATCTCCTGCACGGCTCCTGAAAAAAGGCGTACCGTACCCCGTACCGTATCGTACCATCTTACCGTACCAGTCCACCGTACCGTATCACCGTAAAATAAAATTTAAAAAACGGTACGGTACGGTTGTACGGTGTACGTCTTTTTTTTCAGGAGCCGTGCAGTAAAAAAACATAAAAATTTTATTTTTTTAGTCTTGAATAGTAGGTCTAGTTTGAAAACTTTTTGAAAATTAGTTTATTCTCTGAGAAATAGCTTGGAGACACATGAAAACGTACCGTCGGGCTTTCTAGTGTTAATCCAAGTTCAATTAGTGATGGAAAAAATTTTTGTTCTATCCTCAGTCAATCGAGTTTTAATGAAAATTTTAAATTTCAAGTTCTGGATGGAGTTTATTAAAAGAGAAATTAAAAAAAAAAAACTTTTTTTTTTTATTATTACTAAACAAATTCTTCAATATAATACACCAAAGTTGAATTATTAGAAAAAATTTTTCTCAATTTAGCCTTCATAGCTTTACATATTTCACAATTAGTACAACAATAAACAATTGGATTTATTGACGAATGACAAAAACCAATCGATATACTAATCAAATTAGCCAATTCAAAATAATGTAAATCACTTACAAGTGTACACAATTGAACTAATGCATAAGGCAACCAAAACAAATAAAACACTACAATTGGTATTATTGTTTTACGTATTGCCTTACTTTCCATTGAACCCGTACCACTTTTTTTAATATTCAAATTTCTAGTCGATACCTTAACATTTTTTTTAAGATTATCATTTATTGATACAATTGTGACACGATTGTACGAGAGTTCATCTTTTTCAATACGATCTAAATTAAGTGCCGATACTCGAAGAGTTGTTCGTTTAATTAACGATACTTCACTTTTCGAATTCGGAAGAATTTCATGTTTTACATTTAAATGATTAAAAGAAACAGATAATTTTTTAGTGAATGAAAGACTTGATGTCTTTTCCAATGAATTTGACGATCTTGAAACAAGACGAGTCTTTGTGAGCTTTTGAATTGATACATCTTGATTCACGTCTTTTGACAATGTTATAAGACCATTGAGTTTAAGTCTCAATAATTGTTTATTACGAATTATTTTATAAATAATGTAATAACAATAAGTAGTTGCCATTAGACATATGAAACCAATAAGGACAAACAAAATTTTGAATCCAACATGAAATAATGTAAAATAATTAAAATTTATAGTTTGTTTTAACTTGTTTGAACAGCGTATAAAAATTACTGAACTTCCCAACCAGTTCATAAGAGAGTTTATGAGAGCTATTATGAATGATGTAATGTGGGTCAAGAATATGAATAGAAGGAATCTTTTACGATTTAAATGACGATTGCGTTTGAATACTAGAAGACGTTCGAGAGAGATTAGAGTAAGACTGAATATTGAAGATAGACACGCCCATGAGGATAAAAAAGTTATAAGTGAGCATATGAATGGACTCAAGGCGACATTGTCGTTTATGCTTATTAATTCACGGAATATTTGAAGTGGTGATAAAATTAGACAAAGACATAAATCGACTATTGATAAGCTGATTATTCCAATATATCTTTAAAAAAAAAAAGAGTCAGTCAGGGTTAGGCAAAGAGTCAGAAGGGTTACTTTGATGAGCGAAGAATTTTGTGGTCCAAAATTGTGATTATAAACCAAAAGTTGATTAAAGTACCAAAAAATGTGTTGAATAATAAAATTGCTGAGAATATTTGTGCTGCTATAAAATCGATTTTTTTGTGCCAAGGCAAAACAGTGTAAACATCGGCTTAAAAAAATAAGATTAAAATATTCAATGGATATTTTTAAATTAATTAAAAATGTCAAAACTCTTAACAATCATTTTGTAACGGGACTTTTGAGTTTTAAATTTCAACAAAAATTTTTTTGCTATTTATCAAAAACCGGAACTTGGATACTTAGGAAAACCAACTGGAAAACTTGTATAAGACCTTGAAGGTATCAAAAGGACTAAGTCTGGAGCGGAGCTCTGAATTAGGAGTGAGGTAAGGGGTAGCCCAAAAAAAGGAATTTAGGATGTTCGTTGACGGAACTTCCATTATATTTGAAATGTATTTTTGATACTCTGCCCCACTGCTCTGTGTATTTTACCCCCATTCCGAATAATTTTTAGTAGAAAAAGCACAAAAAATTGCGTTATTTTGACACTCCAATTCATTGAACTAAGATAGCGTGAGCGTATTCAGTCGAACAAACCTTATGAAGAAAAGACTTGAAAAACTAAAAAAGTCTTTTCTTCATAAGGTTTGTTCGACTGAATACGCTCCCGCTATCTTAGTTCAATGAATTGGATTGTGAACAAATAAAGTTGGATCTACAAACTCAGTTGAATAGACCTACAAATTCAGAGTTATCTATCTAAAAGCCGATCCAATAAAGACAGAAATATTTCACTCTTCTTCAACCCTCTGCTAGTTAGACTTATCGCTCACCTATTCGGGCTAAATTAGAGTCTATCTTAGATTTAGTGACCTGACATTCCGGTACTTTGTAAAAAAGTATCAAAATGTTATTGAAAATAAATAAAATATTAGCATTAATAATATGTTCCCTGGTCCAGTTCCCTGGCACAGAATATGAGGGTAAAAAATAAAGTTCAAAAAAAAAATTTTCCGTATTTTAGGTTCTCTATCATTCCGTATGATTAAAAATTCCGTGGATTACGTCCTCTTTTGTTCCGTACTATAGTTTTCATTACGTTAAAAAAATTATTCCATTTTTTAGATGTCGTTCCGTAAGCAGAGATAGTGACTCAAAAATATGACTCGAGTCAAATGTGACTCAAGTCATTTTTTTCGCTAAAAATTTACCCAGGCTCGAGTCGAGCCGCTTTTATTGAAAAATGACTTAAATTTTCTTAAATCCATCTCATAAAGTCATATCATAAGAAAATTAATTTGGTAAATAGGAAAAATATCCCGAAAATTAAAATATCCCATTAAATTAAATATAAAAAATACATCCTATTTTATTTTTATGCCAAAAAAGAAATAAGAAAAATATCCCGTTTTATTTTTATGCCAAAAAAGGAAGAAGAAAAATATGCCAAAAATAATTTTAAACGAAAATAGTATTTTTTTATCCAAATAAAACAAAAAAAGATTAAGTTCCAAATTTTAAAGTTATTATCGACATTCAATATCCACAGGCTCAGTCAGACAGACAATGTTCCACAGGCTCAGTGGAAGAGTCAGTAAATATTGGATGATCAATTTCATCATCAACTTGGCATTCGTTATCAAAATATTTTTCATAGTTATTAAGTTCGTTTTTTTTTATTATCTTCGTACCAATATTCATTAGAATATGAAATATACTTGCATAAGCTAAGTTAAAAAATCTTTAACTTCCGATGAACCTTGATGCTGAAATGTTATCAAATTGAAAATTTTTGGGTGAACTGGTTTGACTAGTTTAATTAAACCCGAATGAAAAACGTCTGAGTCGTAATGGTCATGTGTCTTTTAGCCAAGTGTTCTCGGAATATTTAAAAAGTTGTTCACATTTTGTGTCGTTGGGCATTAATTGTTTTATAACCTCGAAGCCGGTTTGAATCATGTCAATTGGGATTAACGCCAACGCTCCGAATACATTTAAAGGTATCTTAAACTTAATTTCGGTATTTTTGTCTTAAACAAAGAAACAGCATATTTATCATTAAAATTATTTCGGGATAATTTTCTTATTTAAGAAAATGGGATATATAAAAACGGGATGTATTTTTTGGCATATTTATTTTTCGGGATATTTTTCCTATGAATCAATTACCGTATTCCCTCGTTCGATATTGCTGCACCACAAGTTAAGACACGCCTTTGGACCATGCACCAAAGTAAATCTCGCCCATGCTATAACATTGTTAACTTGGAGCGCATGCTCTAATAGCGTAATCACGCGTTTAGGTCCGCATCAAACACTGAAAGTCTTAGTTTAATGCGTCATCAAGACTCGATTTTAAAGAAAAAAATCGAGAATATAAAAAATGAATTTTTTAATATTTTTTTTTCTTAATCTTTGGTGCTGCACCAAATGCATAATTTCAAAAAATTATTTTCGATTTTTTTCTTTAAAATCGAGTCTTGATGATGCATTAAACTAAGACTTTCAGTGTTTGATGCGGACCTAAACGCGTGATTACGCTATTAGAGCATGCGCTCCAAGTTAACAATGTTATAGCATGGGCGAGATTTACTTTGGTGCATGGTCCAAAGGCGTGTCTTAACTTGTGGTGCAGCAATATCGAACGAGGGAATACGGTAATTTAAGATTCATATTTGATTCATAGGAAAAATATCCCGAAAAATAAATATGCCAAAAAATACATCCCGTTTTTATATATCCCATTTTCTTAAATTGAAACGCACAATTTGTTTGCATAGTTTTTGCAGACGCTTAACATGGGTTGAACAAATTTTGTTTAGATGAACACAACTTTAATTTTCGTCATAGAAGCTAGTAGTAGTAGTACCTTAAGCTATGAAAAAAATTTTATAATGCTTCGACAAAATTGCTCTTGTAAGGTACTTTAGTTGGGTATAATGACCATATAGCGACTTGCTTCAAAATCTGCTTCACCGCAAAGAAAAGCATCGTCAGAAAAGAAAAGTCCTATTCAATTATCGTAATCCCTCATTTTTTGTACCATGGAGAGAAAATTTTCAGTGTGCTTGTAACAAATGAAAATTTTGTTTTAAATAGTCAAAAATGTTGTTAGTCACAACATGGCGAAGTCGTCTTTTAACTTAGAGAGAAAAATAACCATCCATCTAAAATTTTTATAAGCTACATAGATAAAAATAAAAAGGAACATTAATAGTTTCTATTTGTCTGTGTCTAGCCCTATCGATGGTGTATTAAAAGTATAAACGAACAAAAATGATTATAAAATCTTACTAGTCATTTTCTTTGTTTATAAATGTAAAAGCATGATAAGAAAAAATAAAAAAGTATGCTTAACAATTTTAAGCCGATTTGTTTTGACAATTTAATTAAAGGAATAAGATTTGCTGATAAAATTTGTCATTTTTTAAACAAATTTTTTAATAAGAAAATTTCTTCCTTTGTTTTATCAAGTTGACGTGAATTTTATAGATTAAAAAAAAACAAAAAAAAAATTTTTTTTACATTTCATTGTTTCAGTTGATTTGAAAAATCAAAAAAAAATTTTACATTTTTTTGTTTTTTTTACTTTTTTTTGTTAATCTAATGATTATCAACAAAAATATATATCTATTGTAATTAAAGTAGCAATTGGGTGTTTTAAATTTATGGCTTCTTGTTTTATGGTTATTCTATCATAATTTTTATTTTTTAACAAATTAAATTTTCAAAAAATAAATTAAAATTTTATTGATTTTTTTGTTTAGATAAATGCTGAGAGGAAATTTAATTTTTGTATAAAATTCTAATTTGACTTGAATCAATATCGTTTATAATTTTCTCTCTTGGTGTTAAAATTTACATTTTGATAATTAGATATTTATTTTTTTTAGTTTGGAACCGATTTAATCCTTTTTAAAACAAAATGATGAAATGATTATTTAAATTAGTTTATGATTATTCAATTCGTTGGAGAATCTAAGGACGTAAATAAAATGCTTGTTCTGTAACAGTTCACCTAGATTTGATTATCAACTAATTGATGGTTAGAATTTTGAGTAGTTCGAACATTCTAAAATAAATTATATTAAAAATTCAAGGAATGGAGGTGTCTGACGACACTAGAGGAAATAAATTTCAATTGTGTTTGAAAATTGCAACAATTTTATAGAAAAAAATAATGGGAGGAGCTTGGTAAATCTTAATAAATTTGAAATGCGCACATAAATGAATGATGAATTTCAGAAGTTAAATTCTGACCGAAGTTAGAAAATTTTTGTGCTGAATTTTACTCAACCCTTCATTGAGTGTCAAAGAAAGAAAAAATAAGTACTTACTATTACCCTCTTTGCTTATTCTATAAGTCTCTCTAAGAAATTAAAACTTTATGTTTTAGAGTTTTTGTTAACGCGTTTTTTCTAGCTAAAGTCTTGAACGTTTTTTTGAGTTTTTAAAAGCAGTTTTTTAATTTTAGGAATAATTCTTAAAACGCGTAAAAATGATATGTCTTTTGACGTTTTTTAAGCATAAATGAGATAACGCGTTTAAACGCAAAAAATTCTTGGCGTTTTTTTGAGGTTTTAGATTCATAATTTCTCCTCAACAAATAATTTTAAAAACGGCTAAAAACAATATATTTTTTAGCGTTAAATAACGTTTTTTTCAAAAAACGCGTTTTAACACAAAAAAGTATCCGTTTTTTTTTCCCGGGTATCCTCCCCAAATTCAAAATATTATATAAAAATGGGTTTAGTGTTTTAGGCGGTTAAGACAAAATCTGATATAAAAAAAGATAAGTAAACTCTTTGAAACAAATAACTTCGAAATTGAAAGGACTGAAAATAATCGGGGTAAGTTTTCATGTGCAAGTTTGAAAACCGATTTTGAATTAAGTACATGTCGGATAACAAATCAAAATTTTTTCATGAAATTTTACAATATAGCAAAACTACAAATTTTATGAAATGTTGTAAGGTTCAATTTTAACCGGTTGACCATTCCTAAATTTAGCCACTCTTGAGTGAGTTGTCTTTAGTATATCGTTTGTATCAATGTGAAATATACACAATTTTATGGTTAACGATACTGATTCTGATAGAGAAAAAAATTTTACACAAGCTAAAAATGTTTTTGAAGAATGAAAAAAAATTGTAAATTTCTTTTATTTTCAATAAAAAACAAAAAAATGTCAATTTTTTTTAGTTTTTTGGAATCTTGTCCGCGGAAAGTCCCAAAACATATACTTTTTAACCTATCGGCTTGGAGAGCAGAAACTTCTCTACAATATGTTGGGACTAGATTTTTTATTTATTAACCTGCAGAATAGATACAATGTGCCTAAAAAGGTGCTAAAAATTAAAAACCTTAAAGATGAAGAAATTTGCATTTTCTGACCCAAAATTCGTGATTCTCGTATAGAATTACCATAGAAAACATATATTTTTTGTTATAGAATATATTATTTCTGAAATTCGGTTTTGGGAGTTTTTTCAAGGCTAATTTAGGGGTATATTATTTCAGCACAATCGAATAACTATTCAACACAATCGAATTTCTTAAAAACACAATTGAAAATCTTCTGAGCACAAACATATGAAGACAAGATAATAAAACTGTTCAACACAAAAATTTTGTGATAAAATTTTTTTTTTATTTTCATAATAGTTTTTATTTCTTGTACAATTAAAATTCTGATTAAAAATTAAATATGAATACTTTAGTCAAAATAACAAAATGTAAGAAATTAATTTTTAGAACGCCATTTATCGGTTTCTTTTGGCCTGCCCTTTTTAGCTTTATTAACGAACTGATCATTATTTTTAAACAATTATTTCAAGGACAAAAGATGAGTACAGTAACCATATTTCATGTAATATTTATATGAACACGAATCCCTCATTTTGTGCAGCTTTACTTCATAGATACCCTTGTACTCATAAACATGATTCGAAACTTTTTTAAAAGTATTCAAATCAGCCATTGCTTTAGCTTGTTTTAAAACCGTCGTACTAGGCTTAGGATTTTGAGCAAATTCCTTGGCTTCAATCGAATAATATCTTATTATCTCAAGACTTTTTTCAACAAAACCATAAACGCTGCACTTCCGACGATATGTAAAATCACGCTTAATAGTTGTATTGAAAGATTCAATTGCCGAGTTTGAACAAGCAAAACCAGGAGGTGAACAAAAGGCCTTCCATTTCGACCAAAAATGGTTCTCTTAAAAAAGAATTTTTTATTAATTAATGTAAAGGTATAGGAAATAGCTTCGAGCTCGGTCAATTGTGTTCGGATATCGAATTATTCGGATTAAAGTATATTCGGATTATCGAAAGTTGACTGTAATAGTTTTTATTTCTAGTACAATTAAAATACTGATTAAAAATAAATATGAATCCTATCTATTTGAACAAGCAAAACCAGGAGGTGAACATAAGGCCTTCCATTTCGTCCAAAAATGGTCCTCTAAAAAAGAATTATAAAGGTACCTCTAGTCATTCGTACTTTATGTAACTTACCTTTTAATTAATCAAATAATTTATGTTAAATAATTGATTAGATAAATAAAAAAAAATTACCTGTGTGTGTAGACTTTTTGTAGATGTAAAATTCTTTTTGTATATCACACTTTATGATTTTTAATTTAAACTGACACGAGTCTTTTTTACAATTAGATTTACTATAAACCAGTCTCATTGATGCGGTGAACCTCTTTGACAATACTATGACGTACATCTAACCATTTGACTGTGTGTGATACGGGTATAATAAAATTTATTCTGAATGTAATTGTCGACGTCATCTTTTGAGCTTAAATGCTTTATAAAAACGAATTTTGGATAGTTAACTGAGTTCATTCTTGTTTTTGTTACAAAATTAGAAATAGAATTTTTCAGTTCATTTTGACCAATTAGAACTTCTTTCACTACTTGACATTCATTTTTAGTTAGTTCACTTAGACTCTCAGTATTGTCCTTTTGGTCAAGTTTAATGTCAGAATGTTCATTAGAACGTTGATCTAAGTTTGGTTCTACCTGATGATGACTACAACTAGAATGGTGATCAAAGCTCGGTTCATCAGTACTTGTTTATTTTTGTGTTGAAAATTTTTTTCGAATATTGTAAATTTTGTGTTAAAAATATTTCATAATATTTCAATTTTTTGTGTTAACAAGTTTTAGTCCTTGTGCTCAAAAGATTTGGATTGTGTTGAATAGATAGACCCCTAATTTAGGCATATTTTTGATAGATTGAAAGGATCGTTAATATGAATATTTATATATTTTTTCTATGGTAATTCTATACGAGAATCACGAATTTTGGGTCAGAAAATGCAAAGTTCTTCATCTTTAAGGTTTTTTATTTTTAGCACCTTTTTAGGCACATTCTTTCTATTCTGCAGGTAAATAAATAAAAAGTCTAGTACTGCCGAGTTGCGTACTATCAGAAAGAGTTTTCTCCGTCGGAGGTTCTATAGCTCTAAAAGTATGCCTATCTTTCAAAAATATGTTCCTTAATTCAAATCGATTAACCGGTTAAAATTAATGGGTTAAGATTTCAACCAGTCAAGTTTAACCGGTTAGAATTTTTAACCGGTTAGAATTTTTAACCGGTCGACCATCCCTATGCGTAGATGCATACTAAACGACGCATTCCTACTCTAAATGGTCACACCCATTCGCCAACAAATGGAACTGTTTAACTGGCTTTCGAGTCGTTTTGACTTAAAATAAGGGACAAAGTAGCAAGTTAATCGATCGGCGTAAATCGTTCAGGTCTTAGAGAAATTAAAATAAAAACGAATCGAATAACTTTGAAATTTACGAATTTTTTAATGAACTTTAAAGGAGAGGTTATGCAAAATTTAAAAAAGCAAATTGATTTAATACAAAAAAAAGTCTTTGGAAAACAAAAATTTGAAATTTTTTTATAAATCAACGGTGAACAAGTTTTTTAAAAATACAAAAAAAAAATCAAAATTAAATCAACAAAAAATTCAAATCATTTATCTCGTAAAATTATTCATTTCATTTGCCATTCGATTATCTCTTAATAAACGATGATTTTGACCACCTATATTGGCCCTACACTCGGGGCATTTAGATTGTTGCATGGCTCTACCACATTCAGTAATACAATAAATATGCCCATTTAGACACTTGAACCAGTGACCTTGTCCCAGTGACATTGCTTTAACGATCATTGTTCTTTCTTCTGTAACCAATTCTGTTTTCAATAGAATGGTTAATTCTTTTAATGACTCGGTTAAGTTTTGCTTCATTTTATCATCAATTTTAACCACTCTACGAATCAAAACTGATTCTATTTCATCTAATAAACGAGCTACACTATCACCAGTTTGAATACTTTTAAAAAGAGTCACATTTTTTAATCGATAAAAATCAATTAATTTTGAAATACGATCCATTTGATTAATGATATCATTCAACTTTTGACCCTCTTTGAACATACGTAATTGATTATCAAAAATTAAAAGATCAAAAATTTTTTTAATCTCATAATTTAAATGCTCTTTTTGTTCATGGTGTCTATACAAACCTTTTTCTTTTAAACTTTTGTCTAACTTTTCTAAAGTTAAATAGACTGACAGTGTGTTCTTTAAGCCAACCAAAGTGTTAAAAGAAATATAGTCTTTTTCTTTTTGAGTTTGTGAATGCAATAAAAACAAAAAATTAGATGGATACTTTTTTTCAAAGTATAAACCGCTGACTTCTTTTTTAAAATCCCTTGTTAGTCGTCTATTCTCGGTTTTATCTCCAAGATGCTTAATTTTAATCTCCTCGATTGATTGTAATTGTTTTTTTATGATATTACAATAACGTTTACTCCGACGGATTGGCGTCTTACATTTAGGACACTCTGGAAGTTGTATTGTGTTATTTTGAGTTTGATTATTATTCTCGTCCTTGTATCTTGTGCTTATCCAGTTGTCGAGACCAGTCACTTCTAATATGTGTTGACAGTCATTAAGTTGAATAAATCTTGAGTCTAGCTCGTCTTCTGTTCCAAAAAATATTTCAGTGACAGTTTTTTTGTTGCATTTGCGGCACAACTTTGGACAAGGCTCGCCACAAAGACCAATACAAGGATGACCACATTTTGGTAAAGTCTTTGGACACGGTTTATCACATGGATTTCTATCACATAACTCATAACAAAACTTGGTGCATTTTGAATGTGGACATGAATTCTTACATTTTTCTTTACATGGTGAACAAGGATCGGAGCATTTTTTACCACATTCCGAATGTTCACATTTATTTTTACATCTTTTTTCACATGGTTGACATTGTTTGGAACATGGTACTGAACACTTGTGACCACAAAAGAGCAACCGATCACAGTTTTGGGCACAATTTAAATGAATCAAACCTTAAAAAATGAGTTAAGGATTAAGTCTTTGTCGAGCTCTTAATTAAAGGTTTACCTGAAAAACACCGTCCACAAGTTCCGACACAAGGGTGACCACATTCCAAAATTTCTTCACATTTTTTTTTACATTTTGTCTGATAAGTCCATTGCGGATTCGAACATAAAACGTTAATCTCTTGACCATGTTGACAAGGTGACTTGACTTTTATGGTTGTCAAACACAACCCACAGTCTTCTTGACACATTTTTGTACAAACATGACCACAATCCAATATTTTTAAACAAGGTAAATTACAATTATCTCTAACTGGTGGAGAATCACATCTAATTGTAACCAAATGACCGCACTCATCAATAAATTTATTCATAGGAACGCTACACTTGATACACTCATGTTCACTCGAACAAACTTGTTTACACAAATGACCACATTCCATTGGTTTATCACAATTTTTTTTACATTTAAACTCAGTATGATCTTGATCATAATTGCCATGACATTTCTTTGGACACACATGTCCACAATTTAGACGATATCCACAAGGTAATAGACAGCCTCCATCTGGTCTCAAATCAAATTGGTCAGGTTGACTTATTTGAATATCATTCTTAGGATGTGATCCACAAGTTATCATTAATGAATCGCCATAGAAACCATTGCTTCTTACTTCTTGAACTATTTTAGTCCACAGATCTCCTTTTTCTGATTCACAGATGAAATTAAAATTACCGATGATGTAAAAACCATGACGAGCACGAGACATTGCTACACACACTCGATTTTTAATGTTCAAAAACCCAATTTTTCTATCGTGGTTTGAACGAACCAATGACAAAAGAATAATGTCATTTTCTTCTCCTTGATAATTATCGACTGTGCTTACTTTTAAATCGGACAGTTCTAATCGTCGAAGAAATTTTCTAATTTCCATCATTTGACCAAGGTACATAGTTAAAATTGTTATCTTTGACTGGTCATAACCTTGTTTGACCAAATAAGAGCAAAGCTTTACCAAATAAGCAGCTTCAAACAGATTTGTTTTGCTTGTACTTTCATTCATCTTTTTTTCCATTTGAGAATGTTCAATAAAAAAAACGTTCCTCTTGATACCTTTAACATTAGGATACGTGTTCACTGATTTATCATCGAGAATCTTCTGTTCATAAAAGTGTTTCATAAGCAGACTTATTTCAGGTCTCATTCTATGTTGATTGTTTAACATGACTCGTTTTGTGTCATTGTTGATTAGTCTTTCAAACAAAGACACGTCCAACTGATACTTGGTTGCCAAATTATAGACCGCAGGATTCGGTCTTAATTGAACATGGTCTCCAATGAGGATTAAATGTTCACAATGCTTGGATAGAGCACTTACAATGTGAGCCTCAAACACTTCGGCAGCTTCTTCAACAATTATTATACGAGGCCCAATATCTTTTAAAACAGAGTGATATCTTGACGAACCAGTTGTAGTCATGGCTATAATAAAAGCATCCTCCATTATACATCGATCTTCTTGTAACCGATATTCTTGTAATGCAGCGGCCTCCTCATTGTACTCTTCGCTAAAACTTTGAATATCCGATTGTTCTGCTAATTTAACTTTGTTCAACCAATTTAAATACAATAAAAATCGTTGAGGGTAGGTTAACTTCCAAATGTTGGAGGTATTTTCAATGAGTTTAAGTTCGTCTTCAGAGTATCGGTTTGTCAAATGTGAGAATATAAACTTCATTTTATCTTCCAAACGAGCTAGATCTACGTTAACATATGTTTGACCTCGTTTAACTTTCCATTCAGACTCCTGAAATCCGTGTAAATTTTTGTAATTAATCAACATGTCGTAAATTTGATTAATGTCTAGAAGAATATCTTCATTATCATTTTCTTTCTCAAAACCTAATTTATTAGAACTCTGAAACTCCTCAAAATCTTCTTCCAACATTCTTTCTTCGTTAAGAGAGTCTGTATCATCATCCTCTAAAGGGTTTAAGTTTTCAGGCATCTGTGTTTTTGATGTTTCATCTTCATCCTCGGATTCATCATTTATAATTTTTCCTCTTTCACTATCAGTCATGTCCATATTTTCAAACTGTTCGATTAACTCGTCACTTTGGTCAATTTCAAATAACCCAAGCCAATCGAGTAAGTAATAATTTTCATCAAGATTATTTTCTTTAAAAATCTCATTTCCAAACTCGTATAATTGATTCGAATGTTCACGACTGATAAAATATTCCAACTCATTAAACGATAAAATTGATTTGCCAAAAAAAATTGAATTTAGAATTGAGTTAGTGTTATTAATTCGTGATTTTACAGCTAGAACTTTTGATAACTGACTTTTGATACGCTGAGAAATGTTTCCATCAATTCTACCATTTATCCTACATTCTCTTCTTATATTTTTCAATAAATATTTTTCCAAATTTTCCGATTTACTTCGACCACCAACACGTACTACGCCATGGGTTAGATCGCATTCTTTCATGCAATATTCCAAAAATTGATCCAAAGCATGATTAGTGTAACAAATCATCAGAATTGGTTTGTGTTTTTCGCGACCTACATTCCACCATAAGTGTTTGTTGTGCAAAAGGAGTTGAATTATTTTTACACCAATGAATGTCTTACCAGTACCAGGAGGTCTTGAATAGAAAATTTCTTGGAATGAAAATGATTTATAAATGAGTTTAACACTTACCCTTGAATTAAGGCTAATTTATTTGTGAGTGCTAATTTAACAGCGGCATATTGTGATTCATCTAACTTCATTTGTTCTTTATTCGGCCAAGTGGCAAAATTTTCCAAGTAACATTTTTCTGCATATGCAACAGATTTTGAGAACACAAAATCGGTCATTTCGGTAAAACTATTTGAACGTTTCTCTTTATTCTCATCAACTAAAGGTCTTAAAACAAATAATTGATATTTAAACTTGTAAATTAGAGTCTCATTAAAGACGTTACCTGAAGTCAATAAACGCCTCTTTCAAATATTTCGGAATCGGCATCTCTCTATTTTGACAATAGACCGAATTTTCTTTGAATGGAAAGTTATTTTCACCTTCACGTTGAAACGAGGCCAAAGCTTTGAGGACATGTTTGTAGGATTCAAAGAATGCCGATGTCTCCAACATGACATACGGTCGATTCAATACAGGAATACAGTTGAGATCAAATTGTATCGCGTCATAATCAAATTTTACATTAAAAATACCATTTTTTTTGAACGCTTTTTCTTCTCGTTCGCAAACGACACCAATTAAGCATTCATTCAGAAAATAATCTGAACTAAAACAAACCAGAGAGCCAAATATCAAACGTCTCGATGTCTCTGAATTGATCGATTTAAATTTTTCTATATTTAACTGCATTTCAAAAACCAATCCATGATCACTAGCAACTGATTTTGACATGTAGACATCAAAATACGTGCTCAAGTTGTCGATTTTCTTGATCTTTTGAACAACTTCTCGGCTGAGGACATTCGGTGTTAACTTGTTACCTGAACCGTGAACTATTTTTCGAAATTCACAGACACCTTCTCGTAATGGTTTCATAAAATCCTCCCTCAAAAGTCTAAATTGAACATCTAAATAATGATGGACATTTTTATAACTTCCATTTGTTATGTTTTTTCTCAAAAAAACCTCTTGGTCACTTAGAATGTCGCTTAGTTTAGGAACAATGTTCATTGTTGTGAAATCGTCTTCAGGCTCAAGTCGATCCATATCCACATTTCTAAACGTTTTATTTTTTCGTTTGTCTATTTTCTCAATGCATTCAGCCTCTTTTAATTTATACTCTTGAAATAAACTTTCCAAGTCTTTAACTCTAGTTCGTATAACGACTAAAGTTTCAAGTCTATTTTTGATTAAGTTTAATTGGTGGATCGCATTAGGGTTTATGTACAAAAATTGGATCATCAACTTGATCACTAACTCGATCAATTTTAAGTTGTATTGAAACGTCCGAGGGATTGTTTTGCATATAGCTTCATAAAGGATGTTTTTGAAAAAATTTGAATCGAGTATTTTGTTAGTCAACTCGTGTAACTTTACACTCAATGAGTTACATTCGTAAGTTTTCAATAAAATGAACGTCAAGTTATAGATGAGATCATCATCCATTCGATCGGCATTTAAATAATTATCAAAACCAAAACGAGGATTCAAGAGTTGAAGGACAATTTGCTCAGGTGGTTTATCTTTTAATTCATCAACAGCTCTTATGCTAATGTTACGAACAAAATTCGTATTATGGCGTCTATTTGAGTCGATCGGGTATCGCCTTTGATAAGTCGACCCGGTAGGAAACATATCCAAATATTTTTTAATTGTAAATAGAAACGGTTCTAAAAAAAAGTAAAAATTGTTCAATAAGTAGTAAATCAAATTGTTTGGGAAGAAAATAACAACCCTTCAATCGAATCGATCGGTAAAAAAAATAAAATGGTGAAATGGAAACATGGCATTATAGATCGATATCATAAGAGGAGTTCTGAAAGAGTGATACACATAAGGTTCGCGTCATGCAAAATTGACACAAGGATCTTGAATTTAGGCAGCCTTCTAACTAGGTGGTCGCGATTTTTAAACTTTTACACTTTGATCTTCTTACAAAGGGCTCTATATTTATACATATTCTGAAAGAGCATAAAATTTTGTACAAAGTTAAATATTTTTTATGTTTCTCAAGTACAGCTAAGCTAAACTTTGAGGAGAAAAAGGAAACCATGTGCTAAATCGAATTACTAATTTTGGGTGCTGAAAAAGTTCAAAAAAGGTAAATTTTTTGAAAGAATAATTTTATTCAAAAATTATCTATGTTTTAGGGTTTTCCTAAAGAATTAAGAATTTATGGGTTCGAAAGGGAGTAGCTGTTTTGTCAAGGATCCGGCTATGTTCACTAATTCCATTATCGGCACATAGACTGATATACCTTGTCTTGTTTTAAAATGGGTTTCAAAATCCCATAACAGCACATGGTTTTCATAGGGCTACGTACTTACTTTCAGACCCCTTTAAAAATTAGGTTTTCCTATTTGTGGAATCTAAAAATGTGGTCGAAAACTCTAAATTAAAAAAGTTTTTTGTATTTCGCGCTCTTTAATTTTCTAGATGGCTTGAAGAAGAAAGAAGGCAGAGTGATCTAAATTTGGGATATTTTTTTGCTTGAGTCTCAGTCTGATTTAAGGTAAAGCTAATCAAGTTAGATGAGTGGGATATTATTCCCAGTATAAACTGAAATAACAATAAATTATTGAACCAAAAAAAAATGTTTTATTTGTTATCAAAATTTTATAATTTAAAAAGTTTGGTCTAAAAAATTTTAGATTTAAATGGAGAAAAAAGAGATTAAAGTTTTTTTTTAATATTTACAGATTGATTTTTTATAAATTAACTTTTTTTGATACGTTTAGCTATCGATTCGGAAATAATCATTGAAGCATTACACGAATTATTACTCTTACATAACGAATCTAAATCACAATTTGATATAAACGAGTCTTCGTCTTCTTCAAAACTAACCATTGACTCTCGAACAAACGTGTCCGAACGACGTTTTAATTGATTTTTATTCTGATTGTCAGTACTACGATTAACAATTGGACTAAAAAATTTAGGTTTACTCACTAGACCTGGTTGTTTCATGCCCGATTTCATTTGCAATGGAATTGTCTCGGCTGCTTCAATTATAGATGCAAGTTTATTCTCTTTTGATTCGTTTAGCTTTGTACTCGAAGTGTTTAACTTGAAATTACCGGGTTTATTCAACGAATTTTCATAAGTATTCCCTATTGGACAACTTGACTTTGGTTGTTTGTCGATTTCGTCAGCCATTTCTATCAGTCGACTTTTGGTCTCTTGTTTACTCGTTAGCTCATTCAGTTGATTGAAATGAACGCTCAAAAACTTGTACGAATTTATTTTTTGTGTAAAAAAAGTGAATTCAGATGCTACCAAATACGGGTATTTAAGGTTCTCTTTTTTGCGTGTGAATTTTAAATTCAAACAAGCGACACAACTTGAAACTTTTAAGACATCTTTAAACCCGTTAAGCTTAAAACAAAAACAATTAGAAGTTTAATAATTGAATTGATTTAATCAAAGTTTACATCAGGTCCTTTAGGAAAACCTATGCAAATAATTGAATTTGTTTGATTCAAATTGGTCAAGTAGACTAGAGTATTGAAATTGTTTGAAGAATGTTTGACCACTATTCCACAAGTGTCTATCTCATTGAAAATGTTTGTTACTTTACCCTCGTACAAGTCTTTGTATTCACAAAACTTAAAGTGAGATTGGATTTGATAAAATTCTTGATTAATTTTGGATTAACATAAAAAATATTACCGATCGAGTTGAATCATTTGAGATGGCTTTTTTACTTTTATAAAATGTCATTCTATTTGTTCCCAATGAAATACTTGAAGAATCTTGATACATGTTCCTTAAGAAATATTAAAATTTGAATCATGTCTTGTAATTTGTTTGGTAGACCTTGAAATCGCTAACGATCTAAGGAGTTGTTACAATTGTATTCCGAATGACAAACATACTGCACGGCTCCTGAAAAAAGGCGTATCCCGTACCATACGGTACCGTAACGTACCACTGTACCGTTTTTTGAAAGTTTTTTTTTTAAATTTTATTTTCCGGTACGGTATGGTAGGATGGTACCGTACGGTTGGATGTTATGGTATGGTACGCCTTTTTTTCAGGAGCCGTTTATTAATTGAAGACCTTTTTCTAAAATCGTTAAATCAATCAATCTGTTTTATTGTAAGTTGTGAAGCATGTAGATTGTCCAAGAAGGCTAAATAAAACCGAAATACCTTGGCTTAGAATGACTCATTTCGAATTACCAGGCTAAACTTAAAGGCGTTTACAATAAGATTTCATATGGTTTAAACAAATGAGAAAAAGACAACTTATTACGTGAGCTGTTTTTAGAAACAAACTTAAGATTTCGCGGTTTATGGATCCCAAAATAGGCTGCAAGTCGACTAGGAATTTCAGTATATGTGCCGGTAATGGAATTAATGATCTTAGCTGGATCCTTGAATACACAACTGCCCTCTTTTGGACCCTAAAAAAACAAAAACCGAGCTTTATTAGGGTACAAAAGTATGAAAAAAAGCAATTTAACCAATTTTTGACCTATTTTTTTAGGTCAGCTTTGTTGGATAAAAATCAAGATTTTAGCAAAAAAAAGGACAATTTATCTTTTAGCCATACGATTTTAAAGAGAAGCCCCCT
The DNA here is from genome assembly GCA_022207745.1 of Brachionus rubens. Taxonomy (NCBI): domain Eukaryota; kingdom Metazoa; phylum Rotifera; class Eurotatoria; order Ploima; family Brachionidae; genus Brachionus; species Brachionus rubens. Next base: position 3,217,039 of record JAJVHD010000003.1, on the reverse strand, counting down.
GATCCTCGTTCTATCAATTTTACAGTGATGCAACTGAAGAATAAATGGGTACAGTAGTCCGATGGGGTCGTAAAGAGTCCATACAACTGACCCAACATCCATAAATGAAACAGCTTCTTCATTGGACACATACAGTTTGGATGCCACCAACATCAACTGGTACTTCAAGATCTTGCTGTACATCGATAATACAGAGACAATTGTTGCATGGTGAAAAGGAACAGCAAATTTGGTGAAGTTTATGGACAATAGATGGAACTGGAATGCGTTTTTAGTAGCTTTCATTTTTATGCCTGTGTATTCTCAGGTTTTTAATCTGAGTGTTCATTATGTTCGATCGACGGTTTTCTATGCCTACGCCTCTTCGAGGCATCGCGGACTCAGTCAGCTGTCCTACGCCCACGGAACGTAATGAAAAGAAAAAGAAAAGTTCTTAACAAAAAAATCAAGAATTTAAACCTTACTTTTGTGTGGCTGAGGATAGATTGAAAAATATGAAACGCTGTCCTTCGCTCATTTTTTCATACACATCACTTCCATTTTGCCAAAATGTCAAAAGACATGCTTCATTTTAGAAACAATTTAAAAATTTTTGTAAAAAAAAAAATTTTGTTTAAACATACAAGTTTCAGGTGAATTTTTGATCCAATCTCTGACTCTTATTTTTAAAATTTGAGTTACATCTCTTCGAGTTACCCCATTTTTTGATTGATTCAAACTCTTATCAGATACACCTTTACGTCCATCGTCTATACTTTGATCATAATCACCGTCGTAATTAATCGATTTATTCTCATTGTCTTTCATTTGACTATAATTTAAAATATCTTCTTGTTTTTGATTTCGATAGACTTTAGATCCATCGGGTCTTTTTTCCATGTACTGAAAAAAAATCATTCCATATCTACAAAGAGTATAGTCGAAATTTAGCTTACCATTATGGGATAAATTCTGTCAATAAGAACATCTATTGAACCCACTATCGAGTTCGGTTTTAATGAATTAAGCTTTACAATAAGTGGACGTTGTGGTTTTAAAAATCCAAGTTTAGCATGCCATTTAGCTTTTCGAGTTGAGTTGACACTTATCTTAAAAAACATGTCTTCAGGTGCTTCAAGTGGAGCACATCCGTCCTTTGGACATCCGATCAACTCACCACTAAATATAACTAACTTATCACCAATTTTTATTCGTCCACGTTTGACGTAATCACTTAAATACGTGTCTAATTGAGCTTTGATTGGATACCATCCGTCACAGAGTTCAACAAACTTTGATTAAAATTTATACTTTTATGATTGAATGAAAATATGAAATTAACTACCAGACTAGGACTAGTTGATGATTGTAAAATTTTGCTTAAAAACAAAATAATTGATTTGTTCATTGATGTTTCATCTTTTTCGATTATTTTTCTAATTGATGATCGTCTTGCATTTCCAATTTCAATATCATATCGGTATTTAAGTTGATTTAAAACATTCAAGGGCGTTAGACTCCTTTTTAAAAAGATTAATATTTTTTAGGGCTTAGAGTAATTTCGGGGTCAACTCGATTAGGTGAACATGTGTTCTTATATTATGTGACAAAATTATGTCCATAAGCCAAAAGGTGTTTTTTATACTTTAAAACCTAGGGTATGCCACATTTTTAGGGTGTTAAAATTTTTTTTATTTTTTGACTTAAGAAAAAGGGTGCTTTAGTAAATTGATTTATATATTCGTAAAATAAATAAAAAAATTGGGGATTGGGGTTCATTAATTCCTTTTTTCACCTTAAAGTGTAGCTTAGCTGTACTAGAGAAACATTAAAAATACTTAACTTTGTACAAAATTTAAGGCTCTTTCAGAATATGTATAAATATAAAGCCCTTTGTAAGACGATTAAAGTGTAAAAGTTTAAAAACCGCAACCACCGAGTTAGAAGGCTGCCTAAATTCAAGACCCTCGTGTCAAAATTTTTTTTGACCACCCCTAATGAAAGCAGTTTTCCTAGATTTTCATATGCGTAGATTACAAATATGCTATGCTTATGTGTATCACTTCTTTAGATAGCTTAAAGACTCTTCTTACAGAAAATCAGAGGTTGATTGAGGAAAACAGAACTCCTCTTATGATATCGATGTATATTGTCACGTTGTCATTTTACAACATTTTTTTTATCTTTGATACATCTATGTTTGACTGTACTTGATTTAAAGCTTGTAAGATGTATGATTTGGAGTACCTTAGTCTAGGTTCCAATACACTCTGTGACACAATTTTAAGCAAAGTAAATTTTTTCAGGAAGCATCGAGAAGGACAATTTGATTAAAAAAACAATTACGTTTGTGATAAATGATCCGTGAAATTTTTATCATAACAAAACAATTTCCATACGACCCATTTCAGGTGATTTTTAAACCAAACTAAATCAACTAGTTTTGAATCAACACCTTTACAGTCTAAAAAACAGCTTGAAAAGAAAATTGAAAAATCTCTTTGTTAAACCAAAAAAAAAACGTGGAAAATCTGTTACTTATAAAGCTCGTTTACACCAATTTGTAAATTCTTATCAGGTATTAGAAGTCCCGAATCTGGGGTTTGTATAAAACCATTCGATTTGAATTCACCAAATAAATCCTCATAGTCATCCAGACTAAATCTCACATCATCCAAATCTAGTTTATGTTTACACCCGATTTGATCTTTCTATTCAAAAAAATTTGAAAATTTTAAAAAAAAAAGGCACCGCCGGGAATCGAACCCGGGATCTCCTGTTTACTAGACAGGCGCTTTAGCCACTAAGCCACGACGCCACTTGTTTTAAATTTGTCTTAAATTTATACCTTTAGTGTTAAATTTTTTAAAAAAACTGTTTTTTGACCTTCTTTAGCAGATTTTTTCAAATCGAATAAATAACCCGGTTTTGATCTTTCACCTGGTTTCAAACTCGTTTGTTTTTTTGAATCGAGTCGTTTAGTTAACGTTTCAAGCGCTAATAAACGTTTTTCCTCCCAGGACATTGAATCAACATTGACCGGATAATTTAGTTTAGTCTGAACGATTTCGAACACTGGTCGAACTAAGCTAGTTCCATTTTGGTTCGTTTTAACAAAGTTTAAATCTTTTAATTTTAAATAAGAAATTTGTGTGTTTGCAATCGGCTTAAAAATGTGGACATTTGACACATTTTCTTGGTTATCAGTAAAAAAATTTTCTTGAATTGATTCATTAACTTTTTCATCAACTTCAATCTTGGACTCGTTGCTTGGTGAATCGACATATTTATTAAGTTTATTTTTGTCCAATAGTTGAGGTCTTTTGAATTTTTTACCGTCCATCATTCGATTGGTACTCGGGGTTGGCTTTTGAATCAAGACCGGTTTGAATTGTTGGTCTTGTTCTATTTTTATCGGAATTTTAATCGATTGATCGATTTTTATATCAATTTCCGGCTCGGTTTCGATTATTTTTTCTTTGTTAAACAAAATTGATTTTCCACCAGCTGTGTTAAATCCTAATGTTTCTAGGCTAGTGTCTTTTACTTGATTATCATCGTCTTTTAACACAAGATCCTTTTTGTAAAGGAGGTTTCTACCACCAGCTGTCTTAAACCCTGATACCTCTACTTGGCTAGGTTCGGTATCCACCTAAATAAAAATAGTTTTGCTTTCTTTTTCGCTTCTGTTTCAAAAAATAATCTGCATGTCAATCAAGACTGTAAAAATCAAGGGATTTTAGTTTTTGTTGACAGACGGTCCGATCGTGTTGGGCTGTAAAAAAAATTATGGGTGAGTCTAAATTCTATTTTTCTTCATATTCACGATTTTTTTATTGTTTCGCCTTTTAAGGCAGTTAATAAGTGTCCTAGGGGTTGACAATTTTTGAATCTAAACCGAACATCAAGACATATGAGTCCTTTAAATTTAAGGCTTTGGTGGGTAAGAGTTACCCGAAAAATTCAGGTTTTGGGTTGGGGTATGGGTACCCTAAAATTTTGTATTTCAGTTAAAGGTCTGAGTTTGGTGGGTGTTAATACCAAAAAAACAATTATTTTCGAAAAAAAATCATAAAATGCCCACATTTGATAGATTACCAAACCCAAAGCTATACCTGAAATTCAAAATTTTAGGGTAGCCAATACCCTACCCGAAACCTGAATTTTATGGATAACCCGTATCCGTACCAATATATTAAAATTAAAGGGTACATATACCTGCCGACATCATTTTTTTTAAAAGAATTTTCTACTTTTCAACCAGCTGTTACAGGCACACTCTTGGAATAAAGAGATTAGACAAAAAACTGAACGAACAAGTGTACAAAATGGTTGATCAAATTCTAATAGTGTTGGCAGTCGACTGGAGTCGACTGGAAATTTTCGAGTTGAGAATACAATTTACTATTCTAGTATAATAATCGAGTAAAAATTTTATTCTATTATCAAAATCAATTAAAATTTTTAGTCTAATATCAAAATCAATTAAAATTTTTAGTCTATTATCAAAATCAATTAAAATTTTTAGTCTACTATCAAAATCTATTAAAATTTTAAGTCTATTGTGAAAGTCGGTATAAAACTTTTTTCATTTTTTAAAATCGATTCGATTGAAATTATTTTTATACCGTATTTCAGTGAGGTTGTATGAGACCAATGTATTGTTAAAAGTTAGATCATTTCTTTTTCTAACTGCTGCTCAAAAGACTGCTTAAAATTTAAATTTTTGAGATATGATATTTCCACTTTTAAATGTTATATCCAATCATGAGAAAGAAGAATCCTCTTATAAATCAAAAAACAATTTATTTCAATTTTTATTTGTTGTGCTTTAAATTTCGTGAGTAAAGACCGTCTTTCTTTCAAAGAAATGCTGTAAAAGTCTATTTTTATTAAGATAATCGAATTAAAATTTTTACCTTTTTAAGTAAATTTAAACCGATTTTAAAACTAGAATTAAATTTTTAACCAATTCTAATAATTGAATATAAATATTATTCTATTCCTGAAATAAAATATTAATTTTAATCTAATTTAAAAGTAGAATAAAAATTTTATTCTATTCCTGAAGTCGAATATAGCATTGTGAAGTTTCGTTCAAAAAGTTCAAAAAGATCAGAAAAAAAATAAAAAAGCTGAATAATTTTTGATAGGAAGTGATGATGGGTTTAAAAAATGTACCAAAAGGTGTAACAAAAATTGTTACATGACTAAGAATAAAGAAAAATCAAAAACAAAATTTGATCAATCGATTATTGATTTTTGAAAAAAAACGAGTGTTTTGTTAAGTTTATTCTGTCATCATGAGATAAAAATTTTAAATAATCGATTATATGCCAAAAATTGTTCGAATTATTGAAGCCAGTGTCCAACAAAATCCATTCCATACTTAAGCTATAGAAAAATTTCCTATTTAGAGCCGAAATAATGGAACAAAAAAATTTTTGAACACTCTCCTCTAAAGTTTGAGCGAGGATCGAACCCAAAACCTTTAGATTACAGTTATATTTTGTTTTGTACAATACCCTATCCACAAACATTAAGTGTTAATTAGATGATTGATTAGGACTATTTCAATAAAATCGCAATAACTCTCGCTTACGGCGTAGAATATTTACGACTTTCTTGAAAATTCATTAAGGGATAATTTTGAATTTTTATCTCATGATGACAGAATAAACTTAACAAAACACTCGTTTTTTTTCAAAAATCAATAATCGATTGATCAAATTTTGTTTTTGATTTTTCTTTATTCTTAGTTCTCATCTAAAAATTCGATTCCGTATTCGAATATTAAAAGTCGACTGCCAACACTAAATTCTAATTTAATTGAAACTTGCAAAAAGACAACTGACTTGGGTTGGACATATGCTTCGTCGATAAACATGTTGTAGGCTGACTTGCCTACTGAAATTTGATACAGCACGGCTAGTGAAAAAAAGGCGTACCATCCAGCGTACCGTACCGTACCGCACCGAAACCGTACCGTACCTTCCCAGCGTACCGTACCTTCCTAGCGTACCGTACCGTACCTTCCCAGCGTACCGTACCTTCCTAGCGTACCGTACCGTACCTTCCCAGCGTACCGTACCGTCCCTTCCAGCGTACCGAACCGTAACCTCAACGCGTATCGTAACGTAAATTCTGAAATTTTTTTTGGATTTAAATTTTTATGAGAAAAAATTTTACCATTGAAGGGTTCCTTTACAAAGAAAAATATAAAATAAAAAGTAATTTAACAATTTATTTGAATAAATGTTGCAAAACTTTTTCTCATAAAAATTTAAACCCAAAAAATATTTCAGAATGTACGGTACGGTACGCTAGGAAGGTACGCCTTTTTTTCACTAGCCGTGCTGTACAAGAAAAACTAATCTTTTTCACCAAAATATAACTATAATATAAATTCTTATTCATCACCAAGTCACCAATTAGAGCTTATTTTAAAGTATAAATTATAACCAAGGCTTTGGCTTTTTTAAAAGGCCAAGGCCAAGGCTTTTTTTAAAGTATAAATTATAACTAAGGCGAAGTGAAGTGTTGGCAACAAGTTAAGTTAGTTCTGCTAGATACCAACAGAGTCTATTCAGCCGCTAACAAACAGATGAACCAATATGAACATATGGTCAGGGAAACCAAGACAAGGAAGACAAGCAACGAATTATGCCAGATTCATAGCAAATCTAATAAGTAAAAACATCCCCCGTCTGTTAAAGAGATCGAGAGGGCAGCACAAAATCGGAAAGAGTGTAGGAAACTTGTGGTCACGTGTTCTGGGTTTGGGTTTCCGTGTACAGGGTTTTAAATTTTAAACAGAAAGCGTGACTGTTTTTGAAACTTATTTATGCTTGCGAAGGTTGAACCCTCGAATTTATGCTTACAGCTCGCTCAAAAATTTGAACACATTGCAGATTACTTCTAATAAAAAAAAAGGCAACTTACTGTTTCATCTTTAAGTACCAGCTCTTTTTTAAACAATAAACCTTTACCACTTGCTGTTTGAAAACCCGAAACTTCTAAATTTGAATTTGATTTTGTATCGCTTGATATCTAAAAATTGAAATAAAATACAACATATGAGGTATGATGAAAAAAAATAACTTTGTTACCAAATCATTGTCTTTTAAAATTAAATCTTTTTTATAAAGTAGACTTTTTCCACTTGCCGTTTTAAACCCTGATTGTTCAACGCACGAGTTTGATTTATGTTCACAATCCATCTTGACAAATTTTTTTTAAAAAAGTAGGAATTTGGGTGTCTGCAATTATTTATTTACCGGAATATTTAAATCATCATTTCTTAACACCAAATCTTTTTTATACAACAAATTCTTTCCACTTGCAGTCTTAAAGCCAGATAACTCTTGAAGCCCGGTGTCCATCTTATAACAAAAAAAAATAAATTCCATTATTTCTAAGAATAAAAATGAGACCCACAATCTTTGAATCATCAGTCTTAAAAACTAGGCTCTTCCCATTCGCTGTCTCAAATCCTGACAACTCGTTCTCAACTTCTGTCTTATAACAAAAATAATATTAATATAACGACCCTTTTTTAAGCGACAAAAGCCTCTTACCTTAGACGATTCATCTTTTAAAACCTTTTCTTTTTTGTACAAAAGACTTTTACCACTAGCAGTCTGGAAACCCGATACCTCAATTCCATTAGAGTTTTCGTCATCGTTTTTTAAAACTTTTTCTTTGTTATAAATTAGACTTTTACCACTCGCTGTTTGAAATCCAGATATTTCAACTTTTGGTCGGTCTGTTCCTTCGGGATCCCTTTTATCAACTTTGATCACATTTTCTTTTTTGTAAACTAGATCTTTACCACTAGCTGTTTTGAAGCCTGATATCTCTAATTTTTTATCATCGTCCGGTTTCGACTTTTTCAATTCATTTTCGTTTACAAACGCCAAAATTTCATCATCTTCATCAACTGTGTCTAATTTATTCAATTTTTTATCCTTTTGTGAGCCTGTTTCTGAACACGTCTCTTCATCGAACTTAATTTTACGATTCAAACCTTCGACATTCAACAACGAACCACCGATAATATTATTCGTCGTCGGTGTATTAATCGATTCATTCGATGACGTTAAAAAATTTTGTGAAGACAAAGGTCCTGTACACCTAATAATAGGAGAAACCAATTTAGGGGATTCATGGACACTGTCATTGAGCAATCCAGTTTCGTTTAATACATTCAAATATTCAATCTCTTTTTCCAAACTATTTAACTTTGGTGTCGAACAACTGTTAGTCACGTTTAATAAGGACTTGCTCTTCTTGTGTAAAAGTAAAAGAGACGAGTTCTTGGATTTATATCTTTGTTTGGGTAAGTTATTGGCCAAGAGAGGCGAATTTGACTCAACTATGGTCTCTTTTTTGGCAATATTCTCTTTATCAAAACTACTCTCGAACTGGGTGAGCATACAATCTAAATCGTCTAATGCTTGGGTACGGCTTTCATTCGACATTTTTTTTTGTATGTTTCATAAATTAAAAATTTTTTTACAGTTTAAAAATTTATTCAAAAAATAATTTTTTCTAAAAGGTCTAGGTTATTTTTGAAACTTGAAAAAAAAAAAGAAAATTTCATTCAAAATTTCAACACTTTGAAGAAACAGTGAAAATGCCGGAGAACACAATTGATGATAATACTTTAGCCAATCTTCTCCCAATCTATTACAAACGATTGTTCCCAATTTATAACATGTGTAAATGGCTTGGGTACAGTGAAGGCAAGTGTCACTTTGAACCCCTCTCTTTTTAATTTTGTTCTAAACTATTTTTCGATTTAAGTTCAAAAAGAGAATTTTCATCGAAGAGAGTTCAGTTTTACTCTCAAAGACGACATCTACCTTCGTTATCAGACTTTCAATGACTACAACGAATTCGAAAAGGAACTGTTAAGAAAGTGTCCATATAAAATTGATATCGGAGGAATCTATAATCAAATTGTAACCTTTGAAACAAATGGTTAAACCAAACTGTTTAATGATTTTAAAATTTTAGCCGAAAGACTCGAAAAACTGGAATGGGGGTGTCCTTGCAGTCGAAGAAAGAGAACTTGTATTTGATATTGATATGACAGATTATGATGATGTTAGATTTTGTTGCAGTGGTTCAGGGATATGTAATGACTGTTGGCCGTTAATGCAATTTGCTTTAAGAATAATTGACAAAGCATTAGAGGGTACTAACCACTGTCTTTAAAAACTTTGATTAAACTTTTGGATTAAGATGACTTTGGTTTTGAGCACCGTTTATGGGTTTACTCAGGTCGACGTGGTGTTCACTGTTGGGTAGCCGACGAAACAGCAAGAAAATTGTCATCACAAGCTAGAAACGCAATTGCTGAATATTTAACCGTTGTCAAAGGCGGTGAAAGCACAGCCAAAAAAGTTAATCTCAACTATAATATGCACCCGTCCTTAAGGTAGTTAACTTAACACTTGTTTCTCAGTCTCTTTAATTAAGACTTTATTTTTAGACGAGCTTCAAAGATCGTTTCAAAAGGATTCGAAGAGTATGCTTGTAAAAAACAAGACTTTCTAGGTGATGATGCAAAGTTGTCAAAGTTTCTCACCCTTCTGCCTCAAGAATATAAGTGACCTTAGACTTTTGTTTGTTTAAAAAAAAATTCTATTTTTTTACTCTTTACGTCGGGATGAATTTGGAGACAAAATGAAGGGTGGTAAGAGTTCAAGTGAACGATGGAAGATCTTTCAAAATCATTATCAAAAGTTTACAGTGAGTTTTTTGAATGTTTACAAACCCGGTTGGAGTTTTAAGTTTTGTTTTTTTAAGAGTAAAAAAGTTAAATTGAGTCAAAACTTAATCGACGAAATTATGTTTCAATACGTGTACCCTCGACTTGATATCGAAGTTACAAAAGGTTTGAACCATTTATTGAAAAGTCCATTTTGTATTCACCCTAAGACTGGACGTGTCTGTGTGCCCATTGATATCGAAAAACTAGACTCATTTGACCCACTTAATGTACCAGCAATTGATGAAATATGTGGTCAATTGGAACGTTGTGACTTGATTAATTTGGACAAGAAAATAAAAGATTATAAAAAGACTGATATGAAACAGTATGTTGAAGTTTTTGAGAGGTTCATTCAAAAATTGGAGAAAACTTGGAAAGGAAATAATTTGAAACAAAGTGGTATGTAAAGTTTCATCTCTTAAAATCGTTTTCAATATATTTTGTGATAATTTCTTTTTAAGATTTGAAAGGAATAGAAGGTGATTTTTAATAACGAAGCAAACATGATCTAGAATTGTAAATGATGAAATTATTTTTCGAATATTTTTTAATTAAACTTGAATATAATTTTGAATAAAAATTTTGTAATCTTTGACGTAAAAATTTATCTTTCTATGAGTTTGAAAGGATAAATTTTATTGACCGATGTGATTTACTGAAAGTGATTTACTGCAGTTCCACCGAATTAATTGCGTACCCGTACTAAACCGTACCCGAACAGTACCAAAGCGTACTCGAATACCGTTAACTTCACGGCGAATGCCATTAATCACCATTAAAACGCTTCTAGTGTTATTTTGGGCTGTTTCAGCAATATTTGCAATAGTAGGACTTAATTCCCTTAAAACATTAAGAGCATTCGTCGAGTTATCAACAAATGTGTTGATTCTCTGCTCGATTGTTGGATCCATTTGGCAAAAATTAAATCTAAAATCTTTTATTTAAGAATATAAATGTTAAATAGTATAAAATATTTAAATTATTCCAAGCACTAAAAACCAGCTACCTTAATGAGATTTAGTAATAATGACAAGGCAACTGTAGTTTTAAAAAAGATGATAATTTTTTATTCAAACGTGATCTCGGCAATTTCATAGAATTAACTAGAGATTAGAAAAAAAAGCTACGAAGGTTGTGTGTCGTCAGTTATTGACACCACTACCCACTTTGGTCTATTTTAGCGGTTGTCCTTTAATTGCAGTGCGTTGTAATAACGTAAAAGCTCGATATTTAGGACATGTCGCAAATAAAGGATATCCTTTATTTACGACATGTTCCGTATGAACGAACACTGTTTTTTTTTAAATCTATGACATGTCGTAGATAGCGAAAATTGATGAAATTTCCGAATTATGCCTCCTTTATTTGCGACATGTGGTAAATAATGAATTACCTTTAAATGAGACATGTTCTAAATATTTTTTAATTGTGCAAAATTAAAGAAGTACGGATTAACTTTGAGTATGCTTAACTTAAAACGTTAAACGATGTATTTTAGTTTTGGATTTTACAATGACTTGTTTTTTATCATATAACAAACAACCTATCCCTCTTCAAGATAAAACTTGATAGCATTAAAACTAAGACTGCTACAACTTTTGAAACAATAACATAAATAAACTCCTTTTAAGCAAAACGAACCTTATTCTTTTTTCTTTTGTCTATTCAATTCAAATTTTTTTCTTTTGAGATTTTGTTTGTCATTTATTTTCGTTCATTTTTTTTTAAAATGTCTAAAGCTGAAAAAGTTAAGTTTAAGAAATCTTACACAAACGCATGCAAACGTGGAGCAGTTTTACATTTTGAGCTCACGAAAAGTAAAAATAAAACATCTAAAAATTCTGAGGTACAAGGCTCCAAAGTAACCATTCCCAAAAAGAGGTTTTTTATGAAGATTTATCTACGAAGTCTTAACTTCATACAAAAATTTGTACAAAAATTCTTCCTTTACAAGCTTAACAAAAAATTAGACCTCTATCTCCAATAGTCTCAATGAAACTTACATTGAGCCCAAAACACCGAAATTTCAGTATTTTGAATATTTAACTATGAAGAATATCGTTTCAAAAGACGGGACCAACATTTTCTTTTTTCTCGTCAAAAAATCTATAACATATCAAAAATTCAGCTTGGACTGATGATCCTCTAAGGAAATAGCCGATATCACCCAGGGTTACCTATGTCTAGCACCTAAAGGAGAAGCAAATAGTTTTTGACTTTAGATTCGAAATCTACAGATAAGGAAACCTCTTTTCAAACTCAAATTTCTGATTTTGTGATCAAATAAAAATACATTAGTTTATTCTAAAATAATTTAAAAAGAAAATTTTGAACCATTAAAAAATATTTAGAAAATGTCTCATTTAAAGGTAATTCATTATTTACGACATGTCGCAAATAAAGGAGGCATAATTCAGAAATTTCATCAATTTTCGCTATCTACGACATGTCATAGATTTAAAAAAAAAACAGTGTTCGTTCATACAGAACATGTCGTAAATAAAGGATATCCTTTATTTGCGACATGTCCTAAATATCGAGCTTTTACGTTATTCCAAATTCTTTTGTAATATTATGTAATTAATACCCTTGACAAACACTAGAGTTACAATTTGGAAAAAAGAAAACAAGTTATCTTTATTTAATGATAAATGAAAAAAAATTTTAGCCAATAATATTCATAGTTTACATTAATGGATAAAGTGGGATGTTCAAATAAATGGCGAGGGTTCTACGATTCTGTTCAACTTCATTGCTGATTGTTTGCTCGTAATAGCTTAAAAAATCATTTATAACTGGATTTAACATTTCTGTAAAATCTTCCAATGTTTTTACATCATGCAGAGGAAAATCTTTTCCTGGAGTCTTTAAATTAAAGTTAGAACTAAACATTTAATATAAAAAATAAAATGTTTACAGTTAACCAAGTGATTAAGTTCTTATTTCTGGTGCATGACGCGTTTTTTATTCTCGCAATTTGATTTTTTTCTAGATTCTGAAAACGTCTACACATTTCATTTTTTAACTCAATTATTTAATTTTGAGTTTCTACTTTAGTTTTTTTTGATTTCATCGCGTAAGCTCTGAATCGTTTCTAAAACGTTTTTTGAAAATAATGATGGACCTAAAGCTAATGATTTTTTCTATTTTAGATTTTAAAAATGTTGCAAGCTATTAAAAATTCAAAAATTTATTCTAAAAAAGACAAGGATTTACATTAGAATAATTATTTAAGAATTTTGGGCGAAGACTATTTATGTAAATTTTGCTCAGTATCAGTGCATATAGAATATCCTTAATAAAAACTTTTTTATATCTTGTGGGTTTAATAATAGATGATTCAAAGGATTACAAGACTTGAAAGGATCATTCGTAAAATCAAAACAATAGACATAAGATTTGACTTTACATCAGCAAAGCGTTTAATTTTCAACTGCATAAAAAAAAAGTAAAAAAATAATAAGTCAGTTGTTTTAATCACGAATGACATTTATCGCTTCTAAAACGCTTCTTGACTTTTTAAGCGATATTTGCAATAGCAGAATTGAATTTCATTCGCTCGATTGGTCGTTCAGTTTCTCAAAAAAATAAATCTAAAATTTTTAAGAAGTTTTATTTTGGATTCGACTAAAAGAGAAAAAATTTTTCTAAAAGCAAACACAGAAACGATACTTACTGAAATCCTTTTTACATGACATTGTGAATTTTGGTGCAAAAAAACGAAAAAAAAAATGAAAAACGATATAATTTTTTATCAGCTGATACAGAGGCTGTTTAAGTTTGCGATTTTAATTTCCATATCTTTAGGTGGCGTGCATTTTACAGAATTAATTCAAAGATTTTGCAGAGCTGGTAATTTGGCGATACAGCCTCTGTATCAGTTGATAAAAAAATTATATCGTTTTTCATTTTTGATTTTGTTTTTTTATAAGGATCCGGCAATGCAAAACGTCCACTCTATCTAAGAAAGTGATTTTCGACCTCAAATTAGTAATCTACACATATGGAAACCAATCAAAGCCAATTTTTTATGGGGTGTACAAAATAATTTTTTCATACCCTAGAGGTCTTAAGTGTCAAGACCCCTCTAAAACCATACTTTAATTTTTTGCCTATAACTTTTTTATTAATAAATCAACCTCATTTTATTTTTACATGTTCGGAAAGAGCTTAAAATTTACTACAAGATTAACGTATTATCAAGGATACATGAGTTATTTGAAGGGTGTAAATTAGGAAAAAAAAATAGCAAATTTTATCCCCTTTTTTACTTTTTTTTTTAAATCTAACTATTTAAAATCGCAACGAATTAGCGAGATATCAAGATATAAAGTCATGGTCAAAAAACAATTATCAACCAATCAATTAATTAGTCAATCAATTAACTCTTATCTCTAATTTCATACTTTTTTCTTAATCAATTAGAAATTATGCAATAAACGTATTAGCTTATCTATTTTGAATCGATTCTTTTACATTTGATTTTAAAATCTAAAACCAAAGAAACCAAAAAGTAAAAGGCAGACTATACAATAAAAAAATTTTATTTTGCCAATTGACAGAATCGTTTGGTCCTTTTCTTTATTAAATTTTGAATTAACTAAGAGCTTGATGTTCGAAGAAATTCTTATAAAAGAATCTTTAAGGTTAGGGTTAAATTTTTAAACAAAAATAATTGAAAGAGACCTGGCGACATTTTTAAAAGATGAGAATGCGATGATAATATTGAAGCTTAATACTAAGCTGAGGAGTGTGTCGAAATTAATAAGTTTTCATAGCTTAAGTACTTAGGGGTATCCAAAAGTTTTGACGTTTTCATCAATAATTCATTTAAAAAAATTTAAAAAAAAAATTTTTGCATAACCATGTTCTCCATTTTATTAGCTTTCTAATGTGTGGTCGCATCAGCATATTGAATATGTATTTCAAAAGTTGATCAGGTATAAGTTAAATATTAGAGCAGCAGTAATCCATTCCGAACTTATGGCATCAATGGGAGATAGTGCTCCTTCTAAACGTACTGTCGAAAGGTGGGTTGAACGTTTCAAGAGTGGCGTGGAGTCAGTCAACGATATTGATCAAATTGGGAGGCCAATTACAGCGACTAATTCTTCAAATGTTGATCGAATTCGACGACTTGTTGAAAAGAACCCGAGGATATCTATACATTATATTGAAGCTGAGACAGGCCTGAGTTATGGAACAATTGGACGGATCTTGCACGACCATTTAAATTTACGTAAATTATCCTCGCGTTGGATCCCCCATGAATTGAATGAGAATCAACAAAAAAAAAGGGTTGAGATTTGTCGCAAAAATTTAGAACTTTTAGAGACCCAAAGATGGCCTTTATGTGATATAGTTACAGGGGATGAGTCATGGATTTACCACCGTAAAATTGGGAACAAAGCATCTAATTCGAGCTGGGCTCCAAAGGGCCAAAGTCCGCAAACTGTGGTAAAACGCAACCAATTTGAGCCGAAATCAATGGTGTGTGTTTTTATTAAAACAACAGGATCTGTTTTAGTGCATGTAGTTCCTAGGGGACAGTCTATAAATAACACCTATAATGTTGAAAATGTCTTAGGTCCACTTATTGAGACCTTAAAATCGCAAAGACCAACATCAGGTACAAAAAATATGAAATTTTTGCATGACAATGCTCGAACTCATGTTCATGAAAATGTCAAGAACTTTCTCAATACTAATCACATGACCATAATCGACCATCCGGCTTACTCCCCAGACTTAGCTCCATGTGATTTTTGTTTATTTAACGAAATTAAAAAACGCTTACCCGATCGTACAAGTGAAGAACTCTTGGAATCCCAAATTACAGAGATACTTAATTCGATTCCTAAAGAAGAGTTTCAAAGGACCTTTCAAAAGTGGACTGAGCGGATGAAACTTTGTATAGAAAATCAAGGCAATTACTTTGAACACCTAAAAAAATAAAATCGATAAAAAATTTTTTTTTTCGTCTTTTTTAACCCGAACGTCAAAACTTTTGAATACCCCTAAGTATTATTGAAAACGAATTCTTATAGCAACAGATCTAAGCTAACTTACTTAGGTGATGGGGAAAAAAATAATGAATTCACAATCAGAGAAAACTTTATTGAGTAATCAAATTAACTTTCATCAATCAATTCGAAGTTATAATATTCAAAAAAAATAATGTGCTCAATTTCAAACATACCTTATTGTTCACGTGAATCGCTCCATTTCCAATGGCGTGTATTCATAAAAAGAGTGAGATTATTTGGTAGCAAGAAAAATGTACAGTTAAGCTTTTTCTATCGACTTAATACAATTTTATTAATATTCTTTAAACGCTGCTACTGAACCCTCAAAATTTGTTCCTTTTTTAAGGTCTCTCTCTATTTTTTTTTCTAAAATGTCCAAATTATTTAAGACTTTTTGTGTTTTTTGTGTTATTTAGAACTTTGTTTGTACTGAAAAGTTTTATGGTTGTGGGTTCCCAATTAACTCTTAAAATAATTAATAAAATACCTGCAGCGAAGCAAAGGGTGACTACTAGTAACTTCTAAAGTGCTCGCCTCATGTCTATGATTTATACCAATTCTAAAACAAGATAAAATTTTGAACAATTTTTTGGTTTTACTTTTTTGATTTTCGCTTTACTTTTGGTATACCAAAGGGCGAAAAAGGTAAAAATATCAAAAATTCTAACGTTAAGGGTCTTTTTAAATTTTGACCAAAAATTTGTCACTGATACCTTGATACCGTGATCCAATTAATATTTATTAAACACAACTTTAAAACTGCAATTAACTACAATAGAATTAATGAAAATGTAACATCACTTGGGTTACACCGTAACGGTAACCAAACTTTTGAAAAGTATTTAAGTCTAATTAAATTATGCTTCTATTGCTTTGATACTAAAAATAGCTTTGATGACTCTTTTTAATAATAATTTGATTCAGAGATCACAATTCAGAGAATACAAAAGTTCGGAAACTTAAAATTAAGTTTAATTCTAAATAAAAATTTAGTCGAATGAATAAACATAAGTGTACTCCTTTTTTTCTCACTTCATATATATTTTTCAAAAAATTTTTTTTTCATCATCGTTTTGTGTTTTGAAAAAATTTAAACAAAATCATCAAGTCTTAAAAAAAAATGGATTATGAAGAGAACAAAGAAAATTTTAAAGAACCAATTCGTCATGAAGAATATCAATACTTGGATCAAATAAAACACATTTTAAAAAATGGTATCACTAAAACTGATCGTACTGGTGTCGGTACTATTTCACAATTTGGCACCCAATCAAGATATTCATTAAGAAATAGTAATGCTTTAACCCGTTCTAATTTTTGAGTCTAACCTTTTTTTTTTACAGATACCCTGCCGTTATTGACTACAAAAAAAGTCTTTTTAAAAGCAGTAATTGAAGAACTCTTATGGTTCGTTAAAGGATGTACAAACGCTAAAGAATTGAGTAAAAAAGGGGTCAAAATCTGGGACGCGAATTCATCACGTGAATTTTTGGATAAACAAGGATTCAACGACCGAGAAGAGGGTGATCTAGGACCAGTTTATGGCTTTCAATGGAGACACTTTGGTGCCGAATACAAAGACATGCACACTAACTATGACGGTCAAGGCATCGATCAATTACAAAGTGTTATAGACAAAATCAAAAACAATCCAGAAGATCGTCGTATCATTATGAGTGCATGGAATCCGATCGACATTCCAAAAATGGCATTACCACCATGTCATTGTTTTGTTCAATTTTATGTCTCAAATGGTGAATTGTCTTGTATGTTGTATCAACGTTCAGGAGACATGGGTCTAGGTGTACCTTTCAACATAGCTTCT
This sequence comes from Brachionus rubens, assembly GCA_022207745.1. Taxonomy (NCBI): domain Eukaryota; kingdom Metazoa; phylum Rotifera; class Eurotatoria; order Ploima; family Brachionidae; genus Brachionus; species Brachionus rubens. The sequence goes on along the minus strand of JAJVHD010000003.1, from coordinate 3,199,431 downwards.
TACGCTATTCTAACTCACATGATTGCACATGTAACAGGTCTTAAAGCAGGAGATTTTGTACACACAATTGGAGATTGTCATGTCTATTTGAATCATGTGAAAGCTTTAGAAGAACAATTGAAACGAGAACCAAGAAAATTTCCAAAGTTAAATATCAAAAATAATAGAACTAAAATTGATGATTTTGAGTATACTGATTTTGAAATAATTGGTTATGATCCTCATCCAATAATTAAAATGGACATGGCTGTATAAACAAGACAACTTATTTGGATAGGTTTTTATTAAATTAAGAATTAATGGTAATAATTGTAAACTTTAATTTTCGAGTTTTATAATTTTTTTTTAAAGAACATTTAATAAAATTTAATTTAAAAAAAAAAGTTTTGTCAGTATTTTTTTCGTAAGTATGTTTCTCTGGTATTAAGCTGTAATCAGTAACATCTTTTTGAAGAAGACTCGACTATTAGAGTACATTAATAGCTTTAACGATCTTCTCTGGAGTGTCATAGTGCCTCAATATTGCAAACATCAACCTTCTGTGGTAGTAGTAGTAGTATTTTAAACTGCAGCTTGGAGGATATCCAAGCATAATTCTAAAGAGCTTTAGCAGTCGCTTCTTTTTGTTTTGAAATCCAAACATCAAGCTTCGCTATGAAATTATTCAGGTTCTTTGCACTAACAACATCTTCCGGAAATTTGTTTCACCCATTCACAACTCTATTTGTAAAACAGTTAAATCTAGGAAGAAAATTTTTTACTTGTTAGACAATGACTATTTCTTCTTAATTCATATCTTCTGTCTGCTGATCTTGGGTTTAGACTGTAATTAATCCCTTTGTTAATTTAATATGCTCGTATCTATTAATCACTTTGTAAATTTGAAAAAGGGAATCCCTTAATCTTCTTGTGCTGATATCAGTTAGCTGTAAATTAGTCAGACGCTGTTGATAATCCAAATCATGTAGTTCTGGTATCGGCTTAGTTGATCTACGTTGTACTTTCTCCAACTCATTTATGTCTTTTTCCAAATATGGACACCAAGAGCTAACAACGTACTCTATATGCGGTCTAACCATGGAACAATACAATAACTTGATAGTCTCGCTGCAAGGATACTTAAAAGATTTCATAATTATACCCAACATTAGAGTCGAATGCTTTCTTGAAGTCGATGGTTTTTATAAATAACGGTGTTTTGATGTTTCTCCTTCCATTAGACGACGGATAAAGTGAGCAAGTTGTAAATAGCTGATAACTCGGTTCGTCTTTAATTATACTATGGTACCACAACGACATATTGAATCGGATAAGAACGGTTTCAAAGACTTTCCATTTTGATTTGGAGATTTTATCAGGTTGTCCCTAAAACGCGGATTGCGGAATATTTTTGCGGAATTCCGCAAAGAATTTTAGCATTTTATTCCGCAAAATGACCTACTAAAATGCGGAATTCCGCTTTTAAGTATCACAAATTCTTTAAGCGGAATTTTATTGCGGAATATACGGAAGGACCTGAATTCAAACAGATTTGTTTTGTAAACAGTATATGCGTCAATACAAGAGACGCTTTGGAACTAAAGGATATTCAAGTCTCTAAAATTACAAAATTCCGTACTTGTCTAGTAACAGTGGTTCTGGAACTGGAAGAAAAAAGAGAGGTCATGAAGATAACTTTGTCGATCCTAGATCGGAATTCCGCATTTTAGTAGATCATTTTGCGGAATAAACTGCTAAAATTCGTTGCGGAATTCCGCAAAAAATAATCCGCGATCCACATTCCGTGTTTTAGGGATGACCAATTTATCAGCTATCAAACTAGTCACATTAAGCAGTTATGATGATAAATTTCATTAAGCAAAAATGTAAGAAGGAGCTTAATAAAAATAGAAAAAATACATGAGCAGCATTTATTTTGCGTAAAAATTAATACTTTTTTTTGTTTAAAAAATTAATTCATAAGATTTTAATTTAACAATTCTAAAACAGCAATTCGAAAAAAAAAACAAACTTCAATCTCATATTTTTTTTATAACGAGGTCACGTTAAAGTCGCCAATCTTTTAAAGATTTAAATTTTAATACGAAAATAATTTTAAACAAAAAATTGGAATAAAAAAACTTATAAATTAATGTTTTACACGTGTTACATTGAAATCCATATCCAAACAATATTTACTTCCAAATGGACAACTTATAAACTTACACCATTTACAATCGTTCAATGGTTTGATGTAAAACAAGACTACTAGAGCACCTATGTAAGCAATTAGAATGCATATACATGTGCTTAGGATTATGATACGTTTGCATTTTCCGTTGAGTGTGACATTTGGAAAGAATATAGCACCCAAAAGTAGACCTGATATGAATCCAAATATGTTTGCAAAGTTGTCTATCATTGGCAAGAGACCAACTATTAAAAGGGCTACCAGAAATGCAAATAGCTTAGCGAATGGAATCCAAGGATTTTCGTATAGTTTCCTAAAAAAAAATTGAAATTAAAAATATTTTTGGGAATTTTTGTAATCAAGTCTGTTTATTACCAGATGTGAAATAACTCAATGAATGAACAAGCAAGTATACCAAAATGACTAGCTGCTGGTCCCGCCTAGAAAATTAAAAATTTTAAGAAATTTTTTCATAATTATGTTTAAGTTGAAATACTTCGGCTTGATAGGGTAGAAAAATAGCTGATGCTAAATTTCCTAAAACACCTGAGCCTGTGTAGATTATTCCAACACGTAGACAACCAGCCAAGTTTTCTAAATCTCTGAGGATAAACAATTGGAATACTATTGTGATTAACAATTGAATTAATCTGAAAAATATAATTAAAATTAATTAAGATGTAATGATTTAATTTTTCTAACAAAATGCGATTCAGATTCTTCATATTAAACTGGGTATCCTGTTAAAACAACACCGTGTGTAAATCAAAAAAATTAAATAAATTTTTGATTTATTTTTCGCTAACTCTATTCCTAGCGACCTAAATTTTTTAAACAACCTTTTCCGGGAAAAAAAAAATTGTCATAATACACCCCAAAAACAGCGCTGTAACCTTCCAGATACACCTAAAAACTGATGTCATTTTCGGATAGAGAATCAAAAGATCTCTTTCTTTTTTTATGAATATATGGTTAAACCCTTAATAAATCGAAAAAACCAGTAGAACCGTAGAACAGCAAAATTATACACCCTATGTAAATTGTAAAAATTAAAGTTAAGCTTGTAAAAGTAAGGTGATTTTTAGGATTTTCAACCCTGAAAAACCCAAAAATGTGGTCAGATTTGGCATAAATATGTTTGTTTCAAAAGTAGGTTTGGCTAGAAAAAGAGATCACAGCCTTATACAAAGGTGTGTAACTAAATCATTGAAGAGCATATTTTTTGAAAGGTAAAAGGATCATTATGATATATCATCTGAAAGCTAAGAATCTCTAGTTAATGCTGGGATATTTTTTTGAAAGTAGAATATACGAATTCACTGTTTAATTTTCTTATTAATGTCAACTTTCGTTAGTGTTACTCTAATAGAATTTTTTAAACGTTTCGTGTTGTTTATATCCATTGTCTATGGGTGTTGTTTTTTAAAGGATAACTTAAATTAATCCCAACAGGCTTTTTGCTCCCTTTTTAGAGTCCAAAGCTGATCATAAATAAAATGTTCACTACCGAAATATATGTTTTATAATATTGATTTTTATGACTTTTTTGTCCACTAGTATACAAAAATGAAAATTAAATAAAAAAAATAATTTCTGGGATTTGTGAGGTGTTAGAACACGATAAAAATATCAGAAAAAAAGAAGAAGTAATTACCCAGCATGAATAAAAATAGATGTAAACACTCTGTAAACTTGGTCAGGGCTTTTGGGGTTCAAAAAATCCATCATACCACATGCATCTTGCATGCAATCAACTTGAGAACACAAACTTGCCTCTGCATGAAAGTACCCTTTCATCATATCACAATGTTCCAAAGTAGTTATCAAACATTCTCCTTGCAAACCAATACAACACGGTCTACCGATTACTTCACAAAACATGTGTTCATTAGACTCTAATGATGAGTTAAAGACTGACGTTGGTTTCGAACAAATGGGCCATTGAGTGATGTCATCAGGCCATTTTTGCGAATCCGGATCACTACAAAAACTTTAAAAAAAATTAGAATAATACAATCTAAAGAATCATAAATTATTTATTTACTCTGGGTCTTGACCACAAACACTCCCTGAGGTTCGTTTTCTACTTTCAGAAGTTTCTGTTTTATTACCCCATTTATCCCATCTGGAAAAAAGTTGCTTAAAAAAAAACAATAAAATAAGTATGGGTATTTAGCCTTTTAAGGGAAGATAGTTTACTGAGCATTTTTCTTTGTTTGTTTGAACACAACCACCTCTGTCGTTACGAATACAGCACGCTGTTTCTTTTTCATTTAATCGATCCTGTTCAATTTGTTTATGAATATTCGAGTCATTTCTCATACAAGGTGCGTACTTAGCTCCCAAATGAACCAAATCAACTGCAGAAGGTCCAAACCATGAGTTGTCTTTAACTTGATAATTCATTAATTGTTTTTCCAAGTTAATAGTTGTAACCATTCCTTTTTTGTAAGTCGATGAAAAACCAAACGGTGCATTTCCGTACGCTATAAAAGCTCCAATTAAAATCAAAACATGAACAAAAGTGACCCTTTAAGAACAAAGCTTGAAAGCATCAATAAAAAGAAAGGGTTTATAATTGAATTTACCAGTAGGTAAAATAAGCCCGGTGATTTTTGGCCGTGTTAATTAATTTATCAAACTCGGATTGTTTGTCTGGACTTAGATTGAAGTCAAATAAACGTCCAAAAAAACCTATACCAGGTATTCGTTTACCAGTACAAGCATGAGTAAATGCATCACAAGGACCTTCAATGTTTTGTTCTTCTTCTGGTAAGTAATTGACTGTTCTAGCCTGTGGGGGTTGTGAATCACCAAAATCTTGGTCATAACGCTCTTTCATGTACCTTGGACGCTTTTATTAAAAAAATTAGAAATGAAAAAAAATGGGATTCAAGGTTCAAAATATTACGTCATCTTCAGCTTCAGCGTTCGATTTGAAAATGTGTTTAGTCAACTCTTTGCTTCTTGGTAAGACCTTGTTGGTCGATTTGAAATAACCATAAGAATCACCTTCATCGAGTATTTCTTCATCCAAGTTGTTTATGTAATCTTCAAGAGCACCTTTTTTCAACTTTCCACCAAATATTTTATTTTTTTTCAATAGTTTAAAAGTTCTTTCGTTCCAATTGACTAAGGTCTTGTTAATGTAAATCGGGGCATTTGGACTTGTTTTTTGTTCATTTGATGAATCTACACCGAAAAAGACTTTCGATTTGTCCATTACGCCCTTCCACTTATTAGCTGCTTGGGTTTTAGAATTATCATTTTGTAAGTTATTACGAACACGATTCCAACCATTGTTTTCTTGATCGTCTGTTAGAGTACCAGTGATGGGTTCGTCTACTAACGGAAATGGTAAAGTCTCTTCTCTTTCAATCTTTATTTCAATTTCTTTTTCATACCTAGCCATTACTAATTTAAACTAATTTTGATAAAAAAACATTAAAATTTTTTTTGTTATAATTTATGCTTTTAAACGGATTTTTTTGTTGTTTTACTATGCTTCGACTCAAATATTTTTCTATTTATTTTGTGATTAATTATATTGTCATTTGTTGTTAGATTTTTTTTCTAACTTAACTTTTGAAATACTTTTTGAACAAACTAAAGTGTTTTCTTTCGTTTTTTTTGTAAAGAGGGACAAATCAATAAAACAAAAACTAAATTATATTTTCATATATTATTTTTTTATTTTGCAAAATATTTGAAAATTAAACTTATGCAAGACAAATTTTATTTCTCTTATTACAACGTGTCTTTCTTACAAACAAACTCCAAAATAATGTTTGAACCTATTACCAATCTCTCGGTTTGTTTTACTACTCTACCACTTCTTGTTGTTCTTACGTTTTGATCTGGTCTCTCGTTTAAGATCGACGTATCAGATCTATTTAAGTCTAAAATTGATCTGTTTTGTTGTAATACCTCTCCTTCTTGATCATCATCACCATCTTGATTTTCTGCTCCACTAACCTCGTTTTCATTGTTTACAACCTCTTCTTCATTAAAAGCTTCTTGATGGCACTCATTATCAAACGTTCATCTAAACTTGATTGATCACTACCATTGTCACTTGCTTGGATTAAGCCTCTTTCGAACAAACAGTGTTCGAAGTCGTTGACCGACCTTTATTTTACTTTGTGTTTTATTATTTTTTGAATAGTTGGTAACTGTTTCCAATTCACCTTTGAACAATCTCATTCGATTGTAATGGGTTGTGATTTCTTTGTTGTTTGATAAGCATTTTACGACATAGTTCAATTCGTCTAGAACTTTGATTACAACGTATGGGCCAATCCATTTAACTGTAAATTTTCGACTCAATCCACTTTTTGTTACATGATTTTTTAACCAAATTTTAGTACCAACTGCAAAACTTTGTCTCGTGTGAATGTTTACATCATAAAATTTCTTTTGACTTTGTTTCGCTTGTTTCATATTTGACTCAATCATTTGCAAATTTCTTACTCTATTTTCTTCGATTTTTTTAAGGTAATCATTTGACCACGGCTTAGACAAATCTGTTGCAAAATTTACATCATTTACACCATTTTCAGCTCGACCGAACAAAATTTCATACGGTGACTTGCCAGTACCGACCTCACCGTTACACTGTGGGTGATACGCTGTCGTGCGTAGCTTGTCGATTTTTAAACCTTTACATAATTCTTTGATTAATCGACTCTCAAAATTCGAGATTGATAATAAACATAGCTGTTGTCAATGCAGTAACATATGGCTACAATGATTTGATGTAGTTGGCAATGGACCTACAACATCAATACCAACAATCTCAAACGGAAATTTGGCAACAATTTGTTTCAAACTCGCAACATTTTTATAATTAAACACTCTAAACTGTTGACAAGTAATACACGACTCACAATAAATCTTGGTATGTTTTCGCATATCAAACCAAAAAAATCTTATCTTGAGTCTCTTTAACGTTTTGTCATAGGCTAGATGCCCTGATAATTGATCATCATGAAACGATTTGAGAACATCTGGGATTTTGTGTTGTGGAACAAAGATTAACTTTGTCTCTGACTCAAGTTTAACAATGTCATCTTCGAGTACCAACTTGTTTAAAATTTGAACAGCTCTTTTTTTGAAATTATCATCGCTTTTTGACCACTTATCGATTATATTTTGATTTTGACTTGATAATAAACACTTTAACTGAGATAATTTTTTATCTTTATTTTGTTCGTACGACCAATCTAAATGTGAGTCTAAAGTCAATTGATTGATATTTGCTCTTGAAAGCATATCAGCTTCGACGTTTAAATGACCAGGTTTATATCGTATTTCAAGATCTGGACATCTTGACCATTAATTTATTTAGTCGACGTGTGAATGTTGTTAAAGGTTCGTGGTCAGTGAATAGTTCTACTTCACGACCATATGTAATCATTAAACTGACCAAAGGGCAGCAGCAGCCTCGGATGTTGTATAACCTTTTTCGGTTCTGTAAACTCCATCATGAAGTTGAGAGAGTACGGCACCAAATGATTCCATCAACCTCTTCTGGTTTCAGATTTTACATTTTGAGATAAGGGAGAAAATATTGCTAAAGCGTCCTTTTGTTTTAAATGTTCTTATTCACTTATTATAATTAGCATAATAAAAGCTTCTTGACTAGAATAATTAAATTTGAACGTACTCTACTTTTTATTGTTGAAATATTTCAAATTTTTATTTAAAATCAAACTTTTATTACAACCAAGATGCCTTTAACTTTTAGTAGGAGTACTAGTAGTAAAAATAATTGCTACGCTCTCGCGTTAAGTCTGGTTCTATCCAGACCTGTAAGCAATGTTTTTAGTCATTCAAAAAGTTGTCCAAATTATTATTTATTTATTTATTTCGACTTATGCTAAGGCCACCAATCGGCCACCTTCCCGGCGCACTGTTAAATAAAGCGTGCCGTTACCTAGGTTTTGATTGAAAAGATACTTGACCCGATCTTGCTTAGGTTCATTTAAAGGTTCTTTATGAGTTCTTGTCTTAAAGACAACAATCTATTATCAAGTGCCCAGCATGGTTTTGTTCCAAAGAGGTCATGTGCCACAAATTTGTTGGAGACACTTGATATTATCACAAATGCCTTAGCAAATGGAGATCCTATAGATATAGTTTACAAAGACTTTTCTAAGGCTTTTGACAGAATTTCACATAGACTTCTAGTTTACAAATTACCCAATTATGGTTTCGTCGGTCTAATTTTAGACTGGATCAAAATTTTTTTATCAAACAGGAAGCAAAGGGTTCTAATGGGCTGTGTTGTTTCAGAGTGGCTTAATGTGACAAGCGGAGTCCCTCAAGGATCAGTCCTCGGTCCGATTCTTTTCATAATTTTTATCAACGTTCATGAACATTCGTGTACGCCGAAAGAGCCTTCATGAACATTCATGAACGTTCGCAGATTCAATTCGTGAACGGCCAGAACTGTAAGTCGTTCAGATGATGATGTATCGTAATTTGAAAATTTATCCAAATTTGTTCAAAATAGTCTAAAAAATGTTAATTGATTTTGATTCAATAACTTCATTGGTCAGACGGTTTCAGTCATTCTCTATACGGTTTGTAAAAAAAATTGAATCTTGGTGCACAAATCTTCACAAGTTCTCGCTTAAGTTTGAACCGATTGTCTCTTGTCTCGTATATCCTATTAACTGTTTCGTCACTGTCCTATCTAACTACTTTAAAATTTTAGTGATAATCAATTAAGACAGGTCACGCTTTATAGCAAGTTTCATTAGTTTTGCTCGGCAAATTCGACTAATCATCGTCCCCTTTCGTGAAAACAGATTGAAAATACTCATTCAATAACTCTGAGATCTCTTCAAATCGTTTGTCATTGAATTTTCATCTCTTTTAATCGACTAAATTCTAGGCTTGATCTGAAGTTTCTTCTTGGCTAACTGCGTTTCATATTGACGAACGGATGCCTTTATTATAGACTTAAAGCAGCTGTTTGTCTATTTGAAACGCAGTTAAAGATATGAAGCCCTATTATATGATGTTGTATTTTTAAAAAGCTTTTTGCGTAATTGATACTCTATATCTACAGCGAATTTTCAAAACTAATCATTTCTAGTTCGGTAAGGGGATAGAGGATAAAAATTTAAATTGATTCATGTGAAAATATGATAAAAAAAATCGAAAAATTATTTCCGGTTGACACAAAAATAATAAACTAATCTAAAACAGATAAAAATAATTTACCGTCCATGGCATGGTTACGACTATGCTACTGTCATCCACTCCAGTAACTGTGGGACATTCATCATAAACAGCGCCACTCATCCGAGCCGAAGCTGCGAACTCGACAACTATCCAGACTAGCTTGGAACCACAAACCAAGCGTATTCTACTTCAATTAGAATACTTAACTTTGTCACTAGGGCTACACCTATTGCTAAATGGGTCTGCTGTAAAACAAGTTATTGCGCCCGTTACTAGACTGTGATGGTCAAAGCCAGCGACACCCCAATACGACAAGATTCGAACGCGATCCGTAAATCCACGTACCCGTAATACAGCACATTTAGGACGATGTTAGAATGACAGCAACAGCTTGGGACCGACCAAGGCATGGTTACGGCCATATTTTTGCAAATATTTGATTTACCTTAAAAAATAATTAAATTTAAAATAAATAAAAATTACTTACCTTTACTTACCAAAATATTTTTGTTCTAAAAATGTTTTTAATATTCATTTTTAATTTTGAATACGTTTGTTTATTTTTTGATCATAAATTCTGCTCTTGATTGATTATGATTATTATGTTACTAAGGTTCAGGAAATGCAAAGCGTCCACACTAATTTTTAAATTGATTTTCGACCTCAAAATGTCCAAAATAATTTTTTCAGACCCCAGTGCCAAGACCCCTCAAAAACCATACTTTACTTTTAACCTGTTCTTTCTTTCTTACATTCTTTAGCTCCAATGATCGTTATTTTGTACCTTTTATTAATCTGTTTTGTCTTTAACGTTTGCTGACTTCTCTAGCGTATCGAGATGGTTCGTCGAGTTGATTTTGAACCCCATCGAAATCTCATTTATAGTACTATGTCATCATCGCCTCGAAGTTTAATTTCTTTCGTCGATGTCTATGAGACTTTATAAAATTTTCGACGAATTCATGATCTTATTCGAATTTTTTTTGCTTTAGAAAACTGGTGATTAGCATGTAGCCTTAACCAATCATGACTTGAGTTTTTCCAATGACAAATGTAAAGTTTAAAAAGCATCAAAATCGTGATAAGAACTGTGTAAAAAAATAAATATTACACAAATGCAAAAGTCAAGATGAAACAAAAAAAAAATTCATTAATAATTAATTTCAATAAAAAATTTATCAAATTATTTTTTGGTAGTGCTAAACTTGAGAAAAATTCTTTCATTTATTTTTACGTGAAAAAAAAAACGAACGTCTAAATAGTTGTCCTTTTATGAACGCCATCACCGTCACAATCTTTCACTAAAAGAATGACTGCATTCAGTAAATTTGTTCAAAATCCTCTTATGAGACGAAATGCCATCATGCTTGCATCGTCCATGGTCTTTGCTTATTGGTCTTCGTTAAAGATAATGGCCTATAGAAATAAAAGGTAATAAAAAAATCTTTCCGCTTTTAAATTAAACGTTTTTTATTGCTTTAAGACTCGCCAAACAACAAAAAAATGATAATTCAATTTTACTCAACAAGGTAAACTTTAGACAAAAGTTGTAAACATGGTTGATTTTAATTGTTTTTTTTTAAAGAAACAAGATAAAAAAAATAAGGTTGCAGTTGATCCAAAATTTTTCAAGTAATGTGCCCCATTAGATATGTAAAATTAAAGTTCCAATAAATATTTTTCTTTCTAAGAAATTTGAGACGGCTATTGAAAATATTAATCCCATCATGGTTTAGTCCAGAAGTAATTTAAAATGTGTAAGAGATTATTAACGTTTGGAATAATTTTTTATATTTTAAAAGGTAGCGTATCTTCTATTAGTAGCTTTTTCATTAATAGCTAGAACTTATGCAGACGTTTTTATGATTTTGATTGGAACGTCAATTGAAAGGTAAGCAAAGCATTACGTTTTATGCTCTATTGATTTTAATATAAATAAATATTTTTTTTTAATTTTAAAAAGTGGTATAATTGCTGGAAGTGGGTCAAATTTTGTCACACATGTAGCTAAATATGTCTCTGCAATGCCATTTGTGAGTATTTTTAAATTTTATTAAAGGTTTAAAGACTTTAAGGTCAACGGAAAGAGAATTGGGTTCAACTGAGACGAGCAATTATTTTTCATGGGTGATTAATTCACTGTAAATTTTTGACTTGATAAATATTACGCTGCTAAGTTGAAAATAAATTTTCTGATAAAAAAAAGACTGGTCGGTTTCCGTTTAAGAAAGGATGTCTTCAAAATATGAAAAAGTACGTTTTTTCTGTACTTTTTAGAGATCTAAGTTCACCTGGCTGGTAAAAAGAACGTACTTTTCATACTTTTTAAAATAAACTTCGGAGTCTCCCTTGAAAAAGAACGTACCGTATTTCCTTGCTTACAAGTGCCAATTCAATTGCTTTCAATTTGCTTAGGCATTATTTTATCCCTTAAAGATGCGATTTTTAGTCAATTATAAGCAAGGAAATACGGTACTTTTTGTAATTTTAAAATTTGATTTTTTAACTCGATACCCGACCCTCACCTAATCTCTACCCGAACCCTATCTAGGGTTTCGCCCCTGACCCCCTCCGAGAAATTACTTGCTCTTTTTACTGGATTCATGACCATAGACATTCATTTCATTGACAATAGATGAATGATTGGAAAAAGCTATCTTTGGTTAGAAGATATGCTCTTAAAACTAAAAAGCTTCCATTGACGTTGGGATCCATATTGGATGGAAAAAAGTTTCCCTATTGTCAAAATCGGTAAAACACGGTTTACTAATCAATTTTTATTCGGTTTTGAAAAGTCGTAAATCGCAATTATAATGTCAAAAAAGACAAATTCAGAAAATTTTGCTCCGACTAAACTTATATTTTTTTGAGGGTCATATACAGATTTTTTCCGATTTCTATTAATCTGGCAAATCTAGGTTTGCAAGTGAAGCTTTCTAAATTATGATATCATGGGTCATTTTGCATTGTGCAAAGCCTCCAAGTCCTTGCTAATCAGACCACAGACTTGACTAAGAAAGAGTTTTAGAGTTGATGCTATTACATTATGTAAAAAATTGAAAGCAGAGTCTCAAATTCCATTTATGCCAAATTTGATCACTAAAAATTTCTCTTTTTTTTAAGATATCATTGATCAACAACTTATTGAAAGTAATTGATTTTTGTTAACTTTTAAATCATCTTTAGACTATCTAATATCGTTTATTTTAAAAGTATGGAATTGACGAATTAAAATTGAGATTCAGAACCCGTTTGACCAAATACCTTTACTCAAAATACCTGAAGTAATTTAATCAATAATCCTAAAAATTTTAAAATAAATTCTGATTGTTTTTTTTAAGAAATTTGACCTATTACAAAATGACTAATTTAGACAATAGAATAGCTAATGCCGATCAATTATTAACTCAAGACGTTGAACGATTTTGTAACTCACTAACCGAGTTATATTCAAATCTAAGCAAAGTAAAATTGATAACAACCCATTAAAAACTAAAATTATAAAATTTTTAAAATTAGCCGTTGTTGGATGTTGGAATTTACTCAGTTAAATTAACAGCTGCTATAGGTGCACAAGGACCTGCTATTATGCTTTCATATTTAATCGTATCGGGACTTTTCTTAACCGTTTTACGTAAACCAGTCGCTGGTATGACTGTCAAAGAACAACAAAACGAAGGTGATTTTCGTCATGTTAACTCGCGTTTGATTACAAACAGCGAAGAAGTAGCGTTCTATCAAGGTCACAAACGAGAAGAAATCAATTTAATGAGTAGTTACAATCGTTTGGAAACTCATTTAAGAAATTTTATAACTTTTAGATTCTCCATGGGGTTCATTGATAACATTGTTGCAAAATGTAAAATTTTTAAAGACTTTTTTTTTCCATTTTTTAATTTTTAATTTTTTCAGATTTTGCTACGTTCATTGGTTATAATGTTGTATCGATGCCATTCTTGAACACGACTCATCCATTAACTCAACTCAGTCACTCGGATCGTCTTGAAAATTATTACCGCAGTGGTCGTATGTTGGTAAAACTAGCCGAAGCTTTAGGTCGAATTTCTTTGGCTGGTCGTGAAATGACTCGATTAGCTGGATTCACTGAAAGAGTCACTCAAATAATCAATGTAATCGATGACTTAAATCGAGGTCATTACAAGAGATCAATGGTAAAAACAGAAGATACTGAAAATCAAAGTAGAGAAGCAATCGAGCTTAAACCAAACAGTGGTAAAATAATTTATCAAGATAACATTATTAAGTAATTTTTATTTTTAACTAAAACGCCTGCCGCTTTTTATTAATCATAATTTAAAGGTTCGATAAAGTCCCATTGGTTACCCCGAATGGTGACATTTTAATCCGAGAGCTTTCATTCGAGGTCAAATCAGGAATAAACGTGCTTGTCTGTGGTCCAAATGGTTGTGGTAAAAGTAGTTTATTTAGAACCTTGGGAGAGCTATGGCCTTTGTTTGGTGGTTCAGTAACTAAGCCTGAAAAAGGCAAGTTGTTCTATATACCTCAAAAGCCTTACATGACTATCGGTTCATTGCGGGATCAAGTCATCTATCCAGACACTCTTGAAGAAATGAAGCACAAGCGTATAAGTGATAAGGACCTAGAGAAGTTGCTCGATATTGTTAAGTTGACTTATTTGTTGGAACGAGAAGGTGGATGGAATAGTGTACAGGATTGGATTGATGTTTTATCCGGTGGAGAAAAGCAAAGAATAGCTGTAAGACAGTGACAATATTAAAATTTATTAAAAGGGTTTTTGAAAATTTGTTTTAAGATGGCTCGATTGTTCTATCATAGACCTCAATTTGCAATTTTAGATGAGTGCACAAGCGCTGTAAGTGTTGATGTCGAAGGTAACATGTACGAGTATTGTAAATCAGTTGATATTACTCTATTTACAGTATCGCATCGTAGATCTTTATGGAAATATCACGATGTAAGCTTTTAAAAAAAATAAAATTTTAAAATTTCTAAAATTATGGTTTTTCAAGTATTATTTGCGAATGGATGGTAGAGGTAGCTTTGAATTCCAACCAATTGATAAAGATACCGAAGAATTTGGATCATAATTTCTTCAAAAAAGATTTTAAGATACTTCTTTTTTTTTAGATAAAAAATATTGATTTTAGATTTTATAATTTTTTATCGAAAAAAAAATAAATATAATTCTTTATACTAAATATTTTCATGTTTTTGTCATTTCCTTTAGGCATAGGGTGAAAACTTTCAAAAAAAACTTTTTCAGTCAAATCCAATCTTCACCATATTTAATCAATAGACGATTCTATACATATTTCAGGAGCTACTTTATTCATTTTTATACCTTTTTGTCCACTTGAGTTCAAAAAATTCTTATAAATGGGGAACATAGCTTTTAGACCGCCTCGAGATAAAATAAACCCGGAAAAAGTGAAAAATCCCTGATTTTTTTGGACATCTGGTGTAAAAAAAGGAATAAAAAATAGAAAAACTAGTTGCTGAAATTTGTCTCTTGATTAAGCACGTTTTTATTTTATTAAAACTTCCAGATAAATAATTTATTTTGTTGGGAGGGAAGCTTTTCCGACAAAAAGATGAGCTCATAACCTTGTTATCTTAAAATTAACGTAGCTTGGAATAAAGCTAGCATATTTGAAGCTACAGTAGTATCCATAGAGATAAAAAAACAAGCTGAATAGTTTTGCTACGACATGTTATCGAATGTGGCTAGGTATAAAGCTTTTGGACAAAGTAACAAATGAAGAAATTAACAAAAGAGTCGAGCTGAAACCGATTGTATCGAACGTCCTTCAAAGACAGCTCTGCTGGGTTGGTCACACGCTTAGAAGACCGGAAAGTGAGCCAGAAAAAAAATGTATACTTTACGAACCCAAAGCTGGATTAGGTACTTGCAAACGAGGACGTATGCTCACGAGCTACTTTAAATACATCAGTGAATCATTGTTCCCGAAACAAGAGCTGAAAAGCTGAAATTAAACTATTTTGACACTTATCAAATCTAGTGATTTTCCATTAATGTTAAAAAAAGGCTTGATATTAATGCAACAGTAATATTTAATAAATCTGCGTTAAAGCTGTGACATTGAATTTCAAAATAGGAGTCAAGAAAAGCTTTTAAAGGACCCGGGTGTGATAGAGTGGAATATTTTTTTTTTAGTCATAGGATAGTTTATAAATTGGTTCGTCCAAAGTTAAGCAAGGAAATGGATGTAACTAGAGAGCAAATAAAAAGAAGATAGATTAATCAGCTAAAGGAAATATTTTAAGGTTTAAAAAGTAAAATCATTAAAGAGGAAGATGAAAAGCATTTAATATTACCTAAGCAATCGTGTTTTTCTTGGAAAACCCTTGAATACTCTTAAAAACGATCTTGAAAAAAAAAAATTTAGAATCATGAAATGAAATGAAAGAATTTGAGTTCAAATTGATAAATTTTAGTTTGTGACTAGCGTGTAATTTTTGAAAATTTTACAAGTAGTTTATAAACCCACGAACATAACGTGAATTTTTAAGAAAATTCCGGTACTGAGGTGTGTTCATTGAATCAATCACTGAACAATCTTAATAACGGGTGATGCATAAGTAAATGGACAAAAGTTAAGTTAACTTGCCCGATCATGCTAATGATCAGGTGATCCTCTATATATATATTTATAAACTAATAAATATTAGCTATTAAATTACAAAAATTTTTTTTTTAAATGGGACTTTCTGTGTCTGAACGAGAGGCTTTTCGAAAAGCAGTCAAAAATATGATTTCACAAATGACAAAATCCGATCTTGTGGCGCACTTTACAAAGCAAGGGATCGCTCGAAGCACAATACATAAGACGATCAACCGTATTCAAATTGGAGATCCGATAAAGGACAATAAGAGAACAGGTCGTCCATCCACCTGGACAGCTGCAAGGAAGACAAAACTGAAGAGATTGACCAATAACCGAACTGGAGTAAGTCAAAGGCGTCTAGCTAGGAAATTTGCTGTCCACCAGACAACAGTTGGTAGGCAATTGACAAAAATGGATATTTCATATCGTAAACGTGAAAAAACACCAAAATATAGCGTCGTACAGCATGAGAAAGCCAAGAATTTGAGTAAAAAGCTTTCAAATATGCTATATCGTCCACCATGTTCGAAAAGTATTTTACTTTGGCGGGCGACAACATGCCGGGAAATGCTGGATATTACACAAACGACAAGTCTACTTGTCGGGACAGTATCCGATTTGCTGGAAAAGAGAAGTTTTCAAAGGAGGTGCTTGTTTGGATAGCCATATCTGATCGAGGTAAGGTTCCCCAAGTCATAAACCTTAGTTTCCAAAAAAAGTTTCAGCACCTTTCAACTATGTTCAAAGGGACTTGAAAATTTATGGGTATATATTTTTCCATATTAACTAAAAATCTTACTATAAATTTTTTAAAAAATGTTTTAATTTCTAAGAATGAAGGGTATGAAAAGTTTTAGAAGCGGGTTTTCACCGAAAATTTTTAGAAAAATCACGTTAAAACCGAACTTTACATACCTCTAATTTCGCATATTTTTATTTATTTTAAAACGATTTATAGCAAGTTCTGTAGTGAATATCACAAATTGTTTGCATGAAAATTTTAGGATAAATTTCGATAAGATTTTGATCAATTGAATCTTTTTGAAAAAGCGGCTATAAATACTAAGGTTTATGACTTGGTGAACCTTATGTCTAAGCCTCTTTTTCGACTATCAAAGTCGGTTGCCATCAATTCGAGCATCTATATCCAGGAATGCTTGAATAAACACCTTCTCCCATTAATACATGAGTATCATCAAGATCTTGACTACGTTTTTTGGCCTGACTTAGCATCTGCTCACTATTCTTTGGAAAGCACAACATGGATGAACGAAAATGTAAATTATGTGACCAAGGATATTAACCCGCCAAATGTCCCTCAAGCGCGTCCAATCGAAAATTTTTGGGGTTGTTTAAGTGAAAAAGTATACGAGGGAGGTTGGCAAGCCTCAACTGAGCAACAGCTGATTAACCGTATTAAATTGAAGTTGAAGGAATTCGACTTAAATTTTGTGAAATCCCTTATGGCGGGGGTCAAAGCAAAGCTCAGAAAAATCGGCCACGATGGAGTTTTTTCATTATTCAAAAATCATAATTCTATTAAAAAATAAATTCTTTACAACATTAAAAAAAACAGAACTTAATATCATTTTTATTTTTTGAGATATTCGCTTTTAATTTTTGTCCATTTACTTATGCATCACCCGTTACAGTCGTACCTCAGTTATATCATCCTATTTGTCCGTGGGGGTCAAACATGGTATAAGTGAAACTTGATACAAGTGAAAATGTCCATTTGAGAATAAGCCATGTTTAGGGTTACCAATTACATTGAAATCCTAAAGATAAATGTCATTTCTTGAATTAAAAACTAAATCTAGACAAATTAAATGTAATTTCAGTCATAAGACTATAAATCTGTCTTTTAGCGAAAGTTCAGTGTAATTTTTTTGTTTCCTAATAGCCTTGCAATCAATTATTAGCTTTTTGTCTTATGACAAAAAAATGGCGAGACCCATAAATGATATAAACGAATTAGTTTATATTATTATTATTATTATTATTATTTATTATTGTTTAAGCCTCATAGACAAATCAAAGTAAAAAAAATTCTAAAAAAAAGTATAAAAATAATTTACAAAAAAATAAAAAAAGAATGTACAAAAATTAAGTTACACGACTAAAGTCTAGCTTTAAAAGCAATTTTAACAAATTATAAAAGTAAAAAAAGTCTAAATTTTGTGTAAACACCTGCTTCAGATGAGAGACAACAGACCTGACTGAGTCAACAAGACCCCTATTTTTCTCTCTGAATAAGAAGTCGATCGTTGAGATACTTGTTTTGAAACTATACTCCGTACAATCAATGTGGATCTTCTTCTCAACATTGCTTAACTGTTTACAAAACGATGTATTGGCTGGATCAAAACTCACATAAGTCAATCTTAAGTGAAAAAAAACATCCCGACAAAGAGGACTATTCAACAACTGCTTGAGGAAGAATATTTTATGTTTATAATAAATTTGTTCCACTCTTTCAACTTTTAGAGCCTCAAAGAGTGGTCTAAACCTAGTATACTTGTGCAAACCAAAGGTTTTCTTGAAAAGTAAGTTTTGTCTTACCTCTAATTCACTTAGTTTCTTGTCACTAATAAGTACGGTGTCCAAATGATACCTGATGATCGATTGGCAGAATTGTTTGTAAAGAAAAGCAACAAGCTCAGGACAAGAGCTTCTAGGCTTACAACCTAGTCCATACAAGGAGTAAAAACTCTTCTCAACACACTTCCACTTGTTTTCAATGTATACACTCAATACATCTTTGTCACCAATAGGAAGACCGAGATATTCTAAGCTACTGACATTTGGAATTTGTACACCATTCAAACTAAATTCTGTATCCTGAGCTGAATTACCTTTGTAGGTTGTGTACGAAGCAGATTTATTAGGGTTAAAATCCATTTTCCATTTGAGTGCATAGCTGGCACACATGCCTAAAAGAATTTTACAGTGAAAACTGGATGGTGATAGAATGATTACATCATCACAATAAGCAATTATTGACAGATTGTGTTCATTGATTGTTGCGCCTATCCCGAGATCGACACACTCACTTATCATGTCATTCACGAAGAAGTTAAAAAGGTATGGCGAGAGAATCCCGCCCTGCTTCACACCTTCGGTTGTTTCGATTAGCTCGCTGCGTTTGCCTTCATAGTTAACCATTATTTTCGAAATTTGGTAGTACATGTACAGAAGCCTCCAGATACTATCCAGGACTTTACCCTTTAATTTGTAAAACAGCCCATCGCGCCAAAGCTTATCAAAAGCTTTACTCGCATCCAGGCTAATAAGATGAACTCTTGACCCAAATTGACGGTAGTAGTTTATTACCTCGTTCACAATGAAGTAGGCATGACGACATGAGATCTTCTTCTTATAACCAAATTGATTCGTGTGAAATTGCTTAAGCAAACTCATCTTGCTTAACAAAAGCGCTTCAAGGATAGTTGCCATCGTCGTTGAAACGGAAATAGGTCTAAAGTCACTCGTTTGAGATGCTTTACCTTTTTTGGGAATTGGTGTCACTAACGATACATTGAAATCTGACGGTAGGTAACCATAACTCACACAAGCATTAAAAAACCAAGTTAAAACGTGCAATAACTTTGGACACAACCCGAAGATGAAGAATTCAGAACAAATGTTATCAAGGCCGGTGGCTTTTTTCTTCTTAAGGCACTTGATTATGTTCAGAATATCATCTTCGTTGAAGATCGGATCATAAATCACGTCTTTGATATCTTGGTAGTGATTTTTAACCTCATTCTTAATGACATCTTGTTCGGTTGAATTAGATTTGCCGTTGTGAGAAAACAAATCCGAGTAAAACGCCATGAAGTCATCATTCTTGAGTTTGCTAACACATGTGTTAACGTTTTTACGACTTTTCCTAAAGTTTGCAATTCTTGACCAAAAACTTGCTCTGTCAAGATTCCTGAGCTTGGCCAAGTTTATGTTCTTTTGTGTCTGAGCCTTATACGATTCATCTCTGATAAGTTGCTTTAACTGTTTCTTATTCAGCTTGATGCGATCTCTTACGATGTCATTACGATCGTTGGATCGTTCAAGATCCCTGTATAGGGTTTTGTTTTCTTCAATTATTTCAGAAATTTCTGGATTTCTGTCAGCGAGATTACTTATTCGAACATTATGATTCCTTTTAGCTCCACCACTTGATTTCTCACCACGCCGAGCAGATTTCAAGAAGACACGATTTCAAGAATTAGTTTATAATGAGAAAAATGTTTTTTGACTTTTTTGTATAAATGATATAAATAAATGTAAATGATACATGATTGAAGTGAACATGATATAACTGGAAAAATTTCAATGTAAAAGTATTGACTGCCGTTTGTCTTTTGTCATTAGATGATATAAATGAGACTTGATATAAGTGCATAGTGATATAACCGAGGTTTGACTGTATATAATTTATGTTTTTTGATATTGGAAAAACATTACTTTAACTGCTTAAAAAATGTATCACAAATGATCAAAAAGGCGTTAGTTGAGCTTTACTTTTAGAAAAACGTGGAGTTTAGGTTAAATTTCAGTGATTGGATAACTGTTATCATGATGCACGTTGAAGATATTTCAAAAAGAAAAGTTTACTTGAATCAACTCAGCAAAAGAAAAACAATTTTTTGAATTAAGTTAGGGAAATCACAAAACTCACCTAACATCCTCATGCGCGTAACATATTGTAAAACTTTTTCATTTGCAAGTTGCTTAGCTTCTCTAAACTTGTATACTTCAACAAGTTTATTCTTTTTTCGATTGAAATAATCTTTTAAGCTTTGCTTTACCGTATTCTGAAGTAATAGCAGCATGAATTGTAATGTGATCCAACGTTTTAAGAATTTGGTTGAGTTTGCTCTCGACCGAGAAAAAATAATGCATTTTTTATTCTATTGTAATCAGTAATTGGCTTTGTGAATTTTTAAACAAAAAACAATTTGTACAAAAAATAATTTTAAAAAAGTTTTAATTTTTCTTACAGATAATATTTTGAGTTAAAATTTTATGAAAATGTGATACAACTTTTGTATCACCTGAAGGTAATTTCCTTTTAAGCGGAAGTAGAATCGTTTAAGAAAAATCCGCATTAAATGATAAAGTTGATTTGTACATGAATAGCAAAAAAATAAATAAATATCAAAACAAACTTAACCAAAACCAGATTAAAAGTAAAGCTTTTTAAGCATTTTTATGTAATGCAAATGCATGTACTAATTATAAAAGGATTTTTTCCAAATAATTCCAAAGCCATTAGGTTTATCAGAATTTAAAAAAAGCCATCAGGTGATACAATAGTTGTACCACAGTTTTATAAAATTTCAACTCATAAATATGATCAGAAAGAAGATTAAAGGCTAGGATGTAATTATTTTTTGTACAATTTGTATTTTTGTCTAAACAATTCACAAAGCCTCAGTAATTGAATTTTCGTTTGTCGTCGCCAATTGAAAGAGCAATAGACAATGAAAATTTCTTGAAATAATATTCTTTTTGTACTTTTTGGTATTTTGCCAGGATATCTTTTAAAACCTAAACTCTACTAATGCTTTACCTAAACCCTACCTCTCTGACTAATGCTTTACCTAAACCCTACCTCTCTGAAGGCGGCCATGAATCTAAACAAATCTAACCATATATATAAATGATTAGGGCTAAATTTATGGTTAGATTTCTTTGATACGGTTTTTGGTTTTTGGACAAGTTTTAAAGAGTATAATACGTATGGGTATCTTTGCAAAATACCAAAAAGTGCAAAAAGTTTATTAAGTCTTTTCAAGTTCATTGTCTCTCCATGAATTTAAATGTCCTAACTTTAAGATGAAAAAAGACTAGTTTCCTTAAGTTTACTTGAAACAACGTAGCAAAAGAAAAACAAGATACTTCTCTTATTATCTCGATGTCCGTCTCCAATTTTTCTCCTAACCAGAGGCGCCCAACAGTTGTTTTTTCAGTTTAAAAGTGCTGATATAGCTTAAAAGACTTGTTGAAAGTTGGTTAAAATGCTTTCTCATAATTTATAAAATCATAATTTCGGTAGCAAAATATAAAGGTGTTTTTAAAAAAGTATTGTTTTGTTGTTCTCTATGGTTTTAGAAGTTGCTCAAGCTGTTTTGGGCGTCCCTGCTCCTTTCTAATAAAGGAGACTAACAAAGAAGATGCTTTAAATTAATTTTTTTATGAGTAAAGTTCCAAACTCGGCTTGAAACAAAAAAAACAACAAATTCCTAAAGATTCTTTTGAAGTCATTTCTGTTTGATCGATGCCTTGCTGGCTTTCATTATTTGAAACAAAAATTTTGATTATTCCAGAAAACTTTTAAATTTTAAAAAAAGATCAAACTGTGTCATGGTTTCATCAAAAAAATTTTAAAACAAAAAAAAATTTTTTTTTTATTTTTTAAAGTTTCATCTCACATAAGGTTTGAAGTAAAAAGTTTTTATAACTTTTAACATTGGAAACATGAAAAATCAATCTTTTAAAACAAGTAAGCCTTAGTTGTTTGTCTATATTTAATTAGTCTAAAAAATCACAAGTTAATTTAATTCATTTTTTTAAAATCAAAAATTTTTATTTTTTCAAAAAAAAAAAGAGCTGCTACCTTAAATAAATCTTATCTTTATTTTCGAATACATGAAATAACATTCGTTCTTGAGTCTAATCTCAAATTACCTGTTTTTAAAAAAAAAAAATGATAAAAATTTTCTAACAAATATTTTTTAAAAATGCAAATATTCAATTTCAGTTAAAAAAAGAAATTTGATTCAAAAAAAAATTTTTTTTTAATGTCGTTTTTTTATTTTAAAAAAAAAGTCTAAATGGTGAATCAAATATCACGTAATAAAAATCCTAGACATAGTGTTAAATCACTTTCATCTAGACTTTCGATAGCCACTGATTCGGACTTGTACACGCCTTATGGTGATGACGAAACATTGTATAGACCAAGTGCACCTGAGCCGTTAATTGGAAAATTTGCCAAACTCAAATATGGTAATAATAAAGAGATAATTTTTAATATTGATTGTCAAGTAAGTTTTTAAGAACTCATTTTTCGAGATCGAGATTTAAAATTTTGAAAGGGTCAAAACATTTTGGGTTACTTTTACAAAATGTGCAAAGACACAATCAAAGCAGATCAAATAATTGACATTGTTGATTTAAACGGAGATTTAAAAAATATAAGAGAAAAAGCAACAGAATTTTGTACAGACCTATTACAACCAAGAAAGACTTACATACTCGTCGAAATTAAAACATTCGAATTTCGTAATCATTCAACAGATAAATTACATCTACTTTTATACGGAAGTGATTTATTGACAGATAATTTTGTACGTAAAGTATCGGACTATACAAAAAACAAAATGACTCGAATGGTCAAAATAAATGCACCAAAGATAAATTTAAACGAGTCAAGCAAGGACAAAAAGTTTAGTCCAACATTTAAACCAAAAACAACTTTGATTGAAACAGGATTTAATTCACACAGATTTTCAAATAGGCGTAAAACAACGACTTCAATGACAAATATTCCGGTCTAGAAGTCTAGATGTTTTTTTGTAAATTGAATTTACTTTTTTTTTTTTTTTAAACCGGTTTTTATTAACCTATTTCTAATAATAAAATATTTTTGACATAGATTTTTTTTTATTAATCTTTTCATTCATTGTTAAATTTACATATTCAAGTTAAGATCTAACTCTAGTTGAATAAGAATACTAGGCTTTAGGACAACTATGTCATGAAAAATTTATTTTTTGTTATGAATAAACTTGTGTAATGAAAACTTGTAGCCTTTGCTTTGATCCATTTAAATTTTAAACCGAGGCATAAATATAGGTATAAAAAACAAATTTATTTTTGTTTTAGTTCAAGCTCTTAAGAAGTTTAAATTTTTGATTGTTAAGTATCGAAAGTATCTAAACCTGCCTTTGACGCTATGCGGTTATTCCCAATCAAAACATCTTAAATCAAACCTGACTTAGGCGCAATTTTCGAAAAAAAATTATTTTTTTAACATGGATTGATTGGGAATAACCGCATAGGGTCAAAGGCAGTCTTAGGTATTAGATGATGCATTAGTGCAAAAGGGGTTAGAATTTTTTACTACTCTAAAAAATGTCAAAAACTTAGTTTCATTTCAAAATATTTGGTTTTATACTTAACAATTTATTCCATTGAATACGGGTTTCTTTTGTGGCGTTTTTGGTACGGCACCATTTACACATGATAAAAATGTCAAGAAAGTTCTAATTTATCCTCGAAGACCCCTCATCACTTAAACTCCAACCATAAAGTAATTTTACTGTGACGACCGACACGCTTCGCCTCAAGTAAGACTTGCATATTTTATTCAGAAAACTTATTCGAATAAAAGAAGATTGACTGTAATTGTTTGAACAGATCCGATTTTTTTAAATCGTTTTAAGTTGGATGCATGTTTCGTCAACATCCAGAAAATTCAACACAAATAAAATTATTTAAGTCACGAAATTGACCTTGTGTCAATATTGTTTTGAAGCAAAAGTAAAAAAACTAAAGCTAATGGACCCATCTTAGTTGAATTTTGTACCGATTTAAGTTACCGTAATCAACCGCAAGACTGCCCAGTTTCGGTTCTCAGAAAAGTTCAATTTTGAAAAAAAAGATATTTTTAACTAGTTTTAACTTTACTGTGAGCACTAAAACATTCTTTTTTCGTATCAAATATTCCCATCTTATCGCTATTAATGTGCATTGGGAAGGGGAAAACTGATTTTTTTTTCGCACTTAAAGAGTCCCAACTCATAAACCTTACTTAGTTTTTCGTGGTATTTGAGACATTATTTCTTACTCTATTGAAAAATTTTCAATTCAACAACGCTTTAATTGGCAGTGTTTTGTTAGGATATTCGGTTTTTTCTGCGATATACTTAATTTTGGCACAATAAAAAACAATGACGCAAAAAAAATCAATTCATCATTCAAAAAAATGCAAAAGTATTCTGTTTTAGATTTAAAGTAATTTATCAACACCTTAAAATGTGAGTTTTTTTCAAATCAAACAATCGAGCGTGTTTAGTTTAAATATTTATTTTGTAAAAAAATCGAATGATGTAATAAAAGTAACTCCTTTTGGGGTTTGCACTTATTTCATCATAGTTTTTATAAATTATTTATTTTATAGGGTTTGTTAACATTGACTCTTTATATTTTTTTTAGTTAAAAAAAAAAATTTTCATTTCTATCAAATTTTAATTAC
The DNA here is from genome assembly GCA_022207745.1 of Brachionus rubens. Taxonomy (NCBI): domain Eukaryota; kingdom Metazoa; phylum Rotifera; class Eurotatoria; order Ploima; family Brachionidae; genus Brachionus; species Brachionus rubens. The sequence continues at coordinate 3,174,179 of JAJVHD010000003.1, read as the reverse complement.
TTTCATGTTTTGCTTTTAAAGTGATCTTTTTTTGGGTATTGATGTTTAAACAATAGGCAAATTAAACTTTTTTTTTTAAATACCCAGGTTTTGATTCCTGAACAAGATCCTGATATGATATGTCATTTTTTCTTTGGCTTTCCAAGATTTTCTTGAATAAAATATTTTGAAAGATATTTTTAAAGGATTCTGACAAGAAAACTAATCTTTTCCGACAATTTTTGGAAATTTTTTGATCTGTGCAGACCCTGGTCAGGATTTAGGACATGGGTAGGTACAGTACAGTCAAAAACAAAGGAGATCAAAGGAGGTACAGTACAGTCAAAAACAAAGGTCAGTCCCCTTCTTTTTTGATTAGGGGACTCAAAACTCCTTGGCTACGCCCCTCTATAGAACATATTTTAGACGTTTTTCTTCGACTAAATTTTATTTTTTTTCTGTCGTTGACTCTTTTTAGACCCTAGAAGCACCAAGCGTCAAAATAACCGTTTTTGACCTTTTAAGTCCATTAAATATGGCTCTTTGCTTCAAAAAAAACAACTAGAGTTTGAGATACAGTCATTTGAAACATCATGATTCAAATGAGCTAATTGTTTCAAATACTTGGGAACAGAAAAGGGATGAATTCCTGGAGTAATCTTTGTGGAATCCTCCAGAAATTCTTAAAGGACTAATATAGTCCGCTTTGAGTATGGTCAATTCAGTAAACTTAGACTTTTCCGATGCCAATTTTTTTCTAAACAAAGAGATTTAAAAAAAAAGCACTCCAACATTTTCGCGATCATTTTTATTTCAAAAAAAGACAATTTTGGTTAATAATCGCTTACAAAAACGATTCCTTATGGGCTTCTACAACATGAAAGTCAAAGTTTGACAGCACCGATTTAGAACGTATACAACAGATCACTGAGATACCGATATTACGGATTTAAGAACCGTTAATTACTTAACCCTCAAGCTATTTTAGAATGAGTGTACAAAAACTTTGAGAATGAAAAAAATCAATTTTATAAACTCTAAATTTTTGTGACCCTTTTTGATCAGAGTCTCCCATGTAAAAAATCCTGGCTACAGCTCTGCTCGTGTATTCTTGATGTATTCTGCAATACATGGATGTAATTTTTTAAAATGTATTATACCAAGTATTGTAAGTATCATTAACAAAATTTTTTGGAAATATGTTTTCTCTAAGTAATCTTGAATACAAAATTTTAAAAAAGTATATTTTTTCACCTGAAAAGAATATATGTAATACGCCAAAAAAAATATAAGTATTCCCGAATACATACCTATGCATTCTCGAAGTATTCTCGACGTATTCCCAAATATGAAGAAAACCTACGTTTGTGTTATACATGAATGCCGAAAATTGGCTTTATTTTTAAGCAAATACATAAATAAGCATAACTTTTGGAGATTTCTTGGAAATAGATACGATTTAACTGAAAATTTCTTTTGTTTTGATCATTTATAACAGAATAGCAGTTTTTTTCAGTTTTGAGCTCTTTAATTTTAACATAACACGGATTTAGGCTGCAAAAAGCGGAGCGTTGAAAACGATCTCCGAATTTGAATTAATAGTGTGGACTTTCTTTTCACTAAATTTTAAACAAAAATATTTTTTGGACAAACATGACCAAACAAAGACAAAAATAATTAAGTAGAGTAAGTCGAAACTTTATGCAAGTAAAGATCTTGTCCTTAAAATAAGAAACATTATTTTCATACTAAACAATTTAAATGAAATTATACCTTTGTGTGTCTTTAAAGCGAAAGCAAAGCTATTTGTATTAAAACAAAATTTCATAAAAAAATAAAAAAAAATTTCTAAGACCTGAATAAATAAGATTAATAGCAATCTCTCTATTTCTTTTTTTTTTTGTTAACTCACTCAATGAGGGAAAAAAAAAGCTCTACTCAACAATAGATGTAAATTAAAAGAAATCTACCTATTCATAAAAGCTTTGTTTTTCATTTTCAAAAAAAAAATATCCATTTCAAATATTTATTAGTTTACAATTGTTTTGTTGGTTGTTGTGTTACATCCCATTCGTTGAAGATTTATAAGTAGGGCTAGTAGCTCTCTCTTCATGCCTTTTTTAAGCTCAATTTTTTTTTGTTTAAATTTTATTTAAATAAGCCCTATGTATATATTTAGCATATTCATTAAACGAGTATGAAACGAGTTATTAATGTTGAAATTTATGCTCATGGCTATTCATAGACAGTATCTAAATAATAACACTTTTATAAAAAAAAGAAAAGAGTTTGTATGTTGTTCGTTCTCTTATCTTTTAATAAAGACCATTAATAATTTTCACCTAATTTGAAATGATTTAAAATTTTGTTTATTTTATCTTTGGAAAAATTTCAAGTCTTTCAGGTGTTTTTAATGATATAAAAATAACCAGAAAATAAACTTTTTTGAACGAATCAATTGTAAGATGAGTTTGTGGTTATTATCTATATAAAATCATATGCTTAATAGAATTTTTTATTTTAGTGTTTTCTATTTTTGTATTTAGATTCATATTGTGTTAAGTTTTAAAGAAAATTGGGATACGAAAGTGCAGATTCTCTTTTGAAAGGGCTGTTGCTAAAACAAGGACTACCTATTTTTTGAAAAAAACGGACCTATACTTTTTTCTGAAGGGAAGGTCCAACCTAAGATTTTCATATAGCATTGGATACATAATTACTTGTATTTTTATATGGAACCGTTTCTGAAAGTCAAAAAGTTACGGTTCGTGAGAAATTTCCAAAAAACTTCCACGGACCACAGACTTTTTTCACGGACCTATGGTTTTCTCAAAAACTTTAGACCTACCCATCAGAATTCGATAGAAAATCGTCTTAGCTTTCATTTGAAAAAAAAATCAGCCAGGTAGGATGTATGGTTCTCTGTAAAAATCGATTTTAATCGGTACTCATATAAGCTGAACAGACAAAGATCACAAAAATCAACTTTTTTATTTGACGTTAAAAATAGCACTTCTATAGGTCAAATTGTAGCTTAGATTGAGGGAAATATTTTGGTGTTGGTTTCGAGGTAGTGGGACTTGTCATTCAAAAGATTCAATAAAATGAGAAACCCTTGACCCTTGAAAAAACTTTGAAAAACATAAACACAGGTGAAACTTTTACACGAAGTATGCAAAAAATTCATCATCTCAGATCCTTTATGTGCTTTACACCCTTTGTTCTTTATGTACTTTTTATTATTTTGGCTTTATGATCTTTCATTTTGTTCGGTTTGAGCGTATTTTTATCTTTTTATAAAGAAGTTTGACACAATCCAAAGCAGGTCAAACACAAATTTAATATTGCAGGGTTTCCTAAAAAATTTTTAGTAGAATGGTTATGGTTATTTAATTTAAAAAAAGCAAAAAATTTCTAATAAAAAGATAACATCAAGAAGAATTTTTTATGATAAAAATTATAATTTCGGATAAATTTTCTGGTTATTGGAGTATGTCAACTTTAGATACGGTCCGGTATGTTGCCAGTTGCAGTTAAATGCTAAGCATAAGTTTTTGGGGAGTATTTTAGAAATTTTTACACATTGGTAGAAAGTGGCATTTTGTCTATCAAAAAAATTAATTTATTCACAGAATTTGTCTTAAAAATCGTATCGGTAGATACATTTCGTTTGAAAAAGGATTTTATTAAGAGGGCTGGAAGGGTTAAGCATGTTAAAAAATCCAAAAAGGCCAAGATTTGAGAATATTTTTTTCAAGTAACCATTTTCACGCACAACTGTTTAAAAAACGGAAACGAATACATATTTTAACAATCCAGATTTCATTAAAACTTCGAAAACACATTTCAGAAGGAGTCTAACCTTTATGGATACTTTAGTTGTCTGCTTCCGAAATTATATTCCAATTTTCTATAATTTCAACTCTACTGTTACTATTTGTTAAAAAAATATGGCGGTTCCGCCGAGGTCCACTTCGTATTTTTTTTATTTGACCGGAAAAATATCACGATTTTATCACCAAGGATAAAGCACATAAAGCACATAGACATAAAGGACTTTCATTTAATTTTTAGGATAAAGAACTTAATCTGTTTACGAAGAAAAGAATCCTAGAGATTGCATAAAGTATTTTAATACGTCAAAAAATATAAAGGTATAGGGCGATTTGAAGTTGCGAATCAATTTAATAAAACCAAAAAACTCAATTTTATTTTTAAAATCTTTAGAAAAAGTACCTATAGTTTTCTTCTTATGCAGAGATATACCTACAAGGTTAACATTACATGTAAAACCTTAGTGTAAAATCTGCAAAATATATTTGCAGAGTACAGAATGCAGACAATGTAAATAGATTTAATTTAAATGCGCAATTTTGTTGCAGAAAATTGCAGATCTTACATTAAGGTTTTACATGTAATGTTAACCTTGTAGGTATATCTCTGCATAAGAAGAAAACTATAGGTACTTTTTCTAAAGATTTTAAAAATAAAATTGAGTTTTTTGGTTTTATTAAATTGATTCGCAACTTCAAATGGCCAGGTATAGGAAGCCCCTTAGATCTTAATTACCTACCTTGTAACAAATGGCTATATACCTACCTTGTATGAAAATAATTTTTGCATACTTCACATCGTGTAAAAATTACACCTGGCCTGGGTGTATGTTTTTCAAGGGTCCATCATTTTTTCCTACAGCGCATAATTTTTTGATGTGTTAGTATTTTTCAGAAGTAAATAGGTTACAAAGTGACCCTAATTCCGGCAATGTGAAGATTCGTATCAAAAAACATTTGTATCAAATGGATCAAAATTGAAAATAATTTTTTAAAGCTAAACGAATAGAAAAAAGCTCTGCACAGATGTTTTTTAGTGATAAACATTTAAAAAGCCACCCTTAGGATAAGCTCTGCAAAATTCTGCAAATCTGCAAAATAAATTGCGTAGTTATTTTCAATCATTTTCATGTATTTTAAAATATTTAAATACGCAATTTTTTTGCAGAGTTTTGCAGAGCTTATCCTAAGGGTGGCTTTTTAAATGTTTATCACTAAAAAACATCTGTGCAGAGCTTTTTTCTATTCGTTTAGCTTTAAAAAATTATTTTCAATTTTGATCCATTTGATACAAATGTTTTTTGATACGAATCTTCACATTGCCCTAATTCCGACGCCTAGGTTACTAAATCGATCCAATACTCAAATTTACATTGGTTTAATTTTACCCAGGAACTAATTCTTAAGTTCAGTTTATAATAACAGACCTTATAAGATTCCATCAAGTTTTGGGAATTTCGGAAAAATCTTATCCAGGAAAATGACGAGAATAAGAATTGGATAAGATAATTGAAAAATCTTTGAAGCCAATTTTTAAAAATCTGGAATCTGAAAGAAATTGTTAAAAATCTTATTCTTATCATTTCTTGACATTTTCCTGAATACGAATTAGTTCCTGGGTAGGGTCAATTTTGGCTTAAGTCCCTAATTTATTCTCGAAAAAAATGTTTACTTAATAAGATGCACCAAATCATAAATCTTAGTTAGTTTTTCATGGTTTATGAGTGCTAATTTCTCTTCTATTTTGTATCTAGATACGATAAAAACTTTTCAGCTTTGTCTTTTATAAGTCTTTCTCTACAAGAATAGGTGAGGGTTTTTCAAATGATAAGTAACTCTTGATACTTCAAAATGTCCGAAATATCAATTTCCGCAAATTTTCAAGGAAAAATGCTAGAATTTTCGAAAAATCGCTTGTATAAAAGAAAACTATTTGTTTTATGACAAACCCTCACCTATCTCCATAGACAATCGCCGCTCGTTTATATCGCCCTCTTGGTTTTGCTAAAATAGTGTAATGTGAATGGATTGGGATATAACTAGATTAATTTTGCATTATGCTGTATTGAATGGGAAATGATTATAGTAGGATATAAGTCGATTGTGACATAATGATGACGTGATATAAACGAGCGTCGACTGTATGATACAAAGATTTTAAGACACTTTTTAACTTGGATTTATTGTATCAGAGGGGAGGAATAGAATTTAAAGCTAGTAAGATTTATGATCTGGGGCTCCTTAACTTTTTTTTGATTGTCCATCTTTTTAAAGTCATGTTTATTAACTTTAGAATTAAACTCCTATTTTGAGAAGAGAAATACAAAGTAAAGTTAAAGTAAAATTTTAAAAATGATATATGACGACCAGAAAGTGAGGCATGCTTTCGAAAAATTGCAAATAATCATGAAAAGATTTGCAAGATAAGTCCATTTAAGAATTGGGAAATTTCAATGAGACTTAATCTAAATAAACTTAAGATAGTGAAGCAGCGCTTTTTATATGCGAGTAACGGGCCGTTAATAAGTATTTATGACACTCTTGAAATTTTTTGGTTGAAAAATATTTCTTGAAGACAATCACTTTGCAATTGAGGAGACTTTGTAAACGAGTGTATAATAAAAAACTTATTTTTCGATTAAGTGAACTATTAAACTTTCTTTAATACTTTAATTACAGTCCAAAATCGGTTTGTCACAGATATCTGTTAATATCAGCAACCTTTGGCTATAGTAATTCTAATTACGAAATCATATCCGGGATTGTAAGCATTTATAGCAGTACATGGTCATTCTAGTATGGAAGGCATGGCCGTACAAGTATTGAAGGCATGGCCATTTTTTGGTAGAAACAAATGATAACAAATAAGCCTAATGTTTTGTATAAGCTTATCTTTTTTTGTGAATCAATTAATATAAATAATTAACTGTAATAATAAGACAATATTTTTTTCATCAACACGAAATTAAACTTTTTTGAACTCTAATAATTAGAGGTGGGTTTAAAAATATTTTATCCAACAGAATTGCGTAAGAATAACATCCAATCAAATTGCTTATAAATAATATCCAATAAAAATCATTTTTCCGTTTTCAACGCGCACTTACGCGTCTGGTTATTAAGCTCGTTCCTCGCAATTATTGAATTTGAAGGAAATCGGTTGTGGAATTTTTAAGCGGTTAATACGAAATGAGATATAATTTTTGCGGGACTGTATTTCAAAACTTCACATCCGGTTTGGTCTTTTGTACTTTATGGTCATTTAAGACCCCACAATTGACTAATTTCATGACATATTTAAATGTCAAAAAAATTAAAAAGGGACAATTTATGAATTTTTGGTTAGAATTACAGGAAAACTTAACCTCCTTGTATGAGGCATTTTCATTATCAATAAACCTTAAATTCGTTTTCTACGACCTTAAAAATAGTAAGAACAATTTTCATCGTTCATTTACTGACCTTAACCAACTTCCAATCAAAGAAAACAAGAATAAGAATAATGAGGCAACTTATAATTTTTTATCAATTTTCTTTACATTTTTTTTCTATTCAAAAATTGACCCAAAATGTCTGCAAATGAGGGTTTTGATATTTTTCGATGTTTTTTTAACCTCCTAAATCATAAATCCTGGTATTGGAACCCAAGTTAGAACTTTATGATTCGTCGAAAAATATGCCAACTTCATTAAGGGACCATTTTTTCATCTCGTAAGTTATCAGCAAGTATTTGTAGATTATTTTCTTACAAAAAAACTTCTAGATCGCCTCAAGAAAATTAGACTTTTTTTCAGTCGATTCTAATTATATCTTTAATTGTCGCCTTAAATCCGAAAAAGGGAAAAAAATATGAACTTTGATTTTAAAATAAACAAATATTTAGTTAGTGATGATGATGACATTTGTTGTTGTTGTTGTTGTTTTAAAATATCAAAATTCACTTAAAATTTTAATAAAGCTTAACTTTTTTTTTTCTCTTGATTTCTATAAAAAAAAAGTGTAAATTTTCTCATTAACAATAAAAAGTAAAAGTTCTTCTATTTTTAAAGTTTATTTTTTTATTATAAAAAAAACAGTTAGTAATCGAGAGAACATATTTTTTTTATGTTGTCGCATGTTGTAAACTTATTTTTTTATAAACGGTTCATACAAGAATACCCAGCTTTAACCGCTTTGATACGACCATAATGTCATTAATTTAAATTATTGATTTTAGACCAGATTTTTTCGTTTTACTAAAAGAATGAATTTATCAAGCTCTCAGAGTCATGTTGTTGTTAAATTTGAGATTTTTCCATGGGTTATTTTTATGTTTGAAAAAGCAAGTACACCCTCTCATTAGGTAGATAGATGTTCAAGTCTTTCCAAATAATTTGTGGGAGGTCTAAAATTTTTTCATGAGTTGGAACGGCCGTCTGTTGCCAAACAGGCTCCTAATTTCTTAAATGTAAGCTCAATTGTATAATCCTTAATAAAATTAATAAATTATGATTTAAAAAAAAGTCTTTTAATATCTAAGGATTAGTTATAAGTACAAAAAACCTTAATACCCATCAACTAAAATAAAAAAAAATATAAAGAACTGTATTTTTATAAACTTTGGAAAACATCGTAATGAGTTGGTAAGTATTATTGGAAATAATTTAAGATCTATTTATCTTTTTTTTTTTTGATATTTACAAATTTCAATCACATGAGTTTTATCCTAAAGCCAACAACAACAACAACAAAATTAATAACACTTAATAAATTGAATTTGAAATTTGAAGATAATCTCGAGAATTTTTCTCTCTCTCTCTCTTTCTCCCTTCGTTTAAATCATAATCATTTGTAATTATGAAAATAACAAAAATAAAAATGGAATTTTTGTTCAATTAATAACAAAAAAAAATCCTAAAAAATTTATTTTTTGTTTAGATAACTAGAATGATTGAGTCGAATAGTGAAGCATTCATTTGGAGTATTAAAAATGGTGATATTGAGACCATATCAAAGTTTATTGACTCGGTAAGAATGGGTCCTACTAAAAAGCTGACCCCCATTTTTTGTGAAATTTTTGACTCCCGAAATAAATTTTTTTTGAAAATCTAAACCTACCAGGCAATACAAAACTTCAAGAGCTTTCCAGCTTTCATATTGGTTTTTTAAAAATTTATTTTTACCCCTTAAATTTCAATTTTCCGATTTTTTGGAGCTTTGACCCCTAACCGACTCCGAATTTTCTGATAGGAGAGGCTTTGGAGCAAAAAAATAGGTCTCGACCTCTCAGCCCTTTTAGTTTTCGAGATACAGTCGACTCGCTTTAATCCGGCTACACGTTTATCCGGCACATTTGGTATTCGAACTAAAAAACGGCGGGCTCATGGCTGCTTTAAATCATCTAATATTAAAAAATCATTTGTTAAACCGGAATATTTTGTTCGGTTTGATTTGACATTCGGACAAAAATTAATTTTGATTTTAGTTTTGCTGTTGGTATACTATGAAGCCTAAATTCAAGACCCCCCACTAATGAAAGCACTTTTCCTAGGTTTTCATATACGCATATCACGAATATGATATCGAAATGGTCGAATAAGATAGTTCAGTCATTATGCATGACGCGAACCTTCAAAAAAATTGTTTTTGATAATCCGGCGAAAATAATCCGAACTCTTTTTTCCGAGGGCTATTTTGGTTCGGATTAACGCGAGTCGACTGTATTTTAGTTTGAAAAAAAAGTGGCTTCAAAGTGGCCAAATTTCAACAAGCCATGGTGAACAGAATATTCAAAATCTGAAGAAGCATAATATTAGTAAAAAAACAGGAGCCAAAAAGATTAAAAATTTCATCTGAACTTTGAATTTTCATCTCTACAATCTTTTAAAATACCAATGATAGAAAGAATATATGAAAGCTCTTGAGGTTTTGTATTGCCTGGCAGGTTCAGATTTTCAAAAAAAAATTATTTTTCCGTTTTTTTCGGGGGTCAAAAATTTACCGAAAAATGAGGGTAAGGACCCATAAAAATTTAAATAAAAAAATTTTAATTTTTGTTTTAATAGAATCCAAAAGTTATCAATAATTTAATAAAAGGCCGTACATTTTTACACTACGCATGCGACTATGGACAAAAAGAAATAATTGAGTATCTGCTTAGCAAAGGAGCTAATATTAATGTAAGTTTTTTTCATTCATTTTTTGTCATGAACCGGTCCATTTTTAACGGATTTAGTTTTTTTTTTTAATAAAAGATCCAAGACAAGTATAACATAACACCTCTTCTGGCTGCAATTTGGGAGAATCATGTTACCTGTGTAAAGCTTTTATTAAACAAAGTAATTTTGTAAAAAAAAATTTATAATATTTAAAATTAAGAATTTTTATTTTAAGGGAGCTAGTTTGAACACAAGGGCACCGGATGGTAGAAGTTTAATCGAATCTACAGATAACGATGAAATTAAACGTCTTCTAAGAGTCTAAGAGAATCAAAAGCAAAAAAAAAGAAGCCAAAAATTCATTAAGTGATGAAATTGTATTAATCGAAAATTTGATCAAACTGATCAATTAATCGCCCAAGAAAACGAAATCTCAGTTCAAACACATAAAAATATAATTTATTCTTACTTTTGTAATTTATACGAATATTTTTTCTATTTCTAGTTCACTTTTTAAAATACCGATTACAATTTCAAAATGAATAATTTTATTGAAATTTTCATTTTATTTGTGTACGATTTTTTTTCTAAATTCTTGTTCTAAATGACAAAATCTGTCAAAAGTTTTTTAATAAAAAATAACTTGATCAATCGGAATTTTACCTTAATATTTATTTATGTGCTTTTTATTAATTGGCTTATAACAAAGACTCTTGAAAAACATAGATCCAGGCAGGGGGTATGAGTAAGAAAAATTTTCAAAACAAGGTACATCTTAAAAAATTTACATGGTTATACCCCTCCTTATGGAAGAAAAAACAGGGGAGCCGAAATTTTGGACCCCCTCCTCATTTTGGACCAAAAATATTTGAATAAAAATGGGGGTGTATGAGGGCCTTAAAGACTGAAAAATGGAAAATCAGTCTTCCCCAAAACACTTCACAAGTGGTCCAAATATGATATCTTTTTGTAACCCTTTATTTACTCTTCCTTGTATGATAATAATTTTTTGCATACCTCACTTCCCAGAAATTGATTCTTAAAAAATTTCTTATCAAGTTCTTGACACGATTTTTACGAGATTCTTAAAGCTTCCAGTCCATTCATAATTGGTCAGTAAAAAAATTTTAATATCTTTAATAGGCTTAAAGAATCTTACTACAGATACTTTCAAATTTCTCATTTCTAACTGGAATCTACCAAGATCGATTTCTGAACTTGCAAAAATCGTGTCAAGAACTCGATAAGACATTTTTTAAGAATCAATTCCTGGGATTCGATTAAAAGTTACACCTGAATGTATGCTTTAAAAAAAAAAACTCGGGTCAATGTTTTTTCACGGGTCCAATAATGGAGCTCTTACGACAGTGATCTCAAATAAATTGATGCTGACCGCCTTTCGACAAGATTCCAGAATTACTTAACATGTTTTACCGGATTCAAATACACTCTTGACTTTTTTACAGTTGCTCCCTAATAAGAAAAATATTTTAATAAATTGGAAAATTATTAAATAGGGTTTGATAAAGCATTGTAAGTTAAAAAGGAGCATTTGAAGATGGAACTCTGGATTTCGATTTTCTTTTTTTTTACTAAATAGACAATCTTTTCACTAGTTTTTATTTTATTCAAGAATTTATTTTATAAAATAAGAGTAAAAGCTCTATTAGAATGAGCCATAAGAGTGACCACCGAATGAAGCAGCTGGAGCAGCATGATGGGCAAATGAGCTGGTATCAAATGAATTTAAACCAAATGAAGCTGATTCTAAACCAAATGATGATTGAGCACCAAAAGATGGAGCAGCATGACCAAATGATCCAGCACTGAATGAATTTAAACCAAATGAAGCTGATTCTAATCCAAATGATGGTTGAGCAGCATATGAAGATGATTCTAAACCACCGAATGAAGCAGCTGGAGTAGCATGATGGGCAAATGAGCTGGTATCAAATAAATTTAAACCAAATGAAATTTGAGCACCATAAGATTCTAAAGCTCCATAAGTTGATGATGGGAAAGCTTAAAAATAAATGATTTATTTTCCTGTAAAACAAAATATTTTTTTTAAAAAAATCTTACAATTGAACATTTTTTACGTTTTTGATGTTTTGAATTGGTTGTGTTTAAATGTTTTCAAGAGCTTTTTTTATACCCTAAAAAAAGTTAAAACTAGAATCAAAAACCTTGACTAGTTCTTTTTTTCAATACTGGTTTGTTGATTAATTTCCAAAAATAAAAGAGTGGTTAATAAAGAGTTCTATTGTAAACTTTAGTGATGAATACAGAAACTAGAAAATGATCAAAATTAATTATTAGAAATGTTCTCAGAAAATACTGGTTATGTCTTTATCATTAATTATCAAGATTTTGATAGAATCATTGAGTAATTTGTATCAATTGAATACTAAAACAAAAATAAAAGTTGTTCATGCTTAACTTAAAAAAAATGCCTATAAATAAACACTGAAAAATTGGTAATAGAATCATCAAGTATTCGAAAACAAATAAACTAAAAAAAAATGTTCAATTGTAAGTTTTAATTTTAAAATGATAAATTAATTTATAATTTACAAGTATATTTTTCATTTTAGCATTCCCATCAACCTTCAGTGCTGCTCCAGCTTATGGTGCTCAATCATCATTTGGTTTAGAATCAGCTTCATTTGGTTCAGGCTCTTTTGCTTCTCCATTAAGTTCATTTGGTGCTCAATCATCATTTGGTTTGGAATCAGCTTCGTTTGGTTTAAATTCATTTGAAACTAGCTCATTTGCTCAACATGCTGCTCCAGCTGCTTCATTCGGTGGTTTAGAATCATCTTCATATGCTGCTCAACCATCATTTGGATTAGAATCAGCTTCATTTGGTTTAAATTCATTCAGTGCTGGATCCTTTGGTCAAGCTGCTCCAGATGCTTCATTTGGAACTCATTCGTTTGGATCATACGGTTCATTCTAAGCTATTTTATTTTTATTTTAATAAAAACTAAAAAATTTTAAATTATTTTTTGATTCATTTTCACCACGGATGACCAAAAGTTTCTTTGTCATTAAAAGTTGCTTAAAAACTTGATCAAAAGTTAGAGAGGTTGCAAATTATTTAAAGGTTATTCAAATTTATTTTTAAATCTACTAAAATCTTAAACAAGACCACAAATCTTCGTCAATAATTTTAAATCCTTAATTCATAATTGGAGTGAAGTTAAAAAAATGAAAGGATAAGTCTTTAGAAAAAAATTAAGCCCCGGATTATAGGACCTTGACTTTGATTTCTTTATCGTTGAAGGCACACTTTTTAGCTGTCTTTTTGCCGTGCGACATATTCTTCAAATAGTTCGCCTTCCAACTGAGACATTTCTCGGAATTTTAGCACATGAATCGTTCGACTAAACTTCGACTTTAAATGATCTTCTTTTATTGATCCTTTGACTATCATAAGACTAGCTCTCATTTGTCTAGCTTTGTTCCCATCTCCTACTGCGATCATCTTCGATGTATAGGTCTTCAAAAGACATTTTGTTTTATTTTTTTACCTCGTCGCCGATGAAATATTGGGTATACGTTAGGTGATTAATTTCTATGAAGTGCTTTTCTATGAAGTGTTTCGACAAAAAAATTGTCTTTTTCTAGGAAATATTTTTCCATGAAACGATACTAAGCCGAATGAATGTAAATTAAAACTGTAGATTTATAATGTATTGTATTTTATTGTACCAATAAGTAGAAAGTGTTCACTCTAAGTAGCCAATAAGTAAAGAAGAAATTCAAGTAGACACTTCAATAACTTAATCATTCATCTTTTCGCTCGCATATTCACCAACCCAATCTTAATTTTAATAACTCATCTTATTCTCACTCTTACACAGTATCTTACACTATAAGTAAACGAAAAAATATACAAAAACAGCAAAATGTTTATTCAATAAACAAAATAATAAACATAATCAAAAATAAACACATTCAAAAATAATAGGTACAAACAGAAAATGAACATTTTTTGAACAAAGTGTTAACTTATTTCAGCTTTGTACTGTAACCGTACCAACCACCCTTCACAATATAATGCTCTAAAAGATTCTCAATCGCCAAAATCACTCAAGTAAAATAACGTAAAATAACATTAAATCAAGTAAAGTCATTAGAAGATCCTTACAGCCAAAAAAAAACATGAAAGTTTGCCAAAAAAACGGATTTTATGTTTTTTTTCAAAAGTATTTTCTTAAAAAATCAAACCTTTTTTACATTTCCTTGCAATATCTTACCATTTTTTATGAAACAGAAATAGTAAAATCTGACAAAACAGATTTTAAATTAATTAAAAACATTTTAGATGTTGAAATTCGATTAAAAATACCTCAGAATTCTAATTAAGTAAAGCGGGAGGATAATTCACTAAGACCAAAAATTAACAACGATTTTACTGAGTCAATGTGGGACCTTTAAAAAAAATGTCCTCAAGGAACATGAGTAGAGAGAATTTACTGAGACATAGATTTTTAGCTTTTATAACGATAAGTTTCATTCGCATAAAGAGGGAACGGAAAGGGGTCTGTGAACATTTGTTCACATAATTGGTGGCCAATTGTCTGGGACAATTGTCTGATTTGTGATTAACATTGTTCATCAAATTTGTGAGCATTAATTAGGTGATCAAAAATTTATTGGAATAAAATATATCAAAAATTTATTACAAAAATTTTTTTTTGTGAGCAAATAATTAAATAGGTGAGACAAAAATCTAAAGATACCGTAAACGTTCGCAAATTACCCCGGGCTAAACCGTTTTTGAACTCTGTTTCTAATATGTTTTTGACCCCAATTTTTAGACTCTTTTTAGCTCAGATTATAATTAGTTTAAGAACAGGGACATTTACAGCATCAGATATCAATTTTTTTTAATTCTCATAGCTTTAAATATAGACTAAAAAATTGACTCCATTAGTTCTCCCTTATTACCGCAGGGGTAAAAATTCGTTTGGACCTCCAGAAAAATCAAAATTAACTATAAATACTCCATGGGACAAAAATGATAAAAAATTTGAAGTCAAATGTTTAACTATCCCTGGGTTTATAATAGCCTTTCTACTTTAAACCCCAGGGACAATTTGCGAGCGTTTACGGTATTAAAATAATTTCAATTAATGTTTTCTAGTCATATGATTTTTTAGACCTCTACCTTTTTCAAAATAATTTCCACATATTGAACAAGCGACTGGATCTTTCTTGTTACTTAAGTGTTTTTTAACAGTTTCATATGATTCTGATGTTGGCTTATGTTCCAATAAAGTGCTTTTTTTATAACTTAAACATTTGAATTTCGTCACTCTGTCTATGTTCATCATCACAGACAGTGTCAACCTTTTTATCTGTGACGTCATCTAAAGTTGTATTGATTTCTCTGTTTGATTGAATGATATTTATGTTATTACTTGAACCAGTCTTCGTCGTGGAATCTTCATCATCATCTTCGTCAACAAAATCATTAAATCGGCGCAGTTTTATGTTGCTAAAGAACTAAGAACGTCCGAGTTGCTTTGAAATGTGTCCACTGAACCATTGTCAGACGAGCTATCAGAAAAATAATATTCATCCTCTTTCTCTTCAGTTTCAATGTCCCTTGATTCCATCTCCTTCATACAGTGGTGCTACGATCACAGGAATTTACAGAATTTTACGTAAAATCTGGTAATTTTACAATTTTTTACCCTTTTTTTCCGTAAAAATAGGTAATTTTACGTAAATTTACTGACAGTAAATGTATCTAATTTTACGCATAATATGGTAAATTTACGGAAATTTACGTAAAATGGTGTAAAAACCAAAACGGCCAATTGAAATTCTGAATTTTTTCGATTAGATTTATTAAAGTAATTGCTCGAATTTAATGACATGTCATGTAAGTAGAGTACTCTATTTATATGACATGTCATTAACAAACGAACACTGGTTTTTAAAAACTATATCAAAAACTGAAAATATATCAAAAAATTACAATTTTTCTATGTATTCAATTTATACGACATGTCAGCGAATATTTCAATTTTTAAAAACCAGTGTTCGTTTGTTAATGACACGTCATTAATTTATTTAGTGACATGTCATTAAATTCGAGCAATTACGTTATAGCAAGTTGAATCATAAGTCAAGTTAAAAAAAAAATGTTTTTTCTTGTTCATCAACATGTTTACTATTAAATTAAACATGATTTTGGTTTTTTTTTAATTTCATCTTGTGAAACTTTTTGAAATACCAAATCACGGTTTAAATTTTTTTTTGACCGTTTTGGTTTTTACACCATTTTACGTAAATTTCCGTAAATTTATCATATCATGGGTAAAATTAGATAAATTTACATCTATTGACAATGAAAAAAAAAAAATCCTTTTAAATGCTTTATATACTCTTTGAAAATTTAATATTTTGTCAAAAACAAAAGAACTTAAAAAATATTGAGTCTACTCTTAAAAAGTACGTACTTTTTGTACTTTTTAAAAATGAAACATCCAAGTCTCCCCGTAAAAGTACGTACTTTTTGTAATTTTTAAAAATGAAACATCCAAGTCTCCCCGTAAAAGTACGTACTTTTTGTACTTTTTAAAAATGAAACATCCAAGTCTCCCCGTAAAAGTACGTACTTTTTGTACTTTTTAGAATAAAAACCAGAGTCTCCTCTGTAAAAGTACGTACTTTTTGTACTTTTTAGAATAAAAACCAGAGTCTCCTCTGTAAAAGTACGTACTTTTTGTCTTTTTTAGAATAAAAATCAGAGTCTCCTCTGTAAAAGTACGTACTTTTTGTCTTTTTTAGAATAAAAACCAGAGTCTCCTCTGTAAAAGTACGTACTTTTTGTACTTTTTAGAATAAAAACCAGAGTCTCCTCTGTAAAAGTGCGTACTTTTTGTACTTTTACTGTTTTTACCTAAAATATACGTAAAATTACCTATTTTTACGGAAAAAAGGGTAAAAATTGTAAAATTACCAGATTTTACGTAAAATTCTGTAAATTCCTGTGATCATAGCACCACTGTACTTAGAATTAAAACTAAATTAATTAATACCATAAAGAAATGATATGATGATAGTATACTCGCTTCCAGGTTGGTAATTTTGAGCAACAGCTTTTAAAATAAGATTATAACAAATTTAACGATCAACTTTGCAACCATTGTTAAATCGCCAAACATACTCGTCTATGTAAGACTGTACAAAGATTCATTTCTTTGAACTTTTCCTTAAAAGCTCGCCAAAGACTCTCAATTCTATTAGTACAGGCTCCAGTATCTGGGTCCAAAAAATTAAGACTCTGATTCACAGTTTTGTGTTCAAATTCTTTTAGTGATGTAAGCTTATTATATGAAGACCAACAATCTGAATAAATAATTGTACCAGTTTCGCATTTATCATAAATTATAGTAACTAAAGTAGAAGACTCTCTATGGTCAACTGTTTGCATGTAACACTTTGGTTGTTTTGTTTCTCTTCTCTCTCTAGTCTCCCTTTGTTCATTAAGGTCCACCATCCCAAATACCCATAGTTGCTTTCTTATAAAATCTTTACCTTTTTTAGTTAAATTATTATTATAAATTTAATCAAAGTTTATAAATTTCGTTATATTGTTTCTCTAATTCAATTGGGGTCGTGAGTTTTTTGTGAAAATTTAACAATTCAGTCATTTTATCCAGAAGAAGTTTGTAACAATTGTCTAACTTTTAAGAATTAAGTATTATCTAGTATTAAGGAGTATTATTAATTAATTATTATCTTTTAAGAGTGATTTTGGTTAACTGAACGACAAGCTAAAATCCGGGCCATAAGGTATGTCTAAAGTATTTTACTTTTGAAGACTGACCAAATATTTTAAGGCTTGTTTGATAAAACTGAATCAAAAAGAAGTATAATATTTTAAGTTTTTATTAAAATAAAAATAAAATAGCTTAGAATGAACCGTATGATCCAAACGAATGAGTTCCAAATGAAGCATCTGGAGCAGCTTGACCAAAGGATCCAGCACTGAATGAATTTAAACCAAATGAAGCTGATTCTAATCCAAATGATGGTTGAGCAGCATATGAAGATGATTCTAAACCACCGAATGAAGCAGCTGGAGCAGCATGTTGAGCAAATGAGCTAGTTTCAAATGAATTTAAACCAAACGAAGCTGATTCCAAACCAAATGATGATTGAGCACCAAATGAACTTAATGGAGAAGCAAAAGAGCCTGAACCAAATGAAGCTGATTCTAAACCAAATGATGATTGAGCACCATAAGCTGGAGCAGCACTGAAGGTTGATGGGAATGCTAAAATGAAAAATATACTTGTAAATTATAAATTAATTTATCATTTTAAAATTAAAACTTACAATTGAACATTTTTTTTTAGTTTATTTGTTTTCGAATACTTGATGATTCTATTACCAATTTTTCAGTGTTTATTTATAGGCATTTTTTTTAAGTTAAGCATGAACAACTTTTATTTTTGTTTTAGTATTCAATTGATACAAATTACT
Source organism: Brachionus rubens (assembly GCA_022207745.1). Classification (NCBI taxonomy): domain Eukaryota; kingdom Metazoa; phylum Rotifera; class Eurotatoria; order Ploima; family Brachionidae; genus Brachionus; species Brachionus rubens. The sequence continues at coordinate 3,155,722 of JAJVHD010000003.1, read as the reverse complement.
CAATGATTCTATCAAAATCTTGATAATTAATGATAAAGACATAACCAGTATTTTCTGAGAACATTTCTAATAATTAATTTTGATCATTTTCTAGTTTCTGTATTCATCACTAAAGTTTACAATAGAACTCTTTATTAACCACTCTTTTATTTTTGGAAATTAATCAACAAACCAGTATTGAAAAAAAGAACTAGTCAAGGTTTTTGATTCTAGTTTTAACTTTTTTTAGGGTATAAATAAAGCTCTTGAAAACATTTAAACACAACCAATTTAAAAAATCAAAAACGTAAAAAATGTTCAATTGTAAGATTTTTTTAAAAAAAATATTTTGTTTTACAGGAAAATAAATCATTTATTTTTAAGCTTTCCCATCATCAACTTATGGAGCTTTAGAATCTTATGGTGCTCAAACTTCATTTGGTTTAAATTTATTTGATACCAGCTCATTTGCCCATCATGCTACTCCAGCTGCTTCATTCGGTGGTTTAGAATCATCTTCATATGCTGCTCAACCATCATTTGGATTAGAATCAGCTTCATTTGGTTTAAATTCATTCAGTGCTGGATCATTTGGTCATGCTGCTCCATCTTTTGGTGCTCAATCATCATTTGGTTTAGAATCAGCTTCATTTGGTTTAAATTCATTTGATACCAGCTCATTTGCCCATCATGCTGCTCCAGCTGCTTCATTCGGTGGTCACTCTTATGGCTCATTCTAATAGAGCTTTTACTCTTATTTTATAAAATAAATTCTTGAATAAAATAAAAACTAGTGAAAAGATTGTCTATTTAGTAAAAAAAAAGAAAATCGAAATCCAGAGTTCCATCTTCAAATGCTCCTTTTTAACTTACAATGCTTTATCAAACCCTATTTAATAATTTTCCAATTTATTAAAATATTTTTCTTATTAGGGAGCAACTGTAAAAAAGTCAAGAGTGTATTTGAATCCGGTAAAACATGTTAAGTAATTCTGGAATCTTGTCGAAAGGCGGTCAGCATCAATTTATTTGAGATCACTGTCGTAAGAGCTCCATTATTGGACCCGTGAAAAAACATTGACCCGAGTTTTTTTTTTTAAAGCATACATTCAGGTGTAACTTTTAATCGAATCCCAGGAATTGATTCTTAAAAAATGTCTTATCGAGTTCTTGACACGATTTTTGCAAGTTCAGAAATCGATCTTGGTAGATTCCAGTTAGAAATGAGAAATTTGAAAGTATCTGTAGTAAGATGTCTTGCTTGATGTCTTACAACTTGTCAAATAAGTTGTAAGATTCTTTAAGCTTATTAAAAATATTTAAGTTTTTTTACTGACCAATTATGAATGGACTGGAAGCTTTAAGAATCTCGTAAAAATCCCTGAATAATCTTATGTCATTTCTATAGATATAAATATAGAGATTTTGGTTAAATTTTTGATTAAAATTTTTGAAATTTTGGATGCTGTTACGTCATTGTTGGAAAAAAGGCCTCACAGCAGCATTAGCAACCCACGAAATATGTCAAATAGAAGGTGAGAATGCCCTTAAATGTAAGAAAGGTACAGGCTTGGTTCAATAAGTTCAATAGACGTGATATCAACCTTCAAAGGAAAAAGTATTTTTGAAAACATGCACAGCCATTTAATCTTATTTTTGGCTAAAGATTTAGAAAGGGAACTTAAAAGTTTTTGAACTACTTTTTAAATAATTAAAAATCGTCTTGATGAACGATTTTCCAGAAGGTTACTTAATTGCGTTGTTAATCAGAGGTGCTTAACAAGAAGTGGTTCTTTTTTTGAAATCCTGACGACAGAAACCAGTGGTTGGACCCATCTCAACCAGCCCAGTCATTAAAAGAGGAAGATTCGAAAAGAGGTAATGTTGAGCGTTTGGTGGAATTATCAAGGGGTTTAACACTTTGAACTGGTTCCTGATGGTCGTTCGATAAACGATGACCTATATTGTGAACAATCAGAACGAATGTATGCTTCACTTCAAGCAAATATCCTTCTTTGATCAACCGAACGCTTGGTTTGTTACTTCAAGATAACGAAAAACCATGAAAAAAATTGAAGAGGTGGAAGGGATTGAACTTCTCCCTTATCCCAGCATATAGTCTAGACCTTACCACTTTTGATTATCATCTTTTCCACTCTATAGGTCATTTCCTTAGAGGACGAAATTCTTCTAATCAAGGCCAAGTAGAAAAAACCCTAATAGTCACTTCGAAAATTTATTTCACATCAATTTTTGGAATAATTAAGACATGATTCTAAAATAAAGAACCACATGTACTAGACCTGGTTACAGTCGACTCGCTTTAATCCGTAAGATTCGGGACCGGGAAAAACCCATTCCGGATTAAATTATACGGATAAAATTTAAACCGGAAAAGGAAAATTTTTTGAAACCTTCCGATTTAAAGAAATTTTTTATCTGTTCTATAAGTTTAATTGCTTGAAATCATAAAATTTCCCATCATAATTAACTAAAAAAAGATATTGACTGCTCTTGTTAACTTCAAAGTCTTAAAAATGTAAAAAATAAGAGGGTTTGATCATCACAATTAAGAATGGAAAATAAAATTTTTGGATTGGAGATTTATTTAAAATTTATTTTTTCACTAAAAACAATTGTCGGTTTGATTGAGTCAATTATTGAATTTGAATTTAAAAAAAAAACAAGGGATTGTAGAATAAAAGTTTTTTTTTGGTATTTTTCTTTGTTTGAAAATTAAAATGAAAAAATTACGGATAAAGGATTGACTTTAACATGCATGTATATTAATAGAGATCATTTTTTTCTGTTCCGAATAGAATAATAATCCGAACTTAATTACGGATTAAGACAACAAAATTTGCATTGAAAGTATTAGAGAAGGGGTAGGGACCGGGGAAAAATGTACGGATCCCGAATTTTACGGATAAAAGCGTTCCGATTAAAAGCGAGTCGACTGTATTTGATTAGCTAAAAAAATACGACACTTTATCTTGTCAAAACCATTAAAATCATTCACAGACCATTTTTATCTAATTAAGCCATTTTAACAATAAAAAAAAGCATTGTAAATAAATGAAACGTTTATTAGCTTGGTCTAAACCAAAAAATAGAAGAATGTATTTTTGATTTTTTAAATGCTGAACACCTTATAAAATGTCATTCAAGCCATCGGAATGGGTGACAAGTTAAGTTAAAGTGGTTCAAAAAAAAAAATTTCAAGTTTTTATACACTGTTTTTAATAAAAAAAAAAACAATTAAAAATATACAAAGATAAATGTAACAACGAAAAAAAAACGGAATAAACACAAGGTTAAACATTTTTGTTCGCGTTTTTTTTTTGGTTTAAATAGTTAAACTTTATTGAAAAAAAAATGCGACAACAAGATAAACTAAACTAATTTTTTGAACAATTTGTTTTTATTTTTTTTGTTTTTTGCTGGGTAGTTTGTAATACACCGGATGAGGACCATTGAGAAGTTTAAAACATTTCGGGTTTTTTTTTTTTCGAGACTGAGGTCTAAAAAATAACAATGAATAAATAGATTTAAAAAAAAATAAATTTAAGAATAACTAAAAAATTGATTTTTGAAGTTTTTTTTGTTGTTAATCAACTTTGATTAACTAAGTATATCGATGTCTGTGTCTTCTTCTTCGGGAAGAACACTTCTCAGCGGTACTACTTCTGTTTTACTAAAAAGACCACTTTTATTCTCTTTTAGGACTTGACGTTGATCTTTTTTTTGTTTGAGTTTTAAACGTTGTTGAGCTCGTTTGATTCTTAATTCTCGCTTGAAAAAAAAAAACAAAATTAAATTATTTGCACTCTGGTTCGTTGTAAAAACTTTCAAAATTGAAAATCCTTTGTCTGATAGCCTTTTAAAATAACTAGTCACATCCGTGTTCCCTGAATCAGAAAAGTTTCAATTAGGTACAAACGTCCGCACTGTTTCGGGTGTCATTTTTGACATTGTATTTGTTTCTCAGTACTACGAAATCTCATGAAAGTTATTATTTTCCTGGGAGTTAAAAAATCAAATTTCTCTGCTTTTACCGTCAAATTACGAGTCGCTATGTTTAAACTTTTTAGAACCCTTATTTTTGACTTTACGACAGGGTTTAAAAGCTAGAACTTTCATTTCACCTTAGTTCAGCTGACCTAAGACTTAGAGAAAAAAACTTAATAGCTTCGCAAAAACTTGTTCCAGAATGTGTCTGGACGTTAAACCGTTGGGTAAGGTCACAAATGAAGCAATTCAAAAATCGATAATAAAAAAGTTTTGTTTGGCGACCGAATAATGAGCATGCAGAAGTGTTACTATTCTACGACCCGGAATCAGATCTAGGCAAAGCAAAGCGAGGTCGTAAAACAAGTTATTTTAGTTGCATTTGTGGTGTTCTATTCCCTGTCCGAACAGAGGTATCAAAAAACAGAAATGGAGAATCTCGCAAGGGATCGCAAACATTCCGCATTTTTTAATTCATTCAAAAAAATATGTTAGATATATAGCTAATCTAATTAGCGAGAACATTCCCCCTTCTGTTGAGGAGATTGAGAGGGTAACACAAAAACGGAACGAGTGGAAAATACTATTGATCGGCTTTTGTAAAAACACCCAAATGATGATGAACTTCATTCGAATAACGAATAAAATGAAAAGCAAGAAAGGCCTAGTTGACGCTTGCACCCATATTTGAGGGGAAAATACGATCCCCAAAGACCCTAATCGTTTGAAATAAGGGTGTTTTTCAGTAAAATGGCTCCAAAAAGCATATTTTTAAAAACAACTTTCTGAATTAGAGACAATTCTGTGCAAAGACTGATTTTTTTGTTATCTTTTTAATTTAAACCTTTAACAGAAGTAAAATCTGTCATAACCAATAAATTCTTAAAAATCATGTTTCGCATGTTCTTTCATATTTTAGGAATTTCCGCAACATTCTAGAAGATTTTACATATTTTTGCGGAGGAGCTAGAACCTTATTTTCCGCATTTTTTGCGCAATTTACGGGTGTGATATAGCGACATCTCGCTGATATCACTGGTTTAGTTAATTAACTTAACTTTAGAAAGTTGAGTTAGTTTGAGCATAAAAGCATGCTCAAGACGTCTAACGAGAGCATCGGATAGACGGGCCCAAAGGTACTAATGTAAGACACTACAACGGGTAAAAATGCTGCAATTTTGCAACAATTTTTTACAAAAAAACGCAATTTGTGTCGTCTCTGGTCATAACCCTCTAATTTTAAATTCTAAGCTTTTCAGGTGTCATTTCTAAGCCATGTTTAAGTAGACCTTTAAAAGTTAATAAAAAAAAAATACCTTTGCTAGAGGACAATCAGGAGATTCAACCAACGGTTTTTCATTAAATGAAATACCATAAATTTTAATAACATCTTTTATCCTCTTAAATTTATCATCATCAATAATTTTCAAATCTTTTCAGAGAAAAAAAAATTAAAAAACAAAAAAGTGAAAATTCAATTTTTATCAAAATCATACCAATTACAAATTGTGTATCTGTAGGCTTCATTTTAGTATCGGGATTCAAAATTCGGATTATTTCCAACTGTTCTCTTAGTCCCATTTCATCATTTATAATCCTTGTAAGTGCTTTAACTGTTTTTGAACGCTCTTCGTCGTCCATTTTATTCCTTCAACAGCAACAACAAAAATATTAAAAAGACCATTTTAGAGTTAAATTTTAAGTACCATGCTTTATTCCAAGGTAGATTAGTTGTAGGTCGTTGTTTTTTTCTTTGTTGTGTTGGACTAGGTGGTGCACTACGTGTCGTTCGTTCTGAATTAGTCTCATCAACACTTGGACTTAAATTACAATTTAAATTCTCGTCTATAATTAACGAATTCAAATCTGTGTATTCGAACAAATTCGGCATTGGGTGTAATGGTTTAAGACCACCAGGTGGCGCGGAATGTACTGAATGTACAGACGAATGTGTCAAAATAGACGACGAGGATACACATGAAGATGTTTCGAATGTAACCAATGACATTAAGTCTTCGAGATCGGGTAAATCGTCCAAAAAATTAGTATTCACTGAATTTTTACTCAAAAAATCAGTTATTGCATCGACACCCAAAAAAAGGCCATCATCTTGACTAGTAGTGGTTAGAGACGATGATGAAGAAACCCCACTTGTTGTCGATGAATACGAAGCATTTTGGTAATGAGGATAAGTGCCATACTGGTTCACATTTTGACCATAATAATCACTGAGATTAAAATTTCCAAACTCTTGTTCACTCTGATTCTTTAATGTCAAACTTGGATAACGTCTCAATTTTTGTCCCTGATTACAGTTAACCGAGTTATTCATAGCCGGGTTGTAATAATAGTTGTAATAAGTTAAGTTGATTGTGTTTGCCAAATCAGGTTGAGAATTCGACCGGGATATTAGACCTGTTTGAGACTGAGGCGGTTGAATGTAATTCATAGTGCTACTAGATGGTAAATTGCATAAATTACTTGCAAGACTATTAGATGTTTGTTCGAGTATAGATTCAGATGTAGGCGTAGGAAGGTTAAAATCTTCTAGTTGAAATTCTGTGTTATTTATGTTTGGAGTGTAGACTATTTGATACTCGTCGTTTTGTTGAGACCGATTCAAATGGGATTTAAGTTGATTAACAACAGTGTTATGTGATACTTGACGATATGAATCGGTTAAACTTTTAGGTGTCGTACGAGTACGTTGAACCGGCTCTGGTTCAAATAAGTCTAATGATAAATCATTTAGATTAGTTGTTTCATTGAACGTTAAATTTGGATCCGAATTGAATAATGTAGTGTTCGATTGATTTAGATGATTCGAATTCAAGTAAGAACTTAAGTCAATGTCAAGAAAATTTAACATATTCGGACTGGACATGTTTTCAAAGCCAACAAAAAAAAAGTGTTTAAATTGAAGAAGTTATGTTTCAAAAATAAAAAATACGCATTTTTTTGTTTGAAAATGAAAAAAAAATTATTAAGCAACTAATTTTTTTTTTGTTTTGTTTTCTGCTGAGCGAAATTTCAAGTTTTTTTTTTACAGAGTTGTGTGAACATTTTGAAAGAATGCAAGTAGACACGCACACACACACACACAAATATTAAGATATTTCAAGTAGTAAAAATATTTCAAAATCAGGGTATAAAAAGATTTATGATTTATCATAATTTTCGACAAAAATTTTTTTTTTTTTTTTTCAAGAACCCTGGATTGAAGAAATGTTTTCACATTCAAATTTTAAACAAGACTTTGATGTATTAAAAACGAGACTATTAAAAAATAATGTCTTATATTTATTTGGTTATGGGTCTCTTTTGTGGAAAGTTGATTTTGAGTACACAAAAAAAATGTATGGTTATGTCAAAAATTATAAACGACATTTTTGGTTGCTCAGTGATGACCATAGAGGAACGCCCGAAAAGTATGAAAATTGAATTTTGTATAAGTCTTAGATCTTTGTAAAACCTTAGGGTTCATAGCGTTTTTTTTTTTGAGAATGGTCTAAGGTACCACAATGTTCCGTCTCATTGACCCGGTCAAAAAATTTTTAGGTCTTCCGAGACGATATGGATAGGAAAATTAAAGTTTTGAGTCTCTACGATATAATGTGATTATGATTTCCGCATTCTCTTATTCACTGGACCTTTGTCTCTTAACGATAAAATTTAAGTGATATTAGCTCTTGAACAAGAACTAGTAATACCAATTATTTTAACCTTTGAATGGTATGGGTCAGATTTAGAGGTTTTTAAGCTATTTCTGCTGAACGGAACTTAATAATGTGATGATCTATGTAGCGTTTTAATCCTTGAGAATTTTCTTATCGAATTAATTTTCCCAAAACAAAATTTCCGAGGAAATTCAAGGGAACTGGGTGGGATAGCTTCTAGGGAGCTCACTTCTCAAGGAAAACATAAACCGGGAGTTCTACCATATTTTTGTAAACTTAAAAGACCAGGGTACTAATGTACTGAATTTCATAATTTTTGGATAAAAGGATCATGTATTTTTATTAACTTAAAATTCCGAACAACCATTATATAGCACCAGTTATATTATTACCCAATTTTTGTCCATGTCCAAAAATAAGGTTTTAAGGTCATGCATGTATGCACGATTCATCTGTTTGCTTGTCTCCCAAAGGTTTAAAATCATAATTTGGGGTTATGGGTTATACGAATCCGCACCCGTTGAAAGCTGTTACACCATTAGTAATATCAAAATTATTGAAGACTCTTAGTTTGATCTTAATTAAAATTAAGTAAAGAGCTTTAAGGTCCTAGATACTTTTGTATAACTTTTTATGAACTTGTCAAAGTCTAAATTATTAAGTTTAAAGTATGGGTCGTGTGGTAACACTAGTTAAAACCGAAAATGATGAGGATAAAGTTTATGGCGTTGCATACGAAATCCATTCAGACAATATGGAAAAAACATTTGAAAATCTTCATTTTCGTGAAAAATGTGGCTACAGTTTGAAAGAAATAGTTTTTTATCCACACGAAAATTCAAACACAAGCCCAGAGCCAATTACATGTTTATGCTATTATGCAAACGAAGATAATACTTATTTTTCACCAAGTGAAGATTTAAATCAATTAAGTGTACAAATACATAAAAGTGTTGGTCCAAGTGGAACAAATAAAGAGTATTTATATAATTTGTGTCATTCGCTCAGGAATTTAATAAGGACACAATCAGAAGACAAAAATGATGAAGTAAATGAATTGAAAAATATTCTTTTGTACGAAAATCATTTGTTCAATTTGGAAAAAATGGTCAAACATCTTGAGAATTAATTCCGTTAAATTTTTAAATTTTTTATTTTTTTTAAAATTATTTCATAATAAATTAAAATCAAAATTTTAAAAATCGTGCATTTGAAGTTTAGCGACTTTTTAGTGAGGTCCGATTATGCTACGGGTACACAATTGAATAAAAGTTTTTCAAAATTCTGCTTCCTTCGTATCTTTTAGTTGAAAGTCTTTATCTTTATTTACTGCACGGCTACTGAAAAAAGGCATACCCCGTAACGTACCGGAGTGTACCGTACCATCGTACCATACCGTACCATCTTACCGTACCAGTCCACGGTACCGTACCGGAAAATAAAATTTAAAAAATTTTCATTTTTAGTTAAAATTTCAAAATTTAAAAAAACGGTACGATGATGCATTAATAAGAGCATTAATAAGAGGTACGGTGGTACGGTACGGTTGGACGGTATCTTAATTAAAATTAAGTAAAGAGCTTTAAGGTCCTAGGTACTTTTATATAACTTTTTATGAACTTGTAAAAGTCTAAATTTCAAAATTACGGTACGGTTGGATGGTACGCTCCGGTACGGTACGGGGTACGCCTTTTTTTCAGGAGCCGTGCAGTATTAATTGCGAGACTAACTTCCAAAATCGACATTTTTTTTCGTATCCAGCAGTCGACCAAAAAGTGATTTTTAATCCTATTGATTTGAAAATAATTTTAAGGAACTTACAGTCGTTAGTAGTTTACATCTACTGAAATTAAGAGGATTCCCTATTAATTTTGGATTAGGCGGGCAAGAAAGGGCTTTTGGCCCTAACGGAATTCCCGAGAAGATATTGAATGTCATCACAGAGTTCTAGAAAAAAATTTAAAGCTGCGGTTTTGGTTGATGGAAAGATTTCAAAGACTCAACATCAATACATGTGTTCTGTAGGGAGGCGTTCTCGTCTTGAACTCGTTCATGATCATTAACAACGGCTTCATTTCCAAAAAGCACAACATTCGTACATCCAATCCAAAGATCTAGACTACACTGATGATAAACTCGGATCAACGATAGATAACAGCTTCTCAAAGCGAGGCTAACATAGTAAAAATCAACACACATCCCCAATGACCGAGTAAAAAATGAAAAGGAAAAAAAAATTCACGAACCCTAAAACAGCAATGGGTCAAGTCATAATCGTAGGAATAATAGTAATTATTTAAGCTTCATTGGGAATAATTTTTCTCTAGTTAGAACGATGCATTGATAATTAAAGTGGTGAAAAATTCGGACCAAGTACCGATCGCTGTAGAACACCACTAGTAACATCAAGCAATTCCGAGACCACGGAATCTAACCTGTACATGTATGATACATTGGATAATTTAAAAAATGCATGAAAATTCCGCTTCCGCATTCTAGTATATTCTCTTTTCTGATTCTGCACATTATCTTTCCGCTTTTTTGCATTTTAGGGTCTTTTTAATCTTTTCGTTTTTCAGCAAAATCTTAGTAGTAGTAAAAAAACTGCAGTATGAACTGTGTCCATATCAGCGCAATTAAGCGCTTAGCCCAATTATGGGCCATTACAGTCGTTGCATTAGTTTAAATTAAACACTTCTCTATCAATAAACGCTTTGAATTTGTTAACCGATTTGGCTGACACTGTACTAGCTGATATTATATTCCAAGTAGAGACTATTCTATTTGACAAAAAATTATATCGACACGAGCTCTTTTTGATGATTTCTCTAACAAGTCTCTTGTCGTTTGAACTTCTTAGGTTAAGTGACAGACTTTTGGCGTAATTAACTCCATTAACTAGGTTGATTTTCTCTACACCATTAACCAACTTATACGTCTGAATCAAGTCACCCCTCAATCTTCTTAGGTCCATGAAAAAACTCTTTGGTCCAATGTTTTTCGACAATTTCTCCCAAACCAAGAGTTACTGATTTTCAAGAAGTGGTCTATATAACAGATCAAGAAATTTGCTTTTGGTTTAAAAAACAAACTGACTGGACACTAGCTTAAATGAACGAAGGCAACCTGAAGTTTTGTACGATTGTACGATTGTACGATTCACTTCTGATAAACTTTTTGATCTGAAATTTTGACAGGAGGTGTACAAAAAAACATTTTTAGAATTCTTTTAGGTTAAACAAGTTGTACAGTGCTGAACAGATCCAAAACTTGCACATCTTCCAAAAGCTAGGAGTCATAGTATTTTAGTCGGTACGATTTATTCAAAGTGTTTCTCTTGAATTTCTACACCTTGCACAAAAGTTAATTTCTCAATTTTTTTTTATTCTTAGTAAAAAATCGAATCGTACAAAAAAGTACGGTTCAAAACTTAACACAAAATTTAAGTATCTAAACAGAAATAACCATTGAAACGTGATTATAAATAAAAAATTACTTAAAAAAACTTATCGTACTAAAGGAAAAAGAATAATAAATTTTGGTGTGGTTTCAAAATTTTTTTATTTTTTTCTTGAATTCTTATTCAATTAAACGATTACAAATGGCACAACTTAGGAAGAAAAATTTATCACTGAGCATAAAAAAATAATTTCAGACACATCAATATCCTTCTTTTTTTAAAATGTAAATACATTTTAGTTTGAATTCTTTTTGCACAGATCTAGCATCTCTTTAGAGATCAAACTTATATCAATTTCACTATTACATGTCTCAAAGACTAGCCATTACAAATCATCATTAAAACTGATTTTAATACTTTGTTCTTTTTTAAATTTCGAAATGAATCCTCTACATAAAACTTCCCATTAGAATTTATAAGCAGCTACTTCTGTTTAAATGTTTTGATGTTAAAGTCTTAAAATTTAAATATTCTATTTTGATGACAAAATTAAAGAGCTAGCATTATACTCACAAAATAGTCATAAATTTCACCAATACAGTGATAATTTGATGTCGATTCAACTTTCAATATAAAGTAGACTTGGCTCTCTCTTGATAAATTCAAAAACTTTTTTAAAAATGGAGTTGTATATGAAATTTAATGACTTGTAATTGAGTTGTATATCAAAAGAGAAAAGAAAGTTTAATAATTTTTGGCATTGGTCAATAGAGAAAAAATTGCTCTTTAAGAATATGTATTCTTATTACAATTTGGGTTGAAAAATGTAAGTCCCAAAAGTATTTTCCATAAACCGTATAATATGGTCTTAACTGATCAAACCCTAAGCGGTTATCATTTTTTTATAAATTTACCCCCAAAATAAAATATCAAATTTTAGGTTTTTTAGTACGTAGATCCCGAATTTGAGGTCAAAAGTCTAAAATTCTGGTTGAAAATTCTGATATGTTTTGAAATAAGTGCATATTGAAGTTTTTTTAAAATGATTTAGTTTCACATTATTAAATTGTTTTTCTAAAAATCTGCTCCGATCAGTTTGTTCTAAATTTAATTCTGTACACCCCAGTATATTTGGTTTAACTCCGGACGAGTTGGGTGCGGATGAATATCGCGGCAAAGGAGACCATACCTAAAAAAATGGTTTTTTGCCGTGTATTCATCCAAAAAAAGTCATAGAAAGCTAAAATTTTGTTAATATACGTTTTCAGCACCCCTGAAAATGCCAAAATAGTCGGATTCAGAAAAAAAAAATTTTTTAATCACTAACCCTTAAATATGACCCCCTACTTCTGCACCCTCGTGTACCTAGGGTTAATTTTTCACATATGTTGATTATGAGTTTAAATGAAAGCCCGAATCTTAAAACATAAGTATTCATAGAATTTAGTCCAAAAAAATATATATTTCGATGAATTTGGGTTTATGGTGCGTTGCACTTTACAAAATTTTACTATTCACCGATTTTTAATTTGCCTTTATTTTTATATAATATGACTTGTGTACAGAGTGTACAAATTAAACGAATCGTCCTCTTAAAAAAAATTTAAATGATCCTTTAATAGTTCCAGTTCCAAATTGAGAAGTTCAAAATTACGAGTGATAGTTCAATAAGGGGTCAATTTTTGAGTGGTAATTTAACAGTTCGATCAAGTGTACAAAATTCTGAGGAATTCGGTAATATGCTTCTTTTTTTTCGTAGCATTTACCCATCAAATAGTACTGGAACCGTACAGTACAATCGTACCAAACTTCAGGTTGCCATGAACGAACATTTGCCCGTTTTTTAGAAACATCCGGATTCAAAATTTCCAAACTAAAAGCAAAAAAAATATCTGAAGTTGCACTTCGAAATAAATGTCAATTACAGAGTATGGACCACGTGAAAGGGAAAACGTACTGTTTCCGAAAGCGACAGCAAATAAAAAAATATATAGGTCAAATGTTCCACGATAAGTGATTGATTACATTTAAAAAATTACGTTCGATAAAGATCAATTTTCAAAAATTTATTTTTTCAAGTCGTAATAGTTATCAATATCAATTAAGTATGGTTCTACTAAAAAAAATATTCGAAGTACCGAAGCGTTATATTTTTTTTGTTTTTAACGATCGGCGAACATAAAAAATTGCCACCAAAATAAAAAACAAAATTCAATTAAATTAACCTCCAAAAAAATTTTTTTTTTTTTCGTTCAAATTTGCAACATTTGTTTTTGTTAAGTTCATTCAAAGGCGATAACAATGCTTTAAGCCAAATAAGGATTTTCAAACGATTTATCACATTGTTTTTATGACACAATTTAATCCGACTTAAGACCTTATCTTTAAAAGAACACAACTACTATAAAACGATTTACGATATTCAATAGTCATAAAATTCGATACCTGATATAGTAATTAAGTTAAATGTTGTAAGCAATTAGAAAATAAAAATTGTAAATTCTTAATGAAATTACATCACTGTTGACTGAGAAAATTAAACAATTTACTGTTACATTTTTAGGGGGTTGGGAATTTCGAAAAAAAAAAGTGTTCAAAAAACAGCTTGAAATTCGCAAATTGCAGTTTTAGTGTCAGAATTTAAAACCGTTTTTTTTTGTTTTGGATAAGTCCCGAAACGGTCTATTTGAAAATTTGTTCAATTTTGAAAACATCGTTTGTCGGTCTATAATTTTCGAAACAAAATATAATTTCAATTTTTATGAAGCCGATTGAAACAAAATTACTAGTTTTATAATTGACATTGAAAACAATTTAAACCTATAGAGAGACAGAGACAGAAACAAATGAGATTAATAATTTACAGTGTCAAAAAAAAACATTTATAAAATATTCATTCCGGTGTCTCTAAATACAGTCAGGAAATTTCCATGTGTAACAAAAATCATGTTTTTAATAATTAGTTAAATAAATTACTTAAATTAATAAATATCTTTATTCAATTAAACTCGTTCAACCCTCTTGAAATAAAACACCTATTTAATCATAACTTTTTTGGTTTAGATTTTAATTAAAAATGATATCAAAACGTCGATCTTTGTTTACTTACATTGATAACAATTCATGTGGTAGTAACTTTTCGGACCATTCCGATATGGACGAAATGTATTTTGAATATGATAAATTGGACTCGGAATGTACAATTCAATCACCTCGGATACTCAAACCCGAATGTTCAGAGTACTCAAATGACAGACTTATTGGTGACTTGTCTCGTTATCATACACTACCAATCCTCAAAAAGAGCAAACATCAAGATTTGGCTTCAATCGATTCAAAGACACTCGTTGACCTATTAAAAGGTAAATACGATGATAAAATCGGGAAGTACATTATCTTTGACGCGAGATATCCGTACGAGTTCACGGGTGGTCATATTGTAAACGCACAAAGTTCGTACGAAAAAGAATCAATCATGGAAACATTGTTTAAACAACCGGTGAAATGTGAAAATGGTAAACGTGTTGTGTTGATATTTCATTGTGAGTTTTCAATCGAACGTGGACCAAAATTGATGCGTGAAATAAGAGAAATGGATCGTATGTTGAACAAAAATTGTTATCCGAGTTTGTATTATCCAGAAATTTATCTACTCGAAGGTGGTTATAAATTTTTTTATGAAAATCATGTTCAAATGTGTGAGCCTAAAAGTTATTTACCTATGTTGAATGATGATAATCGTAATGAAATGAAATTTTTTAGACGCAAATCGAAAACATGGGAAATCGATGCTAAAAGTTCTAAAACAAGATTGAGCAGAACAAAGCTGAGTTTTTAGAAAAAAAATTTTTTTGTCGTTTTATTCCGTTTTTTTTTTTGTCAATTATTAGTTTTTTAAATTTTTTTTAATTTCCAATTTTTGTCGAATAAAATTTTTAGTATCAAACTTCACAATTTTTTAATAAAAAATCCTATTACTGTTGAGCCATATCATGTCTCAATTTTGTCTCAACATTCAACGACCCTGGTAATTAAAAATTGGAACTTCATCATGTACCTTCATGAACGTTCTAGTGCATTCTGATTGAAGTGTCAGTCTAGTTTCATATTTCTTTATATTTTCTTATTCGTCAAAATTCAGTATTAATTTAAAAATTTGAAAAAAATTAAAATTTAAGATATAATTTGAAAGGAATTCAGAGCCTCTTGAGGGTTCATGAATGTTGATAAACGTTTTTGAATGTTCGTGAAACTTATGAACCTTCAATTTACGAAGTTTTGTGATTAGAAATGACCATGTATTGTAGTAAATACGCAAAACGTCTTGCATTTATCCTAATCGCGTGAAAAATTACCCTAAATCACTGAATCGATGATGAACAGTCAAACCTCATTAATCCGGGACCCGGTAACTCAGAATCCTCATACAGAATCCACTTTAACATTTTATAATTGGATTCCATTTCAAAAATCCGGAATTTTCGCTAAACCAAATTGGTCGGATTAATGAGAGAAGACTGTAATACTTAACGAGTGTGCAATTCGTTTTTCGTCCTAATTTTCAAGCCTTTAAAGGTCACCTCAGTCCGTTGTTATCAAGAAAATATTAAGATTTTCCGAGGCGTTCTGGATTCGGTAGGAAAATTAAAGTTTTGGGTCTCTACGATATAATGTGATTATGATTGCCGCATTCTCTTATTCACTGGACCTTTGTCTCTTAACGATAAAATTTAAGTGATATTAGCTCTTGAACAAAAACTAGTAATACCAATTATTTTAACCTTTGAATGGTAAGGGTCAGATTTAGAGGTTTTTAAGCTATTTCTGCTGAACGGAACTTAATAATGTGATGATCTATGTAACGTTTTAATCCTTGAGCATTTTTCAATCGAATGACGGGCCAAATTAATTTTTCCAAAACAAAATTTCCGAGTAGACTCGAGGGAACTGAGTGGGGTAACTTCTAGGGAGCTTAATTCTCAAGGAAAACATAAACCGGGAATTCTACAATTTTTTTGTAAACTTGAAACGCCTGGGTACTAATGTACTAGATTTCATAATTTTTGGATAATAGGATCATGTATTTTTATTAACTTTAAATTTCGGAAACCTTTATTTAACACCCGTTACATAAAAGGGAACATTTTGCAACTTTTTTTGTTACTTTTGAAACTTTTCTTTGGGTTCTTTTGGTACACTAATTGCGACCATTTTCAGCATCTAAAATCGAATCTTTCAAAATAAAATCCTCGCTGTGAAAATAAACATGTTTTTAGGGTTTTCTTGATAACGAATTTCCGAAAAATGTTTTTGGACACTCACTTAAAAACTGGCTTAGCCAGGTTTTCGTATGTGTACATTACGAATTTGAAGTCAAAAATCACTTTTAAAAGTTTCTTACATTTCAAAGACCCTTTCAATATTAGTATCTCTTGAAATTCAATAAAAGCTTTATTGGAATGCAACTCAACTCATTCAGGACTCTTTTTGGAACGGAAATGGTTTTCCTTAGTTTCGTAAAGTTCGCAAGAATCACTCAATTAATCAATTGTATAATCCGCGTTCTATTAAACAAAATTTAAGTCTCTTTAAAAATTCTTACCAAACCTAATAAAAAAAATTTTATTGTTTTTAAAACACTTTTAAATAAGCAAATAACTTGAGAGTTTAATATGAGAAACGAGACAATATAATCTTATTTTTATCATGCTCATTTTATTGTTTTTAAAAACTTTTCACAATTCTGATGATAATTGATTTATATATCTAAATTTGATATATTTTGTGACATCATTGTAAACAAATATTTTATTTTCTATCAATCTTATCACGATCTCATATTTTCTCATCACTATCTATTTTATAAGCTCTTAGAGTCTCGAATATTGGTCGACTCGTTCATCATGAGTTCCGAGTAAAAAAAATCGAACAGATAAAAAAAAAGCGGAAAGGCTTAGAAAACAAATCTCCATAACTTAATTTATATCTGGACTTATTAAGATCTTGAAGAAGAACTTAACCAAGAACCAAATCTCGATCTTATTAAAATTCTTTGTTTCTTTTGGAAAAAGCGTGTAAAATTTAATTATGGACACTAGATTGTATTTAAATATTAATTGGTTCTCTTAACTGAACTTCTAGGGCGCATTTTTGCTTTAAGGCATTAGAAAACAAAATAATAAGATCTTCCTGTGTCAAGCCACTCTCGTTGGCAAGTTCTTGAAATTTAGAAAAAAATTCGTCAAAACCTGTTTGCTATCACAGTCATCCAACAGTCCAAATTCTCATCTACCTTACCATGATAAATTGGAATATTCGAGTTCTTTAGACCAAGAAACATCTTCAAATTAACTCTTTCTGAGGCGGCCAACCATTCGCTGCTACCATGTAAAACTTAATTGTGGACACTAAGAGATTGTATTTAAATATTTATTTATTCCAACTAAAAACAAGCTTAATAAATAATAAAAGTTAAGTTGTATAAATAATAGAAGTTTGGCACACCCAATACGTGACCAAAATTCCTTAAACATCTATTAAGAAATTATGAATTATATAAATATTAAAATCATTTCTGTGATTCTTATCATTTGTTGATCACTTATTGTCTGTGTGGATAAATGAGTGATCATGATTCTTTATTATGACAAGTGGCTTTGAAAACAAACTGAAAACTTTTGAAATTTTAAACTAAGTAAAATATCCTGGACGGAGCCATAGGATATTGTTAAGGAAAAGGGGAAAAATAATGGGAAGAATTATAAAATGACAAAGGTAACAAAAGGAGAGGGTCAGAGCTCTGGGTGAGCGTTTAGATACGATAGGTCGAAAATTTAAGAATTTTTGATTTTCGAAATTAACTGTGATTAACGCCTGAGAAAATCCCAATAAACATTATAAACAAAATTTGCTGTGTACGTTGGTCTAAGAATTAGATACAAATTTTTTCGCGCAGGGTTGCTGCTGACTGTAGTCAACACGTGGCATGGGAGGGCGGCGGTATTGCTGTCATTCTAATATCGTTCTAAGTGTGCAATATTAAAGGTACGTGGGTCTAAGGATCGCACTCGAACCTTGTCGTATTGGGGTGCCGCTGGCTTTGACCATCACAGTCTGGTAACGGGTGCAATAACTTGTTTTACAGCAGACCCATTTAGCAACAGGTGTAGCTTTAGTGAAAAAGTTAAGTATTCTAATCGATGTAGAATACGCTTGGTTTGTGGATCCAGACTAGTCTGAATAGTTGTCGAGTTCGCAGCTTCGGCTCGGATAAGTGGCGCTGTTTAAGATGAACGCCCGACGGTTACTGGAGTGGATGCCAGTAGCACAGTCGTAATGGGAGGGCGAAGTTTTAAATTTCAAAAAATTCTCCTATAGGTCTGTTCAATCGAAAAAAAATAAAATTTTAAAATTCTTTTATTTAAAAAAATACAAACGGTTCTCAACAAAAAAAAACTCTAAGAAAAAAAAACATTAAGAACTATTTTTTAATTCATTTTGAAATTTGCTAAAAACTTGCGTAAAACTATTTATTTTATCATCATAAAATTTTTTCTTATTCTCACACTCGACTAAAATCGTTCTCATTTCATCTTCCATATCCCGAATTTTACTCTCATATTTTGAAACCAATTCCTTGTTTTCATTCTTACATTTTTCCAATTGTATTAAATGCTCCTTCTTTTCGGCATCATACTGTTGCCGAAATGTATCATCACACTTTCTCAATCGAATATTTAAATTCTCATTTTCTTCTTTTAACTTTTGAATTTGTGCGTTCAACTGCTTTTCTTTTGACTCAAAATTTTCTTTCATTTTCCTCACTTTAACGTCCAGCTCATTTATCAACTCACTTTTTTGTTTCCATTTCTCGGCCAATTCGTCATAAATTCGTTTATTCTCTGTCAAACTCAACCTCATCTCTTCGACTTCAATTTTTAAACCCTCTTTTTTTTCGTTCGATTTTTCCAACTTCAATTGAAGTTCATTACACAAATCCATTTCATTGTTCAACTGTTTTTCCAATTGTTTTTGATTATGTAACGATTGGTCACGTTCATTTTTTAACAATTCATCCCTTTCAAACAGCCCTTGCTTAAGCTTTTTAATAGTCTCAGTCTGATCTTCAATAATCTTGGACTTAATTTTACAATTATCAATCTCTTTGGCCAAACTATTCGCTTGAAACTCGAGATCCGATTTGACTTGTTTGTTCTCTGAGTCCAAACGATTTATTTCGTTTAGATAAAAAGTCTTTTGATCATTCAACTTAGTTGTCCATAAACCCCGCTCTGTCCTCAAACCCTCCAATTCAGAGCTTGCTTTTTTTAACAAAAGTTCAGTTTGAGTTTTCTCTTTTTTTAAACTTTCGTTGACTGTTTTTAACTTGGCCAAGTCTGTGACTGCTTCGTTCAATTTTTCAGACCGTTTCTGAACATCATCGGAACTTTCTTGTCTTGATTTATTCAAACTCTGAATCCTCGTTTTTTGTTCTCGTATTAAATCGTTTAATTCATTTATAAGTGATTTATCACGTGATCGTTCACTTTCGTATTGTTTCGACTCACACCGAAGTTTGTTTAGTTCGTCGAGATTTGATTCGTATTTTTTAAATAAATCGTTAAAACGAGACGATTCAATGATCAACGCTTGACGAAATTCGTCTTCTAAACTTTTATAACTAGTTTCCAATTGGGTTATTTTTTCACTTTTTTGCATCACCAAACCCTCGAGTCTTTCACTCAAACTTTTAATCTCTTGTTTAAACCCCTTTTTTATTTTTTCTTCTTTTTTGGAATACTTGAGTTTACAATCGCCTTCGATTTTGTTCAACCTAGTCTCCAATTCTAAAACTTTCAACTCAAATTCTTTGACTTTATGCTTCTCTGTTTGGATCTCAGCGTCTTTAAGTTGTAACTGACTCGAGTTTTGTCGATTCAAGTCGTCTATTTTACGATTAAGTTCGGTTACTAACAAAATATTTCGATCGTTTTGACTTTTATAATTTTCGACTTCGACACTTAAATTTTTGATTAAACCATTCAAATTACTAGTCTCAAAACTCGAGTCTACAGTCGTTGTAGATTGGTCAATTTTACACACTGGACTCTTCGGTTTTAAAATTCCAACGACGGGTTTAACACTCGGTATTTCATGATCCCTAATTTTGTCTCTAATGTAGAGTAGTTTATGAATTTTGTCCTCTATGTTATCGAGTGACGAGTTGGTTGACTGTTCATCCTCGATCCTCGTACTTTTGGACACACTCAACGACAAGTCTACAAATTTTTCAATTTTTTTAGGAGCTTTGTAACTAACCATCTTATTCTGCCGGTCCCTTCCGTCCAAACTGATCAGATGCTTGAGGTTTTTGAACAAAAATGGACGATGATCAGCCGTAAACTTGTTGTTATTCAAACTCAAATGTTTCAAGTAATTCAACCCGTTTAAATAATAACTCATTTCTTCGAGGGATAAGATGTAATTCGAGTTTAGTAGAAGAGTTTCCAATGAATAGTCAGTTCCCCATAGATCATTAAGTCCAATAATCGATTGGATTTTATTGTAAGAAAGATTTAAAAATTGTAATTTTTTGAGTCCATCTAAATTTTCGATCGCTTGAATTTGATTACAAGATAAATTGAGTGTACGCAACGAGCATAGTCCGTTTAAACCGATTATTTTAATTATTTTATTCGAGGATAAATCCAAATGTACTAGATGTTGTAAGTAAGTTAAATTTTCGATTTTATTGATAAGATTTGAATGTAAATTTAATGATTTGAGGTTATATTTTAAGTTGAGATCTTTGATTGATTTGATCCCACAATCGATCATACTTAAATCTGAATCGTCTTCATCCATTTTCGTTTCAATTTTTTTTTAATAAAAAAATTCAAGCATAATTTTTTTTTTTGAAATTTTTTTTTAAAGAGCTGGATATATTTGAAATTTAACTCTTTTTTTTTTGAGTCAGGGTCGTTACTATGGTAATTTATTTTTAAAAAACTTTGACCAAATAATCAAAATTAGTCTTGTTTTATTGTAAGATTTACATTTCATCTATCGATTGGAACTTCATTCCGGTTTAAATGTGGAATAATGACTTAAAATGTTTTTTGCAGAGGCTAACTAATGTTTCAAAATTATCAGTTTAATCTCCATACTTTTTCAGGCTGTAAAAAACATGGATAAATTAGACTCTACAATAAGAGTCTGTAAAAATATCAAAACCGGACGTACAGTAACTTCCTAACGCAGAATTATTTTAAAATGCATATAATTCAAACTTTCGCGCTATCTGAAATCGACATTTTAAACATCGTAAATTTAATCTAGGACCCCGAAAACCCCAAATAATCTAACTTTTACCCCTATACCTTCGCTTTTAACACCATAATTCCAATTTGCTTTATTTAAACATTAAAAAACTAATGATTGAAAGAAGCTAACATTCATTTACAGTGGTGCTATGATATTTGTATTTTACGAATTTTTACGTAAAATCAGGTAATTTTTCGTAATTTGACTAAAGAAAAAAGTGGTAAATTTGCTGATTTTGACGTAAAAAATGATAAATTTACGTAGATTGTTGTAAATATCAAAATGTCAAAAAACAATTTTGACTAATTTTGCAATGATTGCCGATAAAAACTCCACATTTAAGCCTCTTGAAAAAAAATCGATATTTTCTGATACACCAACCTTTATACTACCAACTAAACAAGTTTATCCGGCTTCAATGTTTTTCTTGCAGTAAAAGTCACTTAAAGACTAAAAAGGGTCGAAATTTGTTTTGGACACTTTGATTTTTACAACAATTTACCTAAATTTATCATTTTTTACGTCAAAATTAGCAAATTTACCACTTTTTTCTTCAGTCAAATTACGTAAAATTACCTGATATTACGTAAAAAAAAATTTACAATAATTTACGTAAAAAATTCGTAAAATACAAATATCATAGCACCACTATAGAGATATGATGTGAAAGCTAAAAAGCGTCTAATGTGAAAACGGTAAAAAAAGGGCATTTTCCATTTAAATCACTTCTAGTCCCAAGTAATCCCCGAAACCCATATTTCTTATGAATTTTCTTAAACTAGAGACGATTCTCTTTTAACATAACGATTCTCGACATCTCCTTTTTTATAATTTTCTTCCACAAAATGCCTTAAAAGGAGTTAAAACTTTACTTTCTCATCCAGAATTCGTAAACCTCGAAAACATGTTCTCAAGAAAATTATTCCTTCGATTTTCAAAAACCAACATTTTTTAGTGCCCAAAATCTATTTTCAAAAGTTAATAATTTTATGCATGGTGGGGGGGGGGGGGGTATACAGGGGATTTTGCGGAATCTGAGGTTCCGTTTGGAAAGAGTTCAGAACGGTCTTTAAAAAAAATTCTTTTCTCGTTCCAAATATTTTCCAATAGGTTTCCGTCCTGTTTCTAGTTTTTCCTCAGAACAAAATGAGTCTGGGAACGGAAAAAACCCTTTCGGAAAACGTTTGCAAAGAGCTAAGACCGATCTGAACGCGTTCCAAACGGAACGTTACATTTTCGCAAAAACCATGGTATGTTTTTTTAGAGGGCTTTTTATGCAAGAATTACGAATCTTGGGTTAAATCTTTGGGCAAAATTAAAATTCTGCATCTTTTCGTTTTTAGAGATTAAGCCCTTTTTCCGGCTTCTTGTGGGAAAATCAGACTTTATTTATTAGGCTGCTAAAAGCGGTGGGGGAGACACAAAAATTAATGATTTTCTTCGGTTTCAGGATCATAGGTTAAAAGAAGTTAAAATGTCAATTTCAGATAGCACGGAAGTTTTGAATTATATTAAATTTATATAAAACATTACCTGTTGATAAACAACTTGATCTCAAAAATTATTTGCCTGATTGTTCAAGATCCGCTTTTTACGTCTTTTCTAGT
The DNA here is from genome assembly GCA_022207745.1 of Brachionus rubens. Taxonomy (NCBI): domain Eukaryota; kingdom Metazoa; phylum Rotifera; class Eurotatoria; order Ploima; family Brachionidae; genus Brachionus; species Brachionus rubens. The sequence goes on along the minus strand of JAJVHD010000003.1, from coordinate 3,132,728 downwards.
TGGTTAAAAAAATGGTAAGTTAGCTCTAAAGACAAGACCCCAATCCTCGGACTTACTTGGGTAAATTTCCTCAGAATAGTTTAGTTAAGTGCTCCTTTTCGACTAAACCCGTCACTGTGTTTACCCCACACATTTAATTTATAATACAAACCAACTCGATCGAGTCAAATTTCAAATAAAATCTAACAAAAGTTTAACAGGTCACATTTAATTTTGAATAATTTAAGTTACATAATGTAACTAATTCTAAGATAAACAGTCATTTGTAAATTTCATTGAAACAAAAAAAATGAAAAAATCAAACCAAAAGACTGCAAAACAACCTCCTCCCACAAATGATCAGCAAAAAACTTTATTCCAATGTTGGAAAACATCGTCTAGTTCCAATACGACTGCTCTATCAACATCAAGCTCGTACTTCGTCAAACCGCCAGATCCTCCAAAACAAGTACCTTCAGAAACTGTTTTTACAGAAGAAGACAATGAAGAAGATTTAGAACTAATCCAAGCGTCTGATACATTTTTAAACAATTACACAGTCAATCAAAGTACAATCAACGAAACTATTTACACTTCAAAAACAAACGCAACAACGATTGACGATGATAACACAGACGATCGTGTCGCTATAGGCATTGACGACCAAGTCATTCAAGCAACTCAATTTACAGACACAACCGGATTCGATTTCAACTCAGGTTCAGTTTGGATCTATCCAATCAAAGACGGTCAACCGATTCGTTCGTATCAATACAACATAGTCGAACAATGTTTGCACAAAAATACAATGGTTGTATTACCAACAGGCATGGGTAAGACTTTCATAGCAGCTGTTGTAATGTACAATTTTTATCGTTGGTACCCACTTGGGAAAATAATATTCATGGCACCGACTAAACCTTTAGTAAATCAACAAACCGATGCTTGTTACAGTATTGTAGGTATACCTAAAAGTGACATGACATCGATGACTGGACAAATGGCACCGGAGAAACGTAAACTCCTTTGGGATACTAAACGTGTTTTTTTCTTGACACCACAAGTAATCTCAAACGATATACTTCGTGGGACAATTGATGCAAGTATGATTAAGTGTGTGGTTATTGACGAGGCTCATAAAGCATTGGGAGAGTACGCGTTTTGTAAAGTAATCGATGCTGTAAATGAAGTGAACAAAAATTTTCGAATCATAGCCCTCACAGCGACACCCGGTGGTGATAACAAAGCAGTTCAAAATGTCATCAGTAAATTGTTAATTTCTCATATTGAGTTAAGAAGTGACGAGTCATTGGACATACAACAGTACAGTAATAATCGAGAGGTTAACAAATTTGTTCTGCCTTTGAATGAAGAAATTGTTAAAATTCGAAATGCGTTTTACACTGTAATGAGAAGTCCTTTAAAACGCTTAGAAATTAATCGAATTTTATCGATAAAAGACCCGGGAAGTTTGAGTAAAATGACAATATTGTCTAAAAGGGAAGAGTTTAGAAAAAATGTTGCACCTGGTATGGATTCGAGAAAAGCCGGTATGATTGAAAGTGATCTAGCACTGTTAGTAACGCTTGTGCATGCTTTGGAATTGTTGATTTTGTATGGTGTTAAATCGTTTTATATTTTTTTGAAAAGTTATGTTGAAAACACTGATGGAAGTAAATCGGGCGCTCAACAACATAAACTTAAAAATGAAATCGGAAATTCACCTGAGATGGCTGATTATTATGAAAAATTCAAGGAAGTATTCGATGCCAAGTAAGTTGCAAGCTTTATTACTATTTGCAAGATTAAGAGGATCAATTTCCAAATGAAAAAGTTCGACTAAGAACTCACAAGACCAAGGGTCCGGGAATGGTAGGGTTATGACTGCACCAAAGCCGGCGGCACCCCAATACGACAAGGTTCGAACGGGATCCGTAGATCCACGTATCTGTAATGCTTCAAATTTAGAACGGTTTTAGAATGACAGCAGCATCGCTGCCCTCCCATTTTCACATCCAGGCTTGGGACTGGCTAAGGGATGGTTATGACGTGAATTTTTTCAAATCAAAACGACTTTTACTAGCACGACAAAATTCGTTGTGCTACATAGAAGGACCAAAGCTTTTGAACTCACTTCTAAAATCTTGAGACATTTTTTTCTCTTCTTCAGGCGTTTTAACGCACTCTTTCCAATCAATTTTATCAGGACAATTCAACAACAACTCACTTGCCATTACATCCCGACCAAAATTAATCGGAAAATCTCCTCTTATTTCACATAAGTACCTTGTCATACTCAAACTATCATTCGGTTCAGATTCCTCATTGGGAAGTTTAAGATAATAAAATGGTTTATTTGGTTGTAAAATTTGTTTCAAATTAGTCATCTCAGGTATCTCGTTTATGACGAAAACTTTTTCAAAAATAAAATGACTTTTACTTAAAAAATGGTCAATTGTCAGTAAGTGGCACCCCAGTCGACAAACGTTTACAGCAGATTTAGAAATTTGTTAGAAGGACAGTAAATTTTCCAGCCTACCATTTTTTCCATTTTCAATTATAATTCAGCTATATGCGAAAGCTTACGATCATTTTTCTTTGCTTAAATCAGGATAGGGATCGATAAGAACATTTTTGCAGGCTCTTCACTCTCCCTACGTAGATTGTGTCGAAGCCAACTTAGTCCAATATGTGTCGTACATTTTTTTAACAATTACGCTGCCCATTAGTTTAATTCCTACATTCTTTACAAGGTGTTTCTTTTTAATTCTTGTCGTCAGAAAGATACAGTCAACTAACAACTGGTCAGTTCACCTGTGAATAAAGTCTTTCTGGCTACGGCTCAAAGGGTAGTCTATCTAAATTATGAACAAATAGAGTGCATCGTCCTGCAGTTCATCAGAGATGGTCTTCATAGGATCTTTGAATCGCGAATAACGCTGGTTATTCATAGTATTAAATTAAATCATTTTTATTTTAAAGAACAAAACCCGTACCGAGAACTTTGAGGCATCCAAAGCTCCTTAAACTCGAAGAAGTCATAATTGAACATTTCAAAAAATTCGGAAAAAGTAATCACAAAAAAATTTCATTTAAATTTTAACATGAAATTTAAAATCTATCCATTAGCTTACTTTAAAAGACGAGACACGTGTTATGATATTTTCACAATACCGTGAAAGTGTTTACGAAATAACTGAAATGTTAGCTGAACACCCAGACATAAAGCCTATGGAATTTGTTGGTCAATCATCATCTGGTGGTAATCGTAAAACAGTTACACAAAAAGAACAATTAGAAGTTGTTAAACAATTTCGTGACGGTGGCTACAACACTCTAGTGTCAACTTGTGTTGGTGAAGAAGGTCTCGATATTGGTGAAGTCGATTTAATCATCAATTACGATTCTCAAAAAAGTCCTATTCGTTTGATTCAACGTATGGGTCGTACAGGACGTAAACGAGAGGGTCGTATCGTTGTTCTTCTAGCCGAAGGCAAAGAAGAAATGTCCTACAAAACAAGTTTAAGCAAAAAAAAGAATATTTACAAAGTCATTTTAAATGGACAAAAACATTTTCAATTTTATCAAAATAATCCGCTTATGATACCTAAAGGTCTTAGACCAAGGTGTCATAAAATGGAGATACAGATTCCACCAGAAGACGAAGAGACGGAAGAGGTCGAAAAAAAACCGAAAAAAAATTCGAAAAAAAAAATTGAAAATCCTGATGAGACCACCGAAGCACCAAAAAAAAAGACTCGAACAAAAAAAAAAAAAAAAGACGAAGAAGAGGACTCATTCTCAAGTCAACGTTTTCCTGACTTGAATCTTGATCTCGATCAAACATCGAATAACAACCAGACAAATCTCTCGATTAACAAAACCCCTAAACCAGTTGTAACCCAACTCAAATTATTCAACGATTCAAACACTCTTAATATAAAAAGCACCAAATTGGATAGTGATATATTAAACAAGCAAAAATTAGTCCCAGATCCGCCAAGTTTTAAAAAAATTTTCAAATGTTTGACCAAAAAAGGAAAGGAAAACGAAAGCCTATTTTCGACTCCAGTTGATTTAAATGAGTGTATTGAACACTGGCAAACTGATGAAGACGAGTTCATGGCTATTAAAGACACAAGTCTAAACGTATCGAATAATTTAGACGAATCGAGTTTGATTGAAAAATTCGAAAATTTTTATATCAATCTAATCGATGGTATATCAGATGATGAGTCAAGTGAAGACGAAAATTTACCCGAGTTGACATTTCCAAACCCTCAAGAGGATCACAATCAAGTCCATGCAATGATAATCGATGATACTTTAAGTTTAAGTCATAAAGAAACGGATGTTAAACCACCTATTAAAGAGACTACTTTAAACGATTTGTTTATGGATGAGGATGAAGACGACGATGATTTAAAATACCTAAACGATGTAAACCTAGACTTGAAAGTTAACAAATTTTGTATAGATGAAACTATTCACGAGGAGCCTCAAGTCAAACCGGCAAATAAGTTTTTAAATCAAGTCAAAGACGAGTTTAAAGAGAACCAGTCTCCAGTTCAGGTTCAAAATTCGAGTACCCCAAGGTCTATTCTTAAAAAACGGACTCATATAACATACTCTCCGTTGAGTTATAGTCCGATGATTGATGATAAAACAGCACCTAATAAGAGGCTGGAATTGAGTATGAATTGTTCAAATCAAAGTCATTCGGTGATTGGAATGACACAGGCTTTAGATTTATTGAATTCGACGGGTAAGGTCAATGATGTTAAAGAGGAGATAGTTGATTTGTTTGACATGAAATCTACATTATCGTTTTTGTTTGGTCAAGATTTGACACCGAATGTTATTTATGGTGTTAGAGATAGCACTATTCAGATATTAGATGCAACTAATTTGAATTCAACTGGTAAACGAACAAGAAGATTAAGATTTGATGAACAATCGATAATTGAGACGAGTGGACATAAAAAGTCGTTTAGAAACGAGACTAATGATGATGAGAGTATAATAGTCAAAAAAAAGGTAAGATTGGAATTCGTTTTTGACATGTCTTGTCTTGTTTGTTTTAGGACATAAACTGCACCGCGTTTTTCAGAACGTTTTTTTCTCTTAGAAAAAGAAAAAAAATTCATGACTTTTTTCAAGATACCATCATTCTAAATATTGTTTGGCATACAAAAATACCTAGGAGAGCAAACTTTTAGCCAAATTCATAATTCCGACCATGAAATATCACAAAAAATAGTTTTTTAAAAGGTGCTTGCAAACTCGGCTAATGATCTTGCACAAGACATATTTTCGCATATGAGATATGGGTATTAAAATGTAGGAAATTGAATTGAGAAACTTATTATTAAGGCACTTTTTTGAAAAAAAAATGTCATTTTTCTGAAACAATGCGAAAACAAAAAATGTCATTTTTCGATCGAGTCAGGCCTTTATATCAGACATAAAATGGAGCTTATTTTGATATTTTCATCTAAAATAAAAAAATGCTTCAAAAGCCATTTTAGCATGTTCAGAGTTTTATCAGCTTTCAGATTTTATGTCGATAAAATCATGTGTAAATTGTAAAGGTTAACAAGGTTTACCATCCTAAGAATGCATAAATTTGAATTGTAGTTCTATGGTTATAAATATTGGATTTTCTTACACTGATTATGAATAGGAAATCAGATTTTCAAAATATTTAAACCTTGAGATTTTTCATCAAACCATTATGAATACTTTATCTTAACACTAAATACATTTAACTTGTCTAATACCTTTTACTTGAACTTCAGTTCGAATTGTGAGATCCAAGTTAAAGTATCTAACTAAATTAAACGCATTTCTTGCAAACATATCAACGAAGATTCCAGCTTCGCACGTTAGCTCGTATAAACTAAAGCGATAATCGATGTCTATCACCCTACATATTATGCTTGGTGCTTCTGTCAAACCTTTATCGACGTCTGGAATAGGTAATGTAACATCAACGCATTATCTCGGCCTGTTTTTGTTGACTTACTCTAACTTGTGATCGAACGCCAATTCAACAGTTAACTGCAGCTTTAATTGTGCTTGTCGATTCAGGTAGTTCTTGTACTTCAGGTGTTGGAGGTCGGTCTTCAATCATTGGTTTTTGTGGTTCAATTCCAAGTTCATAATCTTGAGGGTCCCGTCTTCTTCGTCATTATCGTTGCCGATTTCATTTTCATCATATTGGTACCCAAACATTTTTATATGTTGTTTTGAATTTTCAATATTTGACCATTGTTCGACTGGGATTGAAGTTGACCTTAGAAAGAAATGAAAAATGGTCCTAATAGACTAAGATCCATTTTTATTCTCCATTTGCGAGAGTTTGCATATCGATTAAATCCATTTGAGCTCGACTATTAAAATTGCAACTGAGAATTGGTTTAGTTACTAGACCAGTTGTTTTTGAACGTTTAATATTCATTATACATTGTTCGCATGTGTCAGTGTCAATGAACTAAATACTTGATCGGATCGTAGTCTTTTTCTATTTTATCAATTATTTTTTTGGTACCATTTACTTGGAATATATCGTAGTTACGTAAGTTGTACTCGTTTCGACTTTTAGTTTCTTTTTTAGGCTTAGCAGCTTCGATTGTCACGATTAATTTTTGATACTCTTCATGCTTAACTATGATTAACGTTGTCTGTTTCTTTTCACGTTAGTCAAATTCTATAAGTTTTTCATAAAATTTTTTTATGTCTTATCAGTCTAATCAGTGTCGACTAGTTTGAAATTTTAGCCTCATTAAAAAAATGGAACTACTCTTTTTCAATCAATTCTACACAACTTAAAGTTTAAGCTAAATTTTATAAAATATGGTTCTAAGTGTGATTAATTGAAAAAAGGGAAGGGATAATTAGAAGTTATGACTGAACTGGCTTCAAAATTCGTATTTAGGGATTTACACATTTATTTTTGGATAATTAATTTTCCTTTTAAAAATGGACTTCTGTAAAATACACAAAAGGATTTCGGCTGTCACTAAAATCCGGACACGGACAGGCGGACACGGACAGCCGGATACGGAATTTTAGCTATCTAAAATCCGGACACGGACTAAATTTTTTTGAATTACTAAAATCCGGACACGGAATAGCTATGTCTAAAATACGGACAGAGGATTCCGTAAGCAAAAAGTTGTAGCGAGATATCGATAGTGTAATTCTGCGTCCATCTTGCAAAATTGAGTCGATAGTCGATGAAATTTGTTAGAAAAACTTAGTCAACTTGACTTTGAGCTCCCAAAGAAATAATCCCCATAAATATCTAGGCGTATTAAAAGATCTTGCCTTATTTATTATCAAGAGATAGAAAATTTAAATTAAAAAATGGAATTTTTTTTAAATGTGAATTAAATATTTTTCTGTTTTTGTGTCCTTTGTTTAAAATAAATTTCTTTTTTGTAATTAAAGGTTGATTTTAAAACGTTTTTGAAATTTTGTCCGTGTCCGTATTTTAGTTAAACCGGTCCGTGTCCGGATTTTAGGAGATTCTTAACCAGTCCGTGTCCGTATTTTAGTTTGCTTTTATTTTGTCCGTGTCCGGATTTTAGATAGCTAAAATTCCGTATCCGGCTGTCCGTGTCCGGATTTTAGTGACAACCAAGGATTTCGTTTAAAAGTTTCACTTCGGTATTTTTCTGAAAACAAGCACCCAAGTAAAATTTTTAAAAGAGGCGATATATTATTATTATACAAGAGAGAGTGGGCTGAAAAATTTATTTTTCAATTTAGACTCCAAGAGGACCCTCAAGCACCCCTATATAAGCCAGACGCACACACCACTTTTTATATACCAAAAGAAAGCTCTAAGTGAGATCTACAAAATATGATATGATTCTTTTTCAAATTGGTTACAAAGAGAAATGAATCTTAAAAAAAAAGTGGCGTTTATTTAGGAAAATTCATTTCAAAAGCAAATCCATGTATGGGTAGTATGGTAGTAATATGGGTAGTTAAGGAAACAAATTAAAAAAAATAAGTCAGTACTGTTACAAGAATTGTTAAATAAAATTGTAAAAAAATAGAGATGTCCAATGTCTGGGTACATTAACAGACATTTAAGAAGTCATGTACAAGTATGTCATGTATCTAAAAACAACTCTTGCTTGGTCATATAATTGGAACTCCTCTTAACAAAAATTGAAATTTTTTTCGACCCCCTAAAAATAAGTAAATTATAGGTTTTCAGGTATGGAGAACACGTTTATTGAGTCGGTTTTTGAAAATTTTGAATTACAGGAACGGAACCTTTAACCTTTAAGTTCGAGCTTAAAGCGGAACTTTTTGTTAGGTCAAAATTACTTTGATTGAAATTTGATTTAAAGGGCAACAGAGTGATCAAAGACTTGAGCTCGTCATTTTCCGACGTAAATACAACTCGAAACAATCGTACAATAAATTCAGACGATTCTGAATTTGATGAAATTATCGGTAACAATAAAGATCCAAGTCAATCAGAGAGTCAAATAATAATCGATGATGACGATGATGAAGACGATGACGACGAATTCGAAAAAGACTTTGTTCGATTGAACAAAAAACCCTTTAAAGTATATCAACTCCACCAAACCATTTAACTCTTTTAAATAATTTTATAAAATTAGAAATCAAACAAAAATAAATTCATTTTGGATGAAGCTGAAATCTCGGGAGATGATTCAGATGATGACGAAGACGAGGATGAATATGATCTTAAGGATAGTTTTGTTGTACAAAATGAAATTAGTTGTGATGGTAAATTTTTATTTAAAAAAAAAGTTTTTAATTTTTCAACATCAATTTTTGATTCAAGAATCAATGTATTTGAATTATCAAAAAATTTTAAGAGACACCGAAAATAATCGACAAAATTTTCGTCCATTACGTCCAATAACAGACGACATATTTTCTCAAATGCCGACCCAAGATGCTTCGTACGATTATGACAGCTTTTGTATTCCAGACGATCAAGTTTCTTTATACGAAAAAAAGTCTAAAAAAAAATCTAAAAAAAATAAAGTTAAACAAGATCGATTTAAACGAATCAAAAATTTAAACATTACTTGTGCTGATGATGAAATTGGTAATGACAGTCATCATATGAACAATCAAGATGATAAATTTCAAATGACTCAATTGCCAAGAAAAAAAAAACTTATACACGATCATAATGAAAGTGATGATGATGTAATCCCTGTGTGCATTGAGACTAGACCAAAACAAAAGTCCTCGTATGATCAAAGTCTGATGATTATTGACGAAGAAGATGATTTTAAAAAGTTTAAACAAAGCCCCAAAGTCGATAAGAACCCGGTTAAAAATGAACTGGTTTTAATAGACGATGATGAGGATGATGATTTCAATGCGTTTATCTCAAGTACAAAAAGAGAGCCAATTAAGACCAAAAATGAACCTGTTATTATTGATTCTAAGGAAACGAATCTCAAGCGGAATCAAACAAAATATGAGCCGGTTTGCTTGGATGATGACGATGATGATTTCAATGCGTTTATCTCAAGCACTAAAAGACCACAAACTGCCGCTAAAAATGAACCTCTTCAGGAAAAGCGGAATCAAACAAAATTTGACCCAATAGACTTAGACGACGATGATGATGACTTTAATGCGTTTATTTCAAGTACAAAAAAACAGACCAAAAGTGAGCTTGTTGTAAAGGAAAAATTGAAGTCAAGTCCTAAAGTAAGAGAGGTCAAGAATCTATTAAAAAATGAGCCTGTACTACCAGACGATGATGATGACTTTAATGCGTTTATTTCAAGTACAAAAAAAGAGGCTAAAAATGAGCCTGTTGTAAAGGAAAAATTGAAGTCAAGTCCTAAAGTAAGAGAGGTCAAGAATCAGCCTGTACTACTCGACGATGATGATGATGATGACTTTAATGCATTTATATCAAGTACAAGAAAAGAGGCTAAAAATGAGCCTGTTGTAATTGAAGATGAAAAAATGGTGTTTAAAAAACCGGTTAAGGAGCCGGTAAATAAGATTGAAAAAGTCGAGATGGTTGATGAAGACGACGAGTTTAACAATTGGATTAACGATACTTTTACTTCAAGTACGGTTGAGCCTAAGAGCGAAGTTAGTGAAAATTCGTCGAAATACTTTTTTGAGGCCAAAATTGAAAATTCACATTTTAATCAAAAGAAACAAAGTCCGCCTAAAATGAAAACTGAACCGGTAAAACCATCAACAAAAAATGATAAATCAAAATTAAATACAACCGCGGAAGTTAATACAACTCTATTAGATGTAAAGAAATTGTGATTTTAAAATTTTAGGATTTTAACATTTTTGTTTTAAGATACCAAAAAGTAGTAATTGGATTATTGTAGACGCAAGCTTGTTGACAAGTGCAGCAGTAAGTATATTTTAAATTTCAGATTTTTTCAGTGAAAATCTCTAGGACTTTTAGGCAGGAGTAATGAGCTGTTAATTTTTACGCTGAAAGCTCAACACTAGAAGCGCAAAAACAAGTTATTTGACTCGCCTTGGAAAAACACAATTCATGGCCATGTCACTTGATTTCACGCGTCTAAGCATGCCAAGTCAATTTTCTTACAGCCGATGTCCAATCAACGTCACATCACTAGTCATCAAGTGACATTATATGGACATGGAATTTACATGATATAGAACAATAGTCAGTTTCTATGCCTTTGCCGGTACTTTAGCTTACTCTAGCATAATAGCGTACCGAGAAAAACTTACTGCACTTCTAACGAGTCAATGGGTTTCCGTATCCGTACCATGCCGTACCGCACTCAAAGCGTACCCAAACCGTACCCGAATTAAAAAATCGCAAAATCATGAATTAAAAATTTAGAGAACTTTAGTACGGTTATGATTTGAGTACGGTACGAGTACACTTTAGTAGGTTGTAAAGTTAAATAGGCATTCTTGGCATCAACTAAAACGGGCTTCTTACTTGAAACTTAACATAAAAAATAAACATCAACTAGTGAAACTTTTCAATGGTGCAGAAAAAAAGCATGCTTAAATTTTCAATGTGAAAATTTTGGTTTAAAATAGTCTGGTCATCTAAGCCAATACCGTAATCACTCGTTAGTTGTACCAAAGTACAAATATGAATTTTAAAATTTTTTCAATGGTATAATTCCATTTTTGTACCCTTTTTTAAAAATGTTTCATGTTAAGTGCGAAGCATTGTATGATTCATTTTGTGTCAATTTTTCGATTCTCCCTTTTATTTTTTCCATACTTAACAGTGATGCTAAACAATACTTCAATCATATCGAATTCAACTTGAACATTAAAAAAAGGTCCAAAAGCAAGTAAAAGTAGTTAAGGAACTTGAATTTTTAAGAGATTCTAGAAGGGGTCCCGCATGACGGAATTGATGGCCCTTGACGCCCCTTAGCCTCGTGTAGAAACAATTTTTTCTCCCTTTCCCATGTTCCAAGCTAATTTTTCTTTCGATAAAAAAATACATTTCAATTGATTAGAAGCTTTTGAAAAAGAATATCATTAATTTGTTTTTTCTTTATCAAAGGATATTATTAAGTATGTTAGAAGAATATGGCAAACAGACAAGGTCTTGATACAACCAGCTTTACATTGTGATTTTATAATCAGTCAACGATATGCGGTCTTACGTTTCAAATGGACAGGTATCTCTCTTTAAGAAATCACCTCTTCATTCAATTAGAGCATTTTCTTTAAGAACTAAGTTCGGCTTCAATGCGGGATCAAATAATTGATAGGTACGCAAAATCACGTGTCTTGTACAATAACGTTGTCGTTATAATTGTTGACGACAGAGATAATAACAAGTAACCCTTTTTTTTTATCTAAAAGACAATGATCCTTTAACTAAACTATTTTATCAGAAATCGGTCAAAATTGTTTGATTCAGTAATTGCTAACTTGTCAAAATGTTCACCGATACTTTTTTCAAAAGCAAAAAGTAACCCTCGTTTTTTATTTGGATTTAAATTTTAATAATTTTTCTTTCAGCCGAAGATTTCAGCTATCAACTGTACTATTTGAGCAATAACGAAAAACAATTCGGTCACAACATTGAATTAGATTGTAACCGTCTCTTGGACAAAAAGAAAAAAGACATTGCATTCTATCAATCATTGCCTAATGTTTCTTTAATAAACAGTCTCTATTTGAGTCAAAATTATGAAAATATTGCAAAATTTTGTAACAGGTAAATTTGAGAAGAAAAAAAAAATTTTTGGATACCTGAAAAAAACACACACCTTGGATATTTGAAAAAAGCACATAGGGTGTAAATTCTTTATTTTGAGGCCAATATTTAACCCGATAGTATAGAAATGTTCATCAAGAGCTTTCGTTTGGTGCCCATATCATGAGCATTGAATGTGAGTTTGCTAAAGAAAAATTAAAAAAATACTTAAAAAACGTCCACACCCATACGAAACCCCCTACGCATCCTCAATACACTATTTATTTTAACATATTTCTAGATAGAGAATTTAAAGAGCTACAAAATGGTAGTCTTGGAATATAAATATAATTTTTACTTTTTGAGATATTTTATGAAGACTACAGGCAACTTTCTAATTTGCACACCCGTGTGCAAAAATGAAGTATATGTGAACATATTTTCAAAGGTCATATAATGATGTAATTTGATACTGAGAACTCGAATTTCTATCTGATATGGGCACCAAACGAAAGCTCTTGATGAGAGGAGCATTTCTATACTATCGGGTTAAATATTGGTCTCAAAATAAAGGATTTACACCCCTATGTGCTTTTTTCAAGGTGTGTGTTTTTTTCAGGTATCCAATTTTTTTTAAAAAAATTTTTTAAATTTTTATTCGTAAAGCTCATTAGAAGACTTGAAAACAAAAGGTAAAATGAACGATCGAAAAGCAAGAAAATTGTTAAAATTTATAATAGACTCTTAGAATTTTTTTTTTTGTTTTTAAAAATTTAACAAACTGTAAATAAAGTTACATAATTTCGTAATAAATTTTCCTATACTCATTTAAATAATTTTTAATTAAACTTTTTTCGTTTGTCTCAAAGAACACGTTCACAAACGTTTCCATTACATTCCATTTTTCGAACAAATTCTCATGAAACAAATGAAAATCTGTATAATTCTTAAAATTTGTGATCATTCTCAAATAATGTCGTTTGGGTTTACGATCTAAACGTTTACCCTTAAACTTCCTCTCGATTACTTTAACCCCATTGTGTTTTATTTTAAAGTCTCTTATTAATGTACTTATCATCTTTTGGTCAATGAACCAAAGATTTATGTCCCAAGTCCAAAAATTTTGACGGACCAAATTAACATCTTGAAAGACTTCCATAACTTTGTTAAGAACTAACTTTGAGTTGATGGTGTTCAAGTTAAGTCTTAAAGAGTTGTCCAAGTTCATTACTTTTTTCCATAAGGCTTTGTTCATTCCTATATGCGACATCGGGTACATTTTGATAGACCTATCGTTTAATTTAAAACTATTACAACATTCCGAGTTGAGGACATGAATCGAGTCTGTGTCTTCAATTTGGTAGTAATTTTTGTTTATGGGTACCAAGTCGGCATCGGTTGTGAGCACAAAATCTTGGTCTTTGATCAATCTTTCGTCCAAGAGTCCACTAAAAAGTCGTGCTAATTTACTAGTTGTCAGCTCGTAGCCTTTAACCGAGTTTATATTAATTGTTTTAACACCGAATAAGTTTAAATAATCAATTGATTTTTGAGACAAACGATTTATGTTCGAATGATTTGATGAAATTAAAAATACGATTGGTATGTAATCTATTTTACGCCATGCTAAACTCACTATGGGTGTATAGAATGTGTAATAATGATTTTGTAAATCGTCTATATTAATCGATTGAATAACGTAAAATCTTGGCAAGTTTTTCAAATAACTAAAAATTCGAATGAGTATAAATGAAAGTAAAAAGAGTGAAAAAAATTTTTGATATTTTTTCATTTGAAAATATTTTTTTTGTTTTTTTTTTGTTGAAATACCTTTTTTTTTTTGTGGGTGGGTTTTAATCGATAGTCTGATGTAAAAAATAATGTCAATATCTTAATTAAATTGAAACACTTGGACTTTTCGAATCGATTTAAAAAGAAAATTAGAATTTAAAAAAAAAAAAATACACATAGAAACAAAGTTGAGAGCTTGACTAAACTAGAACACAATCTGCATGTAGTTGTATGTTTTTTGGTGACCTTATTTTAAAGCTAGAAATTCTAGAGTTTTGTTTTAACATTTTTTTCAATTTATTTCACCGTGGAAAGACTATCCGTGGAAAGGAAAAAAGTAATGATACATAGTCACACTTGTTGAACATAAAGTTTGAACTTCTGAACGTTCAAGAATATACTTTTTAACTAATTTATCTTATTAAAACTAGTAGTAGTAGTAGTAGTAGTTTAAACTGCAACTTGGAGGTTATCCAAGCATAACTCTAAAGGGCTGTAGCAGTCGCTTCTTTTATTTCGACATCCAAACATCAAGCTTCGCTTTGAAACAATTCAGGTTCTTTGCGCTTACAACATCTTCCGGAAGTTTGTTCCACCCATTCACAACTCTATTTGTAAAAAAGTTAAATCTAGGAAGACAATTTTTTACTTGTTCACGTGTTAAACAACGACTATTTCTTCTCAGTTCATATCTTCTACCTGCGGATCTTGTGTTTAGACTGTAATTAATCCCATTGTTAAATTCAATATGCTCGTATCTATTAACCACTTTGTATAAGGTCACCCCTTAATCTTCTTGTGCTGAGATCAGTTAGCTGTAAATTAGTCAAACGCTGTTGATAATCCACATCACGTGGTTCTGGTATCAGCTTAGTTGCTCTACGTTGTACTTTCTCTAACTCATTTATGTCTTTTTCCAAATATGGGCACCAAGAGCTAACATCGTACTCTAAAAGCGGTTTAACCATTGAACAATACAATAACTTGATAGTCTCACTATAAGGATACTTAAAAGCTTTCCTAATTATACCCAACATCCGGTTGAATTTCTTTTATTAGCCGTAGCATTTCTTACTTGTGTGTCCCATTTTAGATCTTTTTGTATATAAATTCCCAGATCTCTTACACACTCTGACTTACTCAATGGTTTAAAGTCAATTGAATAATCAAACTCCGTATTGTTAGAACCAATATGAACAACTTTACATTTTTTTACATTAAGCTGAGTTGACCAGTCCTTTGACCACTTGCAAACTCTATCTATGTCTGACTGTAACATAAGAATCGTGGTTAAGAGTGTATTTAACACTTTAATCATAAAGCTAAAACTGAAAATAAAATATAAAAATCAAATCATTCTTTTAGTCATCCCCGGTCCTCTTCAAGATGTTTCAAGGACCAAATACTGAACCTTGCGGAACTCCACTACTAACTTCAACCCAACTCGAATTCATATCTCCTAAAACTACTCTTTGCGAACGGTTTGATAAAAACGCTCTAATCCAGTTGATCAGACCATCACCAAAACCATAAAACTTGAGCTTATACAAGAGTTTTCTGTGAGAGAATTTATCAAAAGCCTTCGCAAAATCAGTATAAATGATATCTACCGGAAAACCTTGAGCTATAGTCTCTGAGATAAGATCCAGAGTCTCCAGTAAATTTGTTGAACACGACTTGTTTGGAAGAAAACTAGCAAAAAAAAAAGCTTAATTTTTTTAGCTTTGATGATGCAATAAGAATGTAAGTAAAACTAGAAACTAGAAAAGTAAATTAAAAGGAAGCAGCGAACGTTAAGTGATGAAATGAAAAATGTATGTCTGGTTTGAGCTTTTTATTTAAGACCAGCTCGATTTAGCATGGGTAAAAAAATTCATATGATCCAATTTTTTTCGAAATATTAAGCCGGGTTATTACAAAAGAATTAAAATAAAATTTTCTTCATTTATGAATTAAAATGAGAGTTAAAGTTTTAGTCAAAGATAATTAAAAAACGTTATGAGGTGGATTTGAGAAAATTAAAGTCATTTTGAGTCATTTTTCAATGACAGCGACTCGACTCGAGTCTGATTCACTCATATTATTTTGACTCGGACTCTGAGTCTGAGTAAATTTTTGAGTCACTATCACTGGAATAAGCTCTTATCTTACATAATTATAATTGGAGCTTATTCGTTGTTACAACAGAGCAATATGGGAAAGCCTTCGTAAAGACTTGCAAAGGTCACGACATGCAAAATTTGAATTATCATGACATATTGGAGTGAGTGGCGTAGCGTCCATACGGCAAACCAGGGCTTGAACCCCCCATCTCAAAACCCCAGATTTTGGAAAATTTCAGTTTGAGCATATTTTAGTATGATAAATTGGACGATATATTGAAATGTCCGAATTATAAAAATCTCCTTATGATTCTTTAATTTTAATACCACTAAAGGCTAAATGTGAGCTTTTTTGTTACACATTCTATTCGGGTTAAAATTGGTTTAGATTAGCTCGGACTAAAAGTTAACCAGACACAAAATACGGGCTCGAACAAATTAAAAATTCATTATTTTCTTGTAATAACAAACCAGGAAATCATTCAGATGGTTATTTTGTCCAGCTACCGTGATTAAACCCTACCTGGCTGGCAACTATACCTTTAAGACAACTTATCCCGTAACAATTCTTTCAAAAAGTTTCAAGGAATTTTAAGATACTTATTCGACCAAAATCTTCACGCACATTTTGAAAGATATTTAATCGCGGTGTCGTCGGCTGGTTTATTAGGATAATAGTTTTGGGTTCCGGTATTTTGGGGTATGAATATTTTGCATTTTTAGCAAACACCATTACCAATCTGTCGTTTTTCTCTTTAAAGAATTTGGAATTCACATCTATTTTTGAGACCCTCTTGGTTTTACCACTACCCCTCAGCTTTTTGCAGCTAAATTTAATTGTGCTTTATTTAAACATTTAAGAACACATGTATAGAAAAAAATTATAATTGATTTTAAGATAAAATCTGAAAGCTAAAAATCTGCCATTGACGCTAGGAGCATTATCGATGAGGAAAAAAATTCCCTAACTCGGGTGAAAACGGTGAAAAAACGAAATTTTTCAGTCAAATCACTCTCATAGGGGACCCGCAATACCTTAATTTTTTTAATGCAACTATTTTAACAAGAGACGATTCTCTACGAATCTCATGAGTTACTTGTATACAAGTGACGAAAAAAGTCAAATACATGAAAAACGAAAAAATAGACAGAGGTTGAGGGGGTTAGAATTAGGTATTTTCGAGCCATTTATGTAAAGAAATTTTCACATAAATCGAATGTTAAAGACCAAATTTTCTGAATACAAATAGAGAGGGTTTACGGTAGTGCGAGGATTCAGAAAAGTGGTAAATCCCATTTCTTTTTTGTTTGTGATTTTTATGACTTTATTCAGCCGAAAGTATACCCGGGTGCATCTTTTAAACGAAGCGATATTTGAAAAAAATTATTTTCGTGCAAGGTAGAGTAAATCACCAGCTTCAAAATGCTACCTCAATAGTGCAGCTTTTTCGGCTGAAAAATTAAGTTTTCAATTTAGGCTCATAAAGGACCCTCAAGCACCCTCCATTTATTTTTTTTTGATAATTTACAATTAAATTCGCTTTGAATTTATTGATAAGAACCTTTTTTCTTCTTTGTTGTTTTCTTTAGTTCAATTCAATCAAAATTAATCGAAACAAAAAAGAGTTTGAATTAAATGTACAATGAAAATTAAATTTTACTCAAAGTGAAAAGAAATTTAAAAATCTGGAAAAAACTAGTGATGCCTTAAGTTTTAGTATTATAAAAAGGCGTCTTTCAAACATTGAAAATATCATCGATTAAACAAAAAAAAAACTAAAAATGTTCAACTGTAAGTTTTAATTATTTAACTCATTTATTTTAATTTTTCTAAGTTTAAATCTCTATTTTAGCATACTCAAACTTTGGTGCCCAATCAGCTTTTGGTACTCAATTCAATGGTTTATCAGGATTCGGTACTTCAGGATGCAATGGATGTGGTTTTTAAATAAAACAATCTAAAAATTTAAATCAAATAAATAGAATTTAATAAAATTTTTGTTTTTTCAATTTTTACCAGTGTTGAGACAAGTGTCATTAACATGTTTCGTGAAAATGAAAATTTATATTAAAATGGAATACCATTTTTTAATCTGACTCAAGGCCTCACCGTTGCCTTTAAAATAACGAATATCACTGATGAATTTGTGCTGAGTACCTTATTTTTCAACCAAACACCATTAACACTTAATTTAACACAACTTAAACAGAATTGTAGATTAATTGATTTCCTTCAAGATTAAGAGACTTCTCTAGAAAAATACAGTCTGCAAACTGTGCTGACTATTTGGAAAAGGAATAGCTTAAAGTATGGAGACCTATTAAATAAGTTACAAGGTAACCAAATAGTTACCGATTTTACTAAATTTTTACTTAGATTGCGATTTAGAATTTTTATTCTAAATGGGCCTTACTTTGTTTGCTTTTGAAAAGCATTTTCTCAGTCAAAAACATTAGTTTGAAAGTGTTTTACATTCCCATTTTCACATCCGGGCTTGGGACCGGCCATGGCATGGTTACGACAATGCTACTTCCATTCACCCCAGTTACTGTGGGACGTTCATCATGAAAAGCGCCACTCATCCGAGCCCAAGCTGCGAACTCGACTACTATCCAGACTTACAGTGCTGCTATGATCACAGGAATTTACGAAATTTTACATAAAATCTGGTAACCCTTTTTTCCGTAAAAATAGGTAATTTTACGTAAAAACTGTTCTTCACCTTAGTAATTTTACGTAAAATTACCTATTTTTACGGAAAAAAGGGTAAAAAATTGTGAAATTACCAGATTTTACGTAAAATTTCGTAAATTCCTGTGATCATAGCACCACTGTAGCTTGGAACCACAAACCAAGCGTATTCTACATTAAGTAAAATACTTAATTTTGTTACCAGGGCTACGCCTATTGCTAAATGGGTCTGCTGTAAAACAAGCTTGGCTCAAATACGTTGTGATAGTCAGAGCCAGTGGGACCTCAATACGACAAGATTCAAACGCGATCCTTGGACCCACGTCCCCGTAATACAGCAAATTTAGAACGGTTTAAGAATGACAGCAGCATAGCTGCCCTCCTTTTTTCACATCCAGACTTGGGACTGGCCAAATGATGGTAAGGGCAATAAAAATTTTCAACCTTGATCAAAATCTATCGTCAACTTTTTATCAAAGTAGATCAGATTATTTAATCTGTTTTTCATCTTAAGACAACTTTTTAAAATCTTAACTTTCAGTGTTTTTTTAATGGGACCAAAAAATTGTGTCCTTATTTGGTGCCGTCTTGAAATTCGGATTTCGGGAATGGACAAATTAAATTTTTTAATTATTTAGAATTTTATTCATTTTAAGAATTGAATTTCAGCAAAAAAAAAATAAGTACAAAAATATAAACAAATCAGATTTAGTTGTGCTACATAGAAGGATCAAAGCTTTTGAACTCACTTCTAAAATCTTGAGACATTTTTTTCTCTTCTTCAGGTGTTTTAACGCACTCTTTCCAATCAATTTTATCAGGACAATTCAACAACAACTCACTTGCCATTACATCCCGACCAAAATTAATCGGAAAACCTCCTCTTATTTCACATAAATACCTTGTCATACTCAAACTATCATTCGGTTCAGATTCCTCATTGGGAAGTTCAAGATAATAAAATGGTTGATTTGGTTGTAAAATTTGTTTCAAATTAGTCATCTCAGGTATCTCGTTTAGATAAACACCTTGATCGACTCCCATTGACATAAAAGCATCTTTTAACAAATAAGACTTGTCTGCTTTCACTGCATAAACTTGAATTTGCATATGTTTAGTCCTAAAGTTACGCTCATAAAACACGACACATTTGTTTCGAGATCGAAAATATTTAGTCAACGCCATCTTGTACTTATTTATGTCTTCCATTAATTTCTCATCTGCATGGACTGTCGATTGGACATGGTCAATCGGAATTATCAACAAATGATCTTTGTTTAAAGCTCCTTTAGCGTAGGCTAAGTAACATTTATCCCCCACTGATACGATATACTGACGCTCGACTTTGGACCCACCAAGACAAAACCAACATGGTTCATGTTCTTGTTTTTGCATAGCCTCTAGTTTTCTCTTTTGTTTTGCAAGCTCTTTTTCTTGTTCTTCATTCATTTTTTTAATGTAATCAGCATCGTAAAAATATTGTAAACTCGGTTGGACATCATGTTCGCCAAAATACTTGCTTCCATCTTCATTTTTAATCTCAATATTATTTGTATAAGGATTATCACTTGATATTGGATTAGCAGTTTGACGAACAAGTTCGGTATAATTCATATTTTTAGCGGGTACAATGTTAAAAGCGTACAAAAATTTCGGCTTGTTTGATTTATTAACTTTAGCAAGTGCTAAAAATCGGGTCATATGTTTCTCTTTTTCGAGGAGAACAGTGTGATTACGGTACGGGATTCGTTCGAAAAAGAAATTTTCAGTCGCTGAAAAATGGTATCGAGGTTTGAGCTTAACGGCTAAATGCGAGACTAATTCTGATCCAAAAGTGTCTGATTTTTGTTTGTTCTCAAGTTCTTGATTGCTCAAATTTTCAACGTGTTTAGGCCATTGATTAGTCAACAATATGTCAATACACTCTCCAGGGTTTCTCTTTTCACAATTATTGATGATCCCCTCAATGTCTTTTAAATCAAATTCAACAAGTTCGTCTGAGTCAGAATCAGATTTAAATCGTTTAGAAGTGTCTTTTTGTGATTCGAAACCACTTAGATAAACAATGTTAAGACCATTTACAGTACTGTAAGAACCTTTTGGACCGAGATAAATGATTTTATCATCGCATAGATCACACCCAGATTTGTCATAAAAATATTTGTATCGACTTGCATGATTAGGTCCGAGAACGTATGTTTGGATAGGAACTTAAAAAAATTACAGTTTTTTTTTTTAATTACAAAAAGAGATGGCGGGTATTAGTTTACCTAATGAGGGCTTAGATATGTGTTCTTCAATTTCAATGTTGTCTTTGTCATCTTCGGCAAAAAATTCACCTACGCAAAACAAAATCTAAAAAAATTAAAATATTCAATCTCCTTTGAAAGCTTGAAAACTCTAATTGGTGATGCTTCTAGAGGAAAAAATAATTATCTAAAGCCATAATGGACCGTAAACAAGCAAATCTCAGTTGGTAATTGGTTATTTATTTTTATTAACGGACTACCACTTATCCACTCAAGAAAAGGTCGACAAGCTTTCGGAAACCGATAATCTTGTTCATATTTTTGTTGTCTTTCTTGTCTTTTCAAGCTAAGCTCTAGGGTATTGATTTTAGGCTAGAGACTCTTAGAAGCAAAAACATACCTGACATTTTTAGAATATTGCTGGACCATCATTTTACGGCCAAAAGGGTCCTAGAACTATTTTTAGGTGTTCTATTTATATGAACGAGTATGAAGCCCGAACCGAAAATGGCAGAGCTTAGCTACCAGGTAAACAAGAAAGAGCACAAAAATATGAACAAGATTATCGGTCTCCGAAAGCTTGTCGACCTTCTGTTGATAAGTTGTGGTCCGTGTTTTAGCAATAACCTTGGTTATTAGCTCAAAGGTTGATCTCCAATTTCTGTAAAGTTTACATTAAACGAATAGACTTAAATAAAAATTTTTGAAAAAGGTTGTCACTCGATTGGACCAGTTTAAGGTTCGCCGAATGCAAAACTTCAACGCTATCTAAATTTACAAAATCTGACCACATAACCGTGTTCCCCATATATGAAAACCGCAAGTTTCCAAAATCCTAGGGAGGGTCAAGTCAGCTTAATCACTCTTGAGTGAGTTGACTTTAGTATATCGTTAGTATCAATGTGAATTATACACAAATATATGGCTTATGATACAGATTCTGATAGAGAAAAAAATTTTACACAAGCTTATAGTGTTTTTTAAGAAAATAAATTCTGTTAAATTCTTTATTTTTTAATAAAATAACAAAAAATGTCAATTTTTTGGGATCAAGTCCGCGGAAAATCCCAAAACATATACCTGGGTTTGTTTTTGAATACAAATTAAACACTTTCCGTTGCTTAAATTTTTGCGAACTATGGATTTGAAAAGAAACTTATGTACTCTTGTTCATATTAGACACTTCACATTTCCTATTTGCATTCAGAACCAAACCATGTTTATTACCTATCGGCTTGTAGAGGAGAAAATTCTGCTTAAAATTAATATTTTTTAAGTACTGAAAAAAGTAAAGTGTGGGATTCTCTTTCTTTGGTGTGTTTCTCTCATTGAAAGTTCGCCAATATACTTTCCCCGAAAATTCTCTACACAATATTGAGACTAGATTTTTTATTTATTTACGTTTAGAATAGCAACAATGTGCCTAAAAAGGTGCTAAAAATCAAGCACCTTAAATAATTTTATTTCTGAAATTCAATTTTGGGAGTTTTTCCAAAGATAATTTAGCCTGTGTTAAAAATTTTTGTGTCAAATATTGTGTATATTTCACATTAAAACTAATGATATACTAAAGACACCTCACTCAAGAGTGTCTAAGTTTGGAGACCCCTGGGTAATAATTTAAATTTTTGTACAAAATAGAGACTCCAGATATTTAAGAGAAAGCAAAAGAACTCTAAAAGAATCACGTTAACTAGAGGAGAATAGGGTAAATTTTTTTTGTTTGAAATTTGAAAAATACAAATAAGTAAGAAGATGCTCAAAAATTTGGTTTTTATTGGCTTTTCAACTTTTTACTAAAATTTACGTAAATTTACTCCTTTTGTAATTTTTTCACTAGACCGTGGCACCACTGTACAAAGGGATCATAAAACAGATATAAAACTTTATCTTCATTTTTACGACTGTTTATTAGAATAAAAGGTCAAAAATCTTTACATACCAAAATCACGTTTCTAAGCTCCGCATCGCGAACCAGCCCTTCCCGGTCTAAAAAATGACGGATCCTTTGGTAAATTATGTGTGTTCTTAGTAATAAATTCTAATCGACCCCTTGAAGATCCTTTAGAGATCTTGTTCCGAATGCTTAAGAAAACAATTACTGTAAAGCCTTGTATACAACCCCACCTTTATCTCAATTTTTTCTACTAGAAGGATTCAAACCCTCTGTAGACGAGGACTGAAAGCATTCAAAGTATGATATTATTTTCAGTTAATGAACTTACATCAAATTTTCCGACTTTGGCTTGAATCGACTTTACTCTTGAGTATAAATCATTTAATTTGCCTTCTACATCACCACTAACCAATCTAGATATAAAAAATGTCAAAATTGGAAAAAAATAAATTAAAAATTCTTAAAAATAAATTTTACATTTTGAGAGGTTTTTCAGAATCATTTTCATTCATTTTTTTTTTTAATATTTTTTAAATTTTCAAAAATTATCTTTTTTATTTGTTAATGTACCCTTTCATGCACACATTTCAAGACATAAAAAAAAAAGAAGAAGAAGACAAATTAATATCACAATTTATATCCAAAGTTGCAAAAAAGCTTGCAATTTTGTTAAAAAATACGAAATAAAAAAAGAGAGAGAGAGAAACAAAACTATCGTTAGTTTCTATCATAAAAAGCTTTAATATTTCGAAAGCCACATACACATTTGAAATTTTTTTGCATTCGAAAAAAAAAAAAAAAAAAAATTAAACCTTAATAAATAATTTTTAATATTATAATAAAAATCAACAATAAAAACAAAAATAAAAAAAAATTTAGAACAAAAACAAAACGAAACAAAAAAAAAGTGACATCATATGGCAAGTGATAATTCATCGAATAATGCAGCTCAAGGCTCAATACAACCAATGACATTTAGTCAACCAACTATAGACAAAGTAAACAAAGCAAAGGTTATGCTTGAAAATTACTATAACAACTTACTTCAAGAATGTGATGAACGAGAAGAACGTTATCGTAAATTAGAAGAACAAATGAAATCCGAAGGTCTTACGGAACAACAAAAAAACGAGCGTAGACAAATACATGCAATAAAAGAGACTGAATTTTTGAGATTAAAACGTCTCAAGTTGAGTTATAATGACTTTTCGCCGCTAAAAGTAATTGGAAAAGGTGCCTTTGGTGAGGTTAGACTTGTTCAAAAAAAAGACACTGGACACATCTATGCTATGAAAATATTAAGAAAAAAAGATATGTTACTTAAAGAACAAGTGGCACATGTGCGAGCTGAGAGAGACATTTTGGCCGAGGCCGATCATCAATGGGTTGTTAAAATGTATTATTCGTTTCAGGATTCGAGAAATTTATATTTGGTTATGGAGTTTTTGCCAGGTGGAGATATGATGACATTATTAATGAAAAAGGACACATTTAGTGAAGAAATGACACAATTTTATGTTGCTGAAACAGCATCGGCTATTGATTATATACATAAACTTGGTTTTATACATCGTGATATTAAACCTGATAATTTATTACTCGATGCTAAAGGTCACATTAAACTTTCCGATTTTGGTCTTTGTACTGGTTTGAAAAAAGCACATACCACTGAATATTATAGAGAAATTACTAATTTTAATCCGGCCTCAGATATTTGTAAGTTTTTTTTTTCAATTTTTTGTAAAAGGATTTCAAAATCATTGGAGGGTTTTGCAAGTCGACTTTTGTATTGCAAAAATGCTCCAAAAGCTTAAAAGAAAAGATACACTTGAGTCTTTTTGGACCCAAAGTTAATTTCTTAGACATTGGTTAATCTTGTCTTCTAAGATAAGACCCATATAAAAGACCATTAAAAAATGAGCTCCTGTTCGGGCTCTGATTCGAGTAATCCTTTCTATGTTTATAATGATGTCTTTATACTGAAGTCTTCTTGACTCGCAAGCTACCTACCGTAAACCCTGCTCTGGGTACAAATAAATAGGATTTACTTTCAAAAAAACAACTGTGCCTTTTGATTTACTTGGTTACAGCACGGCCTTTATAGATATCCCTCAATTTTAGGAATCGAGGGTCTGTAAATCGACTTTAGCCAAAACATTTTCATTCATATTCTCATAGAGCAAAGGATTTTCTACAATATAGATGTTCGCACTTGTCTTTCAGGTTTTGTTAAAGCATTGTTTAGAATGAAAAAAGGAAAATTTAGAGATTTTTACCGCGGTTTTTTCATTTTTATCCCGCAAAAAACCCTGAAACATCCATTTTTGATATCGATGCATAAACTAGACTAAATTTAGAACAAAAGATTGGTCTTTCTTTTTTGAATATTTTTTCTTCAAAAAGTCGTACAAGATCGCTTAAAAACAAGATTCCGGCAAAGATTGAAAAAAAAATCCAATAACCGTATCTTGAATCCAATATACTTGGCATACTTCTAAACTTTTAATACTTGCAGTTCTCTTCTAAACCAATCAATATGCAAGAGGATTGAGGGAATCCTCGGTCTACTTTTGCGAAGTCCGTACCCACAAGATCTAGTTGGAGGTTTCGATGAAAATACCATATTGCTTTAAGGATTAGTTAAGGTTTAATAGTTTCTTAAATTTCGTTAAATCAACAAAACTTTCGAACATCAGTTTTACGGGGTCTTTAAAAAAGACGAATTCTTTTACAGTTGTCGCCGCTTTTGCTCTTTAAAGTTGATCCTAGCTCATCACATGTTTTTTATTTCAAGTGGTCCGTTCCAATTTTGTAGGAGTAAATTTGACCAATTCATTTTTTCAAGATCTATTTACAAAGACTGTGACTGAAATCCTCAAAGACCTCTCTCAAAAAATTTCAGTAGAATAAATAATTTTTCTTTTAAAGCAAGTCCATTGGACTCGAAGCGTCGAGCAGAGACATGGAAAAAGAAACGAAGAGAACTAGCCTATTCGACAGTAGGTACACCAGATTACATAGCACCTGAAGTATTTATGCAACGTGGTTACAGTAGCTCATGTGATTGGTGGTCACTGGGAGTTATAATGTTCGAAATGTTAATCGGTTTTCCACCATTTTGTTCCGAAGATGCCCAAATAACATATCGTAAAGTAATGCAATGGCGAGACACGCTTATATTTCCACCCGAAGTGCCCATATCAAATAGTTCAAGAGATTTAATTTTAAGATTTTGTTGTGATGCTGAACATCGATACAATAATTTAGGTGATATTAAAATGCATGCATTTTTAAGAGGAGTCGATTGGGAGCATATACGAGATAGACCAGCGCCATATTTGCCAACAATAAAATCAATAGATGACACTTCTAATTTCGATGACTTCCCCAACGAAGAACTCGATTTGGGACCACCAAATGCAACTGACAATGACTTGAGAAAACAAGATTATGTATTTGTTAATTATACTTATAGACGATTCTATAATTTAACTCAAAAGTTCCAGAAATGAATTTAAAAAAATATTTGTACAAAATAAACTGCCTATATCGAAAAAATTCCTTAAAATAAAACTAAAAAAAAAAGAAGAAAATTAAAATCTAGAGAATCTTAATCGCGATTTTTTTAAAATAATTTAAATATTTTTTTTTTTTGGGTAAAAAACGTATGTTTTTTTTTGGTGATCGTGAACTTTTTTTTAAGATGATTTTTTATTTTTTTTTTGTTTATCTAAAAAAACTTTAAAAAAATAGTTTTTTTTTTTATTTCTATTTTAAAAATTAATAAAAAATTTATTTTCCAAGAATTCAAATCATTAATTACAGATTTTTAAACTTTTTTTCTTGAGGCTCATCCAGGCCCGTAGCTACATTGGGGCGAAAGGGGGCGTTCGACCCACCAAAAAAAAACTAGGGGGGGCGCCCCCCTAGTTTTTTTGAAAATTTCAATATTTGAAGAACAAATAATCTGAAAATTTGAACTTTTTGAGACTTGTAAGGGCTCGACCCCCCTAACAAAAGTGTCTAGCTACGGCCCTGGGCTCATCTTACGGTATTCTGTGAAAGCAACACCCCTAATTTAAATAAAACCAACACCATGGTGTTGAGGCCACAATTCGAATTTTTTTTAAGTTTTTTCTTTAAAAGATTCTACTCGATTAGAGCTACAAAATGAGCCCACTTACTTGTAGACAAATAAATTTAAAAGGGATCTTTTTATTGTTTGAATTTATGGTCTACAAGTAATTGGGCTCATTTTGTAGCTCTAATCGAGTAGAATCTTTTAAAAAAAAAACTTAAAAAAAATTCGAATTGTGGCCTCAACACCATGGTGTTGGTTTTATTTAAATTAGGGGTGTTGCTTTCACCAAGACCAAGATCAACCAAGACACCCTTGATTTTTTGGTAAAAACAATTGTGTATTTGGTTGGAAACATAATTTTTTGGGGTTTTCAGGGTCGACAAACCCGAAAAGCAACTTATTTTTTGTCTAAGACTGATGCTTTGGGAAAATCGTGTAAAATCGCTTAATATGATATGTTTATCAGGGACGACCAAAAGTTGCTCGAGCAACTTTCGGAACTTTAGCAACTTTTTGCAACTTTTTGCAAATTTTCTAAATTTTTGTAACTTTTCAAAATTTGCTAAAATCTAAGGAAAAAACATAAAAAAGTTAATATTATTTATTATTTCTATCTTTTATTGTAAATTTAAACCGTTATTTAAAGTATTTTAATCTAAAATTACATTCTTTTGACCCTTATAATGACTACTCCTCAGAAAATAGTTCTCGAATTCCCAACAAGGCCACTTTCAGTTAAGAAACAAAAACTCGTATGCGATTCTTGTAACCAAGAGTTAGATCCAGAAAAGAGGTATTCGATCCTAAAACATTTTAACAGCGATAAACATATTAAGAATGAATCCTCACTAACGAATTCAAGAACACTCACTTTTGACGACGATGCTGAAAAAAAGTTTAGGAGTGAGAGTGATCTTGTGTTGAAAATTTGAATTTTTTATATTTTATTAGGCTAATTTTTGTATTTAGGGAATATTCAATGAAGACTTGGCTAAAATTAATTTTTTTTTAATTCATTTTTAATAAAACAAAATTTCTAAAAAGCATTTTTGAAAGCAACTTTTGCAACTTTTAAGAAATTTAATGATTTTACGAAACTTTTGCGAAACTTTTGACCGAAAATTGAGCAACTTTATTCGGGAATACATGCCAAAAAGTAGGTTCGCAGGAGTCATCTATACCGAAATTTCTTATATGTCACATTCATAATGAAAAAAGGAAGAAGAAAAAATTCAACAAAGTGGCATTTTTATTAAAATTTTTCCAAAAAAAAAAGGTCAAAAAGCTTTTTTTAAAAACTAAAAAATTTATTCCAAAGAAACAAAAATCAAAAATCTTAAAATAGCCAAAGAAAAAAATTAAAAAATACTCAAAAAATAAAACAACAAAAAAAATGAAAATACGAAAAAATTAAATGGTTTATTTCTTATAATCACTCTTTTTAATATTCGTCATCTCCAGCTACATTGTTATTGATATCCGAATCAGCGGAACACTTTAAAAACAAAATTTTAATCTTCTTTTAAGATTTTAAAAAAATTTAAATAAAATTTACTTCTTCGTAGTCTTTTTCCAAAGCAGCCAAATCTTCTCTAGCTTCAGAGAATTCACCTTCTTCCATACCTTCACCAACATACCAATGAACAAACGCACGTTTAGCGTACATTAAATCAAATTTATTGTTCAATCTAGACCATGCATCGCAAATAGCAGTTGTGTTACTTAACATACACAAAGCTCTTGGTACTTTGGCAATATCACTATTTGGTACTGACACTGGTGGTTGATAATTCAAACCAACTTTAAAACCAGTTGGACACCAATCGACAAATTGAACATTTTTCTTAGTCTTTATAACATTAATTGCCGAATTGGCTTCTTTGCTTACAATATCACCTCTGTACAACATACAACATGCCATGTATTTACCAGTTCTTGGATCACATTTTACCATTTGATTGCTTGGCTCGAATACAGCATTTGTCAAATCACTGACTGACATTTGTTCGTGATAGGCTTTTTCAGCTGATAGAATTGGAGCGTATGAAGTCAATGGAAAATGAATACGCGGATAAGGTACCAAGTTAGTTTGAAATTCGTTCAAGTCTACGTTAAGAGAGCCTTCGAAACGTAACGAAGCTGTTATTGAACTAACTACTTGGGCTATTAAACGGTTTAAATTCGAGTAAGTTGGTCTTTCGATGTTCAAGTTACGTTTACAAATATCGTAAAGAGCTTCATTGTCGACCATAAAAGCGCAATCAGTGTGTTCTAAAGTGGTGTGAGTGGTTAAAATTGAGTTGTACGGTTCGACGACAGCAGTAGAAATTTGAGGAGCTGGGTAAACAGCAAATTCTAATTTACTTTTTTTGCCGTAGTCGACACTCAATCTTTCCATTAATAGGGAAGTAAATCCTGAGCCAGTGCCTCCACCGAAACTGTGAAAGAGCAAAAATCCTTGTAAACCAGTACATTGTTCGGATAGACGACGAATTTTATCGAGTACTTGATCGATTAATTCTTTGCCAACAGTGTAATGACCACGAGCATAATTGTTAGCAGCGTCTTCCTTGCCGCTAACTAATTGATCTGGATTGTACAATTGACGGTATGGACCAGAACGAATTTCGTCAATTACTGTTGGTTCTAAATCGACAAATAAAGTTCTTGGTACTTGACGACCGTTGCCAACTTCGTTGAAAAATGTTCCTAGTGAGCTTGATGAATTTTTGGAATCTGGCGACAAGATACCATTTGGGCTAATATCTTGAAAAAATATTGTATTGTTTATTTTTTTTTCAAAAATGTCTTCTTAAAATACTAACTGTGTTCTAAACAAAATAATTCCCAGCATGAATTACCAATTTGACAACCAGCTTGACCAATGTGAATACTTAAAACTTCTCTCTTTAAAAATTAAATTAAAGTTTAGTACAAAAGATTTACAAATTGAAAAAAATGCAGTTCCTTTTATAAATTACACTATTAGACAACAGGATATACTAAAAGAGGAATTATTTTTATAAAAAATTTTCTAAAGCAATTTTGAGACTAATCATTTGTCTTTTCATCATCTGCATCCTCTCTCCCTTTTTATCCTTTTAAATTTTTTTAACGAACGGGGTCTGGGACGGAGCCCCAAGTAGGGTTCGGGTAAGGCATTGGTGAGGGTTAGGCTTCAAAAAAAGAGGGTTAATTAAGCATTACTCGAACGGGATCATTGATTTAGTGATAGGGTTATGATGTATAGAATATAGGGCTCCAGAGAAGGCTAAAAAAATGTATAGCACTGTTAGTGAAAAAAATGCGTACCCTGCTCTTTTACCTTCCCCTCAGTGTACCTGTACCGACCACCGTACTTTACTACTAAAAACTTTTTTTTAATCAAAATAAGTCGGATACGATAAAAGAGTTTGTAACCGAGTAAATATTGATTGATTAAGGAGAAACTTTTTAGTACAATATGTCCATTTCTGAAAGTTCATGAATTTGAATTGAAGGGGTAAGGGAAGAATTTTTTTACTTTTAAGCCCAAGAAAAACATGATAATCTTGCGTACTCAGGGTCACAGATTACGATATTTGAGCGGATAGCTGACCAGGTACGGTGGTACGGTACAGGTACACTGAGGGAAAGGTAAAAGAGCAGCTGTTTAACATCATCGGCGTCTATTTTTGTCTATTAAAATCCTGGTTCTCGTCAATTACAAGAAACCGTTTTTTAAATGAAAAACAATAAAAAGAAGACTTCAGACACCTTTAAATCTGGAGTGACTGAGTACTGCTAATTCTGAAATATTGAAATGTTAAGTGAGCTGAATAAAACAAACCCATCCGATTGAAAAAAAAATTATAAAGCTAGATCAAGCGTATCATAACAAAAAAATCATCGAAAGATCTTACAATCCAATTTTTTAAAATTTAAAGACAAAAGGGCACCCTTCGAAGAGAGCTCTTGTAAGAATCGACTTGATTCAAGTATCCAATTAATGACTAATTATCCATTGAAAAATCTTAATGTAACTCTTTCAATTAAAATTAAAATGGCCGACATTATTTTTTTGAACTTTTTATGAAAACGAGGAGTTTAAATTTATGAGAAACATGCTGATGGACCACTAGTGGAAAAATTTTTAGAGCACCTACCATTTTTTATTTGTTCACGTTCTACAAAAAAATTCTTTCGAAATTTTGAATAAAATTCTAAAAAAAAAAAATTATCTATTCGAGAAAAAAAAAGAGAGAGAGAGAGTCGATATTTTGATTACGTAAAAAAATTAATTTTCTTGTATTCAAAGAACGTAATGAAATTTTAAATGGAGTAAAAAAAAACGAATACATAATTTTTTAGTAAGTTGTAAAAGGAGAAAACGTGAACAAGAAGAAGAAGAACAAAAGGTATACGATTTGAAATAGCAAGAAAAGAAAAAGATAAAGATCCTTAGAGCACACATACACACACATAAACACACTCACATACATACAAATGATTGTTGCAACATAAAACAAATAAAATTCTATTTTAACTTGCTTTCTAAATAAAAGCATTGCATTTTAACTTTATCTTTTTATCAACCAAATAGAACAAAAATTTGGAGTGTTGTTTTTCGAATTATGCATAAAAAAAAAAAGCTTAGGTATTGTCGTAAGTAGCTTAAAAAACAGAAGATGATCTTTGTCTTTTCTAATTTGAATATTAAAATTTAAAGTTTGTTCATTTTCAATTGGAAGATGAAATAATATGCTCTCTTTCTCTCTCATTTTAATGTTGTAATATATTTTGTTTAGTTGGTGAAGAAAATAAGATAATTTATTTGATGATGAAAAAAAAAAAATTCACATTTATAATTAACTCATTTTCCAATATTCTCTCTAAAGACTTCTAATTTCCCTGTTATAATTTTTATTGAATTTTTTTTTTTGTTATTGTCTGAAGAACTCTTTCATTTTTTAAAAGGTCTCTTCTGGTTGAATTAAAATTGATTTTGTCGGATATTGATTTGAATGGACTTAACGGGAACAAAAATGATAATCGTTGATTAAAAGAGATTAAAATCGATTTCTATTATTCTCTTTTTTAGGCATGCAAATTTTTTTTAATAAAAAAATCGAAAAACAAAAGAAAAATGGTTTGGGACTTATTTTCAAGTAATTAAAGAGAATTATAGATAAATATTTGGATGGTCATAAGGTTTTGATTAGAGAAAAATAATTGAGTGCATCAATCATCGCATAAATCAAAATTATTCAAGTTATCATAAGGGATTTTTATTTGAAGTTGTGTCGATAGAAAAGAATATATTACAATTTATAATGATTTTCGTATTTTTTAATAATTTTTTTCTCTTGTATAACTTGATTTTGAGAAGCACCGATGAGGTCAATTTGACGCAAATCAAGAAAAATCGTATTGAAAAAAATCAGATCACCATTTCTTTTTTAGTTTTAGTAAAAGATGTTCAACTGCCATTTTTCAGTTAAAAAATATGTAGTCTCTTTTTTGTGGTTTATACAGAAGGTTCTGTTCAAGTCGAACTATCAAATGTTTTTGAAATACCATATATAATTTTTTCTTAATATTTCTTTTGATTTTATAGAAAATTTTGAAGATGTTAATTTTTTTGGATGCAAGATCTTGTTGAAAAATTGATTAACGTTCAAAAACACTTGTTTTTTCCCCTATGGAAGAACAAAATCTTTGATTATTATATGATCAAAGATTATTTTAAACCCTATGAGGTAACCCTAAAAGAACTCAATTTAATAAGCTTAGAGGACAGACGCAGTAGGGGTGACTTGATACAAATGTACAAGTTAGTTTCAAGTTCAAGGTTAATCAACAGGCTAGTGCCCTTGCCTAAAATCAAAAAAGGCTCGAGTTACCTCAAGTTGGAATGATCTATCTGAAATTGAAGTATCAGCAACATCAACAAACAATTTCAAGAACATAATTGATGAGATAGTTTTTGGAATGACACAAAGCAAATGCTGCCAAAGCCCATCAAGGGCTAAACGCCTTAGTATAACGCCTTGTGCGTTGATATAGAATTTTCTATACCACAGCTCATACTAACTAACTAACTAACTTATTCTAGCATTTGCTTCAGCTTGATAATTTTTAAATGATTTATAAATACAGTGGTGCTACGATATTTGTATTTTAGTAAATATTACGTAAATTATTGTAAATTTACTATTTTTTCCGTAAAATCAGGTAAATTTACGTAATTTTACCAAAGTAAAAAGTGGTAAATTGACTAATTTTGACGTAAAAAATGATAATTGTACGTAAATTTTTGTAAATATCAAAATGTCCAAAAAAAATTCTGACTAAGTTTATAACAATTGTCGATAAAAACTTAATATTTAACTCACGTAGAAAAAAATCGATATTTACTGATACATCAATCTTTATACTACCAACAAAAAACTCATTCCTACTTCAGTGTTTTTTTTTGCGATTTATGTTACTAAGACTAATAAAGGGTCGAAAATTTTATTGGACATTTTAATATTTACCAAAATTTACGTAAATTTACGTAAAATTATCATTTTTTACGTCAAAATTAGTCAATTTACCACTTTTTACTACCTGCGTGAAGAAAAATCTCAGTTCTCAGATATTCTTGGTTCTTAGAAACATCTGAGAACGAAAACTTTTTCTGTTCTCAGTTGTTCTCAGATGTTCTCACTTATTCTTAGTTGATCTAAGATATTCTTAGAATATGAACCTTTGAGAACAATCGATTAAATAGTCAATCTAAGATCTTTCTGTCCAAGAATTAAACTAAGAAAAAAATGTAATTTCTCGCGCCATAATTGACTTTTCAATGGATGACTTCTGTAATAAGACTTTAACGTAATATTTTTAATGTTAAATTCTTGATTCTTTTTAAATGATCACACTTTTGTCCATCATAGAAAGGACACCAGAGAAACCAAAAAAACAGATACCCAAGACTCAAGATAAATTTTTAACTTCCTAGAATCATTTGGTTATTCCTTAATCCATCTAAAGACACACAATTCAGTTAAAAATGATCGAATGTTAGAAGCTCAAAAATATTTAACCATAATTTTGCGCCAAAAATTACATTTTTTTCTTTGTTTAATTCTTGGACAGAATGATCTTAGATTGACTATTTAATCGATTGCAAAAACTTTAAAAATCAGAAAGAACATTCACTCTCAAAGGTTCATCTTCTAAGAATATCTTAGAACAACTAAGAATAAGTGAGAACATCTGAGAACAACTGAGAACAGAAAAAGTTTTCGTTCTCAGATGTTTCTAAGAACCGAGAATATCTGAGAACTGAGATTTTTCTTCACGTAGGTCTTTTTACTTTGGTAAAATTACGTAAATTTACCTGATATTACGGGAAAAATAGTAAATTTACAATAATTTACGTAAAATTTACTAAAATACAAATATCGTAGCACCACTGTAAGTAAAAAATTATAATTTAAGGAGGGAAAACATATTTAAAACTCTTAATTTTTAGGCACTTTAATCTCCATTCGGAGTCTGCTAAAGACATTTTTGGCGAATAAATTTTTCTTAAAAAAGCCTGGTAAAAGCAATTTCGGGGTTTTAAAATCTTCATTTTAAAAATTTCACATTGCGATTTTCTAATAAAATTTTTTACCAAAAAGAAATTATCCTCGATTAATCGTTTTTAAGAACTATTTCTTTGTATAATTAGGGCTATTGGGTAAATTTCGATCGTAAAATGTTCAAATAATGAGCAATTTTTAAAGTTTATTTTATTATGCAATTAAAATAATCCAATTTGTTTGAATGAGACGATTTAAAACTGTTCATTTAAAAAAAAAATCCATTAAAAATTCTAAAACCAAAAAAATAAAATCCTTAAAAAATAAATAAATGGATAACGAAGAGGTTGAATTCATTGCTGAAAATGAACTTATCACTGTGATACCAAACTTTCAATACAAAACTTTTTATCTAATCGGCGTAAATCTTGAATCAAACTTGTATCCAAAATTTTTTAATGAAACTTCTTTTGTCTTAGGGTGATATAGGACCATTCGAACCAAGTGTTCCAACTCAAGTGCCTCTATGGCTAGCTGTTCATTTTCGTCAACGTCAAAAGTGTCGTATTGAATGTCCATCATGGATCAGCGTAGGTAATGAAGATCAATATTATTTTGTTAATTTTTAAACTTTAGACAAAAAGATTTTTTCTTAAGAAAAACTTGAAGAAATAATGAATAACGAAAAAACGAGTGAATTATTCACACAAATGCCAAATCCACATTACATGGAAATAACTAATGTGTTGTTAAATTGTGCACCACAAGATATACCACGTGCAGATGAAGTTAAAACATTAATAAAAGACATTTGGGATTTGAGAATAGCCAAGTTAAGAAGCAGTATGAATGAGTTTATTAAAAGTGAAAGTTTACACGCTAAAGTTAATAATTTAACTCTTTTGGAAATTAATACCGTACGTAATCTACTGACCAAGACTCTTAAAGAACTTCATAATCTAAAACAACATGTACCAGTTCATGATGAATAAAATAAAAAATTAAAACTTGATTTTTTCTTCCTTTTATAAAAACAAAAAAAATGTTTTTTTGTAAAATTTTAAAAAAAATCGTCTCTTTTTTTGTCTAATTTTTTTTTTCTCGATCAATTATTAAATCAATAAAATTTTGGCTAGTAGCCTTTTAATTTTTTTAAATGTCCTACTGACGACTTGTTTTTTTCCTTTTGCAAAAATGTAACGTAACGTTCGCAGCCGTTCCTAGAACAGAACGGACATTAAAAAAGGGTTCCGTTCCAAGTATAGGTTCTGTTAAAGCTACGAATTAACAACATGTCGTTTATTTACAGTAATATTTTTTTTGTCAAGTTTGTCGTTAAATTCGAAAAAAAACGACATGTTGATAATTCTAACTTAGAACGGAACGGTTTTCTGGAACGGAAGCCTTAGCTGAGAGGTTCCCATTGACGCTGAGATACATATCGAAAAAAAAAATAATAAAGACACGAAAAAAAAGGAATTTTTCAGTCAAATCACATCAATTGGGACCGACAGAAATCTTTCATTTGAAAATCGGTATTGGCCAGATTGAGTTGATTATCATTCGTGCGCTGAGGAATAAGGCTCCAATTTGCGATTATTCGAATGACTGAAAGCTAATAAGCTCTGGTGAAAACTTGTAAAACTAGAACAACGTGAATGACCACTACTGTACGTACCGTATTTTCTTGTCATTTTGAAGTTTATGATCATCTGATTATGCTCAATCTAGTTTCTTCTTTTTAACTTTTTATTGAAGCATTAAAAAACAGTTCTGCAAAATGCTTAGTTATTCAAAAAACATGCTAAACCTTACATTAAGCTCTGAAAAAACTCTGCAATTGTATGCATAATACACTCGATGTAAAAGTTATAAAATAACTGCGTTATAATTTTGCAGAATTTTTTCAGAGCTTATTATAAGGTTTAGCATGTTTTTTGAATAACTTAGCATTTTGCAGAACTGATTTTTAATGCTTCAATAAAAAGTTATAAAGAAGAAACTTGATTGAGCATGACCAGATTATCATAAACTTCAAGATGTCATTTTCTTCCTTAAAAGTGTCCCTAAAATCTCCCTTTTGATTTCAATTTACTTTTTTATGTTAGAACTCAATGAGCTCAATTTGAAAATTACAAAACTGAAAGTGACTGAATTTTCATTTGTCCAGAAATAGGCTTTTTTAGAGGACGTAATGGTACCTCTTTGTTTTAAATATTTAAATCGCGTCAAGGAAAAATGCAAAAAATATTTAAATCAAGTCAAAAATTTTATTTTATTGTCAATACTATTTACAGTAATTTGACTTGTTTCGTTTATTTAATCTTAGCAATTTCTCTTTAAAAAATGTCTCAGCTAAATAACTTACTCAAACCAAAGTAAACTTAAGTTCAAGTTTCATAGTTTCTACTCCTCAATTTAAATAAATGCTGGTTATTAAAGAAAATTAAACAACTTCTAACTCATTTAGTAACCTAAGCTTGATCATTTAGTAATTTATAAACATTAGTTATAGGAAACGAACTGCTTATTATGGTTTTTCGACTTATTTCATAAATTTTTCAGGCTTTAAGAATTTTCTCAGACAAAAAATAAAAATTATGACTAAGATTAAATATTTTTTGCATACACAATAAATAGGTTTAAAAAAATTATCTGCCAAGCGAAACATTTTATTTTTCCTGACACTAAAATAAAATTCTTGACTCGATTTGATTATTCGAAATTAGGGGGTAAATAGGAGCCTTTTTAGAGGGGTACGTATCAGCAAGGAAATATGGTAGATTACGATTCTAATCTCAGATATCATAGGTTTTTTCGAGCGATTTTTTTAAAGGCGTGAAGATTTATGAGGCCAAGCATTTTAGTTAAGGATGCATTATTTGAAGTGGTATCAAAGTGGACGGGAACAAAATCATTTTTACAAAACAGGATCAACATCATTATTGTTAATTTTTTGTACTAAGGAACATATTCCGATTTCAACAAAAGGAATAGAATAAAAGAGGGAATATTTTCACTAAAAGCAAACAGGAATAAAATTTTAAAGGAATATTTTACAAGTTACCATTCATTCAAAGAAAACATTGAATGTAAAATTCTGCAAATTTATTGCGCATTTAAATTAAATCTTTGAATATTATCTGCATTCTCAACTTTGCAGATGTCCAGACATGTGCACTCATTTATTTTCAGGTATTGGGTCGGTTTGAGTAACCCGAGAAAATTGAGATTTAGGGTGCGGGTAGGATATAGGTTACCAATAAATTTTGGGATTTCGGGTTTAATATTGATTGTTAGTTACGAACAAGTATTTAAGTTATTTTATAGTTTTCTAAACTTTAGAGCTTTGTTTTAATAAAATGATATAGAATCAATTTCATATTTCTAACTTCCCTCATGGACATTACACCATATATTTTGGGTTTTCGGGTAAAGGTTGGGTTGGGTTACCCATAAAAATATGATAAGTATACCCCAAAACTCCATTTTTAACACCAACTTGGTGTTAAAGATAGGATATTGAATATCCTATTTTTATGGGTAATCCAACCCAACCTATACCCGAAATCCCAAAATTTATTGGTAACCTATATCCTACCCGCACCCTAAATCTCAATTTTCTCGGGTTACTCAAACCGACCCAATACCTGAAAATAAATGGGTGCACATGTCTGCAGATGTCCTCCTTATGTTTTACATTCAGTGTTTACATTGAAGAAATACCTTTGCAATAGAAAAAGTTATTCTCTAAAGTTTGTTTTTTAGAATTTGAATTGAGTTTTAATTTTTTTAAATTGATTCGCAATTTTAAATCGCCTTTTATTCATTAATTTTACTTTTAACTCATTTATTTGTCAAAATTGTGATACCTTGTTTCAAACTGTATTAAAATTTGACACAAAATATAAAAAAAGCGAGACAACTTTTCCGTTAGAATGACTTTCAATGCTAACTGTAAAAATCAAATTGAAGTGACTTACTGTTTGAAGGTCTTTCTAAATTTTCTAAAGTAATTTAACAAGGAAGGAAATCAAATATTCCATTAGACAAACATCAGAATTTTAGACAAAATTTCATTTTTGTTATAAAAAAAATTTGAAAAGATTTTTCAAGAGAGGAATTTCGACAAAAAAAGAAAGGTAACGTGTTTATTTACTAAAAACTTTTTTTTCTTCTAAAATTACTTCATTATTCAATGAGAAAAAAAGAAACAGTAACTGTAAGTAAGATTTAAAATAAATTATACACGAGTCCATGGTTACATTACCATAATTGTAACTAAATTTATTCACAGGCATTTTTTTTTGGAAATAAAATATTTTGCTTTTTTAATTCCTTTCAAACAGCATTTAGAACTCTAAATTAATCTTAACTACTTCCAAATGCTTTAGCTTTAATTACAAAAAAAAAAGGGGTCCATGGATGTAAGTAAACATTTATTCATTTCATAATCTTTAGAATCCAATTGTAGTTTTTTTAGAAGCACTTATAAATCTTACATAATATTTACAAAGATATTTTTCTCCTTTTTTTAAATTCAAATAGCTTTGTAAGTTTTAAATTTCGTAAAAATGTATAAATGTTACACCCAAATATTTGTAACCCATCAAAAAGGATTATAATGTCTGTGCACTTGTGTTTTTTTCTTAAATAAAGGTAATACGAAATTTTTATGACTTCTTTTTTTTTGTTGCCGAAGAAAAATGAATGAAAAAATATCTTTATCATTTCAAGTGCTCTTAAACGTAAGGCTTTTTGTGTTTCAAGATCATTAAGCTTAGCTTTTGATGAACCCTTAAAAAAAATGATTTTAAATTTTTTAAATTCAAGGATGTACTAGATTTTAGAGATACTGAATCTTCATATTTTAAAACTTTAAAGAAGTAACTTTTAAATTTATGAGAATAGTTCAAGTTTTTGTTAATTTTTGTTGTTGTTGTAGAAAATCATCAATTCAATTTACACAACGAAAAGGCTCAGCAAGTTTAACTCGTAAATCACTTCCACCATTGGACACTTCAAAATCGTTTGATTCAAGTCTTAACTCATCACGTTCAGAATCACAACTCGAATCGTCTGGTAAAAGTGACATTACAAGTGATTTATTAAGTGTTTCAATAAATAAAAAAAAATCACCCGATAAAATTGAATCAATTGATCCAAGTTTAATATCGTGTGTAGATATACGTGAATTAGACACGCCTGTTACTATTGATATTATTACAGATACGGCTAGATATTCACGGACGAGTAGTAGTCTTTTAACTCGTGAAGACACAAGATTCTCAAGTGTAAGTTGTTTATGTTGAATAATTTTTTTTTAAAAATGTTTAAACAAATAAATCCATAGAAATGTAGCTCCATTATGTTTAAAACCTTTGTGAGAAAAAAGTTAAAAAATTATTTTACACTCAAATATAAATGCGACGTGGTTAATTTTAAAAATATTGAGGATCTCGATTTGACAATTTTAAAGTTATTTCGTGAAGAAAATTTACTTTTCCATTTTTCAGTCTTAATGTCATTCATACACCCCTAATAGTTGTTATATATATCAAGCGAAAGCTCCCGACGAGATGCATACATGTGTGGTCCCTTTTTCATTTGGGATACTTGGTTAAATGTGCATAGGAACACATAACAAGGTATTTTTAGAATTCTATTGAAAAATAAATAGACATGGGAAGTTTCTTGGAACGTAAGTTAGCTGAAAATGCAGTGTCATTTTTTGAAAATTTTTAAAAATTTGACAAGAAAAAGAAAATTACCCAGCCAGATGTCGAGATGCTCTTTTTAAACTTATCAGAACTCATGACTGGAAAAATTGTTGATCTGAAAAAATTTCACGAAAGTTGTACTCGGGTGAAAATTTTGGCTCATAGGGTAACATTTAAAAAAATTTTGACACACGAGGCCAGGACACGGCTCGTATATTTTCACTGTCAAAAAAGCTTATCTGATAATTTTTTATGCATGCATAATTAACTTCTGAAATTTTAAAAAAGTTCAAAAATAGGGGGGGGGGGCGGGTTAATAGGCTTGAGAAATAAAAAAAGTTTTGGAGGTCGAATGGTATGTCAAATATTCAGGTATATGTAATTTCGTTTCTTAAAATTCAACTGTTTTTTACAAAAAAATTATAACAGCTTAGTCAGCTAAGATTTTCAATGTTTTAACAAAGACGAGGTGAACTATTGAGTTGGAAAATCAAAAATTTTAGTTCAAATGTTCAGTATTTTATTAACATATCAAAAACCGCCCTAAAAAATTTGAATTTAAATTTTAGAAGGGGGTCGTAATTCTCAAGTACCCCATGTATGGCTGTAAAAAAACCTAGGCTAGTGATTAAATTTTCATGATAAAAATGCTTTTCTCGGGTTCTTCGGATCATAGAATATCAAAAATGTCAAATTAGGATTGTAGTAGTAGTAATGGTAAAAGAGCTAATGTCTTTTTCAACAGAAGAACTTACCGCATATTCTAAGGGTGGTCTAAGTCGTAAACAACGGAACAATTGTTTTTCTTTCAAGGTACAAAAACGAATTCTTTATTTGGCAAAGAACACTGTTTGCTTTTGCAGCAGCCGCAGAATATTGCTTATTTCTTTTTAGATCATTCGAAATAAAAACATCAAGGTCAACATTGGGTGAAAGTTTTGCTGCGCTTATTTAGATCATCTAGATCATATTATTTCAATCCAGCTTATTCGAGGTTCTTTATTGGTAAGATTAATCAACCCATGAAATTTTGGACCAAAAAAAAGCGCAGATGTTGTAACATAAGGACATGATCTTGAAATTCAAATTTGTTGGCATTGAATTTTGGCAAAAAATCATGCTGGGCTGAATCACCGTTCCTTGGGAAATGTGACAAATGTCGCAAAATAAAAACCGAACAAGAAGAACGTGTTAAAACATCAATTAGTGCTTTAATGTTTTTTAGCATTTTTGTTATCTTTTTTTATTTCTGTCCAAATAAGACTGATATATAAATCATCTTGCTAAAAATAAGGGTTCTGAAACGAGCTTTGAAGTAATTGAAGTGATTTTTTCAAATAAGTTTTGGCACAAACCTAATCGGAAAATTTTCGGGACTCAACACTTTAAATAGTGACAAGAATTTTTGTCTTAACAAAATTAAAACTAGATAACTAAATAAATAAATTTTATCTATTTAAAATATTTTCTAGGATAATTTAATTCAACTGCTAAGAAATCCTCTTTTTAACTATTTGTTTAGGAGACCCAAAGGAGGTAAATGCAATTTAGTTTAAAAAAATTATGTTTTTAGAGACCATCAAGTTCAATATTAAAAGAAAATACTCCGAGAAAACCTTCATCAGGTCGATTAAAATCACTAGAGAGTACACTTGTAGAGACAATGCAAAAATTAAGCGTCGACACGACACAAAACGAAACAAAAAATGATCGTTTAGACACAATCAAAGAGTCAATAACAGAAACAATACGTTTAAATGTTAAAAAATTAGACTTACATCCATCAAAAGTCTCGAGTGACATTAAAAAACCAATTACGTCTATACTTAAAAAACCTCAAACAGTCTCTAATAATCTGAATCTAAACAAAGTCCAAATTAAACCACCGGATACGCTTAAATTAAACACGAACAAAAAACCTATTGTACCAATCGCTAAGCCGGTTACAAATCGTTCTCAAAGTATCGATAAAACCCCTAAACAATTGCAAAAAAATCCAAGTTGTAGTAATCTAAGTAAAACAGAACCGGCTAAACTCGAAAGTGCTCGCATCGAAAGGGTCAAAAAAACGAGCCCACTTGAAACACCAAGTGATATCTTAGGAGAATCGTTTCAAAGTACTCTGACTAATGTAACTAATGTATCGAGTCAAAGTAAATCGACAATATGTCAATCGGGTGATGTATGCCTTGAAATAAATTCAAGTCGTTTAAGTCTTATAGAAAAACCTCAATCGGCTAAGTCGGTTATAAGTGTTGGTGAGCCTAAACAACCGTTAATAAGTACCATGTTTGAAGGGTATCCCCAACCTTTTGTTGTTCCGAAAGTTGAAAAAAAAGTTTCGATTAAACCAAAGTCAAGTTCTTATCCTAAAAAAACAGTTAATAATAAACAGACTGTTAAATCAGCGTCTAACAAGCAACGTAATCAAGCAAAACCCATGACCAAAAAATCGTCTAAATCAAAAATTTTTATTAACTTGTCGAATCAAGACATTGAACAAAGCCTACAACGTGAGATCGATGAGTCGATTATGAACGATGTTTACGATTCAGAATTCGATGATGCCGCATCGA
This sequence comes from Brachionus rubens, assembly GCA_022207745.1. Taxonomy (NCBI): domain Eukaryota; kingdom Metazoa; phylum Rotifera; class Eurotatoria; order Ploima; family Brachionidae; genus Brachionus; species Brachionus rubens. The sequence continues at coordinate 3,089,898 of JAJVHD010000003.1, read as the reverse complement.
TTTCATCTAAAAATTCAACTGCTTATTTAAGTGATAAAGAAGTGTCCGAGATAAAATTAGATGAGCCTGAGACAAGTTTAAAAGCTAAAGCGACACAAATTGCAATTGAAACAGAAGTTGCTACAAGTCGAATAAACAAAGATTTTGTTAAATCATTTGAAGACCGTGTGTTTGCGATTTACACAAAATTTGATAATTTATTACAACAACAATCGAATTATGAAAAAGTCGAGTTGTTGACAAATCAAAAAGCTCAGTTTAGTCAAGAAATAGCCAAAGAGTTAAAAGATAATATTGACTTTGATCAAGATGATATGAATTCGGATTATAAACGGTTAAAAGACTTGTATGACATGGTTCAAAAAAATACGAATAAAGAGGAGATTAAAGTTATTGAGAAACCCCCTTTGCCAGATGAAAAACAAAATCCCAGTTTGAATCGAATGAATTCGATTAAATCAAACGCTGATATTAGAGAGGTTTTTTCAATTGTAAATTCGTTTGGTAAAAATTCGTTAAAGTCAAATAATACAGCTGAGTTGACTATAGTACCGGGTAATCGAGTTGTAACTCGGGCTCCATTCAAAATACCAACGAACATAAGTGATAAGATTAATACACTAATGGTTTCGTTGCCTGTTAAAAATGAGAATAGTGATGAATCTGAGTTGATTGAAAATTTCAAAATTAATTCAAAATTAAAGTTTAATAATGTAAGTTATTTTCAAGTTTTTTTTTTTAAAGGTGTGTCTTATGAAGTTTTGCCGTTAACTTTTTCAAAAAATTTTATTAATTTAAAGACGTATAAAAAAACTATATCACGTTCTTCAGCATGGAAAATAATCTCAGGAAAGTCTATAACCATTTCATACGTCTCTTCTAAAAAAATAAACATCACTTGTTTTTTTTAGGTAATAAGTGAATTCAAGCTTGTCAAGTTTCCACATGTCATTTATCTCATGAGATAGTATGGAAAATAGGTTTTTTGAAGGGCTTTTAATTCTATTTCTCCTCTGTGATACAATAAATCCAAGTTAAAAAAGTTTCTTAACATCTTTCTATGATAATTATTGCTGGAGATAGGTGAGGGTCTGTCATCAAACAAATAGTGTTCTTTAATACAAGCGATTTTGACCTACTGACTATGAAGAGGTCTAAATCCTTTAAAGGATTAAAAAAGGATGCATAAAGGATTTATATCTATCGCAAATAAATCTAATACAAATTTTCAGGATCAAAACTTAGAATTAATCCTAAACATGACTCTGTCTTGGTCTTAATACAAGAGATCCTTTTTGTCCTTTAACATTTTAAAGCCTTTCCTGGACCACGATATCCTTTACATCCTTTTTGAACATTATTCACTCGAACTGGGTCAGCGGCGAAGCCCCATGTGAGGATAAGGCATCTTAAAGAGAATCACTAAGCTTTTACCTTTTCTGGACCCCTATATCCTGTACATCCTTTTTGTCCTTTTACATTTATAAACCTTTTCTGGATCCATATATCCTGTACATCCTTTTTGTCCTTTTACATTTTAAAACCTTATTTCGCTCCGAATATTGACAGTAAATGCTTAGTGATTCTCTTTATGATGCCTTACCCTCACCAACGCCTTACCCGAACCCTACATGGGGCTCCGCTGCTGACCCAGTTCGAGTGAATAATGTTCAAAAAGGATGTACAGGATATAGGGGTCCAGAAAAGGTTTTTAAATGTTAAAGGACAAAAAGGATGTACAGGATGATTTAGTCTCTAAGACCTTGTCTTGTAAAAAAACAAAGATAATTTTCTCGGATGAGGATAAAAAGGATAATGAAGTTTTCTTCACATCCTGTTGTCTATTAGTTGCGATTTTTCTAAAATTTGAGTATTTTTCCTTGAAAATTTACGGAAATTGATATTTCGGACATACTTTAGTATCAAAAGTTACTTATCACTTAAAAACCCTCACATTGCTCAAACCTCAAACTTGAATTAAACAAGACTTAAACTACAAAGCTAATAAGTATGCGTCTTATCTAGATATAAAATTGAAGAGAAATTAGCTCTCAACAAACCACTAAGATTTATGATTTGGTGCATCTTATAAACTGTAGAGAATTGAATTTTAAACATGCAGATCATCTACATCTACATCAGACGTTAATATAAACTTAAAAAAACTAAAATTAAAATTCAGGTTTTGGGTTCGGGTAGGGTATGGTTACAGAAATTTTGGATTTCAAGTATGGGTCTTGGTTGGGTAACACATAAAATGTGTGCTTATTTACCCAAATCCTAATTTTTGTCGGAAAAAAACTAGAAAGCCTATAAAATTCCCTTATTTTATTTTAGACCAATACCTGAAATCCAAAATTTATGGGTAACCCGTACCCACCCGATAACTTAAGATTTATGGTTTCATATTTCTGCTTAAACCAGACTTTATCACAAATGCTTAAATCTAGATAGAGGTTGTGTTAAACCTTAACCGCATGTTTGGTCATACGTGACACATTGTTTAAACAGTTAAGGTTCGTGTGTTAACATTGCCCAATAATCATGAATTTTACATTAAATTCAGGATCATCAGATCAAGATTTTAATGGCTGCCTTTATACGGACCATATTATCATCTGCATTTTTTAAAAATTTTCTAGCCTAACTTTTTCCGTAGAATTCTTAGATTGTATCCGTGGCTCCATCCAACTTCGTTTTAAAAAAAGCATTATTTTTCCTTTCTCCATGCTCCCTTAAAGTTTTAGATTTGATTCGATTCTTCAGTACCTTCTGATCGGGTTAGACTTTCAATTTTAACCTCAATTTTTAAATGTTTTAACAGATTTTTTTATAATTAAAGGTAAATAAATTAGATAGTCTAGGTAACGAATCAAGACACAGTTCAGAAAGTTTTGACTCAAATAGTATAAGTTACCATTTTGACTTAAAGTACAAACGATCAACCGAAAACGATCGATCAAAAAGTCCAGTTGTAAGCTTCAATCATAAAGAAAACGAAAACTATTTCCCCATTTTAAAAAATTTTAACTTTAAGAGTTTTCAATTTGAAAGCGAAAACGATTTTAATTTTAGATGGAAAAAAGGTAACCTCTTGGGTAAAGGAGCCTTTGGATCTGTATTCCAAGCCTTGTTAAGCACTGGCGAAATAATAGCTGTCAAACAAATTGAAATGGAAGAATCAGATCCAATTAAAGCTCGTAAAGAATACGATAGTGTGAGAGAAGAAGTCAAAATTTTAAGAGAATTAGAACATATCAATATCGTCCAGTAAGCTTTACCCTCCAAAAAATAAACTAAATTTTGGACTTAATTTTGTTACAAGATTTATGGGTACCATGTTGGTCGGTAACGTTGTAAATATTTTTATGGAACTCATACCTGGTGGTACAATCGAAACCCTTTTAAAAACATTCGGTCCTTTCGAAGAGGACCTATTCAAAATATTCACAAATCAAATAGTCGAAGGTGTTAACTATTTACATTCACGTAATGTTGTACATAGAGATATAAAAGGCAAAAATATTATGTTAATGAGTAATGGTGTTGTTAAGTTAATTGATTTTGGTTGCGCTAAGCGTTTAAAAAAGAACCAAAATTCGAATAGTATAAAACAGTTGCTCAAGTCATTGAAAGGGACACCATATTGGATGTCGCCTGAAGTGATTAGAGAAACTGGTCATGGAGCAAAAGCTGATGTTTGGTCTTTAGGTGCTACTGTTTTTGAAATGGTAAACCCTAAACCCTATTTTTTTAAAATAAAATTGTGTTTAAACATTTCTTAAGGCTGCTGGGAACCCTCCATGGAGCGAATTATCACCATTGTCGGCGATTTATGCAATCGGTAATGGCGAGTCTCCACCACCAGAACTACCCGAAAAGTATAGCGAAGAAGCCCGTGATTTTGTTAGAAAATGTTTGACACGCGATCCAGAGTTAAGGCCATCAGCAATGGATTTATTAAGTCATGATTTTTTGACCAAACAAAATACTGCTTAAAAATTTCGGTTTAAAAATAAATTTTTTTTGGGAAAATTTTTATTTTAAAAAGTTGAGATTTAGAGAGAGATTGTACTAAACATAGGTTCTTTTGAATACAAAAATATCAGCGTATGCAAAAAATTCAGTCAAAAATGGAATTGCTGTACAAAAACCAAGTACCCATCGTATGTCTCGGAATACCCATGCTTCTGTGTAAAAACCAAAAATTACAAAAACACCAATTGAATGAGCTAGGATTGCTTTAAAAATTGAAAAAATGTTTTACTTTGATGATTAAACATATTTGATTAAAATAAAAACTTACAGATGAATGATTGATAGATGATTAAGGAACTTAAGGTGAACATGAATGATATGAGCTCAATGCCAAGTATACCAAGTGAAACAGAAAGCCAAATTATGTATCTTAAAACGGTTAACATGATTTTTTGATAATTGTGACTTTTAGGCTAAACTTACTCTGTGTCGAATGTTGTAAGATCAGATGATTTGTATAAACCTGAGGAATTTTCGATGAATTTGTTCGTGTTTGGATTCTTAAATTATTCCAAAAAAAAAAGATTAAAAAATTTTCAATTGACGACTTTGCTTTGAATAATTTTAATGGAACTCATTGCGAACTATTTGAAACTGGAATTGACTGAATTTTCATATGCTCAAGAGGCACTTGTCACCAAGGAAACGTATTGAAAAATTGAAGATCAAAATCTTGTCAACTGCGGACTGCGGTCAGTTATCTCTACAGCCTGGAAAACACAAGATTACGAAGTTTTCGTTGGATTAAAAACTTGAAAATTTAACCCTTGCTTCACCATTCCGAATTTATGAATTTTTAGAAATGAGAATTGTGAAAGACCGGATTTGTACCTGGTAAATAAGTTTTTTTTCAAGAAGATTCCGGGAAGTAATCATAAAATTTTTTGCATAAAAAATTTCGTAAGTTTTTGAGTGAGATTAAATCTATAAAAAAGAGGCTTTATAGATTTAAAGGGAAGTACAGTGGTTCTTGCGAAAATGTAACGTTCCGTTCGCAGCCGTTTCTAAAACGGAATGGACATTAAAAAGGGTTCCGTTCTCCGTTCGAAGTAAGAGTTCCGTTCTAGATAACCGTTCCGTTCCAAGTAAGGTAAATTTTATTGTCAAGTTTGTCGTTAAATTCACAAACAACAAAAATGTGTTGTAGGTTTTTTCTTGGACGATGTGTGAAAATTTTTTTTAGTTATTTTGGTTTTTGAGCCGAAGAAACAGAAAAATAAAACTTATGGATGACTAGTGTAAAAATTTAGTGCTTTATCCGATGATGCATCATTTACTTACGAGCATTTTTTCGAGGTAAACCTCATCAAGCACCCCCCACCCACTTGTACACTGAAATTGCATTTCTTTCGAACAACTCAAAATTTCGGAACGTGCCAAAGTGCAGAACACGCTAACGAAGTCATATTTTACAAATTTTAAAAGCATAGACGTTTTGCGTGGGGTAAAATTTACCAGAATTCAAAGCAAGGTATCTTAAAAATTAATAAAAAAACATTTAATACTAACTCTATCCATTAAAAGTATAATTAAAAGAACTAGATGAGATATTAACGTTAAAAAACGTAACGAGAACAATAAAGGAATATAAGATTTATAAATTCGAATCATGATTATCTGACACTAAAACTATAACAACATCAACAACAAATACTAAACTAGTACAACAATAATCTAAATAAATAAATAAAAAAACATTTAACATTAATTAAAATTAATTTACGATCACCTCTGTTTTAATAGAGGGTCTTAATTCTACTAAACCATAAAAATGGATAAAAAAATTTTTATTGAAAAAATTTTGATTTATTGTTTGTAAACGAAAAAAAAATTAATCTAATCATCGTTATCAGCTTTTTCGTTATCCTCACCTTCATTGTTACCTTCTTCATTTACATTCAATGCCGATTCCGAAGCAGCCTCTAGTTCTTTAATACGTCGTTGATCATGTATCTCTTCGGCTTCGGTTCTCTCTTCTTCTTGATATTCATCTTTATCCAAACGTTCTAAACGACGTACTGATATCAATGCTTCCAATCTGTAATCACTATTCTCTGTTAATGGATTGTCTAATAGAACAAGGGCTCTTAATTTGGGTAGAATGTGTAATTTTTTAATTTCATTAAATGTTGTTAATAAATTTCCTCTCAAATTAATGTATTGAAGTGCTTCCATTTGTTCGGAAAGTCCATCTAAGATTTCAATTTTGTTGTCTCTTAAATGTAATGCGCTCAAATTTTTGAGTTCATTTAAATCTTCTAAACGTGTAATCATGTTAGCAGCCTTTTAAAAAAAAAAAAAAATCTCTTAACTTTTTTGAAAGATAAAAAATTTCTAAAAATTAATTACAATAAAAATACTCTTTAAACTTGGTAAGCGAATGCCTTTGGTTGTGCTTAATTTGTTTTCTCTCAATTCAAGAGTTTGTAAATTTGGTAATTTATCAGCATCGAATCCTTTGACTTCGGTGATCTCGTTTTCTTAAATTTAAAAATATTAAAAATTGATGATGAGAGGCGTCTTTAATCGGAATCAAATTTCGGATTTGGAAAGAAACTAGGTACGAGCAGAAAATAACCAGACATATGCTCGAATCCTTCATTGATAGAGCTAACCTCCAATTAAATCGTGTCAAAGAAGAAGCAGAGCAGATCGAATAAACACCAAGAATACAGAATGCATTACTTTCAATATTCCGACGAGCCAGGGTATCATCAAGTTAGAAAGTCAAGAGATATTGAGAGCCAATGACTTTAAGTATCTCGGTTCAATGGTCCCGTCCACAAAGCTTTAGCCTAGGCGGCGTATTGAAAAATAAAAAAGTCCCTTCAGTGTTGAAATGTTGTTTCAGTTGTGCTTGGTACGCTTAAAAGAGGTCATAACTCTACCATCTATTTCAGTTATACAGCACTGTTAGTGAAAACAAGGCGTACCCGTATCGTACCACCGTACCGTAAGAGTTTGTAAGCGAGTTAGTATTTACCAGGAGAGATACATTCCACTATTTATAAAAACTTGAATTTTGAAAGGCGAAAAAAGCTACTTCTTAAAATAAACTAAAATTTTAAGTTTCAGAATAAGTACTCCAGAAGGAACATATGTAAAAACTTAAAAGTTGTTATAAATTAATGAAATAATTTAAGAAGTACATTCCTGGAAATTAATTTGTCCCATGATATCACATGATATCAGCTGATATCAGTTAGTATCAGAACTTATGAAAATTTTTGGATCATCTACTATCAGCTCCGATCAGTTGAAATCATGTGATATCAGATGATATCAGTAAGAGAATTGCAAAAATTAATAGTTACCAACAAATACTGATGTTAACTGATATCAGATGATACCAGATGACATCAGATGAGGTCAGCTGATATCAAATGATATCATGGGACAAATTTCCATTACTGTAGCTTTTTTCGCCTTTCAAAATTCAAGTTTGTATAAATAGTGGAATGTATCTCTCCTGGTAAATATTAACTCGCTTACAAACTCTTCTATCGTAGCCGACTTTTTTCATTAAGTAGAAGGTGTTTAGTAGTAAAGTACGGTACGGTGGTACGATACGGGTACGCCTTTTTTTCACTAACAGCGCTGTATATGTAGTCTGTTATTCACAGTAAAAAGCGGGGCATCTTTCGACGCACTTATTTTAAGTCACAGCAACTCACGAGTCCAAATACGATGATTTTCAAAGCTGTTCTGGTATCAGATCATCTAGAGAATGACTAGTCGATTTTTTAGTCAGATCGTTTCTTAGCAGCACAACACTAAAGACACTCTTTCATTTACATTATTGTTTTTTCAAAACGTTTTTTTGACTTGACCAGAATCCGAACTCGTGCCATTAGCTGCCAAAGTTGTTGTTTTACACACTCGACACGGTAGCTTATTTATTGATTTTTTAAAAGGGAGTCTATAAACTTAAAGAAATCGCTTTTGGCGACGTAACATTATTCGACACCCATGAAAATTATCGTAAACAAAATGTACAAAGCCAAGTACTTACTGTTTAAATTTAAAATTTCCAATTTTGGATGAGAAATTCCTTCAGTAGTTTTAATTCTATTATTACTAAAACTTGCAATTTGTAAATACGGTAAAGGATCCAATTTGGCACTTGTCAATCGATTAAAGTCTAATTTAAGAGTTAACAAATGTGTAAGACTATTCAATGCTGATATATCTTTCAAGTTGTTATTTGACAAATCAATGTATCTCAAATGAATGTAATTTTTGAGTAATGATATATCTGTCAACCCTCTAACAAAAAATATTTTAGTTTTATTTTTTTTTATATCTTCAAAAGTTGAAATTACTTTTGAGCAGCGTCAAGTCTAACGTATGCATGAGATAGACCATTTCCTGTTTTGGCCAATAAGAGAAGACTTTCAGCCATTATTTCTTCATTTAGATTCACATCTGGTGGTCGCTTTTGAGAATAAAAATTATGAAACGTAATTATTTTTTGTCCGGGAATTGTTTAAGGGTTTCTTACTTCTTCTTCTTCGACATGTTCTTCTCCTTTTTCTTCTTCTTCTTCACCTTCTACCGCCTCTTTTTGTTGCTCCTCTTCACCGCCTTCGGCAACCATTTCTTCTTGGCCCATTTCAGGCTCCATTTCTTCATAATTTTGCTCATCTTCTTGATCGGACATTTTTTTCAAATTTGCAATGATCAATAAAAAGTTAGTTTTTTCAGACTTTTTTTAATCGGAGTTATTTTTTTTTAAATTTTTATTATTCAAATTTTAAACTTATGTTGGTTGCTAAGCAATCTTAAATTTTAATTTTTTCTAACTCTTTTTTTTTCATTAGCAACCTGAATTTAAAGTCAAGGTAAGATATTTAAAATTGATCTATCAGTCCAAATTCTCGATAAGGTTAATAGGTTACCAATAAAAATTCAAACTTGATTGAACTATTTTCACTGAATGGATTGCTATTTAAACTACTCATGTACCTTGTTGAAGTCAGTTTTCATATATATATATAGCTAGGGTGAACTTTAATTAGAAGATTATTTTTTCTCTGCAGAATGAATGAATAACTTGCAACTTTCAGACCATTGAAGTAGAAATGTCAAAAGTCGGTATAAGACGTTCATGATCACTTTTAGCTGTTACTAAATCGATAACACTGTAAACTAGAAATCTTTGAGATATTAATAATCCGGAAATGAAAAAATGAGCTAGATCATAACGTATATGAGTCCTATCGTCAATGAGGATCCTAAAATCCATTTGATATTTTTTTAAAAGAAAATCTTCCGGGGTCCGACGCGGCGCTCAAGTGGAAAACAAATATTTTCAAAGCATTAAAAACTTATTAGCAACATAGCTCCTCTCAATAAGGCGGTAAAAAAAAGAGGTCCATATCAACAATATCCAGCGACCTCAAAACAACAATCAAACCTTACTACCGATGTCAGTCATTATTATCTAGTAAAAGTTCACTGCATCATATATAATTTTTTTGAATCAACAATACAAAAATCTTATGTTTTAAGATGTCAGCTTTCGAATGAGCTATAGATCAATCATACCTAAAACTGGTCTCGAACAAAATTTTCTAAATTTAATTCTCTACAAGATTATGCATTCATCTCTAGGGGAAAGCATATTCGGTTTGAGTTATTATTGAAAAAACAAAAACACCCAAAAATAGTATATTTTTTCCGCATTATTCCGCGGAAAAATTTCGGAAACGTCTGAAAATTTGTTGATATTCATTTTTAACGCCCATGATCACCCCAGGATAATTTCCAAAAAAAAATTTGTTCCATAAATTCCGTAAAAATTGACCCTATTGTTGACCCCTGCCGAGCCCTCCCGGATCAGTTATAGATATGGTTGATCTATAGCTCATTCGAAAGCTGATATCTTAAAACATAAGAATTTTATATTGTTGATTCAAAAAAATTATATTAAATATGAGTAACGTTTATGATGCAATGAACTCTTAACTTTTATCTAAGTTGAATTTCTTTGTTTAGACTGTCTGTAATGATACATTTAAAAATTCCTTCTGCTCAAATTAATCTGAAACTTTATGCTGATGAAATCACTCGTATTGTGGCAGATGAGGGTTTGAATAAACTAGAATCAAAATTAATTAAGTGCCTTGAAGCCTTAGACGAATGGTGTAAACATAATTGTATGCATGCATGGATAAAACTTTTGTAATTCTTTTAACAAATCGGCGTATTAAACTGACAAATGAGTTAGTACTTTTAGCATCTATTTTATCTAGTCGTAACTTAATTGAGAAGCTTAAGAAGATGTTTTATCGATCCATGTACAATCTTCTAAGACTCGCAGAGTTACTAGTTTTACTTACCTCAATAAAATCATTTTTTATTAGAAATTTTGACATATTTGAACATCATATTTTCGCAAGTAATGTATCGAGATGTTTCAATTAGATCTTAAGATGAAAAAGCTTTATTACAGCGAAATAATCATTCCAATATCAATTCCATTTAGAGTCGATTTTGGGTAAGTAAAGGGTGCCTTTACAATTTACTTGTAAATCCAGCATGATCGTCTTGATCACAAGTTGGACATGACCCCTATTTGCTTAGGAGCAAAAATCTTTTAGTTTTTTGCATAACTTTGCATTTTTTGTAATTCTCTGCAAAATTGCACGCCATTGAAAAAGATTTATTTTTAAATGCACAATTTTATTTGCAGAATTTTTTGCAGACCTCTTCAGTAGATGCAACAAATTTTGCTGTTTTACCAGAAAGTGTTTTCAACGCAAAAACAGTAAATCGATTTAAAGCGAATATCGACAGAGAAGTGTTTGGTATGGAACGAAGAAAACCCATATAAAAAATATACATTTTTATATTAAATTAATCCCTTTAATTTAAAAAAAAATAGGCTTTTTTGCACCCTTTTTAGCGCCCAAAACCGATTTTCAAAAATAAAATGATCAGTACCGAAATATATACCGTAAACTCTTGCCCACTTCTCTAAAAACAAAGGCAAAATTGAGGTTTATTCTATATGGAACTAATACCATCGAAACCATTTTATCACTATTTGCTAATTGTTATAACATGGTTACAATGGTATTGGTTCCATATAGAATAAACCTCAATTTTGCCTTTGTTTTTAGAGAAGTGGGCAAGAGTTTACGGTATGTTTCTTATGGTGTTAGAAAACGAGAATTCAGAATTTTAAGTAAAAAAAAGTGCTATATCTCACTTCTTTTTCGTTTTCTATTTTAATGCTCCCCTAGGAGGAGATGCGGTTTGACTGAAAAATCCCCTTATTTTTACCGTTTTCACCCGTGTATTGCTTTAGTAAATTTGTTTTCCACATCGGCAATCGTGCCAGCTTTAATGTTAGCTTTTTAGATTTCAGAACATATATTTACATCAATCATAACTTTTTTTAATCATGAGTTCTTAAATGTTTAAGGCTGCAAAAAGCGGATGGGTAGGCTCAAAATTTTAGATTTTTTATCCCCATGATAAAATTGATTTTCTAGTGTTTTCGAGGTCGTAGAACGCGGTAACAATATCAGAAATAACATATTAAGATAGTATAGACATTTTGAATTTAATAAACCTTATCAAACTTTTAAATAATTTTGTAATTTTTTTTATTTTATTCTGTGATTACTTAGGTTTCCAAATAAGTGTTTCCTAAACAGGAGAGGTCCTCAACTAACGTAAGTTGACATAAGCCTTTAAATAAAAAGATTATGAATTAGGACATTGTGTGACTAAGGAAACCGAGTTCACCCAAGGTAAACCTGGTTAAATAAAATAAAAGGAATATAAAAAAAAGTTTTGTTTAAATATTTTTATTTACAAAAGACCTTTAAATTTACGATAAATAAGCAAAAAACCGAGGTTACTTTTTTTTTAATCATTATTGCACCTTTAATAAATACTTTACAAAACAAAGACTAGATAGTTTATTTTATTTACAAATCAATATTCATCATCATAATATTCGTTCAAATCATTGAGTTCATTGTTAGGCTTTTTGCTTCCTATATTCTCTTTATTGACACTTAATTGACTAGATGAGTAGAAATTAACTTGTTTTTTTGATAATGAAATTTCATTTTCAACAGTTAAGGCATTCATGTTCAATGATGAACCATGACCATTAGCACAGTGTACACTAACTTCATTTGAAATACCACTCGCAAAACTTAGACTACCTTGTCTTGAATTAGAACCTTTCCGTGATGAACCTGGCTTTTCTAAATTCACATTCGAATGCTCTGAACTTGAATCCCTTTATCGAAAGAATGAAAAATTGAACCAACTGAATTGGGGAAAAAAAATTTTCTTACCTTCCTCGTTTTGAGTTGGAACCAAGAGACATCTTTGACACAATTGAAGATGACCTCAAACGCATTCTTTCTTGTGGTTCTAATTCATCTTCATCATCAGATGGTATTGTCTGATTATTAAGATTTTGTCTAACTTGTAATTTCATTAATAAAAGACGAAATTCTTTTCTCAATCGATCGGATTTAATTAAAATTATTTGTTTTTGTTTTAAATAATCACTGCTTGTTTGATCGAGTTCGTTCAAGCTTTCGGATAATATTTGCAATTCCTGTTGTATTTCTGTCATTTTTTGTTGCATCTTAAAAAAAATTAATGTCATTGATTTAAACTTGAAGTTAATTGAAAATTTTAAGAGATTTCCTTCCTTAACTTTAAAAAAAAAACATTACTTAAAGAGATACCTTTTTTGTGCTCTAAAAAAAAAAAGAAAAGCCTTTTAGGATCCCGAAGGCAACAAGAAGAAAAATTCCTTGACATTTGCTAGAATAAAATAACAAGTCTCAAAGGAACCAATTTTTTGTTGCTGCCGTTCTCAAGAGAAACTATGTCTAGTGTATTTTTCGTAATTTAAAAACATATTGATTAATTAATATTTAATTTTATAGTGCATCAGCTCATTAAGTCTAGTCCAAAGAAAAAGCAGAATTTGAATTTTTTGATTCTCAGTTACCGTTTATTATTTTAGAGACAATATTTCTGTTAGAAAATTATTAAAATTTCAGGTCTTGGAAATTCCGCAAAACTGATATTATATTCGTAATCAGCGTATATGAAAACCTCAGAATTTTCAATTATGAAAAGTAACTGAAAAGAAGGAATAATGACCAGTGAAGGGTCAATTTAGAAGGGTTAGTTTGGGAAAATGTCTTTTTTAATGGTATTTTATTTTACTGAAGATCTTTTTCATATATCACCTGAAAGCTAACAAAATTCTGAACATGCTATAATTTTTATTATTGCAAAAAAAGTGTGATGGTTATAAGAATCAAGAAGGAAAGATGGAAAAATGGTGTATTTTTAGAGTTTTTATGTAACAACTCTTGAAGAAATATTTCTATATCCCGAAAAAATATTAGAAGTTGTAGATCTCAATGTCTTCTGTTGGCGTGGGTCCTAATTATTACTTTTGTACGACCGCAACCAAGAGCATATACTTTTGCCTCATGTCATGTTTTAAGGTTTTTGGTGGTTTTTTAAAAAATTAAGCATTTTTATTGAAATCTACGGGTCAAAAGACCTAGAAATTGATGAAGAAATATTGACCTGTTTGGCTTTTTGGAATTTCAGTGCAATATGAAAGGCAACAAGTTACCAAAAAAATTAATTTATTCAAAGGAAACATTTCAGACTCAAGATATAGGGCTTTGTGACTCGTAGAATTCGAGAAAAATGCTCAAATTTTACCAAAATCATAGCAACAAAAGTATATGTTCTTTAGTACGATCACACGATAGGTATATATAGGACATGTTTTGTTGGACGTTTTTTTCGGGAGTTGTTACATTTTTTCTAAAAAAAATTAAAAGAGCTGTAGAGTCTTATGTTGGAAAGTTTTTTTTTATCGAATACAAATCTACTTATGAAATTTAGTGTGATCTTAAAGCTTAGAGCATAAAAAAAAGGAAGTTAACTTTTTTATCAGGAGCTAGACCTCATAACCGTTAAAAATCGATGAGGGTCTGGAACATCTATTTACGCTTCTATAAACCCTAAAATGGTAATTTTGGATTTTTATTTTGATCCCTGACCGAATAAATTTTATGATCTGGGACACTATAGAAGGAATCCTAAAGTCTTTCAGGGTCTTTTGACTTCAAAATTTTTTCCCCGACCTTATACCGAGATGCTTTATTTAAACATTCTCTTGATTGGAAAATGGTACCCGTATACTCATATTTTTAATGCATCTTCTTAAACTTTAAATAATTCTGAATTAATTTTTTTCGATATTTTTTGAACACCAAAGGCTGAAAAATGCGTCATATTCAAAAATCCAGTAGGATAATTGAGCTGGTAAAAAAAAAACATACTTCTTCAATAGCAACATCGCCAACACCATATGAAACCCCAGATGCTGATTCACTATGAATCTCAATAATAGGTCTTACAATACGTCTAACTTCACCAGGTATTCTTCTATTCGCCAATAAATCTGTTAAATTTTCCAACTTGAAAAAAAGCAAAAAATTTGAAAAATTTTTATATGAAAAAACAAAAATCAAAGTTGCATTACTTGTTTTATAAATTCACTTGTTATCAATTCTGGGTGTGTAATTACGCTTGAATCACATTGTAGACTTAAACGTACTTCATCACCATAGGTAACAATCGCAAAGCTAACTTTAACATTTGAAATAATTGGATTAAAATAAATCAATCCTTTAACACTTCGATTACACAATGATAATGTAGATAGACTAGCATCACCAGCACCCAATGTCGATGCTTGAAACGTATTCTTATTCAATGAATATTGTATTAATCGAAACGCAAGTGAATCGGGCAACAAATAGAATAAACAATTTATTAAAAAATGAAAAAATAAAAAATCATTCGATTTTTTAAGTTTAGATGTTTTTATTTTTGTCATCCAAAGTCTTGGTATTGAACCTTCTGTATTCACAGGCATTTTAATTGAAATAAGTGTTGAATTATTTTTAATCTTAAATGGATACTTATTCGATGTTAAATCAATAGGCATTATCATTTTCATGTCAAACGGATTATTGATACCTTTTGCTTGTAAATAAGTCCTTAGGACACCAGCTAGAGTTGAAATGAGTAGATCGTTCATTTTAGACCGTGTCACAAGTTTAAGTCGATTGAGCATTACAAGGCTAAATGGCTCAGACCAAGTTAATATTTGTTTACAATCTTTCGTATCCGTTTTTAAATTTAACATTTTAAACCTCTCACTTTTACAATATTTATAATTCAAAGGGTTACGGTCTTTTTTCCGAAAGGCTAAAAATGTAAATATTTTGCACCATGAGAACACAAGCTGTTTTAAAAGACTAAAACTAAAATTAAAATAGGCAAATCGAGGCTTCAAGTCAAGCGCATTACGATTATCAACAAGCCCTTTTAAAAACAACCGCATTAACGATGTACCAGACGAGAATGTTTCATGATACAAAAATATTAACACAGTTGTTTTATCGCTTAGACTTTGACCATAACTTTTGAGATAATACAAATTCCATAAAGGTTTATTGAGACTAAAATTTTGTTTCAACAACAAATTGGACACGTAAGCTTGAAGATCCGAGTCATTTTTAAGATTAACAACTGTATTATCAATTTCAATAATATGATCTTCCAAATTAAAATCATGAGATTTAATCCAAACGTATCCGAAACCGAATATGTTGAGGACACGTTCTGTAAAACGAGTAAATTCGTTTGTTTGAGAACGTGAACTTGATTTTATTATACGATTATTGATCAAGTCGCGTATGGTATTTTTGGCCAAGTAGCCTTCGATAAAAAATAAACAAGCACCTATTGATTTGTTACCATAGACACAATTTAGTTGATTATTAAAATTGCTATTGTACAACCAAAATAATTCGATTGGATTTAAAAATTGAGGCACTTCAAGTGGTGAGTAAATACTTGATTCGGTTAGATGACAAAAATGAAAAAATTTGAATAGAAAATTTTTTATTAGTCTAAACGGTATGTACACTGTTAATATTAGAAGAAAAACAATTGGAAAAAAAATAACCAAATTAATTAGGAATAAGAATGTTAACTTGAATAAGTTAATAAATGCATTTATTTGATCGGTTTTACGTTGTATAACCCTAAAGGGATACTCAATGAGATATTTTTTTGTGTTCATTTTCGAATCGTTTGTGCATGTACGATTAAGTATTGATTTATGTAGTGTTAATTGTGTGTCATTGTATTTTGTACAATCATGTTCTGATGGACTCATTTTGGGTGCTAAATTATTAGACCATTTATTACCGGGATTTAATATCATTTCGAATTCATTACGAATTTTTGTTTTATTTTTTAAAGTCTATTATGTCTCTGAAAAAAAAAATTTAGAATTTTTTGCTGTTGTTATTCGGATAATTGTAATTTTTAAACAAAAATTATAATCGATTGAACAAAAAAATAATAATATTTTTAGATCTAAAATAAAAGAGGATAAGGAAAAAAAATATAACATTTTTTTTAAGTGTTTCTAAGATAATTATGTAATTTGTTTTTCTTTTAAAATATTTGTTAAGTTTAGGATTACGTCTGGTTAGGAAGCTCTATATGAGCTTATAGTTTTGTTTTAAGAAAAAATGCAAACGTGATGTGTTATTGAATTTTTATTTAAGTTTATCCTGAGATTATTAATCAGATTTTGATGAAAAAAGAAAACAAGTCAAGCCGTTGAGTTTTGAATTAGAAAGTAAAGCTCAAACCATCCTTAGAGAATAACTAAAAACTTAGTCGAAAAAATGTTGTAATCCATGAAGAGTGAAGGCTTATTATTAATGTCAGAAAGCTTTAAGCTTTGATGGAAAATTAAATCGTAAAACCCCGCGAGTTGCCCATCCCCAAGGCATGCTAGAATAAAGAGAATAAGATAATTTGAAAAGGTAAAAATTGCTAATGCATTTACAGCAAAGTTTTATACATCGCTTAACATCAATTTTATCAAAATAGAGATTTTCAAAAATCTGTTAATTAACCGTCAAACTACTTTTACCCCATGGGTTGACTCGCGGGGTTTTACGGTAAAACCCTTCTATTGTCACAAACAAAAAATGATTTAATTTTGTGTCTTATGGGACCCAAAATAGATCCTTTTTTATGATATTTTGTCAAAAAGATGATCAATTTTCAAGATACCATTATTTTTTTATTCTTAATGTTTGGCATACAAAAATTCATAAAAGAGCAAGAATTTAGTCCGATCATGAAATATTGCCAAAAATAGATTTTTAAAAGGTGCTTGCAAACTCGGCTAATGATCACCCACAAGATATATTTTCGGATTTGAGATATGTCTTAAAATAAAGTAAAATTCAAAAATTTTTCTACAATATGCTTCGTTGTATACCAGTAATGTCAACACCAAAATTATTGGTGTAGGTGTAAGGTGTAGGTGTAGCCTATACCTACACCCTACACCTACACCAATTTCTTGAAAAAAGGACAAAAAAGGTGTAGTTGGTGTTGGTGTAAGGTGTAGATTACCAATACACCTTTTTTTTACACCTAAAATTTTTCCTTTAAAATGTCCAGATATCATCAAGTACATCAAATTTGAATTAATATTCACCATTTACGTTCATCTTTTTTGTTTTCACCGTTATTTTAGAATCCTTTTTTAAGACAATAGAAACCTGTTTTTTAATAACTTTAGAAGGAACCTCAGATACTTTAGATATAAAGGATCTGAGTAATTTTTTTCCGGCCTTGCGTTATTCTTAAACAAATGGCAAGTTTTTTTTGTGACTTAGAAAACTAACTGTGAAATTATCAGACAATTGACAACTGCAGTTAGTTTTTTTCCAAGTATCATTACTAACGGAATAATTGGTTTATTATATTTGAGGAAATGCTGACATATTAGTTACATTTAAGGCTGTGAGCAGATATTTATCGGAGCAAATAAATGACACTTTTTAAACTAAACCATTGTCGGTATTAATGGATTCTATGGTTGAGTTACATGTTACATACATAAAGAGCAATTAAATTAGAATTTTTTGACTAATTGTTTTTTATACAGTCCCGGAAATTAACTTGTCACATGATATTATATGACATCAGCTGATATCAATTCGTATCAGAATTTTTGACCAAATGATATAATAACCAATTGGAATCACATGAAATCAGACGATATCATTAAGAGAATTACAAACATTATGATTTCAGCGAATTCTGATAGAAACTGATATCAGATGATACCAGATGACATCAGATGAGGTCATCATGTGACGATATCATACGGTAATGATATCATGTGACAAGTTAATATCCGGGACTGTATCTATTCATTTTATTGAAAAATTGTAAAAAAATTTAAAAACTCTTAATATACGTCATTGAAAAAACTGTAGAGATGAAATATTTACTTATACAGTATACCTATTGGGTTTATAAACAAATTCTAATTCAAATTTGATGTACTTGATGATATCTGGATATTTTAAAGGAAAAATTTTAGGTGTATACACCTAATTTTTGGGTGTAAAAAAAAGGTGTATTGGTAATCTACACCTTACACCTACACCAACTACACCTTTTTTGTCCTTTTTTCAAGAAATTGGTGTAGACATTACTGGTTGTATACTGAGTCAAGGTTAGGTCCAAGTTAATTTAGACTATTTAGACTAAAATTTTCGTTTTTTTCGACAAAAATTTCCTGTAATGATACCTTAAAAATGTAATTTTACGAAAATTATCGTGGAATTTTTCAAAAAACAGTCTTTTTAGCATCCTTTTCAAAAAAAAAAGACTTCATGAGATTTGTATAGAATCGTTTGTATAGAATGGTCGCGTCTACTACGAAGGTTGAGTGATTATCTCTCGTTGGATTGATGATAGAATCGTCTCTTGTTTTAACAAATGCAAAAATATTTTCCTTTTTTTACTCGGAATTATGGTTCTAAGGAATTTTTTTTTGCATCAATTAAGCTCCCATCCTTAATTGCAGCTTTTTAAGTTTCAGGCAATATATCCAAATGAATGATATTTTTCACTATTATTAGCTCTAAAATGTTTTCAAAAAAAACCTCGCCATTCGGCTGCAAAAAAACAGATGGGGTAAGATTTTTGATTTTTTACTCTCATAAATTAAATTAATTTCTTGGGTTCTCGAGGTCGTAATTAACAGTAATAATATCATAAATAGCACGGAAGCTTCGGATATAATGAACCTTAATTTGATATTTTTTTCATGTTATCATTAATGTTGGGCAGCTCTAAAATTTTTGATAATTCACAAATCATAGACCTCGCTTCAGGCTTAGATTATTAGAAGATATTTTGAATAAAATTGGAAGTAGATGAGCATTAAAAATATTTTGAAAATCGGTGAAGGGTCACCCGGAAGGTTTTTTATTCAGACTGTCATTCTGAAAAAAAAACAGATTTCAAATATTCATCACCTCCATTTGAATCAAATAGATCCTAATTCATAAAATGATTATAAAGACTTGAATCTTCCAATAAATGTAAAAAATTATAAATAATTTATTATTAAGAGATTTATTAGAACTGAGACATCGTGTTATAAAAATATTCAATATTTTACCCAGATATTTAGCCTGATCCTTTCTTTCTCGAAAATTAAATCGTTTAATCAGTTGAAATTTTATAGAATCCAGCAAAGAGAAGAAGTAATATTTGTTTGTTTAATAAGTCTAATAAAACCGTAATAGGCTTGATTAAAAGAACAAAATTCTACTTAATGAACGAAACCATTTTTTTTTTTGTTGGATTAATTCAAATCTAGTATAAGTAATAAAATTAATTTTCAACAGCAAAAACATAAAAATAGAAAAAGAGAGAAATAAAATTAATTTATTTTAAATTTGCTTACGTCTAATTACCTATTTTAGATAAAATAACGGCTAATTAGACATATGAACGTATTTTTTTTTTTTTAAATGAAAAAAAAAAAATTTTAAAAATCGATAATTTAAATTTTTTAAATTCGGCTCTAACTAAAAATAACATAAACTCGCCATGACTCTATTCGAAAAATTTGAATAATCTATGATATATAGAGACACGATTGTTGATACGATAAAATTTTAATAAAATATCACTTGCTCAAATTCTTAAAACTATTTATTCAGAACTTCCAAAAATGAACGTTCATGAATTTTTTTGAAGGTTTAGAAAGGTTCATTTTTAGAAGTTCTGAATGACCAAGGTATTTGAATAAAACTCCTTCTCAGATTCCATTCTAAAAGCCCAAGAGTCTAAAACGATTTGGTACACGTTTATCAAAATGTTTTTAGACTGGCGCTGACCAAGTGGACAGACCAATCTGATTATTATTTTTAAAAATTTTCAAAAACTGAAAAATAAATAATAAAAACAGTAATATTTGTACCCTAAACCATAGCCCGGGTAAACCAGCTGTATGCGCAGCATGGACTTCGTCAGGGATAGATATGGGTATAAGCGGGAAAAGAAAACATAAAATTTAGACGAAAAAATTTTCAAGTAGCACAAGACATCATAGAAAATCCATGGTTTAAGCTAAAATTTTTGCGTTTTTACACCAAAAGAAAAAGACAACTAACCTGGCTATAATTTTACGAGTCCGAAATTCGGTACGTCAAAAATAAGTCATAATACCCTTAAATTTAAGTAAATTTACAATCAAGTGTGTATCTATATAGAGACAAAAGGGAAATTTTTAGAAGATTTCGGTCCCTCTTGGTTAAGCTCAGTGTTTGGAGTCTAATATTCTAAGAAAGGAGCGAATATTGGATTTGGTTAATCATATCACAGAGAATGTAGCACACAAGAGAATCTACCGTATTACCTCAAATAAAAGACAGTTCGGTCATCAAAGAATTTCTTCTATTCGAAAATTTGAAAGTCCAAAAAAGTGACTCAAATATAGGAAATTTTTCTCTATTTTTTCTTTTATTTGAAACAAAAAAATCATGTTTTTGAAGCTTTTTATCATTATTTATTCATTCAAAAAAGTGTTTCGTTTCTTTTAAACGAGACACTTTTTTAGAAAAAAAATAACTCAAATAAAAGGAAAATTTTAACTCAAATAATAGCAACTTTCTTCTATTTGTGGTTACTTGTATTTGAGGTAATACGGTATATTTAAGGTAGTCAAAAATTTTTTTTGAACAAGAAAAAAAAAATTGACATGAAAAAAACAACTGGAAATTGTTTTAATTTGATTTTTTGATTTAATCGAAATTTAAAATAAGCAACAAAAATTGTTTTATAACAAATTATAGACTTATTAAATATTGATTGATTGATTAAACCACTTGACTTAAATTCAAAATAATAATTTAAATTTATGTTGTTCAATGTTGAATTAGAAATAATTTTTTTTTTGCAGAAAAAAATTTCAAAAAAAATCAATTTTTTATTTTTAAGTGGAAACATTAAAGATACTTGTTGTAGAAGAATTTTACGAATCCTTTGTGTTTTTGTGTAAGTCTATGGTGAATATTTTAATGATACAATTAAAATATATTTGAAAAAAAATAAAATTTTTGAATGAAAATTTTAAATGATCTTTTTTTTTTTTGAATGAGTCTAGCATGTCGATTATTAATTTTATTAAAACAAACATAACCACTTATGATAGATTCTTATTAAAATCGTCTTCATTTTTGACCACTACTTTTGGTAAAGACTTGAAACGCTTTTAACCTAAAAATACGTGAAATAGCGTAAATATCATAATTCAATTCGGTATTCTCTGGCATATGTTGATTCTACTGAACCCTTAAAAGTTAAGTAGTATTTCATGGCCCTTGTTGTCTTCTAGCATTGGTTTAAAGGTCGAAAAGAAATATTCTTTTAAAAATGTTTCTTTTCTAAGGTGCGCGTGGAGCAAAACTTCCACACTATCTGAATTTGTCATTTTGACACCATAGCTGTAATCTACGACCCAAAAAACTCAAGAAATCAATTTTTGATTGGAGTGAAAAATCAAGAATTTTACCCCTACCCCTCCGCTTTTAGGTACCAAGTGTAAAGGTGCTATATTTTAACAGTCAATATCTCATGAATGGTAAAACATATTATTGCCTTGAAGGTATTAAACGAAAGCTAAAAAGCTACCATTGTTGCCAGAACCAAAATCATTCCGGTAAAAAAAATCCGTAAATTTAAAATCGGGTAAAAACGGTAAAAAAACAACAAGTTAAATCGTATCTAGTCCATGTTAACCCCTGCTACCCGTAATTTTCTACAATCTAACATCAACAAGTGACGATTCTGCATAAATCTATGGGGTTACTTTTACAATTTTTTTTTCAATTATGGTGTACTAAGGGGTGCAAAAAGGCATATTTTTGAAATTTGGTAAAGATATGGAAATCGATAAGTTTAAACTAAAAATTTGAAATCTTGGTACAAAACTACCCCAGGAAACATGTATCTGATGATCCTAAAATCAAAATTTCAGAATCTTGGTTTTGGGTGCTATTAAATTTGTCATTTTTCAAAAATCGAATAAAAAGTCTTAGAGACTTTAAAAACATATTTTCTCAAAGTGGAATGTTTTGCCACAGAGTGTTGTCAACGCAAAAACAGTCAATGGTTTCAAAACGGGCATTGACAGAGAAGTTTTAGGTATGGGACAAAGAAATAGAAGAAAGACTGCCCCAGCTCCTATTGAGCTAAATGCCGAAAGACGTTAGTAT
This sequence comes from Brachionus rubens, assembly GCA_022207745.1. Lineage (NCBI taxonomy): Eukaryota > Metazoa > Rotifera > Eurotatoria > Ploima > Brachionidae > Brachionus > Brachionus rubens. Next base: position 3,067,168 of record JAJVHD010000003.1, on the reverse strand, counting down.
AGATTACTATACTGCAGTCTCACTAATACTACCACTACTACTACTTTAAATCAAAATTTTTTTTTTAAACATTTCGTTTAAGATGATTAAGTAGAGTCCCTAGCTATTTCAGCCAAACAGCATTTATAAAAAAGACTGCTCTAAATGTATTTTGTGAATTTTTCAATCGATATAGGAAAACCAAACGATTAATTTTTCGGTATATTTTTCCTATTTACCTTACAAAACCCTTGGTAACAAATGAACGAGATGTTACTTTTTTGATGATTATGAATCTTGCGTGGCTTTAAAAGAAGTTTGTTTGCTCAAAACTCAATGCCTCTACAAATTGAAAAGACAATAATGCAACATACACTGCTTTTCTGATAAAATCCTTTTCCCTGCGCATATTAAGCTAATCTCTTGAGTACATAATTTTTTTCCGAAACGTACTGTTGGTGGTATTTTAGGAAAATAACATTTTGAAATTTAACACGCTAGTCTCAGTATCAATGTTTAATATTTCTAATATGATTCTATTTTACCCTCACTTCTCAAGTGTTGAAAATTTGACAAAAATTTTTTTTTTTATAAATCAATTAGATATTTGACAATTCTTAATCCAAAACAAAAATGGCTTCCAGAAACAACAAAAACTAATAAAATAATTTAAATTAAAAAGAGCTGATAATGAGCATCAAATTTGTGAAACACTTCTCTTGTTATATATTTATTTTTTTTTATCTGATTACTACCAAAATAATTATGAAAAAAAGAAGATTTAGTATTTGCAGCAATAAAACTAATAATAGAACAAAAAATGAATAAGCATAACACATCTAAATTGAAACTAATACAAGTTATTCGAAGATATTAGCTTCTTCTTCTTGTTACTCTTACTTTGAAAAGTTTTTAATTAGCTTGTTTACACAGCCTTATGATAACAATAATCTTCTTTTTTTTTTAATTAAAATTTTGAGTGCTAGAGTTTCTATATCTCTTTGTTTTTATTTTATTCGATATAAATCAAATTCGACTCTTAGTTTCCTGTTTTTCGATGTGACATATGCCATCGATTTATAAATCAAATTTTCTTTAAAAAAAATACCATCTCTCCTAATTACTTCCTTTTTTGTTCTCTAATGAAATTTTTATTGCTCTAAACCTAATTTTCCAAGAATTTGATCGTTAAAGAGCCTGGGATAGTTCGTGATGATATATTGATATCTGCGTTATGTTAAATTATTGTAAATTGATTCAGGATCATCACAAGTAAGCCAAATTCAAAGATTAAGTTGTTCCTAAGATGAAGATGATTAAAGTCTAAACGGCTGGTTTCAAGTGGTCCGAATTTATTTCTCTGATACAGCTTTCAGATCCCATGACTGATTTAACGACTGAGGTAAACGCATTACCAAATTCGGAACGCATAAAACATTCAATTAAAATATATTTTTCTAAGAGAAAGGGGTGATAGGGATAAGGTTCAAATGATACTATTGGATATCATGTAACATGATAATTTCGAAATAATCCATGAAGATTATGATAATCATAATGGCGAAATGGAATTGGATCTCGAAAATGAGCTTGAAGATGAGAATGACTCTCAAGATCATGATTAAAATTAGAAAATTGTTCCAAATTAGTCTGATGTCTGGGATAAAAGAACTTGGGAGCAGAAAAATAATGAATATAAGGTTCAGGAAACTCAAAACTTTAATGCTATCTGAATTTGTTATTTTTGAAATCGGAACCGTAATCTACGATCCCGAAAACCCGAAAATGGGACTATATACAATTTGACTAAGAAATGCATTTTTTACCGTTTTTGTCCGGAGGCGACTTCCGAGAATTTTTTTATGATTACGGTTCCGATGTCAAAAATGAAAAATTCAGATGCTACTTAAGTTTTGAATTTACTGAACCTTACAACCCTGGTCATTCAAAACTTACAAAAATGAATCTTCATGAAGCTTCAAGAGGTTTCTGAAGGTTCAAATCTCAAATATTTAAAATATCGGAAATTTTCATTTTTTTCAAGTTTGAAAATATGAAAATTTTAGAAAATAATGAAAATACGCAGCTTCATGGACCCTTGAACCTTTATGAATGCTTTTGAAAGGTTCGTGAACGTTCACGAAGGTTCATTTTTGAAAGTTTAGAATGACCAGGTTTGTACATGGCTAATTCCATCAAATGTCTTCTTTTTTTAATCTCAAGGTGCTTCAAGTGAATGTAGATACTGTCATGCTAAGTCATCTGCGCCTATAACAAAAAATAAACTAAAATCGCTTAATTAGGAATAAATTTGAAAAGAAAATTCGAGCAAAAAAAAACTGATAGAATGAAAAAAAGACTGTAAAGGGTGGCATTTAAAATTTACAAAGTATCAAAAATAAAATATTATAAAACACATGTGTTTTTTATCACACAAAATTTGATAGCTTAATTATTTCCTTAAGCATCAACAATAACAATAAATAAAATTAGTCCAAACAAAAAAAAAAACTAATCCTTGTATCACAAAATGCTGAATTCGTTAATTTAAATTTCCTTTCCCTATTTAGTTCGTTTGTTTTTTTTGTTTAACAAACTTCAAATAAACTGAAAGAATTAATTTTTAAACCTATCGATTTTTTATTTTTCAAAAATAATCCTTATTGTTTTTAAAATAAATTTAAGCTTCTTTTATTATTTCATAATTTTCTCTTCTTTTTTTTATCATTGAAAAATTATTCAACTAAATTATCGTGTTTAAGCAAATCCACTACTCATGCGATCATTTAAAATTTTGTTGACAAACCACTTCATTTTGTCTCGAATTTATTTAAATATTCCCTTTTGGGATATCTTAATCTGATCGAGAGGCAACATAGCTTATCCAATTGTTTAAATTAGAATATTTTTTTTGAACCCAAAGGAAAATATGTGTATTTCAATTTATTAAAAAAAACATTTACTTGGTCTGTAGTGTTTAACTGTAAATGGCTAGCGTGGACAATGTTGCCCTGCTTTACAAGTCTTAAGTTAGACCCCATTTGGAGTTTGCAATTAGTGCATGGCCAATCGATCAATTAATTGGAAAAGATACAAAGAAGAGCTACGAAGCTGGTACCGGGTCTTAAGAGCCTCATTTACTCGGAAAGACTTGCAAAAATGAATCTTTCAGACTAAGAAGCAAGAAGAAATAGAGGTGATCTTATTAAAATTTTTAAAATTGTTAATAATTTAGAGAACGTGAACTTGCACGCATAAAAAGTTGTGTTAAAGAAATTACAGAATTACAATATTCTTGAAGATGAGAATGACTCTCATGATCATGATTAAAATTAGAAAATTGTTCCAAATTAGTCTGATGTCTGGGATAAAAGAACTTGGGAGCAGAAAAATAATGAATATAAGGTTCAGGTAATTTGCGGTCATCACAAATTACCGTCGAACCGAATTTTAGACCGATTAAACGCTTTATTCTAAAAAACTAATTAAAAAAAGAGTATTCTGTATACATCAAGTTGATCTAACTTGAAATTAAGAAGATGATGAAATAAATAAATGAACACCACCACCAACAAAAGCAACAGAAAAAAAAATAGCAATTACATTTATTGTTTAAGCAAACTTATGAAGAATAAAACAAAATTTTATTTGTTTCAATATTTGCTTAGCAAAAAAAATTTGTTATATAATTTGATTAATTAAGAAATTATTATGCTTCTTTTTTTTGCAGTTTGACAATTTTGTTCTAATTTGAATTATGATTGATTAGATATTTGATAATCTTCTTACTTCATAAACTTATTTTTGTGACAAAAGCCTCTTTTACCAAAATACTTTCTCAAAAAAATACTTTTTTAGGAAAATTCAGTCTGCTTAAATATTTTGATTATATGAACTAATTCTATATACAGTCTACGCTCCAATTTATCACGTCATAGATTTATCAGATTTATTCCAAGAAATTTCTAAAACAAATTTCCTTCAATAAGAATTTATGACATTCATATTTGTGACTATTCAGGTTTGTCACGCTTAACGGAAGAAACGAATGGGGTGATAAAATCGAGCGTAGACCGTAAATATTAAAAAGGACCATGCTAATTAAGTTATGAAAGTTATAACTAAAGTTATGCACTGCGTAAATGGGTAATACGCAGTTATAAAGTATCATTAAAGAAGTCGGGGAATGCCTTCAGTAAAGAAGGTAAAGTAAAATTAGCAAAATATAAATTTCAAAAAAGTAAAGCGTCAAAAGAAGTACGGTCATGTTATGTTGTAAAATTGGTTATACAGTACATTTCTGAAATAAGTTAACACTCTGCCTAAGCAATGCGTAGCTTGCTCCGAAGCTTGGCCTAAGACGCGCAGGAGCAATGCGCTTGCGCGTCTTAAGCAAAGTTTCGAAGTACAATATTTATTGCGCATAAGCGCAGGAAAAAATTGTATTAAAATAAATTATCGTGCGCAAGAGCATGCGCTTGCGCATTGAAAATATTTCTTTTGCGTGCTTAAGCAATGCGCCGGAGCGTCCTAGGCGGCCCAGAAACTTTGCCTAAGCAATGCGCATGAGCGTCTTAAGCAATGCTCCGAAACATGTCAACTTATTTCAGAAATGTACTGTAAAAATTGAGAATAAGAAAATTAGCAAAAAATTTTAACATGCTGGTTCATTAAATTTAAAATGTCCATGCTGTCTGAATTTGCTATTCTGATATTGTATTTTTACTTTTTTAAAATATACGGGAATTCCGAATTTGAAGTTAAAAAGTGGGAAAACCCACTTCTTTTTCGTTTTTCATTTTTATGACAGTTTTATGCCTTTTTTCTTCCACTAGCATTCAAAAATGAAAAATAAAATTAAAAAAGTAAAACCTGAGATATGTAGTGGATCGCCTCTTGTTTAATCAGATGCAAAAAAAAATTCGGTATTGTGGATCCCCTAGATGCGGTTTGACCGGAAAATTCCCTTATTTTTACCGTTTTCACCCGTATTGCTTTAGGGAAATATTTCCCCATCGGCAATGATCCAGCGTAAATTATAGCTTTTTCCAATCATGTTTACAAGAATTTTGAAATAAAGAACATTGACATTTGGCTGCAAAAAGCTTAGGGGTAGGAGTAAAATTTTTGATTTTTTACCTTGAAAAAATTGATTTTCTGTGGTTTTCGAGGTCGTAGAATTTACGGCCAATAAGTTAAAATTTTTTCTCAATTTTCTTTTTTCTATTTTTTTGACTCTGTTGGAATCGTTATAAAAAGTGTGCATTTGAATATTTTAAGGAAAGAAGGATGCAGCCTCATACAGCAAAATTTGCTGCATCTACTGGAGAGGTCTGCGAAAATTCAGCAAATGAAATTGCGCATTTAAAATAAATCTTTTTCAATGGCGTGCAATTTTGCCAAATTGCAAAAGATAACATTGATCTGTTGAGTTCGAATAAAAAATGCCAATTAAAGATGATGATTTTCAATTTAATGGAGAATTGAAAATATCATAGGCTTCGTAAATCATAATTAAGGACTGATAGTGTTTTCCCTCGGTCATAACAAAAGCCCAATATTCTGTTGGCGGCACGTTGTGAGGCAACTTATAACCTCATATTCAGTTATATCCTTTCATAACACTTTTTCTGCTAACACGATTTCATCTCATTAGTAAGCTTAAATGGGTTAAGTTAGAATCCAATCTGAATTATTAAATAAATTTACAATTTGATTAAAAGGAGCCTTTTTTCATTAAGCATGTTACTTGTGTTTTTGATTCATTTCATATTGCCTAAAAGAAACTATAGTTGACCTGAACTATTAAATAATAATTTCAAAAAATATTTAAAAACATTCATGAACCTTCAAAAACCCCTAGAAGCTTCATGAACGTTAAAGGTTCACAAAGGTTCATGAACGTTCATTTTTGGAAGTTCTGAATAACCAGGGTTGTTCGGGATGCGTAGACAGACAAAAACTTTGGAAATTTTTTTCTCTATCTTTAACTAGAATCATCGACTAGTCATTCTCTAGATGGCCTGATACTAGAACAACTTTGAAAATCATCGTATTAGGACTCGCGAGTCGCTGTGACTTAAAATAAGGGCTTCGAAAGATGCAAATGTAGCGAGTATTAAAAAATTCTGTCATGGCCTACCCGGCTAAGAAGTCTAATCAGCTTCTGCAGCTAATAAAGTCTAGGATTGATCTACTAGATGTTAGATCTGCACAGAAAAACTACTACTACTACTACTACTACTACTACTAAAAGTTACTATGTACAGTAAACTGTATAAAGGTTCGAAAATATAAAAACCTTGTTATTGCTTTAAAATACACTTTGTCATTTTTTTTAGATCTTTAGAAAATGGCACCTGTCCAAGCATCCGGAGTGAGCTCTGATTTGAAAAAATAACTGAAAATCTTAGAAAATAGATTAACACTTTAACCCACGATTTTGTTGACCATATTTGCCCGAAAGCTTCTAATCTGTCTTTTTTTTAAAATGAAATCGCAATCTTTGGACCATTTTACAGGTAAAAAGAATTGAAGCTTGCTCTGCTAATGTCTCAAAATAGTGTTTTTTCTAGTGTTTTATTTTTCGATTTCGACAAAATGATAAAATTAATCAAATCAATATTTAATTATCATGCAAATTTTTTTTTTTGCAAAAAAGTCGAGGATTAACTTCCTTGACACAAAAAAAAATTCAATTAACAAATAAAAAAATCATAAGAATATCTATAAACTATCAACAAATCTTACATGAAAAGAAATTTAAAAAAAAAAACTATTAAAAAAATTTAGAAAAAAGAAAAATCGACATATCTTCTCTTTCTCTCAACTGGATGTATAATTATTTATTTATTTTTTATTATGGTTGTTGAAATAAATCTAAAAATCAAAATATTGATTTTTTTTCTTCTTCTTTTTTCTCTCATTTTATTTTATCCTCTTTTCACTCTTAGTTAACAAATTAAACAGCAACGAAAAGGCACTAAAATAAAATATTATCTTGATATATGTCTTATTGTTTACCTTGTGATCACAAGATTGGATCTTCTAAGAATATTATCACGATTGAAACAAAATTGAAAAAAAAAACTGAGCATTTTATTCATGACGCCTTTTTTTTTTGAAATCGAAATTGATTTTTAATTTATTCAAAATTTAAAAAAAAATTCCTTAATGGAAGAAAAATGGAAAAAAAAAACTTTAGATAATACTGAATTTTAAATAACTATTCTTATAGAGAAATAAACAAACTATTATTCGAAATGAATGCACCCCGATCATAAATTCAGCTATTTATTGTTTACTTGTGATATATTCCATTTGGGTTGTTTTTGTTAATTCACTTTAAAAAAATCATTTTAAAATGTTTTTCTAATTGTTTAAGAGGACTTTTTTTCTGTCTATTTGAATGTAAATTAGAACTACAGTCTCATCGCATTTATATCAACCCGTTTTTGTAACCCTGATTTTAGTGATATAACTCAATAGTGATTCAACAAGATTTTCCAACAAAAAAAATTATTTTAAGCCAAAAATTTTAAAAATTAGACAATTACAGTCATTGCGCGGATATATCACCTCTTCCATTCCACGAAAAAAGTGTGATTAAACCAATTGTGATACAAATAAATTTATTTAAAAAATTTTTCTCTTAAAATATTATATTTTTTTGCTTTAAAATTGCCAGCTGGCTTGTAATAGCTTTTTCATTAACCCCCCGTACTTAGATAAAACGGAGTTTAATGAATTCTTGATTTTTTTAAGTGAGGGTCTTGTTGGCTTGTTTTGAATTTATCGCGTTTTTTTAGAAATTTTGTTACTGCTGACTTTTCTATTTCATATATGGCGGCTATTTCATCATCTGATTTATTTGTGTTGTATTTCTTTCTTTCTTTTATTAACTTTCTTTCATGTTTTTTTTATTTTTAAATTGAAGCGTGAAATAATTAATCACAAAATCTATTGGACATGATACAAATGTTTTCGCAAAAAAAGAGATTTTTTCAAATATTGTGATATTTTTTTGTGATTTATCTAAATTAATTTAACATAGAGTCTAATGGATGGAAATCTGTACTTGAGATTTCTTGTGAAATATCCGAATTGTGATATATTCATGTCGTGATATATCCGCGCAATGACTGTAATCAAATACTTAACAACTGAAAATTAGTTTCTTTGAATGTTTTCTCATTATTGGCTTAGTTTATTGAACCTGATTAGCTTCTATCAGGTATTAACGATGGTCACTTTATATGACAGTCTATGAATTTATACTTCTTTTTACATATTATTAACAGAAGCTCCTTTTTTTGATATTTTATAGATGGTATTCATATTGTTCATTTGTTCATAATTCAATAACTTTAAATGGTATACGCTTAATTCCAAATCATTGATTTTCTTTAGACCGTGGTGCGAAATCAAATCAGATGATTCAATCAGTCTGAGAAACGCGGGTAGTAAACCGGCGTCGACTGCCGTAATTTGGATTGGCCGTAGTTTTAATTACCCTGATAAAAAAGTCTAAGGTGTATTTTTTTCTAAGCTTGAGTTATTTAACTCCGATAACTTTGGAAACCGCCAGGTCACAGGACCTCAACTGGACAACGCTTCAAAATTTTAAAAAATTCATGAATCTCTTATACTTCTATCACCTTGTTATTTTTTTGCAGAAAAATAATAACAGTTAAAAACTTTCATTTCAGATAAGGTAAGTATGTATAACATATCTTAAACCTTCACTTAACCTTACCTGGTACCCTGGTGATATTGGAGGAAATCGGGTCCAAAATATTTCAGTGAAAAAACAAAATAGTGATTTAATATCACGGTGAAGTCCGATACGACTGTAATTGAAAGAACCCTTGAAAAACGCATGGCCGAGTAGTGTTAGTTGAGTTCAATGGAGCGGTAGGTCGAAGGTACAACTCCTGCTAGAGTAAAATATTTTCAGTCATCGTATGATGTCAAATGCAATATTATAAAAGACAAATTGTGATCAACTTGCACATTAAACACAAACCAATGCGGATGTGCAGAATACGGCGCATCGTAACTCTAAATGAGCGCAACCATTCGCCACCAAAGGGACTGGTTATAAAAAAATAATCAGGCTTGCGAGTCGTGGCGACTTAATATAAGGGTTCCGAAAGGGGCGAATGTAGCAAGTGAAGTGATCGGCTCATTTGAGTTTGGAGTAAGTCGTTCCGATCGTGGTGAATAAAAAAAAAGAAAAGAATACACCCAGGTGTAACTTTTACACGAAATGAGGTATGCGTAAAATTATTTTCATACAAGGTAGAGTAAATGAAGAGCTACAAGATAATACCATATTTAGATCTCTTATGAAGTTATTTGTGGAAGAAAACTGATTTTTGACTTTTCAGCTTTAAAGGATCCTCATATCATTTCCGTAAATTTGATTGTTTTCAAATTAATTAGGATGAAAATTAAAGATGAAGTTTTTTTTTCAGAATAAAGAAATTTTTGAAATTAATTTAAATATTCCGAAACGAAATAACTCAGTGAACCGAATTAGTACAGTACAATTGTTCTGCAATATCCGTATAAAACAGTGTTGACTGTCTGAAAACTTTGTCAAACTTGTTTGCTATTAAAATGCGCCTTCCTTTCATGACTAAATTTCTATTCTTGAAACCAACATTTTAGCTTTAAAAATTCAAAAATCAATAGCTTATCGTGCCTTATATAATATTAGAATCCTTTTTTGTTCGAATTGATTAACACACATAAACCGGAACTCAACACAGGAATAACAAAATTCACTCCTTTTTTTTGAATCTAAATTTACAATTTCTCTTGATTCAACTTGAAGAGAAAGCTTTCAATCATGATGTTTTATTGATGTATTTGTTATTAGATGATTTTTTTAATTATAATAGACCTTCATCATAATAGATTGAAATTACTTTGTTTTGAATAACGAATCTTCAATATGCGTAAAAAGTCTTACATCTGTTAGCAACCTATCAAATGGTATCGAAAGTTCGGATAAAGGGTTATAATGGTGAAAGCTCATTCTACGATCTTCATTCTTGTAATTTTCTTCTCGATTAGGCTTTCGCCATTAAGACTCTTTCTGCGAACTTTCGTTCATTAATTGGTTAATGACCAGTACTGTACATTAGTCTTTTAAGCATTTTTATCAATCTTTCATTGAAAATAACTTCTAGCTGCTTTGAGTAATCAGGTACAGTAGCTAGGTGGTGCTAAGCTTGACTTTAGCCCTTCCATCACAAAATCAAAAATTTCACAGAGTCTATAATCACAAAAGTACAGACGGGAAGTATTTTTGCCAAAAATTATACTAAAATATATTATGACATTTTAAAAAAAATGATACTGTAAATTGACTAAAGCGATTCAAAAATGGAAAAACTTTGTGTGAACCAGTCAAAAACAAAGTAAACATTCCGTTTGTACTTTGCTTAATCAATGTTTGCACATTTCAAAACTGAGCAAACATTTTAAAGCATGTTCCGTTTTCACACCAATAATAACACATTTCAGAACATTTTTGAAAGAGGTTCAATCACAGATGGAACTTGTACTTGCATTATTATATTCATCAGTAATAAATCCTAATCAATAATCTGTTCCCTTATGACGATATGGTAGTCCTTTTCTGCCTCAGCATCTTGTATAAACAACTTTTCTTAGCTACCTTATGCGTGATAAAAAGAAAAAAAACATTCGATTTTTCAGCTCTTTTTCATCGCCCGCTTTTTGTCTTAATTACAAAATTAATATCGTTAAGGAGCTCTAACAAAGCCAACAAGTGACAAAAATAATCCAATATTACAGGAAATTAGCTCTGGCATTCCATTTTTTAACATTCAACAAAAGCAATATTTTTTTTTCTCATTACGAGTAAATTATCCTGATCCATCATTGATCAACTTTGAGACAATCGCTTGAGGTTTCAAAAGCTTTTCCAATAATAACACATTTCAGAACATTTTTGAAAGAGGTTCAATCACAGAAAGAGAGTTTGAAAGAGGTTCGTTACTCAACCGTTTCGAAACGTCTGAGAAGTTTTCAATATTTTGTGTTAAAAATTTTTTTTTATTAATTTTAAGATTCCGGCAATTCAAAACTTTTCAGTTTCAATATCAGATCTGGAATCTGCGTCTCAAAAAAAACCAAAAAATGTATTTTTTACATTTTCGAAAAGATTATTTTTTTGACCCCCTCTCCTCTAGTTTTATAAAACAAGAGTAAGCTGGTTATCGTTTTTGACCGATATCTCACCTATTTGACCATGAATCATGTATAATGGACATATATTCTAAAAGCGAATATTTTAAGCTACAAGATAACGTTTTTAATGTTGCGGAAAAAAAAATTATCCTAGGAAAAAAGCGGAAAAATGTGCATAATTCCAATTAAATCGAATCTCCTTAAAAATATCCATAACCCCCAATTTTTATTATAGATTCTGAAACTAGAATAAATTCGTTTTCGTTTTACTTTTTGTCCAGTAAAGACCGGAAAAATTCACAAAAATCACTTAGATGAGGGAATTCGGAATTTTTGACCCAAAATTCGAAATCCTTATGCATCAAAACCTTAAAAAAGATACATGGATTTTTTAGAAAAAGATTTTCAAAATTTTCCCAAAATAGACCAAATTGGTTTCTTTTTCAGCGCCTAAAATCGACTCTTAACAAGCTCTTATTTAATAGAATTATGTTTTTTTTAAGGTTTGAATAAGTTTATAAACTGTTTACACAATTAGCGAACATTTATCATGTTTTTGTTGACTTTATTTTGGACTGTACCTTAGTAAAATAATTTGTTAAGCACAAAAGAATTGTGTTTATTTGTAATTTGAGCAGAGGACATTCATTTTTTTTTAGGATTCAACAGTACATAAAGAGGTTGAACAAAGAAAAAAGTGAGAATTTTTTATATTATTTATTTTATTAAATATTTTGTTTAAATCATGTGATTCTATACAAAAAAAAAAGAGGAAAAACAAAAAACAAAACAATATTAGTTCCATTAAAGTTTATGAATTCTGATTTCTTAAAAATTTTCCTTAAAAAGATGGGAACATAGTCAAATAACAATATTTCTATATTAAACCATGTAAAAACGTTTCTTTTTTCTTTATTTAAAAGTGAAACTTGTCTTAATTTAAATCACTCTCAATTTCGATGTGATTCAACTTAAGAAGCCATTACCTCACCATCAATAAATTGAAAAAAAAAAACACAATAATTTTTTTGTTGAGATTATTTTAGATAATTGAAAATGAACAGCAACAACAAAACAAAAAAGCCAAAAAAAATAAACAAATTGTAAATAATCATTAAAAAAGAAGGGTGAAATACAATTTTTTTAAAAATCTAAAAGTGCCATCAATACAAGACCCCTAAACCAATAAAATTCAAATTGATTTAACACACATTTACTTTCTCTTTTATTGACAACACAAAAGTTTAAAACATCACATTTGAATAAAAAAAAGATTTTAATGCTTTTTTTTTTTGTAAGAGTTTGTTTTTGTTTTTGTTTTTTGATCTTTTTTTTTTGGTTACAAAAATGGTCGAGAGATTCTTTCAAAAAATTTTAAGTATTTATTAAGATTGACATCGTCTGAACCGTTTTCGTACAATGGCACTTGAAATGGTCTCAAAAATTGTTCTTCACCATTTTCGTTTACAATTTTTCTTAGCAACCAATGATACTTAAAGCGACCACTACTACAAAATCTATCATAATCCTCGAGTGTAAACAAATGAAATCTGAAAAAAAATAAAATTTGAAATGTTAGCCTTTTGGTGTATCGTTGATATCAATTTTTTTCGAAAGAAGACTAAACAACGGCTTCCGCGACCGATTTTCCGCAATTTCCCTTTGAATAACATACTAAAAAGTGGAAATTTTGCCTTGAACCTGAGACAAAAAGACGAGGGCGACCAAGAAAAACAAGATGTTAAAATAAGAGGCCCTGCAAAGAGCCGAAGAAAAAAATTTCGCAAAAAAATCATGACAGAAACGGACAAAGAAAATGAGCCCAAACAAAAAAATATCCCAATCGAAATAAAATCTAAAATTGTTTCCGATAACAGGTTGTCAATTAAAGGAACTCCTTAAAGGAAAGCATCTTTAGCGGAAAGGTTTCAAAATCGACGATCGAATGTAATACGTTGTTACCGTTAGTATTCTGTTTTGTGGAATTTTGAGGCACGTTAAAATTTTTTGTCAATTTTCTTTTTTCTATTTTTTTGACTCTGTTGGAATCGTTATAAAAAGTGTGCTTTTGAATATTCTAAGCCAAGAAGGGTGCAGCCACATGAAGCAAAATTTGCTGCATCTACTGGAGAGGTCTGCAAAAATTCTGCAAATAAAATTGCTCATTTAAAAATTAATCTTTTTCAATAGCGTGTAATTTTGCTTAACTGCGCATTTTTTCCAATACTCTGCAAAATTGCACGCCATTGAATAAGATTAATTTTTAAATGGGCAATTTTATTTGCAGAATTTTCGCAGACCTCTCCAGTAGATGCAGCAAATTTTGTTTCATGAGGCTGCACCCTTCTTGGCTTAGAATATTCAAAAGCACACTTTTTATAACGATTCCAACAAAGTCAAAAAAATAGAGGCATCTTGAATTTGATGATCAATCTGATCAGGATCAAATAGTATTTTCTTTATAACTTTTGAATGGCATTTGGTAGACTGGTTCTGCAAAATGCTTAATAATGCAACAAACATGCAAAGTATTAGACGAGGCTCTGCAAAAACTGTGCATCTTGCAGTAAAATGCACGTCTTTAAAAAGTATTTAATTCAACTGCGCAATTTAATTGCAGAGTTTTTGCAGAGCCTTGTCTAATACTTTGCATGTTTGTTGCATTATTAAGCATTTTGCAGAACCAGTCTATCAAATGCCATTCAAAAGTTATAAAGAAAATACTATTTGATCCTGATCAGATTGATCATCAAATTCAAGATGCCAAATAATTGGAAAAATTCACAAATGACTTGGATACATTTGGACCTAAGTTTTTTTAAATTTCAGCAATCCTTTTCTTAATGCTTGATTCCATGAGAAAGAAACACGTTGTTATTTTCTGGCTATGCATTTCTTTAACTCTTTGGTTTTTCCAATCCACCTCTAAGTACCAAGTCTGTGATAGCCCTAGACTACTAATATTAGTAATTATAGTTTCGTAAAAGGGGGTATCAAAGTACACGGGGCATTGTTTTTTGAAATTTAATGAAAACAATAAAAAAATACCTTTTGTTAAAATTGTTGTTCAAGTATTCGTAATAGACTTGCCAGTAAAATTCATAAATATTTCTGTATTTATCATCAATCGATTTGGTAAAATCAATTAAATTATCAATCTCTCGATCATAAACTAAAAACACTGGATACTGTTCTAACTTGAAATTAATGATTTCATTAGAAAAATTTTTAAAAAAATTAAGTTTTTTGGGTGTGTGTGTGTGTACCTTATGGAATTCTGTTTTTATATCAGTTGTAATTTTTGTCAAATCCAAGTCTTTTAAAATAATATTTGACTTTTGTATTTGTTCTTTTAATCGATTTAATCTAATCGAGTTTGTTTTAAATTGTTCTGAATAATAAACAAAAAACGCGTAGACTTTTTTTTTTTTTAAAAGTTAAAATTTTAAATTCGTAAAAAAAAAGAATGAAATGAAATACTTTTTGGGAATTGATCTGAGTCATTTGACGAGTCCGTTCTAATTGATGATTTTGATGTTGATCCACTCTTTAAATTGAAAGCACTTTTGTTTTTAGAAAAAAAATTTGAATTTTTTAAAAAAAAGTTACCAATTCAAGTCTGTTTTCTTGAATTTGATTGAGAATTACTTTAAACGCAAGTAAAAATTAGTTTTTTGCGGTGAAAAATCGAAAATTTTAAACTTACTTATTTGATCTTTTTTAAGACCTTGGACTAAAAAACTTGCTTCTGGATACTTTTCGAGAAAATCAATTGCCTCTTTAAAAGTTTTTATTTTACTTTTAGAACAATCTTCGAATAGATTCTTTAGAAAATTTTCATTCAAAGTTGACTTGTTTTGATAGATCTTCAATTAAAAAATAACATTAGATCAAGGTTTGTCTAAAAAAGTATTACTTTAAGTGCTTTGTTTTTGATGCTCTTTTATTGTCAACTAAGTTCAACCGAGTTTGCTCTTATGCATTCAGATAAGCAGCATATGAAGTTTGAAACATTTTTTTTGTTGTTTAAGAGATGATTTAGAGACTCCAGATTTTTTTCCTGAACAGTCTGCAAGATGATCTTTAGCAAATATCTAGAACATGTATGCTAATCTCATTCAGGGTATGTTTTTTGAACGTTTACGAGTTAACAGTGTCAACGTTAGCCGAGTTAAAATGAGGAAAATAAGTCTCCTAAGGAATAATTTTTGACATGTTCTAAAAAAATGAGTCTAATTTAAGGTTCATTAAATCATAAAACCGAAAATCTAAGTCTTGGAAGATGTTTTGAGAAAATTCTTCAAGAATGCCATTACAAATATTGCTAGATTTGTAATTAAAGTAGATAGTATTTCATCTTTTTACATATAAATTTACACATAAATTTTCAATCAGTCTGTTTATAAGAGCCAAGGTCTGGTCATTAACCGTTTAAAATAATGAAGACGGAAATTTCTAGACACTTCTTCTTCATACCTATAGTGTGGGCGATCAATGCATAACCTTTGCTAATGTCAAGTAACAGTCATTTCGTGTTATTTAATGTTAGTTACAAAAAGATTGCAAACACTGTACACGAAGGATGAAACATATCGTTTCATGCTTTAAGTAATATTCCGAATTAAAGTAAATCAAACCTGTAATGTATGTTGTTCAGTAATACCAAGTCTATCGCAAATAATTGCCAATAATTGTTTATTATTCGATACTGTTTTATCAAATAATTCCAATAGATCACAAAATTTTTTCGATGATAAACAATCGTTTATACTGTAATTGGACAAAATATCATTGACTTGACTATTTAACGATGATGTTGTTAGGCAAGATGAGCTCGTATAATTATCCATATCGATTGAAATCATTCTTTGGGCTTCCATGTTTTAATTTTCTAATTTTAGAGACTTTCCAGTTAAATAAAAACAAAAAAAAAACTAAGCAAAAATCTTTCAATTCACCTTTTTTTGTAGCTTCAAAAAAAAAAATAAAACGAAATTTATGAACATGAACATAAAAAAATGTTAAAAAAAGTATCAAATTATGTACATATATTTGAAACTAAATTAAAATTTTTTGATAGAGATGTATATAAATCGGTGAGCATGCCAATCAAAGAAAAAAAAAATTTTTTTTTTGATTAAACAAAATAAAATACGCTTTCAAAACAAAAAATTATGTTTTTTTTTTGTTGGGTTCTCATTATCAGTTGCTGATAATTGAAATTTTTAATGTTAAATCTGAGAATATACTGCAAAAATGCAAGAAGGAAAAAAAAAATTTTTGTTGTTGTTGTTGTTGAGCGTACTTTTATGTAAACCATCTCCTTGGAGATTTTTAAATTTTTTTTATAAATTTTAAATTTAGATTTAAATACTCTAGGTCTAATCAAAATAATTGATTAAACCTCGAAACGTTTTTGTTTCTACACGGAGCAAAGTAACATTGTTAAGTTAAATAAAAAGATTTAAAAGATAACATTTAAAATTAAGTTTAAGTTACTCTACTTGATTAAAAAATCGTAATCTTTACTTTAAGTAATTTCTACTTCTTTGTTTGGCCTAGAGAGAAGCCTCTGCAAAACTATCTAAGTATAAACAAACGTCATTTCATTGCATATTTAAAGACTTATTTAACAACTGTAAATGCTCGCAAATTGTCCCTGGTCTTAAACTGATTCTAACCTGAACCAAAAAGCCATCATGATTTAGCTGAAAATCAAAATATTTCAAAACTTATTTTTAATTCATTTTTAGAGTTTCAGACGAACTCTGGGCTTTCAATCAATAATTTTTAAAATAACAATAAAACTAAAAAGCTATTTCGAATTTAACATATTAAAAATAAAATTTGATTTTTGCATTGGTCCTGCATATTTATTCAGCAATTTTTTAAAAGCAATCTTCATTGATTTTTTTAGCCTTTTTCTCTAAAACCTCTTTTCTCTAAAAGCTGTAATTAACTAAAATTTTTTATATCTTAAGTCTCTCTCTATTTTTTCCACTAAAATTTCCGTTACTTAACTTATTTATTTTTCTGAAATGGGCTTTGCAGCTCAACTTTTTAGGTATTCAAGTGTAAAATACTCATTATTTTAAATAATTATCGTAACTTTCCTACGACCGAAAGGCTAGTGCCATAACTCATTAGAGTCGATCGCTACACCTGATAAATTGCTCCTTCCGGAACCCTATTTTAAGTCACAATGATCATTTTACAAATCAGTCCCATTTGGTGGCAAACGGTAGCGCTCATCTAAAGTTACAGTAAGTCGTATGTGTTGGATATGCAAGTCGATTGCCCTAAAAGTAAAAATATAAGTTAACGAGAAATGAAACAATAATAATTGTGAGACATGGCATAAATTTTTACATTCTTTACTAATTTAATTTAAAACTTAATTTTTATCTTCATAATTTTTTTTGACGACTGTTAGAAAAAGATAAATTTTTTCATTTTCTTAAAATTTTGAATAAATTATTTAAACATGATTCTAAATGATAAACAGAATCCAAACACGAATGGAAACTTTTTGTTTTTCAAATTTCAAAATTTTTTAAAAAAATCGAGACCGGACTGATAGCAAAAAAGAATTACCGTAAACTCTTGACCACTTCTCCAAGAACAAAGTCAAAATTGAAGTTTGTTCTATATGGAACTAATACCATCGAAACTATGATAAAACAATTTTTTTAATTTTTTTAGAATAAACACTGACTTAAGACTGATGGAAAGATGCTTGCTAGTTAGAAAAAAACGAAAATATATAATAAGTCTTCTTTAATTTGGAAATTAAGGTTCCGGCAATTCAAAACTTCCACGCTATCAAAACTTTTCAATTTCGATATCAGATTCGAAATCTGTGTCCCATAAAAACCCAAAAAATGTGTTTTTTACATTTTTGAAAAAAAATTTTTTTGACGCCCCCTCCTCTAGTTGTAGAGTAAGTTGGTAATCGTTTTTGACCGATATCTCAGCTATTTGATCATGAATCATATATAATGGGCACATATTCTGAAATCGCATATTTTAAGCTACAAGATATTGTGTTTAATGTTGCGGTAAAAAAATATGGTTTGATTTTATCCTAGGAAAAAATCGGAAAAATGTGCATAATTCCAGTTAAATTGAATCTTCTCCTTCAAAATATCTTCGTAGTTTTGAGATTTTTTTCGACCTTTACTGTACAAAAAGTAAAACGAAAAATTTTTTTTCGAAACTGTAAAAAATACATTTTTTGGGTTTTTTTGTGATGCAGATTCCGAATCTGATATCGAAATTGAAAAGTTTTGATAACGTGGAAGATTTGAATTGCCGGAACCTTAGTTCCACAATTTTTTGAGTTTATTCCAGAACAAATACAAATAAATAAGCGAACATTCGAGCTTACTCTTAGTCTAAAGTTGACTTTGTTCAAGAAGTGGTCAAGAGTTTACGGTACTTCTTCGATCAGATTTATCACCAAAGAAACTCTTAATTTCTTAACAAAATTTTTCCTTTCTAAAATTTCAAGGGATATTAAGCAGAAATATGAATTTAAATTATTTACCCTAGAAAAATATTTAATTTTTATCGGTTATGTAATACTTTAATTAACTGTGACTTCCCTTTTATTTACCAAGATAGTATTTTTGTTAATTTGAATGAGTCTTAAAAAAACCAAAAGTAACACGTTGAATTGCAGAAAAATTAAGGTAACAGTTCGATTAAGTCGTCTTGACTGAGTCTAAACACTTTTATAAGCCTAACTCAAATAATAAAAAAAGATCTTGAATAAATGTTATTAAAGAAAATTTACTTAACTTATATAAATATTATTTTGAGAATTGAAAAATAAATCTTTAACATTAAAAAATAAACATAATGTAAAACAATGTTATGTTCATGTTGATTTTTTACGAATAATAAAAATTTTATTTTAATTTTCACAAGTTTATAGAGATGATTGTCAAAACCATATGAAAGATTAGAGGAAGTTAGAGGAAATCAATCTTTAAGACAGTATGTGACGTTCATAATTAAGCTTAAAGACACTCAAACTTTTAAGGATTTGGATATTTTTAAATTCCACAATGCTTTGAGGTTACTTTTTTTTAATTATTTCTTATTAGAACAAGAAAATTTTTATAATCGATTATTCTTAATCTTATCCTGTAAGCGATCTTTGTATCCTTTGGTGTTGTGGTATGATTATGCAAAGTCGACTTGACTTGTAAACACCTACAAGACTACAAGAAGAAACGGATAATATTTTGAACAAAAAAATGACTTTTTGTCAATGGCAAGGCTAAAAAACAGTTTACATCATCCTTTTCAATGTAATTTTTAGAATAAACTTTAATTTGGCTCAGGCATAAATACCATACCTTAAATATTTGTTTTTTAACGCGGCACTAAAATCCCGAAAACTTAGTTTTACTGCCTTGAAAAAAATTAATTTTCCCCAAGAAACAAAATTTTATTCTAACATTTTTCTGTTCGTGGGCAAGTTAAAATTTTTTCTCAATTTTCTTTTTTCTATTTTTTGGTTCTTGTGCAATCGTTATAAAAAGTGTGCTTTTAAATTTTTCAAGGAAAGAAGGGTGCAGCCACATGCAGCAAAATTTGCTGCATCTACTGGAGAGGTCTGCAAAAATTCTGCAAATAAAATTGCGCATTTAAAAATAAATCTTTTTCAATGGCGTGCAATTTTGCAAAAAATTCAAAGATATGCAGAATTGCACGCCATTGAAAAAGATTTATTTTTAAATGCGCAATTTTATTTGCAGAATTTTTGCAGACCTCTCCAGTAGATGCAGCAAATTTTGCTGCATGTGGCTGCACCCTTCTTTCCTTGAAAAATTTAAAAGCACACTTTTTATAACGATTGCACAATAGTCAAAAAATAGAAAAAAGAAAATTGAGAAAAAATTTTAACTTGCCCTGTTCTTGACGATTCTTAAACCAAAAATTAATAAAGAAAAGTGTCAAAGATTATTTACTGCTTGTATATTTTCAGACCATGTCATTATATCCCAAATATTTTTAAGTTGTTCTTACATATTCTCTGAAACCCAACAATTCTCTGATCACCTGAACTGACTTAATGTGGTCTAAAGAAATTTGCATTATTAACAAAAACTTAACCAATAATGTTATCATATCTTTACTTTGGTTAGCTTGAATCGGCTTAAGAGGCTTCAAGCATGAAATTAAAAATAAAAGAATTTTATAATGGAGTTTAAGAAGAAGCTGTATCCATCTGGTGGCCAGTTTCGGGCCTAAGAAGCTTTTATATGTAAAATTTGTTATGAAAATGCTGTTAAATTAAAATTTATTTTCAATCCGGATCCGTATTTTAGGAGGCATACAAAACCCGTAATATGAGTTCGTGTGTAAGACTTCAGAAATCCAGAAATCAGATAAATGTATTAGGGACACCCAAATTTTTGATTAAAGCTTTCGAGGTCACAGAAACTGTTGCTGAAATTCCTATTTCGTTTATTTGTAAAATCCAATTCTGTAGTTTTGTAAACAAACAAATTTCACCTCGGCTTTTTAAATTCATGAACTTTTAGAAATGAGTATTTTGAAAGATCGGATTTGAGAGTGCCACATATTAGACTAAAACAATCAAAAATGTCTAGTTTCTGATCAAAATATATTTAATAAGCTAATTCTAACACTCAAAAACGTTTTTTTGACATTTTTTGAGACTAGTAAGCACATATTTTTATTATGTGAAAATCCTTGTGGCAATATCATGGAGGGTTTCAGTAAAATTGAAGAATTTTTAAATTTTTTACTAATTTTATTGCTTAATAAGTGTAAATACACAAAATCTGATGCTGAAAAACGTTTTTTTGACATTTTTTGAGGCTAGTTAGCACATATTTTTATGTTGTGAAAATCCGAGTAGCAATCCTAAGTCACAAATTTCTTAATTTCGCACTTTTGATTTAACAGTGCCCTGCATGATAATTCAAGAAAATAATTTGTCGGAAAAAAACAAATTTTTTACGCACTAAAAAACAAGATTTCGGATTTTAGTGCCGCGTTAAAAAACAAATATTTACGGTACTTCATGAAACATCGTTAATTATCTTTAACGTTTTTAACTTCTCATGGCCTTTATGATCTTTAAATACTTTATCCTATCGTTTCTATGTATTTAAAAATCAGGATCGAAGGTCATTTGTATCAAATTGAAGCAGGAATTTATAATACAACGGTTTTTAGGAGAAATAAAGATCTAAAATAACCTAACCAATTAAAAGACTTAGTGCTTCCTTTTTAATGAATCCTAACCCTAAACCCTATCTCTCAGAGGGCGGCCAAAATTAGCCTAACCATAAAACTAGCCTTAATTAGCCATGCATTAGTTTAGCAGGTTCTACTGATTCCTTTTTGGAAAATTACACAAAGTGCATACTGCACTTCTACCGAATTAATGGCGTTCCCGTGCTTAAGCGTACTCGTACCGTACTAAAATCATAACCGTATCCGAACGTTTTGAGTACGGTTTGTACGGTACGGGTACGGCAAGCCATTTTAATTAAAATGAGCCTTTTATATAGAAAAGAATTCACATAAATTTAAAAAAGGTCCCTTATTTGATTTTTATGCGGTCATTGACAATAGATGAAAAAAATTGACCTTTTCAAAATTTACTTATGAGTGTTTGTTAAAAAAATGTATACCTAACAAAAGTAAGTATGTGAAACCACTAAACATTTAAAAACTACGAAGATGTGCAACTAAAAAGGTGAAATCTCTGGAGAACAAGTTTCATGAAGACGGATTAAACACAATGGAGTTGATGAGTGTTGCAAGGCGCAGAAATATAGGTGATATAATTTAGCTGTACAAGATATTTAATGGATTCAATTAGACTAAAAGCTTATCGTTAAATCCCAAGTGAGAATGTAATTTGTAAGAGAATTAAACAAAAATGAATCATTAATGTATAATCTTTTGATTAGAAGAGTTGCAACTGGTTGAATTGGGATGCCAGAAAGAAGAATCGGAAAAATACTTAGTTTAACTTTTTAACATACCGTTCCGAATTGCCAACAAAAACAAAATTTTTTGATCTCAAAAATTTTCAGCTTTCGATAAATAATTTTTAATTTAATGAAAAAACTTAAAGAGAGACAGAGAGAATACAAAGTTTGTTGGCTTGATTCATTGCTGATTCACTTTACAGTTGGAAGTTGCTTTAATGTAGACAAACATCTAATATTTTTATCTCTGACATGCGACCTTGAGGTTTAAGACAAAATAATGAGTAAGACCTTCATTTTGTTGAGAATTTTGACTTGTTCTAGAATGTGTATAATAAATTACGGGTTGTTGAAGGAGATCCAAAAAAAACTAACAAAATGCCCAAAAATTTGCTATTTAAAAACTACAAAATTTATCTCTATCAGAAAATATGACTGCTTTTAGCATTCGGTATATTATTTTTGAGTATTTAATTCTATAAAAATATTTGGTTTTCATTAAACAATCCTAGGCAAAGTTAACGAAAACCTTATCAATGTCTACTCATTGCGCCTACAAGTTTTAAAACGGTTTCGAAACAAAACATAAACATTTAAAATTAATGTTTATGCTCTAGAGATCACACTTTGATAGTAGTAGTAAAAATAACTGCGACTCGGTAAGTCGAGTTAATGCTATTGGAGTTCTTTGCGATCAAACCAATTCACGGGTTATAAACCATTTATCAAGCTTTACTTTGAAGGAATTTAATGACACTGCTTCCACGATTTTCTTTGGTAAACGGTTCCAATCATTAACAACTATATTTGTTATGTAATTAAAACGGGACGGACAATTCTTGATGAGTTCTCTTGAAACCATTTTGGAATGAACCCTTAATTTTTTGCTGTTGTTTTTCGCAGAGTTATAAGGTGCACCAACCCATAAACTTTAGTTTTTTTTAATTTGAATAACCATTTAACCCATTTCTTTTATTTTTTTAAACGAAAGAACACAAAAAATTAAAAAAAAAGTTATGGGGCTTGGGAAAAAAAATATTAGACTATCAAACAATCGTGCATTTGATTTTGATTTTTTCTTTGCTTTGTGTAAACTATTAGATGAGGTTTAATCTTAATAAATCAAAAAATTTTTCAATATACATTAAATTCGAAACTTCTTGTTAACAGTAAAAAAAATTTTAAAACCAAAATTTTTGAATTTCAACCTAGGCCAACGTCCCGAAACCTGGTTATTTTTGTTTATTTTTTCTTTTTTGTCTTTTTCATAAGGTATCTTCTTCCTCAGGAATCATTATTTTAAATTTATTTTTAATTTTACATATTCACCAGAAAAAGGGCTTCAAAACTTGCTATTTAACTTTTTATTTTTAAAAAAAAATTATGTTTTACGAAAGGCTAAAAGAGGCAGGGATTTGACAAGATCAGCGTCAGCTTAAAAAAAGCCTATTTGATTTTGTCATTTTTGACCTTACATCCATATTTTACGTCCCCGAAATCCACTAGAAATCATTTTTTTCTACGGGCAAAAAAATCCAGGATTTGTACCTAACTCAATGTACTATGCAGCCAGATGCTACAATTGTGGGTTTTTTTGGAACTTTCGATAGCCTATGATTGGAAAAATATATTGTTGATATTAGGATATGGCCATAATGCTAAAGCTCCGATTGACATTGAGACCTTAATCGAAGTTAAAAAATATTGCATATACATCGGCTGAAATCTTTAATCATTAACCTGTAAAATTGAATATAGTGAAACCTAATATAATACTCTAATTTTCTTTTATTTGCTTGAAAAACGTTTTATTCTGCATATTTCGTACTCTCTTTGAACTCATTATGAAAATTTCCCTCATATTTACATTTTTTTGAGTATTTTTCGGAAACAATCGGACAAATTCTACTTAAGACTACTGATACAATTAATATAGACAAAATAAGACAAATTCTGAAATCATAAACATGTTTCTCGTACTCAAAAACACAAAATGACTTGACTCTTTTAATTACGAAAATAAGTAAAAATGTTTTTTTTTAAAAAGGTCCAACTTAGCAACTCCTGAAAGGGTGTAGCAACGAAAACCCATTAGTTTCAATGGATAGTTGATAGATACTTGTTCCTTATGATATAAGTTCTGATAGGTCATACATTTTTATACAAGCTTCTATGATTTTTACCACAACATATATCATAAATATCATATATCATCATGATAAATCGATTCTCTTTTACATCGTTTAAAACTTGAATTTGTTTCGTCAACTTGTAAATATTCTTTTTCTCTAAAACATAAAAAGTTGGATAGTAGGTTTGGTAAGTTTGATATCGAGAAAAACGCCAAAGAATTTTTTTTATAGGTTGCCTTAGAAAACATGGACTAGATACATTTTGAACACTTTTAGGCAAATTTTGTCTCCTTTTTTCATTTTTGTTAAAGTGTTAAGCCACAAAATAGAAAATTATATTTTTTTTCATAATTAGCTGTTAAAACAAAATAAAAATTTCATGTTTTGAAAAAAAAAATTCAGTTTCCACGTTTCCTCTTTCACTGCTAAGATGAAAACATTTTAACTTTGGGCGACTCCAGGAACTGAAAAAATAGTTCAACTTTCGAAATTCCTCTTGAATTTTGCTTTTCTCGCTATGAAAAATTATCCAGTAAAATTCGGAATTAAAAAAAAATATTTTTGATATACTAAGGTTTATGGGTTGCTGCACCTTACCTGATATCATTCATCAATTTGACAGCCTTTAAACCATTTACCCCTTCTTCTTGTTACTAGTGACATTAGATTCATTTTCGATAATCTTTCTTCGTACTCTAGTTGTTTAAATTATGGGATCGTGTCTGTAAGCTGAACTTTTTCTAATTCCCGCTTATCACCCTCAAAATAAGGTCTCCAAACACTTATACCATATTCAATAAGTGGTCTCACAATTGACGTGTATAAAAGTTTAACTAGACCGCCATCTAGATATTCAAAATTCTTCTAAATCATACCTAAGATCTTTTTCGCTCTACCCGAGGAATAGCTTACTTGTGCAATTCATTTAAGGTCGTTTTGAAAGTACACTTCTAGATCTTTTTCTAAGCTTGTTGTATTCAAAAGTTATGTCCCCTGCTTATTGAAGACTGAGTTCTG
Source organism: Brachionus rubens (assembly GCA_022207745.1). Taxonomy (NCBI): domain Eukaryota; kingdom Metazoa; phylum Rotifera; class Eurotatoria; order Ploima; family Brachionidae; genus Brachionus; species Brachionus rubens. Next base: position 3,041,838 of record JAJVHD010000003.1, on the reverse strand, counting down.
TCCCCTGCTTATTGTTGCTATGATCGTCATATCATCAGCATAATTTTTTGCTTCGTTGCACAATGTTTCAGGCAAGTCGTTAATAAACACAACAAACAAAAGAGGTCCGAGGACTGATCCTTGAGGAACACATGGAAAATAGAAAAAAGAAACCGGCAAACTTTTAGGTTCTTTCGAGCAAAAGGTCAATGATAAATCCTTGAGGAGAATTTAAAATTTAGTTGATTTTAAAATCGATTTCTTAAGTCAACTAAACCATATTTACTCCTTGAGGAATCTTTCTATAACCAGGGTATCTTATTGAAGCAGGACAATGTTCATACCTGTCTTCTGTGTTTAAAGCTACGGGTCTCATTTTCAAACCTACCTTCACTCCCGTAAAAAATTCTCTTATTTTGGCTCTAACTTTGGATTATTACTACAAAATTTTTTTTGTTCATTAAATTTTCATCAAGACAAAAAAAGACGCTTGAACAACAATTTATTAAAAAATATTTACTACTACTATTTTGATTAATCATTTGCAAGCCGTGCATCAATGCATTGAATTTTTTTAGAGGGGGGTGTTTTTGGAGAGGAAGAGAAAGGGGAGGGGGTCTCGTTGAGTGAATTAAGATTAACTTGCAATACATTAATTTCAAACAAAAATCGAAAGTACAACATAAATAGAGAACAACACAGAAAAAAATATGAATATTTAAAAAAAAAAAACTGGGTGCTCAAGACTCTAGACGCTTAAGACCATCAAAAATAAGTGAAGAATTATTCGTTTTTTTTTATGTTTAGTTCTAGATCAAGAGTTTAAAGAAACTAGAAAATAAAAAAAAAATAAAAAATTCTGTAAAAATTATGCACTATCAAAAATGACCGATATATCTTCATCTCAATCATCTATTAACTCATCGCAAGATCAAGCATCTAGTCAAGCAAAATTTGTAATACCTAAAAAATCTAAAACACAACATTGTTCACTAACTGATTTGGACAATGACATCGAAACAAATATAATCGAACAAACCCTAACTAAATCGAATTTCGATCAGAGTAATCAATTGATTCCGTACGAACGTTCAGAAACAAAACGAATCGAAAATAAAACTTTGGAAGACGAATTTTCAAAGTTATTAAACGCTAAAAAATCTCAATTGAACGAAAAAAATAAACTTTTTATAAACGCTAAAAATACTAAGAATAAACTTATTGAAAGAAGTTTATTCTATGTAGTACACAATAAAGATGATTTAATGGACATTGTTAAAAATGGTTTTACTTGTAAGTCTTCGGATGAAGATGATTTGAATGTACTTGGACCGGCTAAGTACGGATTTCACATGTCAAAACATCTCGATTTAACTTTATTGTATCAGTATTCGTTAAAAATAAAATCGTTTTATGTTTTAATTGTTAAAACATTTTATTCACATTTTCGTTTGTCTGTGCCTATACCAGAAAGTAATAAAGACTCGTATCCCGATCCGAATGATGGTGTTGAAATGTCAAATCAATTACCTGATAATAAACAACCTATTAGAGCTAGATACCATAATTCATTGGTAAGTTTTTGATTTTGTTTTTGAAATGACCTACTTAATTTTGAGGCTTTTTATGACCCTACCCCTTCATTAATAATAAAAATGAATATAAATGTGATTGCAAGGTAGCAACTGTGATTTTGTGTTCGGGTACGATTGGAAAATTATGTTTTTGTGATACAAAAATATCGATTCAAAATAGGAGATGAAAAAAAATTTACTGAAAAATAAATAATTTGCTAAATAAAATATTTCTAATCCGGTTTTCGTCAATCCGGCAAATTCGATTGACGAATAATTTTCCAATATCCCATTGGGTAGCCTTTAAAATTTCGGTATACAACCCTTGTCATTCAAAATTTCCAAAAAAGATTGTTCACTTAACCTTCAAAAACTTTGAATAATGTTCATGAGCCTTCGTTGAACGTTGATGAAGGTTTTTACAGGTTCAGTGTTGAATGGTCAGGGTTATTTATATCAGAAAATAACCTCAAAAGCCTATAAAATATCCAAATTTTATGGGATACCCGACTCAGACCCATACCTGAAATCCAAAATTTATGGATACCCCATACCCTAACCGAAACTAAAACCAGAATTTTTCGGATAACCCATACGAGCCTAGTACCGTAAACGCTCGCAAATTGTCCCTGGGGTTTAAAGTAGAAAGACTATTTTAAACCCAGGGATAGTTACACATTTGACTTCAAATTTTTGATCATTTTTGCCTCATTGAGAAAATCAAAATTGTAGTTTATTTTGATGTTTCTGGAGGTTCAAACTAATTTTTAGCCCTTGGGTAATAAGCGGGAATAAGGAGACTTGGATAGTTAAGCTTTTGTTCTAAATTTTAAGCTAGTAGAATTAAAAAATAATTAAAATGTGTTGCTGAAACTCATATTTTTACCGAAAAGAATGTCATTTAATTCAGATGAGTCGTAAATGTCCCTGGTCTCAAACTGATTCTAACCCGAACCAAAAAGAGTCAAAAAATTGGGTAGCAGATCATGTAAAAAATTAAGAATAGTAGTAGCAGATTTAACATTTAATAGAACAATCCTAGACTTAATTAGCTACAGAAACTGATTAGGCTTCTGTAGCCTGGTAGGCCGCAACAGAATTTTTTTTCACTCGTTACGTTTGCATCTTTCGACGTCCTTATTTTAAGCCACAGCGACTCGCGAGTCCCAATACGATGACTTTCAAAGTCGTTCTAGTATGAGATAATCTAGAGAATGGCTAGTCCAGGATTCTAGCCAAATCGTTTCTAAGCAGCACAACACTAATGACACTTATCCATTTCCATTATTAATTTTTTGTCCAAAAGTAAATTTATTTTAATTTTTAGCGCCTTATTTGAATTTAATTAACTACCTCATAGCTATGAGTACTCTTCTGAACGGTTTCGGTACAAATAATTCTAGAAGGCTGACCTTTAGTCTTTAATTAAAATAATCATTCAAAAATGCATATTTTTTAAACGGAAAAGAATTGCATGCTGACCAAAGGGGTCGCCATTATGGGTTTCCATAAAGGACAGACAAACTAGGATTAAACTCAGTGATTCGGATCCAGATCAGTATTATAGAGCTGAGAAATCCGGTTCCGTGTATTAGTAAGCCTAAAAATCGAAACCCGATTGCAGGGATAGTCAATGAAGCGATCAATAAAGTCATTTCTGAAAGAATAGAATCTAATCTTAAGAAATCTCACTCGCCATCACTTTAGCTTCAGTTGACTTAAATTTAATTAGCATCGTTTTAAATTAATCGATTTATAATGTGATTGAAAAGTGAAACAGAGAGTTTTATAAAAATTACAAGCCTCAAGTGAACCTGTGATTAATTTATTTTTTAAAGCGTTATCCCGCGATTGTGCACCGATTCATTTTGTGATATAGATTTCTAGTCACATTTAAATGCAACAAAAAAAATCGATAAAAGCACTCTACTTTCTGAATTTTATCCGCCTGTTCACACATACAGTTAACCATCTTCAAATAAGTTGCCTTCGAGCAGGACTTATTCTGAAAATTTTCTGCTGGGCTAACACCAATTCCTTTTATAATAATGTTAAGTTTTTTTTTTTATTTAAAGGTTTATCTCTTTGATGCTGATCAAGACTCGAATTTACTCGAGAAGCCAAAAAATATGTTACCTTGGGTTGTGTTAAAATTTGAGCAAAGTCAAACACTTATGTTGGAAAAGAAATTTTTTGATCTTTACATAAATCCGAATCTAAACGACCTCAAAAGTCAAATTCGACTTCGAAAAGAACAAAAATTTTTGGAACAAAAAAAACAAATCAAACAAAAACAAAAACCTAAACAGACTCCACAATTGCAACCGTTTAAAACAACTCAACCTGTACCTGTACAAACGACTCATACGCTTAAACCGTTTCAAACAAAACCGATTCAGCCTACAATCCGACCTACAAAACCACCTGAACTTCCTCCTCTACTTCCTCAACCTCCAATTAATCTTAACCTTCAATTCGAACCAACGTTACCTCCTGCTCTGTTGCCGAACCCGTATCCACCACCTGAGCCTGACATACCGAGTCAACCAGCTGAAATTGTTCCTGTTGAAATTTTATCTGTCGAACCAATTGAAGATGTACCTGCTCAAACAACTCAAATCGTTCCCGTACTTCCTAAACCATTTGTCATTAACGATCCTAGAAAACCTAAAAAACTTCCGCGATTTATTGGCTCTGAAAGTTCAGAGTCTGAGTCAGACGCAGACGGTGATTCGGACGATGAAGACTGGGCCGAAATATGTTATAACTATTACATGGAAAATTATAGCAATTTTATTGAAGAACTTCACGTTAAACCTCCAAGGTGGCGTGTTATTTATGAACGTACAGGACGTTTAGATGTTAAATTTAAGAGTGCTCGACAACTTGAAGTTAAACTCGATGACATACGAAAAACAAAATTAAAATTTTTAAACGAAGAAAAAACAATGGTTAACCTCAAAGATCCGACTAATAATCTTATTTTAACGTATCATTTAAAACGGATGAAAAATTCAACATCATCAACGAGTCTAGTTAAACCAGACCCAAAGACTAAACAGGAACCAATTGCGCCTAGCACGTCACAAGACCCCAAAAAAATTTCTTTGTCCACGTCACTGTTTAGTAAAAAATTAGCCGAATTAAAAAAGAAAAACCAAACCGACTCGGATACGAAAAATATAAAAAAAGAAAAAGTCGAAATCCCAACGACTTCGGCGGATAAAAAGCCTAAACCGACTGGTCTTAGCTCGGAAATGACTAGTCTAGAAAAACGACTTCTAGCCAAATCGACGTCGACTTTGAACAAAGAAATTCCAAAAAAAAATGATAAAATAGAAGAGCCGAAAAAACGAGGGTTTTGGGAACCCGATACGGACTCTGAGTTTTATTTGACTCGGATACGACGTGAAAAATGTGAACCATTCGATGATGTTTTGATCCTAACAAGGGTTAATTTGACCAAAAAAATGACCATTGAATACTCAAAACCGTACTATGATTCGAACATAAGTCTCCTTGAGGCTGAAGTTGAAAAATTTAAACGGTTAAACTCAGGTATCATACCGACTGATGATAACCTTGTTAAACCTAAAATAGAATCACATGTTAAAGTACCTTTGAAACCGAGTACTGAGCCTCAGACAAGACGTGAAAAGTTTATGAACAAAACAAAGTATGTACATCATGTAAAAACGAATAATCTTTTAACCGAATTTCAAGTTGATAATTTAAATAAATTTCCGAGCCTTAAACAACGCGTTGAACTTCACGCTGGTGGGTTCAATGGTTTAGTGTTAGATACGGGTAAGCGCAAAAATTGTCGGACGTTTGACCCAATTGCAGAGGTATCAGAAGAAAATCAAGCGGCTAAAAAAATATCGTTAAACGACTATCGAAGCACAAAACCGGTTAAAATCGAGCCAGTTGAAATTCATGTTAAAATTGAACCCTTAACTCAACCGGAAAATGATCCATTACCGATGGACACAGGCCTTAGTATTCCTGTAGCCGCTCCCATACCGGTTACTACTTCGAACAGTCTAATTGAAATAAAAACTGAACCGATAGCGTTGCCGACTTTGAGTTTGATAGATGAGGTTAAAAAACGTGTCGCCCAAGATAGTTCAAATAAAAGTCCAATTGAGGATGTGGTCATAAAAAAACGGGTCAAAAATAAAAAAAAGTTTAAAAATAAAAAGAAAAAGATTAAAAAAATTCTCAATTCGTCTAGCTCTTCGAGTTCATCAGATGATTCCGAGTCTGGATCGGACGAGTCTGTTAAGCATAAAAAAATTAAAGTTGAACAAGAAGATGGTGAATTGGATGATGAGTCAAGTGAAGAGTTTGATGAAGTTAGACACCGGTCTAAACATAAACACAAACATCGACATAAGAAAAAATCACGTACCGATGAGTCAGATCAAAATCCGAATTATGAGTTTGATTTTATGATTGAAGATAGTTTTGTTGAACCGGACATTAAGACTGAGTTAAGTCACGTACCGAGTCCTTATATTGTTCGGACTCCGCCTGAACCTGAACAAAATGACTATCAAATCGATCATAATCTAGGAATTCAAGTGTCCGAAAGTCTTGGATTACCTTTGGACCCTGTTCCGAGACCACCTCCGCCTCCTCCTCCACCACCGCCACCGACGACTCTATCACAAGCACCAACTCTCACCGAAACGACACCAGTTAAGAGTTTTATACTTCAAAATGTTCATTCAGCAGATCCGGTTTCACGGTTTCATGAAATTATGAGGCTCGGTTCAACTATGAGCACAAATCCAAGTCCTAGTTTTAATACTCCGACGAACACGTCAAGGTATAACAAATTTCATACCCCGACTAATCAGGGTCAAAAATTGAAACCGCAAAATTTTTCATCAACACCCGGTTTTCGATTTAGTAAAGCACCGGATAACTTTAATGGACAAAATTTTAATAATAAAGGCTTCAAATTGGGACAAAATTACACAAGTCCCATGATGGGTCCAATGAATCAAGCACCGAGTCTGATTCAAAATCAAATGCCTGTACAAAACGGCAATGGTTATTTTAATCGTTTTAATAATGGTACAATGAACCAACAAACAAGCTCGTTTAAAATGGGTCAAAGTTACACGGGGCCACCAATGATGAATCAAATGCAAAATAATTTTAATCGATTTAACAATCCAACTAGTTCGTCAATGCAAACAAATGGTCGATACAATAATATTAAAAATAATAATCAACGAGGGTTTATGAACAACACTGTGCCTCGATTTAATCCAGTTAGTAGGAGTAATCATCAAAATCATGATGAAGGTGAAGATGGTGAAATAATAGACTATTGAAAAAAAGCAAAAAAAATTTTTTTCTTTTTAACACGTGTTTTGAAAAGTCATGTAAAAAATTAAAATTGAGAAAAGTGTTAGAAAATTCAAGGATAACAGTAACAAATTTTTGAACAAGTTTTTTTTTTTTGGTGTTTTTTTTGTGAAAATTTTCAAGCCTACTTTCTTGACCATATTTTTTTTTGTACTATATCCATTTAAATTGTATTTAAATTTTTTTTTCTTTCAGCCTTTGTCTTGTGTAGTTTTTTTTTTTTCTCTTGGTCTCTGGTCTCATTACGAATAAACTTTGAAAAAGTTTTTTGATTATAAATATTATTATAATAGTTTATATATTTTGAACCATAACAAACATAAAAATAAAAAAATTTTATTTAAAAAAAATTTTTTTATCAAAGTCAAGTGATCAAGGCGTCAATTGCAAGGTAGCAACTGACGTTTTGTGTTCGGATACGATTTGAAAATTTTGTCTTTGAGATACAAAAACGGAATTTTCATTTTTTCGGAATTTTTGTGCATTACGAAAATCTATTTAAAGTATAAAGTTATCCAAATTCAAAACATCTGACCTGAAGTTACAAATTTTTTACGGGATTCCAACTTTGCTTGTTCATCTCTATCTATAATTTGTTAACTGATTTGGCTGACACTGTACTAGCTGATTACATATTCCAAGTAGAGACTGTTCTATTTGACAAAAAAATTATATCGACATGAGCTTTTTTTGTTGATTTCTCTGACAAGTCTCTTCGTATGATCATCTAAGGTTAAAAGACAGACTCTTGGCGTAATTAACTCCATTATCTAGGTTGATTTTCTCTACACCATTAACCAACTTATACGTTTGAATCAAGTCACCCCTCAATCTGCCATCTTCAAGATTTTGCAAGTTCAAGATTTCCAATCGTAGGACTTGTCTTTTATTGATTTTACGAGTTTAGTTGCTCTTTTTTGTACCCTTTCAAGAATCGAAATGTCAGTTTTAAATGAAGGACACCACATAGTTACGGCATATTCAAGATGAAGTCTAACTAGTGCTGTATAGAACGGTTTGATTATCTAGATTCTCAAAAGAATTTTAAACTTGGCCAAAAACTCTTGATTTATTAATACATTAACATTGAAAATTTATTCCTTCCAGATAACTAAAGACTGGTTAAAGAAATTTGACTGTAAGCGCTTTACATTTTACGATTCGGTAAAAAAGAAGAATTTTTTTTCCATTTTTAGCGCCTTCTAAGGCATTCAAGGACTATCTCATAGCAATACAACAGTTCTGAAAGGTCTCGGAACGATACGTGTCTGACAATTGTAAAAATAATTCAAGATAACTTTCATAATTTTAAAATGGCAACTCCAATAGGGTGTTTGTAAGTTATGTGGACATTCGTCCTTGCTTAAAGAGTCCAATTGACAGCTTATGATCAAAAATTATAAATATTTGCAAACTGTATGGAACAGATTAATTAAATGTCAATTAAATCAATAAAATATATAATTTGAGTGTGTTCTTATTAGAAAAAAATAGTGTTGTCGTTCGAACCACTTCGACCCGGGTTCGACCTTTTCACTAAAGTTCGAACTTTCTTATATTCGAATCTAAAAGTTCGAACTAAGTTTGAACATTTTTTGAAAAAGTTTGAAAAAGTGGACATTAATTATATTTTACATATACTTATAATAACTTCTGCCCTCCCATTCACGTTAGTTCAAAATGATTTTTTTCGAGAGTTTTGCAAGCAACTCAATCCAAATTATAAAATTTCGGATTAAAAAAATTTGTCAAATTTATCCAAAAACATTATGAAGAAAAATCAAAAATTTTAAAAGAAAAACTCAAAACAGTAAGCTATATCGGCTTGAAAACTGATTGCTGGACATCAAGACAAAATTATAGCAACATTGGTTAAACAGCACATTATCTCGACGCTAATAAAAATGTACTATTCTTTTTGAATATTTTAAGTTTTTAAACATTATCCTAACAACGAGTCCCCCATCTAAACGTTTATTTTCTTGCTGGCTATCAAATTTGGGATAGAAGGAATAGAATATCTCTTGAAAAAGTCGAGGAAATTTTGTTTATAGGGTGAAAACTTAGAATTATAATGATTTAAAATAAGGTTAAAGAAATTAAAAACTTATAAATGAACCATTCATTTTTTCTTCCTAAAAGTTTGTGGAATTAAACCATTTAAGAGTCTCATAACTAAAATTTCGAACCAAGTTCGAATTCGGGTCGATTTTTTAGGAAGTTCGAATTTCTTAAAGCTCGAACTTTGAATTTTCGAACTCAGGTCGTTTCAAAAAGTTCGAACTTGAGTTCGACTATTGCGGGTCGATGCACAACACTAGAAAAAAAAGGCCAAATTCACTGGAGGCCAGCTTTTCATTAACAAGTAACAGTGGTTGTTGGGAAACGACTTTACGAATTCGCCAAAAATGTAAAGAATTCTTAACTAAAACAATTTATTGTTTTATTAAAATTTATTTTTTCACAAACTCGGCAACCTGAAGATAAGTACGTTTGTACTATTGGACGATTGTACGATTCGATTGTTGAATATTTTTTAAAAAATTTCCTCGTAAAAAAAGCCAATTTGAAGTTGCATATCAATTCAAAAAGACCAATTCGATCATTTCAAATTAAAACTTTAATAGAAATCAATATAATTTAGAAATAGCTATGCAGAGATACATTTTTGCAAGTGACATAGCATGTCACATTTAAATATAAGTTCTGTAAAAAGTCTGCAAAAAAATGCGCAGTTAAAAATATATCATTTTAATGGGGTGAGATCTGCAATGTGAATTTTCATAACTGCAGAAGCTTTTTCTAAATGTGACATGCTTTGTAACATCAAAAACTGTATCTCTGCAAAGCCATTTCTATATTACTTTGATTTCTATTAAAGTTTTAATTGGAAATGATCGAATGGTACAAACAATACAATCGTACAACCGTACTAATCTTCAGGTTGCCCATAAGCATATATATAGTGGTTTTTGCGAAAATGTAACGTTCCGTTCGGAAAGCGTTCAGAACGGTCTTTGGAAACAGTACCGTTCTCGTTCCAAACGTTCTCCAAAAGGGTTTTCCGTTCGCAGAACCACTTTCTTCTAAGGAAAAACAAGAAACAGGACGGGACATTTGGAAAATTTTTGGAACGAGAACGGCACTGTTTTTAAAGAACGTTACATTTTCACAAAAAAACACTGTAGTCAGATTTCCAGGTTTTTTATTCGAGATGCATGGGTTAGAAAAATGTAACGTTCCGTTACAGAGGCATTACGTTCTTGTTAAGTTCAACTGCGTTCCTCTAAAGCTGGCATGAAAAGCAAAGTTTCGGTATTTTTCTCAAACTTATACTTTGACCAAAATATTTAATTATTTTTAACATTCCGAATAATTATTTTATTCATAAAATTTAATACAAAATATAAACTTTTAAAAAATACTAAAAACAAATTTTTGATTTTAATGTTTTTAAAGAGTGCTTTCATCTCTAACAATCGCATCAGTATCATCCATTACATAATAAGACTCATGAAAACACGGAAATAACACATTTTTACCAAGAACATTCTCTTTACTATATCGAATACTATAACTAAAATAAATTATAATTCCAATCACAAACCAAACTATAAATCGAATCCAAGTTGCAGCACTCAATGAAGTCATCAAATAAACATTTACAAAAGCACTTAACAACGGAAAAAATGGTACAAAAGGAACTTTAAAAGTCGTTATATTCGTATTTTGAGGTTGAAGCCATAATATAAGCGCCAGTATCATCAAAACTATTATAAATACTAAAAAAAATACAAAGGGCGCGATGTAATTCATATCCGCCTGATTTAATATCACTCCCAAAATGACAATTACAATCACTTAAAATAAAAAAAGAATGGTAAGTTTTTGGTTTTAAAAGGGTTTTTTTAAGAGGCTAATTACTTGCACAAAAGGTGATTGTATTAACCAAATGAGATGTAGATCTTGATGGTTTTGTTGACGCTGGCATCCAAAGTCGTTTGTACAAAGCCTCTTCTGAATGTCCAAAAATATAAGCAACTAGTTTATTTTTGAATCCATTAGGTACACTTGTTTGTTCTTCATAAGCATCAGGTGCATACCTCAAAGACAGTGTACAAGCTGATACTAAACTATACGCTAGCAAAGTTCCTATTGACATCATATCTATTAATTGATTCAAATCAAATAATAAAACTAATAAACCAGCTAATAGACCGGTTAATAGACTAGCCCAAAATGGAGTTTTTAATTTTGGTAACAAACATGATAAGAACTCGAATAAAAGTCCGTCTGATGACATACTGTAGACCACTCTCGGCATTGGAAACATTGAAGCATACAAACTAGTAGCTAAGCTTATAATAGCTCCGATTGTTACAATATAATAAGCCCAATTAAGACCAACATAAGTGAATGCTTCGGATAATGGAGCACTCAAGTCAAATATATAATATGGTACCATTAGAGTAACTACTGTCGATACTGCCATGTAACAAAAGCTAACAATTATGAGAGTTAAAATTATACTAATTGGTATTGTTTTTTTTGGTTGGACTACTTCTTCACCAGTCGTAGCAATTACATCAAAACCAATGTATGCATAAAAACATTTAGCAGCTCCTTTTATGATACCACTAAAACCGAACGGTGCAAAACCACCATCACCACAGAGCTTTGATTCTTTACATGTTAAATTTCTACCTCCAATATCAGTATAATTCATACTCGGCTAAACATGATTTAATTTACAATATTTTTTTTTATTATTTTGATTTAGAGACTTACGTATACAGAAAGGTCCCAATTTTTACCATCAGCTTTAAACGCACCACAAAAAACAACGAATAGAATGCACAAAATGTTGACTCCAGTGAATATTTTGTTTATTAATGCGGACTCTTTGACACCAATTAATAAAAATCCTGTTATTATAATCGCCATTCCGAAAGCTAAAAAATCGGGATATGGTGCAAAAAATGGAACATTCATATGCATTGAGCTATTTAACCCAGCGCTTATTTTGTAATCAGTTAAACTGTCTATGTATTTACTCAAGGCACTTGCTGATGTTGATGTGCCTATAACGTATTCAAGGATAACATCCCAACCGATTATAAATGCTATAAATTCACCAATTGTGACGTAAATGTAAACGTATGCAGAGCCACTTCGGGGTACTCGTGAACCAAGTTCAGCGTAACATAAACCAGCTAAAAATGAACATACGCCTGCTATTATGAATGAGATTATGATCGATGGACCCGCATAATTTGAGATTGTATTTCCTTTAAAAATAATTTTTACTTAAAGACATTCGTTACTAAAAAATTTGCTTAAAAAAATTTACCAATTAAAACATAGACACCAGATCCAATTGTAGATGAGACTCCTTTTTTAAAAGAATTAATAAAAATTGAATTGGATTAAAAAATGAAGACGTCACCAGTGTATACCTAGAGCAGTCAAATCAAAAAGATTTAAAACTCTTGACAAGTTAGTTTGTTCAACATTGTTTGAATCAAATTTTTTTTTACGATAAAAAAAATGAAAATTAAATTTCATTTTCCTAAAACAAAAAAAAAGAAAATAAAACAGATAAGGATTAGATTTAAAAAGTGCTGAGAATTTAAATGAAGCGTGTACGTTTTTAAATATTAAACAGGGTGCATACTTAGTCATTAAGCGAAATTTTTTATTATAATAAAAAGAAAATTTTAAAATATAAAATAAAATTGAAAAGAGACATAAAATGAAAAAAGGTAAATTAAAACGAATGAATTATTAATATTTTTGTTGTATGGCCAAGTATGTTACTAAGCCACTTAATGACTCATTATAGAATTTAAAAAATTCTATTCAATATGTTTTTGTCACCTTTAAAATTTGTCAAACAAACATAATATTTGGATTGTTGTAAAAATTTTTTTTTATTTACGAGAAAAATATTTTAGTTTAAAGTACAAGTCAGACTTTGACTTTGAATTTTTGTGTTTTTGACTTTGCGTTAAATTTTTTTTGCATAACAACCGCTCTAAAAACTTCACGGCAAAAATTTTTTTCAAAAAAAAAACTTCAATTTGACTCGGACATAAAGAGCATACTTTATGTAAAATCAAGTGGGAAACCCAGCATAGAAATTTATAAAACTTAAAGGTAAGCATCTAAGCTCCTCTTGGACTTACCCTAAACACTACCTCTCAGTAAATGATCTCATAGATCCTACTTCATATCTCTACTTGTCATAGATCTAAATAATCTAACCATAAAATTAGCTCTAATCATTTGTTTGACGTAGGGTTGGTCGACCGGTTTTCTTCAAAAAATTGTTTTATTTGATTTATAGTTTCATATGATGGTCTAATCCTTATAAATCACATACCAGATTATAGGAAATTAAGTTCTCTATCTTTTGATATGTAGGTTATGAATTTGTACTTCTAATTGAGCCTTATATTTGAATTTGACCGGTTTTAAAACCGGTTTTTTAACAAAATTCTTTTAAGGGAAAATTTCTATGTAATTAATGAAAATAATTTTACAATTCAAATTTGAGGGTGCCAAAATTTTTTTTCCTACAACTTGTATGTTCTTTATAAGGATTCTATCGTTCCATGAAACCATATTTTAAAATTAACCGGTTTTACGATAAAAACCGGTCGACCAATCCTAGTTTGACGAGTCTGTCGCCTCATCAGACTCGTCAAACAGGGTTAGGATTAGGGTTTTTTGGTGTATTGGAAAAATACAAATGTTTGGGAAAGCACATAAATTACATAAAATCTGGGTTGGGCGCCATTTTAACAAAAAGACCCATTAAGTTTGCATAAAGGTTTTCTTAATTTTAATGATACATTTCTGTAAAGTTCACAAAGTGCGTAAAATTCAAGGAGTCTATTATATAGGAAAGAATTCTCATATAGATAAAGAAGGTTCCATTGGTGATTTTTATGCGGTTATTGAAATAAATGTTAATTTCAAATTATCGGGTAGGTATGGGTTACCCAGAAATTTTGGATTTTGGGTATGAGTCTGGGTTGGGCAACCTATAAAATTTGGGTATATATCAATTTTTAGAAGAACCAATTTTTGCTGAAAAAAACTAAAAAGCCTATAAAACACTCATAATTTATGAGTTACCCATACCCACCCAATACCTTAAAATCAACGAATGAACCCAATACCTTAAAATCAATGAATGAACCCAATACCTTTAAATTTAGATTTTTTTTTTTCTAAAACGGTATTTGGTTTGACTATAAAAATATTTAATTTAGGGTAAGTTTTGATTTTTTTTTAAAAAATATTTTCAAACAAAATAACTATATGACGTGTTTATGAATTATTAATTAAACTACAACAACCATTAACGAAAATTGATGTCCAAAATTATTTTTTTACTCGAATGAATTCGTATAACTATTTATAATGCAAATAAAGAAAATTTTTTTATATTATTGATATTTAAATTTAATTTAATGTGATGTTTAAATTTTTAAAAATAAATATGACAATTTTTTTATTAAATGGTCTCACGTATTTTCGTTTTAATATTTGATAAATAACGATACTGTTTAACCTTGTTTATAGTCATGCTCCTTAATTTAATCTTTAAATTTTAGACTCTTGCAATTTAGACCGAGATGATTCAAACTATTAAATGTGGGTCAAGAAAAATACATTCAGATAAACAAATTTACATGCATATTTACAATACTATTGCCACAAACGCAAAAATCATAATGTAAAATTAAATCATATGTTATCTGCAGCATTGTGAAGTTTACTTCAAAAACTTTAGTTCAATTTTGAAAAATCGAAATAACTTTTTTCACATAGGTCTTATGCTTGATCTGCATATGTAACAAAGTGTAGCAAACTTTGTTACACCATTGAGCGACCTCTGAAAAAAACCCAAACTAATTGCGCATTTAAATACTTTTTAATAGTGTGAATTTTGCAGAGGTCGCTCAATGGTGTAACAAAGCTTGCTACACTTTGTTACTGCACTTCTAGCGAACTTTCTCCTTTTGCGTAGCGTACCAACCGTACCACCGTACCCAAGGCGTACCGTACCGTACCGACAACACAAAAGTCCTGTTTTGATTAAAAATATCATTGAAATAAATTTATTCTTTTTTTCCTAATTAGTGTCAATTAAAAAATATCAATTTTCCTAAGCTTGAAATTCTATTTTTGAGTAGGATTATCATTAGAAACTCTTGGGTACGCTGGGTACGGTCCGCTTGGGTACAGTACGTTGGTACGCTGGCTACGGATTATCGGGTACGTTACGGTACGCAAAGGATACGGTACGGCTAGGCAAATGGAGAAAGTTCGCTAGAAGTGGAGTACATATGCAGATCAAGCATAAGACCTATGTGAAAAAAATTATTTCGATTTTTCAAAATTGAACTAAAGTTTTTGAAGTAAGCTTCACAATGCTGTTATCTGCTGATATCAGTTTCTCTCAGTGTTTGTTGGTAATTCATAATTTATGTAATTCTCTTAATGATATTATATGGTTTAATACAGAAATACTATTTTTTGCCGAGGGATACTTAAAAACTTGACTAACAAACTTTGAATGACAATTGTCCCATGGAGAGAATTAAAATTATAGTTAACTTTGATGTACCTGGAGTTCTAGATCAATTTTTGTTCCTGGGATAATAAGCAGGAAATGGCAAAGTTTCGTTTTTACATTTTTAGATGTATTAGAATTAAAAAATATTGAAGCATTGAAACCTGCTGATAGAACTTTGGTTTGAACTGAAAAAATAGCCTTTAATTCAAATCAGTCCTAAATGTCTCTTGTCTCAAACTAATTTTAACCAAAAAGAATCAGAAAATTTGATTCAAAAAAATTTTTAAATCAGGTCTCAAAAGCTGTTTCAAAGTGTTAACTGTCTATTTTTAACTCGAGTTTGTAAACTAAACCATGCTGCTTTTCCCATATCTTAAGACTTGTTGAATATTAATTTGCTAATCAATTCTACGCTCTCTGATGTTTGTTTAATTGATTTTGAGCCTTACCAAAACTTTCTTCTAGAAGAGCTATGTGAACTTAGTTATAGTAATATTAGATTTGGGATATTCCCTTCATAATTTTCCATCATTAAAAAAACTTCTCTATGCAATCGAATAACTGTGAAATTGAAGGAAAAATTCATTCGACCAGTTTCGATGGCGCAATCGATGAAGCTGATCACAGTGAACAAATAAAATAAAATACAATTGGTGTATTTTTTCGTCTTTTATACAGAAATTACATACAATTTTGAAAAAGACATAGAAAAGGATTATAAAATGAAATATATTTTTTTAAAAAAATATTTGGGGGTTAGATTTGCTAAATAAAATATTGCAATTTTATTTTCCTTGATAAGTCTTGATATAAATAATTTTTATCCTTCTGAAGGATTTAGGAAATAAAAAAAAAGGTACTAACTGTAATCCAAAATTATTAAAAAATTAGATAATTCTTTGAAATACAGCTGGTAATTACTGAAAAAAAATTTGGAAGAATAACGATAATAGAAAGTTGGGAAATTGACTTGGAATATTAAGAGATGTGATTCCGAAAATTTTGTTCTTAACTCTTTCAGTGATATGCTTGAACATTGTTCCAAAGCTGAATTTAGTTGAAACATGTCCTAAACAAAATTTTGGGACATGGTTCAACTAACTCCAGTAATGGAATCATACTTTTTAAGAATGAAAAAAGCTTGATTTTTTAAAGCTTTTTTCATTCTTAAAAATTTTTAGACATATGCTGGACAATGGTTCCAAAGCTTAGTTTAGATGATACATGTCCTAAACAAAATTTTGGGACATGGTTCAACTAACTCCAGTAATGGAATCATACTTTTTAAGAATGAAAAAAGCTTGATTTTTTAAAGCTTTTTTCATTCTTAAAAATTTTTAGACATATGCTGGACCATAGTTCCAAAGCTTAGTTTAGATGATACAAGTCCTAAACATAATTTTGGGACATGGTTCAACTAAATCCAGCAAAGGAATCATACTTTTTAAGAAAGAAAAAAGTTTGATTTTTTAAAGCTTTTTTCATTCTTAAAAATTTTTAGACATATGCTGGACCATGGTTCCAAAGTTGAATTTAGTTGAAACATGTCCTAAACAAAATTTTGGGACATGGTTCAACTAACTCCAGCAATGGAATCATACTTTTTAAGAATGAAAAAAGCTTGATTTTTTAAAGCTTTTTTCATTCTTAAAAATTTTCAGAGATATGCTTGAACATTGTTCCAAAGCTTAGTTTAGATGATACATGTCCTAAACAAAATTTTGGGACATGGTTCAACTAACTCCAGCAATGGAATCATACTTTTTAAGAATGAAAAAAGCTTGATTTTTTAAAGCTTTTTTTATTCTTAAAAATTTTTAGACATATGCTGGACCATGGTTCAAAAGCTTAGTTTAGATGATACAAGTCCTAAACATAATTTTGGGACATGGTTCAACTAAATCCAGCAATGGAATCATACTTTTTAAGAATGAAAAAAGCTTGATTTTTTAAAGCTTTTTTTATTCTTAAAAATTTTAAGACATATGCTGGACCATGGTTCAAAAGCTTAGTTTAGATGATACAAGTCCTAAACATAATTTTGGGACATGGTTCAACTAAATCCAGTAATGGAATCATACTTTTTAAGAATGAAAAAAGCTTGATTTTTTAAAGCTTTTTTCATTCTTAAAAATTTTTAGACATATGCTGGACAATGGTTCCAAAGCTTAGTTTAGATGATACATGTCCTAAACAAAATTTTGGGACATGGTTCAACTAACTCCAGCAATGGAATCATACTTTTTAAGAATGAAAAAAGTTTGATTTTTTAAAGCTTTTTTCATTCTTAAAAATTTTTAGACATATGCTGGACCATAGTTCCAAAGCTTAGTTTGGTTGAAACATGTCCTAAACAAAATTTTGGGACATGGTTCAACTAACTCCAGCAATGGAATCATACTTTTTAAGAATGAAAAAAGTTTGATTTTTTAAAGCTTTTTTCATTCTTAAAAATTTTTAGACATATGCTGGACCATAGTTCCAAAGCTTAGTTTGGTTGAAACATGTCCTAAACAAAATTTTGGGACATGGTTCAACTAACTCCAGCAATGGAATCATACTTTTTAAGAATGAAAAAAGCTTGATTTTTTAAAGCTTTTTTTATTCTTAAAAATTTTTAGACATATGCTGGACCATGGTTCCAAAGTTGAATTTAGTTGAAACATGTCCTAAACAAAATTTTGGGACATGGTTCAACTAACTCCAGCAATGGAATCATACTTTTTAAGAATGAAAAAAGTTTGATTTTTTAAAGCTTTTTTCATTCTTAAAAATTTTCAGAGATATGCTTGAACATTGTTCCAAAGTTGAATTTAGTTGAAACATGTCCTAAACAAAATTTTGGGACATGGTTCAACTAACTCCAGCAATGGAATCATACTTTTTAAGAATGAAAAAAGCTTGATTTTTTAAAGCTTTTTTCATTCTTAAAAATTTTCAGAGATATGCTTGAACATTGTTCCAAAGTTGAATTTAGTTGAAACATGTCCTAAACAAAATTTTGGGACATGGTTCAACTAACTCCAGCAATGGAATCATACTTTTTAAGAATGAAAAAAGCTTGATTTTTTAAAGCTTTTTTTATTCTTAAAAATTTTTAGACATATGCTGGACCATGGTTCAAAAGCTTAGTTTAGATGATACAAGTCCTAAACATAATTTTGGGACATGGTTCAACTAAATCCAGCAATGGAATCATACTTTTTAAGAAAGAAAAAAGTTTGATTTTTTAAAGCTTTTTTCATTCTTAAAAATTTTCAGAGATATGCTTGAACATTGTTCCAAAGTTGAATTTAGTTGAAACATGTCCTAAACAAAATTTTGGGACATGGTTCAACTAACTCCAGCAATGGAATCATACTTTTTAAGAATGAAAAAAGCTTGATTTTTTAAAGCTTTTTTCATTCTTAAAAATTTTTAGACATATGCTGGACCATAGTTCCAAAGTTGAATTTAGTTGAAACATGTCCTAAACAAAATTTTGGGACATGGTTCAACTAACTCCAGCAATGGAATCATACTTTTTAAGAAAGAAAAAAGTTTGATTTTTTAAAGCTTTTTTCATTCTTAAAAATTTTTAGACATATGCTGGACCATGGTTCCAAAGTTGAATTTAGTTGAAACATGTCCTAAACAAAATTTTGGGACATGGTTCAACTAACTCCAGCAATGGAATCATACTTTTTAAGAATGAAAAAAGCTTGATTTTTTAAAGCTTTTTTTATTCTTAAAAATTTTTAGACATATGCTGGACCATGGTTCCAAAGTTGAATTTAGTTGAAACATGTCCTAAACAAAATTTTGGGACATGGTTCAACTAACTCCAGCAATGGAATCATACTTTTTAAGAATGAAAAAAGTTTGATTTTTTAAAGCTTTTTTCATTCTTAAAAATTTTCAGAGATATGCTTGAACATTGTTCCAAAGCTTAATTTAGATGATACATGTCCTAAACAAAATTTTGGGACATGGTTCAACTAACTCCAGCAATGGAATCATACTTTTTAAGAATGAAAAAAGTTTGATTTTTTAAAGCTTTTTTCATTCTTAAAAATTTTTAGACATATGCTTGACCATGGTTCCAAAGCTTAGTTTAGATGATACATGTCCTAAACAAAATTTTGGGACATGGTTCAACTAAATCCAGCAATGGAATCATAATTTAAAGTATGAAAAAAGTTTGATTTTTTTATGCTTTTTTTATTCTTAAAAATTTTCAGAGATATGCTTGTACATTGTTACAAAGTTGAGTTTAGATGATACATGTCCTAAACATAATTTTGGGACATGGTTCAACTAACTCCAGCAATGGAATCATACTTTTTAAGAAAGAAAAAAGTTTGATTTTTTAAAGCTTTTTTCATTCTTAAAAATTTTTAGACATATGCTGGACCACAGTTCCAAAGCTTAGTATAGATGATACATGTCCTAAACAAAATTTTGGGACATGGTTCAACTAACTGAAGCAATGGAATCATACTTTTTAAAAATGAAAAAAGTTTGATTTTTTAAAGCTTTTTTCATTCTTAAAAATTTTTAGACATATGCTGGACCATAGTTCCAAAGCTGAATTTAGTTGAAACATGTCCTAAACAAAATTTTGGGACATGGTTCAACTAACTCCAGCAATGGAATCATACTTTTTAAGAATGAAAAAAGTTTGATTTTTTAAAGCTTTTTTCATTCTTAAAAATTTTTAGACATATGCTTGAACATTGTTCCAAAGCTGAATTTAGTTGAAACATGTCTAAACAAAATTTTGGGACATGGTTCAACTAACTCCAGCAACGGAATCATACTTTTTAAGAATGAAAAAAGTTTGATTTTTTAAAGCTTTTTTCATTCTTAAAAATTTTTAGACATATGCTGGATAATGGTTGCAAAGCTTAGTTTAGATTAAACATGTCCTAAACAAATTTTGGGACATGGTTCAACTAACTGAAGCAATGGAATCATACTTTTTAAGAATGAAAAAAGTTTGATTTTTTAAAGCTTTTTTCATTCTTAAAAATTTTTAGACATATGCTTGAACATTGTTCCAAAGTTGAATTTAGTTGAAACATGTCCTAAACAAAATTTTGGGACATGGTTCAACTAACTCCAGCAATGGAATCATACTTTTTAAGAATGAAAAAAGTTTGATTTTTTAAAGCTTTTTTCATTCTTAAAAATTTTCAGAGATATGCTTGAACATTGTTCCAAAGTTGAATTTAGTTGAAACATGTCCTAAACAAAATTTTGGGACATGGTTCAACTAACTCCAGCAATGGAATCATACTTTTTAAGAATGAAAAAAGTTTGATTTTTTAAAGCTTTTTTCATTCTTAAAAATTTTTAGACATATGCTGGACCATAGTTCCAAAGTTGAATTTAGTTGAAACATGTCCTAAACAAAATTTTGGGACATGGTTCAACTAACTGAAGCAATGGAATCATACTTTTTAAGAATGAAAAAAGTTTGATTTTTTAAAGCTTTTTTCATTCTTAAAAATTTTTAGACATATGCTGGACCACAGTTCCAAAGCTTAGTTTAGTTGATACATGTCCTAAACAAAATTTTGGGACATGGTTCAACTAACTCCAGCAATGGAATCATACTTTTTAAGAATGAAAAAAGTTTGATTTTTTAAAGCTTTTTTCATTCTTAAAAAGTATATGCTTGAACATAGTTCCAAAGCTGAATTTAGTTGAACCATGTCCTAAACAAAATTTTGGGTTATGGTTCAACTCACTCCAGCAATTGAATATGGTCCAGCATACTAAAACTTTTTAAGAATGAAAAAAGTTTGATTTTTTAAAGCTTTTTTCATTCTTAAAAATTTTTAGACATATGCTTGCACATTGTTTCAAAGTTGGATTTAGTTGAAACATGTCCTAACAAAATTTTGTTTAGGACATGTATCATCTATACTAAGCTTTGGAACAATGTTCCAGCATATGTCTAAAATTTTTTAAGAATGAAAAAGCTTTAAATTTGATTTTTTAAAGCTTTTTTCATTCTTAAAAATTTTTAGACATATGCTTGAACCATTGTTCCAAAGTTGAATTTAGTTGAAACATGTCCCAAAATTTTGGGACATGGTTCAACTAAATTCAGCAATGGAAACATATCTTTTTAAGAATGAAAAAAGTTTAAAAAATCAAACTTTTTTTCATTCTTAAAAAGTATATGCTGGAATTGTTCCATTGCTGGAGTTAGTTGAACCATGTCCCAAAATTTTGTTTAGGACATGTTTCATCTAAACTAAGCTTTGGAACTTATGGTCCAGCATATGTCTAAAAATTTTTAAGAATGAAAAAAGTTTAAAAAATCAAACTTTTTTCATTCTTAAAAAGTATGATATCCATAGTTCCAAAGTTGAATTTAGTTGAACCATGTCCCAAAATTTTGTTTAGGACATGTTTCAACTAAATCCAGCAATGGATAAAAATTTTTAAGAATGAAAAAAGCTTTAAAAAATCAAACTTTTTTCATTCTTAAAAAGTATGATTCCATTGCTGGAGTTAGTTGAACCATGTCCCAAAATTTTGTTTAGGACATGTTTCAACTAAATTCAGCTTTGGAACAATGTTCAAGCATATGTCTAAAAATTTTTAAGAATGAAAAAAGCTTTAAAAAATCAAACTTTTTTCATTCTTAAAAAGTATGATTCCATTGCTGGAGTTAGTTGAACCATGTCCCAAAATTTTGTTTAGGACATGTTTCAACCAAACTAAGCTTTGGAACTATGGTCCAGCATATGTCTAAAAATTTTTAAGAATGAAAAAAGCTTTAAAAAATCAAACTTTTTTCATTCTTAAAAAGTATGATTCCATTGCTGGAGTTAGTTGAACCATGTCCCAAAATTTTGTTTAGGACATGTATCATCTAAACTAAGCTTTGGAACCATGGTCCAGCATATGTCTAAAAATTTTTAAGAATGAAAAAAGCTTTAAAAAATCAAACTTTTTTCTTTCTTCAAAAGTATGATTCCATTGCTTCAGTTAGTTGAACCATGTCCCAAAATTTTGTTTAGGACATGTTTCAACTAAATTCAGCTTTGGAACAATGTTCAAGCATATGTCTAAAAATTTTTAAGAATGAAAAAAGCTTTAAAAAATCAAACTTTTTTCATTCTTAAAAAGTATGATTCCATTGCTGGAGTTAGTTGAACCATGTCCCAAAATTTTGTTTAGGACATGTTTAATCTAAACTAAGCTTTGCAACCATTATCCAGCATATGTCTAAAAATTTTTAAGAATGAAAAAAGCTTTAAAAAATCAAACTTTTTTCATTCTTAAAAAGTATGATTCCATTGCTGGAGTTTGTTGAACCATGTCCCAAAATTTTGTTTAGGACATGTATCATCTAAACTAAGCTTTGGAACTATGGTCCAGCATATGTCTAAAAATTTTTAAGAATGAAAAAAGCTTTAAAAATCAAACTTTTTTCATTCTTAAAAAGTATGATTCCATTGCTGTCGTTTGTTTAACCATGTCCCCAAATTTTTAGGACATGTACTAAACTAAATTTTTGGACATGTTTCAACTAACTCCAGCATATGTAAAAATTTTTAAGAATGAAAAAAGCTTTAAAAAATCAAACTTTTTTCATTCTTAAAAAGTATGATTCCATTGCTGGAGTTAGTTGAACCATGTCCCAAAATTTTGTTTAGGACATGTATCATCTAAACTAAGCTTTGGAACTATGGTCCAGCATATGTCTAAAAATTTTTAAGAATGAAAAAAGCTTTAAAAAATCAAACTTTTTTCATTCTTAAAAAGTATGATTCCATTGCTGGAGTTAGTTGAACCATGTCCCAAAATTTTGTTTAGGACATGTTTCATCTATACTAAGCTTTGGAACTATGGTCCAGCATATCTCTGAAAATTTTTAAGAATGAAAAAAGCTTTAAAAAATCAAGCTTTTTTCATTCTTAAAAAGTATGATTCCATTGCTGGAGTTAGTTGAACCATGTCCCAAAATTTTGTTTAGGACATGTATCATCTAAACTAAGCTTTGGAACCATTATCCAGCATATGTCTAAAAATTTTTAAGAATGAAAAAAGCTTTAAAAAATCAAACTTTTTTCATTCTTAAAAAGTATGATTCCATTGCTTCAGTTAGTTGAACCATGTCCCAAAATTTTGTTTAGGACATGTTTCAACTAAATTCAACTTTGGAACTATGGTCCAGCATATGTCTAAAAATTTTTAAGAATGAAAAAAGCTTTAAAAATCAAACTTTTTTCATTCTTAAAAAGTATGATTCCATTGCTGGAGTTTGTTGAACCATGTCCCAAAATTTTGTTTAGGACATGTTTCAACTAAATTCAACTTTGGAACTATGGTCCAGCATATCTCTGAAAATTTTTAAGAATGAAAAAAGCTTTAAAAAATCAAACTTTTTTCATTCTTAAAAAGTATGATTCCATTGCTGGAGTTAGTTGAACCATGTCCCAAAATTTTGTTTAGGAAATGTATCATCTATACTAAGCTTTGGAACTGTGGTCCAGCATATGTCTAAAAATTTTTAAGAATGAAAAAAGCTTAAAAAAATCAAACTTTTTTCTTTCTTAAAAAGTATGATTCCATTGCTGGAGTTAGTTGAACCATGTCCCAAAATTTTGTTTAGGACATGTTTCAACTAAATTCAACTTTGGAACTATGGTCCAGCATATGTCTAAAAATTTTTAAGAATGAAAAAAGCTTTAAAAAATCAAACTTTTTTCATTCTTAAAAAGTATGATTCCATTGCTTCAGTTAGTTGAACCATGTCCCAAAATTTGTTTAGGACATGTCCTAAACTAAATTTTGGAACATGGTTCAAGCATATCTCTGAAAATTTTTAAGAATGAAAAAAGCTTTAAAAAATCAAACTTTTTTCATTCTTAAAAGTATGATTCCTTTGCTGGAGTTAGTTGAACCATGTCCCAAAATTTTGTTTAGGACATGTTTCCTAAACTAAATTCAGCTTTGGACATGGTCCAGCATATGTCTAAAAATTTTTAAGAATGAAAAAAGCTTTAAAAAATCAAACTTTTTTCATTCTTTAAAAAGTATGATTCCATTGCTTCAGTTAGTTGAACCATGTCCCTAAATTTTGTTTAGGACATGTATCATCTAAACTAAGCTTTGGAACTGTGGTCCAGCATATGTCTAAAAATTTTTAAGAATGAAAAAAGCTTTAAAAAATCAAACTTTTTTCATTCTTAAAAAGTATGATTCCATTGCTTCAGTTAGTTGAACCATGTCCCAAAATTTTGTTTAGGACATGTTTCAACTAAATTCAGCTTTGGAACAATGTTCAAGCATATCTCTGAAAATTTTTAAGAATGAAAAAAGCTTTAAAAAATCAAACTTTTTTCATTCTTAAAAAGTATGATTCCATTGCTGGAGTTAGTTGAACCATGTCCCAAAATTTTGTTTAGGACATGTTTCAACTAAATTCAGCTTTGGAACTGTGGTCCAGCATATGTCTAAAAATTTTTAAGAATGAAAAAAGCTTTAAAAAATCAAACTTTTTTCATTCTTTAAAAAGTATGATTCCATTGCTTCAGTTAGTTGAACCATGTCCCTAAATTTTGTTTAGGACATGTATCATCTAAACTAAGCTTTGGAACTGTGGTCCAGCATATGTCTAAAAATTTTTAAGAATGAAAAAAGCTTTAAAAAATCAAACTTTTTTCATTCTTAAAAAGTATGATTCCATTGCTTCAGTTAGTTGAACCATGTCCCAAAATTTTGTTTAGGACATGTTTCAACTAAATTCAGCTTTGGAACTGTGGTCCAGCATATGTCTAAAAATTTTTAAGAATGAAAAAAGCTTTAAAAAATCAAACTTTTTTCATTCTTAAAAAGTATGATTCCATTGCTTCAGTTAGTTGAACCATGTCCCTAAATTTTGTTTAGGACATGTATCATCTAAACTAAGCTTTGGAACTGTGGTCCAGCATATGTCTAAAAATTTTTAAGAATGAAAAAAGCTTTAAAAAATCAAACTTTTTTCATTCTTAAAAAGTATGATTCCATTGCTTCAGTTAGTTGAACCATGTCCCAAAATTTTGTTTAGGACATGTTTCAACTAAATTCAACTTTGGAACTATGGTCCAGCATATGTCTAAAAATTTTTAAGAATGAAAAAAGCTTTAAAAAATCAAACTTTTTTCATTCTTAAAAAGTATGATTCCATTGCTGGAGTTAGTTGAACCATGTCCCAAAATTTTGTTTAGGACATGTTTAATCTAAACTAAGCTTTGCAACCATTATCCAGCATATGTCTAAAAATTTTTAAGAATGAAAAAAGCTTTAAAAAATCAAACTTTTTTCATTCTTAAAAAGTATGATTCCATTGCTTCAGTTAGTTGAACCATGTCCCAAAATTTTGTTTAGGACATGTTTCAACTAAATTCAACTTTGGAACTATGGTCCAGCATATGTCTAAAAATTTTTAAGAATGAAAAAAGCTTTAAAAAATCAAACTTTTTTCATTCTTAAAAAGTATGATTCCATTGCTGGAGTTTGTTGAACCATGTCCCAAAATTTGTTTAGGACATGTCCTAAACTAAATTTTGGAACATGGTTCAAGCATATCTCTGGAAAATTTTTTAAGAATGAAAAAAGCTTTAAAAAATCAAACTTTTTTCATTCTTAAAAAGTATGATTCCATTGCTGGAGTTAGTTGAACCATGTCCCAAAATTTTGTTTAGGACATGTTTCAACTAATTTTTGGAACTGTGGTCCAGCATATGTCTAAAAATTTTTAAGAATGAAAAAAGCTTTAAAAAATCAAACTTTTTTCATTCTTAAAAAGTATGATTCCATTGCTGGAGTTAGTTGAACCACCAAAATTTTGTTTAGGACATGTCAACTAAATTCAAAATTTTGGAACATGGTCCAGCATATGTCTAAAAATTTTTAAGAATGAAAAAAGCTTTAAAAAAAAACTTTTTTCATTCTTAAAAAGTATGATTCCATTGCTGGAGTTAGTTGAACCATGTCCCAAAATTTTGTTTAGGACATGTCCTAAACTAAATTTTGGAACAATGTTCAAGCATATCTCTGAAAATTTTTAAGAATGAAAAAAGCTTTAAAAAATCAAACTTTTTTCATTCTTAAAAAGTATGATTCCATTGCTGGAGTTAGTTGAACCATGTCCCAAAATTTTGTTTAGGACATGTTTCAACTAAATTCAGCTTTGGAACTGTGGTCCAGCATATGTCTAAAAATTTTTAAGAATGAAAAAAGCTTTAAAAAATCAAACTTTTTTCATTCTTAAAAAGTATGATTCCATTGCTGGAGTTAGTTGAACCATGTCCCAAAATTTTGTTTAGGACATGTTTCAACTAACTCCAGCATATGTCTAAAAATTTTTAAGAATGAAAAAAGCTTTAAAAAATCAAACTTTTTTCATTCTTAAAAAGTATGATTCCATTGCTGGAGTTAGTTGAACCATGTCCCAAAATTTTGTTTAGGACATGTTTAATCTAAACTAAGCTTTGCAACCATTATCCAGCATATGTCTAAAAATTTTTAAGAATGAAAAAAGCTTTAAAAAATCAAACTTTTTTCATTCTTAAAAAGTATGATTCCATTGCTTCAGTTAGTTGAACCATGTCCCAAAATTTTGTTTAGGACATGTTTCAACTAAATTCAACTTTGGAACTATGGTCCAGCATATGTCTAAAAATTTTTAAGAATGAAAAAAGCTTTAAAAAATCAAACTTTTTTCATTCTTAAAAAGTATGATTCCATTGCTGGAGTTTGTTGAACCATGTCCCAAAATTTTGTTTAGGACATGTTTCAACTAAATTCAACTTTGGAACAATGTTCAAGCATATCTCTGAAAATTTTTAAGAATGAAAAAAGCTTTAAAAAATCAAACTTTTTTCATTCTTAAAAAGTATGATTCCATTGCTGGAGTTAGTTGAACCATGTCCCAAAATTTTGTTTAGGACATGTTTCAACTAAATTCAACTTTGGAACTATGGTCCAGCATATGTCTAAAAATTTTTAAGAATGAAAAAAGCTTTAAAAAATCAAACTTTTTTCATTCTTAAAAAGTATGATTCCATTGCTGGAGTTAGTTGAACCATGTCCCAAAATTTTGTTTAGGACATGTTTCAACTAAATTCAGCTTTGGAACAATGTTCAAGCATATCTCTGAAAATTTTTAAGAATGAAAAAAGCTTTAAAAAATCAAACTTTTTTCATTCTTAAAAAGTATGATTCCATTGCTGGAGTTAGTTGAACCATGTCCCAAAATTTTGTTTAGGACATGTTTCAACTAAATTCAGCTTTGGAACTGTGGTCCAGCATATGTCTAAAAATTTTTAAG
The DNA here is from genome assembly GCA_022207745.1 of Brachionus rubens. Lineage (NCBI taxonomy): Eukaryota > Metazoa > Rotifera > Eurotatoria > Ploima > Brachionidae > Brachionus > Brachionus rubens. The sequence goes on along the minus strand of JAJVHD010000003.1, from coordinate 3,014,003 downwards.
AATGAAAAAAGCTTTAAAAAATCAAACTTTTTTCATTCTTAAAAAGTATGATTCCATTGCTGGAGTTAGTTGAACCATGTCCCAAAATTTTGTTTAGGACATGTTTCAACTAAATTCAGCTTTGGAACAATGTTCAAGCATATCTCTGAAAATTTTTAAGAATGAAAAAAGCTTTAAAAAATCAAACTTTTTTCATTCTTAAAAAGTATGATTCCATTGCTGGAGTTAGTTGAACCATGTCCCAAAATTTTGTTTAGGACATGTTTCAACTAAATTCAGCTTTGGAACTGTGGTCCAGCATATGTCTAAAAATTTTTAAGAATGAAAAAAGCTTTAAAAAATCAAACTTTTTTCATTCTTAAAAAGTATGATTCCATTGCTGGAGTTAGTTGAACCATGTCCCAAAATTTTGTTTAGGACATGTTTCAACTAAATTCAACTTTGGAACTATGGTCCAGCATATGTCTAAAAATTTTTAAGAATGAAAAAAGCTTTAAAAAATCAAACTTTTTTCATTCTTAAAAAGTATGATTCCATTGCTGGAGTTAGTTGAACCATGTCCCAAAATTTTGTTTAGGACATGTTTCAACTAAATTCAGCTTTGGAACAATGTTCAAGCATATCTCTGAAAATTTTTAAGAATGAAAAAAGCTTTAAAAAATCAAACTTTTTTCATTCTTAAAAAGTATGATTCCATTGCTGGAGTTAGTTGAACCATGTCCCAAAATTTTGTTTAGGACATGTTTCAACTAAATTCAGCTTTGGAACTGTGGTCCAGCATATGTCTAAAAATTTTTAAGAATGAAAAAAGCTTTAAAAAATCAAACTTTTTTCATTCTTAAAAAGTATGATTCCATTGCTGGAGTTAGTTGAACCATGTCCCAAAATTTTGTTTAGGACATGTTTCAACTAAATTCAGCTTTGGAACAATGTTCAAGCATATGTCTAAAAATTTTTAAGAATGAAAAAAGCTTTAAAAAATCAAACTTTTTTCATTCTTAAAAAGTATGATTCCATTGCTGGAGTTAGTTGAACCATGTCCCAAAATTTTGTTTAGGACATGTATCATCTATACTAAGCTTTCGAACTGTGGTCCAGCATATCTCTGAAAATTTTTAAGAATGAAAAAAGCTTTAAAAAATCAAACTTTTTTCATTCTTAAAAAGTATGATTCCATTGCTGGAGTTAGTTGAACCATGTCCCAAAATTTTGTTTAGGACATGTATCATCTATACTAAGCTTTGGAACTGTGGTCCAGCATATGTCTAAAAATTTTTAAGAATGAAAAAAGCTTTAAAAAATCAAACTTTTTTCATTCTTAAAAAGTATGATTCCATTGCTTCAGTTAGTTGAACCATGTCCCAAAATTTTGTTTAGGACATGTTTCAACTAAATTCAGCTTTGGAACAATGTTCAAGCATATGTCTAAAAATTTTTAAGAATCAAAAAAGCTTTAAAAAATCAAACTTTTTTCATTCTTAAAAAGTATGATTCCATTGCTGGAGTTTGTTGAACCATGTCCCAAAATTTTGTTTAGGACATGTATCATCTAAACTAAGCTTTGGAACTATGGTCCAGCATATGTCTAAAAATTTTTAAAAATGAAAAAAGCTTTAAAAAATCAAACTTTTTTCATTCTTAAAAAGTATGATTCCATTGCTGGAGTTAGTTGAACCATGTCCCAAAATTTTGTTAAGGACATGTTTCAACTAAATTCAACTTTGGAACTATGGTCCAGCATATATCTAAAAATTTTTAAGAATGAAAAAAGCTTTAAAAAATCAAACTTTTTTCATTCTTAAAAAGTATGATTCCATTGCTGGAGTTAGTTGAACCATGTCCCAAAATTTTGTTTAGGACATGTTTCAACTAAATTCAGCTTTGGAACAATGTTCAAGCATATGTCTAAAAATTTTTAAGAATGAAAAAAGCTTTAAAAAATCAAACTTTTTCATTCTTAAAAAGTATGATTCCATTGCTGGAGTTTGTTGAACCATGTCCCAAAATTTTGTTTAGGACATGTTTCAACTAAATTCAACTTTGGAACTATGGTCCAGCATATATCTAAAAATTTTTAAGAATGAAAAAAGCTTTAAAAAATCAAACTTTTTTCATTCTTAAAAAGTATGATTCTATTGCTGGAGTTAGTTGAACCATGTCCCAAAATTTTGTTTAGGACATGTTTCAACTAAATTCAACTTTGGAACTATGGTTCAAGCATATGTCTAAAAATTTTTAAGAATGAAAAAAGCTTTAAAAAATCAAACTTTTTCATTCTTAAAAAGTATGATTCCATTGCTGGAGTTAGTTGAACCATGTCCCAAAATTTTGTTAAGGACATGTTTCAACTAAATTCAACTTTGGAACTATGGTCCAGCATATATCTAAAAATTTTTAAGAATGAAAAAAGCTTTAAAAAATCAAACTTTTTTCATTCTTAAAAAGTATGATTCCATTGCTGGAGTTAGTTGAACCATGTCCCAAAATTTTGTTTAGGACATGTTTCAACTAAATTCAACTTTGGAACTATGGTCCAGCATATCTCTGAAAATTTTTAAGAATGAAAAAAGCTTTAAAAAATCAAGCTTTTTTCATTCTTAAAAAGTATGATTCCATTGCTGGAGTTAGTTGAACCATGTCCCAAAATTTTGTTTAGGACATGTATCATCTAAACTAAGCTTTGGAACAATGTTCAAGCATATCTCTGAAAATTTTTAAGAATGAAAAAAGCTTTAAAATATCAAACTTTTTTCTTTCTTCAAAAGTATGATTCCATTGCTGGAGTTAGTTGAACCATGTCCCAAAATTTTGTTAAGGACATGTTTCAACTAAATTCAACTTTGGAACTATGGTCCAGCATATATCTAAAAATTTTTAAGAATGAAAAAAGCTTTAAAAAATCAAACTTTTTTCATTCTTAAAAAGTATGATTCCATTGCTGGAGTTAGTTGAACCATGTCCCAAAATTTTGTTTAGGACATGTTTCAACTAAATTCAACTTTGGAACTATGGTCCAGCATATGTCTAAAAATTTTTAAGAATGAAAAAAGCTTTAAAAAATCAAACTTTTTTCATTCTTAAAAAGTATGATTCCATTGCTGGAGTTTGTTGAACCATGTCCCAAAATTTTGTTTAGGACATGTATCATCTAAACTAAGCTTTGGAACTATGGTCCAGCATATGTCTAAAAATTTTTAAGAATGAAAAAAGCTTTAAAAAATCAAACTTTTTTCATTCTTAAAAAGTATGATTCCATTGCTGGAGTTTGTTGAACCATGTCCCAAAATTTTGTTTAGGACATGTTTCAACTAAATTCAACTTTGGAACTATGGTCCAGCATATATCTAAAAATTTTTAAGAATGAAAAAAGCTTTAAAAAATCAAACTTTTTTCATTCTTTAAAAAGTATGATTCCATTGCTTCAGTTAGTTGAACCATGTCCCTAAATTTTGTTTAGGACATGTATCATCTAAACTAAGCTTTGGAACTGTGGTCCAGCATATGTCTAAAAATTTTTAAGAATGAAAAAAGCTTTAAAAAATCAAACTTTTTTCATTCTTAAAAAGTATGATTCCATTGCTTCAGTTAGTTGAACCATGTCCCAAAATTTTGTTTAGGACATGTTTCAACTAAATTCAACTTTGGAACTATGGTCCAGCATATCTCTGAAAATTTTTAAGAATGAAAAAAGCTTTAAAAAATCAAACTTTTTTCATTCTTAAAAAGTATGATTCCATTGCTGGAGTTTGTTGAACCATGTCCCAAAATTTTGTTTAGGACATGTTTCAACTAAATTCAACTTTGGAACTATGGTCCAGCATATCTCTGAAAATTTTTAAGAATGAAAAAAGCTTTAAAATATCAAACTTTTTTCTTTCTTCAAAAGTATGATTCCATTGCTGGAGTTAGTTGAACCATGTCCCAAAATTTTGTTTAGGACATCTATCATCTAAACTAAGCTTTGGAACTGTGGTCCAGCATATGTCTAAAAATTTTTAAGAATGAAAAAAGCTTTAAAAAATCAAACTTTTTTCATTCTTAAAAAGTATGATTCCATTGCTGGAGTTAGTTGAACCATGTCCCAAAATTTTGTTTAGGACATCTATCATCTAAACTAAGCTTTGGAACCATGGTTCAGCATATGTCTAAAAATTTTTAAGAATGAAAAAAGCTTTAAAAAATCAAACTTTTTTCATTCTTAAAAAGTATGATTCCATTGCTGGAGTTAGTTGAACCATGTCCCAAAATTTTGTTTAGGACATGTTTCAACTAAATTCAACTTTGGAACTATGGTCCAGCATATATCTAAAAATTTTTAAAAATGAAAAAAGCTTTAAAAAATCAAACTTTTTTCATTCTTAAAAAGTATGATTCCATTGCTGGAGTTAGTTGAACCATGTCCCAAAATTTTGTTAAGGACATGTTTCAACTAAATTCAACTTTGGAACTATGGTCCAGCATATATCTAAAAATTTTTAAGAATGAAAAAAGCTTTAAAAAATCAAACTTTTTTCATTCTTAAAAAGTATGATTCCATTGCTGGAGTTAGTTGAACCATGTCCCAAAATTTTGTTTAGGACATGTTTCAACTAAATTCAACTTTGGAACTATGGTTCAGCATATGTCTAAAAATTTTTAAGAATGAAAAAAGCTTTAAAAAATCAAACTTTTTTCTTTCTTCAAAAGTATGATTCCATTGCTTCAGTTAGTTGAACCATGTCCCTAAATTTTGTTTAGGACATGTTTCAACTAAATTCAACTTTGGAACTATGGTCCAGCATATATCTAAAAATTTTTAAGAATGAAAAAAGCTTTAAAAAATCAAACTTTTTTCATTCTTAAAAAGTATGATTCCATTGCTGGAGTTTGTTGAACCATGTCCCAAAATTTTGTTTAGGACATGTATCATCTAAACTAAGCTTTGGAACTATGGTCCAGCATATGTCTAAAAATTTTTAAGAATGAAAAAAGCTTTAAAAAATCAAACTTTTTTCATTCTTAAAAAGTATGATTCCATTGCTGGAGTTTGTTGAACCATGTCCCAAAATTTTGTTTAGGACATGTATCATCTAAACTAAGCTTTGGAACTATGGTCCAGCATATGTCTAAAAATTTTTAAGAATGAAAAAAGCTTTAAAAAATCAAGCTTTTTTCATTCTTAAAAAGTATGATTCCATTGCTGGAGTTAGTTGAACCATGTCCCAAAATTTTGTTTAGGACATGTATCATCTAAACTAAGCTTTGGAACAATGTTCAAGCATATCTCTGAAAATTTTTAAGAATGAAAAAAGCTTTAAAAAATCAAACTTTTTTCATTCTTTAAAAAGTATGATTCCATTGCTTCAGTTAGTTGAACCATGTCCCTAAATTTTGTTTAGGACATGTATCATCTAAACTAAGCTTTGGAACTGTGGTCCAGCATATGTCTAAAAATTTTTAAGAATGAAAAAAGCTTTAAAAAATCAAACTTTTTTCATTCTTAAAAAGTATGATTCCATTGCTGGAGTTAGTTGAACCATGTCCCAAAATTTTGTTTAGGACATCTATCATCTAAACTAAGCTTTGGAACCATGGTTCAGCATATGTCTAAAAATTTTTAAGAATGAAAAAAGCTTTAAAAAATCAAACTTTTTTCATTCTTAAAAAGTATGATTCCATTGCTGGAGTTAGTTGAACCATGTCCCAAAATTTTGTTTAGGACATGTTTCAACTAAATTCAACTTTGGAACTATGGTCCAGCATATATCTAAAAATTTTTAAGAATGAAAAAAGCTTTAAAAAATCAAACTTTTTTCTTTCTTCAAAAGTATGATTCCATTGCTTCAGTTAGTTGAACCATGTCCCTAAATTTTGTTTAGGACATGTTTCAACTAAATTCAACTTTGGAACTATGGTCCAGCATATATCTAAAAATTTTTAAGAATGAAAAAAGCTTTAAAAAATCAAACTTTTTTCATTCTTAAAAAGTATGATTCCATTGCTGGAGTTAGTTGAACCATGTCCCAAAATTTTGTTTAGGACATGTTTCAACTAAATTCAACTTTGGAACTATGGTCCAGCATATATCTAAAAATTTTTAAGAATGAAAAAAGCTTTAAAAAATCAAACTTTTTTCTTTCTTCAAAAGTATGATTCCATTGCTTCAGTTAGTTGAACCATGTCCCTAAATTTTGTTTAGGACATGTTTCAACTAAATTCAACTTTGGAACTATGGTCCAGCATATATCTAAAAATTTTTAAGAATGAAAAAAGCTTTAAAAAATCAAACTTTTTTCATTCTTAAAAAGTATGATTCCATTGCTGGAGTTTGTTGAACCATGTCCCAAAATTTTGTTTAGGACATGTTTCAACTAAATTCAACTTTGGAACTATGGTCCAGCATATATCTAAAATTTTTTAAGAATGAAAAAAGCTTTAAAAAATCAAACTTTTTTCATTCTTAAAAAGTATGATTCCATTGCTTCAGTTAGTTGAACCATGTCCCTAAATTTTGTTTAGGACATGTTTCATCTAAACTAAGCTTTGGAACTGTGGTCCAGCATATGTCTAAAAATTTTTAAGAATGAAAAAAGCTTTAAAAAATCAAACTTTTTTCATTCTTAAAAAGTATGATTCCATTGCTGGAGTTTGTTGAACCATGTCCCAAAATTTTGTTTAGGACATGTTTCAACTAAATTCAACTTTGGAACTATGGTCCAGCATATGTCTAAAAATTTTTAAGAATGAAAAAAGCTTTAAAAAATCAAACTTTTTTCATTCTTAAAAAGTATGATTCCATTGCTGGAGTTAGTTGAACCATGTCCCAAAATTTTGTTTAGGACATGTTTCAACTAAATTCAACTTTGGAACTATGGTCCAGCATATCTCTGAAAATTTTTAAGAATGAAAAAAGCTTTAAAAAATCAAGCTTTTTTCATTCTTAAAAAGTATGATTCCATTGCTGGAGTTAGTTGAACCATGTCCCAAAATTTTGTTTAGGACATGTATCATCTAAACTAAGCTTTGGAACAATGTTCAAGCATATCTCTGAAAATTTTTAAGAATGAAAAAAGCTTTAAAATATCAAACTTTTTTCTTTCTTCAAAAGTATGATTCCATTGCTTCAGTTAGTTGAACCATGTCCCTAAATTTTGTTTAGGACATGTTTCATCTAAACTAAGCTTTGGAACTGTGGTCCAGCATATGTCTAAAAATTTTTAAGAATGAAAAAAGCTTTAAAAAATCAAACTTTTTTCATTCTTAAAAAGTATGATTCCATTGCTGGAGTTTGTTGAACCATGTCCCAAAATTTTGTTTAGGACATGTATCATCTAAACTAAGCTTTGGAACTATGGTCCAGCATATGTCTAAAAATTTTTAAGAATGAAAAAAGCTTTAAAAAATCAAGCTTTTTTCATTCTTAAAAAGTATGATTCCATTGCTGGAGTTAGTTGAACCATGTCCCAAAATTTTGTTTAGGACATGTTTCAACTAAATTCAACTTTGGAACTATGGTCCAGCATATATCTAAAATTTTTTAAGAATGAAAAAAGCTTTAAAAAATCAAACTTTTTTCATTCTTAAAAAGTATGATTCCATTGCTTCAGTTAGTTGAACCATGTCCCTAAATTTTGTTTAGGACATGTTTCATCTAAACTAAGCTTTGGAACTGTGGTCCAGCATATGTCTAAAAATTTTTAAGAATGAAAAAAGCTTTAAAAAATCAAACTTTTTTCATTCTTAAAAAGTATGATTCCATTGCTTCAGTTAGTTGAACCATGTCCCTAAATTTTGTTTAGGACATGTTTCAACTAAATTCAACTTTGGAACTATGGTCCAGCATATATCTAAAATTTTTTAAGAATGAAAAAAGCTTTAAAATATCAAACTTTTTTCTTTCTTCAAAAGTATGATTCCATTGCTTCAGTTAGTTGAACCATGTCCCTAAATTTTGTTTAGGACATGTATCATCTAAACTAAGCTTTGGAACTGTGGTCCAGCATATGTCTAAAAATTTTTAAGAATGAAAAAAGCTTTAAAAAATCAAACTTTTTTCATTCTTAAAAAGTATGATTCCATTGCTGGAGTTAGTTGAACCATGTCCCAAAATTTTGTTTAGGACATGTTTCATCTAAACTAAGCTTTGGAACTGTGGTCCAGCATATGTCTAAAAATTTTTAAGAATGAAAAAAGCTTTAAAAAATCAAACTTTTTTCATTCTTAAAAAGTATGATTCCATTGCTGGAGTTTGTTGAACCATGTCCCAAAATTTTGTTTAGGACATGTTTCAACTAAATTCAACTTTGGAACTATGGTCCAGCATATATCTAAAATTTTTTAAGAATGAAAAAAGCTTTAAAAAAATCAAACTTTTTTCATTCTTAAAAAGTATGATTCCATTGCTGGAGTTAGTTGAACCATGTCCCAAAATTTTGTTTAGGACATGTTTCAACTAAATTCAACTTTGGAACTATGGTCCAGCATATATCTAAAAATTTTTAAGAATGAAAAAAGCTTTAAAAAATCAAACTTTTTTCATTCTTAAAAAGTATGATTCCATTGCTGGAGTTAGTTGAACCATGTCCCAAAATTTTGTTTAGGACATGTTTCAACTAAATTCAACTTTGGAACTATGGTCCAGCATATCTCTGAAAATTTTTAAGAATGAAAAAAGCTTTAAAAAATCAAGCTTTTTTCATTCTTAAAAAGTATGATTCCATTGCTGGAGTTAGTTGAACCATGTCCCAAAATTTTGTTTAGGACATGTATCATCTAAACTAAGCTTTGGAACAATGTTCAAGCATATCTCTGAAAATTTTTAAGAATGAAAAAAGCTTTAAAATATCAAACTTTTTTCTTTCTTCAAAAGTATGATTCCATTGCTTCAGTTAGTTGAACCATGTCCCTAAATTTTGTTTAGGACATGTTTCATCTAAACTAAGCTTTGGAACTGTGGTCCAGCATATGTCTAAAAATTTTTAAGAATGAAAAAAGCTTTAAAAAATCAAACTTTTTTCATTCTTAAAAAGTATGATTCCATTGCTGGAGTTTGTTGAACCATGTCCCAAAATTTTGTTTAGGACATGTTTCAACTAAATTCAACTTTGGAACTATGGTCCAGCATATGTCTAAAAATTTTTAAGAATGAAAAAAGCTTTAAAAAATCAAACTTTTTTCATTCTTAAAAAGTATGATTCCATTGCTGGAGTTTGTTGAACCATGTCCCAAAATTTTGTTTAGGACATGTTTCAACTAAATTCAACTTTGGAACTATGGTCCAGCATATATCTAAAATTTTTTAAGAATGAAAAAAGCTTTAAAAAATCAAACTTTTTTCATTCTTAAAAAGTATGATTCCATTGCTGGAGTTAGTTGAACCATGTCCCAAAATTTTGTTTAGGACATGTTTCAACTAAATTCAACTTTGGAACTATGGTCCAGCATATATCTAAAAATTTTTAAGAATGAAAAAAGCTTTAAAAAATCAAACTTTTTTCTTTCTTCAAAAGTATGATTCCATTGCTTCAGTTAGTTGAACCATGTCCCTAAATTTTGTTTAGGACATGTATCATCTAAACTAAGCTTTGGAACTGTGGTCCAGCATATGTCAAAAAATTTTTAAGAATGAAAAAAGCTTTAAAAAATCAAACTTTTTTCATTCTTAAAAAGTATGATTCCATTGCTGGAGTTTGTTGAACCATGTCCCAAAATTTTGTTTAGGACATGTTTCAACTAAATTCAACTTTGGAACTATGGTCCAGCATATATCTAAAATTTTTTAAGAATGAAAAAAGCTTTAAAATATCAAACTTTTTTCTTTCTTCAAAAGTATGATTCCATTGCTTCAGTTAGTTGAACCATGTCCCTAAATTTTGTTTAGGACATGTATCATCTAAACTAAGCTTTGGAACTGTGGTCCAGCATATGTCTAAAAATTTTTAAGAATGAAAAAAGCTTTAAAAAATCAAACTTTTTTCATTCTTAAAAAGTATGATTCCATTGCTGGAGTTAGTTGAACCATGTCCCAAAATTTTGTTTAGGACATGTATCATCTAAACTAAGCTTTGGAACTGTGGTCCAGCATATGTCTAAAAATTTTTAAGAATGAAAAAAGCTTTAAAAAATCAAACTTTTTTCATTCTTAAAAAGTATGATTCCATTGCTGGAGTTTGTTGAACCATGTCCCAAAATTTTGTTTAGGACATGTTTCAACTAAATTCAACTTTGGAACTATGGTCCAGCATATATCTAAAATTTTTTAAGAATGAAAAAAGCTTTAAAAAATCAAACTTTTTTCATTCTTAAAAAGTATGATTCCATTGCTGGAGTTAGTTGAACCATGTCCCAAAATTTTGTTTAGGACATGTTTCAACTAAATTCAGCTTTGGAACAATGTTCAAGCATATCACTGAAAGAATTAAGAACAAAATTTTCGGAATCACATCTCTTAATATTCCAAGTCAATTTCCTAACTTTCTATTATCGTTTTTCTTCCAAATTTTTTTTCAGTAATTACCAGCTGTATTTCAAAGAATTATCTAATTTTTTAATAATTTTGGATTACAGTTAGTACCTTTTTTTTTATTTCCTAAATCCTTCAGAAGGATAAAAATTATTTATATCAAGACTTATCAAGGAAAATAAAATTGCAATATTTTATTTAGCAAATCTAACCCCCAAATATTTTTTTAAAAAAATATATTTCATTTTATAATCTTTTTCTATGTCTTTTTCAAAATTGTATGTAATTTCTGTATAAAAGACGAAAAAATACACCAATTCAAAAATTAAATGTTCCGTTCTCGTTTCTTAAGATTATTGCTAAGACACGGGCCAAAACTAAAAGCTAAGCTCTAGAACATTCTATTACGGCTACAGACTCTTAAAAGCAGACCTGAAATTTTTAGAATACCGATGAACCTAAATTTTTCTAGAGCTAAGGCTTTAGTTTGGACTACAGGTGCGCCTAAAGAAAACAATCACTCGAAAATTCAACGGACAACCACTTTAACGCCGAACCAAAAGCCCCGCGGTTTACGGATACCGATTTTCTGATAGCACATTCAGTGCTCATTCTTGCTCTATAGATGCCTTTATTTTTAAAACTTGGATTCGAGTCACAGCTTCTTTTAAAGACGTATAAGTTGAAACATTATCAGGACAATGGTTTTATGAAAATTTATCCAACTCTTAATCATTTTATAACACTTTCTGATCTACCGCAGTATATTTTAGCTAACTGCCTTATGACCTAAAATGATGTTATTAAAAAGAAGAAAAAGTATTCAATTGTTCATTTAGTTTTTTTACGATTTTTATAGGTTTTAGAAAAAAGGCATCTGTACAACAAGAGAGATTTAAATGCAAAAAAATAATTTTAAAATCATTTTCTTAAAAAATTATAAATTTAATTTCACGAATCGGAATAGTACCGATCGAAGATCTGCGGTCTGATTTTTGTTAAAGTTTATACCGTGGGTTACTTTTCACTTGAAATGGAGAAAAAATTTTAGATTTTGAATTTATTTTTTAGGATATTTTTAGCACGATGACAACAAAAAACTCAAAATTTAAATTCGACCCTGGTTCAACTATTAACCACAATGGAATCGATTATAATTTTAAACAACTCGTAGACTTTTATATAAAAGACTATAATTCTATCAAGTAATTTTTAAATTTCAAATTTAGTGTTTATGATTTTTGACCAAAATCATTTTCATTCAAGTCATAAAATTTATCGTAAAATAATTAAAAAAGTTGAGAGGAAGTTCTCGCGTCAAAAAAACTCTCTTTTTATCAAAAATCTTGAAAAAAATTGTAAGACAGAATTTAAACAAAAAAATTAGTTCTCATCATGTAAAAATAAATTTAATTCAAGTTCCTAGAATCGAATCCAGGACAATTGATTATGATGAAAATGAAGAATCGCGTATTCAAGTGGATAAAGATCATCAGTTATGGCTTGAACGTGAGAGATTGGCTCAAATTGAATGGAAAGCTAAGAAAGAACGTGAAGAAAGACTTATGCAAAAGGTCAAAGAAAAGGAGGTTCAAATTTTTAATTTTCGACTTCTACATTGTTTAAAAAAAATGATTTTTTTTTTGTTTTTTTGTTTAGAAACGACTCGAAAAAATAAATTCAAAAAAGGTCAGCACAATTCTGATACTTTTTAAACAACTTATATCCTTTAATTAAACATAACAATAATTAATAAAAAAAACACATTTTCCTTAACTTTTTCAAACATGTTTAGACACAGCAAAACGAAATTTGTACCGAAGTTAGACCAGTGGTGCAACTTGTTCCAATTGAACTTAAAAATTGGGAAAAATGTTCTTATTTTATGAAAACAGGAGTTTGTAAATATGGTAATTTGTGTACAAGATCTCATTTGATTGATTCAAATGAACCGTTGACAACTTTGATATTCCCTGGCATGTACTCTCATATGTTATTAGGCTACGAGTTGTTACATACAGACAAAGATTCAGGTAGACTTTATATTTTCTCTTTTTGTTAGGGAATTGATGTTACATGTTATAATTATTAGATGAAGCATTAGAGTATGAAGAAAGTGACATATTAGATCACTTTAAGAGTTTTTATGATGATGTTATGTCTGAATTGAAGCATTACGGGAGGGTCATTCAATTTTTAGTTTGTTCAAACTTTCAATCTCATCTAAGAGGAAACGTCTATGTTCAATATGAAAGGTAATTTTTGATTTTGATGATTAACTTTGCAATTTAAAATGTTTAAAAAAGAGAAAGTGAGACTAAGAAAGCATACGAAAGTTTAAATGGCCGATTCTACGCTGGTAAACAACTTTTTTGTTATTTTTCACACGTTAAACGTTGGAGAGAGGCTGTTTGTTCAAAATTTTTGCGTTATAAATGTGAAAAAAATCGTCATTGTGATTACTTGCATGTTTTCAAGAATCCGTATAACGAATTTAAAATAGAGAATGTGAGAATGTACAGAGAGACGACTGTAAGTGTTATGAAATTTTCAAATAAATGGTCGTCTGATGAAGAAACAGACACTAGTTGTAAAGAAAATTTGAACTCAAATCGACACAAGAGTGAATTAAGTCGAAATCGAAATGAAAAACGGTCAAATAGATCAAGAACAAGATCAAGAAGTAGAGACAGTAAACCGCGAAAGCATAAAAAGAAGTCGAAAAAAAGTCGTCATTAATTTTATAAAATTTTTTTTTTCTTTCGTTTAATAATTTGTAAATAAATCTATGGACATAACTAGGTTTTTCATTTGAATATTAAAGTTCATCAGGCTAGTTAGTGTATTTATTTCTGAGCTTGTATAATTTCGTATAATAGCATACCATTTGGTTGAATCGAAGTTTTTTCTTTAAAAATCAAGAGCAAAAAATCAAAAAAATATTTTATAAGATTTTTATTTCAGAAAAAATTTAAACAAAAATAGAAAATCCAATCAATTAACTTATCTGCCATAATCTGATAAATCAATTATACTGTTCAAATAAGATTCCACTGAATCACAATCGATTATCTTCAAAATAATTTAATTTAAAAATACAAAAAGTTAAATTTTAAAAGAAAGATAATTCAGAAAATATACAGTTAGTGCAACTAAAATGTAACCAAAATAAGCATCATGCTACTGCTCATGCTCATGCTCATAGGAGGCGATGATTTCAAAATGAGGAAGGGATAAGCATGAGGGTAAGGATGAGCGTGAGCATGAGCATCATGCTCATTTTTGGTTATAAAATCGTTGCACTAACTGTAAGTTATTTCAATTAAAAAACCTGTAATTAAAAGATATAGTCATGGCATGGGGTACTTGAAAAAAAAAATTTCCAACACGAGGCCTATTTAGAAATTTTTACATGCCTAGACCCCCTCCCCCCTGTCAAAAAACCTTTTTCCATTTAAGAATACGACCCCCCTCCCCCTCTAAAATATCACATTCCAATTTTTTTAAGCTCTTTTTCTCTTGTTAATAAAAATTTGAAACTTAAAAAGCCTTTAATTTTTCAACTCAGAAGTTCACCTCGTCTTTGTTAAAACATAGAAAAAAATACATCTCGCTCGCTGATCTCCCTCTTCTTTCTTAACGAAAGTTGAGGCTAAATTGTCAAATTTGCCATCGAATCTTTACCAAACATTCGAGTTTATCTTTTTAATCTTAGGCAACAAAGCAAGAGAGGCGTAGTCAAAAACTTTTGGGTAGTGTCGCGAACCTCTGGATAAGGGAACCCCTTCTTTCATAAAATCTTCGAAGACCCCTCACCAACTACTCATTTACTGAAGTGTATAAGGTAATTTTTTTCCAGCTGTTCTTAATAATGGTCCATTCATGGTCCAAACTAGACTATAATTATAATCTCTTTCTGTATTCCTTTAGTACCTTCAAAACTTGTCTTCTGGTATTTGATTTTAGAGGCAAACCGAATAAATAAAAAAGGTGAATGCAAAATAATGTAAAAAAAAGTTTCGAGTAAAAAATCCATTCTAGTTAACGATAGCTTAGCGGCATGATAAAAAAATTTTCTCTAAATTTTCGCTATTAAACGACCCCCCTTTTTTGACAAGCAAAATAACTTTTACGGTTAAAAGCGGTAAACCATTTTTTGTAAAGCGTTTAAACAAAATGCAAAAAACTGGTTAACTGAGATTAACCAAAAAACAGGTGCATTTTTTAACTCACATTAATCCGAACCACTTTAACCGATTTTTTTAATATTTCTGTAAATTTTCACATCTAGATTCATGTTTATCCAGGGGTTTTAATCCGAACTAAAATATTTGACTCTCTAAATTTTCGGATAAGACAAGTTTTATTTAGACTTTAGCACCTCTAGAACAATTTTTATAGCGATTCTGCACAATTGCTATTGCTTTTTTGCTATGAACTTCACAGCGCCCATCTCTGAACAGAATCTTAAAATAATAAGATTTTAGAAGCGAAAATCGTTTGTCTATTTTTTAAATAACATGACTGTATTCATCATTTAAATAAATTTCGCGCAATGCAAAATTACCACACTGTCTAAATTTTGGATTTTCGACTCGATTTTCTTATTCTCCATCCCCGAAAACCAAGGGTAAGCCAGAATTTTAGGGGGTCAGGATTTTTTTTTTTTTGGCCAGTGGGGTCCGAAGTTAAGCGACCCTTAAAGAAGTATGTCATTTGAAAACGTTTCACTAGAATCGAAAATAAATCCTGTATTAAAAGTAACCATATTTTCTGATAGAGATTCGAATTTCCTGCTCGTTAAGAAAGTCGAAAAAAATATAAAATAACGCGAAATATTCCGGAAAAAAGCAAATTTCATGGCATTTTTTCAGTTTTTTTGGATCTACTTTTTTTTCACATAAAGTTATTATTAGCTGGCCTAAGACAAAAAACTGCAATTTACGCTCGGACCATAATCGATGATAAAAATATTTTCATAAAGCCATACTCGGGTGAGAACGGAAAAAAAAGGGAATTTCCAGTTAAATACTTTCTAGTCCCAAATTATACCACGAGACTTAAACAAGAGAGGATATTTTTCTAATCTCAGGGGATTTTTGCTTAATTTTTTTCCTCTTCCCACTTTTAGACCGAAAATGTGTAACCCTCTTCGTAAAATAGACCGGTCTTTTTTGAGCAAGGTTTTGATTAATTCTACTTACTGTAATCGAAACAAAAGGATTGTATCCAACGATTTCAATCTTGAAATTAGGCGATGAACGGTCAAATAAATCTAAGAGTAGCTCTAGTTTGGTTGTTTTAAAACTTGCAAATTTCTCAGCAAAATCATAAATATACAAGTATTTCATGTTTCCCAATCCTTTGAAATGTTCTTGATTAACATGTTCTAAATTCGAACTCGTATTCACATTCATATTCATACACAAATAATCAAGACTTTCTAAATTCTCAAAGACACCCTCTGGAATCATTTTAACACTTTTCAGTTGTAAAGCACGAAGGCTCTTGAAATTCTTTCCAAAAACTGGGACTATTTTTGTCATTAAAGACAAATGTTTAAGGCTTGTAATTTCAATTGAATTCAACTCTTCAGTCGACTCTAAATCATAATTCGATATGTCCAAGTATTCTAAATTATTCAAATAATTTATAAACTCTAAACTTTTTGAACAATATTCACGCACGTCCAAATATTTTATTTTTTCGTTCCAACGAAACGCTTTTGAATGAAAGCTTACAACTGTTGAAATAAATAATATCTCTAAATTACAACACGGTTTGAAAACTTTATCATCAATGCTCCATTCATTCGATTGGTTACCAAAGATGTCTAAATATTTCAAATTTTTTAAGCCTTTAAATGTTTCAAAATTCAAAGTTATAATTGAATTCATTCGTAGGTTTAATGTCTTAAGATTTTTTAAATTTGAAAAACATTTTGGCTCAATAAGTTCGATTGAATTGCATCTCAAATTTAAATTTTCCAAATTTTCCAAACCATTAAACATTTTTGAGTTTATTGTTTTTAGTCGATTTTCGTATAGTTTTAAAGTTTTGAGATTTTTTAAACCGCTAAACGTATTTTCACTTATTGACTTAATATAACCACGACCAAGATCTAATTCGATTAAATTTTCATAAGTAGGAAATGTAGTTAAACACGAAATGTCTGTTTTGAGGGTTAATTTGCACAAATTTTTGAAGTTTTTGAACAAATCCGGGTCTATGTGTTCTCCACAGAAGCCTAAGTACATCGAATTTATTGAATCGATGCTTGTGAGTGTAGATAAATTTTCTAGGACACTAGGCTCGACTCGATCGAAGGTTCTTGTTTTTAAAAAAATGTAATCTAGTTGATTTGACTTAGCATCGGATATGTCGATTATATGTTTGTCGAAATTTTTTTCGATTAATCTTAATAGGCAAATAGACTCGAAAAAATCCTGAAAAAAAAATTTAAAAAAATTAATTTCATAATTAAAAATTATTTTATTGATTCGAAGCTTATAAGATAAAAAGCTTGGAGAATGTAATCATTATCGATAAGAAAATATTTTCCCAAAAGTCTTAAATGGTCAAATTAGGCTCGTAAGTCTATGACAAAAAAAAATTCTGAGTGGCTTAAATAACAAGTACTCAAATAACTTACGGTATTCCCTCGTTCGATTATGCAGCATCATAACATGAAATACAAAAGTTTAGGGAGCTGTTTTTACCTATTGACCTTTGTTAAAATATTCTAAGCAGACTCTGCTTTCAAAACTAGAGTGTGACAAATGTCTTAAGCATGTTTTAATATTTTTCTAATCGTTAAAAAACCCTCAAAAATTTGGATTTTGGGTCGTGGCGCTGCATAATCGAACGAGGGAATACGGTACTTCAAGTCAGACGTCTCTTTAAGGTTCGCGTCATGCAAAACTTGAACCTTATCTAAATTTGAAAAATCTGACCACAAATACGTGTTGCTCGTATATGAAAATCTAGGATTCTCAAATTTTCAGTGGGTCAAAAAAATTTTAATTTTTGCAATGAGGGCTCTTAACTGGGTGACCTAAGAAAAAGGGTGATTAAGTAAATTATTAGTATCTATGTTAAAAAACAACATATATTAAAGCTTGAAAGGCGATTTCCAATCAATGAAAAGAAGTGGAAAACAAAAAACTGGTTGTTCCTAAATTACAAAAACGGAATTTACTAAAATACGGAATCGGAATTTCACGTACCTAAACTACGGAACCGTAACTTACAAAATTACGGAGCGACGTATACGGAATCAAAATTAACCCTTAGCTAATACTGTAGGTTCAAACTTTCTTAGTTTAAACCTTACTAAAGGGAACAAATATTTTCTAAAAGTGCGCTCTTCAAAGTCTCGATACTCAATAAATATTCTGAACTGAATAAAAAAAAAAACACTTAAAAATCACTTTAGTGAGCGACCTTGATCAGCACAAAAAATCTCGTCTCATAGAACAAAATTAGGCAGACGATAGAGGGTTAAATTTAGGATAAGCTAACCATAAATTTTATTAAATTTTAGTTATATCCGGTTCCGTAATTTAGGAACAACCCAAAAAACATATTCTTTATTCTACAGTTGATTATCTATTTAGATTTTCTAGACTTGGATTCTGAACTAAAGAAAGGTTTCCGTTAAGATTCCTTATTTTTAAAGGTTCCGTAAAATGTGTTCTGTATATTAGGGTCAGATTCTGTTCCGTTAAACACTCCACTAAACTAATAATTTTGCAAACGCAGGTAATATTACCTCATTAAAACAGGTAATATCCCGTTTTGCTACGATTGAAATTTACAATAAACAAATCAATATTCAAATGAATAATTGTTCAGTAGATTTATTTTTGGACTTAAAGAGGACAAGACCCTTAAACCCTAGATTCCTTAGACTAAAACATTGTCAATGCGACGCATTTTAAATTTTTTTAAAACATTGATGTAGACAAGTCACTGATCGAGCCTGTTGGCAAAAAATTCAAGAAATTTTTTAATTAATCAAAATAATACTTGAACAGATTTGAAAATTTCTTCGTCTTCTTCGTAAATTTCTTTTTCTCGATTGATGAAAAGTCTTAAAACACAAAAAATTAAAAAAAAACTTAGTTTGGGTTAAAATTATTGTCTGTACTTAATCATTTCCACAATTCTCGCTTCAATAAACCGATTTACTACAACTAATTTACCAATAATATCATTAAAATTTAAAACAAAATCAGAATAAAAAAAGAAAAGATCTTGGCCGTTGGTTATTTCTAAATTCATCTTCATATTTGGAATGAAAAAACAAAATTTATTTTCAAAACCATTTTTGGATTCATTCGTCAAGGTACTCAAATTGAATTTTTCGATTTCTTTTACTTTGGCGATAAATGATTCTCGAATCAAATTGAGACTTGACCGTTCTTCATCATATAGTGATTTTTGTAAAGCACTTTCTGTGTGTATATCAATTTTGTTGAAATAGTGTTTGGTAAAAAACAAAATATTCAAACCCCAAAATACCGGAACCCTAAACTAAGATCATAATAAACCATCTGATAATACCCCTATTAAATATCTTTTAAAATTTGCGATTGATTTATATGATACCCTTAGTGTTGAAGATTTTGGTCGAATAATAAGCAACTTAAATTTCCTTCAATATTTTATTCTTTTTGTTGAAACTTTTTGAAAAATTGTTGTGGGTTAAGTTGTCTCAAAGGTAAAGTTGCCAGACAGGTAGAGTTTAATCCCGCTAGCTGGACAAGATAACAAGCTGAATGATTTTCTGGTTTGTCTAGAAGAAAATAATGAATTGTAAACTCAAGTCCGTATCTTGTGTCTGGTTAACTTTTAGTCCGAGATAATCTCCATTCCCCCACATTCTACTCGAGTCAGATAGTTCATATTAGATGTTGCAAGTTTGATGATGGTGAGAATACCTACTCTTCTCATACATTCAGCTTCTGTAATCTTCTGTATCGATGGCTCTAGCAATTTCATTCTCGCCACGCCCAAGAATAATTCGAGGCAACTTACCGCTGTCGAGTTTGCAAACATTTTATGCTGAACGGTGTCAAAAAGATTCAGATTTTAGGAAAACATATTTTATGACTGATTTTATTAAATTAAACATTAAAAAAAATAAAAACAACTAATATACATCGCAGTACATTCCAACATTATTCAAAGCCGTATTATCATCCTTGCCTTTATCATCTTCTATTTGAACTTGAAGTGAAACAACAGCAAGACTATCAGGGCATAGATACTCTCCATCCCATTCACCCCATGGTCCTTCTAAACTTTGAATCTCAGTTAGTTTAGGATCATCACAAATTAGCCTAATAGCGTTAGTAGCAGTGTCATCTTCATATCCACGTTCTTTTTCAACTTTTATTTTGAAACCAATAGCCTTGGAGCCTTCTGGACAATAGGTAGCATTTTGACTCCATTCACCCCATTTTTGTTCAAAACTTTTCAACACTTGACCGTTCGAGCATATTAACATAACACCATTTAAAGCCGTGTCGTCTCGTACTGATGGTTGAGGGCGTAATAGTTTTGTCTTGAACCCGACCACATATGAACCAATGTCACAACTTTCTTCTAGGTACCATCGACCCCAATTACGCCAACCTTTTTTACCACTGCAAAGTTTATAACCGTAATGTCTCACCTTACCACTTGAACAGTCTAAAAGAATCTTGGTTAAAATTTTAATCTAGTTTGAATTTAATTCGACTTACCTTCAGTTAAGACTTGATTCAAGGCTAAAAAAAATATTAAAATATTCAAGACTAAATTCATCTTAGGATTTGAATTTAAAAAAAAAGTTGAACGGAGTTTATTTAAACTTTAAGTTTTATTGATTAATTTCTTAGAGATTTAAACAAAAAAAATTTGTCAAGAGAGATTTTATCTTTCATGAATAACATTGATTAAAAAATCTTCGCTTAGTTCATAAAATTTATTCTCCATGAACATAAATGAATTTTTGTACGGTCTTTTTCGTCTTAGGCCACTGAATTTTCCGAACCCTGATCGACTTATAATGAGATAATCACAATTTTCAATAAAATGAAAATCTAAAACAGCTTTTTCAACTCGTTCACAATTTTCTTTGAGATACTCTTCCCGGTCTAAGTGGGTATACAAACCCGGTATTTGTATCATTTTTTCCTTCCCAAATACTTCTTCAGCTTCTTGGACAACTGATTCATGGTCACTTGTGATAAACAATTTGAACCCGTTTTTAATTTTGGGCATAAATTTATCTCGTATAAAGTCCCAAATGAGTGTTGTCACGTTCCGAGGGTTGAATTCAAGGTCTTTATTGACGTTTGGACGTGATCCACCTATCCGAATTTGAGCACAGATTAATTCGTCTTTACCAATCTGTCTCACTATGTTTTGATACTTCACTCTTAAGTTATCACTCAACTTGAATATCTTGTTGTACCAATCACTGAATAGGTTTACCAAGTTAAATTTGTATTTGAACCCGAAGTCATTGATTCGTTTAGCCAAGTGCTTGTTCTTAGCAAATGAGCCTGTCCAGTCCAAATTGTTTTTAATTACAATCAAGTCTTGTCTAAAATTGTATAGATTCATCGTTTCGAGTTTTTCTTTGAAATCGAACCGATCTAAATAGTTTAAATATTTGACTGTAAACTCTGGTGTCTTCTGGATATCCCGGCCGTTTTGGATCATTGGTAAGTTCCAGTTGAGCTGGTTGGGTATCATCAGATTTTCAAAGTAACATGGGTGAGTGATGTAAATTCTAAGTTGACGATTGGTTAAAAGAGACCAAGCGTAGGCCGAGAAGATTCCTTTTAAACGATCAGCCCATCCACCACAAAAGTCAACACATTCGTAGAGAATGTATTTAGTACCCACGGTATCTGAGTTATGACCCCTAAAGTCATAGTAACGTTGAAATATATTGTAGAATATTCTATCGTTAAATTTTTCACTTAGATGATCAATTTTGGACAAGTAAAAAATGGCAACAAGTTTAAAAATGAAAAGAAATATTAAAAAACGAGCTCGGAATTTTTTCATTAAAATTTTTGCGTATCTCATTGTATTAGGTTTAAATTTATTTTTACGAAAAAAATTCAACATTATTTTTTCATTAACAAAAAATTATTAGAGCTTGAACACTTTAAAGCGCGTTCCAACTTCTAATTTAACTCAAATTAAATCTCGGTACAAATCGGTACAATTTGTTTATCAAGCATATCAAAATTATTAATATTGTAAAGTTTATTCATCAAAAAGAAAAAAAGTGGAGTCATAAATAACCACTGGGACCACATAGACGTCATACAATTTGAAGAAAAAAAGGCCTTTTCGCCCGATTGCGACTTTCCGGAAATTTTTTAACCCATCCATTTTGGTCACAGGGTAAATTGTAACTTTTTAGGTATCACCTTATACCTTCATAACAAAGGCAATTATAAGTTTTTAGCGATTCAGCAATTTAGCATTTCAACAGTTCATTTCTAGCCATACAGCCCATACTTTGAGACCGTAACATTACCTAACATTTTATGTTAGAAAATGTTACGGTGTTAAAAATTTAATATTTGCTTCCATTTTGCCGTAGAGCCGATTTTTCAAATTCCTATGTTTTTGGCTAATTTTACGATAAAGAAAACTAAATGTTGGCCAATAAAGAATAATATCACCAGAAACAACTTTTGAAACTGTAGTTACCGAGCATATTTTTTGAACGATTTAAATTTTTTCGAATTGCTCAATGTGAAGTTTCAAGCGATTCAACTTTTAGTGGTAGGATATCTTCTAAATCATTCGAAAAATCATGAAGGGAAATGCTAAAAACTTATAATTGCCCAGAACAAAAATATCTTTTTCCAATCATGAGATATTTGGCGTTTTAAGAACTCACCTTTTCATTGTGACAAAGATGAAATTTTAATCCTAATAATTTTTGATACATTTATAGCAAAGAAGTGGTCTGATTAATCTTTGGAAGAATATGTTCATGTTAAAGTGAGCAGTTATCCATAATTCGATCAATTAAATTCGAAAATTTCATGATACTATAGTGTTTTTTGAGTTTTGAAAATTATCTGTAAGGCCAAGTTTTTAAAATTATATTTTAGTTCAATTTTAGAGTTCATCTAGAATATTTAATGATAAATAACTTTGTGTGGTAGCTAAATAGCTTTTTATTTTTTATTTCGAAGAGTTTGGCGGCCTATAATTTGTTATAATATGCTTGTTTTTTCCCTTTGTATGGTTGACATATTTTAGGGCTCCATGTCTTAAAGTAATTTAGGGCATCTTTGTCATAATTATAAACTTGAATTAAGAATTTTCCAGTCTAAAGAATTAAAAAATGGAACGACAATTGGAACTTGTGGTAGTTATTTAACTCCTGAAACTGTTAACAGTTAAAATTAGCTTGAAAACCAAACGAAAACAAAATTTTAAGATAAATCATGATACATAAACGACCGTATCGAGCATCGCTTAAGTAGAATTTGGTAGAGCTTTTTAATATCAATTCACCAGCATAGAATATCTAGATAAATAATTTTATTCGAAGCTCTTGGAGAATCAAAAAAAAACAATAGATTTCAATTTTGTTACTGGTTTTGTTTCTTAAATTATTTACAAGTGTGAGATAAAAAGTTTTAAATGCTTTTAGTTAATTTCTTTGTGAATAAAAAAACATTCACAATTTTTCTTCTTTGTACCAAAGCGGAATCTAAGCAAGAGAAGCTTAATTCTTTAGTACTTTGAGTGCATTGATTTATTTGTTTATTCTCAGTTAAAAAGTCTAACTATCACTATCCTACAAATTGTGTTGAAACCTCGATAAACCCGATGACCGAATAATGATCGAAATGAAATAACAAGAAAGTCTATTTGACTATTCTGTTTAAACTCAAAAGGGAATTTGTGAAGGAAGTTAACTGGAAATTTTGGAATAGAACATGCGTTAAAATTTTTTGCATTTCCAAAAGACTATTACCTTTTTAGATCAAAATATGAATTTTAAAAAAGAAGTCGTAACTATTAATTTTGCCTAGGACCATATCACGTTGAATGCACCAGTTCTCATCCTATCACCGATGTTAAGCAACGTTGAATGCACTTGAATGTAGGTATACTTTTCAGTGCAACAAAGTTTTTATACACTGTTGGAGTTATTCTTTAGACTTCTTTGTGTAATAATGTTATTTTGTTAACGACTCGACTTAAGTTTAGAACTTAATGAATTGTAATTAACCAAGATGTTTGCACCTTTATTCGATTAAACCTAAAACAGAGTGCACCAGTTTTGGTAAATATTGTAAAGAAAAGATCGATATCAAAACAGAGTGCACCAGTTTTGGTAAATATTGTAAAGAAAAGATCGATATCAAAACACATATGAGATCATGTCAATTTACAAGAATATAACCCTCACAATTGCCAACAAAACATAATTCCTTTTATTTTTTTCCAATCTTTTTTATCTTCATACTTATTTTATTTTATTCCTAATTCAAAATTTTAACCGTTTTAACCTAATATACAGTCCTGGTAATTCCCAGGTTCTTGGGAACGTTCGAATTGTTCCCCAACGTTCATCAATGTTTCCAAATTTTCCCAAAGTTTTCCAAATTGTATAAAAGTTACTTTAAAAAAATTTTAATTTTTTAACTTTTTGCAAAATAATTTGAAAGAAAAAAAAGGGAATTTACAGTACTGCTACGATTTTGTGTTTTTAGTAATTTTTACGTGAATTTACGTGATTTTACCGAAATTCACGTAAAAACAGGTAATTTTACGCAAAATTACGTTTGTAAAAACCGTAAATTTACCTTTATTTACCGGATTTTACGCAAATTTACCTGAAATTACGTAAATTCTCGTAAAAAGTAAAAATTCCATTTCTATTTTTGATCCTTTGAACAAAAATGCTCTGAATAACCCTAAATTTTAATTTTTTTGTGATACCAAAACTATTGGAGAATATTTCGTAATCTTATAGACGTACTTAGGATGGGCTACAGTTTTTTTGAATTTTTTTTGATGAGTTATTCGATGTTGAAGTATAACAATCAAGAAAACAAGTGGAATTTTTACTTTTTACGAGAATTTACGTGATTTCAGGTAAATTTGCGTAAAATCCGGTAAATAAAGATAAATTTACCGTTTTTTACAAACGTAATTTTACGTAAAATTACCTGTTTTTTCGTGAATTTTGTTAAAATCACGTAAATTCACGTAAAAATTACTAAAAACACAAAATCGTAGCAGTACTGGAGGTGTTTTGTTAAGAATTAAAAGAGATACAAATAAATTACCGTTAAGCTATCTCTACTAAAATTTGGTTTTAAAAATTAACTTTTAATCAGAAAATTAAGCTTTTATTAAAATTTTTAAATTTTTATGAAATTTTAGATTTTTAAAAGCTTTTTCACATTTTCCGATAGATCAATTATATTTTCAAGATAAAAATCCTTTGATTGACAATCCATTAGCTTAGAAATTTGTTTAAAAAAATATTAATTTAAAATTCAATGATACAAAACGAATGGATCAAAAACAAAAGTGAAAATGATCCGGTCCTTTTGCTGCTAAGATCTAAAATTTAACTTACTGAAATTAATGTAATTGGCACACCAGCAGGATTAAATTCTTCGATTTCAACTTTAAAATTAGATGATGAACGGTCAAACAAATTTAATAGGAATTCGAATTTTGTTGCTTGAAAATTCGGCATTTGATGAACAAAGTTTAGAGCAGAAATATGCAAATATTTCATGCTATTAAGCCCAATGAAATGATCTTGACTTACTAATGATAAATTTGAGTTTTCATTCAGACTCATGTTCAAAAAGTCAAGACTTTGTAAATTCTCAAAAGCACGTTCTGGAATCATTTGAATACTATTGATCTCCAAAGCGCGTAGACTCTTGAAGTTCTTGTCGAAAACTGGTACTTTTTCTGTCGTTATAGCCAAATATTTAAGATTTTTAATTTCAATTTGATTAAAATCTTCGATCAACTCTAAATAAGAGTTTGACAAGTCCAAATATTCTAATTGATTCAAATAATTTACAAATTCAATATTTTTGGTACAACATTTCTGGATGTTCAAATATTTTAGTTTGTTATTTAAACGAAAAGTTCTTGGATGAAATTGTTTGATTTTCGAACCAGCCAATATTAAAATTTCCAAATTTGGACAATCTATTAACAACTGAGCATCGATGTTAGACCTGATTTCATTTAGAGACAAGTCCAAATGTTTTAGATTATTTAAGCCTAGAAACTCATGTCCATTTAAATTATGTATACGATTAAATTTAAGATTTAGAATTTTGAGATTTTTGAGACTCGAAAAACATTTTGGTTCCAAGGTTTTAATTAAATTGAAACCCAAATTTAACTCTTCTAAATTGTCCAATCCATCAAACGTTTTATTATTGATTTCTGTCAGTTTGTTATCATTTAAAATTAAACTTTTAAGGTTGCTTAAACTTTTAAAACACTCATAACCGAAAAAATTAATGCAACTATAGCTAAGATCTAACTTAATTAAACTTGAAATGTTTAAGTCCAATGACGATATTTCGTTTGAATTAACAAAATTAAAAAATTCAATCCTGAATTTAATTTTGTCAAGTTGGTTTGATTTAACATCGGATAAGTCGATTATTTGTTTGTCAAAATTTTTTTCAATTAATCTTAATAGGCAAATAAACTGAAAGTATTCCTTTAAAAAATAAAAAAAATTTAAATTTAATTTTAAATGATGATGTTTAGACTATTTATTCGATTACGGCATAAAGGGATTATGTGACCAAAATATTTTTGATGATAGGTGACCAACACTGGTCATATCTTATTTTTCAAGTAATTTTTGGTCACCTATTTTTTTTTCAAATATTACGTGACCAAAGTTGGTCACTTATCAGCAAAAAAAAATTTGGTCACATAGTGAGTGAATGAATTTTCGGGATCCGATTTAAAATCAGTATGTAAAATTAACATCAGTATGAGCAGACTTTCGAATTTTTAAGTCTAAAAGAAGTTACGATAAAAAGTTAAAACTTTTACTTTTACAGATTCGAAATTTTTTTCTTTGACATTCCTCATTTTGTCTCTTTGGATGTTGATTACGGAACTTAAACAAAACACGTATCAAGTTATATTAAATCGAGTTTATTTTTAAATTTAATTCGTACTTAATCATGTCAAAATAGTTGGATGTCAGATATCGACCGACAATGACCAATTTACCAATAAAGTTATCGAATTCGTACAAAAAATTTTTCGTGATTAAACACTTCAGTTTCACCTGCAATCTTCTCATTTGGAATAAAGAAACAAAACTTGGACTCGAAACCATTTTTGGATTCATTAGTCAAGTAATCCAAGTTAAATTTTTCGATTTATTTTACTTTAGCGATGAACAATTCGCGAATACTATTGAGAAAAGAACGTTCATCATTCGATTGGGTTTTGTGTAAAACTTTTTCAGTTTGTATGTCTATTTTGTTCACCAAACCCGAATAGTGCGACAAGATTACTTGTTTTAGCTTATTCATTTGCTTAATAAAAAAACTCTAAAACCGTATGAAAAAAATTTGCAAGAGTCTAAATAAACTAAATAAAATAGAAAATTTAATGGTCCTCGATTTTAAACCAAAGATTAATAGATACAAGCTTAAAATTAAATCATGCAGAGGCGATTAATATTTCAACTGTTTTTCACTCTTAACCATCCTTAATAATTGAAATAATTTTTTAACTCATGGAAGTGAGAGAGTTTTTTTTAAAATTTAAACAAAGCACAAGTAAAGTATAGTATAACGGTGAATAGATTATGATCATAAAATTTGAAAGAGATTTATTTTTTCAAATCACATATTTGATGATGGAAACAAATTGTCTTGTAAATTCAAAGCTTAAATACTGATTATAATCTTGATAAAACTTTGTGAGTTCAAAAATAGTTAAAAAAGATA
This sequence comes from Brachionus rubens, assembly GCA_022207745.1. NCBI lineage: Eukaryota > Metazoa > Rotifera > Eurotatoria > Ploima > Brachionidae > Brachionus > Brachionus rubens. Next base: position 2,986,565 of record JAJVHD010000003.1, on the reverse strand, counting down.
AAAATTGTTTTTTTTTCAACAAGTTGCACTTGAGTGATCCTTAAAGTTCTTTCAGAAAATATATTTTAAATGTACTTGATAGGTAAGGTTCAGGAAATGTAAAATTTTTAAATTAATTTTCGACTTCAAAATCGTAATCTATATCGATGAAAACCTTGGAAAGCAAATTTTTTTAACGAGGGTCCAAAATAATTAAAACTTAGATTAAAATAAAAAAAGATGAAATCAATCAAGGGAAAAATCCATGAGAATTTTAGAATAAGTTTTAGTCGCTATCAATAATTAAAGATTATAGGATGATCCCTAAACAGCGCAAGTGGAAACGCGGAAAGCGGAATTCCGCAGAAATCTAGAAATGATTTGGGTTGTTAATTGAACTAAATCAAAATAATTTAAACTAATATTAAAAAGTTCAAGTTAATTTTGGATTACTTTGAAAATTGTCCAAACCAGTTATTTTAAAGGACTATGTAACATTTCAATGCAAACTCCGCCCCCAAATATCTCGAAAATGGTTAGGTGTAAGTCATTTTTGATGAGAAATTCGAAAACTAGACCTAAAAATCTATCAATGAATCAAATCTTATTCATTGATATGTAAAATAATGATCCCATTTTTTTCAAGTAATCGAAGCCACCCATTGGGCTAGATTTTTAGGTCTAGTTTTCGAATTTCTCATCAAAAATGACTTACACCTAACCATTTTCGAGATATTTGGGGGCGGAGTTTGCATTGAAATGTTACATAGTCTTTTCTAAAAAATTTTGAACAAATTTTCCATAATTTCATACTTATTTAATTTCAAACAAAAATTGTAAATATGAAATATTGTTGAATGAAAAATGCAACTCTAAACAGAGCAAACAAAATAAAAGACCAAAAAGAGATATTTTGGAGAGTCTGGATTCTTACGCACAATTAAAGATAAACAAGCAATTAAAACAACTAATGAGACAAACCAAGAATTTTTAGCAATGAAAGTCTTGATTTTATCACACCGAACCAGATAGCAGTTGCATTAGACTTCTCAAGACAACATGGGAAGCAATTGTCTCAATTTAAGTTTAGTGTATGGTCTTTTCAACCACAGCTTCGTCTGTAACATCTGAAAATCTTTTCAGCTTAGTGGGCTTAGTTCAAACTAAGATTTTAAACAGGATCGATCCGTCAGCATAAGATGGTAGTTGTAGAATAAATCATACTGTTGTGGTCCTCTTGTGAACTTTCACGAACTTATGATTCGGAAAAGCCTTCATTGATTTATGGGTATTAAATGAAAGCTAGTTTTACAAGTTTAAACTAGAGCCTTTTAGCTTTTATTTGATACCCCTAAATAAATGGTCGCTTTTCTATATCAATATTTCATGCAAGTTCACAAGAGAAACACGTGAATGACCACAGCTGTAGGCGTGAGGTGAAAACTGTATAAATAATATCAAAAAAAGAAAAAAAAAAGGGTAAAATTTGCCCTTTTTCCGTAATATGCACCCTTCAAATAACTCAAGTAAAACACGTTTAACTTATATACAGTACAAAGCTGAAATAAGTTAACGAAAAAATAAACAAAAACAGCAAAATGTTTATTCAATAAGCAAATAATAATTGGACAAGTGTAAGATATGTGTCTGTGGAGTGTTGGACACCTGTTAGCATTAAGTTAAAACTAGTCAAATACCCCTCTAACGACCCTCAAACACTTCTTTTTCGTTTGTAACGCTTTTTTGTTCCTTTGTTAACTCATTCTTGCGTTTTTCAGAAAAAAGTAAAAATTCGAAAAAATTATTTTGGACGTCCGCTAAAAATCTTTTTAAGGTTTTCATATATTTAGATTTTAGACTAAGGAGATTAAGTAGTATGGACAATTTTTGCAGACAATGAATTTATCAATATTTAATGCACAATGTTTATAACGACTTTATTTCGAAAATTAATCCAAAAAAATTTGTTGGTTTAAACAAGATTGTGAACTTCCGAAATTTTAAGAAATTTTCTTATGTCTTTGGTCTTGACCAATCTGTTTTCGGTTGTTGGTGCTCACTTAAATTTATGAAAATATTCTTCCAAAGATTAATCAGACTACTCTTTTGCAATCAATATGTCAAAAATTGTTAGAATAAAATTTCAAAAAAAAAAGGCCAAAAAATTTATTTCAATTCAATTAACAAGCAAAATACAAAAATGGCAAAATTTATTTAGAATTAACAACAATATAAAAAAATGTTATATTTATTCCCAAATATATCTTTTCAGGTCCTTTATACTCTCTGATAAATCAATTATATTTAAAATATAGAATTTTTCAGATTCACAATCACAAGTTACCTTAAATTTTTTAAAAATATTAAAAAAAATTGGGTTTTTCAAGTAATGGGCTTTACTTACTTTTAAATTGAGATAATCTTGATCTTGTTTTGGTTCATTTATTTCAAATTTAAAACTGGGTAATGATCGATCAAATAAATCCAAAAATAGCTCAAGTTGTTTAGCTTTGAAATTTTCAAAATGCTCATAAATATCACGAACACTTATGTCCAAATATTTCATGTTACCAAGACCTTTGAAATGTTCTTGATTCATCTGAGAAAAATTTGACTTTTTAGTCACATTCATATTCAAAAAGTCGAGACTTTCTAAATTCTCAAATGCACCCTCTGGAATCATTTCTACATTTTCAATGTCCAAAGCACGAAGATTTTTGAAATTCTTTCCAAAAATCGGGACTTGTTTTGTCATAATTCTCAAGTACTTAAGACTTTTTATTTTAATATTACCAAACTCTTCTAACGATTCGAGATCATAATTTCCAACATCCAAATACTCCAATTGATTTAAAAAATTTAAGAACTCAAAGCTTTTAGTGGTACATTTACGTAAATCCATATAAATTAACTTCTTGTTTAAACGAAAAGATTGTGAATGAAAGTCTTGGACTTTTGTAAAAGGCATTTCTAATATCTCTAAATTGCGACAATGTTTGAACACGCTTTCATCGATTTCATATCTCTTCTCATTTAGATAGAGATTTAAACGTTTCAGACTTTTAAGTCCCATGAAGGTTTGTCCATTCAAGTAGCCTACTTCATTTAACTGTAAATTTAAAAACTTGAGATTTTTGAGCTTTGAGAAACATTTTGGAACGATGAATCGAATCATATTGTGCGCTAAATTCAAGTCTACTAAACTGTCGAGACCATGAAACATTTTCGGGTTTGTCATTTGGAGATGATTGTGAGTCATTTCTAATGTCTTGAGATTTTTTAAATTTTTAAAACAATTATCACCAATAGATTGAATACTTCCACCGCTTAAATTTAATGTATCTAGATTTTCGTAAATTGGAAATGATTTCAAATAAGTAGCATCTGTTTTAAGACTGAGGGTTCTCATGTTTTTAAACATTTGAAATGAATTTAAATCCCTGCAACTTCCTTCAATATCTAAGTAGAAGTTATCTACTGAGTCAATATTGATGTACGATGGAATAACTTCTAAGTCCTGCGGTTCTACACGTTCAAAAAATTCTGTTTTTAAACCAAAAAATTTCAATTCGTTTGATTTAACGTCGGTTAAGTCGATTATTTGACTGTCAAATTTTGTTTCCATAATTCGTAATATACATATGTACTCAAAGTAATCCTTAAAAATTAAAGGAATTGAGTTTAATTTAGACAAAATTTTGATGCAAAAAAAATACTTTTAATGAACCAATTTCCTTTTCATTATAGCTTCCGAAGCTTCTATTTTCAATATAGACCAAGTAACTTAAACAAAAAAAGCTCATAATTAAAATGAAAATTTTTGTTTTAATATTTGTGCATACATAATCTTATCAATAAAACTCTTTTCAAGGTAACGTTTGACAACCACTAGTTTTCCCATTAGGTCATTAAAATTGAAAATGAATTGGCTATAAAAAAACACACTTTTATCACCTGGCTTGTGTATAGTCAATTGAAAATTTGGAATAAAGAAACAAAATTTATTTTCAAAACCATTTTTGGACTCACTCGTCAAATTATCCAAATTGAATTTTTCGATTTCATTTACTTTGGCGATGAATTTTTCACTAGTCAAATTGAGAAAGACACGTTCGTCACTGGACGATGTTCTTTGTAAGGCTCTTTTAGTGTGGACATTGATTGTATTCACCAAATCCGAATAGTATTCCAAAATGTTTTGTTTTAACTTGTCCATTTTTAAAAGTTTTATTTTGTTTTTAAACAAAAAAATTTCAGTCCATTAGCTTTTAGAATTTATACCCCATCCCCACACCTTATCAGTTGTTTAAAATTACAATAAACGACAAAAATAACATATAGACTTGTTGTTGATGTCTCAAAAATTTAAGGATTTTAGGAAATGTTAATTTTGTTTATTTTTGCTTTAATTTTTATCTAAATGAAAGAAATGAAAAAATGGGAAGAGCATTTGGGACTGGTCAATTTTGAGACCAGCTGTTCACAATATTTATTTAATGCTAAACTTATGATCAAAAAATTTTTTTTTCTAAAAAGGAATCAGCTTTGACTTCTCTTTTGAAGAAATTAAACAATGATAATATAAATTTATTGAAGATTCCCTCAGTTTTTTACGACCGGAAGATTGTCAACTATTTTGAACTCTAAGAATTACAGTCAACTCTCGTTAATCCGAATAGAAATCGCCCTAAGAAATCTTTGTACGGATTAAAATTTTCGGATTATCAATTAATGTAGAGGTATAGAATATAGCATCGAGCCCGGTAAATTTTGTTCGGTTATCGAATTATTCGGATTAAAGTGTATTCGGATTATCGAGAGTCGACTGTAAATGATTTTAAAATACTTTAAAAAAATTTTAACAATTGTTTTATTTCAAGAAAAATTAAGAAAAGAAATTAAGAATTTTGTCTCCTTTAATCATTTGTTCTTTTACATCGTTCGATAAATCAATTATATTCTGAAAATAGAATAAAGCTGATTCACAATCGAATATCTAAAGTAAAATTAATCATTTAAAACAATAAGAGATTTTCAAATAAGAATAATTAACTTACTCTGAGATGTTGAATGCCTTCATTATTCAAATCAAATTTTAAACTTGACGATGAACGGTCAAATAGATTTAGAAATAGTTCAAGTTTTGTAGCGTTAAAGCTTTCAACACGTTCAATAACATCTGTAATTTCTAAATATTTCATGTTACTTAGTCCTTTGAAATGTTCTTGATTAGTTTGTGAAAGATTTGAGTTTTCAAAAAAAAAATCTCTAAATAGTCAAGACTTTCCAAATTTTCAAAGGCTCCTTCTGGAATCATTTCAATAAATGAAATTATTAAAGCACGAAGCGTTTTGTAGTTCTTTCCAAATACAGGTACCCTTTTTGTTTTTAATCTCAAATACTTCAAACTTGTAATTTCAATCTTATTAAACTCTTCTATAGACTCTAAACAACAACCTGTTAAAGTCAAGTATTCTAATTGATTAAGAAAGTTGATAAACTCTAAGCTTTTTGAGTTGCATTCAATTAGCTCCAAATATTTAAATTTATTGTTAAAACAGATTGCTTTTGGATGCAGACTTTCAACATAACTAATCGCTAAAATTTCTAAATTTGTACACGGTCGAAACACTTGATCATCGATATCAAAAATAATATTGAACCCAATTAGGTCCAAATTTTTCAAATTATTTAGATCTATAAATGTTTGGCCATCCAAATGTGTAATATTATTCATTTGCAAGTCTAAAAATTTGAGATTCTTTAGTTTTGAAAAACACTTTGGTGCTAAACATTCAATCGAGTTGTTCATTAAGTTTAAATTTTCCAAATTTTCAAGTCCGTCAAACATATTTGAATCGATCATTTGCAGCTGATTATAACTCAGATCTAGTATGTTGAGATTTATTAAACCTCTGAAGCTTGAATCATTGATAAATACGATATTACAATCGCTTAAATTTAATTCTTTAAGACTTTCTAAGCGTGGTAATGATTCTAAATATTTAAGCTCATTATCACAAAAGCTTAAATTTAATCTACTCAAGTTTTTCAATTTTTTGATAAAATCTATATCAACCATATTATTCGTAATTTTAATATTAAACTCTTTTACTGATTCAACGTTTAATAACATCTCTAGATCAATTGATTCTATGTTATCAAAGGTATTTGTCATTATAGAAATTTTCTCAAGTTCATTTGAGTTTGCATCGGTTAGATCGATTATTTGTTTGTCAAAATTTTTTTCGATTAATCGTAATAAGCAATCAAACTCAACGCAATCCTTGAAATAATTTTTTAAAATTAAATAATTCTTATCGAAGTGATTCTAATCAATTTGAAGCCTTTAATATGCCACTACACAATACAGGCTAAGGGATAATACCATGCCTTACAAATGATTCAGTATTTATGTAGACTCGAATTCCAGACACTTGGGAATTACTTAAGAGTGTTGGGCATCGAGGCGATTTTTGTCATCTACAATTAAGTTCTTTACCTGGTGCATTTTTTTGGAAGTTGTGGACTCACAAGTGACTTTTGACTGAATTTTCTGGTATAATTCAACTTAGAATAATTAAAATATATTTACTTTTATCGAATTGAAATTCGTTTCATCTGTATATTCGAAAAGGTTTTTTTCAAAGTTCACTCCGTTACTTAAAATAAAGTCTAAAGTTTACACTATATGTCTTTTAAATGTTGAATTACTTTATCAAATTGAGAAAGTTCTCTTCATAATGCTTCATGACGATTAACAAATTGCCAATAATATTATTAAATTTAAAAACCAACTTGTCATCAAAATTAATTTCTCTCAAACTTGTTCTGTCTTTATCCATTTTCTCATTTGGAATAAAAAAACAAAATTTATTTTCGAAACCATTCTTGGATTCATTCGTCAAGTTATCCAAGTTAAATTTTTCGATTTCTTTTACTTTAACGATGAACGATTCACGAATAGAATTGAGACTTGACCGTTCTTCATCAGATTGGGATTTTTGAAAGGCACTTTCTGTTTGAATATCAATTTTGTTGATTACGTCCGAATAGTAATCGATTATATATTTTTTAAACTTATTCATTTCTTAAAAAAATGTGTACATTTAAATTAAATGAATAGTGGTACTCAATTTTGTTTAGAATTTATACAACCCTGGTTATTCAATGCTTCTATAAATGAACGTTCAAGATTTTGAAGGTTCAAGGGTCCATGAAGCTTCATATTTCTTAATGTATTGAAAATATTTGAAGACTTTTGAGCATTAAGGGTCCCTTGAATGTTCATGAACGTTCATATTTGGAAGCTTTGAATCACCAGGGTTGTACTTCTTTTGTGATTTAATATATTTAAAATTTTAATTGTAATTATAATAAAAATATGAAAATCCTATTTTTCTCATCTAGCATGTTTATTTTTATCATGACTTTAAGCTAGGGAGAAGTTTATAGGAAATTCGACATTAAATTTAAAACTTAATCTTAAACTTTAACTAAATTTAGACCTTAACAAATTTTTTTCTTAAATAAAAAGCATTCAGCATTATGACGTGGTTTGAACTATTAATCGCCGGTATAAAAACGATTCAAATGGTTCTCAACAAAAAATTGTGTAAACGTTAAGTTGGGACTTAGAAACCGGCTTTGACTTAATTCAATTGCAATGGTCATTTAAGGTTTCCAAAAATGAACGTTCAAGGGACCCTGAATGTTCAAAAGTCTTCAAAAATTTAATACTAAACCGTGTGCCGAGACAACTTTTATGGGCTTAAAAATTAGAATAAATAAAACAAGCTTTAAAATTCTGTATGATACTTAGCGTTTGCATACTCAGTTTGTTTCCTTCTGTCTTTTGAAAAGTGTTAATGTTACTTTATAAAATTACAAAAATCTTATGAAAATCAGCAAAATCGTCTGCAAAAACTCTGCATTTTATCTGAAAATTGCACGCCATTAAAATGTAAAATAACGTAATACCTCGATTTTTGTGACATGTCAATATTGTAGGGTATTCGGGTATAGTGACAGGATCCGAGTATTAAAAGGAGCATTTTTTCGTCTATTTATTAGTCTACTAAAGGGCCTCCAATTTGGCTGTTAATTATTGGCATGCTACTTAAAATCGTCTTTTCTTTCTACTTTGATACCAATAATAGCTGTTTTTTGACAATCGGAGGAAAAAATAAAATTAAAAGATAAGCATTTTCTCACAGCCAGAACCGATAGTGACATGTCATCAATCGAGTTAATCAAACGAAATCAATTGACAATAGTCTCATAAATTTGACTCAATCTAAATCAACTCTTGAACCGAATCGCCTGAACTATACTCTACCAGTGTCTGATAATAGAAATTAAAACGTCACTTTCAATTACCGTATTTCCTTGCATACAAGTGCCCCCCTAATACCCCCTTTTTATAGACCAATGAAGACCAGATCAATTCTAATCTTTTGATTTTAAAGTAGATCGGACTGAGTTGTATATAAAACGTCTCAAAAGAACCTCAAATTCAATTCGCTTTGACATTATTTTAGCTCTTAAAGATGCTATTTTTAGTCGCTTATAAGCAAGGAAATACGGTACACGTTTGGATCCTCGAGATAAATCGTCACGTTTTAACCTAAATGAATTTTCATCCAAGCTATAGACAAAAAAGAGGACTCGATATTAGTTAAATTGAATACATAGAAAAATTGTAATTTTTTGATATATATTCAGTTTATATGACATGTCATATAAAGCGAATATTTCAATTTCAAAAATCAGTGTTCGTTTGTTAATGACATGTCATTAAATTCGAGTAATTACGTTACTAGTCGCCTCGATGATTACAACATTTTTCATTAAAAATAGCAATCTTTATTCTTTATTAAGAATTAAAAAGCAAAATTAAAAACAAATTATGGAAATTTACCAGAAAAGACGCCTTCGAAAGTTTTTATAAATGGGAATTTTAAAAAAATTCTAATAACTTTTTTGGGATAAATAGACTATTATTATTATTATTAAAATAATCTGAAATGCTTTCTCCGCGGAGCTAAGAACTATCGTGCTTAGCAATGGCAGATGTGCAGTTGGAGTGAATCATCTCGATTGATAGGTGTGTTTCCAATTTGTTCTTAAATCCATTAATTGCTAATTGGCTTTCATTTAAATTCATATAAATTTGAATAACTTATTTTCTACAGAGATTAATTCATTCTCCAAAATGCAACAAATTGTAACAATTCTGCTGCACCTTAGGTATCCGTCTGTTAAAGCTCTCCATTTCTTATGCATTTTGCACGCCATTAAAAAAGATAATAAAAAACTCTGCAAAAGTTTGCAAACTTTTAGCAGACGGATACCTAAGTTGTAGCAATTTGCAGAACGAAATTATCCCATCTAGAAAAAATGTTATTCAAGTTTAGTTGAATTAAAAAAAACAGCTCTTTCCAAGTTTTCAAGAATCGAAATTAAAAAAAATTTTCAAAAAATTTATTTTTTATAAAATTAAATCAATTGGTTCCATTAATGGCCAAAAAATATCAATTTTATTTATATTAAACACTAGCAACTAAATTTTATTTACCATTAAGCTTTCCTTTAATCTCTTTTATACTCTCCGAAAAATCAATTATATTTAAAATATTGAATTCTTCAGATTCAGGTTCACAATCACAATTTACCTTAAAATTTTTAAAATAATTAAAAAATTTTTGTTTTTCAAGTAATTGGCTTTAGTTACTCTTAAAAAGAGACAATCTTGTTCTTGAGTTGGTTCATACATATCAAATGTAAAACTTGGCGATGTTCGATCAAATATATTTAATAGTAGATCAAGTTGTGTAGCTTTGAAATTTTCAAAATGCTCATAAATATTACGAACACTTATGCTAAAATACTTCATGTTACCCAGACCTTTGAAATGTTCTTGATTCATCTGAGAAAAATTTGACTCTTCAATCGTACTCATAGTCAAAAATTCGAGACTTTCTAAATTCTCAAATGCGCCCTCTGGAATCATTTCTACATTAACAATTTCCAAAGCACGAAGATTTTTGAAATTCTTTCCAAAAATTGGAACTTGTTTCGTCATAACTCTCAAATACTTAAGACCATTTATTTTAATGTTACCAAACTCTTCTAATGATTCAAGATCATAATTTCCAACGTCCAAATACTCCAATTGATTTAAACAATTTAAGAACTCAAAGCTATTTGTGGTACATCCACGTAAATCCATGTAAATTAACTTTTTGTTTAGACGAAAAGCTTTTGGGTGAAAGTTTTGAACTTTTGAAAACGGCATGACTAGGATTTCTAAATTAGGACACGCATTGAACACTTTTTCATCGATGTCATATCTAATAACGTTTGAATAGAGGTCCAAATGCTTCAAACTTTGAAGTCCTTCAAGTGTTTCTTCGTCTAATTTAAATACGTTATTTAACTTTAAGTCTAAGAATTTTAGATTTTTTAGTTGCAAAAAACATTTTCCAACTATGTAATTAATGTTATTGCTTGCTAAATTCAAGTTTTCTAAATTGTCTAATCCATCAAACATTCTCGGATTGATCATTTGAAGCTGGGTGTGGGTAATTTCTAATGTTTTGAGGTTTTTTAAATTGCTGAAACAATTTTCATCGATATACTTAAGATATCCACCACCTAAAATTAATGTGTCTAAATTTTCGTAAACTGGAAATGAATTCAAATACATAGCATCTGTTTTAAGACCAAGAGTGTTCAAATTTTTAAAAGTTTGAAATGAATTTAGATCGATTGTTTCTGCAGGAATGTCTAAATGGAAGTAATTTATTGAGTCAACCTTGATGTACGAGGAAATAATTTCTAAGTCTTTCGATTCTATATGTCCATAATACTCTGTCTTTAAACCAAACAATTTCAATTCGTATGATTCAAAATCAGTCAAATCGATTATTTGATTGTCAAATTTTGTTTCCATTATTCGCAAAAGACAAATGTACTCAAAGTAAGCCTTAATAATTAAAAATTTTTCAATAAAATGAATTGAGCTAGATTTAGACAAAATTCAAATGCAAAAAATAACTTTTAATGAGCCAATTTCTTCTTCATCATCGCGTCCGAAACAGACCAAGTAACTAAAACAACAAAAATCTGAAAATTAAAATGAAAATTTTTGTTTAAAAATGTGGGCATACATAATCTTATCAAGAAAACTTTTTTCAAAGTACCGTTTGACGACCACTAGTTTTCCCATTATGTCATTAAAATTGAAAATATATTCATCATGAAAATACACCCTTTCATCACTTGGCTTGTGTATCAGTTGGAGAGTCATTTCGAAATTTGGAATGAAGAAACAAAATTTATTTTCAAAACCATTTTTGGACTCACTAGTCAAATTATCCAAATTGAATTTTTCGATTTCTTTTACTTTGGCAATAAATTTTTCTCTAGTCAAATTGAGAAAAGAACGTTCATCATTTGACAATGTTTTGTGTAAGGCTTTTTCAGTATGAATATCGATTGTGTTCACCAAATCCGAATAGTATTTCAAAACGTTTTGTTTTAACTTGTTCATTCTTAAAAAAAAATTTCGTTTAATAAAAAAATAGATTTTCATTCAAACGAAAAGAACAAAATTCCTTTTTTTTAAAACAACGACATGTCGTTTTATATGTTTTTTACACCACGTCTACATTTACACGTTTACGTTTATGTGACGTCAAAGTCACATAAGTATTTATCATCGCTTATATGTGATGCTCACATTTTTGTTTGAGGTTTCACTCAACTGTGATATTTTCATAATGAGAAAAATTAAACCACATAAAAGTGATTGTTTAAATTTTTTTTGGGGCATAATTAGCTCTTAATTGAAAAGAAAGTGATTTGAATAAACTCTGTGATCATGTACATTTAGTACATTCAGCTCAGTATGGTTTCAAGATAACTTGTCCAGTATGGTATAAGTAAGGTATAAGTGTCAGTTTGTAACATTCAGTTTTTGAGCAAAACACAAGAACTAAAAGAATTTTTGTTTTGACATCTTAGAGATAACAGGGATTCAGACGATTTGGACCAAAAGACAATATCGATAAAATGTATTTTTGATGAATGTGTTGGAGCATTTGTCCAGGACACATCGTAATGAGTTAGACACTAAAAAATGTAAAAACGATTATATTTTTACTGTAGCATTTCTCCTTTTTGGCTTTTAATTATTGGCATGCTACTTAAAATCGTCTTTTCTTTCTACTTTGATACCAATAATAGCTGTTTTTTGACAATCGGAGGAAAAAATAAAATTAAAAGATAAGCATTTTCTCACAGCCTGAACCGATAGTGACATGTCCTTACTTTTTTCGTCCTAAGACATCTCTTGCTTACTAGTGTTTTTTTTTTATTAAAGTCCTTTAACATGTAAATAGAGGATTTAGACCATTTAATTGTCAATAGGTCTTATTATTTGTGTATTTTTAATTGTTCAAGATCATACATTTTTAATCACCAACCGAATTTGCTTAAATTTATAATGAACTTAAATTTAATTATGAATGTATCGTATAATTTTTCTTATGCTAAAATGCCTCGATGTAACGCGTTTTTTAAAACCCTAGCTGCTTTCGAAATAATTATCCTCGTGTGGATTTGGGCGGTCTTTCATGCTTGTTTTTCATTTTTCATTTTGTACAACGCAACTTGCATCGCTTAACTATGTTGAAGAAATAAGATAATGCAAAAATTTTTTAACGTTTCTATTTTGAATAGCTCACTTTTGGATTCTAATTAACTCAATTTATCGGTCTGTTTGAGTAAATTAAAATTTAACTTTTTGAGCTCTTTGATACTCGAAAGATTTTCTATCATGATAAGTTCCGTTAACAAAAAATTAAACATTTACTTTAGAAATCCGAATATGAAAATGTTAAACAAAATTTCCAAAAAATTCATTTTATTTCAAAACAAGTTGGATTTATTAAAAAAAAAGAAAAGAAGAACAAAAAACTTAATTTTTAATTGACATTTTATCAATTTTAATCAATTGATTCTAAAATAATCTCTCTTGTTTCATTAGACAAATCAATTACATGTTTAAAATAGAATTTTTCAGATTCACAATCACAAGTTACCTTAAAATTTTTAAAAAGATTAAAAAATATTTCAGTTTTTCGAGTCACAAACTTTACTTACTTTTAAATTTAAACATTCTTGTTCTTGAGTTGGTTCATGTATTTCAAATTTAAAACTTGACAATGTTCGATCAAACAAATTCAAAAATAGTTCAAGTTTTAAAGCTTTAAAATTTTCAAAATGCTCAATAAAGTTATCAACTTCGACCATTAAATACTTCATGTAACTTAATCCTCTAAAATGTTCTTGATTCAAATTTTGAAAATTTGAGTTTTCAGTCAAGCTCATGTCCAAATAGTCAAGACTCTCTAAATTCTTAAAGGCTCCTTCTGGTATCACTTCAATTTCATCCATTTCCAAAATTCCCAGATTTTTGAAATTCTTTCCAAAAATCGGAACTTGTTTCGTCGTAAGAATCAAATATTTTAGGCTCTTGATTTCAATCTTTTCGAACTCTTGCAATGACGCTAAACAATAACCTGATATGTTCAAATACTCAAGTTGATTTAAACAATTTAAAAACTCTAGACTCTTCGTATTGCATTTGCTTAAGTCCAAGTATTTCAATTTTTTGTTTGAATGAAAAACTCTTGGATAAAATCTGTAACTTTGGCAATGGCTAAACTCTCTAAATTCTGACACGGTTCGAACACTTGATCATCGATATCAGACAGAGGCTCATTTAGGTTAAGGCTCAAATGCTTCAAATTTTTTAATCCGATGAATGTTAGTCCACCTAAATGGCGTATACAATTTACATCTAGATACAAAAATTTGAGATTTTGTAATTTTGAAAAACATTTTAGACAATCTAATTCGATTAAGTTTTCATAATTTGAAAATGAAGTTAATCGTGTAATTAGTGATCCAACTCTTAAAGTCCTCAAGTTATTAAAATGTTTAAACAAATCGGGAACAATACGGTTTTCTTGAAATTGAAATTTATTACTGAGCTTGTATTTAAACACTTATTACAACGATATTAAATACCGTCATTTTCTCATTGAAATCAAATTACTGTATAGTCGGTTTTAAAAAAAAGAGAAAGGATCATCACTAGAATTGTCGAATTCAACTATCCATAGGCTGTTAATCTGTAACAGTCAATGTGAGATTTTATCGAATGCTTTAGCCAAGTCACTGTTCACGATGTCAATTGAATTTCCAGACGCCAGGAAATTAGAAATGAGATCCATTTACTCAAGCAAAAAGGTTGATTTTTTTTATTTCTCAACTTTTCTCAAGTTTTCTTAGATTTTAAGAAATTGAGAAAAAACTTCACACTGGTTATATTTTTGAGGTTCATTTTTAAAAAATAATAAAAAATATCACTTTTTTATCCGCTTAACGCTTTTAAATCCCCGTTCCATTTTTGGAACGGTTGCGAACGGAAAGGAACCCTAATGGAACGGCACCCTTATGGAACGGAACGGTTGCGAACGGAAAGGAACCCTAATGGAACGGAACCCTTATGGAACGGAACGGTTATCAGGAACGGAACGGTTTCTTGGACTCATATTTAAAGACTTATATTGTCGATTCTTCTGTCCTATTTGCATAACTTTACATTCCTCAATGCTCAATTCAGTAGCTCATGTAATTGACCAACTATACAAGGTGCCCAAATCTCTTTGTAAGGCTAGCGTTCTGAGATGAGCAAAAAATGGCTACTGCACTTAATGGAGCGCCTATCTATAGCTCACATTCAGACCAACTAATTCCAGTTTCAAGAATCGAAATTGAAAAAAAATTATAAAAAAATTTATTTTTATTTAAATAAAATCAATTGATTTCAATTAATGGCCAAAAAATATCGATTATATTTAAAATTAACACCTGAAACAAAATTTTATTCACCATAAAGCTTTCCTTTAATCTCTTTTATACTCTCCCAAAAATCAATTATATTTAAATATAGAATTCTTCAGATTCACAATCACAAGTTGCCTAAGAATTAAAAATAAATAAAAAATTTTAGATTTTCAATTCATTAGCTTCACTTTTTTTTAAATTGCTGAAACAATCATCATCGATAATGAATTCGTCCACCACTTAAATCTAGCGTTTCTAAATTTTCATTGGAAACGGAAACGGAGTCAAATGTGTACCACGTGTTTTAAGACTGAGGATATTGATGTTTTTGAACATTGGAAATGAATTTCCTCGAAGATCTTTGAAATTTCCTCGAATATCTAAGTAGAAGTTATTTATTGAGTCAATGTTGATGTACGAAGATATGATTTCTAGGTCATTCGGGTCAAGATTAGCATAATATTCTGTTTCTAAGCCAAACAATTTCAACTCGTTTGATTTAACATCGGTTAAGTCGATTATTTGATTGTCAAATTTTGTTTCCATTATTCGTAATAGACAAATGTTCTGAAGGTAAGCCTTAAAAATTAAAAAAAATCCATTTCATTTCTCTCTACGAAAATTCCTTCTTCAATATTGGCCAGGAAACTGAAACAAAAAAGCTCAAAATCAATATACTGTGCTGGTCGTTCACGAATTAAATGGAGGATCGTTCTTGAACGTTCATGAACGAATGGCGAATGAATTGACCATTCGTGGCGTTTCGTAGCCATTCGCGTTCTTTTAAGAAAAAAATTTTCACGAATGGCCACGAATGGAAATTTATTTTTCTTTTCATTCGGCGATGTAATTTGATGTTCATGAATTAATTAAAATTTGTTCATATATAATGTTATCAAGAAATTCCTTTTCAAGGTACCGTTTGACCACCACTAGTTCGTTCCGATTATATCATTAAAATTGAAAATATACTGACTATGAAAACAGACCTCCTTATCAGGGTCAGCCTAAAACCCGGAATCGCCGGAACGAAACGGAATTTACCCGGAACTCTCGAGGACGGAACAAATGACTAAAATCCGGAACGTGTTCGGGAAAATAGATAAAGTTAAATTTATACATAATATGTATAAAACCGTGTCTTTTATGATCTGGCCATGATTGTTTGTTATTTATAAGATTTTTATTTTTTCAGCTTTGGAAAAAAAATGCCTTATTTACATAGTTTATTCATTACTGATTATTATTCAAACCGTGAGATGTAAGAATTAGACTGGAAAAAAAAATTTGTCGATTTCCCCTTCGAAATAATATATATATAGAAACGAATTCAAATTTTGAGATTTCTTAAAAAGAAGAATGAAAAGGGGTGGTTTAAAGAAATTATGAAGGAGGTAATCTTATTTTTAGCGTATTGGTAACTTTTAATCATTTAATCTTGATTTTTGAGCGTTATTCAGGAAGCTGAAAGAAGTGCAGTGTCATTGAAAAAAGGTGTATTATCTTAGTAATTTGACAGATAGACATTTGTCTTATTTAGTTTTTGTTTACATTAATAAACAAATTACTGGAATATTTTTCGAGGATGTACTCCTTTATGAGAAACACCACGTTTCTGACAAAGTTTTGGTACGGTATAGTTGCGGGAAAAAAATTGATCCTCCTCCATAAATAAAAAAAATGAAATGAGTAAAATTATATCGATTGGATAGTTATCTTAAAGTAATGGTAACAAAAAATACGAAGTAATTATTATCTAGGACATCATTCGCCTGTTATACACGCCTGTTAGACAAGCCATGTGGATGTGCAACATACGGCACATTGTAACTCTAGATGGGCGCCATCATTCGCCACCAAATGGGACTGATTTAATAAATAATCAGGTTGCGAGTCGTGGTGACTTAAAATAAGGGTTCCGAAAGGGGCAATGTAGCAAATGTAGCGATCGGCTCACAAAAAATTAGTTAGTGCCAAAAGCGTTTCGGTCGTGGAAGGAAAAAAAAAGTTGAAGTTCACCAAAACATCATGGCCAGATCATAAAAGGCACGGTTTTATACATATTATGTATAAATTTAACTTTATCTATTTTCCGGAACACGTTCCGGATTTTAGTCAAATGCCCAGAACTCATTCCGTATTTTAGTCATTTGTTCCGTCCTCGAGAGTTCCGGGTAAATTCCGTTCCGTTCCGGCGATTCCCGGTTTTAGGCTGACCCTCCTTATCACCTGGCTTGTGAATAGTCATTTGAAAATTTGGAATGAAGAAACAAAATTTATTTTCAAAACCAATTTTAGAATCGCTCGTCAAGTTGTCCAAATTGAATTTTTCGATTTCTTTTACTTTGGCGATGAATTTATCTCGAGTCAAATTGAGAAAAGAACGTTCCCCAATTGACAATTTTTTTTGTAAAGCCTTTGCAGTTTGAATATCGATTTTGTTGACCAAATCCGAATAGTATTCCAAAATGTTTTTTTTTAACTTGTTCATTATTACAAATTTTTTTGTTTAATCAAAAATAAAATTTGGTCTAAACGAATGTTTTTTAAATCAACGATAAAAATAACTTGATTTTTTGTTTCGATTTATAAATTCAAGTTTGTTTGTTTCAAAATTTGAAGTAAAGACAAAAAAACGACTTGCAAAATAATATTTTACCACATCGTACACTCTTTTAAGTAGATTCGCAACACTTTCTCTTTTTTAGGGCTATTCAAATTAACAGAATTAGAGCTTGAGACTAATTTGTAATATTTCCTACCATACCTACTGTACCTGCCGTATCGTGTGTACTATTTTATTAAAATAAAATAAAACGCTCACCATTATGCTCTATGGTCTTTAGCCATCAATCAGCGAGCAATTCGATAGCTCTCTTATATCATTACTGGCTTTTTGAGCTAAAAAACTCTAGGCACCTAGCTTCGAATGAAGGAACTTGCTTTTTCTGACCCAAAATTCGTGATTCTCGTATAGAATTACCATAAAAAGCATATTTAATTATTTATTTAAACGATTCTTTCAATTTATCAAAAAAGTGCCTAAACCGAATTTGCATACGCTCTAACTTTTCATAAATCACAAGGACAAACACTTGGTAAAGCAGTAATCGACCTAGGTAAAAAAGAACAAACTTTAGGACTTACCTTTGCTGCATTATCACGTCTGAAACATTACAAAGATTTTTTAATCAAACCTATAACTTTGGAGAGAATACAATAGCTGTCACAATCTAAAATGCTAAAGCCTCGATTAGAGGAAGAAAAAAGAATAGAAAACTTAGAATTAAACACCTTGCAATATTTGAATTTGTAACATAATTATCATGTTTGTTTTTATCTTTATTTTTATGAATAATTAATTTGAATTTGAATAAATAATTTTTTTATAATTTTTATTAGATTTTTTTCATTAGTCAAATCTAAACAAAGTTAACGTCTCGTTACTCGCTTCGTTTATCTTAAATAGATCGTCAATTTTCAACATAACAACAACAGAGGGGATTGAAATTTTGATTCTTATTTTAGACATAAAATTAACAAAAGAATCTTTTTGTTTTTAGAAAAAAATTTCAGCTATTCTTAGTTGTTATTTTCATCGATCGATGAAATCATTGAAAAAAATACATCATTTATTCATTGTTTTTGATGAATGCGCAACGTCGTACACCACAACTTTCTATTGTTACAAAATTTTCGAGCTCACGTTCATTATTTTCTTCGTCGGATACTTTCTTTGCTATTGTATCACTATCAAGACTTTTAACAATAAAAACGGCTTTATTATAATCGCTGATCGGCATTGATTCGTCATGCACCTTCATTATGTAATCCTGGTAGGACAATATATTAAGTCCGGTTGCAAATCGTTCAATAGCTATCCCTAAATAAAATACAATTAAAATGAATTTAGTCAAGGAGAATTTTAGAATAATTTCTACCTATATGCGTTTTATTCTCATTCCACTTGGATTTTGAATGAACAAGAAGTCTTACAATTCCGTTAACTGCCCTAGATTAACAAGAATTGTTAATCTTCCTTTGGTTTCTTTCGATGGTGAGACGGTTTGTTTCACACATCGCGAGATTGGCAAACGGAGCATAGTCGATCAATGGACGAATGAATGCTTTAAATGCGATTAATTTGAGTTTGGGCAGTACGCCCCAATTTTTGCCGCTTTTTGATCTTAGGATATTCAGACGTCTTGTTGCTCTGTCTTTAATATTTTGTGAGTAAACATGCAGTCTCATCCCAGGGTCAAGTGTGACTCCTAAGAATTTTGGGTTTCTCTCAGGGTTAAGGGACTGACTTCCATACCTGAGTGTGATTTTGTCTTTAAGAAATTTGTCACCACGGTTTAAAATTGTATAGTTGGTCTTTGTCACAATAATTACATTCTCCACTTGTTCATCCAAGTCTCTACTCCGTTTAAGAGCTTTTGAAGACTCTTTTCAATTTCTTGAAGCTATTGGCAGTAACTACCAATGTCGTCGGCGAAAAGTGCCAATTCAGCCGGAGCATCAATCTCTGTGATGTCGTTAAAAAATAAATTGAAGAGTATAGGCCCAAGCACTCTACCTTGGGGTACGTAGTATTTGTTTAGTCACAGAGAGTTCCGAATCAACTTTGACTCTAAATTTTCTGTCACTCAGGTAGTTTTTGATCCAAATGCCAAGATAGTTTGGAATTTTCAGTTTGTTGAGTTTTTGGAGTAGGCCTCTATGCCAGACTTTTTCAAAGGCTTTCTCAATGTCAATAAAGATTGCACCTAACTTTTTGTTTTGATTGAACGGCTCAAGATCTGTCCCCGAAATAATTTATCCCCATGAATTTATTCCCGTAGAATTAGAACCCGATCTTAATGATGTCTGACTAATTAAGACTTAGATTTATTCAATTAAGATTTATTTTTAATTCTGAAAATTTATATTAAAGTTTCTAAATACTTCCAAGAATAATCGCTTGATAGTTGAAGTGCTAAAATGTTTACGAAATAACAAAGTTTTAGAAGACATGTATCAAGAGAAAAGATATGAAAACGCTTTAATGGAATCCATTATCAATAAAAGGGTAGCTGAACTAACGAAAGAAGATATCGATGAAGAAGTGCGCAAATTTTGGCGATTGTCGAAAATGAATAGACAGCGAATAACCAAACGTAACTGTGATATTTGGGGTCTAAGTGGTAGGGTACGGTTTAGTACGGTTGTACTAATAAATTAACAAAACGTGGTTGTTGTGTTTTAATAAGTTTTTTATTGTAAATCTGATGATTGTGTTCGTATTTTATAGATAGTATAAATAGTAAATTAAAATTAGGAAAAGTTACCTTGCGCAAGAACACAAGACAAATAAATAAACAAGATTAAAGTAATAAAGTTAACAAATGCTTTTTAAATATTAATGATATACTTTAGGATGTCACAGTAACTTTGATCTAGCAACCAATCGTCTAAAAAATTATGTGTCGACGAGTGGAATAACAAGCATCTTGCGTTTCTAGAACGCCACAGAGACAAACTAAAATTATTTTTTTATAATTATTTTATTTTGTAACTTTTTTATTTTTCTATCGGCTTAATATAATTTTAATAATCAACCAATTAACTTTCTTTTTTTTTAAATAACGGTGTCGAAAAAATTCGGGGATAATTTCTCGAAATAGTTAAAAATAAAATAAGAAAAATTTGGGGATAAATTCTTTTTGGGTATAATTTATTTGGAAAATTCGGGGATAATTTCCTGTTTTATTAAGTTTTGGGTATAAAAAAAACGGGGACAAATTCCTATTTACCATAAATTTCCATTCAAACGAAAAGAACAAAATTGCTTTTTTTTAAAACAACGATATCGTTTTTATTTTATGTTTATATTTACACCATGTCTACATTTACACGTTTCCATTTAAGTATTTATCTTCGCTTCGATTTTTGTGTGAGGTTTCACTCAACTGTCATATTTTTATAATGAGAAAAATTAAACCAAATAAAAGTGATCTTTTTTGGGCATTATTAGGTCTTAAGTTAAAATTAAATTTAAAAAAAAAAATTCTCTTTATGACGGTTGTCTCCTGATTTTACATCCGCTTCGTAAAAACTTGTAAAATCGTTTTCGACCAAAAAAGGGTCAATTATTAGTGATTTTTTGAACTATATTTAAAATTAAAACCAGAAACAAAATTTTATTTACTATGAAGCTTTCCTTTAATCTCTTTTATACTCTCCGAAAAATCAATAATATTTAAAATATACAGTGGTGATTTGATAGGAGGATTTTACCAAAATTTACGTAAATTATTGAATTTTTACCAAAAATTACGTAAAATACCGTAAAATCACAAAAGTAAAAAATTCGTATTTTACTATATTTAACGTTAATTCAGGTAAATTTACGATAATTTTTGGAAATTTTGGTAAAAATAAAAAATGCCAGTCATTTTTTCGATCAAATTTTTTTGGAGTCTAAGTACGAGGTCTCAAAAGATCGATTTTTCGAAATTAAATGTTTTAAGCAATTGATCTACGTCTCTTTTTTGTTTTTAGAAGAAAATATTATAGACTTTAACAAAATCGATCAAATACTAGACATCTTTCGAAATTTAGCAGGAAAAAGGCATTTTTTATTTTTACTAAAATTTTCAAAAATTATCGTAAATTTACCTGAATTAACGTTAAATATAGTAAAATACGAATTTTTTACTTTTGTGATTTTACGGTATTTTACGTAATTTTCGGTAAAAATTCAATAATTTACGGTAATTTACGTAAATTTTGGTAAAATCCTCCTATCAAATCACCACTGTAGAATTCTTCAGATTCACAATCACAAGTTACCTAAAAATTAAAAATAAATAAAAAATTTTTGATTTTCAATTCATTAGCTTCACTTACTTTTTTTTTAAATTGCTGAAACAATTATCATCGATATAATGAATTGGTCCGCCACTTAAATCTAGCGTTTCTAAATTTTCATAAACTGTAAACGGAGTCAAATGTGTAGCACGTGTTTTAATAATGAGGATATTGATCTTTTGAACATTAGGTCTTTGAAATTTCTTCGAATATCTAAGTAGAAGTTATTTATTGAGTCAATGTTGATGTACGAAGATATGATTTCTAGGTCATTCGGGTCAAGATTAGCATAAATTCTGTTTCTAAGCCAAACAATTTCAACTCGTTTGATTTACTACTATTGGTGGTAAAAATGATTTACTGGTGTGTACTATTTTATTAAAATAAAAACAAAGCGCTCACCATTATGCTCTATGGTCTTTAGCAATCAACCAGCGAGCAATTCGATAGCTCTCTTATATCAATACTGGCTTTTTGAGCTAAAAAACTCTAGCCACCTAGCTTCAGCTTGGCCTTTGCTAGTAAAAAACAAACGAAGCTTTCGGTTGATCAAAGAAGGGTATTTGCTTGAAGTGAAGCAAACATTCGTTCTAATTGTCTAAAATAAAGTTCATCATTTATCGTACGACCATAAGGAACCAATTCAAAGTGTATTATCCCTTGGTAATTCCACCAAACGCACAACATTACCTCTAATCGAATCGTCCTATTTTAACGACTGGTAGGGCTGGTTGAGATGGGTCCAACTACTGGTTTCTGTCTTTAGTATTTCGAAAATAGATCCATTTCTCATCGCAAGTAATTACCGTTCTGAAAATCGTTCATCAAGAGGATTTTTGATTAGTTTTTTGCAGATTTCGATACTACGTTGAATATCAAAAGGTGCCGAATCGTGCACCGTCTTATAACTTTATTGATTAACTTAAGGTGACGAAATATGGTCGACTGTGAAGTGCTAAGGCCACTTGATAATTCGCGCTTACTAACCCGGGGTTTGCTCTCTGACGCCGTACGCAGGGCGTCCTGATCGAAACTCACTGGTCTTCCAGACCCTTTTTTCCTTCGAAGGCTAGTATCACCTATGTTAAACTTATTGAACCAAGATATGCCTTCCTTTAAAGACATTTTCACCTTCTACTTGACATATTTCGTGGGTGGCTGCTATTGCTGTGAGGCCTTTTTCCAATAATGACGTAACTCCCACACAATTAATTTAATGTCTTTGGAATGTTTCCAAATGTTTTCAATTTTTTATTTTAAAAATATAGATAAAATGTATTTTCGGATCGATAGCCAAAATCAGGTTTACAGGATACAGTTTACCCAAAATTTTTATCAAAAGTTTTCATAATTTTAAAAATACTTAGAATCAAAAACTTACCATCTAAAAAACGCGAAATTTTATGAATTACCCTCATAAGTTTAGTAAACACGCGCTCAAGTTTAATTAAAGGTCAGATTTTTTTTTTAATACACTGCTTGGTCAACAAAAAAATTAATTTTCTATTTATTTATTGGCAAAAGGAAATAAAAAAAAATAATAATTTAAAATAAAATAATGAATTTTAAAGCTCTAAAAATGAACAACAAACTTTAATCAATCAAACAAAAAAAGGAGAAATTTATTCAACAAAATTTTTTAAAGAACAAACGAGATGAAAAAAAAAGGTTTTTTTTTTAATCGAATTTGATTGTAAGTTTATGTAATTTTAATATCTTCAGATCATTTCTTTATTTTTATCGTTTTTAATAAAAATTTGATTTTTTTTGCCATATTTATATAAGAACAACAAAACGTACCCGTTTTACAAAAAAAAATCGTTAACCGGTTTCTTTTTATTAACAAAAAAAATCTTCCTATAAACGTTTACGTATCATAGGTACTTTCTGTTTTGATTCGAACATCTTGTTCTTGATTTAAACGTGACAATTCTTCCATTTGAATACAATCAATTAAATTTGACATTTGATCATCCAAAAACTCGGGTGAACTATTCAATGGTGGATAGGGATCTTGTATAATAGTCAAATAATTTTGAGTTGGCATGAATGTGTTTGCTTGTTCCATAGATTGAGCATAACCACTCGAATCTACTTCACTGGTCGGATCTGTAACTACATTTTTAAACGTTTGTATCCTATTCACAGGATTTATGTCTATGTTTCCTTTTTGATAGAGAAATAAAAAAAAAATTTTGTTAGTGTTAAAAAATTTTTAAAAATAAAGAATCGTGAAACCGTTTTTTTTCACAATCCTTTACATGTTTGAAAATGGAATGAGCAATTTATATTCCAGGAACAAACTTAAACGTATTGGAATCGAAGTGAGTAGCAGCAGCATGCAGCATAACAAAAAAAAAAGACAACGAATTTTTTTTTTTTCAATGAGCTTTGTTTTTAAATTTATTTCGTTTTTTTTTTTTGATCTACTAAAATTTTTAAAATAAAATAAAAAAAATAAAAAGTTCCAAAAAAAAAAATAAAATAAAAATGAGCATTTTAAAAATATAACAATACAAAATTTTTTGATCGATTTGATCGAACGCTAACATCGATTACAACAAAAAAAATCAACGAAACACTCACAGCGAAAAAAAAAAATAATTCTCATAAGTAGGAATGTGAAGCGGGTATAAAGCACGAAGCGAGGTTAGCATTCGAATGTAAAAATTACATAAAAATTAAAAAAAAAATAAAAAATAAAGTTTATGAGATTGTTTGTTGTTGTTCAAGTTTTTCTAAACCAAAAAAAAAACAAAAAAAAAAACACCGGAATATAAATTACTAAAAGTTAATCGAAAACCGAGATCCTAAAAAAATAAATAAATGACTTTTTTTTGTTTAAATTTTCTCACCCAATAGCATTTCGGTAAGTAGATTATCTATGTTAGCACCACCAAAATGTTTCAAATATTGAACTATTTCGATCATTTGTTGGGATAGATTGTGAAGTGTTGGTAAGAGGAGTAGCATTTCACCGAAACGACCACGACTGTCATACAGACGTTCCTCGTTCACATAGTCCTCTAAGTTAATTTGAATTTGGGATCGGATTTTTTTTATTTGCACTGGGTCTGATATACCTCTAGAGTCTAAAATATTTTTCCCTCATAAGATTACATTGATTCCAAAAAAAAAAAAAGTTTTTAAACTTACCGGGGTCAAAGAACACAATTGCTTTAAGACACGAAAATTCGTGATCATTTATTTGTATTTCTCGTAATGGTCGAACGATCAAATCAAGTACCTTGCCGGCGACTTTGCTTATCTCATATTCGGATTTATCACGTGATATAATAGCCCCATTGCCTAAGATGAGTACATCCGTACAACGGATTGAACGTCTTGCGGCGCCTAGAATTAAATTTTCACCAGCATGGGTTTTCAAAAGAGCAATTTTATCATCTGTTGCTAGTTCACAAAAATAAGGAATCGACTTTGCCCATTCGACTAAAAGTAACAGTTGTTGTTTCATTGAATCGGCTATTTCATTAGCCGTTGCTATTCGTTGTGGTTTAGTCTCGGTCACTTGGGCTCCTATTTGACGTGTTCGTATTTCAGCATCGTACAAAACATTAACACTAAACGATGGACTATCAACTGTACTTGTAATTATTCTCTTGTGATTAACAATACGATCACGTTCATTTTGTACAGCTTCTTTTTTCATACCAGCACGAAAGCACTTTTTTAAACGACAATAACGACATTGATTACGTTTGTCTTTATCAACGACACAATTTTTTTTAAAACGACATGAATACATATGATTTTTGCGTACACTACGTCTAAAAAATCCTTTACATCCATCACATGAATTGGCACCATAATGCTTACCAGTGGCTTTATCACCACAAACAGCACAATAAATAGAAGAATTATTCATAATGGAATCGGAACTAAGATTAGACGAAGCTGACATTGAACTAGTTGTTGGCATGTTTGATATGAACGAGTTGGACGAGTCTTCGTTTAATAATGAATGTTCATTTGATTGACTAGTCTCTTCTAAGTTGATAAAATCTTGATTATTTTGGCGTCGCTTGAGGCTCAGTTTTGTCTTTGGTGTAAATTTGGATGTTTCATCATATGGTGGATTTGATGATGTGGACGAACATGGTGATGATGAAACTGTGCATGATTGTTGTGAACTTAAAGCAATTGACAAATCGCCTTGATTTGTAGGCGACGATGAACGAACATTATCGTTTTTGTTAAATGATAAAGAATCTAAATTTAGTAATTTGAATTGACTCATTTCGTTTGAACTATTCGGGCTGGTATTTCCTAGAATGTATGCATGATTTGAACTGCTTGGATTTGATTGAATTTGATTAGTCATTATGTCATTCTCCATTTTTACTTTAAAATTTAAAACTTTAGTCACGATCAGTTGGAGATTTGGGACCTTAGGTTTCTCTTCATCCTCTCTCGTTCGCTCCTCTTCCTGGTTAAACCTTTATTAGAAAACTGGAACCAGCAAATATTACAGTCTAATTTTCATGAAAATTAAATAAACGGGGTTTCAATGTAAAATTGGCTTTTTTGAAAGAAAATTCTTTTTGAGGGTCCACTCAAAAAACTTTATGCAAACGAGCACTTTATCAAAATTTAACTTTTTTAAAGACCTTAGATGAGAGTCTAAACTTGCTTCTTCGCATTTAGGGTCAAGTGTAAGATTGTAAGATTGTAAGATTACGGTAAGTTCTCAAACCCCAGAGTTCACGTGGTTCAGATGTTAAACACCTGCTTAATCCAGAAGCCATAAAATAATCAGCTGAAATCGACAGGATTGTGAAAAATGTAAATATTTTCTCCTGGAAATTATAATAATTATTTTTATGCATCTTAGTTATTTCATAACAAGTACTGCATCGTTACTGAAAATAGACTTACAAGCTTACTGTAATTGCGTACTTTGTCAGAGTTGTGTGGGTTCTATTAAAGGAAATCTGTCAAAAAATAACCTAATAAATAGATCTCATTTAATTTTAACAATTATTTTTTTGTCTCAATATTTTACATCATTCGAGTTATGGTACGTTAAGATCGTACTGTAGTACGCTTGTGGATACACCTTTATTGAATAACGATGCAATATGTTATTGTTAATATGCTAATAACTTCAGAAATATAATCAAAAATTAACATTTTTTGAAACTGTAGTTGTGTGAGTACACTAAAAGTAGCTTAACTTGGGTCATTCATGGAATATTAAGTGCTGATTCTTTTTTCCAATAAGACATAATTCAAGAATGGTTTTCGCAAACTGCAGTCAAGTCCTTGTTGAATCGAAAATAATGCGCTACTGTCGTTCTATAATTCATAACTTTTGAAATACTGCACTTCCACCGAATTAATGACGTACCCGAACCCGTATTCTCAAAAACTTTTATGTCCTGTTACGTTACGGTAAGGGTACGGAAAACATTTAGTTCGGGTGAAGTTAAGTATCAATCAGTTGCAAACTTTGGAAAGCTATGAATTCGTCGGTGCTATTTTAACACAAAAAAATGTTCTTAATTATTGACTTTTTTTGTAACGAAGTGGGAATCAGGAAATTCTACAGAACAAATAAGTCAATATTTGACTTGTTTAAAATTTCAATAGAAAATTCCCTGTGACATAAATATAAAGTCAACTTAGTCTAGAAAGCATCACATTTTTGTTCAACATAATTAAATCAATACAAAGTTTTTATAATATTTTTTCTTAATGAACCCTCAACACGTTTTTTACTGTTATCACCGAATCAAAATAAAAAAAAACTCTGATAAGCGTTCTAATTAATAACTATCATCAAAATGATGAATTAAAATTTTTTATCTTTTTTATCAAGTTCCACTACTATCATAAAGATTAATAATAGAAAAATCTAATCTTGAGCATGAATTGAAAACGTGTTCTAGGGACTGGGCTTATAATAAATAAAATTAATTACTTGGATTATGGTGATGATTGTAACTTCCATTTTGATTTAACAAATAAAAGTTTCCATCAATTGATAAATTGTTATTTGTATTAAAATTATTAGTTTGATTCGTTGGTGTTGCTGCTGTTGGATTACTAAAATGTTGATGATTGATTAAATTGAATGTATTAGATGGTGGTTGTTGTTGTTGTTGTTGCTGTTGTTGATTTTGTATCAGCTGTTGTGGCTGATACGGATTTACCTGTTGTAAATACATCTAAAATCAAATTAGAAAATAATTTTATTTAGAACAACAAAAAACCTCAATCTAGGATATTTGAAGAGTTTAAAAAAAAAAAAATTTATGTCTCTACTTAAACTTATTTTATCTATTTTATAAAAGACGAAAAATTAGAGATACACACACTTGAATTTTTTTTTTTTTGATAAAAATTATTCGTGAAATATTTCAGCAACCGAAAATCTTTTATTTATATAAGTGGTTTTATGCAATCCTTTTGTAAAAATCAGGATTTTTTAGAAATTCATGAAGCATGAATGAAATCCTATCCTTGAAAAGCATGTTAAAATGATAACATTTTTTTACTATCAAAAAAAAAAAAAATTTTTTAACATTATAAATTATTATGAAATATTAAAATTTTTTAAAAAACACAATGGAAAAGTATAAATTTGTTCTATATTATGTGCTTTAGTGTATAATTTTTTTTATTTCAAGACTAACAACAACATTATTTAAAGTTTATCTTAGAACTTGAGCGAGAAGAAACAAAAACAAAAATTTCTTGCAACTAGTTAACTTGCAACAACAACAACACAAAAATTTCAAAGCTAAAAAAAAAATGCTTTCAAAAAATTTTCTCTCTTGAACACATTAACAAAAAAATTACCATGATTTTATTAATATTTTATGTTTAGTAAATTATTATTTCAAAATTTCTTTCTCTCAAAGCTTGCAAAACGTAAAAGAAACATCAATGAAACCTCCAAGATAACATTAAAAATAAAAACGGTTTCATCTTGTTGTTATCAAAAATCTAACTGTGAATGTTGACTCTTATAAAATTATGTTATTCTAAGATATAATCAATTTGTTACCAACATAAAATCCAATTAAAAACTTTATCCAGCACTTTTTTTTGTTAAGTAAACATTTAGCTAGCTGTCGTATTTGCCAATTATACACACACAATCGATGTTGATACAAAGCCTTTTTTTTCGAAATAAAATATTCTTGTTTAAACTTAATATAGTTTCAAATTGCGTAAATGTGGCTTTTTTTAAATTATTAATTTGATCCAAAGTACTTTTAAATTTATTTATTACACTCAATTCTAGAACGTTTTAGTGTTAAAGTTAAAAGAAATTATCTTCAATCTGAAAAGGAAACAGTCTTGAAATCTTACTTGACAATATTGGAAGAACTGAACCCTTGTATAAACTTAACTGTACTTAAAGATCTGACTGATATTGATGAAGAGGGCGGTTAACTAAGTCTTTTTAATCAGACCTGGTCAACCAAAATTCTGCTTAGTCAGTTGTTTATCCTTTAATTTTTAGCATTTGAGCAGTCATTTTTTTTTTAAATATTGTAAGACGGCCTAAAAAATGAAATTTTCGGAACGATTGTAAAGAGTTAAAAAAAAAGCTTATCGATAGACAAAGACCCCTCAGCTTAAAGATAATTCCTACTTCTACAAGCCAATATATTTTGTTTATGTGCTTATTCATATTGGCTATGGCACAGACCCTGCCATAGTGATTTTGGAGTAAATGGAAAAAAATTGTGCAATTATGTGAGGAGTTTTTTTACCCAAAAGAGATTTTAAAATTTCGAAGGTAAATATATCAGGAAGCAGCTCCTTTTGCCTTCTTTCAAATTAACTATAAACAAGGGATATGAATTATAAAAATAAAGTATATGAACATATTTTCCGGACCATACATTTTTTACCATGAAAAACAAAAAAAAGGTACACCATTTTATAAAATCATAAATTAAACCCACCGAATATTTATTTTTCTAATTATTTATAGTTAATTTGAAAGAGGGCAAAAGGTGCTGCTTCCTGATATATTTACCTACGACATGTTTAAATCTCTTGGATGAAAAAGTCACTCACATAATTGTACCATTTTTATCAATTTACCTCAAAATTAGTTTGACAGGGACAGTACCTTAGCCAATATGGATACATACATAAGAAAGCTATATCGGCTAGTAGAGGACAAAATTCTCTACAAGGAAAATGGTCAAAATATACTTAAAAAAGAAATTTTACATCTAAACTATCGTTCCGTAAATTTCTTTCACCTAAATGAATAGGGTCAACAAAAATATGATCAACGAAATACTAGATCACAATGATCTTAAATTATTCAAAGTCAACCTCTATGAACGTTGGTAACGGTGACGCCAAAAGCGAAAAAACATTTCAAGTTCTGCATTTGATCAGCTGTGTTAAATAAGCGCACATGATATTGCTTATACCTAATTAGATTTCAAGACTTTTAAAATAGAAACAACAGTACCACTTTTCCTCAGAAAAAAATGTTGCAATCAAGTTCTTTTTAGGTTTAAAAATATTAAAAATTCTATATAACACAAATTTAATTTCAACTTCGACGAAAAATTCCTCGTTTTTTCGCTTTATTTGATTAAGAACATTAAATTATAAAGATTTTTTTTCTAAAGTCTGTTTCATAAAAAAAAATGGAAATCAATAATTTACTTGCTGACAATGTTGATTTGTTTTGATTTAAAGCAAAAAATCCAGACTAAAATAACACCTTCATTTCCTCATAAGAATACATAACTCTTTACGTAATTTTAATACAACATCTTTCAATAATAAACAAAAATAAATCATACATGAACATAAACATTATGAACATGCTAAAACGTACAGGAAATTTATCAAAATAAAAAAGCTTATCTGTAATTAGATTAAATGTTTATGGAAGTAACACTGCCAATCGTGTATGAAAATTATTTTGAATTAGATAAAAGAGAGAGTTAAAAAGATAAGTTTTTTATTTTTTTATAATCAAAAAAAATATGAAGGGCGTTGAGACATAATAATCAATTACGTCACATAAACGATTATCTATTTTTTATTTTTTTTTTAATAAAAATTCGTGTAAGAAATAAATTTTTTTGTTCCAATATTTACTTGGTTTTAATTGGATAAAATTTAGAATCAAACACGAAATGAAACAAAAAAATTTAAATACTAGAAATGGAATTTTAAGAATTCTTCCTTTTATTAACGACTCCTTTTACGAGTTAAAAGGAAAAAAAAATTCCATGATCTAAGTTACTTGATTTTGTCACAAGTGTAATGCATTTTTTCGACTTTAAACATTGAAATTTGGTCCTAATTGCGCACGTTTCAAAACGAATTCTTAGATTCTAATGATGATTTTTTTTGTAAATCATCTTACAGTAGCAAGACATATTTTAGTTAAAAAAATAAAATAAGGAGTTGTTTATTGGCAAGCCTTTCTACTTAAAACAAAATATTTATTTTAATCTCTTTTATAGAGACGACGTGCAAATAATAAGTCGCTTTTTTACTTGCGTTGTGTAATTTCAACAGAATAGAAAAGAGGTTGTTTTTTTGTAGATTGTTTATTAAACTAAATTTAAATTTAATTGCAAGTATATCTAATGTAAAGCCCATACGGTATGGGATACAAATCATATCTTGTTTCTAATAAAGCTCGATTTATTTTGAACATGTTCAACTTTAAATAGTCTTTTGTTATCAAACATTTGGCACCTTGTCTAAAACCAGCTACTCTATTTGTGTTTTTATCGCATTCGGTTTGTGTTGAATAAGTCAAATTGAGCTTGTAAGCCGACCATTTAAGGATTTCTTCGCCACAATCATAACGAGCAAATGAAGAAGCGATCCAATTGTTGGCGTCTAGTTTGTAGGCGTAGTGTAGATTTGATTCGATTAGATTTATCGATGATACTCCATTGTAAACACAATTTAGTTCGTATGTTAACAAATTATCGGATTTTTCTAACCAATTTGAATCGTCTATGCAAACATATTTAGTTTTTTGAACCCCTTCAATAAAAAAATGAAATTTAATTTAAGTTAATCAGAATGGTTAAAAATACACCCTAAAAATGATTATTTAAAACTTTAAAAATAATTTAATTGTAAAAACTTCGAATCATTGAAATTATCTGGATGAGACTTAAAGTATCATAAGTTGCAATCATGAATACCTTTTATTAGGAGGTGTTGTTCTATCAAAATGTTTATTTTCGGGAAAATAACAGATGAGAATAATAAAAAAACGAGATTGAAAGCAATTTATAACCCAGATATTTTATGTATCTTGAAAATATGCTGATTAATGTAAAAGATTGCAATTTTTTAGTTTCATATGTTTCTAAAGTTATCTAAAAGAACACAAAAAATTCTCTTCTAAAAGCTGAGTGTGCAGGTTGTTGAGATAACTATTTGAATTGATAAAATAATTTTGCTATTCTCATTTTAACGCCTCTTTGGAAGCATGAAGGTTTAACTTTTTTACCAAAGAATAAATCAAGGTCGTGAATCTTTTGAAAACTTAAATGAGCCTAATATGAAAAAGTCAGGAAGGGTTAAATATAAATTGAAATATGTTAGAGGTGCATTAGGAACGCTTGATAGAGTTTAGGACCAATCCTATGGAGTTTAGACGAAAAGACATTCAGACAGTTTCAGTTTTGTGATTTTCAGACAGAACGCATTGAGTTCTAACAGCAATAACCAAAATGAACTCCTAAATTAATTCGCATCATTACGATTTTATCGATCAGAAGGGCAATTTTGGAGGAATCATGAACAAAGAAATACGGTAAAGTAAATATTTAAATAAAAACATCGTATATACAGTGCATTTCAGAATTAAGTTAACATGATCATGTAGTAGTAGTAGTAGTAGTAGTAGTAGTAGTAAAAAAACTGCAGTATGAACTGTGTCCATACCAGCGCAATTAAGCGCTTAGTCCAATTATGGACCATTGCAGTCGCTGCATCAGTTGAATTTAAACACTTCTCTATCAATACACGCTTTGAATTTGTTAACCGATTTGGCTGACACTGTACTAGCTGATAACATATTCCAAGTAGAGACTATTCTATTTGACAAAAAATGTCTTGCAAAAGAAGCCTAGGAATATTGTTTGTGCTTTCATGAAAAAACGAATCTTTATTCTGATCAGGCAGTTCAACAATTTTAACAAAAGTGCATTCCAAGAATAAGCTGTTAAAGGACTTTTTATCAGTAACTACCAGCACACAGGTTTGATCGAATAAATTTTTAGGAAGTTCTTGCAATATTTTTCGAGTCCTGTGTTTGTCGAAAAAAAAACTCAAAAGATTTTAAACGTTTATCATTTTAGATATAAAGAAAAGTGTCTAATAAATAAGAAATCGTATAACAAATCAGTAAATGTGACTCGACTTTTAAATAAACTGAAGGCTGTAGAAGAAAGACTTTTGAAAAATAACCTTTTCAAAAGGTTCAAATAAACCGATAAATCAGATCTTTGTACAGAAAGCAAAAAGCTAGTTATATTCTTTATTTTTAAATCACACAATGGAGATCATTATCATACAGTAATTTTAATGATTTTTTTACTTTTTTTGAAAAAACGTTAGGATATGTGATGCAGTAAAAGACAAAGTGTTAGAAAAGCGTGAAATTTAAAAACTAGTGTGTTAGAGTACTGGAAACAAGTGTGAGAGGTGCGTTAGGATGGTAATTTGAGGTATGAGAGGTGCGTTAGGGTCGTAAATTGAAGTGTGAGAGGTGCGTTAGGGTCGTAAAAAGAAGTGTGAGAGTTGCGTTAGGGTCGTAAATTGAAGTGTGAGAGGTGCGTTAGGATGGTAAAAAGAAGTGTGAGAGGTGCGTTAGGATGGTAAAAAGAAGTGTGAGAGGTGCGTTAGGATGGTAAAAAGAAGTGTGAGAGGTGCGTTAGGATGGTAATAAGAAGTGTGAGAGGTGCGTTAGGGTCGTAAAATTGTTAAAGACAACCCAATACTATTTATAATTATATTTTCTGTAATTTTTTTGAATTCTATTGAATTAATGTATTTTACGCCTTTCACTTTAATTTACCATCCTAACGCACCTCTCACACTTCTTATTACCATCCTAACGCACCTCTCACACTTCTTATTACCATCCTAACGCACATCTCACACTTCTTATTACCATCCTTCTTTTTACCATCCTAACGCACCTCTCACACCATTCTAACGCTAACGATTTACGAGCCTAACGTATATTTACGCTTTCAGTTTTTATTTAACGTTTTTATTTATTGCTAACGTTAACTCACTCTGTGAGTAAAAAAATCATTAAAATTACTGTATTTTGGTGGTCAACTGTTCACATAGTCGGCAAGATCTTGAAAACCATCAAAAAAAGAAAATAATTTTTTTAAAAGAATAAAATTTCAAAAATCGGCAATTGACGCTCGAATCCAATTCCAAATTTTCCATGAAGGATTTTTTTAAGCGGTCATTATCTATATAGTATCTTTATTCTGAACCATTACAACCGTTCCTAAAGTCTTATTTTAGAAATCAGAAAAACAACTTAATAGAAACGGGAGGTTGTAAATGAGTTTTGATATTTTTCTTGATTTATCGACATTTTTTGCTTAAGAAAACGTGGTAGTCTACATACCTAATACTAGAAAGCCCACTTTTGATATATCTGCTTAGTCATCTTTATGGGTATCAATCGGTAGCTTAAGACACAAGCTGCTTAATTATCAATTAATTGAATCATTTTTGACTTCTGGTCTCAAGAAATCTGCGGGAAACCGCGAAAATTCCCGGTAATGAAAAATCACTTTTATCGCTGAATCAATTGTTTTTTCGTCAGAATAAAGAAATAAATTGAGTTTAAATCAAAAATATTTTTAACTTGGGTGACAAAAGAAGTTTTTGCAAATATGACATACCTAAGTGACAAGATTCCAATAATATGATTCTCTAAAATGGGATCATATAGAAATATAAGTTTTATCGTTTAATAATTTGATTTCCGCGGTTTCTTGCGGATTTTACCGGAACGAAATCCTCTAAAAGGGTAGAAATCTACATCTAAAGATAGCTTTCAATGAGATCTATAGATTGGTATTCTAAAAGTTCATTCTGATCACTTTTTTCTTGAAATAAATAAAAATAGGGTCAAAAAGACCCATAGGACGATTTAGGTAAATTTTTTTTTAACTCGGAAAAATTTTAAATTTTGTCTATAACATAAAAAATAGATTTTTTTAGTCTTGAATGGAAGTT
Source organism: Brachionus rubens (assembly GCA_022207745.1). Taxonomy (NCBI): domain Eukaryota; kingdom Metazoa; phylum Rotifera; class Eurotatoria; order Ploima; family Brachionidae; genus Brachionus; species Brachionus rubens. Next base: position 2,951,567 of record JAJVHD010000003.1, on the reverse strand, counting down.
CTAGTTTGAAAACTTTTTGAAAATTAGTTTATTGCTGAGAAATAGCTTAAAAACACATGAAAACGGGTCGGAAAGACCCGTCGGACTTTCCAGTGTTAAATATAAGTTGCAATGATATTCGCTTAATAAACAAATTTTGCACTAATAAATTCAAAAACTAATTCACTGACGTGTCATGCTTTATTTCTTGAACTTTATTTAAGTTTTGGGATTTAGGTATCAAATTTTAAAAGGATTGGAGTTTATTGAGTTAAACCGAATTGCTCAAAAAGAAGTCGCGTATCATTGGAACTGATTCCGTAAAAAAACGATCTTCATAAGACGTTAAATAAGGAGACTAAGATAACCAAGAGCTAAAATATTTTTTAGTCGTTTCAATAATTTTAAAACAAATATTCAAGAAAAAAAAAATTAAAATATTAAACGATCATGAAAAATTTAAGATACCTGTTTGATTAAAACAAAATTTAAATAAAACGATCAACAAAAACGAATAAAAAATATTGAGATTCATTTGTTGGAGTGTACTTTTTTATTATTTTTTTTTGATTCTCTTCCCTCCAATATTAAATTCTATACTCATAAACAAAAACTTTTAAAAGTAAATTTCAAGCTTTATGTTGTAATTAAAATTATTTTTTTTTTTAATTGATTAGTCTAATTTGATTTCGTTTTTTTTTCATTAAATTACTTAAGGTTCAAACAAAATTAAAAAATAAAAAAAGATTTTATTTTTCTATTTGGTAATATTGTTACAATAAAGCGTTTAATAATAATTACCTAACAAATTTATACATATATGTATTTATTTTTTAAGTTATAAAAAAAATATTTACTTAAATTCTATTTCAATAATTTGAAGACTTGTTGTTTGTCATTGAAAATTAATAATTAAAATAAATTGAAATTTTATACAATTCATCTCTCTTGGTCTCTCTTCTTTTTTTTTTAAGTTGCTTGTTATAAAATCTTATCTAAGTCGAGTAATGATTTCATCAAGTTAATTATAAAGATTTACAAAATGGAGTATTTAAAAAACAGTGTCATAAGTTGTTGGTTTATTTTAATTTTAAATTTAAATTGAATTTTTTCTTTATCATTTTAATCTTTTGTTTTTCAATTTATTTAACTTTAATTAATTCTTTTAAAATAAAATTTTACGTGCTTTTTAAGCATCACAAAAGTGCGTATTTCAAAATTTTTGAACAAGGAAGTTTAAAAAGGAGTTTAAATCGATCTTATTGAAACTTTGCTAAGAGACAGTTAACATGACACATGATTCGTTGAAAAAAGCCACATGAATCTTGAACCATCCAAAAACTTCCTTGCCACTTTTTCACTTTTTGGCGTTTGAAAGCTTTGCTAGTTTATTTGAAACAAATTGGACCCCTTCGGCATTCGGACTCCCATTTTTGTGATCCAAAACTTTGTGCATTGATCAACCGACGATACCAATTGAGCTATTATCCCATCGAATATATCACCTCGTTCTATAAAAGCAGTCAGAAAATGTTCTCCCTTTGTGCAACCGGTGAACCTTTTCCTGTAAGAGTAGGTTATATATTCGATATTCAAAGCTTAATCAAATACAGTATGTGATAAGTTTAAACTGACGATCTTGAAGTAGAAGGTGACTTTACTTTTCTATTCCACTCAAAATTTTAATAAAATCCAGCAAGAATTTCGTCAAGCAAGAATTAAGTTAAAAAAAGAATTTCGTCCTTTACTTTTCCTAAAATCCAAACTCAGAAAGAAAAAACAACTTTTCTTTCGAGTGGAGGGCTTTACTTTACTGCTTATAATTTTGCTGGCTTGTAATTGCTTTAAATATATCGTTATGCTATAAAAGCACAAATTCCAAAAACATGTTAAAAGTTAACCAATTTTGGTTATTTATTTTCTTAACCACTTGTTCGCTAGTGGTTAAATAGAATCTTTAATTCAAAAAAAATATTTGTTGCATAGGTTTAAGATCAACGTAGTCAGTTGAGCTAAAACAATGATCCGCCTCAATTTCACTATCTGCAAAGCTCAAAAAACATGAACAGTTTATGTTTATTTCTAAAAAAATTTTAAAAAATCATCATATTTTGAACTTTTAACGATGAGAATGAAATCGATCAGCTTCTGAAAGTCGGAAACAAAAACTTGAATAGAATGTGTCGGTAGAGCGACAGTTAGCACAATCAAGAGTAGCATTTTAGTCTTAATGTATTCAAAAATAAAGAATCGATATGTTTTTTTTCTTAATTATATTGAGTTTTATGATATCTTTATTTAATTAAATAATGATAGCACAGTTAGTGACACATACAAAGTATTGTACCTGTGAATTGAAATTATTTAAGAGCAAAGACTTCGGTGTTTTACTCGATTTTACACCAATGGTATTTAAAAGCTTTTGCTAGTTTCTTTGAAACAAATTTGACCCGAGCGGGATTCAATCGACGATACCAACTGAGCTTCCATTCCCATCAAACACATCGCTCCGTAATACAGAAACAGTCAGAAAAATTTTCTCCCCTTGTGGGGATTGAACTTTCGACTCTCTGCTTGCAAGACTAGCTTGTAAACCAATCGGCTATACGTTTAAAATACAATTAAAGACATATTCTGCACAGGAAGATGTATTGCGCCTGATTTAAAAAGCGAGTCAACTCAAAACATATAAGCAGCTTAGGTCAATTGAAAAAAAAATCACGTTAAGCATTATTTAGCCGAATTAGTTAACACTTGTTAACGGTTAACCGAATTCAGTACTTTCAGCTAACCGCTAACTTAGCATTAGCAAAAATAGTTAACGGTTACGAAAATTTACTCCTGGTTCAAAATAATTTCTGCTAAATGTGTCAGCTGACACAGAAGCTGTTTCACCAAATTACCAATTCTGCAAATTAATTGCGCATTTAATTTCCATTTCATTCAATTGCGTGCATTTTGCAGACCCGGTAATTTCGTTTGCCTGTGTTTCAGCTAACACATTTAGCAGAAATAATTTTGTACCAAGAAAATAAAAATATATATGTTTTCATTTTTGAATTTGTATTTTTGTATCAAAAAATTCACAATGCCGCTAATATTTGAGTAATGCGCCTTTTTAAGTAATGACCGGTTTGCGATAAAGCATTTCTCAAAATTTCAAAGAAGTGTAGATTGAAAATAAGATTTTTGAGTTTATTTTTTTACCAACAAAAACTGGGTTAATTTATCAAAAAAAATATTTTTCAATTATAATACAAAATCAATGAACAAGACACAAAAACCTTAAACTAATTCACCTCAATTATATTTGTATCAATTTGCTAATAAATTTGGAATTAAAATATAAATTCACAACAAATTTCCAACAAATATTTACACTTGTACTTCAATTAAAATCCCTTGAACAACAAAAAAAAGAACACTTGAATAGCCACCAAAAAAAAAAGAAAAGAAATTTTTGTTTATCTTGTTTCTTGTTGATAAAATTAATTTGAATTAAGAACTAAAAACTGTGTCGAAAATTCAATCATTTTGACGATTAGTTTTCCCCTTTAAAAAAAATACTTGCAATGTTTATTTTCAAAAAATAAAGAAAAAACTTAATTAAAAGAAGGTAAACACAAACACACACACACCGAGAGATTACTTGACCCGTGTGTTGATAAAGTATTATGAGATAAAAATTACGCAAAATTCGTGAAGGATTTGATGTGACAAAATTGACTTGAAAATAGTATTTTTTTTTAAAATATTTTGAATGTTCGGGTTTCAAATTATTAATGAAATATGATGAACAAAAAAAGAATGAAAAACTTATTTGTCCAAAGATTAAACTTTTTCTTTTTCTTTTTTTTTTTTTGAAACTGTAAGGAAAAAACAAAATGATCATATCATTTAATTTGTTCAAGTGCTTGTTTAAAAACATGATTTATTTTGTTTTATGTGCTCTCAATAATTGCAATTCTAATTTCCTGAAAAATTTCAACAAAAAAAAAGAAAACTAAATTAAGTTTTTTGTTTCATGTCTATTTGATCGGGTTTTAGTTGTATCTTTCTTCTTTATCTATTTTTTTTTTAAATTGTATTTACTTTTAAAATATCAATTTTCAAAAAAAAAAAATTTTTTTTTTATAATCGAATGAAGGTATCACAAACGTTTTTCGTTTCATTTTGTTTCGTATTCGTGATATTGGTTGAAAAAAAAATTAATTTAATGTGTGTTAATCTTTCATCAAAAGATGATTTTTTTTTTTTTGAGACGCTAGACTCAACTCAAATCTTTTTTTATGGTTATTTGATGTCGTGTGTGAAGTATCGTGAATCATTAATAATTAGAATATTTTCTACACATAAATGTCGAGTCAAATACAACTTATTTTTTTTTGTTAAGTAAATATTTTTAAAATCAAGGTCTGTCTGATTTTGTTCACTTGACTTTTAAATTTTTTTCTTTTAAAAAAAAAACATTAAATTTTTCCAATTATCGTTCTCTGACTTTATTATATTCAAATATTGAAAGATTTTTTTGTTTAACTGACTCAAAGAAACAACTGCTTTTTGGTTACACTAGTAAGGTCACAGTTTCGAATTGTTCTTTTTTTCGATCAAATTTAGATATCTTCAATTTTTTTCTGATTCTGCTCAACATCTCGAAATCCCTGTTTAATGCTTCTTATGTTAAAATATAATAATTTTAAGGTAACTGAATACAGTGCAGTCGCGTTAATCTAAACTTCTTGGGACTGTAAAAATTGAGTTCGGATAAAATTGTTCGGATTAAACGCCTTAATTTACATGCATCGAGCCCTGAATGGGAGACATATTTTAACCGAAATTCCTAAAAATTCGAATTAACCTGGTTCGGATTAAAACGACTCGACTGTAAATTAAAGCGTTTAATCCGAACAATTTTATGCGAACTCAATTTTTACAGCCCCAAGAAGTTCGGATTTAAACGACTAGACTGTATATGAAAAAATGTTTAAATTCAAGTAAAAAATGTTAAAACGATACTTGGGTAAAGTGTGTTTTGAGGTAATTTCGACTGAAAAATCCAAGTTTATCATGTTTTTTCGAAATTCGTTATCTATCATTTGCTATGGAGTTTATAGCATATTGATAATACAGCGCGGCCGGTGAAAAAAAGACTTAGCGTACCGCACCGTATATTTTTCGGGAAGTGTACACTACCGTACTAAATTCGAATTAACCTGGTTCGGATTTAAGCGACTCGACTGTACACCGAAAAATACTAAGGGTAACAAACTTGATCAAACCGTTTTTAGTTAAGAGAATTTGTCTTTTGTAAAGCTTTTCCATTTCCGAATTCAAATAATTGGTGTTTTTTCTTATATTATAATGAGTTTTGATATTGCATTTTATTAAATAATGTAGGCACAGTTAGTGGCACTTACAAAGTATTGTACTGTGAATTGAAATTAGTTAAGAGCTAAGATTTCGGTGTTTTAATCGATTTTACCCCAATGGTATTTAAAAGCTTTTGCTAGTTTCTAATTATTAGTGGGGTTTAACCCCACTAATATTATATGCTTTTCAAATTTGAAATATTATAATTTTCTTTCAAAAATTTTTCAAACTTTTAAAAAAATTCCTTGTATTTATAAATATTCCCTTTAGATCAATTAACAGCTATTCAGAATATATTATTAAAATTTGCTCAGACAATTGCAGATAATCTTTTGATGTGGGTTTTACAATTTTCTTTAAATTTCTTCAAGTGGTATTTCTATAAAAAATAAAATATCGTTTATTAGGCATGAAGACAAAGCAAGTTTCCTTTTATAGGACTATTTTCCAGGTATCCATGGTATGGTACGCATGGACGGTGCGTTTGTATCCTACGCTAGGGTACGCCTTTTTTTCTCTAGCCGTAAAGCACTGAATAACCAAAAAAATCCTCATCTTACTCAAAAATTATCTCTTTCGACTTCGATCCTGCACGATAAATGAATTGCAAAATAATGTTGCATTTTGTCTCGATACATCTAATCTAAAACTTAAACGGGAAATCAAAATTTCCAAGTTTTTTTCCCAGGATAAAAAAAATCAAAAACTATTTTTTCTGCTCAAAAAATAAATTACTTACTTGAGCAAAATATCTAATTTTTTTCATAGGTTTATTTCTCAAAATCGTTACAGTCTGTGACAAATTTTTTTCTCAAAGTAATCGAATCAAATTTACATGAAAAGGAAATAAAAGTATATATTTTTAACTAAAACAGACTGCTGAGACCTTTATTCAGGCCATAATGCGTTTCAAAATAGCTTTTTACTTGTAGAAATGAGTCAAAAATGGTCAATAAAGATGCAAAAGCAACCTGTATCCAATGAAAGCTAGAGAGGAATTAAAATTTCAACATTTGGTTACTAACTTAGGTATTTTAGACTTTGTTTATCTTTGTGAAAGACAGATAGCTAAGAAAGATGAAATATTTTTGTTGAAATCTATGGCAGCAATTTAAATTTTTGAATTTTAAGAATTTCAAAAAGTAATAAATTGATCGAATTAGAAAATTTTGTAAAGATTTTAGTTTGAAAAAGGTACTTTTGATCGTTTAATTTGGATTTTAAACTTCAAGAACTTACTTATAACTAGCTATACCTTATTATTTTGTCGTAGCTTATACTTTTTTCAAATGGCAAATATTGAAATCAAAATTGAGTTTAAACGCATTCATTTGTCTATTTTAAGAGTTAATAATCAAAAGATACAAAACAAACATTTTTATTTGATTTTCAAAAACATACCTTAAACTCAATTATAAATAGGTAACCGTTTTAAATCAAAATATTGCATAACCTATAAAAAATGTCTTTTTTAGAGTCTAAGAGTAAAAAAAGCTGCTTTTTTTAAATGTCTAATGACCGTAATTTTTCAAGACGCTTATCAAAAGAAAAGTTCAAGTGTTCCAATAAAAGACAAAACATCAATATTTGCTTAGAATCTAAGATTTCAATAGACTCGACAAATCAAGAAACTCGTCAAGTCAATCAGTAGTAGTTTAAAAAAAATCAAAAATTCGTTTTTTTTTTTTAAATGATACATTTTTAATCTCATTGAAAATAATCGTTTATGCAATTAAAAAAGGTCCATTGTCAAAAATCCCCTCTACAAGCTTTTTACTTAGCAAATGATTGACAAGTTATTATCTATTTTTTTTCATTATATTTTAAATCTTTCAAAAAAAAAACGCTAACAATACCGAAATTCTTTGACGACTAAAATCTACTTAAATTATTTTGGCTAATTAATCCTGTTTGACAGTAAATTTTTGATATTGTTTTGACTTTGGTCCTCAGGTCTTTTTTGATAAGTTTTTGATCGGGGATTAGATTTAAAAAAAAAGCACAATTGAAATTTGATTTTAGTTGTTTTTTTTTTCATTTTTTTTAAAAATTTCAACAAGTGGTTTTTTCAAAGTTTTATCTTACAAAGTCCAGGTAAATCAGGTTAGAAAAAAGCCTTTTCTAAGCAAATAGTGTTTTTTACATAATGGTCAAAAAAGGGTCGGTAATCTCTCTAAAGAGGGTATATATCTTAGGTTTATTCATAATCAAGAGATATAATTTTTATTTTTTTTTTTGATTGTAAGGCTTTTTTTTTGTTGATTAATTAAAATTTAATTCAATTTTTCTTGTCGATTGTTCTAAGTTAATATTTACTCGGTATTTCTTTATGAGGTTCAGAGTTTTTTATTTTTTCAATTATTCAATTTTGAAATTGTTTTTTTCTTATGGGGGGTTTCATTGTTAAAAATTTTCAAAATTTCAAATTATTTTTTTTTTCATCAATCTATTTAGAAAATATGTGGCTAATATTTATTTCTCTTTTTTACGTACTTTTTAATCCAATTAAATGTCAATTTCTTTCGAGTGAACAAACAGGTAAATATTTTTGAAATTTTATTTTTTTTAAATTTTAGTTTATTTTTTTTTTCTAGTTTCAATATGTTCGGATGAGTACAAAATAAACTCGTATTCTCTTGAATGTCAACCAGGTCAAGGTGTTAACATACTCAAGTCAATTCAAAAATTTGAAAAACAAAATGCGGAAATACCCGATTGTCTTGCAACGGGGTCTTTCAATTACAATTATTCAAAACCATTCGCTGATTTTTGTAATGGAAAAATGATTTGTATTATAAGCAGTGCTTTTTTGGATGAGAAAAAGTTGTTTGATGCAGAGACTTATTTTCTACCGGATAATTCATATTATCTTAAACCCTATCGTATTGACATTAGTTTTGATTGCTCAAGTAAGTTTTTAAAATTCAAATTTTACTAATTGTTTTTTTCAAAGCATGAGCTTTTAATGTGTAACATTAACTTGATTTTAAATTTTTTTAAAATTTAACTTCAAGTTTAACTTAGACCCCTCTTATTTTAATAACAGATAGAAATGTATTCACGAGTACAAGACCTATTTACATTGGAGAAACAACTACAACTGAAATGTTTAAGTCAACAACAACTTTGACGACCACCATACCTGTTACAACAACAACAGCAACAACTGAGATTATAACAACAACTCTCCCGACTACCACTACTTCTATTCTTAACCTAACCACTAATAGTAGTTATAACACTACAGAGACAACTACTCGGAGTGTTGATATGTACAATACAACTGAGAATACGAGCAGTAAATATCAAAGTTTTACAGGCACTACATCTACAGAGCACGGTTTTAAACACAAATCGGGAACAATATCATTTAAAGACAATGTATTAACAACTAATGATAAAGATGGCTTTAAACACTTTACTATCGCTTTAAAAACGACTTCTTATGAGAATGTAGAAACTCAAGTTAGTTTGACAACTAGTTCAGCAACTAGTACTACGACTAGTTTATTAACAAAATTAAATAATAATGAAAGAATAAGTCTTAAAAATTCAACAACGATTAAAATGAAATTTATTTCAGGCGATTACGTACACAAAGAACCTAAGATTACGATTGTAAATTCTACTACTAGTTTGAGTACATCGACTAGTACTAAAGGATCATCAACAACTCTTTACTTACAAACTAGTCGTATTAATACAAATAAAAGTCATACTGAAGCTAAACTTTTGTTAAATAAATCGAATATTGTTTACACAGATATAAATGATTTAAAAAGTAAATTAAAATCGTTTAAAGGTACTTTTTAAAATTTATATGAAAATACGTAGTTGTGTATTACTGTAATGAATATTCACTTGACTATTTAGTAATATTTAAAAATGTTTGTTTTGTTTATTTTTTGTTTTTTTTGTTTGTTGTTTGGGCTTTATGTGTTTGTGTCTATCAGTTAATGCATGTTTTATCTTTTGTTTGAAACAAAAAGACTTGAAATTAAATTTTTTATCCTTTTAATAGATCCTGGTACAACTACAAGAACTACGACCAAAGTTGATTCGTATGTCGGTAGTTCTGAAACTGACCGAACTGTGATGATTGGTAGGTTTTATCTCTATTTTTTTTAATCAAGATGAAACCGGTATACAATCTCTTGATTTATGGTTTTATTGATAAGACTTTCTAAAGAAAAACAAAAGACACACTTCTTAATTACATCCCCCATTTCATGTCGTTAAAGCATTATACTTAAACTTCTCAGATTTAAGGCTGCAAGTGACCGTTACGGAAGCATGACAAACTGCTGATAATTTTCATTTAAATCTAAATTCTTAAGGAAAGTGGTCCTTTTACGATTGAAGCAAATATTTTAAACTAAAAAAATACTTAAATAGGATGTTAACAGGCCAAGACTTTAATGGAAGCTTGAAGTTTTCATAGTCGAATATGTTAAAGATAATGAAAAAAGCAGACCAAACCCATATTCAGACTGTAAATTTTTAGTCTTAACTTTTCTAGTCTGCATCTAAGGCCCTGTATCATTTCCAGCAAAGAAATTGATACAGTGATTTTTCCCAAAATGTAACGTTCCGTTCAGATCGCGTTAGAAACATAACAGTCTTTTAAAAAACAGTTACGCTTGAGTTCTAATGATTTTCAAACAGGTTCCGATTCGTTCCTGACTGACCCTTAGAACCAGGTACTGAACTCTACAGTGCAGTCGCGTTAATCCGAACTTCTTGGGACTGTAAAAATTGAGTTCGGATGAAATTGTTCGGATTAAACGCCTTAATTTACATGCATCGAGCCCTGAATGGGAGACAAATTTTAACCGAAATTCCTAAAAATTAGGATTAGCCTTGTTCAAATTAAAGCGACTCGACTGTATTTGAAAAGTCTTTAACCGAACAGAACCGGTTTTAAAGACCGTTCTGAATGGAACGTTACATTTCGCAAGAATCACTGTATCGGTATTTACAGTACATCCGCTTTAATCCGAATTTTTTAATCGTTCGGTAGAATATAGTCTACCATTCACATCTCGATACATGTAAATTTAGGAGTTTAATCCGAATATATTCCCGAAATGTTCGGATTAAATGAACTCCACTGTATTCATAGTATAAGCCATTTCTAATGAAAAGGCCTAAAAATATAATAATTAAAAGAAATGAGCATTAGTCTTGGTCTAATTTTTCCAAAATGTTCCTAGCTCCATTTTCTCTTACTTAAACTCAAATATTCAAAAAAAATTTTTTTAAAGTGTTAATCGTGCTTGGATGTGTTTTCTTTTTGATTATAATTGCCATAGCCATCTTGATTTGCATAAGGTAAATACATTAATCGAATTTTGATAATCAAAAAATTTCAATAATAAATTTATATTTTTAAGGAGACGCAATCAAGCCAAATTAGACAGAGAATTTGGCTACAAAAATGATTATGCAGGTGAAGATAGTTACAGTAATGATGGTAATTTGAGTACCATAGGTGGTTCAATAAGAGAAAATAGAATATCAGGACCATTTAGTGAAATTACAGGAGCACAATCGAGTCGAAATATGGAAAATCTAACAGTAACATATGGAACATATAGATCAAGATCAAACGATGGCTATGACAATTCAGACAAATCAATTAACTCAGTAGGTGGTCGAACAGAAGATTCAAAAAGGCCCCGAATTGATAATAGTGAATATTGGCGCACAAATGTCTAATCAGTAATTTAAAATGAGAGTTTTTTTTCCAAGTATTGAGACATAAAAAGGTTGAATGAAAAAAAAAATTCTATTTTGTTAATCGAATCACAAGAAGCATCAAATCACATTTTTTTTTTGATAATTTAAATTTTTTGTACAAAGTTTTACTTAAATTATTTAATTTTTTTTATGTCAGATGAATAAATTTTGAAATTGTTTGAAATTCTCTTATTTTTTCTTGAACTTTGAACGCATGATTAAAGACTGGCATGATTTTGTTAAACACAAAGAATAAAGTAAAGAAAATAACATAACTTGTTTGAATAAGATTGAAAGTACATTAAAATAGCACCTAGTGATATTGTTAACTTCCATTTGAATTTTTTTTTAGACAAAAAAATGCATTAGTTAAACTTTAGAAACGAGTTGTAATAAAAATCCTTTTTTTGGGCTTGTTTCGTTCGAGGTATTTTCCGTAAATTCACCACCTACCCCTTTACTTTACCACTAAAGTAAAGGAAAATGCACTTTTTCCATTATTTTTCCTTTTTTGCGTTTTTACGCTTCAGGTGACTTTGTGAAGGAAAAATCAATTTTCGGAAAAAAAAATAAATAAAGGGTAAACCTTTACTTTATTGATAAAGGATAAAGGTTTGAAAAAAGCCTTTATTTTTGGTGAAAGTTAAAAATACGCCTGTCAACATGATCATACGTTTAAATAACGAAATTTCATAGGACTTTATTACGCAGGACGTAAAAACGCATGGAAATAAAGCATTGTGAAGTTTAGTTCAAAAAGTTCTGTTCAATTTCGAAAAATCGAAATAACTTTTTTCACTTAAGTATTATGCTTGATCTGCATATGTATCAAAGTGTAACAAACTTTGTTACACCATTGGGCGATCTCTGCAAAAAACTCTGCAATTTAATTGCGCATTTATTTAAATACTTTTTTATGGTGTGCATTTTGCAGAGAATCTACACACATTTTGCAGAGGTCGCCCAATGGTGTAACAAAGTTTGTTATGGGAATTTTGGGAGTCATTTAAAGGAGATAGTTAGTAAATAAAAGAAAATCGAGAAAATTTTTTTTTAAACTTTTTTTTAAATTTCATTTTCCTAGAATTCGATCAAGTTGACTTTTATTTTCTGGTATGCATACTGGCTTAGAGTTTTGATATTTGGGCGGACTAGACATTTTTGTTAGATCTGATTTTTTTTAATATTAGACATTCCAATATAATATGAAAATTTTTTTTTCGAAAATAGCGGCAATGTGAAGATTCGTATCAAAAAACATTTGTATCAAATGGATCAAAATTGAAAATAATTTTTTAAAGCTAAACGAATAGAAAAAAGCTCTGCACAGATGTTTTTTAGTGATAAACTTTTAAAAAGCCACACTCAGAATAAGCTCTGCAAAATTCTGCAAATCTGCAAAATAAATTGCGTAGTTATTTTCAATCATTTTCATGTATTTTAAAATATTTAAATACGCAATTTTTTTGCAGAGTTTTGCAGAGCTTATTCTGAGGGTGGCTTTTTAAAAGTTTATCACTAAAAAACATCTGTGCAGAGCTTTTTTCTATTCGTTTAGCTTTAAAAAATTATTTTCAATTTTGATCCATTTGATACAAATGTTTTTTGATACGAATCTTCACATTGCCAAAATAGCGCCGAAGACAATAACGAAAAAGCTTTTTTATGTAGCACATATTCGCAGTTTCCCATTAAATCGGCGTGACAAAAATTTTTGCACAATTTCTGCATGTTATCCGTTTCTTCCGGAGTAGTCCGCAAATTGCGGACTTTTCCGGAAAACTAATTCAATTTTTCTCACACTTTTTATTTTTAACATCTTCAGATTGAACGGAAAGTTACAAACAAAAGTCGAGCTTTTTCTTTATAAGGCTCAAATCAACGAAAAAGTTGACTTTGCTTTAAAAAATGAAGAAAATATGCTGAATGAGATATTGTCGATTGAGGTTGTCAGAGAGTCTAATAAAGAGATCGACTTTTATTCAATTTTAGACACTGTAAAAAAATTCTTTTTGCTTTTGTCCTTTTTCCTAAGTTTAAAACTAAAATTTAACCGTACCGTATCAAAGATACAAAAGCGAAGCGTACCAAAAATTACCATACTTTCCCAAATTATTTTTTTCTTTTTTTTTAAAATTTGTTTGTAAGGTACGGGTTAGCTTCGCCTTTTTGTTGCTACGCTGCCCTTCGATTCGCTTGCCACCAAAAGTTCGGTAGAACTGCAGTATAATCAAAAAGTAAGACCAATATTTAGTTTTAAATTTTGTCTCGTTTCAGCATATGTCTTTAAAAATGGTTATTTTGGGCTATTCCGCAGAGTAGAATGGGAAAAACTGTTAAAACCTCTAGACATTTATTAAAGGTTTACAAAATCAAAAAAAAAAACTGCGACCATTCGGTTTCAGCAAATCTTTTGCTCTATCAGAAATTGTAAGCAAAATTTATATTCCAGCCCATCTATTAAGTAAATTATTTTGATAGCGTTGAAGTTTTGCTTGGCGTTTAAGTCATAATAGAAAATTTCTATATTTATCCATTAAGCTTATAATCGTACTGTATTTAACATTCAACTAATATTAAATTAAAATTTCAACTTTAGTAAAAAGACGTTTCAAAACAATAAAAAAAAGTCAGTTTTAAAACATAAATCATACTTTTGAATTTTAGGTCAATACAAAAAAAAGAACATTTAAAAACTAATAAAATCCCATTTTAAATTAACAAATTAATGATAAAAAATCAAATTTTTTCTCTTTCCCTTTTTCGAACAGGTGAATATTTCAAAATTTTAATTTGTATTTAGATTGTGTAGTTTCAATTTAGAAGAGATAATATTAATAACTCTTTTGGGTTGGATAATTAATTTCTTGTTTGCCTAAAAAACAAAATGAAAAAATTTTAACAAAATTTTTACAATTTTTATAACACAATGTTTAATCAGAGTAACTTAACAAACACTACCTCTGAGGGTCTAGTGACTCTTAATACAACAAACAATTTTACCATTACCCAAGTTCCTAAGCTCAATTTTACTTATTACGAAAATCGTCGGAATCCATTTTTAAGTTTAGACAACAAAGCAAAAGAAATTATACTTTTATCGACTGCGTTTGCAACTATGCTTTTGAGTACTTGTTTTTTAATTTTTATTGTTTGGTTCTGTTGTATTACTGTAATGAAGGATAAACGAGTAAAACAAACAGCTAGACAAGTACGAAAGTCAATGAAAGAAAGCGAGACTAATCTTAAACAAATCGGTAGGTTAAAGACTGTCAAAAAGCTGAGTCAACAAAATGATATTTGTGTACGGGATGACAGTGAATGTGTCGAGATGAAAAAAAAATCAAAAACAACACCTCGTTCAAAATCGACTCCCTTTCCTTTGTTTGTTAAGGCTGAAAATTTGAAGCCATCTGAAGATACAATATCGTACCATGCCTATGACATTTTGGATCTATCGACTAAGAATACAAACACTCCAGATTCGGAACTTTCAAAAGAAAAATTCAAACAAAAATTAAACGAAGAACTTAAAAGAGGAAGTGTAAATCATGGATTTGTTAACGATGAACAAAACAATAAACGGTACATTGACTTTAATACTCAGTCGACATTGGCTTTGAACAAGGCGTTAAAAAACAAAAATAGTGGTCATGTGAGTAAAAGTTCTACTCTAAGAACCCAGCCAAAGCTAACACGTGAACAAATTGAGCGAGAATTTTACGAGTACACATTGGAATGTCGTAAAAAATTAAACGACTTGTTTATCGAAAGTCCATCGTCAAGTGATACCCTAAAAGATTCAAGTGAATCCGATAGAGAAAAATTTAAAAATGATTACAATTCATTGAAATTAAAATTTAAACGACCGTGTTTGACGTCAGTGACTAAAAAATCAAAGAAAAAAGAACAAATATGGCATATTTGAAAATAGATTAAAAAAAAATTTTATTTAATTTTTTTGTTACGTGTGTAGATTGATAATATACAATAAATAAATTTTAAAAAACAAAAAAATTTTGAAATTTTTTCTGATTGTTATTGCAAATTAAAATCTTCGGTAGGCATTTTGTACGGGTAAAATTGTTTGACCAGTTTGAGTAAATTTTGTTGGTGGTCTTGTAGGCTTGATAACGCTGTATTGACCTCTTGAAATACAAAAAACAGTTAAAACGACTTGTTTTCAATATTTTAGACTTTAAGAAACTTAAAGTTATTGAGGGGGAGAATTGCATTAAAAAAAAAGAATAATCAAATACTTTAAAGACTTTGATAGCGCATGAAAATAACTGCAAATACATAAAAAGTTGCCTACTTATTTTAAACAAAACCTCAAGGTTATTAATTTAGTGCAAAATGTCGGAGGGGCTTGTGGTATACAGTATATCACTACAATTCCAAAATTTTTTCAGTAAATAAATAAAAACAGAAAAATGCTCTCTTAGGAAAGATTAAAACTTAATTTTGTTAATTCAAAAATTAATAATGAAACCGTAACTCGTAAGACTCCTCTTGTGAAAAAAAGTTTAGACCAAGGGTGCTTTCAGTTTTAAAAAAGAAAGTGTACGTTCTTCAAAATAAAGCAACTAGACGCGTCTAACTTGATTCAGACCTAAATTTTCATATTAATCTTTAAAGCTCTATCCGATTACATAAACCCATCCAGTGCCTCCTGTTTCATCTTCGAATCATTATAATTTACTTTTGACAAACATTACATCTGGATTAAAGGTCAGCAACAATTCTCTTCAGGTTGAAAGGAGTCTAATTTAATAATTTTAATGCAGCTCCTTATTTAAAATTTCAAAATTGATCATTGATCATCAGAATCCGGTCATATCAGATGTAAAGTTGTCTTCTGATAGTTTTTCTTTAAGAATATGGCTGTACTCTTTACTTTTGATGTTTGAAACGATAAATCTAATAATTTTGTCTTCTTTACTTGGACTTTAAGTTCATAAAGGTCAGTAATTGACTTATGCAATTATTGAGCTACTATCGGATAAACTCACTGCTTTATCAGTCTTTACTTTCAAACTTAACCATAAGGTAAAGTAAAGAGCGCACCCCTATTTTAGATTGATTAGAAAGCCTAAAAATGAGTAGACGCAACGCATAATAAATTCCTTTGTGAATAAAAGTAAGCAGGCGCGTCTACCCGTTTTTTCAATTGTGAGAGCACCACTAGTTTATCATATCATATTTGATAAATAGTTGTAAATTTACTGTAGGAGCTAAAACATTTTTCTTCTTTCGATTATTCCCATCTTTTCGCTGTTAAGTTTGGGTACCTTGAACAAACATCATTGACATTAGCACTAGAAAGCCCGGTCGTGTCATTTTGACACCATGAAAAGTAAAGATCCGATTCCAGTTTTTAGGGTATGATTCAAAAGATCTTGATGAGCTGATTTCAAAAATATCTTTACTTTTGAAGTTGCTCTTATAGTTCTAAATATATAACGTTTGAAAGTTTTCACACAATTTCTTATTTTTTATTACATATTTTGGTATTTTTTAGGTTAAAAATGGCGTATTTGCAGAGTTGTGATACTGTCAGTATTTTACTGATCAGTATCAGTAAATTTCAGTATTCAGTATTACTGATACTGTTACTGATACTGATTGTAAAAATACTGATACTGAATAGAGTGTAAAATCAGTATTTCAGTAATACTGTTTAATACTGAAAATTTTATTTTTTATACTTTTTTAGATAATTTGAGTCGAATAAGTAAGATTTTATAGAAAAAAATTTAGAATATTAAAAAAATTTAATTTGGAGAAACTATTGCTTTATTCTATACAATCCCTTGTTGTTGTTTTTGTCAATTGAAATATTTTTTTAGTAAAACCGCTTATGTTTGAGAAAATTATTTTTTTTCGGGGTGAGTCTTTTATTATTTATCGGTCTTCTTTTTAATATTTTCCTTTAATAATCCCTTAATAGAACGAAATGACGTATTTTATATAAATAAATTAACTTCGAATAGTATAAAAACAACGTTAAGCACGTTAAAATTAAATTCCTTTCTTTTATCAGGTCAAGTTTTGCTTATTCGTTTCCATTTCTTTAAGGGGTTCACTTGACAGGGCTCTGTATACAGAGAAGGTAATATTATATCATGTGTAAAATGTTTTTTTACTGATGGAAATACTGATCGGCTAAATAGTGATACTGATTTTCTCGATACTGATTCCGTAAAAGAATACTGAATACTGACTGATACTGATGGTCTTAGTACTGATACTGACTGTTACTGATTGCCCTTAATACTGATACTGACTGATACTGATATTTTCAATACTGATCACAAGTCTGCATATTTGGTTTAAAAAAGTATTTTAATGCAGCAGTTTAACGTTTAAACATAAAGAAGCTTACTAAAATAAGTGAATAGAACAAACTGAGTCAAATTTTCTTCTGGTTTGATAAGAAAACCAATGTCGTGTCAAAATGACACGACAGGGCTTTAATGGTATAAAAAAAATCGGGCCTTCTAGTGTTAGTCTACATAGAGTTGCTCCATAACGTTGTCTACCTGCAAGTCATTGAAAAATTTTGAAAGAGAGATCGACGTCTCGATTTTATTAGTAAATCACTTAACTTACCTTGTGCTTCCAAGGGTAAATAAATTAGTCCACAAGAGTGCATATCGTCATTTTCAATAAAATTATAGTTTCATTTAAAATTCATGACTAAGGGGCTGTGAAGTTTTTTTCAATTCACTCATTTCAATTCATTTAAATTGAATAAATTCTTTTCTAGATGAGATAAGTTCATCTACACCTTAGGTACCTGTCTGAAAAAACTCTGCAAACAAATTGCACATTTAAAAATAATCTTTTTTAATCGCGTTCAAAATTTATAAAAACTGCAGAGATTTGCAGACAGGTACCTAAGGTGTAGCGAATTTGTTACAAGTTGTAGCATTTTGCACAATGAACTTATCTGATCTAGAAAAGAATTTATTCAAATTAAAATGAATTGAAAAAACTTCACAGCCCCCATGGCTAAGCCTCTTTGAACTCTCTTGGTAACTTCAAAAAAAAAAATCCAAAACTACGTAAGCACCCCCAAGGCACATTAGAATAATGTAAATAATTTAAGAAAAGAATGCTTAAATCGTTGATTATCTCAATTGTTTCTAATAAATAATTATTTTAAATTACTTTCTGACTAAAAGATTGAGAACACTACCAGACATTTTAATCAACTCAGAACCTTGTTGATGAGTCATACCAGTTGCGTCTGAGCCTTGTATACCAACAATTACATCACCAGCGTGTAATTTATTATGAGATGGTGAATTTGGATTGACTTTTTTAATCGATAAATGTAGCCGATAATCAGCACCACCTTGTAAACGAAAACCCCATGGTACACTTGGATCTGGACGTTCAAGTGCAATCGGTATCATTGGTGCTGAAAAATTAGCCATCTTTGTTTTAAATATCTAAAAAAAAAATTTTTACAAAGTTGTTTTTTCTTTCTTGAGTTTAAAAACTCTTTTATTGATAAAAAATATTAAAACGATTACAAACAGAAGTTGTTTTTTTCTATCTCTCTCTCTCTCTTTCTTTTTGTAATAGAGTATCATATTGCAACAAGAGTGAGCGAGAGAAAAAATTTACATGTTTAAATAAAATGTTAGTTCAATAATAGGATACAAATCGTTTTAATGAAATAAAAAGCTTTTTTTTATCCTAACGAGTTCATTATTATTATTATGATCCAAACCAAGGTATTAAAAACTTATTCAAAGACCTAGTTATTTGAAAAAAAAAATGAAAGAATTAAATGCAACAAAAATATATTCCTGATTTTTATCTTCAAATTTTTTCGAGTTTAATTTATTATGATTGAATTAAATAGAATTCATTAACCAATTAGGTATGAACTTTATGCTTTTTCCGATATAAATTATATTTAAATTTTTTTAGTTCTTTCTTTAATTTTTGTTGAGGGGGGAAAATAATTATAAAACTTTTTTGGTTAACTTACGAAATAAGAACATTTTGTAAATAACCTTAGGGTTTTTGTAAAAATTTGATACTTAATGGGGGGTATTAATTTTATTATGACGCTTTTCTTAAATTTTTAAAAAATAGATACGCTAAAATAAAATTTAATTTTTTTTTTTTTGAAACAACATGTTTTTATTTTTTTTAACTATAAGAAAATTAATTACCATATCCTAATTGTCTTAATGTAAAGTCTTTTAAAAAAAAAAAATTATTGAAGAAGAAAATAAAAATTTTATCGCGACTATTTGTCTCGCTTATCTTGTCTTGTCATTTTTGAAATATTTTGAAGCAAAACCACGAACTATTCGAAAAGGATTTAGAATTAACATCAATGAAATTGGCGAGAAAAATGAACTTTTTGTTCCGGCCTGTAAAAAAATGATGAATGATTCAAGATGAAGTGAAAAAACGAATGTATTCTAATGGAAAGATACAGATTAAGCAAACAATCTTCTACCTCAAATTCGAGTTATGGATCGAAAAATGCAGAGTTTTTGCAGACGTTGAATTAAAATTGAAAAAATTTTGTTTCGATTTGAACAACTTTGTTTTTCGTAATAGAGGCTATGGAAAAAAAAATTACAATGCTTCTGTAAAATTGCTCCTGCTCCATAACTCTAAACTTCACTTTTCCAAAATTATTTTTTTATTTATTTAATTAGAATTAACCTCCTATTTGGAGAAGTAAAATACAAAATAAAGTTAAAGTAAAGTTAATAAAACTGTAGGGTATGCTGTGTTTTGCTCATAACACTGAAGATACTTTGGGATCTCGAATTGAATTTTTTTGACCTGGATTTGAACCTTCGAGCTTCTGCATGGATGTCCATGACGATACCAGCTGAGCTATCCTCCCCCATTTATCACTTTTTCAAAATTAACTTTGAAATAATATGAAAGGACAAAGTTAGCCTTGGATAAAAGAATGTTTGAAACATCATATGCTAATGTTGGACCAGTAAGCAGTCCTTAGCAGCGAATAGAATAAAATAACCTAAGTCAAAGCTTAAATGAAATAAGTTTTGATAAGAATTCCTAAAATTTTCAATAAAAATTTTGCTATCAAATACGTTTTGTCAAGGTAAATTTTATCTGGTGAAGCTTTGAAAATATCTAGCATAATAGAAAAATCCGATTTTAAGACACTGATAATTATAATAAGAAAATTGGTATCCAGAGAATGAATCTTTCCTCTATCTTAAGTGGTCAAAAGTCTGTTTTTTTCTCTGTTCAGACATGGGGTAGATTTCTACACGATATTGGGGATGTCAAGGACCCATAATAGACACCAGGGGTAATAATCAATACTCGAATATAAGACCATGAGCTTGTCTGAGGTATTAGATCAGTTTTGGTAAAAATACAAAGCCATGGTCTGAAAATGAAAAGTTAATTTTGCACCTGGTCTTAATTTGAACAATAAACTCATTAATTTGTTTTTTTTAAACGCATTTTGTTTCCTCATCTAGACCAAAATGGAATGCTTGAATCGTTGCTAATTTGGGATAGTGCACGGTGCCGTAAGAAAGAATTGCTTTTAGAAACAGCTCGGTTAAAAAAACTTAAAATATAACATGTTCCTCCAGAATGACAAATTTGGTTCAGCAAGCTGTTATTGCATGGTACAAGCCTATCAAATCTAGGTTCAGTCGATTATGGACTGACTGGTCTTTCTTTTTCAGATAAAGACCATGGTGTCTATTATGAGGCAATACGGTACTTTAAATCCAAAAACTTATGGTTAGCCCTAATCCCCCTATACCTTAAAATTATCTTTTGCGATAACAGAGTTTTTTAAAGAAATAGTAATAGCATACAAACCAAAAACAACTTGACCCCAAGGAAATTTAGATATGCCAAATTATTATTGCATTTGAAATTTTTGATTAGAAAAATTGAAAATTCTTGTAAAATCTTATTTTAGTAAAATTTCGATTTTTTTAAATTGACTTTTAGCGGGCAATTTGAAGTTCAGTATTTTCGTACCGTACTATTTTCGTACTATTCTATTTAAATTAAAAATTTTTATCATTTAGACAGATTAATATATTGTGCTGACTCTTATCAGAAATGTACAGAGCTTTTTGCTTATATTCATGTTAGATAATTATATAGTACTATCGGTCGAAGAAAAAATTGTGTTTTTTGCTCATTTAAGCTCAATCATAGAAAAAATAGATAGAACTATTCGATGAATAAAGAAAGATTTAATTTGTACACATTTTGTCATTTTCAGATTTAGAAAATAAATTCCTAAAAATTTTTTTAAAAAATAGTACTATTTTGTATAGTAAGAAATGTTTGGGGTAAAATCCTTTAGGTTTTATAAAAAAAAAAAAGTATGCTTTTTGTTCATTTTATATAATGCTATGCTAAATTTTAAATCATTCCTGAGTTATGATATACAGTGAGTTCGCAATTATATCAGCCATAACTTATATCACAATTCAGATATATCCACGATTTTCTTAAGAACCGATTTCCTCAGATGCTTTTAAATTAAAAAAGTGTTGAGTCATTTCCGATTTTTCCGCACCAAATTACATACACTCTAGTATAAAATAGTCTCATCTTTATCACAACATAATAAAAAATGGAATTGGAATTAAAAAAAAGAGAATAAGTTTTTTTTGAATAGTACAAAGACAATACTTGTTATGGAGGATTTAAATATTTTATCTGAGAGTTAATAATAAATGGTGAACAGTGGAAGTAAGGAAAATGTTTGATTTTGTCATTTTTTTCAAAAGAAAATAATTTAATTTAATGTCGGCAAATTACAACCTTTGATAAAAGATTTTTAGCTAAGACCTTTAACCCTTTTGATTTCAAGATACACATAGATAACGATTCAAACAGTTTGAAAATAAATTAGACATTTTTTAGTTTTATCACAATTTAGATATAACCCGTTTATCACTCCGGACAAACGGGATGATATATCTGCGAACCCAAAGTACGAACTTTTTTTTAAAAAGATTCACCCTTGTTATATTTTTCAAATTAGGCAGGGGTTTTCAAATTATTACATATTTTTGGATTCATTCATAACTCGTGCTGTTATTCAGAGCTTGGCGAACCATAAAAAAACTTTCCTAGACTTTTGTAAATCGTTCAGTATTTTGTACAAATCAAAGGTGCTATTTGCTGGCTGTTGAAATGACGTCGTAGTTTCGCTGAGAGCTAACAGACACTAAAATTTTATTTTTTTTTTAAGATTTGATCGTTGAATTTGGCCAAACGATATATTAAATAAGACACAAACGTTTTTTTATAAATTCACATTAAAACCCTTTAAGAACATTTACCAAAAAAAATGCAAACAAAAAACAAGTTTTTTTGGACGTAAAGAAGAAAACTTGTCGTTACCACTAGTGATAACTTTAGCCCTTGGAAGTTCAATTCCGCAAAATTAATAAGTTCCGGCCTATTTATATAACAATTATGTGAATCTTTCTTTTGAATTTACTTAGAGCTTATTAAATATTAGTACCGTAATAAATCGTACTTTTCTGTACTTTTCGTAAAGAAAATAGAAAAAACTACGTTACTAATATTAAAGGTGTACAAATGGGAGGAAAATAAAAAGCTATTATAGTACTCTGAATTTTCCTTGAAACACCTAAAAAATTCCTTGATTAGTGCTTTTTTGATTGTATCGTAATGTGTAAGGGTCCGGTCAAGTTTCATCGTCTAAAACAAGCATGTCTCAATAGCTCTTGAAAAAGTACACCTACGAAAAAAATCTTGGGACTCTTTCTTTTTTCTTTCATAAAAAGTACGATAGTACGATTGTACGAAAATACTGAACTTCAAATTGCCCTTTTAGCGTCCTTCTGTAATGTATTTATGAACTTTATTTCAACTGCAATAATTCTGCACTTAGCAGATAGAAAAGTTCCTAACCAAATTGGTCTCATTAACAGGTTAGAATGTAACTGAGATACCATCATATGAACTTTATATATCGTTACTAAAAATTTCAATTAAGTTAACCTTTGTTTGTACCTTAATATATTGAACTTTCTAATTATTTTAGATCAGATTATTTTCTTCGCTTAGATAAACGACAGCTACCAAATCAAATCGAATTTTTGATACAAGTTATTTTAGGCTCAAGTTAAAATGTTATGAATGATAGCTTTTTTTCTTCCATTAAAATTAACTTTATAATTGAAATAACATTGAATGAACTTGTTGAATGAAACTATGGAACTAATTAATTTGTTGAACTTAAAAAAAAAAACAAATTCTTACTTAAGCCCTTCAAAAATAAACATGCCTTTAGATAATAGAATTTTATATAAGAGTTACATAACTTTTGGTCTTAACTTGAATGAATTTTAACACGTTTGTTTCTGCGAATGTTCATCTGAAATTTTAACTCGATTTCTTTGAATTCTTGCTAAATCTCAAGCATTTAGTTGTGAAAAATGTGAGTGAAAGGAAAATTTTTATAAAAACATTTTTAAAGAATTGGTAACTCTGGTAAAGCACGGCTAGTGAAAAAAAGGCGTAACGTTCTGTTTTTGAGAAGCGTACTTTACCGTACTATATCTACCGTACCCTTCTAGCGTACCGGAGATTCTGTAAATTTTGAATAATTTTTTGGATTTAAATTTTTAAGAGAAAAATTGCAACATTGATTCAACTAAATAATTCTATTATTTTTAACCATTCTAAATTATACAGCACAACTTTACGTACCATACCTTACAAAAATTTTGACTGATTCGTTTCGATTCATTCAGAGGACTTCATTATCGAAAAGAATTTAATAAATAGAACTCATTAAGATGAATATTTTAATATTAGAGGATATTTCATTTACTTAATTTTATACACCTTACGAGTTTGCCACAGTTTAGGTACATTAGATGGTACGCTTTTTTTCACTGCCGTGCTCTATTTTTGAATATTTTTCTTTGGATTGGAAGCCTTTTATGGTACGGCACGCTAGGTTACGCAAGTACGGTACGATACGCAAGGAGGCAGGATACGGTACGGTACACTAGGGTACGCAAGTAGGGTGCGGTACGGTTGGGGTATGGGTTGGTACGGTACGCTAGATGGTACGCCTTTTTTTCACTAGCCGTGCTGTAATATTGTAAAAACAAAAACAAACCTTTGACGGAAAATCTAGAAAACTTTGAACATTAACATCTCATAAATCCTTTAAACCTTGAGACTTTAACTTTGACTATTTTTTTCGTATAATGCGAGTCTTTTGTGAATCCTAGACAAGTATTGCCTTTCTTTATCTCACTGTTGACTAGGCTAATGTTATAATTTTCTCCCTAAGAATGTAATTCTTAAATCTAAAGAAAACAATTAATTATGGCCTAAGTTCTAGTTCTCTTCAACTCAAGAAGATGCATATAATGACTTCAGCACATTAATAAACGAAAACTTCCCTTAAGCATCGTAATAATAATTCTTAGAGCAAACATGATGACAGAAATCTGGAGAACAAGCTCACCAAAGGCTGCTTAAAGAAGCCTAACAAGACCTTACCCTTTTAAGATCTCTCACATATTTTCAAATTAATTTAAAAAAAATTTTTTTGTTTTAATCAAACAATTTGATAGATCTTTTTTAAAAAGCGCCAAAAATAATTAGAATAAATAGTCCATCAAATTCAATTCTAAATAGCTATATAGAAGCATATCAACTTCTCAAGAAAATAAAAATGAAAACGAAATTTAAAGGATTTTGACAAACGAAAAAATAAAGTCGACTCATTAAATTATTAAGTCTTCTTTTTTCAAGAAAAAAAAATAGCTTTCGAGTAAGAAATGGGGTTTTATTTTTGTTTATCATGTGTGCATTTAGTGTGTTATGTAATTTTGAGTAATGTTCTGTCATTCAAAATGTGAACCTTAACAAAAGTAAACTTAGAAAAAAAAAGATGTTTACTTTGTTAACGGTAGAGAATATTTCAAGTGTGTTCTAAAACCCTAATTGTAATCTTTACCAGAGTTTAAACAAATATGAATTGATTTCAATTAGCAATAATCGAAATGAAAGAATTTTAGAATAAATATTTTTGTTAAAAAACAAAAACTTTCTGGAATACACAATGAACAATAAACAAAAGATTCGTTTAATAATTAATCTTTAGTTTAGTTTCTAACTCCCACAATTTTTTTTTTTAGTTGAAATATCTTATCGATATATAATTTGATTTTTTTGCTGCCAGATCCTTTCTGAAATAAACTAATGATTTTTTGAAAGCGTCTTGTTACTCTCGATAAGAATCATTTCAAAGAGAGTTAACCCTCAGAAAATAAATGAAGAGAAAAGGTGATTTAAACTCTTTTTTTTATTCTCTTTTCGTCCTTAAGCCTATATATAAACAATATTTTGCTAATACAAAAATATACAAAAACTAATGCTTTCAACCTTTATGCAAAAGAATTTCAACATTTAATTTTTTTTTATTTTTAAAATTTGTTTAATTTTGGACTAACAATTGACAAACACAGGAAATTGCCAGCTATGCAATGCAATTATGATACTTATTTACTTATAAATCTTGGAAAGGACAAAATCATCACGTTTTTTTTTAATTTTTAGAGTTTCACTTTTAAAAATAAGCAACAGATTCTTGTAAAGCCAAATAAAGGTCGTCGGTTGGTCTGTTCTAACCTCTCATTAGATGACATTATCAATCAATTATGGTATCAATTATAAATTTCTGGTTTAAATCGAGAAAGCGCGAAGATCTACTAGACTAATTGTTTAACATTCTTCATCTAATATTTAAACAAAAAAAGCAGTGTAATCAAAATGATATAAAAGACCGTGCCTTCAATACAGGAAAGGGTCATGCCTTCAGTATTCTAAATTGCGTACCTGAAATGCCGTCATCAATTATCATAACTTTTAACCTACAGTAAACCCACAATAGATGTACTGGTACACATGTGAATATTTCACTTTAGGACCATGGACCAAATTTGTATGTATCGACACATTTTGACCTAAAATTATCCCGGTACATTTTCAGACATATCCCGGGATAAGTTCAAAAAAATGTAACATTCTATTAGAATTTATCCCATGGTCCAAAACCAAAAATAAGACTGAATAATATTAGTCTAAATTTCGGAATTGCTTTTATTAAGAGATATTCATCAAGACAAAAATCTTTTTAAACTTTTTTATAAAGGACCCTTGAAAAACATACACCCAGTTGTAACTTTTACACGAAGTGACCCCTCCCCCATAGTTGTTGTATACACCCACCATTTTTTATATATCAATCGAAAGCTCTCGACGAGATCTAAATAGAAATTTAATCGGTTTTTATCTGGGATGATCGATTATTGAGATACAAATCGCCAAAGGAAAATGGAGTTTTTGGCGAAAAAATCATTTAAGACACGAATAAATTAAAGAAATAAAACTATCTAAGCATAATAAATTTGAAAGCTAAAAAGCTAACATTGTTGCTGGGAAAAAAATTTCCATGGGTGCAATATTTTAAGCAATACACGGGTGAAAACGGTAAAATAAGGGAATTTTTCGGTCAAACCGCATCTCCTCCTAGGGGAGCCACAATCCCCAAATTTTTTTTTGCATCTGATCAAACAAGAGGCGATTCTTTACCAATCTCAGGATTTACTTTTTTTATTTTATTATAACTTTTTGAATACTAGTGGACGAAAAAAGGCATAAAAATATCATAAAAATGAATAACGAAAACGAAGTGGTAATTATCACTTTTTGACTTCAAATTCTGAATTCTCGTATAGAAAAACCATAGAAAACATATAAATATCGATATTGAACATTTAATTGTTGATAATCGGTTTTTGGCGCTTAAAAGGGTGCTTAAAAGGGTGTTAGGGTTCTTTAAGACTGAAAATTGAAAACGCCGTTTTCTTCCCCAAATAACTTTACAGGGGGTCTAAATATGGTATAATTTAGTAGCCCTTCATTTACTCTACCTTATATGAAAATAATTTTGTGCATACCTCACTTCGTGTAAAAGTTACAACTGGGTGTATGTTTTTCAAGGGTCCTTTATTAAACCAATTTATTTTTATGGGATATCATTTTTTCTGGATATGTACTGGGATAATTTTAGGTCAAAAATTGTCCATAAATTCGTATTTACCACTTGGTACAAAAGCAAGTTTTCGCATTTGTCCCTGGGACATCTATCGGGGGTTTACGGTAAATGATATTTAAGAAATTAATCACATTTCAAATTTTAGTTTTTGTTTTTAATTACTTTTCAAAAAGCTTTAATTTCTTTAATTTAGCCTAATTTCCCTCTTGATTGAGTAAAAAAATTTTAAAAAGAAGAAGCTGTACTTGTTACGTATAGAGCTATGTATAAACCTGTCTTTCAAAATTTAAATATATTATTGTTTAATTGTGGGGTTGTAACCATGTGTTGCTTGCTTTCAGAACCGAAAACTCTTAAATCGCACACTTTTTAAGTTCAATAATTGAAAGTTTATTTGAGTGAAGCTCAATCAGCTGTGGAAAATTAATGATTTTTTTTCTGAAAGATCTATTGATAATAATATTTCGTTACTTGCATATAAAAAACTCTGCTTTTCGTATATTAATCTAATTGAAAATTTGCATTGAATATCTAGAAATAAAAATGATTTGTCGACAATCATATTTACAGAGTCAGCAGAGTTTTTGGTGTCTATCAAAAATCCTCTTAGAAAACGAACTGTTAAAAGGGTTTAACATATTAAATAAAGAGTAGAGGTTTTAATTGAATTTTATTTTATTTAAAAAAAATTTCAATGGGCTACGGAATTTTAGGAAGTGAAACTTGACATCTGTCAACACATTTAATACTTAATTGAACCAAAATTAAACACGCCATTAAAATCAACTTGAGTATTCTTGCATCCAGCATCTTTCAACTAAAATTAAACAATTTTAAAAAAAGTTTCCCTTATGCCATGAACTAGTTCAGTTATTCTAATTATAAATCTCATTCCACGTTCCTAGAAAAAAAACAGTCTATTTTTTGATTTTAAAATTTTTAAAATATTTTTCACGAGTCTATTTTTAGGACTTGAATAAATATCACAAACAATTAAAACTTCATTTTATTTGCTTAAACTTGATTTTGAAATGGAAAGTGAATTAACCCTTAAAAAAGATGTCGAACTTCATCACACTAAAGATCCTTATCGAGCTAAAAAACATGAAGAACTAGACGAAGACGAATCCGTCGAACGTGAATTAAGATTTGTTCTTAATCGTTTAACCCCTCAAAATTTTCAAAAACTCGTAATTCAATTACTCAACTTACCACTAAATTCTGAGCAACGTTTGACACAAGCAGTTAATATTATTTACCAAAATGCTCTCAGTGAAGAGATTTACTCTCATTTGTATGCTCAAGCCTGTAAATTAATGAGTCAAATCCAAGTCCCTTTTGAGCATGTCTCATCTAAATTTATGAGTTTTCTTACACTTTTGCTCAAAAAATGCGAAAAAGAATTTGACTCTGACTATCACAAAGACAAGTACTATGAGTATCTTATCAAAGAGGCCGAGTTGATTACAGACGAAGAAAAACGCAAAGAAATTCTAACAAAAGCTAATGAACAATTAGAAAGAGCTAAACAAAATTATATTGGTAACGTCACTTTTTTGGGCGAATTGTACAACATGGATTTATTAGACGATGCCATAATGCACGAAGGCATTCAACGTTTACTCGAAAAACACGAAAAAGATGAAGAAAATTTGGAATGTTTGTGTAAATTATTCACACGTATTGGTCATAAATTTGATAAAGAAAAAAATCGTGATAAAATAAACGAATATTTTACGATTTTTAAACAAATTTATGATAAACGTTATTCGATTTCGTCGAGAATACGTTTCATGATTTTGGACTTACTCGAGCTGCGTGAAAGAGATTGGAAACCGAGACATGAAGCTGGTCCAAAGAGAATCGATGACATTAGAAAAGAGGCTCAAGTAGAACAAGAAAAACGAGTGTTAGAATTCGGACCAACTTTGGGTGAGACAAGAGCCGAGTATATTATAGTCGATGGTAGACGACACACACTATTCTATGGCTATGCTCATCATATTTTGGATCATCTAAGATACCGTGAAGACTTCGATAGGATTTTGAATTACATAAACCAAATCGAAGTTGAAAAACATTCGGACTTAATCGAGGCTTTGATAAGTATTTCAATGGATAAAACAGACAAAGATAGAGATCTAATTGGAGAGTTTTTTTATGAAAACTTGAAAGAGAACAAAGTTAATTTGACTCAGTTTGGGCTTGGTCTTAAAAAAGTTTTGATCAAGGCGTTAGAGTCCTACGTAAAGTCGTTCAAGTTCCCTCGTAAATTGAGTCAAATTTTGGTCAATCTTTTTCGAGTTGATTTTTTGAATTTGAATTTTTTGAAAGAAGCATTTGAGCCCATAAAACATGATCAACTGTGTGCTCGTGTAATGGCTAAGACCCTAAGAGCAGCTGCTGAACGCATCGGTGTTCATAACGTTTGTGATTTATTCGAATTATCAGGTCTCGAATTTAACTATTTTTTTGAAAATTTCGAGAACGATGAAGATCGAAGAGATTTTTTTAGAGAAATGAACATCGATTGGATAAATATTCAACATCAGCACACAAAACAAAATGTTGAGTTGATCGAATCGTTTAAAGAAAAGTTGGATTCAATATTTGAAGAAACGGGTGGTGTTTCGTTAGCTGTTTTGGACCGAATTGAACCTGAATTTCATAAAAATGAAACAAAAACAAAAGAGTTCATAAGAGCGTTGACGGTTGTTTTTTTTGAAAAATTAATGACTGGTCGTAAATTTGATGTTGAAAATTTTAAACAGCATGAAAAAATTTTACAAAATTTTATTCAAGAACATGAAGACCTAGGACTTGAAGTTTTGTATTCAATTCAAGTTTTAGCATTTCACATGAAGTATAAACCAAGTAAAGCCATCTTTTTTGAGTTAGTCGAGTTATTTTTTTTTTAAATTATTTTGCAAATTTAAGACATATTGGTTGAATCATTTCGTACTTTGTATGATGATGGATTGATTTCTAAGAAAGTTTTTTATAAATGGATGAATAACCCACGTGGTAAAGGACATGGAATGGCTCAAGTGTTTTTAAATGAATTTTTTGAAAATATATCAAGACCAAAAGTCGAAGAATAAAGATTTTCCCTAAACCGAAAATATTTACCTGAATAAATTTATTAAAAAAAACTTCCTTCATTCTTGTTACGTTACCTATATTTAGGCCTAGCTGATATCAATAACTTCATTAAAGTCCATTAACGTTACACACTAAAAATTTTTTTTAATTTATCACACAAAAACTTCTTAGTCCCGAAACTGAGGTACCAGATGGATACAACTTCAAATTTTATTCTTTATAAAATTCTTATGTTAAATGGTATTTTTCAAAAAAATATTTTTTTGCTTGAAGCCGCTTAAGCGATTTTAAGCTAACTAATGGAATAGGCCACTTCAAGTGATCAGCGAGTTGTTGAGTTTTGGAGAATATGATAGTACTCCTTAAAATATGAAATATAATCGGATGGTCTGGAAATTTACAGTGGTGCTTTGATGCCGTAATAGCTCATTTTTTGCAGTCAAACGTCAAGGTGTTTTGTTTAAGCTATGATTGATGTAAAGATATTTTCTGAAAGCTAAAAAGCTACCATTGACGCTGGGGCCATTGTCGATGAGGAAATAAAATTCCATAAAGCAATACACGGGTAAAAACTTTAAAAATAAGGGAATTTTTCAGCCATACCGCATCTCTTCATAGGAAAACCGCAATACCCAATTTTTTTTCTCTGATCACACTTTTTCGTGATCGAATGTTTCAGAAAATTTTTTTTTAAGCCAAATAATGCTATAAAGTAAAGTTGTCATTTATTTATCCTCTAAAAGCATCTAAAAATCAAAAAAAAAGAAATTTTGCTGAGTTACTCCAACTTAACAAAGATTTTAGTCAGATTGTTAAACTCATATTTTGTGTTTAAAGACTGCATAAATACCTTTTTATCAAAATTTATTGATAATAATTGAGTTTGAAAGTGTTTAAAACGATTAAAAACCGATCTTGAAAAAAAGTCGATTTCTGGTGATCGGATCATGATCAAAACTTATATATTTTCGAAATATATATATTTTCTATGCGAGAATTCCGAATTTTAAGTCAAAAAGTGGTAGATCCCCTTTTTTAAAAACGCTTCTTGTATAAGCAGATACAAAAAAAAAATTGGGTATTGCGGTTTTCCTATGAAGAGATGCGGTATGGCTGAAAAATTCCCTTATTTTTACAGTTTTTACCCGTGTATTGCTTTATGGAATTTTATTTCCTCATCGACAATGGCCCCAGCGTCAATGGTAGCTTTTTAGCTTTCAGAAAATATCTTTACATCAATTATAGCTTTTTCCAATCTTCTACACGAGGCTGGGGGAGTTGAGAGCCACCTACACCGTCCTGAAGGACCCCTCTAGAATCGATTATTGATTACTATTTATTTTATATTACCGCATTTCCTTGCGAATAAGTGCCCTCCTAAACCCCCCTTTTTTTGGACGAACGGCCATCATGTTAGTTTTAGTTTCACTATCCTTTGATAGGCCTGACTTAACTCTACTCAAAGCAACACAAAAGAACTTAATATTCAATCGCCTTTAGCATGATTTTTGGTCTCAAAGTGACGATTTTTAGTCGCTTCTAAGCAAGGAAATACGGTATTGATGCTATCATAATTCCAATAAAAAATAGACAAACGATTTGTGTTTTTAAATTTTTTTCATGTCAATATTCCTTGATTAATTCGTGACTATTCTCTTAGGTTTCGGTAACATAGGTTATAATTTTAGAAAGAGAAGGATTCTCTTCAAAGCTCGATGTCGAAGCGCAAAAAGTCCAAATTTATCTAATGAGTTATTCAAATCATTCAAGTCACACCAATCTATTTTCGGTTTAAAAATACACTTATAGAAGCAATTCGTAAGCCTTTGAATGGCTTCTTAAGTAGTAGAAAAAGGATAAAAATATTTCATACCAGAATTGTATATCCCGAATAAATTACAAAAAACTAGCAATGCAATAAAACAAGTTATTTGTGTCGTTTGTTAAAAAAATATTTAAAAAACAATAATAAAGCTAAAAATAAAATACGAATAAGACTAAGATTTATTTATTTTTTTTAATCATTGAGAAAATTTTAAAAATGAATAAG
Organism: Brachionus rubens; assembly: GCA_022207745.1. NCBI lineage: Eukaryota > Metazoa > Rotifera > Eurotatoria > Ploima > Brachionidae > Brachionus > Brachionus rubens. The sequence continues at coordinate 2,919,222 of JAJVHD010000003.1, read as the reverse complement.
TTAAAAGAAAACATTTTGGGATACTATTCGGATTTAGTAAACAAAATAGATATCCAAACTGAAAAAGCCCTGCTTAAAACCTTGTCAAATGACGAAAGACTTTTTCTCAACTCGACTCGAGAAGCATTCATAGCAAAAGTAAAAGAAATCGAAAAATTCAATTTGGACAACTTGACGGGTGATTCCAAAAATGGTTTTTCATACCAAATATCAAAATGATAATGCACAAGCCACATGTTAAAAGAGTGTTTTTTTATGGCGAATTTGTTTTCAATTTTAATGATAAAATCGGAAAATTAGTGATTTTCAATCGTTACATTGATGACAATTTTCTGGTAAAGATAATGTATAAAAAAGTTTAGATCATTTATTTTTTTTCAACTTTTAACTTCTATTTTTGTTTCAGTTTCCTTGCAAATATTGAAATTGGAAAATTCGAAGAAAAAAATGAAAAAGAAATAGGTTCATTAAAAGTAATTATTTTGTTTATTACTTCACTTCTACCGAACTTTTGGTGGACAGAGAACCGAAGCGTACTAAACGTACCAAAGCGAAGTGGGTCGTACTGTACCGTAGTAAACATACCGTGCCTAAAAATCAAAAAAAATGTCGAATACTGGTGGGGGACACTAGACACCAAAAGTTCGGTTGAAGTGCTTTTGGTGCGTGAAATTATTTTTTCTTGAGGAATATTTTCAATTCATTTGTATTTCTCGATTGATCGAAAAAAAATTTGACAGTCAAATAATCGACTTATCCGATGTTAAATCAAACGAATTAGAGAGTTTTTGTTTAGAAACAAAACGTCATGAATGTGTTGAATCAAGTGACATAAAGATCATTGCCTCGGACTTGAACATTGACTCTGTTAATGCCTTAAGTTATGACTCTACAGGAGATTTTGTCGACCTAAATTCGTTTCAAATGTTCAAAAATATGAATATTCTCTATCTCAAAACAAGTGCTTCATTTTTGACTCCATTTCCAGTTTAAGAAAATTTAGAAACACTAGATTTAAGTGGTGGGCGACTTCAGTATATCGATGATAACTGTTTTAGCAATTTAAAAAATCTCAAAACATTGGAATTGAATCAAAATCAAATTCAAATGACAAATCCGAAAATGTTCCATGGTTTAGATAATTTAGAAAATTTACATTTAATGCACAATACGATTGGATACATCGTTCCAAAATGTTTTTCAAAGCTCAAAAATCTAAAATTTTTAGATTTACAGTTAAATGAAGTAAGAAACTTGGATGGAGAAACACTCGTAGGACTTAAAAGCTTGAATAAACTGATTCTCTATTTAAATGAAATGAGATATAACATTGATGAAAACGTGTTCAAACATTGTCGCAATTTAGAAGTCTTAATCATGGCTTTTACAAAAGTCCAAGATTTTCATCCGAGATCTTTTCGTTTAAACAAAAAGTTAATTTACATGGATTTACGTAAATGTACCACAAAAAGCTTTGAGTTCTTAAATTGTATGAATCAAATGGAGTATTTGGACGTTGGAAATTAACAAGAATGAATGAACTTACACAAGAACAAAATAATCTCTATTTAAAAGTAAGTAAACTAAATGACTTTATACAAATGACTGTTATTTATTAAATTTGATTTCTAAGGTAACTTGTGATTGTGAATCCGAGAAATTTTACATGCTAAATATTATTGATTTATCAGAGAGTATTAGAGAGACAAAAAGAGAGGAATATGGTGATAATAAAAATTTTTCAATTTTTGTTTATTAATGTAAATAAGATTGTTATTTTCTGGCATTTGTTATTTAATTAAATAAATTATCAAATCTGTTACTTTATTCGTATTTTGTTAATTTTATTCGAAAATTGAAAATCTTGATACTAAAATTTTTACTGTAATACCCTCTTATCAGCTCGGGTGGTTTCACGACAAGATCTCGATCATCAACACCAACCGACACCAACAACTCAACCAACGGCTTCAGTATCAGAAAATGATATCAAAAAAAAAGCTATCTCGACTTTAAAAGAAAACTTTTCAAAGCTTCAAGAACTCTTTGCTTTAAAAAATGAAGATTTGAAACTTCTGTTACCCAAAGATTTTAGTTTGTTAATTATGTATAGGTGAATCCTACTTGAATGAGTATAGGCGTATACAGGTCGAAAAAAAAAGGTTAACACGGCTTATCTATACCGAAAAATTTTTTTATGTAATTTTTACAATTAAATAAAATAAGATTTATATTGAAAATGTTTCTGCTTCATTTAGAGTTATATAAAAAAAGAAGAAAGTTTATATACTTTTAACTGTTTAACAGAAGTTAATTATCCACTGGGTTAGGCCATTTGTAAAGAAACAAAGTGTCTATAAATTTCGTCTTCGATTAAACTTTTTTTGTCGCTAAATTTCTCTTTTATATTGAAATATACTATTGGAGCTACAATACTGGCCTTTCACATGTTCCCTAAATGAACGTTCATGAACATTCACGAACATTCATCCCCAATAGTATTGTAAACTTGTGAAAATAAATCTTTAAATAAAAATAAAACACGTGAACAAGGCTTGAAAAATAAGGTGTCAGCCACGAATACAAAAAATATAACTATTTAGGTCGTTTATTTCTAAAGAATTTAAAAATAGGAACGTAGTTAAAAATAAACACATATAACCTAAGATTTCTTTTAAGCAAAATTTTTTTACTAAAAATGAACAATTTAAAAGATAAAATATTAGAATACTATTCTCGATTGGTAAAGGAAATAGATAGCCAAACTGCAAGAGCCTTAAAAAAAACTTATCGAATGACGAACGTTCCATTCTCATTTTGACACGAGATGCATTCATCGAAAAAGTAAAAGAAATCGAAAAATTCAATTTGGACAACTTGACGTGTGATTCCAATACTGGTTTTGAAAATAAATTTTGTTTCTTTATTCCGAATTTCCATTTGACTATACACAAGCCAGATGAAAAAAAAGTCTTTTTTTATTATCGATTTAATTTCAATTTTAACGATTTAATTGGAAAATTAGTGGTAGTCAATCGGTACCTTGATAACAGTTTCATCGAAAAGCTTACGTAATTTTTTCGTAAATAAATCACTTTTTTTCATTTTAATTTTGAGCTTTTTTTGTTTCAGTTGTGTGGCAATTGTTGAAAAAGCAAGTTTCGGAGAAACGAATGAAGAACAATTAGGTTCTTTGAAAGTAATTATTTTGTTTATTAATTATAAAAATATCTCTCAAATAAAATTAATACTAGGGCATCATCCCATTATGCTCAAAAACTGTTAAGTAGTGTTGTGCATCGACCCGCAATAGTCGAACTTAAGTTCGAACTTTTGGAAACGACCTGAGTTCAAACCTGAGTTTTCGACCTTTCCAAGTTCGAACCTTTAAAGTTCGAACTTTAAGAAATTCGAATTATTAAAATTCGAACTTCCTAAAAAATCGACCCGAATTCGAACTTAGTTCGAAATTTTAGTTATGAGACTCTTAAATGGCTTAATCCCACAAACTTTTAGGAAGAAAAAATGAATGGTTCATTTATAAGTTTTTATTTTCTTTAACCTTATTTTAAATGATTATAATTCTAAGTTTTCACCCTTAAAACAAAATTTCCTCGACTTTTTCAAGGGATATTCTATTCCTTCTTTCCCAAATTTGATAGCCAGCTGAAGAAAATAAACGTTTAGATGGCGTACTCATTGCTGGGATAATGTTTAAAAATATAAAATATTCAAAAAGAATAGTACATTTTTATTAACTTAAAATTAGCGTCGAGATAATGTACTGTTTAACCAATGTTGCTATAATTTTGTCTTGATGTCCAGCAATCAGTTGTCAAGCCGATGTAGCTTAGTGTTTTGAGTCTTTCTTTTAAAATTTTGGATTTTTCTTCATAATGTTTTTTGGATGAATTTGACATATTTTTTAATCCGGAATTTTATAATTTGGTTTGAGTTGCTGGCAAAACTCTCGAAAAAAATCATTTTGAACTAATGTGAATGGGAGGGCAGAAGTTTTTTTAAACATAAGTAAAATATAATTAATGTACACTTTTTCAAACTTTTTCAAAAAAAGTTCGAACTTTTAGATTCCAATATAAGAAAGTTCGAACATTCAAAGTTCGAACTTGCAAATTTTCGAACAAGTTCGAAAAAAAAGTCGAACTTTAGTTAAAAAGGTCGAACCCGGGTCGAAGTGGTTCGAACGACAACACTACTCTTAAGCCTGGGAAAATCGTCCACCTACGCTTTTATGGAACTATTTTTTAAAATTTTTGTTTCATAAGGAATACTTACAATTCGTTTGTTTGCTAAGGTTAATCGAAAAAAAATTTGACAGTAAAATAATCGACTTATCCGATATCAAGTCAAATAATTTAGAAAATCTTTCGTTAAAAACCCAAATGTTTGACAGTGTGGGATCAACTGATCTAGAAGTTTTATCATGGTACATTAACCTGGACTCAATAAATGTGTTATGTTTAAAAACTCGAGTAAATTACATGGATATGAATATATTTAAAATGTTTAAAACTTTGAATATTCTCTGTCTTACAACATGTGCTACACATTTGACTCCATTTCCAGTTTATGAAAATTTAGAAACGCTAGATTTAAGTGGTGGACGACTTCAGTATATCGATGATAACTGTTTTAGCAATTTAAAAAATCTCAAAACATTAGAAATTACTCACAATCTTCTCGAAATGACAAACCCGAAGATGTTTCATGGCTTGGACAATTTAGAAAACTTGAATTTAACGCACAATAGCATTCAATACATAGCTGGAAAATGTTTTTCGAAACTAAAAAATCTCAAGTTTTTAAATTTACAGTTAAATGAAGTAGGCTACTTGGATGGACACACTCTCATGGGACTTAATAGTTTAAAACGTTTGAATCTCTATCTAAACGAAAGAAGGTATGAAATTGATGAAAGCGTGTTCAAACATTGTCGCAATTTAGAGATCTTAGAAATGCCTTTTACCAAAGTCCAAGATTTTCATCCAAGATCTTTTCGTTTAAACAAAAAGTTAATTTACTTGGATTTACGTAAATGTACCACAAAAAGCTTTGAGTTTTTAAATTGTTTGAATCAATTGGAGTATTTGGACGTTGGAAATTATGATCTTGAATCACTCGAAGAGTTTGGTAACATTAAAATAAAAAGTCTTAAGTACTTGAGAATTATGACGAAACAAGTTCCAGTTTTTGGAAAGAATTTCAAAAACCTTCGTGCTTTGGACATTGATAATGTTGAAATGATTCCAGAGGGTGCATTTGAAAATTTGGAGAGTTTGGACTTTTTGACAATAAGATTTACTGTAAGATCAAATTTTTCAAAAGTGAATCAAGTACATTTTGAAGGTTTGAGAGGCATGAAGTATTTATCGCTTAGTGCTGAGGGTTTTTTGGATCACATTGAAAATTTCAAAGCCAAAAAACTTGATCTTTTTTTGAATTTATTCGATCGAGCATCGCCAAGTTTTAAATTTGAAATGAATGAACTTACACAAGAACAAAATAATCTCTATTTAAAAGTAAGTAAACTAAATGACTTTATACAAATGACTGTTATTTATTAAATTTGATATCTAAGGTAACTTGTGATTGTGAATCCGAGAAATTTTACATGTTAAATATTATTGATTTATCAGAGAGTATAAAAGACATTAGAAGAGATTTGTATGGTGATTAAATCAATTTTTTTAGATATTTTTTGTACATTTGTTTTCCTGATCTTAAATAAAGTTCATTTTATTTTAGAATTTTTCGGTCCCTATTTTTCTTTTGTTCAACTTGACTAACTTTGGGTTAAATTAGGAAAGCTTTTAAGCATCCTTGTCGTGTAACAACCAAGTTGTTGTATTGTTCCCTGGTGAGACCACATTAGAGTATCTGGTTAGGTCATAGTGTCAATATTTGGAAAAAGATAAGAAAGGTACAACGCAGAGCAACAAAGATGTTCCATGAATTGTCTGACTTAGAGTATTCACAGCGCTTATCAAGCTTGAGATTAACTGGTTCAAATGTTCAAGATAACAAACAAATACGAACATGTTAATTTTATTAACGACATCAATTACAGTCTAAACACAAAGCCTGCGGCTAAAAGATACGATTTAAGAAGAAACACTCAATGTTTAACACGTCTACAATTAAAAAATTGTATTCCTAGATATAACTTTTTAAAAAAAGAGTTGTGAATGACTGGAACAAACTCCCCGAGGACGTGGTGAAAGCAAAGAACATAAATAGTTTCAAAGCAAAGGTTGATGTTAGGATGTCGAAACAATGTGAAACGACTGCTACAGCTCATTAGAGTTATGCTTGGATATTTTCCAAGTTGCAGTATAAACTACTACGACTATTAATAACTTGAAAAGTGTCTCCATTAATTTTAAAGAAGAAAAATTTCAAAAACTTTTGGCATAAGTCATTGATAATGTTGACCCAGAGGTTTATTTGGTTGAAAACAATTTAATCAGTAAGAAACAACATGGATTTATGTCTAAGAAATCTTGCGCAACAAATCTAATCGAATTTATCGACCAAAATCACAAGCGAAATTGAGCGTGGAAATCTCAACGACATTATTTACACAGATTTTGCTAAAGCTTTTGACAAAGTCAACCACAAGAAACTACTTTCGAAACTAAGGTCATATGGAATTACGGGCGAGTCACTAAAATGCTTCGAATCGTTTTTGATTGGCAGAATACATAGAGTGGTTATGGGTGATGTATGTTCAAACTGGGAGGAGGTAAGCAGTGGTGTAACACAAGGGTCGGTTTTGGGTCCGATTTTATTTGTTGTATATATTAATGATTTGTTAGAATGTTTAAAAAGTTTTGATTTAGGCTATGCGGACGATTTGAAGCTTATTGGGATTTCAAGTCAAGACCACAAGTCATCGGAGCTGCAAGATGATCTTAACTTGTTGGTGGAATAGGCTGATCTATGGTCAACCGAATTAAATCTGTCTAAGTGTAAAGTGTTGTACTTAGGCAGAAGAAAAGAAAAATTTTCATACGAAAAGGTTAACTCGAGAGGGAAACATGTGCTGAATGAATCAAGGCAAGAATCTTGGTGTTATGATTATCAATGACTTGAAGTGGAACAAACAGTGTACGTATGCTGCAGCAAAGGCTAACATGATCCTTGGACAGATAAAAAATTCATTCAGATATCTCGGTCATGAGACATTAAAGCTGCATTAGTGAGACCATACTTGGAGTATGCGGTAAGCTCATGGTGTCCGTATTATAAGACTGACATTAAGATCTTAGAGAGAGTACAAAGAAGAGCAACAAAGTTGGTCAAACCGATCAAATCTAAACCCTATGAGGAACGCTTAAAATAACTCAATTTAATGAGCTTAGAGGACAGACGCCATAGGGGCGACTTGATACAAATTTACAAGTTGGTTAATGGTCATGAAGATATCAATCTAAGAAGGCAGCACAAAAGCCGATTATTACGTGAAATCAATAAAAAAGGCTCATATCGATATAATTTTATCACAAACCGAGTAACTTCAAGTTGGAATGATCTACCTGAAAGTGCAGTATCAGCAACATCAACAAACAGTTTCAAGAACATCATCGATGAGAAAGTTTTTGGCATTACACAAAGCAAATGCTGTCAAAGCCCATCAAGGGCTAAACACCTTAGTGCGTTGGTATAGAGTTTATCTATACCGCAGCTCACTCTAACTAACTAACTAATATTTGTCAGTTTTCGCCTACCCTGTAGATTTTTCAATCGCTTGAAACTTTTCCCGACTTTGAAATAGCATAAATTTTTTTCCTAACCAATTTTGCACAATAAAGTCTAAATATAAATCCGAAAATTTGTTTAATATTTATACTTTAAGGGTATGGCTTTTAAAAAGATTGCATAATTTTATTTTAGCTAAAAATAAAGTCTTTTCTCGGATTATTTTTAATTTTCAAACCTAAAAATTTCAATAAAAAAAATTTGAAAAATGGATAACGGATGGAGAAAAAATGATTCTAAAGAGAAAGTTCCGCTTTGGAGAAGACAACAACAGCCTAATGGTGATTCCCGACCGAGCTTTAACCAATACTCTCCTAAACAACCTTTTGTTAAAACGATTAGCTTAAAAGCTGTTGAAGATTTACACGAAAAACAACCTGAGCAAATTATACTCGAAATATTAAATCCACGATTTGGTTTAGATAGCTATCTAACAGCCGAGACAATGGGTGAAAATCTAGTATATAAACTTGGGCAAGTTTTTCTTAAAATTTATGAGTGTAACTCAATGCCGACTAAACTCAGTGAATTATCAACCAAACTTTTATCCTCTAAATTCTTTAATAACGTTCTATATGACTCTATAAACCGACAAAACCCTTTGACAAGGTCTTACAATGAACGAATAATCCGAGTAGCAGTGAAATTAATAACCCAAATTTTGTTCTTGAATCCTTATGCTATTAAGAGTATTTCTGCAATGAGAGATAGACTTGAAATTTTGATAATCAATCGAATTCGAGATCACGAGCTAAAAGAATTGTTTGAAGATTTTTTGATCCAAGAGCGAAACTCTGAAGACAAAATAGAAAAAAATAAAAACAAAACATTCACAAATGTAGACTCGGATTTTTCCGAACCGAGTGATGATTTTACCAACTTGAGTATTGTTCCACAATTTTCGGACATCATAGTCGCAGATCAAGATGTTTTCTTGAGAAAAAACATAACCAATGGAAGCTACAAAAGTGTCCATCATTACCTAGACGTTCAATTTCGTTTGTTAAGAGAAGATTTTATGAAACCATTAAGAGACGGTGTATGTGAATTTCGTAGAATTGTTAACTCGTCTAAATCGAATTTGAATCGTGAAGTTGTTCAAAAGATCAAACGAATTGAATATTTAAACACTTATTTTGATGTTTATTTATCTCGGTCGATTGCGGGAGATCACGGAATTGTTTTCGAAATGCAACTCAATAAAGAAAAGTTGAAAACGATTCAATGGGAAAGTTCTAGACGATTAATGTTCGGCTCATTGGTTTGTTTTAGTTCGGACTATTTTTTAAATGAGTGTCTAGTTGGGGTTGTGTGTGAACGTGATGCAAGTAGTTTGCAAAAACATGGTACGTTTAATGTTAAATTTGATTATGCAGCATTGGACAAAGAAAGTGTTCAACTTGATAAGTCTTATGTAATGTTGGAGACGTCTGCTTTTTTTGAATCGTACAAACATGTTCTCAAAGCGTTAAAGTCGTTCGAAAGAGAAGGCGAGGAAAATTTTCCATTTAAGGATAATTTGGTTTATTGTAAAAATAGAGATATACCAGTTCCGAGTTATCTTAAGCAATCTTGTATTGATTTTCGACCTTTGGTTGACGATGTAAAGAAGCCTATAATCAATTCGACGACTCAATTGAATGATTATGAATTTTCCGATTCGGTTGGCTATGCTGAAAAATGTTTCTTAGAAAACTTTAATTCATGGCCTTCTGCGGCACAAATGAAACTTGATCCGTCTCAATATGAAGCTGTCAAGTTAGCGTTGACAAACAAACTAGCTTTAATTCAAGGGTATGTTTATTTTTGGAAAATAAGGAGCTCAAATTTTATCAGGTTAAATTCTGAGGGTCTAACAATACTTTATTTTTTGATATTAAAATTCTAAAAATTTACCCATACGGTTTTAGCACTCAAATGCCAACCGTTAGCCCTGTGAGCTACCCCAATTCCGAGGACATAAGATTATTTGAATCAGATTACAGGAGAGTTATTTCTATCGGCTTACAAAAGCTTTATCAAAATTGAAATTTTCCAAGAGCCGTCAGTGAACGCTCAAACTTCTTTAACCCATGGAATGTCTCACGGCGTTTCACGGTAGATGCTTTATTAAGACATGGTCTGAAAGCTAATAATTTGGTGTTAGCATTCATATCGAAGGACTTGCTGCAGCAATTTCAATGATATTTTTACTGGGAGTGTTAGTGATCCTTAGGGAATGAAAAAAGCGTATACAATAAAATTAAAATTTTTAGAAAGCGTTACCTAATCAGAGAAAAGCGCAAAAGACACTAGGTTAGTTTGAGAGATTGCCGGTTAGTGTTAGACCAAGAGTTATTGAAGGCTGATGAGCCTTAGGCATTTTATAAAGCGTGATACTTAGGGTAGTCAAGGACCGTCCACCCTGTCCTGGTGCCACCTCTGGATGAATATGCCAATAGAAAATAGTCTAACGATTTATATCTCCGAAAATCTTTTAATCTCAAGTTTCTGAGTTAAGAGGGTCCCCATGACTGTTTTGGGGTGTCAAAGGCTCGCCAGAGATTTCTAGCATCCCTCTAGCACCTCATTTTAGCACTTCAAAAAAAAATGATTTTTAACCTTATAAAACTTCGCTTACAGTTCGGTTAGCCTCTCTAACACATTTGTTTGACCCTTTCACTTGTTTTTTAACTTCTCGCTTTACCAACACTAGTCAATTCTCTTTTATACACATCCTAACGTTTCTTTTTATAAGAATATATTGATATGAGGGACAAGATAGGAATTTTCTTTTGATGGGTTTTGCACGATAATTGTCATAGGTAATTTTTCTTACCCTTCGATAGGGATATCAGCGTCCTTCAAATCTTTAAAAAAATATTTTCATTGGGATTTTCTGGGCCATAGATTGCAGAAAAATGTCTAAATTTTGTAATTCAGAAAGCATTGACAATTTACTTAGACTAAACTTCAAAATCGAAATTCAGTTTGTGAACCTCAAAATTACCTAAAAATGTTGAGATGCCTTATTCATTATTCTTTAATGAAAAAAAGTTCGATTCCTTGGGTCCTTTGGAATGAACTATTTAACTAGTAGAAATTTAGATAAATTTTTTTAAGGCCACCTGGTACTGGTAAAACATTTCTAGGAGTTAAAATAATTCAACTTCTTTTACACAATAAAACTTCATGGTGGAACAAAGAACGTGAAAAGCATAAACCAATTTTAATGATATGTTACACTAATCATGCTTTAGATCAGTTCCTCGAGTACTGTATAAAAGAATGTAATCTAACAAAAGGTATCGTTCGAGTTGGAGGTCGAAGTAAAGCCGAGTATTTAGAACCATTTTTGTTAAAAAACATAAAACGTGATTTAAAAAATCGACGTCAAATTGACAGAACTATTTATTATCAGTCAAGAAATGAACAACGAAGGGTATCAGATTTGAGAATTAAAATAAACTCGTTAAGCTCAAGATTGAGTACAATTTTTAATGGAGACAGTCTTTTATCATTCGATGAAATATTTTCGTACATTCGTGACGATCATTTGCAAAGACTAATCGAAGAAAGTTCCGATGAGTTTAAATCAACAGATTCGGATAATAATTATATTCTATTAGAGTGGTTGGGGTTGTTAGAAATTGACCGGGATGAAAATGTAATAAGTCAGTTTGAAAATTTAAGAGCCGATTTAGATGAGGGTCGTATCATAGTTGGTCAAAATGATGACAGAGATGAAGATGATGTGGACACGCCTCAAGATAATATTGAAATAAAAAAAGAAGTTGACAACGATGACACTGATTCGTTGAATGAAGAAAGAATGCTCGAGACAGACTTTGATGCGTTCGAGAACATAAAATCAAAACATATTTCCTATGAGACCAAAGTAAATACATCAATCCCTGGTATCCTAGACATCAACGCAATTAACAGGATGATTAAGACTTATAAAAAGAATCATGGTATCGCTGAAGGTCGATGGATCATTAAAACAAAAGATAAACAGATCGAAGAGGATTTAGACCGATTAAAATATAATCTGAAAAATATATTCTCTTTTTTGAGGAAAAAGTACACAGGTGAAGATATAGGTCTACTCGAAAGCACGTCTAACATTTGGAGACTGAGTTACCCCGAACGTTTTTTACTCTATTTTCAATGGTTAAACAAATACAAGTCTTTAAAACAGATTGAAATTCAAGCTTTGAATGATGAGTATCACACAGCGACTAGTGCTTTACAAGAGATACGTCTTCAAGAAGACCGTTCGATCATGGAAGATGCTTTCATAATAGCCATGACCACAACTGGTTCATCAAGATACCATTCAATTTTAAAAGACATAGGTCCTCGAATTGTGATTGTCGAAGAGGCAGCCGAAGTCTTTGAAGCTCATATTGTAAGTTCTCTTTCAAAACATTGTGAACATTTGATTCTCATAGGAGACCATGTTCAATTAAGACCAAACCCTGCAGTCTACAATTTAGCAACCAAGTACTTTATCGATGTGTCATTATTCGAAAGACTCATTAATAATGATACTAAACAGGTCATGTTGAATAATCAGCACAGAATGAGACCCGAAATAAGTGTCCTAATGGAACATTTTTATGGTCAAAAAATTCAAGATGATTCATCAGTATTCGATTATCCAAACGTCCATGGGGTCAAGAAAAATGTATTTTTTATCGAACATTCCGAAATGGAGAAACGATTGAGCAACAACACGACTAAAATAAATCCTTACGAAGCCCAATACTTGGTAAAGTTATGCTCTTACCTGGTCAAACAAAATTACAAAGAATCTCAAATAACAATTTTAACAATGTATCTTGGTCAAATGATGGAAATAAGAAGGCTTTTAAAAGACCGTAAATTGTCTAGTGTGAAGGTCTGGACAGTCGATAATTATCAGGGTGAAGAAAATGATATTATTATTTTGTCTTTGGTCCGGTCAAATCCGGAAGGTAAAATCGGTTTTTTGAACATTAAAAATCGAATATGTGTCTCGCTGTCACGGGCTAAACACGGTCTCTTTGTTATCGGTAACTTTAAATTTATAACCAAAAATGAACGAAGTGATTTCTGGGCTCGAATTATTGATACGTTAAGACTTAGAAACATGATCGGTAAAGGTCTATGGATAACTTGTGACTCTCATCCTCAAAACGATATTGAAATAATTAAACCTGAAGACTTTGATTCAAGACCCGATGGTGGTTGTTCTTTACCTTGTGGTTATCGGCTTAAATGTGGTCATGCGTGTTCCATGAGATGTCATGGTAACTTTGATAAAGACCATAAATTATTCAAGTGTATCAAAACATGCGATAAATCGATCCAAAAATGCGGACATTTGTGTAAAAAAATATGTTCGAGTCGTCATGAATGTACAGAATGTTCAATTTTGGTGAACAAAACAATCCCGGATTGTGGTCACGTGATAAAATTCAGATGTGATCAAGAACCAACTAGAGCCAATTGTCTTCACCCGTGTAAACATATTTTCGAATGCGGTCATCAGTGTACCAAATTATGCAAGGACAAAGAATGTGGTAAATGCTTGACTAAAATAAATGTAAACAGTGTTTGTAAACATAATCAAGAGATTAGTGTTTATTGTTCAGATCCTAAATGGATTTACAAAACAAAGTGTACCAAAGACTGTAATCAATTATTAGATTGTGGTCATAGATGTAAAAGTTTATGCGGAAAGTGTTTTAGTGGTCTAATTCACGATGAATGTTCACAAAAATGTAATCGTCTACTTTTTTGTGGTCATAAATGTACATCGCTTTGTTCATCTCAATGTCAGCCTTGTGAAAAACAATGCGAAAATCAATGTGAACATTCAAAGTGTCCTAACAAATGTTCGCAACCGTGTTCACAGTGTAAAGAACCTTGTAAAAACTCGTGTAAACATACAAAATGTACGAAACTTTGTCATGAATTATGTAATCGAAAAACATGTGATGAACCTTGTGGTAAAAAATTAAAATGTGGACATGAGTGTATTGGATTGTGCGGTGAGCTGTGTCCAAAGTTATGTCGTATTTGTAAAAGTGAACGCGTTAATGAGTTATTCTTCGGGACAGAGGAAGATCCTGAAGCAAGGTTTATTCATTTAAACGATTGTGGTCATTTACTAGAGGTCTCTGGTCTTGACTATTGGATCAATTCAAGGTATGGAGATGAAAATAACAATGAAACCGAGAGTAACACTGTTCAATTACCGGATTGTCCGAAATGTAAGACTCCGATAAGACGATGTAAAAGATACGCCCACGTGATCAAAAAACAGTTAAAAGCGATTGAAGTTATTAAATTAAAACAGTTTGGTGATGTCAAAGAAAATGAAGAGTTAAAAAAAGGGTTGTTGAACGAAATCAAAACGTCGTCTGTGGCTAATACTTTTGACAATCGGTTTATCGAGGGTCTAGTCTATTCGGTTGATCAAGAAGACTTGTTCTTTAACACTTTGGCAAGTTATAAAAACACTTGGAATATTTTTAAAAATTTGAAAAAAGTCCAAACCAGTCTAACCGAAAAAGGTCTCGATAAATTTAAAGAACAAAAAGAGTTTCTTGATTTTGAAATAAATAAAATTTTTGGTCTTTTAATGGACGGAAATGATGTAAACAAGTTTAGAGAAGGACAAAGACTAAACGATGTCTCAACTGAAATCGATCGAATAAATTTTATAATCGAGTTCTTTAGAGTTAAAAATTTGGCTCGTTTGGACACGACTGTTATTGACGATCCATTCGAGGCAGCAATTCTATTAGACGAACTCGAAGGCTCTTTGTTAGAAAAAGTGAATAAAATGGACGACAAAAAGAAAAAGAAAATTGAAAATTCTTTGTCTCGACTCGGAAAATTGATGAGAATTGAAATTAGTAAAGAGGAAAAGTTAATGATTGTTAAAGCCATGGGTTTAGAACAAGGCCAGTGGTTTAAATGTCCAAATGGTCATCTTTATTGTATTGGAGATTGTGGTGGTGCAATGGAAAGATCAAAATGTCCTGAATGTAAAGCTGAAATTGGTGGTGAAGATCATCAAGTAGTAAGAGGTAATCAGCTAGCAACTGACATGAATGGAGCAATTCGACCCGCATGGCCAACTGCTTTAACCTATCAATAAATTATTTTTTTTTCTTTTACAAATTTTAATGTTAATAAATTTTTTGAAAATACAATTTTTTAAATCAATAATTGAATTACTCTCTAAAAAGGAGCCTCTATTGTGTTTTTATTTAGAGTGTACTTTTTTATTTGTACAGTTCGTCTGGATTTATAAACTACTGGAAACGACTAATGGCCGGCTTTTTCTTCTAGAAAAGGTGTCAAATCTCGTAGCATTTGATTCGATTATTGGCTGTTATTGAAATACAGTCTATCTCTTAGTCAAAACTTTGCAGAGGTGTTACATCAAAAAAGACACTATTAGAATGAGTTGTACAGTGTTCTGCGATTCTGCAAAAATTACTAAATTTACTATTCATGTATTTGAATTTTTTTAAATACTTAAAGATAGTTTTTTGAATGCTTATCACTGTAAAATACCTCTGTAATTTAACGACATGTCGTTAATTGGTGGACAGTGATTTTCAAAAAGACTTAACGACATGTCGGTAAAAGCGGCAGTCATCAGAAAACTTCACTGAGAACATGAGGTATGAAAAAAACTGCTTTTTGGATGAGGCAAGGGAATCAGGGATAAACCAGCAGCCTTAGGGACTCCTTCTAGAACCTATCAATGATAATTTTTTCAAAGATGATCTAGAGATAACAAATAAAAAAATTTCTACACCAGGCTGGTTCAAAAAGAATATTTAACAAAAGAGCCCCACCCTTCAGAAAAAAATTCTCAATTTAATCAAAAGTTTAAACACTTTTATCTAGTGATAGGTGAGTGTTTGTCTTTATCCAAATTAGCTCCTAAATTAATTTGAACCATTTTAACTCAAAATTTATTGAGACCGTCACTTTGGACTTCTTGTAATTTCATGACTTATTATTTTAAAAACGCTCACTTATTCTTGTAGATGATAATTTGTTCCAAAAAACTAAGAGCTTTGCGTCAAATTTGGTAATGGAACCGACGAAAATAAGGTTGGGTAAAAGTCCAAAAAAAGACTTACTCTAATCATGTTTTGAAATTATTTTTCAAGACACTCAATTTTATATTTTAAAATCTATTAATTAATGACATGATTTTATGTACATAACGACATGTCGTTTCTTCTTGAGGAATAGGCTCCCTGTACATTACCCCACCCATATGCCTCGAGTGTCGTTTTCGTCGTAGGACCAAGTCATTTCGGGAGGAAAATTGAATGTTTTGTGTCTTTACGGTAAAGTATGAATATCTTAGCCAAATTTCTTGTTCAGAAGACCGTTGGCTCTTGACAAACAAATTTTGGTGATATTTGCTCAGTCCATTTAAAAGTTATGAAATAAAAACCAGAAATATACTTTTTTTAAACTTTGTATTCTAAGGATCAAATAAAGAGGTTTTTTAAGAATTTCTCCCGAAAGTTGTTTGGCAAGAGCCAACGGTCTTCTGAAAAAGAAAATTTGGCTAAGATATTCATACTTTACCGTAAAGACACAAAACATTCAATTTTACTCCCGAAACGACTTGGTCATGGATAACTAAGTACCGAGACAACTTTTATGGGCAAAAAAAAAGTTTTAAAATACTATTAATGGGAGTAAAATTGAATACCGTAAAAAAAAAATTAGCCAATCAGAAAAAAGAGTTAAAACCGAATTTAAGGTTTAATTACATTTAAGATTGAACGAGAATTTACGGTACTATTAACGAAGAATTTCTCCGGAAAGGAACATAAGCATTCAAAAAACTACAATTTTATGATCTATATAGCGTTTTAATCCTTGAGCATTTTTCCATCGAATGGTTGGGCAAACTCACTTTTCCAAAGCTAAATTACCGAGGACACTCGAGGGATATGGGTGGGATCATGTTCAGGGAGCCTACTCCTCAAGAAAAGCGAAGATGAGCACTTTTTTGTAAACTAGAAAGGACAAGGTACAAGTTTACAAAATTTCATTGGTTTCTAATTATCGGTTCACATTTTTTTTTAAATTTTAAAATGGCGACCACCATTTTGGAACATCCGTTATAACATGTCAAGATTTTGTTTTTCCGTTCCATATTTTTTCAAAGGTTTCGTTTCCAAAGAAGGGTTAGCTAAAAGGCAAAGCTGCAGTTGACAAGATAACAATATTCAGGTGTAAAATGAATCTACGATTAAAATTTTATTAAATAAATATTCAAAACAGTAATAAAGTCATTCGATTCCAAACGATCTAGGATCATCGTTTTTGATTAAAGTTGAGAATCTTCTAGCTTTAAAATCACGTTTACCATCATGCTCTAATTCTTCTGTGCTTAACAAAAAATTTTTGTATTGAAATTTTAAATATTTAACTTTTCTCTTGTTCGTTGACAATCGACTAAATTGATTCAATTCATCTTCTTTTAGCTTAACATCATCACTATGCACTTCAATGATTTGAATTCGTTTCAATTTGCTAAAAACCCCAATACCCAAACCCAAAATCTTGTTATACTTCAAATAAATATTCGTCAATTCCGGTGTAAAGTCGAACAAATTTTCGTGTAAACATGAAATCTTGTTATCGCTTAAATGTAACTTTCTAAGACCGGTTAATGTCCTAAACGAGTTATGATCAATCGTTTCAATGTGATTATTGTTTAGTCTCAATATTTCCAACTGAAACAAGCAACCAAAAATGTCCTCTTTTATTTGAAGTAAACTGTTCGATGCCAAATCAAGTTCGACAAGATCATAAAGCTTTGAAAATGATGTCGCTTCAATTTCGTAAATATTGTTATGGCTTAGATCAAGTTTTTTTAAATTATACAAATTTTTGAACCATTCTTTTTTGATTGATCTCAAACAATTTTTGCTCAAGTTGACCATTTCTAAGTTTGACATTGATGAAAAAATTTCTGACCTCTCAAAATCGACTAAATTATTTCGACTTAAATTTAACTTGTTGATATTTGACAATCCCAAAAAACTTTTTGATGTAACTCTTTCCAAATGATTCATACTTAAGTCTAACTCAATTAGACTGGATAGATTCGAGAATGCACAATCACTTATTGAATCTATTTCACAGAGACTGAGATCTAGTTTTTTTAGATTGTTCAAGTTGTCGAAGACATGTCTTGGAATATTTTTTATGACGTTCTTTGTTAATGAGAGTTCCTCAAGAGAGTTTAAATCAGTGAACATATCTTGATCCAACATTTCCAAACCGTTTTTGTTCAAGTAGAGAAACTTTAAGTTTCTTAAGCTAGAAGAATATTGCTTTAAATTGGATTCAGTAAACTTAAGATTGAAGAAGAGTTACTTTTTGAAAATTTTGTTGTCAAGGGTTTGAATTTGATTATCAGAGAGATCAAGTTGTTCCAAATTTTTAAGACCATTGAAAGAATTAGGAGCTAATGTTTTAATTTTGTTCTTTCTTAGATTTAGAATGGTCAAATTCTCAAGGCACTTGAAACAATCATCTTCGATTGAGCTCAATTGATTGTAA
Source organism: Brachionus rubens (assembly GCA_022207745.1). Lineage (NCBI taxonomy): Eukaryota > Metazoa > Rotifera > Eurotatoria > Ploima > Brachionidae > Brachionus > Brachionus rubens. The sequence continues at coordinate 2,900,859 of JAJVHD010000003.1, read as the reverse complement.
GATAAATTGAGAATTTTTAAATTCTTGAATTTGGTGAATGCATACTCGTCAATGTAAGCGAGTCGATTTGAAATTAAATCAAATTCTTGAATATTTTTGATGTTATCGAAATAAATTTCAACAATAGGTTCGTTTAGGACGTAATTAAAAGATTCGGTTTTAATTTTTGCGTAGCCCTCTGAAGCGAACACGAGTTTACGAATAAGGTCTTTTTCATTTTCGTGATTCTCTCTTGACTTACGAAAATATTGTCTTATTGAGTATATCTTTAGTATGTCTTCGTCCAATGGTTTTTCGGCATGACTTTTATAAAAAGGTTAAGGTTGTAAAACAAAAAATGAGTTGAAGATTGACTTACAAATATTCTGAGTCGATCTTAAAAGTTTAAAAGTTAGATTGAAAATTTTATAAACAAAATAGAACTTTTATTACCATATAATCCAAAAGATGTTCAGGGCTATAGAAAAAGTATTCCGCAAATCTTAAATAAATAATTTATTCTGAATTAAATTTACATTTCAGATAATGGGACAGAGTTAATCGAAATCTAAAAAAGAACTGGACAAGCTGGATAAGTATCAGCTGAAATTCGTACAAAAAGCGATACTGCTTTGGTACGAGTCTCTAAATAAACTCCAGAGTAGTTCGGATGCGACGAGTTGGTAAAGGAGTAAATCGACTTGGACTACCCTGACGACATAGCACTTCTAGAAGAAAGTTTTGACAGGGCTCAAAATCAACTCAACGAAACATCCAAGAACGCAAAAGAAGTTGGACTCAGGATAAACGTAGATAAAACGAAGACAATGATAATCAACGAGTCAAGAGAACGACCATCGGAGCTAAACGGCGAAATAATAGAAATCGTAGATGAATTCAAATATATCGGATCAAAAGTGTCTTCGAGCGAAAAAGATATGAAGAATAGAAAGGAACATGCATGGCTAGCGTTTGGTAAACTTGTGAAAATCTGGACCTCAAAAACAACATCAATTGAGCTGAAGGCAAGCATTTTTCAAGGCTCTTGCTTAACTGTTCTACTTTATGGAAGTGAAACTTGGATTCTTGATCAAAAACACCTCAATGAACTTGATAGTTTTGCAGCCAACTGCTATAGACACATGCTAGGAATAAAACGCTTGGACAAGATACTGAACGAAGAAGTGTACAAAATGATCAAACAAATTCCAATTTCATTGAAACTTGCTAAGAGACAATTGACTTGGGTTTGACACATGCTTCGTCGACAAGTGATGAGCCAATAAGAACTTATAGTCTGTACGAACCGAGTCAGCAAAAAGGAAGGCCAAAGCAAGGAAGGCATGCAACAAATTATGCTAGATTTATTGCTAATTTAATTAGCTAGAACATTCCCCCGTCTGTTGAGGAGATCCAGAAGTCAGCACAAGATCCGAAAGAGTGGAGAAGACTAGTGATCGCGTGTACTACGAGAGTTAAGTGATTGGGTATCGTAAAAACACCCGAATAATGATGATGAAATTTAGCCAACGATGACGAAATTGGCCAAAAAACATTTCGAACCTACTTTCTTTCAAAATGTCTTTTTATGAAAGCTCATTAATTTGAAGTGGGGATATAAGGAAAAAATTTATAATTTTTTACCTTAAGAAAAACATGGTATTCTAGAGTTTTCTGGGTTGTAGATTTAAGTCGAAAGCTGACAAAAAATTTTCTTCATTTGAAAATGGAGATACATAAGGATTCAGAGGGAGATCACTATCATCAGACGGTCCTAGTATATCATTGATCCTAGTACAAGTTGTACTCAAGGTTACCAATATTCCTAGAAGAGTGAATTTTTGCAATCAACAACAAAATGGTAGATCAAAATCAACCAAAGATGAGTTCTAATGTGTGCGTAACTCTTGATATTTTTAGTTTGAAGGATAGAACTTTTGGAGAAAAAAATTTCCGCGGTCTGGTAAAAAAGCGAGAAACCCTGGAAGATTTTTCTTTCCAAAATTGAAAAATCAAGTCTGGTTATGTTGTTTTTAGAAAATTTATTGAAAGGTTTTCATGTATTCAGGGCTTTCATGAAAATCACTTCGATTACAACTCCGGTCATTACACAATGTCTACCTATGAAAGCTCGTGAATTTGCATTATGAACTAAAGATCAAAGCTTTGTCACCCGTCGACTCAATATCTGCAAAACTCCTAATTGTCATTTTTTTCTTCGGGGAAAAAATCAAAACCCTTCTTTTACTCCTTCTATCAAACTTTCATGAACCTTCAGAAATGAGCAATGTGAAATACTGGAGTTGTATGTTATCTATATGACACTAAAGTGAAAGTTTAGACGGATACCTAAAAAATAACCGAGTTGTTGCTAGCCCGATTTTTTTTTAAAGAAGTCTTCCATGTTTTGATTTAAATAGACTAGAAATAAAGTAAAGGCGCGATTATTGCGACATGTCGTTATAATCGAATTTCGAATTTAACGACATGTCGCAAAAATCGCGCCTTTACGTTATAATATAAAAAAGTAATGATGTTTTGCTTCCCGCGAATCCCGCGGATGAAAATTGAGTTAAAACAATTACTTTAATTTTGAAAATTTCTCATCCATTATCAAATCCATTATGTACAAATGTCCAAAAAATCCGATCTTAAACGACTCTTGATCTGGTTTAGTTTCATTGAAAACAAAAAATTTATTCAATAAAATATGTCGTTTCAAACAATTTATTTTTCCAATTAATTTACGCCAAAATTTACGAGTTTGATCTATAAATTCCGATTTTAAATCCGATTTAGACTCAGTTAATTGCGGTAAAACATCGTTCACATAGTTCATAAACTCATCAGTTTGAAATACAAAATCAAGCTTTAACTTTTTATTTTTCAATTTTAAAATACATTCTGTTTGATGGTTTAGTATGACATCGAGCATTTGTTGTCTACTAGCGTTGACAATTTGTTGTTGATCATCGCTTAAAGCTGGCGAACAAAGACGTTTTTCAGCACTTAAATCAATTTGAATGATTATATTATCGAAATATTCGATTACAAAATCAATTGGTCTTGACACGATTGTTTTAAAGTGTGTGACTTGATCCTTGCATTTTTCAATTAGACTTTTTATTTCGTTTAAGGATAATTGAGAATGAAAGTAGTCATTGTAGTATGTATAATCCATATCCATGTCCATTTTGTTTCTTATAATAAATTGCATTATAGAAACTTTTTCTTTTCTTTTTGAACTAAACAAGAGTTGGAAAAAAAAGAGACTAAAAATAGTTTTAGAAATTATTTTGATTCCAAGTTACTATTAATAGAAAGGGATTGGATTTTGTGAAATTTCGAAATTTTTCTTTTAAACAAAAAATTTTAAATAGATGTACGTTTCAAAGTATACGGTTTAAATTTTTAATTCTGTCATTTCTATTTTTAACCCCTGTTTCTGAAAGCAACTTGCTTGTTCTTTTGAACATCGAATCAAAACTGGATTTTCTAATGAAAGTTAATTCTTTCGAGATACAAAAGATACGAACTTTCACCTTTTGTGGAGCTTACTTTCCACTCTAGCCGCATCGGAGCATATCCGAAGCGAAAAAAAAATTATTTTCTATTTCAAAAATATTCCTTTTGAATTTGTTTCGGTTGAAATTCAAATAAAAATTTCGGTCTTGTGGAATTAATGATCAACACTGATCACCAAAAGTGTCATTAAGAAATTTTTAAGCCTTATTCCAGTTTAGGTGATATGTCGATATTTCTACTGCGGATTCCAGACCTGAACCGCGTACTCTAACTGAGGTCTTAGTAAACTTGTATAGAGTTTTTTATGGTATTTTTATCACGGTACTTGAATGAGCGTTTTATCAACCCTAGAACCTGGTTCGCTTTTTTAGTAGCTACTCCTATGTGTGCTGAATTACTCAAGTTGTTACTAAAAACAACTCCTAAATTGCGTTCTTGAGATGATTCGGTTAGCTTGCAACTGTTTTCCGCTGAGCCCAAAAAATATTCACATTTTTGATTGTTTTGACAATAATGCATCACAACACACTTATCCTCATTAAATTCCATTAGCCATTCTTTTGACCACTTGTACAAATTATCGATGTCTTTTTGCAAGAGTGAAATTTTTTCATCGCTGTCGATCACATTTATCACATTTGTGTCGTCTGCAAGCAATTTGCAAATTTTTTGAACATTATCCGGTAAATCGTTTATAAAAATTACAAAAAGTTTCGGACCCAATACCGAAGCTTGTGAAACACAGCTAATTCCATTTTTTATTACTCTTCGAAGGTGTAATTTAATGAAAAGACGGAAAATCAAGCAAATTTTATTTGAAATTACTACAGGCAAAATACTTTCTTTCGTTATATAATTTTAAAAATATTTTGTAAAACCAAAAACCATATGAAATATTTCGGAAATTTTATTCACTGATAAACAAACCTACAAAATTTCATACAAAAGTTCCTAAATATAACACATAGCTTTCCTAAATATAACACCTTTGATGTTAACTAGAGATGACAAAAATATTTCGAAATAATGCAGTCTGTAGTCCCACATCGGTTTTACAGGTATTTTACGGTTCGCAAAGGGGACACTAAATTAATTCGAATCTCTCTAATCCGACCTTATATAATCCGGCGAATTCGATTGCCGATACACCATTTGTGACATGTCACTATTCTAGGGTATTCAGTAATAGTGACAGGTGCCGAGTTTTAAAAGAGACATTTATGTCACATTACTACACAGGTTAAGGGTCTACTATTTGGCTGTTAAATATTGACATGCAGCTTAAAATAGTCTTTTCTTTCTAGTCTGGTACCAATAATTGCTGTTTGTTGACAATCGAAGGAAAAAAATTATTTAAAAGATAGCATTTTCTCACAGCCACAAATACGCTGTCCTACCAAAAGCTATATTAATTGTGTTAACAAATAATTAAAACTCTTTTTTTAAAAAAAACTTTTATTTACATCCAATTTTAAGCCATTTATTCGAAAGATGAATAAAAAAAAAACATAAAACATGCTGCTAAATCCTAATAAAAATTAGGTCTTGCATGAATAATTCTCTTTTTTCCAATACTACCACCCATTCTGAACGGTATTTGTGGTCTTATTAATCGAAAACCGAATTTTTTTTCCAAATTTCTATCGTCATAAATTGGGTTTGATTTTTTATTTTTATGATGATGATGATAAAATGATTTGTTTTCGAATAATAATTTTTTCGAATAATTTCGTTCCATGCATAACATACCATTTTTGTAATATGCTTCAATCGAATTTACTTTCATATCATTTATCTAAAAGAAAAACAATTTTTTTTTTATTTTTTTGTATCAAAATTACAACTTAAATTTAATTTACTTGATTTTCACTTATCTCGAAGCATATTTGATTACCATTTAGTATGAAAGCATTTGTTAAACTAATTAACGAAATTTGAAAAAGTATTGAACACATAAATATTTTCCACAACCAGATTATTCTCATTTTTAGAAAATTAAATCTATAAAAAATAAATGGAAAAAATTAAAAAATGTTTTTTTAGGCAACGCTGGGATAAGGTTCAAAAAGGATAATTTTACAGACAAATCTTATTTAATCCCATATGACATGAATGAAGTTAGAGTCAACCCTCACTTATCCTAATTTCGATAATTGAAAATTATGAAAAATCCCAAAAGAGATTATTTTTTTTTTGGAAATAATCTCCATTTTTTATCGATAAGAAGGTTTGAGCAGCAACATTGTGATGTTTATAGAACTGGAAGATAAAAAATTAATAGGGTACAGTCTCAGACTTCGAAGTGACACGAACAAAAATTTAACTATTCAAAATTGATAAAAATAATGAAAAAAAAATGAAATGCTTCAAATTTTTAATCTCACCTGTACTTTGGGATCATTTCACTCTTGATGAAATTATATTTGAGATATAAATTTTTATAATATTTTAAAATTCCTTGTTATGTTCTTAAGGATTTAATTCCCCACGTAATCCATTGAGACCTTCGATTTAAACAAAAAACAAAACCGAATCAAAATTTAATTATTATAATTGTTATAAATTTTATTTTCAAGGTTTCATCGATTTCCTTTGTGAATTATCTTTGGTATCACATTAAAATAACCTATCTCGACACTTGTCTTAATTAATTTATTCATATAATGTATTTGCTGGAATTTGACGACAACGTTAACTGGTGGACAGTGGTTTTCAAAATGACTTTACGACATGTCGTTAAAGTCGAATATGGTCAAAAAAAGCTGTTTTTTTCCAAAAATTAGTGTCGAAATTAACGACATGTCGGTAATTGCGGTAGCCATCAGAAAACTTCACTCAGAACATGAGGTATGAAAAAAATGCTTTTCTGAATGAGGCTAGGTAGTCAGGGATCAACCAGAAGCCTTGGGGACTCCTTCTAGAACCACCTCTTTTTTAAAATTCCTTAATTATCAATGCTATTTTTTTCAAAGATTTTAAACATCTTTATATTTAAAAAAAAATAACTGATTCGTGGTGAAGGACGAAAAAATTAATTTAATTAACTGCAGATGCTACTGTGCAAGTTTATACTACAAACAAAAGCATGTAGATCGATCGTGTTTTGATTATTATACTATCTCTTTAATGGCTTTATTCGAGAACAAGAGTCGATCTTCGTTTTCAACTACATCGCGAAACCTATTTCATTAGAGAATTAAGGCGTTTTAACGTATTAAAACGAATTAAAAAAAACATTGGAAACTCTTCTCTGATGTTCCCGTATTTATTTTAATAGAAAATGAATTTTCTAATTTGATATAATATCGGTCTTCCACAATGTCCTAATCTTAAAGTTCATGAATTTTGAATAGAAGAGAATGGGAAAATTTTTTGATTTTTTAGCTGACGAAAAACACGGTAATCTTGGATTTTCTTGGTTCTTAGATTGGAGTAACTGAGTCGACATGTGACACAATCTAGACGCAAACTCATGAGCTTTCAGAAATGGACATTGTGAAAGACCGGAGTTTTACTTCTTTTACAATATGTTAAGATGTCAAGAAACTTTCTTAAGGCGATCAAGTAAAGTTGCTGAAATACCCTAAGGCACGCAAAAGCATTATTTTAAAAATCATAGTTAAATCAAACAAGCGATTCTGCAATAGTTAATCTATGTTTCTGAGAACGCTGAGCATTAGATAAGTTTAAAACTTCATTGAAAATTTTGAAGAAATGTGCAAGAGAAGAAGACTAGATATTTTGAAGTTATGTATTTAGTTGTCTGTAGGTAATAAACATCATTGGACTCAGTGTCAGGTGACAAGGAAATACAACTATATTTGGAATAACATACATCAGAATACTTCCTTTTATTTTCATGAAAAAACTCAAAAAATTAAACCGATTTAGTCGAAAATAAGAAATAAACTAATCAACCTATTTGCGAAAATCATAGCTTTGGTGTAGCTAAAAAATCGACCAACGAATGAGAAATGCTAACTTAAATAAGCCATATTCGGACATATTGGATTGAATTATTTTGATTTACCAACACAGTTTTATCCAAAAAAAAACAAATTAGTAAAACTAAACTCCGGATCTCCCACATTATGTGAGCAAATTTGTTCACCTAATTTTTTTTAGTCAAATAGGTGAACAAAAAACTTTATTAAAAAAATTGAAGTAAAAATAGGTGACATAAATAACATGTCCACGAAAAAATGGATATTATACTGATTAGGTGAAAAAACGAAAATCTAAAACGAAAATCTAAAACTAAAACGGGGGTATTTTGGAACGTTATTCTTTTGAAAACTCAGTTGTATAAAACAAAGTTGTGTCCAGGTATGACATTTTCATGTTATTTAGTATTATTTATGAGAGGAAACTAACGTGCTAAACTTTAAGGTAATTTTATCCGGAACTTTGAGGAACAATTGTAAAAATAAATGATCGAAACTGAGATTTTTTTGATTTTTTTGAAATTATGTTTTTGTCCGGCAGCGAAGCAACGGGTTGTACTAGTTTTAACTTAAAATTTGGTGAGACCGTCACTTTAGACTTTTTGTAATTTCGAAAGTTACTTATTATTTTAAAAACGCTCACCTATTTTTGTAGATGAAAACTTACTCTGAAAAACTAAGAGCTTTGCGTCAAATTTGGTGATGGAACCGACGAAAATAAGGTCTCAAAAATAACAAATTGAGATTAATGATCTGGGACTCCTTACAAGTTTAAATATATAAAATCAGCCCTTTTAAAAGCTAACTTGTCGCAAAAATGGAAGATGCGATTTTACTTTTTCATTTCTATCGATACTTTTTCTTCTAGTGATTACACTGTGCGATGATCTACTCTTTAGAGACCTATAATTTAAGGGGGTTGGATGGTGGTCAAATTATTTGGAACCTGGAAAAAAAATTTTCTTGGGGTCTGGATCAATTTGAATTGAACCGATCTACCAGCACTACAGGAATTCGATGTCAAAAATATGACGAACCATTAATTAGGCACAAAAGAAGTGATCTTAAAAGATTTTTTGTGATTTTATGATTTGGACATGCATGTAGCCCGAACTGAGGGTCTCAGAACTAAATGCTTCAAAATAAAGCAAGCAAGTTTACCAAATTCTTAAGAGCTTTGTATACTACCAATCCCATTATAAGAACTCATACTGTGTGTTCAACTCATCTTTGAATTTATGAATACACGTTTAATCTTAATAACCTTCTTTTTATTTATTTAAAGGCTTATGTCGACTCATTTACTAGAAGGAAAACATTAGATTTGAAATAAAAGTTCGGCAACAATTCTCCTCAGACTGGAGGGTGTCAATTTTTTGATATAACTCCTAGCTTAAAATTTTCGGTTGCCAGGCGTCATTTGCCCTTGATTTGCTTTATACTACACGCTTTGGTAGATTTAGTACGGTACGGTTTGCTTTAGAAGGTCTACGGTTCACTTGTCTCCAAAATTTCGGTAGAATTGCAGCAATAAATATGTTAATTAGAAAATTCTAAATTTTAAATTTAATTTAAAATTTGAGACAAAATTTAGAAAAAATATTTGGACAGATATTTTCCGGTTGATTAAGAGTTTTAATTGAAAATTTAAAAAACACTTGATTCAAACGCGCATTTCCTAGAACATAATTTAAAAAATTTAATTGCAATTGAAAAATTAATTTCGAATTGGAAAAATAAATTTTCCGTTGGCATATAAATTCAAACAAATGATTTAACCTGTATTACGAATTTTGTATTTTTTGTACGTAAACCCTTTTATTCATATTCATTAATTTTTATGTTTGATAAATTACCTAAAGGATGTTTTTACTAAAAAGGTTTTTTAGTGACATCATTTTTTAAATACATAAATCTTGTAATTAACTATTTTTATTTTTTTATCAAAATAAAAAAATTAAAATTAAATGAATTTAAATTGAAGATGAAGTTTGTAAGGCTCTGACACGTTTTTCTAGAAAATAACTTCTCTTGTGCATTCTCTTACATTAAAAATGAAAGCAATCAATTTTATGTGAGCACGTTATCCAAACAGTCTTATCCTGTTTGTGTACATCTTAAGCAAAATTTAAATGAAATCATGTAAATCATGTTAGGTGATCGAAATTTATGCTCACGATCTTTTTGACTTTGATCGTGATCGAAAACTTCGCTCGCCAATCCGATCATGAGCCGAAATTTACGCATATAAAATGCATATTTTTTGGTCCTCTTTTAGAATCTGGAGTTCTTTTTTTCATATCTTTAGCTATTTTTGTTCTCGAATTTGACACTTAAAATCAGCTTTTTTCGGCCAAGCAAGAGTTTCCTTTTTTAAACACTTAAGAACTCATGATACGAAAAAGTTATTTTCTGAAAAAATAGCTAAAGATATGGAAAAAAGAACTCCAGATTCTAAAAGAGGACCAAAAGATATGCATTTTTGTGCATAAAAAATAGGGGGTGTATCAGTATAAAAGGGGGGTGTACAGGGGGTGTTTGTTTCTAGAAAATTAAAGCTCGTTTGAAAACATGAAAATAAATTAAGCAGATAGTTGTAAAGGGTACCATTTTAAAGATTTTTCGATGCTGAATCTACTGATATGTTATGATTTTAGATAGCTTTCAAAATAAAGAAAAAACACCCAGGTGTACGCTTTTAGCGAAAAAGGGGGGTGTTATTTTTTCAGGGATCCGTCCTGATACCTGAAAAATTATTTTGAATTAAACTATCACATTTTCTGATACTTCCAGCTATTTTAATTCAAAAGATTCAACTTTTTGTTTTTCATGAGCGGATCGGTGATCACGCTCTTGCTCGCTGAGATGGTCATGAGCGATTCTAAAACTCTACACATCGTTGATTGGAACTCATCTTGCATCATTCAAGTTTCACTTACAACCAGACATATATGTCCATTAATTTTAAGGTACGGGGTGGGTTACTCGAACAATTCAGGTTTTGGGTTCGGTTATGTTACCAAGAAAATTTAGGTTTTTTATAGGTAAAAAGATTTTTTTCGATAGTAATTGGTTTTTGGGTTTATATCCCCAAATTTCTGCGTTACCCATACCCTACCAGAATCCAAAACCAGGAAAATAAGTCTAAGGTTTAGTCCAAAGTCTCCAAAAACCAAATTTTCTATTGTGAATTATTATTGAGCAATATTGTATATCAATTTATAAGAATGTATTAGGAGTTTCACTGGCGATAAAAGGAAAAAATTCAGTTTAAATTAGACTCTGTTAGACTTGATAACCTCTGATTAAGCCTTAAAAAAAGGTTCAAATTGACGATTTCTAATAAACTCTTGTCATTCAAAAAAGAGGAAAACAATTTTTATTTTTATTTTGGATTTTGAATACAATCGCAATTGTTCGTTTGTTTTAAAAATAAATTCTAGAACGTTTGCGAGGAAATTACAGAGAAAAAAAAGTACTTTTAGTTGAGTAATTAAATTTTTTTTTTCATTAAAATTTATAATTATATCAAGAAATCCAATATTTGCGAAATGATGATTTCCGTATTGATTCCAGTTCTTTCATTAACCTAGTTGAATTATTGAAATGATGAACTGTCATAAAATACCTTCTTACAATTAATTTTACATCTTACAGATTAATATCATATTCCAGAGATTTCCATTTGATATTTAAATTTTGACCTGATTTTTCAAATAAACTGATATTTAACTTGCTTAAGTTGATCTTTTGTTTTGAAATTAGTAGGAATAACTAGTAGAATTGTTTTAAATTAAATGAAAAACTTAAAATTTCCTCTATATTGAAGCAAAAAATAACATACCCGTCTCAATTTTTTTAAAATAAGAGAATTTCTTCATCAATAACCGTGGTCATTCAAAACTTCCCAAATTGAGCGTTCACGAACCTTCCTGAATCTTCAAGAGCATTCATGAACCTTCAGGAACGTTCAAGGTTTTGAAGGTTCAAGATTCCATGAAGCTTCATATTTATTCATGTATTTTCATTATTTTGCTAAAATTAGCATTTTTTTTTAAATTTGAAAATATGAAAAGAAAAAAATTTTTCAGGAGATTTCAACTTTCAGAAACCCTTTGGAAGTTTTGAATGACCAGGGTTGTACAAAGGTACATACTGTAAATATTAAATTTTGGTATGAATTTCACTCTAAAAAAAGCCTTTTAAATATTCTTTTAATTGAAGAAAAACTCCCACTCGTTTTTTTATTACATAAAAACTGAAAACGTTTTTTTAAAGAGAAAAATCAAAATCTTTATAAAATGAGATAAGACCAGACTTAATGCGAAAGTGAAGCCGCAACAATAGCTCTTCGTCTTTAATATATTAGACGCATCATGTTCTTCTAGGTCAACAGTAAAACAATTCAAGAACTGAATTAAAGTCTAGGTTATGAGTCTCGATGAGAACAGGCTCTGTGTTAAATTAAGAGTCGCGTAATTTCTGATTCAGACTCCGACTCTGACTCCAAAGTCAAAAAATTCGGACTGACACTGTAAGTAACCACACATGTTTGATGAACACATGTATCCTAAGGTCAGCACAACAGTTAAGATGAAACATAACTTGATTCAATCTTACGGATGTTTTGTGGTCTATCTAAAACGGATCAATTTGATGACGCTCTTGGAACTTTGGGGTCGAATTATAAGAACTATCCCTCAGATAATTTAAAAAAGTTCATATGGTCATGATTTATATGGCGATGTATCTGTAATAGTTTCAAAAATATGTAGAGATTGTGATTTGACTGAATAATCATATTGTTTTACAAAAAAACTTAATTTACATTTAAATCACACTTTTATTACTTTAAAACATAAATCTCTAGAGGAATAAGACTTAAATTTAATTCTAATCGATCCCAGTTCAGTAACTTTCCAATTTTATCTCTGCCAATTGGAAGGCTAAATTGGATAGATACCCTAAGATATCTTCTTCGGGCTAAAATTATTCTCTCAACAAGCGCTTGAGACGAACTGAATAATAAATTTTTTTCCGAACAAAATTGCCAAATATAAATACACTCTAAAACAACCATTTGAAAAAAAAGGAAAACAGAGGAGAAACAAACACAGAATTCGTTATAATCCTTTGAAATTGTTTTTTTAACAATAGAAAAATTTAAAATTCTATCCAAAAAATTAATTTTCATTTTTTATTTGTTTGTAGCCTACTATACAGGATGTTATCTAATTGAAAATTATAACATAGCATTTAAATAGAGTAGAATTAAAAACAGTAGAAAAACCTGTTACGAAAATCAATTTAAGTACCTTAAGACTTAAATATGTTACTTTTGTTATGTACTGCACTTCTAGCGAACTTTCTCCATTTGCGTAGCCGTACCGTAGCGTACCGTACCCGATAATCCGTAGCCAGCGTACTTTTAGCGTACCCCAAGTGTACCGTACATAAGGCATACCCACCGTACCGACAACACAAAAGACCTGTTTTTGATTAAAAAAAAACACTTCACTTCATTTTTTTAAATTTTCTTTAATTTTAAAAAGAGAAAGCAAAAATAAAGAGTACATGAACATAGAATGACTAAAATCCATTTTTTTAAATTGTCTTTAATTTTGTAAAGAGAAAAAAAATTCATTCAAAAATTCTGTTTTTTATTAAAAACTCTTGGGTACGCTAAAGGTACGGTGGTACGGTTGGTACGGTGAGTACGGTACGCAAAAGGTACGGTACGCTACGAAAAAGGAGAAAGTTCGCTAGAAGTGTAGTATATCTACATGGAATAATCCAAAATAATGAAAAAAATAAATTTGGTCGACATTCAGAATTAGATAAAAAAGAGAAATACTCTAGAGTATTCTATAGGGTACATAAACCATGGCTAGTCTTGTGATTAAGGTAAAATAAACTTATACTCTACAATTACATCAGGCTGACAACTATCTAAAAATTGATACTAAGAAAGAAAAACTAAATGATAGGGTTTTCTTTCATCCAGGATTAGTTATTAGCAGGGACGACCAAAAGTTACTCAAAAATTTGCTCCAAATTTTCTTTACTAATTTTTTTTTATTAAAAATGAATGAAAAAAAAATAATTTAAGCGAAGTCTTAATTATTCCCCTAATACTAAAAAAGACATAGGTATATTTTGTTAACCTATTTTTTGGCCTGTATACGCGTATACATACCCCTGCTCCATCCCTTAAAAAATATCATGCATTAATATCTGAGTTCCATAAATGAATCCTAGTCTGTTCCCCTTGTTTGTTTTAAGTATTCGAGTATACAAGATGTATGTATGCGAATATACATACAAAGTATTCTTGAAAAGCCGAAAAAAAAATTTGTATACGAATGTATACGCGTATACATATTTAAGTATTCTCGTATACATAATAATATAAATTTTAGTTTTGAATTGCAGGAAACTTTGTGTTTTTTTCATTAGATTTTATCAAATTTTGAAAAGTTCTTTATATTGCAATTTTTTTAAAAAATTTTCCAAAAATTTACATAAGTTGGGAAAGTTGCTCGAGCAGCTTTTGGTCGTCCCTGGTTATTAGTCACTGTCCTAGATAACCAGTGGTATTTTTTTAAAAAGGAAAAATGGATCAAAAATAGTTCGACAAAAAAAATAAAAGATGGATTAGTTACTCTTGTGAATTAGATAATTGTTTTTACTGTCAATTGAAGAAAAGAGGAAACAAATTGAAAATTTATTTTCATTTAAAAAATTATAAAATTATTAAGAATGGTTTATGACTAATTCATTATTTCTAGCAAAAAAAAAACGGATTGGCGTCGGTAGACGACCCGTGGTGTAATAGACGTTCTTATTTTAATTTTTTTCGAAAAGCCTGGCACAACTTAAAAAAAAATAAAGATGCCTTCTTGAAATACCGCCATCACGCACATCAGATCCGTTCTTAAATCAGTGGATTTCAATTTTCATTAAGAATATAAAATGCTCTATTAAATTTAATTCCTAAAATTATTAACATTTTAAAAAAATTCTCAATTTTTAAATAAAATAAAATTCAAAAGCCTGAAATTATGATTATTTTAGTCACTTTTGATGTCATTTTGCGACCCAAATCATGAAAACTAGAAAATTAGCATCATCTTTATTTTAAAAAAATGTTAAATTCGATTGATACAATACTGGCTTATCACGAAGGGAAAAAAATGAACGTTCACGAGCATTCATGAACGTTCATGATAAGCTAATAAAAAATTTAAAAAAATTTTAAAACAAGTTTAATGATTAATTTGGACCCAAAAAAATTATCATGCCGAAGCCCAATCTATTTGAAAAGATTTCAAAACTCCGGTTGGTCGACCGGTTTTCTTCAAAAAATTGTTTTATTTAATTTATGGTTTCATATGATGGTATTTTATTGCATACCAGATTGTAGGAAATTAAATTCTCTATCTTTTGGTATGTAGATTTTGCATTTGTACTCCTAATTGGGCCTTAAGTTTGAATTTTAAGGTTTTTTTAATCGAATTTTGTTAAGGGAAAATTGCTATGTAATCTATGAAAATAATTTTACAATTCAACTATGAGGTTACCAAATTTAGCAAATTTTATTTGCTACAGCTAGTAATTTATTTATAAGGATTCGACCGTTTCATGAAGCCATAATTAAAATAAACCGGTTTTACGATAAAAACCGGTCGACCAACCCTATTCAGAACTCAGCATTGTGAAGTTTAGTTCAAAAACTTCAGTTCAATTTTGAAAAATCAAAATAACTTTTTTCACAAAGGTCTTATGCTAGCTCTGCATATGTAACAAAGTGTAACAAACTTTGTTACACCATTGAGTAACCTCTGCAAAATGTGTGCATATTCTCTGCAAAATACACACCATTAGAAAGTATTTAAATAAATGCGCAATTAGTTTGCAGAGTTTTTTGCAGAAGTCGCCCAATGGTGTAACAAAGTTTGTTACACTTTGTTACATATGCAGAGCCAGCATAAGATCTTTGTGAAAAGAGTTATTTCTATTTTTCAAAATTGAACTGAAGTTTTTGAACTAAACTTCACAATGCTAACTCAATATTTTTATTCTTTAAGACATATCGGTCGTCCTTGCTAAAGTACTGTTAGTTCAAGAAAATTTTGTAGATGGTCTTTTTTTTGTTTTAATTGTATGCAAAAATTATTTTAAATTATTCCAAAATATCTCAACGGCATTTAAATTCTTACAAAATAAGCTTAAAATTAACTTTATCGTATTTACAGTCGAACCTCTTTAATCCGACCTAATCGGGAGGAAAAAATTTTGCCGGTTAATCGAAATTGCCGGATTAACGCAGGTCGGATTAGGTTCGACTGTATATTGGTTCGAACAAGTGAAAAAAATTATATCTCGTATGTATTTAATAATGATACTATCATTCCAGGTTCGAAATACTAAGGTGTTTAGTTAATGTTTCTATTACAATCTACTTACAAGTGATTGAGCGTGTGTCTCAAAGTGATTCACTTTTTTTTATTTTCAAAAACTCTTTTTTCGAACGACTTACGTGTTTGGAATCGTTATCCATTAATAGTCTATGATTGTGAAGGGATTTTTTTTAATAAAAGAAAGCTTTATTTTAATTATCCCTTAAAATCCTAGGCTATCTAATTTTCCTTCGAAAAAAACACACCCTGTTTTGATATACCGGGTAAAACGTGCCTTTAAAGTAAATATTCAATTAAAAATAAAGTCTCAAATGAAGACTATTTATAATACCTTTAGATTATGTCGAACAGACACAAAGGAAGTGTCCTGGGCCCAATACTCTTTATCTTATTTATAGCTGACATCAATGACGAGCTCCCTCCAAACACCAACCTCCAAAAGTATGCCGATGATATCCTGGCTTACATCATCGGAAGCTCAATACCAGATGGCTTACCACAAGCAATTGTCGATGCCATCTCCAGATGGTGCGCAAAAAACAAAATGCGCCTTAACACAGACAAATGCAAAACGATGATATTGTCGAACGACCTTTTAGCGTCAAGCCAAACTGTCTTGTTGAATGACAAACCACTCGAGTCAGTCTCCTCCTACAAATACCTAGGTGTAGAACTCAATAAGACACTTGACTGGAACCAACAATGGGACCGTGTTCAAAAGATAACCAGTAGTACACCATACCTAATCAGCCGCTTGAAACGATGCGGATTTCGAACTGAGTTGCTTGTGAATGCTTACCGTAGCTACGGTTTAAGCCATTTCACATATAGCGCCCCACTCCTCACGTCAACAAACGCCAGAGCAAAAGACGAAATGAAAAGATACCATCGAAGAATGCTTAATATTATTGGTATCACACCAGAAACCGCAAGTGAAAAGTACAATCTTGTAACGATAGAAAAAATAATTGATCAAACTTGTGTCAAACTTCTCAAGAGAATAATCGAAGAAGATAACCATCCACTCACGAGTAAACTAAACAAGGTACCAGAAAAGAGCAAAGCTATATGCCGCATAAGCAGTACAAAAATAAGAACAAAAGCCTACGAGAACAGTTTTGTACAGAAATACCTTAGAACATTACGTAATGGAGTTTCGGACATTTACACAACCAGACTTAATCCAGAGAAGCAAGTCCAACGTGCACCACCAAAAATAACACTCAGTATCCCGGATGTAAAAGTCGTTATAAAAACTGAACAATGTCCTCACTGTGATAAACCATTCAAAGCCGGAGCAGGTATCAAAGCACACATTCGCCTCTCACACAAAAACGATACAAAACAATAATATTAACTTTTATAATTTATTTTCAACCTTTATTCTTTACCACTAATCAAAATTAAACCGAAAAAATTGTGTAATTTACCCTAGTCAGGTACGAATCAATTTTAAATAAAGAAATCTAAATCTAAAAAAAAAATCAAATACGATAAAGTTTATTTTATCGTGCTTATTTTATAAGAATAAAAATGCCGTTGAGATACTTTGAGTGGCTCGAGAAGCCGCTGATGAACACTGTTTGTTCCATTTTAAGTCATTCGATACAACAACACCGAGGTCCTTTTCTTCAGCAGTTTCTTTCAGGGTCACCTCACCATCCCAAATTGGAACTGTATATCCAGTCTTATCTCTATTCCGACCAATGTACATTGTTTTGCATTTTTATCACATTCAGTTCAGTAGACCATTTTGTTGTCCAATTATTCAGTACGAGAAGATCATTTTGAAGTTGAGTCGATCCTGATTCATTCCTATTAAAAACTCCCAGCATTTTCAAGTCGTCTGCATAGAATAGACACGGACTTTGAATTGAATCCAATAGATCATTTATATAGATAACGAACAAAATCGGACCCAAAACCGACCCTTGAGGAACACCACTAGTGACTTCTTCCCATTCCGACACTGCATCCCCAAGACATATTCTTTGTTTCCTCCCAAGAAGGACGTAATCCATTCATATGGTTCATTGACAATTCCATAAGCTTTTAATCTTTTTAAAAGTTTTCTATGTGAGACTTTATCAAACGCCTTTGAGAAGTCAGTATAAATGACATCGATTAAGTTTCCATTTTCAATTTCATATGTTACTTTGTCAATAAACTCAATTAAATTTGTGGTACATGATTTACCTGGATATTATATCAGTGCAAAAATAACCTGAGCAAAAAATATACTGTTAAATAAATTAAGGTTCTAAGCAAAATGATGAATTATGGGGTCTAGTCTGTTAAACACCGATTAATGCTTATTGCGATGACATCCTTGTCATTAGCGCTACGTCAGCTCATCTTAATAAGCTGTTAAAGATTTGTCACGATTTCGCTGAAAATTGGAAAATGTCGTTTAACCCGAAAAAATCTACTTTTACTTGCTTTGGAGGTAATCTGAACAACTTTAATGTTCAAATGAATAAGACTAAAATTCCACTCACACAGAGTTTTGTCTATTTAGGCTTCCCTCTAGGACCTAATAAATGTGTTGAGGAGTTCTTTGAAAGTAAGTTTCAAAAAGTAGAACGGAGTTTCTACTCATTATACAGTTTAGGATGTAAGCCCTCTGGCCTCAACCCTAAGACAATAGGCTTTATATATAAACAATATTGTCAATCTCAATTTAGATATGGTCTCGAGTCTATCTATGAATCTAAAAAAGACATTGAAAACTTCAATGTTCGTCAAAACATTTTAATCGAAAGGTCAACTGGGCTCATCAAATTTTGTAGAACAACACACCTATTTAACGTCTTAAAGATCGAAAATATTCAAGAAATATATCTTAAACACAAGCTGTATATGTTAAACAATTGAAACAATCTGTACGATAATCAAATTATTTCAAAAAACGAGAACTCTTTTTTAGAGCAACTAAAAGATCTTGAGAAAATAATTTCGATGAATCCAACGACAAACGTAAACGAAACAATCAAAAAGATTTAAAGCTTAGGTACTTGTTCAAACAAGCGCCTACTTGACTCCATTAATTATACAATCCAAAACTTGGGCTGTGAAGACTTTGCGCAGAACTCATTTTTAAGTGCTCTAAAATATCAACCTCTTCTTCTTATAACTTTGAAATGGCTTTGAATATATCAGGTCGAACAACACTTAAATGTTTATTTAACAATTTGGTTATACCCTTCCAAATTGTTGTAGTAAACACGACGTTTTTTCCTTAAAACCGGTTTTAAAAATCCATTTAAAAAAACGGCTTGATAAACCGGTTTTGAAAACAGGTTTGAGAAAAAAAAACGGTTTGAATTTTAAACCGATTTGGGTTCAAACCGGTCGACCAACCCTAGCGCCACTAAGATATGATTCTCTATCAATGTCAGGATTAAATTTTTGTTTTCATTTTTGTGTACTAGAGAGGACGTGAAAAGTTATTGAAATTAAAAACAGGTACAAAAATCATAGCGGGCTAAAATTTTTGAATTATATCCCTATGTTAAAAAAAATTACACCTTTTCGCAATAACCTTTGTAAAGAAGTCTAGAAAGTGAACTTTACGAACAATCTAAAATTTAATGAAATAAATTTTTAATAAAAAAATCGTTTTTTAGATAATCTTTTTTCAACAATTCTATTCGGTTTAAAACATTTCCCATTTTTTAAAATAATTTTTTGAGTTAATTTTAAATGATTCTTTTGTAGGATTGTAAAAGAAATTCGATTGCGTGAAGGAAAACGGAACAATTAAAATTTAAATTAAAAGGAAAGCTAAATGCTAAGTGCTAAAGGAAATAAGTTAATTGCAATTTTATGAATTATAGCTTTGTCTAGTGTGATGCCTGATAAACTAATATTTTTTGCAATTATTTTTATTCTACATTCTCAAGTATTTACAGTAATACTCCGTTCATATAACCACCGTTTGAGTGAGTTTTTAAATGTGATATATCGTATTTCCGTGTTAAAGAATGCGCGGATTGAAACACAAATTGACAATTTTGCCGCCTTTAAATAAATATTTAAAAATTTCGAGACAGGCTTATGATAGACTAAAAATGGCGCTCCAGTTCCCCGATCCCTGGCCACTGCCTGGAAGCCTACTGTACCGTACTTTACTACTTAGCTTTAAATCAAAATATTCTGAACAAAATGTTGTTTTTAGATTTTTTATTTATTTTCCAAGAGACTAGAGACTACTGTAGTGGCCATTCATGTGTTCCTCTTGTAACTTTTCATAGACCAATGATTTAGAAAAGCCATCATCAAAGCTAATTTTACAAGCTTCAAACAAAGCTTTTAAAAGAAAAAGAAAGAACAAAGAAGCTAAGTCTAAAGGCTTAGACTTAACGAATCAAAATGGTCGCTTGGCTCATAATAAACTTGAAGATCTCGGGGCCTTGAATACTTATCGGAATATTCATAAACACCATACACATATTGTTATTTAACATAGATACTAACGATTAACTAAAGCACTCTCTCCCTTGGATTCCCGTTTCAGGACAAAAATTTTTTAAATTGGTGTCAAGGTGGGTCATTTTTGACCCAATAGAAAAATTAAAAAAAAATCTTCCTTTTTCTAAATTATTTTGCTTTCCATAACCAATAACGAGCTAAAAAAATATCTCTAATTTTTAGAAGCGGTAATAGTTTAAAATAGCAAGTGTTAGAATAAATATTTCATTAGTTTTGCAGGTAATTGGTTAAAAAAGAGTAGCCCATTACTGCTTTATTGAGTAATGTAGATCTGAAGATCGAAAGCTTATATTACAAACGCTCTTGATTGCTAATTTATTGTGACAAAGCTATATTTTACCAAGCTAGCTATTTGCGAAAAGATTAGAAGAGCAGGTAAATCAAAAATACCTTCAATATTTTCATAATCAAGAAATTTTATTACTAATCAGAAGTTTTAATAGACATCAGAAAAATTATAAACATTAATAATTTTAGGAAATTTAAGAAAATTTAGTTTTTGTTCCAGTAAAGTTGGTGTTGCAATCAGAAATTTAAGTAAAAAAAAGCCTTATTTATTCTCGCCTGAGTCTAAAGCAAAGAGCTCATCAGAAGTAAAAAAACGGTTCATTAATTGTAAAAAAATTTGATATAATACCCCTAAAGTGGTTCTTGGTATTCTTCCAAAACTACTGAAGCGGAACATGGAATACGGAAGAGAATGTGAACCCATAATGACGAAAATACGAACGAAATTTTTCAACCAATTGTGCGGAATCGGAAAAAATAAAATACTGAAACGGAAATGTTATGCATTTCTTTAAAATTTTTTAACATTTTGAATCTAAAAAAATATTGGGTCACTTGTCTGATTCTTCTTGAAGACTTGAAGCGTCACTTGGAGCTTTGATAATGAAGATAACAACATTTTGTGACAAATAAGAACCCAGATGTAGTACAGTCGAGTAGCACTTATATCACCCTATTTGTCAAACCATTTTACAGTGATAAAAATGAAATGTGACTTAACTGGAATCGATTTGCATTTAAAGTGACCCTTTTGTCTGAACCTCTCCAGTGATATAAGTGTAACAGTGACTTAAGTGGGTGGTGATATAAGTGGTACTTGACTGTATTTTATGTAGACAACTTGAATTTTTTTTTTGATAGTGAAAATTTTCCGCAGTTTAAGGATAACCTGTATTTACTCATCATAAAAAGGATCATTAAAAAAAATCTTTTAAAAGTTATATTTCTTCAAAAGCTACATTATTAAATTAATCGAACAAAAAAATAAAGTAACAAAAAAAATTAATTAAAAAATTTTAAATTCATTTAAAAAGAAAAAAAATTCGAGGGTCTGTTTTCAAATAAAAATAGTTCAATAATAATTTCACAACACTTGTAAAAAGCTTTTGTGAAAAAATAAAAAAAAAACAAGAACTAATTGAAACGTTGATTGCCTCTGTGTTTACCATAACCACCACCACCACCACCGCTCGCATAACTGTCTTCATAAGTATTATTAAAATTACGATTATTAAACGTTTGAGTTCGTATATGAGAATTTTGAAATTCACTTGTCTCCACATAATTACCTATATCTGAGTCAACATAATCCAAATATGGGTGTAAATTATCATCGTAACTATGCGGATTAGTATTTCTTCGTGGTTGTTGTGACTGTTGTTGATTAAATCCTCTTGGACTTTGCATATAAGCCGAATAAGTATTTTGATTTTGACGTCTATCATTTGTTCTATTACCATTTCCTCTTGAATGATTTAAATGTACTTGACGAGTTGCTGATTTAAAATCTGTAGTTATAACAATATCTAATTTTTCTGTTTTATCAAATGGTTTATCAAATTTTTTTTCACCCTGTGGTTGACGATTAAATTGCGCATTATTTCTGTTACTGTTATTATTTAACGATGATGATGCATTACCTGAATTTTGTCGATTATAAACATTTTGAGCTCGTTTTGTGTCCACAAAAAGGTCATCGACAATAGTCGGAATACGAGTTCTAAAATCTAAACGAGATTTTAAATCACTTGCAGGCGTTGGTCGTGAGTCCATATTCAATTCTTTTTTAAAACCAGGCTTTTTATTTTGGTCATCACGACGTTGTGTTTGAGCTTGACTTGGTCTAGGACCTTGTTTTGGTTGTTTATTTGAATCGTTTTGTTCCATGTATTCTTGAAGGGAAAGACCTTTGTTAGTAGACGGTTTTTGTGGACCGGGCGCAGGATTTTGATAAGCTCGATTCGGTTTTTCTTGATCTGGTTTTCTAGGCCCACGATTTTGACGTTTTTCTTTAGGGTCAAATTTATCGTGATGCCATTTTTCGTCTTTAGACTCAGCCTCTTTTTTATCATCTTTATTATCGTCTTTACGATTATCATGTTGATAGAATTTACCTTTTTTCGTGTTGTCTGGTGCTGATTTTTTTGGAGTCTGCTCTTGTTTATTCGAATCAGTAACACTCAATTTTTTAACTTGATCCTCCAAATTAGTTTCTTGATAGTCTGGTAATGTATTTTCATTTTCGACTGGGACTTTGAGTTTTAACTCTTCGATATCCTCATCATCGTCTATATCCGTATAACTATCATCATCATTGTGAATTTCTTCTTTTTTTTGATTCTCAATAGGAGCTTCTTGTTTGGTCTCTTGTTGTTCTTGTTTTTGTTCGGGTGTTTTCTCGGTCAAAGGTTCTTCTTCAGGTTTAGTTTCCGAGTCAGTTTTAGTTTCAGATGAATCTGGTGGTGGTTGATTTTCGATTGGCTTAGGCTCCTCCATTTTTAACAAAAAAGTAATCAAAATCTAGGTTTAAGTGTTTTTTTTTAATTGATAGTCTTCAAGATAAATAAACAAAAAGATAAAATAACAAGAATTTGTTCTAGAAATAAAAAATATTAGAGCTGATTCAAATTAATATAAAAAAAATATGAATTAGTTTTATGTTGAAATTAGAAAAAAAAAGCACCCTCTTGTTCGTTCTAGTATTCAGTGAAATTAAGAACAGAAAACTTGCATAATTCACGGATTTTTCTTGTTTCAATTATAGGAAAAAAATCTATTTTAAAAGATTTTTTTGTCTGAATTCACTTCTCAAAACTAAAATAACTTTGTTACTTGGCCAACTAACGTTAGAAATATCATTTTAAAAGTGACTCGAACTTTTCGGAATCGAGTTAAACAAGGATTTCTACTTGAAAATGATTAAAAAATATAAATTTAGACAAAACTAGTTGGGATTGACCAAAATTTATTGGAAAAATTAAGAAAAGGCTAAAGGAGACGTCGTTGCAAAACATCTAAATCATCTAAATTTTTGATTTTTGACTTCATTTATGTAATCTACGGACCCAAAAACCCAAGAAAATCAATTTTTTTAATAGGGGAAAAAGTCAAAAATTTCAAGCTAGTCTAAATAGTGATGAGTGAAACGGAACATTCCACAGAAGCAAGATGCCAGTTGCCACTCCTTTGTAGGTTCGGATATGAAAAATACGAGGACGACTATCTTATTTGAATTCTTATTCAATCCTAACCGTTCCAGGCATATGTACCAATAAATTTTAAGGTATTGGTGGGTATGGGTTACCCGAAAAAATCAGAAATTTCGGGTTTCAGGTATGGGTCAGGGTTGGGTAATCCAAAAATTTGAGTATATTTGCCCAAAACCCAATTTTTTTTAATAAAAAAACACCTAAAAATCTATAAAATACCCAAATTTTTGAGTTACCCAACCCAGACCCATACCTGAAACCCGAAATTTCTGATTTTTTCGGGTAACCCATACCCACCAATACCTTAAAATTTATTGGTACATATGTCTGCCTAGTTCAAAGTTTACACTTTAAATGAAATCTAGTCCCACTGACTTTGAAATCTAATCTGACACAGTCTAAAACGTAAAGAAATTTTCGAAGACTTGATGTTACTAGTGGTCTTTAACAAGTATAAGTTCTCGGACTTCTTTTGTTTGTTGTTCTCATTAAACTTCTTTACACATAACTAGTGCGACCACCTATTGGTATTAGCGTATGAGGTTCTTTAAAAAGAAAAAAGGAACCAGAAAATTTCAAAGTAGAGCCACGAGACTGATTTCAGATTTTAAGCAACTAGAGTACGATAAACGATTATCAAGAATGAATGTCGCTAGACACAAGGAGAAGAAGAATGGGTGATTTGATACAATTTTTTAAGAATGTTGTAGAAGCAGTTGCGTTAAATTCTCTCAGGAAAACTTGATGAATGGTTCAAAATAAGTGTAGTGGTGTGATTGCAAAGAGCTGCCATTGCTTTACGACTTAACTCGATCGCAGTTATTTTTACCACTACTACTACTATTATGTTTGAATTACTTTCAGAGAGATGAACGATAGCTACGTCTATGAGAACTTGATTGATTAAAAATAGAAAAGTTTCGGTCTAACATAAACAACTTAAAGAATCCATTTAAAATTAATATAATTTATTTTTTAAAAAAGGTTTCAAATTAACTTCGTAGGACTCATTGCCTCAATCTTCCAAAGTTTGCCTTTACTATGGTTATTATAAAATTATCTTTTGATAAACATTTTTTTAAAGATTGCTATAGAAATATGAATATTTATGTTTCAATTTCGAGTTAAAAAATTTAATATTTGCTAAGATTAAAACTTGATTTAAGTGGTCTTTTTTAGTTTTTGGATCGGTTTCAAATAATATTTTTTAAATATTGGCCTTAACAATCTTTAAAAAACATAATTTCGTAGAATTTTTAAATAGAGTTACTATTTGTTCCGCTCGGAAAAGAAAAAAGGAATGGGTTATTGAATGGAAAATTAATATGTTTTTCGAGGTCATAGATTACGGACTATCATTATCAGTCGATTTTAAGCATTTGTCTTAGAATTTCCGTCTTCATTCTTTCATATTTCTTGCAGACTGTCGTAGTTGATGAGCTTGCCGATGTATTCAGTCTGGACATACTGACTGGTAAGTTCATTTTATTTGTCCTTTCCTTTCATTTTGATTGAAATATTTTGAGCGGAAGACATTTTGATACCTGAATGCATTTTATTCCAAAATTAGACCAAATATTAAGCAATTCAACAATTGGTATTGCAGGAGAAATACGTCAAATATTTGAGCTTAACGTTCTATGTCTATCAAACAACAATTATTTTACACAGTAGTACTTTAGACAGATGACCCGTGAAGATGAATGATTCATCTTCTTGACAAATTTATGGTCAAAATATAAAAATCCATCATCTTAGTGATTTTTGATTTTTTTTTACTTTTTTTCGGCCTTAATTAAACAAAAAGTAAAAATTAACTGAAAAAAATAAAACCAAAAATTTGTTCAGAATTTTGTCTAGTTTCAGAATCTGTATAGAAAGTCTATGGTTTATGTAAAAAAAAAGGAGATCCCAAAAAAACTGAAAAAATGCCTAAAAATTTGCTGTTTTTCCGGAATATTCCGCGGAATTTTATATTTTTTTTCGGATTTTTTTTTTCTTTTAACTTGCAGGAAATTCGATTCACTATCAAAAAATATGTAAATTTTTAATATAAGATTTATTTTCGATTCAAGCGAAATGTTTTAAAATGACATACTTCTTTAAGGGTCGCTTAAACTAGGACACCCTGGCCAACAAAAAAAAATTTTGGACCCCCGCTAAAATTTCGGCTTACCCTTGGTTTTCGGGTATGGAGAATAAGAAAATCGAGTCGAAAATTCAAAATTAAGATAGTGTGGTAATTTTGCATTGCGCGAACTTGAGCAATTCAAAATTTTGATCTAGCTACCGTATTCCCTCGTTCGATATTGCTGCGCCACAAGTTAAGACACGCCTTTGGACCATGCACCAAAGTACATCTCGCCCATGCTATAATATTGTTAACTTGGAGCGCATGCTCTAATAGCATAATCACGCGTTTAGGTCCGCATCAAACACTGAAAGTCTAGTTTAATGCGTCATCAAGACTCGATTTTAAAGAAAAAAATCGAAAATATAAAAAATGAATTTTTTAATATTTTTTTTTCTTAATCTTTGGTACTGCACCAAATGCATAATTCAAAAAAATTATTTTCGATTTTTTTCTTTAAAATCGAGTCTTGATGACGCATTAAACTAGACTTTCAGTGTTTGATGCGGACCTAAACGCGTGATTATGCTATTAGAGCATGCGCTCCAAGTTAACAATATTATAGCATGGGCGAGATGTACTTTGGTGCATGGTCCAAAGGCGTGTCTTAACTTGTGGCGCAGCAATATCGAACGAGGGAATACGGTAAAGTTTATTAAAAATCAAAATATTTGAAAGATGGAGATAGATAGAGGGGTATGTACTCCCTACGTTTTTAGGTGTTAGAACCGTGTATTTTAATTTCGTTGAATAGCTTTCAATGGATTTCAACATTTTTTCTTTAGCGACCATCTAAAAGAGACGCTTCAACTTTTCATTAAAAAATGGAATAAATAACAAAATTTAATAAAAATATCTTTATTAATTGTTTTAATATTTAATTAGGCTGATAAAAAAAGATAGGAAATAAATTATTATCCAAAAAAAAATATTTTTCTTTCAAAGTCAACAGTAACAAAAAAAGGGGTTTAATTAATCAAGTAATGCAACAAAAAAACAAACAAAAAAAAATACCAAATTTTCTTTTTTTGGTTAAAAGTTTATAAAGAGGTAAAATGATCATGTAAATGAGATTCGGTTGACAATCTTGAGGGTATACCAATTGGAGCCGATGACTTGACTGAATTATTAAATATTTGATTAGACATCATTAATGCGGCAATAACTGCAGCGTGATCTTTATCGGCAAAATTGAGACTAAAATTATTTGGCAACTGTAAGCCTGGTGGTGGTTCAATTTTAGATGACAATAGAGTTGGTGGTGGTGTTAATGTTTGAGGCTCGCGTTTAACTTCTTCTACTTTTTTTTTGTCTTCAGTTCTAGCACCTTTGTGTATACTACCTTGGTTAACAGTCACTTGACGAGTTGATGATTTGAAATCTTTAGTTATAACCATATCGTTTCTACCAGGAGGATTATCAAACTTTTTCTGATAATTTCTATTATAAGAATTCTGGTTAGCTTGACCACGAGGTTTTTGGTAACCATTGGCACCTCTTCGTGTGTCCAAGAACAAATCATCAACAATCGTTGGTATACGAGTACTGTAATCTAAACGTGATTTTAAATCATTTGACGATGTTGGTTTAGAGTCCATGTTGAGTTCTCGTTTAAAATTGGGTTTTTTCCAATAATCGTTGTTAGATTGTCTTGGTCGTTGATTTTTAGATTTTTCCTGATTGTCTTCAAATTTTCGGAATTTATTTTGTCTTTTCGAGTTGTTATGGGTAAATTTATCACTTTTTTTTGAGTCGTCCAACTCTAATTTTTTTAAAGAATCGGCTAGTTTATCATCTTGTTTGGACTCTTCTTTTCCATCATTATGGGCCAAATTGTTATTTTCATCTTTGATCTCTTCTTTTTGGACATTAGTAAAACCATCGTCGCTGGTCTCTTGTTCAACTTGAACTTTTGTATCTTGTTCCACAGGGTTAGAGGCCACATAAGAAGTATCAAGAGATTCAACTTGTTTTTCTTCGTTAATTGTTGTTTCGTTTTGTTTAGAATCTTCCATTTTGAAACTTTTTGTTTAGTTTTCAG
This sequence comes from Brachionus rubens, assembly GCA_022207745.1. Lineage (NCBI taxonomy): Eukaryota > Metazoa > Rotifera > Eurotatoria > Ploima > Brachionidae > Brachionus > Brachionus rubens. The sequence continues at coordinate 2,872,831 of JAJVHD010000003.1, read as the reverse complement.
CTAGAAAGTCTTTTAGAAAAATAAAAATGTTCTTTGAAAAAAAAACTTTAATCGAGTTTGAATTTAAAACACAATAACAAAAGACAGGGATTAAGATTTAAAATATGATTTGATTGTTTGTTTCTTTTTGTAACTTATTTTAGAAGTCTAAAATTAAGTTTTTTTTTTCTTTTAAAAGATGGTATGAGTGAATATGAAGCGATTAGTTTGTCTTGCTAATAAAATAATTGCTAATTTTGATCTGCGAGTCTTTGATCTTACTCTTTAATTCCCTAAAATTTTTTATCAAATTTTTTTTTCAAATTTAAATGGTATTCTTTAAAAACAACACCCATCGACAATGCATAAAAACGGTTTAGTCCCGTTTTTTCACTTGACTTTTTTTTACGTGTACTTTTTTCACTTCCAAAAATTCACTTTTTGTCTAAGTGGAATATTTTAACGCAGGAAAAAATTCACATGACTTTTTTTTACGTCGGAAATTTTTTACATGGAAAATTTTAACTTTGAATACAAATGAAAGATTTATTAATAAATATCAGGGGGTAACATTTTCACTTTTTTTCCTACACGAGGCCGGGGTGGGTGGGTATTTTTGGCGGGTAAAAAAGTGATCTATTTCATTTTTTCTTTTAAATTAACATCAAAAATATTGAAATTCACAGGAAGAAAAATGAGGGTGGGTGGGTCTTTTTTGACAAAAAAACACAATTTTGGAAAAAAATCCTTTTTTTCCTTTTTATCCAACCGATAAAAAAAATTAAAGACAAATAAGTTTTAAAATTTTTTCAATTTTTTTACATAGTCAGAAATACAAATCAATTAACTTTCGATAATACAAAGACAATTTTGTATTCTTTTTATCTATCCGCCTTTTTTGATTTTTCATTTCTTTGATAGTTGAAATCGGCGATTCTAATGATAATCCTTTCTTTTATGATTTACAAACGACTAAACAGTAATTTTATTACAATGAGAAAAAATTGAAAAATATCGGTTTTTAAGATCTATGTAGAAAAACAACGTTATGATTTATTTCCAAACTTTTCCATAAACCAAAGTCAGAATTTTAGGGTGGGTCCTTTAAAAAAAAGGATTCTGGGGAAAATTTTTCCTAGGGTGGGTTACAAAAGGCGGATTTTTTTTGAAAACCCCCTCGTGTGCAGAATTTTCTTTCCTCCTACCCCCTGTAAATATCAAATAATTATAAGGCTAGATAAATATCAAGCTAGTTCTAAATTTTTCCATGTCATCCAAAAATCTCTCGAAACTTGACTGGTCCTTTTTCAATCCTCCTATCAAATCGAATTTGAATGCGCAGGGGAATGATACTTGAGACGCTTAATAAGAGCTAATGCGTCAAAAACTTTCTTATATACACCAGACCGTTGACAAAATCGAGGATACACTGTAGTTCTTAAATATTGTTTTTCATCAAAATATACACACATTGGAAACATTGTGTTGTGACAAAATGCATGGACGATAAGCAATTGGTAAAATTGCTTTGTTGACGCGTGAAAAGTAGCATCTAAATGAACTTGACCAGATTTTGCGACTAACTAAAATGCGTGGTCAGAAGAATAACTTAAATATTTTATATGTTTATCGAGTGAAAAAAGTACAAGTGAAAAAAAGTGCTTGTTAAAAATTTACACAATATTCGAAAGTGAATTTAATACACGCGTGAAAAAAAGTGAAGTGAATCTTTGGAAAGTAAAAAAAGTGAAGTGAATTTTTGGCAAGTGAAAAAAAGATACAACACCCATAAAAACAACACCGGGTGTAAATTACAGAAAGAAAATAAATTTTTGATTTTTTTTTCGCTAACTTTATTCCTAGTGACCTAAATTTTCTAAAACACCCTTTTCCTGGATAAAGAAATTTCATCTAGGTATTAAATTTTTGTTCCAAAAAAAATGTCATAATACACTCAAAAACATCCACTAACCTTACAAATACACCTCAAAACTAAGTGTGACATGTCACTAATCGAGTTAGTGGCATAATAGATGACAGAGTACTCTATTCTGTCAGTGACAAAATAGAGTACCTTATTTCATATCTTAACGAGCACCGATTTTCAGAACATGACATGTCATATTTAGCGAATTTGCTGAAAATTTTCAATTTTTCATGAAGCTAATGTTCAGGTTTAATGACATGTTCTTAAAAATGGACATTCACTAAAATCAAAGTAAACGCTCCGTTTTATTCAGAAAAATTTAATTCCAGTTCATTTTTTTTAATTTAAAAAGAAAACAGAAACAGGCAGAGATAGGGACTCCTAAAATGAGACTTGAGTCTTTATGGACTCGAGTCCGACTCAAGTCCAAGTCTTTATCCTGTTCTAAAATCGACTCGGGCTCTAAATCTGAGTCCTTTAAAATTTTGCGACTCAGACTCGAGTCGGAGTCTAACAGATATAGTAAAAAGCTTGAGTTTTTGAATTGACTTGTTATAATCTTATTTTAAGTTTATTTATAAAATAAATTCTCCATGAGGCCGGTTTAAAAAAATTATGACAAATGAGCCTCACTTCTCTCTAAATATCAAAGACTTTTTTTGGGTTAGAGATTAATTAAATTTTGTGTTCTAAGTCAATAAATCAATTAATATTTTTTGCTCATAGCAATTCTCTTATTCTTGTCGGCTGTTCTTTTTGAAAAATTATAAAAATATTAGACTCGAGTCTTATGGAAAATAACGAGTCCCTATGTCTGAAAACAGGTTCAAAAAATATTTAACCCTTTAGTAGCGGAACTCTTTTGGAACCGAACTCTTAAAAAAAATGTTACCTTATACCCTGCTTACCAGGCTTTATCTTGAGTACGTCAGTTTTTGGTGTCCGTATCTTGTAAAAGATATCAACGAGTTGGAAAAAATTGAGAGAAGAGCTACGAGACTCCTACCGTCTATCAAGAACAAGGGTTACACTATATTCAAATACTTGAAAAAGAGGCGATCTTGTTTACATGTTCAATATATTAAATGGGTAATACATTTTTTTTGATTTAGCTGTTTCACCGTGATGGCTTCAGCAAAATATAAATTAATGTACCTTTTATAGTCATTTTTGTTAGCCCTTTTTGGCATTATTATTTGCTGATTTAACGTTTTTCGAGACCATTATTTATGGTGAATGTCCATTTTAAAGAATATGTCATTAAACCTGAACATTAGCTTCATGAAAAATTGAAAATTTTCAGCAAATTCGCTAAATATGACATGTCATTAAAAGCGAATTTACAGATTCTGAAAATCGGTGCTCGTTAAGATATGAAATAGAGTACTCTATTTTAGTGACATGTCATACTTATCGAGCTTTTACGTTAAAATAATGAATTTTCAGAAAAAATTCAATTGTTCAAAAGTTGTTGAGGTAGCTCAAAGGTCGTCACTAGTGAAAAATGACCTTGTCAATTTTTGCTCTATAAGACATGGTCCACATCTTAAAATCAATTTTGGCTTTTTCAAAACTTGCGTACTAAAATGCTTTAAAAAATTTAAATAGTTCCTTGAGAGCTGATTTTAAAAATATGGAGATAATTGTATTAGGGCTTTGTGTTCAGATATACTGCGCTTCTACCGAACTTTTGGTGGACAGCGAATCGAAGCGTACCGTACCGTACTTAACATACCGTACCAAACAATCAAAAAAAAATTGTCGATACGGTACGGTATTTTTTGGATCGGATACGCTTCAGTACGGCTAGACAACAATATTTCGATAGAAGTGCAGTAACAACTGAAATTTTTTTTGGTTCCTTGTCTTTTAATTAAAAAATGTTTTTTTTTGAACAAAAAGAAAGTTAAGGATGCATATGAAAATAAACAGAAAAGACTCGATCGAACATTTTTGATTGAATAAAAATGATTGAAAAACCTAAATATCATCTCACCGACCAAATCATAAAATATCATAAAATACATTAAATGTTGTAATCTAACATAGAGAATAATGATTAACTGAAACTGACTCTTGTTTAAGGGCAAAATAAAGTTTTTCAGAAAAAATTTCTCAATTCGAAATTCAAATGGCTTTTGCATGGACCTTAATTTTATCGTATAGTAAAGAATAATTATTTAACACAACAGTACTTTATAAATTGTAGAAGGAATGTGACCCGGGAAGATGAATTTTTGGCTTTATTACGAATTGCTGAGTTGCAAAGTTTTCAGCAATTCAAAATTTTAGTCTAGCTAAAGGTTCTTTTACTTAGCTTCATGATCTCTGAGCTATCTTTTTTTATACTCTTTACTTTGATAGAATGGTGGAATTAATCGTATTAATTCAAACTAAAATTTCGATAAAAAATTGGTATTTTTCCAATTGAATGGACTGGACTTTTTGAAATTAGAAATAGAACAAAAAATATGAAACTTTTAATTTTTTAAAGCATAATAACTTCTAACTTTTTATGTTATTCGATGTTAAGCCTAAATATTTAATGTATTTCTTCTGCAATACCAACTTTTGAATTGCTGAATATTTGAACTGCTAAAAACTTTATTCTGTCCTTGTTTAAGTCATCTAATTACATATAAGTGATCAGAGCTATTCCTCTAGTCAATATTTTGCAAGTCTTTACGGTCTTTACCCACTTTTTAGGAGTAATAACTTGAAATTTTTGCCTGAAAAGTGCTTTAAACGATAAAAAAACGATTTCATCTCAAAATATTTTAAACGCTCTTACGAATTTTCGAGATTAAAAGCGATTTCATACTGCACTTCCACCGAATTAAATGCTTGCCGTACCCGTACCGTACCGAACCGTACCCGTACCTATACTATCTCATTTAATTAAAAAATAATTTCAAAAGTAAATTTTTTTTTCTATTTTTCGAAAATACGGGTACGGGTACGCTTTGAGTGCGGTACGGTTCGGTACGGGTACGCTTTAGTACGGGTACGCCTTTAATTCGATGGAAGTGCAGTATGTTAAAATTTGTTAGAAAACGTTTTTTAAAACTCTCAAGTGACTTGACTTGAGGAACAACTCTGTAAATGATACACAAAAATAGAGAGATTACAGGTTTTAATATATGGGAAACACGTCTATGTGGTCAGATTTGTCAAATTCAGATTGCGTGAAAGTTTAGCATTGGGAAAATCTGAAGACCAAAAAGGGTCAAAATAGCTGATATTTTGGTAGTTTCTAGGAAATTGCATCTTTATTGAAAACCATGCGGGCATTTTACTATGGAATTATCAGTTACAGGTTCATAAAAAAAGAAATTTCATAATTAAAATTTATTCTTTTTTTATTTTGTGTAGAGATCAATACATAAATTTTGTATTCTAAACAATTTGTTCTTTTATAATTTCTTTATAAACAATTTTAAAAAAAAAAAAAATTTTTTTTGGTATCCTTCTTGAGTGGTTTAAAACAAAAACTAATAAATTAAATAAATAAATTTTTTTTCCATTTAACAAAAAAAAAAACAATTAAAAATTCTTTTTCTATTTATTTTGTCTATTCGGATTAACAATTGGTATGGCTTTTGATTGTCTTGTGTTAAACTGATTTTGATTTTGCATATGTGTCACATGTTGAGGATATGCATGTACTTGTGTCAATGGTGATAACGATGGTGATGGTACACCTTGACTCGCACCTGAACCATTTGAATAAAATATTTGATTCGACATTAACGATGCAGCCATTGCTACAGCGTACTCTTGAGCAGCTATATAATCATTTTGAGGCATGAAATAGTACTGTCGATTACTTTGATTTTGTGGAATAGAGAGTCCCGGAGGTGGACCAATTTGCATTGTCGAATTTTGTGTTTGTTGAGGATTGTAATTTTGAGGAAAACTCGGCTGCCAAGTGTTATTTTGATAGACCATTTGATATTGTTGTTGTTGGACTGGTTGTGAGTTATGATTCGCTGTAATAGCTCTTGGCTGTGGTGTTGTTTGAGCTGGATTTTGAGAATTTTGATTTCTCATTGACGAGTACCGCTTAGGTGCCGTGACGTTTAAAGACATTTTTTGAAATGAATTTTCCAAATTTTCTTGTTGCGGTTTCCGATTATCGTTCGAGCGTGTATTAGACCTAATCGTATCGTTGTTGTTTACAAATTTATTTTTTCGATTTAAATTTTGATTATTCTGTTTCTTACACCCGTCTAAATTTCGAGGTGTTTCTGGATTCTTGCGGCGACGTAAATTTGCTAAACGCTGACCAAAATCGTCATCATCCGAATTTTGGATCAACTCTTCCCTTTTTTTATACAATTCCTCGTCTGAGGCTTCGTCAAAATCATTTGAGTTCTTTCTCTCTTTTCGTCGTTCCTCGTTCTTTTTGACAGGTTTAATCGACTCAACGTCTTTTTCTTGTCTTATATCGTAACCGTATCGTTTAACTAGTTCGATTTTACTTTTAGGTTGTTGCTGATGTTCATCAAAACGATCATGAGTCCATTTACCATTGATATCACCTTTGTGTCTTTGATTAAACTGTTTCCGCCGATTTGGGATTTTTTTTTTATTCAAATCATTTTCTTCATCTTCTCGATTATCGTGTTCAAAAAAATAACCCTTTCGTGGAATATTCGTAGGATCTTTTTTGGGAATCTCGACTTTTTGTTCGTGAATTTCATCACTTTTCAGCTCTTTTTTCGTCTCGTCATCGTCCTCTATGTCCTCGTATTGACTATCAGTGTCTTTTTCATTTCGTTGCGGTTCTTGACTCATTTTGTGTGTGTGCTTAGTTTCTGTTTATGAAAAAAGGATATTTTGTTGAGTTCGTTTTTATTTTATTTGGTTTTTTGTTTAGCATAAAATATTTATCGAAAAAAAAAAAACAAAAAAAAAAAAACTTGAAATGTCTCTGGATCAATTGCAACTTGATAGAACGAAAGGCAACACACATACAACAACAAAAAAACGATTTGGCACTCTATTAATAATCTTGAAAAACTTGTTTCAAGAAAGATGTCGTTTTCGAAAAAAAAATTGACTTGATGAATTTTTTTTTGTCTGTTCTAGGTCACTAATAATTTGTGTCTAGTGGGGTTGTTTAAACACTTTAAAAATATAAATGATTAGCTAAACAAAATAGAACGAATTCGATGAATTAAGAACTAATTAACAAATGAAATACTTAACCTCTTAATTTTTTGATTCGTTTCCCTACTTGAGATTAATTTTTAAAACTAGAATAAAAAAAAAAGAAGCGTTCTAAGCTCTTTTAAGCATCGAGTGAATTCGATCTGTAATTGATACTTATTATTTTTTTAATATAAATAAATAACACATTACTTGCGTATCATATTATGCGTGTACTTGAAAATAATTTATAAAGGGGAGATTAATGACGATGTCTTTACATTATGGTCTTCAATATTGGCTCAGGGATCGTAAAATAAAGCTATTATGTGACGTGGAATGAATACAGTTATAGTCCGAATTTTTTAAATTTGGAGGCAGAGCCAGAGTCTGAGTCGGAAATTAAGCGACTCTTAATCTAATACAGAGCCTCTTATCTTCGACTAAAGGCTCAGACTCTGACTCTAAGGTTAAAAAGTTCAGACTGATAATGTACAATCAACCGAGTGCTTAAGAATATCTAAAACTGATCATTGGGAAATTACTTAATGAGTTTCCCAATACTTAAATTTTTAATTTAAGTATTGGGAAACTCATTTTATGAGGAAGGGTCAGAAAATTTTTTTTAATAGTACACAAATTGTGTTTCACGTACAATGGTTAAAGGATAGAAAAATTTTAGGACCCTTGAAAAACACACACCCGGGTGTAACTTTTACACGAAGTGAGTTATGCAAAAAATTATTTTTATATAATGTAAAGTAAATAAAGGGCTACAAAATGATACCATATTTAGACCCCCTGTGAAGTTATTTGGGTAAGGAAACTGAGTTTTCACTTTTTAGTCTTAAAGGACCCTCATATACCCCCATAGTTTTTGTATACACCCTTTTAAGCGCCCAAAACTGATTTTCAAAAATAAAATGTTCACTTTCGGAATGTAAATGTTTACTATGGTTTTTCTATACGAGAATTCAGAATTTGAAGTCAAAAAGTGGTAATTCCCACTTCTTTTTCGTTTTTCATTTTTATGACATTTTTATTCCTTTTTTCGTCCACTAGTATACAAAAAAAAAATAAAAAAAAGTAAATACTGAGGTTTGTAAAGAATCGCCTTTTGTTTAATCAGATCAAAAAAATTTGGGTATTGTGGCTCCCCTAGGAGGAGATGCGGTATGACCGAAAAATTCCCTAATTTTTACCGTTTTCACCCGTGTATTGCTTTAGGGAATTTTTTTTCCCATCGGCAATGGTCCCAGCATTAATGGTAGCTTTTTAGTTTTCAGATTTATTATTCTTAGGTAGTTTTACTTCTGATACAATAATTTATTCTTGTCTTAAATGATTTTTTCATTAAAAAAAGCCATTTTCCTTTTCCGAGTTGTATCTCTATAACCGAGCATCCCAGATAAAAATGGACTATATATCTATGTAGATCTCATTAAGAGCTTTCGATTGATATATAAAAAATGGTGGGTGTATACAACTATGGGGGGGGGGGGGTATATGAGGGTCCTTTAAGACTAAAAAGTGAAAACTCAGTTTCCTTACCCAAATAACTTCACAGGGAGTCTAAATATGGTATCATTTTGTAGCTCTTTATTTACTTTACATTATATGAAGATAATTTTAATGGATACAAAATTGCTTAAGTGAAAATACAACACAATTGCCCTTTGCAAATAACTACTCAAGACACTAGCTGACTTGCGTTTTAGGAAATGCCTCCACTAAATTACGAAATGCGGAATGAGCTTAAAATACGGATTTTTTTTTAAAAAATACGGAAATTCTCAAAAATAAAATCTGGAATTTATCATAAAATACAGAATATTTTTTACAGAATTCCTACTAAAATACGGAACAGAAACGGAACGGACACAATAAAAAACTTGTTATAGTGCAAATTTCGGAAACTGATCTTTCTATGCTATCTGAAAAAGCTACCTTGAACCAATTCTTAATCTATAAACTCAATAAATTATAACGCTCCTTTTTTTCCATTTCAAATGATTTTTCACATTTGCTTCAAAAATGAATTTTGAAAAAAGGTTTTCAAAATTTGATCCACTGTTCCACGTATATACTAGTAGAAGCTAATCCACTAAAGCAAGAGAATCTAGCTCTTATGTAATCTCATAACTTTAATTAATATTATATATTAGATTAAATTTAAATTTTAAAATTTTTGATTCTAAGTATTTTTAAATTATGAAAACTTTTAATGAAAATTTTGAAATTTTGGTGCTGTTACGTCATTATTGCAAAAAAGGCCTCACAGCAACAGCAGCAACTCACGAAATGTATCAAGTAGAAGGGGAAAATGTCCTTAAAGTAAAAAAGGCACAAGATTGGTTTAATAAGTTTAACAGTGGTAATTCTAGCCTTCGAAGGAAAAAGGGGACTGGAAGACCAGTGAGTTTTGATCAAGACGTCCTGCGTACGGCCATAGAGAGCATCCCCCGGGTTAGTACTCGCGAATTATTAAGTGATCTTATAACTTCATTGTCGGCCATATTTTGTCACCTTAAGTCGATCCATAAGTTTAATAGACACTGCCGAGTTGTTCCACACGATTTGAAACATTATGTTATTCAACGTCGTATCGAAATCTGGAGAAAACGAATCAAACATCCTATTGATGAACGATTTTTCGGAAGGGTAATTACTTGCGATAAAATATGAATATCAAGCGTTTCGAAATGGATCTATTTTCGAAATATTGATGACAGAAACCAATTGTTGGACCCATCTCAACCAGCCCTACCAGTTGTTAAAAGATGGTGAAATTCGAAAAGAAGGTATTGTTTAGCGATTGGTGGAATCAGCAATTGAACTGGAAGGTATTGAACTTCTCCCTCATCCAGCATACAATTCTGACTTTTCCCCTGATTATCATCTTTTCCGCTCTATGGCTCATTTCCTTAGAGGACGAAATATTACTAACCAAGACCAAGTATATTTTGAAGATTAGATGTTTAGCTTTTTTTTTATTTTAATAAAATTCGAAATTTCAAAAAAACGCGATATTTTATGAATCACCCTAATAGTTCTCAAAGTAACTAAATAGGTCTTTGAGGTTGGACGGTGCTAAACTTTTAAGCTGCACGAATACATCGACTTTTTATAATGGAAAAACGGAAATTTCCGAGGGTTATCGCCGTTTATCATGCCAACAGAATGACGAAAAGTTCCATTTTCGATTTCACTCACTGAAATTAGACCAAATTTTGAACAAAAAGTTTGTCTTACTTTTTGATTTTTTTCTCCAAAAAGTTGAATAAAAGCTCGAAAAAGAAACCTACCTTGTTTCTCTTTTATTTTATAATCACTTAAGACCCAGACCCATTAGATTTGCAGAGTAAGCCTTTCTCTACGAGAATATAGGTAACTTAAAAAACTCAATTATTTGTATTTAACCAATCTACGGCAAACCTTCACACATTACTAAAAAAATATAGGAAAGAAAAATGTTAAGCTGACAGTTTTTAGCTTGATTTTATTGGGGGGGGGGGCTATAATAAATTATTTGAGACTTTTTTAAAGTTTGAGTGAATATAACTTTATTGAAAAAATTAAAGAAAAGTTAAGATTTAATCTAAAATAAAAGAATAATGCTTAACCTTTAAATATTGAAAGTTTTTAATCAATCTTATTTAAAGACTAAACAAAATTCAATATTAATGATTTCAGCTAAAACTTCCAATAATTTTGATTAATCAATAATAAATATTGATAAAAATTCAACAGAGTTTAAGTTGGATTATGATATGAAAAGAATATTAATTCATTCTAGAACAATCTGCCAAAATTAAAATGAACAAATAATTTTAACATTTTCTCGTCTCGAAATTCAATTGTGTAACCACACCAATCATAAGTCCAACGCACTTAAGATGGGTCTGTAGCCAAAAACTTTAGACTGAAAGCTTAAAAATATAAATAAATATAAAATAATAATTTTTCTCTTTTCGGTCATTAGAGGGGTCTTAGGGGTTATGTGACCAGTTGGTCCAGTCTCTTAGATAGGTGACCAGTCCCTAAGATATGTGATAAAAAAAAATCAAAATTTTCTTTATGAATCTGAAAAATTAAAAAATAATGTGTCCTTGTCATGTGAGTTTTTAAGCCTCTTTTCTCATATATTTTATTACAAGTAAGGCATTCAAACGGGTTACGCTTATTGCTTAGTGTTTATTTGACTAATTCTACAGCTTCTGGGTCATCATGTGATTGTTTCTTGTAGATCAAAGACTTGTTTTTTTACATTTTGTAAACTTGAATTGATTTTATCCTACATGTCTTTATTGCTTGTGTACCTAGACGATTCATTCGACTTGTGTTGATCATTCGAACATCGAACCTAGTCATTCAATATTTGAAATTTAACTTTTATTTTTTGTTAATTCATTTTACAGTCAAGTCCCACTTAAGTCACTGTTACACTTATATCACTGGAGAGATTAAGAAAAAGGGTCACTTATAATGCAAATCGATTCCAGTTAAGTCACATTTCATTTTTATCACTGCAAAACGGCTTGACAAATAGGGTGATATAAGTGCTACTCGACTGTATGTCTTAAAAATTTATGTGACCAGTCGAAAAAGTTTCAAAAAATTTTTGGTCACTTATTTGTTTTTCAAATATTACGTGACCAGTGTTAGTCACCTATCAAAAAAAAATTTTGGTCACATAACTCCTAAGACCCCATCGGAGCTGCTGTAAAAATTGAAATCAGACAATTAATTTTTAAAATTAAAAATATTTTTTTTATTATTTTCTGGAAGTTGATGCAACTATTGTTATGGATCCTAAATAATAAAACACAGAAAAAATTCGAATTGGTAAATGATTACCTGTCTCAACACAAAATTCAATCATTGACATATCGTCAACGAGGATCCTAAAATCCTTAACTATTGTCTTTAGTAAGCCTTGCCCCTCCTCTTCCCTTAACCAAGAGCCCCTACCGATCTTACCTCTTTTGATTGGTTGTTTTACATATATTTTTGGTAATTTTTAAGATTTTTCGGCTTTTAAAAGCATTGCCCTTAGCCGCACCATAAGAAAAATATTTTCTAAAAGATTTCAATATTCTTAATTGGAGATAAATGCTTTTTTACATCAAATATATTATAATAAACCTTGTTATGAGGCTTTTGAGTAGAGAAAAGCTTGGAATGAGGCTCCCCCCAATATCCGTTACCACAAGACATTTTATAGAACACTAAAGTGATTTTAAATAGATTACATTCATTTGTTCTTTAAAAAAATCGATGAATAATTTTGTTTTTTCATCATCTTTTTTTCACAAGACAATTTTTGTAAAATTGAATTCGATTGAATTTGAGTTGCTAATGGTTACTTGAGAAGAAAAAAAATATCAAATTTTTGCAATCGTTTATTAACCTGTGCAAAAAAATTGTCATTAAAAATTCGAAATTTAAAAAAAAAAAATTTTCTTAATTTTTTTTTCAAATAAATATGGCATTTCTGCTCGGCGATGAATCTTGTATAGAAAGTTTAAGGTCTGATTTAGCCGATATTCAACAAACAATTGATGAAATAATCGTTCGCACAGGTCCTTTAAAGTAAGCTTATGACATCAAACTCTTAATAAAATGTCTCTCTTTACATTAAACCCTCTTTTTTAAAGATGTTATTCATGGAAAAGTCCAGATAAGCTAGCGTCTGATTTAAAAATTAATGAACTTTTAGACAGATACTCTTATGGAGATGATGAAGTCGACAATCAAGTGGCTCACTATTCTCTTCTAGAACTTATTATTGACCGGTAAGTCCTAATAAAGTTCATAAGCTGGAAATTAACCATTTTTTTTCATTTAAAGTCTTTTATTGTTAACTTACATTTCCACTTATTATGCAGAGCAAACTTTGAGCTCAAATGAACAAGCCACATCTAGTTCAAAAATTACGAGGCTAAGCGCCGGGTTATCGATTAAAAAATTTTGGAACAAATACACCAATTTGTGTACTTCATTTAGACAACTGAATAGTCAAGTAAAAAGATTTAATCGGATTTGTAGATGAAGATAAATTTAAAGTCTTTATTTTTTCTAGACGAAAACAAATAATGTACGAAAAAATTCACAAGACTTGACCAAAACGACTCCAGTACTCGAAAAACAAGCACCTAGACAATCAATTAAAACACCTTCGGCAAGACAAATAGCTGAAGAAGTGAGCAATAAAAGTGTTCAAACAAACGAGACAGCGTTTGTTCCATGCGAATCATGTGCCAAAGTACAAACAAATTTGAAACAAAATGCAGATCAAATAATAAACATGTGTCATTATCAAAATATTAATTCTCAAGTGGGAAAGTTTAGGGCTAATTTAATGGCAAATCAGTTGGTCGGTGGGTGGTTAAGTGGTGCTGATTTGGAACGTTGGTTAGTTGAACAAGATAAAGATTTGGGCAAAATAGCGAAACAAATTGAATTTTTGACAAAAAATAATGAAATGTTAAAATCAAAATTGAACGAAAATGAAGAAACGATTAAAAAAATTCAACAAAATGAAAAAGATTTGAAAAAAGAAGTTAAAGAAGAGAAAGACACAAGAGAAATAATTGTTAAACAATATGAAAAAAAATTGAATGATTTAAAAGTTGAAACTCAAAAAAAAATCTCAAATTTGGAAGATGAAATTCAAAATTTGAACCAAATTAAAAAAAATTTGGAAGATAAAAATGTAAATTTAAAAAGTTTATACGAAAATAATGAAAAAATAGTCATCGAATTGAGTAAGAATTTTATTAAAGTTAACCCTTGATTCTAATGGGTGTTACAATTTTTTTTTTAATTAATAAGCTGAGACAAATAAACTATTGACAGGTGAAGTTAACGTTAACACTGAGCATCGTTTAAAAATAGTTCAACTCGAAGAAGAAAAATTAGTTTTAAATAAAGAATTGGATTGTTTGAAACGAGAATTAAATGATAAAACAAATGATTTGAATAGTGAACGAACAAAATTGGAAAATTTAGTCAGAGCCGAACAAGTAAACAAAATTTTTCGTGTATATATCTTGTCACGGAATTTCGATTCGTCTACAAGAATTCTGTCTAACTTCAAGCGGACTTACCTGACGATTATTTTCTAAATAGGCTTTCTGCCTTAAATTATGACTTAAAGTCATTTGGTATTGGTTCAACGCTGATAGATTCGGTAAAACTGTATCCTGTAAACCTGATTTTGGCTATCTATCCGAGGATAGATAATCTATCCGAAAATACATTTTATCTATTTTTTTCATATAAAAAATAGATATTTTCAAAATTATCTATCCGAGAACACGTAAGAATACATATTTTTCAAAATTTTTTTCAAAAAATACATTTCATCTATCCGAGAATACATATTATCTAAGCATATATCATAGCTCCGCCAGTTACGGAACACCGATTTTCCGATAAAAAAATTAATTTCCTTTCTTTCCAAATTAAAGTCTACATGAAATTAAAGTCTACATATAAACATACATGAAATTTTTAAAATACCGATGGAACATCATTTTTTTGCCAGAAAAAGCGAATAAAACGAATATAAATTGGAGAAATTTTCTTAAAATTTTTGTTTTGATAATGATTCTAGTTAAAGTTTATTATTCATGTCTTTAAAAGAAGCAGGACTCGAATTGAAGTTTTAAAAAAAGGGCAACTATATAGCAATAAAGAGCACTAAATAGGCTACCAGAAAATCTGTATACGTTAACCACCGGGCTTTTGGTTCGGCGGTAAAGTGCTGGCCCGTTGTAGTGATTTTATACTTTGGGCGCTCCTGTAGTCCGAACTAAAGGTTTAAGTGCTTAGCTCTAGTTACAGCAAGAAAGAGCACAAAAAGTTGTACCCGAAAATGTGTGTCGGGAATTGGACGGATCTTTTGCTGGCAAAAAAAGATAGTTCATCGGTATTCTAAAAATTCTGTTTTTATTTTTAAGAATAGATGAGATCTATCCTCGGATAGATAATATGTATTCTCGGGTAGATATATGTATTTTCGGATAGATGAAATGTATTTTTTGAAAAAAATTTTGAAAAATATGTATTCTCGGATAGATAATTTTGAAAATATCTATTTTTTATTTGAAAAAAATAGATAAAATGTATTTTCGGATAGATTATCTATCCTCGGATAGATAAACATCTATTCTCGGATAGATAGCCAAAATCAGGTTTACAGGATACAGTTTTACCATAGATTCTATCTGAATTTTTTTCCGAATTTAAGATTCATGTAATTCAAAATGTCCAGGCTATCTGATTTTGTTATTTCTGATATTGTAAACGTGTTCTACGACCTCGAAAATCCCAATTTTATCATGGGGGTAAAAAATGAAAATTTTACCCCAACCACTTAGCATTTTGCAGCCAAATGACAATGTGCTTTATTTAAACATTTTAGTAAACATGATTGTAAAAAGCTATACTTGATGTAAAGATATGTTCTGGAAGCTAAAAAGCTATCATTGACGATGGGACCATTGCCGATGGGCAAAAAATTTCTTTAAGGAATACACGAGTGAAAACGGTAAAAATAAGGAAATTTTCAGTTACCGCATCTCCTAGGGGAACCACAATAAGCAAAATTTTTTTTGCATTCGATTGAAAAACAGCCGATCCTTTACAAACATGCTTTTTTACATCCTTTTAAGCGCCGTAAAACCGATTTTCAAAAATAAAATCTTCACTTTCGAAATTTATATGTTTTCTAGGCTTTTTCCATACGAAAATCATGTTTAATAAAATTTTTTAATCGAAAATCAATGGACACTTGGACCTTGTCCTTTCTAGTTTACAAAAAAGTGGAAATCTTAAAGCTACAATAATAAATTTTGTTTGAAGAGGAATATTTCTGGTATAACTCGACCAAAGCCTCTCGATAATTTTTTTTAAGAAAAAAAAATGTAACCCATCATTGGATAGGAAAATGCTCAAGGATTAAAACGCTAAATAGATCATAACATTATTATGGGACCCTTGAAAAACATACACCCAGGTGTAACTTTTACACGAAGTGAGGTATGCACAAAATTATTTTCATATAAGGTAGAGTAAATGAAGAGCTACTAAATTATACCATATTTAGACCCCCTGTGAAGTTATTTGGGGAAGAAAACTGATTTTTCACTTTTCAGTCTTAAAGAACCCTTATAAACCCTCCCATATTTGTTGTATACACCCACCATTTTTTATATATCAATCGAAAGCTCTCAACGAGATCTACATAGATATATAATCCATTTTTATCTGGAATGTTCGGTTATAGACATACAAACCGCCAAAGGAAAATGGTGTTTTTGGCATAAAAATGAAAAACGAAAAAGAAGTGGGAATTACCACTTTTTGACTTCAAATAACTTCACAGGGGATTCAGGTTTAAATATGGTATAATTTAGTAGCTCTTCATTTACTCTACCTTATATGAAAATAATTTTGTGCATACCTCACTTCGTGTAAAAGTTACACCTGGGTGAATGTTTTCAAAAATACACCCGGGTGTATGTTTTTCAAGGGTCCTTATTATGTTCCGTTCTTCCATAACTTTTGGATGGAATTAGAAAATATCCCCAAAATTTATGCGACTAGTAAGTGGAACAAGCTTCTTTTTTCACAAAATTGAAGTGTAACAAAAAAGAGGATATGCTTTATTTTTAGTCTCAACCCTAATTAATAAATGGTTGTTATTCGGCTCTATTCAACCATTTTTACAAATTTAAAATACTATCGAACTCGATACCCAATTACCCACTTTTTTGGGTAACCAACCAATAACCCATACCTATAAAACTTAACTTTTCAGGTTACGTACCTGAATCCGATAACCACATACTCGATTTTTTCGGGTTTGTTTTGAGTAAAAAGGTATCAGATTCAGGTACGTAACCTGAAAAGTTAAGTTTCATGGGTATCGGTTATGGATTGGTTACCCAAAAAAGTGGGTAATTGGGTATCGAGTTTGAGTTGTCCACCCGAACCCAAGCCAAATTCAAAACCTGAAAAAAATCTGGGTTCGTATCTCTGTCTTGAGCTTAGGCAAAAGAGTTTGCTGAAAAAGAATTGCTGAAAACTTTACAATTCAGCAATTCGTAAAAATGTCAAAAATTCATCTTTCCGGGTCATCTAACTGCTAAAATTTATGTTGTGTCAAATGATTTTTCTTTACTAGACAATAAAATTAAGCAAGGCCCATGGGTAAATTCAGTTTTAGACCCTCAGTTTCGGTTGTCAAAAAAGTTCAATTTTGAAAAAAATAGATTTTAGCAACTAGTTTTAACTTAACTGTGAGCACTAAGACATTTGTTTTCGTATCAAATAGCATCGGGGGAGGGGGGGATTACGTTTAATTTTCAAATTTAAAGTTTCATTAATGCTTTAAGATTCAAAGCATAACAACTTGTATCTTTTTTATGTTATAGAATGTTAAGTCTAGATATTTAATGTATTTCTTCTGCAATACCAATTGTTGTATTGCTGAAAATCTAAATTTCTTAAAACTTAATTTTGCCTGGAGCTTACTTCTACTTTATTTCAAATCAATTCGGAAAAATCACGTTATTTCAACAAAGGGAAGTTTTTTTTCGGGTATAGACCGTACCTAAGTTGACCAATTTCTGTCAGAATTCGGAAATGTATTTGAATTTTTTCATTAAATTTTGGTTTACGATATATCCAATTGATTCGTTCCCATCAAAGCATCAGGAAATTTGGTTAATTCAAATTAAAAAGTTCATTTTTTATTTAAATTCTTTAAAGTAAATTAAAATCAAAGTGACATTAAAAAATAATTAAACATTAAAACTATATTTTTTCCTAATTTCTAGTCTCGAGTTAATTGTATACTTTTAAAAAAATAACAACAACAAAAACAAATTCTTGTAATTTAAAATTACAAACAAAAGTAAAACAAACTTCATGGTTGATTGTTCAATTTCAAACGAACCATAATAATTTTTATGATTTTGGATAGCTAATTTTTTTGTCATTAAGCCAAAGAATTTAAAAAAATGCACTCTTTTATCCTCAATGTACCGGTTGAAATTTTACTTTACTCAGTCAATGCCCTGTTATGAGACTCAATTACCTGAAAATTAAAAAAAAAATTGCCGAAATTGAGGGAATCAAACCCTAAGAGAATCCCACTGCAAATTAGTCTGTCTATTAAGCCCTCTCACTAGAAATTTGAAGTCAATTTTTTTCATTTTTTTTGTAGAGTTTGAGGCTCAAACATGAATCAGTTCTTGAATCAATGGATAAACTATCAGCTGATTATGAAACAATAAAGAAAAAATTCGATTATGTAGACGAAGAAAAACATCAACTTATTGATTCTCTCAAGTACAAAGAGACTCTAATCGATAATTTAAAATACGAAAGTGAAATTTTACAAAATTCAATTGGTAATTTAAAATTGGAATTAAAAAAACATAAAGATAACGAGACTCTTTTGATACGATATCCTGATTTATATGGCCAAATGGAACAACTTGATGATGATCAATTAAACGTTGTCGAGGACATGCAGAATCAAATTAGAGCCAATAAACATCGAATTTCACTTCTTGAAAGTTTGAATAATAAACTAATGACTTCGATTCGAAAGTTAAATGAAACTATAGGAACAAATGAGAGCGTGGGAGCTTCGTATGACGAGAAAAATTATTTTATGAAACCAAAAGAGAGTTCGTCTCGTTCTCAATCGATTCTAGAAACACCTAAGCCATTGGAAAATAGTTCATTTTCAAGACCAGTTCCGTTGTTTAAGCTCGAAAATGAGATTGAATCAAAAACAGAACAAAATAGCACGGATTTGGACTCGACAAAAAAATATTGGAATCAAGAAGAGTCATTGAAAGTTAAAAACGAAAGTGCGTCAAATTCAGACGATGAGTTTGATTTTCTTAAAGACAAACGAGAGTCAGATCAAAATTATTTGGAAAAACTCAAACAGATAAGTCAAAATACAGAATTGAGGGTTGAGAACACAGACTTTAATTTGATTGGACGTAACAGTCGTCGTGGTTCTAATTTGTTCAGTCCGAGTACTAGCTCAATAACTAGTCACAGTCGTACTTCACAACATTCAGCGTACAGACCGAATATTAAAACTCCACCACCACCGATACCACCGGCTGAAAAGAATATGGAAGTTATTGTAGGTAAGGGAAGACGTGTCAATTCAGCAACTAATTCGGCAAGATCAAATATATCAAATAATAATAATAACACTACGAGCAAAAATAACACGTCAGTTAATAGTAAAAGAGTCGATAGTGCTCGGGGTAAACCACCAGCTAGTGGGCGATCAAGTGCTTTGGTCGATAAGCCGGGTTTCAAATGTGATAATTGCAATAAGAAATATGATGATAGCAAAAATTTGGATATTCACAAGTTATATTGTAACAAATAAAAAAAATTTTTTTTATTTTTTTTTTATTAATTTAATTAATAAAGTTTCATTTTAATTGTTTGATTTTTTCATGTGTTTCAAATTTGATTTGATTCGAGTGAGTGATTTGATTATTCATTTGTAAGAGTTTTAATTAAATTCGTGGGAGCACATTTTAATGGATACTTTGAGTATTATCTCTAAACCTAATGATAATGATCTCGTGTTGTCTTGTTGATTTATTTGAGAAACTCGTTTTAATACATTTAGTCTCGTGTCGTGACTTAAAACCCCTTAGGTCTCATTTTGACCTAAATTTAAATAAGTTTAACAGTTGAAATGAATGTCCAAAAAGCTTTTGCTTTTGTCAGCCATCTATAATCTCATGTTGCGAAGACGAATTGTTGTCTCTATTAGACTTCAAACTTAGGCCTTAAAACGGAATCGTTTAGAACTTTTTGGAACTGAATGTAACATTTTCGAAAGAATCACTGTAAATTCGTTAAAAAACTTTAGAAAAGTATTTATTTTGTCAGCACAGAAATCAAAATAATCTTAACAGGGCCTTGTTGAATACTTTGAATAGTATGACTTTGTTGGTGAGCATGGCTTAAAATCGTATCCGCACAGGGCTAGCTGAACTTTATACATATTCCAAACTGATTCTTATATTTAAAATTCAAGTACCCATTCCAGAGTTCATTAAATCTTTAGATTCTGATTATTTTTTCAATCCAAAAGCCTTATGGATGAGATAACGTCTTCCAGGATGTCATTTGCGAAGCAAAACTGAGTCATGGTAAAAGTAAACAAAACTTATCAACAACGATTAGATACGGTATTCCATTAGCAATAGAAAATAATGAACGCAGAATATTGTGGATGTTTGAATTTTAGGTGATGCATATTTCCTCTTCTTAGTGGTCCTCTTTTCGACTCGTTTTAATCCGTACCACGTTAATCCGAATTTTTTATAAGTTCGATTAAAATTTGTTTCAAGTAAAAATAAAAAAAAATACAGAATAATTGCTTGCTACTCTAGTAGGGGCTTGAGACCCCCCGAATCAAAAGAGAAGGAGGGACTGACTCATTTTCAGGCGAAAAGTCCCCTTCTTTGAATAAAAATCAAGCTTTTTTCCGGCTAAGCCGCCCATTTGAAAAACTCGGGCTACGCTCCTGTACTCTAGTCTCATCTTTTGACTATTTTTATACAGCATATAAGTGAAATTTTGTGAATCTTTGTATTCCGCTTCGCCCGTTCCAAATGCCTGAATAGTTTCAAGCTTCGCTTTGAAACTATTCAGGTTCTTTGCCTTTACAATTCCCATGAACGTAATCTTATTAAAATTCTTGGTAAGAAAAGTATCGGAACTTGAACAAGTTTAGTATCTGATCAAGGATAATCTTAATTGAATATAAGATTCTTAAGCTTTTCATATGAAATTTTCAAAAAATTCAAATTTTAGAAATTTTGAATTTAACCAAAAATGTGAACAATTTCTTTTAGGAGTAGATGACTGCCACTATAGGGTTGATCCTCTAGCAGAACTCTATTGAGTTGAAGTAGCTTAATGTTTGCTACCGATTAAACTGTTTGAACACTTTGTCCATTTCCGATTTAAAAATATTGAGATTCGTCTCGTTGGTCTTTTCGTTTGATAGTTTCTTTTCACCATGTTGTTTCTCTGTTTGTTAGAAAGTTGTGCCTCGAATGATTTCACGTTCTAGCGAATAAAATTTTGATTTGAATTGAAAAAAACTTCAGCATGTCAAAAAATTATATAAGTAGTAGTAGTAGTAAAAAATAACTGCGACCCGACTAAGTCGAGTTAAGCCGTGAGGCTGTGGCAGCTACACTATTACACTTTTTTACCGTTTTCCCCCGAACACAAACTCAGGTAAACCTAACCTTTTTAGCTTTTTACTTTCATTAAAATAAATGCTTTTTCCGGATTTTTTAATGTCAAAAAATTGTTTCAGATAGCTTAGAAATTTTGTTACGTCTGAACTGTATTTAGGAATGATTTTTATTCCAAGCAAGAAAATTTCAAGTTTTCAATTAGAATTTTTTTCAAGATGATTCAAAAATTTTTGAAACTATAAATCCCCGGTTGATGGAAACAAAGTTAATTTTGAACAAATAAAAAAAATGTATCAAATTCAGGTTAATGAATTTTTTTTATAAAGTTGGACGAGAATCGTTATTTGGATGTATGCCCATAAAAAAACAAAGCAATTCACACAGAAACGAGGTCGATAAAACAAGTTTAGTTAATAATCAATCAAATAAAAAAAGATAGATAGACAAAAAATTGGTTCATGAGAGAGAGAGAGAGAGAAAAGAAAAGATGAGAAAAATTTTAATTAAGATTTCAACTAGACAATTTTTCGGATATTAATCAGAATTTAATTGAAAACAAAAATTAGGTCTTTGTTCACCGCAAGGTATGTTTTTGTTTTTGGTAGGTAGACCAACTTATGTTTGTTATTGCCCAGTGCATTTAAATTTTGAATACAAAAAAGAAAAATAATTATCTCGTATCAAATAACAATTAAAATTTTGAGAGTAAATTAAATTTTTTAACCATTCTGCTTTTAGGTATAGAATAAAACAATTTGGACCCAAAATTGCGTAACTAAGTCTATTTTCTTACGGTTCCCCTCCTTGTGTGTGTGTATGTGTACGAATTAATTAAACAAGACAAAACCAACTTTTTTTTGCTTTTTTTTTTTCTTCTTGACTAAGATAATTAATTAGTTTTGTTGGCCTCAAGTAGAGTGGTCTTTAAATTCAAATTTAAATACAATTTGATTGCGGTGTATGAAATGCTTGAGTGATTCGTGACTATGTTTGTAAATCATCGAATATTTGGAGTAATAAAAATAACAAAAAAAAACATCAACAAAAAAAAAAACAATTTTTTTTAATTTTTTTTAATTTTCGAGTCGAATAAGGTTTTTTCCAAATGTATGCTCTTCTTTCTCTCTCTATAAATTAGAAAGTATTTTTACTATTTTTACCACAACAAAAAAAAAACATTTTTTTCATAGAAAACAAAAAAAAAGATTTAGACAATAAAATGGGTTGCAGAGCAAGCAGAGCTAAAAGACAACAATGTGCTAGACCAACTAATCAATGTCAACCACAATGTAATCCATGTGGTACATCACCGTATGGTTATGGTCAACAACAAGGTTTTGGTCAAATGTACGGTGGTTTTGGTGGATTTCAATCAATGGCTCAACCAGGTTTTGGTGGTGGTTATCCAGGTTATACAGGTAGTTTTGGTGGTGCTGCTCCATATCAAAGTGGTTATCGTATGTAAAAAACTGCAAAAGCACTAATTCTAAGACTACCTCACACAAAAATTTACATTTTATAAAACAAAAATGATTAAATATAAAAGAAATCAAGTTTCTTTTTTTTTTCATTCTTCTTCTAAATGTGCACCATTAATGCAAAATTTAAAGCTTTAAATTTTTCTTTTTTATCACTTACTATTTACTCTTATATTATTCTACAAAAGTTGAATAACGCGTTATTTTAAAACTTTTTTTTTTATAAACTTTTAACTTTTTTTTTTTGTTTCCATCAACAATTTATGTTCGTTCTAAATTTTTTTGTCATAGTTAAATAAATATTCGAAAAAAAAATTCTAATGTTTTTCATTCTATCTCTTACCTTAAACAATAAACTCTTCAGGCTCGGTTAATTAAAGATAATCAAAGGTCGTGTTTATCTAGCGATAAAATGGGCTGATGAATTGTCTACAATTGATAAATAATAGTAGTAGTAGGATATCCAAGAATAGCTTTAAAGATCTTTAGCAGTCGCTTTTTTTTGTTTCGACATCCAAACATCAAGCTTCGCTTTGAAACTATTTAGGTTCTTTGCGTTTACA
Source organism: Brachionus rubens (assembly GCA_022207745.1). NCBI lineage: Eukaryota > Metazoa > Rotifera > Eurotatoria > Ploima > Brachionidae > Brachionus > Brachionus rubens. The sequence goes on along the minus strand of JAJVHD010000003.1, from coordinate 2,849,460 downwards.
ACATCTTCCTGAAGTTTGTTTTTACAAATAGAGTGGTGAATGACTCTATTTGTAAAAAAGTTAAATCTGGGAATACATTTTTTTACTTGTTCACGTGTCAAACAACGACTATTTCTTCTCAATTCATATCTTCTGCCTGCGAAGTCGTCTTCTGTCGTCTGTAACCCATCTGCCTTCTGCGGTCATGCACTGAAGACGGTCAACATTTTTAAGTTATTTGATGCATTAATTTCAAGGGTGACTCTATTGAAACACTATGTGTCAATAAATTATTTTATATAGTGTTGCATGTTAAAATATATCAGTTGATATAAGTTTGTATCATAAGATATGGCCATTAGATCAGGTCACTAAAGATATTTGTTGCGATTCCACGCTTTTACATACAGTTCTGGCCGTTCAGAAAAAGATCTCTTAAATTAGTCTCTTGGATACCACGAATAGCTAGAAGGGGTAAGGCTCCAAGCACAGTTGAATTTTTGTGATGCTAGAGTTATATACAGTCGAACCTCTCTAATCCGGCAAAATTTGGAAGAGATATTTTTGCCTATTTAACGGAATAGCCGGATTAAAGATACAATTATAATGTATTAATATGGAGACAAGAAGTCGAAAAATTATTTGGCAATCCAATTTGCCGGATTAACGAAGGCCGGATTAGAGAGGTTCGATTGTAAAAGTTTTTTTCTTCAAGTAAGTACATTTAAAATTTTTAAAACCCCATACTGTACAATAGTGTTGCAATAAAATAATTTATTGACACAAAGTGTGTCAATAGACACTCCCTAATTTCAACTTTTCTTTCGTTTTAACAGGGAGCAGACATGTGTGCCCATTTATTTTCGGGTATTGGGGTGGGTAACCCACTAAAATAGGGTATTAAAAAATTTGTTTTTCAATTGGAGTTTTGGGGTATTGGGGTACACGTGAGTCTTTGCCAGACAAAAACACAATTTTTCATTTGTTTGTATTCAAACGCTTTTTTTTTCAGAACACCATTTTTGAACTCCATTGATAATCTCTTGAGGATTTGAATGTAAATTTTGTCATTCGAAACATAAAGTGTCTGAAAATGGTTTCCCGAAAAACAAACTCGTGCACAAAGCTCTCGATTCCTCATTTCAATCGGATTTTTTAGAATCAATACACAAAGAGTACAAACAAAAACTCGAGACCGTCCGATCCGAATACCGTAAACCCCCTCTATTTGTATCCAGAATTTTTTTTTAAATATTTAGATAGGTAAAGTATGGTTTCAAAATCTCATACCTTCAGTTTATAGACTAGGTTGAGGGGTTAGAATGAGGTATTTTCGAGCCATTTATATAAAGAAATTTTAACATAAATCAAATGTGAAAGACCAAATTTTCTGGGTACAAATAGAGAGGGTTTACGGTACAAAGAAATTTTGAACTTTTTAAATCTAAAAAGTACGATCAGGGTGTTCGAACACCCTGAAAATGTTATTCACGACTACTGTAAGACTTTAATAAACGAAATAGACTTGAATTGTGAACAAAAAATCCAACAAATCCAAGACATTCGACACGGTCTTATCGAAAAAATAAACTCATATGAAAAATCCTGTATTGACAAACTCGACTCAAATAAGCCTCAAATTAATTTGATATCAGGCATGATTAAAAACTTAATCGAACGAATTCGAAAAGTCTCAATTGAAATTTTAGAAGAGCAAAACAACAATTTCATTGAAAAACAACTTTTAAAATCAAACATATCAATCGAATTAAATCGATTTAAAGACTTATTATTCGATTCTAAACTCTTAAAGTATGAAAAGAATGTTGAAAAATTGGAAGAAGACATCTTAGGTGAAGTTAGACTAAACGATTGTAAAAAATATTAACATCAGTGATTTAAACAAAAACATGTTGACTCAAACATTTAAGGATAAATTTAAGATTAAAAAATTGAACAATAAATTTGTGTCAGCTTGTTTAAAAACTTTTGCTGCAAATCGTAACCAAACAAATGAATTAGATATTGAAATATTCGATTCAAAAAATTCATATTCAAGAAAAACTATTAATCTAAGACCAAGAGAAAACGATTTTTTAATGGAAACTTTTGACCAAAACGTTTATGTTTATGTTTATCATTCAAAAACATGTTTAAAATTTGACATAAATTTGGAGCAAGTTGAAAAAAATTTAATGTCTGAAGTGTTCCGTCAATTTTGGGTTACAGAAAAGTATGTTTTGTGATACGGTTTTGCTAGTGATGGGACGATATCATATTTTTGTGATATCGATATAATCTGTTTATCGAAATAGAAATATCGATTTTATCGTTTTATCGATAAATCTGTCGTCAACGCGACGTGACTAACATCTTTAAACTTCTCTTTCACTTGGGGAGCCGAATTCTTGATGAGAGTTTGGAACCCTTTGTCTTCAACAATTTGGTATGGCTGAGTAACAACGATTATCATCTTAGCGATAAGTTCATCGATTTTTTCTTTTGATAAAGGTTTGTTTGAACGAAATATTGACAAAGTTGAATCGATTTTTTGATGAATTAGTTCACTTTGACCTTGTATAGTTTTGCTAGCTAGAACATGAGGATGATGTTTGACCGTTTAATTTCTTCGGCGTCATTAGAACACAATGTACATTTGGCTAAAGTTGAGTCATTTTTGTTTTTTAAAAAATATTTCCAGTAAGATGATCTTGTCATTTCAAAATTTTTTTATCAGTAGAATAAGAATATGAAAAAGTTATAACTTGGTTATGATTAAATACAAAAATTTTCTTTTACATAAAATCATCAAACAGAGACGTTAAATGTTCAATAAAAAAGTTAACTAAAGATTTGGCGGGTAAAATTACAGTTGAAGGAAAATTTGTAACGTTAAAGTTTTAACCTTCAAAGTTAACTGAAAAAACTTCTCTTTACTCAAAAATATCGATATTAGAAAAATCGATACGATATTTTTCGATACTAAGTTTTCGATACGATATATCGATATTTATCGATATCGTCCCATCACTAGGTTTTGCTAACAATAGTTTCAATTATTATCTTCACATGTACACTCACAAGTTTGAGAGTTTAATTACAATTAAAACATACAATAACCCGTTTATGTATTTTCCTGGACTGGCTAAAAAATTTTGTTCCAATAAAGAGTTTTATGTTTATAAAGTACCTGATTTTATAGTTTTAGTTAATCGAGCAAATGGTAAACGGGTAAATAGTTTTAAATTTTCGGATAATCATGAGATTATTGAAATAACTGATGAGAATGTTTTGATTGTTTATGATAGGGTTTATAAAAAAATCTCTTATATTGATATAAATGGTAGAGTGTGTGATAGTTGTAAACTTGTTGGGTTCTCAAGTGACGTAATTGTATTTTCAAATTGTTTTCAATTAATTGAACCTAAAGATTCAGTTATTTATTCAATTTAAAAATTTGTATTTTTTAAAATAAGTTTGAGTAAAAAGAACGGTTTCGTATTTAAAAATACTTTTTTTAGTTTTTAAATTATTTTAATAAATTTTAATCATCAAAAATGACTTTATGTTAAAATTTAACCTTTGGATCCTTTCGCAGATCCAAATTCGGGCAAATTAATCTAGACACTAGCTGGGAATTTATTTTAAACAGAGTATCCATCGTAGAAATCAAAATATATTAAGACTAATACAGTGGTTCTTGCGAAAATGGAACGTTCGGTTCGCAACCGTTCCAAAAACGGAACGGAGATTTAAAACGGTTCCGTTCCTAATAAGGGTTCCGTTCCCATATTATGAACTCATATTTGGAACGGAATGCAACTCTTTAAAATCCCCGTTACGTTCTTGCAAAGGTTGCGAACGGAACGTTGTATGTATTTTATTCTGATTTGATACTCATTAAAAAATTTCACCAACTATTACAGTGGTGCTACGATATTTGTATTTTACTAAATTTTACGTAAATTATTGTAAATTTACTATTTTTTCCGTAAAATCAGGTAAATTTACGTAATTTTACCAAAGTAAAAAGTGGTAAATTGACTAATTTTGACGTAAAAAATGATAATTTTACGTAAATTTACGTAAATTTTGGTAAATATCAAAATGTCCAAAAAAAATTTCGACCCTTTATTAGTCTTTTAGTGACATAAATCGCAAAAAAAACACTGAAGTAGTAATGAGTTTTTTTGTTGGTAGTATAAAGGTTGATGTATCAGTAAATATCGATTTTTTTCTAAGTGAGTTAACTATTAAGTTTTTATCAACAATTGTTGTAAAATTAGTCAGAATTTCTTTTGGACATTTTGATATTTACCAAAATTTACGTAAATTTACGTAAAATTATCATTTTTTACGTCAAAATTAGTCAATTTACCACTTTTTACTTTGGTAAAATTACGTAAATTTACCTGATTTTACGGAAAAAATAGTAAATTTACAATAATTTACGTAAAATTTAGTAAAATACAAATATCATAGCACCACTGTAATCAAAATCACATCAAAATAAGATTGACTTAACACTTAAGCTGCATTGACTATCTATCAGGATGAATCGTCCTCTTAAATTCAAATTCTTAATTTTCCGCGGTCTTTGAACAATTCCCAGGATGTTGGATTCAGTTTTTTGTGACCCAAGGGTCGTTTTTACCTGCTTCTTGATATATATTTTTGTCTTTTTCTAAGAATTTGCGACCAAAGTTTGCTGCTTGGAAACATAGTAGAGCGAATTGGGTAAATTCATGCGTAATAAATGGTGTTGAGATCCATTTTTTGCGTCTATTACACTCATGGCTTTATATAGTCAGGTGTATCATTTACATCATTGTGAATCAATGCAATTAAGGGCTGTTTTCAGGCCATGGTAAAAGGTCTATATTATTATTCTCAAACCATTTAGTGACTATTCCGGCTCGATGCCATGGAGCGGGAAAACAAACGGTTCGTTGAAGGAACCAAGCTATTATCAAGAATATCAATTTATTTTTTAGTATACCGTCAAAGATACAAAAGAGCCCAAGTTTATAATAGCTCACACAGCACAATATTCCAATTGAACCACTTCCTTCCTTATTTCGACTAAAATGCATTCTTGTTTGGTTTCAGCTGCTAACCCTGCTGTTAATATTTTAAATATTCAAAAAATATGTTAATATCAATTTCAGACATTGTCGAGAACACTAAAATTATTTCTGTATCGATAGAATGAAAATTCAAATTCTAAAAACCGCAAAAATGTCTTATTTTGTTTAAAAAAATGTTTTGAGGGGTAAGCTGCTCACAATTTACCACTACAAAACCCTTATGATGGCGCTATATGAAGACCAAAATCACTTCGGCTCATTCAATCTCCATTATTTCAACAAAAAAAATCTCCTATGTCCATTTAAAGCCTTACAGTTGGTGACAACTTACGATCAAAAATTAATACTTATCGTTCAAAATCTGTACAAAAACGTAAAAGCGGTCAGCTCAAGCTTCATTTAAAGAAATCGACCTAAATATTCAACGTAACTAAGAGCCAAAAAAAGTTTTTTTTTTAAATAACGTAATTGCTCGATTTTAGTGACATGTCACTATAACCGAATACCCTACTATAGTGACATGTCACTAACTATCGAATGGTGGTTTTCAATTTGCTTTAGTGACATGTCACTATAACTGAATATAGCCAAAAAATCATGTTTTTTAAGAAATTTTGTGTCAACTATAGTGACATGTCGTTATATTATAGAGACATGTCACTATAGTAGAAAACCCATCAAGTTCAAATTATTTTTGTGCCACATCTTGCAAAATTAGTCAATATTTTTTGATTTTATTCAAAATATTCAATTCATCCACACTATCGATGATCCTGAAATCACCTCGTCATCTTAATAACGACGAAAGCTATGATTGATGGTCTAATGTTTATTAGTCATATAAAGCCATCTTTTTCATCTTATTTTAGCGTATTTCATCAAAACAAGTTTTTTTACAGCCAAAAACCCCCTTCCCTCCCCCGACCTCGTGTATGGAACAAAATTTAAAAAAATAACCACCAATTTACAAAGTAATTGACCGATCATATTTTGGGAGGAGACCTATTAAATTGTCTATTTCACACAATCAGTTTTACTAAGTTAATTACAGACATAGGGACTTTTATTTTTGAGTCTATAAAAAATTTTCAGAGACTTAGAAGTGCGACTCAGAGTCCTTAAGACTAAAAATGTTTTAATTTCTAAGAATGGATGGTATGAAAAGTTTTAGAAGCGGGTTTTCACCGAAAATTTTCACATAAAGCACGTTAAAACCGAACTCTACATACCTCTAATTTCGCATATTTTAATATATTTTAAAACGATTTATAGCAAGTTCTATAGTGAATATCACAAGTTGTTTGCATGAAAATTTTAGGATAATTTTTGATAAGATTTTGACCAATTGAATCCTTTTGAAAAAGCGGCTATAAATATTAAGGTTTATGACTTGGTGAACCTTACTAAACTAACCTCGTTAATCAAACTCTCGCTAAAACAGAATCTAACTTAACCGAAATTTTTTAAACCTCCAAATGTAATATTTTTCTTTTGGATTCTAACTCAATAATCCGAAATTTTCGCTAAACCGAGAAATAACTTTTTTGAATTTAGCGACTCTGACTCGAGTCCGAGCATAAGAGATACAGTAAAAGACTTGATTCTTTGAAATGATCTTATTTTTAAAATCAGGAGGTGATTTGAAAAAAAAATTCTGCATGAGACCTGTTTGAAAAAACTATGACTACCGTATACCCTTGCAATGAGATGCCTGCCCTTAAACCTGAGTTTCGGGTTGTATCCAATTTTTTGATTGGCCAATTTTTTTTTCAGCCAATCAGAAAATTGGATACAACCCGAAACTCAGGTTTAAGGGCAGGCATCTCATTGCAAGGGTATACGGTAATGAGCCTCACTCCCCTCTAAAATATCAAAGACTTATCATTATTGGGATGGCGATTTATTAAATTTTTTCGTCAATTAATCAATTAAAATAAAAAAGTAGAAAACGATATTTTATTTGTTCTCATAGCAATTTTATTGTTCTTTTTCTGGCCGACTGTTCTTTTTAAAAAACTTAAGTCAAGTTTTTTTAAACTTTAAAGTTTAACGTCTCCACCGCTTTATGACAAAACTTTGAGTTATTCGTGCCTGTCAAAGTTTTGGTACGGTACGGCTTTTATTCACTAGCTGTGCTATTCTATTATACGGTTATGGCTGCACACTTTATTATACTTTACAGTAAAGCAGTACAATTTACAGACTCGAGTCCTAAGGACTCTGAGTCGCACTTTTGATGCCCACTCGTACTCATGAGACTCTGAAAATCGTAAGGTAAGTCCTATTTCTGTGCATTTAACTGATGGTTTTTCAACTATAGTGACATGTCTCTATAATATAACGACATGTCACTATAGTTGACACAAAATTTCTTAAAAAACATGATTTTTTGGCTATATTCAGTTATAGTGACATGTCACTAAAGCAAATTGAAAACCACCATTCGATAGTTAGTGACATGTCACTATAAATATAGTGACATGTCACTAAAATCGAGTAATTACGTTATCGTCGTTTTTTTAATACGAGTTTCTTTTCAAGTCTCAATTGGTTTAAAAAATTGGGAAAAAATAAATCTTAGAACAAATAGAGCTGAGACTTGAAATCAAAAAAGCTATCATTAACGCTTGCACCCATAACGCTGGAAATAGTTATATAAATAATACCGTATAATCTCGTTCGATTATGCAGCACCACGACCCAAAATCCAAATACAGTCAGGCTGCACTTAAATCACCCTATTTTTCAAGCCATTTTGCAGTGATAAAAATGAAATGTGACTTAACTGGAATCGATTTGCATTAAAATTGACCCTTTTGTCTTTTGTCTGGACTTGACTGTATTTAGGAAGGTTTTTTAACGATTTGAAAAATGCTAAAACATGCTTATTACATTCGTCACATTCTAGTTTTGAGAGTCTGCTTAGAATATTTTAGCAAAGGCCAATTGGTAAAAAGAGCTTCCCAAACTTTTGGATTTAGTGTTATGATGCTGCATAATCGAACGAGGGAATACGGTAGTATATTTAGTTATTCCATGTAGTTATTTAAAGAAATAAAACAAGACCAGTTATATGAAAACCTAAGAATGTAAATTTTTAAGGGGGAGGGGGGGGGTCTAAGAAAAAAACTGTGTCGAGTGTTTTTTTTACAGTTATTAAAGAAGAACCTCAATGATCTCAACTCGATCCAAATTCAATGATGATAGCAAAAATTTGAACCCAAAACAATAATCTTTGTATCTAAGAGACCAACAACAAAAATAAATATATGAAAGATTCGTATATCAAAAAGTTAATCGAGTGGTTTGAGAAAAAAAAAGACTAGAATTAGAATAGAACATCTTAAATTTTTATTATTGAAAAATAGTTTTTTTAATTTAATAAAAAATAAAAAGTGTCATCAGAATATAAAATAAGATCGTAACAAAAAAATTTCAATCAAGTTAAGCGCATACTGAACAAAAATAATTCCACCAGGAAACAAAAATATTATTATTACTAAAACAAAAATTAGATAAAAACTAAATACAAACTAAATGTTCCTATCATGAGTTACTAACAAAAAAATGTGCAAGTCTAAAAAGCGATTACTGTATGTGTTTCAAAACTAGATGTGTAATGATGCGATAAAAATAAAGAGAATGACAATTATTAAATAATATTATTTTTTTATTAAATAAAAAAACTTTTTTTTCATTTTTTTTTGCAAGTTATTTTAAATTAAAAATCAAGGTTTTTATAGTTTGTCCAAGTATTGGTCCAAATCTGGGAGACCTTCTTTAAGACCTTTACGTTTTCTGGTATCGTCCAAAACTTGTCTGGTCTTGGTGCCGGCATCGGTTGGCGAACCGTTCAATACTTGCCAATGATCGAAGACACATTGTGGGAAAGCTTGACCACCAGTGTTTGAACGTAAATCAGCAGTGAAACCGAATGATTCGTTTACTGGTAAGTGAGCTTTAACGACGAACATTGGTGTACCAGCGACTTGACTTTCTTCGATTACTACACCTCTTCTTCTGTTCAATACACCATAGATACCACCGACGGCGGATTCTGGACACTATTAAAAAAAATTTCTTAAATCTCTTGTTCAGGTTGAAAGTTTAAATGTGGGATTAACACTCGAAATTTTGTCATTAAAAAAAACAAAATTTCATTAAGAGCATTAGTCACCTGGTATAAAATTTATGCATTCTTTGCACACTGTTTTAGGATTGACACCCAGAACAGTCGGCTTATTCAAATGCAACTTGAAATTATAAATCGAAAAAAACTTACTTGAATTTCGACTAAGTAGACTGGTTCGAAGAATCTTGGACTGGCGGTTAAAATACAACCATACAAACAACGTCTGGCAGTTGGAATAATTTGACCACCACCTCTGTGGATAGCGTCAGCGTGTAATGTAACATCGTACAAGTTGAAACGAACACCACGAACGTTTTCTTCAGCCATTGGACCCTTTGAAAAAAATAATTAACCATTAAGACTCTTATTCTTTTGATGTTTTAATTGAAAAAATAAGTTTTGTAGCCTAAGGCCGTTTGATCAAAAAATAAAAATATTTTTTGAAAGTAAAAGACCCTAAGCGTTGATCTAGCATTCGTCCCTTAAGTCCATTGCTAATTTAATAGTAGCATTGGTTTACACATTGAATGCAATTTTAAAAATTAAGAATGTAGCTTCGCAGTCTAAGTCAATTAGAAAGAGTCAACGAACATTAGGAAAGAGGTCCATACTGTCTCTAAATTGACGCAAAGTTTACCGTAGCTATTCTTCTTCCAAGTTTATTTATCAAGCAAGAATGAAGATGAAAATTCTACACACTGAAGTACTGATGAGCAGTCGCTTCAGCTGGGCTGTGTAAAACCACCGCTCTTGTTTGACACATTATTTGGAAGGGAAAATAATGTAAAGAAAAGAGGATTACTTCTTTGGTGGCCCATTGGAAACCAGCAACAACTGAATCTTTAATTTCGTTCAAGTATTGTACACCCTTAGTACAATCGATGAGTAGATTTGGACCAGTACCTTCTGGACCGAAGCACCAAATTTTTCTGGCTTCAGTGACATCGTAATCGTATTTTTCGCTCAAGTAACGAGCACGAATTTTAAAGTCTTGACGAGTGTTAACTTCATTTTTATCGATATCATCTGGTAAACCATCTGGCATTGGTACGGCTTTCATGTACAATCTGTTGTGTTTGTTTGGTGATTTAGACAAGCACATTTCAGATGATTCATCAACAACTGTTTCACGATATGATACAACTGGATCTGAGACTTTAATTGGAATACAAGCGTGATCTTCTTCTAAATCTTTCAAACAAATTTCCAAATGCAATTCACCGGCACCAGCGACAATGTGTTCACCTGATTCTTCAATGATACACTTAAAAGAAAACGGGTTAAAAAAATGTTTCGAATTTTTTTGAATTGTCTTTTTCCTTTACATAAAATACTCAATTTGGGAAGTGAATACTTTAGAGAAAAAAAAAGTTTTTTTATTAGACATCATCCACACCATTCAAAAATAGGGATCTATTGAATGGCTTGGTAGAGTCTAGCGGTTAAAACATAAAAAAATGTGATAATTACTTGGACCATAGGATCTGATTTGGCTAAACGTTTCAAACCTTCGACTAATTTTGGTAAATCAGCTGGATTTTTAGCTTCGACAGCAACACGTACGACTGGTGATACACTGAACTTCATGACTTTCAAGTTGTGAGCATTTTCAAATGTGGTAATAGTACCAGTTTTGACTAAAAATTGATCAACACCGACTAAACCACAAATGTTACCACATGGTACGTTTTCAATTGGCTCGACGTATCTGCCCATCATAAGAATGGTACGTTGGATAGCTTTAACGCACAAATCTTCTTTTTTGCCTGGTACGTAGTTTGGACCCATGATTCTGGCTTTTTGACCAGTGGCAACAGTACCTGAAAATACACGACCAAAAGCGTAGAAACGACCTTTATCTGATGTTGGTACCATCTTTGAGATGTACATCATCAATGGACCGTTTGGATCACAGTTTTTCATACCTTAACAAAACGAAAAAAATTTATTATTAAAAACTCCATTTTGTTTTTTTTTTTCTCTTGAAATGTTTTATCTTCATCAATGACTGCGTTTATTGAAAAAAAACCAGTCAATGGTTAAAGTAAATTTATATCAGCATGGTATTTATTCGAGTTAAAATTGATTTGAAACTCGAATATTTTCACATGCTATTCGCAAAATATAAATGTGCAATCTCCATCAATGGTTCAATAAATTTAAGATTTATTAACCAATGGTTAAAGATTAGATTCAATCTTAGCATGAATTGATTTGCTTAAACCGATTTGAAATACGACTCAAGTTCGTTTCGCATGCTTTTAAAAACAAGTTATAATTTAGACTTACCCATATAAGCTTCATCATCATGTGGACCTTCGTACAACATTTCTGATCTGTATTTTTGAGCAGTTACTGGCGATGGCAAGTGAATGGCAATCATAGCCAATAAAGTGTCACCAGCTGGTAACCAAGCCTTCATGACTGATTTCATCAATGGTTTACCACCTTCTTCGATTTTATCTTTATCTTCAGATGGGATTTTGATTTGCAATTTTTCGATCAATTTCAAGTATTCTTCTTTTCTGAAGTTCATGATTGATTGTACGACTTTGAAGATTGGGTCCAATACGAATTGACTGAAACCACGAATGTATCCACTACCTCCTTGTGTTGACCATTTTTTCTCAGAAGGACTGTAGAAATTGTCACCCCAGAAACGTTTCATCAACTTTGGTACTTCAATTTTGAATTTGCTCGAGTACATTTCGGCGAATTCTTTCAATGTGAAAGCCCAACCGTGTAAACCGGCACCAAAACCAACAGTACCTTTTGTTGGATCAACTTGAATATCTCCCATTGGACCGTCTTCAACGCTATAAGTAGCAATAATTACGTTTACACTTTCGACGATACGTTGAAATGTTTGAAACAAATCTTCTTGATCTAATTGTAATTCGAGCAAAGCACGATCCATTTTGTTCATGAACAAGATTGGTTTAATACGTTCAGCAATAGCTTGACGTAATACAGTTTCTGTTTGTACACATACACCTGATACACAATCGACGACGACTAAAGCACCATCAGTTACACGGAGAGCAGCAGTTACTTCTGATGAAAAATCTACGTGACCTGGTGAATCGATTAAATTGATCAAAAAATGTCTATCTTCTTCTTTTTCTTGATTAATAAATTGAAAATCTTTCTCTGGAATTTCGTAGAAAAGTGAAATGGCAGTTGATTTAATTGTAATACAACGCTCTTGTTCGTCTTTACGGGTATCAGTGAAACGAGCTTCACCGGCTTTAGCTGAGGCAATGATACCAGCTTTGCATACTAACGAATCTGTTAATGTTGATTTACCGTGATCTACGTGGGCAATTACGGACATGTTACGGATGTTTTTCTTTTTGTCCATAAGATTACGGATCTCGTCTATTGTGAAGTTGACCTTTAAGATAAAAAAAAAACATTATACACCGGTCACTCAGACGACACAATAGTCATATGACCCTGTAAAGGAATCCATGACCTATTCAAGGATCCTCACAAGACATACGCTCTATCATGTCTCATAAATAGTCGAGGATTGAACCTACCATTTTGGATATATCACAGTATTCTATACGGTATATCTAAACTAAAATTAAAATTTTAAAATTAAAAATTCGTTTTTTGTGAGTTTTGGAAATGGTATTGAATAATCAATTATCAGGGTTTGGAGCACCTGACAAAACACTTTGTGTTATCGAAAGCATGGAATTTTGAAATTATTGAAAATTTTTTTAATAATGAAGATTTTTTTCTCTCTCTCTATTTAATGAATATGAAGCTTTTAATTCTTGTGTTTTTTATATATGAAATATGCTTTATTATAATAGATAAACTTTGGATGCAGTTAGCCAAATAAGCACATTTTGACAAAGCGTGCAAAATTTTTTATTTTAAAAATAAGTATTGAAAGTGTATGAGATTGAGACTCTATGCAAACGAGTGCAAGATTTAATTTTTCTAATCAGTTTTATTAACTTACTGAGCTTTAAATGTGTATGGCTTAAATTTAGTCCTTTCGAAATTTTTTTTTTCTATTTTTAAATTGCATTTTTTTGCACTTAACATCCCAAAAATAGTGATGAGATTTTAGACTTGGAATTTAGAGCTATCCAAAACGGTTTCTATTTAAAAGCAAGGAGTGAATTCTAATTATAAAAGTACTTTTAAAGTTATTTGGTATTAATTTAAGTTGGAATTGAAATGAAGAATATTTTTTTCAAAATGGAGATAATTTTAAAATTTCCAAATTTAGAAAACGAGATTGAATAATGAGCATAATTAATTTATTTTTACAAGTTATGAAACCTTTTTCAGACATTATGAAACATGCTAAAAAACATGAACAATAATGAGGTTTTTTTTATTTTTTCTCCTAGGAATTGATTGAAAATATTACTTAAGTTTGAGCACGTGTTTTTCCAAAAAAAAAATATTGAAAACTTATTCCTGAATAAAGCTTTTGATACTAAAAGATCCAATTGAAATATGTGCTCAATAAATTTGTAAAAAAGCTGAATATAAACCATTAAATACACCCGAAAGCAATCTCAGACTCAAACTCAACCGGGCATCACTTGAGGGTATTGCCATAACCGTTCATGTTTAATTGAAACTTTAATCAATTGAAAGTTGGTTGTTTAATTTAAGTATCCCTGATTTATTCCACTCGGATTTTCAATTTTGCAAGTCAAAATTCTGTTGTAAACCAAGAAGATCTTCATTAGATTTTACGATTGATTCGTCATGTTCGTTAAACTTTGCCGTGATTAAGTCCCACTAAAATCATTCTCCCTTTTTCCATTTGATATTTTATTTAAGGGTTCTACGTCGAGAATTATTTCCATGTCTGATTTACTTCAAGTATACGGCCATTAACCTTTATAAGCAAGTGCCTTACAGACCTTTTCATTTTACTAATTGACTGTCCATGTAAGCTATGCGAATTCAGCTTCGAGACTGGAAAACTTTAAAGTGATCAAATCGGGGTATTTCGGACCTTCCCATTTTTAAACCAAAATCATACACTGGCATTTTCTTCAAACTTTTTCTAGAAATAAATTTTCCGATCGGCATAAGCCGACCAAATCACCAATTGACTTGGCGGGCTTAAAATTGAAAATTTATTTGATTTAAGAGAAGAGGAAAGGATGTTCAAAATCGATTTAGTAATTTTGATTTTTCAATTTTCTTAATGCTTTTTCAATCGTCGATCAGAGCAATATTTCTGTTAGACATCGGTTATCTATTCTGGCGGAAAAAAAGTATCTGGAATATAGTTTTTATGTCTAAAAATCAAAATACGAATATCTTAGTTAGCTTTTAGAGGCCCAAAGGAGACTTGTTTTCTTATTTTACCAAAGAAAAATACAAAAATTTAAATCTATTCAGAGTTTTCAGATCATCTATTTTCTAGTGATATAATTTTTATGACTTCAAATTTTTCCGCTCTGTTTTTACCAGATACGATAAATTTTGGATGTTAAATAGAAAAAATTATTGAATCAATCATCATGTACTCCTATTAAGACAACGAACTACCATTAAAACAACTGCTTAGACCAATTGTTTGTTTTTGGAAAGTGAACAAGCTATTGATCGAGCGTAAAACCAGGATTCATAAAAATTTCAAAACAAAGTTCCTTTTGGTTTAAAGGATTTCAAACCTGAGTTTGGTTATCTTTTAAACAATTTCGATAAATTTAGACTTTAGAGACTAAAAAAAGAAATCATACTGTTTTATTATCCCTTCTTGGTAATTTAACAGAAATTTACGTTTATTGAATTTTCAGCACTCCGTACTTTAGAACATAATTTTAATTTTTTGTTTTATTTTTTAGTACTTGGTGTGCATATTATAAGGCAGATGTAAAAATTTTAGAGAAAGTTCACAGAAGAGCAACCAAGTTAGTCAAGTCGGTCAAGTTTAAACCATACGAATTACGTCTAAATGGGATCCTTGGAAAAACAACACCCCCTTTTTATCCAAATAGATACACCCGGGTGTAATATTTCTATTTTAAAAGTTAGCTAAAACTAAATATTCTAAGAAATTCAGCATCGAAAATTCTTCAAAATGATACAGTCAAAACTCGTTAATCCGAAGTCCGATAATCCGAAAACCTCTTTTATCCAAATAAATTTTTTGAATAAAATATGCAAAATCAGTGAATTTTTGTCTCTGTAATCCGAATTTTCGACAATCCGAATGAAATTTTCTGAAATTTTCCTGTTCGGATTAACGAGGGTTGACTGTATTCCAACACCCTTCGGAACAGTTTATTTTAATGTCTACAATCAACTCTAAATTTCCGGGAAATAAACATCCTCCTCTACATCCCTCCCCTCCATTTTATACAATACACTCCCTGTTTTTTTGCATAAAAATAGATATTTTTGGGTATTCTGCTTGCTGCAAACATTCTTTTAATCGCCGGAATTTGACCTTAAAAATCGATTTATAAATAGGCTAAAAAGGTTACAGGCTTAAAATATACTGGAAAAGGATGTTTATTTCCCGGAAATTTAGAGTTGATTGTAGACATTAAAATAAACTGTTCCGAAGGGTGTTGGAATATCATTTTGAAGAATTTTCGATGCTGAATTTCTTAGAATATTTAGTTATTGATATGTGAGATATTACACCCGGGTGTATCTATTTGGATAAAAAAGGGGTGTTGTTTTTTCAAGGATCCTCCAAATGAACTCAATCTGATTAGCCTAGAAGACAAACTATTAAGGTGTGATATGATACAAATGTATAAAATATTCAATGGTCACGAAGAGATAAATTTACTAAATGGTATTAACTATACTAAAACAATCACAACCAATCTGAGAAGAAAGCACAATAAGCGATTGGTACATGAGATAAATAAGAAGGGGTCATACCATCACAATTTTCTCTCAAATCATGTGGCTTCAATTTGGAATGGTCTGTCTGAAAATGCAATGTCAGCGATTTCAACAAAAAGTTTCAAGGCTGTGATTGATGAAGAAGTGTTTGGAATTTCACAAAGCAATTACTGCCAAAGCCTTCAAAAGGCTAAACGCTTAAGTGCGTTGGTATAGCTTGTCTATACCGCAGTTTAACATAACTAACTTGTTTCACGAACTTCTAAAAATTGTTATGCAATTATTAATTTTGAAATTTTAGAACGTGCCAAAAAAAGCACTCATAACCCTTTAGGCTGTTATTTGTTCAATTAAAGTGAATTCAATTTATCAAATAAATTTAACCGTCAATTTTAAGATGAATTAAAGATAAATTAAAATAAGAGTACTAATTTTTTTTTATCCCAAAAAAGAATTATTTAAATCTTTTAATGATATTATCTCAAGATCAAATTTGTTAAACACGTAGATAAACTTTTTTTTTTTTAAAAAAGTAATTTTTATATAATATTATCTGATATAAAAATAAAACTTTAAACAACAAACCTCTTGTCGGCATCTTGAGACTCTTTCTCACGAGGCAATAAAAATAAGGTAAACACTTGATAATAAAATTATTAAAATCAAACATTTTCCAAACAGTTCTTTTTTATTTCTTGTTAATTTTTTATATCACATTTTAAAAAGTTAGTCTCTTTTTAAAACACTTTTAATACAAAATAAAAACAAAAATATTGTTCTTGAAATATCAAGAGTATTGTTAAAAGAAGTACAAGCGCTTTTCAAGAAAAAAAAAAAACAGTATTCCTTAGATACTTAATCGATTAGTAAAAATTAATTTTAAATTTAATCCGATTTTTAAATGTACATTAATTACACCTTTCAATAAGCGTATGTCTCTGAAGACCTTTTTGATTTGTTAAGTATAGATCCGACGGGAAATCGCTTATGAATTATGTGACATACTTAACAAATCCTGTGCTACCGAATTATTATTAAATGAATTTTTTACAAGTTTTCTTTTCTCTTGGCGAAACTGAAGTTGAAGTATGACTTATCGTCATGGAATAATAATGAAATAAAACTGAATAATCGATCTTGGAAATAAAATTGATTGGAATAATTATATCAAACTTTGTCTAAAAATTTTAATTTCTCGAGACCCAAAAGTAAAACCAAGCTTACGACACTTTGAATTAATTGAATATAAAAAAATGTATATTTTTGGACAAATATCCTCCGTAAATTTCTGTTTACTTTGTGTGTGATTCATAGAGACGTCAAAAATGTTGAATTGGATGTAAGAAATTGTTTAATCATCGAGTCAGGCGTGCAATCTCGATTTTGAAGGGGGTGTTTATTCTTTAAAACATTATTCTTTTGCAATTTTTAAGTATTTTTATCGTCTCTGAAGACCAACTATCAATTGAAATGGAAAAGTTAACGGCAAATGTTTAAACAATTTTATAAATGGCGAAACAGTAGGCATTGTTTTAAGATAGTTCTTGTATGCTATTAACTTTCTGCTTTTATTTTATTTTAATATCCTGTAACATATTCCCTCGTTCGATTACTACAACCCAAAACTAGTTTTTCATTTAGTTATTTTACCTATGGCCGATATCAGAACATCATATAGATATTTCCAATGCTATAGTCTTCAAAGTGACGTGTGCTTAGAATATTAGAGAGAGTCCATTAAAAGTGAGAGTTTGAGGTCGCGACAATCGACCAGAAGAATTCAGTAATCAGTATAAATAATAATGCCTTTTCACCGTTCATCCGATTTTGCCTTTAAATTCGATTCGTTGCTTCGATTACACTTTGTGACAAACTGTTCCAGGCAGTTTGAACAAAAAACAAACAGTTCTCTTTTTATTCCTATTGACCTCTTAAATTGTATGGCTCAAAAATGTCTAAATTTCATGAATCACTTTTCGAGTTGTTCTTTGCTAATAAGTAACCCTATAAAACACCCAATTTTTTAAATGTACTGAAGTATGAGTCCGAGAACGTATGAAAATATAGTTTTTCATTCGAAACTTTGAAGCTGTGTGTATCAATATTTGTACCGTAATCCTCCACAAGGCTGTCCATACGGGAATTGAGGTTTAGACCCTCAGTTTCGGCAGTCCAATTATAAAATAAAATAAAAATAGCTAGTTTTAACTTAACTGTAAGCACTAAAACATTTTTTCCGTAACAAATATTCCGCTAATAAGGTTCATTGGGAAGGGGAGATTATGCGGAGGATTACGACAAAAGTAAAACTTGAAATATTAATGAATTTCAAAGCAAGTATGATGTTTAGTTCAATCGTAACTTGTGAAGATCATATATTTGCAATCAAGTGTTTCAAACAGTTTAAAATTAACACTCAAGTTTTTTTTTTTTTTAAATAAAGTTAAGAAGCAATATTTGCTTTAAACAAATCCAAAATTGTTAAAATTCAAACAAAGTTTCTTTTTTTCAGTTTTTTTGTTTAAAGTTGTATCATTTTTTTAAAGTGATTTGTTTACATTGTTTCTTTTCTTTTGTTATAAAATTAAATTTCAACAAGAAGTTTTTTTTTATAAAACTATTTCGAAGAGTGATAAAATTAATAATTAGATACGAAAAATACTTTACTAAAGTATTTCTCAATGAATTATTAAAAAGAAGAGGAGGTAATAGAGTTTTTTAATTTTTAAATGTTGTGTACATTTCAAAAGCAAACAATACCTACTCTTTTGTTTATTTTATTATATCATATTTTCACATTTTGGAAACAAAAATTTTACGACAATTAAATTAAAGCCTAAGATAAATAATTCGTGTTGAAAAAAAATTTTAAATTTGTTTATTTTAAATATTTAAAGAGTGGTAGAAAGAAGTTGAATTAGAAATTATCTAATACAACTTGTAAATCATTTTATCTTGTTCACACTTGATACTCGCTTAATCCTTTTTCTACACACACAGTACATCATAAAAACCCCCCTATACTGGTTGCTTCTAAATCTTGGATAGATTTTAATCGTATCATAAATTATTAGAGAGATAGAATTCGTCTGACATTAAAACCAAACATTTTTCGAAGAGATAATAAATGTTTGTGTAACATTTAGAAAGATATTTTTGTTCAAGATATATTACCTTTCTTTCAAGCAGAAGAAGAAGCAACAGCAAGAAGTGGAAATAATAAAATCTGATTTTGAATATTTTGAAATCTTTTTGTTGTATCTTTTAAGCGGCTTATGAACAAAGTTCGAGGTGTTAAACAAATATATGTTTGTATATTTTACGTGCTATCGATTTTAAAAAAAAAGTAAAAATTTTCGTTATCAATGTTTTGAAATCTATACGATCGGAGCAAAAACAAATAAAACTGAGATAAATTTTAATATAAGAAGATTTTTGTTGTTGTTTCGTTGCCGTATTTACTGCTAATGTTGATCTTGTGGTGCGTGTGAGAATTAACATTTTGATTTAAATCGATTCTGTGAATTATGTAGAATTACTAGATCTTTCGAGTTGATAAATTACATGTTTAAGACACAGAGGTCTCTCTTTTTTTTTAAAAAAAATTCTCATTATATAATTATGTAATAAAAAATCGATTTAATTTTTAAATTTGAATTGAAATGATTGATTTCCAATCGTTTAAACATGTAATTTTAAAATAATTGAATTATCCCAACATAACTTGAAAAATTTGAATATTTGATTTTTATGATTCCATACTTTATTGATTAACTTTTAAGTCCAATCTCATGTTTTTACTCTCAGTCCGAATTGAGAACGTGGACGGTTTGGAGTTATTCAAAAAAGTGTTAAGACACCTTCCAATAAAAGCATTACATACCACTATGAAAACAAATTTTTTGAGATCTTAAGCTTTTCGGTCAATCTTAAATTACAAACCAGTTAACTTTATGAGTCCTAACTTACACCAGGCCTCAGTGTTAACTGGTTTTAAAGTCTTTCTAGCAATTTTTTTTCAAAAAATATAACTAAATAGCCCAAGAGTGATCTTTGAGGCATTTTTTCTTGAATAAAAGTCACAATAAACGAGTATTTAAAGATCTTGTAGAGCTGATTCATGTCGTTTGGGTTAAGCTTTAGTGACTTCGTCGTTAGTGTCTGGAGTTCATTTCTGGAGAATGATAAACAAGAAATTGAAAAGATGCAGCACCGGGCTACAAGATTGGCTCCAGATTATTCAAACCTAACATACAATGAAAGACTTATTAGATTCAATATGACAAATTTGGACACTAGACGACGAAGAGTTGATTTAATTCAGTTCTTTAAAATAGTTAATAATTTTGAGAAGGTCGATAAATGTAATTTCATCAAGAGTTGGTCAAGAGTTATACAATTTAAGGGGTCACTCAATTGGCATTAATAGAGAATTGGTTAAGAACTTTAAAGTTCATTTTAATTTTTTCACAGATCGTTTTGTTAACGACTGAAATAGTTTGCCAGAAAGAGAAGTCGAAGCAACTTGAAAAGAAAAATTTCAAGGCAGGGCAAGTCATATGGGCTTGTGAGAAGTGGGTCTTCAGATTTTTTTTCTATTGTTAGTTTTCCAGGTCATTTTTTTTTAGGATTTTAGCAGCATTCAGGGAATAATTCAACAAAATTCATAAGAGATAAAACACCTTATTTTATCAAGAAAACATTGAAAATCGATCTTATAGAAAACAAGCACATTAAAAACATCAAGAGATCAATTTTACATTTAGCTTCTATTTTTCATACAAATGGACAATTAATCAATTTTATTTTTTAGACGAAGCGTTACATTACGAAAATATCATAATCTTGCATAACATTTGTACATATTCATTTTCTCTACTGTTAAATTTAACAATTGATTAGAATCTCGTGTAAATGTTATTTCAAACCTACTGAGGGAGTCTACTAATTTTCTATTTGTTTTTTATGCAAATTGATTAGATACACCGTTACAATAGACCAGGTATGTATTGTATTGACATGAGGCCTAATTTTGTAAATTATAAATGCTATTCTATCAATTACAACAAAAAAAAATCTAGTCCCTGTTTACTATTTTCAAGTGGAAACAAAGTATTAATTTACATTTAAATAAAAACAAGTTTAAAATTAATTTGAACCACAAAAAAATGTTTACGTAAAAATTCGAAACATGTGTGCCTTTCTCTTGATACTTGGAATACAATGCCTCTTTTATTAAAACATGATATTGTCACAGTTTTATTACAAATGCTATCCACGAAAACACAAAAAAAAAAACTAGCCCTTGCTTTACAATAAACTGAGAAAACACAATGACTTTGTTTTATTTTTTTTTTTGAAATGTTGCCTCTAACTGTCATAAATAGATATTATTATTAATATTATCCCAGCATACATAAGCGGTTTTACTTCAAACAATCCAATTGATCTTTGAAAAATTGAATTTGTATCTGTGTTCAATTCGAACACACAAAATTGAAAAAATATTAAGTCGCATTAAAAGCGGTAGTCTTTGCACTAAACTACAACAGTCTTGTTTCTATCCAATTCAAAAAATACCAAATTTGCAATGTGTGAATTTAATAAAATAATTGAATTTGTTTCCTCTATTCCATTTTACTCTTGTTCCGGTTATAAAACGACAATATAAATTCTTGTACTAGTTTCAGAGACTATCTATTTTAGTGATTTATTAAAATGTCCACTAAATTAAGACGATTAAACAATCGTACTTATTCGATACACTTATTTGATAAGTATTTAAGAAGCTATGGTCCTCAGAATCGTTCAGTATGTTGTATGTCAAATATTGATCGTTTTTTTAAAAAGTGATAATCACTGAATATTAATTCAGTTTGTTTTTCAAAGGCAAGTGATATTCACATAATTCAATATTTAATCTAAGGTCTGAGAATCGTTCAATAAAACTCGTCAAAATTTTAGCAGTATATATTCAAAAAAAAAAGGTTTCTCATTTTTATTACTTCTAAAAGGGTATAAAAAATTAACGTAACCCAAAACTTATTTTTTTTTTGTATTTCAAAAATATGATAATCCTTTTTGTAATTAGCACTCGGTTTCAATTGGTTTAATATAAATTTAATTATCCAATTAAACAAAAACCTAAAGCTACTAACTATTCGAAATAAAAAAAAATAAAAATTAATATCCAACTTCTAATTGGATAAATATCTACAAATGATATATAAAAATTTTTATTGGTTGAAAAAATATTTTATTCTTTTTGTTACATTTTATTCATTATTTTTTTTTGTGTTTCATTTTTAGATTTTGTTCTTGTTGAATAGACACGAAAATATTTTTTTTTTGGAAAAAATTTTTTTTTTTTCGATCATGAATTACAAAATTGAAACAAACTTTTTTACATCATACACAAAAGAATACGTTTACACATCATCATCGTACGAAGAAGACAGTGGTAACTCATCGAACTGCTCCACTGAATCACCTTTATGTTTAAATGACAAACAATCGTGTCCAATTGACTACAATTTGTTAAACGATGACAGAAGTTTAGACAATATGTTGTACCTAGAAGATTATTATCGTATACAATCGAATTATTTTTCTCATGTACAAAATGAAATAAAACCATGGATGAGAAAAATGTTGTCAAATTGGATGCTTGAAGTGTGCAAAAATCAAAATCAAGAAGGCGATGTCTTTGTCACAGCAATGAATATCCTAGACAGATTTTTGAGTTTACAAACAATTTCGAAACGACATTTACAACTATTAGGTACAGTGTGTATGTTCATAGCAGCTAAATTACGTTCATCAACCCAATTCAATGCCGAAACCCTCGTTATTTACACAGCCAATTCAATAACTATCGAACAACTTCTAGACTGGGAGCAATTCGTGCTTCAAAAGCTTAAATGGGACATAAACTCAATCACAGCCAACGATTATGTTTCAATTTTATTGAACAAGCTAAACATTATCGAACACAAAAATATCAAAAATATTCGCAAATATTTGGACAATTTTATAACATTGTGTTCAACTGATTTCAAATTTACAATGATACCTTCGAGTATGATTGCAACTGGTTGTTTATACTTGACTATTAAATATTTAAATAATTTAAATTCAAGTCAATGTGATCAAATATTACACGAATTAAACACATGTATGAATTTTACAATTGATTTTGAAATTTTAACACAATGTATTGAACAAATCGAAGATTTAATACAAACAGATTTGAAGTTAAACTTTTAAGTATTTTTTTTTTTCATCAATGTGTTTTAATTATTTATTAGTTGTATTAGTTTAGTATAAAGATATAATGTATGATAATGTAAAAAAACCGGATTCAATTGTTTTACTTTTTTTTAGTTTTGAATTTGTTAAATTTTAAAACATTTTTATTTTAACACTTTTTTTTGTTTAGGTTTATATGTACAGTTAATTGTAGTTTAAAATTAGTTGTATAGATTTTAATAAATTTTTGTAAAAAAAAAAACATCCTTCTTGTCTCATTTCATCTTATTCTACTTAACCCAAAGTCTCACTAAGAGCCTATTACAGATTTTAAAAAATGACCTATCCAAGAACGTCATTTATAAGATCATATTGCAATTAGGAATTGTATCATGATTCGAAAATTGATCCATCCCTGTTTTACCGCTTATTTGGCATCTTCGCATATGTTTTTGAGCCGTAAGAACATCGGAGTTAATTGGGCCTTCTTTGATAGTAAATTGACCCCTGTGTAGTTGCAGTAGTAGTACTAGTAGCAGTGGTAGTACTCTGTGTAGATCTAAAATATAGTTGAACAATCTTAGACTTTATTAGCTGATTATAGACTTTAATAGATGATAACAGAATTTTTTTATACTCGCTCCGTTTGCATCTTTCGACTCCCTGATTGTACTTCTATAGTACTTGAATTAGAATAATAAAATATTCATGTATTGATCAAGCTAATGACTGCTGTCATAGTGAACCTTAATATTATAAGCATACAAAATTGATAATTTTGTCTCCTAATTTACACTTAGACTTTGAACAAGTTGAAAAAAAAAGATTCAATTAATCCCCGTAAAGCGGTATCATTAAAAAGTTTCAAATAACAAAGAAACTATTTTTATTTCTAAACCACAAGTGATATTCCTAGTGTTTTCAATTGATAGTTTTTTGTTATTTTTTTTTTATCTACAACAAAAATATGATACATTATTACAAGTTTATTATATTTTTTTTAAATATGTATCAAAATTCATACCTTCGTTTGATATACGAAGTCCGATGCTTTTTTTATATAACTTGAAAAAAACTATCAAGGGGTCCAGTAGAAATAACATCTTTTTCGAACCAGATAAAACGATAGTTTAATTGAGGCGGTAAAATTTATTTTTCAAGTTTTATTTGTTTTTAATGAGGATTTAAGAAAAATAAAAAATAACATTTTTCAGTATAGAAGGATTATCTCAAGTTTACAAAGTGTATTTATTTTTTATATCATTTTAATTGCTCTCTTAGCTTTGTATGTGTACGATCATACTGATAATTCTCATTTCAAACAAAACAAGAGTATTAATTATATCAAAAAAAAGGTTTTGGTTTGACTTCAAAAAGACTTTTGCAAAATGAAAACACAGTTGGTTATTGTTATTGTTTTCGAAAAAAAAATGGGTTTGAATTCGATTCAAATCTAGTCGTCTATCCAATTATGTAATCAAGATAAACAATTGATAAATCAACATCTATCGTTAAGTTTCGCTTCTTTTTGTTACATTTTACGCATGAGCTGTGTTACATGTACACACTTAGCCGACAAAAAATAATAAAAAATTTCAAGGAATTTTTGTGACGACAAGTTGCAGGTTTTATTTGCATTTATTACGTAAAATGTGTTGAAATAACAAATAGTTTTAAATTATTGATGCACAAAATCAAATTTACGAATCTATTTTGTGAACCATGTGGAAAAAAAAGAAGAAGAACACCCTGACAAAACACGGTCGGTATTTTGTTCTTTATTGGATTAGACTTTTTAATCTTTTTTGAATCTTGTTAAAAGTAGCAAGTTTCGAAGCGAAATTATTATTAACAGATAGTTTGTCAATTAGGTTGAAATTTAAAGAGTATGAATTTTTTTAAGGGGGAGGGAGTGGCCTTGTGTTAGATATCACAAGAATTTTTCATTTTATCTTAAAGAGTATTTGTTTTAAATTGAATTATTCAATTTATTTATTAAAATTTTTTTTAATTAATTTTATTTCATGCTGGGATTTTAGAAATTCTTGGTTTTTTAAATTGGATTTTGTTTGAACATTAAAAGTATGAGACAGGAATTCGGTTCAAGTTTTTAATCTCTATGTTGATTTTTTAGGTTGTTATATAATTCTTCCTTTACTAGTGCTCCCTTAGAGTTAAAAGCGTTATGCTTACAACAGTTTTAATTTTCATTAGGTCACGCTTGCGAAATAAAATTCTGTTTTTGAACCTCTTACATATTGTCCAGAGCTTATCTTAAACAAAATAAAAACTCAACAAACTTCATCCACTTTATTCATCTGAATGCATAAAAGCAGACATATGTACCCATCAATTTTAAGGTATTGAATGGGTACGGTTTGTGACCGAATGGTGTAAAACAGTGTTAAAATGAAGAAGACGGTTTACCAGAAAATTTCAGGTTTTGGGTCTGGATTTGGTAACCCATAAAATTTGGGTATATATTCCCAAAACCCAACTATTTTCTAGAAGAAAACTAGAAAAACTATGGAAACACAAATTTTATGGATTATCCAACCCTGACCCAGACCCGTAATCCAAAATTTATGCTAACCCATACCCACCCAATATCTTATAATTAAAATGAGTACATATGCCTGCACAAGAGGAAGGTAAATATTGAGAAGAATATATGAATGCTGATAAATAATTCGTAAATTTAAGCAAACGGGTTTTAGTAGTAGTATAAAATGACTGCGATTAGAAGAGTAACCCTATAGCAGTCTTATGTTTTCATTCGGCGCGTAAATTGTTTTGTTTGATAGTTTGTTCCACCATGTTTTCTACTTGCAACGTTTTTAAAACACTTATTTTTGGCCAAGGAATAGACTGGGCTTAACTTCAAACTCTCGAATTTTAACTTCGAAATTTCAAACTAACCGAATTTAACAACCCTAGTTTTAGGTACGGGTAGGGTTACCCAGAAATGTAAGATTTTGGGTATGGGTTTGGGTTGGGTTACCCGAAAAATTAGGTGTATTTACCCAGAACTGAATTATTATCGAATAAATAAATCCAAAAACTTAATACCAATTTTTCGGGTAGCCCAACCTAAACCCATACCCAAAATCCTACATTTCTGGGTAACCCATACCCACCCAATACCTGAAAATAAATGGGTACATATGTCTGGTTTTTGTTCATCTATATGGGAAACACAATTTTCACCAAACTGATTAGACCCTTGCCTGAACGAATATATCAACGCTTAGCCACCAGGTCAGCAAGAACACAAAAATTTTACAGAATTATTTCAGAGATTGTGCCGATCTGGTAATTTGGTGAAACAGTCTCAGCTGAAACGAATAGCAGAAATGATTTTGCACCAGGAGAAAAAAAATTATATCGATTTTCATTTTTGTATTTTTATTTTTGTACCAAAATTACAATGCTGTTGAATTGACCAGTATCGACTCTTTAAAAATCAAGTAGGATATCAATCAAATTTCACATTTAAACTTAAGAGAGAACAGTAAAGGCCAATGGAGCATGAATTCGAATCGATCAAAAATTGTTTGTTTTAGGAAATAAACTGCACCACGTTTTCAGCGCGATTTTTTCTCCTAGAAAAAGAAAAAAAAATCATGACCATATAGTATAGGCCCCCAAAAAGACCCTTTTTTATGATTTTTTGTCCTAAAGATGATAATTTTTCAAGATACCATTATTTTTCATTCTCAATAATTTTGCATACAAAAATACCTAGGAGAGCTAATCCATAATTCCGATCATGAAATATCACAAAAAATAGTTTTTTAAAAGGTTCAGGGTTAATCAACAGGCTAGTGCTCTTCCCTAAAAGACTGATTAACTCTCCATTTATTCATGAATAAAAATATTAAATCTCATTTTTCAGTCGATGTCAACTGAGTCAGGATTAGGTCCGAGACAATTAAGACTAAATTTTTCCAATTTTTCGACCAAAATTTACTGAGTTATGCCCTTTTAAAGCATAAATAGATGTGCAGTTTATTTCCTAAAACAAACAATTTTTGACCGATTCGAATTCATGCTAGATTGGCCTTTAAGTTTATAAAAAATTGAAAAAATCAGGTGAACATATTTTCTGAAAAAGTAAAAAATGGACCCAGAAGCTTAATCACTAAAAAGGCAATTTCGGCCTTTTATTCTGCCGTTGCGGATATCATGCCGCGAAAACGTGTCACTTCATAGCTCAAAATTAAACATTTGTTTTATCATTGAAATCTGAATTTTTTCGATTACGTTCGGAAATGCTGGAAAAAAGCTCTTATCGAAAGAGGACATTTAAAAAAATGATTTCAATTGAAATCTGATATTTTAAGAGCTTCAGAAAATTTTTCTCTAAAAATAAACCCCATTCAAAATTTTAATTTATTTGTCTATCATTTTTATTAAAAAATAATCACAATGCTTTTTTTAATAATTTTTATTTTTTACTTTGACACAAGTTTGACCATAAACGAGTGTAAAAATCTGATATCACAAGACCGTAACTTCTCACTATGCCCAAGTTTATCTAAACTACCAGATGCTTTATCTTCAGCAAACCGAAACATATATTTTGTTCTCAATACCAACGAAATATTAGACTCAAATAATTTACACAGACTTCTCAGTTATTTTAATCAAATTGATAGTTTTGCATTTCTCGTAAGGTACTATGGGTTAAAAAGATTAGATGGTACTCTCTTTAAAAACATCGGAGTCGAATTTTCAAATTTAGACGGACTTTTAAGTTTTGAATTTTATGATACAACTTTTAGTTTAGAACCGAACAAATGCGAGTTATCACAGTCACAAACAAATCTCTTTGTAATCCAGAGTCTTAAACTTTCAAGCTCAGTCATTTTCAATTCAAAAGTTTGTCCATCATTACTTCACAACATTAATATACAGCTGATGAATTTACGTTACTTAACGGATACATTTTATTCCAAAAATGTCTTGGGTTTTTTAAATTTAAGTGTAAATGCTAAAATAGATTGGCTTGATTTTGAAAATTTGAATAATATTCATTTGGACAAGACTCTTATCAGTCCAAATCTATTCTCCAAAACTGAAACAATATCGACTAGTGGAAAAATAAAATCTATTGAAGACGATCTATTTAAGAGACTTGAGCGACTCAAGACGTTTAGGTTAGACATCTTTTATGCTCGTAATTTGTTACTTAATGGCATCGAGTGGATAAAATCAATTAACAGTGATTTAAATGTAAACGTTTCGAATTTTACCGATTTGAATTTGAACTGGAATCGATGGGTAGAGATCGAAATTTATAATTCTTATCTTTCATTTTTGGATTACACTTCAAATCAACTTTTTCCAAATGAAGATTTTTGTCAATACCAAAATTTTCCATTCAATCAAATGATTATTTTCACAGTACAAGACAATAGTGACAAACATACTTCTCACTCATGTACTTTCGAGTACTTGAATCAATACAGAAATTTTTTTATCAGCAAAAAGTTTGCTCAAAATTCAAAAAAACAAATTTGTGATTTTGAGTCCATAAAAAAGTTGTGTAACAAGTCAAACTTTGATTTTGATTTTAATAATTTGGGAAATTTAATCGTTTTTATTGATTGGATTATACTTGTTATTTTTGATCCTTGTTTTAGTATTATTGGGCTAACAATTAACATGTTCACAAATATTATATTATACTCTCAAAAAAAGCTACACGTTCGTTTCAAGTTTATTCAAATATTTTCAATTTTAAACAATGTTTACTTTTGCTTAAGCTTAATTCATTTAATAAATGAATGTCCTTTTGAGAATGGTTTATTTTGTTCGAAAGTAAGAAAAAATATTTCAGTACAATACTTTCAAATAATGTTTATAAACTTTTTTCAAAGTGTAATCAAGTTTTGTCTCAATGCGAGTATTTCAGGCTATGCTTACTCTCGTTTGAATTCAATCCGAAACTCAAAGAGTAAAATTAATTTAAACTTGTATGCAAAGTTAAGTGTACCAATAGCAGTTGTATTGAGTGTCTCAAGTATTTTTAAGAACTCGGTAAACAATGAAGCCTTTAAGGATCAATTTACATATTTTCCTTATAGTTTTGAAAATGTAATTGTTTTTGATAATGACTTACGAATACTTTTTGTGCTGTTTCTTTGTCTTGTTTATGATTTTGTTAACAGTGTGGGGTTTATTTGGGTCAATTTGATCATAGACATTAAACTTTTGGTCTGTTTAAGAAAGTCTATTACAAAAAGTAATGAAGTAAGACAAAGATTAAGATACAAATCGAACAAAACAAACATCGAAAATAGGACTATGACAATTACAATGATTGGAACTACTTTCAATTTTATTCTCAAATTGCCTCAATTATTTCAATTAATAAATGGAATTATTTTCGAGTCAAGATTGAACGGCCATTCAGACATGAAATTTAATAAATACGATTTTTTTTATGTATTTTATAAATCTAAAGCTTGGTCTATCTCAACTAGTGGTGCATGTTTGTCAATTATTTTTTGGAATTTCACTGGTAGTTAATTTTTTCTATTATTATAGTTTGGATAAAAATTTTCAAAAAATTTTAAATATTAAAAAAAGTAAACTTTAAATTTGATGTATGTCTGAACGCTAACGAGTTGATGCAGCAAACGTTACTGAACTTAAAATTTTGAATAATTGGATATTATTATTTTTTCTTTAAATTATTGTTGGCCAGAATAGAAACTTAATCAATTTTCAATTTTCTATTTTTTTAAGGGTATATTATTTCGACACAATCGATTATACAAACAACACAAAGCAAAATCTTTTCATCACAAAAAAAAATCTTCTCGCCACAAAAAATCGATGAACCTAAATAAAACTTTTTAACACAAAATTTTTGTACTGAAATTTTTTTTAAATTAAATTTTCTAGGCAATCACTAACTAGTAGCCCCAATTGCTTTTGGCAAATGACTTGATATGTATTCGGATCGGGGACTTATCCAACAGTTTCGACTTCTTGGCTTTATTTTTACTTGATTGTTTTGGGGTGCGTTTTTCTTTTTTTCGTTGTTAATATTTTTAATAACATTTGATTTCAATTAATTTATAAAAAACAAAATTTAATAGATGAGTGTCAGTCATACAATGCAACTCGGAAAATGGACGAATTACTATCATTTTAGGACTTTATTATTTTTAGGACTTTTAAAAAAATATCAAAATGGGATTTTATTTTTTTAAGACTTTTTGAATAATATTAAAATAAGATTTTATTATTTTAGGCCTTTATTAAATAGGTCTCTATGAAAAAAAAATTATTTCGAAAAAAAAAAGAACACAAAAAAGTCTCTAAATTAAATGCATTATGTTATCAAAGTTAACTAAATATGAACAAGAACGCAAATATTGATCTAAGTCAATATCATTGTTTTTCAAATGGTCCATAAGATTTTGATATCTACAATCTTTTTCAATGTCAATAGCTTTTCGTTTCGGAGCTGAACCACCCAATAATCTAGAAGTAAAGTCAACACTCACTTTATTATCGATCAGCTTGAATACTTTGATTAATTGATAAACATCAGGATGAGGTTTAGTGGTCCATTTATTGAGTTTGTTATGAAAGCCCTCAACATGATTGTTAGTCCTGGGACCAAATGTAGTTGAATGATTCCACATTTTCAAGTCAAACAACCCTTCAAACCAGGTATCAACAAAATAAGCGACAAAGTTCTCTAAGTATTTACAAATATCAGAATTAAGTTCGTCTGAAATTTCTTGTTCGTTTTGTACTACTTCAGGCGATGAAACAACATCTAACCCACGGCCTCGTCCCCGTCCTCTACCACGAATCCCTCTACCACGACCTCTACTACGACTAGCTCTACCACGACCTCTACTGCGACTAGCTCCACCATTTCCAATCAATAATAAATTATTACCATTCGAATTTTGTCTTTCGAGGTTATTTAACAGGTTATCAAAAAGTTTGGACTTGTTTTCCAAAATGATTTCAAAAGCTTCGTCTATCCTGTCCATCGGAACCTGCTTAATTTGCATACAATAAAGTCTCAATATGCAAAATAATAAGTCTTAAAATTTCAAATTCTTTTTTTGATAAAAACCAAAAAATAATAAAGTCCTAAAATGATAAGTCCTAAAATAATAAAGTCTTAAAACGATAAATCCTATTTTGATAAAGTCCTAAAAATAATAAAGTCCTAAAATGATAATATACCAAATGGACGAGTACGAGTACGAGTAAAAGGCGAATGGGGTAGTTTTTGGGGATCCTAATTGTCCTACAGAATACGAAATAAGGCTAGTACCGGCCTAGGTCTCAAGTCAAGATCTGAAAAATCTTCTTTACTGGAGGGAAAAATCTCAACAAACCTAATCGATTGAGTTAAGTGGTTGACTGTACTCTTGTTTAAGGGCAGTCTTCGGTTATAATCACTACACCCTTAAGTGGTGCTCTATCCTGGAGACTGGCGCAAAAAATTTGTTTCACAGCATACCCATTTAGCAATAGATGTAATCCTAGTGACAAAGTTGAGTATTCTACTAGATTTAGAGTACGCTTGGTTTGTGGTTCCAAGCTAGTCTGGATAGTTTTCGAGTTCGCAGCTTCGGCTCGGATGAGCTCGCTGTTTATGATGAACATCCCACAGTCATTGGAGTGGATGGCAGTAGCATAGTCGTAACCATGCCATGGCCGGTCCAAAGTCCGGATGCGAAAATGGGAAGGCGACAAGTCTGTCACATGTTTTAAAAATTTTATTCAAAAAACTATTCAAAATTAAAAAGATTTCGATTTTATTTAAAATTTGTTTTTTAAAACTAAATCTCTGTGTTAAACACAAACGCTTTAAGAAACTAAAAGAGTGAGAGCAACTGTTTGGCTTAACTCAGTTAATTTTAAAAAATAAACTTTAAAACACTTAAGAGAGAGAGAGAAATTATTTTAAAAAAATTTACAATATCATTTCAATTCCGAATTCGAAGATGTTTTAATTTATTTAACGTAAATTCATAGGCCGAATTAGTTATACCCCATGCAAATACAGCTCTCAAAAAATTACTACCCACACCTTTATACAACCTTGTTATCTTTCCTTCTCTTGACTCATACACCAACCAAAACGCTTCACGTATAGTCAAATATTTACCACCAATTCTCGCTTGCATGTGCGATTTTAAAACGTTAAATGGATAAAAAACAGTTGATATAGAAGCGCCCAAAATAGATCCATTTAAAAAATCAAAAATAACATTTTTAAATGAACTCGTCGTTTGTGGAAAATAGTTTTTAAAGTGAGCTCGACTAGTAAAAAAAACAATATTTGATAAACTATTTCTTAAACATATAACTGTTAGTCCTCTGTACAATTCTCTAGGACCATAACTTTTGTTAACGTCATAGAAAACATGCCATGTATGTTTGAAACGATCGTGGTATTGATGCATTTGTAGAACGGCTTGGACCCTCTCAAAAGGGGTTAGAAAGGCTTCAGTAAGACCCGCCATACCCCCTGCTATTGCTGTAATCGAGTTTTCAATAACACTCGGTCGAATTTGTTTCAAATATTTAGATTCAGATTTGTCATAAAGCCGTTTCAACCATAACGAATACTCATTCTGAGTTCCGAACATAATTGAATAACTAAATGATTTTTGTAACAAAGGTGGGAGTAGACCTCGGTAGGCGTGTTGAAAACCTTCACGTTTAAGTTGTAAAAAAGCATCTTTTGAATTAACACCGTCCAATATTTGACGGAATATGAGTTTATTTAAAGGAAATAGAATGGTGATACTGGTGCAAGCGGCCACGTAACCGGATAAAAATTCAGCATGTGAACTAAAAACATATTTTGATTTGTTGACGACGTTTGATTTATTGATTAAATCAGTTTTTGTAATTAATTTTAAATCATGATTTTCCATTTAAAACGATCAAATGAACTGAATTGAATTGCCTTTGAGTAAATGTCCAAGGCAAGTCTACACCATTTAATAATTAAGGCTTTACAAATAAAAAAAAATGAACTTTTAAAATTGATTTTAATTAATAAAAATTTTTCTTTTTTTTTTTGAGTTAAATTAATTTGCAATTTTACTTGCTTATTCTAATTTTAAATATTTCAAACCCTAATGTATAATAAAAACGCTAAATAAAATAAAAAAAAACAACAAAATAATGCTTGCAAAAGTGTCTTCAGAAATATGCATAAGCAAATTTTCGAATTTGCTGAAAAGATATTTTTTGCTCAATTATTTAAGACACACCTCTTTTTGTAAATAACTTAATTTCAATTTTATTGAAACCCTTTTTGTTGCCTCAATTTAGCTACACCCGTGCTGTCTGATATTGCCCTCGGCCAATGAAGCGAATGATTCTTGATCATCTATTTCATCTTAAACGACATTTCTCTATGAGTTGCCTAGAGCCTACCTAGAAGCTAACCTTTGGGATCTTCGGTTTGCGACACTGACTCGTTCATATCTAGAGAGCAACTAAAAAAGACCAAAACACTTTTTCGCTCACCTAAATGTCCCCCAGTTTCCTTAAGGTGAGCGAAAAAGTTGTTATGACCTCTAATCTGAATTCACGGTTCAAGAATCTCCCAGAGGGTTCAAGAATTTATTTTTCAAAAAAACGTACTTGATCAAATGCAGTCAAAAAATATCAACTCTATTTGAAGTCACTCTTTGTTTTTTTAATAACACAAGGTAACATCAGGTCTATTCAAAGTCAATTTTCTTAGATGCGATGTCACGCCAAGTCACGTGTCATCAAGTGACATTGAATGGACAAGTAATGTACATCACATAGAATAATATTAAGTTTCTATTCTTTTGCCGGTAATGTAGATTCTAAAATGTTAAATTGAAGCATCTCGACTTTGAAGCTCGGCTTATAAAATTTATTGATTTTTTATCCCTATGAAAAATCATTTTCTTATAATTTCTCTATTTATTTTAATTTTGTCCAAAACAAGAAAAAAAAAATTTTTTCTAAAATTTTAAAACTTTGTTTAATAAGTCAAAAATATAAAAGTAAAAAAAAAATAAACTAAAATCTTTGATAAAAATCCCCTAAAAATTAACAACTCGTTTAACAGCTTCAATACATTTCCATTTATCTGGCATGAAAAAACACTCATAAACATGTGGAATAGCTGGTATATCGTAGCCAGCAACTCTTTCAACTGGAGCTTCGAGATTCAAGAAACACTCTTTCTAAAAAATTATCGAGAAATTGATAAAAAAAAATTATTTTGGATGACTTTTTTAGCATAAAGTTTACTTGGACAAAAGCGGCTATTTCAGCGCCAAAACCCATTGTCAAGTTAGCTTCATGTGAGATTATCAAACGTCCTGTCTTGGCTACAGACTACAAAATTACAAAATTATCAACAAACTCGTTAAGATCGTTTTTTAAAATAGTATTCATTCTTACATTACAAACTGTTTCATAATCCCATGGCACAATGGTTCTTAAATCAATAATTTCACATGAAATATTCAATTTTTCTTTAACAATATCAGCAACTTCTTTGACAACATGAACTTGAGTACCCCAAGCTACGATTGTTACATCACTTCCTTCTCTTAATACCTCGGCTTTTGATAACGGAATTTCGTAATCTTTAACTGGTACATTTTCAACAGCTTGTCGGTACAAAATTTTTGGTTCGAAAAAAATAACTGGATTTGGATCACGAATTGAGGATAATAGAAGACCTTTTGTTTGAATTGGACTTCTTGGTACAACTACTTTTAAGCCTGGACTGTGAGCAAAGAACGCTTCGACTGATTGAGAATGATACAAAGCACCATGACCAACAGCACCACATGGAGCTCTTATTGTCAATTTACCACAGTCAAATAAGTTACCAGATCTATAACGGAATTTTGCGGCCTCATTTACAATCTAAAACAAAAAGTCTTCCAAGAGGGTTCAAAAATTTATTCTGCAAAAAAATGTACTTGATCGAAGGCTGGGAAAATATAATCAGCAAATTGAATTTCAGCAATTGAAGTAGCTCCAGCCGCGGCTAAACCGATACCAAAAGCCGCTATGCCTTGCTCGGAAAGTGGAGTGTTAAACACACGATCCTTTCCGTATTTATCTTTAAGACCTACAGTACATCTGAACACACCTCCAAATGCTACGTCTTCTCCAAAAATAACTTTGAAAAGAAAAAAAATGAGTTTTTAATTTATTGATTGAAAAAGGTTCTTTAATTATCACCTGCTGACTTGTCTTTTGAGAGTGAAATGTCCAATGCGTTTGTAACCGATTGACATAAATTCATTTTAGTTGTCTCGCCGAGATCACTCGGTGCAACGTCTGGAACAAATTTGAAACTAGACGCATTACGAGCTTGAGATTTAGAGACAGATATAAGTTGAGATACTTTGGTCAATTTTTTTAAAAGCATTTCTGGTATGAGTGTATCTAAAATGTATCCAAGTTAATTTTTAATATTCGTTTTATTTTATTTTATTTTTGCTATTTTACTTTTTTAAACTCTTATGTTAACATGTAACTTAATGCATACACCCATGTTTATGAAAAAAAAAAAACTTTTATTAAAAGACTGCTTTTGCAAATAAATTTTTTTCTCTAGGGGAATCGAAAAATAACGAATCAAAATTAATTGAACTTTACGTTGAAATATTAAGAAAACAATCCAATATATTTTCTTTATCCCGGTTATCCATTTTAATATATTGTTATACGGACAGAGATAGAGACTCCCAAAATTAGACCCGAGTTTTTATATTGTTCTAAAATTGACTCGGACTCTAAGTCTGAGTCTAAGAGATTTAGTAAAAGACTTGAGCCATTGATTACAATCGGGGGACTCGGACTTATGAGTCTCTGAAAATTTTTACGAGTTCGAGTCCTTCCAACTCTAAAGATTTGGACTCGAGTCTGAGTCTTATGAAAAGGAACGAGTCCCTATCTCTGAATACGGCCTAACGGATTGAATGAATTTTTCGGAACGAATGTAAAGAGTTAGAAAAAAGCTTATCGATAGAAAAAAGACCCTTCAGCTTATAGATAATTCATTTTTCTACAAGTCAATATATATTTTTAGATATCGTCTACATCACCTATGGTACAGACTTTGTCAAAGTGATTTGTGGTAAACCATTTTTAAATCATAAGTTAAATGCACTGGTAGTTATTTTTGCTAACTATTTATAGTTCATTTAAAAGAGGACAGTATAAGCTATTTACTGATACAGTGTAACCTCGATTTTGTTACCCTCTATTTTGTGGAACCGCAATTTTGTGATATCTAAAAGAGAGACCTTTAATGTATTTCTCGTTTGAATTTTTGAAATTTTAATTTTGTGAAATTTATTGCATTTACCCAGACACTTCACAAAATCGAGGTCGCAATAATACAGTGCGAGAAATTCGAAATTTTTAATATTTTTTCGAAATCCTTGTTTCTAAAATAATTAGCAACTAACAGAATTTTAAGGCTGAGGACAATATATATTAAAAAACTCGAATTTCTCGATTAAAATTACCCTTGATTGTCAGTTTTCTTTTTATTGGACTCTTTTTTCAGCCATAGTCCCAAAATTGCAGTAATTTTTTGACCATTAGATCATTCAAGCTCTATAACATCTTGATTTCCTACGACATATTTGAAACCTTATCTATGATTTTTTTAACCTATGTACATTCTGTACATAGGTTGCAAAATAAATTGTCTCTCTAGCTTTTTCAAAAAGCAATCGTACAATCGTACAATATTAACCCTTATCCGTCCGAAATATAAAAAATCACGTTAACGTCTGAAATGGGTCAAAAATGACCGGGTTTTGTTTTTTTGATTTTTCTCAACTTTGATGTTTTTTTTTCGATATTCTGAGAACATAATAATATTCTTCTTATTCTCAGCTGACGTTTGATGTAATTTTGGGATTGATATTTTAAATTTAACGGCATATACAGTGGTGGAAATTAATTTGTCCCATGATATCATCTGATATCAGCTGACCTCATCTGATGTCATCTGGTATCATCTGATATCAGTTTGCATCATAATTCGTTGGCAATTATTAATGTTTGTAATTCTCTTACTGATATCATCTGATATCATATGATTTCAACTGATCGGAACTGATGGTAGATGATACAAAAATTTTCATAAATTCTGATACCAACTGATATCAGCTGATATCATATGATATCATGGGACAAATTAATTTCCAGGACTGTAATACTCTCCTAAACTTTCTCTATTTCTTTATTTTTTTTTATTTTTCAATTTTTCGGGTCATTTTTGACCCGGTTTTGGACGGATAAGGGTTAAAATCGTTTTAATTGTCCTGTAGCCTCGGGACGGAACAATTCGGTACGACACGCTTTGATACATTTTTTACGTTACGGTACGCTTCGCCTTCTTGCCGCTTCGGTTCGCTTGCAAACAAAACTTCGGTAGAACAAACTTTGAGTGTTTTCAGTTCTCGTCTATACCAGTTTTTAAGGACTAACCATACTTTTTTGATCTGCTTTTCTATATATTATTGATGGCTAATA
Organism: Brachionus rubens; assembly: GCA_022207745.1. Classification (NCBI taxonomy): domain Eukaryota; kingdom Metazoa; phylum Rotifera; class Eurotatoria; order Ploima; family Brachionidae; genus Brachionus; species Brachionus rubens. Next base: position 2,811,615 of record JAJVHD010000003.1, on the reverse strand, counting down.
TCAAATATGCTAAATCCTCCCATACAAAATCTACGGTAGTTCCGATAGCTCAAATTTATCATGCTATGTATCTTACTTATTGAAGAGGCTTTAATCATTATACGGTCTCGATTTCGTTAAAGAACTTTGAAGAGAAGGATTCAAGATACTAATTACATTGATAAAAATCAATTCGATGTACACAGAAACGACAATCGACAAGATCAATTGATCAAATTCTCTTGAAAGCAGAGTTGTTCCTCAAGTCTCAAGTCGCGACTTGACTTGATTTTTTTTTTCATAAACAAGTCAAGTCTTGACTAGACTTGAGATTTATAAAAGACATTTTCTAACAAATTTTAACAAGTCAAGTAAAGACTTGAATTGACATTTTGGGGTAAAGACTTGGAAAATCGCGACTTGAGGAACAACTCTGCTTGAAAGATCTGTATTACAACCAAATTCGAATGAAGATGAAAATATTTTGGCTAAGCCCGGTTGAGAAAATGAGACTGACGTATGAGCAAATGAAGAGACTTTTTTTGGATAAGCTTTATTCAAAATATCAAAAGATTTTAAAAAAATTCAATTTTATTTTTATTACTTTTATTAGTAAAAAAAACAAGTTAATTCAAAAAAAATTAAATAAAAAAAAAGAGAAAAAACAAAATACCTTTGTTTAAATACCAAATTGAAAAAAAAAAAGAATTTAAAATTCATTATTTTAAGTAAATCAAAAATATAAAGGAAATTTTACTAAAGGGTCTTAACACCACTAGTCCGTTCTTAACTAAATACTTAAAGCTCAAAAAAAAATAAAATTCTTCAAAATTGAATTGATTTTTGTGTCTGTAAGACACCAGCAGGACCTGCTAATGGCGAATAGCCCATCAAATCTTGATCGATTTGTCTTGCAGCTTGTCTGCCTTCATGTATTGCCCATACTACTAAACTTTGTCCTCGACGACTATCACCAGCGGCATAGACTTTTGGAATATTAGTGTTGTATTTAGAAGCAGGGGTTTGTATGTTACTGCGTGGGTCTTTTTTCAAATTAAGCTGTTTGATTATTGTTTCCTCAGGACCCATGAATCCCATTGCCAATAAAACTAAATCACATTCAAAGACTTTTTCACTGCCTGGTACTTCAACTATTTGCCATCTACCTTGATCGTCTTTTTTCCATTCAATTTCGACTGTTTTAACCCCCTTTACGTTGCCATTGCCATCGTCAATAAACTCTTTAGAAGAAATTTGGTAAATTCTTGGGTCTTTGTTCAACAAGTGCATAGTTTCTTCATGACCGTAGTCAAGTTTAAAGACTTTGGGCCATGTTGGCCATGGATTGTCTGGTGCACGCGTGGCTGGTGGTTTTGGCAAAATTTCGAATGTAATTATATCTTTAGCGCCTTGACGTAAAGAAGTACCAATACAATCGACACCTGTATCACCACCACCGATAACCAAAACTCGTTTGTCTTTGGCCAATAACTTCAATTCGTCCAAGTTTTTGTTTTTAGCATTTTGTTGTTCTTGCCACGATTGTAAAAAGCTCATGGCAAAGTAAATACCGTTCAAATGACGACCTGGGATATTTAAATCACGTGGCCATGTAGCTCCAGTTGACACTAGAACAGAATCGTATTGTTCTAAAAGCCGAGTTGGGTCAACGTCTTTACCAACTTCGACGTTCGGTCTAAATTCAATACCCTCTTGTGCCATTAAGTCAACACGTCTTTGAACAACTTCTTTGGACAACTTCATGGAAGGGATACCGTAACGAAGAAGACCACCGATTGCGTTGTTTCGTTCAAACACAGTTACTAAATGACCGACTCTATTCAATTGATGAGCAGCAGCAAGACCAGCTGGACCTGAACCAATAATAGCAACTCGTTTACCAGTGCGATTCTTTGGAAATTCAGGTTGCATCCAACCCTGTTCAAAAGCATGATCAATAATAGCACATTCAATGTTTTTAATAGTGACTGGCTTAGCGTTAATACCAAGTACACATGAGCCTTCACAAGGTGCTGGACAAACTCGACCTGTAAATTCAGGGAAGTTGTTAGTCTGAAGAAGTTGATGTAATGCTTCTTTCCAGTTTCCATTATAAACCAAATCATTCCATCTTGGAATAATATTACCCAATGGACAACCGTCTTTTGATTGACAAAATGGAATACCACAATCCATACAACGAGCAGCTTGTTGTTTTAAATTTTTTCGAACACCTTGATGGTTGTGAATCTCGTCCCAGTCTTGGATACGTTCATCAACTTTTCGGTATTGGTCAGTGTTTCTAGGGTACTTGTAGAAACCTTTTACTTTATCAAATTGACCAATAGAGTCCTCAATATCAGCGATTGGTGCTTTATTTTCAACATGAGTCAATTTAGCTGGTACTAACTTCTTTTTCTGCGACTCCAATACTTTTTTATACTCGTCCGGAAAGACTTTGATAAAACTAGCAGTCGATAGAGGCCAATTGTCCAAAATACTTTTAGCAACTTCCGATTTTGTTTTATCATAAAAATCACTAAGAATATTTTTTAAGAAAGTTAAATCCTCGTCTTCGATTACTTTGTACAGTGTAACCGATTCCTTGTTACACTTTGGTGGGAATACACCAGTTGGATCATAAATATAAGCAATACCCCCTGACATACCAGCTGCAAAATTACGACCAGTTAGACCCAAAATAACGGCTACACCTCCTGTCATGTACTCACAACCATGATCACCACAACCTTCACTTACAGCTGTAGCTCCACTGTTACGAACACAAAAACGCTCTGCAGCTTGACCACGAATGTAAAGAGTACCTGTTATGGCACCGTATAGAACAACATTACCAACAATAATTGCATCAATAGTCTTAAATGGACTCACAGGTGGGGGGTAGATTACAATTTTACCACCTGAAAGACCTTTACCAACGTAGTCATTAGCATCGCCGACTAGCTCCAATGTGACACCACGGGCTAAAAATGCACCAAAGCTTTGTCCAGCACTACCCGACAATTTAATGTGTATCGAATCGTCCTTCAAACCCTTTTCTTTGTATTTTAATGAAATTAAATTTGATAAACTAGCTCCAAAGGCACGTTCTTCGTTGTTTATCAAATAGTCTAAAATTATGGATTCCGACTCGCCATCGATCACATCTTTGGCTTGGATCATTATCTTTTCTTCAAGTCGTTTTTCGAGTTCAAAATCTTGTTTAACACTTCCGCCACGAATCGATGCTGATGGACGGAGAGTTGAAGCGTTCAATAAAATTGCATCGTAATTTAAACTTGCTTCCTTAAAATTAATATTATTGTGCTTTGGGCGTAAGCGATCAACTCGGCCGACAAGGTCCGAAAATTTACTAATACCCAACTTGGCCATGATTTCTCTTATTTCTTCGGCGATTAAAAAGAAATAGTTGATCACGTGTTCAGGTTTACCTTCGAATTTTGCTCTTAAAACAGGATCTTGTGTAGCTACACCTACTGGACATGTATTTAAGTGACATTTTCTCATCATTATACAACCAAGGGTTATCAATGGGGCTGTTGCGAAACCGAACTCGTCTGCGCCTAGCATTGCAGCCATTACAACGTCGAGACCGGTTCTTAGCTGACCGTCGGCTTGTATGACTACACGAGATCTCAAATCGTTTAGGACTAAAGTTTGATGTGTTTCAGCAACTCCTAATTCCCAAGGCAAACCAGCACTTTTAATACCTGTCCAACTACTTGCTCCAGTACCACCATCATGACCACTGATAGTCAAATGTTCGGCTTTGGCTTTAACAACACCACTAGCAACCACACCAACACCGACTTCAGCCACTAGTTTAACACTAATTCTCGCCTTTGGATTCGCTGACTTCAAATCGTAAATTAACTCAGCTAAATCTTCAATTGAATAAATATCGTGATGTGGCGGCGGACTTATAAGTCCTACACCTGGTATTGAATTTCTACAATGAGCAATATCATCGGTTACTTTAAAACCTGGTAATTCACCACCCTCACCTGGTTTGGCACCTTGAGCCATTTTAATTTGAATATCATCAGCATGTGATAGATACACACTCGATACACCAAAACGACCCGATGCAACTTGTTTTATAGCTGATCGAGTACTACACGACATGTCTTGATCATCTAATAATCTTTCTAAATTTTCACCACCCTCTCCAGTGTTTGATTTACCTTTTATTTTGTTCATAGCCTTAGCTAATGTTTGATGTGTCTCGATCGATATTGATCCAAAACTCATCGCACCAGTGGCAAATCGTTTCACAATCTCAGCCGCTGGTTCAACTTCATCAATACTTATAGACTTACATTTCGAATAATCAATCTCAAATTGACCTCTAATAGTACAATTTCTATTCGCTTCAGTGTGTAATTCACTAAACTGTTTGTAAACACTTTTACTATTTTTTTGAGCGGCCTCTTGTAAACTTGCAATTGTTCCAGGATCGTTGATGTGTCGTTCACCCGAGTTTCTCCAGTGATAAACACCCGGGTTGACTGATAACTTATCATCACCACCTTCACGAGGACCATAAGCCAATAGATATCGATTATAAGACTCAGTTGACAATATTTTAAAGTCAACACCGCCTAATCGTGACGATGTTCCTTTGAAGCATCGATTTATAACTTGATTACTAACACCGACTGCCTCGAATATTTGAGCACCCTTGTACGATTGAAGTGTTGAAATTCCCATTTTAGCCATTACTTTAGCTATACCGTATTTAGTTGCAGTCGTGTAGTTGTTAAAAATTTGCTCGTTTTCAAATTTTGTGTTCAACATTTTTTGGGCATTCAAATTTCTAATTGTTTCAAAGACCAAGTATGGGCAAATGGCGTCCGCACCGTAGCCTAATAACAAACACAAATGATGAATTTCTCTCGCCTCGCCTGTCTCAACAATCAAAGCAACTTTCATTCGCAGCTTTTTTTCAATTAAATGATGATGTACAGCCCCAACTGCAAGCAATGGACTCACTGGTAAATAATTTCTACCCGACATACGATCACTCAAAATCAAGTACGTATAATTTTGATTAGCTGCATCCTCGGCTTCTTTGCATATGGTTTCCAATGCTTTTGATATAAAATCCTCGTTAGGTATATAATCTTTAACATCGAACACAATGTTAATAGTTAATGATTTAAAATTTCTGTAATGGATGTTTTTGATTACGTAAAGGTCTTCTAAAGAAAGAATTGGTTGTTCTATAAATAAACGTTCGCATTGTTCAGATGAAGGCTCGAGAATATTCGACTCAGGTCCGATAGGACATGATAGAGACATTATGATTTTTTCTCGAATTGGATCAATTGGAGGGTTAGTGACTTGGGCGAATAGTTGTTTAAAATAGTCATAAATTAACGGATTATATTGAGATAGACAAGCCAATGGTGCGTCGTTACCCATACTGCCAAGACTTTCTTTTGAATTTTTAATCATTGGAAGAAGCAACATGCTAAGTACTTCGATGTTGTAACCGAATAAAGGAAGACGTCTGTCTTCTTCAACGAGGAAAAAATCGTCTTTACCAGTCGAGCCAGTTCGAGATGCAGAGACCATGCTAGTGCTCATTATTTCTTCAAAATTAGGGTTTTGGGATTTAAAAATTTCTCTTAAATCTTGAATTGTTGTGAGTTTTCGGACCCAATTTTGGACTGGTCTGAGCATTGTTATCTCGTTTTTGATGTCAATGTCACTTGTTATTTCTTTTTTGAGAATATCGGCAAGAAGCATACGACCGGGTTTGAGACGACCTTTTTGTATAACTTCACTTGGATCGACATCAATAACACCGACTTCACTTGCCATGACTAAATGTTTTGATTTTAAAACATAATAACGAGATGGTCTTAGACCGTTACGGTCCAAAATAGCTCCGATGTATCTTCCATCGGTGAATGTTAACAAAGCTGGACCATCCCAAGGTTCCATTGTACACGAACTCCATTTGTAATAGGCTTTTTTAAGATCGCTCATTAACTCATCACCTTGCCAAGCCTCAGGTACAAGGGTTAACATTGCTTCTGGTAATGAACGTTCACCACATTGGACTAAAAATTCAACAACATTATCAACACAACCCGAATCGGATAAATTTTTTTCAATTACTGGAAATAAATTTTTTAATTCGTCATCGAATACTTTACTTTTCATGATACCCTCACGTGCATTTATGTAATTAACGTTACCTCTTAGAGTGTTTATTTCACCATTATGGGCAACGTATCGATAAGGATGAGCCCGTTCCCAACTTGGAAAAGTATTTGTTGAAAATCGAGAATGGACTAGTGCGAGATAAGCCTCGTATGTTTCACTTTTCAAGTCCAAAAAGTATTCCCATAATTGTTCAGGTGTAACCAAACCTTTGTATACAAGTGTATCTGCTGAAAAACTACAAATGTATCCATTTATACAATTTTGATTGTAGATATGACTTGTTCGTTTTCGGACTATGAATATTCTTTGCTTAAAGTTTAGTCTATGACGTGAATGACTGCTTAGATTTTGATCAATAACGAACGCTTGTTTAATGAGTGGTTCATTCTCACGTGCTACTTCACCAATAGCATTACTATCAACTGGCACTGTACGCCAGTAAATGACTTTAAGATTGTAACTCGAAGCCATTTTTTCAAATTCAGCTTGAACTTGACGCGGATTTTCTTTTGGCATAAAAAAAACAGCAACTGCATATTGACCACGTTCGGGTAAGCGAATATCTTCTTTAGTTAACTCGGCTCGAAAAAACTCATCGGGTATTGTTGTGAGCACACCAGCACCATCACCAGTGTTGTTATCACATCCACAAGCGCCTCTATGTGCCATACGTGTTAACATCTTTTTAGCATCTTGTATAACTTTATTCGACGATATACCTTCAATGTTAACTATGAAACCGACACCGCATGCATCTTTTTCGTACGATGGATCGTATAAACCAATTTGTTCAGGTAGACCGGTATGTTTGTTAATATTCATTATTATTTTATCGATTTCCTAATTTTTTTGTTGTTTTTTTTCTGGGAAATAAAATTATTGTCTAAAAAATAAGATTAATGTAAATAACAGGAAATTTGTTGAAAAAAAATAAAAAGTGTAATGGAAATTAATAGAGAAGAGAGAGCACTTACGCAACTAACAAAAAAAAAGACTAAGCATTTGATCAACGAATTATGTAAAGAAAAGCAAAAATTTTATGTTAGTACAGTAGTTGCTTCTAGAAATGATGTTTTGAATTAAAACGAAACTCCGATATCAATCAAAAAAAGTTAACATAGATGCTTATTGAGGCAAAAGAGATTAGAATCAAGTCTCTCTCACTCACTAGTTTTCTCTCTCTCTCTTTAAACATGCTCTGTTTCAATGTCTCTCTCTATTTCATATTAAAACTCAATCTTGATTTCAATTTTGAAACCAACTCGAAAGAATTTGTGTGTGCTTGTGTTGCATGAAAGAGTTAAATTAAATGAAAAGATAAATTTTTTTATTCGTTACAAAATATTGATTTTTTTTTTTTCTTGTGCATGTTTTTTTTATTGTTTGTTGTTTCCTAAACGGATATTCTCAATCACACCAACTGAAATAAGCAATTGGATTTAAAAAAAATATTAATTCGAATATGTCAAGCTTAACTTCCTAAAAATTCACTTGATAATTTTTGAAAAACAAACGAAGCTGGAATTAAAAATCTTGCCGGTGATCAGGAGCTCTGAAAAATGGTATTAGGGTCTACATAACACATGGTAATTATCAGGCACACTTGATTTTTTCAATTTAAAAGTGCTGAAATAGCTTCAAAGACTTGTTGAAAGCTGCACTCAGAGCGAGTGTTGTCGGATTTCAATATTATCTCCAATAGTTAAGCTTTTCGTAGATAAATGTTGGAGATACAATTAAATCACTTGCTTGCTGAGCGTTTAACTGCTTTCTAAAAATAATAATCTGAGTATTACAAGATAAAAATTCGGCTGTCCCTAAAACACAGATCTGGATTGCCGGATTCGGGCTTCGGGTGCCTAAAATACGGATCCAGATTGAACATAAATCAAATATGCATTACAAATTTTACACACAAACGCTTCTTAGCTCCAAAACTGAAGTACGGAGACAACTTCTTTTTGTACTTCTTCATACACTTCTTATGTTTGTGTTTCATTATTTTTCAAAAAAAAAATTCAATTCAAATGAAAATCTTTTTAGACCACCGGAGTTCCGGAAATCAGGGGCGGTTGATTTTTAGAGAATATGCTGGTAATCTTTAAAATATAAAACATAATTTTTTAAAGTACAGAGGTGTCAAGAAATTAAAGGTCATTACATTTACTGCACTTCCACCGAATTAAAGGCTTTCCGTACCCGTACCGTACTCGAAGCGTACCCGAACCGCACCGTACCCGTACTAAAAAATCACAAATTAATCGCAAAATGCATTAAAAATTTAGAGAATTATTAGTATGGGTACGGGTACGATGCGGTTCGGGTACGCTTCGAGTACGGGTACGCCATTAATTTGGTGGAAGTGGAGTAAGTTTTACCACGAAAGGCATAAAAAGGCACATGTTACTTTACATCTGAATCCGCTTTTAAGGAGGTGCTGGTCATTTACGAATTAAATAGGCGAATGTTCGCAGTAAACGGTTTTGATGGTTATAGCTCATTCTTGGATCTTAATTCTTGAAATTTAATTTTCTTTTCGATTCGGCGAACATTCATCAAGATTCATAAATGAGCTATAACCATCAAAACCGTTTACTGCGAACATTCGCCTATTTAATTCGTGAATTACCAGCACTGTACATGTTTTATTGATAACCTAAAAATTCTTTTAAAAAGTTAATGTTAAGCTGTTTTCGATGATTTCTAAAGAAGCTCGAGCAACTTATGATCTTTCTTAATAGAAAATTCTTTCTTTCTGGGCATGTTAGAAGGTTTCCGGAGTTGTTAATAAAAGTAAGTTAAATCTTGTTAGTTGGATTTGAGCCATAGCTTAACTCCTCAAGACAAGCATCTAAAAGAAAGGAACGATGAAAGACAGAATAACAATAAAATTGTTAAGGAAATGTTTGGGGTATCTACAAGCAGATAAAATCGACGGTTAGATGTTAGTAAAAATAAAAACTGTTGTCCCTCCGAATAAACAAACCTAAAAATTGACATCTAAGCCCGTATAGTCGAGTGGTTTGCGAGCTAGTCTTGCAATCAGAGGGTTGGAAGTTCATTCCCCGCAAAGAAAGAAAATTTTCTAACTATTTTTGTATTACGGGTTAATGTGTTTGATGAGAATGGTAGCTCAGTTGGTATCGTCAGTTTATCAATGCGTCATGAAAGTGTCAGCTCGAATCCCGCTCGGGTCAGATTTGTTTCACAGAAGCAAAGAAACAAGCAAAATTATCAAATGTCATTGGTGTAAAATCGAGTAAAAAACCGAAGCCTTAGCTCTTAAATAATAAAGGTGCTAACATTATTTAATTAAATAAAAAACTTTTAAAACTTAACTAAAGAACTTCTACGTCAACATTATGAAATCTGCAGAAAAAGGCAAATTTCTTGATATATAGCTTTACCTATTTAAAAATCAGTTTAAGTAAAAAAAACCCGGTTGTTTGTTTTATCATAAATTAGCGGTTGCGTTTCTTTCAAGCAGAGATACGAACCCGGATTTTTTTCAGGTTTTGAGTTTAGGTTGGGTTCGGGTGGACCACTCAAACTCGATACCCAATAACCCACTTTGTTTGGGTAACCAACCCATAACCCAAAGCCGTAAAACTTAACTTTACAGGCTACGCACCTGAATCCAATAACCACATACTGAATTTTTCCCGGTTTATTTTGAGTAAAAAGGTATCAGATTCAGTTGTTTAACCTGTAAAGGTAAGTTTTATGGGTTTGGGTTATGGGTTGGTTACCCAAACAAAGTGGGTTATTGGGTATCGAGTTTGAGTGGTCCACCCGAACCCAACCTAAACTCAAAACCTGAAAAAAAATCCGGGTTCGTATCTCTGCTTTCAAGTATCCTCGAAGTTTAATTTTGAAAATTTCTTATAAATAAAACAAGGTTTAATTATAAATAAGCTTTAAAAAAATTCAATGGATTTTTTTTTCAGGGTTAATCGTTTTCATGCCCACAGCTGTCAATATGTATCTAAACTAAGCGTATCTTCTAAATTAGCTTTATCTAGTTTAAGGCCAGACCTTGAACGAATAATTAAAGATTAATTATTCGATTAATTTACCACTTAAACTACACATTAAATAAAGATAAATAAAAAAGTTCTACTTTAAAACTTGATGATGGTTTGTTTAATTCTTAACTTAAATTACAGGAATTTTAATGATTTTTTAATTTTTCTTGGCGTAAGGTTAGGACGTGTTATATGGAAAATTTAGAAGTGTTGGAAAAGGGTTAGAGAGTAAAGGTCAAGTGTTAGATAAGTGTTGAGTCCTCTAAACCAAGTGTTACCTAGCGTTATATCGATTAAGCTAGAGTGTTAGTGTGATCTAGATGAAGTTTTAGCTACCGTTAGAAGGTTGAAAGCTATGTGTTAGGGTTGTGCCAATCAATGTTTACTACAGAAATGTTTCAGGGTGTTAAGAAAACAGATAAAGAGTCGGGGAATTTTTCAAATTTTTTTATTCATATACAGTCGTCTCACCGTTATATCCCGCCACCATAATATCCCCTCGGGTTTATATCCCAAAAATTATACAGAACCAATTTCCCTGATACATTATAATGTTAAGTTTATTTTTGTTTTATCCCATCTTTATCCCCAAAATTTAATTATAACCCAGACAAAAATAAGAACAAATAAACATATTACATACAATTGACTCTTTGTTATAACCCATTAATTTTTTTTTATTCAATTTTTTCCGACGTGTGCTTATTTATATAAAGAAAACTTAACCTCAAAATGACCTCAAAAAAAGACAAAAAATAACGAATGAAACGAAATTGGCCATTATTGATAGAAAATTATCTATAAATTATTCAGATGAAACGATTGGTCTTATTTATTTTAGACAATACACTTCTACCTTATTTTATGATATTTAAATAAACCGACCGGATAGAGCTTAGTCTGGTGCCAATATTTAAAAAAAAAAAAAATTGGTGATGGTGAGTTTCGAGTTGATCGACCTACTGTGTGTAAATTAAAGGGAGTTGGGGAATCTTTTAAAACATGTGAAATAGACTATTTTAAAAAATTAAAACAAAATGAAATTTTATTAAGCCTAAAAACTAATTTTCTTATCCGTTTTGTAATTTGTTAGGGGTAAAACTTAATTTGTAATAAAAATTTTGTATTTTTGTAGCTTTTTTGCTTTTATTTCATTGTATCCCAACTTAATTATATCCCCATACTTGCTGAGAACCGATTAGGGGATATAAGCGCGAGACGACTGTATTTGTTAAAAATTCGTCCATCGACCTTTCTGTTTAATGATTTTTCGTAGAACTCTTCAATAAAAAGTTTAATAGCTTTAGTTTTTTTGAGTTTTTTAAAAAAAAAACAAAATAAGAAAACTTAGAATTTAGTCTCTATTTTTTATTAAGGTGCTCTCAAGAAACTTGTGAACTATAGGGATGATATTTTTAAAACTTATTGGAAGAAGGCTACGACACACAAGCGCTATTTAAAACACAAAAGTAGTGTCAAACCGAAGTTTAATCTAAAAATAAATTAATCACAGTATTTGATTAAAATAAACTTTTGAAATTTTACTTTTTAATTTTTAAAATTTGCTCATTTTCCTAATGTTTCCTTTTCCACCTACCCCCATTAACACTTAGTAACCCTCTTTTTAACAATCCTAAAACAAGGAATTCGAATCCCTTACACTTGCTAACACCTTCTTTTAGTGACACCAACGCTTGGTTTTAGACCCCTAACACTTGCTAACACTCTCTATTTTACTCTTCACGCTTCATAACACTTTTCAAATTTTTTTTTCGCTTTTTTTTTCCCCTAACCTTTACTAACGCTCGGTATTAAAAAATCGATAAAATTACTGTAATGAATAATTTAAAAAAAATGAAAAAATTTCCCTTTTATATATTTCAACAATTAAAACGCCATTTTGTGAGCCATTCACTGATAAATTTTAGATCAAACTCACTTATCTAAACAATGAATAATTTATCATTAAAATTTATTTTATTACTTTATTGCTAATTATTAATGCTTCCTTAGGTGTATCTGGTCAAATTTGACTAAATTTTTTTAATTCAAGACCAAGTTTAATTTTTAAAAGTTTTCCAAAAACGTAAAAAAACAAATAATTTTTTAGATTAAAAAATTATTACGACTTATTACTAATAAGTTATTACTTTATAGCGTTATTTTTAACTTTTGAATGCCTTAAAGTTAACTCAAAATAATTTTTTTATGCATCAGAAATGTAACCCGTTTTCAATTTTGATTAATCATCTAGGCCCAAATTTGGTAACAATTACGACTTGACATATTTGTTTTTTCATCAATCAAAGATTACATGTAAGTCTTACTATGAAAAAAAAGAAAACAATTATAAACTCTTCTAGCTAAATATATGAAATCCTATGACAAGATAGTTGTAGTACTTTTTTTGTGCTGATCTAACATCTAGTAGAACAATCCTAGACTTTATTAGCTGCAGAAGCTGATTAGACTTCTTAGCCGGGTAACACTACGTTTGCGTCTTTCGACGCCCTTATTTTAAGTCACAGCGACTCGCGAGTCCCAATACGGTAATTTTCAAAGTAGTTTTAGTATCAGGCTATCTAGATAATGACTAGTCGATGATTCTTATCGGATCGTTTCCCAACACTAATGACACTCATCCATTTCAATACCTATGTGAAGTTTTTTCTCAATTTCTCAAATTCTCAAATTCTTAAAATAATTTGAGAAAAAAACTAAAGTTATTTCTCAAATTCTTAGAATCTAAGAAAAGTTGAGAAACCGAAGAAAATAATTTTGAGAAAAAAATTATCTGAGTCCCTGAATTTTATGCTTAGTCGAAACCTTACGCTGCCCTATCCTCACCCTAAACCCAATCCCTAATCCCTACTTCAATACCAACTTAGTCTTGAAAAAGATACCAAATCTGAATTATTAGATAAAAATTTAAAATTATCATTCTTTGGCGTATTTTTTGATTAAAAAAACCATGTTATCTGGAACTTTGACTTGCTTATTCTTTTTTTCTGAACATCTCTGCAACAAAACAAACATCTTTATCTTTTCAAAATTATGAGACCCTCTACTATTAATGAGAATTTAACAATTTTGTGAAAGGGAATGTTCCATAATGCTTTCCAATCTTGAGAAAAGAAACTTTTCTTTATCTATTTTTCTCAAAATGTACCGTTCATTTTTATATTTCTCAACTTTTCTTAACTTTTCTTAGATTCTAAGAATTTGAGAAATAACTTTAGTTTTTTTCTCAAATTATTTTAAGAATTTGAGAATTTGAGAAATTGAGAAAAAACTTCACACTGGTCATTTCAATTATTATTTTTTTCTAAACGTTACATTTTTTTGACTCGAACAGGATTTGAACACTTGCCACTAGCTGCCAAAGCTGTTGTTTTATCCACTCGGACACGACCCCTCATACTCATACAAAATTGGCGACGCTTGGTGGAGCTTACTAAAAATACAATATTTATGGCACATAGAATGATCTCATAAGAGGTTTTCTTTTGCTCAATAACGAGAAAAAACCCAACTTGGGATTATAGAGTAAACGTGTTCCTATGCGTTTTTTCTCTTCAAATTTACAGTCAGATTGTATGCTACCAAACCTTAAAAAAATTTATTAAAATAAAATCGGAAAATTCTCATTTGATCAAAGAACAAATGTAAAGAAAGAACAAGTCACTTTTGGGACATGAAACGGAAAATCACGAAAACATTAATAAAGTGTCGCGTTACTGAAGTTGACTCTATTCAATAGAACTAACTGATTTTATTTACTTGGTGAACTAATTTGTTCATTTATTGAACTTGTGCCGTTATGCAACACTTACGTAAGACCGGATTACATAAAATTTTCAAGGTTTAACATAAATAAAATAAAATCTTTACAAAATATATTTAGAGACTTGTAAGTTTGGTTAATCCTAGTGATCAAATGGTTTTTGATTACTCTGGGATTTAACTGAAACCTATAATGTAGTGCTCTAATAGGAGAAACAATAAGCATCAAATTCTAATATGAATATGTATTTTAGAACCTACACACGTAGAGCAACAAAAATAAACTAAATTTTTTGTTAAAATTGTTTTCTTGGATTATGTAAAACTCTTTTTTTTTTTAATTTTAGTTCTGTAAATGATTTCTGAACAAAGGCATAGAAAATAACAAAAAAAAGGTAGAGCGTTTGTTGTAATATTTTTAAAAGATATTCTTTTAAATTAGTTTACCTTGTGGTTTTTAGTTTGTTGTTGACAAAAAAATATGGGCTAGAGTCGCCTGTTTAATTTTTTTGACTCGATAAAAAAAGCTCCATCTCATAAAATGCAAGCTGTGTTTGTGTGCATTGAATGCAATTTATATTATAGTAATTTCTTACTCTCATTATAATTTTTTTTAGTCCTAAATTACTTTCAAACGATTCTGTTGAAATTTTTGAAATATTTGATAAATTATATTTAAAGTAGGACTTTGCAAAACAAGCTAGATGAAAAAAATTTATTTTGTTTGGAATCTAAGAGGGAACATTTTAGATTTGATTTGGCGATTCTCTAGCAGAGATAGAGACTCGAATCCAAGTCTTCTATCTACTCGGACTAAATTTTTCAAGACTTAGACTCGAGTCCAAATCTAAAGGATAAGTTACCAGTTCTAATCTCTAGTTACTTGAACTAACCACGATTTTTCTTACGCCAAACCTATAACCTAAATGTCCGAATAAAAAGATTTACGTGGAACTCATTGATCAGCTGATTATCTAGTGTTGGCAATCGAATAATAAATACTTTTTTCTAAATTTAATTTCCTTCATTTTGGTACCAATATTATGTACCCCAATTAGGGTGTTTGGGGGTAAACATAGGCCTTAAACCCACTCAGCCCCCAAAAACCATACTTTCGCTGGGGTCATTTCAAAAAAATTATGCATCCATCTGAAAATATGTTCACTAACGTATTTTGGGGTGCTGAATTCATATATCTCAAAAACACGATATGTCTACAAATTTTTAAAATGCTGTTATTAGACGGTTTTAAAGAGGTCTATTTTGGGTAGGTTATAGGTTTGGCGTAAGAAAAATCGTGGTTAGTTCAAGTAACTAGAAATAAGGACTGGTAACTTATCCTTTAGATTTGGAAGGACTCGGACTCGAGTCTAAGTCTTGAAAAATTTAGTCCGAGTAGATAGAAGACTTGGATTCGAGTCTCTATCTCTGCTAGAGAATCGCCAAATCAAATCTAAAATGGTTTTAAAGAGGTCTATTTTGGGTACTAAAGGCGAGGGGTATGAAGTAGAAACAAGGTCTCGATTTTTCCAATTTGCTAGGGTAATTTTTTGTGCTGAACAACGTAGTATAGTTTGTTTTTTTTAAATTTTGTTACCTAAAGGCGTGAAGATTGAAACGAAAACTCTTGTTCAAACGTTTTTTTCAAACATAAGCTAAATGTAGATACTAACGGGGTGTTTTTCATGACAAAAAATTAGTTTTAAGAGATTTTTAGAAATACATTAAAATCTGTCAAGTTCTCGTTTGATCTCTTTGGGAAACAGTTTTCAAAAAAAGAAGGATTTCCGCAATAGAAATTGAATCGATTTCCTAGTGTTTTAATTTACTAAATGACGGATCTATTAGAAAAATATAGTATTAACTCTCAAATTTAGTCTACTTAAAGATTTAATTATTTCTAAAGCTTAAGCCCTGCTAACAAAAAAAACCTCATATCATCAAGTGATAGAGGTAAAGTTTTTAAGAATGAAAGAAAAAAATGAAATAACTAGAAAAAATATCAAATTTTTTACATATTTAAAATATTTTATTGACCTAATCATATGTTTTTTTTTATAAATTTATAGGTTAAGATTATAAACTGATATCTAAACTCGCTCTTTGTACTCTCATAGGTTATCTTACTAACTGATATGAATTTATAAAAAAAAGATTCCATTTGATCTAGTTGAAAAAAATTAAATTTATTCTCTTTCTTTCTTTCTCTCCAATAATATATTTACATATCATTTTACTTAGAATTATAATATATTTGAGTCTAACAATGAAAATGAAAAACCATAAAAAATAAATAAAAATTCGCTTTTTTTTTAAATCCTAAAGAAAATAAAGCCAAAAATTACAAGTTGTAAGTCTAAATCAAATCAAACTAAACATAAAACAAAATTTTAGAATTAAAAAAAATTAATCTTAATTTTACACTAATCTTGTGCCTTTTGAAAAGAGACCTGAAATGAACCATTTTTTTGATACCTTGTAATTATAATCTTAAAAAGCCGATATTAATTGCATGAGTGTTTTAAACATATCATTAATTGACTACCTTAAGTATCCCTAAAATCATAAAAATCGAATTGTGAAACAAATTAAATCTTACAAATTTTCATTTTTTAAACCGATTTTTGGGCTAGTTAATGTCAAGTAGCGTAAAACCGAATGATATTCCACTAAATGTAAACAAAGAAACATACAACTTAAGAGGTCATTCAATGGGAATAAAAAGAGAGCTGGTTTAGAATTGTGCAGTCCGTTTCAATCTTTTCACTAATCGAGTTGTTGAAGACTGGAACAGTTTGCCGCAGAAATTAATTGGAGCAACGTCAATCGAGAATTTCAAATCAAGATTAGATGAATGGTTGATGGGCAAGCAAAAGCTTGCAAAAAACTGCTATAGCCATTAGGTTCTACTCGATTTTTCGAGTCGCAGTTAAACTACTACTACTACTACTACTTTTTTTACGAATACTTTTTTCATTCAGTGAAAAAAGTATATTCATTTACCCTCTTCAGTTCGCTCTAGGACCAACCGTATCATAATGACTCCATGACTTTATCGGAAACAAGCCTTCGAAATAGTTGTCAACGAAATACTCTAAGAACTCATCCATATTATTCTTGTGTGGTTCAGGAAACTCAGGAAACAACTTCAAGTCGCCGTATTTACTTCTATACTTTCATCATAATCGATTTTAAAACCGAGTCTAACAGATACTTATAAAGAGCTCGGCCAAATTGAAATAAACAACCCTTGTTAACAATACTTGGGTATTGGTTTTAAAATGCATTAATGGCAGCTAGTTCAAAGTCCGTCATTATTTTTTCAGGATTAAGGACAACTTTTTTCCTTTTTGCAGCACGTTTCAATGCTTTGAACACTTCTTCATAATCTTTGGTACGACGACGTTTCATCAAAACAAAGACACATGGTATCATTCGATTCTTAAACTAAGCTTGAATTATATAAAGTTGATGATATTATGAAATTCAAAGATCTTGTTTGAACCAGTGTCCTCAGTTGAACAGCGCAGTTTAGCCTTCTTTATAAATTGTAATGTTAAGATTTGGTATTCGACAGGAGAAACATGGATATTTTTTGGATCTATACCTTCAACAGCTTCTTGTATATTATGCGTTTTTTTTTCGAATTACAAACAGTTGAAAAATTAATTTATTTTTGCATTAGTGAAAAAAGTAGTACCTACGGTAAAACCACGCAAACTACCCCTCCCCAAGAGACCCTAATATAAATGGAACCGGAATATCTAAACCAAAATAGAATATGTGAGTACTTACAATGAAGTAAGATGAAAAACTGATTATGATGAACCAAAAATATGGGTCTTGCGCCAATAAAGAATGCTATCTATTCGGGGACGCAAATCATCTATCTATTGAAAAAGGGAAGTTGACTTAAACTAGAAAAATTTTTTGTGTGGAGAATTATTTTGTGTGTTGAGTCAAAAAAATTAATTTAAAAAAAATTTAGTAATTTCTATCAGGAATTTTTTTCTGTGTGTGAACCTTTTTTTTGGTGGCTAACTGAAGTTTTTTTCAATTCGCTCAATTCAAATTACAAGAGACAAAAAATATATAACGTCAAATTATTGAATGAACATATTGAAAAAATTTATAATTTGAAAATTTAATTGAACTGAGCGAATTGAAAAAAAATTCAGTTTTTCAAAAGATTTATCCCTTTTATGTCCTTGGTTCTGTAAAATTTACACCTTGTGTTGTGCCCCAACATATTTTGTCAATTTAATTTAGTTTTCTTTTCTAAAAGTATATGTAACAGCTTAAATTATATTATAAACAAAAACACATTTTCTTTTTTTCATTATTCTTTTTTTTTTATATATAAAATAAAACTTCCAGATTTAAATAAAGAGTTTCAACCAAGTTCCGTCTCCATTCCTCTTCCCCAAGTGGCCTAAGACCTCGCGGCTTAACACTTGATACTTTTAAGTGATGTGGAGTCTATATTAAATTTGCAGATATTTTGTAGACAAACAAAATATTTAAGATTTTTTACGGGTCTACTTGTTCTAAACTCGCAAAAAACTTTTCTTTACCCCTAAAAACATTATTATCACTCTTGAAATATCTTCTTAACACTTTTTAACTGTTAATCGTCCACTACAGCTGTATTTCACTCTTTTAGATTTTAAAAGCCAAAAAAGCTATTTCAGAAACCTAGAAGATTTTATTCGTGATAGAGAGAGCATGTGTTAACAAGATTTTTTGATGGTGGTAAAAAGTTTCTTGTCTTTATGGGTGCGAAAAAAATGTTTCTAAATTTTTACTTCCATATGTTTTGAGAAATTGCTGAACTGGGCTCTTAATCCTTAAACGTCTGCTTGTATAATTTTTATGAATCAATGTATTTTAAGCAGACATGTGTCCTCATATATTTTCGGGTATTGGGTCGGTTTGAGTAACCCGAAAAAATTGGGCTTTAGGGTTCGGGTAGGGTATAGGTTAGCCATAAATTTTGAGTATTTGGGTATAGGTTGGATTGGTTAACCCATAAGAATAGGGTATTTGAGTTAAAAATTGGGTTTTTAATTGGAGTTTTGGGGTATACCTGCTAACCTAACCTATTCCCAAAAACTCAAAATTTATGGGTAACCTATACCCTACCCGAACCCTAAAACCCAATTTTTTCGGGTTACTCAAACCGACCCAATACCCGAAAATAATTGGGTACACATGTCTGATTTTAAGTTTGACTAGAATTGTTATAATGGTCCGATCTAAGGCTTTCTTCTATAAGACAAACTCCTAAAGTAGTTTCTGATATTTCAATAGTGATGTTGATTATCTTATCAGTATTTGGTTAACCGTCTAACAAAGGTTTACCAAAATCACTAATATTCAAATATACCAACAAAATCCTCTTGTTGTACTTACCCTAGCAACTCTAAAAGCGTGCTCATTTTAAAATTCTTTTTCAAATAAACTATGAAAATTTTTTGATATTTTGGTTCTAATTTTTTCTAGGATTAATAAAAACGAAAAAAATTTGACCCGTTATGTAAACAAATATTTTTTCGAGTATAAAGTTATTTATTTTTGTGTTTTAAAACCCCTATTTCATAATCTCAATCTTAATCAACACTTGAATAACAAAATTATAATTGAAGTCTTGAACTTGTAGGTATTAAATTAAAAAAAAAAAGAGTATGAAAAAATTGAAAAATAAAAATCAATAAATTTTATTTTTAGAAAAAAAAAGGAGATTTAAAAAAATATTTTTTAAAGTTAAAATCTAATTTTGACAGAGACAAAAAAATAATGGATTTTTTTTAATCTTCACACATGAAACTTGATTGGTTTAGTGTAAAAAATGAGTTTAATTCCTTGATACTTTTCAATCTAAGTCAAGAAAATTATCAAAAATACTAAAAAAAAAAGCTTTTAAAAAAATTGCGAATTTTAACACTTCAAATGAACGTAACAACATCAAAAATAAAAATCAATCAATAACTATTAAATTTTATGATTTAATATTGCAAGTTCTCTTTTTTTTTGTTAGACATACGAAACGAATCTCTTAAGAGTTTTATAAAAAAAATGTCTGATTTGAAGCTTTCTACTAAGAAAAAAAAAGTGGATTAGATAACTCAACACGCCTGTTTCATAACATTATCTAAGATTGCTTTATTGCGCAAATGTATTTAAATAAGCACGCCTAATGTATTTTTTTAGATGCTAAAACAAGATTAGTTTTGAAAAATACCTGCTAAGTATTTGATTTGATATAAGGAGTGTTATAAAACAATTCGTCTATGTCTTGTTCAAATTGTAAAAATAAAATTACTGCTTTAATTGAATTGAAATTTTATTTGAATTTGATAAAGGCGAACTCTCACCATGCTATAGCATACTTTGACAGGTTTTTCGAGTTTTATCCGAAAGATTATTAATTTATAAGTGTTTTGCCTGTCCAACGAGTCGCTACTCAAGCGGATACTGCCAGTTGCATTCGGTTAAAACTATAACATATAACATTTTTGTGAAACACTATTTTGACAATCAAAGTTAAGTGTTGGTGAATGCTCAGTCTTAAAATAGACATCGGAATGATGATCCAAGACAAATATAAATAGTCATTCTGGATTTTTTTTCAAATTAATTTTCTTAAATACCGCTTGAGTTTGGTAAGGTACATTTCACCCTGCTACAACCACCAAAATTACGAAGATAAGGTGCAGTAATCTGTAGTTGATCTGACCCGATCCGCTGAATTATTCTTTTTTTGAAGCTCCCCTTATTAACTTGAACGATTTCAAATACTTTGGAAAAAAATTATCCTTAATTCAATTTCAACCGATAAATCACTCTGCGGGAGATCTGATATCGGATATTAATTCAAATTAACGAAAATTATATTCAAATTCAAGAGTAGAGTATAATTAAGTCTCGGATAAGAGCAAAGTCATATGTCGGATTAGCAGCAAAAAAATAGAACAAAAGCTTACGACAACAGCTTTGTCCAAAAATACCTTAAAACTGTACGAAAAGGGGCGTCGGACAATTATGCAACTCGACTTAATCCAGAGAAACAAATCCCGCAAGCATCACCAAGAATTATGGATAGTATCTTCAATGTAAAAGCTGTAAAAACAACTCTTCCCTTTCCTTACTCTACCTTTTCCTTACGTTTTTATCGTAAAACCGGTTAATTTTAATTTATGGTTTCATGGAACGGTAGAATCCTTATAAAGAAAATACAAGTTGTAAGAAATAAAATTTCCTAAATTTTGGTACCCTCAAAGTTGAATTGTAAAATTATTTTCATTGATTACATAGCAATTTTCCCTTAAAAAAATTCGGTTAAAAAACAGGTTCTAAAACCGGTCAAATTCAAATATAAGGCTCAATTAGAAGTAGAAATGCATAACTTACATATCAAAAGATAGAGAACTTAATTTCCTATAATCTGGTATGTGATTTATAAGGATTATACCATCATATGAAACCATAAATCAAATAAAACAATTTTTTGAAGAAAACCGGTCGACCAACCATAATAACGATAGCAGAGATACTAAGCTACTAAAAGGTTCTATAATTTTTATAGAAGAACTACTTTTGGGCAATGTGAAGATTCGTATCAAAAAACATTTGTGTCAAATGGATCAAATTAAAAATAATTTTTTAAAACTGGGGATGACAGTTTTACTAAACCAGCGAGTATCAAGTAAAATAAAAAATACTGAAATTAGTTTTTGATTTTTTTGAAAAGTAAAAAAAAAGTTTTTTTGTTGATAAAGAAGACCAAACACCATTTTCTAGCCAAAGTACTTATACGACTTTCCGATACTTTTTTTACTAGATTAAATTTTGTTTCGAAATTGAAAAGGGGAAAAACTAGATAAAAGTGTCTATCATGACAGAAAAAGTCTATATAATATGTTTAAAGTAAAAGATCAAAAATTCAAAAACTAGATTTAAAACTAATAAAACATAGTATCCGACCATAAGATTATCATTTTTAGCTTAAATTTCAAAGTAATATTAACAAATGAATCTCATGAACCATTGCTTTAAAATCTAACTCAGAGCTGTACGTTATTTTAAAGGCATCTGAAAACAATCGAATCATTAAAAAGATCACAACTAAAAAATAAAAACTCCAGTTATATTTTAACTTATGATAATGTAATTGAAAAATAAAAAAAATTTAAAAATAAGAGATTAAATCGGATACTATGTTTTATTAGTTTTAAATCTAGTTTTTGAATTTTCGATCTTTTACTTTAAAACATATTATATAGACTTTGTCTGTTACGATAGACACATTTATCTAGTTTAGTTCTGATTCTATGGTCCAAAGTGTCGTTTTAATTAATTTTCAATTTTTACACCTCCTCTTTATAACTTTCCGAAAAAAATCGTGTAATTTACCCTAATCAGGAACGAATCAATTTTAAATAAAGAAATCTAAATCTAAAATCGTTTTCAGAGGTAATCTCTCAAGGTAAACATTGATTGTGCATCTGTAAAATTATTTTGCATTTAGACTTAATATTTATTTCTCTGCGTTTTGAAACTCTGCAGATAATTTTTTAGAACTTCCAATAAGGTCTTAATTTTAGGCGACAAAAAATCATCGAGCCATTTAAGGGCTCGTTTTTTTTGAAATTACCGAAAAATTAAAAGCTCTAATCAAATTTTGGACTAAATAAAGTTTTTATTATAAAAAAAAATCTAGTCTTCCTTAAAAAAATCATAAAACTGTTCACCACATTTATTTAATCGTTCTTTGTATTCAAGATGTTGATAATTTTTAACGGGAACATCCTCAAAACCATACAAAGCACCGAACCAAGCACCGGCTAGGCATCCTGTTGAATCACTATCTCCACAATGAAACATAGCTCTTTTACATAGTTCTTCCCAGTCATTTTCTGCACCCAATAAAGCATCATAAGCAATTAAAACAGAATCTACACCCAACGCTCCGGCCCAATTTCTCCTACCAGACACTGATTTATAAAATAAATCTCTTTCTTTTACTCCATACTGTTTCGGAAAAACAGGTGTACCATTTTCAACGTTAATTTTACGATTTTCTAAGTAGAGCGTCCAAGGCTCAATGAATGTATTCCTTAGCAAAATTAGGTTAAACAATGCTTAAAAAATATTTTTTTAAATAATTTATTACCAAACGCTTAAGTTTTCATTTACAGCATGTCCTGATTTTTTGACATAATCTTTTGCTAATTCGAAATCTTGCAGAGATTTTATACCCCAGTTTTCAATTTTAATACCTTGAATCGCATAGCTTGTGAATAAAGCAGCGGCTACTCCGCCCAAGTAACCCATCGGATTATGATGAGACATACGACCACTCTCAACTGAAAATCTAATAAGCTCCTCTTTTTGACACTCCCTTATTTAATTATTTTAACTTAAATCAAAATGAAGACATCAAAACAATCTTACTTTGGATATCTTAGACCAATACAAGGCGATCTCATTGAAACTCCACAGCCTCCACCTCTTTCAAAAAAACAAAAATTAAGCAATGGAACTCATGAAAGGTAAAGTTAAGCAAACTTTTCATTAAATTGAAGTTTAATTCCTTCTTCGGATCGTTTGAGTTTAGAAACGCAATTAATTGTTGTATTTCCAGGTGCACGATCTTTTTGCAAAGTTAGAAATTTGAGACAGATTTTAAAATTTTTTTACCTTTCATGTCTCTCATAGCATCTTTGTAAAAAGAAACTAATTTGACAAAAATTTGGTTGTCTTTTAAAGGCGATAATTTATGATTGTGAATAAGACATTCAGCGTTAGCCAAATGTAAAACTGTATCATCACTGACCTTCCAATGTTCTTTAATAAAAAAAATTGAAAAATTTTGAACACGTACATTTTTAAAATCATACTAAGATCTAATTCTTTGACTCCGCCTAAACTTTTAAGCTGTTTGTGAATGTCTTCGCCCGAAAAATTAAATTCCCATTCACCATTATTATAACCCATAGCATCACCAACGCCGTGCAATACCATACATGCTTTAAATCGTTCTATCATTTTATCTGATTCCATTTTTGTTGAATTTTTGTTCGACTTAAGAATAAGAAACTTTTAATTCAGAAGCGAATGAGTAAAAAATTTTTGAAATTTTTAGACATAATTTATTAGGTAAAAATATTTTGTTGTTAAGTAATTTTTTTATATATTTAAAAAACTCGAAATGTTTTTTTCTAGCCATTTCACCTCTAAAGATATACCTTTAGACTTTTAAACCAATAATTACTGTTACTTCAAAAAACTATAAATCTGGGTTTGGCATGACATGGTGACATGGTGGGACCATGTCAGTGTAACTCACCCTGGGTACTGTTGGAAATTAATCATAACAGGGATTACAACTAAGCTTACAAAAAACTGCCGGCTAGGCAATTTTTTAGACAAACTGGGAGCCATAAAACCAAGCGTATCATTCAAGAAAAAGAATACTTAACTTTTTTTCTAAATCAGTATGTGTTCGTTCTCAGACTTTTTTATGACTTGATGGCCAATACTAACCAAGTTTTATGGTATGGTACGAGCTTATTTAGAGACTACTTTTTTAAAGAGCAATGCAGTAATTTAATTAAAAAGGTGATCTGTAAATTCGATTTCAAAAGGGATCTTTCCCCTTCAAAACGGACTTAAATTATTTTAAGGCAGTTACCGTAGTTCCTGATAATAGACACCATGGTCTTTAATCTGAAAAAGCAAGTTAACACCCTGGTCTTAACTTAGGTATAACACCAGTTTTTACGAAAATACAAGATCATGGTCATATAAATCTTAGTAACGTTTTAGCCCCGAGTCTTAAAGAACAATTCTTTAATAAAATTACAAAACGAATTAAATTTGTTTATTTAAATGAAATTTCGATTTTAATTAATAAAAAAAAGATGAAATAAACTAAAAAACGAACTATTATTTTCTTGAATGTCTTCTAGTTCTTCGAATTCATTTTGAATTTTAAATAAACTTTCATCTGCGTGATTATTTTCTTCTATGAAATCATTCATTATGACGTGTTCATAAACTAATCTATTGAGAACAGAGTGTAAATCTGAGCTATCAACAAGGCCACATTTATCAAAAATTTTCTTCAACAAATGATGCTATACCGATTCAATTACTTTGACATACCCTGGAGATTTTATATTTTCTTGTCTTGTAAGTTCATGATCATTTTTAATAAACCAGTCAGTCCATAATCGACTGAACCTAAATTTGATAGGCTTGTACTATGCAATACAGTTTTTTTATTTGAAAATTTACTTTAATCAAAAAATCGTTAGGAAGTGCTATTAAACATTACAATTCGTTAGAGCCGCGTAATCGTTGCCTTATAGAGCTCAAAATCAAGCGTTGGAGAAGGTAGTGACTAAGGATATCATCAGCGTATTTTTCTAGCGAAATCTTCAGAGACACTGGTATAGCGTGAGACTAAGCGTTAGATGAAAAAAAGGTGTGATTTTTTTTTATTTTAACGTTCTCTAACACCAAATGTAAAAATTTAAACAAAAACACTGTATCAGCTGGCTGAGCCAAATTTGTCATCCTGGAGGAACATGTAATATTTTAAGTTTTTTTAACCGAGCTGTTTCTGAAAGCAATTCACATGGTGTAACAGATATACCATTTTGGTCTAGATGAGGAAATAAAACGCGTTTTAAAAAACAAATTTTACTTTTCATTTTCAGACCATGGTCTTGTATTTTTGCCAAAACTGGTCTTATACCTCAGACAAGCTCATGGTCTTATATACGAGTATTGCTTATAACCTCTGGTGTCTATTATGAGGTACTACGGTATAATTTAGAGCTTTCTTTTATCCCTACCTCGTTCCGTCCCAGACTCACGACTCGTCCACGATACCAAAGATGTTTTACTAAGAAAGGAGCTGGTTAGAAGGTTTATGTCAATTAATGTTACCGTTATATTTTTTTAGTTTATAGTTTATTTAATTCATATAAAATGTCACAATAATTGATACACACTCATAAGTGTTGTATCTGTGAATTACTTTATATTAGTTTACATCGGTAAAAAAATTTAAATTAAGGATAAAAAATAAAAATAAAATAAGTGTGAAATTGAAAAATAAAATAAAATAAAATATGAGGTTCGTTATGTGAGGTTATATTATTTTTGGAACATGGTATGATCTCATATGTGTTTTGATCCCGATCTTTGCTTCAAAATATTTATCACAATTTAGGCATTCTGTTTTAGGTTTAATTGACGTTATAAGAACTTTTGTTTGTACGTTATTATCGTTGGTTGGTTTTGCAAAATTAAGTAAATTTTTCTTGCTTTCGTCATCTCTTAGGATTCGGATAGTTTTTTGTACTATACTATCGTTGTATGTGTTCGTTTTAGCCGGTTTTGTTTTGTAGCAAAAATCAGAGTTAGATCTGTCGGTGTTTTGATATTTTATGGACACTTCGTTATTCGGGTCGACGAGGAGCTTTGATACTTTTTTAAGGCTCATTGTTTCGATTCGTTCAACAGCATCAACTAGACTGTATTTTTCAAGTGCCTCGTTTTTATTTATACCAATGATTCTCAGGATTCGTTTCTGCAGGTCACATATTTCTGTTTTAATTCCTTTACTCGCCATAGAGAGCACCGGGCTATTGTAATCAAGGTGGCTTACGACTAGGCTTTTATAAACAGTAACCAGAATTTCTTTATTAAATCCAAGACGCTTGAGTTGTTTTATCAGAAACGGGATGTGACTCGTGTTCTTTTCGATATGTTCCCACTGCTGACCCCAGTCAAGTCTGTTGTTAATTTCGATACCTAGGTATCGATATGATTCTACGACTTGAAGTTCTGAGTCATTTAGGCAGAGGCTAGGTGGTGTTTCTGAGTCTTTTCCAGACGAGAATACTATTTTACATATGTTTGTGTTTAAGCGCATAGTGTTTTCAGCGCACCATTTTTGGACTCCATTGATAATTTCTTGTGGTAGTTCGCTGCAAGCTTTTCCAATTATGTGACTAAGGATATTAGGACCAAATGATAAAATTAACTTGATTTTTAAAATAATTTTATTTAAATTAAATAAATAAGTTAAGAATAAAATGTCTTTTTAAAAAAAAAAATGATGTTTTTTTTTCCTTTAAATTTTCAAGACAAAAAAACTAATTTATAAAAAAATTTAAAATCTTATTTATAAAAAAAAAAAATTAATATGCTTTACCAAATAAATAAGTTGAATTTATTTCCAGAACAAAAAAAAAATACTTGTTTAAATAAATTTTTTTTTATAAGATTTTTTTTTCTTAATTTTTTTATAAGTTAAATTTTTATACATCATTCTTTGTTGTGTGAGATCATTTTGTTCATTTGATGAAATATGATGAAGAAGAAAAGAAACGATTCGAAATCGTTTTAGTTATAATTTGGATAATTCATATTCACTTGATTCATTTGATTCATCTGATTCATGTTATTATTATTGTTATTGTAACCATTTTGTGGATAAAAATATTCGTAATTATTCGAGTTAATGCTATTCATATTATTCGATTGACTAAAAACATTTGAAGCAGCTGGTTGTTGTGCTGTCGGTAGAAAACTACTTGGTTTTTTTAAAGTTGGTTTGTAATAATTAGTCGAACCACTGCATACTTGTTGAGAGTATCTATCAAAACAACCTTGTTTTTGTTTGCTAAAAACAGTACCTGGTGGACAAATGAAGATGTTGTCTCTTGGACCTGCACAAACGTGATAGATGTTACACCAATCGTCATCGCCATGCATTAATTGTTGTGATTTTTGATCACAAATGAATTTTGTTGGAAATTGACCAGTTACATCATTTCCATTAAACATTAATGTTCCATCGGCTTTTGGTTTCGGTCTTAAGATTGTTTTAGGTAATGGACAATATGATGAATTTGTTCCTAGTTGATCTTCTGTCAAATAATCACATTCTCTCTTTTTCTCATTGAATATCAAACCAGCTAAACGAGAACAGATTATTGAAAACTTGAATTTTTTTAACTTAGACCTAAGACTTACGTGAGCATTCCATTGTAATAGCGACAGCTTGAGCAGTACAGTGTATGTACAAGTCACAGTATTTAGTGTGAGCGAACAATCCTTCTCCTCTTGTAATACAAAAATCTGATCTCAAGGTAGCCATAATGTCGACTTGGGATTGTTTATCAATCAAAAATCTAAAATTTAAGAGTTACAAAAACAATAATGATTCAAAATATCACTTGAATCACTTACATTTTTTTGTTACCACAATCGAAACCGTTTTGTACTCTACTATTCAATGGCCAATCGCAAGTACCAGAAGTTAAAGTATCTTGTCTCCATACTAAACCATTAGCACAATATTGTACTGTGTCAAAACCACCGTGACAATTATGATATACATTGCAGTAGTATAAATCACCGTAGTTTCCATTTTCTTTGGTCATACAAAATTTTGTAACTCTGCCTTTACCATCTCCACTTACCTCTGGTTTACTTTCATCTTGTAATCCAGTTGTTTCGATTAATTTTTCTTTACCTTTACAATCAACTTGATCTTCCCAATCACATTCACCTTTACCTTCGTGGAACATTAAACGATTGCTGCAACGTTTTGGATAATCAGTGGCAGCTTGACATTGATGAAAGATATTACAGTAGACAGCGTCCGGGTAGTTACCATCAGGCTGTAGAGAAACAAAGATTTGAAAATATTTATTTTTTAATGTTAAATTTTAAAAAAATTTACTTTGTTCTTGCAAAAACTTTCTTTAATACCCTCCCACATGTAATCTTGTTTGCCAAAACAATTGACATTAACAGCCCAATCACATTCTTGTTTAGTGGCGTTGTATCTCAAATTATTTTGACAAGTGAAAATAATATCTTTTCCATTTTGGCATACATAGTATCTATTACAATGCATTTCATGAGCATATTTACCATTTGGTTTATCACTACAAAATGTTTTTTTATCCATATCACTAGCATCACGTAATAAATTACCACTTGAACATTGAGTAGTATCACTCCAGTCACAATCTTTTTTAGTCTCATTCCAAATTAAACCATCTGGACATTTTGTTTTAAAGTCAACACCAGACAAACAATTGTGATACACATTACACCAATTTGGATCACCATAAACACCATCAAGTCTTTCCATACAGAACAATGAAGCCTCTGTACTAAGTGTAACCAAAGTACGACCAGTGCATTCAACATTACCAGACCAATCACATCGTTTTGTTTTTGGATCCCAGAATAATTGATTTGGACATTGTCTAATGTTATCAGTGCCCGATTCGCATACGTGATAGACATTACAATATTCTTGATGAGTGTATGGACCGTCTGGTTTGCTTATACAAAATGTTGAGTTGTATTTCTTTTCCGATGGTAACATTTTATTTTGACATTTAACTTGAGATTCCCAGTCACATTTTTTGCTTTTATCGTTCCATTGTAATTCTTCATCACATCGAACTAAATTATCAATACCTCCTACGCAATGATGAAAAACATTACAATAAATTGAATCTGGGTATTTGTTATCGGCTTTATCGGTACAAAATGATGTTTGACCTTGGGCAACAGGTATAATACGACCAGTACAATTGACACTAGTTTGCCAATCGCACATCTTTTTACGGTCATTCCATACCAATTGATGTGGACATTGTTCAGCATAATCGACACCGGCTAAACAGTGATGATAAATGTTACAAAATTCAGGATCAGCAAAATAACCATCAACTCCTAACGAACATTCCAAAGTACCATTGATAATACGAGGACTTGGACCTAGACTATAATAATCTTGCATGTAATCTGATTGAGGAATAGATGAGTGATCAAAGTCCAAAGCTAAACGTTTACCACAATCAACATTATATTTTTTTTCACATTTTTGTGTTATTGATGAAAACAAATGGCCATCTGGACAAATCAAAGCCTGATAGACTCCATTTGAACATGAATGATACAAATTACAAAAAGTCTCATCGGCATATTTACCATCACGATTATCACTACAATCAATATAAGGAAATTCTTGTTTAGAACCGAATTTTTCGCTCGGATTATTTTGATACAAATAATCATTAGCTAAATTTATATACGGGCTCATAATATTATGAAAATCAGGTTTATTATCAGGTACACGTGTAGTCTCAGTAACTGGTATTATTGATGATGAAATTGAAGACGACGATGACAAAGCTGCCTCGTTAAAGTATCTAGCAAAATCTTCATTTTGATGCTCGAGTACTTCTGGTTTGGATAGAATTTGTTTTTTAAGCTCCTGATTTTCTAAGACAACTTGTGTAGTTTGATATTGATTTGTAGGCTCGGTTTGTTGAATTGCTTGAAATTTGGGGTGTGCATTTGCCATGTTAAGGCCGGGTATGAAAATTTGCTGAGGTATACATGTCGCTTCTGTTTTAAGACAAAATAAAATTAGTTTTAATTACAAAAGAAACGACTTATTTACTTGAAGCTAATTGAAACAAGATGAAAAGAGTTAAAATTGGATTTAAAAACCGTTTACGAGTCGATTTACGACTGGTCTGCATTCTTTTTTTAGTTATCTAAAAAAAAATATTGAAATTTTATTGAAATTTTTAACCGAAATAAACTTTAAATTTATACTAAATGATGAAAATCTCTTTGAATATAAAACAAGGGCTTAGTTATAGTTAATTGTAGAGGGATACATACAATTATTTAGACGCATACTTATGAATTAATATCTATTACAAACATTCGTGCAAATTTAGGAAAAAAAAATTCTAAACTTGTCACTCAAAGTATTGTGTAATAAGCTTTTCGTCCACTATTAAGATTCTTTGTAATTAATAAAAAAAAAAAACTAAGATTAAGTCTCGAGCAAATTGTTTATGTTATTCATGAATTACAAGTATTCATTAAAAAAAAAATATTAATCTTATCCTATTTTGTTTTTCCTTTTTAACGATGTTTACCTTTATCTTAAATTGTTGTCGTTGTAACAAAAAAACAAGAGAGAAAGAATTTTTTCTAAGCGTAAAAATAATTAAAATAGTTTTAATCGCTGGGATATGAAGATAGAAAAAATTTTTCTATTATCAACAAAAAGATTATGCAAAAAAGAATTTCCTTTCGAAATATAATCCTTATGGGAGACTGTGTATACTGGGTATAAAACGACCACTTGAAGTTAAATTTGATCACCAAGGATTTTCTTCTTTTTTTTTAGATGAAACTTGAGCCAAAATAATCTAAAATAAATAAAAATTAGAAAACAAAAATATTGTCACTTAGATTTACAAAAACGGAAATTAAAAGTTTAATCCATTGATCGATTTAACCCATAAATTAAAATAGATAACTGTTTTATTTGGTTAGATTCATACAATTTTCAAAGTCAGTTTTATTTGTTAGTAGCTAAAGGATTTAGATGAGTAACTAAAAAAAAAATTTATATTAGATTAGAATTTCGTTCAATGTGTCAATTTAATCCTTAATGTTTGTTAAGTAAACAAGGCTTTAAAGTTTTTCAAGGGTGGGTTAAATTGAATCAGAATGAATTATACGCTTCTCAACGTTTTGATTTTTTGAATCAGCTCTTAAACAAATCGTTTGACATGGCACAGAAGTGCCGACTTTATTTTATAGATAAAATTTTGCTATCTTAATTAAGCGAATACCTC
The DNA here is from genome assembly GCA_022207745.1 of Brachionus rubens. NCBI lineage: Eukaryota > Metazoa > Rotifera > Eurotatoria > Ploima > Brachionidae > Brachionus > Brachionus rubens. Next base: position 2,779,928 of record JAJVHD010000003.1, on the reverse strand, counting down.
AACGAAAAAAATTAGGAAATCTACAGCTCTGGTCTTTCACAGTGACCATTTATGAAGGCTCATGAATTTTAGCTTTCCAATTAAGATCGAAATTATGTCATCTGTCGACTCAATTAAGGTCATCCACGGCCTGGTATAAAAAATTAAAAATTTCACGCCTAGATATCCACTCCAAATTCAATAACTTTCAGAAATGAACATTGTGAAAGACTGGATGTCTTTGAATCAAAATTTTTCAGTTATTCTGAACTAGGCGATTAAAGCATCATAGTACATCAGGGCTGTTCTTAGTTTTAAAATAGTAAGTAAACGCGTCAACCTTGACTTTGCTTTGTATGCTGTCAGTCCCCTTATAAGAACCCTGCGTCCTGCTTATCTTCGATTTAATGAATAAACTTTTCATTATAAAATGCGATAGTTCTATTCGGACTGGATGGTGTCTAATATATGTATTCTGATATAACTCCTTACTTAATATATTGCATAAGTGGTTGTCAGCTCTCATTTGCCTTAAAGAGCCTTGTTGTTTGTTTAAATCCTTGGTTATGCTTAAAACTTGAAAATAGTAGCAGTAAAAATAACTGCCAACAAGTCGAGTTAACCCGTGAGGCTATGACACTTTCTTGTAATCACACCCATTAACCTGTATTAAACCATTCATCAAGTTTTGCTTTGAAAGAAGTTAACGAAACTGCTTCTACATATTCTTTGGTAAACTGTTACAATCATTAACTACTCTTTTTGTAATGTAATTGTAACGTGACTGACAATTCTTGATGAATTCTCTTGACACCATTTTTGAATGACCCCTTAAATTATAGTTATACCTGATACAGTGGTGGAAATTATTTTGTCCCATGATGTCAGCTGACCTAATCTGATGTCATCTGGTACCAGGTTTTGATTCCTGAACAGGGTCCTGATAGCTAAAATCTGCCTGTTCTGCACAAGAATCCTAATGATTCATATTTTCTTTGACTTTCCACGATTTTCTTGAATAAAATATTTTGAACTCAATTTGATTGAAGATATTTTGATAGGATTCTGACAAGAAGAAGAATCTATTCCGCCAATTTTTAGAAATATTTTGATCTGTACAGATCCTGGTCAGGATTTAGGACATGGGGTATCATCTGATATCAGTTTTCATCAGTATTCGTTGGCAATTAAAACTGTTTGTAATTCTTTTACTGATATCATCTGATGTCATATGATTGCAACTGATCGGGGCTGATAGTAGATGATACAAAAATTGTCATAAATTCTGATACCAACTGATATCAGCTGATATCATATGATATTATGGGACAAATTAATTTCCAGGACTGTATATTATTCCTAAGATTTTATTTGCGTGCGTAGTTAATATGTGCACCCCACTTGCGGTCGTTCTGAAAAAACACTCCTATATCTAGAATAATTATAAATTTTTTTTTGTTGAATTGCCTAACTTTTATGCTCTAAATAAAATATTTACGTTTCATATTTATAACAGTCCGTGATTGAAGGTACTTTTCCTCATGAATTTAATTTAAGACTCTTAAAAAAGTATCGCGTCTTTTTAAAAGTTAAACCTTATAATCTTGATATTGTTCTTTTTTTATTTTAAAAAAAGAATAACTAAAATAAATTTATTAAAATGACTTTAAATACTCAAGTCTGAATAAAGTAGACTTTATTGAAATCTAAGAAACAATATTGTCGTGTAAAGAGATATTCGAAAAAAAAAAAAAAAACGAAAATAAAATTTAATACAAAAACTACTTGTTATTTTATCACACAACATAAGTAGTAAGTGACTATCGAAATTTCAAAGAGTTTATTATCAGTAAATATTAAAGCCGATATTTAATTGTCTCAAAGCAAGGGATACCGAGAGAGTAGTTGAGAACTACTTTATAAGTTTCAAAACTAAATTATAGTCACATTCGTTTTTTTTATTTTGAATCATTGTTTACGTGAGGTTTTTTCATTCTCATTTTGAAAATGCTTTAAAATATCCAAAACAAAAGAAATACAAAAAAAAAACATCTATTGTCCATTTATTGACAGCACTCTGATAAAACATGATCATATATTTATCTAACTTTCTTTTATTTTCAAGTATCTTAAAGTTGGGTTTTGAAAAAAAAATAAAATTTGAAAAGAATTTTTTTTTTTGCTTAATCCAATAAAACGAAATTAGACTACCTGTGTTATTAAATATTTTTGTAAAATATTTGTATAAATAAACTTCTCTTGCGGATATTGACTCGGAAAGAAATTGAAATATTGAAAAAAAAATGCTCGATATTTTTTAAAATTTGCTCTACAAATTTATACTCTTAATAGATTAGTCCATGTTTATGGAAAATCTTAAAGTAACTAATCTGTTTGGCAAGTGGTGATTTGTTTATGAAAATTAAATTGCCTTTGGTGTTTATGTTACAGTGTTTCGATCGATTTTTAATTAGAAAATCGTTTGAGTTTATTTATTTGGGTATTAACTTTATCTAATACACAAGGTTTGGAGAAAAAAATAAAAATCAGTTTGTTTAATTTTGAAACCCTTATTGACTTTAGCCGGATACTCTTGTTCTCAAATTTTTTAATCTCAAGTTTATAAAGTTTTGTCAAAATTTTTTTTTTCACTTGTAAATTTGTCTAGTCAAAGTTTATTAATTATTTAATCTTGACATAAGCTCGTAACAAAAATGTTTTGTTTTGAAATACGATCAGAAAGTATACACTTTGAAAAGCTGATGAAATTCGAAACCAGTTAAACAATTAGGTTAAAACATTTTTTTTCTCTACTGGTCAAAATGATTTAGTTTTTTTTTATTGTTTGGGAATTCAAGGTAGACGCGACAATTTAAAAAAATAAAGTATTTAGACGCGTCTTAACAAAGTCTATCCGCCTATTTAAGTCTTGAGAAAAGTCTTATTAAAATTGATTTAAAAAAAAAAATTATGAATCTCAAATTTCAAAGGTTAACAACTTGATTTTATCAAAAAACATGAATTTAAACTGTGCAAGCTCATATTTAGGGTTCATTCCATAAAAAAATGAGATACTTCTTTTTTAAATGAATTTTCCAAGACCTTGTGTCGTTAAATTCGTGATTTCTCATGATCAAATTTTTTTATCAAAGCGTGCTTGTTTTCAATTTTGCATTATACTGTGAATTTTATCTTACAATTTTCCCATAGATATGTTGTGTTCGAAAGCTAATTAATTCATTAAGTTTGTTCTTTCAAAATTTTACGTTTACTCGTTAGAAAAATATGTTGGATAGTAGTAACCTTTTAAAAACATAGGTTTTCTGTGTTTTAGTAAAAATTAATTTGATTTTTTTTCTAAAAAAAGACCAATTAAAAATTTTGAGTGATAAAATTTCAAAAAATTTAATGAAACGACCTCATTTACTTCAAATTTAACCAAAGCTCAAAGTTTGTCTAATTAAAAATTAAATAGTTGTAGGTTACTTTATTTAAACAATTTAGAATGATCTCAAGCTTGCTTTAAGTGAGTCTTTAATTGGTGAAACTGATAAATTTTAGCTAAAGAATTATAATTCTAAACGTCCTGTTACTGCACTTGTACTGAACGTCGCGGTAGCAGAGCGAAACGAAGCCGTATCGTACCGAAAAACCGAAGCCACCCTACCAGGGCATCGGTTACCCTTAGCGAACCGTAAAGCACCTAAGGCGCATCTTAATCGTAGCGTACCAACCGTACTGTAAAAATTTATTTTTTTTAAATAAATTTATAATCTAAAATAGTCAAAAATACGGTACGATGTACGTTGAATACGACAAGGGTATCTTTCTGTTTGTTACGGTAGGTACGGTGAGTACGGTACTGTTCGCTCCACAAAAGGTGAAAGCTCGGTAACCTTGAAAAAATTTTTCCAAATCAAAATAAAGCGTCTGAAAAAACTGTGCAATTTTATGCTAAAATGCACGTAATGAAATAATCAAAATTTGCGCACTCAATGAGTTTTTGTAGACAATAATTTTAGCATAGACAATTTAGTCAAGGGTTTAGCAGGTATTCTTTTTTGTGACATTTTTGACGCTTCTGCATTGATGCTATTTATTTATTGCGATTAATTTCAATGAGCTCTTTAATTTAAATAAATAACTTTTATTCAAAATTTTACCAGCTAATCTTGCTAGAAGAGGGTCACCTGCATGATAAGTGATAATTTTTTGAAATTCATCTCAGCATAAATCATCAAGCTTTCCGATCCACTTTTTACATGCTGTCACACTCAAACAATCGTATTTTACTTGCAAACCCCTTGAAAACTATTAAAATCGAAATTTGGAAAATAAAAATTTCGATTTCGGTAAAATCTTTTTTTAAAAAATCGAACTTTTTTTTTTTGATTCTATCGAAGAAAATTTTTTTTAATCGAAATTTCTTTTTTGTTCGGTAGTTGTTTCGTGTTTCGTGTTCGTGTTCGTTCGTGTGTCGTGTTTCGTGTTCGTGTGTAGTGTGTTTGTTCGGTTCGGTACAGCTGTGGTCATTCTCGTGTTCCTCTTGTGAACTTCCATGAAATATTGATATAGAAAAGTGACCATTAATTTAGGAGTATCAAATGAAAGCTAAAAGGCTCTAGTTTAAAATTATAAAACTAGCTTTCATTTAATACCCATAAATCAATGAAGGCTTTTCCGAATCATAAGTTCGTGAAAGTTCACAAGAGGAACACGTGAATGACCACAACAGTATATTAACCTTCCTTCTCCTGGAAATAAACCTTCCAAAAATTATGAAAATTTTTTCTTGCTGAGTAAAAAAAAATTAAATCAAAAAATTGAAACGTTAAAAGCAAGCTTAAAAGTAATCTAAACACCACAAGTTTCATAAAAAATTTAATGGATACTAAGGGCTCACGCTTCACTCACTTTGATGAAGAAATCGATAATTATTCCAGGATTCAGTTGCTGAATTTTATGAAGATCCATTAGAGTTTTATCGAGTTAATAAACACTTGTTCAAGGAGTTACTTAAGATTGTAAAACTTTTTTTTTGTATTAAGGCGTCTTCAGTTCCAAGTGAATGTTTTTTTAGACAAACAATTTACCAAAGACAACTCACTCAAGAGTAGCTAAATTTAGGCACCTCTGGGTAAAAACTGAAATTTTTTACCCAGGAGTTTCAATCGATCTTCGAGTTTCGATTAACAACCCTAGTTGTTAGTAGAGATTTTTAAAGAGCTTGATTGGTTTTGGCTTCCTTGTTTCAGTCCAACAACTTACTAAAAAAATCGATATTATTAGGGACGCGAGTTTCATTATTCATGTACTGAATTTTTTTTTCAAATGATTCCAAAAATTTGATTTTTTTAGTACTGCACTTCTACCGAACTTTTGGTGGCAAGCGTAGCCTTAACGTATCCTACCCGAAGCGAGGCAAGGGACGTTTCGATACGGGTACGCTTCGGTTCGCTGTACACCAAAAGTTCGGTATAAGTGCAGTATTAGAATGGAAATTTTTAAATATTGAATGGTCATTCCGTTGTTTTATTTTGTTTCAGGGAAAAACAAGATTATTTCAATTAAAAATTGAGATTTAAAAAGCTCTCCAAGAAAAATAAAATCTATGCTACACGATTTCTTGGGGAGGACCACTTAAAAATACAAAAACCATTGGCGCTTCAACGTCTCGAACTCTGCTAATCAAAAAAATTTTGAAATTTGAAATTCTGATTAACATAATTTATTACTTACCAAAAATCTCTCCACCTCTTGCTCAAACGGTCCCTCCAACGTATTGGAATGAGTTTCCAACCATTTCTATACGATCATAGTTACCCGCCACTGGAACCTCAGTTTCAATACAGGGGTAACTATCCTTTCAACTTGAACACAATACAAAAAAGCTACTCCAATCAATTGTCAAATAATGAAACCTACTCAAAATCTTTTTCAAACAACCAACGAATCATGAAACAAAGCGTAAACAACAACGTCTCGAACTCTGCAGCTGAGGACAAGCATCCTGAAAAAACATACATATCGAAGTTCACCTGCAACCAATCGTTCCCCAACGATTTAAGATCATATCTCAAACTTCAAAAAGAGATCAAAAGATGCAAACCTAACGCCAACATCCTAAACGCCTATATAAACAAAAAAAATGAACTAATCATAAGAACAAAATCCGAAAGTGACAATGCTTATATAAATGACAAGTGGCCAAAAGATGCCTTTAAACATGGTGTCAACCGTATCGACTCAACTCCTAAATATTATATCGCCCTTTACAATGTCACTACAGATTTCGACGTAGATGACAACGACAACAAGAACTACATGCTCGAACACTACAAAATAACAAGAATGATTAGAATTGTGAAAAAAAGCTCTAACGAACCAACAAATATAATAAAAGCTGTAATAAACGATCACGATACGTACAAGAAAGTAATCGATGACAAAAAAATCAAAATAGGCCACTCTCAAGTAAGGATTTCACCATGGAAATTTGACATCCAACCAGATCAATGCTTCCACTGCCTCAAATTCGGTCACTTTATGAACAACTGCCCCAATAATAATAAAAAACCTACCTGTTTGAGATGTGCGCGCGACCACTCTCACAAAAACTGCAAAATAACCGACCAAAACAACTACCGATGTGCTAATTGCGGTGGAAAACATACAGCAGTCAGCAAAACATGTCCACAAATGATCGAAGAAGTCAAACGAAAAAAAGAACTTTTAGATAAAAAAACAAAAAAACAATTTGAAAAAACTACCCGGGTCCATTCTGCTGCCCAATCATCATCCAACAACGCTCCCCAGATAGGAATCCCAATCACCAAACTCCTCATGCTTATTATTGACATTATAAGAGACTTCAACATTATTCACGAGTCTTTATACGAAGAGCCAGAACACATGGTAAACATTATCTCAAAACATTTTGGTCCACTTTACGGCAAAATCTTCGATACATATCTCCGCCAATACTCGGCTAACGAAAATCTCAACGCCTCAAACTCCTCACTTCAACACTCATATCATGAAATGGATCTTGCCGAACCCGATGATGAATAACTCCTTAAAAATACTCCATTTAAACATTCAATCAACAGAATCAGAAACTAAAATTATTCAACTTACACACCTCTCCAAAATTTACAAAATAGACATAATAAGCTTAAACGAAACTTTTTTGAAACCATACAAACAACTTGTCATCCCAGGGTACAATATCTTCCGGTCGGATCGAATCGATAGACGTGGTGGCGGAGCCGCTATCTGCATTAAATCAAATATCTGTGCCAAAGAAATAATAGTAGACAATATTTTAACATCAGAAAATGCGGTTGGAATAGAAATCACTGTTGGTCAAAACAGACAAATCTCGGTCTTCTCAATATATTCTAGTCCATCGACAAAACTAAACGAAAAATTACTCGATCACATTTCCTCCAACTATAAAGACTTCGTTATCATCGGGGATCTAAACGCTAAAAACAAAATATGGTACTGTAAAAATGACAACTCTAATGGAATGATTCTTGAAAATTACCTCTCAAAATCCAACAGCCACATCGTTAACTCATCAACACCAACTTATCAACGCGGTAAATCGGTTATTGATCTATCAATAGTCTCTAATACAATGCTTAATCATCTCCACTATCACAAGGTTCTGAAACACTCCATTAGTGATCACCAACCCACCCTCACAGTCTTCAAAAATCTTGAACCAACCAAAAAATCTTTCATTATTAAAAGAATCAATTGGGACAAATTCAGAGATGACATAAGCAAAAAACCTTCTTATAACTCATTAAATGACAAACTAGGCATCGAAAGAGAGGCCGACCAACTAGCTAAAGACATCCAATCCTCACTCGAATTCGCAACAGTAACTAAATCATTCGTAACCAAATCAGTGAACCCAACTGAGATCCCAAAACCACTCGTTGATCTCATCAAACTAAAACGAAAAATAAAACGTTCATTAAATATAAATCCAACCGAGTACAATAAAAAACTTTATAACCTTCTGTCGAGGCGTATCAAACACGGGGTAAAATCCTTCAAAGAGAAAAAAATTAACTATGAATTTAAATTACTAGAAAATTTCAATCAAAGCGAATCGAAACACTGGAACCTACTTAGTAAGCTAAACGACTATGAAAACCCCAAAAATAAAACAACAAATATAAAATTAGTTAATGATTGTAAACAATTAACAAATGATGAAGACGAAATAGTCGAAATATTCGGAAGACATCTTCGCAACATTTTTACGCCCGATTATGGTCTCATCAACTTTGATACAATAAATCTAGATCCTATCGAAACGGACACGCACGAAAAAATTTCTAAAGAAGAGTTCATTAATGCGTTAAAAGCGTCAAACCCAAAAGCAGCACCCGGAATTGACAACATCAACAACAAAGTACTGAAAAATTGTCCAACACCAACTCTCATTCGTATTTTTAAACTTTTCAATGCGTCGCTGAAACTCGGCTACCTTCCTAAACAATGGAAGAAATCAAAAATAATCATGCTTCCAAAGAAAGACAAGCCGCCAGAAAAAGCAGCATCATATAGACCAATATCTCTTATCTCATGTATCGCGAAATGGATGGAAAAAATCATTAACAACAAACTACTTACCTGGCTCGAAGAAAACAACCACATCCCAGCTTGTCAATCCGGCTTCAGAAAAAATAAAAGTACGCACGATCATTTCCTCAGATTTTACAACTCGATCATCCAAGGTTTCAATAACAACATGAAAACAGGTGCAATCTTCTTCGATCTCGAAAAAGCTTTCGACAAAATAAATCATAAAGCAATACTAAGAAAACTCAAATCTTTAAAATTAAACGCTTGTCTCTACAACTGGATCTACAACTTCCTAAAAAATCGTCAATTTTTCGTTCAATGCAAAGACTCAAGATCAAATGATTTTGATATCAACTCTGGGGTCCCTCAAGGCAGCTGTCTATCACCAACACTCTTCTCAATTTTCTTCAGCGATATCGTGAAAACCCTACCTGAAACGATTCAAAAAGCCCTCTTTGCCGACGACCTGACCATCTGGTACACAGATAAAAGCCTAAAAAATATCGAGAAAACCCTACAAGAGGCCATATTCTTAATCGAAAATTTCTGTAGAAAGTGGGGCTTAAAAATCAACGACTCGAAAACGATCTACTCAGTGTTTACTACTGCAGGCTATCGCCTTAATTATGAAGTCAATTACAAACTCAACTTACGTTTAAATCACAACTTCATCCCGATGGAACCCTTCCCTCGCTTTCTTGGCCACATACTCGATCCAAAACTCAGTTTCAAAAAACATCTGGACGACCTATCAACAAAACTAATTAGCAAATCAAATCTAATCAAAAAAATCAAAAGCCTAAAAATAAAAAACAAAACGGCCCTGGCTATCATAGTCTACAAAAGTCTCATTCGTTCCAACTTCGATTACTCATTCGTCTTGTTTACAACATCTACTCAAAAAATACTATCAGATTGTCAAAAAATTCAAAACCGTTTACTCAAAACAATCAAGTACTACCCCTTCAAAACACGAATAACTCACATCCACGACGACCTAAAAATAGAAATGTTAGACACTCGATTCACCAAACTGTTCAAAAAATTTGTGCTTACAAGGCTTGACCACGAACAAATCAACAGCGATCTAGAACAACACATCCGATCCAAACCAAATCACTCCCAACAAAGATTTGTTACCCCTTTTGACATTTTCGAAAAAACAAAACAAGAAAGTCAATTGAATCCACTTTAAACTACAATTTCATCTCTAAACTTTTCAAAAAAATTTAAATGACCATAGAAAAAACTTAAAATAACTGTATTTTATTTATCATAATTTTATTTTATCATTTATTTTCTAATTTCTTTTTGTTTTTTTTTATTCTTCACATAATTTAACTAATGAATCCAAATGTAAAAAAAAAAAAAAAAAAAATCATGTGACACAAAGTTTTTCTAAATCGCTCACTTCATATCTACTATTTATTTTATGTTCTTTTTTTTCAAATTTGGTAAACAACTTTTGTATATTTTACTCCTTCTCATTGGGCTGAAAGGAAGGACTAAGCTCCATTCCAAACTGCCTGGGTACCCCCCAAACTATTTTTTAAATAAATAAATAAAATTGGCGCTTCGACGGTTCGTGAGCTTTAGATCACACATTTTGTGAACTTTTTTTTTTGTGATCTGTAATTAATTTCAGATCACTAATTTTTTTGTGTACATAATTGTGTGAACTGAATTTAGTTCTGCACTTTTTCACACTTTTTCTTCACTCTCGTTCTTCTCGACAGTCGACTTATCGAAAACTATACTAAATGAGGAAAAATAAGACAACGATATTCATAAGATAGATATTTTTACGATAGACAAAGGCGAGAGTAACATGACAAAATTGTTCTCAATTAAACGTATCTTGATGCTTTAGTTAGATTAACAATAAGGGACCTATTACTTTAAGTCGAGAAGCCTGTGAAGTGGTCAATAAGTTGTTGAATCCAGAGCCTTAGAATTTATCTTCGATCAGCGTACGAAAAGTTTTGAAACAGCTTGGGGTCAAACGGTACATTCAAGCAAAGTTCACAAGAAAAAAACAAAAAAAAAAGACTAGACATTCATTTTCTAAAATTTTCATTGGATATTATTTGATTAATCAATAAAAAATTATCTCTTTTTTCGTTGAACTAAAAATTTATGTCAATTATTTTGTGATCTGAATCAATCAGTTCACCAAGTTTTTTACAGGTAAAAAGATGTGATCTTTTTAATTGGTCAGATCACAAAACGATTTTAAGAAAGATCACAAAATTTGTCAGCTCACGAACCGTCGAAGCGCCAAACCATTTATACCAAAAACCAATTAGAACAGTTTTCATTAATTTAGGTTTTTTTTGGGGTATTGGTAAAGAATGTTCTTGTTAGGCCAAAGCCAAAACAATAAGATTCTATTATCTTGAATTTCAATTGTTATGAGTCTCATTAAAAAAAAAAATGTGTTGATTTTCCAAAATGTTTTTCTTAATGTTTACCTGAAAAACAAAAAAAAAAGATAGAAAAAAAAATTTTATTTAAATAAGAGATTGAAGAAAAAAAAATTTAAAAATGGAATTTTAATTGCTTTGAAAAAAATAAAAATTAGAAAAGAAGAAATTTTTTGAATGCATATTCACCTTTAAAACACAAAAAAAAAAGAGAAGAATTTTTTAGTAAATGATGATAGGATTTAATTCTTGATATGAGTAAGAATTGAATCCTATTCAAAAATTTTGTCTGTTCAACAGGCTCAATTTTCTAATAATAAAAATCATCATAACATCTACGGTATCTTGCACAGCTTCTATAACATGCATGAGAACAACCCATTTCGCACTCATCTTCACAACAACAATCACACGATCTACGACATGAATTACGACAACGATTGTTACATGAATTGCCATAACGATTACGGCCATAAAAACGATTGTCGTAACTTTCATCGAATAAGCCACCAGCAAATGGTATTGGTAGCCGTCTTGCTGACGCAGGGGTCACTGGTGCTGTGTTTCCCATTTGTTTTTTGGTACAAATTTGCCCCTGAGTATTTTTTCTAAAATTAATAACTTGAATTTATACTTTTTTTTTAATTTAATTAAAACTGAAAAATTAAAAATCTATTAACTATGTTTACAAAAAAATTTTAGTCTAATTTGAAATTCATAAGAATATAATCAGAATTTAATGGGTCCTACACTAATGATTTTTTTTTGCAAGTATCAATACACTTTTTATACGAATTCAACACAATTCATTTCAAAAAATTTCATGATTAATTTATCTTGCTTTTTTCATGGTTTTCTATACAAAACATTCATTATTTTTTTTTATTGTTAAAATTGAATAGAGATTGAATGGAATTTATGAAGACAATCGATTTTTTTTTTACTTTTATACTTTTTAGTTTATTAAAAAAAAAAGGTTTTCTATTCAAAAAAAAAGAAAAAGGCTTTAAAAAACACTGTAAGTCACTGCAAAACCAGATGTACAACTATTGGTCGGGGCACAAACAGGAGGTGGTGGTGGACTGCAACTAATTTGCTGACAACATACTACTTTACATTGTGTAGTACATTGTGAAGTTCGGCAACAACAACACTCGGATGATGATGGTGGTAATGATCGTCTTCTGTTTCCTTTGCTTTTACCATTACCCATTTTTATTTTTTCTTATTTTTTTTTCCTTGAAAAACTAAAATTTGTGTCTCTTAGAGAACTACTGAATTTAAACCAAAATTTTTTTCGTTGGAACCGAAAAAATTTTCAATTAAAAAATGTCAACTTTTTTTTTATTTAAAAAAATGTAAAATTTAAAGAAAATTCCAATAACTAATGTTGTATAAAAAATACTCCATTTTTAATTGAGTTTTTATTTTTTCAAAAGTAAAAACTTTTTTGCTATTAACTTGATGATTTTTATTCAAGGATTAAATTTGATTTTGACTCTTGAGGTAATTTAAATACCTGAAGAATTTGAAATTAAGAATTGCTCGAATAATTTTTGTGTTGGCGAAAACAATGAGCCCTTAAAAAGTATCCTCTTGAACAACTTCTCGTTCATTTTTGAAATTGTCACACAAGAAAATTGTTTCGTAAATACCAAAGCGTCTGTGATTTTTTGGTTTTAATTAAATTGATGATAATAGAGCACTTTAAATTTATAACTTAAAGCAGAAATAGTGTACCGTAAAACCTTGCATCCTACCCCAGTCTAATCTCAAACTTCTAAGTCTCTTATACTGGCCATCAATAAAAGAGAGCAAAAATAAAAATTAAAAAAAAACATGGTTAAAGCTTCTAGTTTGGTAAAAACGAGAACTGTACTTTTTCAAAATTTTATATTGAGTTAATATGCAAGGTTTTCCGGTAGTTTTAACCCTTAACCGCCCGTTGAATCATATGTAATACATTTTTTTAAACAGTTAAGTGTCGTTTGTTAACATTAATATACAATATTATACATTAAGTTCAAAATCGAGAGAAGGCCTATTCATTATACCCCTGTTTGTACGGATGTGCCCTTAAAAACATAATTTCACGTTCGTTTGTTTGTAAACTTCTTCTAAAACTTCAAAAATTTTGAGAAATTCTTAAACCAAAATTTATCGTGGCCGAGTGGGTAAAACAACAGCTTTGGCAGCTAGTGGCACGAGTTCGAATCTTTGTCGAGTAAAAAAAAATTGTAACGTTTAGAAAAAATAATAATGGAAATGGATGAGTGTCATTAGTGTTGTGCTGCTTGGAAACGATCCGACTAGAATCATCGACTAGTCATTCTCTAGATGGCCCGATACTAGAACAGCTTTGAAAATCATCGTATTGGGACTCGCGAGTCGCTTTGACTTAAAATAATGTCATAAAAGGTTTTTCTTGAACAGGAATGCCTTAAACCGGGCAATTGTATCATTCTCCTTTTTTTAACATTTTGTTTGTATCATTCTCCTTTCTATTTTTTTTAAAGAGATTCAACTTAAAGATATTCAAATTTGATATTGATTTTTTTTTCGACTATTTAGAAATTTTTTGAAGTAATGGTCGTTCTTTACGAGATTTTACATCAAGATTTCGGTCTGTTCATTTTAAAATAAAGCTTAGCTTATTCCCTTTATAATTCAAAGCCAAAGCAAAGCCTTCATTGATTTATGAGTATCAACTGAAAGCTAAAAATCTCTAATTAAAGTTTGTAAAACCAGCTTTCATTTGATACCCATAAATCAACGAATGCTTTTAAAATTATTAGCTCATGAAAGTTCACTAGAGGAACATTTGAATGACCACAACAGTATAAACAAAAAAAGACTTTTGTTAAAATAATATTGCATTGCTGCTGAAAAAAGGCGTACCCGCCAACGTACCGCTGTACCAAATCATGTAGATTATACAAAAGGAGAAAAGTATCGAAAAATATTCTCATAAATAGATGTTATTGTGACAAATTATTTAAAATTAAAAATACCGCAACTGCTTGTGCACTAACAAAACATCTAATATATACTGTCTTTGGCGCATTGGGGTTATCCCCATTCTACCACGTAGAACAAAATTTAAAATATTATTTTTTCGGAAAATGCGCCTAAGAGAGTGTCAGGTATTAATAGTATGGTAAAGCCAAGAGTTGATAGAATAACGGCAACAATTAAATTTTATCGCTATGTAAATTGCCGTTATTTAAGTCAAAGTTTCAAAAAGTGGTTCTTGCGAAATTGTACGGAACGGGGATATAAAAGGGTTTCGTTCCGTTCCAAGTAAAGGTTCCGTTTCATAAAAAATTATTTAATTTTAGAATAATTAATTTTTTCCCGTTTGGGGAATTTCTTTGAATGAAACCCTTACTTGGAACTGAAAAAATCTAGAACGTTTTCTGGAACGGAACCCATATTTGGAACGGAACGGAACCATTTTAAATATCCGTTTCGTTCTTGGAACGGTTGGGAACACAACGTTACATTTTCGTTACTCGTATAAGCCGATCGCTACACTTGCTATATTTCCCCATTTCATACTTCTTATTAGAAGTCACCATGACTAGCAAGCCTAAATATTTTTATAAATCAGGCGCATTCGGTACGTATGTTGCATATCCACACGGCTTTGTGTTTAATGTGCAAATCGATTACGATTGGTCTTTTTTTTTAATACTGCCTTTGACATCATACGATACCAGAAAGTTTTATTCCCGAAACAAGTTTGACAAGTGAGGCTTATTTCAAAGCAGACGAATTTTTATGTTTCCACAGATAAGTCAATAGCTTAAACTATTCAAAACACAAGAATTGTACAAAATATAAAGATTTTATTCGTAAACAAATATCTTAAAAATTATTACAAATTTACATTTTAATAAAAAATTCTTAAAATAGATCTATTTTAAAGCTTAAAAAAAATTAAAAAATTACCGCTTAATTTATGATTTAAGACCTAAATACAAGAAAAGATTCCATCCAAAAGTGATGCTATTCCTGTTAAAACTAAAACTAACTTGAACTTTTTGTGTTACTGTACATTCCTCTACCTCATTATTTTCATTCCTCGTAAGTTTTTAATGATTGAGGAAAGAATGAGTAGAGAGGAAGAGCCAATTATAAAAAAAGTATCAACTCAGTTTTAGTTTGTATTGGAAGGCATTAAAAATGATTTAAGTCTTTTTCTTTTTTGAAAAAGATCATTCTTCGTTTGACCAGAATCTTTCATTATGTTTCGTCTTAAAATCATAAAAACAATGGTAATTTAAGAATTCATACAAATTATTAGGAGCTTCAAAAATTTCTCCTTATAATTTAAAAAAATAATTCGAAGGATTTATCTTTTAAAGAACTAATCCTTAAATCTTAAATACAAATTGTTTTTTTTTTCGTTTAAAAATAAGATAAGTATCCATAATTATCACATCGAGTTGTTGTTACTATTGGTAAGCAAGGAGTGTAATAACATGAATATTGGTTTATGACATAGTTTGGACAACAAACATTGCAATCATCATCGTCACGGTCTTTACAGCATGATTTACCTCCACAAGAGCCCATTTTTTTTTTGTTTTTTAGGGAACCTTGAGAAAATTTGATCAAATTTTTTGAATAAATACCCTCATTTGTTTGTATAAGGATTTTTTTGACTAAAAAAATTTTAATTTACTATCTTATCAATATGTAAACTTAGAAATAAACATGGCTTGTTTAGAAGCATTGATTTTTTGTAATTAAAAACCAGAGAGAGAGTAAATTGTGACAATAAAAATGAGGAATTTTATGAAATTAATTTTATTCAAAATTAAACCGGTTTAATTGAAATAAAAAAAAATGAAACAGCTGTTTTGGTAATAAAAAAAAACACGTAAAAAAAAACTTTTTTAGATAAGAAGAAAAAATTTACAGAATATTTTTAGAGTGGTAAGTTTTTTTAAGACAAGAATTGTTTTTTTTTTTTATTAAGAGCTTTATTTGTTTTGGTAATTCTTAGAAAAAACTTTCTAAAAATATTCTTTTTACGTTTATAAAAGGTAAAAAAAAAGCTTCGTTTTTTTAATCTAACAGCCACAAGCTCCGTAGCCACCATATCCTCCCATACCCATACCGTAACCTCCCATACCCATACCGTAACCTCCCATGCCCATACCGTAGCCTCCCATACCCATACCGTAACCTCCCATGCCCATTCCTCCCATTGGCATGCCCATACCCATTCCGTAACCTCCCATTGGCATACCCATACCCATTCCGTAACCACCTAAACCACCCATTGGCATGCCCATACCCATACCGTAACCACCCATTGGCATACCCATGCCGCCCATTGGCATTCCACCGAATCCACCCATACCGCCACATGGATCAGCACATGGTTGTGGACAGCACATATTTCTACTGTTTCTTGAACCCATTTTGAATTTGTTTAATTTTTTAAAATTCTTAAAACTTTATAAATTTTTTTTTAAATATTTTTAATGAAAACTAAGATTTTGAAGCCTATAAATAGTTGATGAGATGAAAAAATAAGTACCAGAAGAATATCAATTATAAATGTCAATGTCATCAGAAAACCATATTTTTTTGTTATTCCTAGTTACTAAATTAGATGGTAATAGGTAAATAAAATTAGTTGTTGTAAGGAAAAAAAATGGCGTTTACTTTTAATTAGTTTTTATTTTTTAGATAATTAAATATTAGATCGAAAATGAAAGAGTTGGAGATTCTCTGTCTCTTTCTCTAAATGGAATACTTTTCAAGAAAGATTTGATTAATTAAATTTTCCAATTTTTTTACTTAATTAGAAAAGTTGTTTTTAGTGGTCTTTTTGATGTGTATATTTTCCAAAAAAAAAAATTCTAAAGCACTTGTTTAATTAGTTTAAATTTTTTTTTTCCTTGTAAATTTGGGGAAAAAAAAATTTGTTTACTCATTTTTCATTTTTTTTTGTAAAAATTACAATCGTATTACTTTTTTGAGTATACCGAAAACAAAATATTGATGATTCCATGTCAACTATTTTTTTTTAAATATACTAATTAGTTTGCTTTTTGTTAACTCGGAATTTGCCGAGTTACAATTTGTTTTTAATGGTTTAAACTAAAAGACCCGCTGATACAAAAAAAAAATTTTGAACAAGCCGTATTTCTTACCAGCATTAATATATTATGAAATTTTTTCTAAAAGAGACTTTGTCTAAAAGAGAATTTACACTCTAAAATATTTTTATTTGCATATTTTCCTTTTTTGAAGTCTTAGATAACTCTGGCCCTTTATTAGACGAATTAAAGACGCATACAGTTAAACCTTGAAGTACGAGCTTAAACTGCCTTAAAAATTCTTTATAAGAATTTTCAAATCTAGGTTCGAATTCGAAAAAGTAGTAGTAGTAAGAATAGTTTAGTATACTAGCGCTTGATACGCTTTGCCCATTGCAGTCATATCTTTCTTTGACTCCAAAAACTTACATGTCGATTTTGATTTGAAACTATTAACTGACTTTGCTGTTTTTATACTTTCTGGTAATTCATTCCGTACAGATAACGCTCTTTTCGTCAAAAAATTATACCGATACGATCTCTTTTTGTTTAGTTCTCGAACTAATCTTTTATTTTGTTCTCTTCTCAAATGTATTTCCTAGGTTCACCATTTGAATTAAATCGAATCTAAATCTACGCCGTTCAAGACATATTAGCCCAATTTAGTCAAGTTTCTCTTCATAAGACTTCTTCAAGGATTTTACCATTTTAGTCTTACGTTTTTGCACTCTCTCTAGAGTTTTAATATAAGTTTCCGTTAAAGGGTTCCAAATACATACTGAGTATTCAAGATGAGGTCTCATTAATGATGTATAAAATGGCTTAAAAATCTCATGGTCCAAGAAGATAAACGAATTCCTGATCTGAATTAGAACTCTGTTCGCTTTAGCTGCCGCCGCACCGCATTGCTTATTCCATTTAAGATCATTTGAAACAACTACCCCGAGGTGATTCTCTTTGATTGTCTCTTTAAAAGAAAACTCACCTTCATTACTGGAAATTACGTATTCAGTTTTTTGGCTACTTTTACCGATGTACATTGCTTTACATTTCTATATATCCAGCTCAGTAGACCACAGCTTTGTCGGCTCTGTCAAAACATCCCAATCCCTCTTTAACTTTCGTGCCATTGGCACTGCTTTATATTTGAGTACACCCATCAACTTCAAGTCATCGGTATAGGACAAGCTCTGGCAAAAATTATTTAAAAGCGTCGAGGTCGAAAAAAATCAAAAAAATCAAAAATCACTAAGATGAAGGATTTTCGTATTTTTGACCATAAATTCGCAATCCTCACGTAAGAAAACCCTTAAAAACATAAAACTATTTATAAAGAACATGTTTTTAAAAATGTTCGATTTTGGGTGCTGAAAATGGTTCAAAAAAATTAACTTTTTTGAAAAATTATATTTTTTTCTGCCTCGATTATACAAAAAGTAAAAGTTAATTGAAAAAAGTGAGCTCATCATTTTGTTCAGAATTTCGACTAGTTATCGAATCTGTATAGAAAATTAGGAGTTATGGGGTAAACAAGGAACTAGATACAAAAAAACTGAAAAAAGACATGAAATTTTCCGTTTCCGCGGCATTATCTCGGTCAAAAATTATTTTTTCCGGGAAACCAAATGCACCGTTTTGTAGCTGAGATTATGAGCTTTAAGAATATGTGTAAACTTATGCAATTATGTAAGTTAGTTGATAAGTATTTAGGCACAAAAGGATGATGCTCAAAAATTTTTAGCTTATCTTTGAGGGTGGGGTACCCCAAAAAATTTTTTTTGACCCCCCGCGAACCTTACTTCCTTTTGAATTAAAGTTAAACATTTTACGTCATCTAAGCATCTGATTATTCATTTAATTAGCTGACAAACATCGAAAAAAATATTTTATTTTCTTCAAAAATTATTTATTTAAATTCTAATTTGTAAAATTTTTAGAAAAATAATTCACCAAAGTCCACCGCCATATCCCCCTCCGTAACCTCCATAACCACCGTTACCTCCATATCCACCTAATCCACCAAAACCTCCATTCATACCCATCATATTGCTTCCAAAATTAGCTAATGCGCCGTATTGACCCATACTACTGTAAGGATTATTTAACATACCTCCTAAGCCACCTTGCATTCCTCCTAAAGCCGATTGCATCATTCCATACTGGTCTGGAAAAGCATTTTGCATTCCATATTGCATCCCGTATTGCATTAATTGGCCTTGATTAGCACCCATTTTTGTGAATGATAAATTTAAATTTAAGAAAAATTAAAAAAAGAGATATTTATAGAAGAGATTTTTAATTTAGACGCAATTTTAACAAAATCATGCACTTGTGTATAATTAATAAACAATTACCAAATTTCAGTATTACCAGAAAAAAAAAGTTTGGAACATGACTACGTTTGAGAGCTTCGATTCATATTTGAATTTAATTTAATCATAAAGTGGAAAATTAATTAAGTTAAAATACATTTTTAATGCACTGTTTTTTTTAAAAAGAACTTGAGACATAAATGTTATTTTTTTTAAATTACTCAAGTTTTAATTAATGATGAGTAAATTGCAATATTAATTACTGAAGCTCTAATAGAGGTGTGCTTTTTAAAAGTTATACATACAGTATTGTGAAAAAATTAGAAAACGCTTTTGATTATTTTGTTTCATTTATATTCAATGGTCGATAGTTCATCATAGGATCGGAATATCGTTTTGTTTTTTTCTAAGTCAAATATATACATTTTCTCCTATCGAATGAGCTCTCATTCATTGGTTGGCGACTTACAGTGTCAGTCCGAACTTTTTAACCTTAGACGGAGTCTAGGTTATGGGCCTTTATTCGAAGAGAAGATGCTCTGAGTTTGATTAACAGTCGCGTTATTTCCGACTCAGACTCCGACTCTGACTCCAAAGTTAAAAAGTTCGGGCTGATACTGTAAATCAGTCTGGGCATTAAAATTATAAAAAAAACACTTTTTTTTTGAAAAACAATTTTTTGTGAAAAATTTAGAGAACGATCTGAATTTCGTCCTCTTACTCAGCGAAAACTCGACCAATCTTTATGAAATCTTTTATTTGAGCACATAAACCTTCATTCAAGCTGAGGGGAAAATATCAGACTTTTTGGTAGACGGGTTTTCAAGAAAATGCCTCCGGAGTATAATAAGCACCCAAAGGGAACCCTGTGGACAGTATGAATACTGTAAGGTCAAGATAACTTGCACAATCGTTTCACACCATCGGGAGCGAGTTAAATAAGCTGAAATCATGTTTTAAAGATACAGTTGACCTACATAATAAAAAATAGTCCAATCCCAGATTGCACTAGATTAGGCAGCCACTTAAGTCAACCTTTAAAAATGAGCAAATTATGTCTAAAAGGGCGAAATTCAGGTCGTTCTATAAATTTTTTTCACAAAAAATTGTTTTACAAAAAAAGTGTTTTTTTATAATTTTAATGTCCAGACTGATTTAAGTCGCCAACCAATGAATGAGAGCTCATTCGATAGGAGAAAATGTATATATTTGACTTAAAGAAAAAAAAAACGATATTCCGATCCTATGATGAACTATCGACCATTGAATATAAATGAAACAAAAAAATCAAAAGTGTTTTCTAATTTTGTCACAATACTGTAGTGCTTGGCGGCGCCAGATTTAAGAAATACCAGTCAGTCGATAGGATTCTCTCTAGCCTTTCAAACCTTCAGCATTTGTGACTCAATTATTTATATAGTTACTAGGATGCTAATACAAGATAATCAGATTCTAATAAAAATTTATTTAAACACATGGTTAATGGTCTATAAAATGAACATAATTTATTCTTTTCTATGACTTGCAAATTTTTTAGAAATCAGGGGTACTAGATTTACTTTTTTTAAATCATTATTTCACCTAACTTCTACTGTTAAGATAAAATTAGTGGCAAAGAAGCCAAGCTTGATAAATGCTAAATAAATGGAATGGTCTTTGAGAAGCGTTTCGTTACTTTAAAAAGATAAAAATAGTTCTATTTTGTTCATGTTCAATCTTCCGTTCGGTTCTTTAAACCGTTCAGAGGAAAAAATTCATTTCGTTCCCAAAAAGGTTTCTAAATTTGAAATCCATCCTGTTCAAAATATATTGCAATTCTAACGAACTTTTGTTGAACAGCAAACCGTAGCGTAGCCTTACCAAAGCGAAGCTTAGCAACAAGAGGGCGCCGCTTTGCTTCGGAGGGGATACGCGTCGATACGGAGGCTTGCTACGCTACGGGAAGGGTATGGTACGCTTCGGGACGGCTACGCTTGCCACCAAAAGTTCGGTAGAAGTTCAGTAACAACAGCAACTTGATCAACAATTAATAAATTATATAATATAATTTACCGTAAATTCTTGATTAGTTGATCTGCTATCAAAATGGATTTTTTAAATTAAAACGCTTAGAGCTTAAGGCTTATTTTTAACATTTTAAATACAAAAATGTTTTTAATTGTTTTTTAAGGGTGACAAGACTAAACAAGACTTTACGGTAACATTGGTCAACTCAATGTTAAAACGTCATCCACATCTCAAAACCTAATCCACGAATCTCCCAATTTGCTTAACAGTTTCTTCAAATAGCATAAGAACTAAAAAAGGTATACTTGAAAATAAATATTAAGTTTTAGATTTGCATCAGATATTTAACTAGCACTTGATTGGTTATATCAACTGATCACAAGTCATAGAAATTACTGTTATTTCCCATCAAATACCAGTCTCCTTCAGTTCTAAACTGCTCCGATCAGCTTTCATAAAAAGACTTGGAAAGCTATTGTGAGTCCATGCCGTTTTAATCTGTATGCGATGTAGTGTTTTTTATATTTAACAGTGACGTAATTCGCAACATTTTTAAGCTGCGTAAACCAGAAAGTCAAATTGTGAAAAGGACATGATCAAAATAAAAAAAATCTTTTGGAGTACAAGAGCAAGTTGAGCTTCAGCTGGACGATTTTTTTTTTGTTTTGTCATTCAAAGGAATGTTTTTAGCTCGGTCATTAGACAGCAGGTTTACTATAAATTTAAATTCAGAATCATCTAAGCTTCATTTTGTTGTTAAGGATAAAAAAAAAATTTAAAAAAAAAAAAGTTTATTAAAATTATTGAATTTTTTAGCAAATTAAAAAAAGTTTATTGCAAAATATTTTCTTAAACGAACTCAATCTTAATTTTAAATTTATATTTTGATGAGGATGATATAACAAGGACGTAATTGGAATAGCAATTTGAAACAATAAATTAATAACTCTTAATAACTGACGTAAAAAGTAATAATTTAAATTTAATAACGGGTATATATTATTAAGCGATAACATCATAAACGCCAACATACTTCCAAACTCTAACAAATTTATAACAATAAATTGTTGAGCTAATTTTTTTTCTTTTTTGTGAGTTTTCTTATGCATTTTGTGATGATGATCAAAATTTTTTTGTTTATTGTCTTTAGTGTGATGTGTAGTCTCATCTTCACACACATAACTTTTTGGAACTGTACTAGCCTTCTCTGAATTACTCAAATGTTTTGATAACTTCACCAACTTAAATTGAATCAATCCATAGAATATTGTAACTAAAACCAACGGAAAAAGATAACCCAATGAAGAGGTCAATGAGTAATAAATTATATTATGATCCATAATAGCCGAGTATCCATCGTAGCAATAAATTGCTCCATGAGTCGTTTTAGCTGAATATTTAGCCATTAAAAACACAGACGAAGCGATTAGCCATATGATTAGTAAAGACGAAAATATAAATTTTGGATGAATAATTTTTTTGTAAAGTACAGGTCGTGTTACGCCAATGTAACGATAAATGGCAACAGACAAAATCGAATAAGCTCGTGCATACTTTGTAATAGCCCATAAGGCTTCGGATATTGAACAAAATATTTCATTTAACAAATCATTTTGTAGTTTAGGTTCATTCGAAAAAATCCAAATGACATAATGTATAGCTATAATCAAGCCAATAAAATGTGTATGATGCATTGGAATAAGTGGTAATGAATGAAAATCATTTAAAAAAGCAACGGCTACGAAATATAACAATTGTGCCGCTAGGTTTACAACTCGAATTGAATAGTCTATGTCTGTTAGTATAAAATCATTGTTCAAATGAGTTGAATTTGTGTTGTTTGTCGAATTATACATTTATGTTTTGTTAATTTTAGGAAATTGAAATCATTTTTTTATCTGAAAAAAAAGAGACTTTGAATTTTGTTTTTTTGAAAGCAATTAAAATTCTAATCAAAAAAAATCTTCTTGAAACTTGAAGTCTATTTTACTGATAGACTTGAACATTAATGTTTCTTAAAAATTCCTAGGCTTATGAATTAGCATTAATTTGAATTGATCCGAGTTATATTTTTTGTATTGAAAGCTTATCAAAACTAAATATCATATTGTTTGCATTTTAATAAATTTGGATTTTATGATGACTACTAATCAATTTATAATCTCTTTAGTTCTAAAATAGAATAGAGAAAAATTGTACCGCCATGAATTATTTTGATAAACTAATACATTTCAAATTTACACTTCGTATGTGCTGCTAAATTGCTTCTTGTTAAAATGAAGCATCCTAAAATGAACGCGTTCTTGTTCTATATGTCATCCAACGTAATGGCGTAGCCAGAAATTTTGAAAACTTTTGTCAGAGAAGGCGAAAAGTTAAATTCTAGGATCTAATTTAAAAATTCAGTGGGGTGGTCGCTCCCGCTGCCTCATTCTGGCTACGCTACAAATCGAACGTTTCGTTCTCGTTTTGCAGTTCCTTTTTATTATGGTTGTTCCAAAAGTTAGATGGAACATGACTTAAATGAGAACTTAACAATTAAAAATAAAAACTTAACAACACTCGAACATTAAAGTTCTCCCTAACATTTCATTAACGCTTTTCTTTTTGAGCCCAACACTTCTGTAACGCTCTAATTCTAACATCTTACACTTTTCCAACGCTTACTTTTGAATTTCAAATCCTTTAGTTTTTAAGCCTAATGCTTTCTTCTATCCATCCATCTTAATGAGTTGCGAGTAAAACACTAATGTGTGTGTAAAAAACATCAAAACAAAACCTCGGAATGGGAGTTTTATGGGTTTTCACTCTTAAACGGGTATCGATCATTTTTTTCCGGTCAAGTAAAACACTTAGACATGTGTAAAATTAGTTTCTGTATCAGAGTTGATATAATAAACATATTATATTAGGCGATTTTAAATAGAAACTAATGATTTTCTAGAAGCATCTCTCTCAAGGGTCATCATCCTTTATGTTAAAAATTTGGCTTTGTCAGAGATGAAAATTAGAGATGGATTTTGGGGTTTTCATAGATGAAGAACACAAAAATATATTCAGATTTTTTAAATTCTCATGACGCCTTTAAGACGATATCATAAAAATCCCAAAGCATCAGTCTTAGACAAACAATAAGTTGTTTTTTGGGTTGATTGACCCTGAAAACCCCTTAGAAATCATGTTTCCAACCAAATATACAATTGTTTTTACCAAAAAAAATCAAGAGTGTCTTGGTTGAACCCCCCTAAATCGTTTTTAGCTAAAATTTAGTCCCTAGGACTAGGGAAAGTCCAAACAAAACACATATACAGATAGATTTTTAAATTCTCTATCGGAATATCCAAGGTGTTTTAGGGTGTCTCTGACAAAAATTCAAAGTGTCTCGGGGTGTTTTGTTGACAAAAAATTCAAATAAAAAAAAGATCCCTTTTAAATTTATTTGTCCACAAGTTAGTGGGCTCATTTTGTAGCTCTTATCGAGTAGAATGAATTTAAAAAAAAATTCAAAAAATTTCGAAATGTGGCCTCCACACCATGGTTTTGGTTTTATTTAAATTTCACAGAATACCAAATTGAATTAGATTTCTGATAGTTAAATTAATGAAAATCAATTTTTTTGAATTTATTTATTTTATTTTAATCCCTTAGTTGATAATAGACAATTTTAAAAGCTTCCTATAAATTTTTGAATAGTTAGTGCTAAAAAACAATTACCTCTAAACAATAAATCCGAAATTGAATTTTTATCTTTAAATTTAATAGAAATTCAACAATGAAAAAATGATTCTTGAAAATAAAATTTCTACTTAATGGGGAAACAAATATAATTGAGCGTTTACTGTATCGTTTACTAGAACAAAAATTTTAATTCATTTTTGCTTCAAGGTCATACACTCTAGTAATTTTTAATTTCGATTAAAAGTCTATAATGCGTAAATTGGAAATTGCTTTTAATTAATTTCTTTTAAAAGAGTTATGTTTATTCTGGTTCAATGCATAACTCACCCGGCGGTATTTTTTAAATAACGTAAAGGTGCGATTTATACGACATGTATATGAAAAAAAAATTCCCATCTTTTAACATACTGTACGTTATATTTCATAGAATTCATAGAATCAGAAAATTGACTTATAACCCTCACCTGGACGTTATTAGGACTTAAGTTATGAAATTTATTTTTGATTGACAACATCTAAAATTACCGTATTCCCTCGTTCGATTATGCAGCATCATAACACGAAATCCAAAAGTTTCGGAAGCTCTTTTTACCAATTGGACTTTGTTAAAATATTCTTAGCAGACTCTGCTTTCAAAACTAGAGTGTAACGAATGTCTTAAGCATGTTTTAGAATTTTTCTAATCGTTAGAAAACCCTCCTAAAAAATTGGATTTTGGGTCGTGGTGCTGCATAATCGAACGAGGGAATACAGTAAATTAAAAAATAAACCTCAATAAAAAGGAAGTATATTCAAATTTAGACAATTGATGTTTCAGGAAGTTGCAAAACAATAAGGAGTGAAAAAAGTATTTGACCTTTAAATAAATGATGAACTGAATGATACTTATTGAAAATCAACTCGATTTTGAAAAATCGGAAACGAAATTTAACGAAACAAAGTTTATGAAATTTGAAGATTGAAGTCTTTTTCAGACTGTTTCTTGTAATGAGACTGTAAATGCATGCAGTCAAAGAAACAAAGTCTAAGTTTACGTCAGCTTACGTAAGATTGCGTAAAATTACATTCCACTTCGTAAAAACTTGTAAAATCATTTTCAAATCGGTCAAAAAAGTCTATTATTCTGATTTTGGAATACCAATTTTAATATGTTCATGTAAGGAACAGTAAGAAAGAGGAAGAATAAGTGAATTATTAATTTTTCTACCAAGTCCGTATCAGCACATTGTAGATCTATTAGTTCACAGTTGTACTCTATTTGTAATAATAGGATCTAAAAAATTAATTTTTTCTTTCTTTTTGTTACTGAATTGGGATTTATTCGAACGCTTAAAACGTTGGGAATCCATGGTTTTCAGATTTTTCAAATTCAGATAGCGTTGAAGTTTTGCATGATCCTATGATGTTAATCTTTAGTTGTGATCAAACAAATTAGTCTTTGAACTCACGCGTTTCAGGGTTTTTTTATCAGAAATTAAATAAACAAAGATATTTAAATAACGAAAAATAAATTAAATTCGATAAAAATGAACATGACATTCAATCGAACTAAAGTCAATTAGCTAAATTAAAAACAGAATTTTTGGTTTTAATATTTTTTCATCTAATGTTTATTTTTCTATCATGGATTTTTCTAATTATTTGTTTAGAAAGTTTTTATGAATACTTAAAAAATATGATGAGTTAAAAATGGATACAAGGCATCATTTTCTATCGAAATAAATTTCAAAATAATTACCGTAATACTTTGGAAGGCATTGCATTAAAACTCGAGTCTAAATGCGCATCTTAGATCTCTAATTTAATCATAGAATCTTTGAGTAGTTGATTTCACTAATGTTTAGCAAGTTTGTCATTGAAAATTTACGATGAAAATACTCAATTGATCAAGATTAGATGTTAATTTATGGGTTTTTAACCAGCGATCTTAAAAGTTATTTAAAAATAAAAATGATAAATGAGAAAACTTACAGTAACTAGACTTTAGTGAAAGAAAAACAAAAAATTAAATTTTGTTCAATTGCTTTTCTCGCAATCGTTTGAACAAAAGCGGCTTGTTATCACTTTAAAACTGAATTTTGAAATAGAAAATTTTGTTAAACGATTTCTACACGTCTTTAAATTCAATTTATTTAAAAACTGACGCATTAAGCAGACTTTATCTTTATTTTATTTGGGTTTTATTTTGGTTTTAAGCGTTATAAGCCTTGAGATTGTTTATATCCTTGGGTAATTAAATAATTAAAAAGTTCATCGCCACATTTTAAACATTCGTTCATGATTATAAAATTAAAATTAACTTAAAATACAGTGGTGATTTGATAGGAGGATTTTACTAAAATTTACGTAAATTACCGTAAATTATTGAATTTTTACCATAAATTACGTAAAATACCGTAAAATCACAAAAGTAAAAAATTCGGATTTTACCATATTTAACGGGATTTGAACGATTTTGTTAATGTAGATAATATTTTCCTCTAAAACCAAAAAAGAGATGTAGATCAATTGATTGAAACATTTAGTTTCGAAAACTCGAGCTTTTGAGACCTCATACTTAGACTCCTAAAAAATTTGACCGAAAAAATGACTGGCATTTTTTATTTTTACCAAAATTTCCAAAAATTATCGTAAATTTACCTAAAATCCCGTTAAATATGGTAAAATCCGAATTTTTTACTTTTGAGATTTTACGGTATTTTACGTAATTTATGGTAGAAATTCAATAATTTACGGTAATTTACGTAAATTTTAGTAAAATCCTCCTATCAAATCACAACTGTAAATGATTTTCATGTATTGCTACAAAACTTCTCATTCAGATTTTAATATTCTACAATATTTTCTTAATCGCTTATCTAGACATTAATGAATCTGCAACAAAATCAAAAAAAAAGAATTTTTAAAATTTATTTACTCATCATTTATAAAAATATACTTATTCATTAATTTGGCGATGATTGAGTTTTTAACAACGAACTCAAGTAGATTGACATCGAGATCGTTGACTTCTCATATCAAATATTTCTTTAAAAATTTTAAGCTTTTTCTTTTCAATTTCATTTCGATTAAAGACTGTAGATGTACTTGAATTAAGTCACGGAAATGTGAATCACTTAAGATATTTTAAGGAAACGGAAGGGTTAATTCTCTTGAAGCAACGGTTTGCTAAAAAAAAACGATTTAATAAATTTTCATCAACTGTAAAAAGGAATAAGAGTGACCCAAAAAATGATGCTTGTTGGAAATCTTATTGCTGATTTTAATCGAAACTTAAAAGATCCTATTAAGGAAGATTAATTTCCTCGTTTTTAATTTTAAATACAATCGATACTGTTTTAAAACAGTTGTTGAATAATGTCTGATCTATTAAGTTTAAAAAAGAGGAAAGATTCAATTTCATTCCGTTTCTTTCATTTTGACTTAACCCACTCCAAGAGAAGTTTAACTAGCTTTAAAATATTTGCAAATAGGATAATGCTTTCTATTTTATCTACAAAATTTTATGTAAATTTTTCGTTAGAAGATTTTATTACACAAAAATTAAGCGACTGAGAAATTTAAAAACGAATTTTTAATTAAATTTATTCAAAATTCCGATACAAATAAACTTTAAACGCCATAGTTTAGAGTGTAAACCAAAGGACTCAATTAAAGTTGATTATGTTGTAGTATTCTTTTGATCGAGTTTTATTTTTGTTTTGCGTCATGCAAAACGACAGCACTATCCAAATCAGCATATCCGTAATCAAAGCATACTTTCATTAAGAGGTGCCAAAACAAAGAATTTTTGACACGAGGGTCTTGAATTTAGGCATTTCGATATAAAAAAATATCTTATCTAAAGATTCCCTTTCAAAAAATCGTTATTTTCTCTTAAGTAATGGAAGGTGGCACTATATCGAATAATAGAAGACTGAATAGTCGACTTCATCTCATTACATTTTTTTAATCAAACAATTGTTCTTGAATAATTGTGATTAAATAATTTTTTTCAATGTCTTTAAATGCCGTTTCACCTGATAAAAAAGAGTCTTTTTTTTGTTTTTTTTTTTTTCTGAAGGAGCTCACGCTCGAAACAGATAAACAAATAAAATAAAATAAATAAAAAAAGAGTCGACTTATGATAAATTCTTTGAAATGGTCAATGTTTATCTAAATTTCCCAACATCTTTCAGTTGTGATTTTGAAAAAGTAATTTTAAATTCTTTAGAACGAGTATTTCCGAATTGTACGATATTGGGTTATTGGTTTCATTTATGTCAAAATTTCCCAGGAGTTTCTAACGATTAAAATGTTTACCATTTGTGCAACTAAAAGATGTCTCAAAAGCATTCGAGTTGATTAGCTCTGAAAGTCCAAATGAGTTTAAACCTTTGAGACATATTATGTTAAGTATTAAAGAAGTATTAGAGAAGTGGCCTTGTTTAAGCATGAATTGTGGAATATTCATGACCGTGTTGCCAAAGATCCCCCACGTACTAATAATAGTTTAGAATCTTGGCATAACAATTTTGAGGTAAAATGATTAATTTTTTCTCTATATTCATTGGAATTTTATTTTTCAAAGAGTTCTTGTAAAAAACACCCAACAGGTTCTTGTAATTTGTCTATTTAATATTTTCTATTAATTGATTGACGATTAAATGATTTCGATTTTTTAAGACAAAAATTTTTTGAGACAATAATTATTAGATTTTTCTATGGAATGAGTTAATAAACTATTATTTGAACACAACTAATTGAGAATAATTATTTGAAAAAAACTATTTGATAGTTTCCCTGGAAGGTATCATAATTATGAAGAGGGAAATATGTGTGTTTTACTGAAAAGATGTTCAGATCAAATGAATAAGCAAGTCAAAGTCCCAGATAACAAGGTTTTTTATCAAAAAAATACGCAAAACAATGACAACTTATGATTTTTATCTAATAATTTAGATTCGCTATCTTTTTCAAGTCTAAGCTGGTATTGAGATAGGGATTAGCGGTAGGGTAAGGAAAGAGCAGCGAAGGATTTGACTTGTTGGTTTCCCTTTTTTTATTTAAAGCTTTATTAATCCAGAAAAAAAAGCCTTAATTTCAAAAAAATCACATAAAAACATCATTAAGATGAAGGATTCAGAAATTTTCGACCGAAAATTCGAATTTTTAACAAGTGACTTTTTATGTACCATTTTCAGCATCCAAAATCGGCTCAATATGAAAGGTCATATTTTTCCAAGGTTTAACTCTAACCCTTCAAGAAAAATTTTCTACCTTATAATCGAAAATTCTCGTTCAATGTTACATTTAACTGAACCTGAATTCTGGTTTAGTATTCAGGTTTAGTTAGTTGTAACATTGAACGAGAATTTACAGTAAGTAAGATTCAAGTATTGAACTCGAAAAAATCGTGTATATATTTCATAGAGATTTTAGCTTTATAATCAGTCCTTAGGAAGTCATAGGAGCTTAAGAATCATCTTTGATCATTCGAAATCAATTTTCTAGTTAACGTCATTAGATCTTATCAGTCTTGGGGACAAAAAAGACTTCTTCGAAATGACTTACCGAATGAAGCAAAATATGCCGACACGGTTAACTCTATCATTAAACTGGTAATTAGCTCCAATTCTCATAAAGCAGGCACTTGAATAATCAAAAAAAAATTTTAATTTCACTTTTATTTATATAAGATTTAGAAAAAAAAAGAGAAGAATTTGCAATATCATAACCGAAAAAAAAAACAAATCAAAATACCAAAACTTTTCCGAAAAAAAAAAATAAATAAAACCCAGCGATCATAAACAAAAAAAAAAGAGAGATAAAATTAACATAAACATCAACAAATGCCAAAAGATTGAATACTACCAGAGACGAAGAATTGTAAAGAGGCAAACAAAAAAAAAAGAAGAAAAGATGAAAAGAAAAAATTATGTACGGAATATTCCATAGACAAGAAAAAAAAAATAAATAAAAAAAAAATAGGTACAAAAAAATTCTTCGTCTTTAAGTGTCTTCAAATATTCGGTCGTTTACTTTTTTTTTGTTTAA
This sequence comes from Brachionus rubens, assembly GCA_022207745.1. Lineage (NCBI taxonomy): Eukaryota > Metazoa > Rotifera > Eurotatoria > Ploima > Brachionidae > Brachionus > Brachionus rubens. The sequence goes on along the minus strand of JAJVHD010000003.1, from coordinate 2,748,833 downwards.
TTTAGCGTAAAATCGAGAAAAAAAGAGAGGGAAAAAGTTTGGTCTTCTTTAACAGTTAAAATAAACTTGAGAAAAAATAAAATTTTAAAGTCTCAGAAAAAAAAAAATAATTAAAAAACAATATTATCAATAATTTTGTTCTTTTTGTCTTAATTGCAATTTTTTTTTGTTTTTTTTAAGCGTTCGAATTTATTTTATTGGCTCGTCGTTTGGCTAAATTTGAACTAACAACAGGTGATAGATTTAACATTGGACCGAGTAAATTTTCGGGATTAAAAAGTTTGAAAGCTGCTGCCAAAGCACCCTTTACATTTTCACCATCTTGAATTGACAATTTGTAATCAGGTAGATTTTCAATGTTTGTCAACCAATTGTGTTTAAGTATATTTAAAGCGCTTATTCTCAAACGTGGATCTAAATTTAACATTTTACGAACCAAATCTTTGGCATCACTTGACACGTATCTCCAATTACCATCTTCGAAATTTAACTTTGAATCACTAATTTGTGATAATAATTCTTCACTCGAGTCACCTGATGACAATTTAAATGGCATTTTTCTATTAAAAAATAAAAATTAATTTATGATTTAAATTAAAATATTCAAAAAAATCTAATTAAAAATCACACACCCTTAAACTTTGATATGTGAAAGACTTTGACCGAATTTCCAAACTCTTACTAAAGTTCCGGCAATTCAAAACTTCCTTGAATCTCGTCCTTCAAAATACCCTTTACCGCATATTTTTCTAAAAATTCGTAATCCTCATGCAAGAAAACCTAAAAAAACATAAATCTCTCAACCAAGAGCTTGTTCCGTTAAAAATTCGATTTTAAGCGCTGAAAAAGGCGGCAAGTTAAAATTTTTGATCAGTTTTCTTTTTCAATTTTTTTGACTAAAGAATACATTTGAATAAAGGTAAATTTCATTCCAGACTGAATGGTATTATGCAGCAAAATTTGCTGCATTCTATTCTCATAAAAAAGAACTATTACTAATTTCAAAGATGCTAAAAATAATGGTTTTTGGATATCTGCAAATTTCTGAATTTAAATTGCGCATTTAATAAAAAAAATTACATTGAAAAATTTATCTAACTGCGCAATAAAATTTGTGCATTTTTGCACACTTTTTCGAAATTTTTAATAGATTTCGTTTTGGGGTAATATCTATATTGCCAGATGCAGCAAATTTTGCTGCACAGTAAATTATAATTTTTTAAGCTGCTTATGGTAACACTGTTGAATAAATATGATTAAAATGGTTCATTTTTTAACTGCGCAATAGGAAGCGGTCATCTTCTCACGAGCTTTATTCATAAAATTTCTTATTTTGCCAGATGCAGCAAAATTTGCTGCACAATGTCCGAGGGTTTATTTGTTAGAAAAAAGAGCTATTAAAACTTTAGATGTTAATTCTTAGGCTTCAAAAAATTGGAAAAAGAAAATTGACAAAAAATTTTAACTTGCCGAAAAAGGCACCAATTTGGTCATTTTTTGAAAAATTTTGAAAATCGTTTTACAATAAATCCATGTATCTTTTTGTTTTCTTGTATGAAGATTACGAATTTTTGGTCAAAAATACCAAATTTCCTCACCTTATTTTTGATTTTTGTGAATTTTTTCGGCCTTTATTTTGAAGGACGTGATTCGATTCAAAAAATTTTTTTCCGAAAATGTAAAAAATACATTTTAGGGGTTTTTTGGGGCGCAGATTACGAATCTGATATTGAAAATTTTTGATAGCGTGGAAGTTTTGAATTGCCGGAACCTTAACAATTTACAGTGATTCATGCGAAACAGTTACCTTGCTTTTTGTTCCTAAATTTTTCTAGGGGTCCGATTCCATTCAAAGTAAAGTTGTCATCGTTAAATAGTTAACCTTATCCAAATATTTAAATTTTATGCTCAAATACACTAAAGCAATAAAAAATGGAAATTTTTGCTTTTATTTCTTTAATAAATACGGACTTTTGAAGGCAAAAAACGAACTATCAAAAATTTGTCCGTCTTTGGTGAGCTTTAAATCGATGGCTTGAGCGAAGTTTTTCCATACTGCACTTCCACCGAATTAATGGCGTACCCGAACCGTAACAAAGCGTACTCGTACCGTACCGTACCCGTAACCGTACTAAAAAAATCGCAAAATCATGCTTTAAAAATTTAGAGAATTTTTAGATACGGATACGGAAAGCCATTAATTTGGTGTAAGTGCAGTATAAGTTAAGAGAAAGCATCCAAAAATAACTTTTAAGTCTCAAAAAGCAAATTCTTGGTGAGTTTTCGGTCGAAACTGAACCATAAACAGTTTTTTTTTAAATAATTAAAGAACGTTATTGTAGCTTAGGATCTCTGCTTTCGTTTTCATGATCGTCTTTTATACCATGTCTTTCCAATCAATAGCTATTAGATTTCAAAGAGACACACTTTTTGATTGGTGGCCAACTTTCAGACTCTAGTACTCAGAAAAGGTAATATTTGGCAAGCTAAATTATGGGTATTCTTATGTAATTTCTGGGTCAGTATATGACTTTCAAGTTAGTTTTTCAAAAATAAGTGTCCCAAGTGTTCCATATTTTTTTACTAACTCAAAAAATCCGCGGAAAAAAATGCAATTGAATCTCTTTTATCGTCTTTGGTCATTAGTATCACTGTAATGAAACCAACTTTTGAACTACTGTTGTGGTAATTCATGTGTTCCTCTTGTGAATTCTTGTGAACTGATGATTTGGAAGAGCCATCATGGATTTATAGGTACCAACCGAAAGCTGAAAAACTCTAGTTAAAGCTCGTGAAACTAGCTTTGAGTTGATACCCATACATGCATGATGGCTCTTCCAAATCATTAGTTTACGAGAATTAACAAGAGGAACACGTGAATAACCACAACAGTATTTCTTAGATGAAAAAAGTAAATATTGAAAATTTGGCTGTTTTATGATGTTTTATATACAGTTGGCCACGATCTATTTAGCAATCACAATACTAGATTTTTTCTGATGCCTGTTCATCCTAGAAATTTTTTTTAAGAGTGCTAAGAAAGAGATAAAAATCCAGGATTAATTACTTGAGGAAGCAATTAAATTAAAAAACACAAAATTCAAACAAATATAAGATTTCATTTAATCTTTCGATTATTTTGATCTCTTCAAAAATATACGACTAATGAAACTTGAGTATGCAATTTTTTTTTTCAAAAGAAATAATCTTCGAACTGAAAAAAAATAATTACCCTGATAACATAATGTATAACAAAACACCCAACGACCAAATATCACAAGCAGCGTCGTAACCCTGTTTTTTAAGAACCTCTGGCGCTGCATAATGAGCCGTATAACACGGTGTCATTAACAGACCATTTGCATCTCTTAATTGTTTAGCAAAACCAAAATCAATAATTCTAAGCGCTTCTGGTCGATCCGTATTATCAGCATATAAAATATTCGATGGCTTTAAATCACGATGTACGACACCAAGTCGATGTAAATACTCGACAGCATTGACTATAACTTTAAGTATTTGAGCTGCTTCTCGTTCGGTTAAAAATTTTTTAGCTATTATTTTGTCCAATAGTTCACCACCTGAACACAATTCTAAAACTAAATAAACTTTTGGTCCATTTAAAAATATGTCTCGACATCCAACTACATTTGGATGATGACTGTGTCTTAACAAAATTTCAATTTCTTCTTGAGGATCTTTTTGCAATATGTTCATTATTTTAACAGCAAATTCAGTCATTGTTTTTTTATGAACGCATTTATGACAAACACTGTACGAACCCGAGTTTATTTTCTAACGGAAAAAAATCTTTAAGCAACCTTTAGAGAAGATTAAAAAAAAAAGAAAACCCACTTCTTTAATGATATATTGATCTTCGAATTTATCAAGCTTAATAAGGCTTATCCTGGACAAATTTTCATGGATTGTTTGAATACTTTTTTGATTTATATCTTTTGGCGGAGGTACTGGTGGTGGAGGCATTTCAATTTGTTGTTGTTGTTGCTGTCTTGGAAGTGAGGTGAACGATGAATTAGAAGACGATGTAGATATGAGAGTTGTGTTTGCACTGTTATTAGTCGTATTAGTCTCGTTGTAAATAACTGGTGCTACAAAACTAAAACCACGGAAAAGATCATGACCAGTACTGCTAAGAGGTACACCAGGCGAATCCCTTGGTGTTCGTGACGTAAATTCTCTATCAAAATAATATGTTTCATCCGAATGGACGGTTGGTTTATAAGGTGGACTAATTTCTTTACGATACAATTTATCCCAATCGATTTGTGCAAAAAATGGGTGAATTTTTATTTCTCTTGATCCCATAGGACCAGCACCCAAACGGTTTACGGGATTACGTTTAAATAGAGCACGAAGTAACGATTGAGCGTCTGGACTTAAAAATTCAGGCATTCTTAATTTTGCTCGAAGAATTTGAGTCATTGTTTGTTTTCGATCTTTATTCGAAAATGGCAATGCTCCAACTAACATTTCGAACATTAAAACTCCTAATGACCACCAGTCGCATACATGGGTGTGGCCTTTGCGACTAACTACTTCCGGTGCCATGTATTCAACTGTTCCACAAAAGCTAAACGTTCTATCTTCTTCTTTAAACACTGATTCTTTGCTCAAACCAAAGTCTGTCAAAGCAATATGACCATCATAGTCCAACAAAATACTAAAAACAAAATTTAAAAAAAAAAATAATTCCTCAAAAAAATGACAACCTGAAATTACGCAGAGTAAGTTTACTCTGACAGGAAATTAAACACATAAAAATCAATTAATAGCTGAAAGAAAAATGTTGTTTTTCTTGTAAAAGTGTTTCAATTTCATGGTTGTCAACAAATAAAAGAAATTAATTAAGAGTTACTTTTCAGGCTTGAGATCTCTGTAAATAATGCCTAATGAATGTAAATGATCTAATGCAAGTACAAGCTCAGCCATATAGAATTTGACATCTTCTTCAGTGAACATTATTTCTTTGGCCAAACGTCCAAACAAATCACCACCGCGCAAAAAGTCTAAAACTAAATACAATTTTCCTTCGGTTTGAAATGCATAATGTAAACGAACAATAAACGGATGATTTATACTGGCGAGAATATTACGTTCCATTTTGGTACGTTCACGATCCCTGACTGTTAAAAATTAATTAGATGAATTTTAGAGATTTTACAGGACTTACCTTTGAGGGTTGCTTTTTTTAAGACTTTCATTGCATATAATGTACCTGCATCTGGTTGAGTTATTTTACGAACTAGAAATACTTTACCAAATGAACCCTCGCCAAGAACTTTTAAAAGTTCAAAATGAGATGGTGTTGGCTTTTCGGAGCCTTCTTTGGTTATATTTTTAATTTCAATTTCAGTTTCATGTTGAGTTTCAGGATCGTATACATGATACTCATAATTTTCTTCGTTATTCAATAAATTATTATTGTTCGTATCAGATTTAAATGTTTGCAGTTGTTGCTGCTGCTGATGTTGCATTTTACTATTGATTAATTTAACTTGTTCTGATGATTTTTGCTCTTTTTGCTGCTTATGGTTAGTGGTATCGTCTTCATCGTTTGTAGATGATGAAGATGATTCGTTTAACTAGAAAAAAATAAAAAATAAAACCAAGTGTTCATTACGTAATTTATTGATGAAGATGAATAAAAAAAAGAAAAGAAGAGAGAAACATCACGAAATTTTTTTTCAAAAGGATATGTAATGATGACTTGCAATCAAACAAAAAAATTGAAATTTCAAAATTTTTTTATATTTTCAAAATGTAATAAATTTCGTCGTTTGGTTTTATAATAAAAAATTATAATTTTTTTTTCATTCTCTCTCTCTCTCTCTCGTTTTTCAAATCGATTATTTCAAACAAGTTAAAACTAGAAAATAAAAAAAGTAAGATTTCAAGAAAACTCTCAAGTATCTTTGCATAAAAGGTGAATTTTATAAACATTGAGACAAACATACTTTAAGCTGCCAAAAATAAAAAGTGAGAAAAACAAAATACTTACGTCTAAATTATAATCATGTCTAATTTGAATTTTGAGAAACGGATCGCTTAGGCCTGCTAATGGCATTATTTTAAAATTAAACGATTCGTTTTTGTTTTTAACTTCTTTTTTATTTTTCTAAAATTTTAAACCAACTTGTTCTAAAAAAAAAAATTTAAATGTGTTTTATTGAAAAAAAGATTGTTGTTGTCGAACGCGTTCAAGTTTCATTGTTGCTTCGTGAAAGACTCATCTTTTTTTTTTGTATTTCAATTTTTCATTTCAAACTAATTTAAGAGTTGTTCTATATGTCGAAATTTTGAAAAAACCCTCGTTCAAAAAAAACTAAAAAAAAAATTAAAATTATTGTAACATTTATCAGCTGATCATTTTTTAAAAATAAATCAAGATGGTCTGTTGTCTTACTCTAAATTCGTCGGCTCTTCCTACTCGAGATTTTGAAAAAAAAAAATTTTTACTTTTAAAATGTCGTCTTTTTTTTTAATTGAGTGGGTTTAGATAATTCAATGCGCATTTTTGATATTTTGAATTTTAAATTTTTTACTCAAGATAAATAATTCAAAATTTGGTTTGAATAACAACTTTAAGACTCGTTATTTTAACACTTTAAATTATTTACAGTTACCTTTTAATTCTTATTTTGAAAACAATCCCGTCTGTGTACAATACGAGACAAAACTAAATTTACATTTAAAACAAAAAAAAAATGTTACTATTGAAGATTTAAGTAGAAATTATCTTTATTTATAAACAAATAATGAGGGTAGGCGTTAAGAAGTTTAATAAATTAGTTTCGAATGCTGAAATCATTATATTACAAGAAAACTGCCAACGCACAAAAAAAGAACATCATTTTTGACTTTATAACGTTAATCTACGCCCTCGAAAACCCCAAAAAATTAATTTTTTTATAGAGGTGAAAAATCAAAAATTTTCACCTTACCCTCCCTCCCGCTTTTTTGCAGCCAAACGTCAAGGTGCTTTGTTTAAACATTCTAGTAAACATGATTGGAAAAAGTTATAATTGATGTTAAGATATGTTCTGAAAGCTAAAAAGCTATCATTGACGCTGAGACCATTGTCGATGAGGAAAAAATATTCCATAAAGCAAAAAAAGGGTGAAAACGGTAAAAATAAGGGAATTTTTCAGTCAAACCGCATCTTTTCAGGAATTCGTTTTTTTATTTAATTTTTCATTTTTGTATGCTAGTGGACGAAAAAAGTAATAAAAATGAAAAACCAAAAATTTACCACTTTTTGACTTAAAATTCGGAATTTTGGCATAGAAAAACCCTAGAAAACGCATATATTTCGATAGTGAGTGATATTACAAATCGGTTTTGGGCGCTAAAAAGGGTGCAAAAAGACCATGTTTTTTATAAACATGTTTTCTAGGGTTTTTCTATACCAGAACCTTATTAAAAGTTAAACTAGTACTTGAAAATTTGCACAACTATCCGATTTTAAAACACAAAAAAAATAAGAAAAAGTAAATTTTTTGAATTGACATATCGATTATTTTAGTGAGTTTTGTTTCTATTTTTTAGCATTTTAGTTTTAGCTTTACTTATTAGTTGAGTTTTTAATCACGTCAATTCCCCAACGTTAATCATACTAATAAGAACAAAAAAAAACTGCGTTGGATGTTGTTGTGTTAAATATAAAAGATAATTAATCAAAAAAAAAAGAGAAAATTTACATCGATTATTGATTGTTAAAATTTATTGTTTTATAAAAAAAAAAAACTTGATTATATAACTTGGTTGTTTTTTTTTAAACTCGAATTTAATTTCGAAAACCTTTTCATAAAAGTGCTTGATAATACACCAAGCCTACAAAAGAGTCAAAGACACCAAAAAAAAAATACCACGCAAATTTTTTGTTGAATAATAAAAAAAACAAGTGATATCTACTATTTACAAATTTTTATATGATTTTATAATTTACTTTAACAATCAACCTCCCGTCTCTATTTACTCGAAAAGTACTTGATAAAAAACATAAAATAAAAAACGAAATTTTTCTATTAAACACCCATCGATGCTTTAATCCTTAGAAATAAAATCCAGACGTTTGTTTAATTATTTAGAGTGTTTTTTCTATTTTGAATGAATTTAAAATTTAATTGATTTTGATTCTACGAAGAATGTTGATTATAAATCTCTATTTGGATAATACTTTTTTTCAAGTAGTAAAAAATAAACTTCAAAATTTAATTATTTAACACCTTTTTATCAACATAGACCGAAATTACGTTTCTCTAAATAAAAGCTCTTTAACAAGAGACTGACATTTTTATGTAAAATTTTATGGATCATTTAGTACACTCGTGATTTTAATAAATAAATCAATTACAAGTAAAACTGATCTCAGTGAATTAAAGGCTTATTGAAACTTGAATAAAAATTAGTTAAAAAGATTGAATTTTTTCTTGATTCGAATTTCAATTTTGTGACATTCGATTTTTTGAAAAATACTGTCAATATTTGTTTTTTAACGCTGCACTAAAGATCAAAAATACACTTTTAGAGCAGGCACCTGCTACCATCGATCCCATTTTATAGTATGTTCGATTTAGAGTACCTGACTTAAACATGTTTTTTCAAGATTTAACAATGCAATAATCCACGTAAATTTTGGTTTGGTGCTGCACTAATTTCCAAAAAATAAGGAATTTAATAAAAAAAATAAAATATTACTGCACGGCTCATGAGAAAAATGCGAACCGTACCGTCCCATCGTACCATACCGTGCCTCTGTACCGTATCACCGTATCGTTTTTTTAAATTTTGAAATTTTAACTAAAAATGTTTTTTTTTAAATTTTATTTTCCGGTACTGGTTCATTGTTAAATCTTGAAAATACATGTTTAAGGCAGGTACTCCAAATTGAACACACTATAACATGGGATCGATGGTAACAGGTGCCTGCTCTAAAAGTGTATTTTTGATCTTTAGTGCAGCGTTAAAAAACAAATATTTACGGTAGTTACTGAATTACAATACTAGTCATTCACGAATTCCAAAAATGCACATTCATGGACCTAATGAACCTTCATGATCAATCATGAACTAAGAACGGAACTATGAATTTAGAAAACTATGAACGGATCATTGGAAATCAATTACACTGTACCTTATCCTTTCTAGTTTACAAAAACGTGGTAAGCTTACCAGCGTATTTTTTTTGAGGATTAAGCTCCCTGGAAGTGACACCACCCAAACCTCTCGGGTGTCATCGGTAATTTTGTTTTGGATATATGAGTGGGACCCATCATTGGATAGAAAAATGCTATATAGATCATAACATTGTTTTGATCCGTTCTAGAATTATTAAAAAACTCTAAATTTGATCCTGACTATTCAATTTTTAAAATTAATTACGGTTTAAAATTAATAAAATTAATCAAAGTTCACAAGAGGAACACATGAATGATCACAACTGTACTTGTAAAACCATCCAAAACAACCAAGTAGTCCCATTTGAAAAACATTTTTATAATCAACTCTCCTAATAACTTTTTTCAGAAAGACCTTAAACCACTTTTCAAGAATCCTTTAGAGCTATTTCAGCATTTTTGTACTGAGAAAAGCAACTTTTAGACCTCCATGATATTAACTTATGAGAACTCCTAAATTGAACTCAATGAACAATTAAGAAAGATTGAATACAACTTGCGAAATTAAAATGACTTTATGGCATCAAATTTTTAAAAAAAGGCTGGTGAGAATACATTCGGGTATGTGAAATAAATAAAAGCAGACAGGTGTACCAGTTAATTTTAAGGTATTGGGTGGAAATGGGTTATCCAGTAATTTTGGATTTTAGGTATGGGTCTGGGTTGTGTAATCCATATATTGGGGTATATATACCAAAAACCCAATTATTTTCGAAAGAAAAAAATAAAAAAACTTATAAAATTCACAAATTTTAAGGGTCACCCATTCCCATCCAATACCTTAAAGCTAATGGGTACATGTGTTTGAATAAATAGAAGCTTAATAAGTCTTTAATTAAGTAAAGGCACTGTTGATTAAACTTGAACTTGATTTTTAATTTAAAGAGTTCTTAACCTCAAGATAATAAAATTCAAAAAATAAACTAAAAAATAATTCAAACATCATGAATCATGTATCTTGAATAATAATTTGATGAGCTTTAATATTATCAGGTCGTGATAATTTTATTTTATTTGAGATTATTATTGATTAAAAAAAAAAAACAAAAATAAAACAAACATAAAATTTTAATTTCAAATTTTATTCACACAATATTTTGATCTAACGGAAATTGATTTTTAAATAATCGAAAATCTAAAGAGACTTGTCCTAAGGCTTAATAAATCAAAAAAAAATCTAATCTTCAAAATAAAAATGTTAACATGATAAACAGCTCGTTGTTTTTGTTGTTGTTGTTGTTGTTTTCTAGCTGTTGAATCATGCCATTTTTAAAATGTAAACAATTACATAACAGCATACAGTATGTAATCCACTGATTACTAACAAAAATTAGCAATACAAGTTTGGAAAATTTGTATCATAATTTCAATTAAAAACAACTCAACTTTTGAAATATCAATTCGAAATTTTAAGAGAGTGATAAAGCACACAAATACACTCTCTTTCTTTTTTAAAAAAAATTAAAAAAACAATATAGTTTGTATTATGATTATAAAAAAAATAAGGAATAATAGATTTTAAGCTTTTTTGCAATAAAAAATTCATACTTATTATCATTAATAATAATAATCATAAAATTTCAAGATAAAACGGCAGTAAATGAATCACTAAAGATTCCATTTATTATTTTAGCTCGTACTCTTTAATTTATTTGACATATTAAAACAACAATTCATTTTTTGAATTTTGATAGATTGTCTATTTAGAGTTATGTAATAACTAAGAAATAAAAAAAGGTATCTCTTTTGTTTATTATTGTCTTTATTTTACCATAGAGAACATAATAAGCATTTTCGATACAATATTCCCCCAACGAAAAAAAAAAAAAAAAATTAAACGAAAAAACTTGTAGGTGTTCGATGTTTTTTTTATCTATCTAAAATAATGTCAACTCTCATAAATATAATTTGAGCATATGTTTTTCTACTAAGAAAACTGTCTCTCTCACTACATTGTGTAGGTTAAGAAAAAAAAAAATTTATTAAAAGATGGTACAACATGTGGTTGAATCGTTAAAACGGATTAAAAAAACTTGATTTATCTTCAACAGAACTAAGGTTAATTATTCAAATTACGTTCCATACCTTGTTGATACTATTTCTTTTTTTTTCAAATTAAAAATAAATCGAATTTTTTGATTAATTCTTAAAAAGTTTATGTTTGCTCAATAATAATATTCAACTACAATTTTTTTTGTTTGAGAAATATCTATAAAAGCATAAGTCAAAATAATGATAAATAAATTTGCAGTCCTCAAAAATAGAGTTTTTTCAGCCCACAGAAAAATTCTATAATTTCGATGAAATTCAATAGATTTTTTTATCCAAGCTAATCTTGTCGGAAATAAACAAATCTTTGATATACGCCTAATGTGATGATTTTGACATTGTTCATTACCCAGTTTATGATAATTATTTCTCGAATCGGAATGAGATTCGATACATGTTAGATGAGTAATTTTCTGACACTAGCCTGCGTATTAATGTCCCATTATATTTTCTAATGTAATATTTGTTCGAGTTTATTTTAGTAAATGAGGAATGCTTATTTTTTTCATCATTTTTCATTACCCTTATGAAACATTATCAAAATTTAAAGATTACTCTAAAATGAAAGAAAAACTGTGAATCATAATTTAAAATTAGTTTTAAACATTCCACAAGACTAAGCTGCTTTTAACACGTGACAACAATCGAGATTGATTGCGTCAAAGTTTTATAAAATCCTGAAAGATAAAAAGATTAACCCTAAACTTTCTAATATAAAACTGCAAAGTTATTCTATCTAGAATTTAAAAAATATCTATTTTTTGATTGCAAATGCGAAAATTGAAAGTAATCAATGAACTGAATTGACATTTTAAAGTTTATGATCATCTGATCATGCTCAATCCAGTTTCAAATCAATCCTGAAATATTATAAATCAGCAAAAACCTTACATAAAGCTGTGCAAAAACTGTGCAAAAACGTGATTTTAAAGGGTATAATATGGCTGCGAAATATTTAATCATGGTTTTTGCATAACTTGTCATTTTGCAGAACTGATTTTTAATGTTTCAACAAAAAGTTCTGAAGAAGAAACTTGACTGAGCAAGATCAGATGATCATTAACTTCAAAATGCCATTCTATTCAAAACTTCCATGCTACCTGGATTTGTTATATCTGATATGGTAACCGTGCTCTACTACCTCGGAAAACCAATTTTTTCATTAGGGTAAAATCCAAAAATTTAACCCCTACTCTTAAGCTTTATCTAGCCTAAAATTCAAAACAAAAATGAAACATGATTTGACTGTAAAATTCCCCTTTTTTACCATTTAAACCCCATTATGACTTGAGGGAAATTTATTTCCCCATGGATAATGACCCTATCGTCAATTTCAACTTTTTAGCTTCCAGAACATATCTTATAATCAATTATTGAATTTTCTAATCATATTTACCAAAATGTTTTAAAAAAGCACAACCACTTTTTGTTGCTGAAGAGTATGTGTAAAATTTTTGATTTTTTATCCCCATGCAAAAATTGGTTTTCTGTGTTTTTCGAGGTCGTAGAATACGCTTACAAAATCAGAAATGACATATAGCATGAAAATTTTGAATTTAATGAACATAACAAACCATTTTCAATGAACGAATTATTTAATATACTAGCCTGATCGTTTACATGTTCCGAAAATGAACGTTCAAAATCATACATGAACATTCATCAAAATTAATGAAAAATTATGAAAGACCTCAAAACTTTTGAAAGATTTTGAAAATTCGGACAAATTCTAATGAATATGAATGTTCGTTTTTGCAACGTGTGGACGACCAGGTTAGGAGCTGAATTTTTCACTGGTTACCGCTTGATAATTTCTATTAATTTTTGAGACATGATAATTTAATTTTTATTTTGGTAATAAACGAGTTTTTTTTCCGCAATTATTTGATTTTATTTTATACTGGTTATGGCACCACTTTTTGGCTATCCCAGTTGTAAGAATTAATAGAGAATATAATTCTAAGCACTTCTAATAACTCTCTCTTTTATAACTCTCTATTATAATTTTGGTGTATGGATCCTTAAGGAAGAATTAATCCACCAAACCTGAATAGTTTCCATGAAAAATATGTTTTGAAACATTTTCATGAACATCTGAGAATGTAGACCGACCAAAATATGAGAAATGAGCATAAAAAGCGAATGTTTAATCCATTCTTTAGCAGTTTTTCGCATATTTAGGTCGGCCCTAGTAAAGACTAAGTGAAATACCCAAGCACTATCAATATTCTTGGGCATCACTTGACATTTGAGAAAAGATAATTAATCAAACCTAAAGTTTCAAAAAAAAATTACAACTTTAATTGAATACTTGGAATAAGCATCATTTAGATGTAAATAATGTGGTTTTTTGAGATGAAATCCTATCTTATATGAACCTTAAAATATTTTTTTTTCAATTTAATTCTTAAAAAATTCTTAAAATGAAAAAAAAAATAATGTAATTTTAGACACTCAACTATCAAACTATGGAATGAAAATAATGGAATTTAAATGATCATTTCACTTGGAGTTGTAGTTAAATTAAAAAAAAAATACTTGAAAGCATGATTGAAGCTATCAATTTGAACCAGGTCTAAAATACTTCCCTCGGCTCTATTTTTTTTTTTTTCGAGCTGAAAATATTCATTTCCTCGAATTTTGAAAAAAGTCCCATTTTAAATTTAATACTTAAAAATAAACTCTATTATTGTGTCATTTGAATTTTTCATCATCTAGGACTGACAAAAAAGCCTGAAAAATTTTCTTCTTCTAAAAATTAATTAATTTTAATTAAAATAATTATTTATTTTCAGGAAGCTTTTTTTTTGTTCATCTTTGAAATTTGACTAAAATACAAAAATCAATGAGATTTACAAAAGAAGAAAATGTAAATAGTTTAAAACTTTTCAAATACACAATTGTTATTCTTAGCATTACTTACATTGAGATTCTTTAAGGTCATGTGCAAAAAAGCAACAATAGAAGAACAATCAATACCAACGTCAATAACAAACAAAAATAAAATACTTTAGAACCAAAATTTTTTAAATTTTTTTATTTACAATAAAAAAGAAAATTTACGAAATTAATTAACATTATATAAACTCTTTTTATTATTTTTTTTGAAGAATTTACCTTTTCTAATTATAGCAATTTATTTTGAGTGGGCGTTTTATCTTGAAAACAATAAGGTAATTTTATGTTGTTGTTTAAATAGCAGTTGAGCTAGTTTGATAATTATTTGTTTGGGGTTTAAAACTATAACTAATAGAGTTTTTTGAGCAAAAATCATTTGTTATTGGCTTAGCTAGTGCTCGATTTATGATGGCACAATTCGCATTTGCAATGGTGAATGTTTTTTTACCGAATGTTTTTAATGCTTGTTGTTGTATTTGACTCGTGTCCTCGCGAATTTGTTCTTCTACAATATTCTCTTCGATTTTATTCTGGGTGTTCATATTTTGTTTCATTTTAGAGATTAATTCTTGTAATTTTTTCAGTTCATTATCTTTTTGCTTTAAAAGTTTATCTGTTTCATCAACTGAAAGATGACTTGAAAATGACTCACTCAACGATTCATTATTTTGAGATTTGATAAGCTCGGTTCGATAATTTTCATAGTGTATGTCGTGTGTAATATCTTTCAAGTCTTGCATGTGACTACTAGAAAATTTAAATTTTTTTTCATTTAAACAAATAAAAATTTACGTTTTTCTTTTATAATGGTTCAAACCTGCATAAAAATGTTCTTAACTTGGTAAAATCACAACATTCTGATTCAACATCAATTATACCCCAAGGATAAGCTCTTCCTCGAATTCGTTTATTTCCAACCTCCATAACAGTGTTGCTTCCGATGATTCCAAAAGGAATTGCATTCTTAATTTTTAAACTTTTTAAAGATGTTCACTCTCGAAGCTTATTCAATAAAAATCATACTTTTATTTCTTCATCAAGCTTCTTAAATTCTTCATCATCGTCAGAATCACATAATGGAAATTCATAAATTTTAATATCATACTTTTCAATATCATTCAAAATCTTTAGGAATAAAAAAGT
This sequence comes from Brachionus rubens, assembly GCA_022207745.1. Lineage (NCBI taxonomy): Eukaryota > Metazoa > Rotifera > Eurotatoria > Ploima > Brachionidae > Brachionus > Brachionus rubens. The sequence goes on along the minus strand of JAJVHD010000003.1, from coordinate 2,733,546 downwards.
TAAGCTTTATTTCAAATTTTTTTCGGATACGTGAAAAAAACACGCACCTTGTATTTTTGAAAAAAGCACATAGGGGTGTAAATCCTTAATTTTGAGGTTTTGGACGTTTTTTAAAGTATTTTTCAGATTTTTCTTTAGGAAACTCACATTCAATGCTCTTGATATGGGTACTGCTGTGGTCATTCACGTGTTCCTCTTGTGAACTATCATGAACTAATGGTTTGCAAAAGCTACCATTGATTTATAGGTATCAAATGAAAGCTCAAAAGCTCTTGTTAAAACTTGTTTAACTAGCTCTCATGTGATAACCATAGATCAATGGTAGCCTTTCGAAATCATTAGTTCATGATAGTTCACAACAGGAACACGTGAATGGCCACAACAGTACCAAGCGAAAGCGCTTGATGAGAGGATTATTTCTATACTATCAGTTTTAATTGACCTCAAAATTAAGGGTTTACACCCCTTGTGCTTTTTTCAAAAATCCAAGTTGTGTTTTGTTTTCACGTATCCATTTTTTTTGTCACTTTAAAGTTTACATTATTTTTCAAAGTTTCAAGTTCTGTTTTTGTAAGTGCATCTGCTTTGCCTATAACTGGTACAATATTCACACGAGTTTGTAAACACTTCATAGTCTCTATATCAATAGGTCTTAAACTATTAAAACAAATACTTAACATTGTTTAAGTATTAAAACAAACAAAGAATAATTACCCTCTAACATAAGGTGGTATAAAATATAAACAACAATGAACTCGAGTATCTTGTAAACGACGTCTTTCTAATCCATAACCCGATTCATGAACATAATAATTGTAGAGTTGTTGATCAATGTAATCGGATATTTTATTCCAAGTATCAGATGCGTTAACGGAATCACCAAATCCAGGTGTGTCTACAACAGTCAATTTTAATTTAACACCTTTTTCTTCTAGTTCAGCCGTACGGGTTGTTATTGAAATAGTTTTTTCAACTTTATCTTGGAAAAAATTTTATTAGTGATAAATTTTTTAAATTTTTTTTTTCATTAATACCTGTTACTTCATCAAGAACCCTTTCGGAGTATAAATCAGTCATAAAGAGACTGTTTACAAGTGTACTCTTACCCAAACCAGAATCACCAATAACTAAAAGAGTAAACTCAAAGCCTTTTTTAAGACTTTTACGATGAACCTGTTCAGGTAAACTTGAAAATCCAACATGTTCCTTTGATAAATAAAAATTAAAAGGAAGTGATTTAAAATTTACAAGTACAAGTTTCCAAGACATACGACTTTAGATCGACGTTTACGTGTACTTAATCTTCTTAAAGCCATGTGAAAAATTTATTTTTTGTTTTTGTGAAAGTCAAAATTTATCTAAATAGACACACGGAGAGATTTCCTCGAAAATATCGAATTTGAAATTTGATACTAAATTCGAAAAACGAAATATTAAAAACAAATAAGCTTGACCGAAAAAAAAACTAACTTGAATTTAAATGTCAAAAATAATTGACCATAAAAAAATTTTTTTTTTAATAATCCTCAATTTTATCTAATTCATACAACAACAAAAAAGAGATTATACTTCAAAAGAAAACCTGTTCGTTTCGTTTTTTTTTTATCTTGGAAACAAGTTTTTTTTTTTAAATTGTAGCTTGTATTATTTTTTTGAAATTTTATTTTTTTCGAAAAAATTAGACTATGAATCAAGCTGTTCTTCTGACACTTACCAAATCATATCTCGGTCTGTTGAATGAACTTTTGTTCTGTTTTTCAAAATTCGCCGTAAGTTTTTGATTCATTTTTTTTTATTTTTTTAAAATTGAAAGTAACAAAAATTTCAAACAATTTATTTAGAATAACAAAAAATAAGAAAAATTTTGTAATATTAAGTTTCTCTCACTATTTTTCTCTCTCTTATCTAAAATTTTAATTAAATTTATCTTTTGAATTCGTATTTTTGCGCGTGTGTGTTGTAGGAACTGATTTAAGTTAAATATTTTCATAATCTAATTGGTCGCGTTGTTAGTTTTTAAAATTTAATATCTAATACCAATATTTGAAAGGAAATTTTGTACTCTACTACAACAAAAAACTTGATATTCCAAAATTTTTTTCCTCTTAATTAAACGACTAATTAAATTTGAATGAACAAATTCCTTAAAAATGCTAATCAAGCTTCCTTTCAAATGGAACGGAATAAACTTGCGACAAAATTAATTATTGAAAAATCTATAAAAAATGGTCATGCATCTCAAGTTTTGTTATACAACAAACAATAATATTTTTGAAAATTGTTCTTAAAGTCACTTGAAAAAGGCAATTTTAAGACATAAGTTAGACCCTTTATTCTTTAAAATTGATTTTTCAAAAGCTCTTTAATTTATTTTTTTCCAAAAACTAGATTTTTTATTTCGAGATATTTTTCAATTCGAAAAACAAGATTTTTCATATGCTCTCACACTTGACAATTTTTTTTGAAACAGTTTTAATAAAAGGATTCGTTTAGTTTTCTTAACGCAAATCTGTTTTTTCGAAAAACTAGTTTTAGGAGACCCTCCAATTGGCACAAAAATAAATACCATGAATCAAATCCAAAAATGAAAATGTTCCTGAATATTCTTAAAACTTGCACCGAAAAATGTTCTAACAGCTTCATGACAAAGTGATTTATTTTTAGAAACACATGATTCTAAAAGCGGTCGATATAAAACTCGGGTGCTAAATTTTTTTATTGTGACGGATGTGCATCAATGAGGCTAATAAGCAACTTCTGTTGAGTGTTTCAAATGCATTTTGGCAACCCTTGATTTATAATAATTTTATGATGTTAAACACTCAATAATGGCGAAACATGATGAAAAACAAATAAATAAACACTCAAAGGTTTTCTTGTTTACCACCTTAGACTCGTATTATTATTTTTTTAAATAAAATAATTGAGTTTCATTTTTTGTATTTATCTAACCCTTGCTTTAAAAAAAAAACCCGTGTAAATACAATTTTGAAAACATAAAAATAATTATTTTCATAAAGCTCAGTTGTATAATTCTCGAGTGATTTAGATTGTTAAAAATGTTTTTATTATTTTGGAAAAAAATGAAAACGAAACCCCTAAAAAAATGAAAAATAACTCTTTAACTTTATATTAAAGAAGTCTTTTAAATGATTCATAATTTTAGCTGAACCGAATTAAACGATTGAAAAGATAAAATTCTAATGAGTATACAATTTGATTGTGGATCATGGTCTCTTCTCAATAATTCTTAAAAATTAAATAATTAACTGATTTGAAAATGAAGAAAATTATGAAAGAAATTGCAAGAGTAACGCTACAGTACTCAAAGGCTAAACAAATTATGGAGATGCACAGTAACAAGTTAATCATTCAGACTCTTGTTTACCTTAGCATGATAATTATTTGAATATGATGAACACTGTTGTGGGTCGTATCGACAATCTTCTAACTTCACTTAAAATTTTGTTGTAATCAATTGAAAGCAAACATGGGTAACCGGGTGAAAAAAAGTTTTGAATCAAATTTTCTTGGCTTTAGAAATAAATCATGGTTTTATGTCATATCTTAAAAATTACAGAATTTCTTGTCCTAAAGCATCGTAATATAAATTTTCTTATTTTGTTTATCGAAACAAAGCTCCAAAGGAAAAAAATAGCTGGGAAATTGGGTAAATCCTGTGTTTTTTGTTACGTTGTAAAGTATTTTAAAAAATTTATTTTTAAAAATAAAACATAAGAAAAGATTATTTTATTCAATTTTAAAGGCTTTTCGAAAATAAGGACATTCATTTTATTTGTTTACAAAAAGAGTATGCTCTGTCATTTTATTAAAAAATTTTATCTTGATAAATCATGTAGTCTATTCTAACTAACTTTTATTTGCGACATGGTTTTCTATGGCAAAAAATAGGAGCTTTCAACACAAAATAATAAGACATCTGTTTTAGCCATTTTTGGAATAAATAATTTATGTTTATTTTGAAAATAGGACCGGAAGCTGAAAATTCCGCATTTGTAATTATGCTCATCCAGAAACTTATTTGAAAGAAAAATGTTATAAAAATGTTATTCAAAGCATAAAGAATTCGTTAACTACCGTATTCCCTCGTTCGATATTGCTGCACCACAAGTTAAGACACGCCTTTGGACCATGCACCAAAGTACATCTCGCCCATGCTATAACATTGTTAACTTGGAGCGCATGCTCTAATAGCGTAATCACGCGTTTAGGTCCGCATCAAACACTGAAAGTCTTAGTTTAATGCGTCATCAAGACTCGATTTTAAAGAAATAAATACAAAATCGAGAATATAAAAAATGAATTTTTTAATATTTTTTTTTCTTAATCTTTGGTGCTTCACCAAATGCATAATTCAAAAAAAATATTTTTTATTTATTTCTTTAAAATCGAGTCTTGATGAAGCATTAAACTAAGACTTTCAGTGTTTGATGCGGACCTAAACGCGTGATTACGCTATTAGAGCATGCGCTCCAAGTTAACAATGTTATAGCATGGGCGAGATGTACTTTGGTGCATGGTCCAAAGGCGTGTCTTAACTTGTGGTGAAGCAACATCGAACGAGGGAATACGGTAATTTAGATCACAAAAAAATCATTTTTGTTTGATTTTGATGAATAAACTAAAAAAATCACACCGTTCGAACTAACTAGGGAGTTTCAGGTAACATGAAATCTAGACCTTTTTTCAAAATTCATTGGAAATGCATCTTTTAGTAAACTTTTAGAAAATGAAGATAGTTAAAATGATTTCGGAGAAAGTACGAATGAAGATAGTACGATACGCCTTTTTTTTTCTAGCCGTGTAGTTCATTATAAGACAACTCAGATCAATTAAATATTTGAATTTAAAATAATTTCAATGATTTTTTTAACTTTTTTGGAAAAAACGTTAAGCTGTGTTATGCAGTAAAAGACAAAGAGTTAGAACAGCGCAAAATTTGAAAACTAGTGTGTAAGAGTGAAAATTTAAACAATGTGAGAATTACATTCTTTTTAAATTCAATCTATATCTCTAACGCTCCTCTCACATTTTTCTAATGCTAACGATTTACGAACTTAACGTTTTCTCGCGCTTTCAGTTAACTTTTTTACACTTTTTTTATCCAAAGCGAAGCTTTGTTAATGTCTTGGGAATTTTTCCATTAATTTTACTACTAAAACTACATTACATTCTTTTTAAATCCTCATAACTAACTTTGAATTAGAAAGACTCCACATTACTAATTCCCTATATAACAAACTTGAAACAAAATAATAAAATTTTGTATAGTCATAACAACATCAAAATAAACCATTACAAAATCTTATGTTTTAAAACTTTAATTTACCCTAAGTCTTTGTCTATGAAACTATAACCGCACAAACTAACAGCATAGAGATATTATTGTTAGCTTTTCATTTCCAAGGCAATTTACCCACTAAGCCTAGTAACTCTAAGTTAAGTTATATTATTACGATGTGCCGCCAACAGTGTATATCTTTTAACTCATATCAAATAAACACTCATATAATTACAAACTACTTATCATTCAAATATGCAAAAATCAAGTAGAATATACAGAAAATACAGAAAGAATCATGGAAAAGTTTGTATATTCTAAGAGATTTTAGTGAAAGTCTTTTAGAACTACAACCTGACTTGGATAAACTTACTCAGTTATATTTTTTTAGATAATTTTTTAAAAAGTTAGCAAAAAAACGATGATATAAATGACGGTGTGACAAAGAAGACAGAAAACAAGTTGCGAATATTTGAAACAAAATTCGTTATAATGAGAAGGTGGAGAGACTAGAGTTTAGATTCTTTGACTTCACCAAAATTTACGTGAAAACAAGGTTATTCCTAAAACACGGATGCGGATCGACGGATCTGGATTCCGAATACCTAAATAACGGATCTTATTTACGGATTTTTTGGATCTAAAACACGGATCGGAATGGTTAGTCTGATTATATTCAATTAAGCTCACAAAACCCTCAAAGTACAGTGAAATATGAAACAAAAAAGGTTTTTCAATCACATCCTCCGTGTTTCTATAAGACAGCTCAGTATTAAAAATGATAAAATGAAGACCTTTTGTCCTTTTACTCATATTAAAAGTGAAATTAGAAGTTTGATTAGTGATTCCTAAATTTTCTTAAAACTATGAAATTAAATAACTTAAGTGATACGGATATAGACTTTACCAAATTTGAAGAGAAACATTCTTTAATCATTAAAATAATTTAATATTGTCAAAAATGACATTTATTAGCCAAAATTAATAGAATTCTTTTAAAACTTGTTTCTATGTTCTCATACACTTTTTATTATGGTTAGGTAGCTTTATCTCGTTTACAATAAAGTATTGTTGTCTGAAGTGATTTTTTCATTAAAAAACGTTATTTTTCTATGTCGAATTGTATCTCTCAAACCGAGCATCCCAGCTAAAAATAGACCATACATCTATGTAGATCTCATTGAGAGCTTTCGATTGATATATAAAAAATAGGGGGTGTATACAACAACTTTGGGGTATATGAGGGTCCTTTAAGGCTAAAAAGTGAAAAATAAGTTTTCCCCCCACAAATTACTTACTCACATCTTGTAAAGGTTAAACCTGGGTGCATGTTTTTCAAGGGTCCGTTTTAGTGACAACCTAAAAACAATTAAATAAGAAAATTATCATATTTTTTTCATAATGTCCGCAAATTCAGGATTAAGACTTTAATTGAAATTAATTCACATTTTGACGATATTTTACGTTACGCAAATTTACATAAATTTTAGTATAATCCTCAGATCAAATCACAAGTATAACTTTTTTTTTTAAATTTTCACTATTTAAGAATAAGAATTAAACTATGAAAAACAAGAGACCAAAAAGTTTTTGTGTAAAAGTTTAGTAATAACAAAAAAAGGGAATAAAACAAGATTTAGTGTTATTCAAACGAGCGGATTATTGAATTAGAATTATTAAAAATTAAAATAGCGTGACATTATTTCAACAACAACAAAAAAAGAAAAAATTTATTTTTTTTCTAATCTTCAAGATAAATTAATACACAGGTTAAGAAACCTCGTATTTAACCAGTAGTTAAGTACGAACAAAAAAAAAATTCTCAAAAAATCATGAGCTACAACAACAAATCCAGACTCGCAACAATTCAAAATCAAAATAGCTTATTTAATTTCAAAAGAGAGAAAGAGGTTTTTTTTATTAACGAAAAAAATTTTCTTAATTAGTTGGCTAATTCTTTATTATTAATAGAAAAAATAGTTTAAAATTAAAATTTATTATTTCTATGTTGTTATTCTCTTAATTGCTTTTAAAATAATTTAAAAGCTTCTTGTCTTTTTTCATGTAATTGTAATCGTTTGCTAACTGTTTGAGCACATGAGCAGTCTCTCTTGTATGACAATTCAACTTGTCTTTACCCAAAACATCTTTTAAAGATTCCGAGTTGATCACTATTTCGACTTGTTCATCGTGAATACATTTCCCTAAGACTATTAAAAATGGTACACCGATTAGTTTGCAGTCAATTAATCGACTTCCTATTGTCATCCATGTTCTATCATCAACTAAAACATCATCTTTAAACATTGAATTATCGAACATGTCGGTTAAGTATTTGACTAACACTTGACTTTTTTCTTCTTCTTTGCTCCCGGCTTTGGCAGGTACAATTCCAATTTGAAATGGAGCAATGTCAAGTGGCCAATTCGGGTATCGTTTGTTAATATTATTCGATTCGACACATGCTTGCATCAATCTGGACACACCGATTCCGTAACATCCCATTGTTATGTTAACATTTTTTTCTAAATTTATCGGGAAGAATTTTGTATACCGATCACCTAGGACAAATGTGTGACCGATTTCGATACATTTTTTGAATGGAACCTCTGTTTTTAGGTCTTTATCACTTAATGTAGGCTCGTTACAACATTTTATGACACTACATAAATCATTTTGCTTCAATATTTTTTGATTTTCTTCACTTATTAAATCGATGCTTATTGATTTTGAACAATTTTTACACGTAAATATTTTGTCTTCACCAACACTGGCTTCAACGTGATACTCGTGTGATAGTTTACCGCCCATAGAACCCACTGACGCAGAGGCTTTTTTATAATTAAGATTAAGTCTATCAAAAATAGTCTCATAAGCCTTGCAAACATCATTATAAGTTTGTTCAACACTTTGATCATTTGAATGAAATGTGTACATGTCTTTCATTAGAAATTCACGTGATCGTAATAAACCATGTTTTGGACGTGATTCATCTCGATATTTACGAGTTATTTGATACAATCGCAACGAATTTTGATCACCTAAACATTGAGATGAGATTGATTTTGAATATTTTGAAACTAAACTTGTTACGACTTCTTCATGTGTTGGACATAAACAGAGCTCTTTGTCTTTACGATCTTTTAATCGAAATAATTCGTGTCCCATTAAGTCATTACGTCCAGTTAATTTCCATTGATTAAGATCGGATAAAGACGGCATTTCGATTTCTTGACCACCAATTTTGTTCATCTCAGAGCGAATGAGATTTACAAGTTTGTTCAATACACGTTTGCCAAGAGGTAAGTGTGTTGTCAAACCAGATCCTGAATCAGAGATGAAACCATTATTTTCTAAAATAGCATGACTTACTGAAGTTGTTTCGTGGTCTTTTAATTGCTTTTGTTCGGGTTTATTTTTTGTAAGTTCTTGATTAAAATTTGGAATAAGAAGACTACTTCGATTAAAATGAACAGATCGATTAAAGGATAAACTTAAGGGTTTCTTATTTAAAAACATTTTCTAAACAAAAAATAAATTTTTTGAAAAATGACGTCTCGTTATATGACAATTAATTAAATTATGCCTGTTTGACTTTATGAACTGAGCAGAGAATAAAACATTTAGGAAAGGTGAAATAGGGATTACTTGAAAAATAGCTAAGCAGGTCCGGATTTTATTAAAACTTGAAATTTTTTCCATTACCGTAAACCCCCGATAGATGTACCGGTACAAATGTGAATATTTCGCTTTAGGACCATGGTCCAAATTTGAATGTATGGACACTTTTTGACCTAAAATTATCCCGGTACATTTTCAGACAAATCCCGGAATAAGTTGGAAAATCTCGCCGAAAATATGAAAGAAATATTAAAGAAATGTATTAGTTTTCTTTTTTTGCTTATTTTAGATAGAAAATATACTTATTTCATAATTTAAAGGTTTAAAAAAATATAATTAGTATAACTGATTAGAATTTATCCCATGGTCCAAAATCGAAAATATCCAAAATTTTTGCATTTGTCCCAGGGACATCTTTTGGGACATTTTTTTTTATCGAAAGATTTAACTGAATAAAATCGGAAAAAAAATCTTTTTAAACCCTTTTATAAAAGTATTTATGATAAATCTACATAATAATCTACATGGATAATTTTAGGTCAAAAATTGTCCATAAATACGTATTTAAGAACATGGCAACAGGAGATATTTTAGTTCGCTAAACTTGGTACAGTGACCGGTATGCATGAATCCCACAAACGTCGTGTCGTGGCCGAGTGGGTAAATAAACAGCTTTGGCACGAGTTCAAATCCTGATCGAGTCAAAAAAGTTAACGTTTAGAAAAAAAATATGGAAATGGATGAGTTTCATTAGTGTTGTGCTGCTTGGAAACGATCCGACTAGAATCATCGACTAGTCATTCTCTAGATGATCTGATACTAAAACAACTTTAAAAATAATCGTATTGGGACTCGCGAGTCCCTGTGACTTAAAATAAGGGCGTCGAAAGATGCAAACGTAGCGAGTATAAAAAAAATTCTGTTACGGCCTACCCGTTTAACAAGTCTAATCAGCTTCTGCAGCTAATTAAGTATAGGATTGTTCTACTAGATGTTAGATCTGCACAGAAAAAGTACTACTACTACTACGTAGGTTTTGGCCATTTATTCGGGAATACTTCAAGAATACACATGTGTATTCTTCATGTATTCTATGTATTTTTTAAAAGGAAAAAATACATAATTTTCAAAATTATGCCTTGACCAAATTTTTCTAATCTTAAGTAAACGTCTGCAAAAAACTCTGCAAATCTATTTCGCAGTTATATTTTGATTTATTTTGATTGAGTGCATTTTAGCACCAAATTGCAGAGTTTTTGTAGACGTTTACTTAAGATTAGACAAGTTTTGTCAAGGCTTTTTTGCAACAGGACGTATAGCGTTCCTGCATAAATGTTATACAGTGCGACCTCGATTTTGTGAAGTGTCTTGGTAAATGCACAAATTCAAACCAAAAAGTAATATGAGCGTCTCTCTTTCTTATTTCACAAAATCACGGTTTCACAAAATAGAGGGTAACAAAATCGAGGTTACACTGTAGCTATAAATTATAAATTCCACACTAACTACAAATACAATGTATTCCCGAATACATGACCAAAACCTACGTTTGTGGGATTCATCTATACCCAGTGATCTTATTTTAAGTCACCACGACTCACAACGATTAGTCTTCTAAATTTTATTATTCGGATGTGTTTTCGAAGGCTGAACACCCAACATTTATACATACGTTAATACATACGAGCATTCAATCACATAAAATTTACTAGTCTAGAATTTTACCATCGACTTCTTCATTTAACTTGACTCACACGCTCTGACTACAAAGAAAACTATTCCTCTAGCGAAGTCAAGCAGGTTGTGGTTGGCTTTTGAAAGTGAAAATGAGCCCTTCAGTACTTTTTATTTTAGGCAAGTGGACAAATCAAACTTTTTGAAAAAGGTTTTTTGATGTCTCTATCACAGTTCCGTCGAGACATTAGGTTTGTTAGAAGTCTAGTTAGAGATGAAAAAAAGTAAAACTACACCGTCTCCTAACACTCCTTCAAGTTATTGGCATCATTTTTTAAATAACAATCAGAAGCGTGCAATTAAGCAAAGACCTAAATATTTATGCTTTCAAAGGCATATTTATTTGTTGGTAAAACCCTAAAGGAATAAATTTAAAAAGAAAACTTTTTTTTTCATTGGATTATTTATTTATAAAAAAAAGAGATTTTTAAAATTTTCAATTTTCCTCAAGTTCAGCAGTATTTTGCTCGGATGTTTCTTCCATAATAACTTCGACTTTTTCTCTTTTTTTATTTGGTCTTTTACTCTTTCTCAAAGTGACTAATTTATCTTTATCAGCTTTGAGTTCTTCAAGTCGTTGCTTGGCCAACTCATGAATTTCGTCAAGGTCTGGATTGACGGCTAAAACGAAAAAATCATCAATACATGTTTAAAAAAATAAAATTTTTTAAATACATACCATGTGGAGCCTTGATCAAATGCATGAATTGGGTGATTTCTTTAAGATCATCTTCAGTACGATTGTCCGTACCAACTTGTAAACGATTCATTATAAATTGTCGTTGACGTTTTTCTTTGATTTCTTGAATTCTCTCCATAGCACGTAGTGTATTTTGCCATAATTCACGACTGTATTTGACTGGTTCGTCACGACGCTTTTCGAATTCGAATACTTTATCGACAGCCAATTCTTTTCCAGCTGCTTTACGATAAGCTTTAGTCCATCGACATTTTCTTGGATTTCTTTTCTTTTTAAATGCTCTGTGACACTTTGAACGACAAAATTTGAATACTTTACAATCGTTACGAACAAATGTAACACCATGTCCTGGATAGACCTTTGATGAACAAAAATAGCACGGTTCTAACCTCATTTTTTTACTTGATTATCTATTTGGGGAAAAATAAAAATTATTATTAAAGGGTCTTTTCGAAAATGAGGGTTTTATCAAAAATAAAAAATATTGCAATTGAAATTATAAATGTTTTGATTTAACTTGAATTCAAGTACGATTTAGAATGCAAATTTTTTTCTGTTTACGAGCGCATGTGTTCGAGAATTTTTAAAAAAAAATTATTGAAATTTAACTTAACAAATATTTTTGCTTTTAACTTAACATTCTAAACTCACATACCCTTCATTTTCCATAAAATAATAAAGTTCCTTCTTCTAGGTTTCCAACATTTCCAATAACGGCTTTGTTGTGAATAACATGCTTCAGATATAATTGAGCTTTTAGATGCGTCAAACTCATAAAGTGCGAAAATTTTGTTGTTTTGTGTCATTTCTATGCTACCTAAATTTCTTTAAAATCAATGGCTCGAAAATATTTCATTCTAAACCCCTCAATTTCAGTCTAAAAACTAAAGGCATAAGATTTTGAAACAATACTTAACCTATTGAAATATTTAAAAAAAACTACTGGATACAAATAGAGGCAGAACGTTACATTTACGCAAGTTCGATTATTCCTAACCTCATTTTCAAAATTAGGATCAAAAAGTCAAAAAATGAAAATTTCATCATCGTTATAGTGTTTACTTTTTATGACTTTTTTCGACCTCTAAAGCACAACGAATGAAAAAATAAATAGTAGTAGTTATTATGTGCAGATCTAACATCTAGTAGAACAATCCTATACTTTATTAGCTGCAGAAGCTGATTAGACTTGTTAACCGGGTAGGCCGTAACAGAATTTTTTTTATACTCGCTACGTTTGCATCTTTCGACGCCCTTATTTTAAGTCACAGGAACTCGCGAGTCCCAATACGATGATTTTTAAAGTTGTTTTAGTATCAGATCATCTAGAGAATGACTAGTCGATGATTCTAGTCGGATCGTTTCTAAGCAGCACAACACTAATGACACTCATCCATTTCCATATTTTTTTTCTAAACGTTAACTTTTTTGACTCGATCAGGATTTGAACTCGTGCCAAAGCTGTTTATTTACCCACTCGGCCACGACACGACGTTTGTGGGATTCATGCTTACCGGTCACTGTACCAAGTTTAGCGAACTAAAATATCTCCTGTTGCCATGTTCTTAAATACGTATTTATGGACAATTTTTGACCTAAAATTATCCATGTAGATTATTATGTAGATTTATCATAAATACTTTTATAAAAGGGTTTAAAAAGATTTTTTTTCCGATTTTATTCAGTTAAATCTTTCGATAAAAAAAACGTCCCAAAAGATGTCCCTGGGACAAATGCAAAAATTTTGGATATTTTCGATTTTGGACCATGGGATAAAGACCTCTTTTTTACTGTTTTCTCGCGAATATGGTCTTAATCTTCAGAGCATGTATTCAAAGAAATAATAGCTGTTTTCAATTAAGACTAATTAATTATTTAAATAAAGTTTGATTAATACCTTGTCATTAGGCTGCATAAAGCGGATGAGTAGGTATAATATTTATGATATTTTACCTCACAAGAAAAAAATGATTTTCGTGGATTTTCAGTGTCGAAAATGTCAATTTCAGAAATCACGGAAGTTGTGAATTATACGCACTTTATCATCGTCAGCTATCAAATCATTAAATATGAGGAAGACTAAAGACACCAACTATTCATATAAAATGATATGTCATTGAAATATTCGATCAGCAAATGAATAAAGTTCTTTTATTTTGTTTTGCATGTCAAGATATGCTTGAGACATTTATTTGAGAAGTTATTAACCTATATTTTAATTAAATTTTTTGTTTTATTTTAATACATTTTTCCCACGTTAAATCGATACAACAAAGCTTAAAATATTGGTTTAACTGTTAACAAACACTCAAAAATAATAATAAAAATAACACTTTTACAGGAGACACATTAATTTTTTGATTTAAATTACAGAAATAATCGAGCTCATTTTTAATTAATAACTTTGATTGTTATGCAAAAAAAATTTAATTTTACTAATCTGGATCTCGTGGGATTTATTCCAATCTAAAAAATGTTTTGTTCAAAAGGACTATAAATGAATTTGAATAATCAAGTTTATTTTTTAAACTTCCTACAAATTATATAAACAAAAAAAAGAAAGCCTAGAATTGTTCGAATTTTTTTTAACTAAAATTTTACTTCCATAAGGACACCCATGAAAGGAAAATTTATTCACCTAGGATGATCCGGAATTTCGAATAAATTTAAATTTGGGCTATTCGTGGTTTATCCTGAGAACACAAAATCTTATGTTTGTTTTAAATATTTTTAATAATTTTAATTTTTTTTTTAAACTCTTTTGATTAGGAATAGATTAGGGTGATACTTTTAATTTTCAACTAACTAAATAAAGAAGGAAAAATGATAGGATACAAAAATTTATCAAGAAAAATTATGCACAGTAATAGTGTGTTTTCGGGATTGTAGATTACAATTATTGAGTCAATATATGGTAATTTTTTGATCCTCTTTTATAATGAAAATAAGAAATAGAGATTAAGAAACATATAATGATGATAGTGACTATCATCATTATATGTTTCATATATGTTTCATTTTTATGGAGCAAAAATTTTAAATAGAGTCTCCCCTCGATTTTGGTGCCATCTTTTTGTGCTGTTCCTGTAGTCAATTTTTTATAATGAAAAATAACAGATTGCTTAAAAGATAATTGTAACAGGAGTTAAAGAAAAAATCATGCTAAAAACTGATGGTAAAAAAACAAGACTTGTATCGCAGATTATGAATTCGAGGTCGAAAATCACATATTAAGATACTGCTGTAGTTTTGACAGGCGCGAACCTTAAGTCAAGTTTTGAATCCGCATAAATTTATGCAATGCCTATGAAGGCACTTAGTCGAGGAGCTTTCAGAAAGCTAAAAAGTTCATCTATTAGACAACTCTTAATTTGATTAAAAAAAGAATAAATATTTTTTATTTTTTAATACAGTGGTGGCAAAGGTTTTGTAACAGTCCGTCACCTAACGTCAGATGACGTCAGGCTACGTCATTCGTCAGGTAACGTCAGCTGACGTCATCTGACAACATTTAAATTTTGTCACCTGATGTCAGATGCCGCCACCTTAAAGTATCCAAATCAAAGTTTGGTAAACTCATGTTGCAAATGACGTCAGCTGATTGTCGACGAAATTTAGCTGACGTCAGCTGTCAACATTTAAATTTTGTCCGTCACCTAACGTCAGGCTACGGACTATTACAAAACCTTTGCCACCACTGTACCTTGAAGAAGTTTTTATTTCTGGGATTTTGGGGCGGTAGATTTAGTTAGAAAGCTTACATTCAATTTTTTCAAATGAGAAAAAAGGGTCAACGAAGATTGAAACACAAGAATTATTTTCAAAATTTTATTTTCAAAAACTAAAGATAAAAAAGAGTATTCCTAAAAATGATTCATTCATCATCGTCATCGAATTTAACCTTTTTACCCTCGAACTTAAGAGACTTAGCTTTTTCTTCAGCTAATTTTTTCGCTTGCCAAGACGGATGTAGTTTAGACAAGTCTTCTTTAGGCGCATTATCTTTTTTATACTCGAACGGTCGTTTGTTCGATGTAAACGAATTTCTATCATTTCGGCTCCCGTAACCATTTTTATTATCTCTAAAATTATCTCTTTGAAAATCTCTTCTTTCCGGTCGTCTATCAAAATTTCTATCGTTACGATCAAAATTTCGGTCAGGTCTTCCAAATTTACGATCTCCATCAGACGATAGAGAATTTTTAAAAGAACTTCTATTCATATTGTATTTACGATCACTGAAATCATTACGATTTTTTCGATACCTATCGTAACTTGAATAACTTTGAGGTTCTTCTTCGAAATCATAAGATCGTTTATAAGCACGTGGTGCACTGCCATAGATTTCATTACCATTTTGATCAAGAAAAAATGGATCTTGAACAGCTTTGACTGTTTCGAATAAAATTTTTTCATTTTTATCAGTGTTTTCTTCGCCAATTGGCAACTCTTCGCAGTCTTTTACATCATCGAGATTGATTTGTTTAATAACCATGTGAGATGGTTTTTCACCGATTATTAATGGTTTTAAAATTTTTTCGCTCTTTACTTCTTCTTTTGATTGTAAATTTGATTTTGAAAAAACAAATTTTTGACTCAAATCAATTGGCTCATCTTCTTCTTCCTCATCTTCTTCTTCTTCCTCTGATGATTCCTCTTGAGAACCAACCTCTTCATTCCATTTATCATCTTCATGACTGTCATAACCATCGATTAAATCACCATCGTCTTGACCAAAATCATCTTCGTCTGATTCATCATCGCTAAATTTTACTTTTCGTTCAACAGATTTTTTCCCATCTTTATCACGAATTGAAACTTTTTCAACCTTGGCCTCTGTTTTCTTTTCTTTCTCTGTAGAATTTTTAGTGACAGATTTGATCTCTTTCGTTTCTTTAGAAGTTTCAACTTTTTTAATTGGTTCGATCTCTTTATTTTCCTTTAATTTTTCAGATATTTCTGTTGATACAGTTTCTTTATTTTCGTTAGTTGTTTCAATTTTTTCTATGTTTTCTTGGACATTTTCACTTTTTTCCTCATCAGATTCAGCGTCAAGCACTTCCTCACCATTCTCAACTTGCAACTTAGTCTCTATTTCTTTTAAGAGACGATTTTTTTCTTTCCAATTTCGTCTTTTTTCGCATCTAGCTTTATACGCAATGAAAATATGTTTCCAATTTTGTATCTTTGGATCATTTTTGATATCTTCAACAGCCTTGATCACTTGTTTACTCAGCGCTACACGAGCTAAAGCGATTTTGTCAACCGTTAAATTTTTCTTGAAATAAAAAAAACATATTTATTTAACCATTTAAGAGGTCTTGAAAATCTTACATTATTTGTTTTAATAAATTGTTCAAAATTAACTCCATCGTTATCAAATGTAAAAATGGCTACATCATTAAATTTAAGTTGCTATAAAAAGAAGATTCAATTAGCAACACGGGAGATTTAAAATAAATATTCAAAAATTTACATTAATGTGATTGATTTCTTCTTTTAGATGGTCACATTTTCGTTTATTTTTTTCCAGTTGAACATCGTTTCCTCTTTGAAAAGAAAATTAATTTTGTCAAATTTTTATTTTTTGTTGGAGTTGGTTACTTTTTTTTGGCCAAAAGTTTTATTTGACGAACAATTTTAGTGTTTTGGAAATTTTTAGCTTTTTTAATGACATCTTTCATATCAACTATCTTGAAAACAAAGAAACATGATGCATTGAACAATAATAATGTTGTTTTTAGGAAGAACTTACTCTATTGTTAAAGGCGAAAAGAGTCTCGCTCAGGCTCTTTTTAAAATAAAATTAAGTTTTGAAACGGAACTTGTATTTTGTCAGAAATTTACTTTATCGTTTTTGTCCGACATTTCGGTTTCACCCAGAAGTTATTTTATGTTTTGTTAAAATTAAATTTTCTAATAAAATTATTAAATTTTTTATTTTTTTTTAGAGTAAAATCGAGCATGATTTTAAATAATTTTTTTTTTACTTTCAAAAGATTTGAGTGTACGATTTGAGAGTAGAAAAGCAGAATTAACCTAACTTTTAAACTCCAATCTATTTTGCGATTTATCAGGTCAAAATTTTATCAATCCAAAACAATCGTTCAAGAGCATAGAAAAAGACACTCATGTGCAGAGCTGAAACTATTAAAAAAACCTAATTATCCATTTTTTTTATCTTATAAGGTTCACTAAGTCATAAACCTTAGTTTTCAAGAAATTCTTACTATGAATATTTTTAAATTTGATTTTTTTCCTAAAACTGAAGTGCCTGAAAAGTTTTAAAAGCGGATTTTCGCTGAAAAGTTTCACAAAAAAAACACGTTAAAACCGAACTTTATACCCCTCTATTTTCCCATATTTAAATATATTTAAAAATGATTTATAGCAAGTTCTATGGAGAATATCATAATTTGTATTCATGAAATCTTTTAGATAATTTTCGATTAGATTTTGATCAATTGTAGCTTTTGTAAAAGGGACTATAAATACAGTCCTGGTCATTCCCAGGTTCCTTTCATGAACGTTCATGAACGTTCACATTTAAATTGTTCCCCAACGTTCACCAATGTTCCCAAGTTTTCCCAAAGTTTCCCAAGTTTTCCCAAGTTTTCCCAAAGTTTCCCAAAATTTCCGAAAGTTTCCAAAATTTTATAAAAGTTTCTTTAAAAAATTTTAATTTTTTTAACTTTTTTCGAATGAAATAAGAAAAAAGGGAATTTAGTTTTTCGTAAAAAATTTAAAAAAGTAAAAATAAAAAAAAAAAAATTTTCAAAAAAATTACAAGTTTTTAATGTTGGCTTATTTTTTTTTCTTCGGGAAAGTTGTAAAGGTAGCTTTTACTCATCCATTAAACCCAAAAGCTTTCCAATATTTAAAGATTGGCGAATGCTTCTAAAGTGAAATAGCCTAATGAGTTGGTTAAGAAAACGAGTGTATACCTAGAAGAGGTCATATTTTAATTTTCTGATTAAATTCCCAATTGATATATTGTAAAATTTATTCAATTGTAAATTTTATTCTTCAAAAGTAATTTCTTTATTCTATATAAGTTTTTTTTTATGCGTCAAACGATTTTTTCCGCTTGCATAAGGATGATATCGAAGTTGAAAAATTATATCATGTTTGAATTATAAAAAAATTTTTAACGATGCTAAATATTTATGAAAAAATGTAATTTCTCGAAATTAATTCTACATTTCCTAAGGAGGTTAAACGGACTAACGAAAAAATATCTCATTTTTCAAATTCACTAAATAGTAAAGTATCGGCAAAAACAACCCAGAAAATTGTTAAGAGATATCACAGGCAAAATTTTTCTTACCTGCATCTTGTATTAAAAATAATCGCTTTTATCTCAATTCTGAGTTTCGGTTGATCTTTAGGTCGTGACAGTAGTCAATGACCGATCCAAACCTTGTTTTAAATAAACATGATTTGAAATTGTCTTTCTTAAGAAAGACTTTAAGACTTGTTCAGTGAAAAAAAAATCTTGACACTTTTTATTTAGGAAAGGTTGGATCAAAAGCTTCCCAAACAAGAAAACTCAAAAAAAAATAATATTAATCGACGTAGAAATAATTGCAATTAATGAATAAGTTTTGAAAAAAAGAGAAACATCATCTCACGAGATTGCAAAAAAGTTGAATCTAAAGTGTAGTGCTAGAACAGTTCAAAGAACCCTCAATCTGGGATTTTCTGAAAACTAGGCTTTTTTAACAATAACTCTTTTGTGACCGTATTCGGTTGCACATTAACGCAGCGTTATGCAAGTAGAAACGATAATTTATTTATATCTCCATTAATTCTTAACAAAACACCTAAATTTAATTTTTTGTTGCTTCAAATTATTTTGAAAAAATTTAAAATTTAAAATTTTTTAAGGTAACTTTTAAAAATTTGGGAAACTTTGGGAAAATTTGGGAAAATTTGGGAAAATTTGGGAACATTAGTGAACGTTGGGGAACAATTTAAATGTGAACGTTCATGAACGTTCCCAAGAGGAACCTGGGAATGACCAGGACTGTACTAAGGTTTATGACTTGGGAAACCAGAATTCTCATTTTTAGAAAGCCTATTAACATCTTTTTAAGAGATTAAGTAACTGTATAGGCAATTTTATATTGAAAAAGCAAGTTTTGGAAGTCGCCAATCAAAAGTAATCATGATCAGTCTTTTTTGTTTAGCAACTGTTACTTGAATTTGATAAACTGAAGGTGGTAACTGTTGAGAAATTTTATTTTCCAAACAGACAAAAAGACAACTAACCATATTTATGGAGGAGAGTCAAACGAGAGAAGGAAATTAGTTGTCACGTGTACTATGACGATCGACTTTTAGACATCCGAATGATAATGATGTAATATTGCATTATTAATTTAGATAAGAAATTGTTTGAAAAAAAGCGTGATAGATACTTTCTCTTTATGCTAGTCGCAAATTGGTTCAGATACAGTACTTTTAGTGGTTTTTTAACTTTTTGTTTAATTTTTTAACATAGAAAAACGTTAGACATTAATCGGAAGAAATAGCCTTTAGTTGGATTGGCCGTCGACGCCGGATTTAAACACCCTGATAAATCAATTTGAACTTAACTTTTTTTCTAAACATGACACAGCTTGCTTCCTATGCAAGCTTGACTCCTAAGCCTTCAGGTCACAGAGTCCCTTTTGTTGAACACTTTAAAAAAATAAAAATATTCCGGCCAGGTCAAAGATGAGCCTCCGTGAACTTCAAATTTACATAAAATTTTCACTTTGTAAAAAATGAAACTAGGTGATCATTAAATTTACAGTAGGAATTTATTTTGTAAAAAATGAGATCACTTCCAAAAAAATTGATAAAAAAAGAGAGAGAGTCGAACGATAGCCTCAAAAATTTTAATAATTGGGAGCCTAATAAACATTTAACGAATATACATTTTTGCATTTAGTGCAACGCCATACGTAGTTCTCGGGTATTTGTTCTTTTTTACTTAATTTCATACGTCTAATTCATTTGGCACATGATTTTTCTCCAGTCAGAACTCCAATACTCATAAGAGTCATCAAAAATTTTAGGGGACCGGCAAAATTTTTGAAGAACATACCAATAAAATTATATTATTATGTTTCAAAATATTTTTTTTATCAAAATTTTGATCATTTTTTGAAAAATGGAGGGATATTTTTTTGAAGTGAACTAATTTTTTCAAAATAAATTCCTAGTGTAAATTTAATGATCACCTAGTTTCATTTTTTACAAAGTGAAAATTTTATGTAAATTTGAAGTTCACGGAGGCTCATCTTTGACCTGCCCTAAATATTCATGAAATTCTTACAACCCATCAAACTACCATTTGAACAAAAGTCGAAAAGTCGAATACCCGATTAGTGTGAAAAAAAAATCGACTGACTTTTTTTTCCCTCTGTATAACAATTTTGGTGATAAAATCATTAAAATTACTAGATGCCAATTTTATTTCAGCATTTGTGATTCTTTTTTTAAGTGTTGAATATAATTCCGTTTGAGTCCTTGAATTTAAACAATAAAGCTTTCCATTTTATTTCCATTCATTCGCTTGAGTATGCGTCAATTGATCTTTAAATATGTCTTCTAAGTACAAGTTAATAAGTATAAAGTAAATTTTGAAAAGGAAAATCTACTCTTAATTTTCAAAACGATTCATATATTTGAGGAAAAGTTAATAGTTTATGTAGAGGAGATTTTCGTCTTTGGAGAGTTAATATTACTATTTTTGAAGTGATTATTGGTAACTCACAATCATTAACAATCAAAACAGTCATCTTTAGAGAAAGGAGAAAATTTTTCACAATTGGTTTTTCCAATTCGAGTTGATAGTTTCGTTAAACATTCAGAACAAAACCATAAAGTAAATTTAAACTTTTAATTATTACTTGTTTGCATAATTAAAAGACTTGTTCAAAGTCAAAATCTGAATCAAAATATTTAAAAAAAATTGCTAATCCTTAAAATCAAATTGGAATCTTCAAATTGTCTAGTTAAATAAATTAATATTTTCTTTTTCAATTAAAAATAATTAAACAAAAGATTTCAAGTAGCCCATGATTTGAATTTTTTTATTTATCCGGGTTCTAACTAATTTCCTTTAGTTTAAACCAACTGTTTATAAATAAAATAAGAAATTCCTCGGAACCCGACATCCTGTTTGTTTTGACTTAAAATAATCTTAATTTTATTGATTCTTATGTTTTTTTTTTCTTAAGCTTAATTTGGGGTAAATTTTTTTAGTTGTCTTTGAAAAAACTTGGTCGACAGGTCACTAAGTCATTAATTCTCTCGTCGAATCAATAGAGGAAATTAAAAAAAATGTAAATAACTTATTTAAAAATAAATTCATCAACTTAAATTAGAATTTTAGGGATTTTATAAGACAATATTAAAAAAAAAGGATTAATCCAACAAAGAATTTAGTTTCGAGGATTTATCGTTATCGATCAAAAAAGTGAAATATCCTATTAAATTCGGTTCTAACTCGTTTTATGCATCTGTCTTTTCTATTTTGTGAACTTGGCAATTTTAAAATTTCAAATTGCATGTATAACTTTGAGACTTTGGAGGTGCTTAAGTAAAGACAGTATTTTTCTGTAAAATAAAATTGGTCAATTTTTTCAGAGGGTAAAAATGAAAAATTTTTTTATATTTTGAGGGTTTTTTGAGGCCGTAAATAACGTACTTAAAGTAAATAACAACACAGACTTTTTTCAAAGGTTAAACAAACTTGTTAAACTTGCCGTCTAATGGATTCTAACATTTTAAAATAAAAGTAGTTTTTAAGACTATTGGGTGTTAAAATTAGCACTGGTTAAGTTTTGTCTCAAAATCCCAGATGGATCAAAAAAAAATTTATCTACAAAGGACCTTTAGCAGCAAAATATATTTTTTAATATTAAACTTTTTTGAGATATTCAATATATCATTTTAAAGAGGAGATCAAGAAGAATTTTTCGGTGCAGAAAACTTAGTCGGTAGACTTTCCGTTCAAGAGTTATAGGGCTCGAAACTGAGGGTACCCAGGACCTCCATTTTTTGTTTTTAAATTTTCTGAACCCAAATAAACACATTTGGGGTCTTGTGGAATATGTGATCAAGTGATCACAGATTGTGTGATCAGTCAACTCTTGCGGAATATATGATCAATACTGATCATCAAATCTATGATCACACAACATGTGATCATAATAAAATATCAGAAAAATAGGAAAAAAATTTGGTGATCATAAAAAAATTTCATGTGATCAAAAATTAAAAAGTTATGTGATCATTAGTCTAAATAAAAACAATAATATTCAAAATCAGTGTTTCTTTGCTATATGTAGTTTGACACCTCGTTCATTTTTCATTATTTCACCACAAATATGGCAAGGCGTTCCATTTGGATACTTTGTAAGGACACTTTTGACCTCAGTTTTAGCTTCTAGAGATGGTTCAGGTAAAGATAAGACTACAGAGGTACCTAATTGACAAAGATTTAACCGAATCAATTTGAATGCTACTGAGTTTTTGGACTAATAGACTCAACGGGGCTAGTCCTCGGTGAAGATTCTACAATAAAATAATTTTCATTATCACTCGAATAAAAACATTTATCTTTTACAGTGACCGAATTACTGTACATAAAAAAACTTTTTTTTGTGATCAGACTTTTTAGTCATGTGATCATTAAATGATCACATATTGTGAGATCATAGATATTGTGATCAGTGTTGATCATATATTCCGCAAGACCGCACATTTGATTAATAAAAATGATTTAAAATAAAATAGGACTAAATTTTCTACTAGATAATGTGTGTCTTCAAAAATGGAATCATTATCTCAGAGATATTTAGGCAGTTGAAATCAAAGCAGAATTTTTCGGTATCTCGAAACTGTAGGCTCGCGCCTAACGCTTTTAAACTCGATACGGGGTAAAAAATTTGAGTTTTTAAGAGCTTAATAACATTTCAAAAATTCGTTTGTTTTTACCGATGGGTTTGGGAGATAGTTTTGAAAAACAAAAAATTCATTATATACATTCTTTCTGTTATCTTGGGTTTATTTTAACTTTCCCATTACGGTACAGTCGACTCGCGATAATCCGTATACAGTTTAATCCGAATAATTTGACATCCGAACAGAAATACCCGGGCTCGGAGTCCTTTCCGATACTATTACATGTATTTGATTATCCGTAGATTTTAATCCGTACAACAATTTTCTAGGGCTTTTTGTATACGCATTATCACGAGTCGACTGTACTCATCTTTAAAGTCGAATTCATTAAAAAAGGAAAGATTAAAGAAGTTTTTCTAAATATTTTTATGTTTTTGCAGTCACCAAACCTATGTATGAAACATCCAAGATACAGAAATATTTTTTGTTAAAAACAAAAAATTCATTTTATACATTCTTTCTGTTA
Source organism: Brachionus rubens (assembly GCA_022207745.1). NCBI lineage: Eukaryota > Metazoa > Rotifera > Eurotatoria > Ploima > Brachionidae > Brachionus > Brachionus rubens. Next base: position 2,709,765 of record JAJVHD010000003.1, on the reverse strand, counting down.
TCTTGGGTGTTTCATACATAGGTTTGGTGACTGATTTATGATTTATTATTTTATAGATTTATGATAAGGCACTTATCTCCTTGATTTTATAGTGTCATAGTGGAGAAATAGAATTTAAAGCAAGTAAAATTTATGATTTCGGGCCTCTTACAATTTACAGATCAATCTTTCCAAAGGTGGTATTTAGTGATAAAAAACGATTTTTTTATTCTGGCATCATGTGTTCAACACTCTGAAATTCTTCAATTTTTACTGCACATTTACTTTATTTAATAGAAGAGATAAAGAAAAATGTTACAGAACAACAAATCGGTCAATTTGGCAGTATGAATAACCATCCAGAGAATTGTGCTTCAATTAAAATTTATGTTAATTTGAAGCGAATGTTTCCGGTTTTCATTTGGCAGAGTAGCTGTTAGAGAGTAACAGTAAGGTAGCTTTATTTCGATGAAAATTTATATTAATCGTCGATTGAAGAGGATTTTATTGTTTAAAAATTTTTTAACTTTTTCCCCCGGGTTTAGCTTTAGGGAAATTATTTTCCTCATGAGTCATGGTCCCGGTGTAAATAGCAGCTTTTTAGCCTTCAGACCATATTTTAACATCAGTAAAAATATCAGAAATAACGAATTCAGATAGTATGGAAGTTATGAATTTAATGAACTGTATTTCGTAGGACGAAAGTTGAAATACAAAATTACTCCCTTTAAAGGTATGATCGGGTATGTTTAAGTGACAATCTCAACTAGGTTATGGAAAATAGAGACTCAATTCAAACTTGAAATGAAAGAACCTTAAATTTTTAACATAAAAGTGCTAAACTTAGAGTCGCTTATTTAAATTTGACATATTTTGAGCTTGCAATTTTTGGCCTCCTATTCAATCTCAAATATTGACACAGAGGCCGAAATATAATGTTAATGAATCACGATAACAAAAAAAAAACAGCCACGTATTTATATAAAAAAAGAAAAGAATAAGAAAAGAGAGAGATTTTAAGATAAATTAGATGATTAATTAAAATATTCAAACACAAGACAGTTTGAAATATTCTTGTCAAAAACCGTGGATCAAACAGTTTTTTTAAAACAATTTAAAAATAAATTAAAATCGATTGTGACTTGAGTCAAAATAGAAATTAATTTTGTTTTGTTAAATGTAACATTATCCATTAGCATGCATATATGGTAAAGTTTTTCGTAAATTTTCTAAAATCTCAAATTATTTTTGTTGTTGATAACATTTTGTTTTTAAACAAAAAATTAACATTTAAAATGAATCAATTTTTAAAACTAAGTGTTCATTATTTAAACTTTAAATTAAATATATTTTTGGGATAACAAATAAGTCAATACGGTCTTGTTATTTTCAAGGCATCATTATATATATTACCACTTTAAAAAGATATTTTTTAATTACAACAAAGATTACGATTTAACTTAAAGTGACTGTTTTTAATGAAAATTTTTTTTTTATCTAAGTTCTAATTTCATTAGATTAGATATCAACGAGTATGCCTCTTTACATTTTATTCAAATTTCACTTTGTTCTGAGGGGATATTTTTTATAAGCCTTTTTATGTTAATGTATAGAATATTTCAGATAGGACAAACCGGTTAAAATTTAGAGAGCAGTAAAGTTAGATTTCTATCTTTATTGAGTTGATAAAGCTTAGTTCTTTAAGTCGCAGTTGTCTCAGCAATTATTATGGAAAAATTGAAATCAGTAAATTTTGTGTTAAGAAACTGTGAACATAGTTTTTTTTAGTGTTCAGTGACGAGGAGAAAATTCAGGAGGTGAGAAGTAACAAAATTAATATTGTTTTGGATACATATATGTAGCAAAAACGGCTGTTACTAAAACACGTACCACCTATTTTTTGAAAAAGACGGACCTATACTTTTTTTCTGAAGAGAAGGTCCAACCTAAGATTTTCATATAGCATTGGATAGATAATTACTTTTACTTTTATATGGACCCGTTTCTTAAAGTCAAAAAGTTACGGTTCGTGATAAATTTCGAAAAAAATTCCACGGACCAATGGTTTTAAAAGCTGAACGGACAAAGACATAAAATTCAACTTTTTTATTTGACGTTAAATATACCACTTTTATATGTCAAATTGTAGCTTAGATCGAGGGCAGCATTTTTATGTTGGTTCCGAGATAGTGGGACTTGTCATTCAAAAGATCAATTTATACATTAAATTTAGGATTTAAAATCGTACGAAACCCTCTTTCAATCTAAGTTATTTCTGCAGGTAAATATTTTTAATTATTTTGAACTTCTTAAACTTCCATTAAATTAGTGAAATATTTACAATGACATATGATAACTCTAGGTACCAAAAAGCGGAGGGGCACCCCCATCGAATAATTGATTTCTTCGGTTTATTTGAGTCGTAGATTACAGCTAAGATGTCGAAAATGACAAATTCAGATAGTGTGGCAACCATTGATTTAGAGGTACCAAATGAAAGATAAAAAGCTCTAGTTGAAGCTTGTGAAACTAGCTTTCATTTCCCAGGAATTAAATCTTATGTTAAGATCTTAATAAGTTCTTGACACGATTTTTTCAAGTTCAGTAACCGATCTTATAAGATTCCAATAAGATTTAAGAATCCTTAAAAAATCTTACTCAAGAAAATACCAAGAATTGACAGGAATAAGATTTAGGTAAGCTTCTTTAAGATTCCAGAGTAATTATAATTGGCTTCAAAGATTTTTCAAGAATCTTATCTAAATCTTATTCTTATCAATTCTTGGTACTGCACTTCTACCGAACTTTTGGTGGCAGGCGAACCGAAGCGTACCCGTACCGCACCGAAGCGTACCGTACCAAACATACAAAAGTGTAACGTACCTATTCTATCATAGCGTACCGTTCCGTACCTAACAAAGCGAACCGTACCGTACCGTACCGAACAAGAAAAAAAAAAAAATAAAATTTTTATTAAAAAAAGGAAATTTATAAAAAAAAAATTTTTAAAAAAAAAAATTTATAAAAAAAATACGTACGCTATGATAGAATAGGTACGGTACGGTACGGTTTGCTTTGTTAGGTACGGTACGGTACGCTATGATAGAATAGGTACAGTACGGTACGGTACGCTTTGTTAGGTACGGTACGGTACGCTATGATAGAATAGGTACGTTACGCTTTTGTATGTTTAGTACGGTACTGTACGCTTCAGTACGTTTAGTACGGTACGGAGTGGCTACGGTACGCTTCGCTTCGGCTACACTTCGGTACGGAGGCTCCTTGCTACGCTTCGGGAAGGGTACGCTTGCCACCAAAAGTTCGGTAGAAGTGCAGTATTTTCTTGAGTAAGATTTTTTAAGGATTCTTAAATCTTATTGGAATCTTATAAGATCGGTTACTGAACTTGAAAAAATCGTGTCAAGAACTTATTAAGATCTTAACATAAGATTTAATTCCTGGGTTGATAGCTTTTCGAAATCATTAGTTCATGAAAGTTCACAAGAGGAACACGTGAATGACCAACACTGTATATGTATGCTGGAAAAATTTTGAGGATGGTTTAAGTCTAAAGTTTAAGGATAAGCTGTTTGGTCATTCTTTTCTTTATCGATTTCCTAGAAAGAGAGACTATTCATTATTGAATTTTTTCATTTCGTTTCCTTTAAACTCTCTCATAAAAATCTCATTATTGGACTCGCAATAAAATGAAAAAAATCTTGTCCCGATAATAATTAGGCTAATAATTTTTTTTTAGCAAAATTTTCCTGATTAAAGATTACAACAACAACAAAAAATAAGAGTTGATTAGATTGCAAATATTTGATTAAAATAAAATATTTCAAGATTAAAACAAAAAGGAAGGTTTTAGACTAGCAACACGATTTTCGAACAGAAACACAACAACAACAACAAAAGGTCTCTTGATATTTCTGATTAAAATCAACAAAAATTAGATTTTCAAAAATTTTAATTTCATTAATAAAGTCGCAATCAAAACGTTTCCAAACATGCCACATCTTCTTGATTTAAGAGCAAACTTAGATAAATAATTTTTTTTTTTAAGAAAAAAGATTGATTTTTTTCCATTTATATTGATGCGTATTGTTCTATTTATTTTTAGACCTATTTTTGTCATATCATGATTATAGAATCATAATTTTTAATTTCTAATTATAATAAAAATTGTCATCTTATAAATTTCTAATTTAAGAATAAATATTAACTCTATTTAAGTCGCTATGATGTATTACGAGTACGTAATTGAAGAAAATTGCTAATTGTATATTTGGATCATATAATAGTTTGTTTCCAAAAAAATACAAGTTATTTTTTTTGTTTTGTTATTTTTGTACTTGTATCAAAGTTCTACTCAAATTTCAATCGGAACTAAAAATCATGATTGTTCTTTTGAGATTTTATTAATAAAGATCTCGACATAATATTTTATGAAATATCACTTTTGACAATCTTACCAAATGTGTCTGTAGGGATTAATTTTCGACAATAGAAAATTCGTTTTTTTTTCTAAAACAAGTGTTCAAATACTCTTTAGGTATACTAAAGGAAATCTAAAGTAATGTTGACTAAAGATAAGAGATTTATAGGTTAAATATACGAATATTTTAATAAAGCACAGGTCTCTACGATCTTTAATATTGTAGATTTTTATAGTAGATTTGGGGCCACTTGAAAATATAAAATGCCAATCAATGTCCAGTAAGACTTTGGTTACCAGTAATATAATAAACAGCAATTAAAAATTAATTTTTGTGATCTGCAAAATGTGTTAAAATGTTTCGTGCATGATTTGAGTCAAAATTTTCATATAGTGAGATGGTAAAATTGTCATTAGAAACTTATCATAGACAATAGCCCAACCACAACTTAAAATTAACAGAAACTCTTGCTTGGTTAAAATATCAGAATAAAATCGAAATATGGCTATATAAAGAGACGCAACATATGATAAGAATATCTCAAGTTAATCAGACGAAATTTGTAGTTAATGTGACCACAAGTTTTCTACCTTCATAAAATGTGGCCTAGGTCTCTCGACCTCCTCGGGAGATATATTCATGTCTCTCCATTTGAAATTTGTCATATGACAATTTTTTCCACTTGACAAATTTATTGTGAAAATTTTGCTATATGACAAATTTAAAAATTTAACTATTCCCCTGTGCACACACTGATTAAAAAATGTATAAACAGAGTGTTATTTTTGTTTTCGACTGTACTGTACAAGAAATTTTTCAATTTTTTCTTGAAAGTTTATTAAATATTTAATTGCAACATGGTAAGCAAAATACTTTTGAGGTCAAAAGGAGAATTTTTGGAAATTTTTTTTCAAAGCAAAAGTTCAAAAGCCAGTTCACATTTTAGGGACTCAAATCAAACCTTTGAAACTTCACTTTTTTTAAGGTTAAGCTTAAGCTTTGACCCTTTTGTGTTATTATTTTACTTAAGAAACCTTTACCTAATTTAGGGTTTTGGAAAAGGAAGATATTAGGGTACCGTATACCCCCTTTATTTGTATCCAGTATTATTTTTTAAATATTTAAATAGGTAAAGTATTGTTTCAAAATCTCATACCTTTAGTTTTTAGACTAGTTTGATGGGAATGAGGTATTTTCGAGACATTGATATAAAGAAATTTAAACATAAATAGAGAGGGTTTACGGTAGATATTAAGAATCGGCAAAATTACATCAGAGAGATGACCATTGAAAAGCCAAATAAATATGGAACCACTGTAAAGTATTATAAAAGTAAAGTAAGACAGAGAGGATACGAGCGGAGCCCAGGGTAAAGGTTTCGGTAAGTGTTAAGTGATGAATGAAAAAATGAAAAAGTCCAACTGGAAATTCAATTTTTTTAAGCCGTTTTTTATCAAAAGGCAAAAATATTAAAAGTCATCAAGAACCCTCATTGATGACACTACTAACAGACAGATTGACGACATGGTGGAACACGCCAAATCTTAATATTTTTTAATCGCTAATTTACAAATTGTTAAATAAATTGTAAAAACAGTTCTAGTCCCAAGCATATTAAACTACTCCTGATTCGTGTCATCTTTAAAAAAAAACATTTCCCATATCACAAAAATTAGAGCTAGTATGTATAAAGCAGCAGTTCAGCTGTTGTGCATATTCAAACTTAAAATCATTGAAGTACTGCACTTCTATAAGCTATCCTTCTACCCTTCCCTTAGCGTAACAAGGAACCTACGTACCCAAGCGTATCCCCTCCGAAGCATAGTGTCTCGTGCTAAACATACCAAAGTGTACTGTATTCACCGTACCGTACTCAACAAAAAAAATTATTACGGTACAGCACGCTTCGCCTTCTTGTTACTAATCTTTGCTTTGGTACGGCTACGCTACGGTTTGCTGTCCACCAAAAATTCGGTAGAAGAGCAGTATTAATTTTTACGGGTTGTTCATACAGAGTTTTAGAAATTCTGTATGTAAGTTGTTTACTGATTTATTTAAAGAATCTGTGAGCTCTCTCTTGATGTTACCTATTCTCTTTTTAAAAAAGTATCTTAATGAAGCTCTTTAAAAAAAATCCGTACAACGATAGATGATCGATTTAAGAAAAATTTCTTATTAATAATGAAAATTTGAAGCTTTCAAAAAAAAAAAATTCAAGTGCAAAATATCTGAAAGGTATACTTAAAAAGATTCTACATTAGAATTCAACTTCAAACAAAAAAAAACCTAAATAGAGCGTTTTCTTTTTTATTTGCTTCAAAAAATCGTCTCTTGACAATAAAAAAAGGTTTCAAAAATCGGAGCTTTCGGAAAAAATCCTATTCATCCGTTTCTTTATTTCAATCACCCTCGTTAAATGATCTAAATTAAATTAAAATCTTTTTTTATTATTATTTTGTAAAGACCTTATTTGTTATCATTACACTCTTTTCCTAAACTTTTTTTTTCTTTATTTAGTTTAAAGCTTTTTTATTCAACGTGTAAATTTAACGATAATAAAAAAAATATTAAAATGGTTCAAAAATGTCCTAGATTCATAAGTTTTTATTTTCAAAATTATTTTTTTTTTCAACTGGATATTTTGTTAATACTTAGGTAAAAAAAATAACTGACTCTTTTTAATTTCTTTTTTCTTTAATTATTCCTAAAGGTAAAAAAAAAACTAAAAGGCAATTTTTACTGTTTGCTCCAACTTGATTGATATTTATTTTGGATTTTTGCTAAAAAAGACCCAATTTTTTTAAATGCCTACTTATCTTACTTAACTTTATACACGGTTAGTTAATTTTGAATATGACAATTAAATATTTTTTTTGTTTAATAGAAGGGGCTATTTGAATTTTAGGAGAGAGCTATCGAGATTTATCATTTGTTCTAAAATGACGTTTCTATATTTTGTTGTTGTCGTTTTCGTTTGACCTTAATTTCTGTATTGCAAATTATTTCTAATTCAGATATCAAATTAGTGTATTACCATAAAAAAAAGTGATATTTTATTTTAATTGTAATTTTTTTTATTGATCCCTAGATATAAAAAAGATGTCATCTACGGCACAAAATGAACCATCAAATGTTGATACCATTAAAAATGATAATAATAATGATATTCCACTTTCGTTTGCTTCGTTTTATTATAGTTTAAAAGTAACCAAAGGAAAAGGTAAGAGTTTAAATTATTTTCAAAATGTTAAATGTTTTACAATAAAATTTTCTGTTAAGATGAGAGAGAAGATGTACAAAAGAAGACTTTTACCAAATGGATAAATTCACAATTAGCTAAAGTTGACCATCCACCAATTGACGATTTATTTAATGACTTAAGAGATGGAACTGTATTGTTAAAACTACTTGCATTATTAACAGGAAAAGAAATGGTAAGCTTTTAGTTTGGTAACACAATCACGAAAAATTTGACTTTTTCTTTTTTTTAGAAAGGGGAACACGGAAACATGAAAATGCACCATATTATAAATTTAAATCTTGTTCTGTCCATTCTAAAAGAACATAAGGTATGAATACAATTTTTATTATAAAAAACCGAGAGATAGACCATTTTTTCCACATTTTTGTCTATTTTTTGAATTGGCCTTCTCGACACCTAAGACCCTAAAAAATTTATATATGGGCACCCTCCTTAAATATGTCGACGTTTTGAATTTTCTGAACCATATTAACGTTTAATTACGCAAAATTACTTTATTATAATCAACAATCGTAGCATGTCAATTGTTCTAGGTGTAATGTAATCGAGCTTTGACAAACTCAATCGTTCTACTTGATAAAATTCCAAGCCTTAATTTTAGGTCATTATGACAAGCAAGTCAAATTATAAATTAATTTCAATTTCGAAATTAATCCGAACTTAAAAAATTCAATTCTGTTTTTTTACGGCTTAGACAAGTCTATTTTGCCAAGTTATTCCTGCTCGTTTGTTGACCAAGACGTACATATTGTGTGAACAGTAAATAAGCGGCAAGTTAAAATTTTTTCTCAATTTTCTTTTTTCTATTTTTTGACTCTTGTGCAATCGTTATAAAAAGTGTGCTTAAAAATATTTCAAGGAAAGGAAGGTGCAGCCACATGCAGCAAAATTTGCTGCATCTACTGGAGAGGTCTGCAAAATTCTGCAAAAAAATTGCGCATTTAAAAATAAATCTTTTTCAATGGCGTGCAATTTTGCAGAGAATTACAAAAAATGCAAAGTTATGCAAAATTGCACGCCATTGAAAAAGATTTATTTTTAAATGCGCAATTTTATTTGCAGAATTTTGCAGACCTCTCCAGTAGATGCAGCAAATTTTGCTGCATGTGGCTGCACCTTCCTTTCCTTGAAATATTTTTAAGCACACTTTTTATAACGATTGCACAAGAGTCAAAAAATAGAAAAAAGAAAATTGAGAAAAAATTTTAACTTGCCTAAATAAGCGATCATCAGATTTGAATCCTAAAAAAATATTTTAATTACGTGACGATAGAATATTTCTACAGCTCTTTTTTCAAAATAAAACTGTCATTTAACATGTTTAGAATTATACTTAAGTTTTTGAACAATCATAGGCGCATCCAAAACTATTCTAAGTCAATACCTACTAAGAAATGCAACCATTTAGTAGACTCCATGATCCTCTTTTAATCTTAGTATGATTTTTCAAAGAAATGTTCTTTATGAAATTTTTATATTATTAAGGACTACTATGGTAACTGCTTCTAAAAATGATGGGGATTCATAAGTTTTTTTTTTAGATTGTACAGTTCGATCCGCAATTAACAAAAAAAATTTTAATCTATTATTATAAATCTAAAAATAACTTGGTCATAGCACTTAAACAAATCATGCTATTCAAAATATTCAAACAAGGTATCCGATCGATATGCTACGGTAAAAATGAAAATTTCCGGACGAAAATGAAAATACGTTTAAATGTTAATTTCTTCACAAACTCTTCGTCAGCTTAGTCCACTCGCATTCGGCTCTTACAATCCCTAACATATGTACCCATTAATTATAAAAGTTTCTGCAATTTTCAAAATGCACATTACAGATCCCAAACCATTAAAATGATATATTTTTAACTGCGCCATTTTTTGCAAACTTTTTGAAGGAGTTATATTTAAATGTGACATGTTTTGTCACATCCAAAAAAGTATCTCTGCAAATCCATTTCTATAATACTTTGATTTCTATTAAAGTTTTAATTTGAAATGATCGAATTGATGTGCAACTTCAAATTTATAAATCAAACTAAAAAACCTATAAAAAATCCTAATTTACGGGTTTCCCACCAATAGCCATATCAGAAATCAAAAACTTCGGGGTTACCCATACTCTACTCGAATCCAAAGCTGATACCTTAAAATTAATGGGTACTAATGTCTGAGTATTAGGCAATTTTGATTTCTTGAATATAATTTTTCATACATCGTTTTGTGAAATTACAAACCCGAATAATTTTTTTTTATTCAAGATACGGCTGATAAATATAAGTTCGAACGACATTAATGATGGAAATCCAAAACTCACACTAGGTTTAGTATGGAATATCATTCAACATTGGCAAGTGCGCGATATATTAAAGAGTGCAGTATACGATATACATTCAACAAATCTTGAAAAAGCCTTGTTAAAATGGTGTCAAGAATCGACAAAAAAGTATGTTTAAGAATAATTATAAACAAAAAAACTGAATAATTAATTTTCCAAAATTCAAGTTATTCGGATGTAAATATTAAAGATTTTACTAATAGTTGGAAGGACGGATTAGCATTTAATGCGATTATACACAACTACAGACCCGATTTATTTTCGTATGATGAATTAGTTAAAAAAAAGTCTACACACAGTGCAGACTACTTTCTAAAACATGCTTTCGAAATTGCACACAAACATTTATCAATTGAACGTCTACTAGACATAGAAGGTTCCTTTTTTTTTTTTTATTGGTCTAGTTTTTTTTTATTTATTAATAATAAATCTTGTGCAGACGTTTTAACAGATAATTTGGACAAAAAATCAATTATGATGTATGTTATGTGCTATTTTCAAGTTCTTTCTAGGCCAAAAACTTTTATCGATCAATCAGAGGTAATTAAATTTTTTTATTATAAACCAAAAATAAAAGAAAAGAAGAAGATTCTGTTTTTAATTATTTGTATACCAAACTTGTTCATTTTAATTTCGAAACGAAATTATTTCTGTAGTTGTAGAGATTTTTTTTGTTTCTTAATGTTTAATGTTTTGTAACAAATTTCCAAACTTTAAATTAAATTTCTTGAATTTTTTTCAATTTTTTTTTGTGCATATTTTCTTTTCTAAAATTTTAATTTCATTGAAAAAATATTAAAAACAATAGTTATAAGGGTCTAATGGATCTCTTGACTTATCAAAAAGATTATCCGGATAGAATCACGTGGACTTGGTCATCCATCATTAAAATATTATTCCAAGTGATTAAATAAATAACTAATGTTAAAGAGTTAAAATACTCTTTTTTTGACTAAATATTTATTTTAATAGGTCAACACTAACCGGTTTAAATATTTCAAATTACAACAACTAAATCCACTTATATAAAGTGTAATTCTGTAGAGTAAAATACTTAAATAAATTTAGATAGAAAAAAAAAAGTTGTTAAGTAGTTTTTATTTAAACAAATTCTTTGTTTATTTTTTATATTTTCTTTTTTTAGTGATTTCTAAATCACAAATTTAAACACTCTCTTTGAGTTTTTTTTTATTTTGAGATGAGAAACCGGACTTATATTTTAAAACATTTTCGCTAAAAAAATTTTCTTTTTTTAAAACAAGAATTTAACTTTTAAAAATATCTCTTACGAAAATAATTGAATTCCAATAAACAACGTCTATTGTTTTGGAAATAGTTTTTCAATGTCCAAGATCATTCATTAATGCTCATAATTGTTCGTTTTCTTTTACGAATAATATTCAGTAATTTAGACTCTGTTAAAGGGGTATTACAATTACAATATGTCTTTAAAGTAGTTACAGTACTTAGCCAAAGTCGATAGGTCAGGTGAAATGAAGCTTTGCTTGTTACTAGTTCCAATCGCTGCATAAAAAAATACACACAAAGTGAACTTTTAAGGTTTACGCGTAGCGTCCACACTTTCTGAATTTGGGAATTTTGATAGCATATAAGAAATCTACGAACCCGAAAACCCCAGAAAACCAATTTTTTCAAAATAAAAAAATTTAACCCTCAAGTCATTTTGCGTTAAAAGCTATGATTAGTTTGAAGGTGTGATGTCTTAAATTAGTAACATTGGGCCCGTCTTTCACAATGTCCATTTCTGAACTTTCATAAACATTTATGAACGATTTTTTAGTTTTTCAAACCGAGTCACTGTAATGTTTAAAAGATAACTTTTTACTGCTAAGCTTGTGATCAGCTGTTTTTTGAAAAGGAATAAATCTAAAATTTTTGATTCACGCAATGTTTCCGCGTTATCAGTATTTACAAAAACTAAACATATCTGCATGTAAAGACCGAGTAAATCCGAACCGTTTTCGGATTTGACATACGCTCTACTAAGTTTAGTTAAATCTTTTTTTTATAATGCGAGCAAAACCAACAGAGGAGAAATAGAGCAATTTTTTAAATCATTTTCACGAGCTAAGATTTTTCCGTCAAAGTGAGAATTTCAAAATGGTGAAAATAACATGAAAGTAAATATTTTGAATTGGGACCCTTCTGAGAAACATTTAGATTATATTTTACTTCTCTAAGAATATCGAGATGAGTTTTCATATATGAGAAAAATGCGTATATGTTCAGTTTTTGTGAATACAGATAACGTTGAAGATTAACATTGCGTGAATCTTAAAATTTAAAAATATTAAATTTTTTTTTTTTCAAAAAACAGCTGATCACAAGCTTAGCAGTAAAAAGTTATCTTTTAAACATTACAGTGAACGTTTATGACATTAAGAAAAAATGTTATTAGATTTGCGCTGAACAAATGGACCAATCTGTTTTTATTTTTTAAAATTTTTAAAAACTGAAAATAAATAACAAACAGTAATATTTAAACCATATTCTATATAGCACTGGCAAACCAGGTGTATGCGAAGCATTGACAACGTCGGAAACAAATTGACAAAACCAGTGTTGTAAAAGTCGAAAATTGAAAAGAGGATTTTGCACTTTTTGGCCAAATGCTTAATTATTCTCGTATAGGAAACCCCTAAAAAAATATAAAACCCTGGTCATTCAAAACTTCCAAAAATTAGCGTTCACTGAACCTTCAATAATTAGACCTTCGAAAAAAATTATACGGAATGGGCTTAACTTATCAAAAAAAACCAACAAGAGATAACAATTTTTAGGTAAAAATTAGTTTGTGATTGTATGTAATATGTATGAAATTCATATCATATTTTAAATTCCTTAGATCGTTTTTTTTTTGAGTTTTTCTTTTTTTTGTATTTAGTGTGTTGCTAAAAGGTAAGTTTTTAAATTAAAATTTTTCCAAAGATTTACAAAGAATCAGATGAAAAGTTAGCAAATTAATTAAAATTTTTGTTCACCTCTCTTTTCTTCAAAGATCTATTTTATAGCTACTCGTCGCTATATTTTTCTTGTTGTGTATTATATGATTACGATTTGTAAACTAATAAAAAAAAATTAGAAAGATACGAGAGAGTTTTAAATTTTTTTTTTTCATATTATTACAACAAATTTTATGAAAACAATAAATTTTTACAAATATAAAGTAAATATCTATTAAGCCTCATTCTCTTTTTTTATTTGACTCTTTCTCTCGCTTCGTTTTTTAAAAAATTTTATAACTTTTTAAATTGTAAATATTTTTACAATTAAACCAATTTATAAGTTGTTGTTGTTAAAATCCGTAATTAAATATTATATATTGGCTTCGTAGTCGTTTGTTACTGTGTCATTATTAGACTATCCGTAAAATTTCAGTTTATGTTTCAAGTGGCAATTATCATTAATATTATTTTCAAGTCGAGTCACTATTTACTGCTAATATGGAATTTCGAGTCTTTTAAAAAAAATCAATTTTGTTAAGTTTAAGATTAAATTAAGCATGTTTTTATTGTTATTGAATCATAAAGCTCTAAAAAATTATCAGTTAATTAAAGATCATGGTAGAAAGAGCTTCTTAAATAATAAATGCATCGATTAACTTCCTTGTAAGAGAACTTTTTAAATTATTTAATATTATTTATTCGACACGCAAGGCCTTTGCACACACTCTTGTTTTTAAAATGTAAAAATAATTATAATTTTGTTTTTAATGAGAGTCTAGATACAAATGCCTTGGAGACATTTAACAAAAAATCATATTAATTTTCCGTTTATTTTTTTTTTAAATCGAAAATAAAGTGACAGTTGTGTTTCTTTCGTTATTTTTTTTCTAATTCATCCGAGATTCATGCAGGCATCTTATAAAAAATAATCTTGTAGAACGATTAGGAATTTTGAAAATATTCAAAAGTCAAAATTGACAGATACACCCGTTACAAGTGTTTAGTGCCTTGAAGCTTTGATCACAAACAGAATGTAAGAAATAATCGATTAAGTTATGCCTCTAAATTTTAAAAATTACTTCGGTAAAACCCGTGTCAATTTTCTTCAAACTCTAAGGAATGACTCAGTGAGAAAGTCAGTCGAAAGTTGAGTAAAAAATCTTGAAGTTTTAAAAAAACTTCGGATCAAGTGGATAACAAAAATAAAGTGAAGATGAAAATATCCCGTTGAATTTATGTACTGTTATTATGCGTGTAAAAATATACGATATTATTTTAATTTAAATTTAAAGAAAAATGCACTTGGGGGAAAATGAACCGAAGTGGAAAAAAATTTTAGTTTTGGAAAAAAATACATTTTATAGTAGATTTACAACCCTAGTCATTCAAAACTTCCAAAAATGAACCTTCCTGAACCTTTATGAGCGTTCAAGGTTTTGAAGGTTCAAATGAAATATTTCAAGAAATATGAAGGTTCACCGACCCTTGAACCTTCAAAACCTTGAATTTTGATATTTGAACCTTCAAAACCCCTTCAAGCTTTATGAACCTTCATGAAGGTTCATTTTTGGAAGTTTTGAATGACCAGGGTTGTACATTGAAGTAAAATAAAGCAGTTAAGTATAAAACAAAAAATCTAGCTTCAGTGTAACGCTATTTTCTTCGTCAAGCTTAATAAACTTTATGATATTTTTTTATAATTTTCCTCGTTCTATTTTGCTGATCCGCTTTATTGTGCTATTAAGACCTGCAGTTGTGTGGTATAACTGATTCTTGTCGTAATTGTCCTCTCTTTTTAAGCTCTTTGTTTCAGCGTACATTGTATTCAAGCCATCTCGATTTGTTGTTAGAACTATTGAGTTGTATTAAACAATTATCAGCACTAATCGAGGTCTTTCACAATGATCGTTTCTGAAAGCTCGTGAATTTGGAGTAAAGGAGTAAGGGTGAAATTTAAAATTTTTTAAAATTAACAAACAATCTTGTGTTTTCCAGGACGCGGATTACATTAATTGAATCGACAGTTGACAAAATTTTGATCTTCATTTGAAAATGAAAATTCATTAGCTTTCAGAAATGATCATTCTGAAAGTCCGGAATTGTAGTACTCACTGTTTTTTATTATTCTGGTTTAAAGAATGTGACAGGAAATCATTCGTCTTATTAGAAACACTAAAATATTAAATTGCTTTTGAATTTTGTTTATTTTTCTTCAATTATCCCAAGCTTTTGATAAATGAAAAAATAAAAATCGTTAAACTGAAAATTTTTTTTTTAAAAATAGAATTTGCGTGGAATTAATATGCCCCAAAGATAGATAGACATACTGTTGACGTCTTTTGCTTCTCGTAATCTATAATCTATTCGAGAAACATTTAATTAAAACTGTTAGTCTTTTTGGAATAATATAAATATTATCGTAAATATACAAAGATAGCCTAGAAAAAAAAAATTTTGATTAATGTTAGATTTAAGAAACTTCTATCAAAGGAATTCATATACTTTTTTTTGTGGAGAGATATAGATATTTTATTCAGATGTTGTTTTATATTTATCCGCATTTCTAAAATAAAACAAAAAAAAATTTATGTTTAAGCAATTATATTTCGGATAGCTGAAAGGATATGTAAGCAATTAAAAAAATTTCGATATTTCAATAAAAATATTTTTTTTTGAGGAAAGTGCTGATTTGATTCCATAAATTTAAGCTGACTGATTGAGTCGAAAACTGATCACACTCAGAAATTAATATCGAAATAAATTACTTTCAAAATCAAAAATTTGAAATGATTGAAAAGAGTTAATCATTTTTTTTAGGTTCTTAAATTAATCATATTTTAGAGTCTATTAATCATAAAAAATCTCTCGAATGTGATACTCTTCTATCTGTTTTTAATAAAAAAAAAATAATCTAAAAATTGATTTTACTGTTTGTGAGTTTACAGCTACGAAAGATTTACCGGAAGGTCTCATTTAGCAAAGGATCATTAAACATGAATTTATTTTTAATCGTTTTATTTTGATGTTTTAAGGTTGTCCCTAAAGTGCGGAAGTGGAAACGTGGAAAGCAGAATTCCGCAACACGTATTTTGCAGAATTTTTCTTTAATTTTCCACAAAAAAAAATACTAAAATGCGGAAATTCCGCAAATTAGGTTCCACTTTGTAAAATGTGGAAATCGAAATATAGAATTTAAAAATGCAGAAGTGAAAAAATTTTCAAAAATTTTTGATGAATTAAATATTTTTTTAAATAGTTTGTTTATTATTTTAAATAATCAAATAAAATTTTTTTCGAATTTCTGTAGAGTGTTAATTAAAAAAAATTATTTTTTTGGACATGTTAAGCCTGATTTACTGCAAATCCAAGATTTGGCTTTACCTGATTTATAGTAAGAAGTACACTTTGCACAATCAAAGTGATACCAATAATAACACATTTCACATTCAATACAACTGTCAAAACAAAAAGACGAACAAATTTGACAAGTGGAATGTTTTTTTTTCGAGTCGATAAGAGACTTAACGAATTTCCAACTTGTTTTGTTAAAATAAATCATTAATCGCTCAACATCTTCCGTATTGCTCAAAAAAAGGTCACTTAGACTTCTAGAGTCAGTGAGATGAGTTCGGAAAATACAGTGAGATGTGCATCAAATGACAATTCGCTATTTCGTCATAAGTGAAGCGTCTTAACCGATTCACAGCCTAAAAAACATTAATTTTCAGTAAAATAGATTGAAAAGAAAAGTAAAATAATTAAAGAAAATTACATATCGTAGGTTCTGACATTGTTTCAAATCCCTAGCTCCGCTCTTTTTTGATGACTCTTTGTATACCATGTGTGGATTTTTGGAGGCTACTTTGTCTTTCAATTGAGAATAAACTGAAGGTAACGTTCTTGCAAACCCTTCAGCTTTATCTTTATTTTTAGTATTGCCATGTGCTGCGGATGGATAATCTAAATCAGCATTGCCATTTTTAGTTTTGTCGAGGTAATGTATTACGATTGGGTACACTTGATCAAGATGAAAAAAAACGTCTTTTATAACATTTTTGTTGAGGGCTTTATTGGAATCGATTAGTTGATAATAAGTTTTGAAAAATAATGGTGCATTCGGAGGAGGCGGTGTGGGTTTTTTACAGCCAACGTTTCTCCATGAAATCCCATCACTAACCCAGTCACGACT
This sequence comes from Brachionus rubens, assembly GCA_022207745.1. NCBI lineage: Eukaryota > Metazoa > Rotifera > Eurotatoria > Ploima > Brachionidae > Brachionus > Brachionus rubens. The sequence continues at coordinate 2,692,590 of JAJVHD010000003.1, read as the reverse complement.
CTTAAATTCATCCTTGGACCAGAATATCACAACATCGCCTTATTAAAAAGAATTATTTATTCTTTGTTTCAAAGTTGTTTTTTTTTAAATTACCTGATTTAGGATTTTCTATCTTATCGGTATGGAAACCGTCTTCAGGTTTAAACTTTTCAAAAATTTGAACAACTCGTTCGGTGGTGAGCCTCTGGTATTCACGGTCAAAAACGCTCATTTTAGTCTTGTTTTTATTTAAATTTTTCTTTCAATGTTTAAAATTGTGATTTACAATAGAAACAATACAATTCTAGAGTGATGTTGCAATTTTGAAATTTTTTTAACAAAATTTTTTTGCTAAATTATTTTAACAAAATTTTTGAAAATTTTTTCACTTCTGCATTTTTAAATTCTACATTTCGATTTCCACATTTTACAAAGTGGAACCTAATTTGCGGAATTTCCGCATTTTAGTATTTTTTTTTGTGGAAAATTAAAGAAAAATTCTGCAAAATACGTGTTGCGGAATTCTGCTTTCCACGTTTCCACTTCCGCACTTTAGGGACAACCATGTTTTAATAGTTAAGCTTTTAAAAAATAAATAAAATATTCATGAGAGAGTCTCTCTCTCTCTCTTACAAACATAAAAGGCTTTTACACACATAAAAAAAAACACAAAAAAAATATGTTACCCTTAATTTAATAATTTAACAAAAATCTGTATTTATTGTTAAAATTTTATTTATTTTTACAAATTTTCCCACTAAATAAACATCGTAAAAAGTTGTGTTAATTTAAACATTTTGAAATTTTTTTTTGTAAAAAGTTTGATTTTACGATAAACTCTACCTCTAGTAGAGAGACATGTTCCTTTTAGACAAAAAATGTTTTTTATCTATTCGAAGTTTACCAATCTAGCTAGAACTTTTTACAAAAAATCGCTTTTTTTAGGAAATTATCAAGAAAAGATTTTAATAAATATATTTGAAAATATTATTAGTCTCTTTAAATCGAGGATATTAGGAGACTCCTTTCAGTCGTGTGGGTACTTTAAAACTTAAACCAATTTATAAATCAATCTTCATTTTGGATCATGATATTTTATTATTATTTTCTAACAATAACAAGTTGAATAAAGATTTTATCATGATTTATGAGAATTTTTTTGTGGCTTTGAATGACCGTTGAAACTTGGTCTTTAATAAAATTTTACATTTGTTTTCATGTTTAATTTCATTTTTGATTGATCGACCGTTCAGATCCACTGGGATTTTTTTAATAAAAAAATTTGTCTTAAGTCACAGCCTTTAACTACAGTGTTCAATTTTAACTAACGTTTATAATATGACTTAATAGTAGCAAAGATATTGGAAATTTTTTCTCTAATTTAAATGGCGAATTTTTAATTTCTGATGTTAGCAACCGATAAATAGTGTCAAAAAACCTTAGCCAAAAAATAAAAGCCAACGCAGTATGTTAATTTTTGAAGGTTAATCAATTTAATATGGAGGGGTAAAGGGAAAGTTATTAAATTTTTAAAGCCTAAATTGTAATTTTAAATTTTAGAATTCGGAAATTTTGAATATGAATTCAGAATGTGGTGAATTCTTTTTATCTTTTTGTGATCCAGAAGCTATCGGAATTCTTTAATTGTGTAGCTTTAGCCTTTCATAATGAAATGGTAATGAAATTGTGAATCAAAGGATCTTTAAAGCCGAGCTCTGCGAGCTTACAAGCCCGATTAATAATGATAATAATAAGGCTATGAAAAACATCTTGAAATTTCCAGCTGATAGATTACAATTACAACACGGCTAGTGAAAAAAAGACGTACTGTCCACCATACCGTACAAAAACTCTGGCTGATTCGTGTGGATTCATTTTAAGGATTGCATTACTGGAAAATATTCAAATAAATAGAACCCATTGTGACGAATATTTTTTAACACTAGAAGTTCTGATTTTTTTCATACCATATTAGTCAAGTCGTGTCATTTTGACACGGCGATGAAGCGGGATTGCGTCTTATAAGTCCGATATAAGTTTAAAATGACTACCTTAGGACACGGACATGAAGATTTTATGTAACGCCAAGATCACTTTATGATTATAGTGCAGCACTCTTGAAAAAACGAAAAGTACGATTGTTGAAAGAAAATTTTATGACCGGGGAGATATATTTAGGTTGTTCAATCATTTTAATTTGATCTAAAATTTTCGATCGGGTCATTTAGGTTACCTAAATGACCTGTTATAATGCCAATCTGTCAAAATGACGAGGCCTGGTCTTAATTTACTTTTCGGAAGTGAAGATCATGGATAAAATAAAATTCAAGGACAAATCACGGTATCTTGCTCATAAATACCCTCAGGATTAAAATTTCGTATCGATAGTAGTAGTAGTAGTTTAAACTGCAACTTGAGCAAACTCAAGTAGAGCTCTATTGAGCTATGGCAGTCGCTTCAACATGTTCCAACAACCATTCATCAAGCTTGGCTTTAAAACTATTAAGGTTCTTTGTTTCAATCAAATCTTGTGGAAGCTGATTCCAATGGTTCACAATTCTATTTGTAAAAAAGTTATATTTTGAAGGACAATTTTTTACCTGTTCACGAGTTAAACACTTGTTATGTCTTTTTAAATTGTAATTTCTAAAACCATCTCTGTTGTTTAAGTTGTAATTTACACCTCTCTTTAAATTGATAATCTCCATGTTGTTTATTAACTTATACATTTGAATAAAATCGCCACGCAACCTTCTTGTTTCTAAATTTGTCAAATTTAACTTTGATAACCTTTGTTGATATTCAAGGTTACGTAGATACCTTTTTGTGTTTTATTTATATTAAGGTTTAAAAGGTCAAAACGTGTCAAAATGTCAGCCCGGCCTATCTCGTGTTGAACTTAATTTTATACACCTCATGAGTCCTCACGGTACGGCATTTTTTTTCACTAGTCGTGCTATATTATGTTGATAAAGTTTAGAACAATTTCGAATTAGTAACAAATTTACAAATTGAAACAGCTCTGAACTTAGTTTATTTTCTATGTTTAAAGAAAACTAGCTCTTTTTTAAGACTTTTACACTTTTTTAAAGTGTATCCTAAGTCACTTAGTCGAGAAGGCTTTTTTATTCATTTGTCCAACATTGACTTAAACAGCATCATTGGGCAATTTGTTCCATACATTTACAGTTTTATTCGTAAAAAACGTTGATCTTGGGGTACAGTTCTTGTACCGTAAATTCTCGAAACTTAGTACATGTAATTAAATCTGATTTTTTAAGTTGTTACATGTAACACGTACCATCTCGCCCATGTTATAACTCCTTCGAATTTAGTTACCTGTAATTAGTCCAAAAAACCAGGAATAAACCTCTGTAATAAAAGCCGAAATTCAAGTTTTGGTACATGGAATTTAAGTCAAATTTCCGTTTTTAATACGTATCTTAAATTTAGAAAAAAAATTAAATTCAAAAAATTGATTTTAAAATTTTTAAAATTTCTAATTTTAAGAGACGTACCAATAATTAAAAAAGAGAAATCAATTTTTTGAATTTAATTTTTTTTCTAAATTTAAGATACGTATTAAAAACGGAAATTTGACTTAAATTCCATGTACCAAAACTTGAATTTCGGCTTTTATTACAGAGGTTTATTCCTGTTTTTTTGGACTAATTACAGGTAACTAAATTCGAAGGAGTTATAACATGGGCGAGATGGTACGTGTTACATGTAACAACTTAAAAAATCAGATTTAATTACATGTACTAAGTTTCGAGAATTTACGGTATGTAGACATTTCTTTAATTTGAATAATTGCTGATTGAAAAGTTCAATCAACTAACCAAGTTTACTTTCTTGAACTCCTTGAGAATTTTATAAAATTGAATTAGATCATCTCTTACTCTTACTAGGCTTGTAATTTTAAGTCTCGTTATCGTATATCTTCATAGTTTAATGGTAGTAAAATGTTTTTAATTTTAAATTAGACTCAATTAGGAGTTTAAGTTTTCAAGGATAAACAATCTCAAGTCATTATATATGATACAAATTTGTAAGTAATTTATTTTTTTTGTTGTTAATCTTATTATTTCACCTCAATAGAGATGTAAAATTTCCAGTGAACTGAAATTTAAACATTCTAAGCTTATCAAAAAATATAAATTATATATCAATAAAAAAAAAAAAATAATCGTACATGACCCAAACAAATCTTAACTAAATTTTTCAACAACAAAATATTTGAATTAACTTAAAGCAATCGAATAGATCAATATGTTTATCTATCAAGGAAAACAAAAATCGAATTAATTATTATTATTTCTTAGTTTAGTTTAACTTTCTTGATGCGAGGCGGATCTAATTATAACCATTGTTTATTTTCTATTTCTCATTGCTTGAGATTGCTTGAAATGCTTCAAATAATAAAGGAAAAATAACGAAACAAAAATAATCAACACACACACACATACAAAACTTTAATTTGGATTAAGATCAATACTACAACTATTTTTTTTTATCTTAATGTATTTTAAATATTTCAGCATCTATCGAATGGTTTGTTTAAACATTTTTGTAAAATTATCATAATTTAATATCTATAGGGAAAACAAAATAGTTTATCTAAGCTTCAAGCATGCATAAAATTGTCTGAAACAAAAAGACTGCCCATATACCTACATTATCTTAAGTTCAATCAAATTATTCGACCGAGATGAGATTTTTGTAAACTAACTTATTTTTAATTAATTAAACTTTTTCGTATCTATTTTTTTTTCTCTTCCTTCGTTTTGTTTAACGTATCGAACTATAAAATCAAAAATTTAATTCGTTTTTTTTTGTTGTCCAGAAATTGAGTATTGTAAACACCAAAATCGATAAAGCTACCATAACACCAAGTTATTCGCTTAGAAATTTACACGACATTTCTTGTCAACGAAGTACTGAATCATTGGCGAACATTATAGAAGAACAAAAACCTTCAAATGAATTGAATAATAATAAAATGTCATCTGAAGCATCGTCGACTGAACCATCGTCTGATTTATTAGAATCTTACTTGATTGATTTAAAAAAAGTCATCGAATGGCTTATAAATTCGGAAAGTTTGTTAAATAATCAAACTAATATTGGTGATGATGTAAATACTGTTAAACAACAATTTCAAACACACGAAGACTTTATGCTTGAGTTAACCAAACATCAAAATAATGTTGGTCTCGTTTTACAAGAGGGTAATCGAATTATTAATGGTAAACTAGTTTCTCAGGACGATGAAACTGAAGTTAAAAAACAAATGAAATTGTTAAATGATATGTGGGAAAATTTGAGATTGTTAGCTGTTGAAAGACAAGCTAAACTCCATGAGGGTTTGATGAAATTACAAATGGAACAATTAAATCAAATGGATACTTGGTTAAAGACTGCTGAAACTCGAATAGAAAATATAAGTCAATTAGCCGATTCGTTCGAGGGTTTAATTGAACAAAAAGAAGAACTTTCGTCACTTCAAGACGATCTTGTCAAAGAACAAGAAGCTGTTGATTGTTTAAAACAAATTATAGTTGTTGTAGATGATAATACGGATGATCAAGCCTTCAATGATCTCGAGTCCAAGCTGGCAAATCTAAGGTAAATCTTAAAAATGTCAACTAAGGAAATCTTTTAAATTTTTAATCTTTTGAAGTGATCGTTGGTCAAACGTTTGCAAATTTGTTGGCAATCGTTGGTTCGTAGTCCAAGATTTAATAATAAAATTAAAAAGTATAAATGCCGAATTTGATTATCTCAACGAATGGATTACGAACAAGACAACCGATTTGAATATTTTAATAGTTAAAACAAAAGCTTTAGTTGAAAAGAATAATTTAAAAATAGATAAGCCTATTAATTTTCAAAAAGAGTATGCGAACATTGAAAGTGACCCAATTTTAACAAGCTCAGAGTTGATTAAAATATTGAAAGAAATCGAATTGGAAATGCAAACAATGCATTCTAAATTGAATGATATGAACGAAATAGGCGAACAAATAGGAACTCAATTGAATAATTCACCTAAATTAAGCGCTTCCATTAATAGTAAAATGGACATTTTAGAACTTAAATGGAATACTCTTTTAGAACAAATGGAGTATTTGAGTAAAATTGGCACAGAACAACAACAATATGAAATAATACAACAAGTGAGTAGTCTAACAAATAAAACGGCTGTACAAGCATCAAAGTTATATGAAGCAGACAGCTTTTTTAGTGAAATTAAAATATCGTTCGATTTAAATGAAACATCGACCGAAGTCTTACAATTTAAAAGTTTAATCGAAAACGATCTCAATGAATTTAATTTTTTGTTAAACATAATGAATAATTTGTTTAAAAATTGTCAATACATTAACGAGTTAAATGAGCAATCACAGTTGGATGATCAAAATGAAGCATTCAAGGTAAGTTTTAAAGTTTAATTTGAGAGAAGAAGGCGGTCATTTTTATGAAGTTGTGTCCAGTGCCTTAAGTAAAAATGTTAAATAAAAAATAGACCCCTTTCACCTTCAATATAACCACCACATTTAACACAATCCACTGGGTTTCTTTTCAGTGACTGAATTCGAAGTTACCTAACTCGGTTCGTTTAAAGTTTTTTCATCGTCATCATCAGCTAAAACTTTAGTTTCATCACTCAACTCTTCATTTTGTTCTTCACCAAAATGTCATTTTTCAAAGACTAAACCACACATCCGACATCAGAATCTATTTTTAAATTTTTTAAATTTTTGAAATAATTTGTAAACATTTTTTTATGGTCTTGCAAAATTATTGGAACAATCACTGAACTTTGTGACCACTCAAAAAGTTATGTGATCTTTGAGATATTTTTGTGACCGCAATAGGAATTTTGTAATCTATTATTTCCAGTTCACGAAATTTGTTATCACATAATTACCCGGACCCTAAAGGGCTTTGAGAAAAAGATCTGCCAAGCGAAGCATTTTATTTTTTGTGACACCTAAAAATATTCTAAATTTGAGAGTAGGAACCAGACTTCTATAGTTTATAAGCAGCTAATATTTTCTAAAAAGCTATCTCCAGTGTACCAAAGTTTGATTCAGTACACTGTAAGCAAAGGCTTTTTTTCTTTTTTTTTAGATTAGAAATTAATCATAATTATCGATTTAAATTTGATTTACATAATCGAGAATTTCTTTATTTGCCATTTTAATTACATTTGTAACCTCGAGCACTTGTATTTTATTATTACCTAATGCATAAATAACGTTTAATTTACATTCAATTACAGCTTTTGATTTGTTAACGTCTAACAATTACGTAACGATTTTTTCTGATTTTATAAAGCATTATTTTTCAGCAGTTTTTTCAGGTTTTAACACATCCTACCCTATTTTAAGCCCTCTATCTTATAATTATATCATTCATCTCATCCAAAAAAAAAACATCATTCGGATTCGGAGAGTCTTATCAACCATGTCTTTTCTCTTTGACGAAATTTTGAATTAAAAATTGCAGTTGAGATATTAAACTGAAAATTTACTTCTTCTTCCGGATTAAATGATTTTTAAAGGCATGTCTGTCGGTGCACGAAATCGTTCTCTCCATAAATCGTTTCTAGACCATCTTTTTTGGTGTGCAAAAAATTTCCTTTGTTGTCAGACGCAACTCTTTTTTTCCTGTTTCCAAACATTTCATTGATCTTATTTGAAATCGTCGGGTACTGTACCGAGGGTGATACGCCTTGATTCAGTAGGTTTGAAAAGAAAGTATTCATCTGCGCTTTTGATTCACTTAAACCCGGATCTGTCATTCCATAGCTTGATTCCAAATTAGAATTTTCTCTAAACTTCTAAAGTACAACAAAAAAAATTATACGTTACAGCTGTCTATTTACTTGCAGCTGCTTGCATAATTACTTTTTTGAGCATTGAATTGCTTCAAGTTGAATATTAAGATTCAAATACCCATAAAATATAAGTTTTAATTGGAGGCAACAACAACATAAATAATTAACTATCACAGCAATATTCAAGCGTCAATAACTATTAGATTAAATTTATACAAAAAAATCATTTATTCCATCAAACTATTCAATTATAAATGGTTTATATATCAATCCATGGGAAAAAAAAGAATCAAGTCTACAATTTTAATGAGAACAAAAATTAAAAAGTTTTCAATTAACATAGTATCTAAATGTTGTCTAAAAATTCTAAATTGACTAAAATACCATTTTAAAAATCAATTTAAATATTTTTTCAAATTATCTTCTAACTTTCAGCAATCTTTTGATTTTATTTTTTAATGATATTTCTGTTGGAAAAATATCTGTACAGAGATATAGTGATAACATCATTATCCTATAATCAATCTATTCAAGAAATATTTTCAAAACTTAATTCAAATAGTTTTATTGTTATTTTAATAAACACCTTATTCAACATTCTCTAAGAATTTTATAAATACCAATCTTTGAATCTGTTTTAGGACTTAGATTGAATTTTTTTTAAGAAATATTTTCAGAAATATGAATATCTGGTATTTATCAAGATTAAGATAAGCTTAAAATCGAATTTAAAGAAAGCCATTTAGATCTTGCAGAATTGTTTATGCATCCCGACCCATAGCATAAGCAAACCAGTGTTATAGAATATATTTATTGAATTCTCTACTCAAGAAAATGAGTCATACTACTTTTTTCACTGAGTGAAAAAAGTATTAAATAAACATCTCTTCCAAAAGTATAAATTTTCACTGAGTGAAAAAAGTATTCTTTTTAACTTTCAATTAAAAGTTAATATTTTTCACAAATTTCAATTTTTTTCAAATTAAGTTTTATTAAACAGAAAGGGTTGATCTTTAGTCTTGATATTAAGTAAAGTCATCAAAATAAATAAAAAAATATCGATTATATCTCTTCTTCATCTGAACTATCGATTATATATTCGTCTTCGTCTTCACATTCTGGTTCACATTCATTATTTTTTATAGTAGTTTGCTTTTTACTAAAACATAACTTTTTTTCTTGGATGAACTGGTTTACCTTCTAATGCCTGTCTATATTTTACGAACAAACTGCTTTCTTGGATCTAGTTAAGATCTAGCTACTTTATTGGATCTAGTTAAAAGAGCCTTTGAAGTAGTTATCGGAAAAACATTGCAAAAATTCTTCCATCTTTTTATTCTTTTTTGCTTCTGGGAAAATTGGCTGAGACTGCAAAATCAATCAAAATTGATCACAAATACTGCTAACCGTAACAACCGACAAAAAAAAAGATGTCTAAACCATTTATTGACTTATGGTCACTTTTAAAGTCTTTAAATTTATTTTTGTACTTTAGGTGTTAGTGAAAAAAGTAGTGTTTTTTGTCTCAATTAAAAAGATATATTTTTCACTCAGTGAAAAAAGTACCATTTTAGAATAGTGAAAAAAGTAGTAGTGAAAAAAGTAGTATATACGAAGAAAATTCACTATGCTCTGCTTGAGAAACCTTCGAACGATCCCCATTTACCATGGTTCTCACCACATCTGTTTCTGAAAAAAAAAACATTCTTGGGGAGGTTCATTTATGACATACTTTAATTGCTGAAGAAGGTTGTTTGATTTTAAATTTACTGTACTTCTTTTCTTTCTGAGAGTTTCTTTCAAAAATTAAAAAGCAGATTATTACTTGAGCTACTTTTGTGACCGCAGATTAAAAAGGACTGGTCCTTCTGGTCATTAACAAAACTGAATTTAAAATTTTTTTTTTAAAGAAATGTTTGACAGATTTATCAAATTCCAAAGAAACAATGAATAGAATGCGATTTATAACAAACAAAATGTCTACAACAATGAAATTGAACGGTCTCGATTCGACCGAAATAAATCATTTAATGGACACAATTGAGAATAAATGGAAAGAGAATGTTCAATTTATAGAAGAATTAAATTCAAATTCGGACAAATCAAGTCTAGAACGACGTGCATTTGAAGAGCTTTCGACACTACGTGATGTTTTCGACGGCTATAATAAATATATTCAAAATGCAGAGGCTCTTTCAATTGATGATATACAACGTCTAACAATGCAACTCGAAACAAATAAAGTAACAAACCAAAAAAAAAAAAAACACTAATGAAAAAATCTGGTTAAAATAAATTTTTCTCTTTTAAAAGGTAAAATTAAAAGGCATGAAATCTTATGAGATTCGATTAAACGATTTACGAAATACGGTCAATCAATTAAAAAACAAAGAGTTGGTTAATGAAATTGAAAAATTCTATGTTAAATGGATGGATACATATGCGTTGATAAGTAAGTCTTATTATTTTTATGAGTTCAAATATCAAAAAAATTATCTGGAAAACACGATACTTTTGAGAATTATTGATTGATTAATTATACAAAAACTCTCAAGTATACTCTCTTGCAAAAAAAAAACCCTTACAACTAAAAAATCATTATTTAAAAATAAAAACTGGGTTTATTTAAATATTAAATAATTAAATTTGATTGTTTACTCCCTACAACTACAAAATATCCTTAAACTGTAATTAAAACTCGGATAAGAGTAATTTTTACTTGAAGACTTAAACTTATTTTTTTTTGTGTTGGTGTCTTTTAATGGTATGTGTCATGTAAGCCAAACGTTGTTTCATTATCATAAGCTTAACAAAAAAAAAACTAAAAAGGTTACGTGAATACTTCTTTTTTTTTAATTCAATTTTAAAAGATACATAATAATTTTCTTATTGAGATTCGGGTTTTTGTTAAAAGTTTTTTTTGAAAAAAAGGTTGTTGTTTTTTTCGTATGTGGGTTAAGCATAATTTCTAAGAGTAAAAGTGTTTCATACAAAAAAATTAAAAAGCACATAATTACTCGAACTAATATTAATAATAGAGCTTACTTTATGATAATTTTATTTTATTTTAAATATATTTTTTTTAATTTTTTTTATTGTAAGTTATAAAATATTAAGAATAGGTCTGTTGTTGTTTTCTTAGTATTTTTTTTTTTGTTTTTTTTTTCGTTTCTTCTAGAGTTTAGAAAACTTTTTTTCTTTTTTTTTTTTTCATCGCCTTAGATCACCTTTATGATGAGTTTGTTTAGAAAAGCTTAGGGAATAAACACACGTTGCTCGCTTCACTTGATATTTCAATAAAAAAAAAATTTTAATGTAAAAATGTTTATGTGTGTGTGTATATTAATCATCATTTTCGAAACCTTTAAAACAAGACTTGACATTACTTAGATTAGAAATAATATTTAAGCTTTTTTTTTACCATCGTTATTTTTTATCTTTTTAATCGACTTTGAATTACCACCCTGATTTTAATCCGTAGGAGTTGTATTAAATACAGGATAAATAAATAACTGATAAATTTATTCCAAAAAAAATTATTGTTTATTATTAATAGAAAAAAGAAACGAGGAGATTATCAGAATAGAGCAAAAATCAGATATGATTAGTAGTAGGAAAAACGAGTATACCTATGATAATTATATAAGTGAATCGTCAGCACAAAATTCGTCACAATATGTAATGCGTTTGAATGAGAGTAATTTATCATCGGGTTCATCTGACTCAGGCTCAGATGAGAATATATTACACGTTGTAACTAATGTTTATACAATACCAATAACTAAATCTGTTAGTGGTCAAACTAAAGTGTCTACACTCGATCAAGCCGAATCTCAAATAGCAAAAAAATTGAATGAAATTAAAATAAATTTGGTTCAAGCCAAACAAGAGGCTAATGATTATGAAACAAAACGCATTGAACATAGATCAATTGATTTGAGTTCAAAAATAAATCATTTTTCAACTTTGGTTGATAGATCTGATGAAAATGTAATCTCTAAGTCTAAATTTCAAATTAAATCAATTGTCGAAATTTATGATAGTCAAGAAAATGAACACGAACAAAATAAAGGACCTATTGGACTATTTAAAACAACTAATCAAATAAATGAGACTATTACTGAAAATCAAGTACCCATTATTAAAGGTATACAAGCCCCACTTGAAAACACTAATGCTTGTTTTGGCACCTTTTTACCTTGAATAAACAACGCTTTGCACTAATGCTTAAATCCAAATTTTTTTTTATTGCAAGATATTTTAGCTAAGCACCATTTTTGCCTCGTTTCAAATCCTTTGACATGCCCTAATTTAACCAATAATTAAACCTTTTTTTTTTAAATCAACAAGATTTTAATATTTTTTGTTGTCTTTAAAGATCAACGACAAAATACAGAGACAAACTTGGATTCACAATTTGACAGAAATTTGGAACAATTTCAAAATACTACTCAAAGTTTAATTGAATGGTTAAATAGATTGAAAAAATCTATTGATTTTTCACAAGTTGAGTTCAATTTTATTCCTGTTCTAGAGGAAAAATATAATTATTTACAAGTAAGAACAAGATTTTTTTTCAATTGTTTTCTTTTGTAGTTGTTGTTTCAGTTGACCTAAAATCATAAACCATAATTGTCTAAGAAAATAAGACGCAATGTCTAGATTTTGAACTTTAAATTGTTTTTGTTTGAGCGCTTTTTTTGTTCAATTATTTATACAAAGCAAATGTTTGGCCTTAGGCTTACTATTAAGAACTTCTGACGCTTAAAGCGAACGAAAAAACATCTACAAAGTTTAGTTCAATGTGTGTGTACAAGTTATATGTACATACAATACGTTTCAGAATAAACTTAACATTTTAAAAATGTACTGAAGGGTCTAATGTATAAATTAGGGTAGCATGATACTCCATAACTTTAAGTTGTCTCTTCACAGCAACTTATTTAGCTCGTATTTCAATAAAAATCATTTATGGAACAAGAATTTACAAAATTTTTTCATTAAAGGAAATTTTGACGGAATTGAAAGAGAAAAAATCATCGCTTGATTTATACCGACAAAATTTGGATACTTTAACCAAGTCAAAAAAAGAGTTATCACAACAATTCGAAAGTACTTACGAACTTATTCTAACAAAATACAAAAAATTAAGCACATTTGTAACCCAAAAATTGGAACAATTCGAAAAATCGATAAACGATTTGAAAAACTATCAAAATGAATACACAAAAGTTGTTAATGATTTGAAACGAATTGAAACTAATTTACAAATTGAACATCATGCAACATCAAATAGTGCTTTAGAGAAAACAATTGAAGAACAATTAAATGTTCTTAAGTTAATTAAACATGATATTGATGATCTAAGTATTAAACTTGTAGCACTCAATGAACTATCGAAAAAATACTTGATGTACACTAATTCGATTGATTCAAAATTTCAAAATAAATTGAAACAAGAATTGTTCGAGTTAAATGAAAGTTTTTCTCAAGTTAAAAATTTATTTGCAAACAAAAGATATGCTTTAGAGGTATTTTGACTTTATCTGTTTTTTTTGTTGAAATAACTTTAAAATTTTGATTCCTTCAAGGATATTTTGGCTAAATCAACAAAAGTTGATAGCAGAGTTAATGAAATTGAAAATTGGATTGCTTTAAAAAACAACGAAATTTTAGAGAGCGATGGTGTGATTATCACTGAAGAACAGTTCGATCAGCGTTCAATCAAATATAAAGTAAGCCTATTTATATCACGAGGGAGAGTAACACATGCTTCGAAAAAATTGTTAACTTATTTTTGCTTCGTACTGTAACGAATAAGCTTTGGTTTTTTAAACTTCAAAACGATTCACGAGTGGTTACTCTTCGTTTCTAATGGGCCATTTTTTAATTTTGATTTTTTTTTAGCAAATAAAATCTGAGGTCGAGAGAAAGACACCCGAAGTGCGTCAACTCATTGAAAATGGTAATGAAATGTTAAAAAATACGACTGGTGGAATAACTTCAATTACTGAATTGGCAAATAATATGTCAGCTCTTAACTCCAATTGGACTTCTTTGAACCAACGAATTGACTTAAAGATTAAAGAGTTTACCAAACTTGAAGGCTATATAAACGAACTTAGACGTAAGGACTACATTTTTTAATTTGAAAATATTTTGGTATTAATTTTCTTGAAAAAATAGAGCTTATTTATCAAGAGAATCGTTGGATCGAAAGTGTTCAAAATAGATTGAATTCTATCGAATGTGGAAACGATGCTGAAGAGATCAGTGAAATGATCGATGTAAATATTTCTCTAAAACTCTCTAAACAGTTAAGAAAAAGCAATATTTTTTATTTTGTAAAGACGTTGGAGAATCAATTCAAAAACCATCAAAACGAAAACAAAGACCGGATTGCTCAGCTATCAAACATGTTAGTCGAGTCAAACATACTTATCCAATTGAATAACAGTGATGTTAAAGAGTACATTTTTAAATACCAATTGATATGCGATGAAGCGAACAAAAAAATGCGTATTCTAGAAGAATCATTTAATGATATTCAAATATGGGAAAAACGATTTTTAGAATTACAAGATTGGATTAATTACATGGAAAAATATTTATCAGCACGAGTTGACAATGACATTTATGCTGATGATGTACCAGCTGATTTTCAACGAGTTCAAGAAGAATTTGTCAAAAACGAACACGCTTTAAAAGAACTTGAAGAAGCAAATGGCAAGTTTAGACATGACGAACGTTTAGTACAACGTTTCACAATGTTAAAAACAAATTGGTCTAATTTGAATCATAAATTCAAAAAATTCCAAAAACCAGCTGATTTTGATCAAAAACTTAAAAAAGTCACTAAACAATTGGAAGAAATCGAAGCCGCTTTGTACATGATTGAAATGAATAGTGAAGATTCGGACACTATACACCTTCAATTGGAGCATTGCATCAAATTCTACAAGTCATTATCGGAGTTAAAGTCTCAAATTGAGTTCGTATTGAAACAAGGCCGAACCATTGTTGAAAAAAAACAAGTTGATAACTTGGAAGAATTGACCCGTTGTTTGGACACTTTGAAACAAAAGTACAACGATTTAGGATCAAAGGTTACAAGCAGTAAAAACGATTTGGAAAAAGGTTTCAAAATGGCCAAAAAGTTTAAAAAAGAGTATAATTTACTTAACGATTTTATGACCAAAATTGATGGAGAACTGAAAAAAATTGAACAAAAACCGTTGAGTAAAAACTACCCTGACGAGCTTGATTGGATCAAAAACACTAAGAGTGAGATCAATAAAGTTAGCTCTGTTAACCTAGAGAACTTGCGAAGCTTTCAAAAATCGTTAAGAGAATTGATACATAACAAAAAAACAATAAACGAAACAAACACAACTAGTGTTAAAATAAATGAAATTGAACAAAAAGTTCAAAACTTAAAGGCTAGAATTCAAGACAGAGAAGACTTTTTGAATCAACAAGCCAAGTCTTTAGACGACTTGTACGATACTTTCTTGGCGCACAATCGTGAAGTAATAACTCAAATTGAGAAATTACATCATGAATTAATAGAGGCCGAGAGAGCTCAATCGAAAGATCAATTGGATGAAATCGAAAGAGTTTTGAATCAATATTTTTCTGAAGTTGAGTCTGTTCGATCCCAAGGTACTGAATTGTGCAGCAAATCGGAATATTATGCCAAAACAGTTGAGACCGAATTGAGAACTTTGTTGACTAATTTTGAAGATTTGAATAGACGATTGAATCTTGCCCAAGAACGTGCTAATTTTCAATCAACTCTTCAAGACAATCAATCGACATCGTTCACCAAAACAGAAACAATTCGACAATCAAGACATGCACAAGAGAGTAAATATTACAGATCGAAACGATCAAAATCACCGTCTGAATCATCGATTGACTCATCTGCTGATGTGTTTGATTCTGAATTGAAACAAAAGTACATGCGTGCAGTGGCTTATTTGAGAATTTTAGACGAAATACCATCACAAGAAAATGTCGATGGTCAAGATGGCATGAATTATGAAACTAATGAGAGAATTACACGGGTTCAAGAGTTACAAAATCTTTCATCAATTGACATTGATTTTGTAATTCAACAAGCAAGACAAGTTGCTGAAATGAATGAGAATTCTAATCCGGAAAGATCAAGACGAATTTTAGAAAAAGTCAACAAGCTTGAAGTAAGCTTTGCATTTTTTATTTAATCACGAGTGTACCGAGTTGAAATTTTGTTTAAAAATAATTAATTTTGGGAATAAACAGAAAATATGAGGGTTTCTCTTAAAAAAGAAAAAACTAGCAGGTTTTCTCCACAAAATTAATTATCTTTATGACACTTGTAAAAATAAAGTGCTATTAGAAAAAAAAAATTTATTATTTTATTTTTAGCAACGTTGGAATGCTACAAAGAGTAAACGAAACTCTTTTAAATCATCCGCTAAACTTTACGAAAAATACAAAGAAAGAGAAGGAAATCTAAACGATCAAATTCACATTTTAGAAGAATTTTCATTGCACAAACTTCAACAAGAAGATCAACAAATTGACGATGAATCTGTAAGTCGATTTTTTTTTTATTTTTTTCCAATTTAAAAATTGTCCAAAGTTGTATTGTTACAAGAACACACACACACACACTGCTGCTTTTTTTTTTATTTTTTGAAAAAAAACCTATTAGTTTAATCATAAATTTTTAAATTGGTTTTGAGTTTTTTTGTGTTGGGGTTTAAAGATTTATGATTTCTTTAACAAATTATGACTAACCCCTTACACAGGGAAATTAATTTTTTTTTATTTTTTAAATTCCTTTTTTGCTTTTTTATGATTTATTTTTTTTTGTTGCTGCACTAATCAATGTTGCTAAAAAACGATTAATATTCTTCTTTTACAATCAAGCTCTTTTTTTAACAAATGCTTTTAGTTTGAATCAATACTTTTTTTTTGTTTGCTATACGCAAAATTACGGCTCTTTTAACAAAAGGGCTGCATGAATCAACAAAAACCTATCTCTAAAATTAAAACTACTTGCTTAAATGTAATCAAAATTAACCTTGATTTTGTTGTTCTTCTTCTTAACCTTCTTGCTAGTCTAACTGATCACATAAACAAATGCACTCTTGATAACAATAAAACAAGGACAATTAGAATTAAATAAAATGTTGTCTAAAACTCTATCTAATAAAATAAAAAAGGAATATGCTCGGTATTTTTATGGTCCAAGTGATTTTATATATGAGCCAAGTGATTTTATGCAGTTGAATAATCAACAAGTTATTTATAAACAATCTGAACGATATCAAGATGCATTTGATACTCATTCGGTTATATCGGAGCCGGCTGTGATCCTAAAAGAAATACCTGTATGTGAACAACAACCAGTTACTATTCGTAAATATAAAACTACTAAAACAACAACGACTACACATCATGTACCTCCCCCAAATCAAGCTGCAATTACTCATATAAACTCTGGTAATATGTTAAATTCCCAAAGTTATAATCAATCGTATGCACAAAATCAAATGCAAAATCATCATATGCAAACCCAAGTGCCACAAAGTTATCATAGACAAGCTACACATTATGTTCATAATCAAAATTTAACGAATAATGCAAGATCCTCTAGTATACCTCCTTCTCTTCAAAAAGGTCAATTTATGGAACAAAATTATAGCCGATCCAATACACAATTGGATCAATCGGCTATGAATTATCAAAATAAAATGTCGTCAAATTCGACTGCAAACACTTTTTCACATGCTCCTGCTACTGAAACTATTCGTACTGAACGTAGTCTTAGACAGACAAATAATAATCAGGCTGGATTAGCTTCTAATTCATGCATTGATTATACAAATAGTTTTTATAATAGTGATTGGTATGCAAGACATGGTTCTAGTGGTGTTGGTGGTGGTAGTATTAGACACGAACATTCGATTCCGACTGAATTACCAATTTATTTGCAAAGAAAATAATTTTTTTTTGTTTTTTAAATGTTTAAATTTTGTGTATAATGACATATTTTAGAGAAGCTTGAGATAAATACTAAAACAAAAATAAATTCGAATAAAGCTTTTTATTTCTTAAAAAAGATATATTTTATTATTCTCCCCCTTAACCTTATGTTCGTAAAATAATTATATTTATTTTTTATTTTATTTTTTTTGAATAATAAAAAATCTCTCTAAAATTCTATTAATTATCCTTTCTAAATGTAAATCTAAATGTAAAAAAGGAATTTAAAAAAAAACATAAAAAAGTTAAGATATACTTTGTTTAATAGATTAAGTTAACATTTATATTTTTTCGTTTAAAGAAGGGGCTTATTGAGAAGTTCAATCAAGTATTAAAAAGTATACAAGTTTTTTATGCACAAGAGATTATACTAGACGAGTTAGCATCGAAACAAGACGTTGAAAAAACAAACGAATTAAATCAATATTTAACTCACAAGTCTTCGAAGAGTTATGAATATTTTATTAAAGTAAAACAATTGGGCAAAGAAGTGAAAGAATTGCAATTTTTATTGAACGAAACAGAGTGTATTTTTGAGAACAAAATGATTGAAGAAAAATTAGTTAAACAAAATGAGTTTAATGAAGCCAATGAGTTTGTACGGTGTGTTGAAAAATTGATTTTATCATCGGAAACAGTGGACAGACATTTGGAAAACATTCAAAAGCCTAATAAAGAGTTTTTGGACTTTGAAAAACAAGATCTCAAATTGAAGGCTATTAAACAAACATTGGAATCGTTGACAGTCGCTTTGAAGACCTCGTTACAGCATAAAAAATCAATTACGATTACATCGAGTCAAGCGACTAACGAAAAAATAGACAAAATTATGTCTAAGTTAACTTTGTTACATCAAAATGTTGTTAAAAAGTTTAAAGAAAAAAATGAAACATTTTTAATTAATTTAAAAAAATGGAATGAATTTAACTCGGATTTTGAGAGTTTACAACAATGGTTGCAAGATGCTTCATCGAAAATAAAAGAAATTAGCGAGTCTAATTTAGAAAATACTCAACTAAAAGAAGTTATTAAGGTTTGAAAATTATTTTTTTTTGTTAAATAAAAGGTTCGAGCGATTCCATTTTATCGAGTTAAGGCTGATAGTTTAATAAAATCTAAATCGAGATATGTTCAATAGCGGTGCCATGAGATTTTATTCACCAAAATTCTTTTTTTCAGTCAATTTTTTACGAATTTTTTCTAAATTTTTTGACTAGACTTAAATCAAGACAAAATCGAAAAAGAAAATATTCCTGAAGGAATACTTACAGAACTGATATAGCCAGCCTTGAGTTTAGTCAAACCAGCGAACTTAGTCTTTTCCAATGCTAAATTTCTAATACACAAGAGATTTAAAACAAATCACTCCAACATTCGCTCGATCATTTATTTTCAGAAAAAGACAATTTTGGTTAATATTTGCTTACAAACACGATTCTTTATAGGCTTTTACGACATGAAAGTGTAAGTTTGAGAGCACTTCTTTAATCCTCTTAAGGACTTATACCTCAGAACGGATAAAATAGATTTTTGGGATACCGATAGAACTGATTTAAGAATCGTCAATTACTTGACCCTAAAACTAATTTAGGGATTTTTCTAACGAATGAGTGTACAAAAACTACAAAAAAATTCATATTTATACACTCTAATTTTTTGCGACCTATTTTGATTTGAGCCCCCTCCCCCATTTTCAAAATCCTGGCTACGCCGCTGGATATGCCTAGGACGTACAGATTCACTGAGCAAGCCATAAGAACATTTTCTTTAACTTACATTCGCAATTCAAAAGAATTCTACTTGAAAGTCTGGATTATGAGACCAAACCTTTACTTTGTGGAAACTTATAAATTTTAATCAATTTTCTATTTTTAAAATATAGTAGAATCTCTTTTAAAAGTCTGTCTGTAAATATTTTGAAAAAAAATTGGTGCATCTCCTGGTAAAGTCTGTAAAACTCTGCAGAACGGTGCAGAATTGCACGATTGTGAAAAAGTCTATTTAAAATGCAGAGATACATCAGGACTTAAGTTATTAAAGGACACAGCATGGTCAAAAAACTCTAACCACCAAATTGCGCATTTGAAATAGACCTTTTTCACATCTGTGCAATCCTGCACTGTTTTTAGCAGACTTTACCAGGAGATGCAGAATATTTTTTACAAAATACTTACAGGAAGATTTTTAAAAGAGATTTTAAAAAATATTTGGCATATACTGGTTCTGCAAAATGCTAAATAATTAAACAAACATGCTAAATATTAGATGAGGCTCTGCTAAAACTCTGCAATTAAATTGCGCAGTTGAATTAAATACTTTTTAATGACGTGCATTTTTTTGCAGTAAGCAGAGTTTGTGCAGAGCCTCATCTAATATTTAGCATGTTTGTTGAATTATTTAGCATTTTGCAGAACCAGTTTATCAAATACCATTCAAAAGTTATAAAGAAAATTCTTTTTGATCTTGATCCGATTGATCCTCAACTTCAAGATGCCAAAAATTTTACTAATAGAAAATTGATTTTAAGTGTTAAGCTGCCTAAATTTGCTTGTATTACAGTAAACACTCGTTAATCCGAACAGGAAAACTTTAGGCGATGTTAAGTTTAGTATCAAAATATCAGTATCAAAAATATCAGCAATGTATTTCGATTGTCTCATATTTTTTATATTTGATATTTTGATACTAAACTTAACCTCGCCAAACTTTAGAAAATTTCATTCGGATTATTAAAAATTCGGATTAAGGAGTCAAAAATGCGGCATGTTAAATATTTTTATCAATTTCTCTATTTCTCTATTTTTTGCTTCTTTGCAAATGGGATAAAATATTCGTGGATATAAATTTTCAAAAAATTTAAATGCAGCTTTATGCAGCAAAAATTGCTGCATCCACTGGTAAAGTCTGCAAAAGATCTGCAACTTAAATTGCGCAGTTAATTAAGACATTTTTCAATGAAATGTGATTGTGCAATATTTTGCAACTTTTGCAGAGTTGCAGAATATGTTATAATTAACTGCGCAATTAAAGTTGCAGATCTTTTGCAGACTTTACCAGTGGATGCAGCAATTTTTGCTGCATAAAGCTGCATTTAAAGTTTTTGAAAATTTTCATCCACGAATATTTTATCCCATTTGCAAAGAAGCAAAAAATAGAGAAATTGATAAAAAAATTTAACATGCCCAAAAATGCAGTGATTTTGCAGATTTTATTCAGAAAACTTATTCGGATAAAAGAGGTATTCGGATTAACGATGTTTGACTGTAGCAGAAAAAATATTGGATATAGTAGGAATGTGACATAACAATCTGTCCCAGATGTGCTGTAGAGCCAGCTTCTAAAAACTTGAGGAATGATACGCGAACCTAATGGAAAAATACTTTTACATTTAAACGAATTGATTAAATTAAAAAGGGTGTTAGCAATATAACAGAAAATCGTCTTCTACTAGAACGTATCAACATAAATGGACATCATATACTCGTTCGAACAAATGATACTGAAGCCAAATATCTAAGTGATAAATTGAATATAATAAATCAGGAATGGAAATGTTTGATTGAGCTTTTAAGCGAGCTCAAGAAAAAGTAAAATTTTTTTTACAAATCAGTTTAAACCACTTCAAGCCTAATAATTTTATCAAGATTTGCATCAAATACTGAAAAAGTTAAAAACCAAGAAAATATTTTGGAAGAAAATCAACTTGGCGAAACTATTGAAAACAATTTAAATTGGTTATCATCTTATGATGATTATTTACAAAAACCGATTGTTTTTAACAGCGAATTTTCAATTGAACAAGTTTTATTTGAACTAAAAGCAAAACAAAACGAGCTCGAAAACAAAAAGAAATTATTCGAAACAGAACTATTGCAAAACAAGTCAAATTTAGACGAAACCACAGAAAATATATTCAAAAGTTATGATCAGGTAATACTTTTTTTATCGATAAAAATACTGTCTTTT
This sequence comes from Brachionus rubens, assembly GCA_022207745.1. NCBI lineage: Eukaryota > Metazoa > Rotifera > Eurotatoria > Ploima > Brachionidae > Brachionus > Brachionus rubens. The sequence continues at coordinate 2,670,764 of JAJVHD010000003.1, read as the reverse complement.
CAATAAGTATTGAAAATGAAGTTTTTAATTTAAATGGTGTGAAATTGTTACATAATTCATTAAAACATTTTTTTTGAAATGGAACAACTGATTTTTTTTTATATAAATGAAGTGAAAAGACTTTTGAATGGTGTATAAAATAAATAAAAATATATTTTATTTAAGTTTAATTAAAAGGAAAATCTAAAAATTAATTCATGAGTCATCGATCGGCTCTAGATTGAAAAACTTTATTTGTATAAAGTCGTTAATTAGCTTCTAGAAATTCCGATAATTACGTAATAGTGTTTGCGTTACAAAACACTTAAGTTTAGATGCATATCAATTCAACAATTGTCAGTAAAAAATATTTTCTCCGTTTTATTCAAGAAAACTTTGCCTCATCCTTAAGTGGTCTTATCAAGGATTCTTGAATTTCCTAAAATTTCATTTTTTTAAAATCTTGCAAACAAAGTCTAAGTCTTGTTCAGGGTATCATTTAATACATATTAAAGTTGTAGTAATCATGCGTTATTTTTTTCATGTGTTAATAAGAAATCCATATTTTGTTACGATAAGATACATCACGGCTAGTGAAAAAAAGATGTTCCATCCAGCGTACTGTTTTTAGGTACCCTACCATGTCGTACCAGCGTACCGAGCAGCTCGAATTCAAATCGAATTTTAGAATTCGATTTATGAAAAATTTTAATGATTTTTTAAACGAAAATATCAAAACGATCTTAAACCTCATCAAAGATTCGAAAACTTTCCTTTTAAAGTATTTTTCAATTTTTAGAAATTCAAATAAATGGTGCCGTAAGAAGTTTTAAAATTCAGTACTGTACTGTCCACTGGATGGTACGCTATTTTTTCATTAGCCCTACTGTATAATAGAAATAAATAATTTTATCAAGCACATTTTCGAAAGTTTTTTTTGTTCTTTAAAAAATTTTCACCCACAGTGATTCCAATCAAAAACTAACTAACATTCAAACAATCATAGTTTTTCTCTAATGAAAAAGGCGAAATAAAAATGTTATCTAACGATATTATGCTAACGTCATATAACGTAAAAATTCTAGTTAAAATTGAATGGCAACACTGTATTTACACCAATCTGCTAAAATAAAGGTTTTTTTCGCCAAATTAAAAGGTTATCGCTCAGATATCTTTAAAGAAATGATTTAGGCATGGTTTGATTTGGTCCCAATACTAAAAAATCCGTAAGTTAATATTCTTGTCCATTTAGATAAATGATATAGCTGCAATTTACTTATATTTTCCATTACCCATCATTTTATCATTCATTTATATTATTATTTGAAAGCAAATAGGCCTGGTTGAATGATACAGTGTTTTTATTTTAATCTTTACTTTTGACGATGGAGAACGATAGAAAAAAAGCACACCTTATTTTCATATATCGCTTGACACCATGCAATACCAGGGTCTCTAACGCACTGACTAGGGCTCACCTACCATCTACCGTAATCCCCCGCACAATCCCCCCTCCACAATGCATATTAATACAGAAAAGATAGAAATATTTGATAAACTGAAAAACGCTAAAGCTGTTACAGTAAAGTAAAAACTATTTGCCAATGCCAATTTTTTAGATCTGATGTTTGATTCCTAAACTTGAATTCCCCCATGAGGGGCCTTGCGGGGGATCACGGTATACTAACGCATTTCTAACAAATTGTAATTTAAATTTAACAATTTCTAGAGATTTTTTAGAAAAAAAACACTGTTTTAGGTTTTCAATTTAGCGCTAAGGTGCTCTTTGACCAAAGGTGCTATCGTATGTTACCTTTTTAGAATATTTCATCTTAGTAGCCCCTACCTGCCAATATATAATTTAGGTCGATAAAATAAAAAAGTCGATTTAGCTACTTTATATCCTTTAGGTTTACACCATTAAACAATCCCTTTTTAACTATAGGGCAACTCAAAAACTTGGGGCTAACTCGAGAATAAAATTTTGTCTTTTTCTAACATTAGAATGCTTAAATTCACAATTTCGAAAATGTTGTTCACCCTCTTAGAGTTGTTTATTACAGTAAATATAAGTCTAGAAAGAAAGCTTTTTAAGTTCCAAGTTAGAAATAATTTTGACTTTCAACATCATTCCAAAAAATATTCTGATACTCAGAATTGCGAAGTTTAGTACAAAATTACATAACAATTGTTACACATTGTAACATATGTAGAACCACTATAAGTGCAATTTAAGAACAAATAACTCGATTTTACATACTCGTTTTGTATTTTTTGTCATAAACTTCACAATGCTCTGATACTCATAGGAACCGAACTTTATCCCAAAAATAAAATCCATCAAAATTTGATCAAATGATTTCAATCTTAAGAGAATTACAATTTGATCATTTAAAATATCATTCTATTTTTTTAGACATTTATCAATTTATTAAAATATTTTTCTCTTTATTTGAACAGATTATAAAAAAATACGAACAAAAAAGATACGGCATAGAAGGCTTTTACAAACAATTTCGATCCTTGAAACTAAATGTGCTTGAAATGACAACTTGGATTGACAATAAATCAAATAATATATTTTTAACAGAAGTAGTACCTTTTAGTTTGATTAAAATAAAAAAGGAAATTACTTTTATTTTTAATATTCCGTTTTTTGTCTAGGTATCAAACGATGAATTAAAAAACAAAATTGAACAATACGAAAATATACGTAAAAATCTACATGATTTGAAACAAAATTATCCAACAAATACTAAACTCGAGTCTAGTTTGTTTAAAATGTGCGACAATTTAGAAACTTCATGGAACAATTTGGAAAAAATGATCCAAGATAAATCAAATCAACTTAATGAACCTATTTCGTATACTGAAAATTATACTCGACAAAATCAAGAATTTTCCGATAACGAACTAACTATAATTCGTGATACGGATAATATCATATCAAAAGTGACGTTACGTGAAGATGATTCAGTCGAGGCACAAAAAACATCAGAAAATCAAGTCGATGTTTTTTGTAATGAAATTTTGGATTGGCTTTTGTGGATAAACCACAATCTAAACACTCAAATTGTACCCGTTGGAAATCTAGAGGAAATCCAACAGTCAATTAACAAATACAAAGTAAATTTTGTTTTATAAAAATTTTTCTTGAGGTAATTCTAACCGATTTTATTGAAGACAATACTCGAAGAAATTGATAAAAGACAACACAAATTGGAGGCTTTAATGGAGACTCACAAATCGAGTTCAAGTGAAACATTAAAAAATAAATGTAAGTGTCTTTCTAAAGCTTGTGATAATTTAGAATTTTTTAATATTTTTACCTAAGTGGTGTCTTTACACGAACAATGGAAGTCAAACAAAAACAAAGTTGTTTCATTCAAAGAAAAGCTGGATTCAATTTTGAACGAAAGCAAGTTGTTAGATGAATGTTTTGATAAATTTTCAAAACAATTTGTTGAATTAGAGGATAAAGTTGAAAAACAATGTGAAATAAGTTTTGGTGAATCTACTTTACTAAAGCAAAAAAACGATCACAATACAATAACATTAGACTATGATATATTGTACAAAATTTATGATGATTTAAAAGAAAAATATGAGCGTATTATAGAAAAATATGCATTAGAAGACATTAGCAAGATTGAAATTAAATTTAGTCGTATTGACTCAAGATTTAAAGATTTAACAGAGAGGTAAGTCAACCATTTTATTTTATTTAATCGATTAAATGAAATAAACACTTGTGTTTTTAAGATTGCGATTTAGAGGCGAAAATTTGAATCAAACAAGTAAAATTCTATTTGAATTTGAAATAAATCAAGAAGAATTCTTGAAATGGTTGGAAAAAATCGAAAAAGATTTGAATTATTTGGAAGACTTTTTATCACAATCAAATGATGATGATGATGATTCAAATTTGAATGCAAAAACAATTACTGAAATTAATAGAGTAAGTCATCATACCATACAAGATAATATTCTGACCTTAATTTTTGACTTAAATTTGATACTTTCTATTCAAAAAATAATTAATCATAGCGTCCTTTTATTTTTATTAAATTAATTAAGGCAAAGTTTGTATGCGTTTCTTTGGCCTAGATATTCGGGTATTCATAAATGAATTAGTTAAGCTAGTCATTTATTTAAATCTTAAAAGTAAACCGTCCTTAAGCCATTAATATTCTGTTTAAGACTAAGATTTTTTATGTTTAAGTCAATCAAAAAAATTTTACTGAATAAAAAAAAAGACTCATGTTACGGCTGAGATTAAAGATGAAAATGTTTAATTCTAAATTTTAAGAATTCGTTTTAATTAGCATTATTTCAGTTGAAAAAAGACTTTCATAGCTTTGGTGAGTCTTAGTCTCGTACCCTTGTCAAAATAACGATCCCATCCATTAATTGGATCTTTTAACTTACCAGATCTTCGCTCGCTAAAAGAAATTTTTAAAGTTAAATCAAGAATATAGTTTTACAACATTATTGGCAGCAGAACGACCACGCATACTTTTAGTATTTTCACTTAAATTAATAGCCAAATTCGTTTTTCGAGTTTTGGGTGGAATGCTTAGATTCAAATTTTCGAAAACGATTGTCACCGGGTTAGACCCGTTTATTATATAACTTTTGGGTAATGATAGCACATAACCCTTGTCTGGTTAAAAAATGAATGGTCCAATGGGTACTAAATGGTTAAAGACTTGAAAATATCTCGTAATTTTTGTAAATTTGTTTGTCAAAAATGAGAATAAAAATTTCACAATCTACTAAACAAATTATTGATTAAATAAAGTCCTCACTATAAAGTGTATTAATTCATAAGAGAGTGAATAATAATAAAAAAAGAAACAAATATGTCATTTTGAGGCATTTTATAATTGAAATTTTCTCGTTATATATCGATAATTAATGATAATAACAAAAATAAAAGCTAAAATAAACGGAATAATTTGAACACAGTCTTAGGGTTTTGTTAAACTAGTAAAAATAACTTATTCTTTCTTCTATTTTACTTTTGTTAATACATGTCATCATCGATCGAAGTTTACAAGCGTTATTATAAAACCAATTTTATTTTTAATAGGAGTTTTAATTATGCTCATAAAAGGGTAACAAATTTTTTCTTGCTCCCACAAATATATTCCTGTAATTATTTACGTTAGAATTGAGTCGTTTAAAAAAAAATTCTAAAACATTCGCAGCGTGAATTTAATTTGAAGGCTCTTTTGGATTAGAGTAGACTAAATATTTACACATCAATCATAACTAGAGTGTTCTTACAACATAGCTTGAGATATCCTAAGTTTTTTTTAAAACCAATCTTTTGAGCAATCAAGACAAAAAATGTGCCGAAATTTTTTTTTTTGTAAAAATAATTGACTTAAAGGAAATTTTCGTGCTGTCAAATTATTTAATTTTTTGTTTTTTTTGCATAAATCATTCCTAGGGACCATTGACTCATATTAAATGTCATTTTACATTTAAACTTAATGAAATTAGTTTCGTTGACAGTTTTTGACGGATTTTTTTGTTTTGATTGTAACAAATCTTTATAATATGAACATATGTTATAGTATAATTCAAACCCTAATTAAGCTTTGACTCTCAAGTGTATTTTTTTTAATGTGTAAAATATTGAATTTTTTGTCGAAACCATTTTTTTGCATGTCAACAGTAATTCAAATTTTCCTTAGAGATTAGAAATGACCCAGAGAATTCTCAATTCAGTCGGGTTTAAAAATAATTGTGATTTTTGTTTGTCACTGTATAATTGTAATTTTTTAATAAACTTGTTACACTACTCCTCTAGGGGTTATGTTGCATGTTACATAATGTCATCTTTTGAAATTTATTAGATTTACTAAGCTGCTCCTAGAAAAAGAGTACCATACCGTTTGATATGGTACGTAGACGGTATAGTACGGTACGCCTTTTTTCTCAGGAGCAGTGCAGTGCAATAATGAGATGTTCCGGAACAGATTGAAACACGGAATTAATTCTAATCAAATGCGGAATCTTTACGGAATACACATTAACTTTCACATTACTAACTTTATTTTGTCAACTAATTTCTTTTTTATGCTAAATAAGCAACAAATTTGCGTTTTTTAGGCTGATTGACAATCGACTCGCTTTAACCGGGCCTCGATTCATAGTTATCTTATAGAACAGTCTGTACTCGTTAACCTGGCTGATCCTTTTCTGCATATTTAGAGAAACTTACGGATTAATAAGTTTGGGTTGTAAAGATAAATAGTGTTGATAAGATGTTTAAAATATATCGATTAAAAGAGGATTCCGATTAAGCGAGTTCCGGAAAAACAACATTAAGAAATACAGTCTAAAACCTCTTTAATCTGACCCTCGCTAATTCGGGATCCTAGTTTAACCGACATTTCTTACAATTCATCCTATAATATTTTCAATTCCATATCAATAATCCGACATTTTCGAGCGATTTGAAGTCGCGAATCAATTTAATAAAACCAAAAAACTCAATTTTATTTTTAAAATCTTTAGAAAAAGTACCTATAGTTTTCTTCTTATGGAGAGATATACCTACAAGGTCAACATTACATGTAAAACCTTAATGTAAGATCTGCAAATTTCTGCAACAAAATTGCGCATTTAAATTAAATCTATTTACATTGTCTGCATTCTGTACTCTGCAAATATATTTTGCAGATTTTACACTAAGGTTTTACATGTAATGTTGACCTTGTAGGTATATCTCTCCATAAGAAGAAAACTATAGGTACTTTTTCTAAAGATTTTAAAAATAAAATTGAGTTTTTTGGTTTTATTAAATTGATTCGCAACTTCAAATCGACCATTTTCGCTTAACTGACTGAAATATATTCAAACTAATTAACGAGGAAAGACTGTATTATGATACCACACGATAGTGTAAGCGGTTTGATTAGCATTTTTCAACAGTTTTTATTTATTGACTTGTACACCGTATAGTAGCGCGTTTGAGTTCCGTTTTTAGGGATAGTCCAATAATGGTTAACAACTAAACTTTATTGACTCTATTGGTGATATTGCATCATGCTCTTTTTCCTATTAAATGTTTCTAAAATTCTTTGAGTTGACTAGTTTCCAAAAAATAATTCATTTTTAAAATCTTCAGTAAATATTTAATAAAAAAACGAAAAGAAACAATAACAACTCAAGAAATCGATTAGTTTCAAGGGATAATTAAATCATATTAAAACAAAATAAAACATAATTACATTAATTCCAATAAACTTATCTCATATTCATGTATTTTTTTTTAATCTTTAAGGAGCTTCAAAAAGAAATCGAAAATAATAGTTTTAAATATACGAGTTTAAATCAAAATTCAAAAAAAATTTTGGAATCCCTTAAAAGTCCAAACGAAAAACAAAATATTGAAAATAAACTTAAAGAAATAAACACAAAATGGGATTGTTTAATAAACAAATCAATGGAAATAAAAACAAGATTGGAGTCTAGTAATAATGCTGAATGTGGTGCATTGTTAAAATCATTAAACGATTTGAAACAATGGTGTAAAACTAAATCGGAGGAGATTATTGAAATGAGAAAACAAGTTCAACCTGATCCTAATTTGATTCTTAAATTAGTTGACGATACAAATGTAAGCCTTGGAAAGAAAAAAAAAAATTTTTTTTTTTCAAAAAATTAAATTTTTTGTTTTCCAGGTATTTCGTTCGAATGTAGAGTTCAAAAAGTCTTTAATAGAGAACACACTTTACACGTCTAAATCTTACTTGAGATCAAATTGTCCCAACGAAATACCAAACAATGGACATGTTGATGACTCAGAAGAGGAAAATTTTGAATTTAAAAATGGTGACATGAAAAGTTTTGTTAAACTCAACTCGAAAATAAATTCATTAGAAACACTTTGGAGTGAACTTAATCAAAATTTTATGAACTATGAACAAAAATTGCTTAGTTTCTACCAAAATTTGATACTCTTGAACAAATCATTTTTAAATGTAACCCAAAAATTGGAAGAAAATGAAACAATATTGGAAAATTTGAACTCAACAATTGATCACAATGAAATATCAGACGAAAACAAATTGACTGATAATTTAGAAAAAGTTAAAATATTTCAAATATCAGTGAGTCAATTGCAACCGATTGTCGAAGAAATGAACAGTCATTTTACGAACTTGTCACATGACTTGCAATACTTTAGTGAAGCTTACAAAGATAACTTAAACATGGAATTAATGCATAATATTCAAATTAAATTTGATGATTTGAATCTAAGATGGTCAAGTCTACAACAGCATATACAAGAAATTTATTTACATTTATACAGTCTTGCTGAATCACCTGAGTCGAATATTTTCTTTAAATTGTCCGCTAGTGTTCAACAACCTTGGCAAAGATCTATTTCGAATAATAACAAAATTCCGTACTATATTAAGTAAGTTACAGTAAAAATTCAGCATTTATTTTATTGATTTTGTTTTTTTTTTTAAAGTCATTCGACTGAAATAACAACTTGGGATCATCCAAAAATGATTGAACTTTACAAATCATTTGCGAATCTTAATGACATTAGATTTAGTGCATATAGAACAGCAATGAAGTTGAGAACACTTCAAAAGAGACTTTGGCGTAAGTTTGTTTAGAGCAATATATAATATAATATTGAAACTTTAAATTTTAAATCAAGTTGATTATGTTGATTTGAGCGATGCCTTAAATATTTTCGATATCCTTGGTCCAAAAGTTCAAAATGATAAAAGTTTAGACTCCAATCAAATAGTACAATGTTTAAATCAAATTTTTCAAACATCGTTAAAATCAAATGAATCTCAAATGATTGATATTGTTCTTGCTATTGATATGGCACTTAACTGGTTACTAACTGTTTACGATCCGTAAATTGAACAAAACCCTAAATCATTATTTTGTCATTTTTTAATATTGTAAATTTTTAGATCAAGATGTGGACAGATTAAGAGTGTATCATTAAAAGTTGCAATTACACTTTTATGCAATGGTTCAATAGAAGATAAATATATATGTAAGAAAAATTATTTTTTTCAATCTACAATGTTTTTTGTGAAAATTAAACGTTCCAAGAACGGACAGCGATTTAAAAGGATTCCGTTCCGTTCTTGGAAAGGCTTCCAACGGAATGTTACATTTTCGCAAGAACCACTGTAACAGTTACAAATTTTAATTTGATTTTTTTCGATTAGACTTGTTCAATTTAATGGCAGACGAGAAGGGTTTATGTAGTTCGAAAAAATTGGGTATTTTATTATACGAGATGATAATGATTCCAAAGCAATTAGGAGAAGTAGCTGCCTTTGGTGGTTCAAATGTAGAACCATCTGTTAAAAGCTGCTTTGAATACGTAATTATCATTCGAGTTAAAAATTCTATTGACCAGTAACTAAAGATTTTTGCTTAAAGGCAAGGGCTAAAGATAACATAGTTCTGGATCAATTTTTGAGTTGGCTCAAATTGGAGCCTCAATCGATTGTATGGTTGCCTGTATTGCATCGTTTATCTGCTGCAGAGTCCGCAAGACATGAAGCAAAATGTTCAATTTGTAAAGAATATCCAATAATTGGTTTCAGATATAGATCACTTAAGCACTTTAATTTTGATATTTGTCAAAATTGTTTTTTCTCAGGACGTAAAATAAAAGGGTTTAAATTTGATCATCCATTACTTGAGTATTACTCACCGGTAAATTTATCAATTTAATTTAAGTATTAAAAAATGGTTTGAAATTTAACTTTTTTTTTAGACTTCATCAAGCGATGATATCAAAGATTTTTTTAAAATATTCAGAAATAAATTTCGATCAAAAAGAGGTCGTCGTTCGAGTAAACTTGGTTATCTGCCAGTTCAAACTTTTCTCGAAGGAAATGAATCGACAAAAATCCAGGACATAAGTCTTTCTGATAGACCCATTTTAATCGATGATAACAAAAAAATTATGAAAGATCAAGAATTAGCCAAAAATAAAACTGAACCAATACCTATTGTTAAAAAAAATATTTTAGACACGGTTCCTAATGAACTGATAAACCAAACAAAAAACGAAGTAAAATATGATAAAATTGATGATTCGCCTAAAAAAAACATTTCGTTCATCGAAAATGATAAAAGGTACCTTTTTTTAATGAAAAATTTCTCAGACTATACATTTTTTGATATTTAAGTGATGATGAACATTTGTTAATTGCAAAAATATGTAATACCTTGTATAATGAAACAATCAAAAATAATGAAAAATACATCGAAGTAAGTTGAAATAAATTTTATTCTGTTTACACTTTAAAATAAAGCTCAAAGGTCCTTGAATGTTTAATTCTATTTTTTTCCAACTGTTTTTAGTAGTTTACTATTTAAAGAAAATGATTAAAATGAAAATTTTTTGGCAAAGAATCCCGAGTGTACGCAAAATTGACTTCCAAATAAGTCATATTTTTTATCTCTTTAGATAATGTTTATGAATCGAAAACACACAGCATTTTCTAAGGTACTTCATGAGTGGCTTTTCACATTTTTTTGATTAAAATTCTGAATTATCCCAGGATTTAATTCCTATTTAAGATCCTAAAGGTTTATGATCCGATTTTCATCAAGTTCAGTACAAGATCTTTAAGGAGTTTAAGAAATTCTTTAAAATTTTCCGTTATTCTATGAAAATCTTAGGAAATTTTGATGAAAAAATGAAGAAAACTGAAAGAATCTTTTCTAAAACTTAATGTCATATTTTCTTAGATATTCCTTAAGTAGGATTTTCAAAGATTGCCAGAAAATTTTAAGAATTTCTTAAACTCCTTAAAGATCTTGTACTGAACTTAATGAAAATCGTATCATAAACCTTAAGGATCTTAAATAGGAATTAAGTCCTGGGTAGTGTTGAAGTTCGAGACTGGTCTATTTTTAAAATTTTCTATCAAATCAAAGTTGAAATTAATGTTTGAAATTAAAATTAATGAATAGGTCATAAACGCATGATTCAAACATTGATAAAGACACGTGCATGAGGATTGTTACTGCACTTCCGGCAAACCTTTAATTCGGTGGAATTGCAGTAACTTTATATTTGACCGTACTGGATTCAGTGACGATTTCATAAGAGGATTTTGCATAAATTTCCGTAAATTGCGTAAAATGCCGTAAAATGATAAAAGTTAAATTCCGGATTTTACCTACGATATTTATTGGATTCAACATTTTTTAAAGTTTGACGATAATTTTTGAAAATACCAGCTATACTAAAGGCTATTTTTTATAAGAACGACCTCTTAAAGAACCCAGTTTTGGAAATTAATGATTTAAAACAATTTAATTACTTCTCATTTTCGGCTTTAGATGAAAAGATTACCAGTCTTATTAGACATGTTTCGAAATTTTGCTGAAAAAATATTTACCATTTTCTTTCTTATCAAAATTTTAATCATAATTTAACGTAAATTTTCGTAAAATCCTGTTATTAATTTTCCACTGTATGTAGCGAAATGCCAGTCGTAACACCTTTCTTCGCCAGCCAGTTGTCAAGCTTCGACTTAAAACTATTCAGGCTTCTTGATTATATCACCTCTTCCGGTAACTTGTTCCAATCATTCAATATTCTATCTTGGAAGACAGTTTTTAACATTTTCCTTGTGAATCGTTTTTTTATGCCTTCTTAAGTTGTAAGTGCAACTTGAACCAGCACCAAATTTATAATGAGGGTCATTTACATAATTTGCTTTCTCCATTTCATTTACCAACTTATACATTTGGATCAGGTCACCTCTTATTCTTCTAGACTTCTAATGATTCGTATTTTAACGATTAAACTATCATTTTTTCAGCCATTTCTAAAATGGAACTAGCCTTGTTAAAACCATTTAGTTTTGGTTTTGATATTAGAAAGCTTTCTGAATGGGAGAGCATAGAATTTTTTTTGCATTCTGATTATAATTACTGATAGTATGTTCTTGTAAATCTAAATATCAATTAATACTTGTTATTTACGTTAAAAAAGTTCAAGTCACAACAAGGGTTCTCAAACGAGATTTTTTTCCAATTAAAGTAAATTGAGCTTAAAGCTTGTAAACGATTTATTCATCACGAAAATCTAACTTCGATTCGAGACGAAAAAATTATTGATTATTTTCTTTTTTTTTTAACAGGAAACATATCAACAAGTAGAATTAGAAAGCATGATAAAAGATTTGGAAGAAGAGAATATGATTTTAATAAACGAATACAATAAACTCAAGGGTCAATTGAAAATTAACACTCGTGAAAACAACGAAGAAAATCGTCACTTGTCCAAAATTGACCTAAACGATTTAACCGATAAATTTTCAACTATTAAATCAATGTCAAATTTACAAATAAACGAATCACAACGAGATACATTGAATGATTCGTTTAGCCGTAGCTTTCATGTACACAACAACAACAACAGTGGCCTTAATAGACGAACATTCAGTCATTACACAGAATTTAATGATTTTTTGAATACAACATCACAAGAATTGAGTCGAGATAGATTTAGTATGGATAAAGATAGTCAGCTGTATTTTGAAGAGAATTTAATAAAACAACAAGAGAATAAACTAGAAGCTAGAATGAAAATTTTAGAGAATCACAATCGTCTACTAGACGCTCAGCTAAAAAATCTTAAAAATTTACTCGTTTGCTCAAAAAAAAAGAATCAATCATCAACATTGTACACATCAAATGAATCGACTAATTTAGTCGAATGTATAAATACACCAATTCACAAGTCATTGAACAAATGTTCGTTTAAAGAACAACCAAGATATGAAAGTTTGAAAAAAAATTCAAATAGATCATCGGCTAACATAAGTACATTGTTCTTAAATGTTGAAGACATAACTAAAGCAATAAATAATTTGAATAACTTGGTCAATGCCATGGGAGTATTGGATGATAATTTATAAATTGTTTTCTTTCTTAATTAATTTTGTTTGAGTTTTTAAAAGAAAATTTGAGTTGAGTTTGCGTGTGAGTGTTTTTTTTATTTTTTTGGGAATTTATTTAGTGTTTTTTTTTGTTTCAAAAGGTGCTAATTTATTTTAAAAATATTTTATTTTGATCAAGCATATTTAATAAATTTGAATTGAAAAAAAAATTTGATTTGATTTCCTTTTTTTTATGTCTCCAGATTAACGGATTTAAGACCTATAAGACAAGTTTTTCATAAAAATTCAAGTATCATTTGAATATTGTTTCTTCAAAATTAGAAAATCAATAAATTTTGCGGGTTGTTCTTAAAATACGGAACCGGAACAACGGAAAAAGTAGCTAAACTACAGAACTGGAACTTACTAAATTACGGAACAAGATATAGAATAAAAAGAAAACGTAATAGAATTTTAAATTCAAATTTGACCCTCTACCGTCTGCCTAATTTTTTTCTAAAAGGTGAGATTTTTTTGGGCTGATTAAATTCGCTCACAAAGTGACTTTTGAATGTGAGAAGAAATTTGTTTGTTATTTAAATTCAGTTCAGAATATCTTTTGAGACTTCTGAGGATAAGATGTAATCTTATGTTGAAAAAAATCGGCGTTTCAAAAAAGTGTTAATAAGTATTAAATAAAGAAGAACTTGAGTTTCAGTTTTGTAAGTTCACTATAGAAATCGTATAATAGAGCATTACATAAGCTAAAAGCTCTAAAAAATATAGCACATTTAGATAAATCAAAGTATTAGAATGACAGCACTTTCGTCGCCCTTCCATCTTCACATCCAGGCTTGAAACCGGCCAAGGCATGGTTACGGCGATTTTTTTTTCAAAATATGAAAATTCACTATACCCTAAAAAATATAATTTAAAATCAGACATGTGCACCCATTTATTTTCAGGTATTGGGTCGGTTTGAATAACCCGAAAAAATTGGGTTTTAGGGTTCGGGTAAGGTATAGGTTACCCATAAATTTTGGGTTTTCGGGTATAGGTTGGGTTGGGTAACCCATAAAAATAGGGTATTCGGGTTTTAAAATTGAGTTTTTAATTGGAGTTTTGGGGTATACTTACCCTATTTTTATGGGTTACTCAACCCAACCTAAACCCGAAAACCCAAAATTTATGGGTAACCTATACCCTACCCGAACCCTTTAACCCAATTTTTTCGGGTTATTCAAACCAACCCAATACCTGAAAATAAATGGGTGCACATGTCTGTTTAAAATTTTAAAACCCATTTAAAAAAAAACTCTTTTCGATCAAGAGACTTTTCTATCTGTGTACTTCTGTAAAAATTCAATTTTTTAAAACCTTTATTTTACCCTATTTTGATTATGTGTTCACATTAATTTGTTATTTTTCGAAAGAAGCCATTCAAAGGCTGGCAAATTGTTTCTATTTATGTATTTTTAAACTACTAAAACTAAGAATAGAGTCGTGTGACTTCAATGATTTGAATAATTCATTGGAAAAGTATGGTCTTTTTGCGTTTCAACATCGAGCTTTAGAGAGAATGCTGTCCTACTCTTACAAAATTATAACATTTGATAACGCGCCAACACAACTCAAAGAACAATTAGTATCGAATGAATCAAGAAAGATTGAATACAACTTGAGAAATAAGAATGATTTTATGGTACCAAGTTCCAAAACAAAGAGTGGTGAGAATACATTTGGGTATGTGTATTCAAAAATAGCTAACAAGTTCATTGTTAACAGAATGGTCCTAAAATTTACTACATTCAAGCTGTCAATATTCAACAACATCAATCTAATTTATGATGAAGCAATAAAAATTTTTGATAAATTAAATTTAAACTTTAAAATTTTTTATTTTTGAAAACATAATTTTTATATTCAATTTATAATTTTTATTTTTAATGAATAAATGGAGAGTTAATAAGTCTTTAATTAGGCAAGGGCACTAGCCTGTTGATTAACCTTGAACCTTATTCAAACCAACCCAATACCTGAAAATAAATGGGTGCACATGTCTGTTTAAAATTTTAAAACCCATTTAAAAAAAATAAAAACTACTTACCATTACTTATCAAAATTATAAATTTCATTTACTCGACATGTTGCATAATCATGACTCTAAATGAATATTCACCTGAAACATGTCAATCTACAATGTATATCAACGTTTTTATTTCGAATTTAAATATCTGATAGTATTGAAATTTCCTGATGAATTTTACTTCCTTATGTAGCTTCCGAACTAAATTGAGTTATTCTCTTTAACAATATATTATACATTTCAATTATTATAAAAACCTATTAAATTAAAACTATTTGAAAAAAATCTCATCAAAAAAAAACCCTCGATTTATTTATTTTCATCTCATTATAGAACCCTCACGATTAGATTTTATAAAAAATCTAGATCTTCATGATTAAGTTTCATTGATATCTTAACTAGTTTAAGTACTCTCTTAGATATAAAAAAGGTTTAGAATTTAAGTTAAATAAAAAATTACGCCTTCGCTTATCATATCACAACTTTATAAGATTTTTTTTCCAAAATACTTGACTAGAAAATAAAGGATCGAAATTTTTAATTGAAATATCGATTAAAAATGTTACGTGATATCATGTGTTACAGTTCATTTTTTGAAATTTATAGATAAAGTAACGGGAGATGATGAAAAATGGATGAAACGGTTCAGTTTAAGATTTAACTTTCTGAAAATAAATTAAATTAATTGTTAAAATGAAGTTTTAAAGAATTTATTCAAGTATTTTCCTCTAAAATTTCAAAATGAATTAACGAAAATCTTATTTTTTACAGTCATGGGCAAAAAATCTTTTTTTCCAACTAATCTGGTATTCAAAAGAGTATTCGGCTATTCAAATTTTCATTCAAAGGTGGGTCGAATGGGTTTTAAGAATTTCATGATTTTTTTAGTATTTTACAGTGTTCGCCAATGGAGGGCCTTGTGACCTGGGGTTTTCAGAGTTAAAAGGGGCAAGCCGTGTTAACCTTTGATAAAGCTGATTTACCAAGCTAGATTTATTCGCCATTTTGATTAGCCCTTTTGAACAGTCAAAAAGGATAATGGGCAGAAAAATAAAAATTTTAAATAAATGGTTTAATTGTGAATTATATACACCAAACGATAGCTAAGGCGATTTCCTACAAGAGTGTATCCATATAAAATCCATATGACTTTCCATTGCTTAGGTACAAGGTTCCAAAGTAACCATACCCAAAAGGAGGTTTTTTATGAAGATTTATCTACCATAACTTCAAACTTTCATTTCAAAAACTCTCTAAGTTTGTACAAAAATGCTTCCTCTACAAGCTTAAAAAAAAAAAAAATAAATTAGCCCTAAAAAAAAATTAGACCTCTATCTCCAATAGTCTCAATGAGACTTCCATTGAGCCCAAAACACCGAAATTTCATTATTTCGAATATTTAACTATGGAGAATATCGCTTTGAAAGACGGGACCAACATTTTCTTTTTCTCTCGTCAAAAAATCTAAAACATATCAAAAATTCAGCTTGAACTGATGATCCTCTAAGGAAATAGCCGATATCACCCAAGGTTACCCATGTCTAGCACCTAAAGGGGAAGGCAATATTAAGTTTTTGACTTCAGATACGAAATCTATATAGAATTTCCCAAATAATCGAGATTTCTTAATCGGTTCCAGGGGTTTTCTTATCTGTAGATTTCGTATCTGAAGTCAAAAACTTAATATTGCCTTCCCCTTTAGGTGCTAGACATGGGTAACCTTGGGTGATATCGGCTATTTCCTTAGAGGATCATCAGTTCAAGCTGAATTTTTGATATGTTTTAGATTTTTTGACGAGAGAAAAAGAAAATGTCGGTCCCGTCTTTCAAAGCAATATTCTCCATAGTTAAATATTCGAAATACTGAAACTTATAAGATAAGTCTTTGTATAAGCTGCTAAAATTTGCAGAAATGATTTTCAATCAGTAAGAAAAAAAAATTACATCAGTTTCATTTTTGTATTTGTTTTCTTGTACCAAAATTCACAATACCCAAAGTGCATTAATTAATCTTGAAAAAGTTCCTCCTGATATGAACCTTCAGGGCCCCTCGAATCTTCAAAACCCTTTCAAGAAGGCTCCATCACCTAAATTTATTTTTTCTTACATCTCAGATATAAGCTTGTATCAAATGGGCTAACAAAAACTGTTTTGATAAGTTCAGTGAATTGATTAAGAAGGATTTTTTACTGTATTAAACCACAAAAGAAAGTTCTTTATTTGATTCATAAGATAGAAGATAGGCTGATTAAAACGCATGCTTACTTAAGAAAATCTAGGAGTTCCAACTAATCAATACCATGAAAAAGATAATCAAAAAATAATTAATTCAAAAAGAGAGAAAAAGAGTATTGCGTCATTTGATTGTAATTAATTACATTTAAAATAAGAAATAAAGAATATTTCTATTTTATTAAAGTTCAAAGCTAAATAATAATTAAAATAAAATTGTGAGATTTCTGAATAATTTAAAACACAAGCATACTTTTTTTATGATTTTTTTTTAAAAAAAAAAATTTCTAAAGTTCTAAAGATCAAATTTAGACTCAAACTTTTTTTTGTTGTTAACCTGTTTTAAAAATCAATAAAATGTTTTTGTTTAATTAATTTTTAATGAATGTTTATGTCTAAACAAGTTGTTTCAAATTCAAATGTGTCTAGAGCTTGATTTTGATTCTTTCAACTTTTGAAGTTCGTACATTTTCACGAGAATTCATTGATTGATATTTCATTTCATTTCAAACAATTTTTAATGTTTAGAGATTTAATTTATCACATAATTTTAAATTCAGTCGTGATTTTATATTAAATTATTTTTTTTTTGTAACTAGTCATGAACAACTTTTTTCCTCTTGCACTCTTTTTTTTTAAAGTTCGATTCATTATTCGAATAATCATGAAAATTTTCAAAGTAGTTATAAAGTAGGATATTGGATTGATGAGTGGATCGAGTAGGTAATAATTTATCAAATAACCCAAATTTTCTGAATGCAGGTGAATACGACTCGAATTATGTAGAAATTAACTTCATAACATCGAAAAAGTCTCCCAGTGATTCTTGCCCTTAAATGCATATTATTTACGATATTGTTAAGTTTTGTTAAAGTAAGACATCAATTTGAGATAATTTTGTGTGTTTCTTACATTACTATATGGCTAAAAACTGCGAAAAGTAATTATCTTCAAGATAATTCTTGAAGACCTAGTTACAGTGTACTCTCGATATTTTTAAAGGATTTTGAATTCCTCAAGTAAGCCTTTTCCATGTGAAATCGATTCAATTCTGTTAAAATTTGATCTTGTTGGCAAGTTAAATTTTTTTCTCAATTTTCTTTTTTCTATTTTTTGACTCTTGTGCAATCGTTATAAAAAGTGTGCTTTAAAATATTTTAAGTAAAGAAGGGTGCAGCCACATGCAGCAAAATTTGCTGCATCTACTGGAGAGGTCTGCAAAAATTCTGCAAATAAAATTGCGCATTTAAAAATAAATCTTTTTCAATAGCGTGCAATTTTGCAGAGTATTGCTAAAAATGCAAAGTTATGCAGTATTACACGCCATTGAAAAAGATTTATTTTTAAATGCGCAATTTTATTTGCAGAATTTTTGCAGACCTCTCCAGTAGATGCAGCAAATTTTGCTGCATGTGACTGCACCCTTCTTTACTTAAAATATTTTAAAGCACACTTTTTATAACGATTGCACAAGAGTCAAAAAATAGAAAAAAGAAAATTGAGAAAAAAATTTAACATGCCGATCTTGTTTAAATTTTTAGAGTTCACCAGACCTTTAACAAAATCGAGAGTACCCTGTACTGAAGACACGTTTCATGATGTCAAAAGGGCGATGATTTTAATTAAAACCGAAAGAAGATTCAGATGCACTGTCACCTGAATACCAATAATTTTGAGCATTTTTTCTAGATACTTTCAAGATTATTTGGAAAATCTTTACTCACATTGACTTGGTTTTTTAAGATTCATTAAAGAAAAATTAATTGAAAAATTTCCCCTTCGATTAAGGACCAAGAGCTTTCTATCTTTTAGTCCATATCTTCAAATCATTAATAGAAAAAAGTAAATTTCAATCAGATTACAGAGATAAAAAAATCACTGATTTTGCAGACTTTACACAGAAAATTTATTATAGATAAGAGTATCGGAGTAATAAAGTTTCAAAATTTCGAATTTCGGATTAACAAGGTTTGACTGTAATAAGTTCCTTTGTGTTTAAACATAGCGACCCTAATTTGCTGACAGGAGGGTTAGGGGTAAAATTTTTTCTATTTGAAGTTAATTTATGAGATTTTATAAATTCAAAAATTAAGAGTTGATTTTCCCACCATGTGGTTTTCTTGAAGCGTAAGCTTTCCAAAAGTGACCACAGTATATTCCAGACAATATTTTCAATTTTATTTTAATCTACAGCACTATCTTAAATTAAAAAATTAAATTTTTCAAATTTTTTAAATAGATGAGTACTTTTTGAGGCAAAAGTTAGGCTATTTTTTATATTAATTCGAGTGGATAAGTTCTTAGCTATTTAATACAGAGCTTATCCTATACGATATTCATAAAAGCTTAAAAGTATAAAACTGTAAATACAAATTTTTTTAATGTCGAATTAATCTTACGATTTCACATTAAAGAAATAAAAAAAAAGGTTATTGTATAAGGTTCAGACTAATTAATTTCACAACTAGATCATCTAAAGCTATGATAAATACCCTAAATCCTATCTAAACTTTAAGCGTTAACTTTAAAAAAAAGAAGAAAAACCTAATCAACAAGTAAAAAAAGTATGACATTACTTTATCAAGTCAGGAAAGAAAATCGAGCTTAATTACAGTCCTAAAGGGTAACAGATGAAAATTTAAGAAAGTCATCAGATATTTATTAGAAAGTTTTTTAAAACAATCAAGATAAAAAAAATTTATTAAAATTTTTTTCGGAGTCCTCCGATTCTATATATCAAGATTTTAGAATTATTTTTTAATTCATTATTAAAAAAAAACTATAGGAAGTGCGCATCTGACGCAAAAATAATCTAAACGACACCAACTCAAATTAACGTATGATGTTCCATGAGGGCGTGATAAGTACACATTTAAAGAGTATCTATATACGTAATTAGTCTTATCTAACTTTTAATAGTGCATTAAAATTTCTGAAAGATCTATAAAAGCAAGTTATTCTGTTTTAATCAAAAACAGAACATTTCGTATGATTATATTAATTAATATACTCTTTTGATTATCAGTCATCCTTTTGGTATGCAAAAAGTCTTGTGCTTTTCATGTTCTAACACATTTTTATTATTTAAATTCTTAAAAGCTAAATTTTTTTCATTAAATCTCAAGAAATTCCCGGAAATTAAATATCAAAATTTTTGAATTTTTCGCGAATTTTTTTGCGTATGTAGGAGAATAATATTAAATTTTATATGATATGAAAATTCAAAAATGAAATGACATTTTCGGAACGATAGTTTAGATGGAAAAATTATTTTTTAAGTATACTTTGACCCTTCTCCTTGAAGATAATTTTGTCCTCTAAAAGCCGATATATTTTGTTTATTTACTTATTCATATTGGCTTTGGTACAGACCCTGTCAAAATAATTTTGGGGTAAATGGACAATTATGTGAGGACTTTTTCACCCAAAAGATAAAAAAAAATCTATGGTTCAGAAAAAATGTTCATACACTTAATTCATTTATTTTTCAATTGAAAGAGGACAAGATTAGTTACTTACTAATATATTTACCTTCGACGTGTTAAAATCTCTTTTGGGTGAAAAAGACCTCAAGGGTTTCTTTGGCGTTAGTGAACTTGCGACAAAAAACTCACTATTCTAACAATGCCCAGAAATGTCAAATCGAAAAATAAATTGGCAATCGAATTTGCCGGATTAGAGAGCTTGGACTGTAGATTTTTGGTACTTTTTCTGCTGGGATGCTCTGATAAAGAGAATAAGAAATTGAAGAAGAAAAATGACGTTTTTAAGGAAAATCATTTCAGACACGAAAAAATTATTGTATCAAAAGGAAAACCACTTACAGAAGGCTAAAAAAGTGAATGGGAACACAGAGACATGTTTTTTATTAGGTAAAATGTCATTCTAAGGATGAATGGATTTTTTAGCCCATTTGATATTAAATAGTATTCTTTATCGAAATGTTGATAAATGTATTTTATTAGGTTTTTAAGATTATTTTAAAGTTCAGTTAAGATTTTAATCCTTTTTCTTTTTTTTTGGCAATATTTTAAAATCAAACTTGAGAGTTTTGATTTAAAGTTTTGTATGAGTAAAAGTTATTCTTATTCAATTTCGACACACGATGTCTTTTTGACTTTTTCAAATTCTAAATTTACGAAATTCAAAACTTTATAGCTATATGAATATGCCATTTTTGACATCGGAACCGTAATCTACGACACCGAAAACCCCAAAAAATCATTTTTTTCATGTGGGTCAAAAATCGAAAATTTTACCCCTAGCCCTCCGCTTTTTGCAGCCTAATGATATGGTGCTTAATTTAAAAATTTAAGATAGCACTAAAGTTATGAATTTCGTAAACTTTATATATTTAAAATCAGATGATTTAAACTCAATAAACCTTATTTTAAAATTTTAGAAAATAATTCATATGTCATTAGTGATAAAAGACTTACTTTCTCTCTTAATAAAGCTGATTTTAGGTCTTAAATCTTATTTTATCACATCAAGTTCTTTTTTAAGATTTACTAAAAGTTTTTTTTTTGTTAAAAAATGTCAATTAAAATATATTAATACTGAGCATTCTGATTTTAGACGCTTAAAACTTCAAGACACTATAAAAAATTATTTTAAAATTTTATTTTGAGGCAACTCTTTTCTTATGTCATTTATCAACTTTTTTCAAAATGTATTGGTCAATAAACTCTAAAACCAAAAAACAAATTGTATTGGACTTTGCGCCAAAATTCTATTGAATTGAGGTCTGACAAACTTTACTTGATTCCAAAGTCTCTTTACTTTGTAATATCTCTATTTTAGATTTTGTACTTAAGACTATTTAATAAATTATACTTTGAGATTTCAAAAATCATTTCAAGTGACTTAAAATGGTAATATTATTTCTTATTCTTATTACTATGTTCATGAAAGAATTCGATCGTTCATTTTTTTAAAAATCTTAACTAGCCGCCCGGGTAGTTGTTGTTGGTTCTTTTTCTAGGAGACTAATCTTCAAGACTGTGCTAATTTATTTTACTTTAATTTATCATGTCATACCCGTTCCATACCAAACCGTACCTAAACCATATTCTTACTGTATCCGTAGCAAAAGAAAAAAAACGAAAAAGGGTCAGAAAATTAGTAATTTTGTTCAGCTACATTTTTAGTATGCTTTGGTCCATTAGTATGCTTAAGTCTATTTGTAAAAAAGTTATATCTAGGAAGACAATTTTTTACTTGTTCACGTGTTAGACAATAACTGTTTCTTCTCAATTTAATACAGCACGGCTAGTGAAAAGGAAAAAGGCGGTACGCCTTTTAAAGCGTACCAGCGTACCGTACCACCGTACCTTTCCACCGTACCAAACCCTCATAGCGTACAGTACCGTAACCGCAAAGCGTATCGTAACGGATTTAAATTTTTATGAGAAAAATGTTTTGCAACATTTATTCAAATAAATTTTTAAATTATTTCATACCATATTAAATTATATTTCAAAATATTTTTCTTTGGATAGAAACCCTTCAATGGTAAAATTTTTTCTCATAAAAACTTAAATCCCAAAAAAATTTCAGAATGTATGTAACGATACGCTTTGAGGTTACGGTACGGTACGGTAAAGTACGCTTCCCAAAAATGGAACGGTACGGTACGGTAAGGTACGTTACGCCTTTTTTTCACTAGCCGTGCTGTATTAAAATTTTTGAATTTTTTCGAGTATTAACCCTACACAAGACAAGTTTCGAGTATTAAGTTTCTCGGTAAATTTCAATGCCTCAATACCTGAAAAAAGAGTTCTAATAAGTTATTTTGAGTTTTTGATAGAAATTGCTAAAATTGTCTGGATAGAACTAGACTTAACGCGTGAGCGTACCCGAGTACCCGATTCAATTGCATTGCAACTTTAAACTATTTTTTAAAACGTTGTGAGGTCTATGTAGGTTCATGTGACAGAATTGAAAAATTAGGTTTTAATGGGCTCTTCTTAGACACGGAAATACGGTAATTATTTCCTCCTATGCCTGGTAATTCATATTCACTTGGTTGTCAAATTGTTAATGGAAAAATCAAGATCAGATTTATACGAAATATAAGTTAAAATTTTAAGGGGCTCGAGAGAATTCAAACATCAAACAAAGAATCTACTTTATTTATTTTCTTTTAAAAAGTTTAATTTCTTCTTGAATATGGGCGTATTTCTTTTGACTAAAACTTAAGCTTTTGGATGTATGTTCCCGAAGCAATCGGTCACGCTAACTTTTCAAAAAATGAGAAAGTTAAATAATTAATAATTTTAAAATTTTCGATTGTTCAAATGTTGACATTTTACTTAACCCAAAAATAGCAAACTAGAACATGTTGAATTTATTTTTTTATTTTATTATCAAAACAGGTAAATTAATCAAAAATATCGATAATAAAAAAATGATGTAATAAAAAAAAACTAATAAAATTATGTATTGACGCAAGTAGTCGATTAATTTTTCAAAATTAATCTCAATCAATATTTTTTTTTTTGTTTCTTTCCTTATCTTAAAAAAGATAAAATACTTCCAAAAGTATTTCTAACTGTAACATCAAAATAACATACCAAAAGGAAATGATTAAAAAAAACCTAGATAAGCTCTCAAATAATTTGCTATTTAATATTTAAGCTCATTTTTTAATGTCTGTTTTTTTTTTTGTTTTAATGTTAACAATAAATTCGTTTTTGTTGTTAAGTTTATAGAAATACTCAAACTAATGTAACTGAAAAAAAGGAAACTTGAACAACTTGACACATATGATTACTTACTTCAATCATTATTGATTTATAAAGTGATGTAGAAAAGTAAGGCAAACACAATTGCTTAGCCACAAGCGAAAGAAAATTGTAACGTTTAGAAAAATAATGGATAAGTTTCATTAGTGTTATGTCATTGGTGATTGACAACTCGTTCTTTTGATCGCGGGTAAAAAAAATTCTGAAAGATCCTACCTGGCTTAGGAGCCTAATGAACTTCTGCAGCTGCGTAGGCGTAGTGAAGCGAACCGTAACGTACCAAAAAAACAGAACCAGAGCGTATCTACCGTCCTTTGATTTTCTTAATACCATAAACCTTTGACCACTCCTCTTAGAGCAAAAGCGGAAAACCCGACATTGGAACTAAACCTAGATTTACTGAGCTAGAATTAAGTCGGGTTTTCCGCTTTTGCTCTAAGAGTAGTGATCAAAGGTTTACGGTAATTAGCTTTCAAAAACCAATAGTAAAAAAAATCGTTTTATTCTTTTTTTATCTAAAACAAAAAAAATCTTTGCAAAAAAGTAATCTTTCTGATTATTCATTTGAATTAGTCTCAATTGAGTTTTTTTTAGTTTTACTTTGATTTATGTTCGGAGCAATCATAAAGAATTGAAAAATAAGAAAAACTACTTTTTTCCAAATATTTTTATTGTTTTAGATAAAAATAGAATAAAACGATTTTTTTACTCATTGGTTTTTGAAAATTAATAAGAAAATCAATGGACGGTGAGTACGCTACGGTAAGGTGAGGCTGCGGTGGTACGGTAGTTACGGTTGGCTTCGCAAAAGGTGAAAGTTCGGTCCAAGTGCATTATCACTAATTTGTCTTTAACAAAAAAAACTTTCTTATTAATTTTGATAAAATATAAATTTTTTTGATAAATCAAGGCACGCTCAATTTCAAACGACCACGCTTCTTGTGACTAAAAAGAAAACTGTAACGCTTATATACATGTTAATTTGGCTTTTTAAAAAAAATTAATCAGAATTTTTGTGGGTAAACGAGTCGATATGGTTTTTTTTAAATATTAATCAGGGGTTTCACCATTAAAAAGCATGCGTATGAACTTTTTCGTGACAGTAGGCGCAGACAATTACTTTTTTGATTAAACAGACTTTTTTATTAGTATAAAAAGGGGCATCAGAGTTGTTCTAGAAAATCAGAATTGACAGTAGCAATAAATTGATCTACTCCTTTTTCTCAAATTCTTTGTGGAAATTTCGATCATTTGAAATTAATACAGTCACATGTCAGTAATGTCTTGGTTTTTAAGCCTACTTTGAGATATTCAAAAATTTTGTTTCTCGAATAAATATTCGATTTTCTCAAAATATGTCATACATTGTAGATATTAATAAACCATAATCCCTGCATCATGAGCAATAATTTTAAAGAGTAATCTTGTGGGAAATTTCTTTAAAATATTTCTCATGATTTTAAAAAAGCTTTTCAAGATTATCTTGTTTGCTTATTCAATCCGGTTTATTGAAACAAACAGAGTTATCTCTATTTGATCAATGTTATATAAGAAGCCTTAGCCAAAATGAACATCTTAAAAAAAACAAACGAATAAGATTTATCATGCTATTCATGTTATTTTTATTTTTGTTGTTGTTGTAAAAAATGAAAATTAATTAAAAGTTATCAAATTAAGTTTTAACAGATATCATGCTTTTTTTGACGATTTTCCGGTTCATACAGACTTCAATTCGAATCTTCTTCTATTAATTGATTTTATCATTGTTGAATTATTGAAGGATTAAAATTCATCATTCAACAAAAAAATGTCGTTCAAAACTTTGAATTTTTGAGTGCGAGATTAATGTTTAGTCTCAAAGCTATTCTTTAATATAAATTATCTTCAAGCTTTGTAAACGAAAAAAGAATAATTACAACTGAGAAAAAAAAAAACGAAATTGAAAATCTTAAATTTCATTCCAATATTATAGTCGGGTTTTTCTTTGTTGAAAAATGAGAGTTTTTTTGAAATTGAAGTACCAGCAAGTATTAAACTTGTTTTTCATTATTGACTAAAATCAAGGAATTTCAAGCTCTGTAATCATGTCAAATACATGTTTACTTTATTATAATTAAACACCCTATTTTGTTTCTACGATGTTAAATTTCTTGCTTATTTTTTTTTGTTTAAATCTGGTTCATGATTTCTTGAGATTACACAATTAGGTCACACTTATAATTTTTTTTTTTGTTGCTCATACTATCTCCTCGGTTTAATTAACTCTTATCAGTGATGGTTTTAAGATATTGTGTCGAGAAAAATTACTCATTCCGTTAGCGTTATCTCTTATAAACCTGATTAAGTCCCTAAGTCTCAAATGAGAAGGATCAAGTAATTTTTTATCAAAAATATCTTATTTCTTGAGTGTCGTTGAATGTGAAAAAAAAATTTAAGGTGTAAATTACATCAACAAAAAATGAAACCTTAAGTTATATTACGTTGGTATTTTTTTTTTCACTTAATTTCAGAACAAATTAGATTAATTCTATTTAATATAGACTAAAGGAAACTAGATAGAAAAAAAAAATTTTCATAGCTTATTTTTAGTAAAAGAAATTTTTCATTTTTTTTATCTCCGAGAGAGAAAATAATTTTTTTTTTTCGATATTAGCAATTTTTGGGGAAATTAGTTTACATAATTTTTGTGATGTGAATTCATAAAAATAAAAAGCAAGTCTTACAAAGTCTTACGTTAAATTTTGTTTGTCAGAAGACGTAAGCTTACTTAAAGTGCTGTAAAACATAGTAAAACCCAAAATGATGAGTCGATTTTTAAGGCATTTTTTTTCGAAAATTCTACAAAATATTTTTGAAAACCGAGTTAGAAAAAAATGACAAATTCTTACAAAATATAACATTACTTTAAGTAAGCTAATGTAATTTTAAAATATTAATAAGATCGTCGATTCGCTAACTTATAAGAAATATTGGATCGAATTCATAACTAGTTTTGTCTTCATTTTAACTCTTTGAAGCTAAAAAGTATAATAAGATCATCATAATCATTCGGATGTCTTTACGAAGGTTGATCTGTAAGCTTTTGTAGTACATGCGATCAATGCAATCTTACATAAATTTACATCAAATTACGTAATTTTGCGTAAAATGCAGACATCTGTTAGTTTTAAGGTATCGGGTGGGTACGGGTTACCCAGAAATTTTGAATTTCATGTTTGGGTCTGGGTTGGCTAACCCATAAAATTTGGGTATTTTATTTTTTTTTGACAAAAATTGGGTTTTGGGCCAAATTTTATGGGTTACCCAATCCAGACCCAAAATTTCTGGGTAACCCGTACCCACCCAATACCTTAAAATTAATAGGTACAAATGTCTGGTAAAATGAAGCCTGTTCCACAAAAAAAGTACTGTAATTGAATTTTGATAAATATTGCTATCATGAGCTTCAGTAAATTCCATAATTTTTTTTTTGAAACATTCGAAAACAGGACAGGACAGAAATTCAAGACAAGACATTTTACTTGGAATGATTTCATTTTATAATCTAGAAGTTACGAAACTTTAAATAATACAAATCAAACTTGTTTTTTTAAGTTTTCAGACAAAGACCATTTCCATAAGCTTCATGTCGAACTTTAAAAAATTTTTGTTGACTTTATTTAATGACTGATACCACATACTTTTTCTTGTATTCAGTCTCTAGTGCAATTGCAATCGAACGTCTACGGTCTAATTTCTATGGAGGTATATTGCAATTAGAGTAGATTTAAACGTTTAATTGTAAACGACAGTTTACGGTAAGTGTTTTGGAAAAAAAATATTATATTAGAAACAGAACCGTTGCTAAAAAAGTTCATAGTATTATTAATTTGTTGTGCTGGTTCAGCTTTGTCCACGCTATCTGAATTTACAATAACTGACCTTATAGTCGTATTCCCCTTATATGAAAACCTCAGGTTCCCAAATTTCAATTTTTGCTTAGAGAGGTCTTAATTTGGTGGCTTTAGAAAGATGGTTCTTGAGTTAATCGTTAGTATATTAGATTATAAAATAAATGTTTAAAAAGGCTCTGAAAATCAAAAATCTCAAAAATGAAAGAATTTTATACCTTTCAAACTTTTACCAAAAGGGTTTCGCCCTGTTTCTCGTTTTTCCTTAGAAGGAAATTATTTTCGAAAGATTTTGGGAAGAGAGCGGATCTGTTTTTAAAGACCGTTGTGAATGCGTTCCGAACGGAACGTTACATTTTCGCAAGATCCACTGTATTATTTTAGACATAAAATCAAAAGATTATTTTCTGTTGTATGATAAGATATCGTTTAATCGTACTATATTAAAACCGTAGAAATTGTCTTGTAGTCCAAGATCCAGTTTGTTCATTTAGAAGAAAAATGTCTTTGTCAAATCTCCTTGAGCTTATTCATACTCAATATTCGCATATAAAATAAGCCCCCAAAAAATACTTTTTTATAATCGTACGATCTAATAATGATTATAATCCAAACAAACAAAATTTCGATAACATCAGGTGTTTAACATAAACTTTCAACTTAATTTGACGTAATGTTTAAAATAAAACAGTTGAACATTATTCACCAATAAGAAGATAAACGTACCCCTTTAATATTACGACTAGCTGAGAATTTTCATAAAATGCTTTATACAATCAAGATCAGATTATTAAGAAAAAATTGCACAAAATTTATTTTAAGTTTTTTTTTTCTTTTTTATAAATTGATTTCAACTTGAAGAATTTAACTAAAGAATGTTAATTTCTTAGTTTTTAAAAGAACTTAGTAAACTCATTTATTTCTATTTTGAAAGTATTAGAGATAATGTAAAATCAGTTTTTGTTGTTCTTGTTCAAGTTATAGGGGTTTAATCTCGAAATAAGAATATGTTGTTGTACAAATTCCAGGACAAAATTTATTTCAATTAATATAAATTTAAATCCTTTTTTTTTACTTTTAAATAATTATATTTCGATTATATCATGTATCCAACTTTATTGTTTGCGTTAAGTAAGTATTTCGTTAGTTAAAAGCTAATTGATTTTTATAATTCAAGTATGATCTTTTAATTAAGCCAAGCTTTTTTATCTTTTTAATTTTAATGTTCGATAATGTTGACTTGATTTTTTAAAAATAAAATTTATTGCAAAGCTATTTACAGTTTATCTAGGGTTTTTAGAGTTATTTAAAACGAGCAATGATGGAAACCACCAGACGCAATATACGGTTTTATGAAATCAAAAAAGTAAAATTATTTTCCCTCAACGTTGAAAAAAACTAGAGGAGGGAAGGGGGGGATTTTTTATCTAGACATGTCTATCAAGGGAATCTAAAAAAATTGAATGCAAAATTTATAATTAAGAATGTCAACTTTTTTGGGGTTCTTTAATTCTTGAAAAATATAATGAGTTAGAGTATTAAGCTGGTTTCGAATGTTCCTAATCTTTGGGGGAAATTTGTTTCAATAATTTTTCAATTCATAATCAAGTCTAAATTTGGGTTTATAATGGAAATGGAATTCATTAAAAAATTAAACTGAATTCTGTACACTTGAATAAAGGCAACATTTTGTCTGATTATCATTACCACAAGAATATAAATCGTTTATTAATTTTCATTAAGGATTCACCAAGGGCACGATAAATAGTCAAAAAATAATCTTATGTTTATTATCTTGTTTTTAAGTATAACTTTCAAAAGAATTTTAAGTCAATATTCAAGTAAGTATACAAATCTGGTATTTTAAAATGATCATTTCTGTTCATGAAAGTTATACCCTAAAAATAAGATTATTCGGAGTTTTATATAAAAATGTAACCGGAAACCTGCTTATACATACCACTTTGAGGTAAATGGATAAAAGTCTGGCAAATATTTGGGAGACTTTAATATGTCCAAGATGAATTTTTCAGTAAGTAGCTCATCCTTTAAACTTTTAAGCTAAGATAAATTGATAAGCTACTTACTGATATATTCATCTTGCACATGCTAAAGTCTCTTTTTGATAAAAAAAGATCCACACATAATTTACCCATTTTTATCCACTTACGATAAAACCTCGCGAGTAAAACCATGGGGTAAAAGAAGTTTGACCGTTCAATAACAGCTCTTATTCTTCTAAAATTAAAACATGGCACGGTAGATCTAGTGATCACAAAGAAATTTATTTTTTGGCTAAGCATTATAAGTACAACTCCTATTAAAGAACAACCTAACATTGTTTTATATACGGCTAGTCTCTCTGACTGAGCTCATCCTTCTCAGACTCAGTCAGAGAGACTAGCCGTATTTTATATACGGCTAGTCTCTCTGACTGAGTCCGTGATCTCAATTCTATCAATATGTATTGTACATCAGAATATTTTACCTTTTCAAATTATCTTGTTCCTTTTATTTTAGCATGCCTTGGGGGTATAAATCTTTAAAATATTTTATGCAAAATGCACGGCATTCATAGATGTAGAAATTAAATGCGCAATTAGTTAAAAGACTTTTTGCAGAACTGGTTATTTGATGAAACAGTCTCTGTATCAGCTGATACAATTTGCAGATATGATTTTGCAACATGAGAGGATATATTATATCGGTTTTCATTATTTGCATTTGTTTTGTGTACCAAAATACACAATTCCAAGATAAAACAATCAAGATAAATTGAAGTCTTAGTTAATTCCTAAATTTTTTACAAATTTAAGAAGCGAACATATTAATGCGCAATAATAAATATCTTTTATAAAATTCGTACACTTCGCTTCCTTTCCATAAGAATCCTTCAGATTCTTCGATTATGTTCTTCAAGATCTCATATTGAGCTAGAGTTTTTTCTGGTCCTGAAATCATAAGATCTTAGATACGATCTTTATAGGATTCTAGATAAGATCTTAAATATGAATTTATAAGAATAGTGTTGGCAGTCGACTAATGAGCCAACTGGACTAAAACATGAACGGTAAATTATCCTACCAAGTGCATATATGTCAGTTATAGATATTTTAGTCTGCTTCAAAATGGTACCCTAAGTGTCTTGATAGGGTCATTGCTTAAGGAGAAAAATGGATTTAGTTGCAACTGAAAATCGTTTTTAAATTCAACTAAATCTTATTAATTCGTCTGGGAATCATCTTATCAAGACACCTAGGGTACCATTTTGAAGCAGACTAAAAGATCTATAATTGACATATATGCACTTGGTAGGAAAATTTACCGTTCATGTTTTAGACCAGTTGGCTCATTAGTCGACTGCCAACACTATATAAGAATGATGTCCTGGAAAATGACTTGAATAGAAACAAAGTTTTCTTAAAATTCAGACTTCTTTTTCTTCAGTGTTTCATTCCATGAAAAAGAAATTTGTCGTTTTTAATTTGGCTACGCCACTGTCTAGGTGATATGTGGCTTAGCTAGACGATTTCAGACCAAAGGGATCTGAAAAATAGATCAAAAATACTGAATTTTCGCAGAGTTTTTAAAGATAGAACAAACTTGGGTTAAATTCCAAATAAACTTTTGAAATTTTAAGATTGATAATATTCTGGGAATATCATTCAATGTATCATTCTTTTGTAGACTCAAGGCGAAATTTTCAAGAATCTGGGATTTAAATATGACGGTACTGTATATTTTTAATTAAAAGTCAAGTTAAAACAAAGTCAACAAATCCAAGTGATTTTAATTTTAAAACAAAAACAAAACATGAAAATCTATTTTTAAACACACAGTTGTGAATTAAGCTGAACTCCAAAAAAAGAAGAAGTTTAAAAAAAAAATACATCGAACGATATTTATTATGATTAAGAAATAAAAATATTTCTAGCATAAATAGATACGAATACAAAAAATTTATTATCTTCTTATAACAGGTTGAATGTGATTGATTTCCTAAATAAATTTACTCAAAAATAAACTTGATCATTTAATTACTTGAGAAAACACACACACACACTCAAGAGTTATTAAAATAAAAAAAACAATATCAGTATCCTTAACGTGATAAATTATAATATTATCAATTATTTAAACAAATATGCATATTAATGGAAGTTTTGTAAGTAAATAAATAATTTTTTTTTTAAATTTATTTTTAGCAATTATTTCATTTTATGGATTCTTTTAATAGTTGAATATCATTTTTCGATTCCATGGGGCCTTTTAAGTGATTAGATACCTCATCTCTCAAGCATAATTTTACGAATAATTTTTTCAATGAAAATGCAAATTTTATTATGTTTGTATTTAATTTCAATTTTAAAATTTTTTAGAGAACTTTAGTTTGAAAACAGCCACAAAATATCCAACTTGGAATTAAGCAAGTGGGGACATTGGGGTTAAATTAAGTAGAATAGATCATGTTATACATCCAGATGATATAAACCCTATTTCTGAGGTTATAGGTTGTCCGTATAGCGATAATAAATTCCTAGTAGGCTCATTTGATTTTTTGGCTGAAAAGAAAATTATGAACATCCCAACCAGAGTTTACTCTGAAAAGAGTCTAGATAAGGTTAAAGCTTGTATTTCATCTATAGACTTTAGCATTATTTATAAGTTTTCTAATATCGAGGATAAATGGAGTTTTGTAAAAGACAGGGTAAATGAGACTATGAGAAGACTTTTAAACCTAGGAAACAAAATTATTGTCCCTGGTTTGATGATGAATTAAGAGCTGCGAAGAAAAATCGTGAGTATTTCTTTTACATTTACTCTGAGGGTAAGAATGGACAAACTCAGGCTGATTATAAAGAGGCTAGAAGGGAGTTCAAAGCATTAAATTGAATAATTTTGTCAATGAAAATGCAAATTTTATTATGCTTGTATTTAGTTTCAATTTTTTTGTTTTGTTATTTTTTTTCAGATCCTTTTGTTTGTTAATAAATGTAAACTCTTGAGATAAACAAAAAAATAAAAAAAAACAAAACAAATTTGGTGCTTGAAATGGAAACAAATAGTCAAGTTCAAGTAGCTAGGAACTTTTTTTTTGAAACTATCTATTTTTTAGTTTTAATATTTTTTTTCGAATTTTGAAAAGTTAATGGTAATTGAGAACAAGAATCGAAGTCGGAGTAATAGCAGTACTTGTTCTACGTCTAAAAATGTGCATGTTACACCATCGTCGTCTACGAATTCAATTAATTCGATAAAAGAAAATTCTAAATCATTACACAATTTAGTCGATGAAATCCAAAAAACGGAACCTAAATTATCAAGTTCGTCAACATCGTCATCATCGTCTACATCATCGGCTTCTTCATCATCATGTTCATTCGTATCAGCATCGATAAGTCCCGATTCAAGTAATTCACAATCGTTAAAATTCAACCAATCAACAACACTCGGTCAAAATTCACCTGATACCCTTCAAAAATCATCAACTCTAATCAGTGGACATAAAGAAACAAATTATAAACAACAAAAAGAAAATTATTTAACCGAAAAAAAGCGTATAACTAATGATGTTATAACAGTAATGAGAGACGAACGAATTATAGTTCTAGCTGATTGGTTAAAAGTACGTTCGAGTTTAAAAAATTGGATTAAATTTTATGTCATACTTAAACCGGGTATAATGTTATTGTTTAAAAGTGATAAAATGAAACCAGGTCAATGGGTGGGCACAGTTATTCTAAATTCGTGTCAATTATTAGAAAGACCAAGTAAAAAGCATGGATTTTGTTTTAAATTATTCCATCCTCTCGAAAGATCCATTTGGGCATCCAAGGTAAGTTTGTCAAAAATTAAAAACAAAATTTTTTTTTCATTGTTGTCTTTATTGAAGGGTCCTGCGGGTGAAACAAACATAAACGTTCCGTACATAATATTGCCAACATTTTATTTAATCTTTCGAGCACCGTCTGAAAAAATAGGAAATATTTGGATGGAAGCTATTGAGTTAGCGTTAAAAACGAGTAATCTAACAAAACCGGCTACTTTGACTAGTTCAATTACGTCTAGTAATTTGAACGAATCGTTTCGTTCAAGTTGTTCAACATCTTCAACACAAAAACAAAATTCACCTAAAGAAAAAAAAGAACTTAACGAATTGTCACATAACAATTCGATTAGTTTTAGTTTAAATCAAAACGAAACGGACATTGAAAATCGTCATTTTAAAGAAATATGCGACAAAGAAGAAGCTCAATTAAGTGATTCAGATAATGGTAAAAATAGTTCAGATGAAGCTTGTTCATTGAATAGTTCTTTGAATAATGATGAGGATGATTTCGATGCCGAAAATGCAACATGTACAACTAGTGTTCAAAATGGTCATAAAAATGATCAAGATCGAGTTATTGATGATCTTGTAAATCAACAAAACAATTCAAACACATTGGGTAAAGAAGATTCAGAATTGCGAGAAACAAATTATGAATCTGGTCCAAAGGAGGAATTCGGGGAGGTAAGCTTAGTCATTTTTAAAGTTTTACCTCGATCACAGCCTAGTTTTTGATAAATTTGACACTTAAAACGAGTTTTAGATCAAATCTCTTTGAGACTGAGTGTTCCAATTTCAATAAAGTAATTTCAAAAAATATAAATTTAAAAATGACAAGAAAAATGATCAAGTTTAAAGAAGAGTAATCAAAATAAAGTAAATGTTTTTATACCAAACTTTGGTTGATTTGCAAATAATTAATCTACCGTAGCATGACAATAAAGGTTTCAGCTTGATATTATGTACTTTTCAGGGTAATATTGACTTCCTTCCATTTATCTGGTAATGTCCAGACTTTAATTGGCTCGGTGAAAGTACACTCTTTCGATGTTTTCCATTTGCTCAGGGTTACTTCCTTTTATCCAGGTGCCAAAATTCTTACTTTGTCAGCGATCACTTTTTCGTAGTCACATCTTTTGGGTATGGATGAAATCTGCTCGTATGAAATAGGCTTGTTAAAGACCTAGGTTATTTTTTGAGTTTAATAATATCTTTATTAAATAATGTTAGTACTGTTAGTGGCACATAGGTAGTATTGTAGTAGTAGTAGTAGTGTTGAGACTGCAGTATAGAAATCTATACTAACGCCTTTCGGAATTTAGCTCTATAAGAGCCGTGGCAGTCTTTCTTTTCTTTTTTCGTTCCATACCAAACACTTCTCTGTCAATACCCGCTATAAAGCCATTAACTGTTTCTGCGTTGACAACACTTTGCGGTAAAACATTCCACTTTGAAACCACTCTGTTCATCAAAAAGTTAAATCTTGATGTTGCTTGCTTACAAATTTCTCTCTCTAGCTTCATGTCATGTTAACTTCTTAGGTTCAGCTTCAAACTTTTAGCCAGGTTCACTCCTTTCACTAGGTTAATCTCCTCATGACGGTTGAATATTTTGAACGTTTTGAAAATTAGGTCCCCTCTTTTTCTTAGGTCTTCTAAGCTCATTAAGTCTAAGGCCAAAAGCCTTTCTTGATACGGTTTCTGTTTCAAGCATTTGATAAGTTTCGTCGCTCTTCTTTATACTCTTTCAATAAGGTGTGGTCTCACAAACCCTGTGTTTAAAAGTCTAATGTTTCTTTGTCAAAACTTGCGAACGAATTCCTAATTTGATCTATTACTCTATTGGCTTTAGAAGCCGCTGATGAACACTGTTTGTTCCATTTTAAGTCATTAGATACAACAACCCCGAGGTTTTCTTCAACTATTTCTTTCAGAGTCACTTCACCATCCTAGATTGGAACTGTATACCCAGTCTTATCTCTATTCCGACCAATGTACATTATTTTGCATTTTATAACACATTTAGTTCAGTAGACCATTTTGTTGTCCAATTATTCAGTACGAGAAGATAATTTTGAAGTTGAGTTGATTCTGATTCATTCCTTTTAAAAACTCCCAACAATTTTCAAGTGTTCTGCATAGGATAGACACGGACTTTGAATTGAATCCAATATATCATTAATGTAGATAACGAACAAAATCGAGCCAAAACCGATCCTTGAGGAACAGCACTTGTTACCTTTTTCCATTCTGACACTGCATCACCAAGACATATTCTTTGCTTCCTCCCAAGAAGAAAGAGCTTAATTGATTAGGAATGACTTAAGGGTGTCAAAAATCAAGAGACTTAAACTCAAAAATATAAATAATTTTATATAATTTTTTTTATATTTTAAAGCTTGGCAATAAAGGGCAAACAGAAGAAGTTGGCGAAGAAAATCGTAGTCTAATATTTCATCTAGTCAAACAAGTTCGTCCCGGTATGGATTTGTCCAAAGTAACACTACCAACATTCATACTCGAACCACGATCATTTCTAGAAAAACTAACCGATTATTATTATCATTCGGATATTTTAGCCGAATCAATAAACAATGACGATCCATTCGAGCGTATGAAATCAGTTGTTAAATTTTATCTATCCGGTTTTTATAAAAAACCTAAAGGTCTCAAAAAACCATACAATCCAATACTCGGTGAAGTGTTCCGTTCGTATTGGTATAATCCAAAAACAGATAGTAAAACTTTTTACATTGCCGAACAAGTATCACATCATCCGCCAATAACTTCTTTTTATGTATCCAATCGTAAAGAAGGTTTTTGTATTTATGGAACCATTTTGGCTCGATCGAAATTTTATGGTAACTCTGTAAGCGCCATAATGGATGGTAGTGCCAAACTTATTCTATTAAATCGAGGCGAAGAGTACAATATATCCTTGCCGTATGCAAATTGTAAGGGTATTTTGATCGGAAAGTTAACAATGGAACTCGGTGGAAAAGTGACTATTGATTGTGAAAAAACCGGATATTCCACTGAAATCGAGTTTAAATTGAAACCTCTACTCGGTGGTCTTGAGGCTTCAAATTTAATCGATGGTAAAATAAAATTTGCCAAAGAAACTGTTGCGACTTTACATGGTAAATGGGACGGAGAAATCGTACTCCAAGATAAAAGAGAAAACAAACAAAGTCTTTTTTGGAAGCCAGACTCCCAAGTAATTGAGTCTCGTCTTAAACGTTACATTGTTCCATTGGACGATCAAGAAGACTTTGAGTCAGAAAAATTATGGCTCAAAGTCTCCGAAGCCATTAATAACAGTGATCAAAATTTAGCTACTGAGGAAAAAAGTCGCATTGAGACAAAACAAAGAGAAGAAGAATTCGAAAGACGATCAAAATATATCGAATACAAATCAAAAGTTTTTACTTACGATTCTATTAATAAAGAATGGTTGTACAATTATTCAGATCTAAGACCTTGGGATCCTCAAAATGATTTGTATCAATACGAGTCAAAGTTTAAAATTTTAACTAAAACAAAACACAATTTAAAAGTAAGCAACGATCCGCGAACAAGTCTACTTACTATTCGAAATCAAACGTCTCATTGTCGACATCGTCTAGATAATGTTCAAGAAATTATGTTAAAGCCTGTTTCTAATCACGAATCGTATGCAATATTTCAAGAGTATTTTAATGATTTAAAAAGTCGAATTGATCATTTAGACGATAATATAAAAAGTTTAAAACAAAGTGTTGATGTAATCAAACACAATGAGCACAAAAATTTTACGTCTAAAAATGATGTTAAATTTAAATTAAATGATTTTCTAATGGTTCTAGTCATATTCGCATGGGTGATTGGAATTTTGACAGCTTTAGTATTCAAAAAATATATCTAGTCTTTCAACACTTTATTTCTTTTTTTAATTTTCTTATCAGTTTTTTTTTTTTTTTTTTAAATTGCAAATTAACCGATTTTTTAAAATAATTGTAAAAATTTTCTAAAAATTTCAGCGGTGACAAAAAAGTAACATACATACCAAAGCAAAAAATAACAACAACTACAACAAAAAGGACTTATTTTAAATGAATCTGGTCATTTAATGTTTACGTTCCTTTTTTTTCTAAATTAAATTCTAACTTTATTTTTTTAAACTTGATTTTAATGAACTCGTTACGATTGTAAATTTCGATATAAAAAAAAATAAATAAAATTTTATAAATATCCATTTTGTTTAATTCAAATTTTCAAAAAAAATGCTGTTTATTTTTTGGATCATCAATTCGCAAATCAGGATCTATTTTTTAATAAGTCGATTCACAGTTAGTGGTACCATTTTTGTAGAAATGAATGGTGAGAGCATGGGGTTACAGTTTAGAAATTCTGGCCAGGTGGAGGGGTCACTGTCAAAAAAGATAACTTAAAATTCTTGACTGTTTTTATCTGACATGGTCTTTTCGTCCTTTAGTATGCACAAAATATTCAGTTTCGTAGAATACAAAAATGATGTCAAAAATTGCAATTTCATAAACCACTTAAAAACCCTGGAGGAATTTGCGTTAATGGCCAAAACAGTACCTAATCATGTGTTTTTTATGTCTAATGTCGAGGTGCTTTATTTTAGGATTTAAGAACTCATCATTTGGACAACAATATTATTGATTTGAAAATAAGGGTTGGACGAAATTTCAAAAAGCATTTAGCATGGTTAGAGCTAAAGCTCGACGAACACTTGAAAGACGTTTAGTTTCGCCCAATTCAAAACTTCCACGCTATCTAATTTACAGAATCTGACCACAAAACCGTGTTCCCCATATATGAAAACCCCAAGTTCCCAAAATCTTAGGTGGGGTCAAAAATTTCAATTTTTACCCAGGGGTGCCTAAATTTAGCCACTCTTGAGTGAGTTGTCTTTAGTAAATCGTTTGTATCAATGTAAAATATTATATGGTTTATCATACCGATTCTGATAGAGAAAAAAATTTTACACAAGCTAAAAATGTTTTTGAAGAAAAAAATTTTTGTTAAATTCTTTTTTTTTAATAAAATAACAAAAAAATGTCAATTTTTTTAGTTTTTTGGGATCTAGTCCGCGGAAAGTCCCAAAACATATACTTTTTTACCTATCGGCTTGGAATGCAGAAAATTCTCTACAAAATGTTGGGACTAGATTTTTTATTTATTTAACTCCAGAATAGAAACAAACTGCCTAAAAAGGTGCTAAAAACCAAAAACCTTAAAGATGAAGGAATTTGCATTTTCTGACCCATAATTCGTGATTCTCGTATAGAATTACCATATAAAACATATATTTTTTGTTATAGAATATATTATTTCTGAAATTCGGTTTTGGGAGTTTTTTCATAGATAATTTAGGCACTTTTTTGATAAATTGAAAGAATCGTTTATATTAATTTTTATATATGTTTTATATGGTAATTCTATACGAGAATCACGAATGAACACTTAAATAATAATTTGGACATAACAAATTCTTTGTCTTGAAGATTTTTTTGGAAATTGATAAGAAAAATGTTAAAAAATAGGCCAAATTTTAATTTTTTATTCAAAAAAGTTGGCAATTAAAAAATGGCAAAAAATCCAAACAAAAATATAGAAACATAAACATTTTTTTTTCAAAAATATATAAAAGAAGATTAATAAAAAAAATGGATCTTATTTACAATTTTAAAAAAAAATTTCAAAATATTCTATCAATCTACTCTTATATCTACCAGCTTGGTTTTGATTGCGAAAAATTTTTTTTTTTTTTCGATGTTTTTTTTCATTTGTTCGATAATGGAAGCGAATGAAGAAGCTCAATCGGAATCTAAAAGAAAATAAAATTATTTTAAAATAGCTCTAAAAAATCAAATCTTATTTTTTTGTAAAAATTTTACCGGGAAAACTATAGTTGAATTTCTTTCCGAGGCAATAGCGGTTAATGTTTGTAAATAACGCAATTGTAAGGCTATTGGTGATTGATTAATAACATCAGCGGCTTCTTTTAGTGCTCTACTTGCTTTATGTTCTCCTTCTGCAGCTATTACTTTAGCTCTTGCTTCTCTAGCTGCCTCGGCTTCTGCAGCCATTGCTCTTTGCAATTGAACTGGCAATCTTACATCTTTTCTGTTTATCAAAAAAAATTTCTATGAATTTTACTTTTAAAATTAACAGCAAAAAACTTACACTTCAACTCTTTCTACTCGTACTCCCCAACTTTCAGTACAATCGTCTAGAGCGGTTTGCATAGAATGAGCGATCGATTCACGATCGGCTAAAATTTCTTGTAGGGTTTGAGTACCCAAAACATTTCTTAATGTTGTTGCTGCTAAAAGTTGAGTTGATTTTGGCGCGTCTTCAACATTTGTGACGGAAATTATCTTTCAAAATATTAATTTATCATAAATTATCTCAAATTTCGTGCCAAGTCACTTCTTTTACGACTTAAAGTATCATTACAAGCGCCTAATTTTAAGTTAGATGCACAATCAACGGCTTAGGCACTTTTAACTGTTTTCGAGGTTATTTTTAGACACTTATAAAGAGTCTTAATTCTCTAAGACTGTTTTTGTGCGTTTAAGTTGTGAGATAAACGTCTTTAAGTCGTCAAATAAGTAGCTTTAGTCACTTAGGATCCGTCTTCAAAGAAGGAATAAAAACGACTAAATTTTTTATAGATTGTAAAGAAATTTTTACGAGAAAAGTTTTTTTTTGTTTTTCAAGCTTTCGTGGAACAAAAATCGACAACCGCACATTAGAATCAAAAAAAAATCCAAATTACTTACTGGATCGAATATTCGAAAATAAACGACAGCATCGACAGCCACAGTTACAGAATCTCTAGTCAAAATCTACAAAAAAAAAAAATTTTCAAATTCCATTAATTCAAATTTTTAATTTTCGAAATTTACTTCTTGAGGTGGGACATCAAATGTGACGGTTCTAATAAAAAAAAAAGCAATCAATCAAAAATATGATTAATCCAAGTTTAAAATAAATGAAAAACGTTACCTCAAGTCTACTTTAGTATAAGAATCAATGCATGGGACAATAAAAAACATTCCAGGTCCTTTGGCACCGCCCGGTAAAATTCGACCCAAACGAAACATTACCTTAATTTTAAAACTGTTTAAATAATCATTTTTTTGATTAAGTTATATTTTACAACACTTACAGCCCTTTCATACTCTTGAACAACCTTTAGGAAAAATGAAAAAATTAATCGACGTGAGAGTGGTCTCTTTTAAATTTAAAAATTACTTTTAAACAAACAGTTAATGAAAATGGTACGGTAATAACTATAAGGACATATGATAGAAATAACAATATAAATCCACACCATCCGATACCATCGCTTATTGAATCAGCTTATAAAATTTTTGCATTATAAAATTTTTTTTCAAAATTTTTGCTAATCACAAAACTTACAATTAGAAATAAAAGCGTTCTCTTTAGGACTTAATTTACCATCTGAAGCTCGAGTATTTTGAGCGTGATAAAATCCTATTTGTGAATGAGGATGATGATGTGGTGAATTATCTAAAGTTTCTTGTTTTCGAATAATTGGTTGCTGTTGTTGCTGCATTTGTGTCTATCAATTCCAAAACCAAAAAAAAAACAAACAAACAAACAAAAATCGGGTCGTTCAATGTCAAACTGATTTGCTCTTTAAAAAATGCATTTATCTAAAAGAAAATTTTTAAATTAAATCGGTTTGTCTTTAAATTAGACCAGAACTATTAAATTTCTGAAAAAAAAACTAGTCACGGCATTCTCGAAAATTTAATCCAAATCATTAGAACTAAAAATCATTCAATTTTGAAATTGTACTTTCAAAATTTAGCTCATAAAATAAAAAATTAATTGATATTTTTTTTACTTTTAAATAAAATGGACTTTTAAAAAAAATAAAAATTTTATCGAAATTTATGCGTACCTTTTTTTTTACTTCAAAAAGTCGAAACTTATTGATTTTCTTACAACGAATAACAATAACAAAAGTTGAATACAATCTATATGTAAATATTAGTCTTTAGAAAGCAAATAAGTTTTTTTTTTTTTTTTTTTGTTTTGTAGCTTTAAGAAATTTCCTGCTTTACAAAATAAAAAAAAAAAAAACAGAGTTTAAGAAATTCTCATCCACTTAACGAAATAAGAAATTTAAAGAATCATTTCCTTTTATTTTTTGAACTTTTGATAAATTGACTTGTTTTTAGAAAAAATATAAAAACACTTATCTTATAATCAACTGCCTTGGTCATGTCGTGTCACTAAAAAATTTGCTTAAATCGATTCTAAAAATTCGAGCCTTTGTTTGTCAAATTTATTAAAAGTCTCTTTTGTACCATGAAAAGTAAATAATTGTATTTTAAAGTTTATCTTTAGGTAAATTCTAGATTTATTTTATAACGAACAAATATTATTTTTTTAAAAATTAAATTGCATTAAATCGTTAATTATTGTATCATCTTGAAATGAAAAAAAAAACGTTTTGTTATTTCTTCTTTATCAAGATTCCAAAAGCTCAAATTATGTTCTTCAATGGCTGAGAAAATATGTACAATCGAAGCTCTCTAATCCAACAGATTCGATTGCCGTACTAACCTGGATGTTCACGTGTCCCAAAAATGAACGTTCGCCTTCATCTGATTTCGTCCGAACGTTCAAAAGTTTTCAAAAGTCATATACCTTTCATTACTTTTCGAACCCTTTTCACAAATTTTCAGGACCTTTCATTAACTTTCGGAACATTTTCATGAGTTTTCTGAGATATTTGGTTAATGAAAGGTCCTGAAAATTTGTGAAAAGGATCCGAAAAGTAATGAAAGATTTGAAAGGTATAAGACTTTAGAAAACTTTTGGGCGTTCGGACGAATTCAGATGAATGCGAACAATCATTTTTGGAACATGTTTAAATTCCCCTTCCGATATTTATACATTATGATTGAATCTATAATCCGGCAAAAATTCCTCTTCCCAATAGCGATGTTCGATCGAAATGTGTACGTCAATTTGCTCTAAGAAGGGGCATTTCCTAGCATCTAATAAAATCCGATTGAATTAGATAAAAACCGATTTAAAGGCATATTTAAACATTTTCTAAGAAATATAAGATCGGGGCTGTGAAGTTTTTTTCAATTCACTCATTTCAATTCAGTAAAACCTGAATAACTTTTCTTCTAGACGAGAAAAATCCATTCTGCATATTGCTACAACTTGTAACAATTTTGCTACACCTGGGATATCCGTCTGCTAAAACTCTGCATTTCTTATGCATTTTGCACGCCATTAAAAACGATTACAAAAAATTGTGCATATGAAATGCAGAGTTTAAGTTGTAGCAATATGCAGAATGGATTTTTCTCGTCTAGAAGAAAAGTTATTCAGGTTTTACTGAATTGAAATGAGTGAATTGAAAAAAACTTCACAGCCCCTATAAGATCGATGCAGAATTCAAAGAAAGAAATTTTAATTCGAAA
Source organism: Brachionus rubens (assembly GCA_022207745.1). NCBI lineage: Eukaryota > Metazoa > Rotifera > Eurotatoria > Ploima > Brachionidae > Brachionus > Brachionus rubens. Next base: position 2,627,609 of record JAJVHD010000003.1, on the reverse strand, counting down.
ACTTTTCGAATCGACCCGTGAAGACCAATAAGGTCTAATTCCTGTAAAAATTAGATTTTTCTGCCTAAGGTTCTTTAATCAGGTACATTCGATTAATGATTGAAAAAATATTGATCCTTAAGCGCTGATCGGAGAGGATAGACCAAATCGGTTGATTTTGAAATAAATTAAAACTTTTTTTAAAAACAATAAACAATAAAAAATTTTAAATATTGAATTATATTAGCTGTGTCAGAGATACGAATATCTTCTTTGAGAAGCTGTATAACTTCACGACGCCACGACTTAGTCAAGACTAGGGAACTGGCAAGGTTTTCTTTCCATTCAACACAGCTCAGAGATACGAACCCGGATTTTTTTCAGGTTTTGAGTTTAGGTTGGGTTCGGGTGGACCACTCAATTTCGATACCCAATAACCCACTTTGTTTGGGTAACCAACCCATAACCCAAACCCATAAAACTTAACTTTACAGGTTAAACACCTGAATCTGATACCTTTTTACTCAAAATAAACCCGAAAAAATCGAGTATGTGGTTATGGGATTCAGGTGTAAAGTTAAGTTTTATGGGTTTGGGTTATGGATTGGTTACCCAAACAAAGTGGGTTATTGGGTATCGAAATTGAGTGGTCCACCCGAACCCAACCTAAACTCAAAACCTGAAAAAAATCCGGGTTCGTATCTCTGAGCTGTGTTGAATGGAAAGAAAACCTTGCCAGTTCCCTAGTCTTGACTAAGTCGTGGCGTCGTGAAGTTATACAGCTTCTCAAAGAAGACTTCTCAAAGCTTTGAAAAAAATTGTCTAATCTAATTTATGCGCCTGCAAAAACTTTTTTTGAAAAAGAAGGTTTCCTTTTTGTTACAGGACGTTTAGAAAATTTTTTATAGCGTTTTTGCATAAATTCTAAAGCTTAAAATTAAAAATTTCACAGCGCCGTCAGTCAGTTTAAACGCGAATCTGATCCAAACTCTAGATTTTAAAGGAAATTTGAGTAAAGTTAACTTTGAGTATTATATTAAAATTTACTCAAATTTCACAAAGGCAAAAACAACTGTGTTTATTTCCATCTAACAATCTAGTGTGCCTTGGTAATGCATGAATAAATTAATTCATCCCTACAGTTCGCAACCAATTAAGTCAATGCAATAAATTGGAAAATTATAGCCAATCGATCAAATTTAAACACTAAAGACTCCCTTAAATTATTCTTGTTTATAAAAAAATTCACCATTTATGTAAAATCTAACAAATATAGGAAAATTCTTTACTTCTAGTTCAAACCTTTTATCAACTAAGCTTTGAATTTTTTTGTTTATTTAGTTAATTAACAAACTTCTTAAAAAAGTTTACATTAAAAATTTAAGAAAGAGACATTTTGAAGGTTTTATTGATCTTTTTCAATATTGATTGTATGACGTAATTATATTTTAAGAGAAGAAAAAAAATTATACTGATCAACACGATTCAATCTTAACCTAATTTTAAGCACGATTTAATAAAATAAGAAATGAAGTAAAAATAAAATCTAATCAATTTATTCTTGAATTTTTAAAAAAAAATAAATAAATATTTATGTTAACTTGGAAACTTTTTTAAAGTGCTAAAAAATTCCTTCAAAAAAAAAAAAACCTTCGATATATATGTTTGATTAAATTAATTTATCTTCTTTTTTTTCTTATTCTTTTTATAAAGTTATCTTGATAATAAATAATAAAGTTGAAAGTTTGATCCTAATCGATTCCGTGCCTTTTAATAAATTTTTATTTTAAAATATTTTAGAAGCTTTCGTGAACGTTTTATTCGAAAGAGCAAGTGAGTAAAATTTTTTTTAATACAGGATTTTTGAAAATTTAGAAAAAATTAGAGAGAGAGAGATATAAACAAATGATCATTGGAGGATTTTTTTCAAAAGTTGAATAAGTCTCAAAGTGATCGGTACTTTAATTATCAAGTTAATTAGAAATAAAATTTTTGTCGAAAAAAATCAATTAATTACTTTTAAATGCCGGAATAAACGAGAGGTTAAGGTAAAATAAAAGAGTCTCGTCTCGATTTTTAGCTATTCCAAACTTCTCCAGAAGGAATTTGTCTTCACTATAACTTTGAGTACGTCCGAACAGTCGGTCTTAACTGTTTACAATTAATGTAATCCTTAATGAAAAAAAATACTCAAGAATCCTGGAACATATGGTTAGCTAAATGTCTAAAAAATCCCATGGTTATTTAAGTTTTGGCAATCAATTTCTAAATTAACGCTATTTAACGTTATTTGGCATCAGCAGAGGTTAACAAAAATTATATTTTTTTTTATAATCAAAATGGCGAAGTATTTATATTTTTATTGTCAATAAAAAACCTAATCAACGTATGTATTTTGGTGATGAAGAAGTACAATATATGTATTTACCCTTTACGTTATACTCGCGCCTTTACGTTAAACTGTTGTGCTCACAAAAATTTTCAAAATTTTACCTAAATTTACTTAAATTGCGGTAAAACCAAAACAACCAAAAAAATTCAACCCTCATTTGGTATTTTAAAAAGTTTCACAAGATTAAAAAAAAGAACAAAATCATGTTTAATTTAATAGTAAACAGGCTACCATATTTCCTTGCTTATAAGCGACTAAAATTCGCATCTTTAAGGGATAAAATAATGTCTAAGCTAATTGAATTTGAGGTCCTAATGCGACGCTTTATATACAACTCAGTCCGATCTACTTCAAAATCATAAGATTTGAATTGATCTGATCTACATTGGTCTGTAAAAATGAGGTATTAGGGGGAACTTATAAGCAAGGAAATACGGTAATAAACAAGAAAAAACATTTATTTTTTATCCTTACTTATGATTAGACTTGCTATAATATATCTATTAAAAAAATTCAGAATTTCAATTGGCCGTTTTGTTTTTTACAGAATTTTACTTAAGTTTACCATATTTTACGTAAAATTAGATAAATTTACTGTTTTTCATTGTAGTTAATTTACGTAAAATTATCAAAATTTACGTAAAATTTTGTAAATTCCTGTGATCATGTGCTATGCATAGCACCAGTATGTAGAACTCTCAAACTGACTCTATACATCACTTTAAAAATAATGGCATTACTATTATTAAGAATCCTCGTTTAGTATGACATGTATTTTAACTAAAGTTTGTGCTGAAATTTCTTATTGACTGAAAAATTAATTAATCCAACGGAAAAATTCAGCACAAACCAAAACCTAAGTTTAAATAGATGTCATAGTAAACGAGGATTTACGGTACTATTCCATACAATTACCTCCATTTTCAACCGCACTAATCATAAGTTCATTAGTAAAAACAAGTAAAACAGTAATGATAATGAGAAGATAACCGTTACGTTATTTTTCTTTACAATTCAGAAAATGATCAGCTTTATTGTCATAACTGGTAGCAAAAAATTAGTTAAAATTTTCTGATAATATTCGTTTTAAGAGCAGTCTAAACGACATTACTACAATCTTTTCTGTACTCTCCGGGTAAACGGTAAGATTTTTGCTAAATGTAATTCAAAGCCTTTCGTTTTCTTTAATAGAAAAAAATATTCGAATCTCAACAAAACACGACAAATTGAATTTCACATTTTTTTTTCACTACCGCTAGACTTACAATCGGCAAAAAACAAGTTTAGACCGTATAATCAGAATCACCTCTTTAAATAAAATAAATTTTGATAAAATACAGTATACCCTCGAATATATCTCGCCACAGATTTGTCACTATTCAGATTAGTCCCGCTTATCAAATCATATTTATCGAAGGGAAGGGGAGTTATATTATGTTATTTATTCTAATGTACATTGTGTAGGGGAGTTTTTCGATATTGAACGTTCATGAATCTTCAAGAATTTTTTAGTTTAATCGCGAATTCCACTGTTTTTCTAAAATTAATCCCTTTATCAATGGGAAAAGTATAAGAAATTGCTCAAATATTATTTTTTTACTTTTTTTTCAAAAAGTAGCGATTCTGATGATACTTGTTTTTTCGTTCATGGGTTAAAATTCATGCGTTAGAATGAAGATTATCTTATCTAATATCCTTGATACTAAATTTTGTTAAACTTGATAAAAAAAAAAGTTATAATCAACAAAAAAAAAACAAAAATTGAAATCAGTATTCAACTGATAAAAATATTTCTGTGTAATTAAGATAAAAAGTAGTAAAATAATGTTGACTTTTTGATTGTAAAAAATTCTAAACTTGAATCTGATTAGGGAACTTTAAGATCAATTGATGAGAATCAAATGAATAATCATAAAAGAATCTATATTCCATCTATAACATTATAATTTAGACCTTAAAAATAGAAAAAGATAAATTACAACACAAAATTAATTTAGTTTTTTTTTTATTATATTGTGATAAAACCATAGCACACACACACACACACACACAAAAGTTGGTAGCATATGAAAATCCGATAAACATTGAAAAATATTTGATAGTTATAAATTTTTAAGCTAAATAAAACATGTGTGTGTGTGTGTGGTTCAATATTAAATTCGTTCGTAAAATTACAACATAGAAAAAATTATATTGTGTAAATTAAACTTTAAAATTGGAATTATTATATTCATAATCACAAACACAATCATACTCGATTCAGTATTTTCCTTTTTTATTTAATTTTAAAATAGAAGTAATTTGTATTTTTTGACTCTATCTCATATTAATCAAATTAGACGTGATAATAGATGAAAATCTTGGAATTTTATTTTTTTCAAAAATTTGATTTGCATGCTCATGAAACTTTAAAATCGAAAGACATAGGGAGATACAAAGAAAATTCATCATCATGTTATATTTATCCTATTTGTTGTCATTTCATTATTGTTCTTGAAAAATTAATCAAATTATTTAAGCTGAACTTGATAGCTTTTTTTTTTTTATTTCGATGATAAGATTTTAATTAGAAATGAAAATCGTACGGAAGAATCGAGTATTACAACAGGAATTCAACTCCAAAACAAAAACAACAAAATAATATCTTTCACAAAATTAATTATCGTCAAGTGTTAATCGTATAGGGAACATAACAAAACAAGAAGAAATGTTCCCTAAATTTTTAATTTAGTTCTCAATTCCTATGCTTCAAACTTGTTGAAAACAAAAAAAAAGAATTTTTTTTTTCTGATTTTTGATTACAAATGATATTTAAAAAAAAAAAAAAATTTAATTAAAGAATAATCAAGATTAAAATTGAAAACTTTTCTCGTTATCCCAGAAGTAATCATTCATTTTCTTATTGTGCCTCATTAATTTTTTTTTTAAATCATTCTTTTATAAGGTTGGGCTCTAATGACATTTGACTATTTTTTAAAATAAAAATTATTTTCCAACAATTTAATTTATTTTCCTTTTCATTGAATAACTAATGCTCTGAACATAAAAAAAAATAAACAAAAATTGATTAAAAAAACATTTAGTCGAGCTAGATTAGATGAACAAAAAAAAAGAAAAACTATTTTTCAAAGAGACAAAATAAAATTTAGTTTTAGAGATTCAAAGTTTAACTAAACCCAAAGGCAATTTTTATCAATTATGATCAAAATTTTGCTAACCCTTTTTTTGTTTTGAAACAAAAAAGACACTATGAATTGAGTTATTAAAAGCGACATTGAAAAAATAAGGTTCTATTTGTTAATATCAAGAAGCCGACTTTCATCCAAATGACATAATTGAAAATATAGGAAATTTAACATATTTATTGATTAAATTTTTTATTTCAAGGGAACACATATGCTTTAAAAAATAAACATCTAGGTTCATAAAAGAGGAGTTTTTTTTGAAGGCGTACTAACGTAATTGTATGTTTTTTTTTTCATAATTGAGGGTACTTTTTAATGTAAGAATGCTTCAAAAAATCTTCAGCCGCTAATTTCATTTCAAATAAGAAAAATCTTTTCTACCTAAGCTGAACAATTATTGAAATCTAATGCTGGATATTTGCAAGAATCTAACCTCTTAGGCGATTCAAAGTATGCTATGATCCACATGAGCGTTTCCCGAAATCTATAGAATTTCGGCGTAACTTGAAACTTGAAAGATATAGAATTTCGGAACTTGAAAGACAACGATGCTATAAATTTTATTTCATTCAAAACTTGCAAAAATGAACATTTCTTTAACCTTCAAAAACCTCCATTGAACCTTCATGAATGTTTTGGAAGGTTCATTTTTTAAACTGACCATGCGGTCGTAATTTTCATACGGAACGGTTCCATTCGATTTTAAAATCTAGTCCTGCCAGTCAACTTATGGACTAAGTTGAATTTAAAAACGATTTTCAGTTGCAAATAAGTCCATTTTTCTCATTAAGGAATGTCTCTATCAAGAAAACCAAAGTTACAATTTTGAAGAAGGCTCAGAGATCTACAATTTGTTAATCGACTTCCAATACTATTAGAATCATCTTTAGAACGGAGGTTGAAGTCTGAGTAGAAATTCTTTATAACTCTTGAGCGGAAGGTTACATTTTCGCAAGAACCAACCTACGCCCCGTAAAAGGGATTTAAACACCAACTTTGGGTATGCTCCATTACGCAAGGTACTAATGAAATCAGGGAGAGAAAAAAATATTGAAATTGAAAAAATTTTTGAAATTAAAAAACTTAACGTACGTAATGCAATGATAGCCCTGCTTGAAAGATAAATAGAAGTTTTAGGCTTAAATGAAAATCAGTATTTAGGTCGAAAATGTGAGATAAAAATAATTTGTATTTCGAAAAAAATAAAATAAATTTTTTAAAAAATTCAATTAAAATCTTCACATATGTTGCTTTTGGCAGTAGATTAAGATAGAAATTTTGTTAAATTAAAAAATTAATAACAAATAAATAAGAACATCATTCAACTTTTGTTAATAAAATTCGCGCCAGAAGCGCCTTTGGTTCAACAAACTTAATCAATTGAAATAAACTGATTTGATTGAAAATTTTATAATTACACAACAATTTTATTGTTTGTACATTATTGTCTTTTAAATTAGAAAAAAATATTAATTAGATCCACTGTTCGGTCTTTTTACTTTCGAATTCAAACTTGACGCTCGAGTATATTGGTTATTAAGCTTCTTATGAAAAGTTATGATCGAAATTCGGCGGACGTTGCAGCCATTAATCCTAATAGAATTATTTTAAACTTAATTTTATCCTAGTCAAAAAAAAAGATCTAAAAATAAATTTAAATGAATTATTCTTATACTGATAATAAATTTTTTACAAATTTTGATGATTCCAACCGATCCGAGATGCGAAAATTACGTTTTAATCAAATCGAATTAATAGTATTTCCATTATTTTTTGCTTAAGAAATTGACTCAAAATTTGATTTTGACAAGTTAATTAAAACCTTAAGTAAAATGAGCTTACTAAAAAACAAATCACTCTTTATATTTTATTTAAATTGAATTTAGACTTGCTGTGTAAAACACATCAATATTAATCAACAACAACAACAAAACTTATCATGTGGTGTATCCTGAAATGAGGTTAATATTATCCTTGAAAGTTGATTATATGTGTGTGTTGGAATAAAAATTTATGTTTGAATGCCCAAGCACCCGTTTATTTTTAACGCCAAAAAATTGTATTAATTAAATTTAAAATCTACAAAAAAAAAAGAACATATATTATAAAACAAGTTAATTTCAATCAACAAGATCTTAATTGCAATTTATAAAATAATATTTCTTTTTTTTTTAAATATCAAAAATTTGGATCTAATTAATTGTTTATTTTAATTCTATTAAACAACAAAGTTTTCGATTGTTTTTTTGACTTTTTTCGTTCAATTTTGCGTTCTCGTCTGGATAATTAAACGAGATAACAAAACTAACCTTAAAAGAAAAGGTATCCACCTTAATGATACTAATTGAGACCCAAGTATGACTAACGAGTTGGTTTAAATTTTAATTTAAAATAATTAGTTGATTAAATAATTTTTTTTTCTTGTCGTTGAAGGATTAGTTTATTGACGAATTTGAGAGAAAAAAAAATTGCAAGAAATTTTGTTTTTTTAATAGTATAATATATAATAATAATAATAATAGATCTAAACGGATATTATCCTGTTTCTGTATAATTTTATTTGGAATTATTATTATGAGTTGTTTTGTTGTTGTTGTTGAGTGATAGAGAGAGAAAAAAAATATGGCATATTTATAATCATGTTCTTTTCGATGTTCTCAAAGAAAAGAAAGAAACTCTGAAATTAGAAAAATAAAATGATCTTATATCATATAAAATTATTTGATTTTTAAGTAATTAATTATTAAATAACATGAATTGGCAACGATGAAGAAAAATATTTCGATGGCATAGAAAAATTTTGTTAATAGAATAAAAAATAAAAACACTGAAACTCTACACTTTACCCAATTATTGTCTTCTATTTTGGTTTATTTGGATGATAGATCAAAATTTTTTTTGAAAATGGATACATTTTGTTTATATGAAGTCTTTTTAATGCTTAATAAGATAATAAAAATGGAATCCGGACATTTTTTTACATGACTTTAAAGTATTTTCTAGATTTTATTTTGTCAACTAATCTTTTAAGGAATCCGTGAAATAAATAATTATAGGTTTTCGAGGTCTAATTTTAACAAAGCTTTCATACTAACCTGGTCGTTCACATGTTCCCAAAATGAACGTTCAAATTCTTTCATAAACATTCATGAACGTTCATCTGAATTCGTCCGAATGTTCAAAAGTTTTCAGAATCTTTCATAGCTTTTCGGGACCTTTCATAAGTTTTCAGGACTTTTTCATAAATTTTCGTGGATTTTTGGGGTCCGAAAAATTATGAAAAGGTCCAGAAAAGCTATGAAACCTTTTTTTTTTGAACATTCGGATGAATACGCAAGTTCATGAATGTTTATGTTAGGATTTAAACGTTCATTTTGGGAACATGTGAACCACCAGGTTAGTATAGAGGTATATTGGAATTATATTCAAAATTAATTTGCTTAGCTATATATTAGTGATTGGTCCAGGAAAATCCATCTAAACATTGTCAAAAAAGAATTAAAAGGGTCCTAGGGATCCAAAGTGAGCCTTCAAAAATTTTTGTTTTTATTCAAACTCGCAAGCATCCTTTCCATTAGTCTTAAGTCAGAAGTTGAGGTTTATTCTAAAAAAATTAAAAAAATTGTTATAACATGGTTTCGATGGTATTAGTTCCATATAGAACAAACCTCAATTTTGCCTTTGTTCTTAGAGAAGTGGGCAAGAGTTTACGGTAATAAAGCTAAAATTTGAAAATTGTAATATGCAATCAAATTGACTTGTAGAGTACAGATCAAAAAAAATCTTTAAAAGTTAAATTATAACAGGAGGTATGAGTAAGAAAAATTTTTAACACAAGGCCATTTTAAAAAAAAATTCATGGTTATACCTTCCCCCTATGTTAGAAAATTACAGAGTAGCCGAAAATTTTGGGACACCCTCCTTTAAAGTTAAGATCATTTATTTTGTAAAGTTCGCGCAATGCAAAATTACCACACTATCTTAATTTTGGATTTTCGACTCGATTTTCTTATTCTCCATACCCGAAAACCTAGGGTTAGCCAAAATTATATGATAAATTTTCATATTTTTGACCTTAAATTCGTAATCCTCATGCAGGAAAACCCTAGAATACATAAAAATCTTCATAAAGAACAAGTTTTTTAAAAAATTCGATTTTGGGTGCTGAAAATTGTCCAAAAAAGCTAATTTTTTGAAAATTGAAAGAATTTTTTTTTGTTCAAACCTTATGTATGTATTCTAGGGTTTTCCTGCATGAGGATTACGAATTTAAGGTCAAAAATATGAAAATCTATCATCCTAGTGATTTTTGATTTTTATGACTTTTTTTCAGCCTCGATTAAACCAAAAGTAAAAATAAATTGAAAAAAATAAAACCTACATTTTGTTCAGAATTTGGTCTTGTTTCAGAATCTGTATAGAGAGTCTATGGTTTATGGGTAAACAAAAAAAGAGATCGAAAAAAACTGAAAAAATGCCTTGAAATTTGCTGTTTTTCCGGAATATTCCGCGGAATTTTATATTTTTTTCGACTTTTTTTTCTCTTAACGTGCATGAAATTGTCGATTGAAGCGAAACTTTTAAAATGACATACTTCTTTAAGGGTCGCTTAACTTCGGACCCCCCTGGCCAATAAAAAAATTTTTGGACCCCCCCTAAAATTTTGGGCAAGTTAAAATTTTTTCTCAATTTTCTTTTTTCTATTTTTTGACTCTTGTGCAATCGTTATAAAAAGTGTGCTTATAAATATTTCAAGGAAAGGAAGGTGCAGCCACATGCAGCAAAATTTGCTGCATCTAATGGAGAGGTCTGCAAAAATTCTGCAAATAAAATTGCGCATTTAAAAATATATTCCAATGGCGTGCAATTTTGCAGAGAATTACAAAAAATGCAAAGTTATGCAAAATTGCACGCCATTGGAAAAGATATATTTTTAAATGCGCAATTTTATTTGCAGAATTTTTGCAGACCTCTCCATTAGATGCAGCAAATTTAGCTGCATGTGGCTGCACCTTCCTTTCCTTGAAATATTTATAAGCACACTTTTTATAACGATTGCACAAGAGTCAAAAAATAGAAAAAAGAAAATTGAGAAAAAATTTTAACTTGCCAAAAATTTGGCTAACCCTAGGTTTTCGGGTATGGAGAATAAGAAAATCGAGTCGAAAATCCAAAATTAAGATAGTGTGGTAATTTTGCATTGCGCGAACTTTACTATTTATTCAAATTTAAATATGTTTTAACACGGATAACATAAGATTCCGGAAATTCAAAACGCCCACACTATCTTAGAAAGTGATTACTTATCTATGAAAACACAGTAAAACATATTTCTTTTAACTAAAAGCATTTTCCTGTAAAAAGTCGATTTTAGGTGCTAAAAATGGCGCCAATTAGATCATTTTATAAAAAATCCATGTAAAAATTTATTGGTTAAAAAGTAAAGTGTGGTTTTTGAGGGGTTTTGACATCCTCTAAAAAATAGATTTTCCTAAAAAATAGTTTTCAAATGTGTAGATTACGAATTTGTGGTCGAAAATGAATTTTAAAATTCGTTGACGTTTTGCATTTCCGAAACCTTAAGATTTAAAAGTTCAATTTCCGCTTCGTTAGGGAAAAATCTGAGTTAAAAACAAAAATTCTCATGGTGGTTTTGAGGGGTGGATCTAAGATTTCATTAAAGCTGAAAAAAAAATTATGATTTCAATTTTTTTCTCGTCATATACCCCGAACGTGTTCCAAATACTTATCTTTTAATGACAACGTGTAACAATACTAATTCCAATCTACAAAAAGCTGCAAGAAATTTCGGAATTATTGCATCTATTGAAAATAGTTTAAAAAAATCTTTGGAAACATTTGCGTACTTAAAATTATTTAAAGAAAGAAAAATGTTGTTTTCTGTCATGTAAATGTAAGGAAAAGACTTTATGCTGAAAAGGATTACTTCTCAACGAGAGAAGTTAAGCCAACCCTTTTGGCATTTTAAGAAAGCTGGATCTTTTTAGTTAGACTTAAAGTACAGACTGAAAACGTTAATCTGACCTTGTTTAATTCAAATTTCTGAGTTATTCTTTAGCGATAAGGGGGATTCAGAAAATCTAGGTTTTCCGGTTGAATTTAGGCCGGATTACCAAATCTGTGTATCGATCAGAGACTGTTTCGGTATGGAATTGATGTCAATTAGAATAGTCTTTTTAGTTTCATCTCAACATCAGATAAAGTACTCACAAAATTGCTTCCCTTCTAGAATAATAAGCGCTTCTAGTAATAATATTGTTCTTTGTTAAGTATGAAGTTTGATTAGCTTGTAATTTTTTAGCAAATACGAGTTAAAGCTTTAAAGGCAAATTAATACCTAATTAATTTCCAAATAAATGAAGGAATCTAAAACTCAAGTTTTTTTAATTAAAAGCTAAATTATTGCTCTTAGAAAAAAATCTAATAAAATTGTCTTTCATGTTAATCAAAAAAAAAGAGACTTGAAAACTCTGAATTAATCTTAAATATTGTTTAAATGAGTTTTTCTTTTTAAACAAGTACGTTGGCTCTGGTAGGATTTAGATAAATATTTGGACGTTTGCAGCAAAAACCCTAAAGCTGAAAAAATATAACAAGGCAATTTAATTTATTTATCAAATTGAATGAACCGTTTTTTAATGAAATAAAAAAAAGATTTTAGCTAAAATATTTCCTTTTTTAACAGGTTCTGTTTTGAAAAAAGATAATTTACGTGATTTTTTTGTTCGGAAATGAATTTAAAATAAAATATATTTATGATTATCTAATAAAAATTACATTAAAAGCAAAGATAAAATAAATTTAAATTTAAAATATTAATGAAATTGTTTGACTTCTCATGAAATTCTTCGCTTTTTTTTTTGCTTCCAAGGATTAATCATGACATAGAAAAAAAATTTAGAAGTTCTGATTCGTTGCAACTAAGTGATAAATTTTGAAACAGATTTTGAGAAATAAGTTGACATGATTATTGAAATTTTGTTAACACATGAATTCTAGGCTTGGTTTTTTGAACCCTTTTTGGCTTTCAAACTTGTACAGAAAATTTATTTTGAAACTTAGATTCGTGCAATATAAAACTATTTACGAATTCGAAATTCAAAGAATTTTTTTTGAAAGATAAAAAATGAAAATTATAATCATTTTCTAATGATTTTTTCAGCAAAATTCCTACTAGCTTTGTTAACAAACTTGAGAACACATGATTGAATAAATGCCTTTATTAATTTGAAGAAATAGCTTGAAAGCTATAAAGCTCTAGTTGACGTTGGTCCCAACTTTAAAGTGAAAAAAAATCCTGGTCTTTCAAATTAAAAGTGAAAGACCAGCAGAGATCTCATCTTCGATACTAAGAACTTTAAACAAACATGAAGATCAATGCTACAAGAAAAAGTGAAGTTTAGAGCTATGGAGCAGGATAAATTTAGCAAAAGTTTTATAAAATTTTTTCCATAGACTCTGTAACGAAAATAAAAGTTGTGTTAATCGAAATAAAATTTGTTCAATCTAAATTCAACCTCTGCAAAAACTGTGCAAATGAATTGCGCATTTCAATTAGATAATTTTTTATGTCGTGAAATTTTTAGAAAAAATGCAGAGTTTTTGCAAACGTTGAATTTAGGTTGAACAAATTTTATTATCGTAAAATTTTTTTTTAAAGCTTCTGCAAAATTGCTCCTGCTCCATATCTCCGAACTTCTCTTTTTCGGCTACTGTGCTTTTATTTCCCTATGAACCGATTCTTGTTAAGTTATTAAATAAGATCTTTAAAGATTGGTAAACGTTTTTTTCAAGTTTGGCAATAGATCTTACAAGATTCCATTAAGATATAAAAATTTGAAAGAATCTTAATCAAGAAATTGTCAAGAAAAAATAAGGACAAGATTTAGGTTAGGTACTTAATAAATATTTTAAATCTTTAAGAATCAAAGTAAAATCTTGTCCTTATTTTTTCTTGACAATTTCTTGATTAAGATTCTTTAAAATTTTTTATATCTTAATGGAATCTTGTAAGATCTAACTTGAAAAAAACGTTTACCAATCTTTAAAGATCTTATCTAAGAATCGGTTTCTGGGTTAAAAATTTACTACTTATACTACTTTACTACTTTATTACTAATTTCAAAAAAATTAATTACATGTTAGAGGTTAGTATTACTTGATAGAGCGTGGTACGGTAAAAGCGGTAGTTAATGCTCAAGATACACTGGTATTAGATGAAAAAAAGTCATCTTATTTTCTTATTTCTAACGCTCTCTAACTCCAAAAGTAAAATTTAAATAACAAAACCCCATGAACACAATCTTATTAAAATTCTTAGTAGGAAAAGTATCGGATCTTGACCAAGTTCAGTATCTGTTCCAGATTAATGTTAATTGAATCTAAGATTCTTAAGCTTTTCATACGAAATCTAAACAATTTATTTTATTGATTTTAAGGCCCTAAAAGACTGACAAAAGATCATTTAAACAAATCATCTTTGGAATTTTCAAAAGGATTTTTCATGAAAAATTAAGATCTTGAAAGAACTTATTTTAAAAAATATTTTTTTCTTAAGATTTCATAAGAGAGGCTTAAGAATCTTAGATTCAATTAAGATTAATCTGGATCAGATACTGAACTTGGTCAAGCCTTCTTACTAAGAATTTTAATAAGATAGTGTTCCTGAGACTGAATTCTTTTTAAATCTCATTAGCTAATTTTTTATTTATTTTTGGGTACCTTAAGTTCGAAAAAGCTCTTCACCAAGTAAATTTCACTTTTTAATTGGATAAAAAAAAATTCAACAAAGACAGCAGTTTTAAATAAATGTGGATCTTCTAGTATTAAGATGCTTTCTTAGCATTTCACTAACAAAAAATTGTGGTGGTGTTCAAGCTATTTAGCCTCAAACTCTGGAAGAAACATGTCGCTGAATTGTGCAAAACATCATTCGAAGAAGAAAACATACTGAGAAGCATCAAAATTTAATCAGCCTAAAAGCTGCTGCTTTAAGAAGGCTGTCACGCTATTAATGTTATCTAAATTCTCTTTTATTTGCACGAAGCCTTCAGATTATCTAAATATTACTTCCTTACTTGCTTTTGAGACGACATGTTACTCTAAAATTTGGATTTCTTTCAATTTCCTAAAAAACTTGAGAAAAATTAAACATTGCATCAATCAGAAATAAGTGTAAGCCGGATAAAGATGTTTAAATAAAATCAATTTAGATTTAATTCGATTTAGTGTCAACTTTAAAATATTTCACAAAATTTTTTTGTTTTAACATAATAATAAATAAAACAAAAAGAACTTAACCAAAATTGAGTTAGAAGGGTTATCGAGTCTAATTAAATAACAAAATCTAACATTATTAGTACTTTATATCTATTTTTTGAACTAAATCTATACTATTTTTAATTTAATCTTAAAAATTCATTAGTTCATACAAATTTAGTTTTTGTTTCCTCAAGAAACATAGAAAGAGCGAGAGAGAAAAACTAAATCTCACAAATTGAACAATTTTAAATTGGAAAATAATTACAAAATCATGTCTTCCAAGAATGCATGAGATAATTAAACACAACAACAAAAAAAAGAGTTAAATATTTAGCATAACATAATGCCATTGATTTGTTTGTTTGCTTGAGTAAAATCGCCCTTGAGCCAAATTATTATCTTCAAAAAAAAATTCTTGAAGAGTTTTGATTAATTTAGTTGTTTTTTTTTAAAAATTCTTTTATTACAATTAAAGCTAAATTCTTTTAAACAATTTTTTAAAAAAAATAAAAAAAAAATTCATCGGTTCCAAATGTTCAAAAATTTAGAAAATAATAAAAATATACATTTTCTGTTTTCATGTTTTTTTTTTATTTTGAGCATTATTTTCGTCTTTTTTTTTTTTCGTGTATTCGAAAATCTAATTTGACCATTAGCTCAAAAACAAACAGATTAACTAATTTCATCAATATTATTCATCTGAATTTTTGTGAATCATTTTCAAAATTAAACGTGAAACTTCCTCGGAAAATCCGTTGCGTACATCACTATCAATTGAACTCTTTTTATTATATGTCTTGACTATTTCGGTAAGGTCTCTCTGAAATTAAAAATTTTTATTTTAAATTTATGTAGCTAGGGTTCAGGTGTGGCGAAATGTCCAAATTATTTTTGACTACATATATGTTATCTACGGCCCCGAAAACCCCTAAAATCATTTTTTTCATGCAGATCAAAAATTGCAGCCAAACATCACTATGCTTTGTTAAAACATTTTAGAGTTCATGATTGCAAAAAGCTATGATCTGAAAGCTGAAAAGCTACCATTGACGCTGGGACCATGATCGATGGGTTAAAAGATCAAGACTCGGGTTAAAACGGTAAAAAACAGACATTTTTCAGTCAAATCCTACAAAGTCCCAAGGGATATCCTATATCCATATGTTTTTATTCATCTGCTTATACAAGAGACGCTTCCCAACAAATATAAGGAACTTTTTATTTATAATTCTGTTTCCTTTTACAAAATAAAGACCGAAAAAAGTCATAAAAATCAAAAACGGAAAATTAGAGGGATTTTGCACCTTTTTAACAAAAATTCGTAACTTTCATTCTGGAAAATCCTAAAAAACATTCATGGTTATATTTAAGATTCTAATTTTTACCGTTTTGAGTATTCGGAATAGATATCGAAAAATATTATGATTTATCTAAAAAGATATATGTTTTTAGGGTTTTCCTATCCATAAAGGAATTAACAAGATAGTATACAATCCTGGTCATTCAAAGCTTCCAATAATGAACGTTCAAGGGACCCTGAATGTTCAAAATATTTTCATTTTTTTTCAAATTTTTTCTAAAATTTTCATATTTTCAAATTTGAAAAAAATAAAGATATATGAAGCCCTTGAACCCGGATTTTTTTCAGGTTTTGAGTTACGCACCTGAATCTGATACCTTTTTACTCAAAATAAACCCGAAAAAATCGAGTATGTGGCTATGGGATTCAGGTGCGTAACCTGTAAAGTTAAGTTTTATGGGTTTGGGTTATGGGTTGGTTACCCAAACAAAGTGGGTTATTGGGTATCGAGTTTGAGTGGTCCACCCGAACCCAACCTAAACTCAAAACCTGAAAAAAATCCGGGTTCGTATCTCTGCCATGGTTGTGTGTTGATTAATAATTTCGTCAACTTAACAAAAAAATGTCCTCAAAATGTTAACCTTTGCAATAATTTTATAATATTCATTTTTTTAATAACCTCAAAGTCAAGAACTAAACTTTTCTAAAAAAAATTCATGAACATAAATTATCGACTTGACTTTTTTATTCTCAAGTATTCTTCAAAAATGGAACAACATTTATATTCGCATTCATGTTATGCAATATTTGAAAGTCTCAAGTAATTTTTATGAAGATGATGTCTTTAAGTCTTAAGTAGTTTTCTATTGGAAATATACCAAGACACGGATGAAACGGAAACGCGAAAAAAAAATTACCTCTGATTGTATAGCTAACAATCTTAAAAACTCGGGTTTATTCGATTTGAAAGCTTTTTGAATTTTGTCAGTTTTGTATAAATTTGAATTTGATAAAAATGTTTGAATAAGTTTAACCGATTTGCAAATTGGTTTATTCATATCTGATTCTGAACAAATTTCAGAACCGTGTATCTTTAAATATTTACTTTAGATATTACGTAAAAATAACAAAAAAAATAATTTTTGAAAAAACTACCTTTTGATAAGCTTTAAAAAATTCGTTTAATTGTTTTTTTGAACTTGTTTCAATTATGTCCAAAAAATCATCAGATGTAAACGAAAAATCTTTACCAAGACTTTTTGCATCCGATTCACCTTTTTTCACATCACATTCATCATTGTCTAAATTCTCATTCTAAAAATTCAAATTAAATATAAAAAGAATAAACCGATTAAGGTGCATGCGGAGAGACTTCCACACTATCTGAATTTGTCATTTACTACATCATAGCTGTAATCTACGACCAAAAAAACCTTGAAATAATAAATTGATATGGGGTGAAAAATCAAGAATTTTAATCCTACCCCTCCGCTTTTTGGTACCAAGTGTAAAGGTAACCCTAAAGCAAGATTCTGAAATTATGATTTTAGGATCATCAGAAACATGTTTTCTGGGGTAGTTTTGCACGATGATTTCAAAATTTTAGTCAAAACTTATTGATTTCCATAATTTTACCAAATTTCAAAAATATGCCATTTTGCACCCCTTTGTGCACCATAATTGAAAAAAAAATTGCCAAAGTAGTACCATAGATTAATGCAGAATTGTCTCTTGTTGATGCTAGATTGTAGAAAAATACGGGTATCGGACTAGATACGATTTAACTAAAAAAATGATGTTTTTTACCGTTTTTACCCGATTACGGAATTTTTTTACCGGAACGATTTTGGTCCTGGTATCAATGGTAGCTTTTTAGATTTCGTTTTGTACCTTCAGGGTAAGAATATCTTTTACCATTCATGAGATCTTGACTGTTTAAATATAGCACCGTTACACTTGGTACCAAAACACGGACGGGTAGGAGTAAAATTCTTGATTTTTCACCTCCTATCAAAAAATTTATTTCTGTTTTTTTTTGGGTCGTAGATTACAACTATGATGTCAAAAATGACAAATTCAGATACTGTGGAAGTTTTGCTCCGCGTGCATCTTATAAAATTTTTTTTTACCTCAATTAATGCAAGAAGGAGCTTTTTAAGGTCTCCTTCAAGTTTATTATCAATTTCATTTGATAACTTTGAGTCAATTTTTATCTCAAAATCTTTGTATAACGATTCTCTGTCTTCTAAGCTACGACTTAAAACTGCTTCTGGAATGACTATGGCAGCTTCATGTGGATCCTTAATGTAAATAACTTTAAAATTCTGTTAAGAATAAATATGATAACCTACGTAAAGTGACTCGTAAATTTTGTCAATGTCAACTGTGTTTACTTCGGTTAGTAAAGCGTTTATTAATGGCTCAAATTGTTTGTCCATTACTTTAACAAGACCTTTTTTCAAATCCTTGAAATAATAAATTTAAAAAAAAAAATCATCTTTTGGGTGGAACAGTTAAACTCTTACGGTCTGATAAGCCTCTTCATAGCTCTTTTTGGTTTCCATTCTCTCGTAATAATTAAGCGTAACAAGTGTTTTCATAAGGACTACATCAGCTCGATCAAGTTGATTAACAGCTTGATTGAGCATTTTGATTGTGTTGTTATTCCTCTGGAAAAATATTGTTTACAGAACATAGTTGATGAATAAAAAAATATTTTGTGAGTTACTTGAGATCTACTTGATCGCTCATTTTTCAAATCTGGCAAAGACTTCTTGACATATATAAACAATTAAAAAAAAATTTCATTCGAAACCTAAATAAAATCCTACTAATTTTCTATGACCCATTCCTCTAGGCGTATAGAATTTATGCTCACTAAATTTTAAATAACGTAAATGATTTTCGAATTCTTGATCCTTGAATACAACGATTAAATTTCAATTTTCAAAAATTTTTATTCCAAAAAAATAACAACGCATACCCATTTTTTAATACTATAAACACCTTTGGTGTTTTTTAATTTTTTAGTCATACGGTCGTTTTCAACTTCGATTCCGAGTTTGAGTCGACTCCGTTGAGCATCCCGAATACTTTTAAAAATTTAAAATTTTAAAATGTTTTTGTTTAAAATTTGAATCAAACTCAAAACTAAGCCAAACCCAAATCATGTGTCTTAAAAGCTCTCATTCAGGTTTAACGACAAGATGAACAATGACAAAAACAAAATAAAGTAAATCATGCAAAATGTATAGTGAATTTAACTTTGGTCATGCTGAAAAAAATTGAAAATGACCAAGGTGGAAACAACTAGTAACTTGGACAAGTCTAAAATAAGTCCAAATTTGCATGTTAATCTTAAGCTCATTAGAAAAAGCATCAAACAAACTAAAATTTTTTAAAAATTTCGTACTGTTTTATAGCAACTCTGAGAAAAATCATTTGTAAAAGAGATTAGATTTTTTATTGTTTAAAAAAGTTATAAAATTTTTTTTTTTATGCGAATTTACGTTCGGACAGTTTAAATCTGTCACTTGCAGTTAAAAACAAGTGTTTTGATTAAGTAACAAAAAATGTATCATATTTTTTAATATTGATCTTACTTTCGTTTTTCAAAATCCGGATTCCAGATATCGGAGTTTTTTTCCGAGTTAATTTTTTTGATTTTTCTCTCTACTGCATGATCATGTCTGTCCAAATCGTCTTGATAATCTCTATTGATCTTTAAAAAAATATCACTAAAATTCGACCAGTGGCGAGGGTGTTTTAAAATCATACCTGAATCTTTTTTGCATTGTTAATGATAATCGGAAATTTAACAGTTTCGACTTTTGTTTTTCTATTTTTAATTTCTTTTAGCTAAAGAAAACACGAGTTGTAAATAAAAATTCAAAATCAAAAATGACTTTTTGAGAAACACAAACCCGTTTTTGATGAAGCTCATATTCCCGATTTTCCCATTCTTCTTTAACAAGTCGATTACAAACAAGATATGGATCAAGTCTCAATGACATTTGTATAAACAACAACAGGTAGATAAATTAAATAAATTTGTACGACTCACAAAAGAAACAAAATAACAAATAAAAAAGAGAGAAAAAAAACGAGTTTTTTTTTTGTATCAAGATCAAAGCGTAATGAATAAATTAAAAATCAGGCTAATAATAAAGAACAAAAAAAAAACCTATTGAATCTTTTGCATACGAATTATATTATGTTACTAATGGCAACTAGATTTTTCAAAAAAAAAAATATTTTTTTTTCTAATATTATGAAAAATTTTGCAATTATTTAAATTTTTTTGAAACAAAAAAAAACACAAAATTTTAAAAAACGGAATTGAACGAGTTCAAGTGGGTCTTAAAGAATTAAAATTTATCAAAATCTCATTACGAAATAAAGTTTAAATTAAAAACTAAAGAAAAGAATTTTGCTCATGAATTTATTTTAAATCGTTTTTGTTTTTTTTTTTTCTTTTAAAAAAATAAATTAATTGAAGACACATAAATTCCTTGGATTAAAATTACTTAATGTTAATGTATAAAAAAGAAACATTAATTGGTAATTCCTTGAAGAATTTTAAAAACATTAATTTTCTCCAACCCACATAAATTTAATCAAACACTTGTGATTTTTTGTCCGGAAAAGATTGGTTTAGGAAAGGAGCTCAATAAAAGCTAGATTTTCACCTTGAAGAAGTTAACTTTCTTAGGCTCAAATCACGAGTAGATAACTTCACAGAAAAACAAAAAAAAACAAAAGGATGTAACTCATATTTCCCATATTTACAGTTGAACAACTCTTAGATCTAGTTTACTGTTCCAGATAGCTCGGAGAAGGCTCTCTTCGAAACCTGCTTTTTTTTTCTTCTAAGCGCTCGTAATATTTTCAGCTTTGTCGTAGATTGAAATTTTTTGCATCTGTAAAATTAAATATGATTATTTACCGTAAAACCCCTCTATTTGTATCCAGTAATTTTTTTCAAATATTTTGATTGGTGAAGTATTGAGTTTGATCCCTGATACCTTATTTTAAAGAGAAGGCTGAGTCGGTCAGAATGAGGTATTTTCCGACTTAAAGTGAATGTTTTTGTAGAAACCCTGTGTTAAAGGTCAAATTTTCTGGGTACAAATAGAGAGGGTTTACGATAGCATTTGAGCGATCAGAAGTGCTGGATGGTTACCGTATTTTCTTGAGGTGGGATGCAATGCGTTTAATATAAAAATTTCGATAATAACTGCGGCAGTAAACATGTATAAAACTTTAGTCCGGTCTACTTCCAAATATCACAAGGATAGAACAGATCTGATCTCCATCAGTCTAAAAAAAGGGGATATTAGGGGAGCATTTGTTATCAAGGAAATACGGTAGGTGCTGCGGCTCAATTTAATTTTTTTAAGACAAAAGTGCTGCATTAAAATTCGTATTTTCGAGAATTTATGGAACATAAAAATTCAAATTAAAAAAAAATATATATAACCCTGTTCATTCAAAACTTCCAAAAATGAACCTTCATGAAGGTTCAAGGAGTTCTGAAGGTTCGAATCTCCTCAAAAATACATGAAGAAATATGAAGCTTCATGGACTCTTGAACCTTGAAAACATTTAACGTTCATTAATGTTCATTTTTGGAAGTTTTGAATTACCAGGGTTGAATTTTAATCGACATTTTCATACATCTTTTATCCAGCATCTATTCCTATAAATTTATATTACAGTGTTCCACTACTAACTGATACTTTTGGTGCAACTTTTAAGAAAAAAATAAAAAAAAAACTTTACTCGAATCAAATACATGCCTTTAATTAGTGCTGTCCCCCTCTATTCTGGATGGGAAAAAATGTCAGAGATTAAAAGAGACCATGTTAATACGGAACATAATTTTTCTATCAAGAGTTCGCTAGCCAAAGAAAAAATTTTTTGATTGTACATTAGGATTTTTTGTTCCTGAAAAAATATTAGAACTGGGCTATGTGAAGTTTTGTCTCAAAATCCCAAAAGTCCCAAACGGATCAAAAAACATTTCTTTATAAAAACTTTAGGGTCATTTAAAATTATTGCTGAGATGGATATTGTTGATAAGAAATAATTTCTACATACACGGAGCTCTTGTGCAAAAACTCTGCAGCTCTGCTATTTTAATTGCGTAGTTTAAAAAATAAAATATAGTGAAAAGAATTTAAATTAAAAACGCAATTAAAATTGCAGAGCTGCAGAGTTTTTGCACAAGAGATCCCTGTATGTAGAAATTATTTCTTATCAACAATATCCATCTCAGCAATAATTTTAAATGACCCTAAAGTTGTTATAAAGAAATGTTTTTTGATCCGTTTGGGACTTTTGGGATTTTGAGACAAAACTTCACATAGCCTAGAACTGATCAAAAAAATTATGGCTGATCTTAAATTTATTGTCGTGGTCTGGAAATTTTAAAGCAAAAAATTTTATTTCACCACAAAGGCACCTGTAACATTGTAATAAAAATAATTTGAAATAAATGTAGATCCGTGTCCGTCATTTTGGAATAACCTATTTTCATTTTGCTTCGGTTTCTAGTAATTGTGGTTTGGTAACTTTTTTAGCCGAAAACATGCATTCCTTGTTTTAATGTCGATTTTTGAATTGAATTTGATTTAAGAGTAGGGAATATTCAGGCATATGTACCCTATAATTGTAAGGTATTGGGTGACTATGTGTTACCCAGATGTTTTAAATTTCGGGTATGGATCTGTGTAACCCATAGCCACCCAATACCTTACAATTATAGGGTACATATGTCTGGGAGCATTGGAGCTTAGAAAAAACTGTTCGAAACTAATTTGTCCTTATCGCTTAACTTCTTAATTTTAATCTTTAAGAGATAAAATAATATCTTTATTTTTGAATTAACGTCTTTCGACACTTGCTGTCATTTAATTTACAAGTAAAAACATAGTAAACATGAATATTTACAACTTAATCTATTTACTAAAAAAACATACTAACCTTGATTTATGATCATAGCAACGATACAAATATGTTTCTTATTTCCCTCTAGCAAAGATGAAATTAATTTCGTATCTGCTTGACGATTAATGAAAAAAGAAAAAAACAAAAATTTAAAACCGAATTAATTTTTCTTTTAAAAAATATTTGCTTAAGGAATTAAAGAAAATTAATTTAAATTTAAAATTATAATCAACAATACAAAATGCTACTCTTTTACTGACAAAAATACTTATGGTATTGAAGTCTTTTTATTTTATTCGTATAATTTAAGCCCAAAATGTCATGAATATATTGACTTCCTAGCACATGAACACACAAAGCATCTATTCAAAAAAGGATTTATTATTGTCGAATTTTACTCTTTATTATTTTTATTACCAATTAAAAAAGTCCCTCGAAAATTATTATTAAAATTCTTTCGTATTCTAAATACTTGACTCTTTTTTCTATGAAAACTTTGGATAACACATACCCCTTCCCTACTTGATGTCTATTTAAAATTATATTTTAATTATCAACCAATTCGAAGTACAGTGTACTTTTAAAAGCTATGAACCCGGTATTCTATGACTATACCTTAACTCTTAGATCACAATCCGTCTTTTCTCACAAAATGATGTTTTTATTTCGATTTTGAAAAGATTTAAGAATGTTTTACAGTTGTGATCATTCACGTGTTCTTCTCGTGAACTTTCATGAACTAACGATTTGGAAAATCTAATATTGATTTATAGGTATCAAATGAAAGCTAAAAAGCTCTAGTTAAAGCTTGTAAAATTAGATTTCATTTGATACCCATAAATTAATGAATGCTTTTCAAAATCATTAGTTCATGAAAGTTTACAAGAGAAACACGTGAATGACCACAACAGTATATACTTTAATCCGAAATTTTCGGAGGCAAAAAATTGAGTTTGGATAAAATAATTCGGATTTAACCCTTACATGTACGAGACCTGAATGGGAGACAAATTTTAACCGAATTTTTAAAAAATTCGGATTAAAGTGAGTCGACTGTATTTTTGAGAACCTGATGCCCTCGTACATGTTCATTTGTATGTTGAACCAACCATTTATTATGAAAATTTTGGAGGAATGCTAACCCCTTGGTTTTTACAGCTGCTGTGCTTCTCAAAAATGGCATCTTCAATTTATAATTCAGACAGGTTATCCAGTAATTATTTCCTTCTTAACCTATTTCAATCTAGTCGAAAATAAATCTGATTAAATGGAATTAAAATTACAAGAAAAGATTAAATGGAAAATCCAAAATACGATTGAATTTTGCTCATAAAATTTCTAAGACATAATCGATATTAATACATTTTATATTTGCAATGTAAAATACAAAAAAAAAAGCTAAATAACTTAACGATCGTTGAGAAATTTTTGAAAACATTAAAAAATAAAAATGAGCATTAGAAACTCATTATTAAAAACAAAGCAAAAACTAAACAAATGCAATGTACAAAAAGTCTTTCAAAAATCACACGATTAAATATTTATTTAATTAGACAGTAGAAAAATATATTTTAAAGAAAAAATCTGAAAAATTTTGTTAAAATTTTTTTTTTTGTTTCGAAAGTGCTGAAAGTGAATTTAACATTGCTGGTATAATTCAAGGTCATCTCGATGCAAAACTCTCACAAAACGGAATCGAACAAGCCAAATCGTTAGCTAAACATTTAAAAAATGTAAAATTTGATTATTGTTTTACAAGTGATTTAATGAGAGCACATCACGTATAAATTTTGTTTTAACTCTTTTTTTTTTGTTGATGTTAAAATTTAATTAAAACATTACATGACTAGACCGCAGATTATGTAATAAACGAAAACGAACATGCTATTAAATATTTCAAAGAAAAATTGCTTAGAGAACGGGTTTCAAATTTTTTTTTTTACTTTAATTTATTAACATGGAATTAAAGAAACTAATGAGTTAACAAAACTAAGAATTTCGGCGAAGCTCAAGGTCAAAAAAAGAGTTTTTTAATGGAAAAAGCTAATGAAATAAATGTAAAATTCGAAGATTTTGTTCCGAAAGGCGGCGAAAGTAGGAATGAAATTGTTGAACGATGGAAAGAGTTTTTTCGAAATATGTGTCTTAAAATATGCCAAAACGAGTGTGAAAGAGAACATGTTGATGTTATGATTGTTAGCCATGGAGCTTTTATGAGAGAGGCTATTAAATTTATGCTCAAAGAATACAACTGTGATTTTCGATTTGAAATTGATGAACTCGAAAAATCAGCTCCTAATACATCTATAACTAAATTTGACGTTGATTTCGAAAAGCTGGATTCAAATGAATTTTTGATTAAAAAAATTAAATTTGAACTTTTTTATGATAAAAATCATTTAGAAAACATTTCTGAGACTTTTTGTGATTTATGATACAATTTATTTAATAAAATATTGTTTGATTTTTTAATCGATTTGTAAAATTAATATTTTTCAGCTTTTTTAAAAAATACAGATAAATATTGCGATCTTTCATGGACATTCGTAGTCATTCCTCAGTATTACTGTCAATCGGATTTTCAATACCGTAAACTCTTGCCCACTTCTATAAGAACAAAGGCAAAATTGAGGTTTGTTTTATATGGAACTAATACCATCGAAACCATGTTATTACAATTTTTTTAATTTTTTTAGAATAAACATCAACTTCTGACTTAAGACTAATGGATAGGATGCTTCCATATAGAACAAACCTCAATTTTGCCTTTGCTCTTAGAGAAGTGGGCAAGAGTTTATATTAAAATACAGGAGAAAGCTCGACAAAAAAATTTTCATGATCAACTTTCTAGAATGTTCAAAAATACATTAATTTAAATTAAAAATCGTTTATTAGGTTTGAAATATATCGATATTTCGAGGATTTCTTGAAACTTCAATTGAAAGAATGAAAATATATCGACCAGAGTAGTATTGTGAATACCATTATAATTATAGGCGGTTAAAACCGACGATTAACCAAGTACCGTACGCTTTGCTTTTTTTGGTACGGTACACTTAGTACGCTTTTGTATTTTTGGTTCGGTACGCTTCGTTGCTGGTACCCTTTGGTACCAAAAGTTCGAGAGAAGACCAGTATTCTGGAAACATACAATACTGGTGTAAGTTTTATATGAAGTTGAGTTAAAAAATTATTTTAAAAACAAGGGAGATAAAATTATGTTCAACAAAATTATACATTTTTTAGACCACTATTGTAGCTATTTGGGTAATGAATTTTAGGGACAGGTCAATGTTGAGCTTCCGTAAACTTGAAATTTTCTTTCAATAAAAATAAATTGTTTAGCATCCATATTCTCTTAATTTGCAAGAATTTTTTTGAAAAGTTAAATTTCATGTTTACGTAAGCTCAACATTGACCTGCACGCATCAACACGAATACATAATTGTATAAGAAGGAATACTATCTACAACATAATTTACATTAGTAAATAAACTACACTTGGTAGCAAGCGTAGTCGTATCGAAGCGTAGAAAGGAATCTCCGGACGGACTTCGAACCATACCGTACCATGCTAAACTAACCAAAGCAAAGCGAACCAAACTATAAAATCGAATTCTCAGAAAATTTAAAAGTTTTCGAAAGCTTTTGGACCGTTAAAAATTAAATTTTTTCAGAACTCTCGAGAAAAGAACAGGTTTTCTTCAACCTTGGACTTTTTTCGTTTCAAAATTTTACATTAAAAATCCAAAGACCTTACCAATTGATGTTGAGAATCTTTCATTAAGTTTTATCGAAGTGTTTTTCATGGGTTGATATCTTTTGAAATAACGATTATATAGAATCGACTTTATTACTTGGTAAACCTTATAATAAATTGAAGCTTATTCGTTAAAAAAACATGTTTTTTCGAATAAGCTTTTCGAATATGTAAATATAATATGGGGTTGATGGGTTAATAAAAATGTTACAGTCGACTCGCGATAATCCGTATACAAAAAGCCCTAGAAAATTCTTGTACGGATTAAAATATACGGATAATCAAATACATGTAATAGTATCGGAAAGGGCTCCGAGCCCGGGTATTTCTGTTCGGATGTCAATTTATTCGGATTAAACTGTATACGGATTATCGCGAGTCGACTGTATAGGTAAAAAGTTAAATCATGGTTTTTGAGGGGTCTTAACATTCCCTAAAAAATTAGCTTTCTTAGGTTTTCATATGTGTAAATTAGAAATTAGAGGTCGAAAATCAATTTTAAAATTTGTGGACGTTTTGAAACTCCATAAGCTTACTATAAAAACACATTCTTTGATAAAATTTTTAATATCGAAATCTTTCTGTAGCAGTACTAAAATATATTTGATTATTAAATCGTAAATGTTAATTTTGAAACTTTTTCTTGTCTTTTGGGAAATGGGATTTATGCTTTGCCCAGGAAATAATTCTTAAATAAGATCTTCTAAGATCTTACATGAGTAAGAACTAGCAGTTTTTCTTATAAGATCTTGTAAATATAATTATAAATTATTTGTGTTAAGTTGACGGTAAGATTATTTTCAAAATTCTTGTTTTTTTCTTATTGAATTCTTATCTAGGCGTATTAAAAGATCTTGCCATATTTCTTAATTACCGTATTCCCTCGTTCGATATTGCTGCACCACAAGTTAAGACACGCCTTTGGACCATGCACCAAAGTACATCTCACCCATGCTATAACATTGTTAACTTGGAGCGCATGCTCTAATAGCGTAATCACGCGTTTAGGTCCGCATTAAACACTGAAATTCTTAGTTTAATGCGTTTCTTAATCTTTGGTGCTGCACCAAATGCATAATTCAAAAAAATTATTTTTTATTTTTTTCTTTACAATCGAGTCTTGATGACGCATTAAACTAAGAATTTCAGTTTTTAATGCGGACCTAAACGCGTGATTACGCTATTAGAGCATGCGCTCCAAGTTAACAATGTTATAGCATGGGCGAGATGTACTTTGGTGCATGGGCCAAAGGCGTGTCTTAACTTGTGGTGCAGCAATATCGAACGAGGGAATACAGTAATCTTATACTTTTTCTTGAATTTTGAAATTCTTGAGTTCACTTAAAAGAACTTTAAAAGATCTTTACCGTTCTTGAATCTCAACTCTACCATGACCTATTAAGATCTTGAAGAAGAACTTTACCAAGAACCGAATCAAGATTTAATTAAGATTCTTAAAAAGAACTGTTATCGAATTGTTTCCTGGGTTGATACCTATATTTAGTACTTCGAGGTCTAATATTCGAGGATACCTAAAAAATCATGAAATAACAACCCGATTGAATATTAAATTTCCAAAAAAGACTAAAATCGACGCTTTAATTTTATTTCAAATAATTTTTCTCTTGCAATCTCAGAGATCATTTATTATGCAAACGAATAAAATATTCAATTTAAAAAAAAATTTTCTCTTTCAATAACGCTTTTTTTTATAGTGTAGCCATAATTTTGTCTTAAAGTGTCTTATGAGCAACAAACAAAAAAAAAATATATGCACATAAAATTTACAATGTATACATCTATGTACGCATTCAAATTTACATAGCTTTATAATACTATACTCTCAAATAGAAAAATAAAAAAAGAGTAAAATTATTTTAGAAAATGCATAGCGTTGAGTTTTTTTCTTTAAAGCTTCGATTATAACTAAACGACTTAAATTTATTTCGGGTTTTTTTTTACGATTTTTTTTGTTATCTCATGATTGATTGTCTTTAAGATTTGAAAAAGTTTTTTCAAAATATAATTCTAACAAAATGGCATCACCAGATGTAATTATCCAAGCTGTCAAAGAACTCGGCAACAATCAAGATTTGTCAAGATACGACGACAACTTGTGTTCAGACATTCACAGAAAATTGGACTCTAAATTAAAAGAAAGAGAAGTTTCAATTGCTGACAAAGCTGTCTTTGTAATTATCCAAAAAAAAAAAATTAAATTATTTTAAAAGATTTATTCAATTTTGTTATTAAGGCTAGAAACAACTTTGTTACAATGAACAAATGGGAACAAGTATTTCCAGCTGGTATTAGCGAATGCTTAAAGGAATACTTTAGAGGTAGAGCTTTGTGGGCTCCAAAATTCGACCCCAGATTCCCAAATCAAAATCAAGCTAAAAATTGCTTTGTCAATTATGTCGACTATCAACGTTGCATTAAATTGAAAGGACAAGATTATAAAGATTGCGACTATTTTAAACAAGCAGCTGCTACTTTGTGTCCAAATCAATGGATCGAAAAATTCGACGAACAAATTGAAAATAACGCTTTCCCAGTCGATATTTAGAATGTAACAGAATAAAAAAATATTCAGTACAACCGAAATTAAATTCAAAAACTTATTTTAGATTGGTATTTCTGTTTACAACTACTTTTGACACTTAAAATAAATTTTAAATAAAAAAAAAACTAAAATGGGATTAATTTTATGTTTTTTTTGGTTTTTTATAAACCCGAAATTAAGATTATTAAATGATAACTTGAGCAGTTGAATTACCATCTGACACATATTAATTATCTATTAGAATATCAATGCCGGGATTGGGGTAAATTTCTGGTTACAACACCAAAATCTTAAACTAGTGATACAGACATACTTACTTCGAAAAAAAACACTCCCTTGTAACATTCATTTGATTATTGGATATTCTTGTTGTCTCATATTCAGTACGAGGCTAGCCAGTATGAGAAAACTCGTAAGATACATCACTTGCAGCCTTTAACTTTAATGTAGCCATGACGTGACACGTAACAAACTTTCGTAGTCTCTTTAATATCTTAAAAATGGGTAAAGAAGCTACGAGAGATGTTTGCACCATCCCTAATTAGCAAACAAAAAGTTTAAAAAAATTAAATTTTATTTTGTGAAGGGCTACAAAATGGTACTATATTTAAATGAAGTTATTTGGATAAGAAAATTGATTTTTTCAATTTTAGCAGTAGTAGTAGTAAAATAAACTGCAACTTGAACAATGTTCAAGTGAACTCAAAGAGCTATAGCAGTAGTAACACCTTTCTTCGCCAGCCAGTTGTCAAGCTTCGACTAAAAACTATTCAGGCTTCTTGATTCTATCACCTCTTCCGGAAACTTGTTCCAATTATTCACTATTCTGTTCACAAAAAGTTGTATTTTGGAAGACAGTTTTTAACATTTTCCTTGTGAATCGTTTTGTTATGCCTTCTTAAGTTGTAAGTGCAACTTGAACTTCAGGTCACATAGACCTAATTTAATAAGACGTTGTGGGTATTCGAAATTCCTGAGCTCGGGAATAAGCTTGGTGGCTCTTCTCTGTACTTTCTCCAGTTCCGCAATGTCTTTTTCAAGGAAAGAACACCAAGAATTTAGATTAATTCGAAATGAGGTCTTACTAAGGACATGTAAAGTAGTCGCATGTTGTCTTGATTATGAAATTTAAAAGCCTTCTTAATCATCCCAAATACTCTGTTTGCCTTAGAAGTACAATTTTTAATTTGAAAATCCCATTTCAAATAGCTCTTGATGTAAATACCGAGGTCTTTTTCACAAGTTGACTTTGTTAAAGGCACTAACAAAGTCAACTTGTGAAAAAGTTTATGTAGACAACCACTAACTTAGTGGTTGAACTTTGTATTTGATTAACCAAAATGAACCACTTTACATTTTCAGCAATGAAGTGAGTAGACCAGTCTGATGACCATTTGGACACCTTATCTAAATCATCTTGAAGTTTTTATCTTTAAGTTTCGATCTTAAAGGATCCTCATGAATCCCCATTTTTTATAAGCTCAATTGAAAGATCTATGTACGAATGTTTTTTTTTCGACTGGGATGTTCGATTACAGAGTAAAATGGCGTTTTGTTCTAAGGAAAAAATCGTTTCAGACACGATAACATTGCATCGAAACTGACAAATCATAAAAAAAAGTTCGTCACAATGGGTTCTTAAATGTTTATTCAATTAACTTTGTCATTATACTGCAAAAAACAAAGGATTCGCAGAGAATTCGAATTTTAAATCACTTTAAATAATGATTTCTTGTTGTTTTGGGACTTGTTTGTGCTGTTTAAAACCAATCTTAATTTTCACTATGCTTTCTCTAAAAAAATGGTACCATAAGCCTTAATTAGTTAGTAAGCTAAAACAATGGAATGTTTGCATACACGTCCAGAAATTCTTCTTATGTTTGAGGAATTTATGAGAGAATTGAATCATTTTGAAAACGATGAGACAAATGATTTAAATTTCATGTTACAGTTTTAACAACAGTCTACCTCTATTTTGTGACGGTTGGGTGTAACCCGAGTTTAGAATGCAAATAGACCCCAAAGGTTGCAAGCTTTTTCCAATTATAAAAGATTAAAATTAATTGATAAAGATTTTTTAAGAATTTTTTTATTATGTTAAACATTTTGTGCAAAAAGATTTTTAGCAAGACTCAGTAAGGAATTTTTTCGTAAATTAAGATAACCAAAATTAAAATCTTCTAGTTTTTGCCCGATAATCAGCTGTATCTTCTAAAACGAATGGAAATTTTTTGTCTTTTATCCACTGTAGGTTTTTTTGATACTTAAAGTTAAACAAAAAATATATATTTATGGAATGTAATGAAAATTTTTTAAAAATTACTTGAGGTATTTTTTTAACATTCTCAGGTGCTGATTCAAAAGTCTTAATCCAATGGTCTTGAGATTTTTGAGCAATAGACTCGTAGTCTTCGGGGCTTAATAATAAAGGCCTGGAGGCAAGCATATTTTTAGCTTCTTCACCGGACAGTCCCAAATAAGGGGTAAGCTTAGTTATTATTTCGGTAGATAGATTATACCTTAGAAGAGATGTAGCATTCTCTAATTTCAAATCTAACAATGCAATACGAACTCCACTATTTTTCATTGGTGTTCCATTTCGATCAGTTAGAACATATGCTTGTTGGGGGTTATTTGAAGCTTCTTTGACAGATAAACATTTGACAAATATCTTAAAATTTTAGTCATTTTGGTACTTGATTTTATTTCAATTAAGTCTAGATTCAAAGCTTACAATTGTTGCCAAAACTAAAACAACCTGAAAAAACGCAGTTTTCTTAATTTGTGTCATACTTAAAATTGTTGTTTTTTTTTCTTCAGAATGATGATTTAAATACAATTTTTTTGAGTTCTTAATTTAGGAATCAAGTATTTGGAGAGGAATGTTTGGATTCCAAACGAATTACGAGTGGCATTCTTAGAATATTATGGAACAAGGGATAATTTAAAATTTTAGTGAAAATTATTTTTTTCTCTTAAGCTTATATCCTCATTTAGTCATAAAAAAATGAAGTATATCAACTAACTAGTCCAAAAAAACCTTTATATAATGAAAGCTATTTGAAAGTAATGCATGTGCAATAGTTATGAATTTACATAATCTACGAATTGAATCGTCTTAAGCTAATCACTTAATAAACAATCGTACCCATTAGGTTATGAGCTGATCTTTTAAAATTTAACTAATCACCTGACTAAAGAGCAATTATCAGTGAAACAGACACAGATGCTGTTCTCAGTTAACGTCGTAAAATGACTTTTTGTCCAGATTTTTTCCACTATGAAGTAAGAAAAAAAATCTGTTTGTTTCTAGGGTCAAAATGAGTAATTAAAAAATATTTAGTTTGCAGTTTAGGAGGAAAATGTGAATAAAATGAAAGTAGCTATTTTTTTGAGCCCTCAAAATGCTAAGTCTTAAATTTAATTTCTATAAAATTTTATGCTATTTAAGATTCTGTGTCATTAAAATCATGCATAACGTAATTTCGAATAGCTATTTGAGATATTTATTAAATTCAAAATGTCCACACCATCCGAATTTATTATCTCTGATATCGTTACCGTGTTCTACGACCTTGAAACCCCTAGAAGATCAATTTTCCATGGGATTAAAAAACCGAAAATATTGAACCTACCCACCCACTTTTTACAGCCTAATGATAAAGAGCTTAATTTAATCATTTAAGAACTCATGATTGGAAAAAGCTATAATTGATGTAAATATATTTTCTGACGCGTGGACCATTGTCGATTGGAAAAAAATTCTCTAAAGCATTACACGGGTGAAAACGGAAAAAATAAGCAACTTTTTCAATCAAACCGCATCTCCTCTTAGGGGAGCAGCAATACCCAAATTTTTTTTGGTATATTTTTTATTGTTTTACTATACGAGAATTCAGAATTTTAAGTCAAAAAGTGGTAAATCGATTTCTTATACCCATCAAAAAATTGATTTTCTGAGGTTTTCGAGTTCGTAGAACACGGTAACAATCATAGAAATAGCAAATTCAGATAGTGTGGATTAGGGTTGCTAACGGTTAACCCGGTTAAAAAAGTAAAGTTAAATTTTTTAAAAACTGAGAAGTAACCATACCCTCAAAAGGGTAATAGACTGTAGAGCTTAAAATTCTCTATCGATTGACACCTATTTTATAAGTCATTTTTTTCCATGACTATCAAAAATTTTAATTTAACCGTTTTTTTAACCGGTTAAGTTAACCGAATGTTTTTATGCAAGAAAGTCTTAAGTAGTTATCAAAGATTTTATAAAATTTAAGACTAAATGCTATCAACCGATTTTAAGTTCAACAAGCTGAAATGATTTTTTTAAGATGCTGACTATTTAATCAAGCAATAACTAAATTTAACCGTCTAAAATTCGGTTAACCACGTGCAACTCTAGTGTGGATATTCTGAATTTAATGAACCTTACAATTATAAAATTAATTTTTTTTGACCGCTTTATTTGATGCATTTTGAGGCTTAGGAGAACAACTTATGGAGTCATATTCCATAAATTCCGATGTTTTTGTATGGTACAAAGCTTGCTTTTTTCTTAAGATTATTCAATAATGAGTACTTCTTTGGGAAATTTTTTTATTTTAAGAATGAGACTAAGGGGCGCTAAAAAAAAATTGAATAAATTTTTATTTATTTTTATTTTGTTTTTAAAAATTAAAATTTGCAATATCGCAATTCGATTCAATGTTTTTAAGTTGTTTTTTTTTTGTTTTTGAAACTGAAAATTGAACAAAAAAAAAGTATTTGTGTTAAAATTTGCTTAATAATCGAAAATCGACCAAAAAAAAAATAGGAGAAAAGAAAAAATATCAGAAAACCCAATATTCAATAGTAGCTAAAAATTCCGATCGAACAAAAAAAAAGAAGAAGAAGAAGATATAATTTAATAATTTCTATAATCAGGAAGTTCAACCCACGACATAAAAGATCATCAAAAAAAAAGAGAAAAGAAAAGATAAAAGAAGTATTTATATATATAAATATATATCACATCACCCTGAGCACTTTCAGACACAATTTTTTTGTAACAATTTATTTTTGTTTTTAATAAAATTTACATTCGCACTTTAATTTTTTTTTGAATTGACTCACCCAAAAAAAATAAGAAAAAGAAAAAAAAGAGAAGATTTGATAATGGAAAAAAGGAAAAAAAAATAGAAATTTTGTTGTTTAATCATCATTTAAACATTTTTGAGTTTTCTGATTTCTTTTAGCGCCCAATTGGCTAGTGTTTTAGCTCGATTATTTTTTGACTTTTTACCGCGTGTAACCAAATTATTTATGGCTTCATTTTCAACAATCGGCAACATATTTTGTCCGAAACATGAGACCAAATCGCCTATAAGACCACAAGTGGCCGATAATACAGTTTCACTAATATTTTGATCTTTTGACAATATGTCCAAAAATGCCAATATATTATTCATATGTGGTGTTACAATACTTAAATCAACTGAAAATCAAAAAAAAATTAGTCTTTGAATACAAAACAAAATGGCGATTAAAATTTAACAATTACCTGGAGAATTATTGTTTCCTTTAAGACCTTGTAAAATACCAGTGTAAGCGTCTAAACAACCCTCTCTCAATTCATTGAAATAATCAATTAGATCGAAATCGTTTGGATCAGCGTGGATTAATGAAGCTTGATGTAAAGCGTTAAGGACTACTTCGGCGTATTTTTTGAAATCAGTTCCAGTGGCTAAGGCGATGTCACCGAATGTTGACAAAATCAATGGTTTGACTGACTTGTTCAATTTTGGACTCTAGAAAAATTAATTTTCATTATTGTTTTTACAAAAACAAAAAAAGTGAAAGAGCTTACGATTAATCCCTCTAATAGAATGGTCATGATATCATCACAGTATGGTAGAATTTTGTTTCCAATGTTTCTGCCCAAATCTCCAACTACACCAACAGCAGCTTGACATACTTGATACTCATCAAAATTTCTAAGACCAATGTACAAAATTGGTTTCAATGAATCAATGTATTTTAAGAATTTATCGCCTAATACATCGATTAATGTAGAAACGGCCAAGAAAGCGTCTTCTTGTACACTTGAAGCTTTTGAATTAGCTGTTTGATTTAACATGTGTAATAAAGCATTCATTATGTGATCACTAACTTGTGGAGCGTCTTCAGGTGTTACTTTACGCAATACACTTTGTAATGTAGCACATAGTAGAGATTGTAAATCGAATACTTGTCTACGATCCGATGAACTTTGTATATTGTTTTCTAATTGAATTACATTTTCAAGACGTCCAAGAATGACGATAGTTGTTTTTTGAACTGTTGTATAGCAATCTTTTGGACTATTTTTGATCATTTCCATTAAAGCTTCATAGGCAGCTGATCTTAAATTTGATTGACCACCATCTTGACGTTCAGTTGTAGCCAATAATTTTTCAACAATTGGTTCAAAATATTTTGAAAGACAATATGTTTCTGGCGCTGCGTCTTCATCATCTTGTGGTCTTGCCATTTCCATAGCAGCAATGGCTATACTTGACAAAGCCCAACAAGCGTTTGTAGCAACACGTGGTTCAGCATTTAAACCAATAACTAAACCCTCCAATAATGGTTGAAGAATGTTATCATTGATAATTGCTTCGGGTACAGCTTCACAAATTCTTCCGATTGTCCATGCGGCAGTGTCTCTTACAATAACACTTGGGTCTTTCAATAATTCAACAAACATGTAAATGGCTTGTTCGACGAGTGGTTTAAGTTTTTCTGTTGATGGACCTTCGATTATTGAACCAAAGGCCATGACTGCAGCATCTCTAAATTGCCAATTTTGATTTTTAATATTCTCATGAATAAATGGCATAACGTGTTGTAAAATATCGTCTTCAACACAACTTGCCAACAACATTAAACAAACACCAGCTGCTTTGCATGGATTCCATTCGTCTTCATCTTCACTATCTTTTTGTTCGCACAAACGTTGTAATATAATTGGTACTAAATATTGTAAAGCACCACGAGCGTAGTGACGACTTACGCTTGTTGGCGAACGACCCTCTTCCATAGCATCTTGATATTCCTCAGCCAATTCACATTCTTCCTCACACACTGAACTCCAAAATTCAATTCCTTGTAAAGCTACATCATCATTTGAGGACTTCATTGCCGAAACAGTGATGGCAAATAAAGCTTGACCCATATAATTTTCCATGTATTCATAATACAAGTTCATTATTTTAACTAAATTTTGTAGCGCTGAAACTTTAATTTGATGATTTTCGGATTGTGTAGCTTCACATATAATTTGCATTATGTAATTACGTTCGGATTCTTTTGAAAAATTGTTGCGTGTAAATTCCAATGAGTTCAACAAGGCATTGCAAGCAGACAAACGTACATGATCACTTCGTTCTTCTTTTCTCATACCGTTTACAATAGCAGTTAAAATTTGGTTACTTTGAGATTCTAAAATGTCCGGATTTATATCTTGACAAATGTAACCGATAGCTTCTAAACTCGATTCTTTTAACATTTCGCTAGCATTTGGATCTGTTACATTAATCATTAAACGATTAATACAATCTGGCCATAGATTACGTGGTAATTCAGCACATGCCATATAACCAACACATTGTGCTGCTTGTGACGGTCGTTTTGTTTCTGTTCCTAATGTTTCAATACAATTATTTTTTATGTACAAACGAATTTCTTCGGGAATTTGTAGCCAACGCTCTTGGTGTTGTAGCTTTATTGTTTCGTCTTTTGAGTAAATCGCGTTCTTCAATTGAATGGCTAAAAAAAACAAACTAATTACTAAGTCACCCGAAAAATGTCATAAAGTGTAAATTACCAGCTTGAGCTCTGGTTACTTCATTTTGAGATGTGTTTCTTAAAATGTCTGACAATTGTCTCAACAAATTTGGCTTTAATGCAAAAAGGTTTAAAAAAAAAATTCAAAAAAACATAAAAATTCTTTTTCATTTTTACCAAATCATGAAGTGCAGCTTGTTCCAAATAATTTCTAGCTGCTTCCAATTCATTTTGATCTTTCAATAATTAAAATTAAAAATAAGTCAAAATAATGTCTACAGTGTTCAATAAAATTTACTTCCGAAAGCTGTCTTTTCTAAAACAGTTATTAATTCCATGATTCGTATAAATAAACGGGCGTCTCAAATCAAAAAAAAAATTAAATATTTTTAATTATTGGATTTCTGAAAACTTTAAAAAAAAGAAAATTATTTTTTTCTATTGTAAGCCAAGAAATAAAAAAGAGAGTATTAAAGAAAAGAGGGATTTGATGACACTCAAATTTGAAAAACAAAATCTCCAAACAATTAAAGTTTTTTTTTACAAGTATTAAGATTCATTTTTTTTAAACACATGTTTAGTGCATTCAGCTTTACATACAAAAAAAACAGCTTGCTTTTTTTTTTGTTTAGAATGCTTCACTGACATAAAATAGTCCGTATATTTACACTAAATTATGCAATAACCGGAGTCTTTAAAGTTTTAACAAAAACACAAAGGGGACAAAAATCGATTATTCAACCTTAAATAAATAAAAAATCAGTTTCCTTTAGGATTCAAACTACCCTTAAGCTAAATGTGTGATTACACAAACTTTTTTTGGTTTTTTTTTAAATTTAATGTTCTCGAACTTTTTTTTTTGTTTTTGATTTTTTTTAGTTAATGTATAGACATTTTTGTTTCTAATAGATTTTGAAAAATGAAGTGATGAAAATAAATGAGATGTGCATAAATTCATTACATTTTTGGTGTGATTAAAAATGCAAATTTAAAAGGAGAAAAAATCAGTTGCATAACAAAACAAAATAAAAAATTTCAAAATATTTTGAAATTAACAAAAAATAAAATGATTAGTTCTTTTGAATGTCTGATTAGAATTTCGATGAAATAATTTTCTCTTGCTTTATTTGGTGAATTTTTTGTTTTTCGGGGTAAGGAACCTTGACAACCATGTTCTTTAAATATGATTATCATAATTTGTGATAATCATAAGTTTCACAAAATGAAGAAACTAAAATCGTGTTTAAATTTATCAACATGGATTTTTTTTGTGAAATTTTTCGTTATCTTCATTATACGAAAATAGAACGAACTTTAGACTTTGTTGAATGAGAAGCTGAAGTTTCTTGCAAAAAAAGGCCTCTACCTCTGTATGTTTGGGATAAAATATTCAAGAGTACATTTATGATAGGGTTTATTTCATACGGTGACCTTTAATTAATTGCTTAGTATAAGAAAATGCAGCCAATCTAAAGGAAATTGAGATAAAACTACTGGTGCTCTCACTATTGAAACGCGGGTGGACTCGTCTAATTACTTTTTTTTCCAGAGTAGATGCGTCTAATTGTTGTGCGACGCATTTACTCTTTTTTGACTTGTTTAACTGACATTTCTTAGTACAAAATTGTTATAAAAATTACCAAAATACTTGAAAACTGTTCAATCTTAAAAAATTTAAGAAATGATTTTTTTGACTTTTGGAATGACACAGACCAAAAAAATCTTCTGAAAAAATCAAAATAAACAATGAAGATTATGATAATGATATCGACTAAATACAATCGGTTCTTGAAAATGAGCTTTACGATAAGAATGGATGTGTTCCAAGCTCTCAAGATCGTAATTCAAATGAGCAACTTGCTCCAAACTGGTCTGATCTCTTGGATAGATAAACCTGGCAACAGAAAAAGTATGCCTCTCTTATTTTAGTGCTTAACTCTCTTTGTTTTCTTTATAGAGCGAATGGCTTTTGAATTCAACTATGCCTTGTTTACTGAACATGGAATCGCTCTAAAAAAGACAACAAGGATGTCACTTGAAGCAAGCTATGAGATCAACAATATCCATTTAAGTACAAAAAGTTACGGTTAGCTTAATTGGGTTAAGCCGTATGTCAACACTTGTCTCTTGACCAGAATGTTTTGAAACTTTCATTATTTTGTTCTTGGTTAAACTAATTTAA
This sequence comes from Brachionus rubens, assembly GCA_022207745.1. Lineage (NCBI taxonomy): Eukaryota > Metazoa > Rotifera > Eurotatoria > Ploima > Brachionidae > Brachionus > Brachionus rubens. The sequence goes on along the minus strand of JAJVHD010000003.1, from coordinate 2,588,215 downwards.
GTTACAAAATAGCAAAAAATGCCTAACGGTGACACACTTAAAACTTTATTCTTCAGACGATTCAAAATAATTGTTATTCAGGATTTTTAATTATCGGTATCGATTATTTTTTTGTTTAACATCATTTTTATTTATCTTTCATTTTTTAAATTATTTTTGAAGGGGTTGTAAGTAGGAGCCTTGTAAACCCATTTGTAAAATGAAAAATTTTTTCCATATCACATTAGTCGTAATACTTCAAAAGATTGCTAAAATTTTTAAACTTTCCGGAACATTAAAGCAAAAAGAAGATGATAAATTCCGGATGGAACTTGTGGATAAATTTTATACTATAATTAAGACTAATTTTATTAGATTTTAAATAAAGACTGTTAAAAAAAAAACAATTTTTTGTTTAAGCTAAAAAATATTTTTGTAGGACGGCACTCGAGATCGGTTTAATCTAAAGCATTTTTTTAATTAAAACATTCATTTGTTCCAAGAAAATGAACGTTAAAACTGTATGTGGACCTAATCTTGCATAATATGGTGTAAATCCTTTCCATAAACTAAACACACCTTCATTTCGGATAACATCCATGAAAATTTTCTATTAAAAAAAAAAGATTATTTTTGAGATTTTTATGGTTAAATTGTGAAAAACTCCATACCACTGCGTTAGTTGAACCACTTGATTTTTGAACTCTAGTTTTAACAATATCGACTGGCATGCTTGCTATTGTAGTCACTAACCCCGAAATCATGGATGCACAAAAGTGTAGGAAAATACCATCTCTAAAATAAGAGGTTGATACCAAGAACTCTTTTGATTGAGAATATGATGCTAATTGTGCGCCATTGACAACCATAGCTCTAGCAACAGTTGGTGTCGCTCCTTTCCATAAGGTTGAAACAGATTCTTCTTTGGCTATTCTAAAAAGCGCATTGAATACATTTTTGTATCCACGTCGTTCGGCTGGTGGTAATTTACCATCGGCTGTCATACGAATTAAAGCTACTTCAGCTGGTGTGCCTATATATGCAGCTACACCACCTGAAAATATACCAATACCAGCTTTGGCAAGAAATCCTAATTGATTATTGTATTGATTATTGAAGTGATCTAAAAGACTTTGATAAAATCCCATTCGAGCAGTTGTGTACGTCGCTTGGCGTAAGAGACCAGCGGACAATCTTGAACGAAAAAAATAAATAATTCTCGAAATTAAAAATTGATGAGACTTAAATTACCCAGTGTAAATTCCGGTGACACCTTCATGTCGAATAATTTGTTTGACGGCGTCAAAACTGTTTTTGTAGGCTTTAGCAGTTCCACCCTCACCTGAAATTTAAAATCTAAAAATACCATCTCAAATAAAATGGATTTTAAAAACATCTACCGCTAAGTTGCATTCGATTTTTAACTAAATCTAATGGTTGAACAAACATTGTTGCACCCATACCAGCTAAACCTCCCATTACAAATTTAGCGTAATTTGGAATAACTTTTGGTTGGTCATTTTTTGCTGCCATTTTCTGTTTATAAAATTTGATTTAAGGAAAAAAAACTAAACAGATAAAAAAATGTATTAGAAGACGAAATGTTGTAAGCAAAGCTAATGAACAAATGTATACAAGAGAAAGAATTAAACTCTCAAAATGTTAAAATGCACAACAAACTTGTTTTATATTTAGATTCAGCGTCGATAGAATTTATTGATTGAATAATTTATGCTCATGCCATGATACTGTCTAAATTATTGTTAAAGAAATTTTTTATAGATTTTTTGACAAATAATAAAAGGATTTAACTTAGCACATCAACTAGAAGGAAATGTCAATTTCAGATTGAAGAAGCAAAATTTATTTAAATTAATTAAACCTCTTATGAACTTGGTAAAAAAAAGTTGTAAATGTAGTCCAATTCAATAGAGCTCAAGTTCAATTGACAGCTTAGATAAAAAATGCAGAGAAAGTTGGGCTAATACCACACGAGGACTCGGAATTCAAGATTTCGTTGAATGGAAGAGAATTTGACAGAGTTGATGACTTTATATATCTCGGTTCTTTTGTTGGATCGGCTAAAAAAGATGTTGATGCAAGAATCGGTCTGGCTTGGAATGCATTTGACAAACTTAGAGAAATCTTGGCCTCAAGCAAATTGCCAGTACAGTTGAGGGTGAAATTATTCAAGGTTTCGTGGACGCTGACTGAAGAACTAGTGTCTAAGTTGTATTTTCCCGAAACTTCTACAGAATAATGCTCGGAGCTAACCAGTCTGAGACTCATATGAACAACAAAGAGTTACACAAAACGGTAAACCAGCAGCCAATACAGCAAGAAATTAGAAAGAGACAGATAAGTGTCATAGGACATTGTCTGCGCATGTCTGAAAACAAACCGGCAAAAGTGTTTTTTTTATAACAATCAAAAACACTAATAGACAGGAAGACCAACGTCCTATCATGACAAAATTGCAAATTACCTCACACATGATCGAGGTTTAAAGCTAAGAGTAGAAGAAATAACAAAGTCCGCATGAGACAAGAATCGTTGGAGACATAAGGTTCCGGAAATACAAAACGTGCACAAGTTTTAAAATTAATATTCGACTTCAAATTCTTAATCTACATGTATGAAAACCTAAGAAAGCTAATTTTTTAGGGGGTGTCCAAAATGATTTTTTCACACCTCAGGAGTCCGAAGTGTCAAGACCCCTCAAAACAATCTAAAACTATTTTCAGTGATTCCTGAATTAAGGGTGCAAATTAAGAAAAAAGGGCAAATTTTACCCTTTTTTTTTTACTTTTTTTGATTACTTTTTTTTTGATCCCTAGTTACAGGTAAAAAGTAAAGTATTGTTTTTAAGGGGTCTTGACACTTCGGACCCCTGGGGTTTGAAAAAATCATTTTGGACACCCCCTAAAAAAATTGGCTTTCTTAACTTTTCATACATGGAGATTACGAATTTAATAAATTTTTAAATATATGGACGTTTTGCATTCTGGAACTAGAGTTGGGCACGGCCAAACTTTTTCAAAACTTGTCAAAAAACAAGACTCCTGAAGCTTAAAATTTACTAACAATAAAATTCTGTCCCAACTTATAAATTTCGGTGTGGTTAGCTTAGTAAAAGTGTTTATCTTAGCATAGGATTAAAATTTCCTAGACGGCCATGCAAACGGCCATATTGAAAAAATTGCCGGCCAGATGGCCGCGTGGCCGTTACCCGACATTATCCGGAACCTTAGCAGCAGAGATAAAAAAAAAGCTCAACGGATGATGATGAAATCTTATCTGAGACCTTAAAATACATGAGTTATTTATAGGTAATTCCAAAATGTAGCCATATTCAAATAAATTTAAAAAATAATCTAAAATTGACTAGATTTTTATTCAAAAATTAACCAAAAAAAATCAAACAAAAAAAAAAGTATAGGAATAAGATAAAAGTTTAGGTGATCTCAAATAAAA